>CM055977.1:40930000-43529166 GCA_029531755.1 Holothuria leucospilota
GTGTCCCCCTCCCCTTTGAAAAGTTTTGAAAAATTAGGTGTCCTTGCATTCTGGTGCCACATATGGTACCTTTGAAGTAAAATTTGTATTAAAAAATTTCGTATTTTAGGTACTAAAGGAAATCGGCATCAGTGAGGGGGCATGGCCCAATGGCCCCCTAAATACACCACTGAAATCATAATATAAGTTTAATCATTAAAAACACACTGGTGAATGAATACGAAATATATAGGGTGCAATTCAAATAAGAACTTCATTTAAATTGCAAAGGAAGTTTTTTTAAAATGTTGCCGGATTACCTTTAGCTCCATCATTGCATTATTTTTCTTCCAGTAGGTCCCCGTAAAGTTCTCAGCATATTGCCCGAATTTTCACCATAATATTTGATTGGGGGCTGCAGCCCCAGCCCCTCCCCGCCTCCTACGCCTATGTTAATACCCTTAGATGATTTTCTAACCAAAAACAGTATTGTCTGTTGTTTGTCATGTCCTTTTTTGTGAGATAGCAAAATAACGTCACAAAGACGTGTACGTGCGGACCAAGGGAATTGCCATGACAACTCTTGTACCGTCCTGTGTCTAGACCGAACATTAAATCTGAAAATCAACAAAATGGTGAGGTCTTCGCTTACACGCATGCACAGTCCAGGTTTTTTTTTCGGCTGCGCGTTCCATCCTGTTCGTCTCGTCCTGAAATCAAAAACTCCCTATAGGCTATTATAAGTATAAAACGGTTGCTCTGGGTTCGATCTGTGCTGCGGTCTCAACATTTTTGGAGCATCTGAGACCTGGTGCACCCTACTACACTGGAAACATTGCATTGCAAGTTCGTTGTGCGCCACCCGGGTATACAGCCAACTAGCCTTCCCAAATTCAGCCAAAACTGAATGCACATAGACCTTCTAACCCACGTTGGATCTTTACCCGAGTAACTTACCTGTCCTGCAGAAAAAAAGACCCTACCAGCATTGCTCGCAGTGAGAAGTCACCTGGTCACAGAGGATTTCCTGACTATTTCTTTTTTTTTTTTTCACAATGAACTTTTAGTTGAACTGGGTCGGAACCTTAGGTGTTAGAAGACCAGTTTGGGCCAGAAGTGAGGTTGGTAGGGTGTGGACGCCTTCTCAGAGTTTAGTTGTGAATCATGTTCTAACTTAGACTACTGATTACGAAGTTGTTAAAATTAGCATATTACACACATTTTTGTCACTGCACATGTTTTCATTTATCACAGCACATTTTCAATTTATAATTGCCAAATTGGTTATCACTGCATACTAAAATTAAGCCTGAGGTATTATCGATACATATAAGGATTGGACACGAATGCCTGGCAATGGTGGTTTTAATGTGATTTATACTGAAGATGGTGTCGGACTAGATCTTTGCAGATGATACTAGGCTTTATAAAGAAATTAGTTCTGAAGAGGATTGTATGGTACTGCAATGAGTTGGTGACTATTTTCGACGGGTCAGCAACTTGGCAGCTTCGCTTCTATTACGATAAGTGCCAGATTCTTAGACTGAGTGAAAATGCTCTAGTGTCCCATCCTTCACTTACTCTTTGAGAGATTGCGCCAGTGCTGGGTATTATGTTGAGACAAGTTCACCCCAGACGGACCATGGTTTTCTTGTTGATAATAGGCTGGTCCTTCGCGCATGATTTCCATTATTTTGTCAAAGTCAATTGTGTTTTGGGTACAGGAGCACCTCTTATCCAGGGTTTTCAATGTAGTGGCGACCTGCTACATCCCCAAATTGCAGTCGTGTTCTTGGTGTGTGGGGGTGTCACGTATGTGTGTGTGTGTGGGGGGGGGGGGGTGCCAATATGGGGAGTGCTGGATCCCGCTGCGCTCCCCTGTACCTGTCATTGAGAAGAACTTGCCGGTTTCTGGACGGTTCTTCTTTTTCTTCTTTATTGTTGTTGTACAAGTTGATGCATTGCACAAAAATTTCAATGGACGAGTAGAAACATCTGTACTCACTGACGGCAAAAATGGATCTATTGTCCTTATTGTCGACAGTGAGGGGGGGCAAGACCAACATTCCCGGCAGATTACTATCTCCAAATAACAATTTTGCTTCCTAATCAAGTCGTAAAAAAGCGTCGATTTTTCTTTAAAAGTGCTTTGGGGAGTTTTGGCGTAAAATCTCAGGTACTGTCTTGGGGGTAGGGTGTACGAAGATGGAAACTTCGCCCCTAAAAAGTTTTTTAAGAAAAACTTAGCCTTTAAATGCAAAACTGTCTGCATATTTCAAAGTTTTTAGGGTACTTTGAACAAGTTTTCTTGTTATTTTTTCTTATTATTTATTCCTCTTGCTCAAAAACACAGCATTTTAACAAAAGTATGTGGGATTTTCCAAAGTACAAAGTGCAAAGTATTATATAAAAGTGAACATGAAAAAGGCGTTATTATGATACATACTGCAGTTGCAGTAAACGAAACCATGGAAACCAAAATTTCTCCCACTCACGACTTATCATATTGCGCAACACAATATTCCTTTGGATCAAAAACTAATCTTTCGAAAACATAAGGAATCAAAAGTGATTGCAGTTTGTGTATTTTACAATTCCAAGCAAATTTTTTTACCAAAATGATAATAAAATTCAATTACCGACCAAAATTTGGCCCAAACAGGATTGTAGAAAAATATAGAGTAAACCCTTGAATACCACCATCGCCTAAAGAAATATGTAGATTATGCCATAGTTTATTTGAGTGAGAACAATTGTGTAATAAATGCTCTGTTGACTCAGTACATCACTGGCGTTAGGCAGGATTTTTGTTTGGGGGGCTAACTGCAGAGCCTGATCGCTGGCCTGGAGGAGGGGTCTAAGGGGAGGTGTCCCCTCCCCTTTGAGAAATTTTTGAATATTTAAGTACCCTCAAATGCAATCTGGTGCAACATTTAGCATCATTTGAAATCAATTGTTTTGTTTCATTCCAAAAAAAGAAATAGATTGCAACGAATTGGTGGGCGTACGCACCCTAGATCCGACCCTGAACTGTCATAAGAAAATTTTGATAAGCAAATCAAAGGTTGTCAGTACATTTGTGTAGTCGTGTAGTCAAGCGTTTTCCAAGGAGTAGACACTAGCCTATCCAATTTTTTTTTCCGGGGGTGCTGGTGTAACTCAGTCATAAGAAAATGTCAAACAAATTACCAAAAGTCATTAGCGTTATAACTGAACGTGGCTAATAGTTTAGGCTCCAGAATATTGATGAAGTCATGGGTTGAGCACTTGCATAGTCAGTATTAATGGCGGGGGCTACCTGAAATAAGACAAATTTGCAATGCAAACAAAGACGCAATGGCATAGTCATAATCATTTACCGGCACCACGTGTACGTGGAATGGAGAGGTAAGTGGTATATGGAATAATTCCTTAGGAAAAATTACGCACTTCCAAACAGTAGCGTAGCTAGGGAGGGCAAAGGGGGCAAGTTGCCCCCTGCGCCACCTTAGGGGGCGTCAAATCGAGATCCCTTAAAAAATGTTGGAACTACCATTCGCCATGAGCATGATATTGATATAGCAATTCCATCCTTTAATAAAATAATAATTACAATATTGCTAGTGTTTCCCCTTTTCATATGCGGTAAATAGGCCTTGGAAGTGCCATTTCCAGCGATCTGGGAAGCATTTTGGGCCAAAATTTTCTTGCGCTCCGCGCCAACTCATGGTGGCGCGGAGCACTGAGAGTCTGTCTATGGGCTTTGCCCCCCCCCCCTTGAAAAATTCCTGGCTACGCCTTTGTCAACACTGTGTGACGTAGCATCTAAACTCTCTGGGAGTAAAATATTTCCCATGAAAAAAGTTGGACCCCCTAAAAAATTTTGCTCCCTTGAATTTTTTTCTGGGGACGCCTATGGACATTTGTTCTATTTAAGGTCTCGAGTTGTGTAAATATTCCGGAAGGTGGGGTAGGGGCGCCAATTTCGTTTCTTGCCCAGGGCGCCACAAACCCTAGCTACGCCACTGCTTCCAAAGGAGTTAGAAAAATAAATCTCTGCGTGTCATTACAAATTAAACTACGGGTGGCAAATGCTGAATGTGGTACTTCAGTAATTTGCAGGGCTGTAACATCCGAGTCCAGACTCGAATCCGTTCTTTGCCGGACTCGGAATTGGCCAGGAATGGGAGGTCACGGAATCGGAATTGTCCCGGAATGGGCTCAGCTGGACTCGGACTCGTAGCCGATTCCAGTCGAGTCTACAAAAATGAAAATTTCATTAATGTTACCTAGGCAACATTATTATTGGTACACATTTTAACAAGTCTATGGTCACATACAGTCAGCTATATTACAGGGTCAGCCAGAGTATAAAATTGACTCCTGAAAGGTCACAAGGTGACCGTTTTCATCATAAGTGTAATTGTAAACAGCACAAAAAGCATTTGAAAGAGGCGCTACATTGTCAAATGGCCGGACTCTGAATTGTCCCGGAACTGGAGAACTTGGAATCGGAATTGGCTCGGAATCGGAGGGTACTGGACTCGGAATGGTGGCTACTGGAATCGGAACTGGCCCAAAACTGGGTAGGTGGACTCGGTTACAGCCCTGGTAATTTGTTGAAAATAAAGAATTAGCAAAAGGGCTCCAACTTCTATAAAACAGCTAGCTTGGAAAGTTCTCGTGATTGAGACAATTGACGACAATATTCTTGCCAAATTTAGGGAAATAAGTAAACAATACAATTTTTTTTTTTTTTGGTTTACTTTCAAGGGACTCGAGTAATTAACGTTGAAGAATGATTTGCACTTCCTTCAGGTGTGTGTGGGCAATACTTATAGGTGTATCTTTTCAGAATTCGATTGGGGTGGGCATGGTCCCCCTCCTCCCTCCCCCCCCCCCCTCTGGCTACGCCAATGTAGTACACTCATGGCAAATGTCACAGTTTCGCATGTTTTAACTTTTATCATGTGCAAATATTTTATTCGTTAGAATTATTCTATGTACCATACTGTACTGAAACCATCTTAAACTAGCATCTTCAGAAGATTGAAAGCGGGCACCACAGAAAAACGACCAGTCTGCTGCGTTGATTTTGATTATTTGACACCACCTAGCAGGGCTGTAACTGAGTCCACCTAACCCGATTCCGGGCCAACTCCGATTCCAGTGGCCGCCATTAGGGGCCAATTTCGAGTCCAGTGTCCTTCGATTCCCAGCCAATTCCGATTCCAGGGCCTCATATTTCGGGCCAATTCCGAGTCCGGCCATTCGACAATGTAGTATCTCGTAAAAGTGGTTTCTGAACTCTTTTACAGTTACACTCAATTAAACGGCCATTTTTGGGAGTCAATTTCATTCCCTGACGCACCTTGTAATTCAGTTGACTGTATTTGATGATTCATGTGTTGAACTGTGAACCAATAACAACATAGCCTAAAGTAACATTTATGATAATTGAATCATTTTTGTGAACTCGGCTGGAATCGATTCCGAGTCCTAGTCCAACTGCAGCCCATTCCGGGCCAATTTTGATTACGGGACCTCCCATTTCGGGCCAATTCCGACGAAAAACGGACTCGAGTCCGGAATCGAGTCCGAGTTAGGACACGGACGTTACAGCCCTGCCACCTAGTATAAGCTTTGTCATAGCTAACCCCTTTGATTAACCTAATGTACTGATGTAAATAGCCTTTAAATTGAAATGCAACACATAACTTTCAGTACAGGGCAAGGCGGGTTTTACAACAAGTTTGTTATAAATGTTTGAGGTTAGGTACCGTATACTTTCCTAAATGAACTGCTGTTTATGTGGGTAGTTCATACTTAGACCAGGGAGTTGCAACTCCCTGCTTAGACATGACAATGGGTATCCTTAAAAATGACCGTGGCAAGTTGGTTTCAATGGAGGCTGCACTCGAGAAAACAAAAGTGTGGCCGGTGAAGCATTCACTTTAAGCGCCGAAGGCACGAAGCCAGGGGCAGGATGTCTAGGGTGCTCCCTTAGAATTTTCTTCATTTTATGGGTTTGTGGCTATTCTGGACCACTTCCAGTGATCATCCTGCGTCTTCCAGCTTATAAAATATTGTGACTGAGGATGACGCAGATTAGGTACTGATCGAAAACCTTAATGTGCAATGATTTGCGAAGGTGCTGCTAGAAGGCTAAGTGCTACCCCTGCCAGGATGTGACCCAGGGGACAACTTAACCTTAGTGGTGGGTCCAGAGCCACCGTTTACGGATGATGTCCACTAAGAAAGGCCCGGAAAATGTGTGGTATTTAAAAACGTGACCAAAAGAACGACGCTAGTATCAACTGTCTTCAGATGGCATTAGCAATGGTCAGGCCACTAAGATCATAATCGATCATCTTTTCAATTTAAGTAATACTTTAGACTAACGGTAGCTCAAGTTCATGTGGGAGAGGTAGTTTTTATGAGAGCGGAATGCGAAAGGGGTTGCAGTGGTTTCGAAACAGTAATTCCACACAATGGTCGTCCAGAAATTAGTAATGAAACAGTTCCGCACCATGAAATGACTAATAAAAAGCGGCGACAATACGATCATACGCTATAGTACATATAGTTTGTATTTTGGATGTCCCATATAGCGTTGAGAAGTCCTTAAAAAAACTACCACAGGCAGGCAGTTCTGCCAGAGTTCCCACCCCAGTGGTGACTTGTACGTTAACCATAAAGTAACGCGGTATCTGTAAGATATGGGGGCGGAGGTGAACGCCCGTATTCGGACAAAAACGATTCGGGTAAATTGTGAAAGCCAAAATGATAAACCATAAGCGTAGGAAGAGGGGATGGAGGAGGGGGTGAAAGCCTCCCAGTCACAAATGTGATGAGGCGGAAGTATGCTTCCGCTCATACTTCCGCCCCCTCAGTTCAAGTACAAAACTCCTTATTTGTTCCCTCTGTAAAATACATCAGCTTTTTGCATTGATTTTCCTTAAAATTTGTTCAATATCTTGCACAGAATTACATCTAAGGATCCTCAAATATTCAAAAAATTTCTCTTAGACCCTCTCCCCCAGAACGGCGATCCAAAACAGCATTCAGCCCCCCCCCCCCCCCGTAGAGAACAGCTTCCCACGCATATGTGATAAACTATGCACCTTTATAAAGTAGCAAATCGTTTTTAGTTTCAAACTTGCGAAACACATTTTTTTCCTTTGCCATGCAAAGAATCATTAAAATATCTTGGTTTTCTGGATTGTTGCCTAAAAGAAAGAAAATGTACGGGTAGTACATAAACTTATTGAAAACAATGCAAACTGTGGCACCATTTTGTACCTCAGCCCCTCGCCAACATTATTAGTTTTTCCAAATGGCAGAGTGATTCGTCACCTATACAAATAGGTAAGTCAGAAGTCCCAGAATGGTTTTCATCTAAAGATCAATGTTCGTTACACACAAAACTATGGTACGTATAAAACTTAGCACGACTTGGTTCAAATCCTTTTACAAGTGAAAAGAAGTGAAACACACCTAGTAACAAGCGACTTTCGTGGTCATCGGAGCCTTCATTTTCTTAACATAGTGCTTTTACCGAATAGACGTTTTCTAATTGATCTTTTTGGTGAGAAGGGTAAGTTTCTAGTAAATGAGATCTCAAAATAAAATTTCTTTTCAATTCAGCTTACAAGGCTTGGATAGTGCCATTTCCGGCGATTGGTGAGCAGGGGTACCACGCGGGGTCAGGGGGCAATAGTCCCCCGTCGGTGAAGGAGCTCCCTCGCCACGGTGAATTTGTTTTAATTCGTCAGATATTCTTAGAGAGTCTAATCCCCGCCGGCGACCGGGGTTAGTTGTTTGTGCTCGCAAGTAGGGAATGGTCTTCAATAAAACCTCCCCAAATTCCCCAATTTTCTTCCAAAAACCCAAATTTTCAGCCGAAAATGTCTGGTTGTGCCTTCTATTCGGTAACCCATGGCCTTTATCGGGGCTTCGAGTTTCCTCCCCCCCCCCCCTCCAGGCCCCCTTTTGGGTTTAAAATTTTTCTGAGGCCGGGCATTGGGGGAAATTTAACAGTGGTATAACTAGGGAACTATAGAGAGGTGAAAACTTAAAAAACCCCTGGTTTTTGGTAGATTAAATTTAGATGAATTAAAAAACTTTAAAAATATTTAAAAAGGGATATTGGGAAACCCCTTCCACTTTCACCGCTTTTTTCCGGAGGAAAAAAAAAAAATATAATGGTTTTGGAAAAAAAATCTTCAATCCCTTGGGGTTCCACCCACTGTCTCTTCTTGTCTTTGTTTGTTCTAAAAATTTAAAGTTTTTGTTTGGAAATCCCTTTTTTTGCATAATTTTTTTAGTTGGTTGGAGGTTGTTTGTAAGTAAAGTAAATTATTAATTTGTTCCGTTAGATTTTACAGGGTTGAAGTTGGGGAGGCCTAAAAAGGTTTCCCCGCTTAATTTAAGAACCAAAATCCTTAAAGTTTCTCCCAAATTTCCTTTTTTTGAAATATTCCATGGGTCTTATTTTATTATAAACTTAAGCTCATCTTGTATAGGTTTGAAAATAGAAAATGCCTTTCCTTTTATTTCCGAATCTGATTAAAAAGTGCAAGTTAAAAAAGTTAAATTATTTTCCATCAAATTTGGAGTAAATTTGGTAAAAAAATTCCGGAAAATTTTGACCCCAAAAAATTTGAATGAAAAAAACCCTTACAATTAACCTTCTTCCCTTTACGCCTAAATTTTTAAAATTAAAAATTATTTTAAGATTTAAAAAAACTGGTTAGTAAATTATTATTTTTAGTTCTTATTAAAAAAAGTTTTATTAAAAATGGTTATTGACCAATTTTTGAGGTTTCTTTAACCCTTTTTATTCACTTTGAATTTTATGTTTTGGGTTTAACTTAATTTTTGTTTAAATTTTAAAAATGAATTTTTGGATTTTTTTATGCTTAAAATTTTTTATTTAACCAAAGACATAGAGTGAAGAACCCGATAGGAAAACCTAATTGGGTTTCCCAAAAATTTTAACGTCATGGAAATGAGGTTAGGAGTCCAAACCCCCATTTGGGGTTAAAATTTTTACAGTTCACAGGGAAATTTTTAAGCCTGAGACCGGAAATTTAATAATTTTTTGGGGTTTGGGGCTTTTTAAAAACCAATGATTCTCATTAAAATAAAGTTTACGCCAACTTCTTTAGATGCCGGAAATCCTTAAGAGGCGTTTTCCATTTTTCGGGGGTTTTTTAAAAAGTTGAATTTGAGCCTTGACTGGAAAAATATTGAGGCCCATTTTTTTCCTTTTTAAGTCAATGTTTTTTTTTTTTAAGCCTTTCTTTTTTTAAAATTTTTTAGCTTTTTTATGGGTTAGCACTAATATTAAAAGGCCCCTTTTCTTCATTATCATGATAAGTATTATTTAAGCAAGTAAGTTTTTTATTTATATTTTTTAAATTTCCAAAATCCATTAGCTCCTCAGAACTTCCATTTCAATATTTGGTTTTTAAAGGTAGAAGGATTGGTGGAAAACCCCACAAGGGGGAGGGGTTTTTTTTCTTAACCCAAACTTTTCCCCCCGAAACACCCAATAAGGCCTTACATTTAATTTTAAAATAAAACCCTTTTTTTCCATAGTTTTTATTTTTTTTGGATTTATTTTTCCTTTAAAAAACCCCCCCCCTTCCCCTTTTTAAAATTAAAAATTTGGGGGTTTTATTTTCCCTCATAGTGGGGTTTCCGACTAGCTTTTCCAAAAGGCCCCCTTCCTTTTAAAATTAAAAAAATCTTTGAAAAAGGAAAAAGGTTAATTTAAAATTTAAATTTACTATATTCACAAGGGAAATTAAGCCCTCCCCCTAACATTCCTTTTTCAGTTTTAAAAATTGAAACCCCCCCTTTTTTTTAAAATTGTGCTTTCCAAAAGATTTTTCTTTTGTTGGGGGTTCCGAACCTTTAGTCCTTCTTTGAAGGGAACGTACCAAAGACTATTAAAACCCCCAAGTGAGTTATGGGAATTAGAATTTAAAAAATTTTTTACAAAAATTTTTTTCAAGGGATTTAAGCATTGGGGGGTCAGGTTTGGGGCATGTCGGTGTCTTAGAAACTTTCCCTCTTATCTTCTCCCTTTCAGGGGGCCCCACTTTGTTTTCGTTTCCTTTTTTGGTTCCTTATTGCCTAAAACTTTTTTTTTAATTTTACTTGGGTCCCTTTCTTAGTAATTTGAATTTGTTAATCTTGGGAGTTTCCCCTTTTTGGAGTATCTTTTTTTTTGAATGGGGGGAAATGAGAATTCAATTTTGCTCCAAAATTTGACGAAAAAATTCCAAAAAGTTTGAAACATTTTGCCGTTTACCACCAATATCTTTTTTTTTAATTTATTTGTTGTTTAAGGGAAAACTTTTCACATCAAACGGAATTTCCCCCAAAACAAATAAGTATTACTCCCTTTGTGAAACCGTCTTAAGTATGGGCTAAAAAAAGGTTCAAACATTCGTAATTCTAAGGTAGTATCTGCTAGGCAACTGGATGGAATACCTATTTTTCCCCTTCCCCGTGAGACTTCAAAACTGCCACATTTTTTTTTTTAAAAGTCCCTTTTTCTTTTTTCCCTTTAATAAACAACGAAATGAATTTCCCCGTCCAAACGACCAATTTGACCTTCTGCTTTGATGGGATGAAATGGAATTTCAATGTTTCTTCTCATGACATAAAACAAGCGCTAACAAAAAAAGTTCCTAGGAGTTGGGGCCCGGTGGAGAATTTTATATTGGGATTTAGAAGACGGGTAGGGCCCTGGTTTAAGGGCAAATTAAACCCCCGACAGGGGTTTTCAAGGGGAAGCCCTGCCTCTTTGGAGAATTTTCCCCAAATTTTAACTTGTTTGCATTTCAAGTTTTAATTCTTAACAAGAGTAAATTTTTTATGGGAAGGGGGCAAATTAAATTCGTTAAGTTGTCTTTTTCTGGCTCGTGTTTTGGTTCTTGTTGGTGTTTGGTTGTTGTTCTGAAGCGGATGACTGGGATTGGGGCCCTTTGCCTTTTCCCTTTAAATTATTTATGTTCAATTCCAATCAAAATTCCGTTGACTATTTCGTGCTGAGTTTTGATCGGAAAATCGTATAATTTTTCGCGGGAGTACCCCAAAGAGTGAAAATCGTCAATTGTCATTTCCGATGTTTCATTTTTTTTAGAATTGGATTAAGTTTCATTTTTACTTTGGGTTTAATATGTTTCAAAACCCACTCGGAACTGAATGCAATATAGGGAAAACAAAGTATTTTAAAGGGTTTTGGGGGGACGTTTTAAGTTAGCCCAACTCCCAGGAGCTACTTAAGTTGTTGTGCATTTAAACACTATAGAGGTCCCCCAAGAAATTTTTATTTCTATTTTGTGCGTATCAGCCCCCCCCAATTTGTGTTCCAACAAATTTCTATTGAAAAAATGGTTTTTTCCTTAAAAGGGTTTTTCCCGTGCAACCCAATGGCCGTGGACTTTGAACTCAAGATGGGTCATGTATGACCCTAAATCTGATTCGTAGCTTTTATTTTCTATTTCTTTACTCATTGTTAAACCTTCTAACAATTTTTCATTATTTTCCCCCCCACCCCATATATCGTTGGGATAACACTGGTTTCCTCTCCCACCATTGTGAGCTTCAATCGGGGAAACTCAGAAAAACCACGATGAGTTTTATTTCCGGAGAACCGATGGTTTTCGGGGCTCCTCAGGAAAAATTTGGAATGGGGAAAATTTTTTAGAATTAACTTTTTAAAAATTAAAAAAAAAATTTGGAAATTTATTACATTTTCTAAAAATTCCCAAAGAAAAGTGCTTTGATAAAACAGGGACAAGAGATTTCCGAAAGTAGTGATTTTACTGAGAATTACCGTGATTCTGAAACCAAATTTTCAGAGTCAAGGAAGCGCCAAATTTTCAAATGCATTGGTTTGAAACTTAAAGGGTTGATGTTTTCCGCAAATGGGAGAAGATAAAATTATTTTCCCCCCATCTTGGGGCCAAAAGCCTGGGGGTTAAAAAATTTTTCTCCCGCAAAATTGGCCCTGTGGTCGATTACCAAAAGTTTTTTCTTAAAAAATTTAAACATTTGGGCATTCTTTGACCCTTTTAATAACTAATTTTAGGAGAAATTTATTTTTGAAATTTTTAAAGAAGTATTAAAAATCTTTTTCGGCAAATTCCCCCTTCCCCTTGGTTTTCTACTTAGCTTCCCCTTTACCTAATTAAATTTAAATGTTGTAATGCCCATGGTTTAACCTTTTTGGCAGAACAAAATTGTAATAATTGGCCAACCCTGGGACCCCGGGGGGGCTAAGCCCGGGCCACCTACGGTTCTCCTGCCAATCACATTGGAATAACAGGTTCTTTCCAATGAGATATTTAAAGAAAGAGCCTTAAGGATGGTGGGAAAGGGAAAATTCAACCCGTGGAAAAACAATTGGGGGGATAAAGGGGGGGTATTTAACCTTTTAAAAACTGATTTAACGGTTTCATTAAAAAAGGTATTCTCTAAATTGGATTAGCAAAGGGGGGGCCCTGGGAACCACCCCCCCTTTTCCCAATCTAAACGACTGTTTCTAGAAAAATGAGCCTGATAGGTACGCAATTGTTTTCGAAGGGACTATCAGGGCTGCGAAATTGAAATTTTTGGGGGGGCAAATAAGCGGATTTTTGGCTCCTGTGTTGCC
Organism: Holothuria leucospilota; assembly: GCA_029531755.1. NCBI lineage: Eukaryota > Metazoa > Echinodermata > Holothuroidea > Aspidochirotida > Holothuriidae > Holothuria > Holothuria leucospilota. The sequence continues at coordinate 40,942,632 of CM055977.1, forward strand.
CCATCTAAAATCTGGACGGCTAAGACGGTAGTGAAACTTTTTAAAATTCATACTTGCCGATTTTTTAGTTGGGTTTTAAATTAATTTTAAGCAACAAGAGTTTCCCCAAAAAATTTAGGAGAAGTGAAACCTGATTCCACAAATACTTGTTCCGCATTAAAATATCTGAGGAAAAAAACACTTTGTGGGTTTGCTCCGGGTTTATTTGAAAACCTATCCAATTGAAAAACTACAACCGTAATTTTGTGCCCAAAATTGAAACGGTTGCCAGATGAACAAACTACAGGTTTTAAGGGAAGGGGCTAAAGGCATAAATCCCGAACCTACACCTTACCAACAACCCAAAAACCCCAAAAAGGCCAAACCAACGAGCTGCAAAGCGAGCTAAATGTAAAAAGGAAAATGGATTTTCGGGGCCCCCCCCAAAAATTACACATATTTCCGTTTTTAAAAAATTAAAAGCTTTGAAAATGCATGAAACTTTGTAAGCCCTTAAAATTCTGGGGATTCTTCCCTGGGTTAGCCCCCCGGGGGCTTTGCCCAAACCTCTTTCCTCGGGGGGTGCTTTACATACTGGCCCCCTTCAAAACCCGGGGATCATTCATCCTGGCTCCCCAGAAAAAAATATTCCTACAAACCTTCAGCGCCTGAGACGAAAAACCCTCGATTACCTTTTGTTAAAGAAAGAAAGAAATATCTATATTTTTTTCATTCCAAAAAAACAAAACAACAAACAAAAATTTTCGTTTTGAAGAGAAAGGGAAAGGGGAAATTCATCATTCAGTTAGGGGTTGACCTAGTGGAAAGTGCATTTTAAAGAGAACCGATTATAGCACATTAAACCAGGGAAAGTACTCCCTAGCGTTGGTAAGGGTGGAAATGAGGTAATTCATCGGGTTTTACGCACTATTAAAACGGGTATACCAAAATCTAGAATTCCCTCTTTTAGAATAATAGTGCGTTGCTAATTTAGACCTTTTACTGTAGAGTACTGGATGTTTTTGCAATCCTTAAGTACTACCTCGTTGCTGTGTCCGTTGGTAGGTGTGTGTAGGGTGTGAAAGGTTCTGTTGCATGGTGGAAAACGAGGTGTTATGGCCCTGCAACCTACCACATAGGTAAAACCGCCAACTGGGGTTTGTTGGGTTTTGGAAACTGATACTACGTTGCTATTCTAAACCACTTCGGGGGCTAAAGTGTTTTCCAGATCATATTTTGAGTGCAGTCAATCATTTTAACAATTATCTCGATTTCCACCATTCAGTCTAGAAAAGGATTACTTCCAAATGTGAATACCGCCTTTCCAGACTGAGCCGAAAACCTCATCTAACCAACCCCCCAAAACGTGACCTAAGTTTCACTTACACAGGTAAACTGTATAGGAAACACTATGATTCATTTTTCCCGACGAACCTACAAATTGGCCCTGAATGCTAGAAGAACCCAGCAGGAAAGTCTGTACTCGGGGACCCCGCTGTGTACTTCCCAAAATCCATAAATTCCCCAATTGAACATTTAAATCTGACACTTGTCACTTTAGTCTGACACAACTACCGAACATCATGAAATTTGCATAAAGTGACGTCAAAAACTTCAAGGGCGGGAAAATACCCTTTTCCCAGCTTGACGCGAATTATCGTTGCCTTCCTTTCTTACCCGCGCAAGCTGAAAACGGTCCCTTTGGGAATCAACTAGAATTTAGCGGTAAATCTGACAAGCCGGATGTGGGGGCAAACTAATTCGGGTGCACTGGTGACTGCATGGTATGCTTGATGGGAATGGCATTTACATAAAGTAAACTCATAGGTTGCACCCAAAATAGAAAATGTTATTTTTAATACCATTTCTTGATCCAAAAGACTTTTATATTGTAATGAAAAAAGGGGGCCCTTTTGTTTATTTCTTAGTGGCGAAGGTATCGCATACCTATGGATGCACGATTTTAGTAAGTTTTTTTAATAAGGGCTAAACCTCCGCCCCGCCCGTGACCCTGCTAAAACAGAAAAACACAAAAAAAACAAAAACCAATTTTAAGAGGGGCACAAAAAAATACGAAAGCCCACATAAAACATTTTTCCATAAAAAAGGATCATAGATTCAAGCATGGTGTTAATACCTTTGAAAAGGCATTAGCTGCATGGTTCAAAAACTTCTCCTTAAAAGAACGTGTTTTTTTTTTCTTTTGAAAAAAAGGAAAAACCCGGTTGGCGGCCGTAAAACCTTCAAGCAAAGGAGAACTGAGTTCAAGGGTTTGGGAATAACATTTTTTTGTTTCTCTATGGGTGAAAAAAAATGTGAAACCTATGGTTTTCAGGACGTTAGAAAGTAAACTTTGCCCCCTTTTTTTTTTGTTGTTGCCAAAAAATATCCAAAAACCCATTTTCTGTGGTGGGGGAGTGTGACCTCAGGGGCTCACCATCTGACATAATTTCAAAAATTTCAGTGCTTAAAAAGTACAGTCCATTGAATTTGATTTCTCCAGGTTATCAGGTCTTTTTTCAAATTGACCCCCCTGCCCTGATATGTAACTTTGTTCAACAGGCGTGGCATTTTTGGGAAAGACAGTGACTACCAGAGTTTGTGGTGATACCCCCTGGGCCTTTTAAACAATCTCTACTCAAAAATTTCTGCGTGGGTTTTAGTCAGCAAGGGGGTGTGAAATGCATACAATAAAACTCTTTTTCTTTTCTACCTATTTCACATTTTTGGGATCATCGAAGGGGAAAAAAAAAGAAACGGAGCAAAGGGAGCTTTCCGCGCCCCCCACAAGGGGAAAAACTTTTGGGTTTTTCCTTTACATTTCTGTAACTTTCATCAATTCTCTGATTTTTTTTTTCCCCCCTCTAAGGCGATGATCCCATACCAGGTGGAAGTGATACTCTCATAAACCACAGTACCCCCGAGAGAAACTTTAAAAACTGGCTGAATGTTTTAAAGATTGGTATCATTTTAAAAGTGCGTGGCGGGAGGGGTGGGGAGGGTCCAATGATCTTTGCCATTCCCCTTTTTCACTGGGTGAAAAACTGTGTTTTTACATCTCGCTATGAGTACTTTTTTCCCCCTTTAAACTGTCAAAATTTCCCCCCCCCCCATATCACTACGCAGGGGGGATGGGGGGAAAAAAGAGGTTAAAAACCCATTTTAACGAGCCTGACACAAAAATAACTACTGCAATGCACCCTTGGCACAACAAAATAAGAAAGTACAAAAATTTTAACTATTCAACGTCCATGTATTCCATATCATCACTAAAGGAAAAATTTTCTAAGCTTTAAATAAATAAAAAAACACAGACAAAACCAATTTCATTTACTTGGTCTTCAATGAAAACCAAAAAAAAACTTCTTGTGAGGGGAAAATCGCATTTTGCACCCAAAATTTCAGGACCGATACAATTTCCACGACATCTGCCAATCATGCTTTTTTTTCAAGTCTCTCTCTCTCCTCCTCCCCAAAAAACTAAAAGGCCAAACTTGACAACTGAGAAACACTCCTCTTAATTTTTCTTTATATCCATTTTCCCCCTTACCAACAGACTTCTTTCTCTACATAAAAAAATTTTTCTCACACAAAACTTTCTGTCTAACAACAGATGGGTTCCATTATCGACTAGGTGACACTTCTTAAAATTCTGGAACCACTTTAGCATTGACGAATTATATCCACACCATGAACGAAAGGGTGCGTTTTTGCATCAAAATTGTGACGTTAAAAGGGGTTGCAAAGAAAAAGATGCAATAAAACCCAGCAACATCCCAATAAGATGGAAAAAAAACTGCAAAAATTTCTTTTTAAACCCCTTTTCTTTGAAAAAAAAATCACTTTTCTTTGACCACTTTCAAAAATTGACTTTTGTTGCACCATTTCACACTAAAATTGTTGACGTATTTTGCGAGTACTTTTTGTTACTTTTTCCAAAAAATACATCTATATAGTAGCAGCACATGTTCCGCTTGTCTATTTGTCATCCATATTCTTCAATACTGCCCCCTTCATGATAAAATCCCTTTGGTTTTCAAAACCCCCACTTCTTCAAGGAAAAAAGAAAAAAAAAATGATCATGAGTGAAAAAAAAACTCATTAATTAAAATTTTAGGATTCTTCACTTTCAAACCAGAGTTGTGTGCAATGGCACGATATAAGACATACATAAATCTTGTGTAAATAAAAAGGACAATAGGTTGTTTTGAAAGAACATTTAAATTTTTCTCTCTTAAAAAAAGAAAACCAAAATGAAAAAATGAATTATTCCAACTTTTTTTTTAAAAAACATAAAAATATTTAACAACTAAATTTTTTAAAGTTTTGAGTGTTTTATAAAATTTAAAAATTTTTGTATCAACCCAAAGAGGGTTTTGATCTTTTTTTTTGTGATTTTTGCGGTAAAATTATTTTGGAAAAGAATTAACATCCTAAAAGATTGATTTTAATACTGCAAGATAGTTTAGTACCGAAAACTCGAAAAATAAAAAATAAACTCAGTCTTGTTTTTTTGTTTCATACAAAAAAATTTTTTTGATGCCCCTGTGCTAAAAAATTCACTCTTAACATTTTGGGAAAATTAGTAGTGGTCTTAAGTTTTTTATGTTTATCGGAACAAAAGTTGGAATAATTACTTTTTTACTATTTTGGTTTTTTCTTTTTTTAATTTTTTAGAAAATTTTAAAAAAGTTTTTTTAAAAACAACCTCACTTTGCCCTTTTTAGTTACACACAGTTTAGTAGTCTTATATCTGCCATTGCACACAACTCGGGTTTAAAAGTGAAAGAACTCCAAAAATGTTAAGTTTAATAGTTTTTTTTTTTTCACTTCATGACCCTTTTTTTTTTTACATTTTTGCCCTTTTTGAAGTAGTGAGGTGTTTGATAACCAATGGATTTAACATGATAGGGGCAGTATTAAGAATACTGGTGAAAATATAACAAGCGGGAAAAATGTCTGCTACTATATGTGTATTTTTTGGGAAAATGTAACAAAAATACCGAAAAATACGTCAACAGTTTATGTAAAATGGTCAACAAATAAAGTTTTAAAAAGGGGCAACAGGAAAAGGATGATTTTTTCAAACAAAGGGGTTAAAAAGTAATTTTGCAGTTTTCTTCCTCATTTTTTGGGGATTTGCTGGGTTATTCATCATTTTCTTTGCAACCTGTTAACGTCAAAATTTTCTTATCATAACTGCCCCTTTTCGTTCTGGTGTGGATTTTTTTCGTCAATGCTGAAGTGGTTCACAAAATTTTTAAAAGTTCACCCTAGTCGAAAAGGGTCCCCATCTGTTTGTTAGCATAAAATGTTTTGTTGGTAAAATTTTTTTGGGAAAAAGAAGTCTGTTGTAGGGAAAAAGGGCATATAAAGATAAAATTTAAAAGGGGGATGTGATTTCTCAGTTTCATAGTATTTGGCCTGTTAAAATTTTGGTAGGGGAAGAGAGAGACTTGATAAAAGATGACTTGCTGCGATTTTGGGGAAAATTGTACGGCCCTGAATGTTGATGCAAAAGCGATGTTCCCTCCTCACAAGAATATTTATTTTTCATTTCATTGAAGACCAAAGCAATAAAATTGGTTGTCTGTGTTTTTTTTTTTTATTTAAGCTTAGAAATTTTTTTTCCTTTATGTGATGATTTAAATACGGGACGTTTAAGAATAGTGAAAATTTTTGTACTTCTTATTTTGTTGTGCCCAAAGGGGTGCATTCAGTATTCATCTTTGTGTCGGGCTCTTAAAAGTGGCCTTTTTTTAACCTCTCGCCCATCCCCCCCCCTCTGTAGTGAGTATGGGGGGGGGGACAATGACAGTTTAAAGGGAAAAACATACCTAGCAAGATGTCAAAAAACACATTTCTGCCCAGTAAAAAGGGGAATGGTCAAAATCCTGACCCCTCCCATCCCCCCGCCACGCACATTTAAATAAACCCAAATCTTTAAACATTCAGCCCTTCTTAAAAATTCTCTCTGGTATGTGGTTATGAAAGGGATCACTTTCCACCCTGGTATGGTCTACACCTTTCTGAGGGTGGAAAAATCGAAAAATTTATGAAGTTTCGAAATGTAAAGGAAAACCCAAAATTTTCCCTTTTGAGGTGCTGGGAAGCGCCCTTTCTCCTTTTCTTTCTTTCCCCCTTTTGATGATACCACAAAAATTTAAATCATATTAGAGAAAACAAAGCTTTACTTGTATCATTTCACGCCCCCCTGCTTTACTACAACCACATGCGTAAATTTTGAGTAGAGTATTTGTTAAAGCCCGGGGTATCACCACAAAACTCTGGTAGCTCATTGTCTTCCAAATGACCATGCCTTTGTAACAAAAGTTCATATCGGGCAGGGAAAGGGCAATTTGAAAAAGACCTGATACACCTGGGGAAAAACAAATACATGGCTTACGTTTTAAGCACGTTATAATTTTTGAAATTATGTCAGATTGGTGATGACCGAGTGTCCACACTCCCCCACCACGAAATGTGTTCATGGATATTTTTTTGTGCATAACATACAAAAAAAAAGGGGGCAATGTTTCTTTCACTGCTCCCTGAGACCATAGGTTTCAATTTTTTTTTTACCGACTAGAAAAAAAAATAAGTTATTCCCAACCATTTGTCCCAACTCATTTCCCTTTGTATGAAGGTTTTTTCGGCCGCCCCGGGTTTTTCTTTTTTTTTTTAAAAGAAAAAAAACCGTTCTTCTATAGTGACGAAATATACTTTAACCAGCGCTAATGCCCTTCTCAGGCTATTAAAACCATGCTTTTAATCTATGATCCTTTTATCATGGAAAATGTTTTTGTGGACTTTTTGTAGATTTTTCATGTGCCTCTTAAAAATTGGTTTTTGTTTTTTTGTGTTTTTCTTTTTGCAGGGGCCAGGGCGGGGCGGAGGCTTTAGCCTTATTAAAAACTTACTAAAGTCGTGCATCCATAGGTATCGAGTTACCTCTTCGCCACTAAACAAAAACAAAGCGCCCCCTTTTACCATTTACCAAAATAAAAGTCTTTTTGGATCAAAAAATGGTTTAATTAACAATTTTCTATTTTGGGTGCCCAAAGCCTATATTTAATTTATGTAAAAATTGCCATTCCCACTCAAACCACCATGCAATCACCATGTGCACCTGAAATTGTTTTCCCACAATTCCGTGCTTTCAGATTTCCCCCTAAATTCTATTTTATTCCGAAAGGACGTGCAGCTTGCGCAGGCTAAAGAAAGGAAGGCAACGATAATTCGCTCAAGCGGGAAACGGGGGATTCCCCCCTTGAATTTTTGACTCACTGTGTCAAAATTTCATGATGTTCCGGTATTGTGTCAGACTAAAGTACAAATGTCTTTTAAATTGTTCAATTGGGCAAATTTATGGATTTTGGGAAAGTACTCATCGGGTCCCTGAGTCACGACTTTCCTGCTGGGTTTTTCTCGCATTCAGGGGCCAAATTTTTACGTGTTCGCGGGAAAATAATCATAGTGTTGCCCTATCGTTGACCTTCGTAAATGAAACTTAGGTCCGTTCTGGGTTAAAAGGTTAGATGAGGTTTACGGCTCTCTGGAAAGGCTATGTCACATTATGGAATAACCTTTTTATGACTGAAGGGTGGAAATCGAGATAATTGTCTAAAATGATTGACTGCACTCAAAATATGATCGGGAAACACTATCAGCCACAGAAGGGGTATTAAAATAGCACTGTATTCAGTCCAACCCAAGCAATCCCTCATTTTGGGGGTTTTACCTCATGTGGTAGGTGTGCAGGTCCATACACCCCTCGTTTTCCCCATGCAACAGAACTTTCACACCATACACAACCTCCCACGATCAAGCAACGGGTTTCTCAAAGGGGACTTGACACACACCCACTACTCAAAGTAAATGGTCTAAATATAGCAATGCACTATTATTTAACCGAGGAAATTTCCAAATTTTGCGGTAGACCTCTTTTTTAATATGCGAAACCGATGAATTCCCTCTTTTCCCCATTCCCAACGCTAGGTAGTCTTCCGGGTCCATGCCTTACTAATGGGGGTACTTTTTAATACTGCACTTTCCACTAGGTCCCCAAAAACTAAATGACTGAATTCCCTTCCTGTCTCTTCAAAAACGAACAATTGTCTGTTTCGTTCGTTTCGTTTTTGTTGGAAAAAATTAAACCCTTTTAACAAAAGGCTCAATCGAGGGTTTTGCGTCTCAGGGACATGGGAAGCGGTGGAAGAATTTTTCTTGGGTTTGCCAGGATGAAATGATCCCGGTTTGAAGGGGGCCAGATATGTAAACACCCCCGAGACACGAGGTCTTGGGGGGAAAACCCCCGGGGGGCACCTAGGGAAAAGTCCCCAAATTTTTAAAGGGCTCACAAAGTTACATCATTGTTACAAAGCTTTTAATTTATTTAAAAGGGGTTGTATCCTTTTTTGGGGGGCGTGCCGAAAATTTAAAGTTTACCGTTTTACGGTATTAAGCCTACGCCTTTGGGGGGAGCTCGTTTGGGGTTTGGTTCCTTGGTTGGTGTTTTGGGTTGGGTTTTTTGTTTTTTAGTTAAAATTTATGGGCTTCGGCACTTATGGGGCCTTACCCTCCCTTTTCCCCTTTTAAACCCGTTTTTGTTTGTTACAAGTGAAATGCGCAGATCAAAGTTTCACTTTTGAAAAATAAATTTTTCGTGTTCGTGTCAAATTTCGATAAACGCGAGTAGCATAATATTAAAAGGCCGAACAGAAGTTCCCAAACCCCAAAAAAAGAGGGGGGTGTTTAAAACCTTGTTTTCCTCTAGTTCTTTTAATTGGCCCCCCAAATTTTTTTTGGTCCTAGAGCTACCACATGTGACACTGTAGGCACATCCCAGTTAAAAGACAGTACAAAGAGTAAGCCATATACCAACTGTGGACATCCAGTGCAAACAGAGCAGATGAAGAATTTAACAACAGGGAAAAGCAGTATTACAAAAAATAATGACTAAATATATCAACTGGAGATATATTAACAGGCATCTACCTACTACTTCTGTGAACCTTCCATAATAGACCACCACTACTAACTGTACTCACCACATACTAACTGCAGATACCGTGGTGTACAATATTAACTGTGATAAACAATATAAATTAAAACAGAAACTAAATACCAATGGGAAGGGGATGAGGGGGAGGATTCCATACACTAATGGAAAACATTACTACAGTTTTTCAGCGGCTAACAATTTAAAGACTTACCTTCATCCACACTAATTGAGCCTTCCTCACAATGTTCTTTGTCATCACTACAGCCATCATCTCTGCATCTTCTTACCTCCAGTCCACTCTGCCCAGCCAGACTGATGTCTTGCAAATCTGAAAAGATGAAAACAGAGATTAAAGAAAAATCATGGCAAGAAAATTTTGGCACAGGAAGTGGCACAGGCAAACGTGCCTGCGGCTTCCGGTCAAAAAGTTATGAGCCTAGGTTTTGGCATATGACTCATGATGGAGACACTCAACAACACAGGTATAGCTCATTAAGCTGAAAATAATGGTAAGCTATATGGGTGGATTATTCAGTTAAAAAAGGACACAGCATGTAGCTTACACACACAGAATGAATAGAGAGAAATAAACGCTCAAATCAACTAGGCATATCAAAACAACAGGTAAAAATATTAACAATAAAATAAAACTGAATATGACAGAGCTCCTGCAAGAAGAACACATACATGTTTAAACACAGGACAACTGTGCTGACTAAGGTGCTGGTGGACATTTGCCTATATGAAAGGAAGTCACCTGATACCAACAACAGACATAGTGAAAAATAGCACTTTTGCAGGTGAGAGTCAAGGGAGTCCGGTGAGATACAAGGGAGAAACCTAAAACAGTTCAAACGGAGGGCCTACTACACACAATGCCCCAGTTTTCAGTATGCCTGATTCAAGAATTACCTTCAAACACACCGGTGACAGCCTCACCCTTATAGAAAAATTAGCTTGCTGCAAGCTTGCAATGAGGTTGCAGCAATGTAAATTAGGTTACAGCAAGCTTGCCGACACCTTATTTAGATTGCACACTTGATGCAAGCTAATGTACAAGCATGTAACAAGCTTAGAAGGTTGCAGCAAGCTTGCATACATTCCAGGCAAGCTTGCCACTAATTTAAGCAAGCTTGCACATTACTTGCAAGCTTGCCATTGATGTGCAACAAGCTTAAGATTGCTTGCTACAAGAATCTGCAAGCTTGATGTATACACACATGGAAGCTCACTTATTAGAGGCAAGCTTGCCAAAACTCAAAGTTGTGGGCACTTGGTATTGTTGGATTTCTGGAACTTGAACAACCTCAGCACTATGTCAAAAGTCACGAAACAATGACAGCAATATCCATTTCAAGAATTGACTATATGTGGAATCAGTGAAAACATGTATGCTGTATTCAGTGCCAATTAATTGTCAAACCACCCTCTCAGAGAGCACGTACACCTGATAAACTCATATGGCATACAGATGCGTGATTCGGAAAAATCATACAGAAAACTTTAAGCTTATATCATTATATATATATATATATATATATATATATATATAATATATATATATATATATATATATGATATATATATATATATATATATATATATAAGTAGCACAAAAAAATCTTCAAATTAATGTAGCACAAAACAAAAAAATCTTCAAATTAATGGTAGCACAAAACAAACAAACAAACATTGGCTTATAAAGATATGCAAGGAGCTCAATTAAGAGGGCTGCACAGATTTTAGAAAACCCCATGTAACATCCAGGCAGAAATCCTCCTCCCTGTTCCTCATTCCCCACTGGAAGGTGGTATTACATTACAAGCAATAGCTACTACTTTTAGGCCTACATAAATCTCATAAGCCTTTTGCAAGAGTAGTCCTCAGAAAGGCCTGTGTGTAGTCAGTCGCCCACACTCACCATCGGGGACGTAGGTCAAGCTCAACAAGGAATAAGCAGCCAACGTCCCAAATGATATGAAAAAATAAAATGGTAACTGGCAAATTAAAAGCACTTAGACTAGGCTACACATAATTAACAATAGGCTCCTGAAAATACGGCTGCCTAAATCCCTGGTAGCATAGTTTAAATAAATTTCATCTGGTCAAAAGCAAAAATGACTCGCCTAGGTCCTACATAGCCCTCAGCCTTATACAAGTCCGTAACTCACTGTTATTTGTACCTTACACCTGACATGTGAAACCTCTATGAAACACTGCACGTCACACTGTAAGATGTAACCCTGACACTGACAGTCACTGCACACAAAGAGGAAGAAATTTTCCGATGCACAAAAATTCATAAAATACTCCAAACAACTTTGAAACAAAATGATATTTATGTTGCTATTTGAGCGAAATCCATGAAGTGATTCAATTGATAACATTACAACCCCAAAGCTTAAGAGTTTTGTTTGGTGAGACTATTACCAAGGAAATTCTGGCTTCATTTTCGCTGCTCCATACCATGGTCATATCTATTTATTCACCCCAAATCGCTTAGCACGTTTCCTATACTGTAACGTTTAATTGTGTACATTCACGTAGTAACCAAATGCAGTGCAGGCAATTGTCATTTGACCTCTAGACCTGTACGTAAGCGCAACAAGTCTGTGGGAAACCCCGGTCTAAAAACAAAGGGTAGCGGTGAAACAAACAACCCAGAAATAATAGTGCAGTCAACAAGCTGACGGAGAGTAACCGTACATGGGACTGTCTAAATTTTCACCACGGGGTTTTCTATGTATTTTAATGCGACGGAGGGACGGGGTCAAAAGGTTACCTATCTGAGAACGTGTACAGTGAGTTAGAACAACCCACCGTTTGCAGAATGGAATTACACTGTGCATTACCAGCTCGGAGATTGAATGAAATTGTAGTCTACCTCCATGCTTGCAGTGGGAAAGTATAGCATGGTGTATTTTCACTGCGTGATGCCGTGTTTTGTGGCCATGCGAGTAGAATACGCCATACAAAGTGTTTGAGGCACACAATATTCGCAAGTTGCAAATATGATTTGTACTTGCTACAGTTATATACACTGCCAGTAATTCAGCTAAAAATAAATCATTGGGGGTAGGCGCTTTATTTCTAATCTGGAAATAAGGAGGATTTTCACAGTGAGATTTCAAATGCCGACTACCTAATATGCAGTTCAGATAAACTTCATATTTCAAATCTTTGAAATTATGGTGCCATGAATAAAAGTCAGCGCCAAAGCAATGGTGCTCGCCCTAGTGTTACTTTGGGTCTCGATAAACTTGGAAAAGTCGAAAATAAGATTTTAAGTTCTCTTGAATGGTGGCCCGGCACGTATCTAGGCGAACATTGACCTCATGGCCGTAGCCTACGCGGGACTGTTTTTTTTTTTCAGGGAGGGTGATGATTTTTGCCCTACTCCAGATTTAACTGATTTAACTGCCCAGTTTTCCGCCCGACTGAGACAAAATATCTGCCCGACTTAGTCAGGTTTCTGAAATTTAGGGGGGCGCCCCCAGCACCCCCCGGCCAGTACGGCCATGATTGAACCCTGCAAAATATGAGATGATCCAAAAAGGTGTTCTGACAGTGAACAATTGTTTTGTGTTCTGTAACATACTTTTGTAAAACTACAAGAATTTCCGTGCACCACGCACGTTTTCATCATCACTGCCTCAACAGCCACCGTTTCAAACATGTTGGCCGGACTTGAATTGACAGTATTAAGGTTCTGCAGTTTTCCGCAAGAGCATGACTCTGGAAGGAAATATGATTGCATCGATATGCGAATGGGACGAAATCCTCAATCTTTTTCCTACCGTTTGCAAGATTCAAAATTCGATACTCGTCCATAATTGTGGGTAAAATAAAAACAACTTGGTATGAAACTTTTAAGGTCTCATGCTGACAGCTAGGGAGGCCAGCGCCAAAGTGGGGGAGGGGGCAGTGGCTGAGTCGGAAAAGACTGTGAGGGAAATTTTCAGTTTCGTCAGGGAACTTAATACCGTCACTAAAGGGCGGATTCTTTACAAAAGTAAACTCCAATACGTACCAGCTTTTCGCTAATCCAATCACAAATTTCAATTTTATGCAACAAAACCCTAAGACTTTTGGCGGGTTGTACGTGCCTTAAATTCGCATTCGACATCCTTTCGTCAACTCGTCAAACCGATTTCGTCGGGGCTGTGAGTTGCTGCACCCGGCTCGCCGATTGGCAAGTCCGTTGGTGCAGTTGCACGCCAGTTCTAAAACTGGAAAGCCTACAGATTGTTCAGCAAGATTAAATTTAAAGTTTTTTCGATTCGATTGGTGACTGAATCTCGTGCAAGTGAGGTGCTTTTGGGCCCAAAGACTGAGGAGCGGGGTCACCATGTGAAAGCTGAGAGCATAGGCTCCTCTCCCAAGGAATGCAGTAAGCAATGTCGTTAGACGCAATTTCCTGACATCTGACAATCAAGATAAGTGTACGTCGAAACAAGAGTCTAGTATTTGACTACGGTACATCCGGAGATTTGTAAATCAACAGGGAAAGGCCCTGGGAGCCAGTTCTGATAGCTAGTCCACACTGGAATTTTGCCTCTATCCGAGCCAACAGCCTAGACTCGTCAGGAAAAAAAAACTGGTTATAAATTGAGATCGAAGAGGAAGTTTTCCACGATAATAGACCTTGATATGGGAACATTCACATACTACTTTCATTGTCCTGGGGAAAATGCCGAGGTTGACGTGCACTGGGACAGTAACGTGCTTTGAAGTCATTCTGGAGGATTTAAAACTATAATGATATATAGCTGACCAGCTCACTTGCATTGGATGTAGAAAATAAAATATGTCCCCTTCCGCTTTTGACAATACACTAGGCTACAATTCCAGCATGAAAAGGAAAGGGCGTGGTAGCAGTTGACATGAAAATGTAAGCTTGCGAGATGGTGAGATAGGGACATTTTTAAGTCTAGTCAGTAGGCCTACAAGCAATTCGGACTAGGCAAATTGTTTCAAGTAGTGTACATACATACATACATACATACATACATACATACATACATACATACATACATACATACATACATACATACATACATACATACACACATGAGGGTAGTGTACAAAATCATGTAATAAAAATAACGTTTGCTATGAAACAAATAGGTCAAACATGACTAAAAGTTGGGTACACAGTGCGGTAATAAGAATGATATATTTGTCAGAATTTAGGGCGGGTCACACTACAGCGATTTTCAATCGGAAATCCGATCCGAATTTTTTTTTAAATCGGACCACTAGTTTTTTCTTCAGACTTTGTTCTAAGGATGGTCACGCTCTATCGATAACTGATACTAGTTTGTCACAATAAACTGTTCGATAAACTGTTCTGTTACCATTACATAACTTATATCACTCAACAGAGCGGTATTTGTTCGAAGATCAATCCGATTTTTGCACGCGTGTCCGATTAACGCAGGCTGCCGTTGTGAGGTCACGAAATAATTAGTTTACATTTTATTCTCGTAGTCCTCTGATGCAAGTCATATATTTACACAAGTTCGCAAATCCTTGGCTCTTTCCGACCAGGGATAGAGAAGATTTTACAAAAATCGGATCGTAATCCTACCCTAAGTCGCTCTAGTGTGACCTGCGCTTTACTTTAGTCTGTTACTTGTTCACCTGTAAATTATATATACAACCTAAGAAAATGGACTGTTGGAATATTAATCAACCGCGTAGACTTGTATGAATATGTGCAGACTATAAAAATGTGCATGACAAATCTAACGTCAGTATTATTCATGACCAAGTGCCAGTAGTATACAAAAATAATTTAGCCAGCGTTCACTGAGTGTAGTGTAAGCCACATATGGTGCATGTAACCGGGAAATGCAGAGCGATATAACCACGGGAGTAATTGTGACTCAAAGTGGCATGCAACATTCGCAATCAGATTGGAAATTAAGAGCCGTTTAAGACATAAATATATTTCGAGATTTTACAAGAGGCACGCATTTATTTTTTCTCTGTGTAACATCTTTATAATATAGCTCAGCATTTTTCAGGGTATAACCTGAACTTGGGGAAACACCACATGATATCTTATATACAGCAATATCTTTATGAAAATTTAGAATGTGAAATACGAAGCAATCACATCAAGAGGGGTGGCTCTTGCTGTACAAGGTGGGGAGAATGGGGTATTCCCGGAAATGAACGAAGCCTGGAAAGGCCTCATGTAAACTAAACACTGTTAAAAGGTACCGTATGTCCTTGCATTTAGCACTCAGATTAGTACACACAAACTTTGTCGTGCAGTTAGCTTTGGAACCGTCTCAAAAAAAAAAAAAAAAAAGTGATACCGAAAGGACGGGGCCCTGAAGCCACCTCATTCAGTATCCTCGCCTGCTCAAATTGTTTGAGCTTACAAAGTTGGATGATCGGATGAACTGTTTAATCAAACTTCGCTCGAGATTAGAGTTTGAGAAGCCTGATTTGTTTCAGTCTCCTTCTATTGCATTTGGACATTTTGCCACATATACGGTATCGCTGCTTTTAATGTCTACAAACACACACAAACTTAATATTTTTCCTACTGGCACTGACACCAATGTCTTGACATTTCTTTTGCATGGGACAAGGTGCTGGACAGTAGCAGAGGTAATGCTATCATTTGATAATTTGGTAAGTGATGGTTCAAACATTTCGATAAAACAGAAATAAGAAGAACAAGAGCAGGCACTTAAAGTGGTGCATGTGCACTTTGGATTTATCTTTACAAATTTGGTTATTTGACCATAACGCACATGTGCATTGTGACGGAATGAAACAGTGAAGGAGTTCCGTTTTATTGTTTGGGTAAAACGCCGTGAGCAGATAGTTCGGCCACATTTCAAAATGCGAGAAAATGCGAAACAAGTTTCAATGTTGTCCGAAAAACGAAACCCCCAAAATGTATCTAATGCCATTTTTTCTTCTCTAGTACAGGCGTATGACTGTAGTTTACCCAAAGAATGAGTGTCATGATCAATTTCATCGTAGTTCAGCCTACCAGCATGATAACCTTTCATAGACAGATAGAACTGGCCGACTGGACTTTCAAACTGGAGCTTGGATTTAAGCAATGGCTCTTTAAGTAATGTAGCAATATTATTTGCAATTTGTAATGTAACTTTTTGAGTTCCATGGAAAAGTGATAACAGATCCCCATTTAGAGATTCAAAAGAAAAGCAGGAATATACCCATAATGGTCCCAGGTCTTTAACGACATCGCACAAATGTAGCAGCTGATGGATATTTGAGGTCATTTGGTTTGGCGAATACAGCGTCCCGTGCATCATGCAGAAGTGTTTAAGTACCCTCTCACAATGATTGATCATATCTTTTGATATTGAGTCCCCGTTCAAGATATACACAGCTTCCACCAGTAAAAGATAGTGTTGTAAGTACAAGTCTGGTAACAGGCCAGACAAAACAGGAAGGGAATAATAAAACAGCCATGATCTGCACTCAGAGGCTTTCCAATATTTGAAATGTTCTTTGATACTTCGAGGCAATCTCGAAATAAAATTTGGTGGTTGCAAATTATCTAACCTAGCATCGACTTCATCGACTCTTTTAGCTATAGAAAAAGGTTCTTTGGATTTGCTACTATCAAACCAAAGATGAAGCAATCTTCTAACTATCCCAAGGAGGACCTGATGCATCCAGTCAATAGCAGTACCCCGAATAGCATCAGGCATCATGTAAAGGAGCCATGAAGGACCTTTCACACCCATAACTGTCTTGTTATAATGAAATGCCTGTTCAGCAAATTGAACAGTCTCATTATGGGTTCTTTTAGGCCCATCAATATTATTTGCATCAGTAGGAAAAACCCGGGCATGACCTCTTCCTACGCTAACGACTTCCCCAGACTGCGTACACCTTGGGCAACCATAAAGACCATTAAACTGTGTCATGTTTAAAACCATACATTTTGCAGGCATATCACAAGTTCCGCACAAAAGCATACCCCTTATTTTGATATCTCTGCCTAAATAGTCACAAACAGTAACCCCATCAAATATATCAATTAAAGACGAATGAAGCGGTTTTAAGAAAATTTCCATGCATGGTTTCGACTCACCGTACCACAAACCGGCAATTATTAAATGTTGCCTTTGAAGTCTTTTTTGGGGCGGTAGTTCATTTATTGCCAAGTACAATGGCCATATGGCAAATCGAGAAGATTTGAAAACTGGTATTCCATCGGTATACCACATAAAGGAAATATTGTGTTTGTCACTTAAAAATTTACCTGGTCTTGAAAATTTACGATAAATCTCGCCATCGTAAATATCTTCGATATTATCTTCCACAATTTTTGTTCTATTGAAGCGATATCCTAGACTGTCGCAAAACTGTTTTCCTTTAAAAAGTGTCTTCAACTGTTCGACGATAGGAATTTCAATAAAATTTGAAGACTTACGATCGTTCTTTTGGACGTCAGATTTGCAATTTGAGCACTGTTTAGAATTTGCATCAATCAGTACATGACAGTCAGGACAGACAGTATGAAACTTCAGTGGCATCGATAATTTCGAAAAGTATTGGCGAAAAAAATAGAGCGTAGTTTTACAGAGGTTTGGTTTCTGACAGTGTAGTGACACAAGTGTTAGAAGGTCAACCAAGCAACTGCCAGTTAAACTATGACGAAGACATAGTGTTAATATTAATAGCATACTTTCTGCAAGTGTTATTGGCGCATCTTTGTATAAAGGTTTATCATCATCTCCGTCCGTTTTAGTAGTGGTAACTTGTATCTCTTCATCATCTTCTGTTGGTAATGAATCATCACCAAACATTTCATCAGCTAGATACCACTTATCTGGTAAGGCCGAATCTTCGTCAGGAAAAACAGAGTTGTCATCCGTCATCGGGATAGCATTCGAAGAGTGTTGTACCAGCCACTCAGCGGGTGGATATTGGCACTGAAAGTTACTTGTTTCATCTATTGACTGGATGGAACAAGTATCTAGTGAAGTCACCTCGTTGGAGTCTTCTCTGAGATCAGCTGACAGTTGTGGGGTACGAAAAACATCCACAGGTTCAGGGGATCCATGAGGTGGGAGGGGAAGGGGGTCATCGTCACTCTCTCCAGTTTCATTTTGCACTTTCTCTCTGCCATCGTACCACGCATCGGTATCCGGAAGATCAACAGCCTCGCCGATTTGCTGTGGTACCGGTGTGTCTCGGCCATCATACCATGTACTAGCCTCGTTAGCCTCGTGCCAAGCTTTTGAGCCTTTTAAGAGGGAAAGAAGAGCAAACGACAAATATTTCAAACCTGAGTATCACATTTATGCATCTTAAGTGATTTTATGGAGGTTTCATTCACCCCTTATTATGCATCTCCCCTATTGCTGGACATTTTGATCTTCAAGTTATAGCATCCAAGTTTTTACAATTGCACGATTTATTGTGCAACCTGCAAATCTCGATCACTAACAGGCCTAATCATAATGCAAGTCAGATAAAGGCATTCGGATACATGTGTAGGCTCCATATTGAGCGCAAACATGCTCTCTACTGATGACTATCTTCAAACGACATGAGGCAATATGATTTCGACTTGGTCAGTTGGTAGTATCAATATAATAGCATTACATGCTATGATATTTTCGATAAAGGTCTGCACAGGTATTATCTGGTATGAACCGTGCGAGTGAGCACTGGTGGCTGTGTAACACTTATTAAATATACTTTCACTGCACCTGTTAAAAAATACATATCAAGGAAGCCACTGAGTTGCAAATCTTATCTCAAGCTTTACTTTTTGTTACCATGGTGAAAAGTAACGCGGATATCACATTTCACATCACATTTCATCGCTCCAACTTTTGCAAGATTTTCTTTCACTCAGCAGTAGGTCTGAGCCAATATACAGTAGAGATACTAAATTTGGATGCACAGTTATGCTGAGGACAGTTGCTTATAACTTTAATTTTGAACGATTTACGACCTTTAGACGACGTATGAACTTTACATGCACTTATTATCCAAAGTTAAATACTCTGATTGTAATATAAATAACCACCCTTCAGTTGTAAGCGAACAACTAGTGCATGTACTGTAGGCTAGATGTTACTTAATCATCTGACCATAGCGTCAGTTAACTATGTAGGCGCACTGTTGAGAAGTTGGACATCTACCAACCACTGCAAGTGGTCGGATCGCGGAACTAGCGTTCGTAGCAACGAGCTGCTAGTCTTGGAAAATATAAAAATGAGGCAATAACTATTTCGTAAGTATAACGTATCACTTCATTATGAATTATGAATCTGTATGAACAAATTACAACCGAGTCTGTGCCGCTTATAGGCCGATTGCTCTTTATCTTCCATTTGCCTATGTACACTGTAATCTGGTTAATGCCCTAATTATCGTAGATTTTTTTAAGAGAATTATTTAACGGTGAGAACAATGAACATAAGTCCACTGTAAGTTATAGATGGTGTACCGAGAGAATAAGGGCATGGCCTGCTTTCTCAAAGTCCAAACGTTTAGATCTTGACATTTCTTCATATCGTTAATCTAGAGAGGTAACAGCCCCGTAGGCCAGGAATTCTGATATAGGGGGACGCCAATACCACATAGAGGGGCACCGAAGAAGATTATGTATGTAGTACGTAGTGCCACCGTGTGATTACAGTTTGTGGAAACTACAGGTGATGATATTTTAAGCGTACCATAGATAGCGCAAAGGTATCGGTTTTACGTGTGGACATACATGCGAAGCGCGCGAAAATTTCACTCTTCTGATGCAAATTTTCCCCACCTTTTACAATACCGAGACGTGGAAAGTCTCCGCAAGTGAAGGGAACAAGACTATGATCACGATGATGCTTCTTCATCTCTGCAAGCGCAGGCGAAGAGTTGAGTACGTTGCGAACGGCGAGGGAACCAGGGGCTGCCATTAGGCAGGCTTGATGTGGTCCAGCATGATTTTTTAGGACCCAGAGTGAGGGAAATTCTCCGAATGCATGAGGTATTAACAAAATGTGAACATTACGATGGATCGTTGGGCAGGACTTTGAATGACAAAGCAAACCAATCTCTTCACAGCTCACAATCCAGATGGTCGTTATCCAGTTATCGTATTTCTACGTACTTTGAACGAAATTTGGCACGAACAGAAAAAGTAAATTTTGGAACAGATTTGTAGTACAAGTAAATGTAGCTACAAGCCATACAGTCATCGCGTTATGAATGTTATTTAAAGTACTAGATTACTACATGAAAGCCCATTGATGTCCGGCATCTAACTTCGAGTCTTTACCTGGTAGCTTTGGCTAGAATAGTAGCTCACTGGAATTTTTCTACTACATGTTTTTGGGTGATATAACTTCGCTTGTGAGAATTGCGCGCGAAGTGCACCGAAATTTTGCAGGAAAATTATTTATCACGGTAAAACCTGCATACAGACTCAGCAAGGGGCGATGAAAAGATAAGCCCGACGAAGGGACCTAGCTCTCCTTAGGGGTCCAGCAAACCCGAAGCCCCGCCAGAAGCAATGGGTTGCAGAAAGGATGCACCACGCGAAATTTTGAGCGCGAGGCGAAAAATTTGGGGTTGTGTTGAAGAAAAATTGATCATATTTGGTTTCATGAAGGGAAGTTAAAAAATTTGGGTTTCTATGGAAGAATCTGCCCATCCTCGTCCTAGACAGTTACAATTCTCCCGAATACTTAAGTTACTCCTCCTTGTGCAGACACAAACCTAGTTTATTGCTTAAGGTCATATCCTGGCGATCATGTAAGACCATAATATGTAACCAGAATATTCTCTGCGCATGCTGTGAAATGTGAGCTACTCTGCATCTTTTGACTATGATGCCAATCAAAGAGCATTCATCAGTGACCACTTGAGAATTTTGCTTTCTCCCAGCCAGGATGTATTCGGGGAAATGAGTGTCTGTCTTTAAAGGGGAATTTTCATCATACTAGACAGTTCCAATTCTCCCAACTATGCAACTTCTAGCTCCTCCCATAACTGTATGAAGCTACTCCTTGTGCAGGAATAAAGCTGTTTTATTGCTTAAGGCCATGTCCTGGTGAGCATACAAGACTATAAAATGTAATAAAAGCACTCTTTCTGCCTTGTGTGGAATGTGAGCTACTCTGCATCTTTCAAATTTTCAAACTTTGATGTCAATCAAAGAGCAGTCAGCAACTGAGAATTTTCATACCTACACTAAAAATATAGTTTGGGGTGATGACTGTCTGTCTTTAAGAGCAGAACCAAGACGCCGGGCGACTGGTCGCGGGGGGTCCCCCCTCCCACCACCCCTCGACATTGAGACACTTTACGTTTCTTACAAAGTACGTTTATCATGGTGTTGAGTCTGAATTCAGAATCTCCCAAATCGTAAGAGTAAGAGGATAGAACTTATGATGGACTCAATTTTGTGTTTTATCAGGGGATCATGCCTACAAGAAAGAAGAATACCCTAATTGTTTTACCCTTATGAAGCCAACATAGGCTATCTGAAAAGGGTGTTAAAGCTATATGTAACTGAAGATAAAGCACGCGTGACGCGAAAAGTTTTATAAGTTCAGAATAAAAATGTACAGAAAACAAACTACGTTCATTATTAAACTCCTTTTGGGATTTTTGTGGTCAAAATCGCCTGGTGTCATACCAGAGTCACCGTTTACATGTACTAAAATTTTATTTTCGATTAATTTTCCATATGGGGGGGGGGGCACAGTACGGTCCGCACGGGGGGCTCGGCCCCTCCATACCCCGGTCTGGCTACGGGCCTGGGAGGTAATGGGCCCTCATCGGATAAATCTGCACCCCACCGAATATAAAGCCTTTGGAATAAAATTAAAAAATACAGCTTATTGTCTAATGGCACTAACTGGCAGTCTAAATTGCTTCCTCGGACGTTGTTGAAGTCAAAACACCCTATGATAACAGCACGTGGTCCGCCTAGAAGTAGGCATAAGAGTTAAACTAAGGATATGAGTTAACTACGGTGGTTCGCTCTTTAGCCAAATATTTACTCCTACAAAAGAAATAAACGCACAGTGTTTGTCAGTTTATGTGAGCTGTACTACCAGGATTTGTTCAGGTCAATGTCAACAAAAATGTTTTGTTATTCTAGCCTACGCCTTGACAAAGTTTCCATACTTTCTGCGCATGCATATCAATCACACCAAAAAAGTGGGGTACATTCAAATGAACAAATGAAGAGTTCACGGAGTTTGCCCTTTTCAAAAATTTCGTGGAGTTCGCTGACAGGCTGTGACCACACTGCTTGTCTCGCCCCTTCCCATGATTGATTCTCCTGTCCGTAAGAAGTTCACACATTCTCAGTCGGAAAACTAACTTACTGAGGGTATTACTAGCCTATACCTGGACTCGATCCAACGTTTCAATGTGAAAGCAAAACGTAGATGGTTGTCAACGTATGGGTAACAAACAGGCTTTTGGATGGAAACACACCTTTCTGTAACCAGGCCGCGGATCGAATCCCGAACCTTCCGATTACTAAGCCTCATTGTTTTAAAAAGCTTATCTTTACAAGCCACAGCAACATTTCACCCGGGCACCCCGGCCCCCAATGGAACGACGCATCTGCCTATGCTCTGTAGGTTTGGCAAACCTAGACCACTCGGTGCACGTCGTAACTTCCTTTGGGACTAACGAGACAGAGACTATCAAACTCCTCATGCTGAGTTATAGATTATTCATACTGCGTAGTCCCATGCTCAGATGCTGCTTATAATTATGTGATCAAACTTCCAACTACTTTATAACCCCTTGCGTTAGCCTTAGCACTGAGGGACTTCAAATTGGGGGGGGGGGGCACTCAAGGACAATCGACACGATTTGACAATTGTGGCTTACTGTGAGAAGATTGGACAAAACATAATATATCATGAGCAGATTTTTTTAAAAAAAAAAAAAAAAAAAAAAACTTTCGGGTAAGATACCTTTTCTCGTGTCAGAATGGCTCACTCCGGGGAAAAATTCCGGACGCCTATATTAAGGTCGGTAATAAATACGGTATATACAGAACTACTATCAGTCGTGGGGTGTGACGTCATACGACAAGCAGGAGATTCATTAGTGGACGTGGTCAAAACAGATTAAACCCTGCACCCGTGGCATGTCTAATTACGATTGCTACCGTACAATGAATAGTAACTACGATTAATATAAGTATGAACTTACAAGATGTTTGATCTGTGCCAGAGACGCCACTTTTGCACCAACGTGCTCCTTCATTTCCAACTCCATAATTTCGCCGTTGTTTTCTTTTCTTTTGCACTGGAATTTCAAGTTCTGTGGGTGTCAGATCCGCTCCAGACCCCGTGGAAGCATATGGTCCCTCCGACTCTTCTCCTCGCCTTTTTGGTGGTCCGTTAGTCTTAACGTAATTTTCGGCCATTTTTTGGGCAATAGCTTTTGTGTTAGTGGTAAATACTCAAGTAACCGAGACAAAGAAGATACACAACAGAGTAGAAGTATAGTATACGTGTTATTGGTCTTAATTTCTTGGTACCAAAGTAGCCTATGAGACTTCTTTGTCTGCCTCACTTGGCTCTACTGGTAGAGACAGTATGAGTCATAATGAGTGAGTCAGTTACCAAGAATTGACATTCAGTATGGACTCTTCTTGAAACCGGAAACGATACATCAATACGAACACATTATTTGTTCAATACACAACAATTCCCACCATCCCGTTGTGAAAACGAAATTCTTTTGTATACTTATATTACTTAATTAACTTGAGAACGATTGCACGCAAAGTAGTAAATGTAGCAAAGCAATCAAGAAACCAATACACATCCATGTTCTCAGTAATGAGTTACATATTGTATAAACATGGTTACGATGAAAGATGAAATCTTTTCCCCATTACAGTCGGCTATACTTTTTAGTCTTTGTAAAATAGTATTATTTTTTGGGTAGAAATACAAATAGATTCCATACCCCCCGTAGTTGTACCTTTCCTTCGTGCGTTGCCAGCCGTTCACCGTACCATTGTCTCCTTTTAGATGTTTTGTAAGTGTTGAGAGCAATTTTCTTAGTAATTTTGCTTAGTTCACTGAACTTTGGATAACATTGCTGTTTAGTCTCAGGTTAACTGACTCTAACCCAACTTCATGGCTGAAATGTCCCGCAGCTTGGACAACACTCTGTCGGTTATCGAAGTAAAGCGCAGGTTACACTAGAGTGATTTCGGATAAAACTACGGTCCGATTTTTGTGAGTTTTAGTTAAAATCTTCTCCATCCCCGGTCGGAAAGAGCCAAAATTTGCCAACTTGTGTAAATATATGATGGACTACGAAAATGAAATGTAAACTAATAATTTCGTGACGTCACATCGGCAGACAGCGTTTATCGGACATGCGTGCAAAAATCGGATTGATTTTCGAACAAATACCGCTCTGTTGAGCGGTATAAGTTATACTATGGTAGCAGTTTATCGTCAGACCAGCTTGGATCAGTTATCGATATACAGCGTGACCATCCTAAGAACAAAGTCTGAATAAAGGCTAGTGGTCCGATTTAGAAAAATTCGGATCGGATTTTGGATTGAAAATCGCTGTAGTGCGACCCGCCCTTAATTCTTTGCTCGCCAAGGCATTAGGAGAAACGGATGTTGGATTAGTGTAAACCCCAGTGATGTCACACTCGGTCTTTAATGACGAACTTGTAGAAGAATTGAAGGTTCCATACCTATCATATAGTATGTTGTGTAACATAAGGGCAGCTAAGAAGGTTCAGCCCACGAGACCGAGGTCCACGGAAGACCGAAGGTCCGCGAGGCCGAAAATGATATAGAGTCCACGAGACCGAAGGTCCTCGAAGTCGAAATTTAAAACCGGAACTATCAAGGATATACCTACGTGCACAGTTGAATAACCAGAATTTATCAGAGGGGGGGGGGGGGGGGGTCATAACTTTGTGAACGATGCTCCGGGAGAGGGTCGAAGAGGAAGGAGTCTAACGGGAGGATGCTCCCCTCCTTTTGGAGATGATTTTGTAAATAATTTTGTGTGCGGGTGAAAACTCTGAAAGTAAAATTTGGGTTTATTAATCTTGCCAGGCGTTGGGCCATTAACCAATTAACCCATCGCTACGTCACTGCACGCGGAACCTTTTCACATTTTCGGTCTCGCGAACCTTTTAACATTTCGGTCTCGCGGACGTCAAGTTCTCTAGTTTTAGGTCTCGCGGACCTTCGATCTCGTGGACCCTTTTTGCTTGTTTGTTTTGTTTTTGTTTCGTTTTGTTTTTTTAATTTCGGTCTCGTCAGCTCGTGGGATTACTCCGTTAAGAATTCCCTTGTAGCTAATATAATCATTGAATTAATGGCAAATCGAAAATCTCGCAGGCAGTATTATCTGGTCCGCGATGGCAATCGCGAGTTTCTTAAGTTTCAAGTAGAAGGTAGGCGTAACGGTGCAGGTTGCATTGGCGCAGTGCGAAAACGTGCTCTCTTGTCGTGATTCTGACAGACTGCACAATCTTTAATTATTGTTTGCGTTATCACCACATCATGTTTGGCCACCAGTACAACTGCATGACGTGTTAGCCTTTGTTTGGTCCTTAAATACCTTGATGACACTCGTGACCAGACTGTACTTGAACTCTTAGGGACAAGCACCTTTATCCCCCTTAAACGAGATATCATCATGAATAAATAAACTTCCACGAATTTGAAAATAGGGTAAAATTTCTGCACTTACACCTGAACAGAGGCTATCATACAGTTATGTATTTACTGACTTCCTTGTCTAAAAACTGGACGGCATCAGCGGTGGTTGCTTCCAGGACTGTTCTTACGTAATGTAGTCGTTATTTCAAGAATATTTCTCACACTGCGTGAACTTCTTCGTCAATTTGTAATTGTAATTATCACTCATCGGGGGCTTTATTCCGAATACATGGTGTGCCTCGAACGGGAATTTATAACGCGGCGATAGTGATCTCCACTTATCAATCATGATGGTTCGATGACCCGTGCCTGAAGTGGATAGCAAATTACCAGTGCTGGTTGATCAGTCGGTAAGGTTGCGACCCCACAGGAATGTATGCAGGCGCTCAATCGCCCACATGCCAAGGCTTCGCGTTCACCTGTTGAGTACTTCCAGTTTCTTAGCTTTACTGAGGAATATATCAAACTATTCTCTTTAGACCATGAATCACCAAAGTCATAACGGCTCTGATGTCGGAACTAGAAGTATCAACAGTGACACAAACACCTATAGGTTAGGGTAAAACAGAATATCAAAATAGAGCCAAGGCGACGAGGAAGTACGAAGCCCTCCTCACGGACAGCGGGGGGGGGGGGGGGCGGGGATCAGGGCTTAGCGTAGGGCCAATGGTGAGGATGATGATAATGCCCCAGAAGCTGTGTGGGGGATTTGCAGCGAAATTGTCGCAGCAGAACGACACATTTACCCCTCTTTAAGTGATACTGCGTGGGTAATGAAAGACCAAAAAATCTTATTTTGACTCTTGTTAATTAGCCTATACCCCTGCAAGGTTTTTTTTAATTTTTTTATTGTTATTTTATTTTTAATAGCCTTACTGGGACTGGTTAATTTCCGGTTGGGTTTCATAATGCAGAGTGTTGGACAGTGTAGGGAAGGATATGTACTTGATGAGGTTTTCCAAGGGATTTGAGACAATAAGTTCATCCATGGGTGAGCTTGCAAGCTGTCTTACACAATATAATATTCAAAAGAGACTCACATTTAGGGCGGCTGTCCTTTTTCAAAAAAAAAATTGTTTTGTCATGTTTCAACCCATCTCACAAACAAAAGTTGAAGTTTAATACACCAAAGAAGCAATTTGAGTAATAGAAAAATTCAAGAAAATTATTCAGGGGTCGCACCCTTCTCCCCCCCCCCCCCTCACTACGCGCCCGGTGCCGTTCGTTGGTCTCGCCAACACAACTTATTACAACGATCCTCGCATTCATACCGACGGAGGGGCGCTTTTATTATATTCAGATTTTGCTGTTAGTAAGTCAATAATTCTTCACTTCTTTGAAGGTGAATTTAATGCTATACAATAAGAGACAATGCTTAGTTTTCAACTGGTGGAAGAGCAGGCCCCACTTAAAATCAAGTGATCAGTTAATGTGTTGTTTTAAGTGCTCGGGAATAAATAAAAACAGTTTGCAGGAAGTTTCCACACTTATCCATTGATTTTGAGAAACAGAAACAATGCCTTTCTCCTCAGTCTATACCCTAGCTGGGACTGTGAGGTCAGAGATCATAAATGTGATACATAAATGACCCTCCTATCTGTCCCCTTCCCATACAGGAAGCTTTAAGACAGTTTCTTAATCCATACAAGTCAGGGGCTGTTGTAGGGATCTTGATGTTCATTGAATATGTGACAGGCTTCGGTTGAATAAATACATCTCTAAGGATTATTTTGTCATCAATCCGTTAACGAAAGACAGCTCATTGAGCAGTAAAATGCATTTCAGCGGTACCAGTCAGTGGCATATATAGCTTAAGCTTGTACCCGGATTATATCCAAGTTCCTGAGTTTGATACGTCTACACGGAAAGATATAAAACTCGGGAGTAGGAAGATGGTATCTTACAGTTTTTTGTATGTGCAGTACACCAAAAGTAGGCTATAAATGTATAAATCGGCATGGAAGGACCTCGTGCTGACCACCCACCCCCTCCCAGCTATGCCAATGTGCGAGCCCTTTGAGAACGATGACCTCAATAATTTCGATGTATTTTCCTCCATAGCATTATCCAGTTATCAAAACCTTCGTCTCGTCATCTGCTATTCACCTTACACATACTAACAGTATATATATTATTCCAGGGGGGGGGGGGACGGGGGGGGGGGATCAGGGCTTAGCGTAGGGCCAATGGTGAGGATGATGATAATGCCCCAGAAGCTGTGTGGGGGATTTGCAGCGAAATTGTCGCAGCAGAACGACACATTTACCCCTCTTTAAGTGATACTGCGTGGGTAATGAAAGACCAAAAAATCTTATTTTGACTCTTGTTAATTAGCCTATACCCCTGCAAGGTTTTTTTTTAATTTTTTTATTGTTATTTTATTTTTAATAGCCTTACTGGGACTGGTTAATTTCCGGTTGGGTTTCATAATGCAGAGTGTTGGACAGTGTAGGGAAGGATATGTACTTGATGAGGTTTTCCAAGGGATTTGAGACAATAAGTTCATCCATGGGTGAGCTTGCAAGCTGTCTTACACAATATAATATTCAAAAGAGACTCACATTTAGGGCGGCTGTCCTTTTTCAAAAAAAAATTGTTTTGTCATGTTTCAACCCATCTCACAAACAAAAGTTGAAGTTTAATACACCAAAGAAGCAATTTGAGTAATAGAAAAATTCAAGAAAATTATTCAGGGGTCGCACCCTTCTCCCCCCCCCCCCCCTCACTACGCGCCCGGTGCCGTTCGTTGGTCTCGCCAACACAACTTATTACAACGATCCTCGCATTCATACCGACGGAGGGGCGCTTTTATTATATTCAGATTTTGCTGTTAGTAAGTCAATAATTCTTCACTTCTTTGAAGGTGAATTTAATGCTATACAATAAGAGACAATGCTTAGTTTTCAACTGGTGGAAGAACAGGCCCCACTTAAAATCAAGTGATCAGTTAATGTGTTGTTTTAAGTGCTCGGGAATAAATAAAAACAGTTTGCAGGAAGTTTCCACACTTATCCATTGATTTTGAGGAACAGAAACAGTGCCTTTCTCCTCAGTCTATACCCTAGCTGGGACTGTGAGGTCAGAGATCATAAATGTGATACATAAATGACCCTCCTATCTGTCCCCTTCCCATACAGGAAGCTTTAAGACAGTTTCTTAATCCATACAAGTCAGGGGCTGTTGTAGGGATCTTGATGTTCATTGAATATGTGACAGGCTTCGGTTGAATAAATACATCTCTAAGGATTATTTTGTCATCAATCCGTTAACGAAAGACAGCTCATTGAGCAGTAAAATGCATTTCAGCGGTACCAGTCAGTGGCATATATAGCTTAAGCTTGTACCCGGATTATATCCAAGTTCCTGAGTTTGATACGTCTACACGGAAAGATATAAAACTCGGGAGTAGGAAGATGGTATCTTACAGTTTTTTGTATGTGCAGTACACCAAAAGTAGGCTATAAATGTATAAATCGGCACGGAAGGACCTCGTGCTGACCACCCACCCCCTCCCAGCTATGCCAATGTGCGAGCCCTTTGAGAACGATGACCTCAATAATTTCGATGTATTTTCCTCCATAGCATTATCCAGTTATCAAAACCTTCGTCTCGTCATCTGCTATTCACCTTACACATACTAACAGTATATATATTATTCCAGCTTTTTCCTGTTATCTAGGCTAGTTCAAAAGATGTTCAACTTTAGGCATCAAGTAAAAATGTGCACTTTGACCTTTAAATGGGACTCGGAGGAGGAATTTGACAGAACGTACACCATATGCCATTACAAAAAGATGCGGTTTGGTTTCGAAACTTTAAAACGATGTGTTTTTTGTTCTGTACACACTGTAACCAGTGCTCTATTGCCCAGTAGTGTCTTGTGCATGCTGGCCGTAAATCTGTGAAAAATTGCGAGGATTAGTAAATTTGACAGCCCGGGTAGAATTCAGTGAAAAAGGTAATGATGGGGATGTTCTGTATAAAAAACGGTTAAATACTCAGCAGTATTCATTAAAAAGATGCTGGTAGCAAATTTAATACGGTAACACCAAAATGGAGGAATAAAAGTAACAAAAAAAATGAATTTATTCGGGAATTCGTTGTTACAACCAATTGCGATCAACTCATAACACCTACGACCTTAATGGTTGGATCCACACGTGATGAGGTCGGTAAAATTCAAGCGCGCTTTTTAGCCGTATCGAATCGGTTTTTAAGTCTGGCTTTGCATGTCGTATTCAATCGCCTTCGTTTGCGAAGAGTTCAAAAATTGTCAAATTATCAAGCAAAATGGATAGCGAAGTCGTAAAAGAGCTACTAGCAATGGAATCGGACATTAATTCGGTGCCTGATCCCAAATCACCGGCAGTTAAGAAGCCAAAACTCTACTGTCTGGTCTATTGGATTGATGACAAACAAGTGAGTATCGAGAATATAAATGGTGTTAGAGAGGGTTCGAGGAAAGAATCAGCAGTGTCAAAAATACGATTCAAAGACGGCAAACGATATCCCGGCAAGATCCTGAAAATCAGCGGTAAGACTCGATATCTTCTCAGTTCTTCTGACTACTTCATATTTATTCTAGATTATGTTTTATAGGCTCTGAAAATTCAGATAAGTGCAAACCGATAAACATATAACTCATATCTTAAGCCTTATGAAAGCATTGTAGCTACACTTAGGCTAACATCATATGAGCCTAGAATTTAGCAGTGAGTTCTTCTAGCTATGAAACCCTATACTAGTAGAGAAAAATATAAACGTAAACGTTTCAAAACGTTTATCATGTCTGGTAGAAACAGCTTTTAAAAATAAAATATGCCAATGCCAATATATTTTTATTATATAAAATATGACAATATTTATTCTTCCAATAACATAGCTTACAGGCGCGGATCCAGACATTTCGAAAAGGGGGGGGGCTGAAAGCCCCCCTGAATATTCTCCTAGCTTAACATTATGCTAATTTTCGCGTATTTGTTATTGTTAGTGTGGCGAAAAAGAGGGGCTGAACCGGCCGTGGAAGCCCCCCCCCCCCCCCTTGGATCCGCGCCTGGCTTATATTTATTGATAAACTTCCAAAAAAGAAAACACTCTATTTCGTCGATTCACCGTGAATGACTTTCCTAACTTGTGTGTCGGTTGCAGGTCGTTGGTCTTCTCAAGTTTGGTGAAGAAACTTGATTGACCGTCGAGAACTAGAGAATGAACAAATCGGTCTAAAATGGCTGTAATTGTATATGTTGTACAGTATTGATACTGATAGCGGTGAATTCGCTGAGTTGGCGGTAGTAATCCTCCGACTCTCTCTCCGAAGGGTATTACTCCCGTGCCATGACTAAGCTGCCATTTGCAATTAGTAACCTTCAACACGCCGACTCAGCTATTTTCTACAATTGATTTTATTCAGTCTAAACTACATAGGCCTAGGTATTGTAGATTATTTTCTTATGGTGTTTTAATCATTTCTTTGAATGTGTAGTCACATTTACTGAATTTACTTGCAAGAACTTACATCGGATAGACACAGGTTACGAGTTAACTTGCACCACTCGGAGTCTCTCCTTGGCCAGAAGGTTATGCTTTTGATTTCAAGGGAGGGGGCTGACGATTGTGACCAAATATCATGCAACTAAACTTTGCACGTAGCCGAGACTCACCATTAAATTATCAGATGGCTTTGTGCTAATATGCTAGGGTAATATTAGTAATATCTGTAGTGTGACATGTCCCTTTTCTATCTACAGAACGAAATCTATTCCCTAGTCACCATGCAGTTGTAATATACCTCTTTGTAAGTTAGGCCTGTAGTAGTTGGTGCGCGCCTGCAGCCAAATTATAGTATGTAGCCAGCAAGCTGGGCTATGTGTTCTATAGGGTCGTCAACCCGAACCTCGTTTACCTCCGTTAAGGTTTTGATTAAGTGTTTATGCCGAAGCCATGTTTATTGTTATTTACGGACCACACGTGGGTTGAGAGGGGATCCCATCCCAGTGTGTGTTAATTGGCGGAACAACCCCTCCTCTCGCACCGAAATGGTACTAGTACATATACTGTGTATTCGGTCAGATAGCATGTTTAAAAAAAATATATCATTGATGCCACCTTGCATCTAGCCCTCGGAACAGGGTTGTGTGTTTCCGTTAGTCTTCCAACACAGCCTTTGTGCAATGTGTACAATTCTTTTCACATTCCTCAGCCATAATGTCCGGGGACCTCTCACGCTCTCAAATAACAATATTTTCTCACCAAAACATGCTGCTAGAATTAAATGGGATATTTTAGCCAATATTACCCGAGAAAAAGGCCTTTTCCCGGGTGAAATTTATCTCTATAATTGGAACAGTTAATCCCTTTCACAAACAAACTTGCTCTATTGACCAAAAAGTCTTTAAAGGGGTCCAACCCCTTTAACTTTATTCATCTCAAGATACCTGAAAAGGAAGTTCTCTGATAGATTCTGGATTAAGAGTGGTCAGCTAGAGATGGCTAAAACTTGCTATTCGTTTCTAGCGTCCGATTTTCCATCAGTTCTCTTCCACACGTTACACCTGCATATAATACATGGCAAACTTCACAAAATTGTGACGAGGCCGAAAATTAGGGTACGTACTGTGGTCAATTCCAAAACGTGTTTACATCCATATATCCTGTGGGTGAGTTGCTCATTATATACGTATATATACGTTTTACGTACGTCTACATTGCTTTTGGAAGTGTGCCAATGCATCCTACATAATACTCACGTGTATATAACCCCAGCTATCTCTACGTAGCATGACGTCATGCAGTCATCGAGGATATTTCCATGCTTGTTCATGACACGTGTATACAGTAGAAATCACGGACTTCTTACACTTACGGACAGAGCATATTGCACTAACGTCCTATGCGTTAGGTGTCGCAACCGTACGTACACAAGTAGGCTTCACCAATATGGCTGCCTGCCATAGCCTTGTGTGTAAAAGTTTGGACTTGCTCAAGTGGCTCAGTATCGAAAAATTGTGTGAGAAACTTGTAATATTTTCGAAAAAAATACAAGCTCATGTCAAATTCAACAAATAGAATGAAGGACTGTGATATTGTACTTCCATTCATGTTTATTTTTTAGGCTGAAATATTGCAGATAAATGGTAGTAGCTCGGCGGCCATCTTGGTAAGCCTAAATTTGTTCGAACGGTGGCGACCGTATTGGTTACGTGATCCTCTGTCCATATATGAGAAGTCCGTGATAGAAACCTTACGCGATGACTGTTGTCACTTAAAAGAAGTGTTGGCTACGTACACACATGTACATGTACTAACATGTGAAATGCCTCAAGTGTACATAGGCCTATTTGCAAAAGCGTTGTAGACGTATGATAGGTATGGGTACGAACCAAGTCACCCTCCCGATATCTTTATGTGAGCATGCTTTGGAATTTACCACAATACGTGGCCTGATTTTCGGCTTCAAATCGCATCCTTTGAAAAGCATCATGTGCAGGTATAACGTGTGAAAGAGAGTTGATGCTGGGAAAAGCTTTGTGAGAAATTATTATTTGGGAGCGTGAGAGGTCCTCGGACATAATATGGCCGGGGGATGTGAAGAATGTATACATAGTGTACAATGGCTGTGTCGAAGGTGGTGTAATGGAACACAGAGCACTGTTCAAGGGCTACAGTGCATCAGGTTTCATGATTTGATATCATACGTAGACCAATTTTCCTCTATATAGCCCGGGCCTTTAGCGCATCAACCTCGAATCTTTCTCCTAAACGCGTGATCGGAAAATGTTGGTGCAAGTTTACACACATACACATATACTTCGCGGAAAGGTCTACAGTGGATATCTTGGACATTGCGGCACCGCCGATACTTGTCACATACTTCAGTGCAAGGCCTATTGCATCGGTTTGGGGGCAGTGGTGGCGCCAGCGTGGGGGGGGGGGGACAGGGCCCCGGGGCCACCCCCGGACGGGGAAATTTTCCATTTTGTTCCTCAGGGAGCCTTAATCAATACGATAAAATATGTAATTCCAACGACCTTCAGTCGCCCGACGATCTATTTGATGTTGCTCAAACAAAAGAAGGGCAACTTCTTGACAAAGACCCCCAATTTGCCGATTTTCCTTTGAAAAGTCCATTTTTTACGAATTTCTTACATGGAAATCAAAACATATCAAATTTTCTCCAATAAAACTTCAAAATTTTCAAATTTTGTAAAACTAAGTAGCCCCCAAATTTTGCATTCCATTTCCTTGTTGGAAAGCTCATCGCCTCTCGGTCAGGGCTCAGGTTGCTGACCCTTCGGGAGATTGGACATCTGTCAGGCAAATCCTGTCTTAACCCGTTTGGGGCCTCCCCCTCTCCCCGTGACCAGGGCGGATCTAGGGGGGCCGACCCGGCCCCGGCCCCCCCCTTTTGAAAAATGCAAAAAAATAAAAATAAAAGGGAAAAAAGAGGGAAAAACGGAAAGGAGAAGAGCTAGAGGGAAGGACAGAGAGAAGAGTGATAGAGAATGAAGCTGCAATTAGCAACCTCGAAGCATGGGAGTCATAGCGCACAGCAGATCAGTTTGAACGTCGATTGGGACGTTCACACGCATGCTATCTTACTACACATGATTAGATTCAATCAATACGATACAATACCATCAGCCAATCGAAAAATACTCTACGAGACAGTGCGCATCAGTTGGGATGGGCTGCTACCAAGCCTGGCAAGTGCCATTTCCGGTCATCTGGGATGTATTAAAACTTCAAATTTTCTTGGAACGCTCCACGCCAACCTATGGTGACGCTCCGCTTAGATAGTAAACGCAGTGGCGTACACTAGGGGGGGGGGGGCATTGGGCCATGCCCTCCCCACTAATGCCGATTTTTTTTTTTTAGTTCCTGAAATAAATTTTTTAACACAAATTTTACTTCAAAAGGTAGCATATGTGGCACCAGATTGCATGTAAAGACACCTAATTTTTCAGAAATTTTCACCCCCTCCCCTTAGACCCCTCCCCTTAGACCCCACCCCCAGACCGGCGATCACACAACACACTGTATGCCTGGGTACGCCACTGAGTAAACCGGGATTCAAACGTGCAACCCTGGGACCAAAAGTAACACCAGCTGAGTTAATCCGTCCTCACAGAAATGTGTGATAAAATAAAATCAAACTTTACATTTTGTTCACAAAAATTGATCTTCTTGATGGCTGCTATCAAGCCTGACGAGTGCTATTTCCGGCGATCTGGGATGTATTAAAATCTCAAATTTTCTTGGAACGCCCCGCACCAACTCATGGTGGCGCTCCGCTTAGCCTGATAGTGACGGAAGCCCCGCCCCGCCCCCAAACAAAAA
This sequence comes from Holothuria leucospilota, assembly GCA_029531755.1. Taxonomy (NCBI): domain Eukaryota; kingdom Metazoa; phylum Echinodermata; class Holothuroidea; order Aspidochirotida; family Holothuriidae; genus Holothuria; species Holothuria leucospilota. Next base: position 40,977,636 of record CM055977.1, read on the forward strand.
ATCCTAGCTACGCCACTGCAAGAGAATTAAAATGGAAAATCATGCGAATTACAAGGCCTTAAAAGTGTCTTTTTCGGCTATCTGGGATGTGCTTTAACCCAAATTTTCTGTTATGCTACGCATAGGCGGCGGAAAGCGGGGGAACGGGGGGGGGGGAGGATACGTCCCTTCCTAAAATTTCAGTGAGGGGAACATCCCTCCATAAATAAATTCCTAAGGAGAAAACTGAGGAATTATAAATTAATAAAAATCAGCAATCAACAAGTATAACCATAATCAATGACAAACTAAGTGGCCAAAAGCTTTTTTGTCAGTTAATTAATCCCTCGATTTTTTCTGAAAGACGTTAAGATTGGCCTACAGTGCAGGCCACCAACAAAATTTTATTTAGAAATATAGTGGTCGGAATCATTACAATTCGGTCATTCAGTTTTGATACTATGTAAGGCCTACAATAATACCATGATTACACTGCCTGGACGTACCCCAAAAACAATGACAGGACTGCCAAGTTTCGTGCATTTTGGGTCATTTTTCCTTTCTCAATGAGTCCTACGCAAAAGAAGAAATTAGGCAGAGGGGAACTTGCAGTGATAAAACGTACATTTACGCCCACATGTCAATGCAAGGTATCTGGTCCTGGCATCAAGTCGAACTAAGATATGGGTCACAAATTTCTCAAGGAAGTCCCTCAATATACACCAAGTTAGCACATGACTACTAAAGATCTGATTAGACGCCTTGAACAGGATGCATTGTAGTAAGGCACTGTGCCTATGATAACTGTCTTTTGTTAATAACTTGTGGAAAAATTAATGTGTTGAGAGGTTGAGACATGAAATTATATGAAGCAGAAAATGCAAAAATAAGACATGGGAAGTGCTATTTCCGGCGATCTGGGAGGTCTATTTTGTCAAAAATTTTCTTGTACGCTCCGCGCCAACTGATGGTGGCGCTCCGCTTAGATGGTATAGTGCCCTCAATCACAGGTCGAACAACTTCGGCCCCCCCTTTTCAGAAATCCTGGATCCGCCCCCGGTGACTACGTGGCTGAAACAACCCAAGGCGTTGAAATGTGTGTTTCATGCAAAAAAAACTTCAAGTTCTTATTTTGGAAAACGGTGCCATCCACAGCTAAAAGTGAATCAGTTGTCCATAAATGATTACTGACGTTTACCTACGCAGACGGCACATAGTCAGGGTAACCGTTCGGGATGTTGGTCGATGTATAAGTGAAAAAGAACGACTAAACGTTACCTTACGATAGGGTTACCCCGATTCACAAAAATGTAATAGGCGCGCTTGGCAGGCCGCGTAGTTTTTTTTTTTTTTTGCCAGGACAAGTCAGGCCAAATCTGGCCGCATGGACCAATCACATTCTAGGAAATAGGGCACATCCATTCTATGGGCACACCTCTTATTCCAAAATGACAGCTTTTCGACCACCTTTTTGTAATTCTGACGCCGGGTGATGAAAGAACTGGCCAAACAATCATAACTCACGTAACCGTAACCGTAACCGTAACTTTAACCCATACCTGAAACAAATTAAAAAATTTTGAAAAACCTATTTAGCCTGACTCGCCCTGGGAAAAGAATTAGGCTAGCAGCACGGACTTCAATACATGGACAGAGGATTGCGCAATCAATACGGTCGCCACCGTTCGAACAAATTTCGGCTAACCAAGATGGCCGCCGGGCTACTACCATTTGCCCAATTTGACGATGAATCTGCAACATTTCAGACAAAATATCAGTATGAACGGAAGAACAATATTACAGTCTTCCATTCTATTTGATGAATTTGACCTGAGCTTGCATTCTTTCGAAAATATTACACGTTTTTCACACAATTTTTCGATACTGAGCCACTTGAGCAAGTCCAAACTTTTACACACAAGACTATATCAGGCAACCATATTGGTAAGCCTATTTGTGTACGTACGGTGGAGACAATTTACGCATAGGACGTTAGTGCAATATGCTCTGTCCATGTATATAAGAAGTCCGTGGCTAGCAGCGATCGTATATCCAGTGTTTCCACAGCTCTTCCCGAAATTACCCGAAATTCGAGAAATTTGGGTGCTCTTCGTGAAATGTTCGGGAAGAGGAATTATTTCGGGAAATTTCAGGAAATCTGGAAATGGCGTATGGCCTATAGAAATGATGTATGGCTTGACAGGGTGAAATCCTGGATTAGCCATTTAAGTAGCATAAAAGAAGCTTTATTGGGAATATCAGGAAATACCAAACCGACTTCAGGAAATTTTAGATCCATTTCAGGAAAAATGAATTCAGGGTGTGGAAATACTGCGTATATCTGCGATTGTGACATTCATATGCCTAACGTTACTATTCGTAGTCTGTGGCCTGTGGGACTATAGTAGTTTTCATGAGCAAAATCAGTTCCTTCTGACAATATCAAAAATGATATTATCGGGAGGTAAGCAGCGTAAAGTAGCTTTTGGTTGGCCAGAAGTGAAATATTTGAACGAGGGAGAAAAAAAAAAAATCGCGAAACTACCGGACACGTAAATTACTTATACTAACGTTGGGCTATGGAACAGTAATGCTGCAGTACTGCACTTACCCGTTATGCGAATGTAAGTCACCGTTACAACTCACTGATATCAAATTAAAAGTTTAAATCAGGTAATGGCTCAAGTTTGGAGATAAGTATGATAAGTATGAGAATTTGGAGCCTCGAAGTGCCAGAACTGGCAGAACAATTGGTTATATTCAGTTCGAGGTAAAGTTTTTAGGCCTAGGGTAGCCTAGGCCCTAATTACAAACTGTTTTGGACTTCAGGGCATCTTATGGGGCCTTAGCCCTCCTGTGTCCTTTAAACTGTTACGTTATGTTATGTTAGTCACTGATATGAAACTGAAAGTTGGTAGCCTACTGGGTACAATTATAGAATACCCCGCCATGAAATAAGTACACGGCCAGTCTGCATTTCGTGCACTTCAATCTGAAGATCTTCGGCGTGGAGTTGGCAATTTCCTCTATTGTTTTTCTTGGCGTATCTTCGGCGTGGACCTGACATGGAATGCACTTTGGGTACACGGTGTAGCCGACTACACCGTCACACATGCTTCACGACGTTGCCGGCGTAGCCACATCAGGGGAAAGCTTTAGACTTAGATTTTTTTGCAACATTTTTAACCTTGTAATATGTTAATGTGTATTTGATCAGAAGGATGTTTTTTACGAACTAGTAGCCACTCCAGGAGAAACATTTGGACTTAGCCTAGGTTTTTTACAAATTAAATACTATAAAAGTATTTGTTAGTTTAGGCCTAGTCCTCAGTAAAGGACCGTAAAGGCCGATAGCTCCCTATACACGGTCCTTGCTCCGACTCATTGAAAACCCGGGGTCTTCGACCAGCACAGTCATATCCCTGCTGTTAGTTCCAGATGTAGATGCACAAAATCACTGCATATTTGCCAGGTCTACTGAAGTTTACCTGAGGCTAATCAGTAGAAGACAACTCATTCTATTTGAGATTTCTCAGAATACAATCGAAATAATTCAGAAAAAATCAGTACCTCCTGCAGGAATTCCTGACTTGTACTTACCATTAAAATCCTCTCCACATGATGACAATGTAAAAGCATTTTTTTTTTGCTTATTATCCTGTTACTGTGCAGACAATTTTGGAATGGAGATCCAAAATGGACCTTGCCAAGATGCAACTTAAAGGTCTGGCAAGATCCTTAGTCCTTACCATAGATGATGTGACTTGCTGCATTCCCCAAGAGTAATGCAGTACAGTATATCAACCATTGGTGTCAGCTCACCAGTACCAATAACAATCAGTTTACCCTCATTGTGAGTTACGGCAAAACCAGGCTATTTTGTCGGCCAAATTTTGGAAAACTTGTCAGTTTTCTTGATTAATACAGGGGTATCCTGGGCAAAAGTAGCTTAGCTTCCCACAGAAGAATATCCTACATCTTTATGAGCAATGGAAGTTTTAGAGTACTGTAGGTAGGTTTAATATTAACATTTCCATTTCGAGTTTGTCATTTCACTATAATTTCATGGGTTGTTCAGTAGGCTCATGTCCAGTAATGCTTAGAAAGGAATAAGATACTTTTAGCATGAATACCACAGTATGGTAAATAGCCTAATGCGCTGGTAAGGTTAATAAAATTCTTTGTGCAATCGAACACAAAACAGCTGTATGCTCAATTTTGTCAATTTATTACACAGAAAACAGAGTGGAACTCCAACTCGAGCAAGACAAGTTTTTGAAATCTGCTGAGGAAATGATGGATGAAATTAGTGCTGCTACCACCCCTGAGTCTGATGTGCCTAGCAAAAGGCAAGTAAAGAAGACAAAGAGGATGCTTCAGTTTGAAGCAGGTGAAGCAACTACTCAACAGTTGGCTAAGAAGAAAATACCAAAGACAGTCCCATCTGGAAAGACAGACAAGACTGCATGTCCTAAATTGTCTGTAGCAAAAAGAGATAAATTACAAGATGCCATGCAAAGAGCAAAGGCACAACAAGTCGTTTGCCAGCAGATGTTCACCGCTCCGGTAAGTTAAGGGCTTTGTATTACCAGTATGAAGCCCTGACTCAAAATCCATCTCATATCTGATAAGTAATATTGAAGTGAAGCTGCTTTTGATGATAATGAATTGTGTGTCGAGAGAGCTGAGGTAAATGTGTGTAAATGCATTGAAGTCCGGAGGATGTGATGCTTTCAAAAAGATTTTATGTTCTCTTTGCCATTCACACCTTGTACATGCAGTTTGATGAGCATGCTTTAGGTGGATATGTATACATGACTTGATCTAGGTACGGTATCTCAGAAGTCTCAACTTACAAAAAAAAGAAAAGAATCTTGTATTCTTCTTTGCTGCTTATCACTACTCCCAATTGTGAGACTTGACCACACTTGACAGTGACAGGAATTCCAACCAAAAAACTCATGGGAATTTTTTTTTTTTGTTTCAGTGTCATACATTGCAGCCTGCCCTGCCCCTTGGTTTGCCATCCCTGTTCCCTCTTACTGTATGTTCTCATTTCCTTGCCCTGCCCCTTTTTTAGTCTCTGTTTGCAAATGCTCAAGAAAATTACAAAAGGGCAGGAACAAAATATATCTTGTTTAATATTTTTCTCATGTTTAGAGAAAATGGATAACAACTTAAGCATTTGGAACCTGCATATTTTTTGGCTCAGATTCTTTCCAGTCTTTGGTGCTGAAAGGTAAAAGAAATGTAAATTCTGAGTTGCAGTCTGCGAGGGAAACTGTACAACTACTACTAGCAAATTTCAGTCAGTATCATTAGCAATTTGAAAAAAAAAAAAAAAAAAAAATATCTGTAGCCTCTTGAAAGGTTTTATCAAACTTAAAATTTCTTCTTAATTCTAACTCTCTCAAGCATTTTATCCCCTTTGCAAAATGCAGACATTATACTGCACCTACCCCCTAGCTGCATCAACATTGTATGCATTAGCCTATTTCTAATCAAAGCAAGGCTAGTTGCTCAGTTAGGTATTACAAACGATGACAACATCCAGTGGTTATGGATTATGAATACTGTAATTGTTAAAAGTTCAAGAAGATTTGTCATTATTGATTCAGAACATTTTCTAACACCTTGTTTCCCTGATTTTCAGATTCCGACATTTGATACCAATACTCTGGTGATACCCGAGTCCAATGATGACGATGAAGATGATGATGATGATGATGACGACGATGTGTATCACTTTCGTGATTTTTTTGATGACGATGAGGATCACAGTCCTGTCAATTCCTCTGCTCTCTACTCAGAGGTTGAGTAATTACATCGTACTGTATTTACATTTTCTAAAATAAATGTTTTCCGTCCATGATTCCCATAAACTCAATATACAGTAGATTTAGACAACTGAACCTGTAAATACAGACTACTAATTTTGCAAAAAGGATTCTATTTCCTCTTTGCACGTACTACAGTAATAATTCGAAGAGCCTGTGAGTTTAAAGAGAGTGTGAAGACAGTGCATCATACGTGGTATTTAAGCTCTCAACTGAATTAGGGCTCCTTTGCTTCCCACAATAATTAAATTGCAAGTCATGCCATGCAACTGCCTGTTGTGTTTGAGCACATGCACACTTACCTAGAGAGACTGGTTCAGGATACACAGCAATGAATCTTTACAGGCAAATACATAGGTGTGTGTCATCACTGTGGTGTTATGATGACAATGCTCACTGCGGTCAGTCTGGTCAGCCTAAAATGTTCAAAGGCCACTGTTTCTTGTCATTGCAATACAATCTCTTGGAAGATGCACCAGACTCAGAGTTAGCAACAGCATTGGCTGGACCCTTCAGTCAATGTTAATGGTGGTTAAGCTCTCTTCAAGCTACCAGTCAATAATGTTTTGGCCGATTTAGACATGGATTATTTTGTTGATAATGGGAAATGACCTTTCTTGACTGCAAAGGGCAGAAGACTTTACAAAATATGAAGGCATCATTAAAGCCAGGCTAGCCAGCCAACCTTCTGCACACAGTGGTAAAATGTGATGGACTTTTTGCAGCGATACTAGATAGCAGCACAGGCCAGCCAAGTAGTTGAGCTAAAATTTAGTGTATGCTGGTTTGTTTGAGAAATAAAGCTCAACTTGTGAAGATATTATTATTGTAGAAGTTGAGTGGAGTTCAATTAAATTCTCTGCAATTTGTCATTGTGCCTTGATGTCATGGCATTCAAGAGCAGTAACCTAGTTAATCAAAATGATTGTCTTGAGCACTTTTTGAAAGTAGTTTAACTGAGAATTTTATTTCATTACAGAAAGCAGGTGAGACGTCTGCTTTGGAGAAACAAGTCAAGGAATTGGAAGCTAAGCTTCAGGTGGCACATAACCGCATTTCAGAGTTGGAAACTGCCAGACAGAAATCATCTCCTCCGGATATAAGCGTTGGTATGGAACTGAGGAATTATGCTATTTTTTGATCCATTCACTTTTACAGGGTAAGGGGCCAAGGACTGGGAGAATAACGTGTTCCCAGTATTATGTGAGGTGGTATACCACCCCTCCCAGAATTTTTTCAAATATGAAGTGGAAACAAAGGTTTTTTATAATAGCGTGGTCACCAGAGGTCAGGAAGGAAAATCTCCCAGGAATTCCCAAGGTTGTAGTATGGGGTCACCAGAGGTCAAAAAAAGCAAAATTTCCCAACAATTTCCTAGATCATCATCTGGGGTAACCAGAGGTCAAAACCAAAATTTCCCAAGAATTTCCAAGATCCAAGATCCATTGGAGGTTGAATCCCTTTCAAGACACTTCCTTTTTTCTTTTTTGTTATATTTGGTGGGTTCAAAGGTCGTGTGAGGTCAGCAGAGGTCAAATTGTTGTAACATAAAATGATGTAGTCAAGAAAGATAATTCGAGGGATAAACTTCAGTGCAACAAAGCATCCCCATTCAGCAAGGAATCACTAAGTCTTTTGGCTTTTTGGTTTTATAATAGTGTGAAGTTCTGAACCCTGGTGGTCACAGTAAGGTTTCTTTATGCCTGCATCACAGACCTTTTACTGTACTACATACACTTAATGTAAGTGGTGGTTTTCATGTAAATAATATGTATAGATTGAAAATTTCATTCCTTTGCACCCATATGAATAATTTTGAAAATATGAATTTGTGGTTTAAATGATAATTAGGCTGTGATTTCTCATTTGTAAATAAGGGAATAACAAGTACGTGAAAACCAGAAATTTTCATAAATACCTTAATTTGTTTCTGGTATGAAAGGATGACTAAAACTTCAATATAGGATAGAAAAAAGGGCAAAAGGCAAAATTTCATTGGGGAATGTCTGCATCATTGCACCACTGCACAGATGACATCTCAAAAGAAACCCCTAATTGACAAAAAACTAGCTACCAGTGCAAGCATGCTGCCATTGACTTAAGTGCTATTTTTGGTTTCATTAGTTGTGGTATATCTTTTTTTCCTACCGTGTACATTTCCCTACCATTGTGACATCAAAAATTTGATATCAAAGCACAAAGGCCTCAGTCCTAGTCCTTGTCCAGTCAATTAAACTGAGACTTCCTGTTAAACCAAGCAAGGAGATTCAATCTGGTCACAGCTACAAAAGCCATTCCAGGGTAATGTACAGTTGCTGTCAAAATATTTCCGGTAATTCATAAGCTCAAGTTACATTAGGCCAACGCTAGCATAAAATTGGTGCCTTGGGCAATTACTGAACTTTGAAAAGTTGTACCCTCGAATTCTTTTACATAACTGGGGTCTGTTGTTTGCTGTACGGTGGTAAAGGAGATGATGTCAGCCTGTCTCCAGACAAACATAAGTCAAAACCTTGAGTGCACACTTGGTGTTAACTCTAGTGACCGTTGTTGAGTACAGTAAGTGTTTGTAGTAGGAAACATAAGTTAATGTCAAGCTTCTGTTTTATGTTTTTTTTTCTTTCCTTTTCAGCCGTGACCCCCAAGAAGTTACAGCTGATCAAAGATGTCTACCACATTGTGGAGTCAGCTGCAGGTGCAGCGCCTTCTGGTCGCACCATGGGAAGAAGAGGGCTCCAGATGATGCCAAAGACAGAGCCTTTTTCAGGACAGGACAGGAGACCTTTTCCCTCCAGTTTGGCTCCTGAAAATGTTAAAACCCCACCTACTTCATCTAGTGAGGTAAGACAATGTAAAACTATGAAGTGTCCTCAGTGAAGAACAGTACATAATATATCTGACCCAAAGAAGAGATGGATCTTTCAATAGTGATGCTAATATTTGTGCCAAAAGTGGTTTGCCTTTAAAGTGTACCTAAAGTGCTGTGGCTGAGTGGATAAGGGCAGTGGGATTTGAATGGATGAAGCTTAGCAACCAGTAGCATCGGGTTCGATCACCGGCCGGGTCAAAGTAAGGTGGGTTTTTCATCCAAGAGCAACCTAAGGTTTTCCCATCTGAACTGACCTTTCAAAAGAGACCAGTTCCACCTAAATTGTTGAGTTGGTTAGCCACCCGTTGTGAAATTGTAATTCATAAGCCAAATGCTTCCCCCACTTCAGTAGTCGCTTAGCATCGTAAAACAACTGCCCTTCAAGGCCAGAATGATTAAAGTCTGAAAATACAAAATTGTATGTTACAAAACTTGGAAATGCATCAAAATGGTCCAACTCCCATCTTCACTGGACATTCCGGAGTGGAGATATTAAATGTTGAAGCTTATTCACTTCAATTTGAAATGGTGGATTGCACAATAATTTGTGATGTTATTCTTATACTGCTCAAATTACTGTCTTTGTTTTTGATTGTTGTTGTTGCTGTTTTTTTTTCGAAAGACACTGCACCTGTAACCAAAATGTGATTACTGCCTTACTGTTATAAGGTTACTTGGCTATATAAGCCCTCTCCATACAACCATACAACATACTATACAAGTGAACAGTTAATTGTTTCAAGGTCATATAAACATCTTAATTTCAAAAGGAAACAAAAGTAGTTAATGTGAGTTGTACACAGAGTCTGCATAAGTGTCAGTTTTGCGTCGCAATTGCTGGTGTCGTCTTGGCCAAATGGAATCCTGCATATGGTTTTGTGTACAAAAGCTGCTATTTATTTCAGAAACTGTGTAGCAATCGCACTCATTTGAGGAGCATTTTGCTATGCTATACCAGCCAATGCGGACACTGGTTGTACAAGGACGTCACAAATTATTGTGCAATCGACTTCAAATTAAGTGAAAAAATTTCAACATTTTATATTTCATCAAAGGAGTAAGCTATAAATATGGGAGTTGGATGAATGATGTTCATTTTTCAAACTCTACAAATATATATTCTTGTAATTCTTGACTTTAGGTCCACTTTAAACAGCTTGCAGTCAGATCCAAATTGCTGTTAAGTTCAGTATTTACTTTGGAGTGGTATTTGTGCTGCACATCTGTTTTAACAATGGTTTGGAACAGAGTCTTTGATGGCAAAAACTGGTCCCATCTGATGATGTTTAGTATTTACCTGAGATCATGCTGACTGCAGGAAAGTAATATTTTCAGACTAAATCCAATCATGTCACTTCCAACTGAAATAAACAGTGGGATTATATTTTACTGCACGAGTCCAGACCATATGTTAGTCTGATGGCAAATTGTTTAGGCAGCAGCATCAGTGCTCGTTTACAGTTTCTAGACAAGTTTTCTCGACAGTTATGCCCAGACAGTTTCCGTTTGGACAACTCCCCCTTCCCAGTCAATTCCAACCTAGGACAATCCCAATATGGACAACCCCCCTCCCTCCTCAGACAATTCCCACTGTAGACAATCCCAGCTTCTGTGGTGGGGGAGGTTGTCTGAGTGGTCATTGTGATGTTGCTATGGGTTAGAATTGTTCAGGGAAACTGTCTGGGAGAGGAAATGCCCAAGTGGACTCTTTGGGAGAAGGGGGAAGAGGGGTGGGTGGGGGTTATCAGGTCAGCTTCATTTCCTTACATCTGGATCAAGCAGACAGTATGTTGGGCAAGACAACTATCAAAGTGAGCAGACAATTTGGTATTTAGTGTAACAGATACTCTTTCCCTTCGGTACTGACAGTATGTTTTATCAAGTTTATGATGGGGATAACCTCAATACATTAACCCATGAGTGCACGCCTTGTTGTTGAATACACATTTCTGCATTTAGTTAATCACACTTTCACCTCTAGACAGTGTTTGTGTTTTATGCTGAAATAGTCCTGTTTTATGACTTTTTGGGAGAAGTTTGTGCCCACATTACTTCTTCCCTCATAAAAGAAAACCATCAGGTGCTATAATTTACAATCGCTGATTTGTGACTTTGAGTCAACTTAAGTACCATGCAGTAATTTACGCTTTGAATTTCGAAACTTAAGGACCAAAAATCTTGGACAGGTGTAAAAATTTAAAACTCTACCAGATTAATGCCCATTCAGTTTAAGAAATGCAGACTGTGCTTCATCTTCACTCTCTGGTTGACTTTTTCAGTGCAACTACAAAATGAACCAAACAGTGAAACTATAAAAAAGGAGTATTTAAAGAGATGCAGAACCTTTCAGCAGTGATGGAAGCTGCATTTTGACCTGGTTTTCTTACTGATTGGAAAAAAAAAATGGTTCTTATATTCATTTCATTTTCAGGAGTTGACGCCATTGTATCCAGGTGGAAAACCAATGCTGACAGAAAAGTCAAAGTGCATTGCCTTCAGCAAGGGCAAGTGCAAAGAAAGCTTGCTGTATGCTTTGTTAACTGCTGTATTCGGTCTTGATGTCCTTGCTCGAAGCAACGCACTTGGAGCACGGCAAGCAGTCAACAAAGTTGGCCATGAGGAACATCAGCCTCTCGACAAAGATAAGCTTCATGAAATTAAAGGTATGTTACTGTAAATACGGATGCATTCCTATGTTCCCACTTAATTTTAATTGCAATTATTACTCTGCAGTATGCACCTTTCTTACATTGTTCTCTGAAAAAGTTGGTGACATGTTTGTCATCCTTTTGTTTTTTTTTTTCGTTTTTTTTTTCCAGAGTGTGTCCTTCAACGCCATCCATTGAAATCTGGATTACCTTGCATGACTACCAAGGAATTCAATGAGAAAATCAACCAAAAATGTGCAACAGCGAGACGTGCCCTGAAGAGGAAATTAAACCAATAGCAGTGCTGCAAATCATGGGGATTAGGGATTTTTAGGAACTGTATGAAATATTAGGGACATGAGGGGATTAAAGAAAAGATTAAAGTAGCCATTTAAGGGAATTATTTCTATTTAAGTTATCGTCTACTTGGGTGAAACTGTGAGGTTGCCCTTCCAGTAGTTGTTGCTGGTGGGAATGTTTCATTCATGCACCATGTGAAGTGTTAAATGTTTTTCACTCCACATGAATGAAGATACTTCTTCAAGCTTTTAATTATTCCTTTAGCAATATTTCAGTTGTAAGGGCACAATATGTGTCCGATGGAACTGTACATTGAATTTAATCCCAAACATACTTGTTAGAATAATGAATACACTGGAGGTAATTTCCAAATTATTTAGTTTTGTACATTTCTCAGTTGTATGTGTTTTTAAACATGATGGCATTCTTTTGTACCTTATCCAATTAATTATCATGCACTTCAATACACCTTGAGACATACAACAAGTAAGTTTAGTAACATGGTTGTCTTATACCACCAAAGGACTGCCTGTGAGGCATTAATGGCTTATCAGGCTGGAACTGTCTGGTATGAAATTCTCTGCCCTGTGAAAGATAATATGATTCATGCTGGTTTTGAATGAACTTTAGAATGTTCTGAATTTTGTGGAAGCATATTTTCCAGGTATGATCACATAGCACGCCAGTATCAGAGCATTACTTCCCAGGGTGTATGGAAGCCTCTTTAACAATAAGTCCCCCATTATCTGTTAGGAGTTAATTGTACCTTTAGAAGTGGTGTAGTTACAATTCAATTTGTTATCCTTATCCTTCTATTCATAAATTATATTTGCTTAACATTCTCTTTGACCAGCTTTAAGTGAATTCTGCAAACTAAAACTGGCCATATTGCAATCTAAATCTTCTGTTTTTTAAACAAATTCTGCAATCTTGATGTGTTTAAGATCAAGATTGTTAGCTTGTTAGATTGTTAGCTTGTAAGATTGTTAACTTTGCAAGCTTGCCCATAACATAAGACACAAGCTTACATGAATACTTGCCATGAAGCATACTACAAGGTTGTTATTCAGCTTGCATACAAGCTTGTAGACAAGCTTGCGTGCAAGCTTGCACACAAGCTTGCATGCAAGCTTATAACTGTGCTTCTGCAAGCATAATACAAGCTAAATATCATCTAAAAATCACCTAAAAACAAGCTTGCTGGCAACCTTGCCGACAAGCTTGTCAACAAGCTTGTGTGCAAGCTGGATGGTAAGCTTGCAGACATTTCTGTAAGGGCACAGAGTCTCTTGTCAACCCTGATTCCCTCATTGCATCTGTCTATGCAATGGCATAGAACAGTATATACCTTATTGAGTAAAACTACACCAAATGGGGACAATTAAGACACTTTTACAAATCACTTTTAATTAAACACACCAAACACAAACAGGGGACCTGGCATATTGCTCCTACAAACAGAAAGTACAAGAGGGTAAGGCTCGTACTAACTGGGGACATCCCATCCATGACTACTAATAATGATAATACAGAATGTATAGGGATGGAAAGGCTAAATAAACTAGGAATATCAAAACAACAGGTGAAAATATTAACAATAAAATAAAATCAAACATGACAGAGTTTCTGCAGGAACAATACATGCATTTAAACACATGCCAACTGTGCTGACTAAGGTGGCTGTCTGCAAACTGTGGACATTTGCCTATATCAAAGGAAGTCATCAGATACCAACAACAGACATAGTGGAATATAGCACCTCTACAGGTGAGATACAAGGGAGAAACCTGAAGCATTCAAACTGAGAGCCTACCACACACAATGCCCCAGTTTTCAGTATGGCTGATTCAAGACTTACCTTCAACCACAACTGAGCTTGTCTCACAGAGTCCTCTGTCATCCTCATTTTCCTCGTTGCATCTGTCTAAGGCCCCTCCATTTTGCCCAGCCAGAATGACATCTTGGAAAGCTGAAAAGACGATATTAGAGATAAAAGTAAAATCAAAGCAGAAAGTTTTAATTGGCACAGGAAAAGACACAAGTAAGTTTCCTGGTGCTTTCTGATCAAAAGATTTTGAGCCTGTAGGGGTTTGGCATAGTACTACTCTTAGACGATCAACAACACAGGCACCTACCAAATCATGCTGCATGGTAATATTGACAAGGTTTTCTCTGGGCAATCCAAACGATAAGGAATACGCTTAACATTACGTGATATCACCTTACTCAAATTGCCCACCACTGGACAGTGCAACCCGACCTTCTGGGGGAAAAGTAGGGATTTTACATGATGTTCACACCAACAGATTATAGTCTAAAACACTATAATCTGTAGGTGGGAACATCGAGTAAAATCGCGACTTTTCCCCAGAAGGTCAGGTTTTGCACTGTACAATGAAAGGCGATTTGAGTAAGGGCGATATCACGTAATGAAAGCTTCAACCCAGTTCCCGCATGACAGAAAAAATCTCCTTGGATATATAATATTCACTACCATAGCACACTAGTTCAGCAATGTAATTTTTACACATATGAACACAATTCAGCACTGACAGCCAGTCATCACATATGAACAGCTGACATCATAATTATAACGTATCTTCAAATGATATTCAAGGAATGTAACCACTCAGGGCAGGGGGCAACTGTGAGTGCCACCAGCACACCACATGGGAACAAACTACTTAACCAACCCCCGCAGAATGTCAAATATCGTACTCGCGGTTTCCATCCTGCGAATGCCGTTTTCAAGTTCGCAAGTTTACATTTGTTTGTTGAATTAATTCTATTCAAGACATACAATAGAGCTAATTCTAAAGAAAGTTGCATTTTTCAGGTGTTTTCTGCTGAAATAATTTATGTATTCTATATCTATATTCGAATGTCGACGAAAGGAACGCACCTAAATAGCCCGTCTTAATATTTTTGCTAACGTATCAGAAGTCAGATACGGCAAGAGGCAGTGAGCGTCTGAGCGTCGGCCTAAAAATAATATCTCTATGCCATGATCACCGAGATGTCTTTTCTAACTTTCCGTATATAACTGTGCGCAACACAAAGTCAATTTGCATTCGCATTTTTCTATGATAGCATATAGGCATTCGTTGGCATTCGTTTTAGCATGTCCCGTGATTTGTGACATGCCTTTCCGTCTATATATACTAGGCCTACATAGTATATAGTATACTATACAATGTTAAGGGGCGCCTGTGTGTAGGCCTAGGAAGAGTCACAGGCAGTTCTAACGTTAGGCCTATATAGTGCTTACATATATTTTCTGAATTCAGTTATTTTCCGCCCCCGTTACTTTCCGCCCCTAAAAAAAAGTTATTTTCCGCCCCTGGTTTTTAGGGGCGGAAAACACCGGTTCGAGGGGTGGAAAGTAACGGCATAGAGTTGAAGGCTTGACAAACTAAAACTAAATTTTAATATCATTGAAAGTCTCTCCATATAGCCTACATTGATGTCTTTTATGGGCCTACAACAATCCATAGCCTAGTACATACTTATGCTGACTTTTTTTCTCGCTAGCACTTAGGCTTGTGCATTGCAGTGTGTATGCGAATACAGTACGTATATATACACACGAACGTTAACGTATACAGTGCTGTGCATGCATATGGACGTGTACGTACATTGGTGTGAATAAGTTATAATACACATACAACAGCAGCTAGCTGCACTATATAGGCTAAGGCTTGGTAGATCATAGTTACACATATACAATCCATTCTTCTCTACGTGATTTCAGAAAAAGTCCCACGATTTCATCATTTTTTGGTCTCCGAAATGAAAAAAGAATTAGATACAATTGTAAGTTAATCTTTGATTCCGAATGTTATTTTCCAACCCAGAAATTTTAGGGGCGGAAAGTCAGGGGCGACTACCGGGGGCGGAAAGTAACGGTACCCATAAATAGACAAGATAGCGCACTTCTTCCACACCACCGCGTTCAGTAGCCAGATTTGGCCTACTAACTTGGCCATGTATTGGTGCATATATGGCCAAATAGGCCAAATCTGGCTACTGAACGCAGTGGTGTGGAAGAAGTGTGCTACCTTGTCTATTTATATATATGTATGCACTATATAGGCCTAACGTTAGAACTGCCTGTGGGAAGAGTAAGGGCCATATGGGTACAACAGCAGAATACCCTGCACCAAATGCTGGCCCAGTGAGACACCTGAAGTCACGGCCGTGATCCTACTGTATGACTACACATGCGACTAAGGAGAGAACGTCACCCTATTGTTAAAACAGGGTTTGTCAGGGGTTCAATTTTGCCTGGGGTTCTGTTAGGGATGAGGTTAGGGTTAAGTCAGTTTAGGGGTTAGGTTAGGGTTAGGTGGCCTCTAAAATAAGCAATCTCCGAATCACAAATAACAAGGGTATCATACGAATGAGTTCCATTTAGGGTAAATGAGGGAGTTTTCAGCAGCTTAAGCTAAAATCTAGCAATTCTGGATGTTGTTGCCTCTTTACTTCTTCATTTCTCATTATAGGTGAAGGGGCCTATGTAAATATATAAAGAGCTTTTAGGGTCTGAGTAATACTAATAGTACTGACTGAAATTTTAAGGAAAGTTGTTTTCACTTTACTGCTGTGGTTTTCAGCACCTCCTGAGGGAGTTTTCAGCATGGTGTGTTGGGGTTTTCAGCACCCCTTACCAGTGTGTAATATCTAGAAGAGTTAACTTAATCAAAACAATTGGGGTTGGAAAACTTGTTTCTTATAGTTTCTTATATACACATTTTCCAGAGCTTTCCAGAAATAAATTTGTTTAATATCATAATTAACCACATTCTTATGGGACAGTGTTGCATTTCTTAACTGTGTTGTGACGTACAATATTGGTTTGTTGGGAAATGTTGGCACTCATGTCAAATCGGCTGGAAAAGGAGGGGAACCCTAGAGTGTAATCTTAAAAAACTAATGGTATGTGGTTGCATTATGGTATATGCAATTATTTATTTTGTTCAATCATTGATTTTTAATAAGCAGCAATATTTTCAACAAAAATAGCAGAATGGTGCTGAAAACCACAACACCCCCATTTTGGTGAGGGGGTTTTCAGCACCCTGCACTCCACCCCAGACAGTAAGGAAAACATCTCAGCAGTTACACATTCTAGATAAAAAATTATTAAAATTATGCATTTTTTAAGTTTAGTTACCTTCAAGATGAAATATAGTCACATACAAAGAAAAGAGACCTTTAGCTTCTGTGCATGTAAATAGTGATTACTTATTGCCAGGAGTTAAAAAGGCCCAAAATTCAATAAACGTGACATGGGTAACCTACACTTCTTGTGAATTTTTCATCATAAGTGAGCATAAAATCTGTACTATTGCATATCAGGTAAAAGAAAACAAAATTCTCTATAATATACACCTGATTTCATGCACCTAAACTCAAAGCCTTAGGTTCACAGGGCATTAAACTAACCAGGGTGCTGAAAACCCCCACCCTGCTGAAAAATCCCTCGTTGACCCTAACGGTATTTTGGGGTTTAGGGATGACGTTCTCTCCCTAGACTCATGTGTATGACTATGAGTAGGCCTTTCCTCGCCTAGGCTATACTTCAGGGGAGGAAACTAACGTTTTTAGGTTGTTTATTCAGGAAATAGGCCAAGGCCTACACTAGATAAAATGAATGACTGTATTGAGTAGGAATGTGTACTTACTGGTTGGTGTATGTAAGATTGGTAAGTAACCTTTTTCAAAGGCCTACAGTAAGGAGTTAACTGCTTTTATATGATTTGCCACAGATGTCAACAGTGTAGCATAGTGTACAGTTCAGTACAGCATTATTGATATTTGTGTAATAAATAGGCATATGCCTAGCTACCATAGATAGTGAATACATGCATGGCAATGAATAGATGAGGAAGTTTTCATTGGATTTGGAACTGTTGAAAGCTATGGTAGGGGAATATAATTAAGTGTAAGTAATAAATTATATATTGTAGCTTAAATGGGCAAATTTCTTTGTGCATCACTAGTAGCCTAGAGTTATTTTAATTCAGGCAGAGAAAAGGTGTGGTTTCCTGCCCTAAAAATGTTAGTTGCCTCCCCAGAAGTATAGGGGAGGAAAGGAGGCCCAAAGAAATAAGAAGGCCACTCTAAGAAGAAAGAGCTCTCAATACTTCCTCTCACTAAAAAAAAAAAAACATTGTCTGTAGTAACATCTTCCTCTAAACCTATGGCAAATCAGAGTAATGATATACCCAGCACTTCAAAAGTAGGCAAGGCCTAGGGCCCTACTTCTAGTATTAACTTCTTTTCGATGGAGTTACAGTGGCTGAAGAGGTTAGGGAAGTCACACAAACTCGTTGCTGCGGAGCCGCGCGGAAGCTGATGTCATCAAGATTCTATGAATATGCCTATTGACGTCACACACCCATTTCCGAAGTTCACCGATGTTTAATAGGCCTTCCGAGGCCTGCCCTTTTGTGCCCAGCTTACAGTCACACAATTGCAGGTCTAGCCCTGAATAGTTCTCCTACTAGACTGCTATTCAAAGAGGGTAACGTCCAGACAAAAGCTCACACACTATACGTCAATAAAGTGATACCCATTCAGCCTCACAAACCTTCGCTAATCCTATAAGCCGATTACTTCTGGACTTGGGGTTTTACCGATGACTTAAATATGTTGAGAACTGTCCAAAAAACAAAACATGAGCTCCAGCACATGTTTACCGACCAGCCGACGGTAGCCTACAAGACAGTGCAGCTCAAAATAAATCGGACATTAATTGCGTTATGCATTTGAGAATTTACTGCAAATAACGCCGGCAACGCAACTAACGTTAGTTTCGTTAATAAACTCTAAAGTTAACTTGCGCTAGAACCTAAACTGGAAATCTTTTAGCCAAGAAATGATTCCATCGTTAGTTGCGTTAAATTATGGTTTGAGAACAAATGCAGCATCGACACTGGCAACGATCTATGCATTAGTTTTTTCGATATACTTTATTCCAACGTTCACTTAACCAGCATGCCGCATTTACGTTCATTTTCATAAGCGGGATACAAATAATGAAATCTCCTAACTGGACCGCAATGATACGCCCCACTAGTGCGCCGAGACAACTCGTGCAAAGCTTGTGTTTTGCAAGTTGTACCAAAGGTACCGATACGGAAAAGCGCGGGAGATGTCGGCGCAGTTGAGCTTGACACAAATTTAGGATTATCGGAAAAAGAGAAATTATTGCATACGTCAAGAAAACATTTTTCGGATCATACCAATTAAAAATTATTTTGGACAATTGGGATTACGACTATTGATATGGGTTTTCCCAATGGCTCAGGCTCAGTAGGAAGTGAACTATATAGTAGGCCTACTAGGAGCAGCAGCTCTTGTCTAGTTGTGGGATCGTAGCGATAATCTGGGAGGGTGAGAGTTAAAACTTTGGACACATTACGGCCGTCATGGACTTTCACTGCTTTCAATATTGCGTTTTACTTTTAACAGTGAAGACGTGATTATGGGTCTAAGAATATCCGCTGGAAACAACCCCTAGACTTTGTGCTTCGCGCTCACCATATTTTTTGAATTATCGGTGAAGGTTTAAAATTCAAGTAAACATTTCCACCCATCACCTACCCTGACTGGGAGGATCCCATATGCTCATGCGTTACATGATTGCTTCAGGCCACCAAGCCCATAGCCAGAGGAAGGGCCGGGGCCGGAGCGCAGCGAAAGTTCCGTCCTGAGAAATTTTAAAGTAACCATTTCCTCAGTGCAGCTTAACGTACCTCACCCCCTCCCGCTGAAAAAAATATTTAGTCCGCCTGGAAGCTATCATACCCTTTCCCCTTCCCATCTTCAGTATCTTGTCTGGCAACCGATTCTCATAGCCTGTGCAGTTAAAACTAAGAATCGGGAGCGTCTGGCTGTGGGCCTGAAAGCCTCTTCCTAAGGCAGCAGCCCAGAAAAATGGTCCGACTAGTCCCCAAGCTTTTGAGGCCGCAAATAACTTTTCAAGGGTCTGCCATGGTATGGCCACCATCAAAATATTTCAGACTTTTCCTATTATCCAACGCCAATAAGTGTAGTGAGAACCATGATGACACCAAGACTAACACAAGACTCTTAAATTATTGATTTTGTATAACAACATTCAAACATACCCTGGGACACTCAGATGTAAGACCATCAAGTCAACTCAGTCTCACCTTCATATATAAAAAAAAAAAAAAAAAAAAGCTGCACGCCAATGGCCATGGAGAGGAAGAGCGATGTCACGAGAAAAGTTTTCGCACTGTAGACATTTTTAAGAAAAGGTCAAAATGATAACCCAAACATCAGCATTCCCATGAAAATACCATCACCCTCCAAAAATGCATTGCCCCCTTTTAAAACCTTTTCTAGCTTCAGGTCTGGGTTTCATTTCGTCCATTCGACAGTGCAACCAGCCTCGCCCCAATAGGTCAGGTTGCCAGACTGCAGTATTATGCATCACTTGGACCCTGTATTAGGCACGTAACCACAGGGAACATGAGGGGGCATGTGACCTACCAGCCCCCACAAAAAATATCGTTGACTAATTTTCAACCAACCAAAAAAAAAAAAAAACTCAGAGAAAGAGAATATCAACTTTGGGAGGGACAGAAAAGTTCTGAATTTCAAAAGAGGTGGGGAACTCCCTCTCACTGGACATCTCCCTCCCAAAGACAAAGATCCCTTTGTTAATGTGCGCTCCTCCCCCCCCCCCACACACACACACACACACACACACACACATAATCTGGCCAGCCCAGTATTTCCGTATTTACAAACTTATCCTACAGTCCAGGTTCAGTCCTTTGGAAGTTTGGCCATATTTCCGGTTTTTCATCTCCCCCATTTCACTCTTCCCCGTTCAGCCATCCCACCCTTGTAGTGGAAACTTACAATTAACTGCATCGTTCGGGCCAGCGAACATGTAAACAGTTCGTGGCTTAATTCAAACTAGAGACATGGGCACCGTGTTTATGTACTTTGGCCCTGTGGCTGCCGATTCACGGTAGTACTATCACTTCCGCGTATAGGCCTATAGTAAGTGTGGCTAACCTAACGAAGAAAACGTCATATCCAGTATATTGCGCAGTATCACTCGTGTTGGAGCCAGCTGCCACGGGCGAAATTTAATTTCGTGAAATATCGGCAAATTTAGCAATTACCATCCAGATTCATGCCGAGCCTTATTCGTGGTTTTAATTTAAGTCCACTACTGCTAAAGGTATTCGGAAACCATGTAGTACAGGGTGAAATATTGGAAAATTGCAAACTCCAAAATGGCGCCGACCTTCAACGATCGCAAAAAAATATTCCAGGTCCACATGAATGACGTCACTTGTGTCTGAAGAGCTCGAGAAGTGACGAAGCCACATGACTTCCAAAAAAGGCCAAGCAAAAATGGGCGCTGGCCGTTTATGAATGAATGAGTATTCAGTTCTAAGCTGCCGTTGGATACTGGAACTTAACAAACACCGCAGTCTTCTACAAATTGAAAGACTTATACATCTTCCAGCCGATTGGCATTCCCGTAAAATTCAGCACAGTAAGCCAGCCTAAATTTGACATTTTTTGACTTCTCAGGAACTACTCTGGCTACCGACCTCCCGTTTAAATAATTTTGTGTTTTCCCTATTTTCTCATTTGTCTGAAAATTGTTTGCCTAATATTTTTCGTTTCATGTTTTCTACGATTACAGCTGACGGCAGAGACGAAGGGGAGGGGGTGAGGGAGGCTACGGGAGCCTTAGACCCCGCACTTTTTCTGCCGTGGGCATTTTGGGCTGCCTTAAACTGGGCTGAT
This sequence comes from Holothuria leucospilota, assembly GCA_029531755.1. Classification (NCBI taxonomy): domain Eukaryota; kingdom Metazoa; phylum Echinodermata; class Holothuroidea; order Aspidochirotida; family Holothuriidae; genus Holothuria; species Holothuria leucospilota. The sequence goes on from CM055977.1 coordinate 40,999,073, forward strand.
ACGTTTTTATTTTCTTGAACATATTGGGCCGCTTCGATGATTCAACCCCCCTCCCCTGCCCCACTTCAAAACTGTACCCGTGGTCCCTGGTTACGCAGTTTATATCTTTCTAAGTTTTCAAAAAACTGTTGAAGTCTGTTGGCCTGTTAATGCAATTTTTATGGTGATGTCGCATAATAAAAACTGCTTGGATTATGATGGAAAGACACATCGTTAAGAAACTTACATCGTTTCATTATTCCTTTATAAACTTCCGATTCCTTAAAGGTAATGGTATTTTTAATATAAATGCCCCCCCCCCCCCCCAAAAAAAAATAACTCCAGAGAATCTGTTACTACATTTCTAGGATGTAGGCCTGAACTTCCCTGAAGTGTTGTAATTTGACCGAGTTGACAACTTGAAAGTCACTTCATACGTTAAATTTCTCTACGTAACCCGAAATCAAAGAACCACGAACGGGCCTATACTACAGCCTAACAATAGGGAGACTTCTCTATCAAGGCAATATGTTCTTCAAAATGTAGGCCTTGCTTATTAAAGCTCCTTTGCCCTCGCTCGTTGCTGAATATCCTGAACTTTGAAGTATGACGAGAAAACACAAGTGTGACCGAAGTGTTTGTGTATGTATTATTACTCAAAGAATATTGGGAGAAAAGCCTCAAAATTAACTTGGTAACTTGTGGCCCAAAATTGAGAACGGTCCCTAGGCCTAATCCTGACTACGAAAGGTGATATGGATAATATTGCATGTACGCACACGGTATACGGGTAAAAATGTACAGGAGTTTGAATGCAATAAATATCTATCATTCATCATTGTCGTCATCAATTTCTCATTTCGTCATCAGTCTTGTCGTTACGTCATTAGTTGTAACAAATCATAGTTAGTTATTCTTTGGATGGGATGGACTAAAATAGGGACCGGGCGGAGTTACGATGCACCACCGAACAAATCAGAATCGACATACGGGCCTGGCTTAGTTTCGGCTACATGAAGTGTACGGTATGTCGCACATCAATTTTTGTTTGGCCGTTAGTAAAGCAACGGAAGGAAGAGTTTCGCCTGCAGTGAGAAATACTAGAATAATGGATGTTTGGAACTTTCTTTAAAAACAATCTTCGTGTAAGTTGTATGGCAAACATTTGTTTTAAAATGCACCTATACAAGTCACGGGGTCCCTTCCCGAAGTTTAATCTGAAGAAGCTAGTTCACCCGTTTATATAAAGGCGGCTCAAAAGGCCCACGGCAGAAAATGTGCGGGGCTAATGCCCCCGTAGTCCCACCGTCTCCGCGGTCACTGTTCACAGGCATAAGATCTTCTCACATGGCTGCAGAAATATTGACAGCATTTCCCTTCCGTGCGACGGGCGTTTCTATTTTGAAAATATAGGATCGCAAACTCGGTTGCAAAATTAGCGTCGATATTTACAATATTCAGAACTTCGTGGACTATTTAAAGATAAAACCCACAGAGCCTTAGCCAAACGGGATAAAGGTGCGTTCACACCAAAATCTCAATCTGCTGCGTTTTGCGGGCGAGGCTCAGAAATATTTGCCCAGGACAAATAGGGGCAATTTTATTTCCATGAAAATTTAAAAAATAGCCCCATCCGTTCTGAGATAACAAATTTCGCGTCCCACCCGCAAAACGCAGCAGACTTCGTTTTTGGTGTGAACGCTCATTAAGACTGACTGATATCCATTTTTTATATTTACAAACCTGCAGTTAGCGTCAAAAAGAAAAGAAAAGGAAACTGCAATCGACCTAACTTATAGGGCCTCGGCAAAATTGGAAGGTTTACTACTGTAAATATGCTATCCTTATAGCAGTAATTGTTTGAATAATTATGAGCTTAACCTGTTTTTACTTCGTTCGGGAATTTCCGCACTAAACATAGTGACAAATTCTTGGTTTGTAAACAAGACCAACCATGGTCAAGGTCAAGTTTTCCTTTCAATGTATAGAAGCAGATAATTTAAAAAACAAAGCAACTAACACTGCAAAACATACTTTCATCTAAAAGAGAAAAAACTCTTAAAAGCAATCAAAGAAGGAAAGACACAAACACAAACGGAAGGGTTTATTTTGGTTCAAACAACATGTGAATAGCTGGGAGTTTAACAAAAGAAAAGCAACTGGTCTTCACACTTGAGCGCTCGGTCACCGTGGCTTCGTGTAAACTGTGCTGAATGGGTTTATTTAGACATTTCGAACAAAAGCTGTGGCACTGGTCATGACGGAAATTGGGAAGCTGTTTACTAGGCCATTGTGCTCTGAAATCGGATTACTACAAGCTAAGAGGAAGCTGTGCATAATTCGGAAAGTGCTCGGCAGTGCCGAGAAGGACAAGAAAGATAATGAGTCAAGCTCCAGTGAACACGCAAATCCGTCTCCGCGAGGCTCCGCAGCAACGAGTTTGTGTGGCTTCCCTTAGTGAACTAAGCCTTTAGCATTACTTTTAGGCCCTCTATATCTCTATGTAGGAATTGGAGCTTGCAATATATTTTCTGTAAAGTTTTGCTTATGGTCTTTCTTTTTGAGAGACATTGCTTTGTCTTTGGGGCACCCGTACAGGGGGTATTTTTCATGCAGTGCCCTAGCTTCGCTGTTTCACAGGGGCGGCCTGCCCCGCCCCTCTTTTCGCCCGCCTTGCCCCTTCTCTCGACTTCCTATTCCCGCCTGCCCCTTCTTTCAGCCGCCCTTGTAATTTTCCGCTCTGCACTGTGCCAAATCATTAAACGCCAAATTATTAAAACGGCAGAGACAAGACAGCTGAACACGTTATATGTCAGTGGTTATGCTTACTATAGGAACGTACAGCGTGTTCTTCACATTGCAATCTATTATCGAAGCACCATGCATTGACCTGCGATCCCAAAGTTGTTTGTTCAGCTTGTAGCTACGGAATACGACAATGTTGTGTGTCAGGAGCCCGGAGATCCGCTACACAGGCTAATTCAACGACCAGCCTTCAAAAATTCCCCATATGTACAGTGTGGAAAAACGCTCGCATCTGAGAGAACTTTCTCACGTGCTGTACGTACTGTAGGTTAACGCCTGTTGTCTCGAACTCCAGTCTCTCAACTGCACTTGCGCAAGTCATAACGCTGTTCGCCGTACGCCAAACTCAGCATAAATATTTAGGAAAGGTTTCTCGCATATTTATGACATAATTTACTAAAGTTATCTATGCGATTTTCTGGGAAAAGGTTGCAAGAAGCTAAGCGAGGTCTATACAGTATGCACTGGCGTGACATGAAGTCGTGAAGTTGCTGGGCGGGTTTCGTAAACCAGTTCAGTGTTTATAAAGCTTGCAGCTATGCTCGCAGACTACAACCAACCAATGAGTGCGGGCAGCTAGGCTAGCTGGGGCCCAGCAGAAGGCTACTCATTACATGTAAAACGTAAGATGGCTTCGCCAAACGCAGGCGCTCACAGATGTAGTCTGAGTTGCATGGTACATGTGTACACATACAGCAGTACACAGGTGAACATCATTATCAACAAACTATTCGGTGACTTGATCGCAACACTGCTCCGTTATGGCGAAGTCACACATTGCAAATGGGTCAACACGAATACTTATACGCCCCTTGTGCCTCCATTTTAGGATAGGGGGAAGGTTGAATGCAGCATAACGGAGAGAACGTTCATGGTGGGAGATAAGATGGAGGCATAACTGAGCAACAGTTTTATGTGCCTGAAATTTAGAAGTTGAATGCAATGTATACTTCGACCGCCCAATTGCATGATGATCGGGGCTCTTGTATAGAGTTTAATTTACATGCGAGGCATTTTTACAGCACTCGAAAACTTCCATACAAAGCAGTAACTGCATCTAATCCGTATACACCAGTGACTGACAAATGTAAATGGCGGACGTTGTGGACAGCTACCTGACCTCATATTTTCCAAGTTTACAATTAGCCTATAACAGCCGTATTGGTATAAAATAAAAGTATGAAAATACTGTAGAGTCGTGGGAATTTCACTTTTTATCGTCTTTAACAAACACGCCATAACCTCAGCTAAAGCAAGCTACTGAGTTATTAATAATCAGTCCTGTGAAATTTGTGTGAATGACAACATTTTACTGACTGACAGATTATGTAATCAATCATGGACCGTCATAGATGCGATCCCACTTTCCTCGGCTGAGCATGCACTGAAACAATAAATTCCTGTCTTTCAAAACTTTTGCGGTTTCGCAAAGGAGTAGGACTGCTGTAATATGACATTCCACAAAATGAAACAGGCTGTCAAGTGAACACTTCTGGGCCAGCGATCACATGGGTAAAACCTGGGTTGCCATGTAAGATCCAGATAATTAATGGGTGATTTCTTAATCACAGTCACCACGTTACGGGAGATTGGTAAGAGGTGAAACAGGGTTTAAATATAATTCAGTGGTTTCATGTTGAATTTTTGAATCGGCTCGTTTGTCTCAAGAATGTACGTAGGCCCTATGTACCTGTAAGTCAGTAACAACCAGTGTCTCTGAAGACACATGAGGACCTTAAAACAAAATGTACTGCGTACTTTGGCTATTAAACATTGATATATTCCCAAATGCTGCTGCTTCAGTTTGATGCTGCTACACTTGACAGTTATATGACTTTAAGGTCATTAAAATATGTTGTTGTTTTCCAGAGAAAAAGATTTCATATATTTCGTGTAAGCTAACAAAGGTTATTTTGTATACTAAAACTGCACATCATTTGCCAATAATTAGAGGGGGATGTGTAAAATAAATTTCACTTTCAAAACCACATGCCCATACAAACAGTATGTAGTCTGTAGTATTAATTTAGTAATTTATATGCAGTCAAGAAATATTAAAGGTAAAGACAAAATAATACATATATCTATCTTACATTCACACTTTTCACTTGGCTAAAAACTTAGGGTCTGGAATCTGCATATTCTGTGGCTCAGATTCTTCCAGTCGATGGGTGTTGAAAGGTAAAAAAGACCATATTCTGGGTTGAGAGAGAAGCTAAAACCCAGGAGCTTCCGAGGGCTTCGCCGGTGGTATGTAGTGATTTTGAAAAACAAATTCTCTAAGATTGTTCATAATATCCATGGTATTAAAGATAAGACAGACATTTCTTGTAAAATCCAAATTACAGATAACTTAAAACATTTATTCAGAGCAAGATGAAGTTTCATTATATTTACACCATTTGCATCTTAACCAATTACTGCAAAAACTTCCTGTGTAGTGCTTTCATGGCTTAAAAATACCAAACTATGTTCGATTTCACATATAACCAATGGACAGAGATTACACATAACCATTGGACAGAAATATGTACTCTACAGCCAAACTTGTGAAAAATTGTAACCTCTATGTATATAAAGTTAGCTATTAATTAAGAATAAGTCCCAACAAACAGATTTGATGCTGCAATTAAAATGTGTAGTGTTTCGAATATTTGTTAATGAATTTCCAACAGCATAAAACCACTGATGTGGCTACAAACCTGATGAAATTGTTGGGACATTTTTGGACCTGCAAGAAATTTTTTTCAGCATGTATTCCCCTCCATCCCTTTCTCAGTGTTGAGAAAATGAAGGGAGCTCTCTCTCTTTTATTCAACACACAGCTTTTATTCACCTTCAAAAACAATATTGAATTGGGGTGTGGAAAATTTTGTCCAGGATTGTAGGTCTTAATGTGTTACATACACATGGGTGGAAAAAGCTGGGAATCTCACAGGAGGCTTTAGTATTTTGTAAAAGTTTTTGCAATGTAAGGGATGTTTTACTTGTTTGTATACAGAACTGTAAAAAATTGGTGGAAATTTGGCTTGCTTGCTGGGAAGGAAACATTTTTCCTGGTCCTGTATGTGAGAGCACTAGTTCCTGTTGTATGCAACATCAGGGTTTTCAATAGGCTTCCATTCTCAAGAGTCCCGAAACTCTCAGCTTTCTTTTGCGAGCGTCTCCCAAAATTTTCAAGGGTTTCCAAAATTTTCCAAGAGTCCCGTACTTGTACTGACACCTATACGATACGTACGTGTGTACAAGATATGGAGCTATACCCTAACACTTCAGACAGACATATGTATCGAGCTTCCCTGTAAACGGAGCATATCCCAGGTATAATAAAATATGCAGTTTATTTTTATTGTGCAATAAGTATGCATGCGTTTACACAAGAATCCATCATAACTACTGCAAAGTGTGAGGTGGAAATGACAGGTGTTTTAGTACGAACGTGAACTGTACCGTGTGACCGGAATATGTGAGCTGGCTCTGCATGTCTGGATTGTCACGATTAGGGCTCGGAAAATATTTTTCAAAGAGGTACGTAGCCCGTCGGGCTTTTTGGTAATAGACTGTGGTAGCCCGGCAAGATTTTGTTTGAGCTTGACAATCATGAAATTAGCATCGAGCAGGCTTAGTTCCTTCATTTGTTTGTAGCACGAATTATCTATGCAAATTATCCCACAAGTTGCTTCAGTTTTTCAACAAAATAAAGATAAAACGTTTCAGATTTTGTTGAGTTACAACTGTTTACTCTAGTTTTGTTCTAATTTGAAGCAATTTAGACCACTTTCATGCCGTTCGCGTAGCGCGTAAGTTTGGGTGATAAATCAAAAATTATGGCAATAACTTTTCCGTGAGACTATAGATAAGAAGAATTCAAAAAAGGACTATGTCTTGTGAAACAAAATGTGAAATAATGTGGCTTGTATTCTTTCCTTTCTTCTTTTTTGCTGTCCTGAACATATATTTTCTTCATTTATGACATTCTTTTTCACATTGAACTGATGTAACATCAATCAATGCTCGTCGTTTTCTCCACATTTTTCCATTCGAAGAGGGCAAAAACATTCGCGGTCAAAAACCGTATCATGTTTGGTATAGGAATTGTGTACGCGAACACCAATGCCTTAGGCCAGGTTCAAGTGAAACGCATGGCGAAGCACAGCAAAGTTTGTAGTGCATGTGCAGTTCCATAACGAATTCAAACACCCGTACCTTAGGCTAGGCACAAGCTCTGTAGAGAAGTTGACGTACATACATGCGTAAATACATATGTGGGTAAAGACCATGAAATTTAGAGCTACAATTTTTGTGCGTATAAGGCAGAACATCATGCATTCATGGGACGCACAAGATTTTCTTCCAAGGGTCTAGGCAGCTTGCCGTGCGTCTGAGACCTGGGAACCCTGGTTGGTGAAAACCCTGCAACATACACAAACAGCAGTATATTTGTATGGTAGTTGATGGGAAACAGGGATCCAAAGTATTAGCTCAGTAAAGTATTTTGCATGTAAGACAATTGCACACAGACAAATTGGATAAACATCCTGTAAGTGTGTGTTGTTCATTGTGTACTTGTGTCTAAGTATACTAGCAAACATATATAACCCTCTATTGGACAGAACCAGGGTCTGCAATAGCCATATCGCATCACAGTTTTGCAATGCAAATGAGAACAATAGCAATGCAAAAATTGAAAAAGTAACTTTTAATTGTTATACAACATAAAAAAATGCATAGCAGTTTTGCTGTGCAAAACAAAATCCTTAATGCGGACCCTGGACAGACCTCACATGTGACTTTGATTTTCTGATGTGATTTTGTGGACATCTTTCAGCACATCTTACAGAGTAATGTAACAATTACATTTCAGATATATTAAGCATAGGCCTACACTATTTGGGTGTATTTTGTAGGGACATGTTTTCTGTAACCTTTTGCAAGTTAAAGTCACACCAACAATATATTAAATGTCAATAGACCGAGTAAAACATTTTTGAAGAAGTGCATTTCATATTCATCTAATCAAGTGGTTTATTGATTCCTTGCCGTAGGCAGGCAAGGAATCTTTACGATAGTGATGTTGTGTGTGTGTGTGTGTGTGTGTGTATGTGTGTGTCAGGGAAGGAATTAAGAAATGCCCTGTGAGGACTATGTTCCATCTGAAAGGGTAAAAACGCCCTTGTGAATGTGTCCACAGGGGCTATTTTTACGGGGGCTCTTTTTCTAGTATTTGTAAAAGGTAGTGACCAAGTACGAGAAAATGAATATGGTTCATCATTTTTGCAACACTTAAACTGTACAAAACATTTACGATGTGTGAGCTAGAATTGGTCAGCAGTAATTGCTTATCAATGTTTTAATTGATTAGCAATTGCCCCATCTTGATTAGCTACTAGGGCTGTCAATTTCCGTTTAATCTCCTAAACATTTAAACGGTCGGAATAAACGTTCGTTTACCGTTTAAACGGTATCTTTATTCTGAACCAACAGTGTAATGCATTAATGGCCTCATTGATCATTCACGTACGATATTCACAGTACGCGCAAGCTTTTAAAATCTGTACGTAAAAATCTAGCGATCATTTCAGCGATTTCTTTTTAATTCACCCAAATTTGCCAATGAACGAAACCAAGCATTAAATTCGCAGTCAATGATCATAAGTTTGATACAGGACCATACGTTTGATATCAGGCCGCAATGTACGCAAACACCGACGTACATAATATTAGGCCATGTCCATACACTGTGCAAATGCAGAATTTCATGTGACACGCAAGAAAAAAGTCGAGAGTTAAAGCACGTGTATAGGTCCGTTATTACATGCAAACAGTAACACATTAGGCTACGCACCTGCTCTTTACAAAAGTTGACGTACATCGCAACAACATTGGGCATGGTATGGAAAATAACAACATTTTTCGATCGTTGCTTGTACCGCTAAATTAGCGGTTGTTTCACCGTCCTTTGCATTAGTTTACGATAGGTACTTTTATGTTTATAATGCATGTTAATTTGTGTGAAATAAACGTGTGCCTTTTACTTTTGTGATTTAAACCAGAACGATGTCTAGAACAGTACCCCAATGAACGAAAGTTTACGATAAGACTTCTCCCACCCTACGTACTAGCTCCATTGATTTGTACACAGCTAGCTAGCGGGCCGCGGGGCACGCCTCAAACAGATATTTACGTATGGATATATAGTGCGTGCATGAATTATGTATTGCTATATGAAACACTCAAAACAAACACGTGTGCGAGCCTACACTGTCTGTTTACGTATAGGTAAAGCATGATAGGATGGTGTGAATGCTGCATTGAAATACTGCGGCAATTTTCGGGCTTTTAAGTAAGTCTGTTTTAACGTTCGTTCTGTGAGCACCGAGCACCTTGAGCTACAAATACGATGTAAACTGAGAGAGAGTGAATTGTGGTTAAGCCGATATTGTGTACGCGTCCTCATAAGCAGATTTGGACTACTGCTTCGATTGGGGATGCGGGCGCTGCGTATTGTTAGGGGGATTAGTAAGCTTACTGTGAGTAGGTGGAAGGCAATTCAATCACAGAATTATATACTATGAATGGAGAGACACGGACAGTTTATTTTTGAAGCTTTATTTGGTCATTGAATTTGCAAATAAACATCGTTGTTAAATGAGAAATCAAAGAAAACATTGGGGAAGAAAACTGCTAAAACTTTTGTTGTATTTTTAAAAGGAAAACCGTTTAAACGTTTAGCTGAATTATGCGCCGTTTAAACGGCCGATCGATCGTTTAACCGAATTAAACGTTTAAACGTGACAGCCCTATTAGCTACTATTAAAATCAACTTTTGTACTTCAAATGAGCTGTATTATTAGCTTGTTTTAATATGTCATGTTTAAGTGGTAAACGACGAACGGTCGGGTGTTAAAACAGTGCCCAATTCAACCAAACGTTTAAACAGATTTGCCTCGGAAGTTAAGCATTTTTGTCCCCATGTTTTGCTTTGATATCTTTTCATTAAAAAAGATGTCTAATAAGCCAAATTCAATGATGAAGTACAGCTTCAAAAATAAATTGTTGGTGTCTCTCTTGTGATTGTGAATTGGTTCTCCCCAACTCACAGTCCTATGAATTCCCCAAAACAAAACGCACTTTAGTTGGTTTGTACAGTTACTTTCTCAGTTCAGACAGTAATCGTACGTAGCCAGAGTCTTTCAAAGAATTAGAACGGGTGAAACAGAGAGAAGCCTGCAATATCTGAATGCAGTCACTTGACTATTTCACGCGATCCTACCATGTGTTACCTATACATAAATAGAGTGTGTAGGCTCATACATGTTTGTTTTGTTAGTTTCATACAGCAGTACGTATTGCATGCACGCACTACATATTCCTACGGCCTATGTAAATATCTGTTCGGTTCATGCTGTGCGCAAATTAATGGAACTGTGGTACGAGCAGCTCATTGGCGGCTACTTTTCAGACATCGTATATTGCGAAAAATATAAAAGTGCATACCACACTTTTATCAGAAACAATAACGTGCACATAGGAACACCCACTGTTACCACTTCTAACTATAAGGTATCAACAGGAAAATTAGCGATACAAACAGCGATCGAAAAAATTCTGCACTTCCCCGTACCATGCCCAATGAAACATCTGAACATAGAGATGTAACCTTACAAGGCCTAGGCCTGTTTAAAAAGTGAAAAGGTTATTTTGGTGAACACAGATATGGAAATTATGCCATTCACAACTGCTCACTGTAGACAGGATGGCATAGAGCATTCATGAGATTGAATGCATGATGAATGTAAGGACCTACACATGTGAGCATGGGTGCTTTTCAACCATGCAAATTATATAGATTAAAATCTTGTTTTTCATTGTTACAACAGTAAAAGTGCACCTGATAGATCTTTTGCCAGCCTAAGATATCATTTGTTTGTAAATATGAATGACCTGTAAACATTTTTAATGCTGGAAATTTGGTTTCAGTTAAAATGGCCAACCCATATAGTGGTGGTTATGCCCAGAAGATGGCACAACTTTCAGAGCAGGAAAAAATGATTCAACAGAAGAAACTAGAGATTGAGAAGAAGATGGCAGCAAAGAGACGAGCAGCAGCAGAGGAAAAGAAGAAAACGCCTGTGAATCCAGTAAAGTTGTAAGTCAGATCATTCAGATGAAGTCCTGCAAAACAATGCTTTGATTTAGGCCTCTGGCTTTATCATTGAGTTGAAGGTGAATCAGTAGACTGGCACACATTTTCCTTGCCCATATTTTTACCTGTACTAGTGTCAAATTATATCCAAGTGATTACTTAGTTGCTGGATTTGTACTTATTGATATATTGAACAGTTTTGTCTCATGGCTCTAATTGAATGTTCCAGTGGCATCGTGGAAGGTTTCACTGGCATTGTAACGTAGCTGGAGTACTTTTTGACAGTAGAACGTAATAACCATAATTGTGATCTTTAATCTTTATACTGTTATGTCTGGATTCATAGTCACACTAGGAAACGATCTCCCTAAAGAAACCCTTCATTTACATAACAAGATTCTAAATTAATAAAGTGCTTTGATGTAAGTTTTGGCAACTTACTGTAAGTATGTTTTGGGTCAGCCATCTTTTAAAAGGTGCAGTTCTGAAATGGGAGTCATAATTTTGACCATTGCATCATAAATGATACAGGAAGATATGCAGTAACAGCTGTTATGTGTTGATTACCAGCTTACCAGTGAGTATGAAAACTTGAGTGGTCTGAAAGTACAGAATTTTAATGGCTGTGGGGCTGAATTGTATGTCAGAGCATTGAAGCAATCAACTGAAGAGAAATCTAAAAGTGGCAAAAGCGACATATGTAACAACCTTTTGTAAAAACTTACAAAAAAAAAACATACCATGCATCCTTTTTTAACACAAATTTCTTTGCATGTTTTTGACAGTAATGAAAATCTCCAGGAGTCATGATTTTACTTTAAGTTCAGTAGCTGTTCTTGACTCGGGGCCAGGAGTCATGACTGCAGAAGAGTCAGTAACCAGCCCAAGCCTGCTTTGAAGACCCATTCATGTATGAATGTAAAAGAAATATTTCATACAATATGTGAAGAAGAACACATTGTGCCACAAAATGCAAAAATGTATATTTTACAAAATTCTTTCATTGTCCTTTTATCTTTACTTTTGCAGCAACGTGAAGCCAGTGATGAAGAGTAAGTTTCAGACTTCACAAGGATCAGGCTCAACCCCAAATTCAGTATCATCAGGCCCTTCTGTCACTAAGCCACAAACCGATCAGGCATCTGCAACTAAATCCTCAACACAAAACACCTTTAAGAATGATGGCAGTTTTATGGAACAATTTCTCAAGCAACAGAGAGCTCAAGCCACAGCTGAGTCTTCCCAACCTATGCAAAAAGGTTTCTACACAGTTTAGTTCTTTTAATTTGAAAAAAAAACATATGTCATCACTAGGATACAAAGTTTAGTTTTTTCTGGGGCTGTTAAAGGTCTGTGGACATGTCACCAAACCAATTTTTTTGCTAAACAAAGTTAGTTTAAGATTTCCTGATGAAAAATCCATTGAAATGATTTGAATATCTTTTACCATTCTCAAGATATTCCTCTTCAAAGTTTGATTTTCTGAGATTTCTCATTAGCTATGCAAAAGATATGATGTAGAGTGTTGCATAGTGCCTTTATTTCTTTTTTCTTTTGGCCTTTTGAGAGTTATCTGTGAATTACTTGCTACCTAGTTCTGGTTTGGTGTTTAATGTGGACATTGCAAAGAACTACAAATAGCTTCTTCCAAAATAAACCCATTGTAGCATTCTTAAATTAGAGCTGCCCTTGGAAAGCGCAGGGCTCGAAATAACAGGCAGCACCAACAGCCATGGCTGTCAGGCCCTTAGTGGTGGCCATGGTACCCCTCAGTCAGTGTCCTATGAAATAACATAGACCAACAGCCAATTTGCTCATTTTGGCTCTGCCCTTTTTCAAGTTTATTTCGAGCCCTGAAGAAGGCTTAACAAACAAAGGAAACATAGCACCCATTTGATGGATCCTCTTTGCATTTCAGATATTTGCATAAGTGGCTCGTGTTTATTCATGATGTAAGTGAAAAACAGTTATTGTCTTGTAAAATGGCCAGAATATGATGGATTTTAATGGGACTTGGGGCTAAGTTTAACATTTTTAAGCTTTTGATACCAAACAGGCAGGTATCACTTATACATGTCTACAAACCTTTAATGAATGTTATGGGGAGAACAGCCCCTTTCCCCTCAAAAACAGTTGCAAGGGCTATTTGGAATTCTACAGGTGCTATTTGTATGATCTTGCTAGTAGCAATCAGTCAGGAGGGTGGAGAGCAATTTACATAATATTTGTCTTTTTTTCCCCTCCTCAAAGTCTCTTTGGGGGAGTGTTTGGTTGCTGCAGGGCTGCATTGTACACTGATTATTTCTGTATGGTACCATGTCCCTATATTGCCTACCCTATCAATCTTAAATTACAAACTCCTAATTAAATTTTGTATCTGCTTTAGTCATCCCTTGAAACAAACTTGTCAGTTGTTATTCACGTGTTTAGTGAAGATATCGTGATGATAAGATGACATACAGTACTGCAAACTGCAGCATTCCACTCAAAGATCTTCAGGGTATGAAGTTGTACACCAATAAATTTTTGTGCAGTGTACCACCATGTTTAGAGAATATACAACTTTCGTGACACGTACAATTAAAAAATTTCCAAGAATGTTTCTTTGCATACAGTATGTGGCCTGCTCTTACTGTTGATTCTGATGGCTTTGGTACAGGAGTTGGACTTAAGTGTTGTAATGTTGAATGGGCATCACATCATGGTTACCTGTGTTGCAGTCAAATTATTCAAATTTTGTATATCCATTTTGGAGTAATTCTTTAGCATATAACAAACACGCTTTCCAGTGTGGCTAAGATGATAATATTGTGAACTATACTTTTTCATCCTATCATCAGTGACAACATCACCTCAGATTCCTCAGTCAGCAGTCAGTAATCCCCGACCACCTTTACAATCAGTCAGACCTAAAGAGAGATTCAAACCAAGTGATGTATTTGGAGACTCTAGCTCTGATGAAGAGACTTATGTAGCAGACGGTGGCGCAAGTAAGTTGCTTGTCTCTGCTCTTACTTAATCATCTATTACTAGCATTTTATCACACTTTATTTTGGAATCAGAGTTTCTTTTTGACCCTTAGTTCATTAGGCTTGATGGAAAGATTGAATTTCCTTTCTGATGCTTGCAACTTTCAGCAACCTTATTTGTAAGGTTCTTGTTAATGTGTATAGAAAGAAAAAAGTGATTGGCTCAAATAACTCCCTGCTTCCTCTTAGTTTAGTGGTAGCTTGCCTTTATTGTGTGAATGATTGGAGGTCACGGCTTTATTTAAATTGAATCTTAACTGAAAATTTAGCTTACAAAGTGTTACAATTTAAAAAAAGTGAGATGTGATTTTATTGGTTACAGTGATCAAATTTTGTACATGCCCATACATTATGGGAACAGTTTCAAGGTAGTTGAGCCTTGTGTGCGCCATTGTAGTTTGGATTGAACCCCTAGAAGTTTTTTTTTTAATATTAAGGTCACTAAATGTTATGTAGTTTAGCCAAAATTATGGTAATGAAGATATTTTGCTGGTTTCCATTTTATATTCAAAAGAAGGAAAGGCTTTAAGATTCTGAACAATTACCAAAGTCTATGCTTTTGAAAGGATCAGTTCCAAGCAGAACGTGAATAAAAGTTCCGTGGGTGATGAGTTAATATGTTGATAAAAACACAAAGAAAGCTTGTATTTGCTGATGTACTGAACACCGATACTCATAGGCGTCTTAAAGTCTTACCGCCAGAGGACACTACTCTGAGGGATACCATTGACAGACTGGCCAAGGTGGTGGCTGAGAATGGGAAAACAGTGGAAGAGGCAGCAAAGAAGACCCACAAAGATAACCCTAATTATCGGTAAATAGCTGTCATGTGTTCTTACTAGGAAAGTACAATAGAGTTTTCACATAGTAGGGAAAACCTGAAAAAACTGGAATTATGGATGTGGTCTTAAAGGTCCTTGAAGTTAGTACCATTTCAATTGGAAAATGTATGTTCTGGAAACTGGACCCTTATGCTTTGTGTTATTGAGATCATGATGGATCTTTGGGCATTAAAGGTCAACTCCTGTAAATGGGAAAAATTTCAAAGTCAAGTGTATGTGTGGAATTGACTGAACAAATGTACAGTGTGTCTTTAGGGCTGTATTGATTTCAGTAGTGAATATACTGTTAGGATATATAAAGTGTAGGTTTCCTGATAATAACACTGTTTAATGCTTAAAGGGATCATCTTACAGTTTGTATGTCAGAATGACATGCACTTTAACCACACAATACCCAAACCAACAAGTCTGGGTGTTTTTACAAGACAATGAGAAAAATTGTGTGTCAAGTTGGTACTCCTGGCAAAGATTGTGTAATCTTGAATTCTCAGAGACATTTGCCCTTAAAGCACAGCCAGTTGTTAAAGGTACTTCTTTGTGATTGATCATAAATACTTCTTTGTTAAAAAACGTAGAGATACCTCAGTGATTGTGTTTCTCATACAACTGTTTCCAGGTCTCAGTATTCTGGCATGTAAACTTTTTTTTTAATTCTACAGTTTCATTTCCTTTGACATGCAACTTGAGGTTATATCAAAGCGAAAAGAAGCACATGTAGAGGTGTTGTCTACAGTATCCTAGCAACAATTGTTAAGTGAAGCTTGAAAATTTGTCACTTACTATCAATATCTTTTCCCAATGTTTTTAGGTTCCTGTTTGACAAACGCAGCCCTGGCTATCAGTACTATTCTACCAAGATTGCTGTCTTCAAGTTAGCTATGTTCAAACCATCAGTGGCAGGACCAACAGCCTCCCTTAATGCTGGTAATGAGTCTTTTTGATTGCAAGGATTATAATTTCTCTAGACCCTTTCCCTAATAGCAGTTACAAAGGATTGTGGGATAGTGTTTTGGTACAGGTTGTTTTTGTCAGTGGCGTTTTACTGTTGATAAAAATGGTGCTTACTTAAACACTTCCCACAATCCTTTGTAATAACTATTTGGAAAAGGATATATGTTCCTGTGATAGATCTCCCACCGTGATGGTTCATGAACTTTCAAAAAAAAAAAATTATTAAAGGCATGAAACAGCATGAATAGGGAAGGGAACCATAAATTGAGTTCAGTAACTTTTGGTAATGAATTGACATCATTGATAGACACTAGGCATGGGTATGATACTTGCTGATTTAAGCTCACATTTGAAGTTGACAAAGTCAGAAATTTTTACCCTTAAGACAAGAAGAGAAGAAATTATGATTGTAAATAAACTTATTTTGTTCAGTTTGACTTAATGTAAACATAATGCAAATGATAGTGAGGGGGGGGGGGGGGAGTGAGTACTAGTGGCAGATGCCCTGCCATGTTCATATTGATCTGTCCCAAGGAGGTATTCATTAAAGGTATCTTCCAGAGATTAATGTCAATAATTATTCTGAAAAATGCACAAAATTGTTCTGTTTTTGTAAGTGAAATCCCCATGTCAATGTCATGTAGCATTTGGAATGTGTTAATTTCAAAGAAATGTAACTTTTTCCAGAGATACAGTCCATGATGTGAAATCTGTGATGTCATCACAACTCATTGATTAGACATAGCATTGCAATTCTTTATGATGTTGGTCTAAGGCTGTGCCGAAAACTGGTTTTACAGGAAAGGCCGGTTAAAACTGATTTCGATTCAGTTTGGTTAGTGGAAAAATATAAAACCGAAAAGCCAAACCTGCGTAACTCTCCTACAAATCTGTAAGTACGAATCCAACAATTGGTATAAATTCGTTAATTTCAGCCACTTCAACCCCAAAATTCTAAAACTAAAAATGGAAAAACATGAAATGAAGACAACTTTGGCACCAATCTATTGTATTTATGATCATAAGTAATCATACTTTCATGCTTATGATCATAAGACATCTCCTTCAAACTTGAGTACCTCAGCATTTACGGCTACCATTTTCAACAACAGTTTGCACATAGCCTAACAAGGGTTGACTATGCCTAGGTTTCACTGTAAAGTCTAACGTTACTAGGCCATCAGACATACCAAGATTAGACACCTAGATTGGGGGGTAAAATTTGCCTTTACAATGCATATCAGTCCTTTTGTATGTGAAAAATTGAACAATCAAACTATCGATACTTAAACTTGTTCCCTACAAGTAACCAAAAAAACTGAGACTCTTTTAGAAGTAGCAAGCTTGGAAAAGGACCGCTCGGCAAAGCTCGCGTACGACTAAGTTTTACTTTAACAAAACGAAACAGGTCTGAGCAGGCGCGCGGGCATGTGCGTGGGTGTGGCATAATCAATACAGCTTATGACAGTTGTTTTTTGCATTGTTAAATGCACAACTCCCCGCACACAACGTTATTTAATAGTAGCACAGAAAAGTGCATGCGTTACTCAGGGTAACCCTTCCAGTGAGAGGGAACGTTGTTTACATTTGGTCTTTTCACTTATCCCTCGATACAGGGTTACCCTGAGTAGGAAAATTACATGAAAGAGAATACCCTATGTGGCAGCCCCTCATTGGTTAAAGCCTGAGGGACTTCTAATACCCTACTTTTCGAGTTGGGCTTTCCCATGATGCCAGAAAATGCTCCTAAATTCAATTTGACGAAGTTATGGGAACTTGCAAAGCTTTCCGTTTTGCACGTGAATAATTTTGAGTAATGATATGGTAAAGTTTTCATCAGAGGGTCTAGAAAATGGGTGGGATATGGTAAAAGAAAAGCAAACTTACAGTAGGGAGTCCGAATTTTCTGTCGTATGGTTTCAAGTTGAAGAACTCAGAAACTTTATTGACAGTAAATCTATTCCCGAGCCAGAGAATATTTTTAATATGCACTAATGGTAAAAATTTGACCACTCATTAAACTTACATGCTAATGTACATTTTGTTAACAGGATTTTCATTCAAGTGGTCTGTTTCGTTTATTATTATCACTCAGCGTTTGCAGGCAACCACATTATATGCCACTATAACGTGAAATTATGGTGTGTGTGCATGATCGTATGTGTCATTGTGTGCATGTGCTGCGTGTGTATGTGCGTAAAGTTAACAGGGTTATGACGTAAAACCGGTTTTGACTAAGAGTCAGTTTTTTGGCCTCCATAAAATCCGGTTTTCACTTTTCGGAAAACCGAACAGCCTTAATGTTGACACCGCTGTATGGAATATTTTAATAAGTTGGTTTGCTCTTCCCTACATATGGTGTAGTTTTATGCTAGTTTTTCATGGAAAGATATTCAAACCTTTCAGCAGTATCAAATTTCAAGGATGAAGGGGCATTAAATTTTAAGGAATAACAAAAGTTTTCTGTGGCAATTGCACACACTACGTTCTTTGACCCAGGGCAGGAAGTTAGCGAGGGCTCAGGGCGATTAGTCCCCATAACTGGCAAAATAGCCCCCAAAACTGGGGTTACGAGGGCGAATTTGGCCATACAGTTTGTGTAGTAAATACCGTTTTAACTGCACATTACATTCAACTAGCCCCAAAAGAGCCCTTGTATGGCAAATGTTAATTCCTGCCCTGCTGTGACCTTGAGGAGAAATGGAGGAATTTGACAAAAATTTGACCACTCTTTTGAGTGAAATATCTTGAGTTTTGAATGGAGCATTGCTACAGGTTTTGGAGGACATGAACTGAATTTTCTCTTTTATGCTAGTTGCACATAGGGCCCTTATGAAATGTCACTGTAAAATGCCATTAAATCACATCCATATATTTTATTTATTCATACCTTTTGCTTCAATCAGCTGCAACAACCAGTAGATCAGGGGCCAACGACACAAGAAACAGAAAACGAAGGTGGGAGGACGAGGGTCCATCCTCATCATCACCACACATGCCTGCTGTTGGTAGTGTAAATCCTGTTGGTATGATTGGTACTACAGAATTAAGTGCAGATCAAATGAGACAGCTTAAAGAACAGCAAGAGGTGAGGCTTCACCTATTGACATTTTATTGATTCCTTGCCATGAGGTCAAGTAATCTCTGCATTCATGCAGGCATGTTTGTGTATGTATGTGTGTGCATCTGTGCATTTGTCACAGCTCATTAACATGATATCTTAAGAAAGGAATCTCAGATTAGTGTCATACTCATGAGAGGTCAGACACTGAAAACGTTGTTAACACAATATCTTAAGAAAGGAATCTCAATCAAATTGCTGTCATACTTAGTATGTGGGTGTGCTATATGTAGTAAACAAATCCTATTGTTTAAAGGCTATTTGGGGTCACTAGAGGTCAAAATTTAAAACCTTGAATGTATATCCCAAAATGGGTAACCTTGATAAAGTTCATACTTGACATGTAGATTTTCCATAGTAAGTTCTACATTCCTATTGTATTTGGTAGAGGTCAAGGTCATTTGGGTTCAACAGGGGTCAAACAGTGAAAAGTACTCATAAACATGATATCTCAAGAAGAGTAACAGTGAGGAACCTCATACTTAGCATTTGAAAGACCCATATTGAGTAGATGATCCGTATTTTTCATAATGGAAGTCAAAGGTCATTTGGGGTAATCAGAGGTCCAAAGGTGAAAACTTTATGTGATATCTCAAGAAGGGTAACCTTGATGGATATCATACTTGGTATGTGGATGTCCCATATTCAGTACTAAATCCTGCTGTTTTTTGTGAAGGTCAAAGGTTAGTTTTAGTCAACAGAGGTCAAACAGTGAAAACCTTGAAAAGCACTCATAAACACAATATCTTGAGAAGGACTACCATGAGGGATCACATACTTGGTATGTGTATGGCCCATGTGGAGTAGATAGTCCCTTTGAATATTTTTGGTGGAGGTCAGAGGTTATTTGGGGTCACCAGGGGTCGAAAGGTCACACCTTTGAAAATACTGTACATCAAGAAGGGTCACCTTGATGGATCAGTATGTGGATTACTTGTATTGAATAAAGGTTTCTTTTGTTTTTTGGGGGTATTCAAAGGGCATTTGGGGTCAATGGAAATCGAAATGAGATAAGCTTGAAAAGGGCTACGCACGATAACTGAAGGAGGTTAACTGTGAAGGATCTCATACTTAGCGTGTGGATGAACCATGTTGTGTGGATGATCCCTGATGTTTATGTTGGAGTTCAAAGGTCATTTGAGTTACCAAAGATCTAAAAGTCAATATGTTGTAAACAGATCTCATTTTTTTTTAATGTCAATGTTGTTGTAATAGCACCAAGCTTTAAAGTTATACTTAACATGCATCAAGGGTTCCCCATGGTAAAAGTGGTCTCAGTTTAGCTGTGTAAAACAGTAGTATTCATAAATGGTCATTAGGTTGGTTTTAAGTTTTTGTTAAAGTTTTGATAAGACAGTATCCAGTGTTCTTTCATTGCAGATGCAACTGCTTTACAACATGATAGTGAAGTCACAGAAACAAGAAGGGAATGACATCACACAAGGAGGGAAAATCCCTAAACACAAGTATGAGTATGACAGTGATGAAGACACTGAAGGTGGAACCTGGGAGCATAAGCTGAGGAAGAAGGAGATGGCAGAGACTGTAGGTAAGGAACTAAAAGGAGCTGTTATGTCACCCCTAACAATGTAAGGAATACCCTATATCTCTATTTACAGTTGGTGACTGCACTTTGATTGACATGAATTCAAACAATAGCAACACTCCTGTGCAGATCACTCAGTGTACCCAATGCATCGGAGATGACTTACGCACAGAAGTGTGGGGATATGGCCTTGAGCAATTTAAACACAGAACAGGTTCCTGTTGCCTTGTCTGAGAGGGGCATGGGAAAGGTGTATTTTGTTTAAAGTGAAAGAGGGACTAGTACATTGCAGGTCAGATTCGTTGCCTTTTAGACAATTTAATTAACTTATGGTGTGGAGCTTCATGTAAAAGTGAAAAATGATAGTGACCTTGCCACAAAGAGATCCCTAGTCCACAGGGTTCCAGATGTAAGACCCCTCTCACCCCTTTCCTTCACTCCCTCCTCCCAGCCTGGCTGTGATTTTGCTTAGCCTGTTTTTATGGAGAACTCACTGTTCCAAAGGCTGTCCACTTGTAATTGTATTAGTTTATACCTTTAAAATTTTGTTTACCTTGTTGAAATTTTCCTTACAGAAAAAGCTGAGGCATTGACAAAAATGGGTAAAGGCAAACACTTCATTGGAGATTTTTTGCCCCCAGAAGAACTTGAAAAGTTTATGGAGACTTTACAAGCATTGAGAGAAGGTCGTACACCGGATTACTCAGACTACAAACAGTTTAAACTGCAAGCAGATAATATTGGTAAGGCTAACTTAAAATTTCTGCTGAGTTTGTCTACTATTAGGATTCCCATGCCTGGGAAAGTAATGGGAATGGGAAAAGATTATGTAGTTTCTTGCAAGTGCATGTACAAAGTACATCCCAGTTTTTAATTTCCAAGAATTCATAATTTCACAAAAAGGTGATGAAATAGTTGTGAATTTCATTGTCTTTGAGCTGCAGGAACCCTTTGCGCTGTAAAGCACAGATGATCAATTTTGTCAGCCTTTGGTCTGGTTCATGTATTGCATTTGTCATCTGTTTTTAGTGTAAATAATGAAGTTTTGTTTGTGGGTGTTGTCAGTGGTTGGTAAGTCTCCTAGTGTGGCTTGTAGTCATGAATGCAGAATATAGGTGTGTTTGAAATTCATGGTCATCATAAATAACAAAAGTACAGAATAATAAGATCATAAATTTGTTTAAAAACAAGCCTTAAATTGTTGTGATGTTCTAGAAGAAGAGAAAAACCACATTAAAAGCACTTAAAAGAAAGTTGCCAGGAGGTCTGTATTGGGTGAATCCTTTTGTTTAGTAAATTTTGTTTTGAAATGAAATGTTAAAGGAAACTTGGATACAGCAGGATTCCAAGTGGCTTCCTCTAGCCTGGCTGCTGTCAGTCTGCATAGCCAGCCATTTGGACTTAAGGTATGTGTTATGTATACCTAAGCCCTGTCTTTTGTAGAAATACGTCAGCTTCCCTGTAGGCCATCTACAGTCATCTTAATTATTCTGACGGCTTGAGATAAATATGTACAACACTTTCTTGTGTTTTGTCATTTCTATGTTTGGTACATTGCATTATCCCATAGGGCATAAAGCAGTGCAGGGAGAGAAGTAGTGTCATGCCAGATGACACCTGAAAGTTTCCAGGGGCTGTGAGTTAGCTTCCATGACAGTTAACTTATTCCAATCGGTTGTGATCACGGGGAAACCATGGTACTTAAAATGGGAGGTTTTGCAATTTATATACTTAAATGCTCAGTTATTGACCAACATATTAAAATGAGGTGTGAGATATCATAATAACACTAGCATAAAATAAACACCACCAAATAATATGTGGTCATAGTGTAACAGTCTATAATAGAATCATGTCAGCTGGGCAGTCAGGGGTGATTTATCATCTGAGCACTCTGCTGTCAATGCTGCTGAAGTTTCCCTCAGACTTTTGAAGGGATTTTTGCCTCAAACTTCAGTAGAGATTGCTTTGAAAAGGTAGTATTGAGTGACCAACTATCATTTGTGCCCAGGATAGGTGACCACCTGCTTAAGTGGTTGTTTCATTCTACATGGGCCTTCCTTCATTGCTGGTCAAGAAATGGTGGGGTATCATCAGGTGTCCTCAAGTGAGGGCATCCTGCTGCTGTGGTAGTCTTGATTGTAGGCAATTAAAGGTTATTTAGTTAAGTAGAAAGTAAGTATATTTAGGTAAGTGGAAAGTAAGTATATTTAGGTAAGTAGAAAGTAAGTATATTTAGGTAAGTAGAAAGTAACAGTTCTTGCAGGTTCCCATAGCAGTGAATTTCGGACATTCTGTGTTTCATACTTTTTAGTCAGTATCATTTTGTTTATATACACATAAGAATTGTCTTAAATGGCATTGTTTCTCTCTGTTAGGTTACCAGATGTTACAGAAACTAGGCTGGAGTGAAGGAGAAGGTTTGGGAGCTGAGAATCAAGGTATTACTGCTCCAGTCAGCAGGTAAGCTTAAACAGATACTGACTGTCTCATGATTTCTGATGGCAAACTTTCACAAAAAAATGTTTGAATACCAGCTTTGATATTTTGGAACCGTTGTTCTGAAGGTACATTCTTTTCATTCTGTGTTGTGTAATATACAAAACCCTACAAGAAAGTAGTTTTATTTCCTTCACCCCTACCCTAAAGACCATGTCCTATTTATCACATGTTACATGAGGAATAGTTGGCAGTCCTTGTAGTCTCTGACATTTCCTGTTCAGCATTTGCCATCATGGGGAGGAAGTGACCTAAGTTTAGTTGATGACCTACTCCTGGAAAAGGGATAATATACATTTAATTTTATGGCGAGTAAACAAGAAAAAAAAAAAATGAAGGGAGAGGGGGAACTACCCCTTTCTACCCCTTTCCCCTGTAGCCTACCAGTGAACCTAACAGTCCCATTATATCCCTTACATTTGTACTTGTCATTATTGCGGTCTGTTTTTGTAATACTTTAATGATGAA
The DNA here is from genome assembly GCA_029531755.1 of Holothuria leucospilota. NCBI lineage: Eukaryota > Metazoa > Echinodermata > Holothuroidea > Aspidochirotida > Holothuriidae > Holothuria > Holothuria leucospilota. The sequence continues at coordinate 41,022,459 of CM055977.1, forward strand.
ATTCTAATCTCTTGACATGTTTTCTCTTTCACTCATCACATTCAATTAGGGGTACAAGGAATGTCGAAGGGACGGGTCTTGGAATCGATCGTCCAGCAGAACTAACCAAGGAGGATGCAGAGGATGAGTACCAGTCATACAGAAAGCGCATGATGCTGGCCTACCGTTTCAGGCCAAACCCCCTGGTGAGTATTATTTGTGGGTTCCTTGTAAGAGTCCTCACACCAAGGCTTTAGACAGGATTCCAGGTCAAGGAGTATACATATTTGTGGCTTGGATCCTCCCCATTGCGCAAAAATCCCCCTTGCTGAAAATTTTCAATTTTGACTCATAGAGCAAAAAGAGTCAAAATTTTACTATAAAACTCTATTCATGGGAACTGAAATCAACTAGTTTTCAAGTTTTGGCTTCCACCAGTGTTAAAGGTCTCACGACCAGGCCTCTCCTCAAGGCCAATTTTTTGAGGCCTTGGCCTCGGCCTCATACCCTTGACCTCGGATTTAATTTTTAGCACAGGCGTTTTGAGGCCTCAACAAGGCAGACTGTTCAATGATGCATAATAATTACCCAAAGAACAGTAGTTTTCCTGTGTTGCTCACCTAGTCTTTCATGGTATTGAATCAATATACAGTAGGACTTACACCAGAGGAGGACAGGGTCCTCATTACAAAGAGAACAGGGTGGCCACAGCCCAAGCCTGGTGGAGAGGTCTAGCACCACATTGGGAAGATGAGAATTCATTGAGGAGCCACATTTTTATACCATTAAAATAACACTAGCCAGACTGGATGGCAAATCGTCTATCATAGCCTACTGGCAGACTGTTTTCGTTAAACGGTCGACAGTTTTATAAATACACCATGGCTCCGGAACAGTTACCCGGAACCCCATCAGGGGCCCTAGGCCAGCCCCTGAATCAAATGACATATGTAGAACACTTCGTGAACCCATGATGTGACTTGTATTTGCCATCAATTAAAAACCAGTATGCATTTTAGGCATAAAAGTACCAAAAGTACATAATTCAGATGAAAAGAAAACCCAGTGTGATAATAAGAGAAGAGGCCTGGTTCTTCAGAAGTGAATTTAGAGTACTTTTCAGTTTATTTTAACAGTTAATTTCACCTGAGGGAGCGAATATTGCTGGAGATAGAGAACTATTGCTATTCTCAGACACAAACATAACACAGGCAGGACAAGTTAAATGTTTCTTTCTTCGTTTTGCGAGATTGGGGGTACAAATTTTCCCTCTTTCAATTTCTGTGGCATACAACTCCTTCTGCAAGTTACGTTTCATTTTCCTCTACTGGCCTAAAGTCAAAAGTGATAAATGATTACTTTTAAATGCAGCTTCGTGTTCAATGATAGAATAATTGAATGCTCTTTTTCACCCTACCATTAATTCCCAAGGGATACAATGTCTTCAACAGAATCTTTGTGAACTCTTCAAGTTTGGTGCAAACCGCCAGAACACATCTTCACATGTCAAAGCCATTCCACTTGACCTGAGTAGGGACACTCTACATGTTTGTCGCAAAAAAAAAAGTGCCTCCAGAAAAAGACAAGCGCTATAAGACAGTTCTGGGAGAATTCACTGAAACTTGAATTATGCACATTGTAATTAACTGATTATAATTTTAAAAGTAAACCCAATCTTCATCAGTTCTACACCTGTTTCTTCACTAATATGTTCAATTCTTGTGAAATAAAAAAAAAAAAACGAGGTGGACAAAACTTCTTAAATTTAGAAGACATGAAAAATATCTTGATGATGGAACTCTGGAGGAGAAGAGTGTGTGGTGGGTTTGTTCTCTTTTCCTCCTCCATCCTTTTCTATTAAAGGGTTTGTTCCCCTTATGAAAGGATTTGTTCTCTTCTCCTCCTCCAATCTTTTTTGTTAAAGGGGTCAGTTATTAAAGGGCAAGAGCAGTCGCCCCAAACTTATTTTGAAGCAACAGCTAAATCTCACAATTTTCTTCTTATTTCTCTCCGACAGTATCGTCATATATTTTAAGGACTTCAATTGCATATTCAATTAAACCAATAGTACACTTCTTGTAAATTATCACATTTAGGAGGAAAAAAAAAAAAAATATTGTCACATTGACTCTCAAGAGCATATGAACAGGACAGTCTACTACATACTTCAAGTTGGGGTGACGCTTTTTCCCCTTAAAGGGAACTGGTTTCTGACAGAGGGGGATAAAAAAAAAGCAAAAAGTACGTATTTCAGAAAAACACATACAACGCAATATTTTGGGCAGAACAAATATTTTTCAGATAAGAGGAATGAAGGGAGGACAAGAAAAGGGGACAATTTAGATCCCCAAAACAACTAAAGGGTAAGGGGAAATACATATATGTCTGATAAAAATAGAAAGAACTGTGCATATACAATATGCACAACAGTATTTTGCTTAAACAGAAATATTTTAAGCGGACTATTTACTAATTTTTCTGATTGGGAAGGGGGCAAAGAACACACATGTATACGGCAGTTGACTTAAGACGACCATTTTTGACACTGATGAGGTTGCTAATGCGTAAATCTTATTTATGAACTATGGAGTTAAGTTACATTTAAGAGGCTCACTGAGTTGATTTGAACATTTTGATGTTAAGTTTGAATGTAATTATTGCATGGCAATGCCTCCTATTAGCCTCATTAGTCATTTATCACTTCCTATAGCTACCAAAATGTGAAAAATTGTAGTTGTAATGGGCTTCAGAGCTCATAGTTTGCGATGCTTTTCCATCCCTTGATAGACCAGCCACCCTGGAAATACAACATGTATTTATATCTGAAGCCTTGATCGCAACAGTTGTTTGTGAGAGGAGTTGAGACCTCTCAATCAAGTTGGTATAAGCTTCACTCATTGGTTGTATTTGAACAGGGATTGCATATGGTTGATAACTACTGGTATAAAGTGTATGGTCACAAATTTGTAATAAAGATTTGAATCATTAATTACCCTATCATTGCCATTTCAGTTGTGTGTTAAATGTTCAGAATCTCTTTTACCATCAAGATGTGAGTAAAACTCAACAGGGTGACAAAAAATCACGAAATTCACACTCTCATCTGATATGTCCACACCCATTTAAAAACAGTGCAATGGAGAAATTTCTTGTGCATGTAGCATGTTCAAAAATTGTTTTTGGTGATGTTAAGATCCACTTAGAGTTTTTAAAGGGTGTTTGACTGTGAGGACTTACAAAATCACAGCCCTATTTTTGCATTTTGAAGACCCCAAATACAGTAACTACACAAAAGGGAACCCCATCCTTTAAACCCAAGCAGCAAAATGAAAGGTTCCTTACCAAAGCCTGATGTTTTGTAAAGAAGACTGTCTTACAGGTATATCACTTCAAAGGTTTTACAATCATCCTTTAAATAAAATTTGCACAAAAAGTGGCACACTGTACATTTGTTCAAATATATATACTGGCAACAAATGATGTAAAACTGTATTACAAAATTTCCTTTTATCTGTTGAAAAATCAGTGTCAGCCTACAGAACATTCTTGCCTGTAAAATAGTTCCAACAGAAATAAAATCTCATCTTTCACCTACTCCAACAGGAGGCAGACATTTTCAAAAATATGAAAAAGTATCAATGCACATGATTATTATATTGTAACCAAAGATATCGTGTCTGCCCAAATTGTCAAAGGAATGATATACAGTATGAGACTTTTGGCGCCCTGAGGATTCGCTTGTCACATTTTTTTTCCATTGCACTGACAATCTGCTCTATAAAATACACGAATAAACATACATAAAAAGTTCATCCGATATGGGCACGATTCTGGTTTAAAGTTAATAAGATGGACCACAGTGAGAGTATTGATAAGTGAGAACTAATCAAAACAGTGATATCAAAGCTTTCCAAACAAAAGAAAAGGAATATAGCCTTAAGCTGGCAAGAAACGTGAACTTCCCAAAACTCCCTGGTTTGGGAACCATGTTGCCAGTTTTCTTGGCCGATTACAGTAAGTGATGTATGCCTGTATTGCAGTGTAAAGATTGTACTTTGTTCAACGAAAGCTTGCTGAATGTAAAGGGCTGTGTCAAAATAGCAAAGCTGCAGCTGCCTCATCAAAGCTGCAGGGGCTGAAGTCATGATTTGTAACTGCACACATTACAATAGCCCCGCTGTCGTAATAGCAACAGAGTATCAGAGGCAGCTGCAGCTTCCTCAGTGAAGCTGCAGCATTACAATAGCAGGATTACTTTAAACCTGCTTTTGCAAAGTATACAGCAACAAAGCAAAGCTTCAGCCCTGGCAGCTTGGCTGTGGCAGCTGCAGCTTTGCTGTCACAGCTGTCTGTGGTTTAGACAGTGCCTAACAGAAAACCAAGCAAGATACCAAAGCTTTCAATCATGGAAGTGACTATTTAAAGGTGATGTATCCTCAGCTTCACTTACAATGTAGTCATACGATGGAAAGCTTTTTGACTGAAGACAGTCAAACTTAACTCGTAATCACTCACTGTTTGACAATGCCATCAGCAAGTGATTCTATGAGTTACTCTGTCCTAAAACCAAGCCAAGATAGGGTGGCACTATGACACAATACTGCCTCCTTAAATTCACTCCCAATTTACTGGAAAAATCATGCTTTGCATTTTCCAATGAGTTATATAATACTATAATGATAATGATTATGATAGCCCCTTTTTCTATTTCCTGAGCTGCTAATATGCTACTTTCACCTGTGAAACAACTGTCTACACTTCCATCAGCAGCAGGAAATTGTCTCCATGAAGTTCCCAGGGCACTTAATTATCCAATAATTACGTTTACATTATTCAAATAGTACTTTCACTTCTGACAATTATGAACTCTTTCACAGGTGACATGATCTTTTTAAAATATTCATTTGTTCATTGGCATTACATCCCATAAACATTTAAACCAAAAACTGTTAATCTTCCAACATGGAATATCCATTAACACCTCTTTCTTTTTGTTTTAGGTTTTTTTGAGTACAATAATTACAAAAGCTGGTATAACAACAACCTTGCCAATAATTTATTTTCTGTCCTCATCTCAGCTTTGAGAGTGAACATATGCATCCATCATTGTGTAACTGTACAGTTTTAGCGACTGACATTGCTAACAGCATCCAGTGCAAAAGAGATCTGAGTTGTTTTTGCTGACGTCCTTCAATAAAAGAAAGTGTCAGCAAGCCTTGAACTTGATCTTGAAGCGGTGAATCAAACGACACCAGATCTCACAAAGGATGGCTGTGCAGAAAGCAAATCATTAGCTGGATCAAATGATGCTGCTGGTCGAAAATTACGCATGCCTTTACTGACCAATTACAGACATGCATCCAATAGCATGAAGGTGTCGGTTCCCCACAGAGTTGATGTGCTAGGGTAGAATGGTGTACATGGAGAGCTAATTTACAGTAAGGTTAATGTGGGTGACATTTCAAAACAGGCAAATCCACAAACCCTCAACTACAGTAACTTATGAATCTATGAGCTTTCATACTTTTTTATTTTATGCATTTTTAACCCTAGTTGTTTCCAAGTAGTGCCTGGCAATATTGTGAGAGCTGCCATCCCCAACCAACAATTTGTAAGGTACTAAATGGGGTATCAATGAGAACAACAAATGAACAGGGGGGAATGAGGGTAGATATAACATCAATTCGTTAGGCTTGGGTGGGTTACCCGACTCAACTTCATTGTCGCGACTTCTGTCCTGGGAGTTGAGTAGCGGCTTCATTTTCCTAAGAATCCCTACTCTTGGGTAATTTATTTTCAGGACTGACACAATATGCACCAAATAATACATATTCTGGATAGTGTTGTATCTAGTGGAGACCACAGTCCTGAAGCCGAGTCACACCCTCCAAGACCAAGGCAAGGCACATATTACAATGCAAAAGACCTAGCCTAACCATTACAATTTGTAATAGCCTATATAGCATGTTCTACTTGCATCACTGGGTCCAGGGGCTCGCCTAAGCCCCCTGATGGGGTTCCGATGACTACACTGGAAGTTGTGGTGCATTTATAAAACTGTTGGCACATAGAAGAACACAGTCTGCCAGTAGGCTATGATGGAAGATTTGTCATCCAGTTATGATAGGCTAGCATTATTTAATATCAAAACTTGTCTCCTCAATGAATTATCATCTTCCCCAACATGCTGCTAGACCTCCCAGACAGGCTTGGGCTTGTGTAGCCCTGTCCTCCTCTGGTGTAAGTCCTACTGTATATCGGTTCAATACCACGACAGACTAGGTGAGAAACACAACAAATATTCTTTGGGCAATTACTACCCATCACTGAACAGCCAGCATGAGGCCTTGAATGACCTTGGTTAAAGAATCTAAGGCCAGAAGTATGAGGTCAAGACCGCGAGGCCAAGGTGTCACCCCCCAGTGCACCCCATCTTTCGACACCTCCAACACTGTTTCTTGATTTAGTATTTGTGTATTTCTAAAAAAAAACAGGTGTTAATTAATAGATTAATACAACCAACTGGCCTTTGATCTCGGTTATCCATTCAGTGGTAAGTTTCCCTTCAGATGGCCACTATGAAATCTGACATTATCAGTAAAGGCATCTCAGCCGTAGAACCTGTAGATCAATCTACGTAAAAAAAAAAGGTGTTTAATACAAATTGGTTGGCTAGTAGTTTGCAGGTTACAACCTCCGAATAACCTGAGGTATGATGTTTCTTGTGTCAATTATTTATGCACTCAATTTGTAGCAGTACCAACTTTGAAGGAGTCTCAGCTAATAGGAACCGGGTACCAGTACTCCAAAAATTTTGCAGTCCACCCAAGCCATCTGTTCATCCAAGGACTTAACCAACAATCCATCTCACAAAACCACATACAGTACACTGGGTCATGAAAAACTATACCATGCCAACTCCTACACCATGGGCTGTCAACTAGTTATGATTACATTATGGTCGAACTAAGCAATATTGAACTTTGTTGTGGACCTCTTTAACATCTGAGCCCTTTTCAAAGACGTTTCATAGGAAACATTTTCTACACCAACCATCACAAGAATTACTTAAGGCAGAGGCCCACCATCCATTGGCTAGTAGCATAGTGTACACTTTTAGAGAAATATTTTTTCCAAAACTGTCTCCCGAAATCACTGAAAATGGTATTTTTTTCCTAAAACCTTACGAAAAGCTGCATTTAAACTATTTTTCATATCTCAAAGGTGCTGATGGAAGAAAATGTGGGTAATAAAGCTATAATGTAAATCTTAGGTTTTGTTACAATTATGTGTTGTATTTTAGGCCAATATTCTTTTCCTTGCAAAATATAACTCTTTAAATTTCAACTTCAAATATGTGGACCAAATTTAGGCCACACCCCACTCTTGGGTCATCAAAAGCCTTTTATGGCCACAAACTTGGGGGAGCTTTGCTCAAGGCAATAAAAACAGATCTTTACAGATTTGCATGTGAATTCAGTTTAAATATACTGTATGACCGCCTGTATATAAATAACCTGGGGTTCCCAAACTTTTTTCTGGTAATAACCCAATTTCAGAAATAAAACCAAGCAGTGGGTGGTGTCCATGACTGCACCCCCCATTAGTTTGCCTTAGGGGAACAGATTCACCAGTCTGCATCACATTATCTTTACCTAAAGGTCTTCCATAAGATCCAATCCAGGGTTTAACAAGCAGGTGTCTCCATTGTGAGACCAACTCCACTTGTTAGCAAAGAGTTACCTAAAAAGGATGTCTGGGTCCTCCCTGGTGAATTTGTGTAATTAAACACACTCTGGCTTTTATTTGAAAGGTTTTGAGTCTAGTCTTCATCCCCTACACAAATATTGCTTTGGTGCCCAGACTAGGGTCATGACCCAAGGTTGGGAGCCACGATACAAAACCTCCCTTTTGGTAACCAGAGGAAAGAGGGGAGGGGGGGTAAGTGAAAGAAGTTAGCTATCTTACAAAGATGCCAGAGAAACTTCCAGTTAGTTTTTTACTCATGTAACACATCCAATAAGATGAACATAATTTCTGATGCAAAGTTGTCGAGATTAATCATAACTGGCTAAACATCTGATAAATAGGGAGTAAAATTTTGTTCTAGTCCCTCCTCGTCCCCTAACTATCCCCTCTTCCCCTAAGTCCCTTCCCCAGAAAATATCTAATTTCATTTTAAAATGTTTTCCTGAGTGAATTTGGGCATATTGTATGACATTCAGGATACCGCCACTTGTATAGAAACAGAGTGTGAGCCTACCTTCGGATAGGTAAGCGTAAATCTTTAGCTGTTGCCACACTATCTAAAAATCAAACTTACCCCTTCCACTTCCCCCTACCTTTTTACAGCAACCAGGTGAAAACTGAACTTTTGCAAGGTCCCATGTCAAAGAATAATCTGTTCCCGTCCTCCCTCATACATCTCCTTTTTTTTCCTATTTCCTCTGCAGAAAATTTTCGATGGAAGTCACATCTTATCAAAGATATGTCTCCCTGCAAATTAAAAATACTTCTGCTGTCAAATTTTTGCAACATCAGAATGTTCTCCAACATAATTACTTGCTTTCAAACTTCTCAATACTTTCTAAACGCATCAGCATAAAGGACCAAAGACACCACTTGAAACTCACACACACAGCACGCAGAGTTCATTTTGCACCGCCTTTTCCACCATCATCTTCAAATTACATTTGCTTTTACGTATAGTGTCAATTTTTTTTCAGCGGTGTAATAATAAAGTATGTCGAACTTTCCACCACCCAGCTAACTCTTAAAATCCTTTGATCTGCCTCTGCAAAGGAATCTATAATTGGCTAACACTGTATCACTCACAGCGTTAGAGACTGCAGATAATGATTGACAGAAAAATCCTACAAGACAATTTGAAATCTGAAAAGTGGAAATTGCTGTTTTTTTTCCCATATGGGAAACAGACACTACATAGGCAGTCTTTTCAGATGGACGTCAAACTTCCTGATTTAGAATCAAAAGCCTAATTCAATCTGTCGCAGCTAGCTAGGATGAGCATTGTAAACACTTTCATCTGGGGAACTGTGAAGTGTGAATAATGCATCAAACTGAGACTGAGGCATATCCGTACTGCTGAAATCTGAAACATTTCAATCTGCAGAGCATTAAGTGCAAGCAACACAGCACAGTTAAACTTCAGTAATAAAGCTAAACGAACAGATGCATGTTACGCAATGATGACAGAATCATTTTCAAAAAAAAAAAAAGTTCTTAGACTTTGTAAACTTTTATCACATTTAGCAGTAGCTGTAATTTTTTTTTTAATCAAGAGGATTTTAAAGGTAACCAGTTTTATCCTTCTCTCCCGTCTTCTCCGCCTCACACCCCCTTCTCTAGATACAACCTAAATGAATATCAAAATCCACCTGAGAATAACTTTAAAAAAGTTCTCATTTACAGTACAGTAAAAAAATTAAAATATACCTGTAGCAAGGTGTGATATCTTCACCCATCCCTGCAGCCTTTTTATCCACAACAGTGGGCCTCAAAAAGCTATCCGCTAAATAATGTCATTGGAGACCTGTCTAAACCATTTGACATTACACAAATAGATCACCTAAATTCTTTCAGTGTTTGACATTACTGGAATTCAAGCAATCAGGTGATAAAATTCGGTGCATGAAAGGCACGCCAATTATGAATGTATGAACTTCTCACGACAACAGTGCCCTTACAATTACACATAACTTTAGGTCATTGAGGTGATATCGTAGTCACCGACGTTTTATCCTATCCAAAGCAAGAGGCAAAATATTTGCCAAGGCTATTTCTTCACGAATATATGTGTATTGGACTCTGAAAATACTTAAAAGAACTTATTTTGTTATCTGACTTACATCTGTCATTCTATCAGTGCAGACGAGAAATAAACGTTTCAAAATTTGTTTGCTGAGCAATTTAATTGTTAATTTCAAATGTGATGAAGTGTTAATGATTGTATAATGAGTGCTTGTTTATAGTGTTGATCTATGCATTGGATCTAGTCATCATGTGCGCTTCCTGTTTGATTCACTTGCGATGTTACACGAAACTGAATCAAGGCTGGCTAGGATAAATCCAACTCTAGCCCACTTTCTTCAATATCTATCCGCACATCCTTGGTAGCAACAGCAGTCAGAATCCATTTGAGGCCCAACCAAACATGTAGGGATTAACAAGCAACATTTAAATTTCTGAGTGATGCCTGTACTACAACGCAAACACATATCAAGTGTTTGCGATTGTGACGGCAAACACCAGTGCAACCTTGCTAGTGGTCCGTTACTTTGAATATCCAATTGATTTGATATCAAGGAGTACACTAATTTTCTGCCATTCAATGGCGAACTCAGAAATAGTTCAAGGTCATTATATTTTCCTTGAATAACCCAGAGGGTATTCTATATTGTTTGCCTGGAGTGAGCAACACCCAGAGTACTCACCTTATTTAGAGTTTTGAGCAAAGAGGGAAATGTGGCAATTACACCAATCATTTTTTTTTTATTTTTTTATTGTTTACTTCTTACTCTTACTCTTACTCTTACTCTTGACTCTTACTCTTACTCTTACTCTTACTCTTATCTTACTCTTACTATTACTATTACTATTACTATACTATTATAATTACTAATTTACTATTCCTATTACATTACTATTACTATTATTATTATATTATTATTATTATTATTATTATTATTATTATTATTATTATTTTTATTTTATTATTGATTAATTCATATTATGATTTTATTTATTATTATTATTATTAGTTATTATTATTAGTATTATAATTATTATTATTACTATTACTAGTCATTATCATTATCACTATCATTACCATTACCATTATGTAACCATATGTTACCGATTATCATTATCATTATCATTATATTATGTGACTGCTTGGGATACACCAGGACATAGTCATAAAAAAATGACAATAGAAAGGAAAACCGACCTATAGCCAAATGCTCCGAAACAGGTTGGGGGCATACCTAAAACTATACCAAAAACAGTCCTTTCATAATTGGAGTTTTAAAGATGCTGTTTATCCCAGTAACCCTCAAAACTTTACCGCAATACGGTGAACATACCACTCTTCATTTATTGATGACAAACCACTGTACCACTGATTCATTGCAGAAAGAGATATGACCCGATAAACGGATTTTGGCACTTGATTATATCTGTGCTTCACAATCTTTGCATCTTTTTCCTACATATACAGCTATAGCACATCAAGACGTGTCCTATCAATGCAAAATCTTAACTTCCCCAAAAAAATCTGCCCGAATGTTCACTCATCTTTTCCGTGATCAAACTGTAAAAAAAAATCTATGATAGCACATACTTTCTTCGTAATGTACAGTAAAAAGAGGTCTGTCATTAAACGAATTTGTTTACAGTATAAATCTCTACAGAAGTCCATTACAAATCTAGGCTTATGTCATTTTTAACAAATTTTACGATTTTTTTCTAGAGAAAAATGACAATAAAAATGAGTTCTTCACTTCCCAGGAACCCTGAGTCCTCACCACAATGTTGTGACTGTTTCAGCTTCTGGGAAGGACCAATAAAATAACTTTCAGGCCTTCTAACCTGCCAGTTCCTTCCAAAAAGTTGAGGGTGCTTTGTGGATCTTAATTCCTCTCTTGCAAAGTGTACAGTAACTCTGAAGCATTCTGAGACTTCAGCTGTCGTTCCAGGAAGAGACTAGTAAACTTCTAGTACAGTAACTTAAATGCGGATGTGAGATCAGACATCCTCTAGGAAAGGCCTGCTGCTTCTGTGCAAACAACTTTATGTGGATTGGGAACGCATATAAACATAGAGTGTACATAAATATATATTCAAAGCTTGAAAATGCATTCAAATTGGTCCCAATCTTCATCTCCAGGACATTCCTGAGCTGAGATTATAAAAATGTCAAAGCTTATTCATCAATTTATATGGTAAGATTGCACAATTACTTGTGACATCTTCTTGTTGCTACTCATTACCTTCTCTGTCTTTTCTGTTTTTTTTTTTTTTTTTTTTAAGCCTTTTGCACCGTGTGCCAAATGAGATCACTGTCTTATTCGCGTGAATACTGTCTTACTGTTGTAGGGTGACGTTGGCTATATAAGCCCCTCTCCGTACACATTCTACATAAGGGAACAGTAAATGTTTCAGGTCATATAATCATCTTAATTTCAAAGGATACAAAAGCAGGTTAGTTCAAAACATGCCAAATATCTAAGCTAGCACTGTGCAAACAAAATTTGGGTTTTGAAGGGGGAAAATGCATTTTGCTTTTTAGAAAACTAGTTTGTAAAATGTTGTATTGATACAAACGTTTGTTTATCCCTGCAAAAGACAACCTTTGACAGAGGGGGGGACTTTAAACCGTTGTTCCCCTATTGATTTGCGTAAATAGAGGCGTGGGTGGTTTTTCATTAGCTAGTGCTAAGATTTTGTCGGAGATTTTGAGGATGAAACAGAATTTTAAACCCCCCGTGAGGACCCTGGGAGATAGTTCATATGATTTCATTGTTGTCTTTTACGTAGATGATGGGAAGGATTGCTTTTGTCATTAATGAAAGAATCGACAAAAAACTGCCTTCTCTTGGAAGGATGAGATAGAAAGGAAGTTTTCATTTTTTTTGAAAAAAAAAAAAAAAAAAAAGAAAAGAAGAAAATGAAGAGTGGTTCGATATCTCTCACCAAAAGGTTTCAAAAAAGGGCGGGGTAAGGGGATGAGAAAATTAACTTTAAAATAAGCACTTAAATTTTACGGGCCCATTGTCTTTGAAGTAAAACATAGAAGGGTTTGGCTACGAAACTAGTGTACTTAATTAATGGTGCGATCCCCTTTAAAATGATCTGTCTGATTTGTGTATCTCTCCCCCTATTTCTGTTCCCCCCTCCCTACAGGTACCGGGGTATGCAGAGGGGGGAAAAGTAGGGAAAAGGGGGGGAAGGGAAGGGAAAAATCAATTCCAAGTTGGTGAAAAAAAGTGAAAAGTCATCAGTAAAAAGGGGGTTTGGAGTTAAAAGAGTTGCAGCAGTTGATGAATTCTGTGAAGTTGACTCTGTGGATGAAAGAACTTTTTACAAAAATAGTGCATGATTTTTTCCCAAATTTGTTTTTGCTTCTTGTTTTTATCTTTTAAAACCCCTCATCCCTGTTTTTAACCTTTTAATTGTATGGCCAGCCCAGTGTACACCCCCCCCTGGGAAGAATTTTCCCCACCCCATACATATTTCCCCTTGCATAAAGAAGGATTGGAATCCTTCAGCCGCCTGCAAAAAATGGGCAAAGAGCAGGGTCCCCCAAAAATTTTGCTCAGCTAGAAAATTTTTCCCCTTGGCCCCGATTAAATAGACCAGGTGAGCTAGAAATTTTGGTTTCAAAAATTACGCCGGAAGTTTTGCAAGTTTTTTCAGCCCTGCCGTCAGCGTCCCTAGTTGATTGACCCCGGCAAACCTTACATGTCCCCCCCATCTTTGATCTTTCCCCCAAAAGGCATTTAGTGTGTTGACATTCGAAACTCAGGGCACATTCTGCAGGGACCAGTGACGGACTGGGACCCTTTGTCCCCTTTTTTCCAGTTAGTGTACTTAAGCATGTACTGAACAGTTTCTTTAATCTTTCCTTTTTGGATGCCCAAAATGGGAAAACCCATTTTAGCAGCTGTGGCTGACCCCAAAATACTGTAATTTCCCGTGTGAATTGCAATTTTCACAGCAAAAAAATTTGCTGTAAGTCAAAATTAATTTTTCCTTGCACCGGGTTTCCCCCAAATTTTCCATATTTTACGTAAAATAAGAAAAAGGTTTAACCGATAAGGTCATTGTCCTGTCAAGTCCAGTTCTTTTTAAATTTGGGGAATTTTGGGAGTTTTTAGTTGTTTAGAAATAGGCAAACTTTCAACCGATAAGTAATAAAAGGGGATTGGGAAAAATTTCAAACCCATGATCCTTTGGGGGAAAAATTTGGATAACCCCAAATTTGGGAAAATTTACTTAAAATAGGGTCCCAAAAATTGAATGTTCAAAAAGTTTGATGGCATTTGAAAATTGAAACCTTTTTGAGTAATTGGTGATTTTTTTTCTTTTACTTTTTTAAATAGTTTTAAAACCTTCAGAATCTTTATAAATTTTTGGAAGATTTCTTTTTAAAAAAATTTTTTTAAACACCCTTTTAAAATTTATTTGGTTGTTTTGGGTGTTTTTTATTTCCTTTAATGATTAAAAGTTGTTTAAATTTAACCCTTAGATCCTTTTTTTAATTGCAGTTAAAAGGTTACATATTTCATTCATGCAAAGCAAATTTCCCAAATTTAGTTCCTAATTTTTAACTAAAAAATTTATTTAGGAAAATACCCTTCTTCTAAATTTCAATTCTTTAAATACAATACCTTCAATTTGGTTTCCTTCAAAATTGATGATTTTTAACTAACCCCAAAATCCCCCAAAAGTATTTATATTGGCTTGGGTTCCCCATTTAAAATAGAACCCCCTTTGTTTTAACACTCCTTCTAAAAAATAAAAAAAAATGATCTGGTCGAAAAACCCCCAAAATGTTTTTTCCAAAATCCCTTTAACCTTTTGTTAATTCGTTAAAATTTTAAAAGAAAAGACATGTTCCCTTTAAATTTATGAATTAGACTGAAATAACAGAAACCCCTTTTAAATCATTTCTTCCGTTTTATGATTTTCACCATTATTTAAGACATCTGATATTTAAGGCCTCATGGTTAAATTGATCAGAAAATAACATTGGTTGACCCCCTTATTTTTGGTTTGGGTTGGCTGCCTCATACCTCTGTACAATTGGATTCTGGGTTTATTCGGGGAAATCTTACTAATTTCCTTTTAACTGTTATTAGTAACGGGAATTATCAAAGGTTTTTGGGGAATAAATTTTTTTTTCCTTTGTTTTGTTATTTGTTTTATTGAAAATTTTGAGTCTTGTGAGGGGAGCAGTATTTATTTGACCTGGGCAAAAACCAGATAATCTTTAATTTAAAAGGGTTTGTTTCCCAATATACCATTAAACAGGAAATTTTAATTTGGTTTTTTGGACCCAAGAATATTTTGGAATGGGAATTTTTTATTCAACCTCATTTAAATTTCCATTGGAATGTAAATTTTTTTTAAAACAGTTCAAATAATTTTTGGTTTTTTTTGGTAAACCAAAACCAATTGGAATCCATGGGAAATCATTCCTTTTTATCTTTAATTAATTATTTTGAAAATTTTTTCCTTTGTAGAATGTTTCGGAGCCCCTTTCACAATTATTTTTCACTCTGGAAAATAATAATCTTCCTTTTCCCTATTTAAATTCAAAAAAAAAAAACAAAAAGGAAATATTAAACAAATTTTCCCTATTTTCATTTATTAAACTTTAGCTTTTTATCGCAAATGCCTGTGAATTTAAAAAGTCTTTTAAAAAAATTTCAATTTTTTTTTGTAATTGGTCTTTACCCCATATCCAAAAGTTTGGTTGCAGAATTTACTTTCCTAGAGTGGGAAACTCCATTATTATCCCTGATCTTTGAGAACCCTTCTCAATTTTTCATTTTCTTGTTTTTGGGGAAAGAATTAATCCTCACCCTTTTTAAGAACGGGTTTTTAAACTAAAATCTTTTTTATTCATTCGAAACAGACAAATTTGGAACGGGTTCCTGGACGTGGAAGAAACATTTTTGTCATTTTCTCAAAAACGTAAAATTTTAAAAATCTACCATTTGAAGGTTGGGAAATTAACAACAGTTCTTTTAAGGATTTCTTTGTATAAAAATTGGGTTCATAAATTTTTATTTTTTCAAAAAATAGGGAACATTCGGTTTTTGGGTTAAGTTTTGTTTGAACGGGGTTTTGATTTTGGAAAAAGTAAAATTTTAATTAAACAACCAAAACAAAATAAAATCCTTTTTTTTTTCTTTAATGTTTGTTACGGGGAAGTAATTTTTAAAAGAAAATAGTTTACCTTTGCTAAATTTTAAAAAAAAGGGAATAAAAATACTAAATTCAACGTTGGGGGCAGCCCCCTTTTCCTTTTTTTTTTTTTCCCCATTTTTTTCCCAAAAAAAAACCCCCCCCCACATCACCACCCACCCACCCCCCCCCCCCCCCACCCACCCCCACCCCCCACACCCCACCCCCCCCACCACCCCACCCCCCCGCCCCCCCCCCCCCCACCACCCCACCCCCCCACCCCCCCCCCCCCCCACGCCCCCCCCCCCCCCCCCCCCCCCCCACCCGCCCCCCGCCCCACCCCCCAT
Source organism: Holothuria leucospilota (assembly GCA_029531755.1). Lineage (NCBI taxonomy): Eukaryota > Metazoa > Echinodermata > Holothuroidea > Aspidochirotida > Holothuriidae > Holothuria > Holothuria leucospilota. The sequence goes on from CM055977.1 coordinate 41,038,718, forward strand.
CACCCCCCTCCGCCCAGCCCCCCCCCCCCCCCCACCCCCCCCCCCCCCCGCCCCGCCGCCCCCCCCCACGCCGCGCACCCCCCCCCACCCCCCCCCCCCCCCACCCCCCCCCCCCCCCACCCCCCCCCCCCCCCACCCCCCCCCCCCCCCACCCCCCCCCGCCCCCCACCCCCCCCCCCCCCCCACCCCCCCCCCCCCCCCCCCCCCCCCCCCCCACCCCCCCCCCCCCCCCCCCCCCCCCCGCCCCACCTTCCCCCCGGCCCCCCCCCCCCCCCCCCCACCCCCCCCCCCCCCCTGGCCCCCCCCCCCCCCCCCCCCCCCCCCCCCAGGACACCCCCTCCCAACAACCCTCCCATGACACATCAGAATGGGCATTGTGGATTGCCCAAGACACATAAACCGTTACTGCCTTTACAATTTTTGGATCTTGTACAGGTCACAGGGAAGGGCTAGTGAAGGATAATTGAAGCAAACTGGAGTGAATTTAACGCGGTAGCCGCCAACAAAGCGGGGTTTTATTCAAAGAAATTTCCTTGGGCCCCTGGCGCCCCCTCACGAGTCTGTAAGGAATTTCCTTCCCAATTTTCCGACAAAGACAATCTTGACTTTATGGTTTCTGATATTAGGGGCTTCCCCCCTCCGCCCTACGACCATCCTGACTAGATTATGAAAAGCCAAACTTTGCCCCGTAGCACCCACCGTAATAAACAACAAGTTCAGCAACCTTTTTGAAGATTTGGGCTTCATCAATTCGTAAATCTTGACTCAAACCTAAGTAAGATGTAAAGTAAAGGATTTGTATCTACTATGTGGACTAACTTAAATAAAAAAGGCAAGAAATTAATAAGGCCGCCGAAACCAATAATTTGGCATATTGGAATGGCTTCAGAAAAAAAAATTAGGTATTCGTATATCTATAAGTAGTAGTTCTGAATTTTTTTTTTCGATCGCATTGTGTACACGGGGAGAAAGCCCTTGGGGGGGGGCTTGTTCCCTCCCCCCCTGGTCTATTTCGGTATTAATATGGTTACCTATAATTATGCATTTCTTCATGGGGATCGTCCTTTTTCATTCAAGATCCGTCATGAGTTTAAACCCTCCCTTTGAGATTTCTTATTATTTGTTCAGTAAATGGTTTTATCTTTGGCACATTTTTGAATCCCCTGACTGACCTTTAGGATTCCAGCCGGATCCTTCTTTTACACGTAGAGGAAAATTTCGGAGGGCTTTCTCTGAAAATTTTATTAATTATTGAAAAATTCGAATGGACATTTTATCTAAGTGAGATATGGCCGAAGGCTTGTTTACGAATTCAATTTTGGTTAGGAAAAAGTTTTTCCTAAAGAATAATTGAATCCAATTAAAGCCTCCTTAAGCCACCCCCTTTTGCTAACTGTCCTTATTCAGAAATTTTTCCTCTAAAACCTACGTGATAAAGTTACAGAAATCCCTTCATTGACGATTTTACTTGACTAAAACACTGTGCAATACTAAATACTTTCATCTAAGCTGCTACAATTCCTAAGAGCCCATTGGGCTCTGGGCAACTTATATTAAAAATTTTGGGTAAAAGCTTATTACCTGACATCCAAATGAATTATTGGTGAATGACGCCAAGCACTTTACATTTATCGTATTTTTAACTGATTTTGAACCAAATCTGACGGCCTCCAGCAGTGTGGAGGGCAGGAGGTAGAGAATAGCGTGTTTGGAAGACCAAAAAAAACTCTCCGGTGTTCAAAAGGGTTAAGACTAAAATGAATTTAGAATGCTTTTCTTTATGTTAAATCACCATTCTGTATAAACCGAAATGGTTGGGGGGACTTCGGTAATTTTATTTTTCTGAAAATGTATAACGGCAAACAGTACTATTCACCTTCCCATCATGCTGCAAATAGTATGTTTTTTGAGAGCACCAAATGTTGTTTGAGAGATCTATTTTTTTCAAAGTGCTGTGATCAATAGTTTCCCTTTTTCTTTAATTTGAAACCGGTTGGGAATGGGGGGGGGTTTTAAAGGGCCCCAAAACATACCATATATCTATCATTTGGATGTCAGGTATAAGGCTTTTATGTCATTGCCCCCCATTTTATATAGTATGCCCCCAGAGCTTCCGGGAGCCTTTACAGGTACTCTCGGCCATCCTTAGGATCCGTTTTTATATGCACCCGTTAGGAAGGAAAATTTTCGTAATAGTCCAAGAATGTTTCTGTTAACTTTCCACGCACGTATTTTTTGGTAAAAATTTCCTCGAATAGAAGACAGTGAAATTAGCCAAAAGGTGGGGGGGGCTTGATGGAGGCTTGTTTGACAACGTTAGTCTTTTGAGACAACGTTAATTCCTTTGTTCCTAAAACCAAAACTTAGAATTCACTACAACTTATATGGACCTTTTCCGGCCATATATGATCACTATAAGATTGTGAACCAAAGTCAGCACTACAAAAGTTCTGCATTTAACAACCTAAATTTAAATAAAAAATTTTCAGAGGAGGACCGTTCCCCCAGACGGCACTTTTACGGTAGTGACAAAAGAAGATCCCCCGCTGCTGAATCCACTAAATTGGTGGACTTTTTTCACCTTGAATTTCGCTACAAAATTGTCCAAGATAAACACCATTTTGCATCTAGCAATTTAAATTAAGAAAGTTTTCTCAAAGGTGGGAGGTGTATGACCTCCTCTCCAGGACGGCACTCTTTATGTAGTGACAAAGGAGGATCCCCACTGATAAATTAACTAAATTCTGGACTTTTCCAGCATATATGAAATCACCCTCCAGTGGGGCGTAGCCAGGGGAGGGCGTGGGGCCGACAGCAGCCCCCCCCACGGAGCCTTGTCGCCCCCCATCGTTGCCCCCACTGGCGATCTGGGCCAAAAAAAAAATTCACGTCAACTCACTACTCAATCTTGATAATTATATACGACATACCTATTTTTTTTTTTTTGCTCTGAGAGGGCAATTGTCTCTTATAAATGAACACCAAAATTTTCGGCGCGCTTCGCGCGCTTTGAATTACATCGTCTTTCTCTCACACATATATTGTGAAGTTTCCATTCCACATAGCTAATAGAATAAGTCCCTGTTCACTTTACAAAGGTACACGGTAGGTTTAGGTGGAGCACAAGTTTATGTAGAGATGATAGTAAATAATCATCCCAAGATCGCAAGCCTATAGTTGCTGTTTATCTTTGTGTTGTCATACGGTGACGTCGGTTGCTGAGCTACTCACGGAGCAAGTTTGGCTATTTCATCATGGTAGTACAGGCATGGTCCCGTAACGTGGCCGGGGGGGGGGCAGCCGCCCTAAATGTCAGAAACCTGACTCAAATCGGCAGTATATTTTGTCTCACAGTCGGGCGAAAATTTGTACATTTAAATTCTACTACATCCAGTACTCTAGGAGGCAGGGGGTGTCGCCAGGGTGGCTCCAAGAGGAAATTTCTTTGATCAACCCCAAATTTTTTGGCGCGCGTAACGCGCGCTTTTGATTCACGTCCAGTTTTCTTCAATAGTTCCATTCCACATTAGCTAGATAGCATAAGTCCTGTCAAGCTTTACCAAGAAAATGTAGGCGACAGTCCAGGTTTAGAGGTCTGGCAATTGCAGATCCCTAGCGCAAAGCCTAGCTGCTGCTCTCTATAGTTTGTGTCATGCGGTAGGGTCAGTTGGTGAGCGACTCACAGAGGAAAGTTTGGCTATTTTTTATCAGGTAGTCCAGTGGTGTCCGACACAATGTATGTTTTCTCCGATACGGTCTACGACCCCAACCGTTTTTTTATTTTTTTTGTCTTTGTACCAATGATCATATGGGTTTTTGTGTAAGCTCTACCAAAAATTTTCACTCGATTCGCGGCTTTGCAGTGTCAAATTCAGATTCAAAAGAACACTATCAGTGCACAACTCGGGCTGTTAAAGTATTAAGTAATGTTATGCAAATATGTCCTTGCAATTGGCGTTGGATAGTTTCGGTTCTTTCATATCCCCTTCTCACCACCCCTCAATAAAGGGGCTGTCTGGACGTGGGTCCACTGGCATGACCCGGGGCCCCTGTGGGGAAATTCTGTCGCTACCCATGGTTCCCCGTTACTATTTTGGGGGCTTTCAAAGGATCGTTTTCTGGCAATAAAAAACCCAAACATGTTTCGGTACGCGCTGCACCTCTTCCTCATTTCCTTATAGCTAATTTAGTACCAAACCCTTTCCTCCTTTTCAGGTAACTTAGTTAGAATACCTGGATTAATGTAAATGGTCGAAATTTATCTCATTTCGCTAAACCTTAGTTAATGTTCTTTTTGACTGTCGTTCGGTACGGTGGCTATTGATTCTAGAGCGGGCAGTCAATATACGTTTATGCAAGATAGGCCCCAACTGCTCGGACAATTGACCTATATAATCTTTAAATAAGTAGCCTACAGACTTTCTAATGTAAGCTTACCCAAAAAATTTTCGCGCGCTTCGCGCGCTTTTGCAATTTCAGAAGTTATTCGAAGTTATTCTGCTATGCACATCTGTTTGTTTTGTATTTCTGGGGAGTTCATATTTTAACGCCATCAGGGTTTTTTCGGTGTACTTCCCTTCCCCTCATTACATATGTCTCTACTTACCATTCATCATGTATTTTTTGATATAAGGTTTGTGAGAGTGATAAAACAAATACCGAAACGAAACGAAACGAAAAGGGAAACAAAGTTACATTCAGAGAGGAAACATGAAATCAGTGCCTTTGCTTCGCTAGTATATACAAAATTTTATGCAATATTCAGTATGGCATGGTATAGTACACAGTTTTCTTCAAATCCCCCTCACCACCGCCTCACAAAAATCGGGGATGTCCGTCACTTGGGGTCGCTGGCCCGCGAACGGGCAAATCCTAGCACAAACCCCTGCTGTGAATTACAAAGAGACTCAAATTGTAATGTGAACTTCGCACATTTTACGCCGAATGCATGGTATCACATAAGGCTTTAAAGTACCCACCATAGTCTAGGCATAGGTGCGTGGCTTTTGTCACTGACAGTGTAATCAGTATGTGCAGGAACCCTAGCCCACCCTACCTCGTGAGAATAAATAAAATGAACTTTAACGTTTTTTCACCGAAAACTGCACATCTTGATGGCTGCTATCAAGCCTGGCAAGTTGCCATTTTCCCGGCGATCTGGGATGTATTAAAATCTCAAATTTTCTTTTGGTACTCTCCGCGCCAACTCATGGTGGCGCTCCGCTTAGATAGACAAGGGGGCGCCTTCCCATGCATGGGTCAGCCCCCCCCCACCCAACATGGGCGCCCCCCCCTAATAAAACAAATCACTGGCTACGCCACTGATCACCTCAAATTATGTCAAACATGTTAGCGCCATGTTGCATCTAAGCACACCTTATATTAACACAAATTTCTCAACAAGGGGCGGTTAAACCCCCTCCCTAGAACGGCGCCCTTATGTAAGCGCCACAGAAAATCCCCATGCTATAAAAAAGCAGGGCAAAGAATGCATTACCGCGCTGACCATTCTTTGGAAAAAACTCCTGCAGTGGGACTTCTGGGACCTTCACCCTCCAGAAGCATATGGTCACATCGCTAAACGGTCGTGATGGGAATAGACTGCTTTCACGATTTCGATAACTGTACCGCCTCCTCTTCGGGAATGCACGTCAATGGCCCTTATTTCACTGTTGGGGTCCATGATCTCCTGAAAGTGATCCACGCCTGGCGGAGCCGCGCTTCCAAGCTATTTTGGGACATGATGAAAATAACAGCTTAAGTAATGCCGCGTGACTCACGTGTATTTCAACTGGCAAATCATCTATTATGGTCATGTTTATACTTTTGAATCCTAGTTTTTATGAATAATAGGACAACGTCAGTCATCGTAAGAGGAAACCGGGAAGGGCATATAAGAAAACCCCTCTTCAAACCAAAGATTTCGTTTGTGCTAATCATGTATGTGGACGCAGACTCCTTATATAATTATTCATACAGAAAACTGCACTCGCATTGGCCATTGAACACGATTGGGTCTGTTTATTTCCTTTATTATATCTTTGAGTCAATTTAATTTTGTATATACCTCAAAAGGTGTTTGAACCTATTTTGTGTTAATGGTAAAAAGTACGAAAATATCATTTAGTAATTTGTATATATTCTATTAAGTGATGAAACTGAATAAATGATATGGCATAATGTATGTTCCCCCCCCCCCCCCCCCCACACATTTCACTAACGGATTGACGCCCCTGTTTTGACCTATCTACTTCTAAGTGCTACGGAGTACTGACTTATATATAATATATATATATATTATATATGATATATATAATATATATCTATTAGTATCTATATTATATATATATATATCTATATATAGTATAATATATGAGTGAATAACGCTGTCTTGGAATAGTCGCATGAAGACCTTAGCCATTATTACTTCGGACTAGGGACTTCTAGTCGAATAAATGCGAACGCCACAGCCTTTTTAGCGAGCGTTTAGAGATTTTGTCCTTTGAATTGGCTTTTTTTAAGCCGTTTTGTACGCTATGGAATCTGAATTTAGAGAGGATGTGTAACGTGTTTTCAGTAAATTTACCACTAAACTTTTGGTGTTATCATGGTTATATTAAACGTTTTACTACAGTGGTTGTTTTCAATTTTTGGCCATAAAACCTATCTTCCTCTGGGATTTCGATATTTGTGCCCGTGAAAGGTTTGCACGACTCTGTTCATTATAGGGATCGCCTATGTTCATACTCTTGTTCAGTAATAATCGATTTTACTGAGAAACTATATTTTTAGGGTGCAATTTTGGACTTGAAAATCGACCGTTCCGCGTTGCAGGATTTACTCCTGATTGGAACAAAAAATAAAAAAAATTAACTGGTGCCAGTTGCAATTTAAAATCTTGTCAGTAATCTTCTCTGCAAATTTCATTTCATTTCATGGAAGTATATCGGAGAAATACGAAATGAATTTGTCTTATTTTTCGTCCAAAGCAATCGATTCTGCTAAGTAAAAACACTTGTTTTGCGTTTTTGATAGCCAAGAACCGTGCCAAGACAACGCCAAGTTAAATCATTTGGCATATTAGGTTATTTCGCTGTATATGTTGCGCCACGATTGGCCAAATGAACATCTTCTTCTCTGCCAATGGTATCCATGATAAAACACAGACTCGCTGGGTAATCCCATCTGTTTTACATATCGAAATCAAAGTTACACAAAGCGATGCATTGTTGCAATTTCCCTAGTGTTTGCACAAGGCAGGGAGTTGATTACGTAACAGACTCCCTACAAAGGGTAATTCGAACACAGGGAGCTGCCACAGGAGTAGCAGCCCCCTGTTCGAAAACTGAAATAGTACCTCCACGAAGTGCTCTGTTTGCTCATATCCTCTTTGGGCTTCCCAAACTGGTTAATTACTGAACAAGGAATATGCGGTGCAGGCCGGCTAAGTTTGGCAATGGCAATAGTAGATGATAAGGGAGCTATTTCGTTGCCCCGGTTTCTATAATATCCGATTTCAATTTCCTTTCGAAATTTGGCTGCATCGATTTAAAATATAGGATTTTACGACATTTGCGTGTAAATTTTCTTTCAGTGTGTAATTTATAAGGAATCGAATCATGAATTACAAAAGATCCACAATATTTTTATAAAACCCTGGTTTTGGACTGGGGTTCTGAAAGATCACAACGTACCCAAAGATGAAACCCTTCTCTTGTTAGAAATCGCTTGAATGAGTTATGCCCATTGAAGGGGCAGGAAATGTCTGTTGACACAGTAGTGTTTTCACTGTAGGTATATTGTGTGTGATTGTCCCCAGCAAAGTTTTCCGCGTTTGAGAATATTTGTCCCGTTTTCGAATGTCACGAAGTTAGAATTGTCCATATGGTTGTCCAATCCCTTCCAATATGTTTATTTACCAAAAATGCACTTAAACCTGAACCAGATCCATAGGGGGCTTTCCGGGCTGTAGGGGCCCCTTTTTCAACACCCCCTTTCAGACGGTCCTAAAGGCTTGCTTTGACAATATGGTGGTGTTTATTTTTATTGCCAGATGTCAGAATACTAATTTTAATTTTTTTTTCAAGTGCATAAATTTCAAGGTTTTTTCCTTAGACACCCCCAATCCCTCTTTCGAGCTTCGTACAATGGTGCTCGTACTGTAGAATTTGCCCCTTATGGAGTTAGTCCCCCTCTGTCCTTCCGTGCTTGAAATCCTGAATCCGCCGAAGTCGAAGTTTCCACCATTGTTTGGTCTAGTTCCTCTACATAGCAGGGAGCAGTTTATTTTGGAAGGAGATTTAACGGAAAGGTTAATTTTGCATAATACTCTATAGACCCGTTCTCAAATTCCGGGGAGATTGTTATGATTAAGCTACCCCCCTTATTTCCGTTGATGGGGAATTCTTTCTTTATTCGTTGGCTTGAATTTGATATCGATTTTAAAAAAAAAATTTTTGGTTTTTTAGCAACATCATTCAGGTCTAGTATTCCATCACAATTGGCTTACTCAGGCCAAAAAATTTACTTTGATGAGTAGGTTTCGGCCGCCCCAATTTAGGGGCAGTGCTTCAAAACTGGCGAAAAGACTGTTTCATTTGAAATAAATCAATGAGGTCTTTTCCCCTTCCTATTGGAATGAACTTCTGCAAATGAGCTGAAGAGGCGAAGTCTAATTTTTGTCGACAAAATTTGGACAAGTTTTCCGGAAAGTTTCCGGAAATGACCACGTATAGAATCAAATTCCACTTTTTACCTAAAACTTTACTGGTATAACGCCTATACTTGTCACCTGCGTCCTAAAGATCATATTTTTAATTTTTCCCACGCCACATGCAATGGTATGGCAATCGCGACCAACCCCCAGCCTGACTGTAGGATGTAGCAGACGACAAATCCCTTTTTATAACTACCTAATCCGGTGTAAGTCTTATAGAAATGCCAAAAACAAGTAACAAGAGCCAGACATTACTGTGTGACCTTGGCGTGTAAACCTCAATTCAAAGCAAAGTATCTCCTTCCAAATAACAGCTCCCTGACATGAGACACTTGGTGGGTGCCTTATACTGAAAGGGATATTTATATGTGAATGGAAAGAATTAGCCTCAAGCATGATTCGAACCAGCGACCTCCCGCATGAGAAGGATGGCAATAAATCAACCAGTTATGCTCTTTATTGCATCCTTCTCATGGCGGGAGGTCGCTGGTTCGAATCCTGCTTGAGGCTAATTTTTCCATTCACAATATAAATATCCTCTTTCAGTATAAGGCAAGTGCTATGTTCAGGAGCTGTTATTTTGGAGGAATACTTTTGGCTTGAAGTGAGGTTACACCGCCAAGGTCACACAGTAAAATCTGTCTCTTGTACTATGTTTTTGGCATTTCTATAAGACTTACAACGGATTAGGTAGTTTTTACAAAAGGGATTGTCGTCTGCTACATCTACAGTCAGGCTTGGGGTTTGGTCGCTATTGCCATACCATGCCATTGGGCTTGTAAATTAAAAATCTTGTCTTTAGACGCTCGGTGACACGTATGAGCGTATACCACGTAACGTTTTTTTAGGTAAAAATGTGGACATGATTCTATACGTTGGTCATTCAGGAACTTCCGGAAACTTTCCAAATTTGTGACAAAAATTAGACTTCTGCCCTCTTCAGCTCATTTGCATGAAGTTCATTCAATAGGAAGGGAAAGACCTGCAGTTGATTATATTTCAATGAAACGTCTTTTCGATTTTGAAGCACCTGCCCCTAAATTGTTGCCTGCTAAACCTACTCATCAAAGTATTGCCCTGAGTAAGCCCATTTGTGATAGGAATACTAGACTGAATGATGTTGCTAACATATCGATATCAAATTCAAGCCAACGAATAAAGAAAGAATCCCCATCAACGGAATAAGTAGCTTATCATTAACAATCTCCCCGGAATTAACGGGTCCCTTAGAGTATTAGCATAAATTAAACTTCCGTAAATCCCTTCCAAATAACAGCTCCTGCTATGTTAGAGGAAACTAGACAACAATGGTGGACAACTCGACTTCGGCGGATTCAGGATTTTCAAAGCACGGAAGGGACAGAGGGGGACTAACTCATAGGGCGAATTCTAACAGCTCGAGCACCAATTGTACCGAGCCTCGAAAGAGGATCGGGGGGTTGTCCTAAGGAAAAAGCTTGAAATTTATGCACTTTAAAAAACTTAGTATTTCTTACATCTGCAATAAAAATAAACCCCACATATTGTCCAAGCCAGCGTTAGGGACTCGTCTGAAAAGGGGTGTTGAAAAAGGGGCCCCCTACAGCCGAAAGCCCTCCTCTGGATCTGCGTCTCAGTTTAAGGGTGCATTTTTTGGTAAATACATTATTGGAAGGTGATTGGACCAACATCTGGACAATTCTAACTTCGTGACATTCGAAAACGGGACAATATATCTCAACGCGGAAACTTTTTGCTTGACAATCACCCAAATACTACATGTGAAAACACTACTTGTCAACAGACAGTCCTGCCCCTTCAATGGCATCTCAATTCAAGCGATTTCTACAAGAGAAGGTTCCTCTTTGGAAACGTAGTGATCTTTTCGACAGTCCAAACCTGGGTTGATTAAAAATATGTGTATCATTTTGTAATTCCTGATTCGATGTATAAATTACCCCTGAAAAGAAAAATTACACGACAAATGTCGTAAAAATCCTATATTTTAATCGATGCAGCCAATATTCGAAAGGAAATTGAATCGGATTATAGAACCGGGGCACGAAATAGCTTCCCTTCATCAGTCGACGTGTTGCCATTGCCAACTTAGCAGGCTGCACCGCATATTCCTTGTTCATCATAACCATGTTTGGAGAGCGCCCAGAGGTATACTGGAGTCAACATGGGATGTACACTAAGTCGTGTTTACGTGAGTTAGGAAAAAAGTAAAAAATCACAGTGATGTGCGAATACATACGGGCTGTGCATGGGACCGATGTGTTGGGCTTGCTCCACAGGATTCGCTAATTGTACCGCATGTTATAAGGAAAAGTTCTACAGGAAAACAAATAGCTGCAGTGAGCGTCGCGAACATCTCACTGGCCTTGTTGCCAAAACAGGGAAATGGCAAACAAAATGTCAAATAGCTTATTAGTAGTAATCATTATTGCCTTTTCTATACCAGATGGATTACTCCAGCGAGTCCGCTGTGTTTCTTTTACTCACATGGAACATTGGCAAGAGAAGATAGTGCTTATTGTCTAATTCCGGCGCAAAATATCACAGCGAAATCTAAATGCCAAATGATTTTCACTTGGCGTTGTCTTTGGCGGTCTTGGCTTCAAAACGCCAAACAAGTTGTTTGTACTAGCAGAATCGATTGCTTTGGACGAAATAAGACAATTCATTCAGATGTATTTTCTCCGATATACTGCCATGAATGAATAAATTTGCAGAGAGATTACTGACAAGTTTTTAACGCAACTGGCACCCAGTTAATTTTTATTTTATTTTTTGTTTCCAATCAGGAGTAAATTCCTGGCCAACGCGGAACGGTCGATTTTCCTCCTCCAAAATTGCCCCTAAAAACATATCTTTTCTCGTAAACGATTATTCCTGAACAAGATATAACATAGGCGACCCTGAACAAGTGTGGCAAACGTTCGGGCACAAATATCGAAATCCCTAAGAATGAATATAGGTTTTATGGCCAAAAATTGAAAACACCACTAGAAACGTCATATAACCATGATCAACAACAAAAGTTTAGTGTAAATTTACGAAACACGTTACACATCTCTCTAAATTTCAGATTCCATAGCTTACAAAACGGCTACCAAAACGCAATTCAAAGACAAATCTCTAACGCCTCGCTAAACGGCTGTGGCGTTCGTATATTTTCTTTCGACTAGAGAGTCCTCTAGTCGAAGTAATAATGGCCTATAGGTCTTCATGCGTTACTATTCAATACAGCGTTGATTTCACTCATATATATTAATATAATATATAATATATATATATACGATATATATATATATATATATATTATATATATATATATATATATATATATATATATATATAAGGTCAAAGTAACTTCCGTAGCACTTATCGTAAGAGTAGGTCAAACACAGGGCGTCAATCCGTATTGAACATGTGGGGGAGGGGGGGGACATCCATTATTTCCTCTTCATTTATTCAGTTTCAATCAACTTAATTAGAATATATACAAATTAATAAATAATATTTTCGTATCTTTTACCATAACACAAAATAGGTCAATCACTTTTGAGTATATACAATATAAATTGAACAAAGCTATATAAAGGAATAAACAGTAACCAATCGTTTTCAATGGCGAATGTCGAGTGCATTTTTCTGTATAAATAAATTATATAAAGAGTCTGCTTCACATACAGGACTTAGCACAAACTAAATCCTTTGGTTTTGAGAGGGCGTCTTTCTTATATGCCTTTGCTATGGGCCTGTTCTCCTCTTACGATGACTGACGTTTGTTCCTATTCTCATAAAAACTAGGTTCAAAAGTTAACATGACCATAATGATTGATTGACGCACAGTTGAAATACACGGCAGTCCACGGCATTACTTCAAAGATGTTTAATTGTCATCATGTCCAAAATAGCTGAAGCCCGCGCTCCGCAGCGTGGAATCACTTTTCAGAGATTCATGGACCCCAACATGAAATAAGGGCCATTGACGTGCATGTCCAGAAGAGGATGGGTACAGTTGCGAAAGTCCGTGAAAAGCAGTCTATTCCATCAAGAACACGTAGCGTCGATAGGACATATGCCCTTTGGGAGGGTGAAGGTCCAAATTCCACTGCCTGGATGTTTTATTCCAATGAAGTGGCAGCGCGTAATTGCAATCTTTGCCCTGCTTTTTATATAGCATTATGTGGGATTCTATTCCTATTGTCGCTACATAGGCGCCGTTCTAGGGAGGGTTTTTAACCGCCCTTTGATAAATTTTTGTTAATATAAGGTTGCTTAGATGCAAATGGCGCTAACTGTTTGACATATTTTTGAGGTGATCAGTGGCGTAGCCGGATTTTTTTTAGTAGGGGGCGCCTGGGGGGGGGGCTTGACCATTTCATGGGAAGGCGCCCTTGTTTACTATCTAAGCGGGCGCCACCATGAGTTGGCGCGGAGCGTACCAAGAAAATTTGGATTTTAATACATCCCAGATCGCCGGAATGCCTTGCCAGGCTTGAATAGCGCCTCAAGATGTGCGTTTTGTGAAAAAACGTAAAGTTTTCATTTTATTTTATTCTCACTAGGTAGCGGTGGGCTAGGTTCCTGCACATACTGATACTACCCTGTCGGTGACAAGCCACGCACCTAGGCCTAGACTTGGTGGGTACTTTCATAGCCTATTGATAACCATTGCATTCGGCGTAAATTGTGAGTTCACATACCATTGGTCTCTTTGTAATTCACAGGCAGGGTTGGTGCTAGGATTGCCTCGCGGGGCCAGCGACCCCAAGTGACGACATCCCCGATTTTTTGAGGGTTGTTGAGGGGGCATTTGAAGAAAATCTGTGTACTATCCATGCCATACTATATATTGCATAAAATTTGTATATACTAGAGAAGCAAAGGCACTGATTTTCATGTTCTCCTCGTGAATGTAAACTTTTGTTTCCCTTTTCGGGTTTCGTTTCGTTTCGTGTCATTTGTTTTAATCACTTCACGCATACATACAAACTACATCATGCTGGTAATAATAGACATATGTACATGAGGGGGTGAAGGGAGAGTACACGAAACCTGCTGGGCTTGAAACATATGAGACGTCCGCAGAAAGTGGACAAACACAAACGATAGTTGCAGATAGGGCAGAAATAAGCTTCGGAGTAGAGGGGTAGACGGTTCTGAAGAATTGTGGCAAACAAGTCGTGTCGTCGAGTGGCAAGCGGGCGAAGAGATCATATGGGGTGTGATTGTAGGGGTGCTTATGCGTTTGTGGTGGAAGGATGGCTGGTAAGGAGGGCGCGATAAAGCAACCTGCATGTGGTGAAAGATTTATCTTACTTATGTACATAGGTCAATTTGGGCAGTCGCAAGCAGCATAGTATTTGGGTGTGAAGGTGTGTATAAGCCTTATCATTTTGCATAACGTATAGTGTAACTTCCCTTCTGTCAGTCGATCACTCTGCCGTACCGCACGACAGTCACAAAAAACATTAACTAAAGGTTTTAGCGAAATGAGATGAATTTTCCGACATTTACATAAATCCATGTATTCTACTTATTAAGTTACCTGCAAAGGACATGGTATAGCTGAACTGTTTGCTAATAAGCGTTTGAAGCTCAGATACTCGGAAACTGCAGGAAGAGCGTGCAGCTGCGTGGTCCAGCAAATATTATGTGGTGTTGTTGGTTATGGCTATCAAACGATCCTTACTATGTATAAAGCCAAAATATGTAACGGACATGGGTAAGCGACAGAATGTTTCCCACAGGGGAGGGTGTGGCGTCATGCCAGTGACCCCCAAACCATCCTGACTAGCCCCTTATTTGATGGGTGTGTTGAGAAGGGGATTGACAGAACCGAACTATCCAACGCCATCGTGCAGGACTCCATAATTTAATGCATTACACAAGTTACTCTTGAAGTCTTTTAACAGCCGGTTGTGCACTGCATAGTAGTTCTTTGAATCTGAATTTTGGACACACTGCTTAAGCGCGCGTGAATGCGGAAATTTTTGGTAGGACTTACACAAAACCCATATGATAGTGTCATTTGTGAGTACAAAGTACCAAAAAATAAAAACGGTGTGGGGTGTAGACCGTATCGGAGAAGAACATACATTGTGTCGACACCACCTGGACTAGCCATGGATAAAATAGCCAAACTTTCCCTCTGTGATTCGCTCACCAACTGACCCTACCGCATGACACACACTAGAGAGCACGCTAGCTTTTGCGATATGGGTGCAATGACGACATCTATACCGTGTACTTCCTGACATTTTTCTCTTTGGTAAACCTTGGACAGGACTTATGCTATCCTAGCTATGTGGAATGGAACTATTGAAGACAACTGGAGTGAATCTAAGCGCGCGTAGCGCGCCAAATTTTGGGTTCTGTCAAGAAATTTTTCCTCTTGGAGCCCCCTGGCCACCCCTGCCCTCAGAGTCTGGAGTATAGATTTAAATGTCAATTTTCCGCCCGACTGAGACAAAATATCTGCCCTATTTAGTCATGTTTTCTGACTTTATGGGCGGCTGCCCCCCCCGGCCCGTACACCATGCTGTACTAACCAGTATGAAATAGCCAAACTTTGCTCCGTGAGTAGCTCAGCAACCGACCGTACGTATGACACACACAAGATAACGCAACTATAGGCTTTAGCGATCTTGGGATGATATTTACTATCACTTCTACATACACTGTGTAACTCTACTACCGTGTAACTTGTAAAGTGAACAGACTTATGCTATCATCTTGTGTAATGGAACTTAGCAATATATTGGAGAAAGATAGTAATTCAAAAGCGCGCGAAGCGCGCCGAAAATTTTGGGTCATTTATAAGAGAAATTGCCCTCTTCAGGAGCAAAAAAAAAAAAATAGGTTATAATCGTATATCAGTATCAAGTTGAAGTATGATTAGTGAATTTTTTTTTGGCCCAGATCGACAGTGGGGGGACGACTGGGGGAGCGACAAGCTCTCGTGGGGGGGGCGGCTGTCGACCCAGCCCCTCCCCAGTCTACGCCACTGGATGTTATCATATATGCTGGAAAATGGCCGGATAATTTAGTAATTTTTCAGTGGGGATCCTTCCTTTGTCACTACATAAAGAGTTCCGTCCTGGAGAGGGGTCTACACCCCTCCCCTTTCAGACACTTTCTTACAATTTAAACTTGTCTTAAGATGCAAAATGGTGTTATCTTGTGTAGACAGTTGAAATGTGGAGCATGATCATACGGCTGAAAATGTCCACAATTTAGTGGAATTCAGCCGCGGGGATACCGTTCTTTTGTCATACAAAGTAAAAAGTGCCCGTCCTTGGGGACGGTCCTAATCCTCTGAAAATTTGGAATGGTTTGTAGTAATTTAAGGTTTGTCTAAATGCAAAGCTAGTTCTGCATGCTTTGTGGGTGTCGGCTCTTTAAAAGCTGATCAGTTGTGTGGGGGCGCGGAGAAAGATGATCGCAGTGGCGAAGTGTTAAGTGGAACATACCGACAGTTTGTGAGGGATTAGGTGAAAAAAGGATTCGGCGGTTTGTGTGGGTCTGAACAGAAAGGAAAGGAAATGGGAGCAACGGATTGGAGGTACAACACACTATGGAAGAGCCATGGCGGGCGTGCAAAAGGGAAGGGAGGTGATGGGGAGAAAATTTCGGGGAGGAACGGAATTAGCTCAGCTCTTCAGACTTTTGGTCAAATGACTGCAAGTTGAATCCCGTTTACTCAGCGGCGTACCCCAGGATTTTCTCCTCACGGGGGGTGAGCCCCCCCCCCCTTTTTGGCTACTTTCTGTCTTCTATTAGAGGAATTTTTACCCAAAAATACGTGCGTGGAGTTAACAGAAAACATTCTTGGACTATACGAAAATTTTCCTTCTACACTGTGCATTAGAAACGGCAATCAAGGCTGGCAGATACCTGTAAAGGCCTCCCGGAAGCTCTGGGGCAAACTATATAAAATGGGGGCAATGACATCAAAGCTTATTACCTGACATCCAAATGATAATATATGGTATGACGCCCAAGCACTTTACATTTATAGTATTTTTACTGATGTTGAACCAAATCTATACGAACAGCCTCCGCAGTTTGGAATGGGCAGGAAGGTAGAGAATAGGTGGTAGGAAGACCATTTAGAACTCCGTGATAATATGCAAAAGTGGTGAAGGACTAACAAGTGCATTTCAGAAAATGCCTTTTCGTCGTAAGGTATTACAATCACCATCCTGTATAACGCGATAATGTTGCGAGGGTGTGAGCTCGGTAATTTTTTTTTTTCTGAAAAAATGTATAACGGCAAATCAATGTATTTTCAGCCTCTCACATCATGCTGCAAATTAGATTTAATTATATGATGCGCAGGCCCCTAAGTTGTTTGGAGATGGTGACATCTCTGTTTTTTCGGAAAGTGCTTGGTCAGAATACTTTCATATTTCATTACCTTCATTATGATAATGAGGTGGAGCGCAAAACCGTAAGCATGTGCAGGAAGCGCGCCCGAAATCTTTCGTTAAATAAGGGGGCCACAGGACAGTTTGGATTCGATTTTACATGATGAAAATAACGTTGCCTTTATTCTCACTTAATTCTAGTTGGGATAATGCATACAAGGGGTTGGAATAGCTTCATTCAGAAAATGTGCTAGACTGAGATATCATAAAATTCCCAAAGTGGAATTTCAGATTTCCGTCTATCGTCGTTCTGACGAACATGGGGGAGGGAGCATCCCTCACAACCCCGTCGCGACGGCCCTGTTCCCTCCCTTTGTCGCAGTAACAACGCTCTTTGTTATGACGACATCCTATCACCAATTTAGTTTACTTTTTGTTTTAGCTTTGACTTGATCCCTTCCCCTGTGTTACGTCTTTACACTGGTTAAAAATTTCTGTAAATTCAGGGGCGTAGCCTTTTTTGTGGTGTTGGGAGGCCAAGTCGACTCATCGTCCCATTCTTGACCGCTGTCATGTGGAAAGGTTTTAAGGGGAGGGGGTTATCCCCGCCCCGTGTTGAATTGTTTTTTTTTTTTTTTTTGCTGTCTCAAGGCCCTTAGATGCAAATGGTGTTATATAGGTCTATTTTGCTACTTTTTTATACTAGAGTTTAGAGTTAGATGAGGTTTTGCTCATTTCTAACCATTAGTTTAAATCTGGCCGGCCCACGGCCTTTTTTCGAGTTGTGGCTCACTGGCTGTTGTTTTCCCTACTCCCATGGCTTATGCTGACGCCAGAAAAAAAAATAAAAAAAAAAAAACAAAAGCGCACAATGGCAGTAGGTTCCATTTTTAATGTCCTTTGTTAGATCATCCATTATTGCCTATAAGAGAGCACCAAATCTTAAAGATTTACTTGTTTAAATCAAGGTTGCCCCAAACCAGGATTCGGACGAAACAGAGGAAGGGTACGACTATATTTTTGTTAGATGCATTTTTAAGCTGCATTATAACTCTCAGGACAACTCCGCCTTGGTGTAAAAGGCCTCTAACTGATGATTCCGCCATTTAGGCAAGGAGAACAGAAACCGGTCTAGTTGGTTTAATAAAATCACCCAAATGTCATTTGAAACGACTCAATATTCCTCCAAAAAGAGTAGAAGTTTTAAGCTTTTGCCCTATATCACATGATCGGGTACTGGGGGTTCCCTAAATATCCTACGTTCACCGACTCGGTACCGTCAGATAGTGAACCTCCTACCCCATCACTTCACGTTTTTGAATTTTTTACTGTCTCAAAGGGCTTGATGCAAATGGGGTTATATGTGCTTCCTGTTTTATACTAGAGTTAGAGTTAGATGAGGTTTTTCTGCTCATTTTCTAACCAATCATAGGCGTGGAGCACGAGTTATTGGGGGAGGGGGCTGGAAACGACTTGCCCGAAAAATATAACCAAAAATTACCCCGCGTTTTCGCACGTTCGACATGTTAATGTACATATTATATCGCCATTCATCGTTTATCACACCGCTGCCATACATACAATATTGGCCTTGTTTCTACCTTCTTTTATTTGGCATTAATTTTGGCGGAAGTCCCTTGATCGCCGGCCTGGGGAGGGGGGTCTAACGGGAGGGGTGTTTCCCCCTCCTCTTTGAAAAATGTTTTGAAAAATTAGGTGTCCTTACATGCAATCTGGTGCCACATATTCTACCTTTGAAGTAACAATTTGTGTGAAAAAATTTTCGTATTTTAGGTATGAATAAAAAATCAAGCGTCAGTATAGGGTGGGGCATGGCGATATTGATCCTCAAATACACCGACTGATAATCATCATATAAGTTTAACCATTAACAAACACACTGATGAATTAATACGGAATATAGAGGTGCTGGTGCTGGTCATTCAAATCAGAACTTTACATTAATTACCAAGGAAGTTTTTTAAACTATCAATACCCTTTAACTACATCATTGCTTATTGTTTCCTTTCAGTAGGTGCCCCGAGAATTTTCCAGCCTTTGCTCCGCATTTCACAAAAATTTTTTGTTGGGGCTGTCTGCCCCTAAGCCCCCCCCTCTTCCGCCTCCTACTCCTATACAATATAATTTTTGGGGAAATTGAAAGTGTCTCGATGCAGAGTATAATGCAGGTTTTGTCATGTTATCTTATTTAATGCAAAATTTCCGCGCGCTTCGCTCGCGCTCGTTCGTTACGGTTTGCACCCCATCTTTAACCATCATTCAGGTTAATAATACATGCAGCTATTCGATCACAACACTTTTCCGAAAAACAGTACCTCTCAACCTCTGTAGGCCTATGGGATCTTCAGTTTAATTGTGGTAGTATTGATGTGAAGGTTGAAAGTACGTTTTTTCCCAAATCAGCCATTACCGGGTATATGTTTTTTATTATTTATTATGTGTACATATTTTATGCATCCTGAACCTTTAACGATTACTATGCAGCAGACTCGCATTCTAATTGCTTACACCATTCTGGGCATTGATAGTATCCTCATTGCAGGCTGCATAGAAACTTTGTCATGGAATGTGTTTTTTTTTAATTCAAACCTTACAGCCCGCTTAGACGAAAGCATTAGTGTTTTAAATTGTCTACTCCCTGTGTGATGATTCCTTCGACAAAAGTCAAGTTAGTGCTGCTTGCTAACCCGTGCCAGTCGAATATCAGGTGGAGGGGAGGGGTAAAATTAACTCCGGAATTCTTTTAATGAAATACTTATCTGCTATTGTTAGCCTCATCGTTTTTTTCATTTTCGTCGTTTATTCGATCACTTTTCAGGATGTTATACAAAAAAAATTTAAATACAAAATCAGACAGAGATGAAAAAAATGACTCAGGAGGACTTAGAGGAAAGCCCCTCCATGGAGCTTGTGGTTATGAGTCCTCCCAGTGCAAAATACAATTACAATGGATACAAAAAAGAAAAAGAAATACATCATAAAAGAAAAAAGACAAAGTCACCTATATTTGTTTTCTTAAATGAAGTTTTAAGATATTTTCTTAAATGAGTATACGAGTTACATGATTGATTTTTGGGATGGAGTTCCATAGGCAAGACCGGTGAAGCGAATTGATTGTTGGGAAGAGTGAGTCTAAAATCGGGGGGGGGGGCAGAAAGGGAGTTCCTGGCGAGTGTGGTTGAGAAATGAGTTTCATGACGGAATTCAAATTGAGATCGAAAGATATTGGGAAGGGTAATTCTTATCCATGAATACATGAAAATCCAACTTGATACGTAAATATCGAAAACGGCAGATATTAAGCTGAGCGAAAGTCACGAGACAATGTAACTGGCTGATAATTAAGTATTAGACGAATATCTCTCTTCTGAAGAACTTATATAGGGTGTACTCTTAGAGCATATGTAACCACCCCAAAGAAAGCACATTTTTTTAAAAAAAAGAAATAAGGACGGAATTAAATTAGAGTATTATACAGAGTAACCAGGGTCTTTCGAAAGATAATTGTCGTCAGACCGGCAATGATTCCAATGTTTCTTAGAAATTGTATTAGAGATGACTGAATGTTGATCATTCCAAGTAAGATTGGCGTCAAAAAAAAAAAACACCAAGGAACCTTGCAGTGTTTTTAATACAAAGTGGAACATCAGTACCGAAGAAATCAATACTACGA
Organism: Holothuria leucospilota; assembly: GCA_029531755.1. Classification (NCBI taxonomy): domain Eukaryota; kingdom Metazoa; phylum Echinodermata; class Holothuroidea; order Aspidochirotida; family Holothuriidae; genus Holothuria; species Holothuria leucospilota. The sequence goes on from CM055977.1 coordinate 41,059,488, forward strand.
ATGGATGGGTCGGGCAACCGTGACCTATTTGAGTACAGAAGAGAATAGAAGGCCGTTTTTGCTTAAACCCCACCCCCCCCCCCCCCCACCCCCCCTCCCCCCCCCCCACCCGCCCCCCCCCTCTTGGCCCCAACACCCCCCCCCCCCACCCCCCCCCCCCCCCCCCCCCCCGCCCCCCCGCCCCCCCCACCCCTACCCCACACACCGCCCCCCCCACGCCGCCCCCCCCTCCACCCCCCCCCCCCTCCACACACCCCCCCCCCCACCCCCCCCCCCCCCCACCCCCCCCCCCCCCCACCCCCCCCCCCCCCCACCCCCCCCCCCCCCCACCCCCCCCCCCCCCCACCCCCCCCCCCCCCCACCCCCCCCCCCCCCCACCCCCCCCCCCCCCCACCCCCCCCCCCCCCCACCCCCCCCCCCCCCCACCCCCCCCCCCCCCCACCCCCCCCCCCCCCCACCCCCCCCCCCCCCCACCCCCCCCCCCCCCCACCCCCCCCCCCCCCCACCCCCCCCCCCCCCCACCCCCCCCCCCCCCCACCCCCCCCCCCCCCCACCCCCCCCCCCCCCCACCCCCCCCCCCCCCCACATCGTTTTTGCTGTTGATCCTGTTGGTAGTCCTGGTATTGCGGGACCTCTCCGACTCCTCTGTGGGATCCGGCTCTTCCACCTCGTTGGACTGTTAAACGTCCCCTGGAACATACTCCGTCTCGCTGAGGATCTCCTGGACCTCCCGGCCTTTCTCAGACTGGGCCTCATCCGTCTGGTAGACGTTAACCTGCCGTACAGGGACCTCTGGTTGTTCAGGCTGTTCAGGAGTTTGTGGCCGGCTCTCCAAAGATAGCGAAGAGCTCTCTCGGTCCTTGCCGCCCTTGGTGCGCTTCTTGGATGACTCCGAAGTTGACCGACGGGGCGTCTTGACACTATGAAATATGGCGTAGAAGTGATGACCTTTCCACCCGACCTGCGTTTATACGCCCGTTAGGGGCACGCGCAACCCTCGCGCCATGCAGGCAACTCTCACGCTGGTGTCACGTAGCTAGCTGGCACGCAGGTAACCCGCAGTGTCCATATGTGACCAGGAGCTAACACGGACCAGTCTGTAAGCTCTCACGCACCTGGCACGCATGTCACACGGAACACACGAAAGACCCACGCAAGTACCACGCATCCAGCAAGCAAGTTCCACGCGAAACCCACCCAAATCTTGGCCTGCCCGCAGAAACTTTCCTGCGTGCGACAAAATCCATGCATGCAACAAGCCCGTGTAGCCTACCCGCAATACTGTGACTGTGCCTAAAATGGAAGAGAGTTAAATAAAATGTGCAATCCCTTTTAAAAGTAAGGATCCCTAGATCTGATCACCGGTCACAGAACTAAGTTATTTCTGTGATTTTACTTTTATGCTTCAAAACAACTGAGATTTCTACTGTTCTATGCAGTACCGGTTGTTATTTCTGTTGTTTCTTCTGTCGTTGAATCTGTTGGAAAGAAGAAACGAAACGATTGATGGCCAAATCGTGGGGACATCTTAGTACCTTAATTTGACAGAAATGGAAGAACTTTTTTTGCTTGCAAGAATGATTTATATCCCCAATGACTCTGAAAAATTTCAAAGGAGGAAAATCTGTAAAATGTCTCAAAAAGAGAGATATGAGAATGTTTACTACGGAGTGTTTTCAAACAAGAACAAAACTGAAACTTCTTACTGTAACGAACAGGATATGAACAAAACGGAAGTTAATCATCTTACAGAGACAAGAAGTGTTGAACACTTGTTACGGTACATGACATTCCATTTATTTCACTTCGGAGAAATATGCAGCTCATGTGCAAAAAAGAATAATGATAAATAAACCATTTCAACGCCCGTATGGGGCAGGTGGGCTTTTTACCTGCTTTGATGTGTTCCGACTTTCCAAAATAAAAGAGCTAGGAAGAGGATTTCTAATTTCAGTGTTGTTGAGTGAATGGAATTTATGACAACCATAAATTATAAGAAACGAATCTTAAAAGGATATTAAAAGCAGATGCAGATTTTCCTCATAAGCTCAAGTATAGGTGTGCTGGAGCCTTAGGCTGATGGCCAGCTGAACTAAAGTATCTGAATAGGCTAGGGAGCTGTTATTTGGATGGAGATATATCGCTTTAAAGTGGGGTTTGTGCCGCCAAGGTCACTCGGTAACCCATCTTTTGTATCGTTCTATAGTTCTATAAGACTTTGCAACGGATAAGGAAGTCAACACAAAAGGGACTCGTCGTCTGCTACATCTACAGCAAGACCGTGGGCTTTCGTCCATTGCCACAACATTGCCAGTCGTCGGGGAAATAATAAAAGTATTGCACCTTTCGACGCTCGGCGACGCGCATGACAGCCTGTCAGTTAGGTTTTACGTCGTAATATGAACAAGAATATACATCTGGTTATTTCAGGAAACTTCCGGAAACTTTTCTATCGTTGTAACAACAGTTAGACTTCTACCTCGTCAACTCATTTGCATTCAGTATCTTGTAAAGGAGCATGCTAGCTGTCATTCTTCTATTTCAAATAAACAGTCGTTTCGAGTTTATTATCACCTGCTCTAAAAGAGTTGGCGGCGCAAACCTACACATCAAAATATTGCTCTGCGCAGGCCACTTGTTAAAGGATTACGTGACTTGAATGGTGTTGATAGGTGAATGATATCAAATTGGAGCCACGAAACAAAGGAAAGAACTTCCCCTGCGCCAGACAAACAGCTTATCGTCGCCAGACAAACAGCTTATCGTTGATAATCTCACCTCGATTTAGTGGGTCTTAAAGGATTTACATAAATTAAAGTGTTCCATAGATTTCCAGCCAAGTAACAGCTCCCTGAATAGACAATATAGAATATAGAAAATGTTTCAGTTGTTTCATACAGTAATGAATGTCATGGGATTATCTATTGAGTTAAAAATCGCGTATTCCATCCCATGTTTATTTCTTTCCCATGATTGCATTATATCCCATCTTGTATAAACTTAGCTTATGCTATACAACTGTAAGACAACTACGTCATGCGCAGTAGGCTATCATAAGACGTCACAAGTCCGTTACCAACATGAGGGGCGAGCGCACCAATCCAGGACAAAAGGTTTCTAAGGTTAGCTGCAGCACGGAAGTCAAGTTACCCTGTGAGAAGAGCTCTACACACCTCTCATCTCCAGTGGCGTAGCTACCGGGGGGGGGGGGGCGGACTTAGAGGCGGTTGCTATCAAGCCTTGCAAGTGCCATTTCTGGCGATCTGGGATGTATCAAAATCTCCTTTTTTTTAGAGCGCTCCTCGCCAACCTATGGTGGCGCTCCACAGATAGTAAACGGGATTCAAACTTGCAATCCAAGTCCGGCCAGCTGAGCTAATCTGTCCTCACAGAAATATGTTTGAGAATAAAATAAAATCATAGTTTACAATTTTTAACAAAAATTGCACATCGTGATGGGCGGGCCAATGCACACTGTCTAAGAAGAATTTTTATGACTGGCTAATGCTAACCCTAATCCCTAACTAATCCCTAACTAATCCCTAGCCTTAACAAAGGATACAATCAATCCGATACAATAACATCAGCCAATCGAAAAATACCTTACAAGACAGTGCGCATCAACTGTGATAGGCTGCTATCAAACCTGGCAAATGCCATTTCCGGCCATCTGGGATGTATTGAAACCTCAAATTTTCTTGGAACGCTCAGCGCCATAGGCGTAGGAGGCGGGGGGCTGGGGGCTGCAGCCCCCCCCACCACCAAAATCTTTTGTGAAAATTCGGGCAAAATGCTGAGAATTTTTCGGGCACCTACTGAAAGAAAAATAATGCAATGATGTAGCTAAAGGGTATTAATAGTTTAAAAAACTTCCTTGGTAATTAATATAAAGTTCTGATTTGAATTACACCAGCACCTATATATTCCGTATTAATTCATCAGTGTGTTTTTAATGGTTAAACTTATATGATTATCAGTGGTGTATTTGACTGTTTGAGGGACCATTGGGCCATGCCCCACCCTCACTGATGCTGATTTTTTTTCTACCTAATATACGTAAATTTTTCAACACAAATTTTACTTCAAAGGTAGCATTTTTGGCACCAGGTTGCCTGTAAGGACACCTGATTTTTTAAAAATTTTCAAAGAGGAGGGGGTAATGCTGATTTTTTTTAGTACCTAAAACACGTAAATATTTGAACACAAATTTCACTTCAAAGGTAGCATATTTGGCACCAGACTGCATGTAAGGACACCTAATTTTTCAAAAATTTTCAAAGAGGAGGGGACAACGCCCTGTTTTTTAGTAGATTAAATACGTAAATATTTTAACACAAATTTCACTTCAAAGGTAGCATATGTGGCACCAGATTGCATGTAAGGGCACCTAATTATTCAAAAATTTTAGATCCCCTCCCCCAGGACGGCGATCACCGACTTCGGCCGAAATTAAAACCAATAAAGAAGGTAGTAACAGGGAAAATTACTGTATGTAATTGGCATGCGGTGTGATAACCGATGCATGCCTGTATGGTATACACATTAACATGTCGAACGTATGTGGAACGCGCGGAAAGTTGGGGCATATTTTTCGGGCAAGTCGTTCCAGCCCCCACCCCCCCCCCCCCCCGCCAATCAACTTGGGCTCCTACGCCGATGCTCCGCGCCAACCTATGGTGGCGCTCCCCTTAGATAGTAAACGCAGTGGCGTACACAGGGGGAAGGCCATTGGGCCATGCACCCCCTCACTGATGCCGATTACTTTTTAGTTACCAAAAAAAGTTAAAATTTTTAACACAAATTTTACTTCAAAAGGTAGCATATGTGGCACCAGATTCCATGTAAATACACCTAATTTTTCAAAACATTTCATCAAAGGGGAGGGAGTGTCCCCCAACCCTTACATCCCTCCCCTAGGCCGACCCGCTGAGCTAATCCGTCCTCACAGAAATGTGTAATAACATAAAATCAAACTACATTTTTTCACAAAAATTGCACTTCTTGATGGCTGCTATCAAGTCTGGCAAGTGCCATTTCCGGCCATCTGGGATGTATTAAAATCTCATTTTTGGGGGGCACGCTCCCCGCCAACCCATGGTGGCTCTTCGCTTAGATAGTAAACGGGAGCCCCCACAAAAATCTCCAGCCCCCCGGAGCCCACCCAAAAGAAAAAAATCCTAGCTACACCACATGCTCATCTCCCATCATAAACTTCCAGTTTTATTCTCATCTAAGCTATGATAAATCATCCTGGTTCTTAATTATTGATACCCACTTTCTTCCTCCTTGTGGATTCCCAGAGACTGACTCCAGATGTAGTTATATCCACTCTCTCTTATTCTGTGTGTATACCTTTGTCTGCGAACTAAACAGCATCGAACCTAGTATAGGTAAACCAAGGCAATAAATACACAACCACGGACTCGAGAGGGGGATTTCCCTTTTGGGAGAATATATTTTTCCAGCTATCTGGAGAAGACTTGGTCGTGGAAGTGGCCATATTGCTTATTTTATCTACAATTCCACGCGTTCTTTGTGTACATTGTCGGTGGTTAATGGGTTTTAAAACCGCCATGCAAATTTTGTTGGTCTAATGTAGTTGGATTAAAATTATATTAGGTAGGTGTGCTGTAATAGCTACCAAACAGCCAATTCCTATCCGAAGTTTACGCCGTTTTGAGAGAAACGCAAGATTTTAGATTTTGATTGGTCTTTGTTCGTGCTTAACATTGTCTTTGTTAGGCTAGCAAGCCCATATAATATGTTGCATAAGTTTTTCCCCATCTGGGAAAATTTTAGTTTTCTCCCAAACAGGAGAATCTCCTGAACGTTTGAGTAAAGTCCATGGGTAGGTTAGGTATTGGGATTGATTATTATGTCTTTAATTGAATCAAGCTAAACCATTAAGCGCTCTCTCAAGGTTCTTCATGACAAACATCGAAGAATCTGATGAAAAATGATAACTTGCTCAGAAACGTAAACATGTTACCAGTTAAATTATCAGATGGCATCCATTCTGCCGAGTGGCTTAGAAATAGTCAATAAAACATTGTAAAAAACGCCACCACAAAACTTGTACATTTAAAGGGATTTGCCCGTGACAGAAATCAATGACTTCAAAATATGCAGAAAATTTTTCTCTTCTAGGAGGTGAAAACCGCATCTCAATAGCTTGTAGCGTTTGGAAGAAACTAATTTTCAAAGAATTGCAATTTTTTTCTCAAGATAAAGTGCATTATTGGAAATCTGTGATGTCATCGCAGCACATTAATTTGACAGAGCGTTGGATTTCTTAATGATATTGAGACTGTTGCAGGGAATATTTAGCAACTTTGTTTGTTATGTCGTACATAGTGTAGATTTATGCAAACCTACATGGAAAGATATTCAAACATTCCAACAGTATCAAATTTCAAGGAAAACAGGACATTTAATTATAAAGGAAAACAAAAGAAATCTGAGGCAATGTGCCCACTTTACATAACATTCTGTTACCTTGATGAGAACTGGGGGTATTTTTTTGACAAAACTGTAAAAAAGTACTACGAACTAGCACACGTTTGTGTGAAATTCGACATCTCAAAAAGATTGCTGAAAAGATATCCAATGAAAGCCCAGCATCTTGGGTATTCTCTTTCACGTCCGAAAGGGCCTTTATGTAAGAGCTTGTAAATTTTTTGTTCATAATTACAGATGTATATGACTATTGCTTTGCTGTGCAACAGGAACTGCCGCTCTCAATTATGGCTGGTGTTATTATGTGGTGATGGAAGTACAAAACATCGAAGTATCATTTGAGAGTGCCTTTTAAACCTGATTGTTTTGCTCATTACGGATAAAGATGACAAGCAAAACAGATCAAACTGAAGCTTTTGGATTTATAGTGGATTGCCATGACCCGAAATGTGTTTCTCAGTGTGATTGCACGTTGAAGCGTGTTTTGCAACGAACAGTGTCATATTTTAATTTACACAGAAAAGTAAAAAAGTATAAAAAAGTTATAAAAACCACATTATGCATAGACTTGTCACGGCCTCATTTACCTGTGATTCGTCACAACTGTAATAGAAAATAGCTAGATAGGAAAGATAGCATGGGTTAGTAGTCCTAAAGTGCACAATTCACATCGAAAGATAAACTGCCCAATTATTAGTTTATACCTTTTCCAATAAAGTGATAAAAATTCCACAAATGCTGGGTTGAAGTTTAATACCCAACGCTCTTGGGAGAGTAATGTCCAGCAGTTATTTTCTGGTGATTTGACAAATAAATGGTCAGTTTTGACCAATAATTGAAGTAATTGTGTACCGAACTTAGTTGGTTACTTTTTACTACCTTTTATGAGGTTGTTATACACGCCCAGTATTGGGTAAAAAGTTGGTCAGATTTTGACCAATTTTTTAACAGTGTGGACAGAAAATAAATGTATACGTTATGAGTACAACTTTCCCTAAACTAACGCAAACGAGAATTGTGGACATTACTCTCAAAAGTTGTCCCTGTAACCTTCGTACATCAACTCTTTCGCTCATGGAAGTCAATAATATATTTTTCATGTGGTAAAGATCAACGTTTTGTAACTTGTTTTTATTTAAAATTTCATTACTTAAAGGTGCGTAATGTGTTACGCTTTAAAGGAGAGGGTGCATTTGCTTCTTCAAACATTTTTAAGGCAAAAAAGAGGCAACAAAGCTATGACCTGATATGATATTACAATGTTCCGTTAGCGGACGTCTTAAGGAAATTAATTTGTTTGAAATACTTTAGGTTTGCTTGTTCGTCGTTTGATAATCGACCCACTACTAGGAAACTCATTCTGTGACATTTGGAGCAGTGGCGTAGCCAGGTTTTTTGTCAGGGGGGGCAAGATCACCAAGATTTCCCCCAATTAGTGATCTGCTTCCTAATAATCAGTGTTCTCCGCAGGTCCAAATTTTGTCCGGGTGCTTTCCTCTGACCTGGCTGATGTGACTGATCGCCGTCCTGGGGGAGGGGTCTAAGGGGAGGGGGACAAATTTTGCTCATATAAGGTGGGCTAGATGCAAAATTGTGCCACATTTGGTGCTAAATGTAAACTGAATACATCACCAAGAATTCCTATTTTTTAAGGAAGCTTTTTTTTATCTTGCTTGTCTTCAGGACTTGGTGAATTTTTCTTGAGTCCTACTGGTAGATCAGAATCACAGTGGGTGAAGTACAGTAATTAAGTGAACCCTGGTACACCTTTCCCTTCATCAGTTCACCACATTCACCACAATCAGTCCAAATTTTACGAGGAGCTGCTCTTGTAGCAGAGTATATCACTTGACCACTGACCCATTCTAACAAACTGCATATACCACAATGCTGCTGCTTTAATTATCGAGAAACATTGGAAGTATACAGTAAAAGGACAGGGTCCCTTGTCAGAGGTCCAGAGATCCCATGCTGTATGAAACAGATAGTAAAACATAACTAGTACAACTATAAGCATGGTGTCATCATTCCATCTCTGAAAACCTTTATGAGGACTGGTTGTGCCAGTGTGGCATATACTTTTAAATAAGTAAAGTGTACTGGTTGAGAAATTTAAAATTTTACCAGATCATGCGCAAATTTCACCATATATTCACTTTCAAAATTTCCCCCGAGATTTTTCCAGAGGGGGCAACTCGCCCCCCCCCCCCCGTCCCCCCTGACTACGCCACTGATTTGGAGATGATTAATGCTTCATAACATTAAGCATTAAAGAAATATACAATGATAATCGCATTTGCCTATCAACCTCTTCTCACAACTTGTTAAGAACACTTGGTGTACAGTTTACCTAAATTATCATTTTGAATAATTGTAGATGCAAAGTTGCTATTGGGTAAAATTTGAATGAGAAAAGACTGGGAACAATATCTCAGAGTACCGTCCCACCCGAAAAGTAGTAGTACTTTCCCCATATTAATAAATGCACTGCAAATGCCCAAACAAAAAATACAAAGACCTTATATCCGGGGTTTTCAAATACATTCAAATATTACAAAGTTCAATCTGGTATGTTCACCCATAATATGTTCTTGGAATGATATTGATACTTACTAAAACTGATTAACAAAATTAACCAGAAAGCCCAAAGGCTTAGTGATTCCTTGCCGAATGGAGATGATTTGTTGCACTGAGATTTATCCCTCAAATTTATCTTTCTTGATGATATCATTTTATGTTTTAACAATTTGACCTCTGCTGACCTCACATGACCTTTGAACCCTACTAAATATAACAAAAAAAGAAAAACGGAAGTGTCTTGAAAGGGATTCGAATTCCAATGGATCTTGGATCTTGAAATTCTTGGGAAATTTTATTTTTTCTCTGGTGACCTCAAATGACGATCTTGGGAATTCTGGGAAAATTTTGCTTTTTGACCTTTAGTGACCCCAGATGACGATCTTGGGAATTCTTGGGAAATTTTGCTTTTTGACCTCTGGTGACCCCAGATGACGATCTTGGACATTCTTGGGAAATTTTGCTTTTTGACCTCCGGTGACCTCCAGATAACCTTTGACCCACCAAAAACAAAATGGTTCTTTCTCAGACCATAAGGCATCCACGTACCACGTATGAGATCTATCCAAGCTTTCTGTCTAGAGATATCGGGTTAACAAGGTTGTCAGTATTTGACCCCGGGTGGCCCCAAATGACCTTTGACTTCCAACAAAAACAATAGGGTTCTTTCCCTTAACATGCCAAATCTACATACCAAATATGAAACGTGTTTGTCATTGCTACCTTGAGATATCGTGTTTAGAAGCCATTTACAAGATTTTGTTGTTTAACCTCCGGTGACCTAAGATGACCTTTGACTCTACCAAAAACAATAGGGTTCTTTCTTACATCATGACAAATCTATACACCATATGTGAAAAGTGTCCTTCATTCCTATCTTGAGATGTCGTGTTCACAAGGTTTTCAGTCTTTGACCTACGGTGACTTCAATTATCTTTGAACTTCACCAAAAACAAGGTTCTTTTTCTCAACATGAGAAATCTATATAAGAAATGCGAAAAGTATCGGTCATTGCTATCTTGAAATATCGTGATTACAGCCATTTAAAAGGTTTTTGCAGTTAAACATCCGTGACCTCAAATGACCTGTGACCTCTTCCTCACCAAAACAACAGGGTTCTTTTTCTTAACATGACAAATCTACATACCAAATACGAAAAGTGTCGGTCATTGCTATCTTGAGATATCGTGTTTACGAGCTTTTCGGTTTTTTTACCTCCGATGACCTCAAATGACCTTTGACCTTCCTCAAAAACAATAGGATTCTACCTCTCAACCTGCTAAATCTATATCGGTCATTCCTATCTTGAGGTTTCTCGATTACAAGGTTTTCAGTCTTTGACCTCCGGTGACCTCAAATGACCTTTGACCTTGACTAAAAACAATAAGGTCCTTTCTCTCAACATGAAAAATCTATATACCAAATATGAAAAGTGCCTGTCATTGCTATCTTGAGATGTCATGATTACAAGCCATTTACCAGGTTTTCGCAGTTTAACCTCCGGTGCCCTAAGATGACCTTTTGACCTCTACCAAAAGCAATAGGGTTCTTTTTTTAACACGATAAATCTATATACCATTTATGAAAAGTTCCGGTCATTCCTATTTTAAGATATCGCGATTACAAATTTTTCGGTCTTTGACCTCTGGTGATCTCAAATGACCTTTAACCTTCACCAAAAACAATAGGACTCTTTTCCTTAACATGACAAATTTAAATACCAAATGTGAAAAGTGTCGGTCATTCCTATCTTGAAATATTGCTATTACAATGAGCGCCACAAACACACATTCACACACATACACACACGACATCACCATCGCATAGATTCCTTGCCTGCCTTGGGCGCTCGGCAAGGAATCAAAAAGCATGGAAAAATTACAAAATTTTAGGACTCATTAAGGAGCTGAAGATGTCTGCACCCAGGAAAACAAGTCCCCGACGCTTATGATGAGAATTAACTTCTGAGAACATGTGCGGAAACGAGTACCATTTTGAGTACAAGTTTGAGTAAGAGCATTTGATTTTGAGATTCTCTGAGTAATGATTGAGGGTACAAAACTGTGAGTATGAGTGTAAGAATGTGCACAGAAAAATATTCTTGAAAACGAATCCAGTAATGTACTTGAGTACTACCAGTCTGTTTTATATCACAAGTTATCTCTTCTAAATATACACACACCGTGTTAAGCAAAGTATCCATGTTTACTCTATGTTTTCGAAGGGTTCACTGTCTGCCACTAAACAATAGACAATATGTTCATTAGGCCTTTCTTAATGATTTTAAATTTGTGTACCATGGAATTTGAGCTAGGAGAGCTTGTATAATAGGGTGGAGGGTCCTGACCTTTGGTTCATTCAAAATGCCGTTTTGCAAAGCGGAAAAATATAATGTATAAAAGTGTCTAAACTGCCTTCAGTTTTATTATCCTTGTATAATCAGTACTTAAATTCATTTTTACAATATTTACAACACCAATTAAGCACATTGCGTCAGCAACATTAGTCTTAACTGCTCCCCCCCCCCCTCCAAAAAAAAAAAAATTTAAGGTGTTTCATTCGTAAAGAAACACCCTCTATCAGGAATTCCCTTTTAGAAGTGGTACCAGGCGCGGCGGAACGAAAAAGGATGGGGGATGAGTGCCAGCAAGATTATCTAAGTGGAGCGCCACCATTAGTTGGCGCGAAGCGGCCAAGAAAATTTTTGGTTAACAAACCCTCCAGATAGCCGGAAACAGCACTTCCCGAGTGTTCTAAGCTGCATGTACCCAGCTCAACTTGGTAAATATTGGGGAGGGGGCTGAACGTACCTTTAGCCCCCTCACTTTTTCACTGGGACTGAGCCCCCAAAGCCCCAACGGTTCCGCCGCCAGTGAGTGGCACGCTACTGTAACTCGCTTAACACACACGTCTCTCCAGCATTGTGGTGAAAAACATAACATTATCATGCAAAATTGATCAAATGGATGAACTCTGGAGATAATCCTTCGCAACGGAAGCTGTATTATTTGATCTCAAAGTGACCATGCAATTTTTTGTCTTAACAGCACCTTTTTTGTATTCGCTCGCCCCTGTAAGTAATGCAGGGAAGACCCCATTCTTACCAAAAATGTAGAAATAAGTGCAAATGTGGACATAGTGGTTGAAAAAGTAGGTAAAGGTATTTCAAATGGAAGAGGTAACAGTGCCTTCATTTTTCTGGGCATTTGCCTAGCTTCAAAAATATGCTGGAAATTTCGAAATGGCTTTGCAGTTAATTATGCAGACTTGGTATTAAGTGTATGATAATTTGTATCTTCGGTCTAAAAATAATTTTTCTAAGGGTACAGCATGTTGATATTTTAGGTGAGGTGTGAACACTCAAATAAAATTATTATCTCAACAAAAAGCAATATCTAACACCAAATGTTTTGGGAAGTTGTAAGCTAGTGTGTATGGTCTCACTTAAGTAAATAATTTATGATCAGAATAACTTGAGTAGATTTCGTGGTCCAGTTTAGCTGATCTGAAAGAAATGTTGTACTCAGGGAAGTGTGCAGTTTCTTACAAAAGGGGCTACTTACAATGACGTAAAGAAAAAAAAACATGCAGTAAGAGTTTTCTCACCAGTTGCAGTAGTTAGCGGCGTCGTGGATATTGTGCATTCTGGTGGTATAGAAGTCGGGTGGCATACCCCACTTACTGTAAAAGAATATTAGTTTGACCAAAAGATAGTTATATTTAGTATTCAGTTCTCTATAAGCAATGCAAATTCGAATGACAGGATAAAGATCAACAAGCCTTGGAAACTAAAGAACTTTCGTGTTGTAGAGGTTGTTTAAGGTTATTTAAAGCTTTTTACTCTCTGCACGGATTGATATTTCCCAAACAAACCTTAGTACATCTACAATTTATCAATCGCATTCTTTTGAAAGTAAAACTACTTATATTCTGGTAATTTACTCCCCAAATTGAGGAATTCTCTGCAACAAATCCTTATGAAACAAATGAATGACAATAAAAGTATAAGCGTAGTACTACCAAAGTGAAAACCAACCATGTCCAAAGGAGTACGAAGAGTAGAGGGAGCAATGTGGTTAGGTTGGGCTGAAAATGTACCATTTTCGGGTAAAAACATAATCATATAATTTTCTGGTATGCATGCTTAAAACTTCTGTCTAATGATATTTTCCTTCACTGTTTTTCAAGTACACCAAAGTTAGATTGTTTTTTTTTTTATTTGAAGTAAAATACAACAAATGAGCCCCATCATGCCGTATTTTATGTACATTATGTACATAAAACATTTAGTAAACGTTATTGTTGATTGATTCCTCACCTGCCGTAATCGGTTTAGTTGGCGCAGTCGTGGCTGCATCTGGTGTTGGTGGCAATGGACATTCGTCAGTATATCGAACTTTACCTGAAATGATGCATTATCAATTATACATTTGCAAGTTGTGACATTTCAGGTACCCTTTACGTTTTTGCGAAGAAGTGCTGATTCTTGAATTATGCTTTCTGGGGAAAATACCCAATCACGTTGTAACATGACTTATGCAAATGCTAAACAAAATCCACTCTTTTGGAGGATCATGAGTCGTTCTTAAAATAACATTGGGGGGGGGGGGTATAAACACACTGTGAATTCCTCAAGCCACTAAAAGGACGCAAACGAACATGAGAATTCGATACTGTAATTACGTAATACGTAAATACACTAGAATGTAGCCCATAAGACCTTCAAGTTAACAACGGGTTGACATGTACCATTACTCAACACAGGAACCACCCATGAGCATTCGAGTTTAGTGGAATATATTGAATAAGATCCTTTTCTTCCTGAAATTTCTCTATGGAAGTCCTTGCAGTCCTTGAAGTAAACTACCGAGATTTAAAAATCCTGAAAAGGGGAAAGGCCTCATTAGATACAATTCAACAAAAAAGTATGAATTTCAGTTCACTACTACTTTTCGGTAGCCCAATCGATATTCTGCACACTTCTCCACCAGCTACAAAGACTCCATAAAAGGTAAAGTACGGTAATGTGCCAAAATGTGCAGCAAAAGAAATATAATTCCATTTACAGAGGAATCAATCTTTAGAAATAAACACTTCGGAAGGAAGTCAGATTGGACAGTAAAGGCGTTGGCTACAAACGAAGGACACACTCACGCGTACTACAGCGCAAAAGGATTCAGAAATACCACCACTTAGGTTTCAAAACCACGCACACCCAAATGTTTAAGAAAAGGGCATTTAAAAACCAGCTTGCAAAGCGCTTGGATGATTTTGCGTACATTCGCATCTACCCCGTTTGTTTCCCTACACTCTATAGAGGCTTTTCGTATGACGTCATAATACTCCCTGGCGCCATGTTTGAGTACATGTAACTCCGTAGTAGACCACACTCGACGCGCTTGCTCGATGAATGTGTACAAACCACCGGTCTTAGTGCAGATCAGTGGTACAAATCGCGTATACCACAGGGCACACTGTGAGGCGCGTTCAGTATACTACTGCTCAAAACCATGTGTTCTTGGCATGAGTGTCCTCCAGCATGGCGAATCTGTGACGAAATTGCAAAGCCTCTATAGAGGGATTTCATGTGACGTCATGTGTTGAAGATTGCACTGCAGTGAATGCCGCGTGCACGACATAACCTTAGATACGCTATTGTGACACCTGTAAATACGTTGACTGCGCGTACACACATAGAACGCTTGCCCATCACAACCAAAGAGACGCGCTATTACACGACATCGGTAAAACCCCTCTATAGAGCTTATGCACGTAACATCAGCGCGTTTCAATTTGGCTTACTGGATAGAACTGCCATACGTAGTAGGTTTACTAAAGATACGCGCTCACGACAGCACCTTAGTAACAATTGTTGCACAATGTACGCCTGGATGGAAAAATAGAGAAACGTGACGTACGTGCATAAGCTCTTATAGAGCATAAGCTCTCATGAAAATGTCTTGGTCAACAAGCCTTTAGTAACTTTCAGTAAATTGTACCCTTTTACGGTGGTCTAGGATGAACATTTCAAAAGTATATTATGAAAATGGATGCAATAAAATATTGTTCAACTTATATATATACTTACATTCTTCACCTGAGGCATCTTCAAAGTAGATTTGAAAAATCAATGTTGCCGTTACAACAATTGTTAGGCTAAGTACATTTTGTAATTTCATCACGATTTGTTGGCCAAATGCCTAGACATCCATACTGGAAAGATCATCTGTTTTCTTCCTTTTTGTCTGATGTTGATTTTTTGTTTAACTAAAAAAAAAGAGTTTGGTTACATTTAGTTGGAACACTTTTGAATGCATCGATAAGCCTCCTTGCTTTAGTAATATGACCATTCATTTAGCCTACGCGTGGTGTATGTCTAAATGTAAACTTCATGTTCACTATCAAAGATGAAACAATTGCATGTATTCCAATACGAGCAAAGGGCATTTTGGTATTGACATTTCTCAAATGTAACTTTCGTTCTGCAAAGGAGTTGTAGGATAAGGGTTAAAAATTAATAGACACATTTAAAACCACCAAGCTGTAACCATAGGCGTAAGGGGGTTAATATTTCTGGGGGTCAGGGATAATTTTTGCCCGAATTTAGAATTTTGGACCAAATTGTACGAATTTTGATACGGCTGTGTCGGTTACAAAAGGGCATAATATATTTTCTTGGCTGTCTCATTTGCCCGAATGGATCCACTATTTTTCCCCGAATTGGGGGGCATAGCCTATGCCCCCTTCCCCCCGCCTCGTACGCTTATGGCGGTAACTAGTAAATGTTGATGATACCCATATAAGGAACCTATGGGGAAACATATGAGGAACATATGAGAAAATTTTCAACTTTGTTCCCATAGCTCATACCTTAACAGGAGTTTAAAGTATTCATCAGCATTCACCAACAGTTTGCCATAATACCAAGGGCCAATGCCCCTATTCCTTTAAGCGTTATAGAGGAGCCGAAAAATGTTACCTAGAGAGATCGAACTCCGATTTGACGGGATTCGAGTAGTTAGTAAATAATCTCTTACAAATGAATGGTCATCAAAAAAATAAATTTTGACTTCCTACTATCTGTCTATTTAGCTTTGAATACCGTATGGGATGTAATCATTTCACTAATTAACATTTAAGTCTCGAGCTCCGTTGTGTGAGAGGGTCGTTGTGTGAAGCAGTGATGACTTTAGGATAGCCATAGGGTGTAATGGCCGAGTTTAATATACTATTAAAGCTTAAATTCAGACACTAAGTTGCCAGATAGAAGCTCCTGTCAAATCTGCGGAAAAGAGGGAGTAACATACGTGCTTAATTCTTGAAAAGATTTAGAGTCTTTAGATTCCTATAATGGGCCAGCACGACTATCAGTGATATCTAATACTTTGCCTATGGCTCGAGAAACCTCAAGCACTTCTCAATGCAGCTTTACAACAGTCACAACTCGGGCAAAATCCCCACGTACCCTGCTAACACCACCAATTGATCGCGATACTAAGCAAATATTTTTCTTTCACTTTTACGTGGAGGAAAGGTAATCTATAGACATACTTGTAAGGAAACCATTATTTCTCTATTGCTTACTTCCAATGTATACAAAAATACTTACAGCAAAGTTCATTCAACTTTGTTTATATCCCACATAACACTTGAATAGCAAATTTGAGATGAAACTAAACAGTCATAAATTCATTTTCCCAACGTTTCATAAAGTATGTACTTACAATTTATACCTATTTCAGTTTTCGTTTTCAAGTTTTTTTAGTATATGATTACACCGAGGATCACGTTAGTTAAGGTTCACCCAAAACCAAACCCATGACCTGCTCATGTATTTAAAAGACATATCACGCTGACCTTAGCATTATAAGTACCCTACCCCTCATCCAAACGCAACAGTAGCCATGGCTTTTGTCGTCTAATGATTAAAGTAACGAATCCATTTAATTAGATGGGAAGTTGTTGTAACATGCTCTACATAATGTAAAACCTTGTCCAACAGTATGACACAATAAACAACAAAAATTAAAACGAAGCATGATGGTGCTGTAACCCACCGGTAAAATTTTCCCCCATGATAATGCAAACATCAAATGGGATAACACTTTAACGATTAATTTAACACTGCTGTTCCAAAACTCCATGCAGTAGGAAAACACTACATTTACCTCTCCTGAAAAAGTGCGTACGTTGCCCTAGTTTTTTATGGCTGCTTAAATTAATCAGCTAATTTTAATACATTACTAAGTCATCTGTTGCAAAGATTACAATTACTGCAGGGACTAAGAGATGATGGTAGAATTTACAGGCAGGGTGATGAAAGTTTAGAGGTTACATAGTTTTGGTAGGAATGAGATTTATCACGGAATCAATACGTGCAAAAAATCCAGTACCTATCTTGGGTTAACTTGATTATTTCGTTATACCACCACAGCAGTGGTGATGTGTCTTTTTAAGGGATTCGATTGTTCAAGGGTCACACCGAAAAGTCGCTAAAATAATTGACATGTTTAACGATCAATATTATATAAATCCTTTTATGTATATGTTTAACTTCAGTTTCCTTGGTAATTTTTCCTGATGGCGGCGCTTTTTGAAAGTTATTAACGAGACAATATAAAAAGGCTGGTCTGAGTTAGTTTTTGACTACCTCGTCAATCGTAATAACAAAAGAAATGCTTTTAGTCTTAATTAGACTTCCATGGCATTTTTTAGGTTCATGCCCTGTTACTGTTTGCAAATATAAAGTGGTGAAGTGCACGTGCACACACTGACGGTCATATCATTTAGGTATGCACGCCAAAAAACTTTTGATTTGTCTCTCGTATCTCACTATTATAATGAATAATTTTAAAACTACCGTCTCAAAAAAATTTATAATTATTAGGTAAATCACTTAGTGATTCCTCCAAGATGACAGAGTTTGGCTTGTACAAGGCAATGATATCGTCGGTGTTGTACATAGTCTCGGTAACGTCGTACATAAGCATAGCACGATGTACACATCCGGCCTACCAAAAGCAAAATACAACCGGTGTACGTACGTGGACGTGGATACAAGAAACGTGATCACATGCCTATCTTGCATGACACATTTGAGAAACTAAATCCACTGGACTAAGATGTGCACAAATCTATTGGACAATTTTGTTTTTCTCAATACACGCAAATATAGCATGAAGATAACACACAACCTCGGAAATTTTTGGGGGGGCTTGAGCGAATTTTGGGGGGCTTGAGTCCCCAAAGCCCCCCCCCGTAAAACCGCGCCTGTGTATAGGCCTACCAGCACAAAAACCAGAGGCGTAGCCAGCGGAGGACAGGGGGGAAAGAGTGCCCAGGAGAAATTTTGGGGACGCGATGGGTGATGTTGAAAAAATGAAGGAGAGCAAAAAAAAAAAAACAAACAAACAAAACAAAACAAAAACGGTAAGAGGAGAGAGGGATGGAAATTGGTGGGGAGTGGGGGAAGGGGCCTATAGGGGGGAGGGTAATTGGGAATTACTGGCTTCATAAGTGTAATCTTTTTAAAATACTGAAAACTAAGACGAAACAGATGAACAGAACTATTGAAACAAAGTGTTCAGGGTTTAAGGTGTGAAATCAGGGCGTAAATACAGGGGGTGACACCCCACCCCCACCCCCGTGAGAATCAAAAGTCGGTCTCTGAGCTCCAAAAGGTCGGTCTCAAAGCCAGTTCAGTATGCCGTTGTAGCAGTAGACCAGACATGAACAACATTTGAAATGAAAAGTTTGCCCGAAAAGCAAAAAAAAAGGTATTCAAAAATTCGGATCGTACTAGGTCAACGTGAAAATCAAAAGTCTGTCTCAAATTGCCCGAGAAGCAAAAAACAAAAGGTGTCCAGAATTTTGAATCGTACAACTATGGCAATGGGAGTCAGTCTCCAAGAAATGTAGTCGGTCCCAAAAATTCACACCCTCCCTGCAAATTCAAGAATATACGCCTCTGTGTGAAATAATCGTTGATTCGAGGTTTCGATTGGCCATACATGCGCCTGTACCGTCAACCTGGATTCCTCGACTAGGGGGCAAGCTCCTTCATATCAAGCCATGGCCCTAACAACGGCAAAATTTTCAGCGCGCATACCCCTGCGAGGGTCGAATGTTTTGGGTTACACCGTGAAGAAAATTTGAAAGTTGGAGGTTTTATTTGGAGAAATTGAACATTTTGGATATTTATTGAAGAATATTCCGAAACTTCTGGATTTTTACTGAAGAAAAATTTGAAACCAGAAAGCCCAAAGGCTTAGGGATTCCTTACCGAAAGGAAATAAAAGGTATCAATCTTTGCATCTGGAATTGTTGCATTTGCAATTTAAAAGTTTTGATGCTTCACCCCGGAGACCTCAATTATTGACGATCTATCAAAAGAATAGGATTCACCTTCTTACTATACCATATCTACAAGCCACGTATGAAAAGTATAAACACTTCCTACCTTGGGATATTGTGCTTTAAAAGGATTCTACTTTTAACCTCGGCATGGTGACCTCACAAGACCTCCAACCTACACCAAAAACTATAGTATTTATCCTCTTATTTTTCCCCTCTATTTTATTCAAAATTCATACATAATGGAATAAAAAACATAGACCTATTGTAAGATTTTACACATAAACATATCAAATTAGAAACAGGCGTTATTAAGATAAAATTGTTAATTCAGAACAACAAGACGCATTCTAAAAGCTCATAATGATTTCAAGAAAGAGTTCCGTACATTTAGAAATCATCTCAAACTAATCGCGGTATTTTACCTTCTTCTTTGATCGTTCTTCTTTTTGCTTATAATTATCAGAGTTGCAATCAAGTCACTAGATTTGTGACTCGAGTCACTAATTTTCAAGCTTTTAAGTGACTCAAGTCGAGTCATTTATTTACTCGAGTCACTGTACTGTTTCAATGGGTAAATTACTCCTGAGTTCTCTCGAGTCACTACCATTTTGAGAAGAAGTGACTCGAGTCGTGACTCGATCTTTAAAACACTGGTAATTATATTTTTCTACTTTCAAAGCAAACTCAACGTTATAAAAAATTCCTTCGATGAAAGTTGAGAGCATTTACGCTTACAATTAGTTTTCCTCTTAATTAGATAAATTTATATCCCTAGTATGAATCGTACCCACAATTCCTAACTTGTGATATCATGTTCACAAGGGTTTCAGTTTTTGTCCTTTGACAACCTCACATGACCTTTGACCTCTACCAAAAACACTAGGGATCATTTCTCACTATAAAGCATCCACATATCAGGTATGAAGAGTATCCATGCTTCCTACATTGAAGTATCCTGTTTGCAGGGTTTTTGATTTTTGACCTCTGGTGACCTGACATGACCTCTGATCTCCACCAAAATAAGATTATTTCTCTAAAAATGATAAATCCAAACACCAAGTATAAAAAGTACCCATCATTCCTATCTCGAGATATCGTGTTCGCAAGCAATTATTTCCAAGGTTTTTGAAGTTTTACTTCCCTGAACTCAGGTATAACATTTGACCTCTACCAAAACAATAGGCATATCATCTTCTTACTGTAAAACATCCACATACTAGGTATGAAGAGTATCAGTGCTACCTAACTTGATATATCCTGTTTGCGGGTTTTTTTTATTTTTGACCTCTGCTGACCTGACATGACCTCAGAACTCCACCAAAAACAAGAGGATTCTTCCGCTCAGTATGATAAATCTATATACTACCGTATGTGAAATTTACCCATCATTCCTATCTTGAGATATCTTGTTTACACTCAATTCCCAAGGTTTTTTGAAGGTTTACCTTTCCTGACCTCAGATATCCCTTGACCTCTACCAAAAACAGTGTTTTCGTCCTTGAGATATCGTGTTTACAAGGTTTTTGGTTTTTGACCTCTGATGACCTGACCATGCCTGTGACCTCACCAAAAGCAACAGGGTTCTTCCTCTCAATATATGTATAATATATAATATATATATATATATATATATATATATATATATATATACTATATATTATATATATATATATACTTGGCTTGTAAACATGACTTCGTATACGGAGGACATATAATATATATATACTATATATATATATATATATATATATATATAGATATATATATATATATTATATATATATATATATATATATATATGTGTGTGTGTGTGTGTGTGTGTGTGTCTCCGTATACGAAGTCATGTTTACAAGCCAAGTGTCACAAACACCACTCACATACAGACACCCTTTCATACACACGTACACACGCTGTGACTGAATTGATTCCTTTTGCCTTCGGTAAGGAATCAAAAATGGGTTCTTACTGAAGAATCTGACCACTTGAAAGCAAAACAAGTAGGCCTCCCGTCAGCGATTACCGTACATACATTATTATGCCCACGAAACTAGTGTAACTATAGTGTAAAGTAGCTATCCAAATTGCCGTCTTTGTTTTCTTTGTTTCTTCGAAAGCGGACCCTACAGAGACCCTGAAACAGTAAGTGGACCTCGCGCCTTGCAGGGAAGCTTTTATAGTTGCTTGCTTACCCTGGTTTGTAATTATTTGTAATGATTTTTTCCCGAAATTACTGTTTAGATCGCAGCAGGATCGCAACATATCCTGTAGGTTTGTTTTTACGCACTTACCCGGAATGGTCCTTTTGCTCAGGGATGTGACAGGTTGAAAGCATAACGAGTCAGTGCGTGAACTGACCAACCCCGAGTACACACCAAAAATGCGGAAACTAGCTCTTACAACGGGCAAAATAAAGTACATAGAATAATTTATAAAATTCATTTCAAGAATATCTTTTTCGTAGTTCATTTGTCCGCTTCAATTAACCTGTGCCTAGCCATTAACATTGAATTCTACAAAATCTGAAACAAAATAAAACCTGATTAACAGAGGTGGAACCAATTTTCTGCATTCATATTCTCTAACATTGAGAGAGATTCCGCATCCCAACCTCCGGCAGGGCCCCACCTCTTCACCAGGGGACCACAACTCGGGCCCCTGGAACCCCCTGATGGATCCCAAATTCGTGATGCGCCTAAGCTGCACTTGTGATTCTTTTTTATCGATGTGACCTCTCGGCAATTCCTAAATCCTCGCCTTGGCCACAATGCCTCAAAATTTTTGTCATTATCTAAACTAAATATTACTTATGGGTCTGTTTCATCAAGAGCTTCAAGTTTTCTTTAATGATTTTTTTTCATGTTGTCAAAAACGTATTATTTCTTGACATCCCGCTCCCCTTAGATCCTTCACCATATCAGTGGGGGAATCACGTATCGTCCCAATCTTGGAAATCCGGCTGCCACGCAGTGCCGGATTAACCCCATGGCAGAACCGGCATATGCCGGGGGCCCCGCGCTTTTGGAAGCGCCGGGGGCCCCACACAACGCTAATCCGGCCCTGCTGCCACGTCACCGTGTTAAAATGTTCCTTATATCATAGATGTTAGTGTTAGGCCCTTAATTACTAGCACCTGAGTCCAGAAGACAAAAACCGGAAACCCTGTAAACACGTTATTTCAAGATAGGAATGATGGACACTTTTCATACCGTACTGGGTACATAGATTTGTCATATTACGAGAAATATTGTTATTATTCTTGATAGAGGTAAGAGGTGATTTGAGGTCACCAGAGGTCAGAAATCGAAAGACGTGCAAACACGATATTTCAAGATAGGAATGATGGAGGCTTTTCAAACTTGGCATATAGATTTGTCACTGACGGAACTTTATTGGTTTTTAGTGGAGGTCCAATGTCATCTGAGTCACCATATTTGAAACTACGAAAACGTAAACTGCTCCTGCGTTCGGTATCTCAAGAATATGACACTGGGCCGGACCTCCAAACTATTTCGTCAATTTCGTGGCCGACGAAAAAACGGGGGGGGGGGGAGGGGGGGCTACCTGTTTGCAGCAATACAAGAAAGAAAGGTAGACCTACAGAAAACAACATATATCTCTTCACAAGCATAACTCTGGTTCAGTCATTAGTATTTCCAGTTTTTAATGGCCTAATGATGGACTTGCGTGAAGGATGTTGTGACTGTAGCATTCAAAAATAACATTCGATTAACGACTATATTGATAGCGAAGTGGTAAGTGTTCGGTTTCCCATTTTGACGGCCCGGAGCTCGAATTTCATTCAAGAACTAATTTTTTTTTTCAGTTTTTGTAGTTCAGTTTTTGTCCAGTTCTGCTACTTATCATATCTGGTATATAGATTTGTCAGGAAGATACCTACTGTTTTGAGTGGACGTCAGAGGTCATTTGAGGTCATCAGAAGCAGGGTTGTTGACTTGAACTTGATGACTTGGACTCGAGTCTGATTCGAGTCACTATTTTTGTGACTTGTGACTTGACTTGCGATTTTCGTATTGACTTGTAACTTGAATACGCAATATTTCTGTTCTAACATATTATGAAAGATACTTGAAGTGGAATAAGGGGATATTTGTAAAAATTAGCTGTTGTTTTAAAAATAAGTTTGCGGCGACTGCTTTTGCCCTTTAAATTAAACGTTACTTTATAAACTCACGGAGTTATGTAATCATTGGCTATGTACACTAATTCAACTTGGGGTGTCTGCATTTCCCCCATTAAATCAAATCTAAGTTTTCTTCTCGAAATCGAAATTTGTTTCTAAAGCATAAAATTTCAAAGTAAAGAATACAGCCTTAGGTGCAACTTTAAGGCCTAAAATGTGTCATTTCCGCTATTTTCGTCTAAGGCGTACGCTACCGCTACGCACCAACCTATGGGGGCTCCCCTACAGTGTCGTACTAAGAGCTCTAGTGGGACGCCTGCACCGAGTACCAGCTATGTAGGGGTCCATGCATGCCACAGCCGAAGAATTCAGTGAATAATTAAAAGCTTAGATCATTTTACCAGTCCAAAACTTTACCAAAGATAACATCATTTTGGATCCAGGAAAACTTAGAACAAGAAAAATTTCTCAAAGAGTAGCCTGGTGTCATCCCTCTCCTGAGGTAATATTCCCTTCAATTACACCCTACCAGGACAGAAAAAGTCACTAGTCTAAATAACGAGGATTCCTAAACACATAATCAATTCTACGCTTTACGAAGCTTTAGAAAGATAGCACCATTCTGCATCTAAGCCACCTCACATAAACCAAAATTTCTCAAAGATTATAGAATGTCCCCTTCTCTGGACAGCACCTCTTGACTCCTGTGCAGCCACAAAATAGGAGGAATATCACTGAAAAATGACAATTTGTAAAAATTTGGTCATTTCAAAGCTTTGCCAACGATAGAACAAATTTGAACAATTTGAACCTAAGCCAGGCCGTACATGTACCCCTTCCCTCACCACGCCCCCCCCCCCCCCGTGGTAACAATGAACATGTGAAAAAGGAATGGTCCACCTGGGCGTTAACTACCTGTAGGCAAGTCACTTGGTGCCTCCGATTAGATAGTGTCATGAACTGTTCCCCTAGGGATTACGCCCAAGCAGTACGGCCCTGCAACCTGTTGAAATGAAGAAAAATTGACCGTTTTGCTGATATGTGATTTTCCAAGGTCCCCCTAAAAATCTGAAATCCCCCTCCCCCCAGATTCTGAGACCTAGCATAAACACTGAAACTAGCAGATCATAACTGATCGTGATTTAGATGGTTGGTTAATTTGGGTTTCGAGTTAGGTTTCCGTGCGCGGTATCCACCGGACATTTGGCTGATGGACCGCAGTGAACGACAGCGGTCAGTCGACGAGCCGACCAAATTTTGCTGACAGGGTAATAGCCCTTGAAGAGTCCATTCAGTGAGTTCCTGCTAGTCAATATTAATGGTGACTTGTGACTTGACTGGTGCTCAAGTCCAAATGACTTGACTTGCTACTGCATGACTTGTGACTTGCCTTGACTTGGAGTTGAGGCAAATGACTTGTGACTTACTTGGACTTGCAAACATTGACTTGTGACTTGACTTGGACTTGCAAAAATTGACTTGTCACCATCTCTGATCAGAGGTCAAAAATAGAAACCTCTTACACACCATATCTCCAGTTAGGAATTATGAATGCTTTTCATACGTGGAATGTCTATGCGTTATACTTAAAAAATAAGCCTGCTGTCTTCGGAGTTGGAAGGTCATCTGAGATCACCGGCGATGAAACTACGAAAACCTCGTAAACTGCTTTTACAAACGAGGTATTTCAAGAAAGCTAACTTCGAGGTATCTTGTACTTAACATGTGAATGACCCAACCCTTTAGTTTTGGTGGAAGTAAACGTTCATTTGTAGTTATCAGAGGTCGTATGGTGAAAATTTTGTAAACACAGTATCTCATAAAGAGTAATTTTGATGGCTCTCATATGTAGGGATGTGGATGCCCTATAGTGTTCAAAAATTCAATTGTTCTGGTGCCGGGAGGGTCATTTACAGTCAAAAGAGAGGGTAAACTCAGTGGCGTAGCCGGGGGGGACAGGGGGCGAGTTGCCCCCTTTGGAAAAATCTTGGGGGAAATTTTGAAAGTGAATATATGGTGAAATTTGCGCATGATCTGGTAAAATTTTAAATTTAAATTTTACACTTTACCGTACTTATTTATGCCACACTGGCACAACCAGTCCTCGTTAAGGTTTTCAGAGATGAAATGATGACACCATGCTTATAGTTGTAGTAGTTATGTTTTACTATCTGTTTTATACAGCATGGGATCTCTGGACCTCTGACAAGGGACTCTGTCCTTTTACTGTATAATTCCAATGTTTTTTGATAAATAAAGCAGCAGCATTGTGGTACATTGTGGTATATTTGTTAGAATGGGTCAGTGGTCAAGTGCTATACTCTGCTACAAGGGCAGGTCCTCGTAAAATTTGGACTGATTGTGGTGAATGTGGTGAACTGATGAAGGGAAAGGTGTTCCAGGGTTCACTTAATTACTGTACTTCACCCATTGTGATTCTGATCTACCAGTAGGACTCAAGAAAAATTCACCAAGACCTGAAGACAAGGTAAAAAAAGCTTCCTAAAAAAATAGGAATTCTTGGTGATGTATTCAGTTTACATTAAGCACCAAATGTGGCACCATTTTGCATCTAGCCCACCTTATATGAGCAAAAATTTTCCAAAGGGGAAACCCCCTCCCCTTAGACCCCTCTCCCAGGACGGCGATCAGTCACATCAGCCAGGTCAGAGGAAAGCACACGGACAAAATTTGGACCTGCGGAGAACACTGATTATTAGGAAGCAGATCACTAATAGGGGGAAATGTTGGTGCTCTTGCCCCCCCCCCCCCCTGACAAACCAGAAAGCCCAAAGGCTTAGTGATTCCTTGCCGAATGGGAATGCTTTGTTGCACTGAGGTTTATCCCTAAAATTTACAAGTATCACAAGTATTTAACATCCCTGTCTTGAAAAATCATGTTTTTAAATGCATTTGGTCTTTGACCTCTGATGACCTCTAATGACCTCTGACCTCCAATGGATCTTGGATCTTGAAAATTCTTGGGGAATTTTGCTTTTTGACCTCTGGTGACCCCAGATGACACTCTTGGGAATTCTTGCTTTTTTACGTCTGGTGACCCCAGATGACGATCTTGGAAATTCTTGGGAAAGTTTGCTTTTTGACCTCTGGTGATCCCAGTAACAATCTTTGGAATTCTTGGGAAATTTTGCTTTTTGACCTCTGTGACCCCTTATGATAATCTTGGCAATTCTTGGGAAATTTTGTTTTTTGACCTCTGGTGACCCCATATGACGATATTGGGAATTCTTGGGAAATTTTGTTTTTTGACCTTTGGTGACCTCAGATGACCTTTGACCTCTACCACAAACAATAGGGTCCTTCCTCTCAACATGATAAATCTATATACAAAATATGAAAAGTGTCGGTCACTGGCAACTTGAGATATCGCGTTTACAAGCCGTTTATGAGGTTTTCGCAGTTTAACCTCCGGTGACCTCAGATGACCTTTGACCTCTACCAAAACAATAAGCTTCTTCCTCTTGACATGGCAAATCTGTACACCAAATATGAAAAGTGTCCTTCACTACTATCTTGAGAAATTGTGATTACAAGGTTTTCAGTCTTTTACTTCCGGTGACCTCAAATGACCTTTAACCTTTACCAAATACAACAGGTTCTTCCTCTCAACATGACAAATCTATATACCAAATATGAAAAGTGTCAGTCATTGCTATCTTGAGATATCATGATTACAAGTGATTTACAAGGTTTTCGCAGTTTTACCTCCGGTGACCTCAGATGACCTTTGACCTCTACCAAAAACAATAGGGTCCTTCCTCTCAACATGATAAATCTATATACCAAATATGAAAAGTGTCGGTCACTGCCATCTTGAGATACCGTGTTTACAAGCCGTTTAAGAGGTTTTCGCAGTTTAACCTCCGGTGGCCTCAGATGACCTTTGACCTCAACCAAAACAATAGGCTTCTTCCTCTTGATATGACAAATCTGGATACCAAATATGAAAAGTTTCCTTGACTCCTATCTTGAGAAATTGTGATTCCAAGGTTTTCAGTCTTTTACTTCCGGTGACCTCAGATGACCTTTACCAAAAACAATAGGGTTCTTTCTCTTAACATGAAAAACCTATATACCAAATATGAAAAGTGTCGGTCATTGCTAACTCGAGATATCGTGTTTACAAGCCGTTTATGAGGTTTTCGCAGTTTTACCTCCGGTGACCTCAGATGACCCTTGACCTCTACCAAAAACAATAGGCTTCTTCCTCTTTACATGACAAATCTGTATACCAACTATAAAAAGTGTCGGTCATTGCTACCTTGAGATATCATGTTTACAAGGTTTTCGCTTTTTGACCTCTGGTGACCTCAGATGACCTTTGAGCTCTACCAAAAATAATAGGGCCCTTTCTCTCAACATGACAAATTTATATACCAAATACGAAAAGTGTCGGTTATTGCTAACTGGAGATATCGTGTTTACAAGCAAGGTGTCACATACACACATACACACATACGCACACACACACACACACCATCACCACCGCATAGATTCCTTGCCTGCCTTCTGCAAGGAATCAAAAACCTGGCTACGCCACTGGGTAAACTGGTGGAGAAACCCGTATGGAATAGTGAGGGACTTAATACGTAGCATACTTAGTTTACAATAACCCGACTGTTTTTGGAGGTCGAAAGTCATGTGAGGTCAGCAGAGCTCAAATTGTGAAAACCAAGTTGGAAAATTTTGATGGATAAACGTCAGTGCGATCGAAAAACCATTTCCTTTTGGCTAGGAAACCTTTGGACTAGTCTGATTTAGGTCCCTGGCCCTGGCCGACCATTCAGTTGTGCCCCTTTGTTGGTAGTTGGCTAAATCCTGGATACGCCAATTGCTGTTGCACCCGAATCTGCGGCTCACATGCCGGTCCCTTACCTCGTTGAATTTCACAAAAATTGAAGAGTGTTTATCCCACATACGTTATCGAAGTTATATAGCCTACAAACAATTCATAATAGTAACTGTGAATAAATCAGGGAACTATCGGGCTTCTATTAATCACCTTAAACGATGCAATATGATACGTAAACTTACCATGGTTATAATCCAAATCCAGCCTAGTTTCATTATGTAGGCCAGATGAAGATTTCGACAACAATCCAGTTGTGCAAACATACGTTGTAAGAAACGCCTGCGTGTGCTATCTCCCACAAGAGACGAAACCCTGAGGCTTTTTCCCAGAGGAGTTTATACGACCCCGAAGGATCATGACGAAATTCTTAGAGAACTTAGACGGCCCTATACGACAAATACTGTTACGTATTATTTGTACATGTCTAGGCATTGAAATCGCAAGAGCTTCAAGCTCAGCTAGGCATTTTGTAGTGAGTAATTATTAGGGCAGCTACTACAGAAATACCGTTTTCAAAGGAGCCATTCAGACGATCTGAACTGAAGTATCGCAACAATACAAAAAAGCATTCAATTTATTCTTTTGCCTGAATGCAATCGTCTGTGAGTTTATTCAGGGAGGTGTTAGGAACAACTCCCTGGTTTATCTCAGTAATGATCAAGAAATCAAGATATTCAGAAGCCTTCGTATGGAAAGCATGTGGCCCCATGAACAATATTGTGTACCACACTGTGCAATAAAAAGAGTTTAGTGTGAGCCATAGAAATTAAAGTGGACCGAAGCTATCAAGTAAGTTTGGCTAGGCTCTACGGCAACAAAGCAACGGCGCGTAAAACAAACATCACGGCGTTTCTTTTGCCCCAGTTATTGGCGGAGAAACTTCAAGTTTTCAAGTTAGTAGTATAAAACAAAATACTTGGCACCATGACTATCCCTGTTTGTGAATTACTCCTAATCTTTCGAAAATGGTGATGACATATAACTTCTGAAGCGGAACTTACACACTGTACGTACGGAGACACGCCAATCAACCAGCCGTCTGCCGTATAACGGAAGCGCCCTCACAATTTTCGTGGCTTCAGTGGTTACACACGCAGCGACGCACTGTATCAGCGTTCTCCCTTACTTTAATTAGGGAGTTGCTATTTGTCAAATAGCAACTCCCTGCTTTAATTTCTATGGTTTGAGCTTGCTTTCCGCGATTGCCAAGGGACCTTAAAGGGCATATGCAGTGAGTCGCCCCAAACTTATTCTGAAACAAAAGCTAAATCTCACCAATATCTATTTCCTTATAAGTATCTTAAATGATATTTCAGAACATACTGCATATTCAGATAAACTGTCCGCGTGAATTTCACAATTCAGTGAGAAAAATATTGCCACATGGTTCTCAAGAGCCATACATGAAGTGGCATACCCTGGGTACACTGATTATACCGCTTTCACACTGGCAAGATTTTCAATGGGTGCACCCGTTGAATGTCTCAGTATGAAAGGGAACTCTGGTGAAATACAGGTGAAACACGGATTCAATTTTCAGTATTATTTACCCTCGAAGCGTCGAGGGTAAACTACCGGGAAATACCGGGGTTTCACTGTCTGAAGCCACGGTGTGAAAGGTCGTCTCGGTGAAACGCCGTGCGAAATGCAGATTGAATATTGAAGTCATGTTTTGTTTGCGGTCACACACACGTTTTTCCATGGGCGTAGGAGTCCAATTTGATTTGGGAGGAGGGGGGCTGTAACGACTTGCCCGAAAAACGCAACAAAAAGTTTTTGCGGGCTCCGCGCTCGTCCTATATGTTAATGTACATATCATATAGACATACATCGGTTATAACATCGCAATGATCCCATGCCGATTACATTCAATCACTTTGGGCTTGTTATTACCCTTCCATATTGGTTATAAACTTTGTGGAAGTCCTTTACAATAGTCTAATAACAGGCGCGGTTCTAGATCGAGACTTTTGGGGGGGGGGGGGGGGGGCTTGAAACGGAAGAATCATAAAATTTTCTCTCAAATATGTAAATCGGCCACGCGCACGCTGAAACCAATGATAATGAAAACAGTACCATAACCAGGGACGGCGCAAGGTTATTTTGATAGGGGACATGGGTTGAGTGATCGCCGTCGTGGGGGATGGATCTAAGGGGAGGGGTGTCCCCTTCCTCTGATAAATTTTTGCTAATTTAAGGTTGCTTAGATGCAAAATGGTGCGTTCTTTATGTAATTTTTTGACTGATATATGACTGGAAAATGTTCATAACTTTGTAAATTCTAATTTTTGGTTGGGAGAAAGGGGGCCTTCTTAGGGGAGAGGTCTAAGGGGAAGGGTGTTCCCCTCCCTTTGAGAAATTTTTGCTAATTTAAGGTTGCTAAGATTCAAAATGGTGGGGTCTTTTGGTTATTTTTTGACTGATATATATGGCTGGAAAATGTTCATAATTTTGTGAATTCTAATTTTTGGTAGGGGGAAAGAGGGCGGTCCTAGGAGAGAGGTCTAAAGGGAGGTGTTCCCCCCTCCTGTGAGAAATTTTGGTTACTTTAAGGTTGCTAAGATGCAAAATGGTGCAGTCTTCGGGACAGTTTTGACTGATATATGGCTGGAAAATGTTCATAACTTCGTGAATTCTAATTTTTGGTGGGGTAAAAGAGAGCTGTTCTAGGGGATAGGTCTAAGGGGAGGCTTCCCCCTCCCCTTTTGAGAAATTTTGGTTACTTTAAGGTTGCTTAGATGCAAAAATGGTGTTGTCTTTGGGATATGTTTGGACCCGATCATATGAGTTCAAAACATTCTTAATATTTTTGGTTAGGTGAAAGAGGAGCCTTTTTTGTCTAAGGGTATGTATCAACAAACCTCCTGAAGTCCCCTTTTGGATACATTACTGCCTTCTAGTCGGGGAAAGTTTTACGCAAAAATACGTGCGTGGAGTCCACAGAAATATTCTCGAACTATTAAGAAAATTTGCATTGCTTCATTTGTGCATTATAAAATCGTATCTTAAGGCTGGTAGAAACCGGAATATGGCCTCTTGGAAGCTCTGGATTAACTAAATGGATCAGATATAGGCCTACCCCGCCCTCCTCTTTTCTTCTCCTTAACGTCTTCTTTTCCTACTCTTTTTCTCGTTTCCTGCAAATTACAGGGGGATAGGCCTCCCTTTCCCCTGAGTGGCACCGCCCCTGACCATGACATAGATGTAACGTATATCATACAGGCATATATTTCTTTTATTTACAAGAATGTAGCAAACGTTACTGAGAGATACGAGCAACTGGACCTGTTCAAATTAATGGGAATAACGATTCGGCCTGTAGATTTGACTTAAAAGGACTGCTAGTATACTGCTTGACGAGATCAGCGACGAAATGACTCGTTTTAAACTTCCAACAGATGATTAATCCGTTAACTTGATTTACATGTACGTACATATTATCATAGATGTTACTTATGTTAACTACTTATCTGACCCAAATTCCATTGTATGAAATCGTGAACCTAATATGTGATTTCGAGACAGAGACGACAGTTTCCCTTGACAAACTAAATCCACTGGACCAAGATGTGCACAAGTGTATTGGGCAATTTTGTTTTTCTCAGTACACGCAAATATAGCATAACACAACCTCTGAAAATTTTTTGGGGGCTTGAGCGAACTTTTGGAGGGGGCTTGAGCCCCCAAAGCCCCCCTCCCGCAAAACCGCGCCTGCCTAATAATGATAATAACCAGTGGCGTAGCCGGAATTTATCTCACAGGGGCCATGTAGTATGGTTGTGTGATTGCCGGCCTTGGGGAGGGGTTTCAGGGGAGGAGTTTCAGGGGAGGAGGTTGAAATTTTTGAAAAAGTTAGGTGTCGTTACATGCAATCTAGTGCCACATATGCTACCTGTGAAGTAAAATTTGTGTTAAAAAATTTATGTATATTACCGGTTATACTAAAAAATATCAGCATTAGTGAGGCATGGCCCAATGACATGCATGCCCTAAATACGCCACTGATAGTAACAATACAATAATACAAGCTAAACCACACTGGTGAATTACCGAATAGGTAAGGGTGCAATTCAAATCAGAACTTAATTTTATTCACCAAGGAAGTTTTTTAAACTATTGATTTACTTTAGCTACATCATTGCAATTTATTTTTCTTCCAGTAGGTGCCAGAAAAATTCTCAGCATATTGCCCGAATTTTCACAGAAATTTTTGGTTGGGGGCTGCAGTCCCCCAGCTCCCCACCCCGCCTCCCCAGGCAGAGGCTACGCCTATGCGTTTTTCGCTGGCCAAATTGATTCGCACGTAATACATAGCGTTCGCATGAGTCTTTTGTATTTCGACTTATTTCATTGTAATACATTTCTATTTCAGTAGACACGAGTGAATTGCAAATATCTTTATAGCAGCTCCTTGCTTTAACACGTGTCCTGGGTATGACGTTAAACTGCATCCAGGTGGGGTGAGGAGGTAGTGTGTGGCGAGTAGTTTGTCCCCAACTATCGTCTATAAGATGCGCACATGATACCGTTATTACTCATCCCACGACTGGCGGGTTGTCGACGCCACGTTGCAAATTGATCGTTGTATTCTTGCTGCAGTATGAAAGGACGGTGTTGGAATTTTCAACGGAGGTTCACCGTTTAGTCCAACGGTGAATCCAATGGTGAACCACCGTTAGAAGCAGTGTGAAAGGGGCATTAGTTAGGGAGCTAGCCCCTAGTAATCATTTACACCATTGGAAACGAAGGTTTGGTTGTTTCTTTATATCAAAGACACAGTGGGGACAGATGAAATGGATTTCCAGTTAGTACAGCATTCTGGTCCATTAGGACAGGCGGGGCCTAAATGTCCCCAAAAGTGACCTTCATTTACACTTTTGAGAACAAGCTGACATTCGTACATAGTAAGTCTACTTAAACCCCTAGTTTGAAATCTGTAGAGAAGAGTTCTTGGAAATTCACTGCTTAAGAAAGGCCTAACTTGGGGATCCAGTGTCCCAATTACACTTTTGAGAACAAAGCTGTATTTGATACCATATCTTCCACTTAGATCGAAAGTCCCAAAAACATGACTCTAGAAGGATGGTCCAGGGCATTTCAGCTTAAGAAGGGCCCAAAATAGGCTCAATGGCCATTTGTACTGTTTTGGCAGGCTAATTACTTCCCATGGAAATACAGTATACAATGCAAACCTGAATATGAGTATGCAGAGTAATTGACAGCCAATTAAACACAATCTGCCTTCAGAACTGCAGTATATGTCATATTTTTTTTTTTTAAATATAAGTTTTCAAACGTTATTTTACTTCAATAGAGCAGATTCCCGTCTGGGCCCTACTGAAGCATCAGAAGGCCTTCAAAAGTGACATAATAACTGTCTGGCCACAGGCCTGTAAGACGTATCAAGCAGGGCCACGTACCGTACCCTCCCTTTTCAATCTTTAATTGGCCGGGGTTCAAAAACGGTCCTTTAAAGGTGATCGGTCGTCTTGAAATATTCTTTGTGACGTCAGCCTTTTCTTGACATGTTTGTGCAGTCGCCACTGTTCAACGGATACACCGTACAAGTAGCTATGATGACATCGGTATAGCTAGTAGGTATACAGCTACATGACGTCTCTTCTTGCATGCTTACCGATTAGCTATACCATGCTTGTACGGTGTATCCGTTGAACAGTGACGACTACAGAAACATTTCAAGAAAAGGCTGACGTCACGAAGAATATTTTAAGACGACCGATCACCTTTAAGATACTTCAGAATAGGACATAATGAAAAAGTCCTCTCATTGTCTCAATTAAACTTTGGAGAACAAAGCTAAAATTCACGTCATAATATTTCCTAACATCACCTATCACAACAATGTATACGGTAAGCTAAGATAGAAGGGCTCCTGGCATCACAGCTTGAGAGGTAATCAAATGGCCAAAGTAAATTTAATCTTTTGTCAAAAAACTATCTTAACCTTGTCCAATAAATAATGATCACAGTCATTTGTTATTGGAAAAGCTTCAGGCTTTGAGAAAGGCCTAAATCAGGACCCCAAATTAGGTCTTTCTTAGGCAGTGAATGCCCAAGAAACTCTTTTCTTCAGTTGCATATTTCAAACTAGGGGTTTGAGTAGTTTTATTATGTACGAATGTCGGTTTTGTTCTCAAAAGTGTGATGAAGGTCACTTTCGGGGACATCTAGGGCCCCACCTGTCCTTATGGCCCCGAATGCTGCACTTTAGAAATGAGTTTCACTTTCCCCACTGTGTCCTTGATAAAATGAAACCACCAATCCTTTCGTTCCCAAATAGTGAAAATGATTAGGGGGCTAGCCCCCTAACTAAACCATGTGGGAGACCCACAAAATCGGATTTTGACCAAAAAGACTCAAAATCTATGAGTGATGCCCTATACCCACGCCCTAGAAGGATGAGTAAGCCTACAGGCAAAATACAGCTTTGCTCGGGTATGTATGCATATTGTGTCTTCGTAATAAGACATATTTAGCGACGACTGGGTGAAAAATTTGACGAAAGATAAAAGCCAATTGCTATGCAATATCGTAAAGTTTTCTTTGAATTTGAAGTACATCCCTTTATTTATTTCTAAGGATATAAGGATGTAGAAAGGAATACCGTTAGTCACCTTGCGTTAATCTTGCAGCATAATACCCACTTCTATAATGGGCCCATCTAACCTAACCTAACCTAACCTAACCTAACCTATAAGCTGGGATCCCGCTAAAGGCGTAAATACGGGGGTGTGGAAGGGAAAATGAAGTCTCTGAGCGCCAAAAAGTCGGTCTCAAATCCAGTTCAGTGTGCCTTTGTAACAGTAGACCAGACATAAACAAATTCTGAAGTAAAAAAAAAAATCCTCAAAAATTCGGGTCGTACAACTGTGTAAGCGGGAGTCGGTCTCTAAGAAGAGTAGTCGGTCTAAAAATAGTTCACTCACCCCCCCCCCCCCCCCCCTGCGAATTCATGTATATACGCCCCTGTGCATAATCTATCAAAGGTACCATTAATTACGGTATTTGACGTTAATTTTAAAATGATAAGAATGGCTTTTCACAAAGCTAACCTTATTTTGAATTAGAGTGGGATCCGTGCAGTAGTCAGGTAGTAGAGTTAATATCTACAAACTCGGGGTTGCTTTCATAAACAAACAGGATCACAAAAGATGTAAAGACAACATGATCGATTCTTGTAGTACCGTAGTAGTTATTGCATGCAGTTAGGTCAGTGTTAGTTAAGTATGGCGGAAAGCAGACGCTATCTACTAGTCACGTACGTGTTTAACTTTGTACGTTTGGCAGACTTATATTCCTCGTGAGAGGCCGGGCTATCATCATAATAGAAGGATACTTAGCAAAATGTTGCTGCGGTACACCCCTGGTTGTCAGGGAGGGAGGGGGTGGCACCAGCATTTGCTCTACAAGTAGGGGTGTTATCTGTGGTATTCTCCCTAGGTTTGATAAGAAGGTTTCCCTGAGCAAAATTGTGGGTTTTCCCAAGCTCCTCGAGAGGGGGTGGCAGCAACTCGAAGAGTAAAAAGCGACGAGTTACCGGAAGAATGCGAACTCTAAAAGGTTAGGTTTTTAAAGGATAAAATTTGCAAATTTTATTGAAAATTTGCAAATTTGGGTTTTTTTCTGAAGGAAATCAAGTTGAAAATTCTTTATTTTTATTAAAGAATCTGCCCTTCTCATGAGATTCCGGCAACCATCCATCGAAGAACGATACTTAGCAAAATGTTGCGATGGTACACCCGTGGTTGTCAGGGAGGGAGGGTGGCACCAGTATTTGCGGCCCAACAAGGGACCAAGCTCCCCGACAAGGGGTGGCAGTAACTCGAGGTGTCGAAAACACAACGAAATTTCGGAAGAAGGAGAACTCAAAAGGTTGGGGTTTTTTGACAAAATTTGGGAATTTGATTGAAAATTTGCAAATTTGGTTTTTTTTTCTGAAGAAAAAATCAAGTTTTTTTTTTATTTTTTATTGAAGAACCTGTCCTGCTTGAAAGCAGAAACAGTAATCTCTTGAAGCGACTGGTCGTCGTAGGAGTTTACATACTTTATCACGCTACCGATTAAGGTTTCTAAGGTTTCTCGAAGAAATTGGAAAATTTCCCCGACGGGGCCAGGCCCCCCCCCCTGCCCTCACTTAGCGAGAGCTAGCCCTGCAAGGATGGGGTCGGAATTTCAAACTTTGTAGTGTAGACTGAGCCACCATCAGTTAGCGTGCCGCGAAGAAAGACTATTTTGCCTAAAAATACCTCCTAGATCACCGGAAATGACACTTCCCGGGCATTGTTTCGTCGTAGGAAACACTCCCCCGCCACTCCTTTTATAGAGCTATAGCTTGAAATCATTTTGAACTATTTTAACATTTTGACTGATATCCCAAGAAGTACGGGGAATGGGGAGTCTCCCACACGAGCATAAACTTCGTGATAATCATAATTAAGCAAATCTGTGATGCAAGGCATCAAAAAGTATTTTAACGTTGTCAATTCGTTCTTCAATATTCCTTGCAAGACTGCCGTTACGGCATCGTTAAGGAGAAATTTATTTTAATTTGACAGAAGGCCTAACAGTTTTGTAGAGGCAAAGTGTTTACATTCTATAGCCTCCGGAGCGGACGAAGTTGTTCGTTCCACTCATCGGTACAAAAAAGGTAGGGCGATTGCCACGTGTAGCCGAATTCAAGGAGCGGGCAGCCTCCGCAAGTTAATCACCTTCTTAATCGCACACTGGCTGAAAGAGAAATAAACCACAAACATTTTCATGGCAATGTTGCCAAGTCCTTTTACCTTAGGATACCTTAGGAACCTCAGTGGACGCAGGTCTAATGACCTCTATGTCCGCATCTTCTTAATCTTCATGATCTGGAACTGTAGTAACGATCAAAGAGCTGTGGGTGCCTGCCATACTAAACTTACAAAAAGTCTGCCTTGTAGTTATATAACATCTCATGGCCAGCCCAAAACCTATCCAAAGCCTTCTCAAACTGCAAAACAGTAGTTGCAGAAACTACACTCTCAGGAAGGCTATTCCAAATATCGACAACTCTACAGACAAAACTAAATTTTCTAATGTTGAGCCTACAAAACTCTTTGAGTAACTTCCGACTATGACCACGGGTATGAGTAATTGAACTAAACTTGAGAAAACCTTCAGTAACACCTCTGTCATACACACCTGAAACAATTTTAAAAACCTCAATCATATCTCCTCTTAATCTACGGTGCTTGAGAGTTGGCAGCTTAAGTTTCTTTAACCTTTCTGTATAAGTTAAACCCTTCAAGGATGGAATCAACTTAGTTGCCCTCCTCTGAACATTTTCAATAGCATCAATATCACGTTGATAATGAGGCGACCAAACAGCAGCAGCATATTCCAAATGTGGCCTAACAAGGGCCTGAAATAAAAGCTTGAAGCATTGCTCATCCAAAAATGTATAAGTACGTCTGATAAGGCCCATAATACTATTAGCCTTGTTTACTTGGTGCTGAATGTGCTCTGAAAAACCAAGACCACTGTCCACAAGAACACCTATATCCTTCTCACAATCCGACTTTTCCAGGAACACTTCATCCCCACTATCACCATATAAGTGGTAACTCCGAGGAAGACAATCATGGTACCTATTTAGAGAGACAGTTAAAACTTTGCACTTATCAGGATGAAACTTCAAGAGCCACTTGTCTTACCAGCTCTGGAGTTGATCAAGATCATTCTGTAAATTCTCAGTATCGTCCATACTTCTAATTTCTTTAAAAATTTCATCATCCGCAAATAAATAGGCCGTACCATTCACACACTGAGGTAAATCATTAATATATATAACAAACAAGATAGGACCTAAAACACTACCCTGCGGAATACCACTAGTAACTGCATGCTCACTAGATTCAACTCCATTAACAATAACCTTTTGGCTTCTTCCATTTAAAAAATCTTCAATCCATCGCCTAATTTGAATACTAAAGCCATATGCCCTAAGTTTCTCCATAAGTCTTCTGTGTGGCACTTTGTCAAAGGCCTTCATAAAGTCCATATATACAGTATCAACACAACCACCATTGTCTATCACTTTCGTCCACACATCCATAACCTTCAACAACTGCAGTGTAGTCGATCTCCCAGAAATAAAGCCAAACTGCCTGTCACTAAACAAATTATTCATCTTCATATGGTCCACCATTAAAGATCGAATTATTTTCTCAAGTATTTTGCACGCTACACTTGTTAAACTGACTGGCCTATAATTTCCTGGAAGAGCCTTGTCACCTTTCTTAAATAATGCAGTAATATTGCCGACTTTCCAAACATCTGGAACTTTACCAGTGGAAAGAGATAAATTAAATATTTTAGTCAACGGCTTTGTGATAGTCTGGGCTAATTCTTTTAATGCCTTTGGATGAAGTCCATCAGGACCAGGTGATTTGTTGACATCCAAATCTTGAAGTAAGTTCAAAACATCGCATTCCTTCACCATCTTATCCATACAAGGACTAACAACCTGAACCGGTTCCACAAAAGGAACTGGACCCGCAGGTTCAGCAGTAAAGACACTGCTAAAAAATTTAGCTAGGACCTCAGCCTTTTCATTATCATCTTTAGTCATTTTAATCTCACCACCAGCTTGATTTGTCTTTAAATTGGGTATTCCTGATTTAATTTTACGCTTTGAGTTTGCATACTGCCAAAATTTTTTAGGGTTACTCTTGATATTTTTGGCAATATCCTTTTCCATGATTACCTTTGCCTTTCTTACTGAATTTTTCACTTGGTTTCTGAGTCTAGTATAGTCATGATACTTCTTTTCGTCTCGTGTTTCCAAATACCTCTGCCAACAACGATGTTTTCTCTTTATCATAGAGACAATCTTATCATCAAGTGGAAGATAATTATGCTTTTTTGCTTTAATGATTTTTTGAGGATTTGTACTTGGTACAAACTCATTCACAGCTTGATTAAATAATAGCATAAATTTATCTGTTAGCTTATTAACATCATCACCTTGCAAAGCTTTTCCCAATTGCAATCTAGCCTCTGGCTCATTCCCACGTAATTACCTTTAAAAAAGTTGTACTTTCTTATAACATTTGTACATGGGTCAAAATAACATCTAAAAGTAAACTGAATTACACAGTGGTCACTATGTCCTAAAGGACTGGAGTATTGTACATCCTGGACCATGTCCTCCTCATTAGTGAAAATTAAATCCAGCATACTAGGTTCACTGTTAACTCTTGTTCTAGTAAACTCCCTAACATGTTGGTAGAGAAAATTATCTCTGACACATTCTAAAAAATTTGAACTTGCTTCATCACCATTACAGCTTAGAGAACTCCAATTGATTCTGGGAAAATTAAAATCCCCCATGATTAAGATATGAGAGTAACCAATTTTGGTAACCTTCGAAATGAGGGAATTTAACTCATTTAAATTGTCCACATCACCATTTAGACTCTTGTAAATACAACCAATCAGCAACTTATTATTACCCTGTAATTTTATGTTAACCCAAACACTTTCTTTAAAGTTTGAATGTACTTGACACTCGTCAGCCAACACCCCATCTCTTATATACAGAGCCACTCCTCTCGATAAATTGCCTGTTCCATTTGACAAAAATATGTTGAAACCTTCAATATGAAGCTCTGCCTTACCAGGAAGAAATCTGTAATTTTTAGGATAGACTTCAGTGATACCAATAACATCCACTTTGCTACTTTTAACCCTCCATTTTAGTTCATCAAGTTTGTTAGATAGGCTGTCAGCATTTGTATAAAAACAATTCAACATATCATGCTGAGTCATCATTTCTCGATTTAAACTATTAACACTATTTACATTATTTACAACACTACTCCTTGTAGACTTCACTATAACTTTACTTTTACTTTCATCACCTTTCTTTCCCAAGGAGGCCCTCTCACAACAAACTTGAAATCCCCCGATCCCAGCTCCTCGTTTTTTTGTTTTGCTTCAGCAAATTTCTTTTTATTAATTTCCCTTTCCTTTGGAGTCATATCCTGGGCCACACTTAAGAACCTTAGATCCTCAGAAGCTGAAGCCAAATTACCCAAGTTTGACAAGAACTTGCTTTTTGATTTTGTATCTTCAAATATGACTCTCATGGGTCTCCTTTCCACACCGCCCCCTTCCTTTACTACCCTCTTTCCTAATCTTGTTACATTTTTAATTGCTTCAATATCAGACTTCATAACTTTGCATAGCTTATCCAATAATTTGAAATCCTCTTCTTTGCGAGCCTCCCCATCTCTTTTGTCCGACTCTTTTGCATTGAAAATGATAACATTCAACTTCCTTTGTTCACTTTCACGGAATTCAGTTAATTGCTCATTTACAGCTGTTTGAACATTTTCCAGGCAAGCGCCACCCTTTTCACTTTCCTTTATCAAATTCTGTACATCTTCAACACTTGTTTTTTGAGATATCTTTTCCTCCAAATCATTTAATCTTTTCTCAAACTTACTAAAATAATCTTTACATCTCTCCTCAATTTCCTTTTCTATCCTGATACTTTTAACAGCCTTTTCTTCACATGGTGGACAGTACCAATGAAGATCAGATCTTTTTGCAAAAAGCTTGTACTCAGCTGCAGATAAGCCTAAACATTTTCTGCAAAAATGCTTTCCACAATACTCACATTCCAGAAGCTCGCACTTCCCCCCTGAAAATTCCTTGTCACAAAGTTTACATAACCATATTTCCTCTGCACCTGAGCTCTCATGGCCTAGCAATAGACCTGACTCTGAAGTTGATAATTTTGGGGTTGACATTGCTCCTTGCTAGGTCTACCTTATCTCAGATGCCAATAATAATCCTTCAGTGCAAGTTGAGACAAACAAGAACCAAGACCCAAAACACTAATGTAAAACACACTTAGCCTAGGTCTAGGCTATACCTGACAGGCATATAACCAAATCAACACCAAAAAGAGGAACTAAATACCTTCAAGCTTGCAATGTCATTACCAATACCATAGTAATCTCTCTTTATCAATAACATTTTTGCTTGAAATTAAGTCGCAAGTCAATAAAAGTGCGACTCGAGTCCAAAACTCTACCTCATATGCCTTATGCCACAACCAAAACGTCACAAACAATGAACACTAACATAAATACAATCAGATCAAAAAGAATTGCCAAAGATAGCACTATTTTCCTTCTAAACGGTCGTATAA
Source organism: Holothuria leucospilota (assembly GCA_029531755.1). Taxonomy (NCBI): domain Eukaryota; kingdom Metazoa; phylum Echinodermata; class Holothuroidea; order Aspidochirotida; family Holothuriidae; genus Holothuria; species Holothuria leucospilota. The sequence goes on from CM055977.1 coordinate 41,101,101, forward strand.
CCAAACTTTTCACAAAATGATGAGTTGTCACCACTCCTCTTAGACAACACATCCTTCTCTCACACTAGCCCCATAACGATATTGAACATTTCACTAAATTACAAGAAATTCGAAACTTTGCCAAACATAGAACCCATTTTGCATCTACACCAGCTTACATGAACAAAACTTTCTCAAAGGGGAGGAGGAAACCCCTTCCTCTTAGACCCACGCGGCCCTTGATAGCACTTAGGCTGTACGAGGTGACAAAAGATCCCCCGAATGCAAAGTATAGGTAGCGTACGCATATGTACCAGTTACTCCGACTTATATAGGTTTATCTGAATGCAGAACCTGACCTTTCATTAAGCAATGACATGACATCATTATTCCTTGTATTTCCTTTCCTAAACAAAATTTTTTTTCTATGGACAATTTAATAAACTATGTGGCAGAAGGCTATCGTATCAGGAGCGGATCCAGAAATTTCGAAAAGGGGGGGGGGGGGAGCTGAAAGCCCCCTTGAATATTCTCCTAGATTAACATTATAATGCTAATTTTCGCGTATTTGTTATTGTTGATGTGGCGAAAAGGGGGGGGGGGGCTGAGGCCGAAAAATCCCCAAGTGGATCCGCACTTGCGTATCTTCCTGACTAATTCAGTGTGTTTAAAATTCTGAAAGAAATACCAGTGTGTGGGGAAAATTACTATGAAATTCCGCCATTTTGCATGAAAGTATCATCAGCGGAATTAAAATAGGAGAGAGACACCCCTCCCTGCGTACCCCTCCCCGCGTACCCCTCCCCAGATCTACAAATATTCACACCTGTCATGGACCAGCATTCCTTAGTCAAAACATATTCTATTTTCAATTGAGTTATACCAAGTTCACGTAAATTTTCAGAGTTAACAATCAGAACCTTTTAGCCCATACCGCAAAGTGATTTTAAATTGTCTTTATTATTTTCTTTTTCTTTCTGGAGTCATAAATGTTCACAAATCCTTAATGTTGCGACGCAACTCACTAAGGCTCGAAAGAGGCATATCCTAGTGCCATTTGGGAGGTATTTAGGGCACAGTTTTTTTTATTCAGTCATGCTCAGCAGTAATGAAGAAAAAGTCAAACGTCTAATGAAACATAGTACTGAAATCCGACAATAACCCAAGAACATCAATCGAAAGCTTCTCAATAGTGGGGGTGGGGGATGACCTTAACCACCACTACTTCAAAAATGAATCGCGAAGCCCTAGAAGTGAGGGGTCCTGTGATTACTTCAGGTAAAAACATTATCATTTTGTTGAGAAACTAAGGATTTATGATAACGTTTTGATGGCACCTTAACGTTTCCGTAAAAAAGACATGGCTTTGAATTTTTTCTAGCATTTTTGTTTATTTTTTTGTTCTGAAGGAGAGTAGTATTAAAAAAGAATCAGGCCTGTAATTTTGCAGGGGTGGATCCAAGATTTTTTCACAGTAGTTGCTCCTTCAAGTGGAAGAGCTGCAAGGGACCAAAGTCGACCTTAGCTTCACCATGGTCTAAAAATGTGGTACTCCAAATCCCCTCGTCTGAATTCTCATTGCTCCTTTTCAGTGTCTCCATTTGGTAATTACCGCGGAGTTTCCCTATGACAGTCTCATGGTACCAGCCAGGGGATAGATTCCACAACCAAAATATCACTAGATAATGAGAGGTTCTAAACATGTTATTGATTCCAAAGATAACACAATTTTGCATCCAAGCCGGCCACCTTGCATAAACAAATACTCTGAAGGGTGGGGGAGTTGTCACGCCTCCACCCTTACACCCGACAACCCATAATGAGAACAATTGACCAAATTATGAGAATTTTTCAACATTTGATCAGTTCAAACTTTTGCCAAAGACAGTTCAATTTTGCAAGTAAGCCACCTTAAATGAACAAAAAGTTCTAGAAGGGGAGGGAACCCTCTCCCCCATTAGATCCCTCCCCAAGGACGGCACGTCTAATCGAGGTGACAAAGGAAGGATCCGAGACGGTTGCAAACTGTCATAGCCACGCATTTATGCAATCTTTATACCGACTCTCTGGGATAGGTGGGGTGGGAGTACTATATCTTCTGTGGTGCCTCCCCAGTCACCACCTCTAGCTAGCGGGTGCCACTGATCGTGCAGACGACTGTACCCATAGCAAATCTCTTGCTAAAAGTATACAAGCGACAAACAGTGACGCCAACATGTATTGCATGTGAGCGCAGTGGCGTAGCTAGATATTTTTTTTGTGTGTGTGTGGGGGGGGGGGGGCCGGGCAAAAACAAAAAATTTCCGACAGATTATTATCTTGAAGTAATGATGTACTATCTAAGTGTAGCGCCACCATCAACTGGCGTGTAGCTCGAGGAAAACATTAGATTAAAAGATCTCCGAGATTGCCTTAAATGACACTTCCCCTTTCCCACCCCCCCCCCCCCCCACCCCCCCCCCCCCCCACCCCCCCCCCCCCCCACCCCCCCCCCCCCCCACCCCCCCCCCCCCCCACCCCCCCCCCCCCCCACCCCCCCCCCCCCCCACCCCCCCCCCCCCCCACCCCCCCCCCCCCCCACCCCCCCCCCCCCCCACCCCCCCCCCCCCCCACCCCCCCCCCCCCCCACCCCCCCCCCCCCCCACCCCCCCCCCCCCCCACCCCCCCCCCCCCGCCCCCCCCCCCCCCCCCCCCCCCCCCCCCCCCACCCCCCCCCCCCACCACGCCCCCCCCCCACCCAAAACCCCACCCCCCCCCCCCCCCACCCCCCCCCCCCCCCCCCCCCCCCGCCCCCCACCCCCCCCCCCCGCCACCCCCACACCCCCCCCACCCCCCCCCCCCCCCCCCCCCCCCCCCCCCCGCCCCCCCCCCCCCCCCCCCCCCCCCCCACCCACCCCCAATCCAGCCCCCCCACCCAACCCGCCCCCCCCACCCCCCCCCCCCCCCACGGGAAACCCACGGGACGTCACTTGAGAAGATCTGTAATTCCACTTACAAGAAACACTTATTTCCTTCAATGCGGAATTTCAGTATTTACACTTGAAGCCATGAACGCACAATGACTGGGTTTTGCAAGTTCATGGACATCATTGGTCAGTTATTTCCTATGATATCTCCAAGTGGACGCAATTTTATATCGCGGTTCAAACTACTTACGCGCTCACAACGGGAAAGCAACTAGCGCGTATGTTTCAAGCCTGAGTGCGCAGAACGTGCGTCAAGTATTGCCGGATAATACACAGGAGAAATGTATTCTTGGGCGTATAGAACGCGTTGTGTAAAAGTGCACGCACGCTAACCTCTTTTTAACGATGAAAAGTTTCTGTAGACGCGTTCTTATATTTGTACACAAATCGCCGGAATAGAACGGCGGCCATGTCAAATAAACACTTCCGCCCCGATTATTAAGCGTTCTCCATGGGGAGTCAACTGAGCCTAACAGTGTAGATAAGTAGTTTGGAATCTATGCTGATATCTTTGTGGAGTTCCACATTGATGTGCGGTCCTCTAGTTGTATACGGCCTAAGCACTTGCCTGAGCTGCGATTGAGATAAAGCAACTCCGTAGGATTGCCCCTCTTGTATTGTGATTTTCGTCACTTTTAAGTGTGTGTTGTGTTTGGTCCAATTTGTTTTCTAATATATCAGAATATCTCAGAAGAGGAAACCATTTCCACACACCATGAAACTTCGCACATATGATGAATGTGCCGAAAATACTACCAAAAAATATATGGTTATCATTGGCAACCAAGTCAAAAGGTCACGTGACAGAAAGAAGTCCAAAGGCACGAATTTTATTAAAAAAAATCACATTTTTTAATATTTTTTAAATAATTCAGAAGGGGGAAAATTCACACATATATGAAACTTCACACATATGATGAAACGTGTCTAATGACTACCAAAATATATGGTTACCATGGCAAACAAGGTCAAAGATCAATTTTTTTGTGAAAAATCACATATTCCTTAGCGTCTGGTCCCGCCGGTATTAACATTGATGATAGCAACGTAAATCAACAGTACACAGTGTAGAGGCGATTAGTCTACTTGTTCTGACCAAAGATATTATTAAACATAAATTCCAAACTACTATACCGTACACTCTGTAACGCTCAGTGAACTCCTCGTGGAGACGCAAATATCGAAGTGTGAATTTTGACATGACGTCGTTTCTTTTCGGCGATCTGCGTAGCCGCGGAAATAAGAACGCGTCACGTTACAGAAATTTCATTGTTAAAAAAGAGGTTAGCGTGAGTTGTCTTTTTACAAGGCGTTCTATACAGTGCGGAATACATTTTTTCTCTGTGTATTATCCGAAATACTTGACGCACACTTCTGCGCTCTGGGAAGAAGACAACACTTGAAGATTTCTCGTTGTGGGGGCGTTAGCCTCTGTCGAGTCTTTTCGGCGAAATTCTTCCCTCCTCCCCCCCGCCCCCCCCCCCCCCCCCCCCCCCCCCCCCCCCTCTGGAAACACTGGCTGTTATCTCCTCTGTGATATACTCCCCTTGGAAATCGCTACGCCGGAAATGCCGACGCTAGATCCAATGGCAGAGATACGAGGGCCTAGCTTCAATCGTGTAGAGCGCGTCGTAGGCTACTTTCAAATCGAAGTAGGCCCCTAAATAAAGTGAGGGATAACACAACGGCAGACAGAGAAACACAGCCTTGACAAAGGCTATGGGGGCGTAAGAAGTAAGAAAGAAACACGCATTATAAAAGTGCGTTACTTAAAGCAGGGACTGGTTGTTAGGACAACTCCCTGCTTAAAGATATAGGAACTGACTAATGAATGTAGCTGCAAATACGTGTATTAACTTTTAAACCAGTCATTGTGCGTTTCATGTTCAAAGTGTACTTATTTTGTATTAATGCTGTCAAGAAGAATTAAACTTACTTGTAAGTTAGAATTTAGTGTTGAGGAATGAATACTTACTTAATTACAATGTTCGAAATAGTATTAATACTTTTTGTAAGACAACCTGCAGCCTGTGCTTTTCTTAAAAACTATTGAACAGTGATCAGCACTTCCGCCCCATATTTTGGGCTCCATGGGGAGTCAACACGGCCAATTCTAATTTTGGAATCTATGCTTGTAATATTTTTGGTACTGACTGTCCATTCCAATGATGTGCGTGCTGACACGAGCAAAGCATGAACATCGTATTTTGTGCACATATTTTATTGTATAGCGCACTGAAGGCCGCGTTCTTTTTGCACAACAACAAAAAGGGCGCATGCATGGAGGGAAATTAGTACGCGTACAGACGCCTCAAACACGGTCCACACTGATCTGCTTATGTATGTTGATCCTAAACATAGATCAGTGAGCCAAGGGGGCGGGTCGCCTCCCTCCCACAAAGCCTCCGAAGGCCTCTGTTCGGGAAATTTCTAGTCTCTGTCGGAAATTTTTACCACCTTAATTAAAAATTCTCACGGACGGAAAATAGTAGCTAAAATTATATTCTTAGGGGTTTACTTACAACACAAGTATGCATATCATATTATGTGCACAGATTTTCTGTATTTCGCACTGAATTCGTCCTACTTACACAGCAAAAGGGCTCATGGAGACGCAAATACCAGGGCGGAAGGGTGGATTTGACATGCGCGCCTTTCTATTCCGTTATGTGCGTATAATAGGCATGCATTACAGAAAACGCCATTGATAGAACAGCGCAGGTTGCGTGAGCATTGTATACACGCAGAAAATAGGTATAGCCTGTCTTTTTACCTAAAATACTTCACGCGTACTTTTGCGCTTTCTTATCATCGATGAACGCGCTGGTAGTTGCTTTCCCTTTAAATGTGAGCGCATGAAAAATTAAAGGATATAAAAGTGCGTAATTTGAAGTTACCATAGAAACTGACATATGAATAGACTATGAGTTTCAGTTCAAACCCCTCATTGTGCGTTCATATTCAAGTGCACATATTCGGAGACCGAGGAGCCAATAGGGAGCTTTAGATTGCACGACGCGGACGTCGGCTACGACGTAATGACGTCATGTTGTAAACTATGCGCATGCGTCGACGTGAACTTCACGTTGTCGGTGTAATTCTACACCGGGAAGTCGCTCGTTTTGGCGTTGTGGCCAGAACGGCAACGAGAGGCAGCATATGACGTCAAACAATTTTGTTGCCATGCCGATTGTTGCATTAGAAACTTAAAATACGCGTTGCACACATATCATAAATTCATCGTCGTCCATTATATCAGTTAAATAACCATAGCAATTGCTTTACGAACTCGATGAAGGTTTGCTACTCTCCAATTTAGGCCTACATAAGGAGTACTTACCTGGCGCAGGAGTATCCGTGATCAAGACGGTGGAGCTTCCAGTGGGACCTGTTCTATTCAGCCAGTCTAGAACAGGACCACTGTCGGGTGGTGTCAGTTAAGTCAAAGTTTGTCCCTTTAGGACGTTGTTATCCCTTCAGGGAGCAGAACTCCTTCAGGAGTATTGTTTGGTTTTCGCCCCTGGCTCTTCGCCAGAGAGTCAGGGGACTTTTGGAAAAAAAAAAGGAGTACGTTTGACTTATACTAAACACTGTTACCATTAACGGATCGGTTTTGCGCGTCTGCTACTCAAACGAAGTTCGAATATCACCACGCGACTTTCATGCCGCGTCGTAGAAATCTAAAGCGCAATAGTTCCAGGGCGCGGACGTCAGCTCGACGGACGTGAACTGTAGGTTAAAACGCCGCGTCGCCCTGCCCACGTCGTGTAATCTAAAGCTCCCTAATTTTGAAGTGCGGGCCGGGGGCTAATCATTGAAGCCGCCCAATATTTTCAATAAAATAAATGCAGTTTCATTCGGCCCAAAATGCAGTTAAAGGCATATGAAAGAGTAACACGGCAGAAAAAGTGCGTCTCCGCGGTCCCTGCAGTTACGTGTAGACCTTATGCCACTAGGAAGAGAAAAAGTTCTTGTCAGTAAGAAACATGGCTCAATGCATGTGCTAGCGATGAGATAAGCAACTCCGTGGATTGCCCTCTTGTTTTTTTTTTACCATGTGGGGAGAGACCTTTGTAAATAAAACCCCACATTGTGAAATTTCTTCCATTATAAAATCCCCAATATTTGACGTGCAACGTGTCGAAAATTTTGCATGGCCATCCTTCTAGCAACCCGTAGGTTGCATTTGTCAGAGTTTCGGTTTGCTGCCCCTATAAGGATCCCCTCGTCTGGCAAAGCTAAATCCTTGTGTCCGACTTTCTTCATGGGGGCAAACTCGGGGAAGGGCGATTCGTCTTCGCAGAAACCAAAATCGCCGGCCGACAGAGAGATGTAATTAAGTTAAGGCAAAATCATAGTGTTACGAAAATCGTCTTCCATCCTCCTAAACACTCCTAAATAATTGTGAAAAATAAGAAAGCGAACTGACTAAAAGACAAAAAAAAAACATCAAAAATATCCTTTGCAGACACCTTTAATGCACAGTTAAATTTTTAGGGTGTGATTGCTTTTCAGTGGCCTCGCCAAGAGAGTAGTGGGGGCGCTTGCCCTCCAAAAGTTGACTGTGCCCTCGAGTGCCCCCAAGTTCTCGAGTGCCTCCCCCAAGAAAGATTAGCTATTGGGTATATAAAAGTAAAAAAATATGCATAAACACACCGTTTACATATCGATATGAATCCGAGGACACTGTCACTTTACCAGTCCTTGAATCATGCGGCTAGATTGCACAAAATATTCTTAAACTAAAGTTTTGCGGAACACTTCCCTTGCAACTATGTGAAGAGATACCTTATTAGGAGATAAAGCCCACAGCTACCATTTCGGCATCTCTTTTGAAGTGGGACTACTGCGGCCGTGAGCCTTCTCCCAAACTGTCAGAAAATTGCAATTTCCATTGCCCTTTTCAACGCGTGTCCAATAAACGGGAGGATACTTCCCCTCACTCCCATAGGCTAATGCCCGTTTACTTTAAATACATGTGCCTTAAAATTCGCAAGGTGAAATGCTGCTCTCCCGAATCCTCGCCGAGGTGGAGTCGGCACAACACCAGGTACAGTGGCGTAGCCAGAGGGGGGCAGGGGGCAGAGTTCCCCCACAGAAATTTTGGGGACGCAATAGGCGATGTTGAAAAAACGAAGGAAAGCAAAAAAAAAATAATAATAATAATAATAATGATGATGAGATGATGATGATGATGATGATGATGATGCTGATGATGATGATGATGATGATGATAATAATAATAATAATAAAAACGAAAATAAAAAACGGCGAGAGGAGGGAGGGATGGCAAGATGGTGGGGCGGAGTGGGAGGGGGTTAGGCTCTAGGTCTCGGGGATGAGTAATGAAGGGGGAATCCGTAGCAAAACTGACGGCATATCTATTTTATGCAGGACGCATTGGCAATAGGCCCCCCAAAAGTCAATCAAAACCTTGGATATTAATGATGTCATCTCGTCTGAAAACAGTGTTCCGGATTTTTTTTTTCTCCTTTTCTTCAACAGATTATGCCTTTGGGACTGAACCCTAGCCCTTTTTCGAACCCTAATCCTGATTTTGAAACAAATAGCCTAAATAAATTCGAAAAAAAGTATTGGTTGTCGATGCCATTTTCACTCGAAGGGCGGGCCGCCACTCCAGGGGTGGCGCCAGGTTGGGGCAGGGGTCAAGGGGCTATGGCCCCCCCCATCGAGAAATTTTTACAGTTTCGTCGGGGAGTTTTAGTCGATACGATAAAGCATGCAGTCCCCGAAGGCGACCTGTTTTTTTTTTTTTGACCTGTTTTTGCTCTCAAGAGAACAACTTCTCTAATAAAGAACCCAAAAATTTTCGGCGCGCTACGCGCGCTGTAGGTTCACTCCATTTTCTTCAATATTTCCATTCCACATGGCTAGATAGCACAAGTCCTTTACCAACCTTACCAAGTAACATGTACCCAGAGTACAAAGCTTATGTAGAGGTCTTAAATTTCATTCTATATCGCAATGCCTAGTTGCTGTTCTCTAATGTGTGTCTGACTGTACGGTCAGTTAGTGAGGGAGTCCAGGTGGATTCGATACAATGGATGTTATCCCCGATACGGTCTTCATCCCCTACAGTTTTCTTTCTTTTTGTTCTTAATGATTACATGTTTTTTGTGGAAGCTTTCCAAAAACTTTCGCGCGCTTTGCAGTTTCACGATTCAGATTCAAAAGAAAGATATCAGTGCACAACTTGGCTCTTGAAGTATTAAGTTATATTATGCAAAATATGCCCTGCAGTGACAAGGGATGGTTAGGCTCCTTCAAATCCCCTTCTCACCATGCACCCCTTCGACATAGTGGGTCGTCGGAACTTGGGTTCGCTGGCATGGGCCGGCCCCCGTTCGTGAAAATTCTGTCGCCACCCATGATCGGTTTACTTGTTTTGGCTTTCAAAAGGATCATTTCTGAGATAAAACCCACAATTTTAGGTACGCTTTCCCCACTCTTCCTCAGTTCCGTTACTTAGAGCTAAATGTAGTACAATGTCATCTTATTCAAGTTCCGTAAACCGAGTTAATGTTCTCTTATATCTGTCAGGGATAAATATTGTGTTCACAGACTCGCTATCCAGCCTTTTAGCTCTTCACGGCCATGAGCAAAAACACCCCTGTGTAATAGCTCTCCGGGAAGCTTACTCCAATTTGGTGAGACTGCAGAAGTCGGTTGTGCTCGCGTGGGTTCCGAGGCACGTGGGCATACACGGAAATGAAAAGGTAGACACGCTAGCTAAGGAAGCCCTACAGACCGACAGATGGACATTACCAACCTCCACGTACCCCACACTGATTACCGTCCTAACGTCAACGGCTATATAAAATCAAAATGGCAGGAACTGTGGGATTCTTTCCCAGAGAACAAAGTATACCAGGTCAAACCAACGGTCGGGTCTGTCAGTCTGTGGGTAATGGAACCCCTAGAAAACGGAGAGATGATTTCGCACTGACTAGGGCACGAATCGGTCACACTTACCTAACACATGCTTATTTGCTCCACGGGGAAGAGAGACCATATTGTATCCCCTGTAATTGCGATGTCACCGTCAGTCACATTCTCGTCGACTGCTATGAATACTCCCATATTCGTCAGAAATATTACAGTGTACCAGACCTGAAGACATTGTTTGAAAACACGGACCCCACTCTCATCTTGGATTTTCTCAAAGAAAGTGGCCTTTACAGGAAATTTTGACATGACAGCCCATTTGCTTTTGTCAAGACTTTAGAATTTTGCCAAATGTTTTAATTCTTTTTTAGTTTTAGTTTTACCCTACCTTTACCCTGTTCTATCTAGCTGACACTACATAAGACATTCGTGTTGATGTGTCGTTAAATCCAATCTAACTAACTAACTTATATCTGTCGTGAGGTACGGCTAGTGACCCGTATGGGAGTCTGGCCCCCTTTGGGCAAATCCTGACGCCACCCCTGCGCCCCTCTAGAAACCCCGGAGGAGAACACTGGGATCTAGTGTAAAAGGAATAACCATTTTGCATCTAAGCCCTTCGAGGCAGCAAAAAAGTTTCAAAAAGGGAGGGATTATACACTTCCCCCAGGACTGCGGTCAAAATAGGGACGATGAGTCGACTTTGCCCCCTCACACCAAAAAGCTGGCTACGCCCCTGACCAGGTATATAAGTATATGAGACGAGGGCAGGGGCACGTTCCCCCAATATTTTTGGAAAACCCCGCAGTATGGGCAGAAGCTGTACAACTTTGAGCAAACTTCTTCAAAGCGGGCTTAGAGATTCGGATAAAAAACTAAATTGCACCCCAAGTCCAAATGGTCCCATACGTCTATGACCAGGGTTCATAAAGTGGTGGTATTTCCAAAATTTTCATAGATACTTAATGCCACTTTCTGCTTGCTTTGCGCGTTCATCAAAGGTGGTCTCAGCTGGCACTGGCCATCGGCTTTTTTTTTCATTTATTGCTGAAGAAAATGCAGGAAATAAAGTAACCATGACATTATTATAATAATAAGGCACCCAAAACCCAATAAACCACATTCAAGGGATTTTTTTCTCAACTTTTCTCAGCTAGCATCGGATCATGTACCTTTGATGCTCTAATGTTAAGGCTTCCCCTCAGTGGCATACTTGGAAGGTAATTGTCTCACACAGACAGCATTAATTCCTACCGAACAGCATGAGTGGATTTAAGTTTGAAAGTCCTATGCAAACTTTAACATGATCCGTCGTCCCCATCCCCGCACCCCCGAATAATTAAATGGTAATTAAAGAGTGAAGGGCTAACAAAAATGGTCAAATTGTCATTTCTATTTTTCTTCACTTGACCAAGCTTAACGGATGCTTGAGGTGCGGTTTGAGAGAACAGGGGCGTCATTAGACTTTCAAAGTGTGGGAGGCTGGGGGAACAGCATTTTGCCAGAGGGACAAATGCTTAGTGCGCATTTTCTGCCATGTTTGGAGATTGGTAAATGCTTCATTCTAATGATCACAGGTTTGTAAATAACCCAGAGCCATTGGGGGCTTTCGCACTGGACCCCGCAATGCAGTATTGCACGTCCCTGTACCCTACCAGGGGCCTGGGGTGGGCCGCAGAGCCTGCACGACCCCTCCAGCAACTTGCTCAGTCCTTCACCTTGGTGTGCTCCTCTGGCAAAATGCTGTGCCCCCCCCCCACACACACACACACACACTTTCAAAGTCTAATGACGCCACTGTTCTGTCAAACCGTACCTCAAGCATCCGTTAAGCTTGGTCAAGTGCAGAAATGTAAATAGTTGTCCACGAAATTCGAAGTCTCAGTGGCTGTGCTAGAGACTTCCGAATGGACTCGATGTCATCCTTAATTTAGAGGAAAAAAGAAAAATAGTTGGGGATCCCAAACAGCACAGGGCTGTGTCAATAAAAATACTAAGGGTGAACCAACCAGTCACAGTTTTGCGCATGAACGCAAACTCGTTTGCCAGAAGTTCATCCATCTTTCAAAGTTTGGAGATGAAGTAACCCATGTTTAACCGTTCAATTAGAGGTCTTTGATTGAAAATAAACTTGAAAAGCCTTTGAAAAATCTAATACAGCCTTGTCCGCGGTGGTACAACATTAGATATTATTTCAATAAATTCAGTCTTCAAAGATCTCCTATCCCCTTCCTCCATTCCAACAATAAAATTAAAAATCCTTTGTTCTCGACTTTTTATCCTGTCTTTGATGTACTAATTAATGCATTTCCGATGGATAATAATAACTAGGGAGGTAAATCATTTGAAAAGTAACTACAACACTGAAAAGATACCAATGCCCGGACTTTTGTTCCCTTTCTCTAAATCAGTGGTTTCCAACTGGAGAATCATCGCCCTCTGGAGGGAGTTTTTGCAAATGGGGGGGGGGGGGGATGAGCTCTAAGGGACGGTAGGGGGCGTTTTCAAAAAATGAGATACTTAGTTTAAACCGGGGCCTTACAGGTTTCGAAAAGCTTTCTTCTAGCTAAGCTCTGCGAGTCTAATTGGGTCCCATAAAAAGGAGATAAATGAAGTCAACAAGTCGAGGAAGTCTAACATTCCCTCTTCAGATGCACTACAACTTAAGTGTTTAATTTCATTTTCCCCGGCGAAAGCCCTCATATTCCCATCAGTCGCATTGAAAGCGTGGTCACTCTGCCCAAGGGTTCGTGACATAGGCGTAGGAGCCCAAGCTGATTGGGGGCGGGGGGAGGACTGGACCGACTTGCACGAAAAATATAACCCCCAATTTCCGCGCGCTCTACGCACGTTTCGACATGGTAATGTATATATCATATAGGCATGCATCGGTTACCCCCCCCCCCGCATGCTAATTACATACAATAATTTGCCGTGTTACTACCTTCTTTACTGGTTCTAATTTTGGCCGAGGTCGGTGATCGACGGCCTGGGGGAGGGGTCTAAGGGTTTCCCCCTCCCCCTCTGAAAAGTTTTGAAAAATTAGGTGTCCTTACATGCAATCTGGTGCCACATATGCTACCTTTGAAGTAAAATTTGTGTTAAAAAATTTACGTATTTTAGGTAGAAAAAAAATCGGCATTACCCCTTCTCTTTGAAAACTTGTGAAAAATTAGGTGGAGTCCTTACATGCAATCTAGCTGGTGCCACATATGCTACCTTTGAAGTAAAATTTGTATTAAAAAATTTACGTATTTTAGGTAGAAAAAAATTAGCATCAGTGAGGGTGGGGCCCCTCAATACACCACTGATAATCATAATATAAGTTCAACCATTAAAAAAACACACTGATGAATTAATACGGAATATATAGGACGGTGCTGATGCAATTCAAGTCAGAACTTTATATTAATTACCAAGGAAGTTTTTAAACTACTAATACCCTTTAGCTACATCATTGCATTATTTTTCTTTCAGTAGGTGCCCGAAAAATTCTCGGCATTTTGCCCGAATTTTCACAATAACTTTTGGTTAGGAGGGCTGCAGCCCCCAAACCCCCCGCCTCCTACGCCTAACGCAGTAGGTAATCGGAAGACAGTCAAAATCTGACGGGTAGTGCCTCATTCTTGTGTCGACAATTTTGTAAATACCCCAGGGCTTCCGGGGCTTCACCCCGGTCCCCCACTTGGATTTTGCCTCTCATCCACATTAGGGACTCTTGGGGGAAAGGTCCACACCTCGATGGGGCCTGGCATCTGTTTAATTCCTAAAAACTTCTCTGCCTTCGGCCTTCATCAATTTACCTTTTTCGTAAATCGTGCGTTAAAAATTCGCCTTTTTGAAAGAGAGTCAGTATTTTTAAGTCCCAACTCTGTTTTGTTACCCTGTGTCAAACCCACACGCAAGAACGATGTGAGGGTAGGCACACTTAATTTTAACTCGTACGGCTTGTATTATTGTTGTTTCATTCATAGCAATACTATGCATGCTCTATAGACGGGGGCAGGCCCACAGCCAGAGTAACCAGTTTGGGAGCACATCGATGTCGAAGTTTCTCTGGCCTGGGGGAGGGGCAACCCTCCCCTTTGAAAATTTTTGCCTATTTCAAAGACTCCAGATGCAAAATGGTGCGAAATTTTCCATTTTTCTTCTTATATTTGTATTCCAAAAATGCTGGTCTCCGTAATTAATTTTTCCTCCTTCAGTGCAAGACCTTTCATTGAAAACTATGGGGGCGGCACGTGCTCCCCGTGCCCTTCCCCCCCCCCCCATGGCTACGGGCCTGGACGGGGGAGGGGCGTTTGCCCAACCCCATTCGGAAACTTGGGGAGCCAAATAGGTTGGGAATCACTGCTCTAAATATATCCCGTCGCTCATCGATTTCGTTGGAGTATGCTGTGGATGGATGATTGGCAGCACCCTGATGTGAACATGGAAGTACTTCCTCCCACAGGCAGTCCTAGCGTTATATAGTAAATACTACATATATATATACATATATAATAATGGAAAGGTAGCGCACTTCACGGCCTTTCGGTACCAACTTCGCCTAACTGAATTACGATTTTTATGCCTTAATATCCACCTTACCTCTTTTCAATATATACGGATGTTTAAATCGCGTGTTCCAATCACTTGAGTAGTGTCATGGTTCATTTGGATAAAAAAATGTCTTCCAAAAAGAAACATTTCTCCGCGAAAATTTGGTTTCCACACTATCGCGTTCAGTGAAAACCAGAATCCGGGCCTGCCATTGGATAGTTCCACCCTCGTCATGACGTCATGACAAGGGCCATATACTATTCGAAAGCCGACGACTGAACGCGATAGTGTGGAAACCAAATTTTCGCGGAGAAATGTTTCTTTTTGGAAGACATTTTTTGATCCAAATGAACCATGACACTACTCAAGTGATTGGAACACGCGATTTGAACATCCGTGTGTATTGAAAAGAGGTAAGGTGGATATTAAGGCATAAAAATCGTAATTCAGTTAGGCGAAGTTGGTACCGAAAGGCCGTGAAGTGCGCTACCTTTCCATTATTATATATATGTAGTATTTACTATATAACGCTAGGACTGCCTGTGCTTCCTCCGAGGTAGTACTTCCATCATGCATGTGAAACTGATAGTAGTACTGTGTGGGGCACTGCGGTACAACAGGGAGTTGCTATTTGACAACTCCCTGGGTACAATACGTGAAACTCCTAGAAAACGGTCCCATGTCTATACTCTGCTTTCTGCATGCATATACGTGTACATTTCCTTGTCAGCAAACACCGTATGATGCCTGTGCATGACGTGCACGGTCCCAAGTACAGTATACGTAGTATATACTGTATTATGTAATGTCATGTTATGTACGTGAATAGACCAACAAGCTGGACAAACAAAGCGAAATGATCCAAACTTCACGGTTAAGCTGGTGGTAGGACTACGAAATGAAAACCATGTTCTGGTGAAAAATATCATAAAAAGCGAGAGGCATTTAAATTAAGGTGAGATAATTTCAATTCTTTCCGTTGCAAGTACTAACTCTGTGTGTGGCACGTCAAGCTTCCTTAACGACGGAAGTACTCGAATACCCTGAACGACAACAATGCAGTGGCCTAGCCTAGGCTAAGGTGTCAATTTGTAGGCTAGTAGAAATGTAGTGTTAGGCTATTGTGAGTGTGAGAAAGCAGTTCCACGAAACAGTTTGCAGTTTGGGTGGCCAGCGAAAAGTACCGTTGCGAAAATATCACCCCTTTATAGCTACCAGTAGCCTACGCCCCAGTGCTTTAACTTATGTTCACAAACACAGTTATTGTAAAACAGAAGGAACGGTCACCAAGCTCCTCCAGACCTAGTCCGCAGTTTGCTGACCTACAGTATGTGTACCAATAGCATGAAACACATTTATTGATTGTATTTTTCAGAACGTATCAAATTGTACATCGAGTATCACCCATATTCAGCACAAAGACAAAGTCTTTCATACAGCATTAAAATAATCTCGCAAATTTTGTTCTGATATCGGTAAACACAGTTTTATAGGTTTCACGCTATTGGTACACATACTGTAGGCCTAGTATTTGGGAAACTTTGGGGCTTCCCATACTAGGTCAGCAATATACCCATTGTCAAAATTGGGCTACCGCACCTTCAAAAATTTTAAATAGTCTCGAACTTTGTCAAATTCACGTATACTCCTACATAGTTGATCTCTACGGGTCCTTTATATGTTTAAGACCCTTCATTCTAAGATTATTTGCACTTAGTGTCCAAAAAGAGACCAAAAATTTTGATTAACACAAACGATCCTGTTTTGTTTTTTAAACATTCTGTGAAACTGCTAAATTGTGTAACTAGGACGTTCACACTATTGTATGCTAAATAGCACGCATCGCTGTTCAATTGTGACATAGTCCATAGCTATAGTTACGTTCATACACGCGCATACGCGTATTTAGCAACAATCACTGCAGCAACGCACGCAGACGATATTACTCTCACAGTAATATGCGGTCAAAAGTTTGTGTTGCAATAGCCTAGGCCTAGTTCAGGGAGTAAAGTGTACGTGAGAACTAGGCCTAGGTACCCTAGGCTACTCCAGACCTAGTCCGCAGTCTGCTGACCTAGTATTTGGGAAGCTTTGGGGCTTCCCATACTAGGTCAGCAATATACCCATTGTCAAAATTGGGCTACCGCAACTTCAAAAATTTTGAATGGTCTCGATCTTTCTCAAATTCACGTATACTCCTACATAATTGACCTCTACGGGGCCTTATATGTTTAAGACTCTTCATTCTAAGATTTTT
This sequence comes from Holothuria leucospilota, assembly GCA_029531755.1. NCBI lineage: Eukaryota > Metazoa > Echinodermata > Holothuroidea > Aspidochirotida > Holothuriidae > Holothuria > Holothuria leucospilota. Next base: position 41,117,751 of record CM055977.1, read on the forward strand.
TGCACTAAGTGTCCAAAAAAAGACCAAAAATTTTGATTTACACAAACGATCCTGTTTTGTTTTTTTTAACATTCTATGAAACTGCTAAATCGTGTAACTAGGACGTTCACACTATTGTGTGCTCAATAGCACGCACTGCTGTTCAATTGTGACATAGTCTATAGCTATAGTTACGTTCATACACGCGCATACGCGTATATAGCAACAATCACTGCAGCAACGCACGCAGACGATATTACTCTCACAGTAATATGCGGTCAAAAATTTGTGTTGCAATAGCCTAGGCCTAGTTCAGGGAACAAAGTGTACATGAGAACTAGGCCTAGGTACCCTAGGCTACTCCAGACCATGATCTTAACTGGACGACCTTGAAAAACAGGAGATTTGCCTTTAGATCACAGACGTTCGGAGCATTATATAGTAGGCTAAGTAATCATGAGTCGATCAGTATCATGAGTCAATCACTGCATTCTAAATGCCAGTACAGCGTAAAGGCGCAATGTGACTGCAATGTAAGCATGACCTTCATTGCATTTTCTTCAAACAACATGAAAAACAATTAGCCTAGGAGTAATTATAGAATGCAGGACCACATGTGACAATGTTCTTAGAGTGGATTTACGGATACGATCTTCCGGAAAGGAATCCCACAGTTCTTGTCATTTCGATTTTACAAAGCCAGGGTTTAGAGACAAAATATTACGAAGTCTGGGGAAGGAATGCCTAAGTGGATTCGTGGATACGATCTTGTTTCGGATCCTGAGCTATTTGAGAATTACACATAACACACTGGGTTTAAAGACAAAATATTACGAACTCCAGGGAAGCTTCCCTGAGTGGATTCGTGGATATGATCTTGCTTCCCCACCCTGAGCAGGGTTCGAAATAACGCATGCACACGTTCACCAATGCATGTAACTTTTTGTTAGTGCATGCAACTTTGAGTTGCTTGCCTGCACACGTGCATGTAGGCCTAGGCCGAATGGTAGTTTAAAGAGAAATGTAGTAAAGGTAGAGCCACAGATTTTCCGCTTGAAAAATCACAGAATTCCGTTTTTAACTTTAAAATTCTGTAAATTCTCATTGATTGTCCCTACTTATGCCAAGGCTATTATAAAAAGGGAAGAAACAGGGGTAATGTTAGGACTCAGTTTTTTAATCTTTCACTGTCATACTTCAATGGTGCATGTAAGAATTTATTGGTGCTGGTAAAATTTTAAAGTTATATGCACAGGTGCATGTAACTTTTTTTTTCTAATTCAAACTCTGACCCTGAGCTATTTGAGAACGACACACAACACACTGGGTTTAAAGACAAAATATTACGAACTCCAGGGAAGCTTCTCTGAGTGGATTCGCGGATTCATGGATACGATCTTGCTTCCCCACCCTGAGCTATTTGAGAACGACACACAACACACTGGGTTTAAAGACAACATATTACGAACTCCAGGGAAGTTTCCCTGAGTGGATTCGCGAATTCGTGGATACGATCTTAGTTCTACACTCTAAGCTATTTAAGAACGAAAAATTGAGATTGAATCTGCAAATCCGGATTCTAGGAAGAAATAAGCAGTGGACCTCTGCATTCTATAATTGTACCAACAATTAGCCCCCCCCCCCCCCCCCTTAGCCTATTTGCCTTGCTATTTTTGATGTCCAAAGCAAAAATGTTACTCATGGTCAAATTTTCAAGTTTCAGGATAGCCTAAATGTGAACTAGAAATTTGCAAAAATTACAATACAAAAAATGGTGACTAAAATGTCTTTGATGAAGCTCTGATTGAAAATTTGATAGAAAGGACATTATTCTCTATGATTATTTGTATAACTGTTAAGTGTGGTAATTTATAGCATTTTATTTGCTTATTTTTTGTAGCGATTGACTCAAGGTTCATTCATAAGCATTGTTGCATGTATTGCCACCTTCATTTCAAAATTCATTTTCTACGGATTACGCTGTAGGGACCAAGGGATATAACAGAGCCAAAGGAAAGCAAACACAGAAACACAAAGGTATTAAAAAGAAGACATCTGCACACTCTGGAGGCCAATGCAGCTCTGTTTAATTAAATCTCCAGCCTGTCTGGCCCTAACAAAGCTCAAATAAACATTGACCAATCACAAATAAAGTAGATACATGAACCAATCACAAAATAAAGTAGAAATAACTTAACCAACCAAAATCAGTATTCAAATTAGACTTAGACAGACTTAGTCACCACTTTTCACACAGTACAGCACATGTATTAATGCAGAACAAAAGCATGCCTTTAAAGAGGGATTTGCATCACCCCAAGTATGACTTTTACTTGGTGGTAAGCCCCGCCCATAATTGTTTTTACTGCTTCTCCTTGTGCAGACACAAACAGTTCACTGCTCAAGGCCACAGTCTGGTGAGCATATAAGACCCCATGTGTAATCAAAACATTCTCTGTTCATGCTGTGTAATATGAGCTGCTCTGCATCTTTTGAATGTTGTAACTCTGATGTCAATCAATGAGTAGTCACCAATTGAGAATTTTGCTAACCCCCAACTAAAAGTCATACTTGGGGTGATGCAAATCTGCCTTTAAAGTAACAATAACAATCATGCGCCAATCACAAGAGGGGACATTCCAGACATATACACTCTTTATACAGTGGGTGGGTGCACTTGAATGACTGAGAAAGTGCACAAAGCAGTGTCTGCTGTAAAACCTACTGAGTACTGTACTGAAAGCAGAAATCAAATACCACATATTACAGAGAGCCTAAGTACCAAGCCTTAATCCCTACAACGCAATCGGAACACCACCAAAATATAGCACAATGAGGAAGACATATAAAAAAACATTACAGCAAAGTTTTATTGATTTTTGTAAATGTTTTTAATATTTTTACGGTCACATTGTTCCTTAAGTGATCGACTCATGGTACGCCCAGTATAGATACATACACACTATACTTATATATATATTAAAAAGGTAACACAGCTTCAATGGTCGCTTCGTGGCAGTTGCGATTATCTGCGTAGCTATCCATTCCATCTCTCTCACAGAACACATAGGCCCAATGCAAGGTAATGTACAGCAGAAAGAAAGTCCGCTTTGCTGATGTACTGTAGGCTTCGTCATTCACCAATCACAACGCACGTCAGTGCTGTGAATCGCAACTGCCGCGAAGCGACCGTTGAAGCCATCCTACCTTGTTAATATATATATCTTATAGTGTATAATATGTATAATGCTCCGAATGCCTGTGCTTTAGATTAACCCTACTTTATAAAATCAACCAAAACCTAGTTGATATACCGAAAGAACACTTCCCAAAACCAGTGACACGGCCAGGTCTTCAAAGAACAAGCACGCAAACTTCCGTCAACCTGCATGCCGTATTAATGTGTACAAGTACTCCTTTTTCCCTAGAACAATCAAGGAGTGGAAGAAATTTAGTACCAGAAGGGATTGTCACTGTCAGTGTAACCAGTATTAACACGTTTAAAATTAACTTGCATTTTGATTAATTCATACACGTACCACCCACCCTCCCCGGAAAAGAATAGGGTAGGATGGCCCGTTTTTAACCCCCATGGTGTTTCCGTCCACCATGAACATTTTTGCTAAATTTGAATTTCATGAAGAAACATGTAGGCTATTTGCCGCCAAGTACTATGAACTACTGTAGGCCCAGGCCCAGGCTAGCCCTTGTGGAGTAGTGGCAATTCAAGATCACCAAACGTTTGACCCAAGCTAACCATTTAATATAAAAAATTCAACCTGAAAACCAAATGCATACTTTTGCTTCAAAATCATGTTTTCTTAAAATGGACGATAAGTAACATGAAATACTTCTAGGCTACATACTAAACCTTTACATCCATAAAATTATCATAAAATATGATAACCTAGATTGGGGTGTTGTAAAGAAAAGAACCTGCCCCAGAACTGTTACTGACCTCATTTAGGGATGCCCCTGAAATTCTCTTATGCATTTCTCTGCATCCCGTCTCAGTGCATTTTAATCCGTGGGCAGGGAAACACCTATTGTGCAGCGCTGTGATAGCTCCCTCACAATGAACAATAGCCATTCCGTAATGCCAGCTCACTGCTATGTGCAACCCTTTGTTGCTGTACTTTGCACAGGGTTTACGGTCGTTTCGCCCCCATGCCAGTTTGTTCTCAACCAGTTTGCCCCCCAAAAACCAGTTTGCCCCCAAGCAATGACCAGTTTGCCTCCAAAGACCTACCAGTTTGCCCCCAAATGCTGACCAGTTCACCCCCGAAATTATTGGCAATATACCTTTGTAATTTTTGGCATTTTTGGGTCTTTTCATCCTTTATGTTTCTTCCTTTGATGCAAATATTGAAAATCACGCAAGAAAATAAGCTGCAAAGAGTTTTACTGTAGGCTAGTGCCTAATACATTTTAGATGTGGCAGAGACTACCAACGTCAACTTGGTACCTGATTGGTTGTTAAGTGTCGTTCAGTTGATTGCACGTTTATGGTCAACAGTACATTCTGTGTGTGCTAGTTTTTGTTGGAATTTACCAAATATAATTCCATGCAATTCTTAAAATACAAAAAAAAAAAAAAGAAAAAAAAGAAAAACAGTTAACAGTATACCTATCTCATGACAAGTGTATTTAAGTACTAGTTGGAAATGAAATCACGGACAGAACTTCACAGCAAGAAATCACGAAACTTCAGCTAGCACAGAGATGTGATACTGAGCTGGTATGTTAAATTTTGGTCACATGTAGGTAGTGGTGTTTCAGTTCAAGTCCCTTCATCAATTTCATTTCCAGAACTCATGCCATTTTGATGCTGCTGTCATAAAAAAATGTAATCAAAAAACACTATCAACTGCATTGAAATTTTTTTTACAACAACTAAACAGTTCGTGTTAGTAAAGTCGAGGGGGCAAACTGGTAGTTACTTGGGGGCGAAACGACTTCCACTTTGGGGTGAACTGGTTGGGGGCGAACTAGCAAGGGGGCAAAAGGACCTTGTACCTTTGCACAGTAATCCACCCGAAACACAAAGCAAATGCCGATGCATTACAGTGATAGTATTAGGATTTATTTATCGCTGATCACTTAGGCTAGCATTCTGTCTAGTCGCTAACGATCAGAAATGCCATCTTTCTTTCTTTAGTTACAAACTTTGAGCTGCTTTTTCTATGCCTGACCCCTGGTGAAAGTATACTATGTCTTAGGATTTTGCATGTGTTTCAGATCATTTGTCACATTTACTTGTTTTTTATTTCATATAGTAGGGAATGGCACTTCTGATTTGTTTAATGCAGTACTAAATTCATTACAAGGTACTATTAAACTTCATCACCAGAATTCATGTTCTAAGTATAGTCCAAACCTTGCTTAACTTGGTCAACTTGGTGCTCACAGTGTTAGTGCTCATATATGTGGCTTGATGTACCGTAACATGGGTGGTTTGCTGTGTGACTAATAAACTTGTGCTCTGCTCATTTGCAGGGCTGCCCTGGGAATGTTCTACAACAAGTAGGCCTATATTATGCCAGTGAACATTGTAGTCCACATACGTACAGTATGTAGTGGTATTTGCTACTCTGTTCCAGTACATAATTATTGTGATTCGTCTAGGTTATTATAGTGGATAGTGATTGAAGGCTTAGGTGTGTATCAGAGTCAGACTGGATCAGTCTCTGCATTTGTTTAAGTTGTGGTGTCTTATGCTTACTGTACCTCTGATGAGGGTGCACTTTCAGTTTTGTTATTTCTTATGCATGTATATGGTCTATTACTGCACATCAATTTACCATATACTCACGGCGGGAAAAAATCGGCAAAACGGGAAGCTCCTTGCCGGGAAATTTTGCTTCTCGCGGGAAATCCCGCCGCGTCAAGAAAAATAAAAAAAAAAAAAAAAACCTATAACGATGTGAGAATTTGGAATGATTTTAAAACCAACATGAAAAAATAACTGATCAATTGAAATCTTTAAGAAAGAAACATTTTAATTTACCAGCCTACCAGGAGGTTTGTTTATGTGCGTCATTTTTTTATTTTTAACTGAATCCCCTGGTCATGCACTCGCGGCCTTCTGTCCGCGGCCGCGTACCTCTAACGTATCTCAAGTAACTGTACGTACGTACAGCTAATGCAATTCAGACTACAGGATGTTAAATGTTTCAGATACTGAGTCAGTCTACCATTACCTTCTGTGGCTTTGTGTCCAGTGTGCCGTAACGTGCATCGTAACAAAAAATAACGTCAAGTTTTTCACTGCAACTTCTGCACTGTAAAGTCCTTGGGGACCTTGTTACTCCTTCGGGGAGCAGAACTCCTTCAGGAGTATTGTTTGGTTTTCGCCCCTGGATCCTTCGAGATAATTACAGTAAAAATCTTTCTAATGCATCTCCTGGGCCGAGATTTCACCCGTACCGTACCGTTAACTATGTATGGTACGATGCGGCAGTCACTGTGCATGTCGTTATCAAATACGAACGTTCGTTCGTTGCCTGGGTATTCTCTTCGATATGGGCTGTGCCTTTGGGTGTGTGGTCTTTGTGGGACTCTGTTTTGGGGTTGTTTGTGGTGGTTGGGCTGGAGTGTTGTTTTTGGGTTGGCTGCGGTGGCAGTACTAAATCTCGCCCGGAAGGGCCGTTTCCTGCAATCTGGGAGGCTTCATTTGCCAAAAATTTTCTGTACGCTACGCGCGAACCCATGGTCGCGCTCCGCTTAGATAGTTAAGAAATAGGCCTATAATCACGCGGGAAATAATTTCTGGCTTGCCGGGAAATTTGCATTTTTTCCAGCCCTGCATATACTGATTTTCACAACTTTGATCAAAATTGGATGTTCTTGGGAGAAGTTAGACTACACTATAGAGCAGTTTAATGGATTTCACATTTTCCTTATTGATGCATAGAGTTGGTTAAAGTATGAATGCTATGAGCATGTATAATTTGTGCCAGAAAGTTGATGGACCAAAGTTGGTGAGAAAACAATGTCTTACGATGGCATGAGGCCATCCATATGCAAAGTTTGAGCACTCTGCATAAACAGTTATTAACCATACTTGAAAGGTGGGACTTAAATTTTGTACATCAGCTCTGTAACAATCATAATTGTGATTCCTTGTTAGTCCTGTAGTCAGATCCAGGCAGTGGTTGTAAATATTCATGATCTAAGACTTTGGATCCAGCACACCAAAACAAATGCAGACAGCAGATTTTTGTACCAGTTGGCTACATGCCCAAGTCTTTGTTTGCCTACCCGGCAGACGTGTATTACTCCTGCACCCACACTGATTGCACTCGCGATACCAACATCCGCGAACTTTCGCAAGAATTCTTCGTCAAACTGCATAAAAACTGTACGCTATTAACTATTCATATATACAATCAAAACAAACAGAATTATAACTATTCAATGAAAAAATGACTAAAGCAAGTCTTGATTATCATGCTGTTTCGAACGACAAATGTCAAGGGGGTTTTAGTGTGTGATTTCGCCAGCTTTAAGCTCACACAATGAAGTCCCTTTGACTTACTGTGTAAAAGTGAACATTGCAGCTGAAGCCTCTTCATGCAATATGAATATTCATATGTTGAAACCAATCAACAGTCTAGAGAGTAAAATCATACTGGGCTCATGAATATAAAGAAATTGGGTGATCTCTGTCATTGTTCGCAGGTGTTAGAGTATGTACCCCAAAGAGGAGTACATATTCGACACCTGCTATGAAGGTAAAGTCTTTGTGTGCTTGCAAAGGCTACAGTACATAGTGCTTTAACTTGTAACATGCATACCAAAGTCATGTGCCTAATCTAGCTAATTGGGCTAGGGAGTCAAGGCCACTAAATGCGTTGTCAAAGTGTACAGTATCTAATACAGACCATTTGGGGGGAGCAAAAACCACATTTTAAAGTTCTTTTTAGGATGGGTCCAAAGAAGGCACATGTTTATGGTATAAAGGTGGGAAATAAGTGAACAAATAGATATCATATCCAAGGCTTCCTCTTCCAGGGATTTTATCAGGTTTTGTCCAATTGCAAGTGTTTTTTCTTACTTCAGAGCTGTGGTTAACACTGTAATTGCTTGGGTTGGAACTGGAGTTTGGATCGCTGACAGGAGGTTACATCTGTAGGCAATGGAAAGGAGTAGCATATAGCAAACACAATGCATAGACCCTTTTCCAAATAGCAATTACAAAGGATTGTGGGATCGAGTTTTGGTGTGTGTCTTTTTCATCAATGGCATTTTACTGTGGACAAAAAAAATGTGTACTTACTGTAAAGTCTATCCCATAATCCTTTGTAGTTGCTATTTGGAAAAGGGTCTGTTGACAGGGATGTCTAATTTTTAACATAGCTTGTATAAATTACACTATTTACACTGTCTTCAAATTTTAAATTTCTTTGCTAAATCACTTTTTAGGATGCAATGTCTTGTAATCTTTGAGGACAATTAAAGGTGGTGTTTGTAGTTAGACGTAATATGATGTAAGATATTTTAATTCTGGTAATTCTTGAAGAAATCAGCAGTAAATAGCAGATTGCGCTAAATACCATACCAGTTGGCTCGTCAGATTCCTCAGTCCCTGTAGACCAAAGCTTTGCTGTTACTGTATACAGTACTCATTACAGGGAGTAAAAATGGAATGCTGCTCTCTCTTTACAAAAACAAGCAGCTTTGGGCCCACTGCAGTTATGATTTTTAATTTAATAAATAGCAGTTTATTCTAAGACTTTTAATTGTCACCTTATCATTGACTACATTTCATATGTTTGTTCCATTATACTAGCTCAAAATGATTTCTTCTTTAATTTCTTAACATTTATGTTTTAGATGGGATTGTCCATCAGTACTACAGGTATAGGAACCAAGGATCTTGGAGACGAGGATCAGGTATTAGGCAAAGCTGGCCTCTATCATTATGTGAATCTCCAGGGAGGTGGTGAGCTGGTGGACTTAACAAAGGCTGCCATTAAAAGTGGAAATTTTGATGAATTGGAGGCTAAAATAGCAAGTCCTGAGCTGAAGAAATTTATGTATCATGATGGGGCAGGAGCATACATCCCAATAACTGAATTAATTGAAAAGAGAAACAGAGAAAATGCAGATGCAAAGCCAATCTTAGCTGCAGGGAAGAAGAAACGGCCTAGCACAGTGTTTCCAGAACCAGGTTTGTAGACATTAGCTGGTTAATGTATGTATTTTATGTTGTAGCTGGGTTTGTGTGATTCTACGTATTTCTTTTCTCAACAGTTCCATTTTAACGTATTCCACAAGAACAACAAGATTTTAAAAATAAGCAATACTTAGCTAAGATTTTCTCTACTCTACTGTTCATTTGCTTTGGTACAAGTTTTACTTGGACTTAGGGCAGCTCCCCCTCCCCCCCCCCCCCCAATAACTGAACAAGCAGGGGGATGGCCCATTCCTTGGAGTCCACTTAATGGGAAAGTTGGACTAACACACTTCTTTGGGCTGTATAGTTTTCATCCAGAGGTGATTCCAGGAGCATAGAGGGGGGCATGTTAGCATGTGCCCAAATAAACTGTTCAGTTGACTGCTATTGCACCCAACCCAAACAGTTCTTTTTTCCCCTAGTCCATCTGCAGTCCAATCCCCAAAACCTGGTTCTAGTACTGTGTACATGTCATGTGCACAACAGAGCCTGAAGGGCACTCCTATAGTATCTCACAGTTTACACTTTGAAGGATCTCACCAGTTGTCAGCCTTCAGTCAAAGTTTATGTCAGTGCTGCCATTGGGTCATTGTATTGGCCAAACATGTGTCAGGGATGATGTGTCCAGGATTTTCTTGGTGCTGGGCACATTGATCAGCATCCTGGAAGAGAGGTAAGAGGAGAGGAAATACATTCTGTATGCCACAGGTCCATTTGTTCTTGCTATGGAAATAAAACTCCCATTGTGAGTTTGTTAAAAAATGAGAAAGGGTAATATGTTACTGTATTATTGTGTATATGGTGTATGAAAAAGCTTGGGCAAATCTGAATGCTGAAGTATTCTTTCCTACTGTCATATCAGTTGTTAAATTGGTTTGTTGGCGTCTGGATGAACGAGGAAGTGTTGGAGAAACTATCCTTCATCTCTGCTGCTTAAATGCATCTGGTGTACATATTGAACTTGCCAAGAGATTGCTGAAAGCCTATCCGTGTTTGGCTCAAGACATTTATGTTGGAGATTTATACTATGGTAAGTAACAATTAGACCTCAGATTGACCAGTGACACCAATTGCAATAGCTGACCATGCCCACACTACTGGCTGGGTTGCCCTTTTAAAGTTCATGCTTACCCATGGCATAGACTGCCTTACCTCTTTTCAGATTGCCATTATTACCCTCCTACTAGGAAAGATTTTAACTTTACAGTACCTTCTATTATAATATATAGAATGATTTAGTTGTTGCTGCTGGTGTTAAAAAATATTTTGCAAGAAAAATGCTAATTTGTAACTTTTTCAACAAGTACTCAATACTTTAAGGGTATGTCTCTCCTTTGCTGTATGTATAGCATGTAATTTTACATTTTCTAGCATTTTCTGTTAACTACACTACCCCCAACTAAAGGTGATCTCCTTTTTTTTTCATCTAGGTGAATCATGTTTACATTTGGCTGTGGTGAATGAAAATATATCCATGGTAAAGTTACTAATACAGAGCAGAGCTTTTGTCAATCAGAGATGCAGTGGTAGTTATTTCATGACTGCAGATCAACACAAAACAAGACGGGACACCTACGAGCATGATTGGTATAAAATAAACGGTAGAACAAATTATGAAGGGTAAGTCTTTGCTAAAAGGGATATTTAAAAGTGTATTGTATATTGTATATTTTGTATTGTATATTTTGCTAGTCTGTTGTTTAGGTGCAAGCCTTCATTTTTCATAGAGGAAGTTGTAAATAAGTAATATAAAGCTGACTTTATAAACCTGAAGATGGCAAAGGTTTATAAGTAGAATAGGTATGCATATGCCATACTGCATGTGAAGAATATTCATTAGTGTAATCTAAGCTAAGAGATGGACAATTTGCAGTTTTGAGAACCAAAAAAGAATATAGAAAAAATATAGAAAACATAGCAGTTTGTGGTTTGTGCACAAAAATACTGTACAGAATGTGCACTGGACCTTTAAATTTTCGGTATTAGTACTACTGTTCATGTATGATACAAAGCATATGAAACACAGGATGACAATATTTTCACGGGCAGTTTTCTTCCTCACACCAAACACAAAAATCTGTCATGCCCTCAAAGTTTGCAGTGGTGCCCCAGAAAGAAACATCTAGCAGATGGCAAAAGTTGTCATCATGCCCTTTTATTTTGCCATTGATGCCCCTTCCTTTCACTGCTGCACATTCACAGACTACAGTTTGTAGAAAATTCTCAGAGAACAGTTTTGTAGCAAATTGCAAGTGTTGTAGAAAGTCAAACAAGAAACAAAAACTGATTACTTGGTTGGTATTTTATTTTTCTTGTCTTTTTCCTATGCATGGCTACTGTAGACAACCAGAATGGTGTGCTTCTAGGTCACTTTATTCCTTCTCAAAGTACTGTGAAGATGAAAAATGCTGCCATGCCCATCCCTCAGACTCATTTTTGCCAGCCAGCTTCCTTTATTTGCTGTGATGACCCTCATAGTGCAGTCTTCCAATGTGATTTCTGCTGTGCCCATTGTGAAGCTAATGTCAGGCCCTGCAGTTGGTTTTGAGACTTTGAAGTCTTGTCCTGTCAATTCTGTCTTCATTTTTCTGCATACTAGCAGTTCCTTTGAAGGAGGGGGGGGGGGGACAGGTGGGTTGGCCGTTCCTGCAGTGTGTAGTGTAACTTGGCACTGTTTCAGTACATTGAGTCAACTGTAGGCTGAGACTTCCTAACCATTATATTTGCTTCCTTTATATATACCATCAATGCAATTCTTTTCAGTTTTAGCTGAAATTACCACCCTAACAGATCAATCATTACTGCCAAACCTGATTCATATTACTGTCAGACTTTCATATCACCTCTTAATGTCTGATGTCCACCAGGTTATGTTACTACGGAGAGTATCCTCTATCGTTTGCTGCCTGTTTACAAAAACCCGAGATTGTGTTGTACTTACACAGCAAAGGAGCTGATATTAACCTGCAAGACACAAATGGAAACACTGCTTTACATTTAGCCGTCATTCACAATGATGAGGTAAGAACGGAAATTTCTACAGGCAAATCAGAAATCGACTAGCAATCATCACTAATGATGATATATATCACTAAAGAGGGGTTTCACCGACGTCATGTGATCGCTCGTCTCTTTGGTTTTGAAGGGCAAGATTGTGCATGCCTTTGGTTCTGAAGGACGAGCGGCCATTGTGTCACAATAGTATCTATGTTATGCCGTGCACAAATGCTATAAATATGCTTACTGCATGTGTGTTTTGCCCTTCATTGCCTGGTAATCTCACTCGAATGACATCACATAAAATCCCTCTTTACCTTGAATCCATGCTCCTTAGCAATGGACTATTGCAAAAGATTCCACCTAAATTTAGTGATCAATTTTGTATCACAAAGTTATGCCTCTTGATATGGGTTTAGTTGCAACAGATGATTGTTATCATATATGCAAAGAAGTGAACTCTTTTAATATAGCTATTAGCAAAAATTCTTTACTGTCACTATTTGTAACAATTTTTAGTTATGGTGATTTTAGGGCTTACTCCTAAAATGGATGTCAGTGAAAATTACCCAGGAATTTTGTAAGAAAATATGAAAAAGGGCCCATGTCTTGACTTTTATGTGGTAAAGGAGGTTTCTATTTAAAGTGAAAACTTACAATTACTGTGTTGTGAAAGAGGTACTTAATGTATGTATTCTGGTAAAATTGCATCTGATGCTCTTATGTCACTTTCAGTATATTACAACATGAAGTCATATTTTCAATCTAAAATGAACGTGAAGTAAGCAGTTATCAGCACTGCTGCAGATGTATTCTTTAGACTTTACAACAAGTGTATTCCCTACAGCATCATGCTTTGACAGTAAAATTGAATTAAGGCATGGAAATTTCACAAACTTCACATCCCTTGTAGATACAAACTTTGGTCCCTTTCTTTTTGAAATTCAAAACAGTAGATTACAGTAAACTGCAGAGGAAAAAATTTGCCTATCAATGTGAAGAGATGACATCACTGCGGCATGCTGTAAGTTCACTTTGTGAAGAGATGTAAAATCTCATATCCTAGTAAAACACAAAGGGAATGGAAGAAACTTTCACCAAAAGGCTTACATTAAAAGAAGGGTCTAAGCTCTAATCAAGTTTTGATCTGTCAGAGGGGTACTTATTCTAAGCATTCTGGTGAAATTTGCATTGAAATCCAATGTGTGGTTTTCAAGTCACTTATAGCAGTTAGAGTAGTCACATTTTCAACACAAAGTGAACTTGAAGCAAGCACATATGACATCATAGCCTCATATTAATGAGCAGTCTCTTGTTTTTCTTTTAACTTTACAACCAATTTTCTCCTCCACAATCCCATGTTATCAGAATGTGATTGCATGAGAGGCATGGAAATTTTGCAAATTTCAATCCCCATGGGGAGGTCCTATCCCTAGTAACTGCAAGGTCAGCACAGCAGACTGAAGAAACAAAGGGAACAAAGCATTTCTCATCAATGTGAGGAAGTGATTTAACCCCTGCTGGCCTCTAACTGACTTTGGGTCACAAATGGAGTAACTTCATTTGCTGATATCTCAAGTACTACATGTCCGATTTGAATGGAATTTTCACCAAAATGTGTAAATTTAGTTCCGTTTTCACGTATGGAAATAATTTTTTTGCTTAAACCCTTCCTTTAAATCCCTCTTCTACATTTCATACTGAATTCTGGATTTAACAACTCCTTTAACTTCCTAGTCAACTTTTCTCTATGCACAGGACATGTTCAAATTGTTGTACGAGCTAGGGGCAAACACAAAGATAAAAAACAGACAAGGGTACACAGTACTTTCCCTTAGTGCTGCTCTTTCAAGAGTAAACCTATTCCACCTCATCATTGGACTGGAACGACAAATTTCCTGGAAGTTTGTGAACATAACGTGTGCCCGCTATGAACTGGATAATTTAGACAGCATCAATCCTGATGGAACAATCAACATTAATTCAGTGCTCTATGCATTTCTAAACAAGGTTTGTCGAAAAGATTTTCTCTGATAAAATTAATTGAAATTGAAACCTTGCATAATTTCTTTTGTTTCATTGAAAACCATGAATTTCATTTGAGAGGTTTATTCTGTATGTAGAAATTAGCTAGCAGGCTCAACTTTATTGGCAAAGCATGTTATTCTTTTTGAAGAAAGACCTGAAGTACCAAACTCAGAAAGTCTTATGTGGTAGCTATAGCTTTGAAACCAAAATCACAGTAGGCACAATGCACTTACATCACATTTCTATTAGCTGCACAAAAGGCCTGCTCTGTTTGGGTATTCAACAGTGCTGGATTAAGCAGCAAAGGTTCCCCTGGTCAATATCTCTGGGAATCATCCTTATGACAACAGTATCCACTATTTTTTGTAAATTGTCCAGGGATCTGGAGACAGTGCCTGCTGTGTGTATTGGATGAGCCAGCACTGTATGCACAAGTTGCAGTTGTATACCTACTCTTAAATTGACCAGTCAAAGTTATACATGGGTATGCATGCATACACAGTATAGTGTATACACACTACTACAGTACGTGTACATATTTAGAGCACTTGCAGCAGAGCTGTCTCTGTATCGTCTTGTGTGATGTAAACAAAGTATGACGAGAAATGGGCATATAACGTAAATACCATACTGTATGGTCGTTGACTTATGAGACTGCAAGTCAGTGTGGAGAAAATACATCACTGATATTTTGGGATGATTTATAGTGGGCATTGGTGACTCCAATATTTTGGACTCCAGTATTTTTGGAGTGGGGTACTTCAGGTCTGATTATTCCCGACGCTTTCTTTCATGGTATTTCAGAACATAATTACATTAAAGGTGAACCAAAGAGCTTCTGGTAGCATTTTATCAATATTGCAACTAAACCATGTTACTGATATTCTGATATTTTGAACATCAGCCTATACCTGTCCAATACCAGTATTTGAGATGTGAGCATACTATTTGCTAAACCATGGGTTATTGCACACTACCACTAAGTGTCATATCACAGTGTGAGATAAATATTGGAACTTGCTGTCAAACATAGGAAAATAACTGAACATGTTCACGAAAAATAGGCTGAGAAATATCGGATGATTGGTATCAGCATTTTAGGTAAATTTACTGGTACAGATACTGGACATAAATGAGGAGTTTCTGCTGATAATGATATTGGATAGTCTGTAGTTGGTTCAATATAAGTAAGTAGATCAGTAACAATAAATATTGGTACGGGATGAAAGAAGAACCATTTGTGAATTAAATTGAAGGAAGGGGTCATGAATAAAAATGAATGAAGGGGAGGGGGTTGCTATTCAAATTAAAGTGATTGCATTTACCCTTTACCCACTAAAGCATCATCACAGTTATCAACTCATACATCTTTTGTAATATAAAGCAATAGAATTTACAGTTGGCCAGTTGACACAGCAGACGTACAATACTTTCTATAAAGGGTCAAACTTTTGCCTTACTTATACTTGTGGTTTTTGACATGAGATGCATGATGAAATGGTTGGTTTCAAAGGAACTTGTGTATTACAAAACAAAAAATAATAATCTTGTCTTACAAAAAAAAACCTCTTCAAATTTCATTGGAAAGTTTGAATTGATAATGTTGTTTTTTAATATAGTAAGTAGAAAAATTAGGAACTCAAAGCTTCAAAGAGTTGATGTGTTTGTATGTGATATGAATTGAGGGGGTTGGTTTGATGAAATTTTAAATTTTAAAGTAATGGCACAAATTTTATTTAACAAACTTCCAAAGTCCTTAAAAAACTGTAATTGTGTAAAGACTTTTAAAGTTAATTTGAAAACTCATCTTTTTAGGGAATTTTTTAATTGTTAATTTTTTGTTTAACTTTTTGCTTAGTTTGCTTTTAATTTTCATGTCATTATTTGATGCTTAATTTTTTTTAGGTATTATATCTTCTTACTTTCTTTTATCAGATTTCATCAGTGATTTTATTTGGTTTATGTATGGTTTATCTTGTTTTTGTTTTATCCATGTAACCGGTTTGAAATGTCCAATGTAAACCAGTAGATAAAGTAAATTTTATTATTATTTTATTATTTGTAAAGTTCCAACTTGTAAATTGTTAGTCTTTAATACTACCCCTGCTTATTCTTTCACTTACCCTATATTATTTGTATTTATATTTAGTCTCATTCAAGTACCTTAGAAGACCACATCTCTTTGGAAGGACTCATCAGGGTTTTAATGGATGAGAAGTGGAAATGTTATGGTCGGTTTCATTTCTATTCTCGATTGTTTGCATACATCTTGTACATGGTCACCATCACAATTGCCTTCTATCTTAGACCTGTCAAGGTATGCATACTTGCTGCAGTATAGAGTGGCTAGTTTTCTGCATTCTTACTGGTTGAATTTTTTGTTCCTTTTTCTAAGCGCTTGTTTTACATGGTCTAAAAATGTCAAGGGTCATGCTTTTTATCGTTAAATTATGTGTTCACTGTGTTTGAGTTTTCCTTGTTTTAAACTGATACATTGTTCAGGCGGAAATAAACATGTTTGGATATATTTTTTACTTGTAGAGCTGCATTCATTTATACATTTAATATTTCTTCTTTTTTTCCTTTGTCTCTTGCTTCATTTTTGTTTGTTTGTGAAAATGTCGTTTTCTGTGTTTTCCTTTCCTTCTCAACTGTTGTTTTCATTTTTCTGTGCCTTACATAACTCAGAACTTAACTGTATTGTCTTCAGCCATACAGAATTGGCATTAAACAAATGACCTGCTTCATGGGAGGGGCAGAAACACTTAATGATGTTAAAGCAGGTGTTAAATGTAAACTTTGATGGGAAAATTCCAAGGGACAATTTGGAATGTGTAAATGTTTCTTTTAATATAAATATATCTATCTCGTGGGTGAGTTGTGCTTACACTTTTGTGTCACCTTTCTTGTCACATTTAGTATTTTTTCTCAACCAACTATATTGTTGTTAGGGTCATTTACAAAGCTGCTCAGTCACAAACAGAGTCTTTACACATAGTGGAATGATTGAAGTTGTGATTGACTGTTTTATTTACTGTTTCTTTACAATAGGATATATACAGTGTCAGTGCATCACTCGATATTATTTTTGATAATGCCACTACGCTAGAACTACACAACTTTACTGTGGAGGACCCGTGTTACCTGCTGTATGTCCACACTCCAGCGCAAAAGGTCTGTCAATCAATTTTCACTCTGTTCTGTTATTTAGTATCTGTTGACTTTGGTCACATATTACAATCAGTTGTGCTGCCAGATGGTGACTGCACATCTCCCCCTTACCCAGACAGTTGCCACCCACACAATATCTGCAGACACCTTCCTCTGGACAATTCCCACCAGACAGATTCATGAGGCAATTGTCACCCTTATTATGATTACTCCTTAGAAAACTTTTCCTACCAGAAAATTTGGAATTGTCCTAGGTGGGAATTGGCCCTGGGAAGTTGTCCAGGAGCCCTGCCAGGAAAAAGAGTTAGGTTATGAGAGAAAGAGCAGGGTTCCTAAATGGGTTTATGGTGAACATACTGTATTGGATCAGGCGTGGTTAAGCCACGTCACCATTGCTGTACCCATAGCAATTTTAATCACATATTTTTCATATCTGGGGGTTTCAAATTGAACACAAAATAAACTGAAAATGCTGAGTTGTGTAAAAAATATGACAGCCTGATTTAGAAACAGAATTATGGATATGGCCTACATCAAAATAGTTGATGTATTATCAACTATGAATAAAACATTATACAGTGTAAAAGCTTAAGGTATGTTAACACAAGTCCAGTGTGACCCCCATAACAGTAAGGGTGGAAATGGAAGGAACTTGCTCAATTAGAGTAAAAGTGAAATCATAAACAGAAAATTGCCTCATTTCAGCCAAAATCTTTTGCATACTCTCTCTGAAATTTTCAAAAAGAAGCTAAAATCATATGAAATATTTGTTTCATGTATACAAAAGGAATGCAAAATCACTATATATATAATTATTTCATGTTTTATACAAGAAATGTTAAGAAAACAGTAGTTGAATACAAAATGTCCTAACATCATCAGGAAATTTAAGCAAAAAGCGGTGACAAGGTGTTTGGTGTCATTGCAGGTTCGCATCATAATGGAAACCATTTGTTTTGTGATAGCCATTGTTTACTTAGCTTACTGTGTATGGGATCTTTACGGCATTGGTCTCAAAACAACATTTGTGCAGCTGGTAAGTGCTTTAGTTCTTTTGCAGTAAAAAGACATTATTTCTTTAAATTTACTAATTTACTTAAGCATGAATTCTTTGGAAGAGGGAATCTTCCTCTTGAACCAATGGGGCCCATTGTGAAACCTTGGGGCCCATATTGATGGTGCTTTTATTAGTTTTGATGATGTGAAGCAGAGGACTTGAAGTCAGGGACTTTGGATTGACAGTCACAAGTTCTACCTCAAGGCTGTTACCACCAGCGACATTTAAATTAAATATGAGAACATGTGATTAGTCCATATTTGTGAAATATTCTTCAAATTAACTAAAAGGAGGAATTTTTAATGTGGAGTCCCATGACTGCTATATCTTCGTAATTCTCCCCAGTATTCTTGGCAGTACTCCCCTTGATGGGGAGGGAGAGGTCATGCTCCAAGAGGGAAGGGGAGGTAATGCCCATGATAGGGATGGACAAGAGAACAAATTTTACTGCACTGGCCAATGTTAATGCATCTTGCAGATGAAATGTACCAAACTCTTTCATTTCAAGAAGTTGGTTTTGTGGTGATTTTAAAAATATCTGCTATTTTTTCTGTCATTTCAGAAAGCATCTCCTGGTAGACTGTTTTTCATGCTCTCCTGCCTTTCAATCACCTGTTCAGGGTTTGGTCGTATTCCACCCTGTTTCCCTTTTTACGAGGATGTCTGCGTTGTTATGGCGATACTTTTGTCGTGGCCTTACTGTTTTTTCTTTCTGAGGTAAGAGACGGTTGCAAGCTTGTAAACACATCATAATTGTGTTAATTGTGTTGCAAATTAAACTTTTGTAGTTTAACAAGAATTTGAGCTTGAAGCACACCCCCCCCTCCACCCCTTCAGAGGAAAACTGCTTAGTTTGACAAGGTAAGCAAAGTTAGTGCTAATTCTTCATCTCATCAGCTCCTTAGGAGGGATATAATTTTTCAGTCCTTTGCTATTTGCACCATATACAGCTACGTCAGTTGCCATAGTAACAGTTGCTATCATAATGGATAACATTATGATGGAGTAGCTCTTCTCAACTTCTAGTCATCCATGGCATATTACTTAGGGGTGAATGGAAGACCATGATTGAAGGGGTTGAAAATTCTTTGAGAAAGAGGAAGAGCATGAGTACTCAGCTGTAGAGTACATGCACAGAAAATGTACTCTAGGTTGACTATTTGGAGTACAAGCACAAATTTGAATATTACAAATGTGTCAAAAATAGTGTTCCTTGAATCACAAGTTAGCACATGGTTGCACTTTGATAGTACTGCTGCATACTTCGAACATATGTGAGGCACCATGGCAGGTCAGGTACTATGTCAGCTGTAGGCATATTGAGTTTTCAAGACAGAAAAAAGGAGCAGAATTAAAGCTTTCTTTTGATGTTTAAGTCCTAGGTATTTGAATTTTCTTTATTGAAGAGTTAAGATTGACCAGTTTGAATGAATTAACATAATAAATTAATTTAATACAAAATATACTTTAATTAACTGAAGCTTATGTCCTTACAGGCTGACAAACACAATCAGCCATAGTGTATGTCATATTGATGAATGGGTTGAACCTAAAATGGAACAAGGCACATAATAATATGTAAGGAATTGAATTGTTTATGATATTAAATTTGGTCATGACATGAATACAGATTGGCTCAACATTATCATGTCAGATTGTTTGCTGCACATCCTTATTTTTAAGTTATCATACTGAACAGACTAATGTACATAATTTCATTGTATTAAACCCTTCAACAGTATGCTCCGTTGATTTTATTTAGTGTCACACAGCCATGGTGATCAGATGCTTATGGATTACTCTATTACTTTTTGTGAGTGCTTTATAAGTAAATCATTAAGAACCCTTTTTGGTTCTTGTATTCTGATTAAAAGCATTTTTTCTGTCAAATTCTTTCAGGGCTTTCACCAAGTTTGGTAGATTCATTGCGATGATTTATCAGATGATGGCTACAGATCTGATCATCTTTATCCTTATCTATGCGGTGGTAGTACTGGCCTTCTCGCAGAGTAAGTTCAAGTCTATAAGTTTACAGTTCAGTATGTTGGCATTCAGACAGAGCCATAGCCAGGATTTCAAAATTGGTGATCTCACATATGTATTAACCCCTCCTGTCATACTGCCTCCCTCCCCACCCCACCCCACCCCTGGTAGGGTTCACATGGTTTGAAAAGAGTTGTCATGATTCCCCCTCCATTGTAAAATACATGTTATGGCTGTTTTAGCTGGATAAGCTTGGTCCGTAATATTGGTGATCTGAATTCATGTCCTATCTAAACAAAACCAGATTTATACTCAATTTGGAAATAAGCTATGCCCAGCAGTTTGCTGGTTGTCATAGAAGCTGTCCTGCATAAATTTGGCTCTTTCTGTTATAATTTGGCCATCTTAAAGACTGCAAGACACATCACTAGGAATTGCCATGTTTCCACAAATTTTGGTTTTCTCCCTCTCAGCTGTAAGACAATCTTAGTGGTGGCCTCACACAAGTTTTTCTGTTTCTTTCCTGTTTCTGTTGTTATTTTCCTTGCTGGTGTGTTACTCTAAGTGATTGCCTTCAACAGACAGGGTATATTTCCTTGGTTTCTAGTTTTTGAAAAAGTTGTCTCAGACTTTGAGAAAGTTAATCCTGAGTAAGGAAGTATTATCCAAGAAGATGCACAGTACAAAGACATGAAGTAATTGTTACAATTGGTTGGCATTATGGGACTTTATTTTCCTTCTTTTTTGTTTTGAATAGAAGTTAATGGTGGACTGTTTGTGGTATCATACTTTATAGCGAATGTTCTCTTTGTAAACGATTGCAATTTTGCAGAGTTTATGGGAAGTTTAACTTCATTTGTCTTATTGGTCAGGTGTTATATTATTCTCATGTTGATTAATTTCTTAGCATTTACAGTGGTCTGTTTTAACAAGTCTAAATGTTAAATTTCTCTTTCTTCCCATCTCGTAGCAATGCATATTATTTACATTGGATTTGCAACAAACAGTTTTATCTACGGTGACTCCATCTTTGGAATGTTTGTCCTATCCTTGGGTGAGATTGAGGACATCTATCGATCATTTGACCTCACCAGGTATCCAATGGCAGCCAAGGTATGTCCTGTTTCTTACCAAAAAGGTTTCATTGTGACAATTTGTGTAGGTTATAACAACTGTCTGCTAACTAAGGGTCCCTCATAATATTTGGAAGAGTATGTAAGGACAGCTGTTGGCCAGGACAAACCTGTTCCTTGAAAAATACTGTGTACTTTTCTTAAAGACTCTGGAAGAAACCATTGTCACTTGTATTCCAAACATTCAGCATTGTTAAAGAAAAGATAGTAGTTTAATCATGACATATTAGTAATATTTCACTTGTTTTCAGTTAATATAATTAGACCTCAATTTCAAGAGAACATTGTGGTTGCCAGACAATATTGTGCCTCTTTTGGTCATCTGAGAGAAAATTTAGTCATCCAAAAGGAAAATTAAAGTTGCCTTGGTGCCATGTGCTTTTTTCTTCCATAAAATTTGGTTGTCCAATCCAACCTGATAATTTGGTTTTCCATCTCATACTTTGATTGGCACAGGCAGTCAGATGACTGTTAAAATCAAGCCCTGATAAAGATACTTTTCTCTTTCCAGGCCTCCTTTGTTCTGTACATGATCGATGCCAGCCTTCTACAGTTAAATTTGTTCATTGCCATGATGGGACAGACCTTCACAAACCTGGACAACAGTAAATATGAATGGTTTAGACAGGTTAGGATCTTGACTCCTTCTTCAGACTTTTTTAATTCCTTGCTGAAGGCAAAAGGAATCTATGCAATCAGATGGCATGTGTGTATGTAGGTACATAGGTGTTTAGCCTGGCATTTGCTTGCCCTCCACAGTACCCACTGTATCACCGAATTTGACCTTTTGAACTTTCCTGCAAGCTCTGTATACCCACTCAGTATTTCAAAAGGAGCAGTATGTTACTTTATGTGTCATGTAAGTTAATAACAACAGCAGTTTAATATGTGTCTAGTTGATAGTAAACAGTCATAAACATGTGGCTTGTGCAAGTTTAAATTAAAACATTTCATTTATTTCATGTTTATAGGATATTAAGTTACTAATGAAGCACCCTGTAGTCTGAAACGGGTTCTGCTGGTACTGGCTGTAACCTTTGTCAGACCTTGACTATTTTGTATTACTGTGAGCATGGTTTATTACTTGTAATGCTAGTAGTGCAGTGCAATGTCACAACACAACATGCAACACTGTCACAACACAACATGCAACACAATGCAGTGCAAAACAATGCACTATTATTCATTAGACCTTACACGTATGATGTCACAGAACAGAAAGTGCTCCCTCCAATGGAGACAAGTGTGTATCATTGCAACTTACACCAACTTAACAATTGTAGACAGCTGATTTGTGTACCGGTCAGGTATGCCTGTAAGTCTACTACGGGCGTGGGCTAAATGTACCTCATACATGCAGTGTGCTTCATTGTTTTGCCTCCAAAATGACATCACATGATGTCGATGCATAAGGTCTATACAATGCAGTACAATACAGTACAGTGCAATACAATATATTCAATACAACAAAGCACAATACAACAAAACCGTTTTTCAAGCTGAACTTTAATTCTTTATTCACATCTTCCCACAGTGGTCTCAAATTATCCTTGTACTTGAACAAGATCTGTCTAACTCAAAAAGAAGGAAAGTGTTAACATCGTATTCTACTCCTGGATGGTCAGGACCAAACAGTCGAGCAATGTCACTGCAAACTCAGGATGATGTAAGTAACTACAACTCTTCTTCCAAAAAAAAAAAAAAAGACTGTAAAAGTCAACGATCAGCAGGTGTCGCCAGGTTTTAAAATTAACAGTGAGAACCTAAAGAAAGTGCTATGACACAAATTTTCATTTAAGTCCAACTAACTCAGTTAAAAATATTGGAATGGTGCCTTTTTTGAACAGTCTGCATGTTAGAGTTGCCATCCCCTGCAGCCCCTATCTATGCCACTGAATTTCAGATACAAGGTTAATGCTTAGATAACTCAAATGCTTTGTGTGAACATTATGTATCGAGTTGAAGCGGGGGCAAATTAAGTAGTGGTTATGGCATTGCAGTGTGTGAACATATTCCTGCGATGTATTACCAAAAGCACCATTAGTAGTACCACACAACCCTTTGCAAATCTAGCTGTAGTTTGTTCTTGAAGATCAGCATTTCTCAGCTGGTGAGCCGTCGCTCATTAGTCGGCTCATTGGTGGGCTGTAAAGGCTGGAAAATGATAAATATTATATTTTTAATATGTAGTTCATCTCATCTAGCACAGGTGGAATTTAATAGTATGTATGCTGCTTAGTGTTGAAACTTTCTTGTATGTTTAAGTTACATCTGGTACTTTCATTCATTAGTCACTTGTGAAAGGTGGTCCTCAGGTAATTTTAATAATCAAAGGAGGGGCTCGAGTTTCAAAAGTTTAAGAAGTTTTTATGTAGATGATAGCCAACACCGCCCAATTTTTTTGCTAGTCATATTTTGAACACTAAATTTGCCCCATCATTTTATGTAAATTATTAAGGCTTTTTGTTAAGTCTGCTGTCTCTTCGAAATAGTAACTCCTTTTGGGAGTAGTTTCAGGTTTTAGCCTGCAGTGGGAGATAGCCTTCAAGACTTTAGTACAGCAAGGCTATGGAAATTTGCCATCCTCATGCAATAATGCAATAAAAATTTTCTTGTCCTCTCCTTGTTTGTTGCAGAATTTTGATGACCATGCCATCATGATTTCAAATCGAAGACACGAAAGATACAAGAACATGACATTCGTTGATGGCAAGTGGCAGGAGAATAAACCTTCAAGTGCTCGCGATATCAACATGAGTGTTCCGACAAAGAGTTCAAGTTCCTTATCAAATGATCAGGGCAGTGTGTCTGACAATGTTCAGCTTATTTGAGGAATCAAAAATTTGGTTTTTAGTGACCAAATTAAAAAAAAAAAACGTGTAGTGCAATTAATGTGGAGTCATCATTGTATGAATGATTTTTATGGTTGAGGATAAAATAATTTTGAATGAATTATGGGCAATGGAAGAGTTATTTGAATGGATGTGGGAGAACCTAAGGAAAGATTTATTCATTTTTACATTTTAGATGAGGAAAGATGATTTTAATTGTAGAACTCTTTTGAGGAAAGACAAAACTTGATTGGCAAAAGTTCATAAAAACAGTATGCGCACTTTTAAAAATGTCCCTAAATTGTTGTAGAATTACAGAACAAAAAATGAAGAAATACAAAGAGAATACAGCAAAAGTGCTGTCAATTTTTTGAAACTAATTGACAGCACTTTTGCTGTATTCTTTATGTATCTCTTTATTTTTTGATCTGTAATTCTACAGAAATTTTTAACAGTGTGTGTAATAATTGAAAAAAGGAAAGAATTATTCAGTTATTTATTGAGAAGAAAATTATTGAAATATGTGTGCCTCCTGTTACCTTAAGCAAAACTATTCCAGGGGAGGTTTGGATGGTTTGATATCTCTCACTGCAAGGTGGAGATCATTGCAATGTATTTGATTTGAAGTTATGCAGTTGAAAACAGGATCGTATGCAAGTGAAGAGCACTGTCTTTGTAACAGTGTATGTGATGGCTGTAGCTGGATGCATGTATGTTACCAGCCAAAGTATTGTAAAATGAAAAAACGTGATGTATCATTGCCAGAAAAATTATTGTAAAGGTGATAGGAATACATCTGTGACTGGGTAGTGTTACATGTAAATTTGTGCAGAAACAAAGGACATTAAGATGCTCTTTTCAATATTTAATGCATTAAGAATTGTATTGTTTGTACCTGTTGATGTTGCTTTTCAGGTAACACATGATTGGCTGAGTGTTTGTGTATGCTTGTGGAAAGGTGCATAGTTTCAGTGCAAAGTGCTCTTATGTGGATAAACATACCAGCGTAAGTTAACAAAAAGGTTTAAATCCATGTTTGTGAAAATGTAAGCTAAATTTACAGGACAATTTTAAAGAAAGGGAAACGATTTTGTTCATTGAAAGAGAATTGTAAATTAAAGGCTTTTAACAGTAACTTAAATGAGCAAATTATGTATGCAAACCTGAGGAGGACTGTGGTTATGTAACAAACAGAAATCATGACTTATTAAATATTTTGTGTAAATGTACAGTTATGGGAAAAATTCACTTTTCTATATCATATTTACAACCGCATTCCTGCCAGACAAAAGAAGGCCGCTGTTTCACCACCTTGAATTTTAAATTTATTTGTTGTATTCTGATTGTAGCATTCGTGATGGTTAGCTACTGCACTTAGACCTCATTTTTCAGAACTTTGCTTGGAGGAATTCCTTAATCATCTGAAATGGAAGGTGGTTCAAAAATAAATTGAGTATGATGCAGTATTATTTTAAGGAAATGTTTCTATTTTAAAATTATTTCAGTAACCTTTCATTTGCCCCACAAGCAATTTCTTGTTTCCGTCCCCTTGTGGATGGAAGTGTCTTTTTCTTTTTCTGTTGTGCACCCTCCTCGATTCTTTCCTGACACAACAATCAAGAAAACATTTTGTCAAGCAATTGATTTCAGTTAAGGGTCTCCTTGCAATATCTCTTTGCAGATTGGTCGGAGATCGAATCTATGTTGGTAAGGACATTGCTGGTACTTAAATCCAACAGTTCAGTGTCCTTCCAACATCAAACAGACTTTGAGAAAAGGACAATATTATTTTTAGATATTTTCCTTACATAGTAAATTCACAAGGGAGTTGTTCCATGAAGAGGTGTCATTTTAACTCTCACCAACATCCAAATAAACAGTACTCCTGAACATTTTGACCAAAATTTGACACAAGTCCATTGCAGAATGTTTACTGGGTATGTCTCACTCATAGCTAGACTTGTAGTGTTAGTAGTGTCGTAAGTAAAAATGTATTTTCCTTAGTTTTAAGTATGAGCACAGAACAGGTATAGATCTGTTTGATGAGTATAATTACAAATTTCATGAATATTCACAAGCATGAGTACTGACCCATTCTCACCAGTACAGGTAAATTCAAGTGTGTCACAGGGTGAGTATGTGTGCTATACTCGATACTACACATTTGTTCATACTTCATATGCGTAGATTCTATATACCTGTCATCTGAACAGATAGAAGGATCAAAGCATTCATGTATATGATACAATATTTCAATTGCCATCATCTTGCAATATAACAAGGAATTTTAGTGTAATAATATCAAAAATGGGAAATCTAGTCTAATTTTGTGCTTTCCCCATTACAGTCTTTCAAAACAACTTAATCTTTCCATTAGATGATATTGCATTCAGGTCATGAGTTCCACATAATATAAGAGGCTTTTATGATTCTTACCCTTTTTTACACTCCA
Organism: Holothuria leucospilota; assembly: GCA_029531755.1. Classification (NCBI taxonomy): domain Eukaryota; kingdom Metazoa; phylum Echinodermata; class Holothuroidea; order Aspidochirotida; family Holothuriidae; genus Holothuria; species Holothuria leucospilota. The sequence continues at coordinate 41,144,560 of CM055977.1, forward strand.
TGGAAAAGTTATTTATACTGTTATATATACTTTAATATACTTTTGTAAAATTCTTCTGCAATTGCTCGTCTCTGATGTAAAACTTTCAGCTCTCTGTCTTTCAAAAATTAATTTTTATAAGGGGCTTTCACCTTGAATCTTTCAGAATTTATTAAAGTACAGATAATTTCATAGCAGTATGCTGTGTCAGTATTTAGACATGAAACCCTGTTACGGCAGTACTTTCATTTTTAATCATGATATTAACAACCAAAGAATAGGTTTGGTGCTTTCTTTTTTATTTTAATTTATTCTTTCAAAGAAAGTTACTTATCAGAATTTCATAGAAAGCAGTAATATCATCAGTTCGATTACAGTATCATGAAACAAGTGGAACATTTTAACAAATTACCTTGGTTACAGATATTTAGTGACAGTATGGAAGACAAGAACACCCTTTTTGAACCATTCCAGATTTTGTAAAAACTACAAGTTAAATTTTTAATATTCTTGATGTTGGTCAACTGTTCTTTCTTCCTACACTGAGCAGGCTCTAGGGGCTCTCCTAGTGGAGTTGCTTAATTTGAATGTGTATTCAGAGGAAGGGTTTTACAGATCCATTCAGTGCTTTTACCTTACAAGGACATACACCTTTGGAGGCTCTGCCAGTGTTAAGCCAGTTGGCAAGACTCCAGACAAGACAAAAATGATTTTAATAAAAAAAATTCTCTCAGAATTTTGTAAAATAGTGGTAACTATTGTATCATGTTTGTGGTCAGACAACTTCAGTTTACAGTGTGACTTTTAAAGACAGACACTCATCATTCCAAGTACACTTTTGGCTGGGGGGTATCAAAATGTCCTTGAGTGACATCAAAGTTTGAAAATTCAAAAGATGCAGAGTAGCTCACATATCACACAGTACAGAGAGAGTGTTCTAATTACACAGAGGGCCTTGTATGCTCACAAGGACATGGTGTTAAGCAATAAACTAGGTTTGTGTCTGCACCAGGGGGAGCTTAAGACAGTTTTGGGAGTGGCTTGAAGTATCTTAGTTGGGAGAATTAGAACTCTCTGGGATGACAAAATTTGACTTTTAAGGCTTATTTAAAAGTGCAAATTTGGTATAGTGTAAGACAGTGCCTTCTGGAAGATCTCAGCAAGAAACTACTTCAATTACCCAGACAATTTAAGTCCTATAGTATAGACTAGCATATGAGTTATCTTATGTAAGCAGACACACTTTATTGAACAACCAAATTTCTTCAGGTGATTTAAAAAAGTGCTTACTTCTTGAATGGATCAGTGATGTAATCACAAATATCTGTAGGTCCATACCCAAGGGTTTCTTGGGGGTGGGGGTAGGGGAGGAGTTCAAGGTGTGGGCTATAATAGTAAAATTCTGTAAGGGAGAGGATGCAGTAGTAAGTCTGTGAATGGATCTGGACCATGAGGTGTGTGTGTGAGATTGGCAGTTCCTGCAGACTTATGTACTTAGACCTCTACTACTTACAGGGATGGCATTTGCTCTCAATTTGCATTTGCAGAGTTTGGAATGACATCGGTGACAAAATTATAGTTTGAAAAAATAAAAAGACATACAAAGTTAGAACTTGAGCTGGTGAAACTAGCTCAAAGAAAACTAAATTAAGCTTTCATTGCAGAAATATCTGTCCATTACCCATAAAACCAGGAAATGGGTTTATGCTAGCTGTTAGAAAATGAAAAAAAGACAAAAAAAAAAAAAACAGGGCAGTGTTGTATTTGTGACAAAAAGTTGGATTCAGCAGTTTGTGTTATCTGAAGGTAGTAACCAAGTCAGGGTTTTTCAAGACCAAAGAAAAGTGTCTTTCAGAAATTCTTTTCTTGTATTCAATTTTCTGTTACTACTTCTGTACATATTATTTGTAAATGTATATTGTTCATAAGATGGAGTGATGTTTTATTCCTTGATATGATTATGAATAAAGCAAAATGTACTAACTTTCCAATATATGTCTTTTCTGTTTCTTTAAACATTCTGTATGTGAAGAGTTGCAAGTGGCAATTGATTACTTTGGCTTATGTGATTTGGGGGTGGGGGAGGGTGGTGGAGAGGCTAACTGATTTTGCTAGATGAAAACCTGTATTTCCAGAGAATTTTCGCCGATTCTAAAAATATTCCTAAACGAGATTTTACCCAAACTGGGAGGGGGCTGCTCTCCAGTCCCTTGGCTCATATGCCTATGATTGACTGGTATTTAACATAAGGTGAACTTGATATCAATCTTTACTGCAGAAAAGTTATCTTTTAATCTCATACCATCCTTTCATGGGCGGAATATGGTTCACCACGTATGAGGAAAAAAACTTGAAAGTAAACGCGTCGTGATGTATGGAAATTCCAGTGAGTCTAATATTCGCCCTTTCTTCTCGTAATAGATCCTGAATCCTGTACTACCTCACCCAACTGACTTGTACACTTCTATCCCTCGAAGGAAGGTCTGATATATGCAGTGTAGTATTGCTGTGATTGATGTCAAATTCAGTTTGAAAATGTTGTTATCTACCTCATGGATCTAATGCACGCCACGTAGCTTTGTTACAAGTGATAACGTAGTAATTGACCGATAGTGTATCATTAACCGATAATGTAGTAATGTAGTGGCACGCATCTTGTACTGTAGTCACAAGGTCAACTGCGAGTGACGATGACAGTTAAATCTTTCGACATGTTAGCCGATCGTTGGTTCAATCTCTGGGCCGGTCAATGTAGTGGCGTAGATAGATATTTTTTGGGGGGGGGGGGTGGGGGGTGGGCAAAAGCAAAAAATTTCCGACAGATTATTATCTTGCAGTAATCAGCGTAGCGCCACCATCATCTGGCGTGTATCGCGGAAAAAATAGATTAAAATATCTCCCAGATTGCCTTAAATGACACTTCCAGGCCTTGTCAGTAACCATTTCGATGTGTAATTCTGCTAAACATAAGAAGTGTTGTTAGTAAACCCCTAAGAATATAATTTTAGCTACTAATTTCCGATGTGAGAATTTTTAATTAAGGTGGTAAAAATTTCCGACAGAGACTAGAAATTTCCGGCAGAGTTCTTCGGAGGCTTTGTGGGGGGCCACCGCCCCCCCCCCCTCTAGCTACGCCACTGGGTCAATTGGCATGTATTTTATATAGGCCTAAGAGTTATTTGTAATCTCCCTCTTCGAACTTAGCTGTTATAAAAGTATCTAGATTTGAAGAAAAATGGTACCTTACTCCTTACCGGACGTGAATATGCAACCTTTGTCTTAACACACTATATCTGAAACAACATTTGATTTCGTACGTAAATTCATGCATTGGTTGATATTCCACCATTATCATAATAGCCAAAACAAGAAAGTTTAGCATGAATTATCTTGCAATCGGGGCTTAAGGTTCCCTTAAATATCGTGGGTCCCAAAAGATTAGTTATACGCCCTTCTTGATGTCACAACAATCCTTCCTGTAGCTCTCTTCAAATTCGATCCTTATAGCCTATTCTAATGTGAGTATCAAAATCTCTTCCGAAATGCCTGCGGGGTGGTGCATACATGGGGACGTTTTTCTTTCCCTTTTTTTAAGAGGGAGGTGGGGAGTGGCATGAAAGCATAGAAATTAAAGTAAGGGAGAATGACGTCCGGCGATCTGGACTGAAGCCATTGATTTGACTCTTTGTACGGCAACAGAGCATTTATTGGCGGAAAAACTAAACTTTTCAAGTTAGGAATTTGAAACAAAACACAAGTTAAGACACCATGACTTACCCCTGTTGTGAAATTACTCATATCTTTCGGAAAAAAGATAAAATGTCATTTAACTTCTGAAGTTTAATGCGCACTGTACGTACCGTATCGGAGCCACGCCAATCAACCAGGCTTTTGCCGTTTAGCGGAAGCGCCGACACAATTTTCGTGGCTTCATTGGTTAAAAACGGTGATGCTCGGTGTCGGCGTTCTCCCTTACTTTAATTTCTGTGGGGAGGGGGACACTCATGCCCGTGGTCAAGGGGCAAGGAGTGGCGCCTCCTAAAAGTTTCGATTCATTTCATTTCATTTCATATATTTTCCACAAACATCATACAAATATAGACAAATAAATTTACAGAAAGTGGTGGAGGAAGCCTGGAAAAAAGCAAAGTGCTTGTACAAAGCAAGCCACCTTTATATAAAAAAAGTTAACACGAAATACAGACACAAAAAAGAAATCAAATAACACATACATAGTAACAGCCCCCTTCCCTCCCACTAAACCCCAACCACCCACCACCCATGACAGAGTGAAAATAAAAGATCATACATAACAAAATTACATTAATACTTATCAATTAAACATAATTTGAATTTCTTGGTAAATAAGGGAAGTGAGGAGATGCTTTTTAGCTGGGGATCGAGGTTATTCCAGAGTTGAGAGCCAGAAGTAGCAAATGATTTTTACTGACATCAGTATTAACTCTATATAAGTGAAAGTTTTCCGAATGCCTGGTACAGTAGTTGTGGACAGTTTTATTAAGACGAAAGATATTCTGAAACATAGGAGGTAATAACTCATCAGGGGCGGATCCATTTCTTCAAATTTTACTTCAAAAGGTAGCATATGTGGCACCAGATTGCATGTTAGGACACCTAATTTTTCAAAAATTTTCAAAGGGGAGGGGGCCACCTCCCCTTAGACCCCTCCCCAGGCCGGCGATCACACAACATACTGCATCCCCTCCCCGGGAGAGAAATCCTGGGTACGCCACTGAGTAAACGGGATTCAAACTTGCAACCCTGGGACCAAAAGTCCCAGCCAGCTGAGCTGATCCGTCCTCACAGAAATGTGTAATAAAATAAAACCAAACTACATTTTGTTCACAAAAATTGCACTTCTTGACGGCTGCTATCAAGCCTGGCAAGTGCCATTTCCGTCGATCTGGGATGTATTAAAATCTCAAATTTTCTTGGTACGCTCCGCGCCAACTCATGGTGGCGCTCCGCTTAGATAGTTAACGGGAGCCCCGCCCCAAACAAAAAATCCTAGCTACGCCACTGCATGAGAATTAAAATGGAAAATCATGGGAATCACAAGGCCTTAGAAGTGTCTTTTCCGGCTATCTAGGATGTGTTTTTACCCAAATTTTCTGGTATGCTACGCATTGGCAGCGGTAGCGGGGGAACGGGGGAGGAGGACACGTCCCTCCCTAAAATTTTCAGTGAGGGGAGCTCCCTCCATAAATAAATTCCTAAGGAGAAAAATGAGGAATTATAAATTAAATAAAAATCAGAAATCAACAAGTACAACCATAATCCATGACAAAACTAAATGGCCAAATCCCTCGATTTTTCTCTGAAAGACGTTAAGATTGGCCTACAGTGCACGTCACCAACAAAATTTTATTTAGAAATATAGTGGTCGGAAACATTATAATTCGGTCATTCAGTTTTGATACTATGTAAGGCCCACAATAATACCATCATTACACTGCCTGGACGTACCCCCAAAACAATGACAGGGCTGCCAAGTCTCGTGCATTCTGGGTGATTTTCACTTTCTTACTGAGTCAACACAAAACAAGAAATTAGGCAGAGGGGAACATGCACGTGATAAAACGTACATTTACGCCCACATGTCAATGCAAGGTACCTGAGTCCTGGCATCAAGTCGAACTAAGATATGGGTCACAAATTTCTCAAGGAAGTCCCTCAATATTCACCAAATTAGAACATGACTACTAAAGATCTGATTAGACACATTGAACAGGATGCATTGTAGTAAGGCACTGTGCCTATGATAACTGTCTTCTGTTAATAACTTGTGGAAAAATTAATGTGTTGAGAGTTGAGACATGAAATTATATGAAGCAGAAAATGCAAAAATAAGACATGGAAAGTGCTATTTCCGGCGATCTGGGAGGTCTATTTTGTCCAAAATTTTCTTGTACGCTCCGCGCCAACTGATGGTGGCGCTCCGCTTAGATGGTATAGTGCCGTCAATCACAGGTCGAACAACTTCGGCCCCCTCTTTTCAAAAATCCTGGATCCGCCCCTGCTCATGACTAATTTTAAACATAAAGGTACCCATCTGGTGCTTATAAATGTCGAAAACATTCAAAATATTTAATTCTTTAAAAAGGTCAGCTGTGTTAGCCCTATAGTGAGAGGAAGTAATTAAACGAATGGCCTTTTTTTGCAGTACGTAAAGTCTATTAAGATAAGATTGGAAAGTGTTTCCCCAAGCAATATTACAATAAGATAAGTGAGGAAGGATAAGAGTATTGTACATAGAAAGCAGAACACGACGAGGTACAAAATGCTTGATTTTATGAAGGACGCCTATGGTCTTAGAGATTTTGTTACATAATAAGTCAACGTGGCACTTCCAAGTCAAGTGGGAATCGATAAGAAGCCCTAAGATCTTTACAGAATCGGATTGTCTGATAATAGAACCGTCAATGCAAATACTTATATCGGATGGTTTCTTTCTACTAGACTGGAACAGCATGAAATGCGTCTTTTTTACATTCAGAGATAGTTAATTGGCGCTAAACCAATGGCATACACGATCAGCATTTACTATGGAAACATTAAAAGGTGAGATCATCTGTGTCAAATAAGATACTAAGTATAATTTGCAAATAGTACAAATTTTAACTTATTGAAAAAAGGAGGAAGATCATTGATGTAGATGAGGAATAACAGGGGTCCTAAAATAGACCCCTGGGGTACACCACAAGATATATCTTTGAAGGATGAAGAACAGTTGTTAATACATACAAGTTGCTTACGATTAGACAGATAACTTACAAACCAATCATGAGCTATATACCTCTAATTCCATAATGAGTGAGTTTACGTAAGAGAATGCTATGATTAACAGTATCGAAGGCCTTAGATAAGTCCACAAAAACACCCAAGGTACTTTCTTTATTGTCCAACCCAGTAGCAATATAATTTGTTAAATCTAGAGAAGCCATGTACGTAGAATACTTCTTACGAAAACCGAATTGGTTGTCTGTGAGGAGCTTATGTTTATCAAGAAATTGAGAAAGCTTAGTATGCATTAGCCTTTCTAATATTTTGGAGACAGCCATTACCATTGCTTAAATACATTTTTAACATCCCGCCCCCCAAAAAAATCACCCCCGGGAGCTATCCACTCCCCATCAGTACCGCGCCTGGCTACGAACTTGGGGATACTAACATCAAACTTCCATATACCCCCAAACGTTTCCCTGCTGTCACAGTTTTAATTCCTTAGACCATTACGATGAAAATACTCGGCTAGCTGTACAAGCTTACGTCCTTCTCCTAAAGGCTGGAACACGTGAGCAGCTGGCTACTGTGACGTCCAAAAGGCCACGGAAAAGTACAAAAATATACCGTCTTTAAGGTGAAGGAACCCTGAAGAGGATATTTTTACTAGCCAAAACGTTGAAAATCACAATTAATTTAATTTAAAATTATGGAAAGTTTTCTGTTCATACGACGAGTAGGCCGATAGAGGGCCGGCGCCATGCTTCCTCGCAACATTTAAAAAACTGGATCTTCTGAAAGAAAAGTCTCGTCATTTTCAATACATTTATTTTGATCTTTCAAGATAAAACATATTGAAAGAGAATGTACTTGTCATTTGTCCAGCAGTTTTCGATAATTCTAGCGGATTTGGAAAAAAATCCGAAGACCGCCTGGACATTGGATTATGGAGAGACTACTATACCAGTAAATATAGGAAGAGGAAGGGGCTAGCCATCCACGGGGCTTACATGCCTCTCAACCTGAACAAAGAAAATATGGGGAAGGTGGCAGGGAACTACTAGAGCAAGCCATTACAAATCTTCCTCTGAACGTGCCTCTTTCCCCAGTTACATCTTATTGCTTAATCTTCATCTCTTCTCTTCGCAGGAGTAGGATGCTGTTCTCGACTGTGGGACTGAGCGTTGTTTCGGACCGCGGAGGGGTGTAAGGGAGGGTGTCCCCCTCCCCTTTGGAATTTTTCAAATATTTTAGGGTCCTTAGATGCAATCTGGTGCAATATTTAAGCATATTTTAAGGAAAATTAACTGCAAATTTTTGACATTTTTTACAAAGAGAGGAAATAAGAGGTTTCGTCCTTGAATTGAGGGGGCTATGCTTCCGCCTCACCACATTTTTGACTGCTTTAGCCCCCACCCCACCCTTCTCCGTTTCCTACGCCCTTGCGTCTCTTATGCCATTCAAAGAAGGAAGTTTGCTAGAACAAAGTCTTGAGCATTTCAGACCTTCGTCACGTCTCGTTTGGTTAGGAATATGTCTGTATGATTGTGGAAATATTAGTAGCCTACGATACAACAAATAATACAAATTACACATTTTCTCTTCCTGCCACTTGTCGACTATGATTATTAATTTCTTTAATAGAAATATACGAAAATTGTGCATAAATTTTAAACGATTCTCATTTCCTGATGCTGCTTGACTGATGTTTTCATGAAACTTGTGTTGCGTGTAGGGGCAGTGGCGTCGCCAGACTTTGGGGGAACTGGGGATTTTGCGGTCGACGGAGGGAAACACCAACATGAAGGACTGAGCGGTGCCGGGAGCGTCGTGGTGACGCGAAGCACTCCCCTGTAGGCGTTGGGGCTAGGAGCATGTAATATTCATAGAGCCCCTGGTGGGGTCCAGGGACGAAACCCCCGTAAGCTTTGCAGTATTTACAAAATTTTGGCCATAAGAATGAAGCATTTAACTATCTGCAAATGGCATTGCTGCACACTAAGCGGACTACAAAAATAAAGATTATAATTTGCCAATTTTTGTTAGGCTAACTCCGACTGACGAATTAATGATTTGGAATGGGGTGTGATTGTCGACGACTGGTCACGTTAAGGTTTACATTGGGCTTTTAGAACGATAATTTTACTCATGCTGCTCAACAGGAATTACCGGTAATGTTGAAAAAAATCTACGAAGTATGCCACGATGCGTAAGCCTTCACATTGTATCATCGAAGGTGCATCTACGGCGGTGGATTCGGGACCTCGCCAGGAAAAAATTGAAAAAAGCCCTTGTTTGTGGTTTAGTGAGTTTGGGTGCCTTAAAATTATAATTATGACAAATGAATTTCCTGCATTCTCATCAGAAATAATGAGAAAAAGGGTGGCTAGTGCCTCCAGAGATCACCTCGGGTGCAAGCGCGAAGCGTGCAGAAAATTCTGTTAATCATTATTAAAGAAATTTCGTACACCACTGTATGATACTTTGTGTGGTGCTTGGCTCCGCCTCGAAGAGACCCCTTTTCACAATTTTACCCTTTTTTGTAATAGCAGCCTATTTCTACGAAAGGCGGTCGATTTAGTAGTGCAGGGAGTTGCGGCTGAAGTGGGGTTGCAAGCAAGGGTCGCACCACGTGTGGTCAGGGGAGCCATGTCCCCTTCGGTTAAGACTCCCCCCCCCCCCTCGTCGACATGATTCCCTAAATTCGTCGGGGGAGCCTTAATGGGTATGATAAAGTATGTAATTTCCGACAAAGACCCTTCACCCCGAAGGTTTACTTGTTTTCTCTTAAGGTGGGCAGATTATTTGATAAAAACGAAAACTTTTCAAATTTTCTTAAATAAAGCTGCACATTTCCTATACATATTCTTCAATGAAAATCCAGCTTAACCCCTCTTCAGGCAATTCCTGGCGCCCAGTGGCGCCGCCAGGCTTTGGTGATTGGGGGGGGGGGGCACAACAGACGATGTCGTAATGGAACTTCAGTTAACCTCCCAAGTCTGCACAAAATGCGTTTTTTCCCGTGTGCTCCCTACGTTCGTATTTACAGTGGGGGATCCTTCCTTTGTCAGGTGTCACTGCACTAAGCTAGGTGCCGTCCTGGGGGAGGGGTCTAAGGGGAGGGGTGTCCCCCTCCCCTTTGAGAAATTTTTGTTTATTTAAAGTTGCTTAGATGCAAAATGGTGCTATCTTTATGATATTTTTGGAGCTGATCACATACCTGTATGGCTGGAAAATGTCCATAGTTTAGTGAATTCTAATTTTTCCGACTGGCTGGATGTTTTTATCCAACTGAGTGGCGACGCTTAAATATTCGTTTTTTTATGCGCCTGCGCTTTGAATACAGCAGTGAGGATCTTTCCTTTGTCACTACATAAAGGTGCCGTCCTGGGGGAGGGGTCTAAGGGGAGGGGGTGTCCCCCTCCCCTTTGAGAAATTTTTGCTTATTTAAGGTTTCTTAGATGCAAAATGGTGCTATCTTTTGGAATATTTTTGGAACTGATGATATATAGCTGGAAAATGTCCATAATCTAGTGAATTCTAATTTTTGGTTAGGTGAAAAAGGAGAGCATGTTGTCTAAGAGAAGAATACGTTGTCAACAAACCTCCTGAAGACTCCCTTTTGGCTACTTTACCGCCTTCTATTGGCAATGTTTTTATCCAAAAATACGTGCGTGGAGTCCACAGAAACATTGTTGGGATATACGAAATTTTTCCTCCCTTTCATTGTGCATTATAAAAAGGCATCTAAGGCTGGCAGATACCTGTATAGGGCCTTCCGGAAGCTCTAGATAAAGTACATAAAATGGAGCAACGACATAATGCTTATTACGTGACATCTAAATGATAATATAAAGTAGAGCACTTTACAACTATCGTATTTTTACTAATTTTGAACGAAAATCCAGATGAACGGGCGGGAGGGAGACTATTGGTGCAGGAAGGTGATATTAGACCTCCCTGATAGGTATAGCAAAAGGGGTGAAGGACTAAGAAGGCGTTTTCAGAATTCTTTTTTTGTCATAAGTGTATTAAAAATCACCATCTATCAAGGGCGTAACCAGGAATTTGTCAAGGGGGCGAACCCCATAGACAGATTCTCATCGCTTTGCGCCACCATGGGTTGGCGCAAAGCGCAAGAAAATTTTGGCCCAAAATGCCTCCCAGATCGCTGGAAATGGCACTTCCCAAGTCTATTTTACAGCATATAAATAGGAGAAACACTAGCAATATTGAAAAAAAAAACATTAAAAAACCCCAAAATATGCCCAAGGGGGCGGATGCCCCCTCCACCCCCTTGGCTACGTGTCTGCCATCTATACCTATAATGGCTGCGCGCAAAGCGCTCGGTAAAATTTTCTGGAAAATATATAACGGCATAATTTCAACTTTCCAAATCATGCTTCAACAACTTAGATTGAAAGATCGCATATTGATGCTATAGGCCCCTACAGATGTTGTGATTATAGTTCCATGTATTATTATGTTAATAATGGTCATAAGATGGAGTGCAAACCGTAAAGCATGCGCGCAAAGCGCGCGAAATTTTTCATTAAATGAGATTTCCATGACAAAACCTGCATTCAGAATCTGCATCGAGACACTTTCAATTGCCCAACAAACCTACATACCACTCAAAAAGCCAGTCTTTTACCTGTTAATTCGTGAACAGCTTTCAACTTTTGCTGCTGTGCTTCTCCGGGAGTTGCTATCAGAAGATATTGATAATAAGAACCCAGAGGTAAGGTTTGAAGCGCGCGGAGCGCGCGAAATTTTTGATAGTTTGCGAAGGATTTGCGAAAATTCTGATAGTTTGAGAAACATTTGTGATAGAAAATGATTAAATAGATCTATCACTCGGTTGAAGTACACCTCACCCTACCCCCTACAGAAATCTATAGCTTAATCGCCTTTTGGGATCATTTTAAAATTTTCAAAAAATTTTCATTGGGGGGCACGCGCCCCCCCCCATGCCCCCCCCCCCGTGCCGGCGCCACTGCTGGCGCCTTACCTGGTTGCAGGTAGTTTTGTAACAACACTTCATTGAAGCTTTTTCTGCCGGAAGTAGAAATGAAAGAGCCAATTTCGATGGCTTATTTTAGTAATGTTTTCTTAATTTACTAAAACTGCATGGAAATATCTTTCGTCTCCGGCTTTCCTTTCCATTACAGTCCATTGATTTATTTTTCCTGCCTAGAGCAGAAAATAGGCCGAATCCCTGGAACCATGAATCCACGCCTGAGATTCATCATCGTTATCGGAGAAAAGACGGGATCCTCAATGGAAGGAGCCTCAATCACTTTTTTTTTAAACAATCCTCTGAAATTTTGTCTGGGGAAAAACTGATCAGCTTCTTTTCCACACGGACATATATTTGTCAATCAACTTCCCTGGGCCCCTAGAATTTAACATCAAGTTTGTTATTCGTGGTTCTATTCTAGATTCTTCCAAAAGTCCTCACGGCCAGGAACAAAGGGCGAAAACCAACAACGCTTCTGGGGTTTTAAGGGCGTAGCAAGGATTTATTTAGGGAGGGCACAGGGCAGGGTAAGCTCAAGGTGGGGGCAGGGGTCATCCCCCGGTCGGCCGAAGGCTGACTCCCCGCAAGGGGGAATATTTTCAAATCCGTCGGGGAGCCTCCATGGGTACGATAAAGGGAGTAAACTCCGACGGCGACCTGTCGTCCAGACGGTCTACTAGATAGGGTACAAGTTCCCTCAAAACAGAAAAACAAATCTCCACATTTTCTTAGATAAAACACTGCTATTTTCAATTCTTTAATCGTAAAATCCTAAAAGATTGCTTTCGGCAAGCCAACATTTTTGTCGGGGCTGCGAGTTGCTGGCCCCCGGTCGATGAGATTGGCCCCATGTCGGGCACAGGAATAAACGAAGGCTGAACCTTTTGATATTGCTCTTAAAGAAAGCGCGTGGTGTGGGATCTCCGTTAGAAATGTAAGTTTGCCTGCATAACGTTGTATTTATAATGTGGGACAGGGAAGGGGTATATCGTTTTCCCTCTGGAAGTTTCCAGTACGGTGAGAAGCTTTCCTTGTGGATACAAGCTCAAAGCCCCTCCTCTTCTGTTGTTATCCTTCTGTGGACTTCTCATTAATTGCAAGAAATAAACCATGGTTTCTAGGCATTGTTAAAAGGGAGCAGGTAAAAAGGCACCATGGCATTCCAATCTGTCAAAACAAAAATGCATTGAACTAGTTTGTAGTTCGAACTAGTCCGTATCCAAAAGTGCTCCAGAGACCTACAATGCAGAAGAACTTTAGATATATGTCATGAATGTAAACTGCAATGGTGACTTGGTGGTTTAAAACGACTCAATTTCATGCTGTAAGAGGTAGGCCTAACCTATCTATAAGCTGGTGCGGGCCCGTAGGCTAAAGGAAACATTCCCAGACTTTTCTTCCCGAAGATTCCAGGGGTCTTTGTGAGATTCGGATAATCATGAAAGTTAAATAACAACTCATAAATATTCATTGATTCACTTCACTACGTACCATCGTAAATTTCCAGGATGCCTTTCTTTTATTGTTAAACAAATTATCAGACAATTCGCTTCATCATTCTCTAGATACAGTGTTTTAGGGAGGAGGAGTGACCAAACATCAAACCATTTTATTTCGACTTTGGTTGAGATCCAGTTCCACCCTAGTTTTTACTTCCTCTTCAGTTCAGTTCTGTTATACTTCACTTGGTGTTGTTAAGTTTGCTGCAACATGAGGCATTCATTTCAATCTGTCTTTTTGATGGTCTTTATATCTCTTTTCCGCGTCTCTTTTGCGGCTTTCGGTGATGACATTTCACAAGATAACGAAGACAACAGATTTGCAGGTAATTATTAAATGCTATCTTTTTCTCAATTAAGAATCTGGTGAGTATCTCCCCTACGGATGACATACACCGATAGATATACACTGTAAAACCCAATTAGTTGGGATAACTTATCAGACTTGAGGTAACTTGCTGCATGGACGTTTTAAAGGTCAGGAAACTGAGTGTCTCCGATTATGCATCTCATTACTAAGAGAAACTCAGTTGCCTGAACTTTCAAAGGTCCATGCAGCAGGTTACCTCAAGTCTGATAAGTTATCCCAACTAATTGGGTTTTACAGTGTAGGTTTAGCTAGGAGAAATAAGATATTTGGGAAGAGTTTTCAAGAAACGGTTTCACATTACAGGGCGTGGCTGGATGTTTGAACCATTCAAAATTCCGGCAACCAAAAGAAACGTACATGAAAGAATGTATGGACGATACATGTAAAATCAGTACGATTTCTTCCATCGTTTGTTTTAATAAAAGTGGGTTTCGTTATCTAAATTTACTATTTATTTATTTCGTTATCTAAATAGGGATGGCCTGGCATGCGGTATCATGGTGGTCCTCGAATCATCCGGATGCATTTTTTAAATTCACACATTATGTGCAGCCAAAGAATTAGCGCCCAGAGATGGCGTATCCCCTCAATGGAATTTCTAAACATCCTAACCTTTAGGCCGATAATTTGATCAGTCCTGGTGCCCACCCACCCAACCCCTCAAATTTTAAAATTGTTCTAATTTTACATAGCTATGGTTGCTATTACAGACTGCAATAAGGATTTATGCAATTACCACCCCTAATACAAAGCCGGCCCACGTGACCTTAGGCTATTTCCTAAACCCTCACCTTGATTTTGAAACTATTGTAAATTCGTGGGAAGGCATTTTTGTACATGTCATAAAAATAGGTCGCCCCCCAACCGGTAGCATTTGCCCATATGCATGAGCCAGCGGCTTAATCCTAACGGAGAAAGGCTAATCTTTCGACAGTTTGTAAAATCTGGTGCATCTACTCCAATAATACAAGAAAATTGAACGAGTAGCTTATGTAAATGATTCGATTAAATGTATAAAAATGGGTTAAAACTATGAATCAAGTTGTCCAGATATTGAAGGTTGCAGTGGTGACATGAAATGAGGAGGGTTAGGTCAATTTATTAGTAATAGGATTAACTGGAGTTTAGTTCTAAGTTGTCACTTTTAAGTGTTAGCATCTCACCCTGCATTTTCAGCTATCCATATGAGATTAACCGCTTCAAACATTTCTATTGATTCCAATAGATATGGGACAGGTGACGAAGAACACGTTCGATATCGTTGACGGAAACGTCAAGCTGATATTTGATGTGCAAGATACGCAGAATGTCGATGAACTGTGGATCCTTGACTTTGAACCTTACCGGTATACCGTCGATGACTTGCCCATAGATGAGTTTACAGGTAAGGATTCGATCCTTTTTTACTCATGGCCGTACCGGTGTACCGTAGACTCCTTCTCCCGAGGAGAAGGAGTCCGCAGTTAAAGTGTACCTAAAGTCTGAAAATTCAAAAATATATATTACAGAGCATGAAAACTGAATTCCAATGGTCCAATTCCCATCTTCACAGGACTTTCTTAAGCTGAGATATAAAATGTTGAAGTTTATTCACTCGATTTAAAAGGTAGATTGCGCAATAATTTGTGATGTCATTGTTGTACTACTCAAATTACAATCTTTGTATTTCTTTGTTTTTCTGAAAGCCACCGCACCTTGTGCCAAAATGTGATCGCGTTCTTACTGCTTTGGGGTGACTTGACTATATAAGCCCTCTCTGTACAGCATGTCATGCAAGAAAACAGGAAGCGGTCAAGGTCATATAAACATTTTTAATTTTAAAAGAAAACAAAGCATTTAATGTGAGTTGTACAACAAGAATGTCAAAAATTATTGCGCAATGAACTGTTTGGATTTAAGTGAATAAATTTTAACATTTAATATCTCAGCAATGGAATAAGCTATGACAATGGGAGTTGGACCAATAAGATTAATTTTGTAACCTCTAAAATATATATTTTTAAATTTTTAGACTTTAGGTCCACTTTAAGTGTGAGATAATGTTACAAACATTCGCTCTAGCGAAGGCTTGGAGTGTGTAGCTCGGTACAGGGATCCAACGACGACAGAAAGTGCAGGAAAAAATTGATTGTCCTTGATTTTATTCCACTTTTGAAATCCTGGTAGTTGACTGAGATGCGGCTTAATCCGGTTACAGGTACTACAGACCTGCTAATTTTTATAATATTGTTTTTTGCCAGGCACTCTTCACCTGGAGAACACCGGCGAATGCTCCAGTGTTTACGAAACAGTCAACTGGACATTCTTCCAGGATTCGTATTTCAAAAATCGTTCCGCGGCAGATCTCTCCGCTAAATCATTATTCACTTCTTTCATAGTAGGCGACAGTTATGATGGTAAGTGACATATTCACTTTGGTCAGCCCAAGTGGTAGGCCCATAGCCAAGGGGAAGGGGAAAGGGGCAGCTCCCCTCTCCCTAGAAAAAATGCCGTCCCTCTAATGTCAATTGAGACAGTTTCTGGATCACAGTCTACTTTGAACTGACGGGGTTTTCGACGATCAACCAGCAAAGCTCAATTCAACATGTGTTCGGAGAAACCGACTCTTGAGACCCGGATCCTCTTAACTGAATATAAGCAAGCAATATAGGCCATATGGGAGTTTAAATACTCTTGTGTTTCACTGACGTAGTTCACCGGTTTTCGCTTAGAAGTTGGGGTGCCCTATGCAGTTTTCCGGTGTGAATATCATAAAGTGTGAGTATGATAAGGGCCTTTAGGTTGACAATTGGCTGCCACTTGCCAAGACATGATGACCTCACGGCGAGGAAGACAAAATACTTCTCCACGTTGTAGCCCCCTCCCTCCATGCTATAGACGAATCCGGAGAGCAAGTGATGGTCTGATTTCAGTCGGCCATACCTGGGGTCTATCACCTTTTAATCTTTCAATTTCCTTGCTTACCTGTATGATGGATGGTTGGACATTAAATTGTATCTTGATTCGTTCAATTTCACTGAATATGTGGGTTTGAAATTCATGTAGAAAATAAATGAAGACGATTTAAGGCTGGTGGACCCAGGGCTTTAGCCAGCATGGTTAGATCAGGGAGTCCAAACAGTAAATTCTAGTGAAGTTTGTGTGTTACAATGTATTATATATATGTATTATATATATGGGGCAATCCAAAATTTTGGGAGTCCAAATGACTCCTGGACTGCTCTCTGGCTTAAGCCTTGGGTGGACCCCATTAATGGCTGCCTACAGTCACTAAACACAAGCGCTGATCGGATTCGTCTATAGGGTCTGTTATAACAATCATTTTTCACTTAGTACCCTGCGATGTTTGGGTAAGATCCCTGTAATTCTCAGTGGGAGGAACCACGCCCCAAGTTTAAGTACGGATTATGAATTTTCCCCTAGTGACAATGACTTGTTCAGTTTATACCAACCAGACCCCCGTGTGTTGAGTATGTGCGTGCGTGTGTATGTGTATATGTATATGTCTGTAACGTGAAAGATTCTTGTCAAAAAGATATGTTGGCATGTTGGAGTGACCTTTTATGTTCTTCTTTTATGGTGATCAAACCACCTAGGTTTCGATGTTTTTACCCAAAAATGACTTCTCTTTGCTATTCACTTTTTTGTTTCATTTCAAGCCAACGGTCGAAGGACCGACCAGATCATTTATGAAGGTACCATCGCCAATTTCTTCGAGTGTAAGAAATCTGACGGCATCACAGACGTGTGGACCCAGACGAGTAACTCCAGTTACGACGAAATAGAATACAGGACCAAGGTCTATGCCACCAACGTCAGACCAAAGGATCCAGATGATAAAACCGCAGGGGTGTCTTTTGTTCAGGTCGGTATCGCTTTAGGTTTTACGGTTTAGAAGCGGGGGAGGGGAGGTCGATCTTTAAAAAAAAACAGTGAGAATAAAGGATAATCATCCAAAAATCCGTCCGTTCAAACTTCTCTCCATGAATGTCATGTAGTTTCAAAAATTATTTCAAACTAACAACCTCCATTGTTGAGATCTTTCTAAAAAAAACCTCCAAGCACAAATTTCCTGGCGTCAAAGCCTGTATGACAAACGGTATTGCGTGTATGGCGTCCTTTAGAGGGCGCCCTTCTACTTACTATGAACTGTACAGGATGCTTACTGGAGTTAAAAATGTAAACAGGGAGTGTCGAGAATGTAGATTATTTGGGGTTATGTATCAGGAAATCCAAGTGACAGAGTGATGCCTAATGAGTAAAATTAGCAGAGGGTATAATGCATGGTAAGGCATCTTGAGGAAAGCTATCACTTCTATAGCCCGGTTATCGTCCAGACTTTATCAGCAAGTTAGGGGAAGTGGGGGAAAGGGTAGGACACTTCGGTCCCCCCTCCCTCAGATAAGGGGAGTTAACTATAGGAGGGTTGCCTTAAGGGGAGTGTCGCTTAACCATAAGAACGGAACTCATAATTCGTTAAATTTGAATAAAATTTATGAATAGGCTATGAACGGAGTTCTGAAGGGGTAGCATCGGGATTTTGTTCAAAATTAAGGTGCTCAGATGCTGAGAGTTACACAAGAGTTGTGCAAAGTGTGAATCAGTTTTATTCAAGATTTGGCCTATCCGTGGGAGGGGGACTCCGTGGGAGGGGGACTCCGTGGGAGGGGGCTTCGATCCCAGACCACCTCTGATTACAGTTGTGCTCCTGGACGGAGTGTTTGCGCTAGTCTCCCATGGGGTATGGGATTTTTTACAAGGGCCTTTCTGGCATAGGTGTTGTTCGGAATGGGTAACAGCAGCTGTACGTAAATGCAGTCATGCAGACAGTCTGTTGCAACTCCCTGAGTCATGCAACCTTCTCACTGGACAGTTGGAGGTACAACAAATTTTTATCATGTTTTATGGATTTTAGGTGAATATTTTTACTAGTATCCCCCGTCTCTTTTGCCCCTGAAAATATCACCAAGGGATACCCACCCTCCCCCGCCTTCTCTGCACTGGCTACGGCACTAAATGACATGTCAATTTGCATCCCTTTTTAACTACTAGAGCCATATTGTTCTAATATGGAGACTTTCTCGTCAAGCTATCGCCAATTTCATCATAAGTTCAACCGCTATTCTTCGACCAGTCATCGATTTCGCCCGTGTATCTGCCGTGTACGACGCAGAAGGGGAACCCATACCTATACAAACAAGATTGCACCTTAGGTAAGTGACTCCAGCTGAGTAGACTAGACTGTCGTCAGAGCTGGTATCGTGCTGGGTGGCTACATCCCCTACTACTTTTCAGTTTCAAATTTTTTTTTAAAACTAATATCATTAGGTTGCCTGAGAAAGGCAAGCACATACCTAAGCAATGCCGAAAACCGGTTGCTAAAGGGTCTCAGCACCCCCAATCTAAGAAGTCCTCTGACAGACTTTGATACAGGAACCATAGCCTAATAGCTTGGTTGTAATACTACAACGTTTCGAGGGTCTCGGATCGTTAATGCACTTAGCAATTGCACCTTTCCATATCTCCCATACCCGGTCATAAAAGGACATAGTCCTTACCCCACGGCGAGTAGGACTGTTTGTAAATTAAGAGGCTAAGTGAGGCCAAGTTAGGGGCTTAAGATGTTGGAGGTAAGGGCTATCGAAAAAAGAAAAAATGCAATGGAATGTAAAAACTTTAGTCCTGGTTACATGTACCTTTTTTAAGAGGGGAGGTTAGAACTGATCAGATTAACCCCGACACAAGAGACTGCTTAATTTGGCGCTGTTAAAGTCGGTCTCAGATCTAGTTCAGTGTGCCTTTGTAACATTAGACCAGACATGAACAACGTTTGAGTGCAAAAAAACAAAAAACAAAAAAACAAAAAAAAAACAAAAAAAAATAAAAAGGTCCTCGAAAATCGGAACAACATTTGAAGTGAAGTCGGTCTCCAAGAAATGTAGTTGGTCTAAAAACAGTTCCTGTTCCTCCTTTCAGCCTGTATTTTCGGTTTTGATCAAATTTGTAAGAAACCTATACACTATCCTTTCAACAGCCTTCCAGAGTGGTAATCGCACCATGAAATATTGTGAATAGTTGCCCAAAAAGGTATGAAATCCTAAGTCAAGCCGCTACGATCATGGTGACATTTTTGAGTATTTTTCATTCACTTGTAGATTTACAACAATCATAGATTCTGATGAGCAAATTGCAGTTTATAACGCCACTGGTACAGGGTTTACCCCTGAAAATCCTCTTCACGGTTTGAGACAGATCATTTACGAACCACCCTCTACCTTAAATGACGTCCCTGATTGTGACAAGCAGTTAGACGTGGGAACAGGACTCCAGTGGCAATGCCATCAGGTAAATCTACATCAGGACGGATTTAGGTTGTTATCTTTGAACTTTTATGTTTTTACGTATTGTGTCTTAACTTGTTATTTGTCACTATTGTATTTTTCATTGTACTGCTGTGTCTTCTTATTTTAGTGTTCATTCCCTCACTTTATGTACTTGTACCCGTTTTTGGTTCTTAGATAATGTTTAATTGTTTGTATATGTTTATGAGCTCTTGTTTTCAACCCATTTCCATTGTATTTTTACGATTGGCTGAATAAATATCAATCAATATCAATATCAATCAAAGGACCTAGGCCGGTAGGGATGTTAATAATTCGTATTAACAAGTTCAATTGAAATGTTCTCTACTTTTTTGAGTTACATTATATTGGTATTAATATATTTTATGAATACAGAATACATAACATGCATGTAATGTTTTCGAACAAGGCTCGTCATTAGATTAGGCCTACGAATATATTTCAAAACTTGTGTTAGTTAAGGATTGTAGCAATGATTGTTGTAAATGTGTCAGTTTTAGAGTATAACATCTTAAGTGCTGGGCCCTAGGCCATGGCCTATTCAACCCCTTACGTGCCATTTGGGGACTCATCCGCCAGACCCTCCTCCCTCCTTCCCCCCCCCCCTCATTTTTGGACTTCGAATTTGATTGTATGGTTGTGGAAATTGCATGTAAGGGTAGGGGGCACCTCTGTTACAAAGTTGCAAGGGGAATAAACGAAAACCCTGCCTGCACCTAGACAAACGTAAAGATCTTATGCATTAACGTCACGCGACGTCAGTTTGGAGGAAAACAATGAACCACACGTGCACGAACGGCGTAGATTTCGCAAGTATACGATTAGTTGACAAATCAGCTGTCAACACTTGTTGATGTAACCGTGCGATGATACGCACTTTACCTCCAAACGAGGGAGCACTTTCTGCTCTGTGACATCATGTGCCTAAGGTTTATATTTAATAACTTAATACAGTATCAAAGTAACCGAATAATTTATAGTTATATTTTCTTCACTGTAGGTGAGTTACTTAGAAATAATTGTCGTTAAGCATAATCGCTAGACAGGCAGGGGTTCTTTTTGTGAGCGAATTCTTATTTAGCATTTGTAAAGTTACTCAAGGTGTTTGAACCGGCGTACCTTTTTATTCAACGTAACCATCTCAAATTAAAAATTGTGCGGTACTTTTTTACTTCATTTGACGGAAATAAGTTCGTTTGACGTACTATTTCGCCAGTCGAAGTTTTTGGTTTTATACCACAAGTTAATGCAAAAAGGTTTAAATGTTTCAAATTTGCTTGACAGAGTGGTTTGCTTTGGCTGCCGGGCACCAATTTGTTTGCCAAGCACGGGGGGGGGGGGTCGAATCCTGTTGGAATTACGTGGGTTTTTCTCCAAATACCCTGGCTTTCAACCCACTTTAAATAGGCTTGCCATTAAAATAGGGTTATGCCCAGCCGTCGAAGTCGGTTGCGCGCCAGACTGGCCATGGATAGCCCTCGGGCGGAACAGTGAACTAGTCGACATTTCTTGCTTGCTTGCCAAATTCGTCATGTCTTTTTTCCTGTAACAGACCTGGAATTTCATCTTTATCCTGGACATCGACACAACCAAACAAACCCAGAACAATATTCCCATCGACGCCAGCGGTACTTTTGACTTTCTGTTCGATGTGTACAGTTGCTCGCTGACCCAGAACGAATTGGACAAGACCGATTGTGTTCTCGTCGATCCGGAGCCCACAAAAATATCGACATTGATCACGATACAGACGACCGTCTTCGTGCGAGACGAGGAAGATGACCAAGTTACAATCATCTTGATTTCGCTAACAGGTATGGTTAAAGGTTAAATGCAAGGGTGCGCCAGGTGGGGGAAGGTAGGAACTACATCTCCCTGTCGGGGAAATTTTCCAGTTTCCTGGGGGAGCCTTACTGGCTATGATAAAAAAATGTAGCACGGACTTCTCTCTTTTCTTTTTGATCTCAAGAGGGGGAGGTTCCCCAGTTGAATAAAGTTTTTAAAACTTTTTTTCAACTAAAACCCCAAATTGTCGGCATGTATCCGTCACCTTTGTTTGGGCCTAGAGTTGTTAGCCCCCGTAAGGAGATTGGCCCGATCGTCTGGCAAATCTTGATGTTACCACTGACTGATTAATGCAGTCTCGTAGTCGTTAAGGCGTTGGAAGGGGCATATAGCTTCAAAGCCTCCTTCAGAGGAAGGGGATAAGTTTCATTTAGCAATACATTAAGACAATATTGTTTTTGGTTGGAAATTTTAGGGGGGGGGACGAAAATCTTTCCAGACGGCGGCACCAACTACGAGCCTGGATAACTGACGTTAAATTTGCGCCGAATGAGTTCGATGCACTCTTGGGGAAACAACGCAAATGGATTTATTGCGACTTAACACCAGCTTCAAAGTCGGGGCACTCGTTTGAACATCCCGCAATGGTGGCCTTTAAAGGTCTGGTGACATGTAAATTACTTAGTTGGATATTTGATGTGAAAAGCAATAACAAAAAAAAAATCCAGAGAATAGCCAATGTCAAAATCCATCAAATATTGACCATTTTACAGGGTAATTTCTGTTTCACCATTTCGCACTTGTATCATGAATAAACATGAGCTAAATATGCAAATTTGTGATGTCGAAAAATGAAGATACCAAATATGGCTAATTTTAGGCTTTGTTCTTTCAACCTTCATTTCAAGGACACTTGTATAGCATTGGTATCCCCTAAGGGGTTTATTATGGAAGTGAAAAGTTTCCTTACAAAATACTGATCTCACTCACCAAACTGTAAACTACGGTATCAGATCTGATCAGTAATTCCGAGAATTTATGTATAGGGTTAACAAAAGAAATTTTAACACTGTGCAATACAATATCATTATTTTTGTATAGGCAATGAGTTTCTTCAAAAACCATCAAACTTTGAAGAGGTATATCTTGAGAACGGTAAAAGATATTCATATAATTCCAACTGATCTTTAATTGGGGAATTTTATTCTTTTAACTGCCAAGTAAGAGCACTTTTTAGTGGCATGTCACCATAACTTTAAGACCACATTCTCTTCTCGTCATGGCCTATACTTTTTGACTTAGTGCTTCAAAGATCAATCACAGTTTATAAAGAATTTCTTCAAGTTGCTGGCTCTACTTCCCCTTGGTATGGATTTTGCCATGACCAGATTACGGTCCCTAGGATTGTTTTTTTTTAGCCTACTGAGCAATAGCAGACACAAAAAGAAAATTATCGGCTACTTCCTCTGATTCTCAACCCTTACGCCCCTAGTGAAACTTACCGTAAGAAAATGGCCATGACTAATGACACATGGGGGGGGGGAGGGAGGGGTGGTAGAAGCTGTGGCCTTGACCTATAATGACGATTTGTAAGTGTTGGCATTACAGTTCGGGGTAGTAACTTCTGGTAATAAGATTATCAAATGTGCCAACTTTCAACAGGTGCCAATAATGACGAGCTCAATGTACCAGGTGCTCGTGGTGTTGCTCACAAAGAAGACGTCAGTCTGAAAGTCAAGTTTTCACCAGCCCTACTTCGCCCAGATTACTATCTGGAACTGATGTTATTTATGGTCTGCAAGGGAGAACAGTATGCCGGAGATGACTTCTTGCAGGTAAATCGAATTTTAATTGACAGTCGTCGGAGCCGGGTGGGTTGGGGAGGTGGGACAGGTGTGGGGGGGGGACTAGGATCGTGTTGTGTTTGCAGTGCTCCTGTAAACTGTACAAGAGCAGACTGAGAGAAATGGGGGGGGGGAGGTCTGACAAGGGGAATGCCCCTTAAGCTGCTTTTCCACGAGACGCAGGAGCGGGCGGAAAAAAATCGATCCAATGTATTTCCCTTCAGCTGTTTCCACGACGCGAGTGCGGCTGCGGAGCTGGCGGGCGGGCGCGGACGCGTTTTTTTTTTCGAATCGGTCATATATCGATTTTTTTTCCGCGCCCGCTTGCTGCCCGTGCGGTATTTCGTCATTTCCTTAGAATTTCCCTGGTTATGACGTGTGCTTACTACTTGAACTGTAGATTTTAATCAAATCGTCGATTGCACAAGGCAAGGATGATTAATTTAGGATCGCCTTGCCAAGTACAGAAATATGTCGACGCAACGTGGAGAGGACAGCCATTTCTACGATGCGGCGTGACAAGAAATGCCCGGGAAGCAATGATGGAAGTTGAAATGGGCTCAAGACCCAAACCCGCGCAAAACGCCCTCGTCTATGCCCGTTTCGTGGAAACACAAGGTCCGCACCCACATCCGCGCCGGCACCCGTCTCGTCGAAAAGCAGCTTTAAGCCCCTCATCTGGCGCTGAGAACGGACAAAAGTTACCTTAGAGTGTTTAAAGCTTCCCAACTAGATTTATTGAAACTTTCCTTCACACAACAGTGAGATTGATAAGTGAATAACTCTTGGATAAAATCCTAACTACAATCCGGTCCCGAATCGATCCTAGACTTTGGTGGTGGGGAGATGGGTTTACTCAGTTCATATTTTTGTAGAAAATGAACCCCAAGGAAGTTCTCGGACATTTTTATTGTTTTGTTTACAATTATTTCCGTAAACATTGGCATTTTTCACGGTCCATATCTCCATGGAGTCGATTTTGGCTATCAGGAGGGCAAATTATGTGTATTTTCATGGGAACGCCTCGGACTCCGAACTTCCGGTTGCCTGTGCGTCACTGCTTCAAATGCCATGGCCAGAGTAACGGTTATTATTGCGCAATACAGCAGCATGCAGGTGACGTATTGATCAAACATCAGTCTGCGCAGTCTGCGTCAAAAGATCAGGACAAAGAGTGGTGTCGAGATTTCACAACCGCACCCAGGCACCGCGGGTGGTTTTGAATAATCGACAAGGGCATTGATATTACCAATAGCGACCTTAGGGGATAAGTGGATACAGGGCCCTGGTTGAATTTCAGGCAGGCCGTTGAACAGGGGAGGGCAGTATTGTCGAAGGGGGAAGCCTCCAGGGGAAAAGACATTTTTCAGTGGGCGAGATATGTGAAAGATGTATTAAGGCATTAGTTCTAAAATTTAGTTGTGAAATTATCTAGGAGGGGGGCCCCCTTCAACGTAACTACAGGCCTGATTTGAGGATCCCTTTTGGAACCCAGGCAACGTTCCGGGTACACTAAAATATGAGGGTATGTTTGTATTACATTGCATTACACTGTCCTGAAATGACGTTTGGTGTTATTCAGGTATTAAAGACTCTGGATTATCCATACCTCTATTCAGCTTGAAAGCAGTGGCGGCGCCAGGCTTTAGAAGTGGGGGAGCACTGGGGGCACGAGGTTTCGCGGGTCGGGCACACCAAAATGAAGGACTGACTGGCGCTAGAGGCGTCCTGGTGACGCTCTAAGCCCGCGGATCCGGGGTCACGCCAAGAAAATTTGGAAATAAAGAAGCCCTTGTATGTGATTTATTGGTTTGTGGGTTTATATCATAGTTACGAAAAGTGTCCTACATTCTCTTCAACAATGGAGTAGGGAAAACAAGCCAGTGAGCCACAACTGGAAAAACGCCGTGGTCGTCTCGACTTGAACCAATTGGTTGAAAACTGGGACGTTAAACCTCATCTAACTAACTCTTCAACAATGAATGGGAAAGGGGAAAATTGTAGCCATAGCCCGCTAAGACCATCCGTGGTGCACACGCGAAGCGTGCAAAGAAGTCTGGTAGAAGTATTAAAGAAATTTTCGTGCAAGTACTAATACTCCTTGTTTAGGTTACACCACTCTTTGGTACTTAGCTCTGCCTCTGCGAAGATTTAGGTGATTAAAGTTCCCCTTGCAAATTTTAAGGCACCGGTAGTTAGCCAATCAGGTTAAGCTATTGAGCTATCCTCATGTGTTATTGGATGCGCGGTTAAAAGAGGCAGCATCTTAACACACTTTTTGAAATACCGGGAAATCAGTGTACTAGATTGCACTGAATGGAAAGGACTCACGGTCGCAGTTGTTCCATCTGTTGAAAAGATACTTTGGAATATTCTTCCGAGTATGGCAGTGTTTCACACAAGTGTACGCGTGCCAAGAGCACCCAAGAGTGTTTTGTTGAAAGCAGTTGAAAACATTTTGTGCAATCCCAAGCTTACTGATAAAGGGACAGTGTGTGTCCTAGCTTCCAAATCAATGTGCAAACGAAATTTGTGCATAATTTTCCAAACCCCAAAATCTCATTGGGGCAAGGGGGTACGGCAAACATTTTGGGCACGTGCCCCTGCCCTCCTGGTGACGCGACTGCGTGCAAATGAAGATATAGGTTACCGCCAAAAATACGGACGTGTGCCAGAGCGTCTCATGTACTTATGCCAATGTGAAGATGACTGGGTTTCCTTCATATCATTTCAGGGATGTCTAGAGGCACCTACCGACCAGCGATACGTGGCGCATCAGGACCCACAATTTACATACTCCGTAACAGCTAATGATACTGGGGAACTCGTGACATACACAACTCAGAATTTGACTAACGATTTTGTTCAGGCTCTGACGTCAGAGGCGTATGTCGAGACGGACGATGAGGGGGCGGAGCTGGCAGGTAAGATGACAATAACGTATAAAAGTGGAAACTTTTCAGTACAAAGGGGAAATAAAAGCATTTTCATAGAAATGAAATGACCTGCCTCTTTCCGGACCAAATTGAGCATTTTGATCGGTAGGATGATGCTGTTCCTTTCCAGTACTCCTCTCGCCCTTCTGGAGTCATTGGCGGGAAATTCTACTTCCGTGTATCAACCTCTCTACTGTCGTGAAACAGTGAATTTCATTTTCTTCACACTGCACTTTAGGCAGTTAGGTGAGATTAGTATAGGTATTGGTAGTGTTCAAAGATATTATAAGCTTTTAATATCTTTGGCATTGTTATGGTATAGTACCATCACTTCTCTGGGCAATACTTTTTTTTAAAAAAAACTTGAAAGAACAGCAGCCCACGGACGGTTATCAGTAAAACAGCTTGAAGATATTTTAGGGAAACAGATCGATATGTAGGTCATTGGGCTTTCCCCATATAGGTAAATGGGGAAATCCTCCAGAAGATGCTGTGTTGCAAAGAGTATGGACAGTAACTGGGTGTAATCAGTGAGCTGGAAGACCGTCCTGGTGTAATCATTCTCTATAAGGTTTTGTTGCATCTTTCCCGCGTGAGAGGTAAATGTGTCGTGGAAAGGGACATCTGATCAAGTTCACGGGGGAACCCCTTAATCTGCCACAGGGAATGAGTTCGTGAAAGGGACAAAAATATTTTGTGGGTAGGACCCCGGTAGGTGCTACCCCTAATTATGGCACAAATATTTTGTACCGTCATCAGGTAACTAAGCAACTAACAAAAGTACGCAATTTACAAATTTTCTTTTCCCTCTCAGTTCCTTATCACGAATCCACATTCCGTAACGTGGCCCTCTCAGCCGAGTCTTCCAATTACACCATCACAAATGTCTACAAGCTTACAGCAAAATCGAAGAGAAGGAAGCGACTCGCTCAGGATGAGTACATCGTAGCGCGTCATTCTGTGCGCGCTGGGCGGATTAGCGCACCACGTATCAGCAGCATCACTTCCTTGGACAGACTCAGAAGAGATCTCGAGGACAGTGTGGCAGACGTTCATGGTACAAGAGTTGCGTACGGCAGCATTGGATGTCCTGAAGGAGCTGAACATGATGCCGACGTATTCGATTGTATCTGCCCGGTAAACACAACTTACAGTTTACGATCATTTCAATGTGAAATTCCCCATGTTGACATTGCTATCGGCAAGGATGGTGATAATTTTGACATCGAAGGGGACCTCGGATCAAACAGTGACACCGTCAAATATTCAATATACTTGTCGTTTGTAACAGTGTTTTTCTTCATGGGAGTCACTCAGAATATTTAGCGTTTATAAGCCTCATTATTTTTACAGCCAAGGTTCTAATTTATGAATAATGTTTCGTTTGGTATGCACCATACAAAGTATGAGTAATTGCAATAAATCTTGGCCAGTATGCTGGAATAATTACTGTCCTGTGTGTCTCTCTCAGAATCAGGAAATGGATCCCACCGTGAAGGCCATTTTTGAACTGTTGTGGATCGAACCAAACCCCTTCGACCCAATGGGGTTGGGGTTGAAGCTACCCCCTCCCTCGAACTGCGAAAAAGATATTTTCACAGCAGGTATTTGGGAAAAATCAGGCTTTTCTTGCTGAATTCAGGATTTTCTCGGATTAAAACGGCTTAGCCCACCTCTTTGGAAAAATATCCCATACGCCTACTCACCCATGGGGGGCTGAAATGGCGTCACATGACTTAGCAAAATAGGGAGTGGACAGGAGTCTCAAGGTAGGAGAAGTACTCCCCTGATAGTTGGGGCCCACCGTAGTACAGTGACAGTCGAATCGCAAATTTATAGCTGCATCGGGGTTCCAATAGCCTATTAGACACTGTCACGCAACAATATTTGATCTTTATTAGGAGAGATAATGCCAGTTGAAATAGTACTTTCGTGTAAATTTTTTTTCGTGCAAAGTTTTGAGGGGATATTCAGTGGGCGTTCCAATGGTCAGAGATCTAGAGGTCAAAAGCAATTACCATGACGGCAGGGGTGGGGGAATTCGGTCAGAGGGACGAGAATGGCCTGTATGGGTGCTTTGAAATAGATAGATACCCTATACCGCAACACAACCTTTTAGATTTCCCCACATGGTAGAAAACTTTTCCCATTCCTCCTCTCCCCATTAAAACATGTTCTACTTTTTCAATCCTTTCCTTTCACATTATAGTATAACGACGACCGTTATAGTTCACTTAATGTGAAGTTTTGTCAGGTCCAGGTTCAAGATTTTAGGTAAAATGACTTGAGGGAGGAACAAAATTTGGGAAATTAATCACTGTTAGATATACATTTTTGGCATCTGGAAATCAAAATAAGAACACAAAGAGCAGGGCCATTTCGCATGTTATTCTTGCACCCTCCTCAACATGTTTCTTGGGCCTATCAGGGAGCTTGCATGGCCCCCTGATGGGCAAATCCTGGCGCCACCTTTGTACGTTGGTATTCTACATGAATATTTTTAAAAGCATCCTGACGGGGCCAACAATAATCTGAGCATTATTTTATCTTTAGAGCCCATCTCGAAACACAAGATCACTGCTTTTTGATTCCTTGCCGAAGGCAGGCAAGGAATCTATGCGATGGTGATGTCGTGTGTGTGTGTGTGTGTGTATGGGTGCGTCTGTAATGGGCGCCTATTGGGGACACACACCGGTCCTTGAGACGTGAACTGGGGACATGATGAAAATCGGGGATACCCCCGATTTTAGTATCACTTCAAATGTGCCTTAGAGAGTCAAAGTAGTACGCCCTCTGCTTATC
This sequence comes from Holothuria leucospilota, assembly GCA_029531755.1. NCBI lineage: Eukaryota > Metazoa > Echinodermata > Holothuroidea > Aspidochirotida > Holothuriidae > Holothuria > Holothuria leucospilota. The sequence continues at coordinate 41,173,901 of CM055977.1, forward strand.
ATACAGTTTCAAGCAAGTTCCACAGTTCACCTGCTCCGCGCACGTTCGTGTGTAAAATCTGTGTAATTTTAGCTTTGATTAAATGCCATACACTCTCTTGTGAAATTATCCCCGATTTCTGTGTGTGGAAAACACGCCCCTTTTTCACACACGACCATGCGCTGAGCAGGTGAACTGGGGATATTTCAATAGAGAGTAATTATCCCCGGTTCCCTAACTTTCGCAGTGTGTGAAATATGCTCCCCATTTCCATAGCTGGCGGGCCAAGTAGATAGAAACGAGTTATTTCAACACGGGATATCTATAGCTATGACGTAGCCATTGTAATTCCAATGACGTTTTAGCTCTAGCGTCCCCAGAAGTGCACATTTAAAAATCCAGTATCCCCATAGGCGCCCTGAACGGGTATGTGTGTGTATGTGACGCTTAGCGTGTAAACACTATCTCAAGATAGCAATGATGCCAATGACTGACACTTTTCATATTTGGTATATAGGTTTGTCATGTCAAGAGGAAGAACCTTTTGTTTTAATAGAGGTCAAAGGTCATTTGGGGTCACCAGAGGTTAAACTGCGAAAACCTCGTAAACACGATAACATTGACCGACACTTTTCATATTTAGTATATAGATTGGGCATGTCAAGAGGAAGAACCCTATTGTTTTTGGTGTAGGTCAAAGGTCATTTGAGGTCACCAGAGGTAAAAAGCCCAAAAGCTAGTAATCACGATATCTCAAGATAGAAATGATTGACACTTTTCATATTTGGTATAAAGATTTGTCATGTTGAGAAAAAGAACCCTATTGTTTCTGGTGGAGTTCAAAGGTCATTTGAGGTCACCAGAGGTCATAGACGGAAAACCTTGAAAGCCGATATGTCCAGATAGTAATGACCGATATAGATTTGTCATGTTGAGAGGAAGATTGTTGCTATTGTTTTGGTAGAGGTCAAGGGTCATCTGAGGTCACCAGAGGTTAAACTGCAAAATCATTGTAAAATGGCTTGTAATCACTTTATCTCAAGATAGCAATGACAGACACATTTCATATTTGGTATATAGATTTGCCATATTGAGAGGAAGACCATTGTTTTTTGGTCAAAGGTCATTTGGGATCACTGGAGCTAAAAAAGGAAAAGCTTGTAATCACAATATCTCAAGAATGGAATGAAGGACACTTCATATTTGGTATAAAGATTTGTCATGATGTAAGGAAGAACCCTATTGTTTTTGGTGGAGGTCAAAGGTCATCTGGGGTTTCCAGAGGTCAAAAAGCAAAATTTCCCAAGAATTCCCAAGATCATCATATGGGGTCACCAGAGGTCAAAAAGCAAATGTCCCAAGTATTCGCAAGATCGTCATCTGGGGTCACCAGAGGTCAAAAAAGCAAATTTCCCATGAATTTCCAAGATTCTCATCTGGGGTCACCAGAGGTCAAAGAGCAAAATTTCCCAAGAATTTCCAAGATCCATTGGAATTGAATCCCTTTCAAGACACTTCCATCTTTCCTTTTTTGTTATATTTGGTGGGGTTCAGAGGTCGTGTGAGGTCAGCAGAGGTCAAATTGTTAAAACATTGTAAATCTGAGGGATAAACCTAGTACAACAAAGCATCCCCATTCGGCAAGGAATCACTAAGCCTTTGGGCTTAGTGAGAAGGTAAGGAGTAATAACATCTGCTGTGTGGTATCATATTCGTATGCTTCTGGTCTGATGAACATGCAGCAATATTACATCATGGAAAGGAGGTGGGGTCAATCTTTTTCGTCTCTCCTTTGTTCAGTGGATACAAAGATGACAAGAATAAAAATTTACCCCAAAACATTTTATTGCAAGAATGAGGATCATGTCTTACACATGTGCCACATCAAGGCACAGTTGCAAAATGCTAAGGATACTTAAGGCATACCACTCCCTCCAACTGCCTAGTCTTGGTCAAGACATAATTTTTACTTCTCTTGTCAACTAAACTGTACCTACTCAGTTCGTTACCTAGTATCCAACTGAAATTTGTGCACATATAGAAGGCATATCACAGACTAGTCTTGCCTAATTACTTGACTAACCAGCTTCCCAAAAGAAAATACAACTTTTTACCTTTAATGGCTCAAAAATAAATAATTTGAGTAGTATGTGTGCATGGATCAAAACAAATATTTAATTTCATATTTGCCTAATGAATTAATGTACTACAGTTTAGTGCAAAGTTCTTGGAATGCCATACTGTACCTGTACACAGGATATGGTTAGCAAATTGTGGCAATGACAGTGATCCCTCCATCTCATATACCACAGAAAGCACAGCAGCCATACTGTATAAAACTGAACAAAGTAAAACTGTGACCACTTCTTTGTTTTACAATGAGGTCTATTTTACAGAACACTGACCAATAATAGTTGTAATGATGGTTTCCACCACCTCACAGCTCTCTGATTTCATAATTACTGTGTTGGCTAGGTAAGAAACTCCTTAAGGCATAGCAGAAGGTGGCACCAGGTGGGGGACAGGGGGCAATGCCCCTACCATCAGGGAAGGTTAACCCCCACTGGGGTAATTTTCCAGTTTTGTCAGGGAGCTGTTATGTATACGAAAAATACGTAGTCCCCGACGACAGCCGGTCACCCTGATGATTTACTTTCAAATTTTCTTCAAGAAGAGCCCAAAATTTTGCTTCAAACATTTCAGCACTCCAGTCAAGGCTTTGCTGGTCCCGAGCTTGGCCCCTGTCGGGAAAATCCTGGTGCCACCCCTTATGCTTAGCCAGGGTTTTATGAATTTTTACATGTACCCAATGATGCAGGACCACAAAGCCCTACCCTGCCTATGGGTGAATTTTGGACATTATTTCCTCCCCCTCCCCCAACCCTTACCTTGGATACATGCCTGCTTTCCATGGCTCCCTGTGACCATACAAACCCTGTTAAATGCAGCAACAGCTTTCAGATCTTGTGTGTAACTAACAGCCATAATGTAGAAAATTAGTAATGACAACCCTGAGATAACTTCAAAACATTTTAAATTTTACCTGGGACTTGGACTGGTAGTCCCCACAGAAAAGAGCATTCATTTTTACTTTTAACCCTTGTGTAACACAACATTTGTGGTCAACAACTTTTGGACAAGCTCTAACAATAAAATGTTTTCACATTTAAGAAACATTTAAAATAAAATACTGGCTTACTGGAAGAAATATATTACCTGTGAACACAGAAAATGTCACCACTTATTTTTACTAGAGTGTTATGATAAATGTTATCCCTGAGTTAAGACTTTTCATAATGTATCTTACAATACTTTGACCATTTCTAACTTCTACAGTATGTACACTGTTACACAGATCACTACTTATCATGGTTACTATTCCACAGAACATGATTGTACATAACAAAATGGCTAGTTTAATAATGCTGACTCATATCTACATGTAAAGAAATGTGAATATACTGATTATACTGGCTAAAATCAATTCCCATGATTTGTTTATGAAAAACACTGAAAATACAAAATACTGAGAGCTCATTTTTTTTTCTTTCTTTACATCCCACTCACCAGGCCAAATATAAAACCCAATCCCTTCTCCTATACACAGCTCTATAATATTCTAACGTGTTTCATTGGGCAGAATATGCTGCTTTAACAAAACAAAAAAAAAAGTAAACTTTAACTCTATAATACAGTTACAGTTAACTGTAACTCTATAAAAAGACTTCTATACACTGTTCTTTCATGTATTTATTCACTTCCCTCACTGCCTGTCCTTCTCATTGACTTGACTTTTTTAACCTCTTTCTATTTGGCTACCAAAATCAGCAGGAGCAAACCCAAAAGCCCCTCAGACCCCTAAGAAAAATGGAAAGCTCCAAGGGCACTAAGATAAAAATGCTGTTAATTCTTCAGTACAGATATTTTCATTGACTTTAAAGACAGATTGACATCATGGTTTCAATATCTGACACAACCTACACGAAATTTTAAAGGAGTGTGCAAAGTCTACGGACAGGCATACATTTGAGATTTTAATGTTACTTGCAAATTGTCAGAAGTGTTACGACTGCAGCAACAAAACCTGTCTAGAAGCTTTGCAATAATATGCAATATCCTGACCCCCCCCCCCCCCCAACTCTACAATGATATCTATTGTATTGTATGAAAAACAGCAAATAAGAGAATGCAGGTTGTGAACCACAAAAATGATGGTTAATAATTTCACAGATGTGGCAAAACTGGCAGTATATAACATTATTGCTCATATGAAGCCTAAGCCCTGAAATCCTCTACAACAATATCCAATCCAACAAACTAAGCCCTGAAGCCTCTATAACAATATCCAATCCAACAAACTAAGCCCTGAAGCCTCTATAACAATATCCAATCCAACAAACTAAGCCCTGAAGCCTCTGCAACAATATCCAATCCAACAAACTAAGCCCTGAAGCCTCTATAACAATATCCAATCCAACAAACTAAGCCCTGAAGCCTCTGCAACAATATCCAATCCAACAAACTAAGCCCTGAAGCCTCTATAACAATATCCAATCCAACAAACTAAGCCCTGAAGCCTCTATAACAATATCCAATCCAACAAACTACGCCTTGATATACTCTCTTTGTGTAGAATTTTCTCTACCACATATAACATTTGCACCAAGTGTCAAATGCACACCTCTTTCTTACTTATATTCTATCACCTTTATACAATGATAAAGATAATCTAATTCCACTACATTCATGAGTTTATTTGAACTTATTTCTCCACCACTGATCAGTTCTTAGTATACATCAATATACTGTAGGGCAGAGCTAAAACTAACATTCAACAGCATTTACTTTAACACAATAAATAGGACTTTATTGAGTGTTTACAAAAGGCAAATCACACAATAAGACCCCAGCGACTTTGTCAGATGAAATGTATGGAGATTGGACTCTTTTTTCCTACTGATAGTGCAGGATTTTTTTTTTTTTTTGGGGGGGGGGGGGTTGGTAAATTTCAATTTGTATCAGGAATTCTTGTGAAAGGTTCCACTGGTATTATGAATGCAGCCAATTCTGATGAAGGGTTAATATGCACATGCCCCCCGAATGGGCAAGTACCAATTATGCAAACATGCAATCAATCATGCATATCATTTATAAAACCTGAGACATAGCTTTTTGCTATGCTTGTAAACTCTACAGATACAGCAAATTCTGTAACATTAAATGTGCCTAAGCATAGCCCCAGCTTGTTTGAGGGAGGGGGAACATTTAGATAAGAGGAAAGTTAGAAAGCAAAACCTAAAGATAAAATAGCACAGAAGCTACAGTTGCTACACAAGATAGTAAAGGGGGGGTGAAATAGCTTCCAAGGGACAAAATATTTTTTAGGGGGCAAAATGTACTGAAATGTATTAAGGATAATGGTAATTTTATTTTCTAGGGAGGAAAGAGGTTTGCCCCCCCCCGGCTACATTGTGACACCAGATTATGTCACAGCAAGAATTCCATATTTGACAAACCCTTATTTTTCATAATGCCTCATGGCAAAGATAACAACATCTGATCTCACACTTAGAAGTTTCTAATGTCAAGATAAGAGCAGTATAGTGTTGAACACAAAAAGAAAAAGCTATAAGCCTAAACGACAAACTTAACATACAAAATCTAGAAAGTTTGCTGAGGTTTTTCTTGGTTGGTGGAAAAATCTTACCTGGTACACTCTATTTCTGTGAAACAAAACAAGTTCTGTGACAAAGGTTCTGGTTATGCACATTATTCTTTATGTCATGACCATTGCATAACAGTTGGCAAGCAAATTTGTAGCACACTGTGGCTCTTTAAGTCAGCCTGTGTTTAGAGAACAGACTTTGTCTCGATTCCCAGTTATAATACAAAACTATAAACCCTGTTCTTTAAAAACCATTTTAGCAGCAGCCTAAATGAATTCAGCCTGCAGAGAGGACCTACGTGGTATATGATATCACAGTATTACAAATTGACAACTGAACTGCAAGGTATAGCGTGTTGACCATCGAATGCGCACTTATAAGGAACCCTACCATTGCAAGCTTTTTGTATGGTATGTTATGCTGGATGCGCACTCGACGGTCACCCCATTATACTGTAACTTATAAATACAATCAGGCACAGTATTTCATTTAGTATTGTTGGAATCCTCACTCTTGATGTGTACTGATGCCAAGTTCATCCTAAATACACAAACCATTTACAAATAAACGGTCTGCTTTCAATGGTTCCTGCTGTAACATTACACTTAATATCCCATTAATTGTAATATTACCCCTAGTAACCTCATCGATACTGGAATCACTTTTTAACCTATCGTTATAGCTCCTGGGTCAAAAAAAAAAAAAACGCTTTTGTTTAATAATGACCTTGCATAAGTAGTTTACATACACAATTGCTTTTTTAAAGAAACCTGACCTTTTATTTTCTCAATAAGAACAATGCTGGTGGTTTTCACATGGTTTAATGCAAGCAGTGCTATGGTATATTATTTTATCAGGGGATTTCCACCTTCCTCATTGTATATAGAGTTAGTAGAGTATTTATTACAAAACCTAGCTTTCCAATCTTTAAATCTGAAAAGCTCATAAATATTATAACCCTTTAAAATGGAAAGTCCCTGAAATTGTAGAAGGAAGGCAGTATTTGAGAGATACAAGGTGTGTTATGAAAAAAGTGACAGTGAAAAAGTGAAAAAGAAGAAGTCTTGCATATAAAATTTTATAAAATAGAAGGACACCACACCTTAAAAAGGTAAAAAGATACTGTTTGATTGTCTCCATGTATGGCTACTTGTCTAGGGCAAAATTCTGAAGATACCTAACAAAGGTACGTACCTTACTTTTAAATTACTACCCTAAGTGATATAAAATAAATAATGTGTACCTTACAAAATATTTCATTTTTTATCATTTTCTCATAGTTCGATGTCAAATAAAAGCACAGACAGTTGGCAGTTTGTGTAAGCTTAAAGTGGTCTTGTTTAAAGGGCATATGCTGTCACCCCAATTTTAATAATAAGAGTACCAGGATATGCTAATTGATGAATGGCCTTTTTGATCATGTAAAAATATATTTCATTTCTGAACTGTTCAATTCATGCACAAAATCTTATTTACATACCTTTAAAAGTATGTACTTTTCATGATGTTCCAGGACATAAGTATGGCAAATTAAGGGAGATAAGAAGACACTGGTACTTATCTGTTATTTCAGAACAAGTTTGAAGTGACTTCTCCTCCTATTTAAGGTTACCTCTGAAGGTTACTGAGCTAGACTTGCAATAATTTTCAAAACCCAGGTTGTACCAACATCACTACTTTATCAGAATATCCAGAAAATTTCATCAACCACCAACAAGAGGAAAAGGGAAAAGACAGATAACTGTTGCACACCCAGGGAGTTGGGGAGCTCATGGTTATCAAGCCCCCCTCCCCCCAATTTATGCTAGTCAAAAGTTTTCACTTGCTATGAATGCATTCAAACTGTACAATTTTCAACAGAAGTAGTGGGACATAGGTTCCCTAATGGCCTGGAAAGTGTCATTTGCACAGACCCTGGATATTAAAAGGTGAAAGTTTCTGTGTATTTTGTGTGCGAACTGATGGATGAGTGTACCACTGGCTTGCAATGCAAAGATAATACAACCATAACTTGATTTATGCTTGCAGAATATTGTACAGCCATTGAAACAAGGGGACTGGAGGCCGCAGTCCCCCAATATTTTTCAGTTTGAAATCATTTTCTGAGATGTAATGTCCAAATTTACCTAATAAAATGTCAAAAGTTGGAAAGTGAATGGTTCAGTACCCCCACATTTCAAACATCTTCCAATGGCACTGCCATGTTAATATGCTTGGCAAGATTCAGACCCCCATGGACCATGAAAACACTACATGGGTGTGGGGAGTAGCCAGTTGCAGATCTGCCATGTCTCACAGATTTTATGTACAGTAAGTCTTCGGATACTTACATCAACTTTGTGGTTTCCCAACTCCCTCCCCCCCCCCCCCCCACCTCTAAATTTAATGAAATCAAGATCCACAGGATATGCAATGTCGAGCACATTGGAAATCTGTGTCTTAGATATAATTTCTTCTTCCAGCCCTTAGCCAACCTCAGCCCCACCATAGGTGGGGTTGGGGGTGAGCTTTGTCCATCTGCCCCAGCAATCAAGAAATTTCATTTGAACAGCTCAACTTGGCATATCTGGAGTCTTACTCTTAGCCAACTGTACTGCTACCAAGATTGGTTAATTTTTCAGGAAATGCACAGTATCTTCCTAATCAATGAAATTTGTATTTTTATACATTTGATCTACTTTTAGTTATTGCACCCGATCTGGAAATCTTCATTCTCATAAACAAATTTTCTCAAAAGTGTAAGAAAACTCCAATAAATAAATCTTCAGTATTTCAAACTAGGATTGAGTTTCAAAAATTAATAATATGTTCCACATTTGCAGGGCAAACAGGGTTCCACCCTAAACTCTTCCACTGGAAATTGCAATTTCTGGTTGTGTATTTCATATTATCTTCAGCAACATAGTATCACTGCTATTCAATTTGTTAGTTTGATAAAATTTAACGACACACCAACACAAATGTGTCATATAGTGTCAACTAGATAAATACGTTTCAAGTTCGGCTTCAACACTGTTCAAACACATTGCAAATCCTCCCCTTTAGTCGCCTCTTACAAAAGGCGGGGAATACTGTGGGCATATTCTACAACCCCAGCCCACAGGGGGGCACTGCTATTCAAAGCACATGTAAAATATCTACACTGTTGGTATATGCCCTGCCATGACAAAACCTAACTCTCAAACAGACTTCAAAATTAGTTCATGATCATACAAAAAAGCATCTAAATTAAAACACTAAGTGCTGAAAAAAAGGTTAAAAAGTTAAAATATCGCCACCAATACTGTTGTGCTCCTACGCACCACAATATTCGATGATACCTTGCTGATTGAATGGTACTGTCACTATATCTGTTCCTTCAGCCTCTTCACGAAATTCAAGATCCTGTCTGCTTCACGACGACCGGAGGCAAAAGCGCCATGAACTGTGGAGTAGAAGCGCCTACTTGTGGCCTCACCAGCAAAACATATCTAAAAAGGACGAAAATCAGAAATGTATTTAACAAAAGTCTGAAACTACTTTTTAAAGAAAGGTAGTTACATGAATCACATACAGTGGCTGGTGCTACAGTTGCCTCCCACTCAGCTGAAATATAGTGCATTGGATGATGCATTATGAACCAAAATATACCTATCCTGAGATTTAACATTTCACCCAGAAATATGCTAAAACCAGGAGCTTCTGGGGACTTCACCCCCTGGACCCCCACTAGGGACCTAAGGCAGGCCCCTGGACTCCAACCGCTCAATGTTATAGTGGCCTGAGGAGAGGAATAGCCTTATACATTACAATTGTTTGGAAATCATTATATTGGATGATGGTCTATGAACCAAAATATGCCTTCCTGAAACTTAATTTTTCACCCAGAAATATGCTAAAACCTCTGACAGGGTTCCCACTCTTTTCTTACATTATTTTTTCATGACTTTTTCATGACTTTTCAGGACTTTTTATTGAACTTTTTAAGGACTTCTTAAACTAATGTTGACCAGAAAGGATTTAAAAGTATAGCACTAAATTGGGATAACCATCTCTTATATCATTCGAGTCTATCTTGCAACTTTATGAACAGTACGGAACAGCTCATCAATAGGGCCACTGATTTTAAGCTTCATAAATAACAAAATTCCCTTTTCAACTTTCAAAACTTTGGAAAATACCATTTCAAGCATAAGCACTTGACTTCGAAATGAATGGGTGCTTGGTTCATTTCGCCCTGGACCCTTATTTCCTGAATACCCTGAAGGTACTACTATCCAAATATAATTATGTCAAACTATCAACACTGTACAAGAGAATCTGTGTAAGCAATTTGCAAAATTTATAAAAGGTCCATAAGGCCCACATGAGAACTTAGACCCCCCCCCCAAAAAAAAAAAAAAAAAAAAAACATAAACAGATCACTAACCAAGCATCATTATGACAGGATGTCAGCTCTAACATTACTGTAACTGGAGGAGCGGATGATCATTTTGCAATCTTTTCACAAAATGGACCCTTGGGTACATCTTGGGCCTTGGACCCAAAATTTCTGTATGTACCCTAAAAGAATCAGTAACAGAGCATCATTATGACATATTATCAACATACTACAAGACAATTTGATCCTGGTGTGCTCACACACAGATCCTGGTGTGAGCTACATGTAATAAAATTGATGAATTTTACATTTTGGGCAGAAAAGTACCTTTCTTGGTCAAAGTCATCTTATCCAGTGGAAATTACGTTGAAAAGAAGTGCTTAACATACCTGGTTACGATGATGTAGCCAGCAGATACTTATCACACACAAGCGACCTAGCCTAACACACTACAGTATAGGCAGAATTGGAGCCTATACCGACAAAATTTTCCCGATTTCGGTAAAGTTCTTACTTTTTTCTGATCGTAATTTTAAAAGATTTTGATGATTTGAAGGTGAATTTGCCACTATTTCGGAAGGAAAAACGTCTGAATATGTCTTTGATGAATGCAAACTTTCATTTAACATGGTCTGGGGCAACAATACTCCATTTTCTGTCATAAAATTTATATGTATCATGAGATTGATAATTTTTGCTAAATTCTGTAAAGTTTTGTGCAGTAAGTTAAATTCCATTTTTGCGATCGTAAAAAATCGGCGGCCCTACATCAAAACTGCTTCAACAGATACTTTTTTGTTAAAAACACAAGAAAATTCATGACTTTTCAGGACCCCAGACCATTTTTGGTGAAATTTAAGTACTTTTCAGTCCTGAATTTTGAAGCATCAAAATTTAAGGACTTTTCAGGTTTTTAAGGACCTGTACGAACCCTGCCTGACCTTCCGGGGTTTTCGCCCCCTGGACCCCACCAGGGGCCCTAAGGCATGTCCCTAGACCCCACCCGCATAAGCTCGTGCTTTGCGCTCAGCTTCGGGCTATGCGCAAAAAGTTTTTGCCCCCCAACATTTCCTTTAGCCCTCCATTTGCCCCCCAAATTTTGAAATCTTGGTGCCGCCACAGATCACATACAACTCTAATTCGACTATTCTCACACTCTTTAATATCAACAGAGCCCTTTTTTAAGGAGGCCAAACCTAGGGTATTTGACATATATAACACAAAAGCAGTTGAGAATAACAAGCATTTTGTAGTAAGGTTGCAAAAAGGAATTAGTCACCACAAAAGAAACCAGAATGCAAAAATGCACTGATGTTACTTCACTTTACTGCACTAGAATTCAGCTTTTTCACTGGAAATAGATCAAGGTACAGTATTTGCTGTAACATTACGTTGGTCCTAAGTGCTGCATCAATACATCAAGTATGGAAAGTATCTAAGATTCAGTATATTGAGATACAATCTCTTCAGTGTTTAACCTGTGAAGACCTCAAGTGACCTTTGACCTTCACAAACACAAAAGATTTTCTCCAGTTAATGTAATTCACTCAAATGCTAAGTATGAATTTTATCCATAATCCCTGTCTAAAGAGATTGTGAATCAAGGTGATAGTTTTACTTGCACCTGTCAACCTGATTCACTACTACATGACACCTATATAGCCCTCCATGCATTGGGCCATACTGAAAAAATAGTTGCAACATTCTGATCATATGTTATCTTGTCTTTTGCAAAATTTCAGTCCCTAAAAACAATTTAGAAAGAGTAACTAAACAGTTTACAGTTCATATAGGGCATCTATTTTGCATCTAGTACTGTAGCATTTCAGAAAGAGTATTCAAGATTGTTAAACTACCATGCTATAGGTATTACCAGTTTGTGATATTGTAGGCCAACATGCTGTTTGTGTTACACCACCTTGAACACTGTATACGTTAAATGATCACCAACGAGACTGACCATCCTCAAAACATGATAACAAAGAAATGTCACTCTCTACAAAGGATTTTAAGAGCCTGAAAGTTTTACAATGAAACTGCACATGTTCAAATGGAGGATGGGACATGGTTTCCTTGTGAAACTATACAGAGTGTACCCAAATAGAAGAGTATACAATTTATAATTCATATCTTATTGAAATACATAATGTATAAACAAGACAATTATTTCACAACAGATGAAAACAGACCAAATGAAAACTGGAAATGATGACTTCCCTCTTCCTAGTTTACAACTCTGAAAAATGGCAGGTAGGCACAAGTGCATCAACAGTTTCTCCAAAGTGTGGGCAGGACGAACATGATCTTGACCAAAACTTTTTCAAGTATGAACAGTGAAACCCTAGAAGCAAGAGATCCTGGGCTCACTTGAGGTCCCTGGAAAAATTTGGAGGCCAGAAGATCTGTAGTGTAATTTGAGGCAGTTTCTCACAAGTTTAATTAATTAAATGGCTGTTTCCACCATTTTCAAGTTTGATTTCATTGAAACAGCTGTATTGCAAGCTACACTGCAAGTCACAAATGTGTAGGTCACCAATGTACCTTCTATTTTCATTAATAGGGTTCTGGAGAAAGTGGGGTGGAAAATTCCCTCTCCTTGCAAAAGGGGTTAGGGGACATATCCCCCACAGTTGATGCCCATGGGTAGGCATATGAAGAAATGGTTAGGAGGGCGCTGGGGTATTCAACAAAGGGAATCAACATTTTATTCCCTACTTCTACATTAACTACGTGATATATTACCTCTACTCGAAGCTTAAAGGGAAAATGCAGCAACTCCAATTTTAATCGTATACCCTGGTACTCTAAATCATGAATGGCTCTGTTTAATCATATGAAACTATTTTTGTTACTGAAATATCCAACTCATGCAGAATAATTGCTTAGTAGTCCTTCAAAATCAATATTTTTGCTTGGACACACCATGGAAGACATTTGAAAGGGATATAAGAGGAAATTTCAAATTTGTGTAAAGTAGCTGGTGTTTTTTTTTTTTTCTTCAAATGAATTGGAGTGACTGCTTATTTGTTATTTCCTTTTAAATCTTGTGACCAACTGCAAAGTGTAGTGTTGATACATAACTGCATCTATTGTCAAAATATTACATGCATACCAGCAACTTGCAAGTCTTTTTTTATACACCCACACCCGGGATTTATCATATTTCACCCTTTATATCTGACACAACCCTGCACCTGAGTAACTTTATCTGAACAGAGGTCTGTACAAAATACTTTACTTATACCATTATCATCAGATATATCTAATTCATTCTTTTTTTTCCTACTTACAGTATACCATACCCCTGAGTCTTACTTTAAATTTTGGGTGGTACAATAAAGTTTGCACAAGAGGAAGGTAAAGTTTATATTTTTATACCAAAGCTGGTTTTATAAATGGCTCATTTTCATCATTTCTTTTGTATTTGGGATATTTAAAAGGCTGTGGTACTGAAGTCTGCAAAAAATTTCATTTATTCACACAGATGCCATAAAATCACAAAGATAATTTTTTACGTCCAACTGGAGATGAATTTTCAAATAAGTAAACGTAATGAAACTCTCTTTTTTCTGCGGATGGTTGATGACATAATTTTTTTCTTTCCTGACCTTCAATTTGTCAAATACTGTAAGTATGAACTAAAAAACATTCAGCAAGTCTATCCAGAAGAATCACTGGTGCATGTGGTAGGAGAAGGCAGGGGGAAATAAATTATGTGTCCCCTAATTTTCAGACACACCAAACGGGGGACAGAATTTGAAGAAAGATTCTGGCAAAAATCCTTCTAAAAGGCTTAAAGATTTGGGCCAAAAACTGTGCCCCCCCCCCCCCACCCCACCAAATCAAATAGGTTGCATACATATATGAGTAGATTCCACTGAATAAAAAGGCCTAATTTTTCCCTACTATATTTCAGCATGGATTTCTCTATTGCACATGATACAAGTAAAAGGAGGGTATGTTCCTTGTATTTTAATCAGGAAGCCATTCAGGAGAAGAAGCCATGTTCAAGTCTTTCGAATCCTTTTATCATTATTCTACAGTGACATACAGAGTATGGCAGATTTTGCATCAAGTAAAAATGGGCTTAAAGGGCACACGTGCATACAGTCATGCAAAGAAGTACTGGAAGACCAGGGAGTTGCTATTCGGATAACAACTCCCTGGGAAGAGAAAGCAGATTTGTAAGAATTGACCTCCATTGGATAAACAGGGTTGGTTCTGCATGTACAAGCTCTGAGCCTTAGTAACTTTTTCAGATCATCAAATGTCATTTAACTCTTTGAATATACATTGCATAGTCATGCTGTGATTATGTCAATACTGTAAATCCTTTTTATGAGTGAAAGCAAAGTATATCTGTGGGGTTTAAGACAGTTTGTCACAGCAGGGAGCTGTTATTTGGAAGGAGATACTTCGCTTTGAACTGATGTTTACACCGCCAAGGTCACACAGTAATCTGTCTCTTGTATCTGTCTTGGCTTTTCTATAAGACTTACACTGGATTAAGTAGCTCATACAAAAGGGATTTGTCGTCTGCTACATCTATAGTAAGACTGGGGGTTGGTTGCTATTGCCATACTGTTGCCAGTCGCTTGGAAATTAAAAAATACTGCATCTTTGGACGCTTGGTGACGCGAATGAGAGTATACCAGTGACGTTTTAAGTAGAAATGTGAACATGATTCTATACGCGATCATTTCAGAAAACTTCCGGAAATTTTCCAAATTTTTGTGACAAAAATTAGACTACTGCCTCTTCAGCTCATTTGTATGACGTTTGTTCTATAGGAAGGGGAAGACCTCATTGATTTATTTCAATGAAACAGTCGTTTCGAGTTTTGAAGCACCTGCCCCTAAATTGGTGGCGGCGTAAACCTACTCATCAAAGCATTGTCCTGAGTAAGCCAATTGTGATAGGATTACTAGACCTGAATGATGTTGCAAACATATCGATATCAAATTGAAGCCAACGAATAAAAGAAAGAATTCCCAATTAACGGAATAAGTAGCTTATCATTAATAATCTCCCCGGAATTTAATGAGTCTTAGAGTATTAGCATGAATTAAACTTTCCGTTAAATCTCCTTCAAAATAACAGCTCCCTGGTCACAGTCTTTAAATCACACACGTTACGATTTCTCTGGTGTTATCCTGGTCTATAGTTGTTATCATAACAACACTTCGGTAATTTCAAAATATAATCTTACATGCCATTTACATGTCAAAATAAGGGATAGCTAGGTGACTCTGCATAACTTTCTCCTAAGTGACTATCCTAAGTCTAACTTGTAGTCTTGAGTAGCCTCTTATCGTTTTTGTAGAATGCTGTTCCAAGCACAGTTTTCACTTTTCCCTAACAGCAATATTTAGTTAAAGAAAAGAACAAACATTGCACAACAAGTTTCAAAGGAATAAGTGTGCAAACATGAAAAGACCAACTGTTAAAATCGAATGATATCAATCACAGACACATGATCTTGCTTAGGAGTATTTAGTACAAAACTAGGTTGTCCTTCTTGTAAGTGATGTATCAATAACAGCTCTTGCATTTTGCATACATCAAGGGTCTGTACAACATACCATGCCAGAGCTCACTGCTTCAAACAGCATACATGTCACTGTAATGCTACTGCTGTATACAGTTCAGTGTTCTTTACAAGTTGTGCTGCAGGCTGTGCCTCCAAGTTGAATCATTTTATGACCACCAAAAAGTGAGGGCTGTACTTTCCTATGATCTCAAATTATAGAGAACAAATTCAATCTCTCCAAAAGCATGACTCTGGCACATTTAAAGCAATATTTATATTAACCATCTCAAAATATGTATGATGTGAAGGTAGCATGAATTAAGTATTATTCAAACTTCCAAAAATCAGATGAAGAGTAGTGGCACAGTGGAGAATTCCTCTGACCCCTGCACCCACCTCATGAGGCCAACATGAGTTCAATTCCTCTTACCATATGTTTGCAGATTTTTTCCTTCAGATTTTGTCAATCAGTTTTCGTTTTGTCTTTAACTGTTACTACCTTTGTCTTCATACAATAATTCATATGGAGGTGAGCCTTTTAGGGCCATATGCTCCCAAAGGAACTTGGGACGTGGGTACAGTATGTGAAAAGCAGGGCTACTGCACGTGACAACTGTGCATACCTTTATACAGATTTCGGAAAGCAGACTGAATGCCGTTCCTGTCTTTCAGTTTCCCTACATTTCTTCAAGGTACTCTCTTCACCAGTCTGCACTCTGGATTTCCGAGTGCAAAGGTCTCACATTCTGATTACCTACATTAGTAGGCACAGCACAGGAAAAGAGGATTACTTTGCTGCACTGATTATGTTTATCTGTGGTTGTTTTTCTGCTCCTTTCTCACTTAACAAGAAAACTCTTTAAAGGAACAAGCAAATGTATGCAGTATGCAGATGACTGAAATGCATTGTGATTTTTAACAAAAGGCTATTATCTCAAGATTAAGGTCAAGTTCATGCCAGCCAAAAAAAAAACCAGAATGCAAAAATGCATTGAGGTTTCGATGATATACTGTATGTTCTATTCCAAATAAAGCCAAGATGTCCCATACCTTTCAGTCAATGGTCAAATACTATCTTAACATGTTGGAAAAATACAGTTTTGTATTACTATTTAGTCTTGGGAATTCTGGGGAAATTTGCATTTTGACCTCTGATGACCCCAGATGACGATCTTGGGAATTCTTGGGAAATTTTGCTCTTTGACCTCTGGTGAACCCATGTGATATTCTTGGGAAATTTTGCTTTTTTTACCTCTGGTGACCCTAGATGACCTTTAAACTCCACCAAAAACAATGGGGTACATCTTCTCACTATAACACATCAATTTACCACGTATGAAATCTATTCAAGCTTCCTACCTGGAGATATCATCTTGAAAAGGTTTTCAGACATTGATCTCTGGTGACCCCAGATGACCTCTGACCTCCACCAAAAACAATAGGATTCATCTTCTCACTATAACGCATCTACATACTAAGTATGGAATCTATCCAAGCTTCCTAACTGGAGATATTGTGTTAACAAGATTTTCAGAGTTTAATCCCCAGTGACCCCAAATGAACTTTGACCTCCACCAAAAATGATAGGCTTCTTCCTCTTACCATAATGCATCTACATACAAAGTATGAAGTTTATCCAAGCTTCCTACCTGGAGATATCAGGTTAACAAGGTTTTCAGGGTTTGACCCCTGGTGACCTCAAATGACCTTTGACCTCCACCAAAAATGATAGGCTTCTTCCTCTTACCATAATGCATCTACATACAAAGTATGAAATTCATCCAAGCTTTGTAACTCAAGTTATTGTGTTAACAAGATTTTCAGGGTTTGACCCCCGGTGACCCCAGATGACCTTTCACCTCCATCAAAAATGATACAGTTCTTCCTCTTACCATAACGCATCTATATACAAAGTATGAAATTCATCCAGACTTCCTACCTCAAGATATTGTGTTAACAACGTTTTCAAAGTTTGACCCCCGGTGACCCCAGGTGACCTTCGATCCCCACCAAAAACAATAGGGTTCTTCCTCTTAGTATGGGGCATCTATGTACCAAGTTTGAGAACTGTCACAGTTTCCCTTCTTGAGATATCGTGTTAACGAAGTTTTCAGGGTTTGACCCCCAGTGACCCCAGATGACCTTTCACCTCCACCAAAAATAATAGGATTCTTCCTCATACCATAATGCATCTACATACAAAGTATGAAATTCATCCAAGCTTCCTACCTCAAGATATTGTGTTAACAAGGTTTTCAGAGTTTGACCCCCGGTGACCCCAGGTGACCTTTAACCCCCACCAAAAACAATAGAGTTCTTCCTCTTAGTATGGGGCATCTATGTACCAAGTTTGAGAACTGTCACAGTTTCCCTTCTTGAGATATCGTGTTAACGAAGTTTTCAGGGTTTGACCCCCGGTGACCCCAGATGACCTTTCACCTCCACCAAAAATAATAGGATTCTTCCTCATACCATAATGCATCTACATACAAAGTATGAAATTCATCCAAGCTTCCTACCTCAAGATATTGTGTTAACAAGGTTTTCAAAGTTTGACCCCCGGTGACTTCAGGTGACCTTTAACCCCCACCAAAAACAATAAAGTTCTTCCTCTTAATATGGGACATCTATGTACCAAGTTTGAGAACTGTCACAGTTTCCCTTCTTGAGATATCGTGTTTAAGAAGTTTTCAGGGTTTGACCCCCGGTGACCCCAGATGACCTTTCACCTCCACCAAAAATATTAGGGTTCTTCCACATACCATAACGCATCTACATACAAAGTATGAAATTCATCCAGGCTTCCTACCCCAAGATATTGTGTTAACAAGGTTTTCAAAGTTTGACCCCTGGTGACCCCAGGTGACCTTTGACCCCCACCAAAAACAATAGGGTTCTTCCTCTTAATATGGGACATCTATGTACCAAGTTTGAGAACTGTCACAGTTTCCCTTCTTGAGATATCGTGTTAACGAAGTTTTCAGGGTTTGACCCCCGGTGACCCCAGATGACCTTTCACCTCCACC
This sequence comes from Holothuria leucospilota, assembly GCA_029531755.1. Classification (NCBI taxonomy): domain Eukaryota; kingdom Metazoa; phylum Echinodermata; class Holothuroidea; order Aspidochirotida; family Holothuriidae; genus Holothuria; species Holothuria leucospilota. The sequence continues at coordinate 41,192,462 of CM055977.1, forward strand.
AAAAATGATAGGGTTCTTCCTCATACCATAACGCATCTACATACAAAATATGAAATTCATCCAAGCTTCCTATCTCAAGATATTGTGTTAACAAGGTTTTCAGAGTTTGACCCCCGGTGACCCCAGGTGACCTTTGACCCCCACCAAAAACAATAGGGTTCTTCTTCTCAATATGGGGCATCTATGTACCAAGTTTGAGAACTGTCAGAGTTTCCCTTCTTGAGATATCGTGTTAACGAGCAAAGTGTCACAAACACACATACACACACACACACATACACACATACACACATACACACACACACACACACGAACATACACACATACATACACACACACGCCATCATGAATGCATAGGTTTCTCTTATCATCGAAACCAAAAATGGGTGCACAGTTTATTTGCTCTAAATTGTATTTATACTAAAGACCTTTTCAAGTCTTTGGTATCTATAGTGGGAAAATGACATCATGACTGTGTAAATGCTAATATCAGTACAGCACAATATGAACAACATAATACCGTATAAGTTGTTAAAATGAATTCAATGCAATGCAACACAATACAAATAATTCCCATTTATGATTCAGATGATTCATTAAATTATAAACAATGATCCATTCCCAATACCTCACATTTTTAATGACAACGCAAAAGGGTGCATGGGGGGGGGGGTGAGAAAATGAGGCACAGATGTGCATAAATGCACATATACACAAAGTGACCAATCACAGAATCTCCTACGTAGCCAATAAAACCAAGTGAACTAACCATGTCCAACTTCATTTATTCGTGGACAAACAAGTCTCTTCGAGGAGTCATGAAAATGCAAATTTAATAGAACCTTGCAGTCTGGTTAATGGGAAATACTGTACTGTATTTGTTGGGGAAAATTTCTCATTACTTCAGAACAATTATTTGTTAGTATAGTATACTGTAGAATGGTAAGCATTAGGCAGTTCAAAACAAGGTAGCTGGGTATTTTAAGTTTGTGAAATAGGGTTTTAATGGAAAGCAACTCATTGTTTTTTTCGTTATGAACATTTGTTTACCGAAACTTTCCAATTTCCAAATGATGTGACATTCATAAAGTATATCTTTTATTGTGGTTAATGTTTTCAGGAAGAAGCTATTACCACAGTTTACTGGTAAGACTTAAAAGATGAAAGCTTTTTGCCTGTCAGTAACAGGTTGATACAATTTAAAGGTATCTCCTCTTACTTCAGCTTGAGCTGCTACATCTGCCCTTAAAATATGTTTCACTGATGTTTTGTAATAAGGTTACAACTTCATATAAACAATATAACCTAATGCTTCTCTCATGATTACTATCCAGCTATTACATATGGGTATCCAGTGTGGGTAATATGAAGCTGTTCTAATTGCTACACTAGTAACTGTACCTCAAAAATAGAAACTAAGTAGTGACCTCAATTTTAACCTACATTTAGTGACCGCAAATTTGATTTAGCTCTTCGAGTATAACTGCAGTGGCTCCTTGATTGTCAATAACAGACTATTGCCACAAAACTCTCCGGTCAATACCATGGTATCCTGCAGAGCACCAGTAGGTTAAGTCTATGCACATCTTCCTGGCTTTACAAATCATGCTGATTTGACGGAAGTTGAAGTAGCCACTGAACAATGCAGGCTATAGGAAGCTTAAATGACCAGTAATGAAGTCTACACCACACTGGCGACTGCAGTGATAATGTTCCCAACTGATATTGATCTTATTACTATACTGCAGAACATGAGGGAGGCTCCTTTGACATGTAAATGCAGACAGTGGAGGGATACCTTCAATTAACATTCGCTTGAATTGCTTTGATTAATAGCTAATGAAAACTGGAGTTAGGTCAGGAGACTAGTGTAAAGTGGCAACAGAATTACAAGAAATGCAACTGTTTGGCAGTCAGTCACAAGAACACTAATATCTGACTTGTTCAGGGTGGTTTCACACTAGACTGAGATCTCATCACAATGAAATGATTGCTTAAAATTGTTTCATCAGTAATATTTTGCTCAAATGCATATGTGACCTCAACAAGGACACTTAAGGACACAGCCTTATCACCGGACATGGGCAACTATCACATACTGTAGGAGTGAGTGACTGGCAGCACCAGATTAATACCACTCTCTAGAAAATCCGTAATCTCTACCACACTGAGGAGCAGAACACAAAGTAACTACAAGATAGATGTATTATCGAAGAACTTTGAACAAAGCAGAAGAGAACGCTTAACTGAACATGTGCTAATTGTTCCTTATATGCTCCATGAATGATCATCTAAGTACCAGGATACCTTGGTCTTGGAAATAAAAGGGGGCAGGGTTGGGTAATGAGATATACCACACTTAACAGAAAAGTGAGGTTGGAAATTGGAAGATCACTATCTTCAACATATTTCATTCAGTGTGATGATGGTTGGGGGGAGGTGGGGGAAGGGATTTCATTACTATTGAACCATAGCATGCATTGATCCTGGTGCATACACTTGTCTCATACCTCTGATTCACCCAAAGTATGATAACCTCCTGTTGTTGCTGCTGTAAACAAGCTTTTCTGATGCTGGGTCAATGCCTAAAGAAAGACGTGCCATTGATCTCAGGTCATTGTCCATTCTGGAGCATTTCAAACTTACAAGCTTTATGATATGTTTGTGAGTCAGACCCCTTTCCCCTTCCCCCCTCACATACCAACATCATCTAGGATCAGATCCATGCTATGCCAAGACAGTTTAAATCTTGCATCTTTAGACCACTGCAGAACAACTGCGGCTAGTGGTGGTGGAATCACAGTCAAGTAATAATTGATGAATGAGCCAATTACATGTCTTGATCAAATAGCAAACCTTGCCTCAGAGGTTACATAACAGATCCTGATTGGATGAAGACCATCTTCACACTTGTCAGTCAATGAGCATGTCAGTGTTTTGTTACACATAAAGTCTGTTCAAGGGAAAGGATGAACTTTTATATGTAATGAGGCATGACCATGATGTTGCTGAAAGTTAAGCTTAAAGAAAGACACTCATCACCCCAAAGTACATTTTTACTTGGGGGAAAGCAAAACTCTCAGTTGGTGATTTCTCTTTGATTGATATCAGGTTCAAAAGATGCAGAGTAGCTCACATTACACAGCATGCACAACGAGTATTCTGATTACATATTATGTATGGCCTTATGGCCTTATATGCTCACCAGGATGCCTCAAGCAATAAACTACAGTAGGTTTGTGTCTGCACAAGGAGATAAAGACAGTTTTATGGGACGGGCTAGAAGTGACTTAGTTGGGAGAACTAGAACTGTCTGGGATGAGAAGATTTGCCCTTTGAGCACAAAATTCCCATCATGTCCAGGTGTAATCTGCATTTTACACTATGGTCTTGATCTCAAACACAGGATCTGATCCCAACTGCATGACAAAAACTGGTTATAAACACCTTCAGATACCCTGTGCACCACAACAATTGTCTGTATACCAGTATCAGAAAGAACATAGCAGTCCTGAACCCTGTAACTACACCAGCTTGGGTAGTAATTAGACATAGCAAGAGAGATGGCTTAACTGCTACAATGTGAAGTCATTACTTATCCTTTTGATCTAACTCATATGTTATGCTGCATATACTGACCCCATTTTTGGACTGAAATTCTTGTACAAAGTAAACTACTTGTATGCAGTCATGAGCCATCACGGCAGCCATCATACCAGTATTCAGATATCAATTCAATGCATCAGATTCACATGAGTTTGCATTGGGGTAGAGTTTTCTCATATATTGCCTTGCCTTCCCTAAACAACCATTTGGGATAGATCCTTGAGAAGATATAGATCATTGACCTTTCACCATCAGTGTCATAAAATTAATAGTTTTGGTTTCTTTTCTAAGTCAAGGTAAAGTAGTTTGAATGTCCAAAGTTACACCATGGACACTGTCAAAAAGGTGGTCAGACTAACTTGGCCAAAGGGCATGTACCAAAGGTGAACAACCTTACTTTGCAGCTAGGTTTTAAATATTACAAAGAAAATGTTACACTCTGGTGGGTTTTGGCAATGAATATTGGCATTTTTCTTCCTAACTAGGATTGAGCACAGATACATTTCTAAGGCTGAAAAATTTGATTTTCTATCCTCAGCTGACCATGCATAGCTGGAAAAGTGATTTGACAAAAGCCAGAATGTTGGAACCTATCTGAGGTCCAGTACAATTGTTATCTACTACAGCAGTCAGCAGACTATTACCACATCACATGATTCTTGGATGGTGCCAAATGTTCCTTCTAAACACAGTATCAAGACAAGTAATGTTTGTTCACATTTTATACACAAAGGCTTACTTGATAAAGTTGCCATGATTCTTAAAATTCTACAGGCACCACCTCAACTGACTGACATTATACCAGTGCATTCCACTCAAATCAGTTAGATAAGATTTAACGACACACCAACACGAATGTGTTATATAGTGTCAATTAGATAAAAAGGTAAAATTTAAATACGGTTTCAAATACGGTGCAAGTTCAAGCTCGGTTTTAAATATATACAGTCCAAACACAATCAGACAGGATGCAGATCTATTGAAAAAGCTATGCTTGCTACATTCACTTCTTGCCAAAACAGCACAATGTTTGTTATTTCTAGCGCAAAATTTGTTTTTAGGGAAATTCAGAGAATGGTCACATCACATGATTCTGAAAGAGTGCTGAATGCCCAAACTCTGTAACAAAAAGCACTGATCTCAGCTGTGATAACAGCATGGGAATACTACCTTGGAGGTAATTCTATGATAACAGGCAGGCCATTTCCTCACACAAACCATTTAATACATCAGTTCCTTGTAAGCTTAACTCATGAAAGCAACACTATGTGTCAACACTTAAGCCTCCCAGGGAGCTGTTAGAGTAGGAGCTCCCTCAGCCTCCAGAAGAATTTATCCTACAGGATATCATGTGAGGACTGGGCTGCAATCTGATACATCACCCAAGTCATGAATATGCATGACAAAATACAACAAGCTACTACACCTCATTACCAAATGGAATCCTACTGCCAAGTTTAAGAGTCACTGAACCTAGTTATTTTTACAAGTCTTATTTACCAGCTCCAAGTTTGAAATTGTGTGAAGTTGGCTCTGCCATTCATTTTGAAAATTACAAAAGTATTTCATTTTATACTGCAGTCTGTAATGTAGGTATAATCGCAACAAACCTATAAATCAAAAGTACTGACCAATACTGAGAAGTCAGAAATATGTTTTTTCTTTGTTATATTAACCCTTCCCTTGAGCTGGATTAATGGCAAAAGAAACAATGTTTTATTCCTGGAATACAGTGCTAAACCCTGGTAAAACGCATACCCAGTGGAGCATCAGGAGCGTCAAGTAATCAGCCATCAATGCACTGACTTTCACTGTTTACAAGGTAACAGCACACTCAGACATACCACTATAGCAGGGCTCTACAAATACATAAGTCTGCTAGCCCAAGGCTAGCTCAAACCGGCACACATGGGCTAGTGACAGTTAACCATGAAAAGCCCCATGGGCTAGTGCAAAATGTGTAATTGTAATAGCCTATGCCTTTGGAGGCCGGTGCAAATGTCCTTTGGGCTAGTTAAATAAGTTTGTCAAGTGCCCCATGGGATAGTACTAAAGCTTCAGAATTTCGAGCCCTGCACTTAAGTGAAAATAAGAGAAATATCAGCCAGTTATGATACTGGACACTGATATAAATGGTCTATCCCTATAAAATTATCATGTGGTCTTAAATGCATGCATTCCAGATATTTTTCATCATCGGAACAAACAATGGCTTGTATGGTTTTACAACTGAACACTTTTAGAAAAGGATGAAAAACCCAGGCTGCAAATGGACACTAGATAAAATAGCTTTAAAACTGGACAATTTTTTGGGGGACCAGCAGGAAGCCTCACATTTTCAGCAAAAGTCACAGGTGATTCATAGCCGTGCAGCATAGATACTAATCTGACAGGGCTGGAAAAAATGTTTATTTCCAGGGAAGGGAGTTAAATTTTCCACAATTCCTCCATACTCTCATGTACATAAAATGTAAATTTCCCTCCAGTGACCAAAATTTCCCTTCAAATACACAAATTTCTCGGAAAGGAGCCTCCCAGCTTCCCAACTTCTTCCACCCAGGCTAATCTGACATAGAGTTAAAATTTGAACTGTTAATACAGACAGCAGAAATTATGTGAGAGAAGAAGCAGCTTCTCCTTTCTGAACTTGTACTCAATATTTGGTGGTACACTATCTACAGTAATCAGACCTGTTGACTGTTACAGCACATCTACTGCTTCAATATAAACCTCACCAGCAATATAAACCTCAACAGTAATGATGAAATGAGATCTTGTAAAGCACTGTTGTAACCACATGTCAAACTATACAGACTAAGTAGTCATGCTAACATGTGCAACAGCAAAGTTCCCCAACCTGTATTGATAATTCTTCAAGTTTACTCCAGTTTACGGGAAATTTCTGCATGTTTTTAGCTGTCTAAATCAGCCAGTTATATAACAAAAAACATACAATACTTCTACAAGACTTTCAAAATTCCCACAGGCCTACAAAAATATCTCGGAAGTGGAAAATAAAGCTCTGATTTTAGTCTTTAATACAAACCCTGGTCCAGACTTCGTATGTATGTCTGTGTTAGGCTGACAAGATTTCCATGTTTCCAAGGTTAAATGGCATTTTTGGCATTTTTGCTGTTTTCTAACTGCATCTTTTTCATAGTCTTACAAGGTGAAGTATATGGCGTTTCGTTTTGTCAAATTTCATCATTTACTCCTCTTTGATATCCCTTAAACTCTGTCAGTAGGCCTTGTATATGGTTGGAATGAGATCAAATCTGTGTTTGGACCATCATACTCTTTTTAAAACACTACTGTCATGTTTGTATTTGTCATATTGTTGGCTCTGATTTTTTCCTTCCTTTTACTGCTGTTTTTTTTTAAATATGCCATTTTCCTTGACTTTCTGTTTGCTTCCTCAATTCTAGTGTTTTCGTTTTATCCAAATCACAGAGAACTTGCGACTTTAAATTGTGTGTTTACATATGTCCATACATATAAATGTAATATCCATAAAAATACAAATATGTACTTCATTCACCCAGGGATCTTTATTGGTAGATCAGTGTGGATAACCCAAAGCGACTTTAATACAGCACTGTGCCAACAGAGCTTGATCCCAACATTTAACATAAAATCTGATGATGCAATCCAGGGCTGAAATTTAGCACTCGTCCGATCGTCCGTGACGGGTAAAACTTGCATCGGACAACCACTTTCTCTCTTTGAACTTGTCTGATGGACGAGTAGATTTTATTTGTAACTGAATAGTTCCGTACATCAGCAGGAAAGTATGTCATAAAAATCCCCTTAAGAAGTGGCATTGAGACAATGGTATTGACTACCATTCATCATTGTACCATGCCAATAAGTATGGAAAAATGCAGAATTTAAAGTAAATGTTTGTTTTTTATGGCATAGACAGGAAATGGAATTGTTCATCTCTTGTTTGTCACTTTCATTCGGACAACCAAAAACTATTTCGGACAACCTAAATTTAGCTTCAGGTTGTCCGATGGGCAACATGAAGATTTCGTTAAAAATCAGGCCTGCAATCTGACATGCTCACAGATGAAAGAGAAATACCATGTATGTGAACTTATAGTTGATAGTACTCTATGGTAAACCAGCAAACTAACATTACAAACAAGTCATCAAATTTTTGATTTGTGAGACAGTGTTTACACTCACTGCCCACACATTTTGCAACTTCCAAGTAAATATTTGATGGCAGAAGCAGTATAATACCACAACTTTACTTTCAATACAGCTGAAACAAAATTAATAGTACATAATCATCATCTCCCAGAAATTATACTTTGCAAGTCAGTTTTTATGAACAATCATTGCCTAGAATTCTTACATCAGCACTTGGGGACTGCAAAGGGGCATCCACATGAATTATTGTTCATAGCCTAAACCATACTGGCAACTATTCTGCCAAATAAAGGGGGGGGGGTGGGAGTGGAAACAATAGTTGGGAATATCATCATGAGAGTTCTTGGCCTCTTAACAAGGTAGTAAAGGGAGGAATGAATCAAAAAGTTCATGGGAAATTAGAGGACAGATGATATGCATCATGTTACAAGTCTGGTGACATGAAAATGACATTACTGGATATTAGATGTAAAAAGCATTAAAACCAACCAAAAAGTCACACTTCCCACAAAATCCATCAATTATTGACGATTTTAGAGAGTACTTTCTATTTTACACTTATATCATGACCTAAATATGCGAATTTGTTATGCTAAAATAGGGACTCAGCATACAGTATATGGCTCATACTACCTTTTATATTTCAACCCTCATTTCAAGGACACTTGAAGTATTGGTATGCCCTGCGGAATTTATTTTGAAAGTTAAAATTGTCTCCTTGCAAAAAATCAATATTATTCAACAAACTGTAAACAATCTGATGAGTGAAGAAGAGATATTGCATAATTGGTTAACAAATGAAATGCTACCACTATACAACACTCTATATCATTATTTTAGCATGGGCAATGAGCTACTTCTGAAATCATCAAATTTTGAAGGGGGATATCTTGAGAACAGTAAAAGATATTGAAATAATTCCTGTGGATCTCTCTTTAAGGAATTTTATTGTTTAATTGCCACATAAAAAAGCTCTTTTTTGATGGCATGTCACCATATAAACTTAAAGAATTTTTGAGTATTTAGCACCACACAAATGTAAGCAAAAAACAAAAAAAAAAAAAAATGCTAACATCTCAGGTTATCGACATAAAAGCAGAAGGTCCAAACACTACTTTCAGGAAATCTATGAAGTCACTCATCAACAGTGTATGCATTAGTATTGGTAGATATGAGCCTTTAAGTGCCATCACTGGAGGGGGGGAGGGGACATCACTCAAGGGGGAGGGGAGTCACACACTGTTCAATAACCACACAGCACATGATTCAAAAGAGACTCTATTCACTGCTGGTCGAGTTTCACTCTTTTCCTTTGTTTTTCTTTTGTACATTTTGGGGTAAGGGTGTATTTGTTGTTACATTTCAGCAAACAGACTTAATCAATATGCAAAAGGTGCAAAGAAAGAGTTGGTTTGCAAACACTGAAAAAAGATGTGTGAGAAGTAAGCTTTCAAGACATTTTCACAAGACCTCGTGTCTTGATCCCAAAATGCCCTTTTCTGTTCCACTTTACATAATTTGCATCTTACAGTGTTTCAATTTCAAAATTTTACTCAGAGTGAACTCCTAACCCCTCTGAGACTTTGTGCCATATGTATCTAGTTCAGGTTATTTCCCTGCAAAAGCAGACAAATACAACGTAAAATTATACGATTTTCAAGAAATTGAAATAATAGGCTTTAATATCTGCTTTTGCACTCAGACTTGTCGAAAATACAGAAGTGCTTAAGTACACACTTCAATTCTTGCAGACTGACTTTACCTATGCTGTATTAACAATGGTAACATTTTTTCTGCACCACAACAAACATTTATGACATCACAGCTACAGTGGTTGCCTTTTGATATTTTTTGCATCTTTTTACTATTGAAATCATATTTTTCCTTTCATTTATATGTGTGGCACTGCCACAAAACTGCAAAATGTATCACCCACCTTACAGTTTTTGTACAGTGCTACTGTTATAGTTCTATGAGAATTGTAAAGCTAGGTGGTACTAGTATAAAATACATCAAAACATATGACATGCCTTTTTCAACAAGCTTTTAACGTGTTGTTTTCGCATTTTGTATGTATCTTATCATTTTATTCTTTTTGTTAAGTTTTTTTAATACTGTACAGCACAACAGATATTTTTATAGTTGTGGTGCTCTATATATTTTGATAATAGTTAAAATAATGATCTATAAACCAATAAAGTGGGTATGCACACACAAACTGGCAATAACAAGGTAGCAACCTCAGAGTATTACATTAAACTTGTCAATCAGAAATATGAAAACAAATTTTCAAACTTACCCTTACCAAACATTTACTCACCTTGAGGAATGATGTTTTACAAAAGGCAAGACTGCTTACCATTTAGCTGTTTCAATATTTTCTTTCAGTATGGCTCAGTGTGTGTGTTTGTGTCTGTGTGTGTGTGGGGGGGGGGGGGTCCCCTGATGTATTGAAAGGGTTATTACTACAAAACTGTCGAATTCTGACTTGTCATTCAAGGAAAAGCTGAAAGCACTGAGGAGTCCAGCCCTTACTAGTAGTTTGAAGCAGAATCTTCATTGTAATTCCCCCCCCCAACCCCCCCCCCTCACCAAAAGGCTTATTTTGCAAAATCACAACTTACCTTTGGCCACATGATATTATTTGATTCAACAGAGACTGGCTCCGCTAGTGACTGAATATCTTGATTGGTGGCTCCTGCTGCAATGTATGTGTAACTCCCTTTTATGTACGGGTCAGATGACCATTTTGTGACAATTATTTCACTTGGTTCTGGTATCTTGCTGTTATTCAAAAACTTTTGAAGGAGACCTAATTATGATAAAAAGAAGGCAATAGAAATATAAACATCTTTGTCACAAATCAACTATCAATGGCTTTGCTTTTGAAAATAACTCCATGAGACTCAAGCTACTTACAACAAGGTTCATGGGAAGGTAGAGGGAGAAGGTTTAGATCGGAAACTGCTTATTCATAAAGCTACAAAGAAGAGACACACAATCCCCAAGTTGCCCACTCTGAGAAACTAGTATCTCAAGCATTAGCCCATTATTCATTGTTTGATGAAGAAGACACAGATATCATGCAATGAAATTCACACAGCTTTTTCCAAAGTCCCTTGAATCTTTGGCAAAGAGCGGAAGGGCGAAAACCATACTTTACTCCCGAAGGAGTTCTACTCCCAAAGAAGCTATGTCCTGGAGGACACTCAGACTTAAAATGACCAACCTCTTGACCTTCAGACCTCTACAACATGGGTCTGTCTTCCTCTAATTGCAAGCACATTTTCATATTAAGAATAAAAATATTAAAACTTTAGGTTACGCCATTCTCCCAGAAAATCTTCAATGTCACGAATTTGAAGAACTGTATAACTTGTTCCACAACATAGCACTTCTACTTACAGGTCACAATAATGACTTGTCATAACAAAAGGATAGTCATGGAAACAAATCCAGATGCATAACCAGGAATGTTATCATTGTTTGTACACCTTTCAAAGGCTCCAAAATTATTTGAATATTCATGAGAGGGTACACAGACTTACCAGTCATTACTTTTGCAACCTCTGTAGCATCCAGGGATTCTATATGATGTGCTTCTGCTGACGGTATCAGTGTCTCAAGGACATCTTCACTGTGACAGGCTCTTCTAATATAAGAAACACGTTTGTACCATTCATCCTGCCAAATTGTATGAAAAATGGTTAATGATCTTTACAATTGTCAGAGACAGCCAGTACACTCTAATCTCCTAGTACGGAAGTATGTCGTAACTACATGCAATAGGATTTCATATAGCTATAAAATATTGTGGTTTAATGTCTTCTTTCTTTTTAGGTATCCTTTTTTTGGGGCGGGGGGGGGGGGGTGGTGGGTGATAAGTTGTCTTTCAATTCATTCACCATTCATGTTACAGGCATACTGTACTGTAGCTATGTGAGTTACAGCAGGGTAACATCATCCTATGTAATGGGTATTTCACACTTTGATGTGCTAATTTTATTTCACATAGATGTCAACTCCCTGAGATGTTACCTCTACTGCAAAGACGCTGACTTCAAAGAGCTGGACATATTGCATTGAACTACAGGCCACAATCAGACCACTGAACCATGAGTTATGTAATCAATGAACAGGCAGGCCTTCTAAACTACTAACCGGGTGCAAAAGGATGTGAATCAGTGTCTAGCTGGCTAACTGCCATGGTGTGTTTTCCTGCCCTCTAATAATGGGCACATGTCCACCCACATTCGTAAATGGTCCAAATAAAAGATAGATAAAAAATACACACAAACTTTTTTCAGCCCTTTCCTGGCCTAGCTACTAAACAACCTTTATCTTTCAATTTTATGGTTGGTTAGGCTGAGGCAATTCTATCATATCATATCACTTCTACTGACACTGCAAATCCCATTATAAATAGCTGCATGAGGCTAGTAAGTGGCACAAGCTTCAAAAATTATTTACAGTTCATTAATCCCACAAAGATACTGTATGAATAGATCTATAAAGTGGAAAGACAATCAGGGTCAGTGAGGTCAGTGAGGAGGAAAATCATATAATAATACACTATAACTGTCACCTACCATGGTGGGAGATAAGAGGAGCATTTATGCCACCTAAATTGACTAAGTTTGGCCTCATATTTCCAAGGGTTCATTATTCATTGTGGCCAATATCTGTAGCTTGGCCCAAACAATGGTCTTGGAGAAGATAACTATAGCTAATAAACAACTTCTCAGCATGTATAGTAGCTATCATATCCTGTCGTTATGGAAGACAGCAAAGGGACCTGCATTTCTTTATTTGTACAAGGCTGCCTGACACTGTTTACAGAAGGTCAAAGGTCAACAGTTAAACTCTCACTAATCTAATGCCAAGCATATTTAGGTTTCAGTCTTCCCATACCACATTTATGAACAAGAAAATACTTATGAGTGCATCGCTGCAAGAAGTTACAGTATTCGTAGAAGAAAGATTCAAACGTTGCATAGTGGGGGAACTACGAGATCATGCACCTTTTTCATAAATTCCATAAGAGAACACAAGGAATGTAGGCTGGGGAGCAGAGGTCAAAGGCCCATGCAAGCTTTTCCAATGTGTAATAAATGAAACTTTTTTGCCGAAATCACCTTTACTCACACTTTTAAAAGTACGCTCTGACTATAGGGGAGGAGTTCCAAAACATGAGGATTATTTTGTACCCATAAGGAAATGACGAAAAAAATGAACAACCCCTTACAGTATGAATGCAAAGCATTCCTTATTGACCTCTGCATAAATTTTGGATGCTGAACAGTCTTACTATGCTTAACACTTGTGCATCACTATTTAAGGAAAAATATTTGTTTACTTACATGGAAGAAAAAAATAGTATGGACAGAAAATTCCAGCCTTCAAATGCAAGCATCTACACAAAAGGTTTTGACGTTTTCTTACAGGATATATTTTGAAATTTATGTCATAGTTGTGAGTAAAAACTGGTTAAATTAATTACAAGAAATAATATACAGTACTTATACACAGAGCTTAAAATATTGGATTAATGGTATATCTCTTTTTACCTGTCAACAAAATTGGAACTGTTATGTTAAAAACAATGTGACTGCCAACTTACAAATGTGAATGTACCAAACAATTCAGGGCTACTGTACCTTCCTTGAAACAGACCTTATGCATATGACATCACTGAACAGAAAGTTGCGCCCTCCAATGGAGGTAAGCACATATCATTGCAACTTACACCAACAAATGCAAATAGCTGATTTGTGTACTTGTCAGACACATGCGTAGTCTTTCACAAGCACTTGCAAAGTCTATGTCGTGCGTGCAGTGTCCTACATTGTTTTGCTGCCAAAATGACGTGGCATGATGTCAATACATAAGGTCTATAAGAAATGCATTGTAATAAGCCTAACTTTCAAACTCTGTACGAGTACAAGCACAAATCTCAGTCTGACAAATCTATTTTCACTGCTACCAAATACGTACAAGTTTAGGTACAAAAAAAAAAATTAATACATGAACATGAAATCACTTCATATCAGACTGTATGAGGACAGAATGTGGTAGGATAGTGTTCATAACAGTAATTTCTCACATTGATGAATCACAAAAAATTGGAAACCTTGAAACTGTATGGTACTATAAAACTGTACTTCTAAAGTACTTACTTTCACTGACCAATCACCTTCAAGTTTGTCCACGGAGTCACAGTCCCACAAAAAACGCACACCTTCCCAGTCAGGGTCCCAAAATGGATTGTTGTACTGCATTTGGATCTTATTGACAACTCCAAAACCAAGTTTTTGGATTGATCTGAGTTTTTCTGCTGGAAGACTAGGATGAAAGAGACTTGTAGAATTACTTTTGAGGTAGCCTAGAGATGAAGTCACCACTACGATGTCAGCTGTAACCGTCTGACCATTCTTGAAGTGTAATGTGATAGGACCATGTTGATCTGTGTAATAAAAAGTGGTATTTTAGGCAGTATTTGTAAAAACTGTAGCTTTCAAAAACAAACACCACTCCTCCTCAATGCACATCCCAGATAAAGCTACAGTAGCCTATAATAAATTTAAAATGCTCAAGGCCATAAATTCTGCTGGGTATGCTAGCTAACTATATATGTGTGATTTCCATGCTACTGTAACCTGTCAATGGAATGGACTAGGTCACCATCAATTTCCACTGATCTACAGTCTCACTATTATTTTCTTCTTTTGAATTTATGTCAATCAAAATGTAGCTCCATATTGTCCAGAGAGACACCCAGAGTTCCTATGAAATGTATCTGTGGCAATCTGCAAAAGCCCCTTTATGCTGAATTTATACTCCCCATATAACTTACAATTTTATGCCTGGTACAAAACCCTTGCAACCAAAACTTTTTACAGACTGATAGCTTGAGTCCCTTGCTAGGGTATTTACATAATTAACATTTTCAAGGCATTCTTTAGCTTCTATGTCTCTCCCTTCCCCTCCCCTCCCCTGCCACTGCAATCTTAAGCTCTTACCATCCCCCCCCCCCTCCCCCATCCCTGTAAAAGCAGATATTTATTTCTACATCACTGAATGTCACTAAAGTATGACCTGAATTTCTAATATTTTTAGTGTATTAGGCAATCTCAAACTGCAATTACTTATGCAGCACCTTCAATTCAACTCCTCAAACATCTATGCAAGCATTAAGTTACCTGTCGACTAATTGTTCTTTACTTCAAATGCAAGAAACCATACCCACTTTTCTTTCAAACATCCCAACAGCCAAGTGTAAAGGGGTATAATGGTTAAAGACCACTTGTAGCCTTTTAACCTTGCTACATATTTTCTGGAACATCTTAGCTGGGCCAAATTGCCTCTATTCAATGACGAAGGATTGTTTGCGGCCAAACGAGGCCACATCCACCGACCCTGGTCAATACTTGCCAACGTTAGCACACAAGTTCCCACGAAAAGTACACGCAATACAGCAGTGCATCGTTGCGCCTCGGGCTCCCATGTCACGGCTGTTACTGTTAGTGTCAAAGGTTACACGTTACATCCAATAAATGCAGACTACAGTTCAAAGTTCTCGTTTGCTGATATGATATATTTGATTAAGAGTAAGAAAACACAGTATATAGATACCGTTCTGGTTCCAAACAGATGGTGAAACGTTCTAACAGCACATACGTGAGGAAAATTAGGGTACAAATTACAAAACAACGACGACGAGTCTACAACTGTGTCAACACCACGTACCACGTCTTACACTCTCCAGCCCTCCTCGACAAGTGACCATGCTCGATATACATACAATTAATGCATAAGCGTGCGTCCCTGAACCTCAGGGCAGAAACCCGTCACTGACCTTTGGCCTGGACCTGACATGTACTCATACATATTCAAACACAGAACCCATAGGTAATACTAACCAAACCGTTGCCGTTACACCACTCCTTGAAGAGTACAGTGCTTGAACAGCTTCAGTCCTTCACACTTGAGACTCAAGAGTCATGCATGGCTCCATTTGAATAGAACAGACCTGTGCTCCCATGATCTTGAGCAAAAGGCAGGAAGGCTCAAAATATATTCCGTACAGACAGCATTCAGTTAATGTCAAATGTCTGCCAAGCTGGTGTCAATGAGGGTACCGAAGCATATACATTAATGACAAAGTAGTCAAGAGAATCTCAGCACATCACACTTGAAGCAATAACAACAACTCAACTCCCAGATTTTCCTGTTTTCATTGCTTCAGTACCATTCAAGTCTTTCAACTTTTTATCAACCATCCCTACATTCTGCAATCCAGTGAGTCGATCTTACCAGCAGTGCATACAAATAAACTGGGAGAAAGCAGTGGCCCTAACTTTATTTTTAAAAAAATTTACTAAATCATACAGATCTCCTACTAGTTCACTCAAAATTATTTTTCATTATATTTCTGTATAAAAACACTGAATATTCAAATTGAACCAAGGAGTAATTCTGCACGAATTTTACAGTAAGAAACAAAATATTGTCACATGATTGAAAGGATCCAATCCTGAATGATGATGGGGTATACTTATTCAAACTGGGGGGGGGGGGGACTGTATTTTCCATTTAAAGTCTCATTTATGATGCCTGTGTTAAAGACCAGCTGAATGTAATAACAATGTATACTGCATCTTATTAACAAAATTGAACATTCTGTTACTACTGACAACACTTTGTAAAATTTCATCAAAATCTTTTGTGTTCCTTCAGGTTTTGTCACGAATAATTGAGACAGCTCACATCTTCAAAGTAAGAGCCTTGGATTACCTGCTCAAAAGTAATTTCAGTAACATCTCTTACAGATTCAAACTTCACTTCCAAAACTGAGCACAGTCTATCCTATGTTGTAGAAAACGTGTGCAAAACAAAGCACTGTGTGGTGTGTCACAGCCATCACGGAGTCACTTAGATGTGGTCTGAACTTAGACCATGGAGATACAGTACTACGAATGGAGTAAAAGCAATTGTTCAACCCCCCCCCCCCCCATTGTTACCATTTAACCATATTCTCACTATCTTTATAAACCCATTGAGTCCTTAACCTTATCTTTCAATTCCCATTGTCCCACATATTCCCTTTGAAGTTCTGTCATCTGCTTCAACAAACAAGAGCCCAAAGCTTTGTTTAATAAAAAGAACTGCTATCCAAGTTTACTCATCAAAAAATTTAAATGGGTTTTGCATAGTGTTGGCACCGGGTCCAAAATTCGGAACTGGGTACCCAAAGTCGATGGTCGGTCGAGTACCCGGGTACCCGAAAATATAACTTCCGTTAGGCTACAAGTTCGTTGTAAAGTCATAAAAAGAAATTTTGCTTTGCACGTTGATATAATATAACACCAACGTATCTTACTATACATACAGGCATGACAAGTGTTCTTAGGCGTGTGCGTGATAAATTTTGCAAGAAAAAAGTAGCATGTTAGGTGTTCTGTCACACCTGCAATCTATAGTGAAACTTTGGATCCGGGTAGCAATTTCAGAACCGGGTCTTGACATCGTCAGTCGGGTACCGTTTTGCAAAAGACTGCGCAATTTATTAATACACAATGCATTCGGTAGAAAAAGATGTGCAGTCTACAATTACCTCAACATCCACAAAACATCCCAAAATAGAGAAAAATTTTCATTCAGTGCAACCAACTTATTTCTAATTGACAATATTTTTGTGGCTTTGAAAACAAAGAGACTTTCTACAATGAAATTTCCCACTTTTCTGGATCCTTCCTAATAACAAAACATAGCTTTAAATGAAGCTTTGTCCTTAGTTTCTTAAAATGGACAACATATGTGTACACAAGTGCCCATTCTTGAAAATCACTTCAGTTCTAACTTAAAAATTATGACAAGAACATCAGCAAGGCTGAGTGAGGATCAATACGGTAGGGAAATATCTTGCCTATAACTGTCTCTTATCCTTTGGTAATTCCGGATTTGAGCACTTTGTAGCAGCTAATGAGGTTTTTGAGCTTTGGAATGTTGAAATGGATGATAACTTCAAAGGGTACTAAGCTGCTTTCACTCCATTTGTCATAGCTCCATGCTTAGACTACATGGAGCTTACAAACACAAGTTATTGACAACCTAGGCTGCCATTGTTTGTGTCCACCCAGAGCCATCTACACCAATTTTGTCTAGATTTGCAACTTCCTTTGCTGTTAAGAAGTAAATGCCAATACTATACTATACTCATGCAATCCCCGTTCCCTTCCCCTCAAAGGACCTTTCAGCTCATTTAGCTACACTTGACTCACCTAACATAAACATTTCACACTCTCCAGTCTTCAGACAGAGATTCAGGAAGGCAGGAGAACATGCATACAGCCACTGTACAGTATCAAAGACTTGAACCATCAAAGGGGAGGAGTAGGAGAATACAGCCTCTGTGGCCTGGGCTGGAAAACACTTGGCATACATGGAATTTTACTTCTTTTACACTCAATGATTTCTACCTATGGAAGGGGGTTCACAAACAGATATTCCTGGGATCCCAATGTGGTGTGGACAAAAGTGAAATCAAGTTGCCACACCAGTCAGAGCCTTCCAGAACTACTTGTCTAGATAAATACTAGAGACTTTTCTACTATTAAAAAATTTTCAACTATTACAAAAAAAAAGAGTGAACTGTGTCAATGTTTTGACTAAGTCACAAACACAGCTGTAGTTGACTTGGCTTGCCACAAAAAGTGACTTGGTTACAAATCTGGGTGCTCATGTCCCTTCTATCAAGCAATGAATGTAAAAACTTAATTCTACAATACGGTACAAACCTTCATTAGATGCATTGTTAGCACCATGCCATTCTATCCTTTCTACTGGGTGGCTCAAATGAATATGGTCCTCTGGAATGTCTTGCGAGATACTGTCTATAACAGTCTGGTAACCACCCGGAAGTTGGTAGTCCCCTCCTGATACATCTTCATAGCTATCAAAATCTGCCATGTCTAGTGCATAGAGACTAGGACAGGCGTTGCTGATAAACTCTTCCGACACAAGTTGCTGAAGAACACTCAGGAAAACGTTCCTTTTACTTCTGCCTTCTTTGTCGGCTTTTTCTTTCAGGTAATCTTGCAACATGCCGTAGACATAGGTGCCCACGTTCAGACGTTCTAAGCTTCCTACATGAAGACTATTATAAGACATGGAATGATGACCATTCTGTACACTTTTCTGTCGCAACTCTGGTGGTCCATCCAGGAGGTAGGTAAATATTTCCTGAGCTTGTAACCTTACATCTAGGGAAACTGCCTCTCCCTTTTCTGTCAAAACTGACAAATTCTGTGCTGCAAATGTTGAGGTCTCTCTTTGGTCATTACAAAACCGTTCCTGCAGGGATGGCAGCTCAAGTAGTGGATTTTCCATGGAGTAACCATGGACCCATGCAGCTCCTTTCTCAACATGACCCTTTCCTGCAGTCAAAAAAATGAAGCATGCATAGTGTTTGCATATAGAGTAACACAATTTAGAACTCTTATGCCCCTTCCCTGCCCCCACCCCCACAATAAAAATGTAGTAAATGGTTAGTGGAATGCAACACTGGAAAATCTGTCCCCATCTACAGCAGCCTACACACAGCACTATAAAGGTAAAACCATTTTTATACAATCCCCTCAGCACAGAACTACAGGTAAACCAATGTCCCATTTCAGAAAAAGCTTCATGTGATCTAAAGTTTGAATAAAGACCCTGGGTGCTCTAGACTAGTGGTGTCTCAAGGGCCATTTGCAGCCAGTCACATGGACAAAAATGACCTGCAGAAGAGTCAAAGAGCCCAAAATATCCAAAACATTTTGCAAAGAAACAACCTTAGTGAATTAAGGTTTCACCAGTACATAAACTTAAAATGGTGCTCTCAAGCCTCAACTCAAAACTCTTTGAACCCCTGATATAATGTCAGGGGTCGAAATTTAATTTTTTTTTCTGCTGTTCCACGGAATAACACTTTTTCCAAAATTCTGTTCCGGATCAGATTTTACTGTTCCGGAGCACAGAACCTCGGCATACATACAGTTCATGCACACTTGCTAACTGCAAAGGTGCAAATTGCTGTCTACTGTATTTGAGTTGTATGACTGCATGACTTGACTGTAACGTGGGGAGGGTAAATTTTCATCTGCAGCGGGGATTAGCCAGTGGGATATCCTGATTTTCTTTTGGTTCTTATTTTTTAAGCATAAATTTAGGGCCAATAATCTTGCATTGTCCGGAGACCTAGCATTGCAGTGTCCCAAGACCTATTGTAGGATGAAATACATTCAAAACTGATGCAGAAGGCACAGCAAGCAAGGCAAGTGGGAGTTAAGTGAGAGCAAAAAGTTCCACGGTAAAGGAATGTTTTTGCTTGATTCATCCTAAATGCATTGCTGTTTATTGCTAGAGCAAAGCAATGAGTGGGTTCTCCAACATATGAGTGCACATACTAATGTTCTTTTCTCGCAGCAAATTTACGTGAAATCATTCTAGTTGTATCCTTCGCCACAACCTTGATTCAAGTATCATTCCACACAGTAAGTCAATGGGAAGATCTTGCGAGGAAAAGCAAACACTTAGGACCCATTGACTTTGGATGCGAGATGTTAGTAGTCAGAATTGCTTTTAGTCGTTTCAAGTTTCGGTGCTTAGTTGCTGGCTTGGAGGGAATTTTAATGCAAAACCCCCTAAAAACACAATTAAGTGGAGGGAATATCAATGAATAGTTAGACGTCATTTGGAACATACCACGCAAGACAAGGGGTGATGTAAGATGACCTTCGCTTGCAGGGCAATAATGACATACTGTACTAAAAGTTTTTCTGCGTTTGGTAGTAAAACTTCAGTATGTGTGTTTACACACTGTACCATGCAGCATAGGGAATAACACATGCAAGTTTAAGCAACTTTAATTGATAACGGTGGAACGAGATTGCATTTCATACTTAAGCCAAAATTTACGGTGATTTTTTATATTCACGGCATCATTACTTTATCAGAGATTAGCATAAGTATATTTATATGCACTTTGCTTCTTGTGGAAAACCACTGTTCCACGGAACAGTGGCTTTTGAAAAGTTACTGTTCCGGCAAAAAAAGCACTGCTCTCAGAAGAGCGGAACAGTGGGAATTTCGACCCCTGTAACAGGGCTGAAATTTAGCACTCGTCCGATCGTCCGTGACGGGTAAAACTTGCATCGGACAACCACTTTCTCTCTTTGAACTTGTCAGATGGACGAGTAGATTTTATTTGTAACTGAATAGTTCCCTACATCAGCAGGAAAGTATGTCATAAAACCCCTTCAGGGCTGAAATTTAACACTCGTCCAATCGTCCGAGATGAGTAAATATTGCATCGGACAACCACTTTCTCTCTTTGAGCTTGTCCGATGGACAAGAAAATTTTAAAAATCCTGTAAAGAAGTTGTACTGAGACAATGGTATGGACTGTCATTCATCATTGAAACAAAAGTAAAAAGAAAATGGTCATTGGAAAACAAAGGCCACAGCATTTAAAATAAACGTTTCATGATCATATTTTGTTTGTGAATTTTAATCGGACAACCAAAACATATTTCGGGCAACCAAAATTTAGCTTCAAGGTTGTCCGATGGACAACCTGAAAATTTTCTTAAAAATCAGGCCTGCTGTAATGTAGACCCACTGCATGCTAAATCAAACTTTGCAGTGTAACTCTTAATAAAACAAGGCCCAGCTAATGCAACATTAGGGTGTGAAACTTGAGTGCAAATTTGAAATGAGGGGAATTTTGGCTAAGCTGGGACTGTTTCCTGCATTTTGGTCCATGTCCATTTCTTCTTTGAAATCAAAATTTTTAGTGTCTGGCAAGGGCAGTGGAATTTGGCAGTAGCACGGAATTAATTCACCAGATATTTGAGTAGAATTGCACATTCCCTTTACATAAACACACATGCAGAATGGAGACATGCTGAAACATTCAAAAGTTCCGTGCAACTGAGAAGGTTCATGAAGGACTCAACTACACTGACCTACTGTATAGTGGGAAAATTTCCCCTTTTCTTTGATGGCCTTTCAACCACAGCTAGTAAATTTCAACAGCTAGTTGTTCACGGGCTGTTAGAGCTCAAAAGGAATCCTGACACTTAAAAGGTTGGAAGCTGACGCTTTATTTTAAAACCCACGCAAAGGTTTTTTGAAGGAAAGTTCCATTTTTCCAAATCCAAGTCACAGTGAACGAATTGCAGTCTACATGCAAAATTGGAATCTAGAGCTTTGCTAGCCACGTTAATTTGATCCCTGTTCCCATTACACTGTTGGTAACAACCCTTTGTTTACTACAAGGAAATCTAAATAACTTGATATGAGAAACTGGCACAAATTCTTGACAACTGTCCAAGTTTTGAATAACTGGAAGGTGTTCAAATATTAAGGTGCATGAAACCAGGGCATCCCATGCTACATCTTCAAAAATAGAAAATTTCATTTCATTTAACTGATTTTTTTCAAAGTGTTTACCAAATTTGCAGGTGTGAATTCTCCCACCAATTCTATCTGATGCTTCATAAATGTTGACATTAACATCAGTTTGGGAACATTCCTGAGATTTGATCAGCCTCTGTGCAGTTGAAAGTCCTGAAATACCAGCACCTATTACAGCCACCTTCAGGGGTAAATGTGTGACTTCACCATCCATCACTCCCAGATGCTTTTGAAATCTCAGCCTCTGTTTGACTCTCTTCAAATATTGGGATTCTTTGTCATAAATCTCATATGTTAGACTCCTGAAAAGGAAAAGTACAGATATGCAAGTTACATCTTTATTAAAGGGTAACTGAAAGAAACCAGAAAAGTACTGACCACATAGATTATAGAAAACAAAACACTGTACCTGAGTCATCAGACCACTATTAAAGAAGCAAGGATATTAACTGTATGTTGGATAGGAGTTTTAAGTTCTACAGTATAACCTGCCCACGAGCCACTTAACTGTATCTGTACAGTATCTGTTCGATGATGTACAATCACCAAAATGGTTGTCGCGTACTGTACATTTAGGGTCAGGAAAAAGGTGAAATACAGATTTCAAAATGGGCCTTGAGGAGAGGGCCTTAATATCCAAAAGTCTAGCCTGGCCTTAAAGATGTTAATATTTAATGCAGTATGAGTATCCAAATCAAGCAGATTCCATTCAGGAACTGTATCTGGATACAGAGAATATGGGTAACAGTCTTTGTCACATAATTGTGACAAAACCTAAAAAGATGACCCACTGCCTGGTTTAAGAGGCATACATAGAAGAGAGAGAGATGATTAAGATTGAGATTAAGATTAGGATAAGATAAGATTTATATTTATTTCATCTAGAATCAATGAGTGGAAATTTGGTGTCTAGCAGCAAATCATACAGTAAAATGCAATATATGTAAAATTTATACATAAAAAAATAACTAAAAATACACAAAAAATCAAAAATACAAATATAAAGTAAAGAAAAAAAAAAAACACATGCACAGATACGTGAAAAAGCTTCAGAACTTAAAATCCAAATAGCAAATGCCACTGACAGTCTCATACAACTTTTCAGTTGTAAAGAAAGGTAGAGTTAGCTTTTAAATACTGTACGTATTTGGAAAATCTGAATCTTTTAGTTTTAGACCTTGGCACTTTAAGTCTGTTGCCTGAAGGACAAAAATGTATACTACAGGTAGGTAAGGAAGAGAGGATGAGTGTTGTCCTGTAAAAGTTTGGTAGTTTTTCGGTGAACAAAATATCATTTTAGAGTTCAGAGATGGATTTCAGACCCGTGAAGGACAAAAAGTCAGCTTGCTGCCTTTACAATCTTTTCCAATTTACTTGAAAAGTCCTTAGTAAGGAGCCCAAAAATACTGACCATGTTGAAAGTCAGTACGCTTGCATCACTGACCAATAAAATAGTTTGTTAGTTTTTAAAATATTTTTGTAGTGGTTTACTTGCTCAACAACCTCATCATTGACCCCGATTGGAAACAGATCATATGACTTCTTTTTGAAGTCAAATACCATTTCCTTAGTTTTAATTTTTTTTTACCAATTTGTAACACTACTAGGCAAGCACCTATGACTTGGTAGCAGTTGGGCACGGGACATTCACCCTACTTCCCCAAGCACAAGGAATATTTCAAGCAGGATGTGGGCTGTTTTATGTTGTCTCAACATGCATTACAATACAGCTGAATAACACCAAAATAATAACATAATAGGAGTTGGTTGAGGTTGACCGTAACTCTCTACATATATTATCGACAGGCCCTTAATCATCCTGGCCCTCACTAAATCTTTCTTCTTGGTACATAAACTGTTAGGTTTTAAAATATTTACGTTAAATTTTTGTAGGGGTTTACTTGCTCAACAACCTCGTCATTGACCCTGACTGAAATCAGATCATATGACTTCTTTCTGAAGTCAAATATTCCCTTAGTTATTTACTTTTTTAGCAATTAATTCCAGATGGTTTTGTTTACACCAAGTAACAAAACCATTAACTTCATACTAGTACCAGGCCAAATCACTGCTTTGCAGGTATCCAGCTATCACAGTATCATCAGCATACTGTACTTGATAATGAAACAGCCATCATTTTTACTGTACTTCTACAATCATGGGTATAGTATTACAAAAGAACATACTGGAAAAACAACACCCCTAAGGGGAGGTGGGGCTGTCCTAATACTGTACCTTGAACTTCAGAGCATAGGCCACTCATCTTAGCAAACTGTGGTCTGTCCTAATTATTTAATATCCAAAACAGAAACTACAATTAACTCCCATACCCAAGAGTTTGTTTATGAACAAGTGTGGCTGAACGGAATTAAAGGCACTTGAAAAATCCACAAACTGTACAGTAGCTCCAATGAAAGATTTGATGTTTCCAGGTGTTGAAGAATCTTATGCAAAAATAATAGAATATCATCAACACTTCTTTTGGCCATTTAGGTGAATTGTATGGGGTTAGAGTTTGATGAGGATTTACGGCTCAGTTTCCTAGAACCAACTGGTTCAAGTCTGGCCGGCCACAGCCTTTTTTCAAGTTTGTGGCTCGCTGGTTTGTTTTCCCTACTCCATTGCTTATGCTGAGCACCAAGCACAATGGCAGTAGGTTCCATATTTAAAGACTTCAGTATGACCCGGCCAGGAGTCGAACCCCAGATCTTCCAGCTGCAAGTCGGATGCTCTAACACTTGACCATGCAGGCAGTCACCACTCTCATTTCACGTAGCTCTGCAGATAAGCTTTTCAAGACATTTCATTATCGTAGAAGTAAGAGGCACCGGTCGATAACCATTAAAGGTTGTGACTGTACTTGATTTTGGCACTGGGGTGATTGCAGAATTTCAAGTGGGATAAAACCCATATCAAGCTACTGTACCACATACTATCATTTCACAGTTGAGGTATTCTGGATAAAACATGAGAAAAATCCAGTGGAAGGAACCGGATAATTTTCCATCCACCATCCGGCCAGACTGGATATCTGGTACATCCCTAGTGATATCTGCCAAAGACTTCAGAATTGTGGGACAAGTAGTATGATACAAGGTCCTCTTTTAGTATAGTGTCCTAGCCTACTGTATTCTCCACTAGCTGTTTTGTTAAGGTGCTGCACCCAGACAAAATCTGCAGAGGGTGTTCAGCCCCCAGACAAAATATGTACCACCCGGACAAAAAGTTGAGCCACCTGGACAGAAATTATCAACTAACCAGAATGCAAAAATGCATTGAGGTTTCGATGATATATGTTCTATTCCATATAAAGCCATATGATGTCCCATATCTTTCAGTCAATGGTCAAATGCTATCTTAACATGTTGGAAAAATACAGTTTTGTATTCCTATTTAGTCTTGGGAATTGTTGGGAAATTTTGCTTTTTTTACTTCTGGTGACCCTAGATGACCTTTGACCTCCACCAAAAACAATAGGGTCCATCTTTTCACCATAACACATCCACATACTAAGTATAAAATCTATCCAAGCTTTCTCCCTTGAGAAACTGTGTTAACAAAGTTTTCAGTGTTTGACCCCTAGTGACCCTAGATGACCTTTCAACTCCACCAAAAACAATGGGGTACATCTTCTCACTATAACACATCAATTTACCAAGTATGAAATCTATTCAAGCTTCCTACCTGGAGATATCGTCTTGACAAGGTTTTCAGACATTGACCTCTGGTGACCCCAGATGACCTTTGACCTCCACTAAAAACAATAGGATTCATCTTCTCACTATAATGCATCTACATACTACGTATGAAATCTATCTAAGCTTCCTACCTGGAGATATCGTGTTAACAAGTTTTTCAGAGTTTAACCCCCGTGACCCCAAATGAACTTTGACCCACCAAAATGATAGAATTCTTCTATAACACATCTACATACAAAGTATGAAACTTATTCAAGCTTCCTACCTTGAGATATTGTGTTAACCAGGTTTTCAGGGTTTCACCCCCGGTGATCCCAGATGGCCTTTGAACCCCACCAAAAATAATAGGGTTCTTTCTCTACCTATAAGGCATCTACAAACAAAGTATGAAATTTATCCAAGCTTCCTACCTGGAGATAGCAGGTTAACAAGGTTTTCAAGGTCTGACCCCTGGTGACCCCAAATGACCTTTGACCTCCACCGAAAGAAATAGGGTTCTTCCTCTTACCATAACCCATTTACATACAAAGTATGAAATTCATCCAAGCTTTGTAACTCAAGATATTGTGTTAACAAGATTTTCAGGGTTTGATCCCTGGTGACCCCAGATGACCTTTTACCTCCACCAAAAATAATAGGGTTCTTCCTCTTACCATAATGCATCTACATACAAAGTATGAAATTCATCCAAGCTTCCTACCTCGAGATAGTGTTAACAAGGTTTTCAGAGTTTGACCCCCGGTGGCCCCAGGTGACCTTTGACCCCCGCCAAAAACGAAAGGGTTCTTCCTCTTAATATAGGGCATCTATGTACCAAGTTTGAGTACTGTCAGAGCTTCCCTTCTTGAGATATCGTGTTAACAAAGTTTTCAGGGTATGACCCCCGGTGACCCCAGATGACCTTTCACCTCCACCAAAAATGATAGGGTTCTTCCTCATACCATAACGCATACACATATAAAGTATGAAATTCATCCAAGCTTCCTACCTCAAGATATTGTGTTAACAAGGTTTTCAGAGTTTGACCTCCAGTGACCCCAGGTGACCTTTGACCTCACCAAAAAACAATAGGGTTCTTCCTCTCAATATGGGGCATCTATGTACCAAGTTTGAGAACTGTCAGAGCTTCCCTTCTTGAGATATTGTGTTAACGAAGTTTTCAGGGTATGACCACCTGAGCCCCCAGATGACCTTTCACCTCCACCAAAAATGATAAGGTTCTTCCTCATACCATAACGCATCTACATACAAAGTATGAAATTCATCCAAGCTTCCTACCTCAAGATATTGTGTTAACAAGGTTTTCAGAGTTTGACCCCCGGTGACCCCAGGTGACCTCTGACCCCCACCAAAAACAATAGGGTTCTTCCTCTCAATATGGGGCATCTATGTACCAAGTTTGAGAACTGTCAGAGTTTCCCTTCTTGAGATATCGTGCTAACGAAGTTTTCAAGGTTTGACCCCCGGTGACCCCAGATGACCTTTCACCTCCACCAAAAATGATAGGGTTCTTCCTCATACCATAACGCATCTACATACAAAGTATGAAATTCATCCAAGCTTCCTACCTCAAGATATTGTGTTAACAAGGTTTTCAGAGTTTGACCCCCGGTGACCCCAGGTGACCTTTGACCCCCACCAAAAAAGATAGCATCCTTCCTCTCAATATGGGGCATCTATGTAGAAGTGTCAGAGCTTCCCTTCTTCAGATATCGTGTTAACAAACTTTTCAGGGTTTGACCCCGGTGACCCCAGATGACCTTTCACCTCCACCAAAAATGATAGGGTTCTTCCTCATACCATAACACATCTACATACAAAGTATGAAATTCATCCAAGCTTCCTACCTCAAGATATTGTGTTAACAAGGTTTTCAGAGTTTGACCCCCGGTGACCCCAGGTGACCTCTGACCCCCACCAAAAACAATAGGGTTCTTCCTCTCAATATGTGGCATCTATGTACCAAGTTTGAGAACTGTCAGAGTTTCCCTTCTTGAGATATCGTGTTAACAAAGTTTTCAGGGTATGACCCCCGGTGACCCCAGATGACCTTTCACCTCCACCAAAAATGATAGGGTTCTTCCTCATACCATAACACATCTACATACAAAGTATGAAATTCATCCAAGCTTCCTACCTCAAGATATTGTGTTAACAAGGTTTTCAGAGTTTGACCCCCGGTGACCCCAGGTGACCTTTGACCCCCACCAAAAACAATAGGGTTCTTCCTCTCAATATGGGGCATCTATGTACCAAGTTTGAGAACTGTCAGAGTTTCCCTTCTTGAGATATCGTGTTAACGAAGTTTTCAAGGTTTGACCCCCGGTGACCCCAGATGACCTTTCACCTCCACCAAAAATGATAGAGTTCTTCCTCATACCATAACGCATCTACACACAAAGTATGAAATTCATCCAAGCTTCCTACCTCAAGATATTGTGTTAACAAGGTTTTCAGAGTTTGACCCCCGGTGACCCCAGGTGACCTCTGACCCCCACCAAAAACAATAGGGTTCTTCCTCTCAATACGGGGCATCTATGTACCAAGTTTGAGAACTGTCAGAGTTTCCCTTCTTGAGATATCGTGTTAACGAGCAAAGTGTCACAAACACACACACATACATACACACACACACATACACACACACATACACACACACACGCACATACACACATACATACACACACACGCCATCATGAATGCATAGGTTTCTCTTATCATCGAAACCAAAAACATTAATTTTAACAGAGCAAACAGCGATAATTTCAGTGTGAACATTGAGTAATAATAATCAGAAATGTACTTACTCATCAGAGGAGAGGTCATAATTAAATTTACCATCTATTTTAGCAAACATTTTTCAAAGACAGCACCCCCTCTCTTTATAAACACCAATCACCATTAACCTTTAACCTTCAGAGCACCCGGACAAAAATTATCAGTGGAGAACACTGAGCCTAGGCTACAGTCATTCAGACACTGTAATCCTATATAAATGTGAGCTGAGTTCTACAGTAGGTCTATTTGCAACATTTAAGCAGTGTATCGATGAAACAACTACAATTAGTTATACATGAACGACACACCCACTACTCCTGGCACAGTCAGTCAAATGTGGGCCATTGACCAATGACAGTGTGACTCACATGTCTGTCACTGTGCCAATATTGTCAGTAACCAGAGTGACAAAGAGTCTGGGCATACTTGTACTGTCACATGATACGTAAGTACGTGCACAAGATATAAAGCTACTGTATACCCTACCCCTTCCGACAGGCATGTGTATCGAGCTTCCATGTAAACGGAGCACATCCCAGTTATAATTAAACAAGCAGTTTGTTTATATTTTTACCCTGCAATAAGTATGCATGCATTTACACAAAAACCCATCATAACTACTGCAAAGTGTAAGTGGAAACTACATGTGTTAAATTAGTACAAACGTAAGCTGTACAGCATGACTGGGAAGTATCAAGCTACTGTAGCTCTGCACTTCTCTACAGACTTGGACTACATACCATACCTATATACAACCCTAGACAAAATTATTGGGACACTTTCAGACATGTCATATATTTTCAGCATGTCTGCCCCTCCACCCCTTGCTCAATGATGAGAAAGGAAGGGCCCACAATTTTCTTCAATGTAGGGTTGTGAACGTGTAGCAAAATAATTAAACATTTAATCGCAAAAATTTAGCGATTAATCGCAATTACCTTATCACAACAGAAAGACTCGGTGTGTGCTGATTTACACAATAAGAATTCAAAATGAATTGGTGATGCTGGAGGAAGTAGTATCCGTGAAGCACAGTTTCTGTAAAGGCTTTACTTTGATGTCTTACAGTGCTATGTGTAAAATTTGTAATTTTTTCAAAATGAGTATTCATGGATAAAAACGGACATAAAATGGGCTTTGGGATTAATCGCTAGTAGCTTTGTACTAAACATTTATTCCATATGCGATCGCTTAGCGATTAATCGCTACACGGTCACAGCCCAACCCTGTACTTCAATGCCCAACTCTCATTCACAATCAAAGCCAACACTGAGGTGGGGGTGAGGGAATTTGTCCAGGATAATTTTGTCCACCAGGATTGTAGCCTACTATCATAGGTGTTTGTGTACACCACAGACCTATACTGCACATCTGGAATATGTGAAATGGGCTCTTCACTTGAATTTCAAGTAACATGTGCGTAGCCTAATATATGGGTTTTCACGTACATTACTTCCCTATTCTGACCACCCAGTACATTTGTATACTGTTCTTTCTCACCACTGCACAGCATGCATCTATGGGTGTTGATTGATGTGCATGACTGACCTACAACATTATAATAGTATCTCGGCATAAAATTTGCTGGAAAATATGCAGGCTTGAAGCTTCAAAGTAACTTTCACTGTTAGTGTGTGGTATATATTGCAGCACATTTGGGGAATTTTTTTGCCAACAAATTTTGCAACATTCAGACCTACAATCTTTGCTCATATAAGGCTGAACCTCATGCGTCCATGGGATGCACAGGATTTTCTTCCAAGCGTCTAAGTGGCTACTTGTGCATCTGAGACCTGGGAGCTCGGGTTAACGAAAACCCAGTTGTTAGTCACAGACTTGACTGAGGTACTGTACATCAATGTACACCTTTTGTCAATAAAGTTGTGGACAATGACTGACCATGTCCAGGGGTAAAGGGGTGCATTATTCAATTGATTGTGCATTACTGTATGCTGCCCAAAGCTCTCAAATCTTACTGGTAGACCTACTCAATTAGAAAATGTCAATGCTATCAAGTCCTGCAGGCTGTATCTCCCAAGGCAAGCAAAAACCTAGTCCTCAGTAATGGCATGTGCATACCGTAGCCAGTCACAATAGCTCCCTCAACGTAATCCTTACAACAACCCATCAAAAATCGGCTCAGGTCTCTGACCAGCATAGTGCTGGTCAAAATTGGTTTTCTTATGATAGCAAAGCTACATAGGACCTAAAGTGTTTTTACTCACATTACTTTTCTTTTTCAAATCTTACACAACTTTTGCAGTTGTTTTTTATCACTGTAAACCTTTAAAAAGGTCCAAAAATTTGAAATGAAATCATCAGCTTTGCCACTTTGTAGAATTTACTGTACATAGCATTCAAAATATTTGTTGATGTTCGAGTCCCATGTGCGTAACATTGTGACATCACACAAAACATTTGATCTCTGCAGTGCAACCACATAGCAAGTTGCTCTGTACAGAGATGCTACCAGCATTTACCCAAAAAATCTGAAAATTTTGTAAAGGTGTCAAACTGCCGGATAGACAATCACAGTAAACTAGTATACAAAGTCTGTCCAGTACTTAACAATTCTCCATGCAGTGCCATCTGCATAAGGTACTTGGTACAACAAATACAGTTGCTACTATCACTGGTTTATGTTGGACTATCTCTCGGATCATGCAACAGAGCAGGCTTTTTTCGTAAATTCGACCACAAATTTGGGAATCAAAAAAGTGTTTTCTGATGTCCAAAAAATCTGAATTTTTGATGGGCATTCCAAGAAAATCTGATTTCAGACTAAAATCTGAAAAGTGGCATCTCTGTCTGTAAACATTCCATGATGTAACAATGTAGCTCATTAGCATACTGATGTAAACAACAGGGCTGTAATCGTGTAGTGAAATCACTAAACGTTTAATCGCAAAAATTTGCGATCGTTTTGCAATTAATCGTGATTACCATGTACGTAAAAATTGCCCCAAACGGTATCAGTAACAGCCATGTGTATATTGGATATCAATGTTGTCTTCACCCAAACGAAAAACACCTTTAACCTTCCATACCAACACACTGTAGTGTGTGCTACATGTCTGTTAAAATGACTGTCGATATGGACATCAAAAGGGAATTTATGTTTGGATAACATATGACAAGAAGATGAATATTTTCAGTGATGTTTCTGTAGCAGAAAACAGGGTAGCAGGGATGGTGAACTAACTATGGAAGAGGAGGGGTTTGCAAGAAAAACCAGCTCTGATTAATCACAAATAGCACACAGTAAATTTTACAGCACGAAAAAGTCGCTGATATCATTTCAAATTTTTTTAACCTTTTCAAAATACCTCTGTGATCAAAAACATCTGCAATACTCTTGAAAGATTTGGAGAAGGAAAGTCACGGAAGTAATTTAGGACTTAACGGCCAGAACTTGATGGGAGAAGAAAGTCAACTTCATCATACAGACTGCCAACACCCTGCTATTTCCATAGGTCGTTGTATTAAGGACTGTGTAATAGTGAGCTTGAACGATGACACAGTTCTTTACTGAGGACAAGCAAACACCTAGCCCTTAAACAGGATCCAGCATTACATTCCCATACTATTCAAAGGTGTGACTAGAACTTAAGGAGCAGATTATATGGTCACCTTCAGTGACTAGCGAAAACCTAGTCTTACTGTAGTTACATAACATAACATTACAGGTTAAAGGGCAAAGGAGGGCTAAGGCCCCATGATGCCCTGAAGTCCATACAACCTTCACTGAAAACAAACCACCAACCATCACTAAACGAACCCAGCACAGTTAGATTCTACCACAGTTATGGAAGAACTTGTCATTGTTAACTTTAAAGCAGTGCACAGATGTGGAGTTAACTACCCACTCAGGGCAGACTATTCCACTAATTGACAGAAGCTGAACTTCCTAATGTCAAGCCTTGCAAAACACTTTACTAGCTTCTTACAATGACCTTGAACCCGAGAATTACTTTGAACCTTTAAATAACTACAAGATGACAAAGGATAACTTTCAGAGAGAAATTTGTACAACTGTTTGCCCCAATCCTTCTCAACTCCAGGGTGGTAAGCCCAAGATGCTCAAGTCTAACACGATAAGGTAGATGTCTCACCTCGGGTATAAGGCAAGTGGCTCTCCTCTGAACTTGCTCTAAAAGGAACGTCCTTTTCATAG
The DNA here is from genome assembly GCA_029531755.1 of Holothuria leucospilota. NCBI lineage: Eukaryota > Metazoa > Echinodermata > Holothuroidea > Aspidochirotida > Holothuriidae > Holothuria > Holothuria leucospilota. The sequence goes on from CM055977.1 coordinate 41,225,330, forward strand.
AAGGGACTCCAAGCCTAGGCTGCATAGTCGAGGTGGGGTCTTACCAACTGCTAATACAGATTTACTGTAGTACAATCTCTTTACTAAAACTATTGAAATTCCTCTTGATCAATCCAAGCACCCTATTAGCCCTAGCAGCAGCAGCTGCACACTGACTAGATGGCTTTCAATCGCCTGTAATAACTATGCCCAGATCTTTCTCAAAAGTCACATCACTCAGAATACTACCATTCATGTTATAATCATAGCTGAAATTTTTAAGACCAAAGTGAAGGACTTTGCACTTATAAAGACATCTGCCAAGTCTGAGACCATGAAAATAACCTATCCAAGTCTTGTTGCAGTAATGAGGCATCATCCTTGTCACTAACCTTGCTATAGAGCTTAGTACAGTAGCATCAGCAAACTTACCAATCAACAGAGCTATCAATATCATTGATGAAAATTAAGAAAAGAAGCGGGCCAAGAACACCAGACTGCATAATTTGTCAGTCGCGCGGAAGAAGTTCCGCGCGCATTTTCAATTTACATACTGATTTTACCACGAATTTGGCGCGCAATAATTCAGTTTGGTGTGCGGCGCGCAGAGAAAGACTCCATCCTGGTATAGCGGTGGCGAAACGGTTACAGTACCTCAGTCTGTCGGCGTACTGTGCAATGCAAACTAACCTTATCCAATACACACACGGCAGCCATGCAATTTTGTGTTGTAATGTGCCTCCACTTAATTCCCACTGAGTACCACACAAAATATGATTATTTCCTGCCAAATAGGAAAAATGTACATAAATTTTGGCAGTAGTATGATATGTATAAGTGTAGCGTACGTAAGTACAGTATACGTACATATAGTATGTAGTATATGTATACGTACACATATAGTTAAATGTATTGTGTGTATTCAGTTTGTAGCGGCATTGGCGCGCAATTTTGGAACTTTACAATTACATTCCGCGCGCAGTTAACAAACTATGCAATCTGGCAAGAACAGAGCCCTGACGGGTGGGGTCCAGGGGCGAAGCCCCGGTGGGGGTCCAGGGGGCGAAGCCCCCGGAAGCTCCTGGGTTTTAATGTCTCAGAAGTGCCAGGAAGACTGTTTTAAGGGGTTAATTTCAGTGGTAATGTTCTTTGGTAGGCTATTGGTATATTCATACATTTAGGAAATGCTATTTTGAGCAAAAAACTCCTTGATAAGCTGCACTGGATTGAAATTGTGCAAGAGCAACAATGTCCTGTTAAGCTTAAAAAGGCAGGGATCAACATATAGGGTCATCCCAGACAACTGGATTTTGAATTCGGAGCTCATTACAAGACCTGCAATTTGGCTTGAGATCAGTGGCGTCGCCAGGTTTTTGTGATTGGGGGCACCATAGATGATGTCGTAATCATTCCTCAGTTCCCCCAAGTCTGCGTTAAGTACACCTTTATTTTTTATGTGTTCCTGCGTTTGCATGCAGCATCTTGATCTTTCGTTTGTCACTACATAAAGGTGTCGTCCTAAGGAAGGTGTTCCCCTCCCCTTTAAGCATTTTTTTATATTAATTTAAGGTCTTTTAGATGCAAAATGGTGCTATCTTTGGGATGTTTTTGGAACTGATCATATTTGGCCGAAAAATTCCATAGTTTGGTGAATGCTAGTTTTTAGTAAGGTAAAAGAGGAGAATATGTTGTCAATTAAGAGACAGATACGTTGTCAACAAATCTCCTGAAGCCCCTTCCTTCTATTTTACTGCCTTCTATTTCAGGAAAGTTTTTACACAAAAATATGTGCTGCGTGGAGTCCACGGAAACATTCTCGAGTTATTACGAAATATGTCCTTTCCTTCATTGTGCATTATGAAGGGCATCTAAGGCTATATGGTAGATACCTGAATAGGACCTCCTGGAAGCTCTGCATTAATCATATTAATTGGGGCGGTGTATACTACCTGACATCCAAATGATAATATAGAGTACGACGCCGAACACTTTACAACTATTGTATTTTTACTACTTTTGAACTAAACCGGACGAAAAGCTGCCAGCAATGGAAAATGAGAGGGAGGGAGAGTATAGGTGCAGGGAGGTGATATTGGACCTCCCTGATAGATGTAGCAAAAGGGGTGAAGGACTAATAAGAGCGTTACAGTGTGCTGTTTTCGTCATAAGTGTATTAACAGTCACCATCTACACCGATAATGGCTCAGAGCGAACTGGCGAAGCTCTGGTAAAAATTTTTGAAAAATGTGTAACGGCAGATACGTACTTTCAACCTTCTACATCATGCTACATATTAGATTGAAAGATCCCATATTGATGCGAGGTCCCCACAGATGTTTGGAGATGTATCTGTGTTCTTGGGAAGGTGTTGTGATCAGAACAGTTTCGTGTACTATTACCTTAATAATGGTCATGACATGGAATGTAAACAGTGACGAATGATATTTCCATTACAAAACCTACATTCAGACTCTACATCGAGACACTTTCATTTGCCCAACAAGTATACATGCCACTGCCATAAGCCAATTTTTTACCTATTAATTCGTAAACTTTCAACTTTTTGCAGCTTTTCCGCTTTTCCGAAAGTCGGTTGCTATCGGAAGACATTGATAATATAAGTGACACTGACGTAAGGTTGGAAGCGTGCGGAGCGCAGTGTTCGAAATAATGCATGCACACGTGCACCAGTGCATGTAACTTTTTGGCGGTGCATGTAACTTTGAATTGCTTACCTGCACGCGTGCATGTAGGTTTAGCCTCTAGGGCACAAAGATTGGCTTTTTCTTGCCTAAAATTGTCCTTCATTCGAGTGAGACAGATTTCTCCAACAACCTAAAAACTAGTTGGAGATTAATAAAAAAAAGATTAAATAGACAGAAATCTACTTGTTAATTCGTGTAATGTGACTGCAGGAGCTTGCGTACGGCATTATTTATGTTCGGATCACATGTAGACAGTGTGTCATTCATGTGCCCTTCATTTGCGTTAATTAAGAAACACGCGTGTAGCACAGGCCATAAAGAACATACACAACATACGTTAGGATATTTAGTGCAACTGTGCAATGTCCGTTTACATTTATTAGACAACAGTTCGGTGATTTCGCCTGACGTATATAAAATCGCCAGTTTGCAAAACGTTCCCACTGTACTTAACAGTGTGCGTTATAGGCCTACTATGTCGTATCGTACATGCACACATGTACGGGATAAGCTCCGTTAGAGGAAGTAAGACGAGTAGGCTTAGGTTCGTATTTTTTTCTGTCATAGACACAAGAAGAGTTTAAAGTAAATAATGGGAGATTCAGCACATCACTGCAGACCAAAGACGTAAAAGTAGTGTTTCATCAATACTTGCTAACTTAAACTGGCCTACTTTGGAGGAACGCAGGATCAGTGCTAGGTTGAGTTTACTGTACAAATCTCTCCATCACTTAGTTGCCATTGATCTAAACGATTATATTCTTAAGCCCGATAATAATGGAATTTCTACTCGCAAGTCTTCATCGATCTCCTTTCATCATCCCGCTGTAAAAAAGGATTGTTACAGGTTCTCTTTTATTCCTAGGACAGTGGCAGAGTGGAATTGCTTGCCCTCAGCCGTAAGGAATTCCCCATCTATTGAAACTTTTAGAAATCAATTACGCAAACTGAACTTGACATCCTTGAGGAGATCTGAATCTATTAATCCAATCTAATTTGCTGGTCCGCTAGCCGTCACACACCTACAACCGTATATCCCGTCTGCGGAGAACTGCTTGTAGTATCCAACCAGAACCAGAACCAGAACCCCCCCCCCCCCGGGATTTACGCCCATGATAGGGACAAGACACCTCTTCTTCTTCTTCTTCTTCTTTCGGAATACGGTGACACATCCAGAGGGACATTACTTCACCACGCATGTGTCGAGGGGTACCTAAGCCCTAATGCTATTTGTAATAAACTGAACGGGGTCTTTATGATGCACAGAATTTTCGACTAGAGAGGCAGGGAGACTATTCCAATCCTTGACTGTGTTAGGCAGAAAACTATACTTGTAGCAGTTAGTCCTAGTATAAAGATGGCAAAAGTGTAGGTTATGCATGCCACGAATTTTGCGAGTGGGATGCCGAAGTCTATCAACAGGGATCTGAGCCTTACCAAAAACACCCTTAGTAAAAAGAATTAGTCTATTTTGCCTACGACGTTCCGATAACGAAGGGAGATCGAGGTCTTTCAGTACAGAAGTCATAGACCCAGGCTCACGTGAAAAGGTAGAACTGATAAAACGAGCCGATCTCCTTTGAATACTCTCCAGCTTATCCTGTAAGTAAATCTGGTGTGGATCCCACACGCTGCTGGCATATTCCAAAATAGGCCGGAGAAGGCCCTTATAAGCAGTTAGCTTCACATCGCTAGGGCAAAAAGACAGATTTCTTTGAAGTACCCCTAAGATTCTATTACCTTTATTACAAATAAATTGGACATGTTTATCCCAACTAAGGTCACTAGTAATAAAACCCCTAAGTACTTAATTGAATCAACCTTAAGTAACTTTTCACCGTTTAAGACATAATCGAAACAGACAGGCTTCTTTTTTCTGGCAAAGGTGATGATATTGCACTTTGAAGGCTGGAATCTCATACCCCATGTCTTAGCCCAGAGACCTAGATTATCAATGTCAACCTGAAGCTTACGACAGTCACTAGCATCATCAATAACTCGGTAGCAAACACAATCATCAGCAAAAAGCCTGACATTAGAACTGGCACTACTAACGATATCGTTGATGTGCGCTAAAAAGAGAATTGGTCCTAAAACGGACCCCTGAGGGACTCCAGACACAACATCGTCAAAAGAAGACCTAGTACCATTTACTACGACAGCCTGTTTACGATCAGAGAGGAAATCATCAACCCACTGGAGGATCTGTCTTGAAACACCAAGACTAAAAAGCTTGGTTTTTAAGAGCTCATGAGGCACCGTGTCGAAAGCCTTTTCAAAGTCCAGAATGAAAACATCAATTTGCTTGTTTGAATCCATGGATGAAGCCCAGTCTTCAATGACTGACACCAACTGAGTATCGCAGCTGTGCGATTTTCTAAAGGCATGCTGCTTTGATGAAAGGACATTCTTGGATTCAAAGAAGTCCATTAAGTTTGAGCTAATAATGTGTTCTAACAATTTACAACAAATACAGGTGAGCGAGACAGGCCGATAATTACTAGGGAGGGAACTGTCATTCTTTTTGTAAATAGGGCAAACATTTGCCCTCTTCCAATCAATGGGTATTCGCCCACTTGAGAGGGATTGTTGATAAAGGTGACTCAACATAGGGGCAATATCCGATGCGATTTCCCTGAGGACCCAAGGGTGGATGTTGTCCGGTCCAACAGCTTTATGTTTGTTTAAGACCTTTTAACAGTTTTTCAACCCCATGTGTGGAGATAGTAATATCAGCCATTCTGCTATGAGTCGGTCTACGGAATGGAATTACACTATACAAAGTTTTAGTGAAGACACTAGTAAACTGAGAATTGAAGGCCAGGGCCTTGTCCAGATCAGTAATGGCTAATTTGCCATTTGTCTGGAGAGGGGGGATACTGTGCTTATCCTTTTTTTTGTCCATTTATGTACTTCCAAAAAGGCTTTGTGTCATTTTTTATGTCCCCAATCATACCATTAATGTAGTTGGTATGGGAGATATAAACTTCCCTTTTAATTTTCTTACGTAAGTCAGCCCATTTGTCGTAAATATTAGTCTTATGAGTTTTTTTTTAAAAATAGCATACAACTTGTCCCGTCTCTTGATCAGCTTACGTATGCCGTCAGTGACCCAAGGGAGGGATGTTCTAGTCCTAGTAGTTTTGGTGGGAACATTCTTCTTTACAGTCCTTTCGAGGAAGGACTTTATTAATTGCCAATTTTCGTCAATAGAACGATTTTTTTGCCCCCCGTTAAAGTAACCAAGAGCAAAACTCCGGGTATCACTCCTCATGGTACTATAATCACCTTTAGAAAACTGCCAGATAAGCCTACGAGGTTGCCTAATCTTTGGAAGGATACACTTCAGTCTACAGAATATAGCTTCGTGATCACTAAAAGGGCCTAAGGGGGAGACTTCAATGTACTGACTCGGCGAATTGGTTAGAAGTAGATCAAGAGTGTTATCACCCCTAGTAGTGAAATTTACAAGTTGATCAGCAGCAAAATCGTTTAAGATATCAAGGAGCAGTTTGCCGGTACTGTTGGTCAGACACAACCCACTATCCTTATTTAATCTGGTAAGCCAATCAATTTTGCTGAAGTTGAAATCCCCCAAAACATGAAAGCAGGGTTGCCTGCTGGATTTATGATTAGCCATAATTTTACTTAGTTGCTCCCGAAGTAAAGATATGTGCTCAGACGGAGCGTCAGGGTCCCTGTACCAAGAGGCGACATAGTGCATAGTACCATTAATAGAGAACTTAGCCCAAATTGACTCAGAACCGTTAGTGAGGTATCTAACACTTGATGGGGTCAGATTTTTTTTTTTTTTTTTTTTTTTTTTTTTTTTTTTTTTTTTTTTTTCTCACAGAAAGAAGAAGCCCTCAGCAAGCTTTGGGATAGTGCAAGCTAGAACTGTCTTGCACAGCTGCAATGAGGTTCAAGCTGTTTTACATATATATCTTCCCAATAGTTAGAAAATATTAGGCCTACCTCTCCTATGGGCTAGGCTAGGCCTATAGCCTACATTAATACAGTTGCCTGGGAATTGTTTACTTGCAAAAGAAAGGGGGAGATCATCATTAAAAGAGTTTAGTCAACAGAGACTTAACAATAGGAACAAAGAGACCTGTCAGTCGAATAGCAGTGCCTGAAAAGAATTAAATTGTTTTCAAGCACATACCGTCTGACAACAGATTTGGCTGCTGTATCTCCTTCAAAACACCTCCCTGCAATAGCTTAGGTACTGGGTATGTCAACTGTATTGTAGAGTTAGCTAGGCTAGCCTACGAGCGTTATAATGTACTTATACTGTACACAGCCTATATTCCTATTGCGTAATTCACAATTCGCTACGAATGCAGACGACGTGAACAGCTGTATTACGTTGAGGCTCGAATATAAACAGGAAACCTGCAATCTTAAAATATAAAGGGTTCCTCGAATGCATGGCTTTGATATGGCTACAATGATCTTCCCTAAAGAAAGTCTGTCTGGCCAACAAGAAATTTAAATAACAACGAAAAACATTATAATGATTTACCGGTTGCAGCAAGAACTTCGATGACTTCGAACAGTCAGACTCCTAAGCAGTTGTGCCTTGCTCTGCAGAACAATTGAAAGCGGATTGATCACATGCATAGCAGTACCACACAAAGTGACTCACGTCACACAAATAAAATTATTACAGGTCAAGGGCACGAATCGGTTAACCTTGCATAGACATTGGAGGTCACAAGTGCACAGATCTTTGGTCAGGAATTGAGGCTAATGGATCGATTTAAACACAGTTTTTTTAAATCACCGAACAAGTATATGTCTGTCGTAGCATTGCTAGTGAAAAATCCACTGGCCAGCAGGGCCAGTAATTTCCCTATTTTTATACTGTCCCTGTAAATTTTTCACTGGTCCATATATACGGTGAGCTGGTACCGTACATCACAAACCAAGAGTACTAGTACCAAAACTATGTCACAGTCGTTTCTAATTTCTTTATGACTACAAAAATTTTACTGGCACGAAGGACCAGTTGTACAGCGTTTGCATTCTATCCCGACACAAAAACCACTGGCCTCCGAGCGGGCCTGCGGGATAGCGGTTACGTCGAGCCCTGTGACTAGAATGAGATAAGCAACACCCTGAAAAGAACACAGCTCAAGGGCAATTATTGTACTAAGCTTAGTATAATAAAAATGCTCTCGGGCGGCAACCAAACTGTATATATCAGTGTCAAACGCGTGCGTGTGTGGCCTACCAGCACAAATACCATTGGCGTAGCCAGCGGAGGACAGGGGCAAAGAGTGCCCGGGAGAAATTTTGGGGACGCGATGGGTGATGTTGAAAAATGAAGGAGAGCAAAAAAACAAAAACAAAAAAAAAAACGATAAAGGGGAGAGAGGGATGGAAATTAGTTGGTGGGGAGTGGGGGAAGGGGCCTATAGGGGGAGGGTAATTGGGAATTATTGGCTTCATAAGTGTAATCTTTTTATAATACTGAAAACTAAGACGAAACAGATGAACAGAACTATTGAAACAAAGTGTTCAGGATTTAAGGTGTGAAATCAGGGGCGTAAATACAGGGGGGTGACACCCACCCCCCCCCCCCGTGAAAATCAAAAGTCGGTCTCTGAGCTCCAAAAGGTCGGTCTCAAAGCCAGATCAGTATGCCGTTGTAACAGTAGACCAGACATGAACAACATTTGAAGTGAAAAGTTTGCCCGAAAGGCAAAAAAAAAAAGGTCTTCAAAAATTCGGATCGTACTACTATATGTCAACGTGAAAATCAAAGGTCGGTCTCAAATTGCCCGAAAAGCAAAGGCAAAAAAAGGTCTCCAGAATTTCGAATCGTACAACTATGGCAATGGGAGTTGATCTCCAAGAAATGTAGTCGGTCCCAAAAGTTCACACCCCCTGCAAATTCAGGAATATACGCCTCTGTGTGAAATAATCGTTGATTCGAGGTTTCGATTGGCCATACGTGCCCCTGTACCGTCAGCCTGGATTCCTCGACTAGGGAGCAAGCTCCTTCATCAAGCCATGGCCTTAACAACGGCGAAGCGGGCAAAATTTTCAGCTCGCATACCCCTGCGAGGGTCGAAAGTTTTGGGTTACACTGAAGAAAATTTGAAAGTTGGGGGTTTTATTTGGAGAAATTGAACATTTTGGATATTTACTGAAGAATATTCAGAAACTTCTGGATTTTTATTGAAGAAAATTTGAAACCAGAAAGCCCAAAGGCTTAGTAATTCCTTACCGAAAGGAAATAAAAGGTATCAATCTTTGCATCTGGAATTGTTGCATTTGCAATTTAAAAGTTTTTGATGTTCCACCCCTGAGACCTCCTATAATCTTTGCCGATCTATCAAAAGAATAGTGTTCACCTTCTTACTATACCACATCCACATGTCAAGTATGAAAAATATAAACACTTCCTACCTTGGGATATTGTGCTTTAAAAGGATTCGACTTTTAACCTCGGCATTGTGACCTCACAAGACCTCCAACCTACACCAAAAACTATAGTATTTATCCTCTTATTTTTCCCCTCTATTTTATTCAAAATTCATACATAATGAAATAAAAAACATAGGCTTCTTGTAAGATTTTACAATAGAAATAAAAGTAAGGGAGAACGCTAACACCATGCATCCATGCATGTTTAACCGGTGAAGCCACGAAAATTGTCAGGGCGCTTTCGTTGTACGGCAAAAGACCAGTTGATTGATGTCTCTCCGTACGTACAGTGTGCATTCTGCTGCAGAAGTTATAGCTTATTTTATCCGTTTTTTCGAAAGATTTGGAAAAATTTTCACAACATAAATAAGTCATGGTGCCTTAAGGATTTTGTTTTATACTCCTAACTTGAAAACTTGTAGTTTCTTTGCCAATACTTGGGGCAAAAGCAATGACGTAATATTTGTATTACGCGCAGGTGCTCTGTTGCCGTACAGACTGGCCAAATCAATGGCTTCAGTCCATATCGGCTAACGTCATTCTCCCTCACTTTTATTTCTATGGATTTTACACATAAACATATTAAATTAGAAACAGGCGTTATTAAGAAAAAAATTTTAATTCAGAACAACAAGACGCATTTCAAAAGCTCATAATGATTTCAAGAAAGAGTTCCGTACATTTAGAAATCATCTCAAACTAATCGCGGTAGTTAACCTTCTTCTTTGATCGTTCTTCTTTTTGCTTATAATTATCAGAGTTGTAATCGAGTCACTAGATTTGTGACTCGAGTCACCAATTTTCAAGCTTTTAAGTGACTCAAGTCGAGTCATTGACTCGAGTCACTGTACTGTTTCAATGGGTAAATTACTTCTGAATTCTCTCGAGTCACTACCATTTCGAGAAGAAGTGACTCGAGTCGTGACTCTTTAAAACACTGGTAATTATATTTTTCTACTTTCAAAGCAAACTCAACTTTATAAAAATTCCTTCGATGAAAGCTGAGAGTATTTATGCTTACACTTAGTTTTCCTCTTAATATGATAAATTTATATCCCTAATATGAATCGTACCCACAATTCCTAACTTGTGATATCATGTTCACAAGGGTTTCAGTTTTTGTCCTTTGACAACCTCACATGACCTTTGACCTCTACCAAAAACACTAGGGATCATTTCTCACTATAAAGCATCCACATATCAGGTATGAAGAGTATCCATGCTTCCTACATTGAAGTATCCTTTTTGCAGGGTTTTTGATTTTTGATCTCTGGTGACCTGACATGACCTCTGATCTCCACCAAAATAAGATTATTTCTCTAAAAATGATAAATCCAAACACCAAGTATAAAAAGTACCCATCATTCCTATCTCGAGATATCGTGTTCGCAAGCAATTATTTCCAAGGTTTTTGAAGTTTTTTGCGGGTTTTTTAATTTTGACCTCTGCTGACCTGACATGACCTCAGAACTCCACCAAAAACAAGAGGATTCTTCCGCTCAGTATGATAAATCTATATACTACCGTATGTGAAATGTACCCATCATTCCTATCTTGAGATATCTTGTTTACACTCAATTCCCAAGGTTTTTTGAAGGTTTACCTTTCCTGACCTCAGATATCCTTTGACCTCTACCAAAAACAGTGTTTTCGTCCTTGAGATATCGTGTTTACAAGGTTTTTGGTTTTTGACCTCTGATGACGTGACCATGCCTGTGACCTCACCAAAAGCAACAGGGTTCTTCCTCTCAATATATGTGTGTATATATATATATATATATATATATATATATACATATTGAAACTATTTGTAATATATATATATATATATATATATTATATATATATATATATATATATATATATATATATATATATATATATATATAATATATATATATATATATATATATATATATACTTGGCTTGTAAACACGAACTTCGTATACGGAGACATATATAATATATATATATATGTATATATGTGTGTGTGTGTGTGTGTCTCCGTATACGAAGTCATGTTTACAAGCCAAGTGTCACAAACACCACTCACATAAAGACACTTCATACACACGTACACACGCTGTGACTGAATTGATTCCTTTTGCCTTCTGTAAGGAATCAAAAATGGGTTCTTACTGAAGAATCTGACCACTTGAAAGCTAAACAAGTAGGCCTCCCGTCAGCGATTACCGTACGTACATTATTATGCCCACGAAACTAGTGTAACTATAGTGTAAAGTAGCTATCCAAATTGCCGTCTTTGTTTTCTTTGTTTCTTCGAAAGCGGACCCTACAGAGACCCTGAAACAGTAAGTGGACCTCGCGCCTTGCAGGGAAGCTTTTATAGTTGCTTGCTTACCCTGGTTTGTAACTATTTGTAATGATTTTTTTCCCGAAATTTCTGTTTAGATCGCAGCAGGATCGCAACATATCCTGTAGGTTTGTTTTTACGCACTTACCCGGAATGGTCCTTCCAGGGAGCTGTTATTTGGATGGAGATAGATCGCTTTGAAGTGAAGTTTGTACCACCAAGGTCACTCAGTAATCCTTCCCTTGTATCTTTCTTGACATTTCTATAAGACTTACACTGGATTAGGAAGTTAACACAAAAGGGATTTGTCGTCTACTAAATCTACAGTAAGACTGAGGGTTTTCCTCCACTGCCACAGCATTGCCAGTCGTCAAGGAAAATAAAAAATATTGCATCTTTCGACGCTCGGCGACGCGCATGACAGTATATCAGTTAGGTTTTATGTTGAAATATGTACAAGAATCTATATCTGGTTATTTCTGGAAACTTCCGGAAACTTTTCATATTGTTGTAACAAAAGCTAGACTTATACCTCGTCAACTAGTTTGCATACGGTATTTTGTATAGGAAGGGGCTAACTGTGTTCTTTTAAATTCAACTGAACAGCCGTTTCGAGTTTATTAACACCTGCTCTAAACATGTTGGCGGCGCAAACCTACACATCAAAGTATTGTTCTGCGCAGGCCACTTGTTAAAGGATTACGTGGCTTGAATGATATCGCAAGGTGAGTGCCATCAAATTGGAGCCACCAAACAAAGGGAAAAAATGCCTTCGCTCCAATTAAACGGCTTATCGTTGGTAATCTCCCCTCGATTTAGTGGGTCTTAAAGTATTAGCATAAATTAAACTTTACGTTCTATCTCCATCCAAATAACAGCTCCCTGGTCCTTCTGCATGCTCAGGGATGTGACAGGTTGAAAGTATAACGAGTCAGTGCGTGAACTGACCAACCCCGAGTACACTCCAAAAATGCGGAAACTAGCTCTTACAACGGGCAAAATAAAGTACATAGAATAATTTATAACATTCATGTCAAGAATATCTTTTTCGTAGTTCATTTGTCCGCTTCAATTAACCTGTGCCTCAGTAGCCATTAACACTGAATTATACAAAATCTGAAACAAAATAAAGCCTGATTAACAGAGGTGGAACCAATTTCCAATTTGCTGCATTCATATTCTCTAACATTGAGAGAGTTTCCGCATCCCAACCTCCGGCAGGGCCCCACCTCTCCACCAGGGGACCACAACTCGGGCCCCTGGAACCCCCTGATGGATCCCAAATTCGTGATGCGCCTAAGCTGCACTTGTGATTCTTTTTTATCGATGTGACCTCTCGGCAATTCCTAAATCCTCGCCTTGGCCACAATGCCTCAAAATTTTTGTCATTATGTAAACCAAATATTACTTATGGGTCTGTTTCATCAAGAACTTCAAGTTTTCTTTAATGATTTTTTTTTCATATTGTCAAAAACGTATTATTTCTTGACATCCCGCTCCCCTTAGATCCTTCACCATATCAGTGGGGGAATCACGTATCGTCCCAGTCTTGGAAATCCGGCTGCCACGCAGTGCCGGATTAACCCCATGGCAGAACCGGCATATGCCGGGGGCCCCGCGCTTTTGGAAGCGCCGGGGGGCCCACACAACGCTAATCCGGCCCTGCTGCCACGTCACCGTGTTAAAATGTTCCTTATATCATAGATGTTAGTGTTAGGCCCTTAATTACTAGCACCTGAGTCCACAAAAAAAAAAATTTGGAAACCCTGTAAACACGTTATTTCAAGATAGGAATGATGGACACTTTTCATACCGTACTGGGTACATAGATTTGTCATATTACGAGAAATATTGTTATTATTCTTGATAGAGGTAAAAGGTGATTTGGGGTCACCAGAGGTCAGAAATCGAAAGACGTGCAAACACGATATTTCAAGATAGGAATGATGGAAGCTTTTCAAACTTGGCATATAGATTTGTCACTGACGGAACTTTATTGGTTTTTAGTGGAGGTCCAATGTCATCTGAGGTCACCATATTTGAAACTACGAAAACGTAAACTGCTCCTGCGTTCGATATCTCAAGAATATGACACTGGGCCGGACCTCCAAACTATTTCGTCAATTTCGTGGCCGACGAAAAAAACGGGGAGGGGACTACCTGTTTGCAGCAATACAGGAAAGAAATGTAGACCTATAGAAAACAACATATATCTCTTCACAAGCATAACTCTGGTTCAGTCATTAGTATTTCCAGTTTTTAATGACCTAATGATGGACTTGTGTGAAGTATGTTGTGACTGTAGCATTCAAAAAAAAACCATTCGATTAACGACTATATTGATAGCGAAGTGGTAAGTGTTCGGTTTCCCATTTTGACGGCCCGGAGCTCGAATTTCATTCAAGAACTAATTTTTTTTTTTTTCAGTTTTTGTAGTTCAATTTTTGTCCAGTTCTGCTACTTATCATACCTGGTATATAGATTTGTCAGGAAGATACCTACTGTTTTGGGTGGACGTCAGAGGTCATTTGAGGTCATCAGAAGCAGGGTTGTTGACTTGAACTTGATGACTTGGACTCGAGTCTGATTCGAGTCACTATTTTTGTGACTTGTGACTTGACTTGCGATTTTCGTATTGACTTGTAACTTGAATACGCAATATTTCTGTTCTAACATATTATGAAAGATACTTGAAGTGGAATAAGGGGATATTTGTAAAAATTAGCTGTTGTTTTAAAAATAAGTTTGCGGCGACTGCTTTTACCCTTTAAATTAAACGTTACTTTATAAACTCACGGAGTTATGTAATCATTGGCTATGTACACTAATTCAACTTGGGGTGTCTGCATTTCCCCCATTAAATCAAATCTAAGTTTCCTTCTCGAAATCGAAATTTGTTTCTAAAGCATAAAATTTCAAAGTAAAGAATACAGCCTTAGGTGCAACTTTAAGGCCTAAAATGTGTCATTTCCGATATTTTCTTCTAAGGCGTACGCTACCGCTACGCACCAACCTATGGGGGCTCACCTATGGTGTCGTACTAAGAGCGCACCGAGTACCAGCCATGTAGGGGTCCATGCATGCCACAGCCGAAGAATTCAGTGAATAATTAAAAGCTTAGATCATTTTACCAGTCCAAAGTTTTACCAAAGATAACATCATTTTGGATCTAGGAAAACTTAGAACAAGAAAAATTTCTCAAAGAGTAGCCTGGTGTCATCCCTCTCCTGCAGGTAATATTCCCTTCAATTACACCCTACCAGGACAGAAAAAGTCACTAGTCTAAATAACGAGGATTCCTAAACACATAATCAATTCTACGCTTTACGAAGCTTTAGAAAGATAGCACCATTTTGCATCTAAGCCACCCCATATAAACCAAAATTTCTCAAAGATTATAGAATGTCCCTTTCTCTGGACAGCACCTCTTGACTTCTGTGCAGCCACAAAATAGGAGGAATATCACTAAAAAATGACAATTTATAAAAATTTAGTCATTTCAAAGCTTTGCCAACGATAGAACAAATTTGAACAATTTGAACCTAAGCCAGGTCGTACATGTACCCCTTCCCTCCCCACTCCCCCCCCCCCCCCCGTGGTAACAATGAACATGTGAAAAAGGAATGGTCCGCCTGGGCGTTAACTACCTGTAGGCAAGTCACTTGGTGCCTCCGATTAGATAGTGTCATGAACTGTCCCCCTAGGGATTACGCCCAAGCAGTACGGCCCTGCAACCTGTTGAAATGAAGAAAAATTGACCGTTTTGCTGATATGTGATTTTCCAAGGTCCCCCTAAAAATCTGAAATCCCCCCTCCCCCCCCCAGATTCTGAGACCTAGCACAAACACTGAAACTAGCAGATCATAACTGATCGTGATTTAGATGGTTGGTTAATTTGGGTTTCGAGTTAGGTTTCCGTGCGCGGTATCCACCGGACATTTGGCTGATGGACCGCAGTGGACGACAGCGGTCAGTCGACGAGCCGACCAAATTTTGCTGACAGGGTAATAGCCCTTGAAGAGTCCATTCAGTGAGTTCCTGCTAGTCAATATTAATGGTGACTTGTGACTTGACTGGTGCTCAAGTCCAGAAGACTTGACTTGCTACTGCATGACTTGTGACTTGCCTTGACTTGGAGTTGAGGCAAATGACTTGTGACTTACTTGGACTTGCAAACATTGACTTGTGACTTGACTTGGACTTGCAAAAATTGACTTGTCACCATCTCTGATCAGAGGTCAAAAATAGAAACCTCTTACACACCATATCTCCAGTTAGGAATTATGAATGCTTTTCATACGTGGAATGTCTATGCGTTATACTTAAAAAATAAGCCTGCTGTCTTCGGAGTTGGAAGGTCATCTGAGATCACCGGCGATGAAACTACGAAAACCTCGTAAACTGCTTACAAACGAGGTATTTCAAGAAAGCTAACTTCGAGGTATCTTGTACTTAACATGTGAATGACCCAACCCTTTAGTTTTGGTGGAAGTAAACGTTCATTTGTAGTTACCAGATGTCGTATGGTGAAAATTTTGTAAACACAGTATCTCATAAAGAGTAATTTTGATGGCTCTCATATGTAGGGATGTGGATGCCCTATAGTGTTCAAAAATTCAATTGTTCTGGTGCCGGGAGGGTCATTTACAGTCAAAAGAGAGGGTAAACTCAGTGGCGTAACCGGGGGGGGGGGACAGGGGCGAGTTGCCCCCTCTGGAAAAATCTTGGGGGAAATTTTGAAAGTGAATATATGGTGAAATTTGCGCATGATCTGGTAAAATTTTAAATTTAAATTTTACACTTTACCGTACTTGTTTAAAAGTATATGCCACACTGGCACAACCAGTCCTCGTTAAGGTTTTCAGAGATGAAATGATGACACCATGCTTATAGTTGTAGTAGTTATGTTTTACTATCTGTTTTATACAGCATGGGATCTCTGGACCTCTGACAAGGGACTCTGTCCTTTTACTGTATACTTCCAATGTTTTTTGATAAATAAAGCAGCAGCATTGTGGTACATTGTGGTATATTTGTTAGAATGGGTCAGTGGTCAAGTGCTATACTCTGCTACAAGGGCAGGTCCTCGTAAAATTTGGACTGATTGTGGTGAATGTGGTGAACTGATGAAGGGAAAGGTGTTCCAGGGTTCACTTAATTACTGTACTTCACCCATTGTGATTCTGATCTACCAGTAGGACTCAAGAAAAATTCACCAAGACCTGAAGACAAGGTAAAAAAAGCTTCCTAAAAAAATAGGAATTCTTGGTGATGTATTCAGTTTACATTAAGCACCAAATGTGGCACCATTTTGCATCTAGCCCACCTTATATGAGCAAAAATTTTCCAAAGGGGAAACCCATCTCCCCTTAGACCCCTCTCCCAGGACGGCGATCAGTCACATCAGCCAGGTCAGAGGAAAGCACACGGACAAAATTTGGACCTGCGGAGAACACTGATTATTAGGAAGCAGATCACTAATAGGGGGAAATGTTGGTGCTCTTGCCCCCCCCCCTGACAAACCAGAAAGCCCAAAGGCTTAGTGATTCCTTGCCGAATGGGAATGCTTTGTTGCACTGAGGTTTATCCCTCAAATTTACAAGTATCACAAGTATTTAACATCCCTGTCTTGAAAAATCATGTTTTTAAATGCATTTGGTCTTTGACCTCTGATGACCTCTAATGACCTCTGACCTCCAATGGATCTTGGATCTTGAAAATTCTTGGGGAATTTTGCTTTTTGACCTCTGGTGACCCCAGATGATGATCTTGGGAATTCTTGAGAAATTTTGCTTTCTGACCTTTTGTGACCCCAGATGACACTCTTGGGAATTCTTGCTTTTTTACGTCTGGTGACCCCAGATGACGATCTTGGGAATTCTTGGGAAAGTTTGCTTTTTGACCTCTGGTGATCCCAGTAACAATCTTTGGAATTCTTGGGAAATTTTGCTTTTTGACCCCTGTGACCCCTTATGAAAATCTTTGGAATTCTTGGGAAATTTTGCTTTTTGACCCCTGTGACCCCTTATGATAATCTTGGCAATTCTTGGGAAATTTTGTTTTTTGACCTCAGCTGGTGGCCCCATATGACGATATTGGGAATTCTTGGGAAATTTTGTTTTTTGACCTTTGACCTCTACCACAAACAATAGGGTCCTTCCTCTCAACATGATAAATCTATATACAAAATATGAAAAGTGTCGGTCACTGGCAACTTGAGATATCGCGTTTACAAGCCGTTTATGAGGTTTTCGCAGTTTAACCTCCGGTGACCTCAGATGACCTTTGACCTCTACCAAAACAATAAGCTTCTTCCTCTTGACATGGCAAATCTGTACACCAAATATGAAAAGTGTCCTTCACTACTATCTTGAGAAATCGTGATTACAAGGTTTTCAGTCTTTTACTTCCGGTGACCTCAAATGACCTTTAACCTTTACCAAATACAACAGGTTCTTCCTCTCAACATGACAAATCTATATACCAAATATGAAAAGTGTCAGTCATTGCTATATTGAGATATCATGATTACAAGTGATTTACAAGGTTTTCGCAGTTTTACCTCCGGTGACCTCAGATGACCTTTGACCTCTACCAAAAACAATAGGGTCCTTCCTCTCAACATGATAAATCTATATACCAAATATGAAAAGTGTCGGTCACTGCCATCTTGAGATACCGTGTTTACAAGCCGTTTATGAGGTTTTCGCAGTTTAACCTCCGGTGACCTCAGATGACCTTTGACCTCTACCAAAACAATAGGCTTCTTCCTCTTGACATGACAAATCTATATACCAAATATGAAAAGTGTCCTTCACTCCTATCTTGAGAAATTGTGATTACAAGGTTTTCAGTCTTTTACTTCCGGTGACCTCAAATGACCTTTGACCTTTACCAAAAACAATAGGGTTCTTTCTCTCAACATGACAAATCTATATACCAAATATGAAAAGTGTCGGTCATTGCTAACTCGAGATATCGTGTTTACAAGCCGTTTATGCGGTTTTCGCAGTTTAACCTCCGGTGACCTCAGATGACCCTTGACCTCTACCAAAAACAATAGGCTTCTTCCTCTTTACATGACAAATCTGTATACCAAATATAAAAAGTGTCGGTCATTGCTACCTTGAGATATCATGTTTACAAGGTTTTCGCTTTTTGACCTCTGGTGACCTCAGATGACCTTTGAGCTCTACCAAAAATAATAGGGTTCTTCCTCTCAACATGACAAATTTATATACCAAATACGAAAAGTGTCGGTCATTGCTAACTGGAGATATCGTGTTTACAAGCAAGGTGTCACATACACACATACACGCATACGCACCCAAGTCGATTTTACATACAATCCGAGGACCTCATTGTTATTTCCTTTGTGTTTACTTCCTTAACCCTAACCTTGACAATAGACTCTCTATTGTTCAAACTTTCGAGGACTTGACAAATCTATTGAATTTCCTTCAGAGGACCTCAAATCCATTGTTCAGGTCCTCGGTCTGATAGGAAGACAAGTTCACATACACACACACACACACACCATCACCATCGCATAGATTCCTTGCCTGCCTTCGGCAAGGAATCAAAAACCTGGCTACGCCACTGGGTAAACTGGTGGAGAAACCCGTATGGAATAGTGAGGGACTTAATACGTAGCATACTTAGTTTACAATAATCCGACTGTTTTGGAGGTCGAAAGTCATGTGAGGTCAGCAGAGCTCAAATTGTGAAAACCAAGTTGGAAAATTTTGATGGATAAACGTCAGTGCGATCGAAAAACCATTTCCTTTTGGCTAGGAAACCTTTGGACTAGTCTGATTTAGGTCCCTGGCCCTGGCCGACCATTCAGTTGTGCCCCTTTGTTGGTAGTTGGCTAAATCCTGGATACGCCAATTGCTGTTGCACCCGAATCTGCGGCTCACATGCCGGTCCCTTACCTCGTTGAATTTCACAAAAATTGAAGAGTGTTTATCCCACATACGTTATCGAAGTTATATAGCCTACAAACAATTCATAATAGTAACTGTGAATAAATCAGGGAACTATCGGGCTTCGATTAATCACCTTAAACGATGGAATATGATACGTAAACTTACCATGGTTATAATCCAAATCCAGCCTAGTTTCATTATATGTAGGCCAGATGAAGATTTCGACAACAACCCAGTTGTGCAAACATACGTTGTAAGAAACGCCTGCGTGTGCTATCTCCCACAAGAGACGAAACCCTGAGGCTTTTTCCCAGAGGAGTTTATACGACCCCGAAGGATCATGACGAAATTCTTAGAGAACTTAGACGGCCCTATACGACAAATCCTGTTACGTATTATTTGTACATGTCTAGGCACTGAAATCGCAAGAGCTTCAAGCTCAGCTAGGCATTTTGTAGTGAGTAATTATTAGGGCAGCTACTACAGAAATACCGTTTTCAAAGGAGCCATTCAGGCGATCTGAACTGAAGTATCGCAACAATACAAAAAAGCATTCAATTTATTCTTTTGCCTGAATGCAATCGTCTGTGAGTTTATTCAGGGAGGTGTTAGGAACAACTCCCTGGTTTATCTCAGTAATGATCAAGAAATCAAGATATTCAGAAGCCTTCGTATGGAAAGCACGTGGCCCCATGAACAATATTGTGTACCACACTGTGCAATAAAAAGAGTTTAGTGTGAGCCATAGAAATTAATTAAAGTGGACCGAAGCTATCAAGTTTGGCTAGGCTCTACGGCAACAAAGCAACGGCGCGTAAAACAAACATCACGGCGTTTCTTTTGCCCCAGTTATTGGCGGAGAAACTTCAAGTTTTCAAGTTAGTAGTATAAAACAAAATACTTGGCACCATGACTATTCCTGTTTGTGAATTACTCCTGATCTTTCGAAAATTGTGATGACATATAACTTCTGAAGGGAATACACACTGTACGTAGGGACACACGCCAATCAACCAGCCGTTTGCCGTATAACGGAAGCGCCCTCACAATTTTCGTGGCTTCAGTGGTTACGCAGGCAGCGACGCACTGTATCAGCGTTCTCCCTTACTTTAATCAGGGAGTTGCTATTTGTCAAATAGCAACTCCCTGCTTCAATTTCTATGGTTTGAGCTTGCTTTCCGCGATTGGCAAGGGACCTTAAAGGGCATATGTAGTGAGTCGCCCCAAACTTATTCTGAAACAAAAGCTAAATCTCACCAATATCTATTTCCCTATAAGTATATCTTAAATGATATTTCAGAACATACTGCATATTCAGATAAACTGTCCGCGTGAATTTCACAATCCAGTGAGAAAAATATTGCCACATGGTTCTCAAGAGCCATACATGAAGTGGCATACCCTGGGTACACTGATTATACCCCTTTCACACTGGCAAGATTTTCAACGGGTGCACCCGTTGAATGTCTCAGTATGAAAGGGAACTCGGTGAAATACAGGTGAAACACCGATTCAATTTTCAGGTTTTGTAATCAGGTAATGGAAATATCATTCGTCACTGTTTACACTCCATTTCATGACCGTTATTAAGGTAATAATACACGAAACTGTTCTGATCACAACACTTTCCGAATACCAGAGATACATCTCCAAACATCTGTGGGGACCTCACATCAATATGGGATCTTTCACTCTAATATGTAGCATGATGTAGAAGGTTGAAAGTACGTATCTGCCGTTATACATTTTTTCAAAAATTTTTATCAGAGCTTCGCCAGTTCGCGCTGAGCCATATTCGGTATAGATGGTGATTGTTAATACACTTATGACGAAGACAGCACTCTGTAACGCTCTTATTAGTCCTTCACCCCTTTTGCTACATCTATCAGGGAGGTCTAGTATCACCTCCCTGCACCTATACTCTCCCTCCCTCTCATTTTCCATTGCTGGCAGCTGTTCGTCCGGATTTTAGTTCAAAAGTAGTAAAAACACGAAAGTTGTAAAGTGTTTGCCGTCGTGCTCTGTATTATCATTTGGATGTCAGGTAGTATGCGCATTGTCATTGCCCCCCCCCCCCCGCCCCAATAAATATGATTCATGCAGAGCTTCCAGGAGGCCCGGCCTATTCAGGTATCTGCTAGCCTTAGATGCCCTTTCATAATGCACAATGAAGGAAAGGACATATTTCGTAATAACTCAAGAATGTTTCTGTGGACTCCATACCCATATTTTTGTGTAAAAACTTTCCCGAAATAGAAGGCAGTAAAATAGACAGAAGGGAGGGGGGTTCAGGAGATTTGTTGACAACGTATCTGTCTCTTAATAGACAACATATTCTCCTCTTTTACCTAACCAAAAATTAGCATTCACTAAATTATGGACATTTTCCGGCTATATATGATCAGTTCCAAAAACATCTCAAAGACAGCACCATTTTGCATCTAAAAGACCTTAAATTAATAAAAAAAAATCCTAAAGGGGAGGGGGAACCCCTTCCCCAGGACGACACCTGTATGTCGTGACAAACTAAAGATCAAAACTGCTGCATGCATGCAAATGCAGAAACGCATGAAAAATAAAGGTGTAATTTACGCAGACTTGGGGGAACTGAGGTATTATTACGACATCATCTATGGTGCCCCCAATCACAAAAAACCTGGCGGCGCCACTGATCTCAAACAGTAGCGTAGCCAGAGGGGGGGGGGGCCGGGGGCAGACTGCCCCCCCCCCCCCGGGCGAAAAATCGAAGTAAAATCGGGACGACGGAAAAATGAAAAAAAAAATAAACGAAGGGAAGAAGAGGGAGAAGGAAAAGGGAAGGGGAAGAGGAAAAGGGAAGAAGGGAGAAAAAGAGAAAAAAGGGAAATTAACAGGAGAAAAGGGAAATAAAATAATAACAATAGGAATCATTATCGATGGAAGGAAAGGATGGAGAGAAGGAAACGGGCCTGATAAGGTAGAGCACTGGTTCAAATATCGACGGGACGAGTATACTGAGACAGGTAGGGCTAGGGACCGTGGAAAAGACCAAAGGGAATGAGAAAGAGAAGGGCTAAGAAGGCAGAAACGGGACGAGGGATGAAGCGAGGCAGATTGTGCATGAGAAAGAGGAAAAGATGAACTAGGAAAGGTAATAGAGAGCGTTAGACGACTAGGGAGTCCGGAAGGACAGACTATGAAGCAGAGCAGTCAGAGTAAGGGGATAGAAAAATGGACATAAAGCAAGGCTGTCAGTGTGGGAGCTATAGGGATAGTAGCTACCGTCCCGATTTTTATTTTTAATCACTATCAAAAAGGGATACTTAAAATAAATGTCCCGTTACAGATTTTCTTTCAAAGTCACACAATGAGTGGAAAGTATCCAGTTGCGTTGCCACTTATTGGGGTTTGGTGTCAGAACCCTAATGAGTGGTCAAGAAAAATTGCCAAGAGAAACTATAAGCATGAATTTGAATATAACATGAGCAAGCTCCACCCATATTTTGCTTTCCCAGCTGACTAGATATAAAGTGATAAATCTTAGCTCTATGCACTTACATTTTATTTGTTCTCAGGGGACCTCCTGGTGTGGCTGACTTTGGCAGCAATCCTCCTAACATCTTAAAACCCAAAATATGTAGTAATTTTGGAGTGTAACGTAGTAGCGTGCGCAATGGGGGCCGGGCCATGGCCCCCACCGTTGTAAGTAGTCGGGGGAAAATCAGCTAGTCGGGGGAAATCGGAAGCAGTCTGACCGAGACTGGCCGAGCATCAGGCGCACTCTCCCTCCCCCAATTGGCCGTTATGGGTGTTTTAACATGCTTCAGAATGTGTCAAATATAGCACCATTTTTCATCTCAGCGAGCTTCTAAAAGCAAAAATTCCCCTCCCCCGGGACGGCGAACAATCAATTATTTGTCTCTCTATTATAACAATAATCACTAAACAAATAGCAGTCTGAAGAACGGTCAATCATCTAGTTATAAAGATGACTGCCTTTATACTGGTCATTAGGCAAGCGTGAAGCCAGGGGGTGGAGGAAGAGGGCAGCCGCCCACCTTATTTTTAGTATTTTATTATGTTTACTTTTTACAATAGTGCTAGTGTTTCCCCTTTTTTATGCGATAATAGGCCCGGGAAGTGCCATTTCCAGCCATCTGGGAGGCATTTTGGACCAAAATTTCCTTGCGCTCCGCGCCACCATCGGTTGGCGCGGAGCGCTGAGAGACTTTCTATGAGCTGCATCCCTCCCGCTTCCTTGACATTTTTTTGCTACGCCCCTCAGGGTTTCCGCCAAAGGGGGGAAAGGGGGGGATTTGTCCCCCCCTTTCCAGAAGAAGGTGGGTAAAATCCCCCCCTTTTCATTTCCATAAAAATTAAAAAAATTGTCCATATCTTGGTTTCTTACTTAAGAAGAGGGCACCTTTGCAGCAATGTTTGGACTTTCATAAGTAAATGGCCTTTAAAACCCTTCAAAATGCACCTTATAGGGGTCCTGAAGCAAGCTTTTGTCCCCCTGAACCCACTTGTAACTTTAGCCAGGGACAGCATCAATTTGGACTAGCAGTTTAGGAGCAATTAGTCCCCCCCTTTTTTGCATTTCTGGCGGAATCCCTGCCCCTGTTAATAGTTTGCGTCTAGCCAGTTGGACTTTTCTCTGCGCCAGTCGGTGGAATTCACAGTCTACCTCACCTCACAAATCCTGCGCACGCCACTGGTGTAACGTGCAACACCCCGGGAAGGTTCATTTCCTCAGTGTAGTTTGGGAAGGCATTTTGGCCAAAATATTCCCTGTACGCTTCCCGCCAACTGGTGGTGGCGCTCCTCGATGATAAAGTCTCAAAGGGTCTCTCTGAAGAAAGGCATTGATCCCTCAAGAATGATTCCTCCTCGATCTTACACCGAGTTTACCACTGACAGTTCACCCCGGCTTCATCAAATCGAGTTATGGTAAATAGTTAAATTGTGATCATCGTGACTATAAGTTCGCATACTGATAAGGCCATTTGAATATCAAGTCGATAATTTATTCTCATGCCCCCAATTCTATTCCGAAGCTCCCGGACATGTCCCGGGGTGATAAACTGGACCCAAAAGAAACGGTGGGGGGGGGACCCACCTCTACAGTTAGTTTGAAAAATCATGAAATCGGGACGAAAATTTTCATTTTGCCCCCCCCCCTCCCCGGGCCGAAGACCCTGGCTACGCGCTTGAGGTTCTCAAGCCAACTTACAGGTCTTGTAATGATCTCCGAATTCAAAATCCAGTTGTCTGGGATGACCCTAAATGTTGATCCCTCCTTTTTTAAGGATAACAGGACAATGTTGCTCTTGTACAGTTTCAATCCAGTGCAGCTTATCAACGAGTTTTGTGCTCAAAATAGCATTTCCTTAATGTATGAATATACCAATAGCCTACCAAAGAACATTACCGCTAAAATTAACCCCTTAACACAGTTTAGCTTCCTGGCACTTCTGAGACATTAAAACCCAGGAGCTTCCTGGGGCTTTGCCCCCTGGACCCCCACCGGGGCTTTGCCCCTGGACCCCACCCGTCATGGGCTCGTGCTTCGCGCTCGCCGTGCACGCTTCGCGTGAACATTTTCCACATTTGCGATAGTTCACCCCATCCCCCGAAAGTTGAAAAGAAATCTACGCCCCTGGTAAAACATTTCTATTTCAGTAGACAAGAGTGAATTGCAAATATCTTCATGGCAGCTCCTTGCTTTAACACGTGTACTGGGTATGACGTTAAACTGCATCCAGGTGGGGTGAGGAGGTAGTGTGTAGCGAGTAGTTTGTCCCCAACTATCGTCTATAAGATGCGCACATGATACCGTTATTACTCATCCCACGACTGGCGGGTTGTCGTCGCCACAAAACCGAGCAAGCGCCCCTTCCATGGCTGGGCCCCCTGTGGGATGGGGGTTGTAGAATATGCCTGTCGTAAGAGGCGACTAAAGGGAAGGACTTTCACCGTATTTAAACTTTACTTGACACTATATAACACATTTGTGTTGGTGTGTCGTTAAATATAACTAACTAACCCTACTTTAACACTAGAATCTGGTAAAATAGTGCAGGCCTTTATGTGTTCAGTATATTTGGCAGGCGCGGTTTTACGGGGGGGGGGGCTTTGGGGGCTCAAGCCCCCCCCCAAAGTTCGCTCAAGCCCCCCAAAAATTTTCAGAGGTTGTGTTATGCTATATTTGCGTGTACTGAGAAAAACAAAATTGCCCAATACACTTGTGCACATCTTGGTCCAGTGGATTTAGTTTGTCAAGGGAAACTGTAGTCTGTGTCTCGAAATCACATATTCACATATAGGTTCACGATTTCATACAATGGAAGTTGGGTCAGATAAGTAACATGAGTAACATCTATGATAGTATGTACGTACATCTAAATCAAGTTAACGGATTAATCATCTGTTGGAAGTTCAAAACGAGTCATTTCGTCGCTGATCTCGTCAAGCTATACTAGCAGTCCTTTTAAGTCAAATCTACAGGCCGAATCGTTATTCCCATTAATGTGAACAGGTGCAGTTGCTCGTATCTCTCAGTAACGTTTGCTACATTCTTCCAAATAAAAAAATATATGCCTGTATATACGTTACATCTATGTCATGGTCAGGGGCGGTGCCACTCAGGGGAAAGAGAGGCCTATCCCCCTGTAATTTGCAGGAAAAGAGAAAAAGAGTAGGAAAAGAAGACGTAAAGGAGAAGAAAAGAGGAGGGCGGGGTAGGCCTATATCTGATCCAGTTAATCCAGAGCTTCCAAGAGGCCATATTCCGGTTTCTGCAAGCCTTTAGATACAATTTTATAATGCACAAATGAAGCAAGGCAAATTTTCTTAATAGTTCGAGAATATTTCTGTGGACTCCACGCACGTATTTTTGCGTAAATCTTTCCCCGACTAGAAGGCAGTAATGTGTCCAAAAGGGGACTTCAGGAGGTTTGTTGATACATACCCTTAGACAAAAAAGGCTCCTCTTTCACCTAACCAAAAATATTAAGAATGTTTTGAGCCCATATGATCGGGTCCAAAAATATCCCAAAGGCAGCACCATTTTTGCATCTAAGCAACCTTCAAGTAACCAAAATTTCTCAAAAGGGGAGGGGGACCCCCCCCCCTTAGACCTATCCCCTAAAACAGCCCTCTTTTACCCAATCAAAAATTAGAATTCACGAAGTTATGAACATTTTCCAGCCAAATATCAGTCAAAACTGTCCCGAAGACCGCACCATTTTGCATCTTAGCAACCTTAAAGTAACTAAAATTTCTCACAGGAGAGGGGAACACCCCTCACTTTAGACCTCTTGCCTAGGACCGCCCTCTTTCCCCCAACCAAAAATTAGAATCAACAAAATTATGAACATTTTCCAGCCATAAATATCAGTCAAAAAATAACCCAAAGACCCCACCATTTTGCATCTTAGCAACCTTAAATTAGCAAAAATTTCTCAAAGGGAGGGGAACACCATTCCCCTTAGACCTCTCCCCTAAGAAGGCCCTCTTTCCCCCAACCAAAAATTAGAATTCACAAATTTATGAACATTTTCCAGTCATATAGTCAAAAAATTACCCAAAGAACGCACCATTTTGCATCTTAGCAACCTTAAATTAGCAAAAAATTTCACAGAGGAAGGGGACACCCCTCCCCTTAGACCCATCCCCCACGACGGCGATCATTCAACCCATGTCCCCTATCAAAATAACCTTGCGCCTTCCCTGGTTATGGTACTGTTTTTATTATCATTGGTTTCAGCGTGCGCGTGGCCGATTTACATATTTGAGAGAAAATTTTATGATTCTTCCGTTTCAAGCACCCCCCGAAGCTCCCCCCCCCCCCAAAAAAAAAAGTCTCGATCTAGAACCGCGCCTGATATTTGGGCGTCCAGCATTTAGTATACTGACTTTGTTTCTGCTACGGGACGGACGTTGCAAATTGATCGTTGTATTCTTGCTGCAGTATGAAAGGACGGTGTTGGAATTTTCAACGGAGGTTCACCGTTTAGTCCAACGGTGAATCCAATGGTGAACCACCGTTGGAAGCAGTGTGAAAGGGGCATTAGTTAGGGAGCTAGCCCCTAGTAATCATTTACACCATTGGAAACGAAGGTTTGGTTGTTTCTTTATATCAAAGACACAGTGGGGACAGATGAAATGGATTTCCAGTTAGTACAGCATTCTGGTCCATTAGGACAGGCGGGGCCTAAATGTCCCCAAAAGTGACCTTCATTTACACTTTTGAGAACAAGCTGACATTCGTACATAGTAAGTCTACTTAAACCCCTAGTTTGAAATCTGTAGAGAAGAGTTCTTGGGAATTCACTGCTTAAGAAAGGCCTAACTTGGGGATCCTGTGTCCCAATTACACTTTTGAGAACAAAGCTGTACTTGATACCATATCTTCCACTTAGATCGAAAGTCCCAAAAACATGACTCAAGAAGGATGGTCCAGGGCATTTCAGCTTAAGAAGGGCCCAAAGTAGGCTCAATGGCCATTTTTACTGTTTTGGCAGGCTAGTTACTTCCCATGCGAATACAAAATACAATGCAAACCTGAAAATGAGTATGCAGAGTAATTGACAGCCAATTAAACACAATCTGCCTTCAGAACTGCAGTATATGTCATAATTTTTTTTTAAATATAGGTTTTCAAACGTTATTTTACTTCAATAGAGCAGATTCCCCTACTGAAGCATCAGAAGGCCTTCAAAAGTGACATAATAATTGTCTGGCCACAGGCCTGTAAGACGTATGAAGCAGGGCCACGTACCGTACCCTCCCTTTTCAATCTTTAATTGGCTGGGGCCCAAAAACGGTCTTTTAAGATACTTCAGAATAGGACATAATGAAAAAGTCCTCTCATTGTCTCAATTAAACTTTGGAGAACAAAGTTAAAATTCATGTCATAATATTTCCTAACATTACCTATCACAACAATGTATACGGTAAGCTAAGATAGAAGGGGTCCTAGCATTACAGCTTGAGAGGTAATCAAATGGCCAAAGTAAATTTAATCTTTTGTCAAAAAACTATCTTAATCTTGTCCAATAAATAATGATCACAGTCATTTGTTATTGGAAAAGCTTTAGGCTTTGAGAAAGGCCTAAATCAGGACCCCAAATTAGGTCTTTCTTAGGCAGTGAATGCCCAAGAAACTCTTTTCTTGAGTTGCATATTTGAAACTAGGGGTTTGAGTAGTTTTATTATGTACGAATGTCGGTTTTGTTCTCAAAAGTGTGATGAAGGTCACTTTCGGGGACATCTAGGGCCCCACCTGTCCTTATGGCCCCGAATGCTGCACTTTAGAAATGAGTTTCACTTTCCCCACTGTGTCCTTGATATAATGAAACCACCAAACCTTTCGTTCCCAAATAGTGAAAATGATTAGGGGGCTAGCCCCCTAACTAAACCATGTGGGAGACCCACAAAATCGGATTTTGACCAAAAAGACTCAAAATCTATGAGTGATGCCCTATACCCACGCCCTAGAAGGATGAGTAAGCCTACAGGCAAAATACAGCTTTGCTCGGGTATGTATGCATATTGTGTCTTCGTAATAAGACATATTTCGCGACGATTGGGTGAAAAATTTGACCAAAGACAAAAGCCAATTGCTATGCAATATCGTAAAGTTTTCTTTGAATTTGAAGTACGTCCCGTTATGTATTTCTAAAGATATAAGGATGTAGAAAGGAATACCGTTAGTCACCTTGCGTTAATCTTGCAGCATAATACCCACTTCTATAATGGGCCCTATAAGCTGGGATCCCGCTAAAGGCGTAAATACGGGGATGTGGAGGGGAAAATGAAAAGTCTCTGAGCGCCAAAAAGTCGGTCTCAAATCCAGTTCAGTGTGTCTTTGTAACAGTAGACCAGACATAAACAAATTCTGAAGTAAAAAAAAAAAAAAATCCTCCAAAAGTCGGGTCGTACAACTGTGTAAGCGGGAGTCGGTCTCTAAGAAGAGTAGTCGGTCTAAAAATAGTTCACTCACCCCCCCCCCCCTGCGAATTCATGTATATACGCCCCTGGGCATAATCTATCAAAGGTACCATGAATTATTTCACGTTAATTTTAAAATAATAACTACTTTTCTCACAAAGTTAACCTTATTTTGAATTAAAGAGGGATCCGTGCAGTAGTCGAGTTAATATCTACAAACTCGGAGTTGCTTTCATAAACAAACAGGATCACAAAAGATGTAAAGACAACACGATCGATTCTTGTAGTACTGTAGTAGTTATTGCATGCAGTTAGGTCAGTGTTAGTTAAGTATAGCGGAAAGCAGACGCTATCTACTAGTCACGTACGTGTTTTTAACTTTGTACGTTTGGCAGACTTATATTCCTCGTGAGAGGCCGGGCTATCATCATAATAGAAGGATACTTAGCAAAATGTTGCTGCGGTGCACCCCTGGTTGTCAGGGAGGGAGGGGGTGGCACCAGCATTTGCTCTACAAGTAGGGGTGTTATCTGTGGTATTCTCCCTAGGTTTGATAAGAAGGTTTCCCTGAGCAAAATTGTGGGTTTTCCCAAGCTCCTCGAGAGGGGGTGGCAGCAACTCGAAGAGTAAAAAGCGACGCGTTACCGGAAGAATGCGAACTCTAAAAGGTTAGGTTTTTAAAGGATAAAATTTGCAAATTTTATTGAAAATTTGCAAATCTGGGTCTTTTTCTGAAGGAAATCAAGTTGAAAATTCTTTATTTTTATTAAAGAATCTGCCCTTCTCATGAGATTCCGGCAACCATCCATCGAAGAACGATACTTAGCAAAATGTTGCGATGGTACACCCGTGGTTGTCAGGGAGGGAGGGTGGCACCAGTATTTGCGGCCCAACAAGGGACCAAGCTCCCCGACAAGGGGTGGCAGTAACTCGAGGTGTCGAAAACACAACGAAATTTCGGAAGAAGGAGAACTCAAAAGGATGGGGGTTTTTTTTGACAAAATTTGGGAATTTTATTGAAAATTTGCAAATTTGGTTTTTTTTTCTGAAGAAAAAATCAAGTTTTTTTTTTTATTTTTTATTGAAAAACCTGTCCTGCTTGAAAGCAGAAACAGTAATCTCTTGAAGCGACTGGTCGTCGTAGGAGTTTACATACTTTATCACGCTACCGATTAAGGTTTCTAAGGTTTCCTGAAGTAATTGGAAAATTTCCCCGACGGGGCCAGCCCCCCCCCCCCCCTGCCCTCACCTAGCGAGGGCTAGCCCTGCAAGGATGGGTTCGGAATTTCAAACTTTGTAGTGTAGACTGAGCCACCATCAGTTAGCGTGCCGCGGAGAAAGACTATTTTGCCTAAAAATACCTCCTAGATCACCGGAAATGACACTTCCCGGGCATTGTTTCGTCGTAGGAAGCACTCCCCCGCCACTCCTTTTATAGAGCTATAGCTTGAAATCATTTTGAACTATTTTAACATTTTGACTGATATCCCAAGAAGTACGGGGAATGGGGAGTCTCCCACACGAGCATAAACTTCGTGATAATCATAATTAAGCAAATCTGTGATGCAAGGCATCAAAAAGTATTTTAACGTTGTCAATTCGTTCTTCAACATTCCTTGCAAGACTGCCGTTACATCGTTAAGGAGAAATTTATTTTAATTTGACAGAAGGCCTAACAGTTTTGTAGAGGCAAAGTGTTTACATTCTATAGCCTCCGGAGCGGACGAAGTTGTTCGTTCCACTCATCGGTACAAAAAAAGGTAGGGCGATTGCCACGTGTAGCCGAATTCAAGGAGCGCGCAGCCTCCGCAAGTTAATCACCTATTAATCGCACACTGGCTGAAAGAGAAATAAACCACAAACATTTTCATGGCAATGTTGCCAAGTCATTTTGCTTGAAGTTAAGTCTCAAGTCAATAAAAGTGCGACTCGAGTCCAAAACTCTACCTCATATGCCTTATGCCACAACCAAAATGTCACAAACAATGAACACTAACATAAATACAATCAGATCAAAAAGAATTGCCAAAGATAGCACTATTTTCCTTCTAAACGGTCGTATAACCAAACTTTTCACAAAATGATGAGTTGTCACCACTCCTCTTAGACAACACATCCTTCTCTCACACTAGCCCCATAACGATATTGAACATTTCACTAAATTACAAGAAATTCGAAACTTTGCCAAACATAGAACGCATTTTGCATCTACACCAGCTTACATGAACAAAACTTTCTCAAAGGGGAGGAGGAAACCCCTTCCTCTTAGACCCACCCTGCCATTGATAGCACTTAGGCTGTACGAGGTGACAAAAGATCCCCCGAATGCAAAGTATAGGTACCGTACGCATATGAACCAGTTACTCCGACTTATATAGGTTTATCTGAGTGCAGAACCTGACCTTTCATTAAGCAATGAAATGACATCATTATTCCTTGTATTTCCCTTCCTAAACAACAAATTTTTTCTATGGACAATTTAATAAACTATGTGGCAAAAGGCTACCGTATCAGGCGCGGATCCAGAAATTTCGAAGGGGGGGGGGGAGAGCTGAAAGCCCAATTGAACATTCTCCTAGATTAACATTATAATGCTAATTTTCGCGTATTTGTTATTGTTGATGTGGCGAAAAGGGGGGAGGGGCTGAGGCCGAAAAATCCCCAAGTGGATCCGTACTTGCGTATCTTCCTGACTAATTCAGTGCGTTTAAAATTCTGAAAGACATACCAGTGTGTGGGGAAAATTACTATGAAATTCCGCCATTTTGCATGAAAGTATCATCAGCGGAATTAAAAAAAAATCTTAAAATAGGAGAGAGACACTCCTCCCTGCGTACCCCTCCCCGCGTACCCCTCCCCAGATCTACAAATATTCACACCTGTCATGGACCAGCATTCCTTAGTCAAAACATATTCTATTTTCAATTGAGTTATACCAAGTTCACGTAAATTTTCAGAGTTAACAATCAGAACCTTTTAGCCCATACAAAGTGATTTTCAATTGTCTTTATTATTTTCTTTTTCTTTCTGGAGTCATAAATGTTCACAAATCCTTAATGTTGCGACGCAACTCACTAAGGCTCGAAAGAGGCATATCCTAGTGCCATTTGGGAGGTATTTAGGGCACAGTCTTTTTTATTCAGTCATGCTCAGCAATAATGAAGAAAAAGTCAAACGTCTAATGAAACATAGTACTGAAATCCGACAATAACCCAAGAACATCAATCGAAAGCTTCTCAATAGTGGGGGTGGGGGATGACCTTAACCACCACTTCTTCAAAAATGAATCGCGAAGCCCTAGAAGTGAGGGGTCCTGTGATTACTTCAGGTAAAAAAATTATCATTTTGTTGAGAAACTAAGGATTTATGATAACGTTTTGATGGCACCTTAACGTTTCCGTAAAAAAGACATGGCTTTGAATTTTTTCTAGCATTTTTGTTTATTTTTTTGTTCTGAAGGAGAGTAGTATTAAAAAAGAATCAGGCCTGTAATTTTGCAGAGGTGGATCCAAGATTTTTTCACAGTGGTTGCTCCTTGAAGTGGAAGAGCTGCAAGGGACCAAAGTCGACCTTAGCTTCACCATGGTCTAAAAATGTGGTACTCCAAATCCCCTCGATTGCAGATAATCGTTTGAATTCTCATTGCTCCTTTTCAGTGTCTCCATTTGGTAATTACCGCAGAGTTTCCCTATGACAGTCTCATGGTACCAGCCTTAAAGGGGATAGATTCCACAACCAAAATATCACTAGATAATGAGAGGTTCTAAACATGTTATTGATTCCAAAGATAACACAATTTTGCATCCAAGCCGGCCACCTTGCATAAACAAATACTCTGAAGGGTGGGGGAGTTGTCACCCCTCCACCCTTACACCCGACAACCCATAATGAGAACAATTGACCAAATTATGAGAATTTTTCAACATTTGATCAGTTCAAACTTTTGCCAAAGACAGTTCAATTTTGCATGAACAAAAAGTTCTAGAAGGGGAGGGAACCCTCTCCTCCATTAGATCCCTCCCCAAGGACGGCACGTCTAATCGAGGTGACAAAGGAAGGATCCGAGCCGGTTGCAAACTGTCATAGCCACGCATTTATGCAATCTTTACACCGACTCTCTGGGATAGGTGGGGTGGGAGTACTATATCTTCTGTGGTGCCTCCCCAGTCACCACCTCTAGCTGGCGGGTGCCACTGATCGTGCAGACTACTGTACCCATAGCAAATCTCTTGCTAAAAGTGTACAAGCGACAAACAGTGACGCCAACATGTATTGCATGTGAGCGCAGTGGCGTAGCTAGATATTTTTGTGTGTGTGTGTGTGTGGGTGGGGGGGGGGCGGGCAAAAACAAAAAATTTCCGACAGATTATCATCTTGAAGTAATGATGTACTATCTAAGTGTAGCGCCACCATCATCTGGCGTGTAGCTCGAGGAAAAAATTAGATTAAAAGATCTCCGAGATTGCCTTAAATGACACTTCCAGGCCTTGTCAGTAACCATTTCTTTGTGTAATTATGCTTAAAACATAAGAAATGTTGTAAGTGTTTCATATGAATTGTTTTTATTTATTTCCGACAGAGACGAGAAATTTCTGACAGAGGCCTTTGTGAGGGGGCGACCGCCCCCTGCCCCCTCTAGCTACGCCACTGTGAGCGAGTGCACGGCAAAGGGTTTCCAATCGGAATTTAAAATGATCCAAAAGAAGTTTTGAGCAAAAAATTTCCACAGGAGGTGGGGTGAAATGTCTTCAAGGATGACTGATTGAAGTATTTTAAGTGTTTCCCTTTACAACTCTTTCACAGCCTACCTCATACCCAAGTAACCTTATGACGCAAATAAAACCCTCATTATGGCAAAAATCATTTCTACATTAACTCAGGGGCGTACCTACGATGAAAATTTTACGAGGGGGCCTAGGTATCAAATGGGGGGGGGGGTCACGGCATCGATCGCCGTCCTTAATTCTTACACATTTTATTAGGACACGCACAATTTTTTTTTGGGGGGGGGCTTGCAATATTGCTAGGGCTTACGGGGGCTTCGCCCCTTGGACCCACACGGGGTTCCGCTCCTGGACCCCGCCAGGGGTCTAACACGGACCCCAAGCTCGCAGACTCCCGCTTCGTGCTCGTGGTGCTTCTTTGGTGCACTTGATAATTCCCTTCGTGGGCCCCACCTAGAAATTTCTAAACCCGCCCCTTACTTTAACCCTCACACTGTGAGATTTCTTTGTTCAATTATATTAGATTTATGCACCCTAAACAGCCTCTGAGGAGTGTATATGTACCGTGTTGAAAGTAGACACTTTCACCATCAATGACTTATCGTAGATTCTGAAAATGCATACAGTCATGCGCACTACTGTTCGAAGCTGCAAAAAATTCCCGACAGACGGCACTTCGAAAATTTCTGGGGGTGTAGCACCCTTAAAGTGGACCTAAAGTCTAAAAATTCAAAAATATATATTTTAGAGGTTACAAAATTAATCTTATTGGTCCAACTCCCATTGTCATAGCTTATTCCATTGCTGAGATATTAAATGTTAAAATTTATTCACTTAAATCCAAACAGTTCATTACGCAATAATTTTTGACATTCTTGTTGTACAATTCACATTAAATGCTTTGTTTTCTTTTAAAATTAAAAATGTTTATATGACCTTGACCGCTTCCTGTTTTCTTGCATGACATGCTGTACAGAGAGGGCTTATATAGTCAAGTCACCCCAAAGCAGTAAGAACGCGATCACATTTTGGCACAAGGTGCGGTGGCTTTCAGAAAAACAAAGAAATACAAAGATTGTAATTTGAGTAATACAACAATGACATCACAAATTATTGCGCAATCTACCTTTTTAAATCGAGTGAACAAACTTCATCATTTTATATCTCAGCTTAAGAAAGTCCTGTGAAGATGGGAATTGGACCATTGGAATTCAGTTTTCATGCTCTGTAATATATATTTTTGAATTTTCAGACTTTAGGTACACTTTAAGGAAGCCACTGCTGCATGACTGACGTTAGGCCAGAAGCTACTACAGCCAAGCATAAAAAGGCATAGGTTAGCTACGGTACCGTATTATCTCCTTACTATAGACGTATTCCTGCCTACCTCACGGAGCGGACTCTGTTTGCTGAGCTCCTCAGCTTCCCAAACCATATGACTGAACAAGGAATATGCCCTACAGCCTGCTACGTATGTTAGGGATATAACTGAACATGGAAATGGTACAGCCTGCTACGTAGGCAAAGTTCTACTCGCATATTAGGCGATGGTAAATATTTTATCTTGCCTACATGCCTTCTTTAGTAATAGGCCAATCTGGTAAGGTGCTTTCAAGGGAGGGCCGTCCTTCTGCAAACTTTTTGTTTCTCTTGCTGTCTTAGGATCATGACTGCATCGAACTTTTATTATCAAAGGTCTGCGGACATGTAACCAAAACAGTTGTTTTACTCAACAATGATATATTAAAATCCCCGAATGAAAAATCCGTTGGAATTATTTGAATATTTTTTCCTGTTCTCAAGATAACCTCTTCGGAGTTTGACTTCTGAGGTTTCTTATTAGCTATGCAAAAAATATGATGTGGAGTGATGATGTTCAGTGTCTGTATTTCTCTTCTGAATCCTTTACAAATTATCCGTTAATTACTTAGCAGCTTGCTTCTAGTTTGGTGTTTAATGTATGCCTTTTCCGAGTTGTCGACAGCTTCGTTCAAAGCAAACCCCCAGGACACACAAGCTGGAAAAATGCTTTACAAAGGAAGGATAACATAAGACATATCTCATGTAGCTCATGTTTATTCATGATGCAGGCACAAAAACTGTAACTGTCTTGTTAAATGGTCAATATTTGATGGATTTGACAGGACTTGTGGCTATTTTGACATTCTTAATGTTTTTACATCAAATACACAGTTATGATATTTATATGCCCACACAACATTAAAGGTCAGAAGCAGTGGCCCCAAACTTATTTTGAAACAATAGCAAAATGTCACAAATTTCTTCTTATTTCGCTTCCAAGTATATTTCATGATATTTTAGAACATAAATATTGCGTATTCAAGGTAAATCAAGCAGTTTTTCCTTGTAAATTTTACAATTGAGTGAGAAAAATACTGTCACATGATTCTCAAGAGCCATTCAGGAAATAGGATAGTCTACTATACAATTCTTTTTTGGGGTGACTGCATTCTCCCTTTAAGTCTTTTATTGTGCCAGTAACGAAAGGAAGAATTTCTTCCGCTAATCTTTATAATCGACCTGATAATGTAACCAGGGTTGCCATATTGGCCGATAACCAGCCAAATCGCGTAAAATTGGCATATTTTGAACCTCTTTGGCCGATGCGTTTTCTCAGCTACGGCCAAAGCGATTTTGGTCGATTTTAGGCTGATTTTGATTTCGGGGCATGTAGCTAGTAATAAATGTATTCATCATTCCTTATGCCGTTTGTGATTATTCATCGTACACTGACCACACACAATTTCCGGCCCGAATAGTTCCCTGTTTTTAGCACAAGCGGGGAAAAGTAACACCTGTCAGAACTGGACCAATCAGACGAGAGCATATCCTTCTAAGCAGCTGGTCTCCGCTTGCTTGCAACAGAGTGCCAGAGTACACAATTGATACAGAATACGCCGCATACCTTTTGTCCAGCAGGTAAGCCATTTTTCAGGCATAATTCGAGGTTGCATAATTGCATCATACGTGTGTACAGGTGTGTGTGTGCCCGGTAAAGTTCATTTGGCATATTTTTACCGTTTGGGCTGATTATCCGCACATATTTGACCGGTGAATGATGGAACAATCTGGCAACCCTGAATGTAACTGATATTTTGTATGAAGGAGAACGGTTCATTGCACATTGCCACACAGCCTTTCGTTATGAGGCGTTAAAGCATCTCAAGAGGCTCGTCATTTTAACTCTTTGTGCCCCTTCAGGAACATAGCTGTTCTGGGGAGCAGAACTCCTTCAGGAGTCAAGTTTGGTTCTCATCCTTCGGCTCTTCCCCGAAGAGTCAAGGGAATTTAACGGAAAAATGTAGCAGGCTACAACAAGGTTTGAGTTAGCCAGAGGTACCAGGCCAGTAACTTCCATACCAGACCAGTAAGAATTCTGTGAAACAGGTCTGGTGGGCCAGATGATTTGGGGGAAATGCCATTTACTTTGAGAGGGTCAGGCCAGCAAGTTTCTCATTTGGCCATCTTTACCTCAGTAGTATCTCATTGGCTGTAATGGTCAGTGCCTGGCCTTGATGGCCAGTGGAAAGTCTA
Organism: Holothuria leucospilota; assembly: GCA_029531755.1. NCBI lineage: Eukaryota > Metazoa > Echinodermata > Holothuroidea > Aspidochirotida > Holothuriidae > Holothuria > Holothuria leucospilota. The sequence goes on from CM055977.1 coordinate 41,262,903, forward strand.
ATCCTAATTCAATCCCAGGGCTAGAAAGAGAAAAACCCAAGTAAAAACAGTAACTTACACTGCTAACTATAAACATAATGAAAACTCAAACTAAGGGCAAGGGCATGAAAAGCTGTCAATGGTATCATCAGATCTTTCAGAATTAAGAGTGGGTTGTAAGATAATTGTTATCAAGATAAGTATCTTGCTCTGTTAATAATCCAGAATTTATTTCAATAAATGCAAATACAGCACTGCAATTTTAAGTCGACTTTATTTGTTATTTCTGAACTGTTTTCCAACTTGCAAAACATCTTCCAAAACTGTGCATAATTTAAAAACTTTACTGAGTTCTTTCTCTATAATTCCATGACTTCTCATGAGATTTACAGCAAGCAGTCCATGACTGCTACAGACATAACTCAGATTCCGATTTTAAGGACATAATTTCAACTACACTTCACTGGACCATGCCATGGTTTGCTTGTATAAGTACTAAACTAATTCTTTACTTTTAGTTTCAAATAGGCTAAGTTCTCCCAATTAATGATACTTTTAGCCAGCCTTTCTCCATCTACTTTTAATTATCAAGCTTGTAGTCAAAGGGGGAGGCCAGGGGGTGCTCCCATGAGAAAAGTTTGTAACCCTCTAGAAAATTAATAGGAACTACAGCACATCTCACCCATAAGAATATTTTCACCCCATGGAACTTATCTCCCCCCAACCCCCCTTCCTATGGTATATTGTCTGGTTACAGGCCTGTCTTGAACTCCCACATCATTTCGTTTCCTGTAGCCCATTCTCCACAGTTAAAGACTCAAAATGTATGACAACTTGCAAATCAGTAATGACCAAACAATTTCCCATCCATCCCATAAGCATAGGAGCTTTACATTTTGAAATCTCCACATTTCATTTCTAGCATTCTACCCACATTATACTTTGTTCACTTAAAAAACCATTATCCATAATGAATTTTCATGATTAGCCCACACATTTACATTGGGCTGTTCACTTAGAATATTATTGCCAAAGAAGTATGATGGTACTCTCTTATGACAAATGTTATAAGATTTGACAAAAAATCATCCTGAGCTTCTCTCCATTAGATTTAGGTACAGGTAGCTCCCAAACACCTGCCGATTGCCTGCCTGGGCAGGTTTTTCCAGTTGACTAGCTCAGCAAACAGTTCACATCCTCTCACACCTCAGTCAGGCTGTTGAGCTGCTGTTCTGTTTGCTTATTGTGTAACTAATAATACAGTTGACTCAGCAAGGTAGAACCTCTACTTACTCCTTTTTGTTAGTAAATAAACTCTCACAGTTCAATGAGCTTGGTGTATTTGCAGAAGAGATAAACCACTGAGCTCAGTGTGTTCGCACAGGAGGCAAGAGAGATAAAGTTACAGTGAGATGAGGACTAGGAGAGCTAAAATTTGCTACCTAAATGTAATGGAGGAAAGTTTCTCATGTATCTCTTCGAGCTATTTGGTGTTTGGTAGCAACCCTTCACTGTAAGAATTTTGGGTCTGTAGGCTAAATTCAAACCAGGATTCTTACACAAAAATCATGGAAATCACAATGGCTGGACAGTAGAACAGTTATAAGGCCAATTCGCTTTCAACAGGTTTCAATTATGTATGTTTATTTCTCCAGGAAAAATGGAAATAATTGTCAACAAATTAAAAATTACACAATAGTAAAACCTTGAAAAAAAAATAAAAATAGCCAACACAACTGAAAATTGACATAAAAACTATTTAAATAAGCCAAATATACATGCATAGATATATAATTAAACAATCTCACTTTCAATGAAATCCTAAGCAATGAACTCCATAGAATGAACATTGAATTCAGTAATAGAGTTGTATCATTCAATTCTACGAGATAGTACTGTAGGTGTAAAATTATTTAGTTGCACGATTCTTTACATATGTCAAGTTTGTGAAATCTACTTATAATCAAATTTCCATATAATTTTGATTATTTGGAGTCAGATTATAATGGTTATCACTTTGACAATATTCAAAAGGCTTGCTATGAAGTCACAATGATACCCTAAGGTTCCGAGAAGCCCAGTGGTGAATGACTCCATTGGCTACCCTACATGGAAACCAAAAGGGAGTTCCAATCTTTCAGGAAAGTTATCATGGGGCAAACTAAAACTTCCTTAAACCCTTTTCTAATTGGAATGTTGAAGGCCTAGTGTGCATTGAAATAACTGATATTACAATTTAATTACATACTGTCTTGATTTGTGTTGCATCACCCCTTCCCCTCCTTCCCCTCCCCATAGACATAGGAGGCGGGGGCTGCAGCCCCCCAACCAAAAGTTTTTGTGAAAATTCAGGCAAAATGCTGAGAATTTTTCAGGCACCTACTGAAAGGAAAATAATGCAATGATGTAGCTAAAGGGTATTAATATTTAAAAACTCCCTTGGTAATTAATATAAAGTTCTGATTTGAATTGAACCAGCACCTACATATTCCGTATTAATTCATCAGTGTGTTTTTTAATGGATGAACTTATATTATGATTATCAGTGGTGTATTTGAGAGGCCATATCGCAATGCCCCATCCTCCCTGATGCTGATTTTTTTACTTAAAATACGTAAATTTTTTAACACAAATTTTACTTCAAAGGAAGCATATGTGGCACCAGATTGCATGTAAGGACACCCATTAACATGTGGAACGTGCGTGGAGTGCGCAGAAATTTTTGGTCATATTTTTCGGGCAAGTCGTTCCAGCCCCCAAATCAACTTGGGCTCCTATGCCTATGCACCCCCCCCACTCCCCTGCCCTGATTAAAAGCGCTACAAATAATGTCATCCTCTCTTGAGTAACATGAACATTCATTTAATCAATTTATTAACTTTGTTACTTTGAACTTTGTTAATTGTGGTATCAGTTTTGTTTTCTCAAAGTAGGCATCCAAGTCCTTTGACCTCTTTATGCTCTGTACCAGATCAACTCATGCTTCCAGACAATTCCACTCACTGGCAATCCCCTGAGGGAAAAATGTTTCCATTGATCCATGGATAATATATTCTGTTGTTTATAGCAAACTATACATCACCTAGGCAATACAATAATAATCTGATTCTTTAGCTAACAAATTGCAAACCAAGAAATTACTTTATAAGTAAGAATTTCATTTTAATATGAACCAAGTTCTTTACAAACTTCCATAAAAATAAAAACTGATTTCTTATCTACATATTTTTATTTACAAATAAAGTATTTCCTTTTAAAAACAATGGAATGTAATACAGTTTGATACAAAAGCACAGATATAAGAGTTATTCCAGCATTTTCACTTAAATTTGCAGACAAAAATTAGCAAGGTGAAGTCAACTAGTTAACTAGTCCAACAAAGGGCACTTCAGTCCAGACCACAACCTCAGATACTACTGCAGACCCCCTGCCTCACACACCTATGGACATGAGTAAAAGTAGTATCTATTCACTACACATCTCCTTTAACTGCTTTACTTTGTGTACCACTGCAGCCTTAGTTGTATTCCACTGGGAAACAGTTTATCACATTGCTTGAACTGGGTACACGAGTTGTGTACTGATGGTCTTTTAAATGGTCTATCTGGATGACCACATGTTATGACCTGTTACAGAGGTTAATAAAAGTAAGTAGGCATCCACCTGAAGAGGATCTTCTTTCAAACTTTTCACATCAAGAAAAGCATTTGAGAAGGTCTGTGCCTCCTCAAATCCAATGTTGGCACCTTTCCCCCATATTGTATGGTAAGTCTGAAATTTTACCAATATCCTTATGTCTAATCTTCCATCTCTTCTATTTTTTTCCCATGACCTTTTATAGAAGTTGATAAAAGCAAGTATTAATGCATCCATCTGAAGGGGGTCTGCTTACAAACTTTCCAAGGTCACATCAAGAAAAGCATTTGAGAAAGTCTGTGCCCTCAAAAGCAATGGCTGCATCTTCCCCACCATGTTGAACTGTAAGTCCAATATTTAACCAATATCCTTATGTCTAATCCCCCATCTCTTCTATTCCTCCTCCCTCCCACTTCTTCTGATTACAGCGCAGTTGAATTCAGAGGAGGTTGACCGCAGCAGAAGTGACACCACAAGTCTCCCAGAGATGTTCTCTCAACTTACGAGCCTGCTGTGCCACAATATTAAGGGGGACAACAGCTAGGTGAATGCAATGGAGCTCGCAACACCGCACTTGCTCTGAGGAGCTTTGGAAGCCCTGCTCTGTGATATACCTGACAAAAATTAAAAACAATGTCAAACAAGAAAAAACTAAACGAGCATATCCTTGGAATTAGTTCAAAACTTTGACTGATACATATCTGCCAATTAATACTCTGATGTTATCAAAATGGGTAACATGATGGTTGACCACAGTTTTAGGTCAATTATGCCATTTTCCTTATTTTTTTCAATCCTGATGTTTTATTTTCTCTTTAAACATACAAATCACTCCACACTTCCTTTGAAAAATTGGTTACACCAACTAAATCCAATTTTATTTCCCCAACAAGATTCTGTCATGTTTAACAACACAAATAGGGCATATCGAATGCCAACCAAGGAATTATCATATGTAAATTTAACAATTTGCCACAAAAATGTCACACAATTGAACATAACCCTTCCAGACTGATTAAGAACAACCAGGTAAGAAAATTCAAATTAAGGTGACTGCATTTACCCTTCTTAACCATTTAACCGCAGAATTAAAATATTGAAACTTTTATCCCACTGCGGAATTAATTTGCGTACCAATACATTACAGACGGATATATCCATCATATGCAGTAGTGTGAACTTAGGACATGACGGATATATCCGTCATACGCAGTTAACTGGTGAAGCAAGTTTTATCTTCAAAGATATGCACATAAATCTCCCTAGCCAATGACATTAAGACACAAATAAACTGAAACAACTTTACACTGTTAATAAATACCTTGCTGGAATCATAGAGACCATCAGGGTCATCTACTACAGCCCATCCCCCCCCCCCCCATGCCAAAAAGGAACTTTTACTCCACTCTTCTTGTATGAGGAGAGATACTGAACTTAACCCCTTAATGATACCACTGGATTTACCATGTCCCATATTTCTAACCTGGGATCAGTGCCATATCCCTCCAGACTTCTGATGAGGGCAATATGGGTGGCTCTGGAGATCACAGCCTTTAATAATTGATGTGTCAAGGTTTAAGATAGTTCTGTTACAAACAGAATGAACTCTCTATTACATATCATGGTACTTCAGAAATCAATAGTTAAGGCAGATTTTTACACATCCCTGGTGAGGCAGTTCCAGGCTTTCAGCTAATAATGGCTATGACTCTTTTGAGGTCAAAGTGGAATATTTTCCACCCAACAAAAGACATCACCTAATACTTCGAATAACCACAGCCCATCGCCTTTCCTATGTTTTTCTCTAAAACTTCTAGCTGTGTCTAAAATACAAGATATCTAACTGACACTTCATATCCCTTCCAAGAAGACAGTGACCAAACTGTGTGTTGTTAAACTTACTTTAAACTATTTCCTTCTGCAAATCAATCCAATTCAATTATTACTGTTTTTGGTTTCGATGAAAAGAGAAACCTATGCAGTCATGATGGCGTGTGTGTGTATGTATGTGTGTATGTTCGTGTGTGTGTGCGTGCGTATGTGTGTGTGTATGTGTGTGTGTATGTGTGTATGTGTGTGTGTGTTTGTGACACTTTTCTTGTTTACACGATATCTCAAGAAGGGAAACTCTGACAGTTCTCAAAGTTGGTAGGTAGATGCCCCATATTCAGAGGAAGAACCCTATTGTTTTTGGTGGAGGTCAAAGGTCATTTGGGGTCACCAGGGGTCAAACTCTGAAAACCTTGTTTACACGATATCTCAAGGTAGGAAGCTTGGATAGTTTTCATACTTGCTGTGTGGATGCATTATGGTAAGAGGAAGAACCCTATTATTTTTGGTGGAGGTCAAAGGTCATTTGGGGTCACCAGGGGTCAAAACCTGAAAAAGTTGTTTACACGATATGTCAAGATAGGAAGCTTGGATAGATTTCATACTTGGTGTGTTGATGCATTCTGGTAAGAGGAAGAACCCTATTGTTTTTGATGGAGGTCAAAGGTCATTTGGGGTCACCAGGGGTCAAACTCTGAAAACCTTGTTTACACAATATCTCAAGGTAAGAAGCTTGGATAGATTTCATACTTGGTATGTGGATGCATTATGGTGAGAGGAAAAACTCTTTCGTTTTTGGTGGAGGTCAAAGGTCATTTGGGGTCACCAGGGGTCAAAACCTGAAAACCTTGTTTACACGATATCTCAAGGTAGGAAGCTTGGATATATTTCATACTTGGTGTGTTGATGCATTATGGTGAGAGGAAGAACCCTATTGTTTTTGGTGGAGGTCAAAGGTCATTTGGGGTCACCAGGGGTCAAACTCTGAAAACCTTGTTTACACAATATCTCAAGGTAGGAAGCTTGGATAGATTTCATACTTGGTGTGTTGATGCATTATGGTGAGAGGAAGAACCCTATTGTTTTTGGTGGAGGTCAAAGGTCATTTGGGGTCACCAGGGGTCAAAACCTGAAAACCTTGTTTACACGATATCTCAAGGTAGGAAGCTTGGATAGATTTCATACTTGGTGTATTGATGCATTATGGTGAGAGAAAGAACTCTGTAGTTTTTGGTGGAGGTCAAAGGTCATTTGGGGTCACCGAGGGTCAAAGTCTGAAAACCTTGTTTACACAATATCTCGAGTGTGGAAGCTTGGATAGATTTCATACTTGGTGTGTGGATGCATTATGGCAAGAGGAAGAACCCTATTGTTTTTGGTGGAGGTCAGAGGTCATTTGGGGTCACCAGCGGTCAAACTCTGAAAACCTTGTTTACACAATATCTCAAGATAGGAAGCTTGGATAGATTTCATACTTGGTATGTGGATGCATTATGGTGAGAGGAAGAACCCTATTGTTTTTGATGGAGGTCAAAGGTCATTTGGGGTCACCAGGGGTCAAAACCTGAAAACCTTGTTTATACAATATCTCAAGATAGGAAGCTTGGATAGATTTCATACTTGGTGTGTTGATGCATCATGGTGAGAGAAAGAACCCTATTGTTTTTGGTGGAGGTGAAAGGTCATTTAGGGTCACCAGGGGTCAAACCCTGAAAACCTTGTTTACACGATATCTCAAGGTAGGATAGATTTGGATAGATTTCATACGTGGTATGTATATGTATAATTGTAAGAGGAAGAATGCTATCGTTTTTGGTTTAGGTCAAAGGTCATCTGGGGTAACCAGGGGTCAAAGTCTGAAAACCTTGTTTACACTATTTTACAGTAGGAAGCTTGGATAGATTTCATACATGGCATGTGGATGCATAATCTTCAGAGGTACAAAGCATACAATTTTTGGTGGAGATCAAATGTCATTTGGGGTCACCGAGGGTCAAAGTCTGAAAACCTTGTTAAACACGACATCTCGAGGTAGGAAGTTTGGATAGACTTCATACATAGTATGTGGATAACTTATGGTGAGAGGCAGTACCTGTTATTTATGGTGGAGGTCAAAGGTCATCTGGGGTCAAACTCTGAAAACCTTGTTTACAAGATAGCTCAAGTTAGGAAGGTTGGATACTTCACATGGTGTTGTATTTAATCAATCAGAAAATCCCTACAAGTTTTGTCAGAATCAGAGGCTGGTTGAAATCACCAGAGGCCAAAAAGCAAAAATTCCGAAGAATTCCCAAGGTCAAATATGAACATGAAACTGTAATTTTCCAGCTCTTTAAGACCACATTCAACCAATGACTGTAAGAAACAGGACATTTCAAATTGGCATTATTTGGGATTACACATTAAGTGCTATATTCATCGAAACCGCAATGCATTTGTGCATTCTGGTTTCTTTTTGTTTTCTAATTTCTTAACTTTAAATGTCATTTGTAGTATTTTCATTTGTATTACAGATAAGGGACCAGAGGGTCTGATCCCTTATCTATCATACAAATAAAACTAATAAATATGACCACTCTTAAGTCGTGTTCCATCGACTAGGTGATCACGGTGTGCACAAGCATTATTTTTTTATGCAGCGCAGATAAGTAGACATAATTTTGAACTAACAGTTCTGCAGAAAAAAGAAATGCGGTGTGCACCGACCCATTGGAACGCATACTTATTTCCAAGTACGTTCACTTACCCCTCTCAAAGAGCAACATTATACTTTTTTACATTCATTACTGATATCTCATTGTGTGGTAAGTATGATATTTTAATGCTTAAATGAAATGTTAAGTACAACATAAACTTGAAACTTTAATTTGAATATTGAATAAAGTAATAGGCATACACGGTGACAATTGAAAGTGGATTAAAGAGGCTCACCTGAAAAATACTTCAGCTTGCAGTCCTGGATAGTGCCCCTCCCTGGGAACTTTGGGAAGAGATGGTGTCGGCAATAAATTCCCCTATGAGATAATAAATACATCCTGTCATTGTGAAACTACCGCAAATGAATTTTTTTTTTACAGTGACTAATTTACAACTAATCACATTTGCTTTTCAAATTTGATCAAAATATACAAAATATGAAAAAAGATTATCTTTTGGGGCAATTGCCCCTTCATCTTCTCAAAATCCCTTCTATCTGTTAGCAGCAGGGGTGAAAAAACCCCCACCCACACTCAGTTTATTCAGTGACCCCCAACCTTTTAATGGCCATCCCCTGATGATGGCCTTTCTTTCTGATCATGGCCTCTATTGTATCAACTTTGTACTTCAAAGATCAACACAGCTGACACATCACTTTCAGCCTATTACACCACATAAAGGGTTTTGGCCAATTAAATGCCAAACCAGCACACAGGACAAGAGTCCTACAGGAAACTAGGTTGCTCTATGTGCAAACTTTTTCCCTTTTGGTCCACTGACCTGAAGCCTTCTCTGCCTTACAGGTAATGTGCAGTTAGTAGACAGCATGGTTGGTACATTTGCAACTTACCATGTCATTTTCAAAGTATAGGAATGATGAAAGCTGAAAGTCTCCAATTTGAAAGTGAATAGTTGTATGTTCATTCTGGAAGAAGTGTCGAGACTTCTCAATAAAACTCCAAACCTTGAAAGGTAAAGAAATATGTCAAGAGGTTAAATTGTGTAATTTGTTCTCTTTAATTTTAACAAATCCTAACTAGAGACTACTAAAACGCCCAAAAGCCAAAAATAAAACAGGTAAAACCACACATCTTTGTTATTTTCACAAGCAAACAAGTTACACTCCTTTTGGATCCCCTAGATCCCCCTCCTTCAGAGCATTCTTTGATAGTTGATCTCAGGCAATTAATCAATAACTTTTCAGACATTTGGGTCATTTACCCCACTCTGCCTCCTTCCCCCTCCCCATACAGTTTATACCCTTGAGAATATGACAAAAACATGGATGACCCCTTATTAGCAGTGCCTGATTTTTAGAATTAATCAAATGACTTTACAGAGAAAAACTTTCTCACAAACTTTAAACTATAACTTCTACTGGGAATGTGCCAAAAATGAAAACCACTCAAAAAGTTATTTGGCAATTGACCTTACACATTGATCAGTGTTCTCCACCGATTTAATTTTTGTCCAGGTGCTCCGAAGGTTACAGGATAGTAGTGATCGCTGTCTAAAAAGAGAGGGTGCTCTCTTTGAAAAATGTTTGCTAAAGTAGATGTTAAATTTAATGATGGCCTTTTTTGAAGACTAAGTACATTTCTGATTATCATTACTCAATGCTTATACTGAAATTATTGCTGTCTGCTCTGTTTTAAGGTTTTGAATTGATAATTTTGGTCCAGGTGGTACATTTTTTGTCCGAGTGCACCCTCCCCAAAGTTTGTCTGGGTGCAGCACCCTCAAACGGTAGCCAGGAATTTGCCAAGGAGAGTGCAGAGCCTGTAGGCAAACTACTTAAGCGTAGCGCAACCATAGGTTGGTGCAAAGTGTACACAAAAATTTTGGCCAAATATACCTCCCAGATCGCCAGAAATGGCACTTACCAGGCCTTGTAAGTTACATCTAAACTTTTTTTTCTTTTGAGATACTAGCAATATCATAAAAAAATCATTAACAAAATACAAAAAATATGCTCAAGGAGAGGGAAACTTCCCCCTTTTCCCCCTCCTTGGCTATATGCCTGAGCACCCTAACAAAACAATCATTGATGCCACACGATGTATTTTGGAGGGCAAACAATGAAGCACAAGGTAAACATGGTGTCAACTTTGCACGCCTGTATAGTAGACTTGCGCACATATCCCAGTACAGAAATCAGCTGTCTGGATTTGTTGGTGTAAGTTGCAATGATACGAGCTTACATCCACTTTGGATGCACTTTCTGTTTTATGATGTCATATGCATGACATCGATAAGGTAAAGTAGTATAAAATATACTCCAGCATAGTGAGGTCATTCATAGGCGTAGGATCCCAAGTTGATTTGGGGGGGCTGGACCGACTTGCCCGAAAAAATATAACCCAAATTTTCCACGCGCTCCATGCACATTCGACATGTTAATGTGCATATCATAAAGGCATGCATCGGTTATCACACCGCATGCAAATTACATACAATAATTTGCCGTGTTAATACCTTCTTTTATTGGTTTTAATTTTTGCCGAAGTTGGTGATCGCCAGCCTGGGGGAGGGGTCTAAGAAAATTTTTGAAAAATTAGGTGTCCGTACATGCAATCTGGTGCCACATATGCTACCTTTGAAGTGAAATTTGTGTTAAAACATTTACGTATTTTAGGTACAAAAAAATCAGCATCAATGAGGGTGGGGCATGGCCCAATGGCCCCTAAAATACACCACTGATAACCATAATATAAGTTCAACCATTAAAAACACACTGATGAATTAATACGGAATATATAGGTGCTGGTGCAATTCAAATCAGAACTTTATATTAATCAACAACTATTAATACCCTTTAGATACATCATTGCATTATTTTTCTTTCAGTTGGTGCCCGAAAAGTTCTCAGCATTTTGCCCAAATTTCCACAAAAATTTGTGGTTCGGGGGGCTGTAGCCCCCCCAGCCCCCCACCTCCTACGCCTATGAGGTCATTTGTAATACACCATTGGTATCTATTTTCACACATTATTCCTATACTCAACTCTAACTTTTGACTTTTCTGTTTTTCAAAATAACAATACCCACTCCAATGAGTGATTATAACCAGTAATTAGTTTGTGCATATTTAAATTTTGAATGCTTTTGGAAAGCCTATGACTGTGACTAAGTCTTGCCTTTGGTACAGGCTAGTGCAGAATCCTTTACACTAAATGGTAGCATAGTACTGTTGCACTTGCACATATAGGGTGTTTATCAGTGTTCATGATAAGGCCTTATGGGACCAGGGGCTGCATGGACTTTTTTCTCGTTAAAGCACCTGAAGTATGTAAAATACTTTTACAAAAATTTTCATCCTCAAATGCCAACTATTATTAGTGCTTGGAGAAAGGTCGACATATGAATTTTTATACCCCTTTTCCTACACAATATCTCTTAAACACTTCTCATCGATTCTCCAATCAGTCCTTTCACATTTTCCTTATACCAAAAGTTTTGGGCACAATGCTTCCTACAGTTTCTGATGCTGAGCTTGCTAAGAATTGCATAAAAATGAATATTTTCAACCTACAGTCTTACTGATTTTATGAATGCTTAGGTAATGGCTATCATCACAACCAAATGTGGACAGTTGAAAGGTGCAACATCTAAGAGGGAACATGAATGCTGCCCTCATATGCAAAGTTCCATTCTACCATGTTGAGCACTATGATGTATTTTCAACTATATTTGATGCTGCCAACATAAAAAACCACAGAATTTATCAGTGTAATATGGGAAATATCAATACTTCACATTTTATGGAAAATATTTGATCATTTTCAAAATTTAGGATGGCACAAAAAAATATAGGAGTGGGGAGCCATGAAATCTGAATCATAACACAGCCATCCAGTCAGCTGTGGACCAGTAAGCTATAGCTGAGTGGATAAGGGTGGTGGAGTTTTGAGTCATGAAGTTTCACAATCAGGAGGTCCGGATGGCTCAAAGTGGGAAGCATCTTTTCATCCAAAAACTTCCAGAATTCGTTTTCTAAATTGTCTTATAATTTTGCACAATTCAAATTTGAGGAAGATTGTTGAATTGGAAGCCAGCTAACTCAAAAGGTTACACTAGTTTATGTTCCAGCATCTCCATTTACTGACACCCATAACCCTAACACGCTCACCCTAACCAAACCCTAACCTAACCTTTGTCCTGAAACTAACCCTCATGTAGACTTGTCGGAATACAGACACACTGTAACGAAGAGACATGGGAACAGACACTAGTACCCCAGACATAAAATTAAAAGCCATTTCAGGTTTTTCCACAGTTGCAGTCATGTAATGCAGAAAAAGTGTCGTCACACTGAAATTACCATTATAAAACAACATATTGACTAGCAGCTTACCAACTTCCTGTGAGCATCCTCTTTGCCAGCTTTTTTCTCACGACTGTAATCAATGTGGATAGAGGGTGCTGTCAGCTGGTTGCTACCCCGATCAACATGGATGAAATGCACCAGACCCGGAAAACTGTCTAAGTAGGTCATCATGGTAAAATTCTTCTCTCCTTTGACCGCAAGATAATCTTCATAATACTCTAATTTTCTCTGAGCAAACGACTGACAACTGAGGTGACCATCCAAAGTGTCTTCTGGAACTTCTTGGATGAGGGTCTGATGGTTTAAGAAAGACTTTTGGAAGAGAGACTTGAGTGCAGTGGTTAAAGTTTCTAGCTCACTCTGTAAGCTGTGAATGGAAAGAAAAAGTCCCATCTATTTGAGACTGAAATTTCAAAAAGAACAAATAGCTGATTTATAGCACACCTTAAAAGAAGGGTCTAAGCTCAAATCAAGCTTTGATATATTAGAGGGGTACTTATTCTAAGCAATCTGGTGAAATTTTCATTGAAATCCGATGTGTGGTTCTCATGATATCAGCAGATAAAGTTGTCACATTTTCAACACAAAGTGAACTTGAAGCAAGCACATATGATGTCATACCCTCACATTAATGAGCAGTCTTTTGTTTTTCTTTAAACTTTATCACCAATTTTCTCCTCAACAATCAGGTTTTATTGCAATGTGATTGCATGAGAGGCATGGGAAAATTACAAATTTCACATTCCTCATGGGGAGGTCCTATCCCTATTAATTTCAAGGTCAACACAACAGACTGAAAAAACAAAAGAAACAAAGCATCCCTCATCAATGTGAGGTGCCCACTGATGTAACTTCCACTTGCCTAAAGTTTACTTTGGATTACAATCGTTGTAACTTCTTTTGCTGATATCTCAAGTAATGCAAGTCTGATTTGAATGAAAGTTTCACCAAAATCCATAGATTTAGTTCCTCTTTCACATATGAAAAGTAAATTTTTGCTTAAACCCTTCATTTAAAGGAAAAGTAACCTAAAGAAAAAACAATCACATCTCTATGTGGACACTTGACTTTAAATGGCAAACTTCCCATAAAAATATGAAGAAACTTTGTACAGTTCCTTTTTGTCCTGCACTAATTAAAGTATAGCATAAATGGGAACTGCCCTTTAGTCCTACAGCCCACTGGTTCTACATCAGATGTAGGACCAGTGGAATGTAGGACATATGGAATGTCAGACAATAGGGCTGTAACTAGATTAAATTACTTTGCTCTTAATCTGTAAGGTAGCTTATTTTGTTTTGGCCATTACTTGGGGTAGTAACTGTGGAGCAGGGCCCACTAGACTGAGGGTCCTCTAGACTGAATGTTCACTAAACTGACAGTTCAATATTGACCCACTAGACTGATGGTCCTCTAGACTGAATGTTCACTAAACTGACAGTTCAATATTGACCTGAGGAGTGCTAACACTGACCATATTCCAAACACTTAATCTTAATCCTGTTCCTTAAATGCCTAATCCTAATGCAAATCCTATCATCAGCTCTAACCCTCTGTAGATTTTCAATCTAGTGGACTTTCAGTCCAGCAAATTTTTGGTACTGTGAGATTTTCCTGAACAGCGGCAGTAGAACAGACTTTGAAAAGTTTAATATGATGAGGTTGGGGTGACGCCAATGTGGCTTTAAACAAAAGTTTATGACTAAGCAATGACTTTTTCCATACAAGTTTGCTTATCATTGACCTGACTGATTATTCTCATTCACATTTAACCAATCATTATTCTATTGATAGGTGTAAAAGAACACTTGGTTAAAAAAGAGAAACAAATGGGTAAAGAATACAAATATCTTACACCTTGCTCAGAAATATAGCATTAATATTACTACAGTTAATACATATGTAAGATGTACAAAAATTTATATAAACAGATGAAAGGACTGACATTCCCACAAGAATATAACAGATATAAAGGGTTTAAAATTTCATAAGAGGTAAAGTTTTGCCTTTTTTCAGAAAAGTTTCCACAGAAAATCACAGGGGTCATCTCATACAAACAACAAAGCACTTAATACAAATTCAATGTCTTTATGGAAAATTGCTAAACACACACACACACAAACTAGATATAAATAAATTACTCCCCCTTTGCACTAGAAAATTAATACCAATTGGGGGAGGTTTTTGCCCCCTTTGATTTTCTTTTTTTTTTCATGGGGTGGGTGGGTTTTGGACACTTTGTGGCAACTATTTTTTCTGTCTTTTGATGTTTTGGGCATGCTCAAATGAGCTGAAAATTCCTGCAAAAGAACACCTGCTTTGTGGAATTCTGGCACAATGCCAAAACTGCAAAGGTATACGTCTTTATGCAAACAGATCATGAAAGCTAGTGCTGACAGGACAGATATTTTGTTGGATTAGATCACCAAACATCCTTACATTGTCTTTCTATCATTGTCTTGTGCATTATTTTTGGAGCATGCAGCCTTTATCCTCTCCAGTGGTTGCAGCAGTTTTTCCTGCCATATTCTTGTATCACTCTGAAAAAGAATAAAATACCACATTGGTATCACATTTGATTTATAAACAATAGCCTCTGCCTTAAAAAATTCACGTCATGAAGAAGTAGTAACCATGACACAAATGGCACCCCATACTACAGTCTTTATTTTCCTGTGTTTCATCTGAAGAGTGTCTTTGTAATATGAAATACTAGGCAGACAATTGTGACTATGCACTGACAGATGAGTCTAGTGACTGATCAAAGCAATAGAGCCAGGTTTTTAAACAACTTCATTTAAACTTGCCAAAGAACCTACATGAAAGCATTTTAGAACAAAAATGTGATTATTGTTCACCATATTGACTGTACTGAAAATTCCACATCAGTCCATGAGCTTCTTCATTGGGAAGCCATAAAGGTATTTTCATTCCCCCCATATGGACAAGTAGTATTCTTATTTTGTTTGAAAGAAGTTTTTAGTTGAAAAATTATGCTGTTAAGAACCAGGAACTCACAAATTCATTTTCTGATCCAATAACCACTCACCCCCAACCCCCGTTTACACATCACCTACAAAAAACTTCATTCTATAATTGTTCATAATGCTTAGAAGGCAACTAAATTTTTTTATTTTTTCATTCGTTTGTCCTGCATTACTAGTTTTAGTCAAGAAGGGTGGTAATTGCAAGGACACTAGAAGGGCACAGAAAAGTTTGACAAATCTGTGAAAAAATTGTTAAAATGAGAAAAATTAGTCTTAAACCATATAACAAGTTCTTACCTTCATATCTTTCAGATAGCCTATGATTTCCTTTACTACAGTATCATCTAATCTGCTGACCAGATTATGTTTCGGACCTTTCTGTAATACCTCTTCTACTTTCTGAAACAATTTTCCAGCCAAGTCCAA
The DNA here is from genome assembly GCA_029531755.1 of Holothuria leucospilota. Taxonomy (NCBI): domain Eukaryota; kingdom Metazoa; phylum Echinodermata; class Holothuroidea; order Aspidochirotida; family Holothuriidae; genus Holothuria; species Holothuria leucospilota. Next base: position 41,278,784 of record CM055977.1, read on the forward strand.
ACCATCTGTTATGTTAATTCCAAAACTGCTTTTCCTCTAATAATTCCAAAACATAAAATAAAAAGAGTGCTTAAAAAGGCTGGGTTACTCAATCTAATCAGTGACAATTTCTCGTTTGGAAGCAACTCTTTCACTTCAGTTCTGAGTTCACGCAGTTTGCATTTGTTATTGAAGTTCATTGTCTTCAATATGAAAAAGTTTCCATAATACTGTTTGCTCTTTGTCCTAACACAGAGGTTGCATTTAACAAGACAAATTTTCCATGTTGTCATCAGTCATTTTTCTGTTGTCATCCATTTTTCAACTGTATTTTAAATTGGTAGAATTTTAATAAAGCAAAGGTTTACCACCAAAAAATTCCTGTGAGTGGGGCTTTGGTGTTTTTTTGTTTTTGTTGAGAATAAAAATGGATATTTTGAATTAAAATCAGGTCAAAACCAAATGGCAGTTTTTTTAAACACTTTTCCACCTAATATATTTCCATAAGTGTACAAAATGTTAGCTTTATTGGGTCTTGGAAAAGTTTTCGTGAGTATTTGAGACATGTCTTTCAACTATGCTCAAATGACACATTAGTAACATCATAATGACATGATTGACAAATTTTCATTGAAGACTTCAATGATGGTTTGATGAACTGAACAACAGAGAAACAAACTATTCTTTACCTTAAGTCTGAGTGTCGCCTGGGGGGAATAGCTCCTTTAGGGAGCAGAACTTCTTCCAGAGTAACGTTTGGTTTTTGCCCTTCAGCTCTTCGCCAAAGAGTCAAGGGCACTGTGGGAAAAGTACTATTTACTATGCAGTTTTTTTTCAAATTGAATGATCTCTGAACATGTTAACAATCCTTGGTCATATCTGATGAAGTGAATTTCCCCTCATTCAGAGTATGGCAATCTTTAAGAATAAAGATTTACAGTTTTATTTCATGGTAGATTTTGAGAAGTATCCTAACCCAAATTCTCATCATTTCAACAAAGCTATTGCGTCAGAAGCGTAAAACCAACCCATATTAAAAAAACAGGGGTACAAGTGTTTAGCCTTTGTCATTGAACAAATTACCCCAAGAGGGTGTTAATGAGGGTGAAAAAAGTTTGAAAATTATGAAATTCACCCCCTCCACTCCTACATAATTGACAACAAAAATAATAAATATAGCTCTTGACCAGTGGCAGATTTAGGCGGGGGCGCACCCGGCGTGCGCCCCCCCTAAAATTTTCCAAAGCTTATTTTTTACTTTCACTAAATAGATCATTTAGCCTACTTGTTTCTACATAATGTTGTATTATCTTATAATTTTCAAACTATGTAATTATAATTGTTTTGTTACAAACTAATAGCAATTTAGAGCACACAGTTTCAAGTTTTCCGATAAAATGTCAATAGAGTGATATTGAAGGTCTCAACCGTATTTCGGACCACGCTTTATGTAAAACACTAAGCTTTTTCTTACAATCCATCTGCTATTTGGGTTCATCAGATGTGGAGTTTTTCATGAACTAGAGAGTATTTTATATAAATTTATTTGGTCACACAAACCAGACAATTAGGGGAAACGTTCTGTTCTAATATGTGCAAAATGTGAAGGTGGTTTAGGAATGGTCGAATTATGCTCTTTTGCTTATAGCTTAAAGTGTAAATGAGGGAAAAAATTATTTTCAGGATGGCTTTGCTTTTTGGAAAGTTTTGTTTGATAGTAAGCTCAAGAAATATGGCGGAATATATGTGTTTTAATGTAACCTTTCCAATGAATATGTTATCACTGAAAACAAGTATTTATGATGTCTGTTGCACTTGATCTTATTTTACACCCTCCGGATGTGTATGCTAGTCAATATATTTTGAATAATTCTTATTAAAATTGACAATAAACTTATCTATGCCAGAGCTCTCATGGTCACTAAAACTTACAAAGTAATTTTTTTAATGAGAGAGTCGACTGAGTGCTTAATTAGAATGATTTCTGCCATAAATGTTATTTTACTAGTATTTTTTCCTTTTACATTGTATTATGGAAAAATTCTGCTATCCCGAGGGAGTGAAGACTGAATCTATATGCCACTAATGAAATCAATGATAACGCAAAGCGTTTAACAATGTTTATCTCTCATGCACATGACGATAAAGTGGTATATTTCATCAAGCAAAAGACTTTAAAAGCTACTGCGATCTCAAATATGAATCTTACACAGGGGCGGATCTAGGGGGGGCCGACCCGGTCCCCCTTTTTTGAAAATGCAAAAAAAAAAAAAAAAAAAATGAAAGGGAAAAAAGAGAGAAGAAAAACGGAAAGGAGAAGAGACAGTGAGAGTGGAGTGATAGAGAATGAAGCTGCAATTAGCAACCTCGAAGCATGGGAGTCATAGCGCACAACAGATCAGTTTGAACGTCGACTGGGACGTTCACACGCATGCTATCTTACTGCACATGATTGGACAGAATCAATACGATACAATACCGATACAATACCATCAGCCAATCGAAAAATACCTTACGAGACAGTGCGCATCAGTTGGGATGGGCTGCTATCAAGCCTGGCAAGTGCCATTTCCGGCCATCTGGGATGTATTAAAACCTCAAATTTTCTTGGAACGCTCCGTGCCAACCTATGGTGGCGCTCCACTTAGATAGTAAACGCAGTGGGGGAGGCCATTGGGCCATGCCCCCCCCCTTCACTGATGCCGATTTTTGTGTAGTTCCTAAAAATACGTAAATTTTTTTAACACAAATTTTACTTCAAAATGTAGCATATGAGGTGCCAGACTGCATGTAAGGACACCTAATTTTTCAAAAAATTTCACAGGGGAGGGGGACACCCCCTCCCCTTAGACCCCTCCCCCAGGTCGGCGATCACACAATATACTGTATGCCTCCCGTGAGAGAAATCCTGGGTACGCCACTGAGTAAAACTGGATTCAAACTTGCAAACCTTGGACAAAAAAAGTCCCCACTAGCTGAGCTAATCCGTCCTCACAGAAATGTAGTTATAAAATAAAATCAAACTTTACATTTTGTTCACAAAATTGCACTTCTTGATGGCTGCTATGAAGCCTGGCAAGTGCCATTTCCGGCGATCTGGGATCTATTAAAACCTCAAATTTTCTTGGTACGCTCTGCGCCAACCTATGGTGGCGCTCCGCTTAGATAGTAAATGGGAGCCCCCCCCCCACCCAAACAAAAAATCCTAGCTACGCCACTGCAAAGAAAATTAAAATGGAAAATCATGCAAAATTCAAGGCCTTAAAAGTGTCTTTTCCGGCTATCTGGGATGTGCTTTTACCCAAATTTTCTGGTATGCTACACATAGGTGGCGGAAGCAGGGGAACGGGAGGGGGGAGGACACGTCCCTCCCTAAAATTTTCAGTGAGGGGGACGTCCTTTCATAAATAAATTCCTAAGAAGAAAAATGAAGAATTACAATTTGAGTAAAAATCAGCAATCAACAAGTATAACCATAATCAATGACTATGGCCAAATACTGAACTAAATGGCCAAATGCTGCTCTGTCAGTTAATTAACCCCTTGATTTTTCTCTGAAAGACATTAAGATTGGCCTACAGTGCACGTCACCAACAAAATTTTATTTAGAAATATAGTGGTCGGAATCATTACAATTCGGTCATTCAGTTTTGATACTATGTAAGGCCTACAATAATACCATGATTACACTCCCAAAACAATGACAGGGCTGCCAGGTCTCGTGCATTTTGGGTCCACGCAAAACAAGAAATTAGGCAGAGGGGAACATGCACGTGATATAACGTACATTTACGCCCACATGTCAATGCAAGGTACCTGGGTCCTGGCATCAAGTCTAACTAAGCTATGGGTCATAAATTTCCCAAGGAAGCCCCTCAATATTCACCAAGTTAGAACATGACTACTAAAGATCTGACTAGACCCCTTGAACAGGATGCATTGTAGTAAGGCACTGTGCCTATGATAACTGTCTTCTGTTAATAACTTGTGGAAAAATTAATGTTTTGAGAGTTGAGACATGAAATTATATGAAGCAGAAAATGCAAAAGTAAGGCATGTGAAGTGCTATTTCCGGCGATCTGGGAGGTCTAGTTTGTCAAAAATTTTCTTGTTCGCTCCGCGCCAACTGATGGTGGGGCTCCGCTTAGATGGTATAGTCATAGTGCCATCAATCACAGGTCGAACAACTTCGCCCCCCCTTTTCAGAAATCCTGGATCCGCCCATGTTACAGCAGTGCATCGTATTCTTGGTCAGATATTTTCACCATCGTCTTTGAAGCTGTTGGAGACCTCAAAATTCAATTCTTTCAGTTTTTTTTTATGTTCATAGAATTATAGGTTGTAACGAATTTTTATTCAAAATTAAAAAGGAAAGATTCTCCTCTCTGTACCTTGTGTGAGGATCCCCCTTATCTTTAGACCACTTTTTCCGGACCTATAACATTACGACATATTTTTGGAAAGATATTTCATCAAAAGTGTTTAAAGAGTGATCTTAGCTTAAATCAAGATCAAGTAAATTTTGGTTTAGTTCATAAAGCAAGTTTTTGCAATTTTCTCACTTTTAATTGAAGGGAACATTTTTTGGCAAACAAAAGCTCAAAGTACTGCTTAGGTTCTACTTACAAGCCTGGGAAATGATGGTGGCGCTCCGCTTAGATATTCGTTCGGGCAGATAATCGACGATCAGCGCGCACCCCCTAACGAAAAATCCTAGATCCGCCCCTGCTCTTGACAACCCCACAATAGCACCACAAACATTTTCAGGGAAAATTTGGGTCCCAAAACAATTGCACCGAGCCCTCTACCCATCCCCCTGCCCCTTAAAAAGTTAAAATTAAACCTTGCAACCACCTCAAAATCACAATAATTTGCTTAAGCACAGTAATGCCCTGTTTTATTCATTGCCACAATTTCTGACCTCTGACCTTGAAATCTTACCTCTGAAATTACCACCATATTGATTCCAGGTAGCACAGGGATCAGAGTTAATCTATGGGGAACATATCGTCTGTTCTGTTGTTGCAAAAAGATGTAAAGGTGGAACCCTTCTTCTGGATAAGAAGTCTTAACTTTAGAGGCAGAACTGGTAGAAGAGGTAGCTCGTTTCCTCTCCTTACCACCTTCCTAAATTTGAAGAGGTAAAATGTAATGACAAAGACGATTAAAATAAATGGTGCAAGTAACAGCTTTTTGACAGGATAAATCTTACAGCTAAAATTCAATCAAATATGGTTTTACCTCATTAGCATCCCTTTTCAATTGAATGACGACCTTTTGTTTTCTTTCATGGAAAAAATATCCAATGACATCATGACAAACTGTTTTGGTTCAACTCAACATCCTCCATTTGCATTAAACATACTAAAGAAAGTCAAAACCTTTCGAACATGGTGGCTCGAGTACATACACACTACAAATGTAGCCCCTTACCTGTAATACTTTGTTTTACTTATCCTGTAAGTCTTCATACACAATTTCACAAATGTTTACCTTAAAGACTCTCTAATCTCACCCCAGACAGTAACAATTCTCCCTACTAAGTTAACTTCTAGCCCCTCCTCCAATTTAAACCAAACCTCATGTCTAGTACACCTCTAATACAGAGCCACAGTGGCCTGCACTAAGTCTGAATTGCTCAAGGCAATATTGTCAAACACAATGTGTGTGAGCTTAATTGGGAACACAACTGACTGTACACATCACTGCTGACCAACCAGAATGCAGCTATACTGTTTGAATGAATGCCAATCAAAGTGCAGTTATCAACTGTATTTAGAACTCTAGGGCTATTCCTAAATATGTTTGGGCAGAGAGTTGCTAACTTCCTGGTTTAGGGGATGTCACATCACTTTTAATTTTTATGTAAAACATGAACATATAAATGATACCGAAGGAAAAACCATCCCACCGATGCCACCAATGAACTACATTGAAACAGTGATTCCAGGCAGATCTTTACTGACTTGTTTCCATCTTTCCATCAGATATTTTTATTTCATTGGAAGAAAAGGAACCAACACCTAGCCAACTGAATGTAAGGTGGCCAGGCAAAACAATGGAAAGACACATATGCATAGGAAGTGGGGGTGGGGGTGGGGGTGGGGTGCTAAAGCCCCCAGTCAAAAATGTGGTACAGGAACTATGCTTCTGCCACCTCAATCCAAGGACGAAACCCCTTATTTGTTTCCGCTGTAAAAAATGTCAAAAATTTGCAGTAATTTACCTTAAAATTTGTCCAATATGTTGCACCAAACTGCATCTAAGGACCCTCAAATATTCAAAAATTTCCCTTTTCAAAATTCTCTCCCTCAGGATGGCAATCCAAAACAACATTCAGTCCCCCCCCCCCTCCCAGTCTTCAACAGCTTCCTCTGCCTATGGAAAGACAATATGTTGCCAAAAGGAAAAAATGACCAAACTTCTCATACTTTCCGTAATTTACAGTGTCCCTAGACTTTTATAGTTGCAGTGCACTTACCGCACCCTGTCGTGAGCTTGTTTGGGGGGTGCTATAGGTCTCAGGGGTTTCTTTCAGAGTATCTTCTAAGGTACTGTCTGACGGAGTTCCAAAAGCTACAGAAAGTCCTGATGCATTGACAGCTTTACCATCCTCTTCAAGGTCTGACTGGAATGGTGAGTTCCCCTGATGTGGGCTATAGTAATTGGATGACTAAGGAAAAAGTCAATACATTGACTTGGCATTTTGAAAACCAAGCATTAGAATACTAATATGTTAATGCTACAATATTGCCCAAGGAAACTCGGCACATGTAAACCTCTCTAAAACCCACAAACACAAGAAAAAAAAAACATGAACACAAATTTGGGCCAGTGTGCTGAAAAGCTGAAGACTCCTTAGCATGGGTGGAAATCCAGGGGGAGGGGGAGTCCAGGGGGTGGGGGAGGAGGGAGACATATCTGCCCAACTTTTTGGAGATACCCCCACAGGTTTTCACATTTTCATGCAATACCTTTTTCATTAAGGGCCTTATATTCCCCCCCCACACCTTAAATTTTCATCGCACCCTCTTCTTCTGGTCAGGGGACATATTTTATATTAACAATCATCAGAATTCTTCTATAATTACAGTTCTAGGTGGCAGTATATAAAATAACTGCCATTCAATGGCAAACTTACATTATCAGACTTGTTATCTTCTGTTGCACTTATATAGTCCTCTGCGACGTAAAACTGGGATGTACCAACTTTGCGTCCTGTTTCTACCACTGTCATGTCTTTCAGAAAGTCATCGCTTACCTGTTGAAAAAGAGCAAGGCACGATGTCAAAACCTCAAGCTGCAGCCTTCCAAGCAAGTCTGCAGCTGCCTCAGCCAAGCTGCAGGTAAGTATGTTTTGTTGCCGTACATATTACGATAGTAGCTTTAAAGTAATCCTGCAATATTTAATGTGTGCAGCAACAAAGCAACTGCGGCAGCTGCAACTTTGCTAATTCTGAGGCAAACACTGGTCCATTAATGTTTCATTAAATGCAACATAGAATGTACAGTGAAATCCGAATAAAGTTCATTTTTAGGAAAAAGACAGCTTAAGAAATTTTTTTTGGAGTAACTTGCTGTTTTCATTCCCTTAGAAAACACAAGCTTAAGAAGAAAGGTCTTCACATAAAAAAGATCCCATTGTTGCAAACATTTGCTTTCAATGTATATGAAACGGTACCAAAAGTTTACCGGTGGATTTGCATAAAGCCAAGCTTCTAGAAGTAAAAGTTTACGTATGACCTGAATTACAAGATATTTACCTCAATGCCTTAAAAGGCTCACAACCAACCATCAATAAAAAGATCCTATAGATAATACAAGATTTATCCCCAACAGTACAACTAGATCCTGAGACTGGCACTGTTGATGTGCTCTTGTTAAGACTTATTTTTAAGGGCAATTTATGCCACTTCAGGCATTGACAATTCTTCCTACTAAGTTTACTTTAATCTTCTCTAATCAAAACAAAAAAAGAAAAAGAAAAATATGTCAAGTGCACCTCCCAATCAAAGCTATGTAGTAGCATGTGCTGAGTTTTAATTGTTCACACACTAAGCAAATACAGATACACACACATACACACAAACAGTTGTGCTTTGCATACTGTTTGAGGACCTCATTGTTTTCTCTATTGTGTTTGCTTCCTTAACCCTAACTTTAACAACAGACTCTCTATTGTTTAACTTCTGAGGACATGAGAAATCTATTGTATTTCCTTCTAAGGACCTGAAATCCATTGTTTAGGTCCTCAGTCTGAATGGAAAGTAAGTGCACACACACACACACACCAACCTGACTAAAACTGAACACAAGCTGCAACCAACAGAAAGAAGGAATAAACACATCAACAAATAGCTGATGAAACTTTTTAACAACCATACCTCTGAGACATTTCTTTTAGATGGGTAAAATGATTCTGCTACCAATGTTATCATCAGAATATTTGATGGCTGGAGTTCAGGGGCATTTTGACTGCATGAAAAAGAAATATTGAAAGTCAAAAGCAGATTTTTTTTTTGTAGATATTCTGTAGACTGGATGTTAGTAACACATTGGAGGGGAGGGCCCCCAAAATTGGAGATTAACTACTAGGGCCAAAAAGTCTGAAAACTGCATTAGGTCTACTTGTAAATGTAATGATTTGTTAGAGTCATTACTAATGTTGCTCCAATAGTACATGGAGCTGGTACTACTAATACTACTGTTTCAATTCTCAAATCAGCCGATACTGATCCCATACCAACATTTGAGAAAAAAGCGTATACTATTCACTACTAAAATTTCCGAGATTTTAAAATACATACTGTTTAGATGGAACTTGTTAGATGCAGAAAGTACCGTTTCAAGCGACAGACCTTATGCATTTGACGTCACAGAACAGAAAGTGCGCCCTCCAATGGAGGCAAGCGTGTATCATTGCAACTTACACCAGCAAATGCATACAGCTGATTAGTGTACCGGTCGGATACGCACATAGTCTTCTACACGTGCATGGGAAGTCTATTTCGTGAGTGCCATGTGCTTCATTTTTTTGCTGCCAAAATTATGTGACGTCAATGCATAAGGTCCATGTGGGAAGCATTTTTGGCAATGTTTTAAGTTTTTTTTCTCTATGCACTAAACAGCAAAGTTGCTCAAGGCCACGTCCACACACTACTGTAAGTGAGCTGTCTGTCATGCACTGGACTACACCACTGAACTGCACAAGTCATTACTGACCAATCAGAATGAACCTGGATTAATCAATGTCAATTTTAGTGGGTCAAAAATATCGTTTCCACCTATATAGTCCGAATTATCCTCCTACTTTGAAAGCGCCCTGCTTTACCCATTCCTCCTACCGTAAAATTCCTGCATATGACCAGGAACACATATATATATATATAACAGTGTATTAATTAGTTTGATTGAATATTTTCAAACCCATTTCTGTCAATGCTTAATAACTCACCTTGAATAGAGGGCCAATAATTTCCCTTTCACTAACAGAAGGGCATGGACTGCATGCTTGTCACTAGCTGCTGAGAGGGTTTTTTCCAGCAGTCCGATACAGATGCCATTTAAAAATTGGTTGACATTTAGCCTTTCCACTGCCTGAAAGTTTTTAAAAGAAAAAAAAAAAAAGAAAGGAAAATGACCAACATGACCACACATGTAAGGAAAAAGTTCAAAACTACAAATCCTGACAAATTGTGGATATTATTCTTGTCCCTCTCCCATCTTCTAGCCCCTTTCCACTCCTCCCATCTACCACCACCACCACCAAAAAAAAAAAAAAATACTGTAAACAAAAATCACATACAGAGTGCAAGGTAGTCTTCAGTGGCGCTACTAGACTTGTCACAATACCATCCACCAAAACATAGAACAAAATTTTTCAAAATCTAAGAATTTATAAAATGCAGTTTCTTTATTTTTTGTGATAGAAATAAGGAATTGAGGTACCTACCTCCATTAAGAAGCTTTGTTCTACATGATAGAGGTATGCCCAAGTATCCAGAATTCTTGTCACTGTGTTCCACAGTTTGAGTTGTTTGGTTCTGTCATTGCCACAGCCTAACCTACAAATTGAGGGAAGAATGAAAGTCTTGTTTTTTTTTAAAATACGATGCTAATGCATGCACTAGCAGAACAAAGTAAAACAGTAAAATACACAGTTTACAGAAAGTACAGTTTAATGAACTAAATGTAAACTTGATTTGTACCATCACTAAATGACAGCACATGATGCTTTGTAGAGGCCCATAGTATAGACAAGGATACACTGGGTAGTCAACAGAAGCCAGTCACCGGCAATAAATTGCTGCCACCCACTTTATACTGTAAGACAAAATGCATGTGTATCAACACTCCTTCTGTGCTTTTGTACCAGACTCTTTAAGGCTTTACATTTGAAATTTGCCTCTCGAAACGGTCTTCCTGAGGTTACTGAAGCACTTAAATGCCATAAGCGTCTAGCCCCTACCCTGTATGGGGCTTGCACTATGTACATGCTTCACATGCACACATCCCAGTTAACCTGCCTATTATTACCTGAACACCTTTCTATTCTAAAAAAATTTGTCTACCCTAGGTACTTTCCTTTTATGTGCAAAGTGCTTGACACACTTAACTGTTGGTACTTTATTGTCATGGGAGATATTATTACTTAATGATCTACTTCCTTTTGAAGGATAAGAATGACATTACAATGTACTTTAGCAAAACACATATGCAAATAAAGACTTGAGTCATAGTGAAAATATTTTGTAATTGGTAGGCACAGAGATTAATTAAAAAAATTATTCTTTTCCTACAAAGCCCCCCACCATAATCACACACATTTGCCATTTCCTATCCTACAGTTCTAGGAGTAAAGAGACAAGTGCATACCTATACCACCCCCCCCCCTCCCCCCCCCAATGGACTTTCCTTGTAGCTAAAGATTTATTCCAAGAATCTTTACCACTAGGGAGCACTCCTTTGGAAAGTACTTCTTAGCTACTAAACGTCATAAGCATTTTCATTTACATAATTAATATTAATAAATACTTTGCGTCAATTAAAGACCTTCACACTGAAATTCAATACTCTGTAACTTTGAAACAGTCAAAAATAACGATTGTTAATTTTATGGCATATTCAAGCTCTTAATCACTTCTGTTTTCAGCTTCTAATTATGGAATAATGGCGACAAAAAATGCTTTCACCAGAAATGAGTAGCAATCTAAACATATTTACTTTTATGAGCCCCAAATTTTTGCGAATTTTTTAAAAACTATCTGGTATCTACAATGCATATTTTATTACAAATACAAAGAGGGAGGGCTGCTGGATTATTACAAATACAAAGAGGGAGGGCTGCTGGATTATTTAATGCAAGGTTTGTTTCTCACACTGATACAAAACAACAAACACAGGACATGAAAAAGGCTAATGTCTTCATCAAGATCTTAAAGAGTAATGGCAATTTACCTTTCTGGAATTGGACCGAAGAAAAATGCAATGATCCTTTGTAAAATGAAAATTTTGTGGAGGAGAAATGATTCCGTCTCTGTGTTGTCACCATTGAGGGCGATAAATAAAAACTCTCCTTGCTGGAAATTGAGGAAATAGAATATTGATTTACAGGGTTAAAGGAGATGGTTTTACTTCACTTGTTATCAATGACTGGAATATCACTACATGGACTGTTGAACCTGAGTGTATGGAGTGACAGTGGCTGTGAATGTAGGGCTGGGGGAAAAGTTAGGACAGCAAGGCTGCTTCATTTTCAACACATGTTTTTAAATTCTCTGACTAAAATTCCCTGCAACTATCAAGATGCCACTGGAGGGGTAAAAACTTCATAGACTTCAAAAATCAAAAGGGAGCACACTTCTTTCAGATAAACAGGTCAAATTCTGACAGTGGCTCATTCCACCTGATGTGAAAAGACTTGTACTGTTTTTAGCCAAGTGGGGCATGGCCAAGCAATCAGCTATGTGGCTATTGATCACATGTAATAAATCCATGAAATATCCAATGTGTGACATTTTATTTACACATACTTAAGCAAATGATGAAATGACTATGCTGTCATGTAAGTATGATCTTAGAAAAACTTTTAGTCTACACTGTAAAAAGAGAAGAAATGACCATCTAGGTGGAAATTGTGATGAATCTCTTTGGCAAATTTGACTTGGCAGTTTGAGATTTTCATTTCTTAGCACACAGTCATTTCACACAAGGGGGGACATCTCCAATAAGCCACCCCCACTTTTTTAATAATATAACATAGTTTATGAATTGACACTACATTTTAAAAGCTAAATTGCACCCAAAATATGGCACCATTTGCCATACAGAGACACTTTCCTATTTCCATTTTTTTCCAAAGTGGAGGGGACACCCCTACTCTTAAACCCCTCCCCATGACAGCAATTCACAAATGGTGAAGTCCCCTCCCCCACATATTATATACATATTAGTGTACAAAAATTGTCCACTAAAATATGCCAACAATTAGTTTCCATTCTTAAGAAGAAACTTGTGATGCAAAACCAGTACTTCATCCCCCTAGTTGTGACAAATGAATGGCAAGGAGATGAAATGCTTCTCAGACTTGGCCACTTTTGTGGATGCTGACTGATCCCTTTCTACTTTCTTCAAAAAGAATATCAGGAATTCAGCTAGATGGTATGACACAGGTAAGGAAATACAGGGAGCTTACAGTAAGACATCTATTCACTATAAGCAAACAGACGGTGATCCAGTGTGGCTTACCTGTCTAACTACAATTAAGGTGCCGTCTTCTCCCTGCAGACTCTGATAAGGACAGTTCAACATTGAGGATAAAGCTTGTTGAGATGCAATCAAAGATTGGAAGTACTGCAGCAGAATATTTAAATCTACCTGCTTTGAAGATGAAAAACCTTCTTCCTGTTAACAAGAAACACAGATGCAAGATGAATGTTTCTGTAAGTAAAGTTCCACAAAAGACAAAGGGGAAGGGGTGGGGGTGGGTAAAGAGTGAAGCCTTTCCAAGACTCAAAAAGTACATCCGCCCCTTCACATAAATTGTTCACATACAGAATCATTCATTCTTTCACTACAAGAGTCATAAATTTAAATATGTAGATTCCCCTCCTGAGTAGGTGGGACTTCCCCCAATTCTCCCTTCTCTTAGACTCTAATGTAAATGCTGTCAATACCCTATCCCAAAATAGGATCTTGAGGCATCTGTACAAGTCTGTATGCCTAAGGACAGTTCAGGCAGGTTTCGTGTGGTTCAGAAGTACTTAAACCACAACAGATTCCAAGTGAAACCAGCAATCCAAGCAAAGGTGTTTGCCCAAATCAGTAGTCGTAGATAGAAACTTCAGAAACAATTCCTCTCCCAATCCCCAACCCACCCCCCTCTCCTTAAGTTACTAAAAGAGGAAGGAAAAGGGTATTGTGATAGACAAAACACTTTCCTATACATACCTGAATCCATCCTTTCTCTTCAGCTTTTAAGTTGATTCGTTTGCAAAATGTTTCATCACCAGAGAAATAGACAATGTCTGGAAGATTTGGATTGCAGACAACTAGTAAGGCTCTCATGTCTGGAGAGAAAGTAAAAATAAATCATCTGTTGTAAAAATGTTGTGAATGATGCAGCTGAAGATGTGCCCATAAGTGGTCTCTCTTTTATATTTGACAAACGTATTGCTGTTTAATTTGAGCTGATGTAATGTGCCAATAACACCTTCAAGTTTTGATTTAAAGGCAGCTGACACTATCAACTCAAATACATTTCACGTTTGCAGCAACCAGAATTCACAACTGGTGACTACACATACTTCAATTCACATACAAAATGGGCAAACTTTAAGTCCACTTTCAAATTAAAAGTTAATCTGATTGGATAGCCAAGATGAGTGAAATGTGATATACAGTATGTACAAAAGTATACAGAACACAACAGACCATACAGTAGACAGGGGGCACCCACTAAACCTCTGAAAATGTCCAAAAATTTTGATATAAAATCATCAACTTTGTCACTTCATGGAAATGAAAAAGTGAAATTTATTGTAGCATTCAAAATATTTGCATATCAGAGTGTTATGGGCATAACATTGTGACATCACACAGAACATTCATCTGTAGTTCCAACATATCCACATTGCATGTTGCTTCTGCAAACATTCCATAATGATGTAACAATGTGACTCATTAGCATACTGATGTAATCAAAGTTTCTTAGCCACACAGCAAATTCATTTCAATTTTTTCATCTTTTCCAGCAGATCTCAGTGATCAAAATGGAACCTTTTGCCTTTGTGCTTGGTGCTCAGCATAAGCAATGGAGTAGGGAAAACAAGCCAGTGAGCCACAACTGGAAAAAAGGCCGTGGTCGCCTCGACTTGAACCAGTTGGTTGGAAACTGGGACGTTAAACCTCATCTAACTAACTAACTCAGTGATCAAAAACACTGGCAGTACTCCTACCAGATTTGAAGATGGAAAGTCATGGCAGCAAATCAAGATTTTGGGTCCAAACTTTGCTGTGAGAAGAAAGTCCACTATGTCCATAGTTTGTAAAAAGGACTGTGTGTAGTAAGCTCTGGATAAAAGACCACCATACACAGGCTTTTACCATGGACTACGCCCACCTATCCATGCCAGGTAAGGGTTAACTTACAGCAGACGGGGTAGGTTAGATGGCCATGAAAATAAGCAGTGACCCATGCAATATTCCCAGTGCATTCACCTGATGCACTGAATTGTAATAAATTAAGGAGTTTAAAAGCTAGAAGGGCACCTGGGCCAGATGGGATCCAACCCTACCATTCTGCAAGAATGCTCTGAGATTCTGTCATTTATTTTTCAAAAGTGTCCAGACTCAAGCTTTGTTCCTGCTGACTGGCAGGTTGCAAATTGTACTCCAATTGTTAGGGAAGGGGATCAGAACTTGCTGTGCAATTACAGGCCTGTTAGTTTAACCAGAGTGGTGTGTAAAGTCATGGAGTCTGTGGTCAAATATTGTGTGCTTATTACTGGAAAGGTCTTGTGTTAATTAAGTTAGCTTTCTAGAGAATATCTCTATATCTCTTGATTCTGGCTACAGTGTTATCACGATTTTCAAAAAGCATTTGATAAAGCACCATTTGACCAGTAGACTTATTGTAAAACTGGATGGGTTTAATAGGTATCAAAAACAGATGTACTAAGCGTCTAAGAGGATCAATGCTTGGCTCCATGATAGGAGAACACGTGACTGGCCAGCGTCATCGTGTACAACATAATCATGTTGAAAATGACAGCACACACATAACACTGGGATGTATATAGTTCAGCCCCAAAGTTGGCCCACACCCAAAATTGGTTCATAAATTGCTCGCTAACAAACCAGGTAAGTGATGCAATATATCTTGCACAGATAATGTGAAATCAAAATTTCACATCCCACAATTTGAAGTCATGTTTAAATAGTATTTTTCACTCAAATTAGTGTGATTCTGGATGGTTTTAAATCTGTTTTGGGGCAACAGAAGTCAAATTCATATTTGAAAATAGGACACCCTCAAAACTACTGAAATAACAGTACATCTGTTTGAAGTTGGGGACCAGTTGTGACTATTTACAGTAATGTGTTGAAGTAAAGTCTTTGTTGTCTGCATGATGTATAGACTAGAGTGTCATACCACTAAAATTAATTTTAAATTGTTTCAAACTTTGCATCATTCTTACTTTTACTTACGCCTACTTGAGGTAACATTAAGCATTCTGCACAAGGCATATTTTCACCTCTTTCCGAATGAAATGTTAACGTTCTTGCTATCAGTTTGAGGAGAAAAAAGTGGCTTAGGATAGATCTGTTTGTGCTGATATTTTGTAGCCCAATTTTAATTTTGTTGTCACTGAAGCTTATATCACATATCAAATTAGATTTGGTTAGATATGGATATGGTCAAGTGTGCAAAGATGAAAATTTTCTTTCACTCGAAAGTTTGTTTTTAGACAAAAGGCTGCCTTCATATATCATTATTGAGGTAAACAACAACTTAACTTGGAACATTGTACATGAAAACACAATACAAAGTTGATGGACACCTGCAATGGCCTAACTACATGATGCATCAATTTAGGGCCTTTAAACAACTTGCTAATTAAAGAACCTTGTGGGTTGGATTTTGGCTTATTTGTGTTGTTTTCACATGGAATAATAAATTGTATAGTGAGTGTACCTTGAGTCGGTCATTGCATACAATATGTAAGACAGGCATACTATGGCCAACAAATAAACATATGACAGTAGGGTTGTTGCGATATGAAATTTTCGATATCGATATCGCAAAAACTTTTCCTTCAATTCCCAAACGATATCGCGATATCGTGTAATCAAGCCACCATGTCAAATGTTTTTGGTTCCGGCCACTGCATAGTGGCCGCGATAGTGCTACGAACCTCAGCATGGCCGCCTCAAAGCCGAAAAATTTGTGACCAAATGACTGCCCTACGTAGCAGCGGGGGTACGGTACCGTAAAACTTTTCCCGAACACTGTGTACCGTTATTTTCTGCTGCGACTTGCAGACGAAGCCAAAAATACCGAATACGAAAAAAGATGAGAGCCTAGTATGCATTAGTGGTGAACAGATCACCGGTTTGGGCCTGTGATCTGCCGTTCGGCGTCAGAAATAAGAGCCAAGTCTAACTGGTAATTTGAACCCCAAAACCCTCAAATTAGATCGTATTTAGAGAGGCTTGGCATTCGGAATATGTCCAGAAAAATCGTTTTGTTTCATTTCTAAACAAAAATTACTGATAAACGAAACATATTACTAAAAAATACCAATCAAAGAAATTTAATACTTCACAGGGTCCCGGCTGTAACTTTCCCAGATTATTTTAGGGACATCTTCTAGCACGTTTATTTCGACCAATCGCAAGCCAAAACAGTTCGAGGTCCTTTTGCATCTATTCTAAGAGTTTGGAAGCTTCCCTTATTGTGCATGTGTTACAATAAATGTTGCGGAACTTCCCTTGAAATGCCACGTGTATTGTGTACTTTACATGCATGTTTTTACAGCAAGCATGTCACTAGAACTAAAGCAGCATCTCCCTGCACGCAGAGCGAGGAATATACGGCTCGGTCTGATCTTAGTACACTCAAAAATGACGTACGTAAACCCTTCACCCATCCAGTCTGGCGATGTGTAGTATTGCCTTTGCGAAAGTCTCTATTATGCTATTCGGTAGGCTGCTGTTCTCCGTACGTAGCCCTGCGGTTTAAATTTGGCCACCCTTCAATCTATCGTACAGTAACTTCGCACGAGCGCCATTTTGGTGCTTACTAGTTTTAATATAATGGCTCGGGCCGTAACTTTTCCTGAACATTTATAGTATTAATAGCCCTATCTTAGAACTTAACACATGGCACTCGGTTGATTTACATTATAGTGACAAATTTAAACCATTAATCGAGGTGTCTGCAATTCAGGTACACTCGAGATGTTTAGTACAGTATAGGCTAGGCCTACTACTTTTGACTATCGGCCCTCTTGCGCTCATGCCAGCCTATTGAATGTGACAACTGTTTTTGTACAACCTCGTAGGTCTATATTCAGAAGCAATTGTTATTTATCTCATACTCATGGCCGTACGGGCCCCCCCCCCCCCCCAAGGCCCGAAGTGACAAAATCGGGCAGATATTTTGACTCAGTCGGCGGGCGGAAAATTGGACAGTTGCATTTAGGTGATTTAGGTCTGAGTCATGCAAAAATCACCGCCCTCCCTTAGAAAAACAGTCCCGTACGGCCATGCTAATACTGACAAGCATGGGGAGTGGATTGACTGCAAACGTGATTTCATGAATACTGTAAACTGTTGGTGTTTTTATTCTTCTCTCTGAAGGGGCGGGGGAATGAGATACGGAAAAATTTCATGTTTTATGAAACATTTGAACAATTTAACTGGTTGACATTTTGGTTTACAGAAACTTGGATGTAGTCCCAGGCGGCTGCTTTTCGGCAGTTTACTCGAACCAATTAGGCTATTGAACAGCCAATAGCTGACACCAGAATCTTGTCATCAAGCTTCTACGTAACGATGACCTTGCGATGTTTTTCACGGACAGTGAGCACAAATGATTCGCTTGGGAAGTGGGTTCTAAGCTCAGTTTATATAGCCTACTGAACAATGAGTGTGGTAACATGACTGGATTATTTTATTTACTTTTTTAAGTTGGGATTTAATCAAAAAGAACAGCGAAGAAGTCATTAATTGGGAATGATTTTTTCTTGAGCAACGTTTTTAAGGAGTTGGGATGTAAATTTGGAAACGGGTTACAGAATTCGTGGAGAGCGTCGGTTAGTCGGTTACCCGTGCAACACTTCACTCGGTCCCTCCACTCGTAACTCACGATGTACAGTAGGTACATACTGTACAAACATTTTACACTTAAACTATGCAATGCAGCCCTGGCAGCGATCCCGTGTTAGTGTGGGAACACTCGACATGCTTGCTCTTTGGGTCAATTTATCTGGCGTGCGATCTTGCAGGTTTATTAACTGAATCTTCTGCATTAATATTGCTCTTTTTTATGCTCATGTTAAAAAAGTAAAGCAAAACTTAATTTGACAACCTGTCAAATTATTCTACGCCGCTCTTGAAGTTTATGGGGGTGTTTCATGCATGGATTTTCACGATATCGTTTAGGCGTTGTCATAAACGATATCGAGAGCAAAATCCCATATCGATATTTTTTGCCGATATCGTCATATCGTAACAACCCTATATGACAGTGAAGAAACTCCAGCATGACATGACAACAACTCAAAGTCTGTCAAAAATAAGTGTTTACTCCCATTATTAGAAGAAATTTACCCAGCTTAGCCTACATCTAGTGTTACCTAAAGGTGGCCTGAGACCTTCTTTAAATGGCCAAAAAATTATGTAAAAAAATTCTCCAGATCACTGTGAACGGTCTCCTTCCATCATCTTATGATTTGTTTCAATAATGGTGATATCATTCATTGAATATATTTTGATATCACTCTTATGGGCTTTCATAATGTTTGGGTGACCAACTCAAGGTAGCGTTCTTGAACCTAAGGCATCTGAAACTTGTGATGGGAATTTCTCTGTCTCTTGAAAGTTTGCCAACGAAATTCACTCTAACTTTCAGGGTTAAGAGAAAACATGTTCATGAGAATAATGGATAAGTTTAAATTACATACTACTACCCTTTGTATATGTTTTTAGTGAAAATTTCCTTAATTGACCGACTCATGGTATCACCATGCTACAGCAGTTTATTGTTTGAGTGATAAAGCACAGACAGGAAAAAAATGCAAGTGGGTAATATAATGTAATGATTTTCTTACAGAAAATATAGCCTTAGGCTATTGGTAATCAAATCCTTATGTGTGTCAATTGTGGGTCTACCTGGCACATAGCTTAGATGTGCCAAATCAAGAGAGGGTGCTTCAAAACTGCATCCTGGGAAGACGACCGAATCAGATTGTCACCATGGAGAAGGCTAATCGTCACAATGCTGGATCAGAACTTTCCTTCCTGTGATGCTTCACAATCTCTTATTTGGCCTAGGCCTATGGTCTATTGCTACAGTATGCTAGGACTGTGACTCCAGGTTTATCAGTGGGAAAGGTTTTGGGCCAGGGTATTTTGAAGTTGTAACCGGGGCATCCTACTGTAAGCCTATGGGGCTAAAGTCCTCTTTTGCCCTTTTAATTGTTATGTTATGTTTATGTTTCAGTCGACAGTCGTATTTACCTTCCTCAATGTTTCTGTCGGTCTTGATTGATGTGCGTTAATTTTTCGTGAAACTGGCTCCGTGCTACAAATTGCAATAACATAGGCTAGGCCTAGGCCATCGCCAAAGAACGGAAAAGAGGTCATTTCCCTAATTGTCAGATGTCATAAGCCTACGGGATGGTAAGACTTAGGTCTGGAGGGGGTAAAAAGGATAACAAAAGAATAATCACCAGCATTTCTTCAGAAGACTGCAGATGATTGAAAGAAAACTTGCGGCATGGGACCTTACATTTGGTTTAGCTTCGTCAAGCGTTCCTTGAATGAATGATTGTTTTGGACGTCGGTCATGCTTTCATGACGGTTTCCGTGTCAGAATTGCAGGATTGTGATTCCGCACAGGTCCGCCATCGCACACAGCTAGCTGTGTGATCGCTTTAACAAACTCGAGTTTGGCAACTTTGTGAGCAAAAACTGCTATCAGCTGCCGTGCAGACTTTTAGTGGAATGAAACTATCAAGCAAACGATTTATCTAAAAATCGCAAATTTTTTGTTTAGTATTTTAAATATACATGAAAAGTCTAGTATTTAAAATGAAAATGAAGAAACTAGAAATTAATAGGTATAAATTTATTTTTAGGCCATATTTATGACTTTGATGATTGAACTTGATTTAAAAGGTAGAATCAAAGACTATATATGTACGCATCTGCCATCATAATACCGTCTTTACATTGACTGCTGATTGATATTGCAACACTGGACTTGGACTATGGAGTCGGAATCTGTTGTTGTTGTCCGCAGAATTTCTGAATCAAACAGTGGTTAACCAGCTACATATTCCGATCAGTTTAGCACTAGCTCAAACCTTCTAAATATCGGTGAGACTAGCAGGATACTTTTTCGGTATTGCAGGCCTAAGTTAAGGGCACGAAGTGGCAAAGGCCGAAGATTGATATGATAACAAATCAGCACTAGTTAGGAACCTATTACCTAGAGAGTTAGGCTAAGCCAGTCCGCAGTACTCTGCTACAGTGCTAGGCTAGTATTTGGGTGGTATGGGGCTTTCCATACTACTTACTAAGGGGCCTAGGAAGGGCAATATGGGTCATTTGCAAAATTGGGCTACTGACATGCGACTGGGGAGAGAACGTCACCTTACATCATGGAAGTACTACCTCGGAAGGAAATCCAACTTCAGAATCCCTTTGAAGATATGATGATGCCGCGAAGGTCAAAGCAATAAATCTGCCACATAAACACAGCAGGGAAGAGTCCCCTGCAGGCACACAGTTCACCCCCAAGGACGCACGGAGATGAACGTAAACATGACTCACGTGACCATTCCATTCACAATCATAACATTCGCGTAACTGGCCCTACCTATGTGCTGCATCGGAAGCAGCAAACTTCTGCGCATTCTTCAACCAAATTATTCACAAATTATTCTGTTTTCATACGTAGGGATAAGGCGCTATGTACAACGGAATTTTGCCTTTCAGACTATACCTTACTTGTGTGCATTACCACTAGCTATTTAGCACGGGCGTTGTCTTGCTCGAACGTTACGAAACAAACGATGGCTAAAGATTCGAGCGGTATATACTAAACTACTGTACGTAGTGCACAGCTTACATATCGCTATACAACAACGAAGTCCTTATCAGGGTCCACGATCGAACGATCCTGTAAAACATGACATTTAATGATCTTAAAACAAATGTGTATTGCCGTTTAACTTTGACAACTTTTAATCAAACTACACTTGCACAGTTACCAGAGTTAACAGTGTAGACACTACTGTATTCTAATGCCGTAAGCCCGTAAGACAAGCTTTTATTTGTTGCAGCCTAACAAAGTACGTGCGTAGGCTACTGTGCAAAGGAGGTTAAGAAAACTGGCACTCCAACGGTGTGTAGTACACGAAATCTGTCTTTAATCAGGGAGGGTTAGATCCTAAACAGTAATGCTTTTGCAACCACTAGACACGACACTGAAAGGAAATTTTCAGTTCTCATAAAAGTTTACTATTCTATGACTCTTTATGAGTTCATGAAGATGATCAGGAACCAGGGTGACCAAACTGTGACGGTGGGGATAGGGACCTCCCACACCTAGTTTCCAATGATAAAAAAGCAAACATGCCAGGGTTGCAATTAATACCAATTTAAATTGATATACCTCCTACGGAATTAATATACCCCCCAACACACACATCCTTTTTATTTGCCCCCCCCCCCCCCTCCACCAAGTGGTTGTCATACAAGAACTTGTGAAAGAGTATTTAAAACGCTAATGCTCGAAATAATTATGGCCAGTAAGCTATGGTCCAATTTGGGAGACTCCTGTAACAACATGGCCTTGATTTACAAATTTTCTAGTACAGCCCTACCAACTTGCCAGAATACTCCACAGTCCCTGGTAGTCCACAGTGCGGAAACGGGGGGGGGGGGGGGGGGGGGGAACTACAGGGGCTTTTGCCCCTGCACTTTTTCTGCCGTGGGCATTTTGGGCCGCCTTAAACTGCCTTTATTTTATTGAACATATTGGGCGGCTTCGAATGATTTGCCCCCCCCCCCCCCACTTCAAAATTGGCTTTGCGGTCCCTGACTATACTGCATACAGTAGCCAACTCTGAAAAGCAACAAATTTCTGATTGGCCAGGGAAATGCAAATGGAAAATGTGGAATGAAGTGTTAGTATGAATTTTGAAGGTGGAACTAACTATTGCTAGTTAGTAAATTCTAATATGAATGAATGACATTACAAACCTGATTACTGTATGATCCAGGGCGAGTTCTTCTTTAACGTTGCACTGCTGCTTCACAGTTTCATCACAAATGTCGATGTGTTACTGTACCACTTGTATTAAGCAAATATGCAGTTGGGGATTTACAACCAATAGGATTGAAGATTGCTTCATCAAAAATTGTGAACTACTTTTTGTGAAAATTTAATCAAGAAACTATAGTATTTCAAATTGGTAGGTGAGGTGCTAAAGTAGCCTATCACAATTCCTACAGAATAATCTTCTAACTGCTCTCAACTGACAAAAGCAATAATTCATGAATTTATTGAAAAGGAAATATGTTTCACCTGGACATTTTGAATATTGGTAAGATCTAAATAGTGGGTAAACAACACGAGCTTTACAACTGGATATTTGGCTGTGGCCTCTAATGAACCTGAAAAATCCTGGAAGTCTTGGTTGCATCTTCACTCTTGAATGGCATGGAAGTTTGCTGCAATCAGAGGTAACACAATCAATCTGCCAATAATGACACTTGAAGTCCTGATCACAGGTAAGGGAACATTTTATTCTGTTCTTCACATAATGCAGAAATGACACATATCTCCTTGTAAAATTGATGAGTCAGTATGATTGTTATCATACAAAGAAATTGCTGTAAAGGTCCCCTTTAAAATGCACATTCGATTTACCTGAAGTAGAAAATTTCCTGGTTTCAGTCCTACAAGCTTTTCGTAAAATAAAATTAAAAACAAAACAGAATCAGAGCAAAAGGTGTGAAATATGACATCTCATCCCAGAAAAAGTCTGTTACGATGATCGGTATTCTGTACATTCCTGAGCACATTTTTCGCCTCCTCAAATGCTTTGCTTCTGGGGAAACTCAGAGTTATTTTGTAACAGTAGTTGCACCATGTTCCTTAGCTGTCATGAAATTTTGTCCAAAAGGATAGCTTCTTACTCTTTCAAGTATATAACTCAAGTTAAATCTTTTGACAAACTGTGGTGACACTGAGCCTGAGAAAACTGCTGCATCAAATCTGGTGGCTAGAGTATATGGCAGTTCCCTAAATAAGCACAAAACCAGTTTGGAACTGAATCAACCAACTTCCAGTCAATCACTTATTTCACATCTCACTTGGGCCATGATCTATAACCTGAAAAAGGAAAAAAAAAAAGTACATTGTTCGGATTACGTCATGGAACAACAAACTAAAACCTTTAACCTAAACCTACGGTATGTATGGGCCTATGCCTACTGCACATTAATAAGTCGTTTACGCTAGGCACTATTCTGTGAACGTATTTACAAAATGATCACAAATCTGAGAAATACACATAAATTACTTGTCTTTTTTCCCTATGTAACATAGGCTAGCCTATACAACAACAGTCTATTAAACTGAAAGATACTGTACCAATGAGTGATAACTGATATGAACACACACTGAAATTTCTTAAAAATAGAACACTTCAAATATACCTTTGAAGAAACCCGATGTGTGCAGCCATGTCAAAAATAACGCAGCTTTTAAACCTGGTTATATTGGCATGAATATTAGAAGCAACCAATCCCCCAAAATATCAATCGTACTGGTACCTAAACCTAGCCTTCGACCAACACACAACAGTGATAAATTTCGTGGAACTAGTATGTGGCGTTTTACACACTAACAAAAAGCTACAATCTCCCGCAAAAACTGGCACCCAAATGGCGCGAAAGTTACGTCACAAGAAGCCATGGTAATGGAATGAATTTCATGAAAATTTTGGGTCTAAAATTTTCCGTTTTTCGGTCTGTAGGCGCTCTTAGGCGCACTCATAGTTATCGAGAATGCAAAGATACATACCTCCTCTATCATTCTATACTATATAGAAGACCCGGTTTTGTGCGGAAATTGCCTAAAAACGCCCGTTTTTGAGGCCGAAAATCTCACGTTCGACACTAAAATTTTGCCAAATCTGGACCACAGATACCGCTCATTTATTGAGCATAACTTACCAAAGATACATCCTTTCGGAATCGGGATTTTTTTGCGATACTTTTTAATCCTTCACGAGTAACTGCACATTGTTTTCAGCCATCTTGCTTGCAATTTGATGAACTGCGCAGGCTCTAAACTTAGGGGAAAGCACCGTGATGTCATGGATTTTGGAAATATCCCGATTCTTCCGTTTTGCTCCGCCGATAGAGGGCGAGTGACCTTCGCGGTATTCTTGCCATCTTCAAAGGGAATCTGATCGGTCTCCTGGGAAGGTTGTCCTTGGGTAAAAGTCTATGGGTTTACATAAGAAGAATTGTGTGCCCTGAAGCAGGGTTTGGACTTCCAAAACATAAAATTTGGAAGTTGGATTTCCTTCCGAGGTAGTACTTCCATGCTTACATTATTTTCCATTTCTAGCACTATTTGCTTATGTGTAGTGAGTGTACCTTGACTGGCTTGAGTCGGTCGGTACCTTGAGTCGGTCACTGCATATACATATTGCAATATGTAAGACAGGCATACTATGGCCAACAAATAAACATATGACAGTGAAGAAACTCCAGCACGACATGACAACAACTCAAAGTCTGTCAAAAATAAGTATTTACTCCCATTTTTAGAAGAATTTTACCCAGCTTAGCCTACATCTAGTGTTACCAAAAGGTGGCTTGACACCTTCAAATAGCCTAAAAAAGTTATTTTAAAAAATTCTCCAAATCACTGCAGATGGTCTCCTTCCATCATCTTTTGATTTGTTTTTACAATGGTGATATCATTCATGGAATATATTTTGATACCACTTTTATGGGCTTTCCTAATGTTTGGGTGACCGACTCAAGGTACCGTTCTTCAACCTAAGGTATCTGAAACTTGTTGTGGGAATTTCTCAGTCTCTTGAAAGTTTGCCAACAAAATTCACTCTAACTTTCAAGGTTAAGAGAAAACATGTTCATGAGAATAATGGATAAGTTTAAATTACATATTACTACCCTATGTGTATGTTTTTAGTGAAAATTTCCTTAATTGACTGACTCATGGTACCACCATGCTACAGTAGCAGTGACATGTTTCATAGCGATTTGATATCCGCATTTGTCGTGACTAATATGCAGTAGGCTTTGCTGTGAGCTGTATCTTGTGCTGTTATGTAGTAATATATATTGTAGGTACGAAGCAGACCGTGGCGACAAACCAAAGTTAAAAGAATTAGTTCTTCACCTGAATTAAAACATCAAGTAGGCCCTATAGGCCTATGCCCCTTTCATTTCATAATAGCCTATAATGAGTTGATACCAAAATATGACGATGGTTCCTCAAATATTTCCCTCCATGTTGTATTGGTTTGGGTGAGGTGTAATGATATTTCACTAAGTTTTACCCTGGTTAAACAAGTGTACACAATATGTATTTGAAACCGGGCACTGCCATTAGAATGCCCTGTTTGAAACTATTGACTGCAATGTCAGTAACAGCAGGCTAATGAGGGTTAGACCTACAGGGATCAGGCTCGGAAAGCAATGGCTCAGTCTACAACATGGTACTAGTATTTTGATGTTCAAGGATTACCCAAGTCTACAGGCAACTTACGAGGGGGACGCAGTGGTGGAAGCGCAACTACTGTAGAGAGTTTGCCTCCCAACTTTCTTTCTTTTTCTTTTTCTTTTTCTTTTTCTTTTGTTGTTGAAAGCAAAAATGCCAAAATTTGCCTTTTCCAAATATCCGCGCGAGAAATACCAAGAAAAATGAGTGGTTGTCTGAACTCTGGCTTAGCCCTTGGCACCGAGCCCGGCAGGCTCTTCCTCCTGTCTTGGTGGGAGTATAAACCAATCTTATAGGCCTACACATCAGGAGAAATTCAGAGACTGCAGGTTGATTTCACATTTTTTGAACTGGAAGTTATGTGGTGATAATGATAGTCCTTGGGCTGCTGAAGAGGAATTTGTGGAATTGTTCTCTATCCATAAAGGAAATCGCTTACAAATCTCTTGTCAGACCAAAGTTAGAATACATCCATTTGGGATCCTTATCGAATTAGCCATATTGATTCCATTAAAAAAGTGCAATGCAGTGCTGCTGGATTTATTAAGAATGATAATCGCCTCACCAGCAGTGTCAAAAGCATGCTGAAGGATCGTAATTGGGATAATCTAGATTTGCGCCGGACGGAAACTCGACTTATCACTCTATTTATAAGGAAAGACAGTAAGGTCTCTTAATTAGCAGCAAAACTCCACAGACTACTGTACATAGATTTACACATGCCTTGAGTTATATTATTCCCACAGCTAACAATGACTGTTATAGCCTGATACTTTCTCTATCCATGCACCATCCCTTTGTGAAATAATCTTCCACTGGAACTAAAGTCTGCCCTTAGTGTGCTCTCCTTCAAGCAGCTTCTGGACAAATTACATTTTATCTGGGGGAAGGAGGAGCACACGTTAATAGCCCTGTGGGCGATTTGTGAGGATACATTTCAAGATCAAGATAAAATCCAGGTTTACAAGCCATGAGATGGTGAGAATCTTTTGCGCGATTGCAAAGGCCATTATTCTTTGGCAGGTTACTCAGTTTATTCAAATTACAACTTGGTTACTAACTCAAATGTAACATGGACTTCGCTTTTGCTCTGAAAGTGTTTTGAGACTCTAGCTCTAAACTCTCAAGTGGTGATTTAGGGGCGGGGTGTGTTAGGGCTTTCCCAACTGCGGGATTTACTTTCAGGGGAACTGTATCTATCAGGGCCGGGGCCCTTCCTAGTGCCTTTCAAATTACATCTAAACATACTTCATTTTAGAATCTCGGAAATTTAAACAGATTGATGTCAGGGTTTCCCCTGGCATTGTTTCTGCGAGGCGGCCACCTCACACTTTTTGGCCACCACCTCATAGAAATTTGATATAACTTCCACCTGTACTGTACTAGCTGTAGAATTATTGATAGTTCTCCCTCTCTGTTGGTGCCAAAGCTGGCATCATATTACCCTCATGTAAATACCACCTAAGATTCTCTGAAATCCAGGGGAAACCCTGGATGTGGTAAAAATTTTCTTCTAGGGGGAAGGCCGAAAGGGGGCACTGAACCTGCATCCCGCTGAGTACGGTCATGAGCATAATTATGACACAGTGACTGTTCAGAATGACTAAGACGGAAAGTGTGGGCCCTCCTCAACAAAAAGTTTGAATTTAAAACTTGTCAGATGTGAATTTCTTGCTTAAATGGAAATTACAAAAACATACAACATTAACACTTATACAGATTTTTTTTTATTAAGATATTAAAATTATTTTAGCACCCTCAAAAATAATTTCATTTTGTGGGACTTGTCACTGCTTAATAAAGTATGAAAATAAAGTAATGGCTACCTCTTGAAGCATTTGTTTATATGTCAAGATACTTTAATCTTCGATTGATTATGGGCATAGGTGTAGAAAGTTTTTTGTCAGCTGGGGAGGGACACAAATGTTTTGGACCCTGTCATGGGGAGGGGTGCCTCTCCCATTGGGATTTTGTTTTAATATGTGAGGCACTTTAGATGCATTGATGCAACATTTTGCACAAATTTTAAGGAAACTTACCTCAAATTTTGAACCATACGTGGAATTCCAGGGGCGGGGGCACTTGCTCAGTCACTCTTTTCCAGACAACAAAAACTAATTAAAAATAATAAAATGAAAAATGAAAGGAAGCCAAACTAGAGAATTACGAGGGCTTTTTAATATTACAGTAAATTTTGGAATGTAAAATAAAGGAAAACATTAGTACGCCTATTAAATACCATAAAAATGCAAAAAAAAAAAATTATTCTCGCCAAAAGAATAATTTTTAGCGAGCAATGAAAACTAACAAATGCAGTGGCGGAGCTCAAGGGTAGGGCTGGGGAGGCAAGGGGAATGTTGAAAAAATTTTACCCCCTCCCCTTAGACCCCTCCCCAGGACGGCACCTTTATGTAGTGACAAAAGGATACCCAGAACATCTAACATCCCTTCAGACACAACTCAGGCCATAAAATAACTTCTAATTAGAATAATTCGTAAAAAGTGGCACGGCCGGAGCCACGCAATAGGTAAAATTTCACAGGGCAGATGACGAGCGATTGTAGCCTGCACAGCTATCTATGCTGTCTTGTAAGTGAAAACGTGGTGCAAGTTAAAGTGAAGCAAAAGATCGTACAGTCTCTTTGCGGATAGATATATTTAAGACCCTCATTCTAATAATACTTTCACTTAATGTCCAAAAATTTTGATTCATACAAGTTTCTGTTTTGTTTTGTATAAATTTAAGCATTCTAGTATCAAGCTGCTTAATCTTGGTACTAGGACGTTCACACTCGGCCTGTGTACATCCTAAGTATCAGGCATTGCTGTTCAGTTGTGACAGTACATAACTATGGTTAAGCATACATTCATGCATGCTCATACACGTATGTAGCAAGAATCACTGCAGCAGCGCATGCAGACGCGTGTTACTCTCACAGTAACATGCGGGAAAAACTTTGAACGTGAATAGCCTACTGTAGGCCTAGTTCAGGGAGAACTAGGCCTAGGTACAGTACCCTTGGCTAGGCTAATGTTTGAAATGTAAATGAGCTAGGCTGGGTAGGCTAATGTACTGAATAATTTAATTTGCTCAATAATAGATGAGTTGGGAAATGTTTTCATGGAATGCATCATGGGATGGGTCAAAAGGTGAAGTGAACCCCTGTGACAGTAACCTCTGCAGCAGTTGTCGAGTTTGTATACCTTTTTCAACCGTACACATTTGTCAATGGTATTACTAGCCTAGACAATGTTATTCACCTGTGTGCATGTAAGGACACCTAGTTTTTCAAAATTTTCAAAGGGGATGGGGACTCCCCTTAGACCCCTCCCCCAGGCCGGCGATCACACAATATACTGCATGGCCCTCCGTGAGAGAAATCCTGGCTACGCCACTACCCTGTACTCCTGGCCGGAGGCCCAAAGTGTTCACCCAAGCAAGTGTTCACCCAAGCAAGGGTCCCCCCAGTAATTTTGACAGATCACCCCTGATGAGTTGATCAGTGTCCCAATGAGCATGTACTATGTGGGCAGTAGGATTGTGTTTGCAGGGCTCCACATTAATGATTGCTGATTGCCAGTGGCAAGTAAAATGTTTAAAAATCTCATTTCACAAATCATGCAAAAATTGATATGACAGCAGCAGAAAACTCATCTACACACTAACTTGTACAAGTTTGCATTCATGAAAGACAAGCAAGTGCATTAACCCAAGCTCCTGGGTCTCATGACGCTAGAAACGAATAGCAGGTCTTTGCCATCTCTAGTTGACCACTCTTAATCCAGACTCTATCAGAGAACTTCCTGTTCAGGTATCTTGAGATCATTAAAGTTAAAGGGGTTTGAATCCCTTTAAAGACTATTTGCTCAATAGAGCAAGCTTTTTTGTAAAAAGGATTAACTGTTGCAATTATAGAGATAAGCTTCACCCGGGAAAAGGCCTTTTTCTGGGGTAATATTGGCTAAAATGTCCTATTCAGTTCTAGCAGCATGTCAGACACTCAAATAGTGTCCTGGACACTTGGGGGAAAATGCTGTGCTTCAGCAAGACCTATGGGATTCACAGTTGTACACACACTGAAGTTACTACAGTACTCGATGTCTTGACAAAAGTTTTGACGCGAAGTCCACAAAACATGCTGCAAAATACTGCAGCATAAATTTCACAAAATTGTATAATCTTTTCTTTGAAGAAAACAGTACACCAGCCTTGTCAGTGATTCTTCAGTTAGTACAAAGACACTAGAACATATGGCTTGTCTGGACACTCAAGCAAAATGCAAAAAAAATTTGTTCTGAACAAGTCTTATTAACCTGCAGTACAGAAACCATGTGTACATATAGCCAACTTTCTGGGGCTTAGGAAAACCCTATGAACCTTAAAATCAATCACTTCAGAATGGCTTGAAAAAAATCTAGCTGTGAGGTCTTTTTGGAATCTATGAATGTTCATGCAAAATTTTTACTCCAAAGGTGCAAGATTGGTTCTTGAGAGTCTGGGGTTCAATTGCACAGGCAAACTAATGTGTACACTGTACTCTTCACATAGTGTGTACTGAAGACAATATTCCTGAAACAAGAAGGATCGTCTATGCTGTAGGATTTAAAAATAACCTAGTTGGTCAAGAACCCCCAAAACGTGCACATGACATGTGCAAAGACCTTCAAATAACAGTCTGAAAAATACTCGTAAGCTTCAGTCATAAGGTTTTCCTACACAAGGCAACATGCCGTAGGGGAGCTTAGCATGTTTACCATTGCCTAATGTGTCCCTTCATGTAGATTAAAGCCTAAACCTACATGTCTCTGCAGTCGATCTGTTGTACAAGTTAAGAAATCACTGTATCCAAGAGCCACAGGGCCTACTGAATTCTTTCAGCAGTTTTTGTTGCAAAGTGTTTTATTGTCTTATTTGTTTGTTAAAATTATGTTATGCATGGCAAGTCCTATTTATCAGTAGGATAACATCTGTAGTGTTGCGCCTTAGGTTGCTATTATTGTTTTAATAGTTTGGTTATGTTGGCCTACGTATTCCGCGTAGAAAATTTCCCTGAATCTCTCCACAATATGGGCATAGACTTGCTACCTTGTAAACTTGTTAATGACATAAGTACTGTAATAAGTTGGAAGGTTGGAGAGTTTCTTAAAAACATGTTGCCATGGGAACAATTACTTTTGGTGGGGGGACAACAGATTGGATTGAGATAGTATATACTGTACATTCCTGTAGTCTCTTAAATATAATTCTAACCGTGTATGCCTTTAACCTTTAACAGACAAGTTAGCCTAACCTAGCCCACAGTCTGCCGACTCAGTATTTTGGGTCACTTTATAGCTTCCCATACCAAAACAGCAACAACTGCCTTCTTTAAAATTGGTCTTCCTTGTATTTGACAGGTGTTAATTTTGTGTAGTTTGGTTGGGCCAATCACATTGTGAAGGCTAGGGGGTGTAGTACAGAATAACAAGGAAAGGTCTGGAAAAAGACGATTCGAACAATGTTTCAACAGTTCACTAGTATATTCGGAGTCAGAGAGAAATCCTTTCTCTGACTGGCCCAAGAATTAATTTCACTCCACTATATGATGTTTAAACATTGAATAAAAGGAGAACTAGTTAAAAGCATTACATGTTTGAGTAAAATTCAGTTCCTCTAAAAATGCTCCAAAGTCCACGAACTATGAAAAGCCTATCTGGTCTGGCTGGCGAAGACCAGCAGAAGTGGTCCAGTCCTAGAAGTTGCAGGACTCTATGTGTTATCTACATTAATCCTTTCTATGTGAATGTCTATTCTTAACTCTCTCCAGGAAGGGAGTTACCTAAGAGTACTAGGGTAGTTCTAGACATGTGTTGTCTGGAAACTATGGGATGGGGAATCCTGATTGGACTTAGTCCTGCATATGCTTTGCAAAACGGCCAATGGAAAAAGTTTGAAAGAAGTAGAACACAGACAAATGACCTCTATTTCGGTATTTGAACCTGGCACTGCGAAGGTCACAAGATGGGCTTCATCGAAACCATCAGTGTCAATAATCTGAGAGCACATTGAATTTATTGCATGGGACCATCCGATTACTGCCTGCTTGAATTCCCAAAGTAAACTCCCTTAAGAAGAATGTCAAACAGAGGTATTTTAAGTGGCAATTAGCCTTATTACTTGACATTAGTCTTCCTCAGATTCATATGTACCCCTCTATCATTGATCTGTGCATGTGAAAGACACAAATTATAAGAATATTAACATTAAGTGACATATACCCAAAAATCTACAAGTAATCATAAAAAAAATGATTTCTTCAAGGAATCCTGTTTTGTTTTCACCTTTTTTCAAATTTCTAAATAATTTTGCTAGGAAGTACACACCATTGTATGCTAAATAGAACACAGTGTTGTTCAATTATGACATTGTAAAATGCTATATGGTTAGGTTCATACGTATAGGTGCATACACATACAGTATACAGCAACAATGACTGTGGCAACATTTTTCACATCGCTTGCTGAAGTGGCTTTTTCACAGTGCTGTGCGTTCAAAATTATGTTTGGTTTGGGAATAGTTTAATAGGGAACAAAGTGTGCGTGAAGAGCTTGGCCTGAGGACTGCCTTCATAGGCAAGCCTAGAAAATGTTAAGTTGCCTTGGAGTTGGAATTTTGACTGCATATCCCTGCAGCCTCTTAAAAATATTTCAGTGAGGGGAATTGAGTTTTGACTGCCTATTGCAAACACAGTTTTATTTTTGACTACTGTGTGTCCTTGTAGCCTCTTAAAAGATAAGTTCCCCTGATGCCTCAGTCACACAACAAAAGAAAAGGCCTAGTGATGCAAGACATATAGATCTGTGAGATGTTCTCAAATTACTTTTTTGCCCAGACTTCATAACTTGATAATTTTCCAAACAGAGCTTCTATGTACAATGTATTCTGGTATTACTTCTGAGTAGGTCTTCATGGTAAACCGATTATTACATCGATACTGGTTTTAACCAGTTTAGATTTGGTATGATTATGGCATGAGAAGAAAATCAAACAATCGAAAAAATAGAAATAATCATAAAAATCAAAGTAATCGTTAAATAATTGAAAAAAATTGTGGAGAGAGGGTATATTAATCATCTTTTAGGCCAAAAAACTAAAGATTTTGTGACAGTTTGTAAGGCTAGACTGGGCCCCAATTTGGTGCCATGTACAGGTTATATACAGTACAGACTGGCGATGCTGCATTTGGCGCAATGTTTTACTTTTAACAAGTAAAGTATGTGGAGAAAAAACCGATTATAATCGAATTTCGATTATTAGGGGTCCGATTATGTCGATTGTCTTTTCTGGAAATATCGTGAAAGCCTACGTCTGAGGTTGTTATGAAACAACTTTTTAAAGGGTCACTTACTGGCAACAACAGTTTCCTTTTTATGTTGCAGCTCATCGAGATCCCACCTTTTCAACCAAAATCCCCTCAAACTTTTTGGAAGGGGGAATCCCCGCCCAAAAAAAAGAAAATCTGAGACATAGTGCCAACACTGTGTAGGATACCATATTATTTCTTTCCAGCAGTCCAGTTTCCAATGATTCCAGTGCTGTAGATGTTAATAAAACCATCTAGTTAAAGAATGGGAATACAGTAGAGAGAAAAGGATTTACAGAACAGTATTAAACAGTATTGTATAGTGTTACAGTAAGAATATTAAATTAAGTGTAGTTATGTGGAGTATTGTCATGGTATAATGAAGAGCTTATGAATAAGATTTGCCAGATCCATAGGTTGCAAATTGTCACATAGTATCTAGTGAATGACATGAAAGTATTGCAACTCTTTTGACTCTGCTTCTGCATTAGATGCTTTGTTACACTCTAGGAATAATGAAATGCCATTATGGAGGAATGGTCAGTTCAGTTTCAGAAAAAAATGTTTACATGCTTTGAAGTTGGTAGAATCTATTTCGCACCTACTTACCTCCCCTATAACTACTATTGGACCACTAAAAGGAGGGATATTGTTCTTGATTCACTCACCTGGCCTTCGGAGGCAGTTAAGAGGAAGTTTCAAGACATTTCCTTATCCGGCCAAGACCTCTTCAACGGCGAGTTTCAATCCTTGTTACAAGCGGAGGTAAAGAAACATAAGGACTTGAGGGACATGGACTTCCGTCCTAAGAAACGCCGCCAATCTTCCTTTCCCAGACGGTCTCAACCTCAGCATCGTTTGTCTAATTCCTCCTCGATGCCGGGACGTCGAGACAACCGGAGAAATCCCCGTTCCCAAGCCTTTCCGGCTCCTAGTTTCCTTCCGAGACGGAATCAAAGACAGCCTGCTAGACAACCGGCCCGTCAGGAGTGGAACCGCAACCGCAACCCAAGCATTTCAAGAAATGTCTTGAAACTTCCTCTTAACTGCCTCCGAAGGCCAGGTGAGTGAATCAAGAACAATATCCCTCCTTTTAGTGGTCCAATAGTAGTTATAGGTGAGGTAAGTAGGGCTCATAGATTCGAAAAACAGGTAGGTTTTGGAGATTTTGTCCTTGCAAACTTGTGAAATGCCTGTTGGTGATGTGTGGAAAACATAGTTATCAGGTACTTGACTCAAGAGGGAATGCTTGAAGAGGTCTGCTAGGGACTAAATTCAATGACTTCAAAAAATGCAGAAAATTTTTGTTTTAAAGAGGTGAAAACCACATTCCAGTAGTAGTATTTGGAAAACATTAATTTTCAAAGAAATGAAATTTTTTTGTAGAGGTACAGTGCATTTTGGGAAATATGTGATGTCATTTGCAGCACATTGATTAGACATTTCATTGTATTTCTTTATAATAATGACACTGCTATAGGGAACATTTAACAACTTTGTATGCTATATGCTACATATGGTGTAGTTTTATGCTAGATCCACAAAAAAAAATATTAAATATTCCAACAGTATCATATTTCAAGGACAAACAAGACATTCAGGTATAAAGACAAACAAAAGGAATTTCATGAGGCAATGTGCCCACTTTACAGTCTGTGACCTTGATGAGAGCAGGAGGTATTTTTTGACAAAAGAAACTAATCTTTAAAATGAGTTATCTAAGCTGAGTTAGGACTAGAGTATTGCTACAGGGTGTGAAGGACATGAATTGGAAATTTTTTCTCTTTCACATGAGACCCTTATGAAATGCCGCTGAAACATGCCTTTAAATAGTGTGGCATATTAGTGCGCGATGTTTGTTCGTGGCCTTGAACACAGTATGCTGTTGTGCATTTACTCTAACAGTTCCTTTGGTTAGAAACTGAGCTG
The DNA here is from genome assembly GCA_029531755.1 of Holothuria leucospilota. Taxonomy (NCBI): domain Eukaryota; kingdom Metazoa; phylum Echinodermata; class Holothuroidea; order Aspidochirotida; family Holothuriidae; genus Holothuria; species Holothuria leucospilota. The sequence continues at coordinate 41,314,031 of CM055977.1, forward strand.
TAAAACCTCATCTAACCATCTAACAGTTCCTTTGACTTTGTCGTTGAGGTGTTTCTTGTTTGAACTGTGACAAGTGTTTTTGGCTATAAATTTGAGAAATGTGGTGAAATTTCTTGAAGATATTGCAAGTATATAGGATTTTTGTGTGGATTCAGTGTAACAGTGGCAGTCACTGCTCTTGCACAGGTGTGTTGGTAGTACATGTTCACACCAAGACATAGTTGTTATGCAAATTACTGTATGCTTAGAGGTCACATTGCTCAATTATAATCTGCTTAGGCAAAAAAGAAGAGGGTGGGGAGGGACTGTACCCCCCCCCCCACTCCGGAATATGTTCAAAATTTGTGCTATTTAAAGGCAAACATGCATTAAAATTTCATGTTAAAGAGGCACTTTGAGTTGGTTCGTTAAATTCACTAAGTTTTTCCAAACCTGTCAAGCTTTTTTCACGAACTAATGACAAATGGTCAAATGAAGACAATTCCCATACCCTACGTACACATAAACTTTTTATGAGTGGTTAACTAATGATTCAATTCGGTTTTCAAAAATTCGTGACCAGACACTTTTTCACATTAGTATTACTCATAACTTCACAACACCATTACAAGCAAAGGTCCAAACATTCCAAATTTGTAGTTCTTGCATGAGTGCTAAATGTAAAACTCGACTAAGTATGCTAATTATAAGCATTGTCATGTGGTAGTACCCTTCAAAATTCTCACAAAATTATCAATATCAACTCAATGTGCCTCTTTAAAGTGCTGTAGCCCTCCTACAGTATTGGAAGTAGTTGTGTACATTTAACATAATGGGAGACCAGAAGAAGTGACATCGGTGCAAAACTTCTATATTTCGAAGAAGAAAACCTTTAGAGCAGGCCTTTTATGCAAAACTGCCCATCAACTCGAGTAATATTTCGCTCATGGCAGGTTTCACTTTACTCTAGATTACACTGGATTTGTGATGCCACTAGACAAAGTGCTTGCTGTTTTGGAAATATTTGTTTGGGCTTGCAGTTGATGTCATTTTGTCTCATTTGTGTTCCTTGGTATTCCTTCCAAATCTTCATCTGAGTTTGATTTTTTTTTCTTCTAATTGCAGTGAGTTTAAAGAGAATACTTGTAGGAGGCACCAGTATGCAGCCTGCTAGCAACATGATGAAGATGTACAGTAAAACAAACACTCTGAACCAACAACTAGTGAGAATGCTTCACCAGGAAGATTGTAATACTGACTGTAAATATATTTACAGCTTATGAATTTTTTCATGATCCATATCTCTGTTTAAAAGAACAGTTCATTTTTGATGGAAAGTTATTTTAATGACAGCATGTGATGAGTAGGTTGGAGGTCTTGTACCATAAATTCGTTACTATTTCCTTGCCTTAAATCTAACTGAAAGATATTATGGATGCCAGTCAAGTCCCCCATCTCAGTGCGGAAGAAGTCCTTGGTAGCGGTGTTGTTCAAGATGCTACAGGCATCCCTTCTGCTGAAAGTCTTCCAGTAGTAACAGAAACTGGTGACTCTCATATGAGTGACCCACTAACAATCACGAAGTCGATAAAAGTTGCTGCAAACATTGAAATCCCAATACACATACCTGTAGCTCAGCCTCTTAACAGGGTACCCTCTTCAAGGGGCGGCAGACGCCCGAGAAATGTCTCCCCTAAACAGAAGATGCAGCCCAAAGTACGGGAGACATTGCGGAAGATAATGCCTTCACCATTGCCAACAGTTTATATAAAAACATCGAAGTCACTAACTGATGGTCAGAACATTATGGAGAATGTCATGAATGACCCCACTATACAGGAAATGCTGAAACAGAATCCTGGACACACACTGACCCTTGTCAAATTACCAGATGGACAGATTCCTCCAATTCAGCTCGAAGGTTTACCCACAAGTGACGCTGTGTTAATCAATAATCAGCCTATTTCTGTCGACCTTAATCAACAAGTAGTTACACCTGTGAGGTTAAGGGGCCCTGGTCGGCCCCCTGGTAGTAAGAAAAGGAAACGGAAAAAAACGGAAGAGTCTGATGATGAGAGGGAGGGGGATGAGGTAGCAGTACAGAAGGTCACACGGTCTGGCCGTGTATCTAAACCCCCAGCCTTTCAAGGGAAGTACTATGTTGGTCTTGGAGGGAAAAGTTTCAAAGCTAGCGAGCAGGAACAGGAGGAGGAGGAAGAGGCTGCAGCAGATGAGAATAATCAGGTCAATGGGGTCAAACAAGCTGGGTGAGTAGTCTTTATACCTATAACCAATTGTCTTTGAGGGCAGAAAGAGGAATATTCTAGTGAAATTTCCTGTTTATTTCTATATGTAGTTACTGAGATATTAACAGCTGAAGAAATTTTACCTTTTTATGAATATAAGTAAACCTCACAGTGTGATGGCATAGCTTTATACTGATGTGCATTTTTTTTTTTTCTGTTCAAGCCTTTTTTGTATGTTGGATTTGAAAGTATAAAATTTGGGAGTTCATAATTGGATGTAATTTATGAAGGAAAACAAAAAACTAGCCATCAATTTGAATATAGCCAATTTCATCCCCAAATTTGAATTTTGCTTCTGTTCACTCAGGAGATGAAGTAAGTGTAAGCTACAGCCTGTGTTTCATCATGCACTCTATTATTTTTCATTTATGTCAGGCCTGTTTCAGTCGATCCAAATTTAAAACCAGTCAAAAGAGGACCAGGCAGGCCAAGGAAGTACCCTCTCCCTGATACAGCAGTGAGTACCCAGAGATGTTGGATTGGAGTGATGTTGGGAGGGAGGGAGGGAGGGGGTGGTTGGTTGGTTCTAGAAACCTGCATGTCAGTGTAGGAGGAGACAGGGAAGAACTTTGGTGACATTTCAACATGTATTTTTGACATGGCTTAACCCTTTACCTGGTGGCCTCTTGACCTTTGCAACAGACCTCTTGACCTATGCCAGGGATTCTTACTTTAGTTGATATTTTGAAAAAATTTGTACAGAGACCTTTATATCATTGGAAAGGTCAGAGTTTGAGGATTCAATGTAGCATACTATTTTTTCACAATTTGTCTCGATAATGGTGCAAAATTATGCAAATGAGCTCAGTATACAAGTTGTTTTGTTTCCATAGAAACCATATGCAAATCATCCTTGTTTTGTTTCATGGTGTAGGGGCATGTTGGCCACACTTTTCTCATTCATTTCATACCAAATTTTAGAATATAGATGGTAAAATGACAAAGATAGAACAATTTTAGTCGAGGTAGGTGGCTAACGCTATGATACGTAGTAGCCTAGGCCTGCACTCGTACATACATACTGTATGTAGCCTAACTGCACACAGTGTGTGCACACTACATGCACCACATACCTGCTTGGGATCGATAAAACAGAGCTAATTCCACCGATTTGGAGAGTCACTTGACTTGGAGACCTTGAAATTATGGTTATGGCCTTCCTTTGTCGTCCATTTTGACTGTCTTTTGTGTCTTGTGTGGTTGTTGTACGTTGTTATCGATCACAAAATCAGCATACGAAGTAACGTTACCAGTACAGTGTGTGTACATGTGAAAGACTCTTGTTTTGACCAGGAATGATGGCGCTATACTGCTGAGTATGGCCTGAAAAATCTAAGGAATTTTCTAAAGACCATTTTGGTGTTTGAATGAAAAAAATCGGACTTGCCGTTGCGGAGCTATGATTATTTTTGTCGGGCCGATTTTTGGGGTAATTTTCGACAATTTTGAACCAGTTTTTGACCTAAATTGTAGGATATACTCTAAATCCTGTACCCCTCATACTGGGGCTTTTCTCAGCGTGTTTTTGATACCCTGGGATGCTTCAGAAAAGGGATGGGGGTGTTGGCCCATGTTATATTGCTGAAAATAATTTTTTTGAAATTATAACGGAAAATTCCCAAATTTTTCGATTTTTTTTTAATAATAACAAATTCAACTCAATTTTTAGACAAACTTGTCAATAGCAACCCACCCCAAAAATAGTAGAATTGGACACATCTTTTTGTTAGCTTTACTTTGGTGGTTGAATGAAGGCTCAGGAGTGTAAAATGACAAAGTTATAATTTTTTAAAAAAGGTCTCTAATTTGACGTCGAATTCGACGTCGCGACAAAGAAGGGGTTAAGGCATGTCCGATCTGGTTAAGGTCTCAGTTTCAAGTCAATGGGTGGAAAAAGTGTTTTTAGTAATGTCACACCCAGGACACACTGCAAAGCAGATACACACATACTCTCATGATGTGAACAATGGATTGTTGGTTCAATTGTGTGCACACAATGCAAAATATGACTCAAAAAGTTAATGCACATGTGGCCATCTGTCAAGATGTGTGATGGCAAAACTTGAACAAAACCATTCATTGTAAAGATAATTGAAAGAAAACAAAACTTAAGGCCTAAAAGCATTATGTCACAATAATTAATATTGTATTTGTTATTACTTATGGTACCAGTTTAGCTACATGTACACTGACTCTTATACTTCATTTGGCCCATCAGTGAGTGCAGTGCTGTTAGTGGTAGTATTCTGTTGTGAAGTAATTTGGTAAGCCTAGGATAGTAATTGCTTTTCTCACTTCTGAAACTTGTGATTCTTTGTGTAGTTTCATTTCTAAGAATCCAGGAATGCTTTTTGTGGAAATATCATTGAAAACAGTGTAAGTGGTCTGGTTTTTGTGGTCTTGAAAAGTAATGGTACTTTTTTTTACTCTCCAGGCCTGGAAAAGGAATGAAATTTTGCAAAAAATGTCGTAGTCATGGAAAAGTCGTGGAATTTTAGAAAGAGTGCAGCTTTTTAAATGCATGTACAGTGCATGTTTTTATCCTTAAATTTTGTAGCCAAGAAAAGTATGTTGTCATGGATTTGTGTTATGAAAATTTGGTCATAAATAGAGAGGTCATTGAGAAGTCACAGAAATATATGGCCCTTTTGTGCTGGAACCTTCTTTAACATCACGTGCCCCTTGGGTCTTCAGTGAAACAAGGTTAGCTGCCAGTATTAATATCTGCAAGATTACTTGGTTAGATTCAGCCCTCTCAATGTAAGCTTACATACATTTCACCCTTGAAAGAGGTTTTGAACTCAGGAGAGATTAGAAGCACTTCAGAATGTTGTTAGTTGCTAATTGAAAACTTTGATGAAATCCCTTCTGAGTCTCAGCCATTACTCTGTCTCAACTTTATTTCGTTCACCAGCCTTCTCTGGATACACCCAGAGACCCAGTTTCACGAAGTCAGCTGTCACGTCTTGCCAAGCAGGTGTCTTCTTGGGAGTTCATGCTCATGAGGGCCTTTGGTCAGAGTCAAGGAAACTCGAGTACGTCATTTTACGAAGAGCTGTTTAAAGAATTTAAGACTGTGCTGGTAAATATGAGACGGCTTTCTGGAGGTGTCTTACAACAAATACCAGAATCATTGGCAACTTCTGAGGAAGATGGTGCAATCAGGCTCTCTGAGTTCCTATCTGCCAGTCTTGGGCAAGCAAAGGGCTTATACAAAGCAGAAAACCCATCTCAAGAATTTCTTCCGAAACGGTTGGTTTTAAAACGTGAACTTCTATTGTTTTTTTGCCTCTGAAGTATAAGTGATCTAACATTCAACTTAAAGAATGTGCAAAAAAAAAAATCGTTAATCTAAATTAGCATGACAATTAAAAAACCATTTTCTTAATACAGAATGTTTATGGCATGTCTAAGGTAGAAGGAGGTGGGGATGGGGGATTTTTTTTTTTTTTAAGTTTTAAGGGGAATTGCAATAGAGTCAAGTTGAAAATAAAATTAGCAAAGGATTTCCTAATCACCAAACCTCAAACACTGGTTCAAAAACCTGAAGAAGTTTTTCCATTGAATTTGTGAGGTTGAAAATTGGATTTAAAATATCCATTTTCTTGCGTCTATGATATTATTTCAATCATCTAGGGTATTAAAGGCATTTCTTTCAGAGAAATCAGAGTAATTCCTAATGAACCAATATGATAAATCAAAAAGGCTTGGAATGACTTTGTGTACTGTTTTAAGATGGTGTGTACATAGGCATGGATCATGCAGGGTACGGGGGTATGTGTCCCCCTCACTTTTTTGGAAGGGGGACATCTCCAATAAGTCCCCCTACCACTTTTTCAAAAATGATGAAAATGATGGCAGCTCCCAACTTTTTACGTAAAAGGTGTAAATAATATAGCATAGATTATGAATGGACACTACATTTTAGAAGCTACATTGCATGCAAATATGGCACCATTTGCCATATAGACACCTTCAGATTTCCTTTTTTCTTCAAAGGGAGGGGACATCCCCTCCCCTTAGAGCCCTTGCTCAGGACAGCAATTCACAAATGGTGAAAAGTCCCCCCCCCCCACCCACCTTTGAAGAGGGATCCACGCCCTTGGGTGTGTAGCCTCAGTGAAATATAAGAGTATTTTGTGCTGGATTTTGTGTCAAGTTACAGCATTTGTTTATTAAGTTCAATGGTGAGCCAATTCATGTAAGTTTTAAAATTGCTGCATACAAGATTTGCTCTCATTCTCATGTGTGCTTTATTTTGTATGTGAGCTTGTCTACAGTAAAGGAAAATATTCAGTGTGTGTTTTTTGCTTTGATGATACTTTGAAAGATGTCACAATGGTTTGGTGATTTTACAGTTCACCATACTTGGAGGACTATAGAGAGATAATAAAGACAATTTTATCAATGTCCAACTTATATAAAGGATGTTTTGGGCAGAATTTAGGGCTATTTTGGCCTTTTTTACCACCTATAAGTGTTACATAGGATGTGGAATAAATTTATGATGTGAGTGGGACCTTTGCAGATGTGACTGATGCAGGTTCTTTGTCTTCATTCATAAATGTAATGTACAAAATAAATGGTAAATGATAAATGAATATTTTAAGATGCACAAATACCGCAAAATTTTATCAGCAATTTGGAGTAAAATTTTGAGATTTGTCCGTCCATCTGGATATTAAATCTTAATAGTTGATATTGTAACTGAAAGAAAAGATTTCCAGAGCTAAGGTTATGATGTAACACTTAACCTTGATCATGTGCAGTACCACAAATAAAATAATCCAGCAGTAAATGCATCATAGTCAATTGCGGAGCACATGATGGTTACGTTGGTAACATGCCTGTCCCCTAATGGTTACGTTGGTAACTATCATATTAACAGGCCTGTAGGACACAAATTACCAGAGAATTTGATAAAACTGCATCTGTTTGCAGATGGCCATATTTGTCACTGGTTTGTGTGCTTTCCTCCATCTTTTTGCTTACAACAAGGGTATGAGAGCCTTCAAGGCGATGTCCGTCCAGATGTTACCAACGTAACCATGTCCTTGTCGGTAGTATAACGTAGGCACATGGGGACATTGGTTTTTGATGAATGTTTCACATGTCATCAGTTTACACTTCAGGAAAGAGCAAAACTTGTGTCACAATGCATTCAAGTGTTTAAAGTGCTTAATTTTCTCGAACATAGTTTGGTTACGTTGGTAACGAGGACGGACATGTCCGTCCTCGTTACCAACGTAACCATTGATCTCCATACTAGTCCATGTTTAACTAATGGTAATGCAATTTCAGTGAAAAAGTGTTTGTTCTTTATTATTCTATTAAATACAGGGTTTATTTATACATATTGTCCTCCTTAAAGATTTCTGGAGCAAAGAGTTTCCATGTCTGTCCCCGTTACATACGTAACCAGTAACACTTACCACTTAAAAAGTGGTGATAGGTGAAAAGAACCATCTTCCTGCTCTCAGGAAAAAATTGAGACTACCAATCAAACAAAATAACACAACAAAAATTTATTCTTAGAGGACTTCAAATTTCACCACCTTTGTAACACTTTTATACCCCTTTATTGTAGACAAGCGCACGTAGTTGTTCTCTTTTGTGCAATTAATACATACATATTTATAGAGGAATTACCTCTCAAACAAATTTCGAAGGGGAAGCTGTTGTATATTTACTCTAGCTGTGGCAAATGGCTATTTACTTCACTTTCCCTGTACAGATCCTTTACTAAGTGTCGCCGGTCCAGAATTGTGCAACAAATGATAATCCTTGACATGACTTACCATCTTTAATGTTGTTCTAAAACAGGGTTTCTCGAGTGCTTTCGGCTGTGGGATACATTGCCTCGAGTTTTATTATTGTTGTAGTAGCCAGCAGGAGCAATTCCAGGATTAAGAGAAAAGGGCTCATTCTTGACGGAAAAACCCACACATAAGAGCTAGAATGTGCTTGCACAACAGGCATTGGCTATCATTGGGATTTTCAGTTTGTGTGGTGGTTTTTGTAATGGGGGCACTGTTCAGTAGGGATTACAACCCACCTCAGCCCCACCAAGGTTGGGGCTGAGGTGAAAATTTTAACATTCTAAATGCGCTATATAGCAGGAAAATTATTATTATTAAGTAACACTTCTATAGCGCTCACTTCTACCAAAGAGTACTCAGCGGCACTTTACAATCATTACAACACAGTAAGATACAAATAAAGTAGTGAAAAAAGAGAAAAGATCAAATGTTACTTAAAAAATGCACTCGTCAATGCAAATTTCTCACCATAGTTTCTCGTCTCCCCTGTGTGTGTTACCAGTATGGTGGGAAATTTTGGCAACCCAACCATCCTAGATTGTAAGAAATTGTACTCTTGAAACACAAATTTATCAATAGAACAATGTGTCTACCATGCATGGGTCACCAGTAGGGCAGAGAAATTGGCATCCCGAATGATTTAGATTGGAGGATATCCCTCTTTAGTTAAGCATAATCTTGTAACTAGACTTTTTGCATCCACCATGTGTGAATCACCAGTTAGCCTATTGAAGAAAATGTGGCATCAGAATGCTCCACCTTACACTCAGAAAATTGTACGAAAAAAATATCCTGGCTCCTCGAATCTTCCACAGGCCACAGTAATGGATGTTGCGGGCCCTAAAGAGCCCACGGGCCACCACCTGAGAACCTAGGTTCTAAAGCATTGAGTGTTGGTTGAGTGTTGTTTTGTTTCTCCATGAACTTTTATCATTTATTTATATCCTTGCCTGTCATCTTGTAGGGTACTAAATTGGCTTGGGTCAGATGCGGCTGTATTTCCAGAGAAAAAGGATGGAGGTGCAGTCTTTACTTCAACTCCTCTGGAGATTCTAGAGACAGGGGGAAGAGAGGTAAGTGGTAAACTACATGACTGAGTGCAACATCTCTTAGTTTTTTAAAAAGTTTCTGGATGATTTCATTTCCTCAAAATACCTCTTCTGTTATTATATTTCTGTTGCAATGAAGGTGTATCGTGTGAGGTCAGGGCATTTTCAGTGGCCTTGCTGCTGCACACAGCACATGTGCAGTACCGTAATAGTTTTATGGCATGTGAGGGCAGGATCTTAGATACTGTTATGATGCAATGAACACTGAATGGATAAAATTTACAACAAATCATATGATGTACTATGCAGTGTCATTTTCCAAATACCTGTATGTGTCCAGCATAAAAGGGCATTAGTTATTGCCAGTATAAATTTATATATCGAAATGCTCTTAATTAGAAGTAGAGGCTTCACACAACAAATATTTGTGAATAAATTTTTAAGTTAATACAAGATTACTCCATGGTTTAACAGTGATATAGCAATATTTTCACTGTGAAATATCATGGGAGATACCCTCGAGGAAGACGAGATTTGTTAAGTTCAACGGATGTTTCATTATAGAGTCAGGGCAACTACGTACGCTCATTTAAAGACAGTTTACCGTGAAAACAAATATCTCCAGCTTTTCAATAATCAACTCCTTTTCCCCCCAGTCACTGCCACAGACTGTTGATGCCTTAAGTGCAGCTCCTTCACATGAACTCAGCATGGAAGAACCCCCAGTAAATCTTACCCCAGGGGAGCTTGCTGGTGTTCCCACCCTGCAGGACCCTACTGCTGCTGAACCCATGGTGATGACTCAAGTCCAAGGGGCCTTGGTACCACAAGGTAGTGTCATAATGGAGATGGAAGATGGTACTTTCATGGCACAGACCCCTGATGGAGCCACTATGGAAATACAAGCTCCTGAGAATATGACCCTGGAAACCTTGAGTGAACTTCTGGATCAGGCCACTGGGGTCTTTGAATCATCCTCTGAAGTTGCCAGTGATGGTACCCTCATGTCTACCTCAGAAGTCTTGGGTGAGAAGCAAGTCATTCCAGAAGATGCTGTGAGTGTTTCTTACTCTATACACTTTGTTTGATGAATGACTCACTCCTGCTTTTCTGGGCATGGTCAGTCAAAGGTGGATCATTGACCAATGACAGTGTGACTTACATTCGCCTAACTGAACTGCCGTTGTAAGCCACGAGTGAACAAAGGTTTAATATATTGTACCTCACATGTCATTCACCTCTAAAGCCATAGATGAGTCATTGTGGATCAGTTGTTACACTCTGTGGTGCAGTAGTGTAGGCAATCAGTTTTGTGATGTGTACATCAGTCAAAATTACAAATCGTGTATCAGTTCAGACTCAGGGGTCTGTCATTTCACATGAGATGTTTGTCACAGAACTGACTGAGGGGTGCATCAATCTTCATGTTTTATTCATGAAGCTCTGAGCAATGATGCATTTCCTCCAGGGAGACTGAGGTGAGTCAAGTGACAAGTGACAAATGTTCCAGGATATCAAGAAAATAAAAAGGGGGGGGGGGGGAATGAGCTTTGCATGGTGCAATAGAGAACCAGGGATTAATATGTCAGCAAACTCTGGCAGGTTTGGAGTGAGGTTAACCTTTCTCATCCGATCAATTAACAGTTTTCCTATCAAAACAACATTTTGTGTATATTTTAAAGAGAAGTAAATAATATCATCTAAAAAACTGCATGCAATAAAGCAGCAGTTGTAAAGAAGTTCATCATGTGGTGTTCTTTCTGGAGAAATGGCCATTGCATTTTTTGCAGCCAAGGATCTGGCCAGAGAACCTTTTCAGCCTTCATTTGGTTAGCCACCCCAGACTCCTCCCCAAGCAAACACAAGTTAAAAAAGTAACATGTCCAGAACAGTAACCTTTATTTCAAAGTCATTGGTATGTGTACAAAATGAATCAGTTTTTGTTCCTGTTTACATCTTAGAAGGTTGAAAATTGAAAATTTGTTCAAAAAGGGGGAGGAGAGCACCCTCCCCTTAGACCAAGTCCCCAGAGAGCAGAGTATGGCATTTCCAGTCTGAGATCTTCATTGAAGACTATAGTTGCAAAAGGGAGTTGCTTGTAGCTAAACTGTTGTCAGTCATGATGTCACAGAACTCCAACTCGAGCTTTATTTTGTGATTCTTTTTAAAGTGGTTCATTTTGTTATTTATTTTTCTTTTTAGGCAATAAAAGAGCCTGAAGTTTTACAACCTGCCAACCTCCCAAGGACTATAATTGGTAAGTGAATGGGCTCAGTATTTTTGTCATTGTAATCAAACCCCACACTCACATCTGAAAAAATTATGTGGCAACATACATCGTTAGCTGGTTTAAGTTTAGTTTAAGGGTGAATGTCTTCATCCCTCGTAGTTCACATTTTCCAACAAAGATTACTTTCAGCCCTTCCCCCAATCTGAACAGCTGTTTTGCACCTCACGTGCAACAGTCTGATTGCACAAGGCTGCTGAAAACAGACACTACAGCAGTTTGCCATCCTTTCCAAGACAATCTTCTCATCATCTAATGTAATTTGCCGGTTTGTTGTACAACTGTCAGCTACATCTCACAGATCTGCACCTACTTTAGGCCAATCAGATTAGCTTACAAGCATGTGGGGGCACATTTTTAATTTTTCCCCTTTCATGTCTATCAAATTGTGGTGAACCAATTACAAATATTGTGGATGTTACTGTGAAGATATGTTGTTGCTATGAGCGTCTGCCTTTAAAAGAATTTTTATTGCCATACTAGCTGTCTTGATGGGTCCTTCATTCTTCTCATCGTTTCTTGAGTGTACAAAATGTACTCCTCCTCTGGATCCCCTTTCCCCTCCCACAGTTCCAAAAAACATGGCAGGTGATGATTTTTGGCTAACCATCATCATTTATAAATTTTGAAAAAGTGCTTGTATGTATAGATTTTTGACCCCCTCCAACATGAACATTTGTGTGCTTATGAAAACTTATGATGAAGAGGTTGGTCGATCCCAAAGTATTGTCATTTTAATTTGCTCTGCAAAGTTATCAATTTGTAGGATGTTATGTTGAAATTCCTGATTACAGACAGTAATTAAGTTTCTTTGTTTGCATTGCAACTCACCAGTTCCCTAGTTACTACAAATTAATGGAATTCTGTAAGGCTGCATTCCAGTGATATGTAGGGAAATTGTTATCAACTGTAAAATCATGATTTTGCAGTTATAGACTGTTGTGTAGGGTACCTTTCTTTGTGTTTTCTATCATTTGAGGGGTTGGTAGAATGTTTACAATCACTTTAGCTCAAGAAACAGGTATTTACAAAATATTGTACTAATTGTATTGCTCATACAACTACTCAAGGTTATCACAAGAAAAAAATGTTAAGTAGCATTCTGCATCAATAATTTGATATTTATCTCATCTTTTGCCTCCTGAATAGGAAATCTGCAAGTAAAACGAAGTATAGAACTGTCCAAATCTAAGACCAGTAAGCCAACAACAGTTTTGTTGCAGACATCATGAGGGTCTCTTCCGAGGCATACACAAATTTGATGGCGGGGGTCCCTCAAAATCAAGAATCAGCTTTAATGAGCATTCAATTTCCATTACTGTGAAAGTGCTGCACCAGTGGTCTTGCTTCGGAGAACTGAACGGATTTATCAACATGCCCAGGGATTGGACAGCTCCAGAGTCTCGCACCAGACTTTTGCTATTTTCCAGGAATCATTTGAGAATAGTAGGAAAGTGTCAATACTGTTTCGTTGTTGAGTCATAAAGCCATTACTTGTTCTCAGATGAAAGGTTTGCCACATTTGCCAGTTTGCTAACTAATAATTTTCACTGCCAAATTTGGGTTTTATTTGCCAGTAAAATATTTAACCCTTAAACATTTGTTCATTATTGTGTTACCACAAAAACATTCTCATATTGGTCACAATGGCTAATGGCTGGAATACACCTGTTTTGTGTATATTCAAGTCTAACCCTTGTGATCGGTATAAAACAGTCCAATAAAACAGAAAACTATTTTGTGAGCAATCAGTGATATTGGTATATCCGTAACCTTACCATATATCTGTTTGCAATGATCTTTTAACAACAGAAAATCAGGAGAATATGATTCCGTCCTCCTTATCATAATTTCAAGTTTCAAACCTGCTACCTGTGACGGGATAAGTATATCTTTGATAGACAATTCAAAAAGTGAAACAGACTGCACATGCACTGGTTTTTCAGGTGTCATATTTCATGCAACTATGAATAATTTCTTCAGGGAAGTCATTTCACTGACACTGCAAAGCAAATTGTTGCTTCAAGCAAGTCACTGACTCCTTTGCTGCTGTAGTCTGGCACTATATTCAAGATTTTAGGTCATATGATGTAGGAACTTCCTGTGGGAGAGTTTGATTGTCAAACCCAGTCAGCAGGTAAAGAGAAGTATTCTGAACAGAGAATTTTAATAGCATTACTCCTTGATTTATTGTTACAGTTACTGCCAAATTTGATTCGTTCATTGTATTTTGGCAAAAAACTCATGCTGCTTCGTAGATGTGGTGTGAAGGTTTTCTGTGGCAGGTTTGATGTATAACACTAACTCTTGGGGGCCATGAAATTATGATGGTCTCTTCAGGGACTAGCAAAGAGGCTTCAAAATAAGTCCATCCTGGGAAATGAGTAGTGGTATGGACGGACTACTAAAATGTTGGAATAGAATAATTACCAGGGAGTAAAATTTTTCCTGACATGGATATTCTAGTTTGGTAAGTGAGCAGTAGTGTGACCTGAAGGCCATGTAAGTGGTACAAGTGCCAAACCTTTTCAAAACTGAAAATGTTACCACTGTTTTAATGACATTTTCTCTAAAGTTGGCAGCATACCATCGTTTGTCACTAATGTCTCAGTGTCCTGATAAGCAGGCAGTGGAGATGGCAACTATCTGTATTAAAGTTGTGCACAGACTACCGCTAATGGGGACCAAACCAAGACCACCCAAAAAAGTCAGTTTGGGGTAATCTCAGACCAATGTCTAGGTGGTCTAGAATGGTCTGATCCTTTAGGACAAAAACAGAATCTCCCACCCCACCCCCAAAAAAGCTTTGTGTAGATTAAATGCTAAACTTCAAGGCCCAGATTAACTTTCTCTGGTGTACCAAATGCCAAAACCAAGGGTTCTGACATAAAAGTCATAAAGACCAGATACATTGTTCAAGTCTCTTTGGTGAGTTGTAGTGGGGTAATCTCATTAACAGGTTCACATGATTATTGCTGTTATTTTTCTGCATATTTTGTGATTTTTTTCAATTGCAATCATGGAGAAAATCCTATCATTGCTACTTCTTCTGTTCCTGGCAACCTTGATCTGGTTTTATCTTGGTTGGTTTTGGGTGATGTATGAACTTTATCAGTTTCGGGGTTTGGCTTATCCTTAAACTGATGAAAATATCATCAGGTAGTCTGAGATATGTCCAGGAGTTGCTTGTGTGGGAATCAAAACCCGAGCAGCAGGCACCTTCTATTTGTAAGTCGTGAAACAAAGAATCAAATTAATCAGAACTTGGAGGGTTTACAGTGGCTGTAGTAGGTTGAGGTTTGAAGCATCAGAGAAAAATAGCATACCTTTTAGAAGCATCCCATGAGCAATTCTCCCATTCTTCAGGAGAATTAATATTAGACTGGGTACATTTTGATAACTGAACATGTTGATAATCAGTAAACAAAACTGAAATGAATTTAAATTTGTTGCCGCATTCACCAAAAAAAAAAAGAAGAAGAAAACTCAACGAGACCTTCTAAAGACAGTACCTGTAACTTCTGGATTTCCCTATTTCCGAGTCAAATTTTACAGCTTGGGAGGTAAAACGTTGGGAAACATTAGCCACCTTGTATAAAGTTGTAACAAGCAATGAGTCATGCTGTAATTTCCATCATGTTTTTTCTGTCATAAGCCTCAGAAAGTGAACTCCATTTCCACATATTACTATACCTTGGCAGAAATCGTTTTATGTAATTTATAGAGCATAGCAGTTACAAGCTTGTTCAATTTAGTCAACTTTTGGAAAGTGTGAAGTGATTTGGTTACAATTTGGTCATGTGACTTGATTTTGTCAAATCTCAAATTGTTTTTAGATGGCCTTTCCAAATGTACAGTAAATACTGAGCACTGAGCTGTGCTTCTTTCATATATTCTTGTACATAATATAAAAGAATATTTGCAAGTCTATTAAAAATAAAGACATAAAAATGAAACGTGAACTTTTAACTTCTGTCTGTGTATTATTTGCCCTTACATTATTAACATTATACATTAATGATTCAGTAACAACACCTCGTGCGATATAATCTCCCGTGAGTGCAATCACTGAAGAAATGGAACAATATTGTTATATACATCCCTACTGTGTAATAAAATACAGCATTGCAAGGAATACTCTGAAAGGTCACTTAAAATTGTGGCTTCCTTTCAGACTGACAGAAATTGTACATTTGAAATGCATGGAACTTCATGTCCACAGTAATGATGTCACATAATGTCCAATTTTCTTTTGCTATTATAAAACCTTGCACATCGTCCCATACAAAGTGCATTATAAATCTCAGAATACATTCTTTTTAATACAGCTAATCTAGCATTCTTTAATTATCAATACTTCTTCAAACCATCTCTACTTAAACCACTATTCATAATGTACAAAACCTGGGAAAAAAAATTTAAATATGCAGAAATGTAGTTCCTGGGGAAACTTTCTTCAACTGAAATGCACACTTTGACAACTTGGAAAAATTGGTGATGTACTTGATAAAACCAGAGAAACTGAAGTAAGGGAGAATGCTGACAGAGTATCGCTGTGTGTTTAATCGGTAAATTTACAAAAATAGGGTGCTTCTGCTGTACAGCAAAAAGCCAGATCATTTGTTTGTCTCCTTACACTGTGTGTGTTGAACTTACGAAGTTGCATGTCATTTTATCCATTTTCGAAAAGATTAATTTTTACAACAGAGCTAAGTCATGATGCCTCTAAGTTATGTTACATATTTCTGACTTTGAAAACTTGTAGTTCCTCCACCAATAACTGGGGGAAAAGCAGCAACTTTATGTTTGTACTTTGTGCCGTCACTTTCGAATAGAAAGCTAGATGAGTGGCTTCAGTCCAGATCGCAGGACACCGTTCTCCCTTATTTCAAGTTCTATGGGTTAAATATGTATACCCTCCTCATTCCAGTGTAAGGCAAGAAGAGAAAAATGCTAAGATGTCTGCTGCCCCTTCAACAAGGTTTTGGGGGTACAAAAATCAGAAAAGATTAAAAGCAATGGCAAACAAAGGAATTTCATTAATGGGGGAGGGGGAACACAAATGGCATTTTGTAACAGGCAGATTCCCATTCCCTCAATATTATCTAGTGGAAGTGCCATCACAGACATTTCTTGGCTCAAAAAATGTACACCTCGGGCAATGAGCCTTCCAAAGCCTTACAAAGTTGCAAAAACAGCAGGATGACAAGCTGAAAATGCTGCACATCTGCAGAGCAGGGTCCAGGAGATGGATGGTTCACTAGCTCAAAAATACCAACTCCTAACCATAATCCTACCCTAGGGTGATACTTAACTGATTCAAACCTTAATTCTGTACCTAGCCCTAATCCTAACCATAGCTCAAACCTACGTAGATTTTAGTCTAGCAGATCTTTGGTATAGTACACCTTGGGTCTGGTGCCCCTCCCCCTTTCTGCATGAATCAAACAATTCTGTTACAAAAATATCACATGATTTAAAAGAGCTAATCATGAATTAGGATACTAGGGTATCCTAATTCAATTTGGGGTGACTGAAGTTTTTCTTTTCCATCAAAAACTACAATGAACATTTCTGCAAAAACTTCAGCAAAATTAAAAATAAACAAAACTATGACTTTATCTATATTACCAATAAAAGGAAGTTCTTGCCTAATTATATCCACTACCACTTCTGTGTGATTAAAACCTTCGCACTGAAACATATCTACCATTGGAGTTGGAGATACCGCAGGATGTTTTGAGAACTGAAAGATATGAAATGGATACCACACAGTATGGAAGTGTTATCTTCAAAGGCTAAAGCAGTCACCCCAACCTAGATTTCTAAACATCACCTGTGTTTACTGCAGCCCTTTCTGTCTCTCTGCATTAATGCAATCTCCCAGAATGCCCCACACCACTATCAACATTAATAAACAACTCTCAGATTCTAGTATCTGATATAAAATTTGATTATAAATCTTAACAAAACCTGGGGCTAAACTTTTAGTATTAACTGCAAAAATTTGTTAAAAACTCTTGACATCATGTTAGGCACATGATGCTTTTATCTGCTTCACGCTGTGATATTTTTGACAACCCACCAATAAGGGGCGGGTGAATGAAACCTACATTAAATCAATTTGATAAATGAAACAATTGCACTGAATCTATGGTAACATGTGAAAATCACAATACTTTCACTGTTCACTGGCAGACCCACAGCAACAGAAGAATGAGTGGGGGGGGGGGGGAGGGAGAGGAGGGAGGGTATTTTCTGACAGTGGCCCAAATTTTAAGTAAACCTCCAAACTATGTTTAAAATATATGGTGTCATCAATGTATGATGGAGCCATGCAAACCTTCCCCTTCCCCATGCCAAAAGTTATGCTCCTCCGAACATTGTCTCTCCATGACTGGCATTCTGGTAACGTGTCCACTCACTCTGAACAACAATTCTCAATGTGTGAAATGCCTTATTTGTCTCTCCCTCCATTTAATGCCGAGTCATGTTCCTTCTCTGAGGAGAGGTTACAATATTAAGGTGTACAACAAGACTTTATAAGGTAAACCAAGTTATGATCCTTACTGAAACCTCTGGTTTAGCTTTGGGTCAGTTTAGATAGTACTTCAGATTAGTGACATCTCTCTCCCAGGACAATCACTGGACTTAAAGGGCGTAAGCAGTCGCCCCAAACTTAGTTTGAAGCAACAGCTAAATCCCACAAATATCCTCTTATTTCCCTTTCAAGTATCCTTCATGATATTTCAGGACATAAATATTGCATTTCCAAGGTAACCAAGGAGTTAGTCTGGAATTTCACAATTCAGTGAGAAAAATGTTATCACATGGTTCTCAAGAGCCATTCATGAAATAGGATACCCTAGTACAATAATTCAAATTGGGGTGACTGCATCTTCCCTTTCACCGTATTTGCTACAAACATCCAGCCAACTCTCTTGAGTGGGGCTGCTGGTTTTGCAGAAACATTTCCATGGGCATACGAGTTAAATAAAGGACCTGGATTGCAGCAGCCCCTACCCCACCCCACCCCCTGCCAAAAGTGTGTCACTTCCAGCAAAAAAAAGCCATTTTCAGAGCAAAAATATTGTTTGAGGGTAATATCGATGTTATGATTATTACCATCTAAGAAAATTTTCAGGGCAGCCATCTCCTCCCTTCCTCCCGGTCCCCACTGAGAAAATCTCTTCCCAAATGCCTATGAACTGTTCTATACTTCACATCTTTATACTCACTTCATGGAGTTAATTATTTCATACCAACAACAATTTTGCCTAAAGCTGTCTGAATATTAAAGATACTATCTGCATACGATTTCATTTTTACAGTTCTTTAACAACTTCAAGTATTAACTAGCACCAATGTATGCTACTTAAACTGAGATAAAACAGTAAACAGCACTCTTGGAAAATGTTTGAGATGGTATTTCTTGGAATGGTGACTCACATCCAATGGGCTCCATTGCCCTGACCGACCAACCACAGATTCTGTGAGTCGGTCATGTAAAGACACACTTATCACTTTGATGTAATTTTTTTATATATATTTCAGAGGAAGTGTAAATATGCTAAACAAGATTACAGAAGCAAAGATATTGTGGGAATGAAAAGATATACTTCCTTGGGGAAATATCAATCATATTAACTTTAACATGGGTTCAATATGATTTGCTCTGCCCTGAAGAGCCACATCCTTCTCAGGATTTGTTACTATATTGCAGAAACTGTTAGGGACCATTATATTAAAGTTCAGATCCACATATCTTAAGAGGCATTGCAAGGTTGTCTTGATGGACACTTCACATCCATCCCCAACAGCCTCCCCCTTTTAATCACCACTACTTATACTGCCACACAGTGACAGGCTTCCCTTGGTCTGCAGTCTGACCCTTTCTTCCAATTTTACAGTCCAATTATGGCAGTTAATACTGACCAACCACCATTATGTGCAATCATGGCATAAAATATTCGGATACCAGTAATGCATGCTAAGAGGTACAGTACAAAATGATTTCATAAAATACTGAGAGTTTTTACACATGCCAAAATCACCCTAGATAATGCTCATAGTATGTAGAAAGTGAAGGGAATGACAAAGAAAAGAACATTACCAAATTTCAAGATATGAGTTCTATAAATAACATTCAAGTGCCTCTCCATGATCATCAAACACCTTTCTCGGAAAATCCATCCATCTGTATTAAGCTAAGTCTTAAAAGTACAGTTAGAGCATAGCTAGTTAAGCAACTAATCCATTCTTAGAGTGACAGTGAAAAACAATGGAGGTCATGACAAAGGGGTTGGGGGTTTTGGGTACAAGGGTGTGGAACTCAGGCAGGAGGGGCCCCATTTATGTTCAGCTGTTTTCTACACCCATAATAATGGGGAGCTAAGTTTAACTCCTTGTAGCTCCTCCTCCCCAACCTACATTTGGCCCTGAAGTTCAAATAGGCTAGAGTGCCTTCAAGTTTTGGTACAAACTACCATTTCATGAGTTGTATTGTACTGTAATGATTCTAAACTTTCTACATGTTAATCAGTAATAATGCCATACACGTAGCATTACAACAATGCACTCGGGATAAATGTCACTTTTCAAAAAGTTTCACTTTTAATAAGGAATGATTAATTACTATTTCAGCATTTCAAAACCTATGCTGGCAAAATCTCGTTAACGAGAATGGTGTATTACTACAAAGAGCTTAACAAAACAACACATTTTGGCCAAATCCATTTGGATTTAGCCCAACAAGTTGCGAAAAAGCGCCATCAGACATATTACCATACTCATCAAAATAGTCCACACAGAACAAACAAAAGATTTCAGCAAGACAAAGAACTAGTGTTCCTGTGCTCCTCCCCTCCCCTTCCCAAACCTCATTACATCCCCAACCCCATCCCCCACCCCCTGAAGTAAAGAATGAGGAAAATAAATAGTCATTCTACTCTTCAGTTTAGACTCTTGTTTATATAAGCAGAGGAAGAGGTATACTAAGAACTTATTTCAGAACAAATAGGACAAAATAATGACATTCTTGCCATAAATAACTATTCCTTCAAATCCTATGCACCTTTGAAAGGTATTAACTATTAAGCGCTACTATAGAATACATATCTGAGTTTTTTCTCTTTTTAGAGAGAAAAAGGGAAAAAAAATTATCTGTTATTTCTCTTCTATCAAAACTTTTAGAAGGAATGTACATTGCACTTTTTATATTCTCCCTATAAATGGTCACAGCAAGTATTTTTCTCTGAAACTATTGATTTTTATCACTTAAAAGCACATTCTCATTGCCAAGGAAATTTTCCTAGCAGGTCAACTGAGTTTCTCCCAGTCCTTTCACTTGTGTTCATGCAGAAATTTGAAAATGAAATTCTGTGACACAATTAGGATTTTCCATGACCACTTATTACACATTTTTTCACATTCAGGAGTGTATTAACATCATCCTGACCTGTAGTTACATTGGAACCAACCCAAAAGGTATTTTCATCCTTCTGGTTCCTCGTCCTTTCACTTTGTGTTTTGCCAAATTATAGAAAATATGCTGCCACTGAAGCAAAGGAAGATATAAACTGAAGCTTAAACTGAAAATAATAAAAGTGATGTGAATTTATGTCATCTACAAGATGGCCTCCATCTTCAGTCACATGCAACTAATTCACTCACTTTATAAGTGATAAGTCATACTGACAATCTGCCTCCATTTTTTAACAGCAATAGCTAAATCGCATGCATCCTGTGTGAGTTGTGCAAGATTCTAAGACTTTTCCACGACTTTTCCCTTGAATATGAACAAGCAAAATTAAATGTTACAGAACTGCGATGCATGCTGAGAGGGCAGAATTTTTGCTGTATTATTTAAGTTCACACATATCTCTGTATTAACATCATGGTTTTTGGGATCATGCAATCACGGGAAAAAGAAACAGGTTTTGAAGAAAACGTTATCTGAAATGTTCATCTCTTAAACTTGGACTGAAAGTGTAATGAGAGCAAATACCATCAGAAAATTGATGATAAAAGTATTAAGGAAGTTTACCATTTGCCTGGGTAACAGTGTCACAGATTATTTCTCGAACAGCGAAAAAAATGTTAGCAGTCATTGGTCAATCAGTGTAATGACAGTAGGCCAATAAGAGTGTGCCACTTCAAAAATACAAAAAAAAACTGGCTACTAACATTTTTATTCAGAATACAACATTTTAAAAATTTCGAAAAAATCGTCTCTTATCTTCTTCACCTCGCTGGTGTTTCTTTCAATTGCATATGGTCACTTCCAACAAAATATTTTTTTAACAAATTTAATGAGCTCCAATGCTACGTCTCATACTTCATGAACTTCCCGAACAAAGTGCCAGCTCAAAAGTTTGCTGTAAGTTGTTCCTGCTTCAGTCGTACACTTTCTCAAACATTTCGTGGATGTGTCATGATTCCTCACTCACAGTTTGTTATTTCTCGTGTGGTTCCGTTCCCTGATATCCATCCGTATCATAGTTGTCAATCAGTTGCTGACAGTCCTGGGTGGGTACCATCATTATCTTACACATTAACCTTCTATCTCACTTCTCAATTTCCAAAGCAAGCGACAGCCTTGCTACCGTATCATCTACCCCAATCAAAAACAACCATGAAGCTCAGGTTTCGGTTTCTTACAAGCTGAATTCATCATTTTTGGCATTTGTTCAGAGAAACACTATTTTAGCCTTTTTGAGATTCTCTCAGTAGATACAAAACTAGGTACAAATTGAATATTCTCCTTCTTTTCTGCACTCTGTCTGAATCCAGTTGACTTCTGACCGTGACTTGGTTCATCACCACCATGTGATGTTCTGTTGAACAAAGAGCTCTTTGACTCGAAAGTGTCCCAGTTTACTCCAAATCAATGTGATAGTTTCAAACGGACTATCTGTTTAATGAGGCATGATCTTCTCCTACCATGGAACGGATAATTAAAGCAAGTTGAAGCACCATGTTAAAAGCCAAGCCTTGAGTATTTCCACTTTTAGTTCGAAAACTACTCCATGGCACAATGCTTCATGTTTTCAAATTTATTGCTCATCTTGATCGCTAAATTTAGATTGCTCTCAGTCCCGGGGCTATCTGTCCTCCAGTGACCTGAGCTGACTGGTCATCCAGATGCTATGTTTGAAGACACTTCCATCACCTAAGCTACAGTATTCATAGTCAACTCTAGACCAGTATCTTACCAACATTAACACATCTTATCTCTTCTCTAGTGCCACAAGGCTTTTTATGATGCAGACAAGTTCCATACCAAAAAGTAGCCATTAGTTATTTCTGCTCACACAATTAAAGTTTTTCACTCCACACTATTGAGGATCTTGTATGTAACATCAGAGTGCAATGAGAATGTTCTGATAGATATGATTGACCCCTCCCCTTCCCCAGGGTCCTACCCACATCAATGGGGTCACAGTGCTGGTCCTGAAGGGTCCTCCTCCTGTCCTCACGTATTATGGTTGGTCTCTTGCATCATCTTCAGATCCCCCTTCTCCTCACCTTCCTCTGCATGTCCATTACTCTCTTTCAAGGCATTTTGTTTCAGCATATTTGCTCTGTTGGGACAATTAAATATTATTTCAATTTGTAAAATATGTCACAATATGATTTTTTACTGAAGAAGTAGGGCGACATGACTTTTCATTTCAAAGTTGAGACGGAACATCTGAAAAAAGTAAACTTCCATAATTCACCAACTCTGTGACATTACAGAGGAAGGTTGCGGGAAGGACTGATTAATGAGTATGGCAAAATTTTGCCCTAAGATGATGATACTAAGCAGAACAAGAACACGAATGATAAGTAGAGGGTAATATCTCTATTGGAAATCATTCTCTAGCAAAAAAACTAACATTTTGCTTAATTCCTTTGCTGGCTTTATCTTTTATCATTTCATCATACAGGAATCCCAAATTGAAAACAGAATTAGTGAATAAAAGGAGAAAAAATAATGCACAATAAGAAAAGTTATTTATCATCTGAGGCACTTAAGGTTTTATGGTTATTGTTTAACTTAACAGAAGCACACACCTAAGACATTTGACAGTCATCATCTTAATGACTGAATTCTTGCAAAAATATGTAAGATGTGTTTGTCTTTGGTTAAATCCCCACCAGCAATCGAGAGAGCAATGACCATTTAATCTCATCACTCTTGTATCTTTTCTTTCAATATTACTGCTTGATGCTGAAAAGCACCCGAAGGTACAATAGCTGAAACGGTGAGAGAATTAGACAGTCCTGAGTATTCCATGATTAGAAACCTAATATAATTGTGTCAAGTATTATTAGATGCTAATGTAAACATACACAATCAGAATGCCAAACAAAATGCTCTGTTCGGTGGTTTATGGTCTGTGAGCGATTTAACGTTTAGATATTTTAAAAATTTTGTCTCCCAAATAGAGGAAATGAAATCTATTCGTGAATAAGTAGCAGGAAAAAAATAAGGCTAGCGACAGAGTTGCCAGACCCTGGATTTATGCCAAAGATCTTGGAAATTTATCACCTGTCTGTGAATTGTGCTCATAACATTTTTATTTCCTCAATCTTTCTTTTACCTTTTCATATGGAAATAGGGTCAAAAGGGCTCCGGGTCAATGAAATGTCTGATTTGTTTCTCGTATTTGTTTAATTCTTTGTTAATATGGAGTAGAAGTGACAGTTTGGTGATCTATATATTTTAGGAAACGATTTTGGAAATTTTTGAAAACATCCACCGGCATCCCAGGCAAGCACTCTATTCATCTGACAAAGTTACTAAAAACTTACTTATCTCTGTTATAAACAACAAACTCTTGACTCAGGTCTGTGAGGCGGGATTGGAGCTCATCATCCTGGTAAGAGATAGATAAAATATATATTATGTTACGTCTGGTTTGTGTAAATATGACGTAATTTGGGTGAGAAAGACTTTGCTTTAATACAGGCTAAAAATGTTGGAACAATAATTTGCTGATGGGTAAAACACTGTTTCGATTTAATTGTGCCCAGTGAAATATCTGGAAAGTGTTGCTCACTACAGAAAATGAGCCAATAAGGAATTTAGAAAAATGCTAACATGACATGAAACTCCTTTTAGTCCACATTCTTGTAGAAGTTGACCACAGTTAATCAGGCTTGCATCAGAACAAGGTAACTGAACTCCAGCTCTATCAGCACAATGTGCACTCAAGCGAATAATGACTTGTGGTGCTTAATAAGTAGTTTCAGTAGCTACTAGGGCTTGGCCGGATCATATATCCGGATTGAGCATGGTTGTGAAGATACAACTCACTGGACTAAAATCACAGAATGTGAAAGTTACTGACCATCACTAAAAAGACTTTCCCGGGCTGTGGGTGACTACTTGGGACTGGCTTGTGGGCATTTTCATGGCATGAAATTTTTAAGAACAGATACCTAGGGCTGAGAGAGACTAGTCCCATTAAGAACCTTTTCACAAGCATCGTATAGGAATTGCCTTGACCATACATTTATGAAGTTAAGATATTTGGAGGCACAGATATTTTGAGGCACACAGGAATTTTTTGTTAGGGGTGGGGGAAGGGGCTCGAGCTCTGAATTTCAGTCTTTGTGACACCATCAAAGTGGGTTGCCATATTTGGTTGGTATGCTGCAAACAAAGAAATTTTATCTTTAAAATATTTCCTAAGTGGCTAGAAATGACACATCCCAAGACATCATATGACATACATCAGCCCCTACCCCTGCTGACAAACCATAGCTAAAATGTTTTTTGAGCAATTTTAAAAGTTTGACTGACAACTTCCCTCTCCCCCCACAGGTGTGCCATGGCTGGCATGGTGTATCTTCCTTGCTTGTCTCTGGTTATCATAACATTTGAAACATCCACAAACATTGTTGCAAAGAAAGCACATTAGTTTTCAGAGTAAACACTGGTATTTCACAGCGCAATATGGCATCTGCATATATCATTACATTAATGAGAAAACAAACAACACCATTTCATATGACCTCATTTTGTGTTTGCCCTGCTATATTTGGCATACATTTGGCATACAGAGGGTTAAGCAAAACAAAAGCTTTGTTTAGCTTAGTGACGGTGTGCTGATAAAAATAACACAAGATCAGTCACAACACCAATACAGGATTTTGCCTTTTTAAGTTTTTCGTTGTGCACAAAGACCACAACCTGGTGCACAAATACACAACTGTGTCTCACACTTCACTCCCACATGATGCCTTTTCTTGAATTGCCATTTAAAACCTGATTTGGGTTATCCAAATGAGTCTATATGCTGGACTGACAGATGCCAATAACGTTTTAGAGCTTCCACAACTTTTTTGATTATTACAAAAGGAGCTGATAACATCGGGACCGTACGTGTTATGTAAACGGATTCTTTCTATCTTAATGTCTGTTCTTAATTCTCTTCAGGAAGGGAGTTACCTAAAAGTAGCTTAATTATAAGAACAGTGCAAGCATTCTAGTTTTTTTCCTTCAAATGTAACAAAAGTGAATGCTGCATGCAAACAAGTAACAATACTATGCTAACAGGGTGATCAGATTGATCTGAAGATCTTAATTCAATGTCAGTTTTACAAATTCAAGATTTCAAATCACAATTTAGCATTTCGGTCAACTTGGAATATCCAACTGTGAAAAAAAATTACGATGGAAATGTTTAACTACCAAACTGCTTCATGACAAGGTTTGAATTGTCAGAATAACCGAAAAGTCATGAAATCTAACTAGACACAAAAAAACACACATAATTGTGGTTCATATCATACACTAGGAGCCTCCCAACATGAAGCTGTGTTCCATACGTCCATACGAGCTTCTCTCACACACTCGCAGTCACTAAGCAATAAAAATTACCACCTCCAGGCCTGATTATTCTTTAACATTAAATCAGATAAAAAGAACGAAACCCTCATCAGCGGTACACATACCACTTCTCGACTCCTGGACCCTTGCTTGGCTAGACGCTTCTTCTTTTTGTGAAGTGGTTTGGCCTCTATGATCATTTCTTCTAGTTCAAAGGTTGGATCACAATTTAAATGATCTTTCTGTTACAGAAAATAAAATATGTGAGGTAAGCATACTGCAAATTCACGATTAAAGGTTGGGAATAGTAGGGTGAGCAGTGTAGAAGGATAAGGAAACTGCGGATGGGAAAAGGAAAAGTGGCTTACCTAGAAAAAATTTTTATGACAGGTATGGGAACCCAAGTATTTCATGGAAGATATGTTAATATGGAAGCAGTAGGCTTACATTTTTCACCATTGAGTTTTCTACTGTGGAGGGCGTGGCTTGGGGGAGTAAGACTTATGGGGGGGGGGGAGGCAACTCCCAGGCCCTCTGTTTGCTTTGTTGCAAGGGAGGGAAGAATTGCAGTTAACAAGATGTAGAGAGTTTCACAAGAGTTGTAACTCAAACTGAATGTTAGCTTGGGCGACTGGGCCAAGAAATGTTTCTTCTGGGACCTGCAAAGTTCCACACTTAGACCCCACATGAACTACTCTATATCATTGGCATACTGGATATTTTTTAAAGAGAAGGGATGGGGTTGGGCCTTTTGCCAACCAAAACGCTTATTATCAAAGAAAATTGCCCAGTATTCCACAAATTTGTCAAAGAAATAGGTTTTTATCCAACCGCAAGGGGTTGCAGCCCTGGCCCCTGGCTCTTAGGCCTATGTCCCAGAAAAAGTTCAAAATTAAAGTTAAATCAATACAAAAATCACACTGATATCCAGATAATACAAAATGTAATTAACATACACACTGGCCTCAGAATCTCTACAGCCATCCCAAACATCCAGAAAACAACTTAATGTCAACTGAGTTCTTCAAAATATCCTAAAATACATGAAAATAGACTTTTGAAGCCAACTTTCATTATACCTGCCAACATTTTTGCAAAGGACATGCATTAGTAGAAACTGAAGTGTTTTCCTACTGGATAATTGGATACTTAGTACTTTGAAGTATAAAGTGCTTTGGCATTTCTAGAACCATACATCACCTTACCTTGTCAATTTAGAAAAGGGAGTTTAAGTGTCACAATCATTTTTCCATTTGGGCTTATTTTCATTTCAAGAGAGAATATTTTTCTAGCAGGAAAAATAACTTTTCCCCTTAAGGGAACTGTTTTCACAGTTCTTGCATACACATGATACATACATAACACTTCTTGTAACCTTTTCTGATATGAAATGAAATTTTATCTTTCCCAAGTTTAATAAACACTCTTTAGAAGAATGCAACGTCAACATTCCAAACAGTTAAGTCCAAAAAACATCTTACCGGTGGAACAAAAGACGGTTTGCTTTTCATTTCCATCACAGCATCCCAGTCAACATCAGACACAAATGAATGCTGGGAAAATCTATTTAAATTCGTTGTTCTTTTATGAGGATCCAAGACTAGCAACTAATGATTTGAAGAAACAAAGAAAGAAGACATCAATTAAACAAATGCAGTCTATTTGCCTCTACTTTGAGTTAAGAGCGCAATTTCTCCTGACCCTTCAATGGCAATCTTGTGTTTCGTATGTGTAAAGTAAGTTATACTTATTTATCATCCTGGCCTTTTAATTTTAACTTTCATTTCATTCACTTCTCTCAACAGGTATTTCAACCAACTTTGCATCAAGTGGTACCCCTATGAACAGTTTATTGTTCATATTAATATAAGAATTTTATAAAAGAATTTGAATAGGAATACAGCGATATGCAATGTAAACAACAACATATTGAAAGAACAGTGATGGTGGAGGGGGGGGGGGGAGGGAGACACAAAGCTACTGTTTAATTAATGCAAATGCAGAAACATGGAACGTCTTCACTGTTTTGTTGAAGCTAATCAGACTGCCACACTACCACACAAGCGAAATGAGCATTCTCTCAGCAGCTAGATTGAATTATTGCGGAATCTCAAGGTAATAAACTGCAAAATTAATGAAGAGACATTTCTAGTTTGATAAATGAGATTTCATCTCACAGAGGAACTTTCTTTGACATGACAGCATCCTTCTACACTACATAAATCAGCGGTCCATGCATCTCATTAAAAACATTCCTTTTTGAGTAATTCAAAAGGTAGTAGCCAGTAGATCAGTCAGTGAATAAGACTTACGGGTATGACACGAGACATGATAAAGGCAAAGACAGTTTCTCTGTTTGGGCTCTAAAAATTCTGTTTATACTTTTCTACAACTGGCTGTTTTGCTCATAATTTTTTAATTTCCCAATTAGAAAATGGACAGTCATTTCCCTGTTTCTCTCAGACATGACGAACCATTGAGCATGTAGCCAATTTATTTTTAAGTGATGGGCAAAGTCGAAGCTTTGTTTCTCCCCCCCCCCCCTCATATTGCAAGATATAAGTTAATTTTTAAATTACTTGCCTTTCATACTGTCCGCATTTTATGTCTGAAAATTTCTGTTGGGGTAGAGGCACTTGCACTACCTCCCCAACCTCATCCCCCTACAAAAGCTATGCCACTTGGGGATTACAGCAGTTTAATACAACCCTAACCAACCAAACCTACACAATTCGACAATCTGAAGAAAACTCTTTACCATACAAAGTGAAGTATGAAAATCTAGGATATATGTTACTGACTTAAACTCTAAATTAACTTAACAATAAAAAATTAAGGTATTAGGAGGAAAATGAAGTTCTTAAAGAGTTAATTGATAGATCTCTCAAACAGGCATGGTATTTTGTCAAGGTGCCCTAATAAAGGGGCACTTACATGTTTTAAGACACTGACAAGAGATGCATTCCAGCTGGATGGATAATGCACTGTGGTTGTAGAGTGGATGTGTTGAATATCATTGACGGACGATGTTGAATGAATGTCATACGGCCTCTGATGAGATAAATAGAAAATAAAATAGTAAGTGACATAGTATAACAGGAGAAGACAATGCTATTAGAAAGAAGAAATGGCCTTCACTCTTTTTGGGTGTTTTCTTCTGGGACTGCCCTCTAGTCCTACAGCCTGCATTACCCCTATAATCTCACACATTTGTGTGCAGGGTAAACAGGATCATTTGCAGACTTCAGCAAATTTTTGCCTAAACAACTTAGAGACTAATTTTTTCATCTAAAGTGCACCCCACCTTGATGGACCACATAAAATTACATGGAGCTAAAAAGTTGTTAAGCTGATCGATATTTTAATATGATGTATTCATACTAGTGTGTTCACATGATCACAATAAGCATTCACTTATTTGTGCCATACCAACTTTCTTGTCTTACCCCACCTTCCCCTACCCACCCACTCCTTCCCACTAATCCCCATTCAATCCCCCTCCCACATGATCCTTCCCCCACCCATCCACTCCTCCCCCACCCATCCACTCCTCCCCCACCCATCCACTCCCCCTATCCACCCACTCCATGCACCCACTCCACCCCACTCCACCCCTACCTACCCACTCTTCCCCCTACCCATCTACTCCTTTCCCTACCTACCTGCTCCTTTCCCCTACCCATCTGCTCCTTCCCCCTACTCACCTGCTCCTTCCCCTATCCAGTCATTTCCAAAAAGGAAATTTCCAAAAACCATGTCAAACTTAAATGACTTTCTAGAAAGTTGCAAGATCCTGCAAACATTTTTCACAACCCTCTTTTGGTCACAACCAACACTCTGCAGCTAAAAGAGAGTACAACGTTGCAAGCTGATCCCTTGGGACAATTAGCCTATAAATACATTCGAACTGGACTAATTCACATTATGCAATCAAAGGGAAATTTTACTGATATAAGAAGATAATGTAATGTTGTAAATATTTCAAACAAAAGAAAAAAACTTTGATGGTTGATGGAAACCATCTGACAACTTAAAGAATTCCTTCTATTATGAAGTCTTAACACAAGGGTATAGATACACCCACGCTGTGAGTTGAATTCTGAATTGATTCTAGAACATCAGCAATTCATTACCTTCGATATGTCATACGCAAAAAGCATTTCTTGGTTGATACGTGAAGAAAAAACAGCTGGACTATCAAGATATTGTAGATGTTTTGTTTAACGTAGCATCAAGAAGTAAACGACACATCATCTGAACATGTACACAGCTGGGAACTGTACACATTATTTACAAGAAGAGTAATTTATTACATCCACAGGGACATTTTTAGGTATATATTTCTTACATAATTGCTCTATATCTTTGTAGTTTGTTGGTAAAGTATGCAAGCTCTATATACATAGAAACATACAACTTAATGACTGTACTGTCACCAAATATTGCCATGTGGTATTTATGTCCCCTTATAATTTATGACATTACACAACGTGAAATTTCCTAAATTGCAGTCATCATCAGGTCAGTAGTACAAACATATCAGGGGTCAGTCATTCCATAAGAATAAGAATTAAAGAACGACATTTTCAATGCTTTTTTTTTATTTTTTTTTTTTGGGGGGGGGGGGGCTACATAAGAGGAAAGTGCCCATAGCTCCAATTGAAAAAAATTGAATCACCCAAGCAGAAAAAGTAAATCTTGACAGCTACTGTGGTTATTGAGTTCAGCTTCACTGAAGAATGTCATCACACTGCTCCCATTGTGCTGGTCACAAGAAATTTCCCTAAGTGGCTTCATGGGTGAATGCACATACACGATACTCTATTGAACTTGACTTAATCCAAAATACCCGCCATATGCCTGCTATGACGGGGAGTAAATTTCAAAAGTAGCTAAGGGCTTTTTCCCCAGGATGATCATGCTAAGGAAATATATGTTTCCATATTATATAGTCTCCATGGAAATGATTCACCTGGTTTCAGAATCTATGAGCCCCAATATTTACCATCTATTTACAGAACTTGCCCTCCCTAATTGGCCTTAATTACTATGCACATGGAAAAGTCATTTTTACAGCGGGTAAGACACTTTCACTACAGGGCATCCTACTCTCCTAATTTCTTCACTGGCAAATCTCGAAGGAGCTAATTGCACGCAATTAGGGAATACAAACATAGAAAGTACATGAAATGACTCACAAAGGATGACATATATTTCTACTGATTTTGTGGATCAATAAATGCCTCTCTCTTTACTCAGTCTTTTGTACTAACCTCTTTCTGTTTAACTTGATGTATGTCTTCCACTATATACTGTCACAGCTCCTTTGTTATTGCTTGGTCAAATGCCCATGCACTGACTTCTAGCCATTCTAACAACAGTTATGCTACCATGACTATAATCAAAGCTAACAGAAACTAAAAGATATTATAGCAAGTAACTAAACAAAACAAACTTCAATTTCCGGCAAAAGCTTACAGCAAGCTTCAAGGAAATTTCTAAATCTTACATGACTTGCGGTATTTATGGCCAATAAAGATTCATTTCAAAGAACTATCACTGTACCAATGGATGCAGCTTTGATCAATACAGAAAGCCTTGGCACATTTTCAAAACGAAGAGATCTCCACAGCGGCCACAGCTGAGAAGGCTGATTTTTATTGAAAGCCGTCAATTCTCTGAGGAAAGTAAATGAATTGGGTTCCACGTTTGTCTGCCTTTGGTTGTAATTCATCGCTGCACCACAATTAGAACTTGGCATCATTAGTAAATTACCCATGAGGCATGGGTGCATCAATAGATGATAAACCGCTAAATTTATGACAGTGATACTCCAGCAAAAATGCAGCTGAGAGCTGCATGGCTATGTTGCTATACAAAAGCTCGATCTTCTAGAATACCAGCTGCAAAACTGCCTTCGTCAAACAACCTTTCTGGATTAAGCAAAAGTTTTTGATCAAAACTTTGTGACCATGAGAGTTGCTCTTAGGGCTGACTGTCAGGGGTTAGTCATCATATTCCCCTGGATAACAAAACAGGAAGACTGGAAAACAGATGGTGGATAGGTGGGGCCAAGTGATGGGGTGGGGGAGGGTGGCAACAAGAGGGTATGTAGGGTTCTTCAATTGTGTGTCTGTTCATGTCAGCTTAATTAAACCAGTGTGATTCTGGTAGCCTATTTTAGATGAGGACAGATATCAGGAAGTATACAAAGCACAAAAGTGTTCTTGTCAGCAAAAGCAGGAATGACCAATTTTGAAATATTTTTGTGCAAGACTTTTATTAAGTGCTATGGAATTCTTTCAATATAGGTGTTTCTGTTGTTGAACGAGCAGGCAGCTAAACATGTGAAGGAATTTCCCGCAGACGTTTCCTTTCTTTGTTGAAGTCCATCTCAGGTGCAGGAATCCGACAACTCAGAGTTTAGTGAACACTGATACAATGTACCAGAATAGTTTCTTCCAATTCAGGAAGGAAAAGATGTTCTTCTACCCCACACATATAAAAAGTTTATGAACACAAAACAGTTTATGTTACAACTGGCTTCCCTTTTGTCGATAGGTTCCAGCAGTTTAAACTTGCTCATGAGTGAAAATCCTCAAAGGGGGTAATGGGAACCATATGTTGCATTACACATTTGGGGACCAGGATACCCTGTACATGACCCCACTCCCTCCACTTGTGAATGTCACTGGCATTCCCGCACAATTAAATATAAAAATATTAAGATAAGTTAGAAACCTTGGCATATACAAATTTTTCACCACTTATAATGACATACTTTCATTTTAAAATTTCCTGAGGGAAATTACTTGTAAAAGATATGATGGACTTTCTGTAAACAGACCTTCCTCTTCTTGTTAAAATGAACAGCATACACCTAGAGCTCTTCATTACTTCTTACAAATTTATCTGGGAAACCAACCACTGAGGGATGTTATCAGACTTTCCGGTAACCTTGTTTGAGTAACTAGTTCTACACTTAACCCAAGCATTCGTGTTATTGATATTATTTTATTTAATGCTCATGAGCTTTGGAAGCTAAAAGACAAATGATCTCACAACAGACAATAAAAATTCTGTCAATGTAAGTTCACTTCTAGCCCCTCCTTGAATTAAAAATAAAAAAACTTTAAAAAAAATCACCAATCTCTTGCACCACCCTAACAAAGCTACAGCAGCCTGTGCTGAGTTCAAATTGCTCAAGGTCATGTCCTGTGTGTGAGGTGTCTCCCATGCAATGGGTACACTCTGATCTGCATATTTAGGTCACCACTGACCAACCAGAGTGGTGCTATTGATTGTCAATCACAATCAAAGGAAATGTCAAAGTGCAGTCATCAATTGTTTACAGAGATATCAGGAGATTCCTACTATGTTGGTTGATTCAACAGCCCCTTTAAAGGCCCTCTAAGCTCACCCCAGACAGTACCAACTCTCCCAACTAACTAGCCCCGCCTCCAATTTAAACACAAACGACTGTCTAGTAGTAGAACACTTCCAAGACAGAGCCACAGTAACCTGCACTGAGTTTCAATTGCTCACGGCAATATTGAAAAACAATCTGTGTGTGACTGTGAGCCTAATTAGGAACACAACTGACTGTCCAAGTCATCAGTACCAACCAGAGTCATGTGGTGCTATTATTGTTTGAATGAATGTCAATCACAGCACAGTTACTGACTGGATTTATAACTATGGGGATATGTCTAAATATATTTGGGGGATGCCATAGCTCCTTTAAATATTGACACATATGAAATACTGTGATCTTCCTATCAGAATTTCATATTTTACCACCCCAGTATATCAAAGGCACCAGAGGGGTGGTATTTCTCACAGTCCAGTCGTAGCTGATACCATAGTAGTACACTACAATTAGCTCACTCTTCTGCCACAAAAAAGCAAAGACAAGTGTTCCTGATTGGAGAATGGCTAAATTTGTACTCATATGAACTATCATTAACAGTACCTAACATACAAGTTTGCAGCCTTCATTACAAAAGACTCAATGGTACTGCTACTTGAAATAACATGCGATGTTCTTGGGTGATTGAATTACAACTGATGAACTCATCAGCCATAAAGCACATAACTACACTTTTGACATGTGACTAACAGGTGATGGGAGAAGGGCAGAGACCATGGGTGGAAAAAGTTGGGAAGGTGGGAGGCTCCTTCCCAGGAAATTTGGGTATTTGGAGGCAAATTTT
The DNA here is from genome assembly GCA_029531755.1 of Holothuria leucospilota. Taxonomy (NCBI): domain Eukaryota; kingdom Metazoa; phylum Echinodermata; class Holothuroidea; order Aspidochirotida; family Holothuriidae; genus Holothuria; species Holothuria leucospilota. The sequence goes on from CM055977.1 coordinate 41,348,505, forward strand.
GCCAATTGAAAGGAACTTCACTTCTTTGTACAGAAAATTATAAGGAAAATTGTGGAAAATTAGACTCCCCAGGAAATAAGCATTTCTTCCTGCCCTGGGCAGAGGGGGGTGATCAATGGCAGAGATGTTCACCACAAGTAATTCCTGCAACCAGGGAGTTGTCACGGACTCCCTGATGCAATGTCCTTGAAAAGCGGCAAGCTTTAGCAATGGGTGAAGAAAAACATGTCTGCATATCACATACAACTCGTTAGGGAATTGTTACATCCTTTCCTGGGTCTGATACGAGACTGGAGGTAACCCAACTTGCTTCCTTTTGAGAATGTTAATTGTTTGTGTGGGCGGCCAGCCACTTAAGTTTCTTGCATAATGCTATCAACGACTTCCAATGCCAATTTAACAATGAACGCAATCAGAACTGTAGCTTGTGGTTGCCGTGTCCTTGTCTAGTGAGGAAGTCAAGCAAACAATCGGCTAAGCAGCCATGCTCAAGTTTGTTTATCAAAGAGATTAACTTCAGTGATTGACAGGGAGAGGTTCGTCTTCAGACTCTTACCCTGTCATTCACCTTATGGTAGGCATTTATGCAGACAGTAGGTGTCTCCATTGTAGAACTGGCTGATTTACAGTACAGGCAGCTATGAGGTTGCAAAAGTTCCCCCTCCCCCCCCCCGTCCCCCCAAAAAAAAAGAAAAAGTAATTTCCTTTAAGGCATTATTAATTAACTCAGGTGCAGGAATCCTGTTATCATGCACCTTATTGCAAACACTGTTTAGTACAGGTCTGTCCTAAAGAGTCCGCATCTTCATACTCGTGGTTCATTAATCGTTCGATAATTTTCCTCGGCTGTCAACCTGGGAGTTGAATGGCAAGTGATGGGAAACGTCAACTGCATTGATTACTCCAACCCATACTGGTCAACTAATGCTCATATTAAAACACTGCCAGGAACTGGATGTAGATCAGTAATACAACACTCATGATGCTCTCTTCAACAGCAAAAAGATCATAGGAAGTTAAGTGACCTAAAAGGCCGGCCACACCTGACTTTTATGTGAAGTCACGTCCGAGCTGATAGCAAGGAGAGAAAACAGAAGCAAAGCCAATTAGAGTATGCTGTAGTGTATTACCTTTCCTCGAAGCATTTCATAGACACAGACACCCATCGACCACCAGTCCACAGCAAAGTCGTAACCTCTATGCTCATCCTGGTCAGTCTGGAAGATTTCTGGGGCTGCCAGAGAAAATAAAATTTGAGACATAAAAATTCTGTACACTGTAAATCTCCTCCAAAGATTTAAAGATATTCTTATAAGAGAACGTAATGCTCCCAGACCTGTGTACATGATATTTCAACTGGGTGAATTAAAATCAATTTTGGTTTTTCTACCAGAGCCATCTAGATGTCTCTAAAACCTGAATCATACATTGTGAAGTGCTCTTGTAGATATTACCACTAAATTACTGATATTATTGATATTTTTTCAAATTTCAAAATTGACAAACCCCCATTCACCAGAAATGAGTGCACTGTACATGTGCACCCATAGCCTACCATATTGTGAACTACCATGAACGTGTCATTAAAACTTAGAAGTGAGGTCACGTATTTGTACTTTCAAGACAGGAATGGAAAAACAGGAAAACTTTTGTAGGATGCACATGCCTATATATAAATCTCAGTGGGATAGTATCAACAAGTTATGTCAATTTTACTGGTATCAATATTAGACAAATGTGAGGAATAACAGACCTAAAACAATGTTAATTACTGATGACCAACCCCATCACTAATTGTGAGAGCTAGCAAGCAAAATGACTAGTTATTCAAAATCCAATTACACAGAGAAATTTCTTTTTGTCAGACGGGGGTTAAAACATCAGATCTATTTTAATGGGACCCAACTTGAGGTGTCTGTACCTCCCTTGTGGACCATAGACAAAGGAAACTGTATGTTAGCTGTTTTCAGCTGGGGAGGGGGGATTTTTTACTTTCATCCTAAAGGATGGATCCAAGGAAGGAGGTCGCTCCCTCCCCTTTTGAAACTTATTTTGAATATTTGAGGGTCCTTAGATCGATGGACTATGATGCTACATTTTGTGCATGTTTTGAAGGATACACTTATTGAAAAAGTTTGATAGTTTATTGAACCAGAATGCAAAAATGCATTGAGGTTTCGATGATATATGTTCTATTCCAAATAATGCCATGATGTCCCATATCTTTCAGTCAATGGTCAAATGCTATCTTAACATGTTGGAAAAATACAGTTTTGTGTTCCTATTTAATTTTGGGAATTCTTGCAGTTTGACCTCTGGTGACCCCAGATGACGATCTTAGGAAATCTTGGAAAATTTTGCTGTTTGACCTCTGCTGAACCCATATAAAACTCTTGGGAATTCTTGGGAAATTTTGCTTTTTTTACCTCTGGTGACCCCAGATGACCTTTGACCTCCACCAAAAACAATAGGGTCCATCTTTTCAACATAACACATCCACATAGTACTGTAAGTATGAAATCTATCCAAGCTTCCTACCTGGAGATACGTTTTAACAAGCTTTTCAGTGTTTGGTTCACGTTGACCCAAGATGACCTCTGACCTCCACTAAAAATGATTGCGTTCATATTCTCACCACAATGCATCCACATACTACGTATAAAATCTATCCAAGCTTTCTCCCTTGAGATATTGTGTTAACAAGTTTTTCAGTGTTTGACCCCCAGCCACCCTAGACGACCTTTGAACTCCACCAAAAACAGTGGGGTACAGCTTCTCACTATAACACATCAATTTTAATACCAAGTATGAAATCTATCCAAGCTTCGTACGTGGCGATATCGTGTTAACAAGATTTTCAGAGCTTAACCCCCAGTGACCCCAAATGACCTTTGACCTCCACCAAAAATGATGAGATTCTTCCTCTTACTATAAGGCATCTACATACAAAGTATCAAATTTATCCAAGCTTCCTACATCGAGATATTGTGTTAACAAGGTTTTGAGGGTTTGACCCCCAGTGACCCCAGATGACCTTTGAACCCCACCAAAAATGATAGGATTCTTCCCCTTACTATAAGGCATCTACATACAAAGTATGAAATTTATCCAAGCTTTCTACATCGAGGCATCGTGTTAACAAGGTTTTCAGGGTCTGACCCCCGGTGACCCCAGATGACCTTTCACCTCCACCAAAAACGATAGGGTTCTTTCTCTTACCATAACACATCTACATACAAAGTATGAAATTCATCCAAGCTTCCTACCTTGAGATATTGTGTTAACAAGGTTTTCAGAGTTTGACCCCCGGTGACCCCAGATGACCTTTGACCCCTACCAAAACAACAGGGTTCTTCCTCTCAATATGGGGCATCTATGTACCATGTTTGAGAACTGTCCGACCTTCCCTTCTTGAGATATTGTGTTAACAAGGTTTTCAGGGTCTGACCCCCGGTGACCCCAGATGACCTTTCACCTCCACCAAAAATGATAGGGTTCTTTCTCTTACCATAACGCATCTACATACAAAGTATGAAATTCATCCAAGCTTCCTAACTGGAGAAATTGTGTTAACAAGGTTTTCAGAGTTTGACCCCCGGTGACCCCAGGTGACCTTTGACCCCTACCACAAACAATAGGGTTCTTCCTCTCAATATGGGACATCTATGTACCATGTTTGAGAACTGTCAGAGCTTCCCTTCTTGAGATATCGTGTTAACAAGGTTTTCAGGGTCTGACCCCCGGTGACCCCAGATGACCTTTCACCTCCACCAAAAATGATAGGGTTCTTCCTCTTACCATAACGCATCTACATACAAAGTATGAAATTCATCTAAGCTTCCTGCCTCGAGATATTGTGTTAACAATGTTTTCAGAATTTGACCCCCGGTGACCCCAGGTGACCTTTGACCCCTACCAAAAACAATAGGGTTCTTCCTCTCAATATAGGGCATCTATGTACCAAGTTTGAAAACTGTCAGAGTTTCCCTTCTTGAGATATCGTGTTAACGAGCAAAGTGTCACAAACACACACACATACACACCCACATACACATACACATACACACGCACATACACACATACATACACACGCCATCATGACTGCATAGGTTTCTCTTATCATCGAAACCAAAAAGTATGATAAATTTCACAGAAAGGACAAATGGAGTTTTCACACTTCAAAAGTAGAGGGAGGGGGCATAAATGCATACTTTAGCCCACCACACTTTTGCCTGGGAGGCTAAAGCCCCCTCCCACCAGCTTCCTATGCCTATGTTGTAGACTATCATCACATGCAGTCTAAAGTTTAAACATCTGTTTACCTATAAAAGTACATTTAAAAAAACAAAGGAACAAGGCCACACAAAATAAACTTGATGCACTCTGAGGACCTTAACAGTGGAAGACTGACAAATCAGTGTACTTTCATTTACAAACAAGTCAAAAGAAGTAGACAGGAAGCCCAAAATTTATTTCAAAACATCAGCTAAGTTTTATAGATCTCTTCATATTTCGTTTTCAAGTATCTTTCATGTTTTTGAACACAACTATCAAATACAGGTAAAGCAAGGTGGTATTTAACATGTATTTAATAAATATTTCAGTGACAAAATATTGTCACATGATTAAAAAGAGCCATTCATGAATGAGGATACCAGACTTTACTAATTCAAATTGAGGTGACTGCATTTTCTCTGTAGGTTTTATTGCACAGGTGGAGAAGTGCACAAGAGACTTTTCAATCATAAAGTAATGCAAATGTAGGTCAAGCTTGTGACCCTTCACACATGAGGGCACAAGGACCCCAGTCTCATATATCTTCTCCCTCCCCAAGCTATCGACCAACCTTTCTCAAAATGTCAGAGATGACATAAGAAGGAGTCCATCTCAAGAGATTAAAAAAAAAAAGGTTCCAAAATATAACGTCTGCTAATATTAAGAGTATGCTATATGTATGGTACCATTATGTGTCTGGCATGTCTTGCTCATGTTCAATAATGACTCGTAATCCACTGTCTGGGTGATTTCCGATTTCCTGCCATATGCATATTCAACCATAATAATGCATCTTACCAAATGTAGCCAAACAATTCGGCTCTTATCATGATCATTCACTCGTACATGCAGCATTTAATATGTTTCGGCAAGACTCGAAACTCACAGTTTACTGAGCTATTTGGTCTCTTGAGCTAAGGAAAAGAATTCTTGCTGCATACGATAATTTCATGAAACATTCTTCATTCTTGAAGACTGCGACTCGGGCATATGTATGCAAGATGACAGGGACATTCTTTGAGGGCTTAGAGAAAATGCAGGTGCACAGACAATTTACATTCTTAGTAATTCCTTTAACTTTCTTTACGTGCTGCATGAATCACATAAACTTCAGAGCAAATAAAGTATATAAATGGTAGAGTGTATAAACGCACTTTAATGGCTCCTATGACGAAACCGGGATAATTATCAGAGAAGCATTCATGTAAGAGACACATTTTAACCAAGCAGCTTTCAAACAGTGAAAGCAGGGTTTATAAACAAACCTCATGGAAAAGGAGAACTAGAGTACCAGGAAAGAACAATAAATCAAAGCTGCAGAGCAAGAGGTTTCACAAAAGTCAACCACACAACCTTTAGCCACTGGATATTTCTCTACTAAGAGCACATAAATATAGGGTTATGAGTATAGCGATCACGTTACAAAGAGGCTGCATGACTTTATAATTGCAGGACTATTTGAAGGCTTCGAAGATTGGAGGGGGGGGGGGGGTTCTGAGGGTCAAAACACTTAGCTACTGCAATTTTTTTACTTTCTAGGTATATTTGCATTATTCTACTAGAACACAGTTAATAATTTTTTGAAAGAAAAACTTCAAATTGAAAATTAGTTCGGATTATTTTTCTTAATGTTCTGCATTTTAGGTGTTTCTGTTCTATACAACTGGCTGAATAAGTAGCTAAAATAAATATGTGCGAATTTCCCACAGACAATTATATTCACTGTGAAAGTAATCCAATTCAGGTGAAGAAATTACACCAACCTGCAACCTAGCCCAACACTGGGTTACAGCCTTTACCCCTCCCCCATAACTGTGTTGTCAATTAGTTACACATACAGAGATAAAGTACTGTTAATTGTAACCTTAATGAGAGACTGATACAAGCCAAATGTAGGTCAGTTTGGACTTTGTGTCACAATTTGAAGCTGACTGGTTCCTGCTATGTGCCTCACATGCTGTGTTTCAGCTGTAACAATATATATATGACCTGTCAAGCACGGGTGTGTGTCAACTCTCAAAATGTCTACTTCAACTAACCATATCAATTAACAAAAGGAATGGTAATCCGTTTTGACAAGCATATAAAGGTTACAGTATACCATACAAACACTATATGCACTACTCTTTTAACAGGCATGTTCAAATTGGAAGACCTGGAGGACTGAGAATAAGGGTGCAGGGTGCCCTCAAGATTGACATCCCCTACTGTGCTAGCAACTTCCCCACATGGAGATTACAAGAAATACATTTAAAGGGATAATGCAGTCCCACAATTTGAATCAGTGTACCTTATCATCCGCCTAATTCAGGAATGGCTCCTTTCAATCATGTGACAATATATTTGTTACTTATTTGTTAAATTCAAGTAGAATAACTCCTTGGTTTACTTTCAATATGAAATTTTTTATATAGAAACATACTGACAAATACTTGTGAGCCAATAAGAGGATATCTGTAAGATTATGTAGATTTTGAAAACAAACTTGGGGTGACACGCTCCCTTTTAGAGGAAAATGTAGCCACCCCAATTTTGATTACTGTACCTGGGTATCCTATTTCATGAATGGCTCTTGAGAATCATGTGAAAATATTTTTCTCACTGAAATGCAATATTTACATTTTGAAATACATGACAGATACTTGAGGGGAAATAAGCATATTTGTGAGATTTAGCTGTTGTTCCCAAAATGAGTTTGGGGTGACTGCATATATGCCCTTTAAACATTATGTAAGGAGGAATAAACTAGATGGCTTGGCAACATTCTATGGTAATATCTCAGCTCTATTTAAGATCACTTCAAATTCAGACAGTACTGTATGTTTTACATCGTATCCAGAAACCGCACATGGGAAATGGCATGCCTATAAGTGGAAGGACTGCTACACTGTACAGCGCAGGGCCTCAACCAGTAGATATTCACCAGCCCATGACACAGGGATTTAAGGACAATTAGTTATTTTCCTATTTACCTGTCATGCCCTGTTGTCAGCCCCTGCTTTTGCCAACATCTTTCAGAAATGATACCACATGGGTCTGCCACAGACCTTACTATTATAACCATCATTTAATACTTGACAACCATTGGCTCCGCTAAACTTTTACGCAATCAGTACACTGAACACTTGCAGCTGAACAAACATCAAGTTGACTGCCTTGCATAAAGGCTGCTGGCCTGCTGACACAGATTTTGGCAGAAAATTTGAAAAAGGAAGGTAGGACAGAGGATAATAGTGAATCAACATAGTTAAAGACAGACTGTCATCACCCCAAAGTATATTTTTAGTGTATGTATATCAAAATTCTCAGTTGGTGACTGCTGTCTGATTGACATCAAAGTTTGAAAATTTGAAAGATGCAGAGTAGCTCACATTCCACACAAGGCAGAGAGAGTACTTTTATTACATTTTGTAGCCTTGTGTGCTCACCAGGACATGGCCTTAAGCAATAAAACAGGTTTATTCTTGCACAAGGAAGAGCCTCATACAGTTATGGGAGGAGCTAGAAGATGCATAGTTGGGAGAATTGGAACTGTCTGGGATCATGAAAATTCCCCTTTAAACTTCATCATTTTAAAACTTTTATTGGTAAAAGAAGTCTTTTAAAGTGGCTATGCCACGTGTAAATTAACGGTTTAAACCCTTTGGTATCTTTAGGAATACGTTTCCTACAACGAAAATCAACCATTCTGTTTGTTTACAACTTGTTTTTCCGTTCGAAAATTGAGAAAAAAGACACCCTCTTCTAGCCTTCAAAAGTTAGTCTTCCCGAAAATTTTCAAAATCTTGTTACGTCACGTGATGTCACTTTAGGAACTGATCGTTGTTTGCCATGGTATCCTTCGGACATTTGATACAGTGTTTGCATTCCATTGTACCGGTTACCAAGGTCGATACAATGAAAACCTGCGTGAAAAGTTGTAAATTTTGGAATTGTTATCCCTTTTCTCGTGCTTACCAGTTGTTTTAGTCAATTAAATGCATTTCACGCAGGTTTCTCCTCTTGGTGGCATGAAAAGTAGCTGCATGTACAAACATTCACAATGCAACAGCATAGGTACAGCATGGAAGTATTACTTCCATGGATACAGTACACAACATATTACACAATGTATCACCAGCACTGTTTCGTAGTAGGTACTATGTGAAATCAAGTTTAATACTTTCTTTGGATTGGCTGATCTGAGCCATGGAGTTGCCATCTAATGACAACTCCCTGATCGGACAGGAATGTTGGACTGTCGGTAAAGTGAGTTTTCTTGGATTTGAAATCAGAAAAGCGAAGGCGATACTGAACAAGACGTCAGTGGTGCAGATGGGGTGAGTAATTCGTTACGGCGCATAGAACCGTATCGATTTGAGACTGTCAGGTGAGGTACATGCCGCTAGAATTCAATAGGCTCGTTTAGCCAAAGTTCCCCGGGAAAAGGCCGTTTTCCCGGGTGAAATATATAGATGTCTTATATCGCCTGGTGGCTAAATCCTCCTATTGAATTCTAGCGTCATGTAAAAGTACAACACCGCAACAATTCGAGCATGAGAGAAGCATTTGGAGCAATTGAAAGGGACTTAAGCTGGAAAGTTTTATGTAGGCAGTCAAAATATGAACTTTAGGTTACTTTTGTGTAAGTGTCAGTGGAAATCTTGGAACTAGCCTATGATCGGGTGTGCACAGTATTTCGCTGGCTGCTGCCAGTCCACTCACTGTACGTATTACTGCAGACTGAACTGAACAGTACACTGCCGAGTTTTTTCGTTCTTCGGTTATGAATCAAGAGTATTTGTAATTATTAGTAATAGCCTACTGCAGCCCCAAAATATAACAGGCCGACACCACTCTCCAAACTGACAGAAAAAAGTTCAAACTCAAGACATGCCGCGAATAACAATCATTACTATCCCTTACGTATGTATAGGCTATGCTGTACGCCAGGTTCGGTATACGGAGGCTGGTGTTCCTAAAATGACGTCATTATTGTGTTGGCTTGAAATCTCATTTTCAACAGTCTATTTTTGGTGCAATTTTTTAAACCATTAATTTCTTTTTAATGCTCAAGGCTGTAAGGGTGATGAAAACAGTTTTAGAAAGAACTTTTTGTGTACTTTAGGCTAAATTAGTCTCCCGTTACTCCAATTTACGTGTCATGGCCACTTTAAAATGTCTCATTATCTACAAACTGTAGGGAGAGACTGTCCTTTGGCATTGGATGCACTTTAGTTGACTTTTATGGCCCTGGGAGTCTGTGACATTATGTGCATAAGGTCTTTAAGACCTATATACCAAGTCCTAACAAAAACAATTATTTGCAGGTATCCTTCCTCTCTGACAAAACAACTCGTGCCCCCCTGCCCCTAGCCCCAAAAGAGGCAAATCCGAAATTTGGCAACCAAATCATCCCATTTGAGCTTGAACTTTTGGCTCATATATGGTATTCCCATGACTTGATAAACTGCAGGCATTAAAGCTTTATATAGTGCCCTTGATGTTTGCTGCAGTGCCCCTCAAATCTAGGCATACAGTTAGACATTTAAACTTGCTGTCACTACCCTTTCCCTCTGACTCAGTTTTGCTGTGCCCTTCTGGAGGCTATGGTAAGCCCTAAACTTCTCTAGACAAGGCAATTATAGCCAACCGATACTTTTTTCTGCATACCATAGCTACTGAAGATGATTACAATTTTGTTTTCAAAGTAACCACAAATGTCATAGGTACTGTGAGCCAATTGCAATATTTTTCACAGCTAATAACAAACCCAAATGAGCTGGTTGGAAATTTATGCCATTTAATCCGAAGACTGACGGACGCTGAAATGCAATCTACTCAATTACTGCAGTGAACTTTTACCCCTCTACATCCTACTGTGACATTATTAAGTACAATAACAAATCATATGTGATTCCACAAAGGGATTTCAAACGAGGAGAAACTCTATGCGACTGACTTTTTATTTGATTTTTGTCACCAAACAAAATCATTTCATATTAAATGTCCCCCTAGTTTTCATAGCCATAAACAAATTTGTTCAAACTCTGACAATTTACACGCTTTTGTGCGAGACGGAAGCAATATTTATCACATTATTTGGCTCCAAGATTTCTCATTAGCAGGTCAATACTGATCTAATTTGCTTGTTTTCTTTCTCCCTATGCTGCAAAAACATTAAGGGGACAGGGATTGAAATAACATCAGAGTGGAAGCCTGATGCTCATTAAAATCGATTCAGATCAACTCTGAATAGGAGATGCTCAGTACGAAGGGTAGGAGTCTTGTTGGCTCATTACGTATTGAAGAACAAGCAAACATTACTAACCTTCAATTTCACTTGTAAGCAAACCCATGCATACCCAAACAAAGTACAGAAGGGGAGGGGGGCGAGATAAGTTCCAGGGGTAAAAATATATTTAAGGGACGTGAGGTAAATTAAAATACTAAAGGCTATGGTAATTTTTTATTTTCAGGGTTCCAAAATTTTTCTAGGGGACATCTTCCCCCTTGGCTACAGGCCTGCTTCCAAGTAGTGACTGCATACACAGACTACAGAAAATACTAAAACACAAACTTGCTATGAAATTTGGCAAACTTGAAGTAAATGTCTAATTCTTTAATGTCCAAACCAAAGAAAACATTCCACATAAAAAGTGAAAACTTAAGCCCACAAAAAATGTTAAAATTGACACTCTACTGACAATGAAAAAAGGGCAACTTTAAGAAAACATTTTGGCAAAGAGCTTCCTGATTCTCAATTTTTTCCACAAATGCCTCTTAGCAATTTTCTTCATATGTTTCCATCTGTTTTTTGATTTATGGTCAAATCAGGCTATTCTAGAAGGAATGGTAAGTTTTAAGGAAACTGCATAGGTCCAGGGTTCATGCTCTTTGTGTGAAGTCCACATGGACTGAATTCACTTGATCTTCTACAATGCATGCACAGTAACACGCTACAGTTGCAAAGTAGCATTTTTACTGACAAATTCAAAATTTGGCAGTAAAAATCAAATTTGGCACAAACAAGTTTTCATTTAGCAGTGACTATGAAATATAAAAGGAGATTAACCCAACTATATTTAAACATGCATCTGTGCTATTACGACCTTTTCTTTAGATACACAAGCATTTTGTGAACTTTCCTTGAACAGTTCAAACTGGCAGTGAAGGGTGCAATTTGGCCTACTGGCTCATAAATTTAGCATAATGAGCAGGTCAGCCTTGGCAACCCTACAACACACAAAACAGACCATATGAGCTTCTGAAGATGATATCTCAACAGTAACATATAACAGTATTATGATCAAATGAAGTTTTCAAAATTAAAAAAGATATTAATTTTATGTGTAATCACTGACTAAAACAGCAGCTTCCAAAGCAGCATCGAAATGAAGCAAACAATCCCAGAACAGCCCGAAGGGTTCACACTAATAAATAACCTACTATTCCATTTCACTCATTTGACATTTGTTCCACTAAGCACTTGGGATCCATCTGAATCTTCATTAATGTGCTTTTTCTTTTACTGTAATGTACGTGCCTGATCTTCTATGCTTAAAAAATGCCCTTAGGGCCTCTCAAACTAAAAGTACTTCCACCCCGCTACATTTCATTTTCTTTCAAAGGGTAGCAAGAAAAGGCTGTGTGATCATGATGTATCTAATATCACTACGGCTGAATTTAATGAAGCAAATTTTAAGGAAATGAACAAGAGAATGCACAATATTTTAAAGATAAAAATGATAGATACTGCAACGTATTTCCAACTCCCTGGTTTGGGAGTCTATAGGCGAAACAGACACATAAATTATTGCCAATATCAAAAACTTGCGATGCTGACTGCTTTTTTTAAAAAAAAAAGTTTTAACGGAAAAAATACAATATCAAAGGGATTTTAATAGCAATACTTGTGATAATGCAGCATTTTATAACAACTTATGTACCATGTACAAAAATCCACCCTGAGCCCCTGGGGATACATACATGAAAACATGCATGATGCTTCACGACAGGCAAAATACGAAACTGTATGAAATAAGACCGGATAAGTAAATACTTCACAATCGTAAGTATGTATCCAAATTACTTTTTCTGAGTTTAGTTCATACTCTGAGGCCAATCCAGCAACAGAGAGCAATTTTGATAAAGGATCTACGAAACTTTTAAATTGAGAACAAAAGTGAAAGACCTTAAATCTAGAAAAATGTAGCCTTTAGTTGAAAAAAAGTCATGCTGTCTGTTCGTACTTCATGCCATTAAATGGATTGTTTGTCAGAAGTCATGAACACAGTGAAATACTCCTTATCTTGTACAGTATTCTGTTCAAGATGCATGAAGCATGAGCTACAATATAGTTACACACACAATTACAGGCATGTTCACCTTCTACAACACTGAAAGCCAGGCAGATTCCATGTCAACAGCAAACTGGGTTTTAAGCTTTAGGCAAAATCCTCCGAAGGCAAAGCCCCCTCCCCTGCATATTTAACTTGATTTTTAATACAATTACTTAAGTGACTTCACTTTGAAGCTAGTTGTCCAGTTTTGAATTCATGTTTTAATACTTATTATTTTCTTAATATTTAAAATGCCCGGCTGAAGTTGGGGTTTGGTCTAAGCCCTCACTTGGACTCTAGCTTTCCCAATGCTGGTACAGGACATTGACTCAACAAACTAGTCACTTGAGAGAGCCAAGGAAAAAATCACTAACAGCTTAGTTGTTCTCAGCATGAAGTTTATAATAGAAACATGAAAGTTAAAATCAGTCCTTTACAGTTTATTATAGGTGAGCAATTACCACAACATTACAGTGCTAAGTGTTCTTCAGACTTGTAAATAAACACAAACTGCACACAAATGGGTGAGACTTTATTTTTCTATAAACCAAAAAGTTAAAGACTTTAGAGAAAAAAGACCAAGTCCTCAAAAAAATCCCAGAGCCCAATGATAAAATATTACTTAACTTTAGTACACTAGACTTTTTTTAGTCACACAAGAACAAAGGCAAGTTTTCAAAAGGATGTTCTGGAGTTTCTTGCCGGCCGGAAGATCAATTTTTACCATCTAATCTTGGAAGAGACTTGTCATAAATGGTCTCAGATCCCAAGAGGGATTTACTTAAATTTGTTTCAATTTCTTTTTACCCTGAAAATGGTAAAAGATTAATTCATAAATGATCATCTTGTAAATTCAACACCTTGAGCTAACTTTGTAAACAAAGCTTGCTTGTGTTTCCTTTCAATTTTTGTATTAAAAAAAAAATAGAGCTCTTCAATTGAAGCCAATTTTACTTCCCTAATCTGTCCTTAATGCAATACTTTTTACATCATTTTAAGATATGACTGGCCAATTAACCTAAAATTTTATTGACAAGGAACCAAAGTTCTCATTTCATGGAAGTTTCACCACGTGCTCTAATTTTCTTCAGCTGTGGATTCCACCAATTGACTATTACGTGACCGTAAGAAAAGCAATTGATGACACTATCCAGGGAAACTGACAATAATGGATTTTAAATTATTGCATAGAGAGTTGAACAAATTTAAAGGCAAGGTTAATATCATTTAAGACTAAAAGTAGATTGAAACTAGGCATGTCTTAATTATCCATTTCACAGTTTGAATCAGGGATCTGGAAAGTGTCTTACCAGGAAATTTTGACATTTGGATGGAAATCTGACAATTGGAGAGAAATGTGGCTAATGGTATGTGAAAACATGTCAAAATTGTGAGAAATATGAATTGTTCAAGGCAAGCTTAGCCTGTGGCCGTGGGAGGGGGGGGGGGAGAATATCCTCCTAGAAATCTCCCTAGAAAATACAAAATTACCATTGCCTTAAAGCATTTAAGTATGTCTCACCCCCTTTTCTGAAAACATTTCAACCCCCTCTAAGTTATTTCACCCCCCCCTCTCCCTTTCAGTATCTTGTCTGGCTAGAGGTCTGTTACTTGGGATATGTTAATTATTCCAAAGAATGTTTCGAATGATTACGGAGTCACTTTGATGTAAGGTCTAAAAGCTCAACAGCCTAGTCTGTTCACTCTTAATGCAGTGGATAATTTATTTCAGTCAATCCGTTGCTATGTGTATGTAGTTGTGTTGCACTGGTCTCCAACACTAGTACCTAACAGCAAGATACGACTTTCTAGTCTGCCATTATTGAAATCTGGGCTAGTGTGTTACCCAGTAACTATGCCTTTGCGGCTTGTATGTGAAGTTTAAAATGCCATGGGCTAAATGTTTGCTGGACTTGAAAAGACCCGAAGCTACGCATAGCAACATCTTGATCAGCCAGCTTACAAAAGTTACCATTTAAAAATAATGAGCGCTCCATGCAGCCTGTTTTGGAATGTCAGTTTAATCCATAGATCTCTAATATCCTTTAGAGGTGTCTTTCTTAATGTTGCAGAACTTTAATACTGCATTCATGACAGGTAAAACAAGCAGTTATCTTGAAATAATGTCAAACTTAAGCAACAAAAATGTTTTCACATGAGCCAATTACAGAGTAGGATAGTTACGAGGATATACTTTATATTTAGAATGGCTTGTCTTCCTTTGCCTCGCATTTCTCCCAGCTTCAGCATTTTGCAAGGATTTCTACACATTTTTCTGCAGAAAATAATTCAAGGAATTTTCAAAGAATATATAGCTACATTTTTCAAGCACATCTGCTTCAAAGCCATTTTCAATAAATATCTGTTCTGTCAGAAGACAAAGAATTTCATGAATAAATTCATTGTGTAAACTATGTTCTTAGATATTATATTCCACAGTGACAAAAGAAAAGTCTATAATGCTTTGATGAAATTAATGAAATTCACACAATTTCCAAGCCATCAAAGTTAATACTCAGCCCTTAATTTTTCCAGAATTTTATAGCTGACCATCAGACAATCTGCCCTTTTTTGGTCGTTAGAAAGAAAATAGCTGTTCAAAAGGAATTAGAAAACAAGTCCTGAGTGCCATCTGCTTTCTCCTTTCCTGAAATTTGTTTATCTAATGGACAATAACCCTCTTATTTTTGGTTGTCCATCACAAGTTTTAGTCACCAACGAAAACCAGGAAACTGTTTATAAATTCTAGCCCTATAAACCATTCAAATTGAAGCACTTTCATGAATTTAAAATCTGCACATGAACCCTATTTTGCCCCCTGCCATGATGATTTTGTGCTTATTGCCATTCCTCACACTGTCAAGAGGCCCTACACATGCAACTGACTACCATTGGTAAACCAACTTGCTCTCATGCTGTGGCACTCCTTCTTAAAGGCAATAGGCAGTCGCCCCAAAATTTTCTTTGAAAAATCAGCAAACTCTTGCAAATCTCCTCTTATTGCATTACAAGCAACTCTGAAGACATTTTGAGCATAACTATTACACACAATAGGTAAAGCAAGGAGAAATTCTCCTTGAATTTCACAATTCACTAACAAAAATATTGTCACATGATCCAAATAGGCCAATCATGAACTAGAGTGACCGGGCACACTCACTCTGATTGGGGTGACTGCATTTTACTTTTAAATCTTTAATATTTACACTGCTGCAGTTCAAAGGCTACTCAAGGACTGAGTGGAAGTGCCACTTTGTCCAGAAATGAGTGATGAATAGGCACAAAATTGCTTCATTACACATAAAGGATGGAATAGCACCATAAACCTTCCTCAGAGGTTGCATACCAACTCAAGATAAGAAGAACATTTCATCATCTTTTAATCAACCGTAATCTGCTGTGCTGCTGGTCAGAGCTTGTCAGTGACAGGATGCAGAGATGACGACTATCACAAACCACAGAAGTAGTATTTCTGACCGACACTGATTTCAGATAATGAGTAAATGAACTGTGCTATTAAAAGCTTGCCAGGGACTTACTGCGAGTAAGTGGGGATTACATAGTGTAAATAGGAGGTAAGGAGGGGCGAATAGATTCTTGCTTCCTATAGCATATGTGCCCAATTTCCACCCCTGATATGTCTGCCATCTTGATTAACTTCCACAATGACACTAATTATCACTTTGCTTTGACAAGGGGCACAAAAGTTAATTCACCATAACAACTGGGAATGTGTAAGTCTGGTGTACTTTCATGTCTCTAATTGGAAGTAAATTTTTCATCTTTGGAAAGGTATTCCCCCTCTCCCCCACCCCCCTAACTTTCTTGATGTTTACAGGACAACCACTGCCACAGCATATATTTGGACCCTTGTTAAAGACCCAGGACATAAGCTGCAGGCAGTCCAGCAATCCTGGGCAGAACCCTGATCAAAACTCATGCTGGTGCTTATATACAAAACTGTCTGTCCAATGGACACAACAATTGCTAAATAAGGTATATGCAATGCAGTGAAACTTATCTCAATCACAAAGTTCACCCCATGTAAAAAATATAACATTGCCATGATCACTATGCCAACTAGAGCTTTCAACTAACTTGTAGCATTTTAAAAAATTCAATACTGCATCAAAATTTCAAAACATTCCACTGTTGCCTCCAAATTGCACAACCACTATTCAACAGTGATTACTGTCAAAAAAATTTATTCTTGCCAACTGAAAGTTGATAGAAGACAAAGACTTCTAGTAATCATTAATCTTGTTTCTTGGAAACAAAGCTTGCCTTCAATTAAGTCTTCATACATACAAGTTAATAATAGATCTTCATGCAATCTAAGTAACACATATACTTCAAATGTGATGGTAGTATTTGATCAAAATAATAACTAACTGATGTTTATCTTGAGACTGTTATTAACATCATGTCATTCATCATCGTCAAGACGATGACTTTAATTACAAGTTGCAATGACAAATATCTATCTATACTGGTGAATAATTAAAATAAAAAGTTGATGGCAGTGTCTTTGCCAGGTCAAATCTCCAATGTGACATTTTGAATGGATGGCCTAGGGAAGGTCAAAGGGAGGGTATATCCCCTGCCTCTTTGAACAAATTTTTCAATGGGAGATGCCTTGATGGCAAATGGTGCAACATCTGACCCAAATTTACCTTGTAAATGAGGTGGGAAGTACAATATGTAATGACTGATACTTTGCAAGATTGAAGCAATGTGATATCTTTGAAAAAACACAAGCCCAGAAATTACTCTCCAGATATTTTTGTGCCACATTCTTTGGGGGTTTGCGACATTTGTTGCACAAATACAGGCTGGCTAAATCAGTGGTTGATGGTTGAAGATGTGAAGTACAAGTAATTATAATGTTGGAAGATGCCTTGTGACAGAAGTAAAAGAGCAAGGATGATATAAATAGGCTTGGGTGGGTTATACCCCACTATACTTCAGAGGCATGACTACTGGCCATACATCATATGGCCCCACTCTGCAATTTGAATAAATCTTGCCTACCTAGCAGGCTGCACAGCATACTCCTTGTTCAGAAGTATACTTAACTGAATTTCTCTTCAATCACAAGTTTTCCCCTACAGTTGACTACCATCATTCTCAAAAACTGGCAATTTGGTAATATTAGTTAGCCACTGAAAAATCTGTAGGATAGGTATAATGTTGTATATTTTCTCTTTGGAAGGCTCACAATTTGTAGCCACCGTTGTATAATGTGCCCATGGCAACTTAACGCTGTGGTAGGAGTCCCAACTTCATGATGAATTGGTCATCTTAAAATGTCCAGTCGAGTTCGAGAAGAGGATGTGGGAGGTTGGCCTCCTCTGAAGGGCGCCCTCCCTAGCCACTGTGTTAATTGTTTACCAGGGTTTAGTTGCGGGTAAGTGGGGATTACATAGGTAAATAGGAGGTAAGAGAGGGGCGATGTAGATTTACACATTTTGCTGATAGCCAATAATGCCCCATGTATTGACATTTAATCCAGCTAAAGGAAACCCTAGCCAGTTGACTGACACACCAGAAATACTTTCAAAGGGAAAGAAAGCATCCAGGTTCTTGGATGAATTTTGTTTACAATCCTGCCTTATCCACCGTGCTATCATTTGCAACCTGAGTGGAATAGAGCCTTGGTGTAACAATAATAAATGTCTCCGGTGATGGGGTTGAAAATGCATTTTTGATTCAGCATGTTCCTTCAGAGCTGGGGCTTCTGGAAAGGGGCATGGATACCTGACTCCAAAAAGTCTGGAGTCATCCAAGCCTAATATAAAGGCAGTGCAGACTGAAGAAATGACCTTTGCAAGCTGGTCACAAGTTCAAAGTGTTACAAGGCCAGAGCAGCACTAAACTGCTTGTCACCTATATACAAGACACATCTGAAACATGCATACAGAATGACTAATTTGTTTTGATGGAATTTAAATTTGACCTGAAATGTTAATGATATTTAATCGCTGTATGAGACTAAGAGTATGACAAAATTTAGTCATTTTTGTATCAGGTTATTTTCCAAATTTATGTAACTTTAATACATAATATTCTGTGTTTGTTCTTTCTTACACAAACGGGCACAGGCCTTTGAGCCAGGGACTGTCCCATAGGCAAAAACTAGCAAATATTTTCTGTCCCCACTCTGACAGAATATTTAATAATATACAAAGATTCCATTTTGGGAAATCTTGGAGGGCAAAAGTGCTCAATCCCACACCCTCCAATTATCAGTAGTCCCTAAGCTTATGCACATGAATTAACAGGCCTGTGCAAATTTTATTCAAATAAGCAGCAACTCCTCACCATATCAAAATTGACGCAGTTTAATTTGCATCCAAGCAATGTAAGCCATTTTGATGATGTAATTCGGCATTGACTTTGTAAAAAAAATAAGCCTAATGGTTACTTTACACAATAAACACTTCACTCCAGCTATTTAAATGACCCTTTCACTTCAGCTATTTTCAGACACAGAATACGAGCAGTTACCATTATTTATGTAACTCCTTGGTTTCCACCTTCTCGGAGCTAATGCAAATATAATACCATCCACAGTCATTAATGCTATGATGCATACCTAGTAATTGCCACTTACACCGATGTCCTTAAGATAAGTACTGCATGCATTAGCTAGAAATGCAACTTGCTAAGAAATCCACTTTTACCAGACAAGCTACTTTCGTTCAGTTAGTATTTATTTACAAGAAAGTCAAGATACGCACACTGAATATGCACTGAAACTGTAAGCAAGGATCTACATAATAAGCCCATTAAGTGGTGTCTTCATTACCATTTTTTACAACAATGCATAAATGGAAAGTTGCACAAGGTCTTGTCTCATCAAAGTCCAAGACTAACAGATGTTGCAGGTTAATTCCATAGCAATTTTAGGACTGCTCTGACATTGCTGGAATCTTAATGAGTGAAGATCAGATCTCATGATCTCTGCACCACTATTCCTCACATTTCATTTTCACTTCATTTATTTTGTCCAGAGCTGCCGACAGCCGACCCGGGCCCCGGTACAAAATTTCAATGCGGGCCCCCTCTCACCAAAGTAAGTGTGGTGTTCATGAGGAAATAATTCGATATGATATAATATATTTCATGACCAATTTTCCCGGGCCCCCAAATTGCCCCAGGCCCCGGGACATGTGTTCCCCCTGTCCCCCTCTGTCGGCGGCCCTGATTTTGTCTATACATACATACATAATTTATAAAGAAAAAAATACATAATGTAGTGCAAACAGGACACTAGAAAAACCATTAGATGTTTATCTTAGCTAGTGACCTTACAAGAAAAACAAAGAAAGGCCAGCATGAACATCCCATTTCCACCCACCCACTATACCCCTCAAAAGAGAAACATTTTATTTTGTATTATGTCCCATTCTCCAGAAGACTTTATCCTACAGGATATCATTTCAAAAGGCTTTTTAGGCAAAGAAGGCATGGGATAAGATAAGGGTAAGAAGTCTCGAGAAGACATTACCCTATATGATATCATGTGATTGGATTGAGTCGATCTCTGTAATATCTCATGAATATAAATTGCAAATGAAATCCCAAACGCACCTTTCAATACAATAGTCTGGTATATATTATAATGGTGTCATCTTTCGGTATTTCAATCACAGCCGTTAGCACTGTTCCCAGAGCAAAAGAATTGCACAGAGATAGTGCAAAGACCTGAGTATTGAAGTAGAACCCACAACATGGCCCTCCATACTGGCTTCAAATTTAGCACATCTTTCCCACTGACAACATCTGTCTACCTATTCGTTATGTCTATTAGTACAATTACTACTTCATTATTTTCCTACCGTGAGTACATGACAAATGGACATTTGCAAACAGTTTAGATTTGAAAGACTAATCTACAAGGTGTTGCAGGTAATTGCATGGCAACCTGACGACTTCTTTGACGTACATGGCTTGTATACCTTGACACTGCTCAAAACCTTTACTGGTAAACAAGACTGTGAAATCTGCCTCAAAACTATTCACTGTCAATGTGAAATTTTGACAAAAAGCAGGAAGGTATCTCCAGGCTTTGTGTGGATTTATTTTAGCACCTTTTAATACAGTCTCAGTGACATCGATAATAACCATTTGAATGCTCTAGGATGAAGTTAAAAGTTAAAATGGCATTCACCCTTCTGCTACAGTGGTAAAACTCATCCCTATTTTTTATGTGGATGATGTCTGGACTAATAACTTATCAATACAAAAGCCTCTCATTCCGTAAATTTTTGAAAGAATGAAAGAAAACAATGTCTAGTCAAATTATGTGGAAGACGGCACTTTTCGTTTGGTTCATACGATAAGGCCTAAAAAAAATGTTTGTTTGTCCACACCTGACTGACTATGTAATTTGGTCCCCACCTGTTCTTTTTTCTCTTTTTGCAAGCCAAAAAATGTCAAAAACTTTTAAGTGACGAAGAATATCACATGCACACTTTTTTATAAACATCAAAGTAAGATATGTTTCTTTTGTGCTATTATTGATCACTTTGAGGGATACCAACTGTTCTGCCCATGTAAAAGGTATGTCTGGACATAGGCAAGGAGCTAATCTTTAAAAGATCATGACCTGGAATATGAGGCTGCAACACCTGCATCTTGCCCAAGGACACAATATTATGGCCCAGACAGATTTGAACCAGTAATCCTTGGATCACAAGAACGTCTTAACCAATAGGCCACCACGCTCTCTTGGTCAGAATTGTCTTCTCTTACATAATTTAATTTCTGAAGTTTTATTTCTTTCATACTAGCACATATTGTACCTTACTTTGTCTGAACACACTCACCCATACACACAAACACACTACAAACAAAATACCAACTAACCGGAATGCCACGAACTTTTGATGGACACCAAAGGACAGTTTTTTTTTTTTTGCCTTATATCTTTGACAGTCAAGAATTGGCCAGATCCCATGCACAACTAACTCATAGCTGCTAATTTGTGGAGCTTAACATCCTTCTCAGCAGTCATCAATCTCACCTTTCACCTGAAAGCTTATACTGTTGAAACTCATGCATGGCATGCTGAGTAGGTATGCCAACCTTTTAAAACTAACAGGTGAAAATGGTTGATCTAAATGGTAGTCTTCTTAACTGGTTAGAACAGGTGCAAAGAGAAAACTTCAGCCACATCAAGAAAAAGACTCAGAGATGAGGTTCTAAAGTCCCTTTCACACTGCACACAATAGAGGCTTTTCGTATGATGTCATAATACTCTCTGGCGCCATGTTGGAGTACATGTAACTTTGTAGTAGGCCACACTCGACGCGCTTGCTCGATGAATGTGTACAAACTGCGTATACCACAGAGCACAGTGTGCGGCGCGTTCAGTATACTACTGCACAAAACCATGTCTTCTTGGCATGAATGTCTCCAGCATGGCGAATCCGTGACGTAATTGCAAAGCCTCTATATGAGATGCTGCAACGCAATTAGAAACATTGCATATGATGCCTGACACTTCAACCTACAGGCGACTTTTGTTCCATCTACAGCACAGCTATATTCCAATGCCTAATCAGTCATGTGATCTAACAGAATGGCACTCACCACATGATGGGTCATATGAAATATCACTCTGCTACAAATGTGTGAAAGTTGAATTTTTTAACTCAATTGTATCATATTGCAATCTACTGGGCAGTTGCATCCTAATGCACCTAGAAAGAAAGGGGCTAAGTAATAACAGTATTTTCAACTGAAAAATATTGCACTGTGTCATGTGTCCCAGTGTGAAAAGGGCCTTGATGACAGCTTTGTGACAATTAGGTGTTCAGGATCACAAGGCAATGGCATTTTTTAACGAAATGGCTAGGGCTGAAGACTTTTCTTGGATCACTGCAAATATAGAATACATACTTACCCATGTAAGGCTTAGTTCCTGACATAGAAGTAGCCAAGGTTCCATCTTTCAGTATAGTTGCAATGTTAAAGTCTGTTATATGAACATGCCCTGTTACAAAAACAGAAAAAAAAATTAAGCTTGGGTCCTTTTTCCTAATATACAACATAACTATTTTACCATCATTAAAGCTAAAAGTCATTTCAAACGGATTTCAAATAAGATTATTATATGTTACCAATATTAAATAATGCTTTTCACCTTACCATATCTCAGGAAAAAGTAATTTTAAAAAGTCATAAATCCTAAACCAGAAATACTTTTTGAGACGTTCACTTCAAAAGAGATCAAGAATAATTAATTCAAAAAAACTTATACATAAGACCTAAACTTATATATAAGCTACATTTACCATGACCTCAATTCCAGGTAGATTTCACATGGTCCCAAATGCTAACCTCCTTGTACTGCTAGCTAAATGATATCAAATTTCATAGACTACCAGTAAAAATGACAAGAGTCTGTACTTTTCTGCTTAAAGGGCAGCCTGTCAAACTAGTGCATGTAATTTGAAACAAGAGCTGAACCTATTAAAATCTCTTATGTACCTAATAAGTATCTTTTATAATGCTTCCTGATGTTGTCATGCGATGCACTACAGATATCTTTGGATCTAAACAATGAGTCATGTACTCTTTGACAGAAAGTTTGAAAGTCTTAAATCACATACCTCCACTATAACATACCCAGGTTCGTAATTTTAACATATGTGACTATTTGCCCTTTAAGTTTTTTTATATATCACCATGGTAACTTGACAATTAAAATAACTGAAGCAAATTCCAGCGAATTGAATTTCAAGCAAAATGCATTTAGACCATGACTCACATTCCTTTCTTTTCTAATTGCTTCATTCTCTAAGCATGCTTAATGAAGCAATACCTCAAGACACATGGTATCTACCTGCATGTTTCTCTAGTCTGGTTTGATGCACCTTTGCCTATACTGCAATTTGTCCAAAGTTCTAATCTGCCAATTTTTAAGTACACATTCCCTAACTCTTTTTTAAATTAAAAATCCTTTACACAACTATTAAAGAATTTCAACAGAAGACACACAACGGTGAATTAAAAACAGTCAATTTACAGAAAGACCACACATCACCAAGTCAATTAAAACTTCAGTTTGTAAACACCTCATCTCTGAAACACTTTTGTGGCTTTGCATTGCTTAATGACACCAATTTCACCAAGAGCCTTCCAATTGGTCAAACATGTATTGTTCAAATATTTAGTTCTATGAAAACCTCCCATTAATACTTTTAAAATGCTTTAAAGGATAATAAAATGGCAAACTCATCGATGACTTGTTACTTTACAGTAGACGAAAGACATTTAATGGAACAAGATAAAAGAAACACAGAGATTTTCAAGAGGCCCCCTAAACTGAAAAAGGATTTTGATATAGTAATAATAATACATTGAACTTATTTAGCGCCAAATCAGGAACAAAAGTGTAGCTGCTCTACGCACTTACAAAGCACAGACAACTTAATTACATTCAAAGGAACAAGTAAAGAAATGAGTCTTGAGGTTATGCTTAAATGTACACAGTTCAGTGTAGAACTGAATATGATCTGGTAATTGGTTCCACAAACCATGCATATTATAAATCGCACAAGGCGAAAATCCTCGTAGTAATATAGGCTAGAAAAAAGGGTAAAAAACACCTAACGAGAAGAGGATACTCATGATTTCGGCAGAGGTAGACGATGAGGACGTCTTCACGGTGCAAAAGACGATGGTAGGTATAATCCAAAAGGTAGGTCGGAGAAAATAACGCAGTTTTTCACCAGACAAGTTTTAAGGACGTGTTAAACACGGAGAGGCAAAAATGCAGGAGGACAATTTAGGGTTGTAGGCGCCCTCTATAGGCAGGGGATACTGCGGTGCTATTAGTTTTTTGCCAGACGTTATTGCAGGCAATAATGGTTACATATGTAAATAGGAGGTAAGGAAGAGCGAAATAGACTACATTTTTCAAAGCACAAAGTTCCTATAAATTTATACTATATATCTGTACTATATTCTCTGATTCAACTTTATGGTACTTGATACAAAATTTGGGCAACTTTATGTGGCACTCATCTTAACATATCTCAGTTGAAAAAATTATCTGTTCATGAACAAATGTTCTCTTCAAAACTAAAGCTAAAACATATGTGCCAGGCCTATTAACCACTGCACTTCTGAGAAGTTTTGGTTATCATTTTATGCCATTTTAATCTGCAATTTCACTATCTGATGACATGCCAAACGAAATGTAATGCTTTTTAAATGTTTCACTGATCTTATGAATATTTTACAATATTGTATTTTGTAATGGTGGGTATGCCTCATGATGTCTATACATCTAGCCATGTACGATAAGCTGGAATATGACAAAATTTCTATTTCAATTCCACTCAATTTTTTACCTTTCCAGTTCACATTTTATGCTGCCTGATGATTTCAGCCAATTTTGGTAAATTTGTGCTCATTCTATGAGTTTATACCTTGGTGGAAGCTCTGACACCAAAAGAGTTTACAAGTATAATCAATCTGGATGAACAATATTGAAAAAAATCCTTTCCATTATTCATCCTACAATCCAGCAAGATAACATCTGCTTCTAGAAGGTTAACTGAAATAAATTTTGGGGATATATTGATATTTTTGCATGCACATTCCTTTAGGCACTTATTTTATGAGACAAAGCCACCACAAATGTGCAAGAAGCCTGGAAGGGCTGATGCAACTTCTTGTCAGGTATTTTTCAACCCAAAATATCAAACCAGTAATCTGTTTAGAAAAGTAGTCATTTAAGATGAGAAAAGCACATCTTTTTTTTGGATACACAGAACCCACCACACTCTATGGCCCAGATGGGAATCTAACCATTAACTTTAAATGGTACCACTCCTCTTGTCTCTGGCATCCATAATGTATCCAAATATTTCAAACTAAGGGTTGGCAGTATGAGGGATTACCACTAGTCTGGATTAAGGTTCACTACGATAAAAGGTTCATGAAACCAAAGATCCTCTTGACCAAAAATTTACTTCGGGTTATGAGTTCTATTAAATAGTATACAAATAATGAATGTTTATGAGTGCGATAGTATGAATAATTTCATGAGTTGAAAGATTGAACGTTCTATTCAACGAGGCGAAGCCGAGTTGAATAGAACGTTAAAGCTTTCAACGAATGAAATTATTCATACTATCGCACGAATGAAAAACATTCATTATTTGTTTTATATAACACCTTATAATTTTGCTAGTAGTTGGTTAAATTTGTGTTTTGGCCGTCACTATGGATTCGTGTTTGTCCGTGTGGTAGCTCCATGGTTTGTCGTTTTTACGAGCGAATGCGAAGTATAGCAGTCGCTTTATGGACTTGTCACAGTGTTTTCATTCTGTGTCTTGTTGGTTTTGTTAATCTATAAGTGTTTGTAGATTAATAGATGTTAGTAATAAATAGAGTAAATTTTTTTAGGGTGTCTCTAGCTTTACTACACTTTGAGGCATTTTCCGTGACAGATATTTTAATTTTACGGTTCCTGGAACGATTGTATCACGTTCTTAAACGGCCTTTCTATGGTTTTTGTCAACAGCTGTTATTTTAGAAAGGACGCACACCCTTATCTGCTCATATTTTGAAACGTTTGAGCGATCTGTTGAAGTAAAAGTTTATGTGTTATTGTGGGCAACAAATTGTACGAGTGAACTCTCCTTACAATAGATCAAACATACTTGGAAAAAGAACGACAGACTACAGAGTTACGTTTTATTTTCTTTGGAACTGAAGACTTCCAGTAGGTTATGACACAGTGAACGGATAAGATAACGAAGTGTCCCGGATGAAAAAATTGCGCAATACTAACTGCGTAGTTATCTTCTGGCACAGGAGTTTCTTCTGAAACTTGAATTTCCCTTTCAAATAGGTGCTTGCTTTGCCGGTTCCCACGTGACCCGACATTTGATACAGTTAATTGTGGACTTGGAGTAATGATAGTCTATTATTGCGAGCGAATAGCGAAGTATATCTGTCGTGTTTTTGACTTGCAACAGTCGTTAGGTCCAATATGGTGACATTTCTCTTGTCTTGTTATGTCCTGCACTTCTTGTACAATATTGTCATTTTTATAAACTTCAATTTATCCACAGTACTTAGGCCTTCAGTGTCGTTCATCGCCAGCAAAGGGTGATTGCTGAACTGTTGAACGATCCCCAGTTAACCTTCCTCCTTTCGAGTGAGCACTTCCCATCGTTAAAGACAATAACATAAAAGACAATCCTCCACTAGATGCATAACTTCATCACATTTGTTAGCATTTATTCTCGCAAGGTGCTCTAAAGAGTTTATATATTATTGAAAAATCTGGAAACTCAGTTGTTCCTGTTGGCGCATTGGATAGGGCATAAGACTTACACGCTGGTGGTACGCGGTTCGCTCCCCATTGCTGCATGAATCTGTCGAATACTTTTTTCCCTTCAGTTTTACATTCGCGAGTGTGAATGCCTCATTCTGGTCTAACTGTGCGTTTATGCAGGCCTGCCTGATAAAGAGGGATTCTTTGTGACGTCAAGCGCGTTAGATCCTCAGGCACTGAAGGGCAAAACACACATACGCAGTAAGCGTATTTACAGCACACGCGCACGGCATAACCATAGACACTTCTGTGACACAATGGACGCTTGTCCTTCAAAACAGAAGAGACGCGCGATCACTTGACATCGGTGAAGCAATGTACGATCTCCAGTAGTGTTGCAGTGATTTATTGAGACGCGACATAGCTTGTGCGTAGCGCGCTCAATGCATCGCTGACTCATTGCCGTGGGTTAGTATATACTAACCAACGACCGTGGGTTAGTATATACTAACCAACGGTCGAGCACTGCAATCTTGATGATAGTGCCGAATCACGCATGGCATGTGACCACAAATCTTCCAATAAGATGTAGAGAAATTAATAAGGTGTTATATAAAGAGTTCTATTAAATATAGCTGCAATAATCCTCCAAATTCCCTGATCTGATCATCTACAAGCCCGGATACCTACAGTATGTCCTACACATCAGTAACCCAAACTTAGCCACAACATACAGTACCTGGCAAGTGTGACAGTGTTTGGTGCAAACACTTCCAAAATCCAAGAGCACAAAAATCAAGGAGACAAACTACAGCAAGACTTTCAGACTTGAAAATCTAGAACAGAGCAAGGGAAAGCATCCTACATGGGAAGGTAACCTTCCCCACTGTGCTATCAGATTTGCCAAGTACAGTATTTATTACTTGTAACTAATGGTCACAGCTAATAGGCAAAGGGGGGTAAGGAGATTTAATGTAACTTTGAAATACTTCCAACAGCACCTCCATAGTTATACCTAAGGATAGGCTAGGCTATAATTCACCAAATAAAAAAATCCACTACATTATCTGTATTCGTTGAAAGAAAAACCTTATACCAATAATAAGCTTAGTAGTATAAGGCACACTGAATTGCAACGGGTAGACTAATGTCTGTAAGCTTGTAAACAAGTCATTAAAACCCTCAAACATAGAAGTAACCATGACAGAAAGCTTTCAAAGAACAAGTTTCTCCCGTCAGTCATATGTACAGCATCTCAAGACGTCTATCTAAACTTCCGAATGGAAATTAATACTGACATATTCAGTACTATTGATATTCAGAGAGTGGTTTACGGATATTTGTTTTCAAAATAACCCTAGAACCTTCTTGAAACTGGCAAGTAAAGAAAACAAAAACATTTTCCAAAGTAACACTATTCACTGTCAAAAGTGACAACAGGGGTCAATATGTAGCTCTTCACATTGAAACTACCTTTTATTATGCTTTGTAAAAGGTACACTGAAAACTTACATTTTAAAGTGTAAAATGAGTAAATTTAAAGTCATGCAGGTGTGCGACAGCTCTAAGTACGGCTAGGACTCATCTAAATACCAAATGGAGCTTTACTTGTCGCATAAATATTCATTTATACCACACCTATCAGAATTCAGATACAAGAGAGTTCAGTGAAATCTTTTCAATGAATGAAGCAGCAAATGCCTGCCATGGGATCAATGTGACAGACAAAGATGTAGAATTTTTTTCTCCTGTCACACAAGCTTGAATGTTGATACCCTAGCATGCTAAATCTTCAAAACTTTCTGGTTTGGGCATTTACAAACCCTGATGCTTACACCTTATTTGCATATACAAAAGGTTTATATTTCCCAAATTTCCCTATAATGCCCCCTCCTCAATCCAATTTAATGCTGTGCTATGCTATATGCTATTTTATTTTTTGATTTGATGTGATTTCTTTTTACTTTAACTTTATTTGTTTTTGTTTAGTTTGGTCTTGTTTTGTAATGTATTACTCTAAACTTATTTTATTGCTTATTTTATTTGTCTTGTTTTACTTTAAACTTTATTTACTTTATTTTGTATTTGATTCTGTTACTGAATTAAGTTAATAAAGCATTACCACATCATTCATCTCAGATTTGCAAAATTTTTGGTGTAACATTTTCAGACTTGAAAGAAATAAAAGAGATTTCATTGGTTCATTGGCAACTGACAATAAGATTAGGGGTGACTACACATGCCCTTTAAGATGTTTCAGTTATATTAGAAAGCCACAGCTGTATAGCTATAAAGGTAATAGTCCATTCCTGTTTACCTTGAGGCTGACATAAATGTACAAATCTAGATGAAGTCAAACCATCATGAAAGTTTCAGAATAGGGTGCACCCCACCCTTCACCTTACTTGTATGGATCATTTCATCACTCTATGTTCCCCCCTCCCCTTCCTCTTCTCATTAATCCCTCCCTCGCCACTGAAATACCTAGCATTATCTTTCCCTCCCCCACCCCCGGTCCTTCACATCCCTTCCTCTCATCCCCCAACTCTAAAATCATTCCTAATACATTCAATCTTACAGTTTCACCTAACTTTTGGAACATAAATCTATTCTTTCTCCTCTTCCATAACCCAATCTTTCAAAATGCAAAATAATTTTGTTCACTAAACCTCTTACAGCTACTATACACCATTAAATTCACAGAACAAAGGAATCTAGGGTAGCATTTTAGTAGCACTTTGTTCGCTTAACAAGAATTATGGCTGACATAGCATTTCCTCCTCGTCTCAGTGAGAGAAGATACAAGCTCTCCTGCCATCTAAAATACTCGATTTCTACCTGCCTAAAATGTCTTTTCTTCGAAGACAGCCAATTGTAACCTTCTATCAAAAGTACCAAGAATTAAGTAACAATTAAACCGTCCATATGCGACAAGTATCTGCAGAAAATATCATAAGAAACCCTTTGCAATACATGTTTGTCAAGTTCTCTTTGAAATTTGAACCTAGAAATCATTAGCAGACAGCTTTGTATCATCGCAGGATTTTTTCCCCAGTGATTTCATTTCTACAGCCACAAACCCTTAGGGGACTCTAAATGCCGATACCGTTTGCTAATTAAAAGCCTGTTGTGACTGCGGTATCATCTGTGTGCAGGTATTGTGGTTACGATACTTCATTTGCAATACCGTTGGCTCTGAATGGATGCAGGGAAGACTCAAGTGCAAATAGCGACACTAAGCAGCGAAACTTAATACGATACTGCTGAATGATGGACACCTTTAGGCTTTATGGGATAGAGATGGGTAAAGCACACTGTACTAATGGTAAAGATTTTCAAGAAAATTTAACCATGAAAATCTTTGAAGTACAGTACTTGCCGAATAATTTTCTGTTTCTTGAAAATTTTAAAATGCCATGAAAGTTTTACACAAGTCATGTTAGATGCAGCAAAATTGTGTATGGCATCTTTAAATATTGTTGAAAAATTGCATCTCTTCCACCGTTCTCACATTAAGCCCCTCCCCTTCCCTCCCTCTCCTCCCACTAATTAGCATACTGAGATATGCACCAAACATGACAGGCCTCTACTTCTCCTTTTGAGTGCATTATGTACAAAGTTTGCAAGTTTAACATTTAGTTCTTAAGATATATAGTATATCATGTGACTGCAGCTTGACAATTTTTTGGATGTCCATCCAGGCACAGATCCAGGAATTTTCAAGGGAGGGGGCCCCCACAATAGCCAATCTCAATTAACCCAAGAGTAACCATAAGTACAAAGCATTCCACACCTCCTAGTTTGCAGGAAGTCATGTTCTTCAAGACAAAGTTGTTACTGCAGTTTCATTTTTATCACGTGACACCCCCCCCCCACCCTATGTACCACTAATTCCTAAAACTGATATCCAACATTCCCCCTACTAAACTGTGCCACTAATTCCTAAAGTTGACATCCATTAAGCTGTCAATAAGCATCAATGCCAAGCAAATCAGCTGCTCTTAGAACCATGCAGCCCTCAGTCTGGCCTTCATCATCTCTGGATTGCTAGTGGTTTTTTAACAAGGACACTATTCTGATCACTTTAAAAGTAATACTCCACCAAAAACCTACTGAAAATTATACTTCATTAACATGTTTTTGGAAAGTTTACTTTTTCTGCATTTTTGCTTCCTTTTACTCCTTTTGCTCCTTTTGCTTCCCCTTTGCTTTCATCATTTCAAGCATGCCCCCAAGCCCCTTACCTATACATCTGCACCAGTGTCCAGCCTCACCCTCTTGAAGGTCAAATGAAAGTGCTGTACAAGTCAATATGCTACCATGTTCAGTGACATCATAAAAAGACAAAGTAGAAATCAGAGACATGATCGAAATAAACATTGGTGGGTGGTTTCTAAAAACTGTCTTTAGGCTCAAATTTCCATCATACATACAATCAAAATTCCTACAGGCCATCTTTCAAGTTCATAACAAGCAGACAGACATGCTCCTGTAAAGTAGTTGCGACATCATAACTTTAATAACAACAAAGTACCTCCTATCATCAC
The DNA here is from genome assembly GCA_029531755.1 of Holothuria leucospilota. Lineage (NCBI taxonomy): Eukaryota > Metazoa > Echinodermata > Holothuroidea > Aspidochirotida > Holothuriidae > Holothuria > Holothuria leucospilota. The sequence goes on from CM055977.1 coordinate 41,379,950, forward strand.
AACTAAAACACCCAATAGCCTGCAAGTATGAACAACACCCACACAATGAACAAGGGCTTTGAGAAGCGTAATACGTTGATAATTTGGTGAAACTTTCACCAATATAACATCAGTCACACTGCATTGTAGGGGGAAAAGCTGTGTGACTACAACTAGATGGATTGAGTCAAAGGTAATTTGAAGCAACGAGGCTTGACAACTGGGATATTAGATTCTAATCCTAATTTAGTCTAATCCAAATTTAGTCACGTTAATCAGGGTTTCAATCTAAAACAATCTTAGCATTTAGACTTTTAGGTGAAAAATACTCCAACAGAATCAACGCTGCTCACTGGAAGTTCAGTCTGATAACTAAATCATGGAAAGTAAAATGCCAGATTTTCCCCTGGGCTCTCAGTGTCAGTAAATGTGATATTTCCTACGTTATAAGTGGATAAAGGCTAGTTTTCTTTTAGCTCTCCCTCTCTCTCTGCTACTTTATGGTTTTTTTCTTATTTCCCTTGTTTGTCTGATTGCTTGATTTTTATCTATTCATCTGTCTGTCTGTCTGTCCCTTCATTCATTCATTTTTTGACAATTGAAAAACTGGGGTAAAACAAGCAAAAGTAGTAGGATACTTTCTGCATTATTTGTAGAACATGAACTTGAAACAGTCTACCACACTTATGAATTTTGCACCTCTGTAGCCATGACTAAAAATCTAATATGTAAGAGGTGGTTCAATCAATCATTATGAATCATTAGACTACGGCACATATTGTCACCTTTTTGGCATACTGACAAATAGGCAAAACCTGTGTCTGGCACACTATAATGTGCTATTCAAAATGTACACAAGGTTCATCCAAACACTGGATTTGCCTATTCCTAAGGGGATAATATGACATTCAGTGCACAAACTATTGTTTTCAGGGTTTTCACTGACCCCAGTGCAGGTCAATGATGCACAACTTTAAATTTTGAGGCACAGACACAAAACCTCTGGGGTCAAACTGATGCACATCTTTTTTACCGCAACGATTAGTAATGATAAAGCAATTTCACCAATGCATTCATTGTGCACATTTACTGACAAAATGCAGTAACATAGAAGTGAATTCCCAACTTTCAGTACGTTTTACTTGCTTCTTCTAGGCAAAAACAGGAATAAAGTTTGTTCCATTAAACTCATATTAATTTTGACCCCTTTTTTTTGGCTTTGACTCTTGTAAATTAATATATTCTAAAGGGTTAGTGACTCCTGAAAAAAGTGATGAGTGAAAACCCTGGTTTTGCAGTATATCATGCAGTGCCTTTAGAGCATCCTGACAGAAGACATAACACTACAAAAGACCTGCTTTGGCAGCAGCACTGTACAATGCCAAACCTGCAGCAAATTTTACCAAAATATTTCAAACGCAACAAGATAAACATTTACGTAAAGGTGCCAAATACTCACCAAAACTCCCAGGTTTGGGAGTCTATGTGCGATGATACCTCCTATTTACATATGTAACCATTATTGCCTGCAATAACCGTCTGGCAAAAAACTAATAGCACTGCGGTAACCCCTGCCTACAGAGGGCGCCTAGAACCCTAAATCATCCTTCTGCATTTTAGCCACCCCGGTTTTCATGCATGGATTATAGCTCCACAAATAAGAAGTACATAGTTAAAAGTAGGTAAGAGCCACCATGCTGCAGCTGATGGCGTATGTACGAGATTTAACCGTGTGAGCCATGAGATTTGTTTTCAATGATTATTCCACCTATTGTAGTGTGACCGAAATGTTAAACTCACCAGGATGGAACAGCCTTACAGACAAACGAGCTGCAAACAGACTAGTAAATCAATCGCAATACGTGTAGAACATTGAGAAGGCAAAGAAAGAATGATGCAAGAAGCATATGAGCCTTACAGGATAGGACAGGGGTGCCCTCTATGATACGACATCTTTGCCCAAAGAATTGCAGGCAACTAGGGAAATACATATGTAAATAGGAGGTAATGGAGGAGCCACATAGCCTAGTCACTCTTTACAAGGCTTGAACTACAGTAGCCTACCTCCTGTACCTGTTCCCCTTATGGCACTAACACCACAATGGCTATGTATTAATCCAAACTAGCAAGGACTGCTGCTGTAAGCCATACACTCAGAGACTGGAACCTTCTTCCATCTACATTACACAACTTTAAGACACAAAACAGTTCCGAGATTTCCCCTTTAAGTTCCTACTTCAACATGACTATTAACTATGCAAGCGCACACCCAACTCGCACTCACCACTCCATCGGGCATACTGTGCAGTAATCATCCAGATCCATAATTTTCAAACATTTCTTACAGTAAACCATGATTTCTTGGAAAAACTTTGCAAACCAGTTGAAAATGCTGGCACCTAAATTTTTTTGTTTACGAGACAGTGGCTACAATTTTCTTTTCTCTGCATGGTACTGTTTGGCAGTAACTTGCAATAACATACAGTACTTTTTAGCATTATTGACATTTACTCCATAAGATCTCCTTAAAGTGAGGTAGTACCTTGCTTTCAACTAAAACTTTACTCTTACAAGTAACCTTCCTCATCTAATTCATCCATAAAACTGAGGTACAACTCTCAGCTTGTATACATTAGTCCAATGACAGTAAATTTTTTTTTTTTACCTTAGAAAAATCATAAAATTAAACGTCTGTAACAAACAAATATGTCTAAATTTCTTTTAAAATTTTGAAAAATGCAGAAGAAGTTCCATTAGAAAAATTATTTCAGCTTTAAGCCTTTCACTGATGGTTGTCTACAAATTGCTTAAACAAAAAAGTGGAAAGACTTCACTTGTTTTGTTTCGAAGGCTGTTTTTTTATCAATCCTTTTACAAGAAATTACACCACAGCAAATTATTCAAGAGACAGCACTGTCGTCAGTTCCACATTTCTGTTTTTCTTGGCCCTCTCAATTTCTTTGCAACAAAACAAAACTTTTATTTTAGGAAGGACATTGTCCCCTGATTGTTATTTTCTTAACTAGCTGGTTTCTACTGAAAGCAGACTTCGACTTCCGTTTTGAACTGTCACTTCAAATGCTCTGAAAGCCCTGTATCTTTCCACTAGGAGATACTGTAGGTTGATACCACTCCATATTTGTGAAAACAAGCTTGTTCTAGCCTTCTCCGGGGACTTGCTAAAAATGTTTCTAAGATACGAATCTTTTCTCTCCATACTTTAATAGTCTCATATTGATCATGCTTGCATTAAACAGCCAGTGAAAAGCAGAAATTAAAATTTGAGCTAACGTTTCTAGGCCATAGTGACTGCCATAATACTATTTATAAAACAACATGACTTTACCACAGTGTGACATAACAATGTCTACAAAACTCTCCTTTGGGGAAAGTTCTTGCACATACACGGAGTTTCCTACAATCACAAATACTGGAAAGTCACTGAATATATTAATGGCAACTGATTTGTGTCAATTTTTGTTTTGCAAAAATGACACATTTTCACTGAAAACTCTACAGCTTTGACTATTACAATACTTTTAACATATTCTCATCTCTGTAATGCTGCTATCAATAAAACTGAAATGTGAAAATATGTAAGTATTAAAGGCAGTAAAACAAGGAAACATGATCTCACTATTGGCTTCTTCATGCAATCCGTGGTCAAACATACTGCATTCTAATTGTACAGCTCGACCATCCCACAGCATTCAGAAGGACTTGGTTCGGGGGGCTTCAGACCAAACTATTATCCAATGACAGAAGTGGCAGTGCCAAACTGCAAGCCCTCCCTATGGCCCATTCAAGACCTCCAGAGGCCCACTCAAGGTTGTTTCTTTGTAAGGAGGAATGTAGGTCAGGTGACAGAGAGTCTCGTCAAAATATTTTCCCAAGAAACACATGAGTTTGAGGCATTTTTTCACACTTGAGTCTTGGGGAAGGGAGGACTGAATCCTCCACACCATGTCTGTGGCTAATGCCTGCTAACCCCAATTCCCATCACTTGACCACTACTGCCATCAGATAAGGGAACTTAATAATAATTAAGGCCTTGAAGGGCAGTTGTTTTACGATGCTAAGCGACCACAAATGTGGGAGAAGCCTATATGGCTTATGAATTACAACTTAAGGTGGCTAACCAACTCAACAATTTAAATCAAATTTTGTTTCTTTTGAAAAGCCAGTTCTGATGGGAATACCATAGATTGATCTTAGATGAAAAACCCACTTTACTTTGACCCAGCTGGGGATCTAACCCCGACCCTCCCAGTTGCCAAGCTTCATCACTTCAAATGCCACTGCATTTGCCCACTCTCCCACAGCACATGAAATATATACACATGTATATACTAAACCAAAAAGGCATATGTACAGTAAACATCAAACTATTTTGAAGATACTGTCACAGAAATGCATGATAGCTTGTCAGGGTGATATCCTGTGATAGCATTGTTCCTATGTTCATCATGTCAGCCTGTCCCAAGACTGAGTTTGTACAGTTTTGTGAGAAACTATGGCTTTTTCCTAAAAGTTTCCTAAAATGTCACCTAAACTTTTAAGAACAGTACCTTCCAGAAATGGCTGTGAAAGCTAAGGAAAACTCCCACCAGATTTAGAGCAAGCACAACTGAAGAAATCAACGACATAGTTTCTAGGTTGCCTTTTGTTTGGAGTAACAGTAGGCTTACCAATAACTTATCCTGAGTTCATCCAAAGTGGATGAGTTTGGGGACTCTTACTATGAAAATTTGTTCACATCACTGGAAGGGCCTCATAACCATGACTGTGGGGGAGGAGTCAGTGAGGGAAATGAATTCTCATTCAACGTGTAATTTGAATGGGTGCTCCTAGCAACATAATTATCACCATGAACATTTTGTGTGGAAACTAGGCTGCTACAACATCTTGTCTATGACCTTGGGTACAGTATGTATACGGTACAGAATGTATGCGGTACAGTATGTACACATGATTTTGTCAGTTACTATGCAGCATAAACCACTTGTTCTACTCAGCTTTGTTCATATGTTAATCTTTAAATTACTAAAGACATGAAATCCAATTTTTTACCCATGATATTGATTTAGTAGACAATCCAAAACTTTCTAATTACATAGAAAATACCACAGTACCACTCCTGCCTAGAAAATATTTAGAAAACATATCCACTAACATAAACAAAAACCTATAGGGACATACAAACATACACATATCATCTTGTCATATACATAAACCTTTAGGGACATACATACAGACATACACATATACAGACACCCATCTTTGAAACTGGTTCAATACTAACTTAGTCTTTGAAATAAACTGGAAAGAAGATGCAGACTGAAGCTTTTTTCTAAAATGTGCCCAAAACACACCCACTTATACACACGAGTACCCACATAGATAAATGCACATGTACACACAAGTTAACCTAGATCAACAAGAAGAAAATAATTTGCTTATTCTCAGATCTAAATCAATACCTATCTCACTGAGTAAAGCTGACAGCAAGAATATTCTAAATGGATAATCTGCTTTTAATTCTGTGACGAGAGCATTCGAAGAGCAATCCTTCAATTAGGGACATGCTAAATGAAATCGCTAACATCAGATCTTTAAAAGGATAAGACAGTTTCAAATGTCAGAAAAAGTCTTTCTACTGGTCTTTGACTTATCTTTGCATCACACAACAAAAATCTGCCTTCTTTCTTTCCAACACAACAACCCCAGAACTTTCTGAGAGCTGTGATACTTCCATACTATTTACATGATTATGTAACTTTCACCAACCCCGAGTAAGTACCTAAGAAATTTGACAGCACAGTGAGAAAGGGAGCCCTCACTCTATTGAGGGCATCCCCTATGATCCTTCTTCACTTGAAAGTTTGGAATACAAACAATGTCTTTGGTGATTTCTATTCAGGTGGTCTTGGTTCCTCATAATGCATGCGGACAGTCCATGGTGTAGTGACTCCCTTTCTTACTGTGTTATCTATTTTCTTACTGCTGGTAAGTGAGGATTCAATTTGTATGGGAGATATTAAGGAGAGGCAAAGTAGATTAGAGTGACAAACTGTCTCTCAGGAAATAGGGAACACAGTCCACATGTACAGAATCACATCAAGAGACACAACTGCAGGTAAGGGTAATGGGTTTGGTGGTTAGGTAAGGCTAAATAGCCCCAACTTTTATAGTGTTCGACCGACCATCAGTTAGATAATCGGCATCGGGCCGATTATCGCACAATCGGTAAATAATCGGCATCGGTAAAATTTTGTCCTTCAACCGATTACCACCACCGATTATTTGAAAACTGGGAACAGGGCTAAAATACACTTCAAAGTTTCTGCAAAAATCTTTATAATTCTCCAAAACACGCATTTCTTTAAGTTCCCGCCCAAAATATCAGCACTGATACTCACAAAACTTGCAACATTTTAAGCTCTCCAAATCATAGCAATCATCGTAATTGTTGCCGTAACTCTCAGTGTAGCACAGTTCAGGTGCGTGAAAGGGCACACAGTATTACCTAGAAGGTGTGCATGCCATGGACCATGCCGCACATCTGCAAACAAATTGTACTACATGAAGAAATGACTTCACGCTACGTTTTTTCAAGTTTCAGTGCAAACCACATCATCTGTACACATTTGGTGCACGTACTGTACTGTAGCAACTTTAGAAACCCCGAGGTTTATTATCCTGCATAAATTATGCCACTTCCCACATTCTTTTCGTTAAGTTTTTAATTACCTATGACATGCACATGCGCACACGTAACTGCCGTACAGTTCTTGCGAAGTTGAAGTTAACCTACGAAAGCACACCAGTACAGTGTGTAATACGTAATGCAAGGCTAAGTGCATTGCCTGCGCTTTTACGTAGCATGTTGGTCATGAACTCCGTCCGTGCCCCTAACTGATGAACGAAGGGAAACGGGCCCCGTGTTAAATTCACGCTGGAACGGCAACAGTTTTCGATTACGGGACTTTATCGGGAATTAGTTTTACGTTTCATTTGAAGAATCTTTTACATAAGACGTAAGTTTTGGGCAAGACGCTTTACAAAAAATATATCCATATCGTAAAGGGAACATGGGATGAGTAAATCAGGCAAATTGAGTGGAATGTTTCATGGCCCCGAAGTGCCAAGGTAGTTAGATATTTTTGTAAAACTGGGTGGATAGGCTACTATATAGCACTACTACAGTCCAGTACACACCTTTGCACGGAATCTTCCGACATGAACGGTGGATAGAACTACTGTAGGCAGAGCAGTATGTAAGCCGACACTCTTTGGCTAACGTTAAGCCTGTGACATCGTACGAAAGCATGTATTTATGGTTGATTTTTATCTTAGTATTTGGAGAGGAAATCCTTCAAAAACATTTAATATTCTATTCGTGGAACGTAGGGAACTGTTCTTAATCGTTCATCTCCAGTGTGAAGGTTATGTTATGGTGTGTGTACAAAGTTAGAAATATGCGACAGACGGCGAGAAAACATGACCTTCCTATGACTTTCCAGGACCTTCCTATACATAATCGGTGATCGGTAATCGGCATCGGCCCGATTGTGTAATTGAATAATCGGTAATCAGTGATTACCGATTATGGCGTAATCGGTCGAACACTAAACTTTTGTACCATTGTGATGGGGCCACCAGTCTGATAAAGGGGGCAATGAATTTTGTCCAGGCTGGAAAACAGGGTGGACAATCTCTTGGGACATCAGACTTGTGGTCAGAGGATGGCTGGTTCAATTCCCACATTGTCCATTATGGTGTTTCTTTTTGCAAGATTCTTTGCAAATACCTCACTCTAGAAGAGGTCAAAATGGAAACTGAACTTGTCATTTTGGGCAGTTCAGCTGCCTCAAAATATTGTGTCCCTGGTAAAGGTTGGCCACAGCCCATAGGTCCTACAGCCCACTGGCCCAGGGTCCTACAGTCCTTTGGTTCTATACCCCATTTGTCCTTATGTCCACTGATCCTAAACCCAGTGGTATGATAGCCAATGGAAGTTTGTATAAGTACACACTATAGGACTAACTGGCTGTACAAACAATTGCTTGTAATACCAATGGGAAGTTAAACTATGAGACCGGTAGACTTAAGGACTAACAGCCTGCAGGGCCAATTGGTTGTCATTTTAAGTGTTCATTGTAGGACCATTGGGCTTTAGCACTATACAGCAGTCACCTACAGCCTAGTTATCCTTGATCAGGATAATTATGTATGTTGTTCATTCATTAGGACTGTCTCTACACTGGCACCATCTAAATGCAAAATATTATATCATGGGATGGGGCTGTTAATGACTGTAACAGATGAAGTACTGTAAAGTAGCAGTGTTTTCCACGAAGGGCTTTAGGAGGTGGCCTGCCACGAGAGAAAATTGCCGCCCCCTGAAAAAGTGACCGCCATCATACTGGAAGTAAAAAATTACATACATTCTTTCCTTTCTGGCAGGGAATAATCATATATTTGTGTAGGGATCAATGTGATTCAAGATCAAGTATGTGCTTCTCGTGTGGCTGCCCCCCTCTCTTGAAAATCTATGGACAACACTGAAATAGGAGTGAAATAAATTATTATATCATTAAGGCCACCTACCCACAGTTACTTCTTAACTTACCTTCTTCATCAAGTAGAATATTGTCAGGTTTGATGTCCCTTTAACAAAAGAAGACAGAAAAAGACCATTTAAAAAATTTTCACAAACTGGCATGACTTTAATCTCCAAGCATATTCATAAATGTGACTTAAATGGCCATCATAATTCCATAACCTACCAACATTTCATCCTTGGCTTTGTAATCTAGATCTATACAAAAGCATTTCAGATTTTATGACAAAAATTAAAACTTTACACAAAGGAAAAGTCATCCTAAATCTGATGATTTTCACTATCTCTACCCCTAGTCTACAAACTGACTAAAAATGTTTATGTTCAACTGAGATCATAAAATATAGCCTTTGGCCTTTTGCCAAGTGAGATAAGCTAAGTCTAGATCACGATTATCCCATGCACCCTCCCACCTTCCCACCTCAAAGAAAAAAACTCTTAATAATCATAAGTATAAATCTTGTAAGAATAGCACTATTCTGTTTGATCGAACATGACATACAACACATGGAAGGTTTACATCAGCAAATATTTTTGCCACTTCCTGAAAGGATCTAACAAATGCATAATCCTTCAGTTACATGTTGTAAAAAAATTGATCTGAGACCTGTTAATAAAAATCTATCTCAACTGTTTCCACATAAAATACACCACATACATACTTTTAGACCAGTTTTTTATATTGCTTTTGTCTTCTTAAGTTATAGTGCCCTGAAAGTGGAACTTGGTGTTCTAAAGAGCACTCTTGATAAGCTTGATCTAATTATAGATATTACTGTCATCTTCATAATGACATGGTTGGTTATTACGTACAAAGCGTCTGATGTGCACAGAAAGAGACATTCCAAATTTTCACAACCTTTGAAGTTCCTGACAGCACAGCAGCTCAAGTCAAAGCGGAAAAGGGTTTCTCCTCTCTTGTTTGCCTATCATGTTAAAGTCACCAAGTTTTTAAAGACTGATTGCCTAAATCATATAATCCATTTAAAATGAAGTAAACAGTTCCCATGGCAACAGGGAAGTGGATGCAAAGTACAAGTGTTAATTTTTTTTTTCTCCACATGAAACCAAGAGGTATCACCATGCATTTGCAATTGCAAATGGTCATCACAGTCAGCTGCATTCATCAAGCTTCACATTTTTCTAAATTTTGTTCAACTTTTGCCATTTTAGAGGAAGCTGTCTTCAATTTATAACATTCCCTTGGCTCCACATTTGACAGCATGCACAATTACCACTACAAGGGAATTCTTAACACTTCATTTAGGAGACCTACTGTAATTTCTGGAAACATTGCACTGACTTTTCCACAGTTTGATGTGACTAGTACCATAGAATCAGAAATGGGATCACAGAATCACATCAGTTTTACTAGTGTCAATGTAGAAAGATAAGATGGGGTGGGGTGTGGGAGGTGGGGTGCAGGAGGGGGAGAAAGGAGGATAAAGGGGAAGAAAAGTTAAACTACAAGTCATAATGAAAATGTTCAATAAAGTTTGCTCCAAGGATTTATGTTTTGTCATATAAACCTGGACTACCCCACTTTTTTGTCCTCTTAAGTTCCCCCTTTTTCTCCCTTTTTTAACCTTTGCCATCTTCCCTTCCCCCCCCCCCCCCTTAAGCTAATACTTCTAATAATGCCAGTGAGATTGATCAAACTCTTCTTCATGGTGTCAGTTCTACATACAAGCAGCAATATTCATTTCCTGACAAAAAAAAAAAAACAGAACAAAAAGTCCATAATTGCTTTCAAGTGAACACCTTTAGGCATACAATTGATTTTCTTCCTTTTACAGCATTATTCTTAACTAATTCCATAAGTTCAGGCTGAGTCGATTACCATATTACTGCTGGTTGGCAAGGCTGTAGTTTAGATGAGGAAAACGAATATTGTTATCATGATGTCATTCTTTGATGGACAGAGACATAGAGACTTCTGTCTTCACAATTTTCATTGTAGGATTTAATACTTAGATCACCATCAACAGCCTCAATGAGTGCTTTGATGCTTTTCATATACTGTACTGGCAAAGCTAAAATATCTAACATTACCCAAGAATTATAACAATTTAAATTTTCCAGCATTAACCACAAGAGACAATTTTCCACTTTTGAAACGAACATCAGCCATGAGAAGGGAAAATTCTGCTTAAATGTACCACATAAGGCACCCTTAGATTAGAAGATTTAGCACAATAGTCAAGAAGTGTACAATAATCAGGAAGGGTACAGCAAGCACGTGGCCACGGGGAGGCATGTGCCCCCCCAAATTCTTCAATAAAAGGTCTTGCATTTAAGGAGGAAAAATTTATTATGAGACCAGCAATTTTGGAATACAAATATAAGAAGAAAAAATGGAAAATCCCATACCATTTTGCATCTAGAGTCCTTGAAATGGACAAAAACTCATAGAGGAGGGGATACCCTCCCCTTAAACCCCTCCCCAGGCTGGCAAAACTCCAACAGTGATGTGCCCCCCAAACTGGTTATTCTGGCTACGGGCCTGGGGTACAGGTAAGAGAGTTAAGTTGTACCTGTATTTATTTAATTGCCAAGCGGACAGAAAATGTTCCTTCCAACCCATTTTTCCTTTTGTAAGCACATCAATAGCATCCCATAAGCTCATATGAAGAAAAAGCAATAACCTCCCTTCGCGGTACAAAGAACACTGAGTTAGCTTGGCAAATGTGATACCCACTTTAATAAGACTTTAAATATTGGGGCAGGACATATCTTTACCATACGAACAATGGGCCAAACCGAAGTAGCAAATGGATAACGGTTGAATTACATATTACATTTTTAGATAGCAACTCCCAAAGGACTAAGACGTTCATCCCATGCACAGTATTTTCTACAATGTCCAATCTTCTGTATAAATCCCGCTTGTACAAATCCAATCAGAGAAGAGTTGTCATTCAGATGTGACCAAAGACACCTCATGAATCTTTTTAAGGAAGACTGAACCATTTCCTTTGAGCCATTTATTGCAAACAATTGAAAAAATTAAAACAGTGATACCAGCTGACCTGCCCTGCTTTTTTTGTGCTAATACTGCTTTCCTCTGTTTTCAGTCTCGACACACTTCTGTTTTTCAAGGCAAGATAAAACCTTGATAATTTTTTCAACTGGGCTTTGATGCATATACTACAAGCCACCCTCTACCCCAGTCAGAACTTTGAACTGATTGTAAAAATAAGTCGATGAAGACAATTAATCCAAGTTTACTTGAACCTTGAGGCACATTTCCTATATAACAACAATATTTTCTATTGCTGCTATGTGTATCTAAAATACCCTTACAAGATTGAACTGTACAATCCTATTTACTTTACACTTTACTTTCAGACAGATTTTCTCTCAAAAGTGACAGAAGGCTGATGCTAAAGCTAGCAATCACCCTGAAGCCCATACGTATGCATTAAGATAAACACCTTTGAGAGATGCAACAATCTTGTTACATGATTCTACTCCACTTTCAATTTGTCCAGTGCAATAAAGGTCATCCCAGATGTAAAATTAGTTTCATAAATCTACTACTTTTCAATTTTTTAAGTGTGGCTATCTCTAAACATAAAAATAATTCAAATTTGCCTTACCAGACACCTCTAGTGTCACTTTAGTGGGAGACAGAAAAAAAAAACGTATTTTGGTAAGTGAGATCTGGAGGAGAGGGGTGGAGAGGGGAGAGAGGGGGAGACTCACCTGTGTATAATACATTCCATCTGTAAGTAATCCAGAGCTAATGCAATTTCACACATGTATAATTTGATTCTTTCCGCATCAAACTTTACTCCTTGTTGGATGTGATACCTTAAGTCTCCACCCAGAAGCAAATCAACCACCTGGAGACAGGAAAAAGCATTGAAAGAATCATACACCATAGCAATTTTGAAACCTTCGTAAATCTTACTACTTGCAAAATTAGGAAATCCCCCTACTCATAAAAAAAATCACAAAAATGAAAAAGCCCCTGGAAATGGGTCTGAAACTGATGAAGAGACTGATACTATTTTAATCCTGACAGATACCATTTTCGTTGATGAGAGTCGACAACTGTTAAAAGACAAAAACACAGCTATCAAGATGGGAGAGAGGGTTTTATGCAAAGTCGTGGAAATAAGTATTTTGCCTGCAGGTTCAATCTTTAAGAACAAGAATTACAAACAAAAGAGCATAGAATGCTTGAGGTGATGATTTTCTGATATCATTTTGAGAATAGTTGAGTAACTTTATGCCCACGTTTGTTAAGAAGGAAATCATAACATCTGCTATTTGAGTAGGTGACGGTATTTTGAATACATATTTCATAATTTGCATTGTTAGTATTTCATGCAGATATTTTCTCTTGAGAAACCTGCTCATAACCAAAGCAAGCCTCTCAGAAACGAAATTAAAAATCTATGAAAACACTTTCAAAAAAAGATTCATTTCAAAATCTTTACCATCTTCAGACCTTATCAAGAAAACTTTAATAATGACAGTTAGTTTCAAGTGTAAAATTTATAACAGATTGTCGATTGATAAAATCGATTTTTGAGGTAAATGAGACTTTTGAAATTACAGGACTAGCTTTGATTCATTTTGCAGTCATGCTTCTATTTAAAATGCTCTTAATCATTTTATGAAACTCTTGCAGTGGTTTGAAGTCTTGAGATTTTACCGTTCTACCTGCAATTGTACACGTGTATCTTTATTATGAAATCTTTTCCATCCCCCCCCCCCCTCCCCTTACAAAACAAAGCTGAGATTTGATCTCAGAAATTTAGCCAATTCATTGCTATCCATCTATGATACATTTGGTATAATTACATGAAATTAAACCAAACAGCTAAGTTAAAAACATACCTTGGTATACTAAGGTCAATGTGATGGAGGAAATTTATTCTAAACATATTACACTGTGTACATTAACTTCAAAGATTAAGTAGTAAAAACAAAACGTCCGCTTTTACAAGAGTGAACAAGTGCTACATTATTACAAACCTATTTGAAACACACTAAACAACAAAATCTTAAAAAATGGATTATGGGAAGAATAAAAAACACTGGTTAAAGAGAGTGAGCCTGTGACATCACAAACATGTCACAAATTTGTTTATTGAGAAGAAACAGACGAACTTTTAAAGATTCAGAAACCTTTTAGGCAGTGTGAATTGCACAGAACGAGAATGAGAAAGGGCGAGCCTTGAGCCAATATGGCAGTCATTTGGGAGACAGTACTCAAACTATTCCAGGTAGTGAGCATAGTAGAAGAAAAATGCAAATTAGATGTGGCAAAAGGAATGACATACACATCTTTGAAATGAATTCGAAATATGCATTTCTTGTTGGTCAGTTTACTGCAAATATGTGATGAATTCTTTGTTATTCCTATACGCTGATCCATTTTGTTAGCATGGTAGGTGAGCTTTGAACTGGAAAGTACAACTTCTAACTTCAATATTAAAATGGCAGCTCTACAGAGTAATATTACGAAGAGCTCTATACATAAGAAATATCAGATAAGATTGACGATACACCTTGTCAACATAGGGCTAAAAGGCATTTTCCAGTGGCTTTTCACAAGGGTCTCATGTGAAAGAGAAAAAAAATTCCAGTTTATGCCCTCCAAACCTCATAGCAATACTCTTTTCCTAATTCAAAAAATCTCATATTAAAGAGTACTTATTTTTGTCAAAAATACCTCCAGTTCTCATCAAGGTCACAGGATGCTATGTGAAGTGGGCACATTGCCTTAGATTTCTTTTGTTTTTCTTTATAACTGAATGTCCTGTTTGTCTTTGTAATCTGATACTGTTGGAATGTTGAATATGTTTCCATGTAGGTTTAGCACAAATTTACACCATATGTACAGCATAACAAAGTTGCTAAATATTCCCTACAGTGGCGTCAATATCATAAAGAAATTCAGTTCTATGTCAAATTTATGTGCCACGATGACATCACACACTTCCCATAATGCACTTCATCTTGAGAAAAATATGCATTTCTTTGAAAATTAATATCTTCCAAACGCTACATGTTATTGAGATGCGGTTTTCACCTTTTAACAAAGAAAATTTTTCTGCATTTTTTTAACTCACTGAATTTTGTTTCTGGCAAATCCCTTTAAGAATATCACTCCTCTTTTGATATCAAATTCAAATCTACACATTTTCATCTCCTCGATCAGTGCCCAAACACCAGAGTTTTAAAAAGTTTCGAAGATGGGAAAAATGCTGTTAAACAAACAGCTTAAAGCAATGCTGGTTAACAAAACAAGCCTTTTTTTTCTCACGGGAAGGTGACACTCATAGATTTCAAAGGAACATACACATTTTTATACAACATGCACGAATAGTTAAACTTCAGCTTTAACGACTCAATTCAAGAAACACAACCTTTCCACGGTCCTTGTTAGTCTTTTTAAAATATTTTATGCTGAAAAATATCAAGTAGCTTATATCAATTTCACAACATCCAATGTCTCTTGTGTTAATTTATATTCTACAAACTGTCTTCTTCTTTCCCCTCCATACAATCTAAAAATATTGGTAACAATCATTTTTGTCATGGATGACTTGTTCAAATGGAAATTTGCACCACAAGGTTTTGAATTCATTGCTATTAAACATTTGAGATATATTATTCGTTGAGTGAACATTGAAAAGACTCTTAGGAGGACACTGAACTGCTATAATGGGCACAGTTCCAGACTTTAAAGGGTGCATATGGGTACCCTAAGCTGCATTTCCTAAATCATTCTGCTCTTTCTAAACATTTCCACCTGACACTGATTCAAAAATCATGAGACAAAATTTACATATTCCCTACCCTCAGATTGCTCACCAGGATGGCAAACAATGTGCCTTCAGGCACTCAATGTACATATCCTCGATGATTAAAATATAACGAATATTTAGTCAACTTATTCAATGTCAATCTTCACACTAACTCATATACTACCAAATTTCTTTACAGGGTTACAAAAGTCCACACAACTTCCTGGTTTGTTAGTGTATGAGCTCACATACTAATAGCTCCTACATAATACAGTATGTATTCTCCAAACTTGTGGTTTGGGAATCTACAAGCCCTGATACCTCCTATTTACACATGTATTAAGCCCAACTTACCAGCAATAAGACCCTTGTAAACCAATAGCACACTGAAGGAGGGTACCCTACACTTAACCATCTTAAATCAAAGGAGAAAATCCATGGCCAAAATTGTGGTTAAGTAAGAAGAGGACGAGGGAGGCCACCCTCTACAGGAGGGTGCCCTCCAGTGTGCTATTGGTTTAATACCAGGGTCTTATTGCAGGTAAGTGGAGATTACATGTGGTAATAGGAGGTAATGAGGGGCGATGTAGACTCCTAGTTACCTGCAATTACTCTCTGGCAAACACTAATACCAAAGTGGGATACTCTACCTCTAGAGGGCAACCTTCCCCCCTTATGAGTCCTTCTGTATTTGTGGGCAGGTTTTATTTATGCCATTTACACAAAATGTACTTACTCTTTAAACTAGATAAGCCACCTTCTTCACACTACCTGCTTAATGTATGAAAATATCTCAAAAAGTAATGAAACTTATCATTCATTTGCATATCAATAGCATACCAAATGCAATCAAAACATCCCCTTGAAAAATTTGAGGCTTTTAGACTGATGAAAATGATTTATCATCTAATAAGCCATCAATAATTCCAACAGACGTGACAACAAGATTGCGTATTTCAAAGTTTCAGTAAACTTGGTTTACAGTTTTAAGAACTTATCACATAACTGGCTTATATCAAATGATAAAGTAATCTTAACACAGATTATGCAAATGTGTCATTTCTACTACAGAAGTCATTAGTTTTCAAAAGATTTTAAGCTATTGATATAACTTTGTCAGTTCTATAAAAGAAACATAAACTCTGCAAAATTTCTGAGTTAACAACATGGAGCCAAGTAATCCCCAAAACTCCCTGGACTGGGAATCTACGAGCCCGATACTTACCTCTTATTCACCTATGTAATCCCCACTTACCCGCAACCAACCCTGGTAAACTAATAGCACAGAGAGAGAGAGGGTATCCTAGCACCTCGCATCGAGGTACAATATTAACAACATGGAAACTGGTGTCAAAAGCCACATAATTAAAGGCCAAATATATATATTTTAAGCTTAATTTGGTGCCAAAAACTCCTTCACGACTGTGAGTGGGGTAAAATATGTAACTGTTGATCATCATGTTGAATGAAATGCCTGCTAGCAGTAAGATATGCAACCCCATGGATAACCCTCTTGTTCTAGATTTGCATTTAACCCTTTTCATATTGACCCTATCAATGCTGTGGTTTCATGTTTTCAATAAACTAAAACCCCTACCTGGTGTCATGGTCACGTTAATGCAACTATGGCACTACCCACCTTCTGTAGATATTATGCATTTGTAGTACCCATTTTATTGTCAAACATGAGTCAAATATTTTTCTACCCACTGGAATACCCTGTGGTAGTAATTAGCATCAGATGTTTCAAAGCTACAAGATGTGGAAAACTAGATTGTTCTTTAATTTAAAAAAAATGTTGAATTGGCAACTTTCTCTTCAGTACTTCCCCTCCTTCCCTGAAGATAAAGCACAGATAATATGAAAACTCATTAGGCTAGTCTAGTGGAACACCAACCCACACAACAGTAAAAGCTAGAAAAACGAGGACCAACATAAGCAATGAGATCCAAACCCCAACTCCTGAAAGTCCTAAAAAGGAAAATGATACTCATCACAACCACTGTGGAATCGACATGGAGAACTTCAGAGAAAGGATGACTAAAGATAAACTTGATAATGACAGAATTAGATGCTTCCTGCGGGAAACTAGAAAACCAAAAACAAACTGCCTTATGTCGTCTGACAGGTAAGCAGGAAGAGAGGACTAGACTAGGCGCCCTCTATCAGGAGACCGCCCAGGACCACTGTGCTATTAAAAGCTTGCCAGGGACTTACTGTGGGTAAGTAGGGATTTCATGTGTTAATAGGAAGTAATGAGGGGCAAATTTAATCCCTCCTTCCGTGAAGATAAAGCATTTTCATATTCTACAACCAAAACACCCATCTGTCTCCCATGGTTACACCTCCATGTTCCAAGAGCTTTATGTTTGGACAACCTCTATGTTCTCAACATAAGTATATATGCAGACATGTGGCATTGAGTGGCAAATCCACATTTGTGTTCATTTCACAGAGATATTGTGACAATGGCTTCTGTGTTTACTCTTCTCCCTAAACCATGATCTTTGCCTAACCCCTAACCCTAATAACCTTTATACCCTAACCCCCAAGTGTCAGAATATAGAGACATCAGAACAAAGAGACACTGGAACATAGCCCAGTCTAGTCTCCTATTTCAATAAACAGTGTGGCCAACAAGAAACCAACACTTCAATCTGAAATAGCATGCATGTCACCACACTATGTCACTCTCAATAAAATCTCTTCTTTCCACACCCCAGTTGATCAAAGCCTAGAAGGCCCCAGTGGGGTGGTATCAATCACATTCTGGTGATGACTGATGGAAGACCAAGAATGCTAAACTAAACAGTAATTATTACAACTACCTTTTGGCTGTACAACATGCAAATGAGGCCTTAGTAACTTTGGTCACAAAGGTCTTTAAGATGTTTTACTACACAAAGCTGTCTTTTCAAGGGATAGCAAACCTCGACTTCGAAGGAAAGCTTGACTTCAAAGTAATGGAACTAATAAAAAGTAGATGTCTATTTCTTTCTAACACTCAGTTCAAATCTCAGAGGTGTAAGGGGAAAGTGTAAACAGTATTAAAGCCTGCAATGCTAGAAATTTGTGGTAACAGAATGGTTTACAATTTGTTTTTGATAACTTTGAAAAAGAAGGTTTACCTACATATTCTGGTGAAACTGCATTCTGTGTTCAGTTCTTGAAATATTAACCTGGTGAAATTATCACCTTCTGCTTTCTACAAAATGAGAACTTGAAGAAAGCAGGTTTCTTAAGCAGTAACTTCATCTGCCATTATATCGTGATCAACACATTGGAATCAAATGAAAACTTCACCAGAATACAGGCTCTTTCACAAATATCAACTAAATTTTTGCTTAAACACTTCCTTTACTGGAGTACAATGCACTGACCATGAACATGTCTTCCTCATCTTGAAATGTAAACCACAGATTCACAAGGAATGGATGTTCCAGCTGCTGAAGGATTTCTTGCTCTCGTAGAACATTCCTCACCGCATCTTTCTTAATACACATCATCTTATTCATATACTTCATGGCAAACATCTTCTTTGTGTCTCGCTTTTGAACAATGCAGACCTAAAAGAAATAAAAAAGACATTTGAAGGAGAATTTTACTGCATGCCCATGTCATTATGTACTATCATTCATACACCACTCCCTTTCTCATCAATGATAACATTTTACTTGTGAGACCTGAGAATTCAAAAGAAACAAAATGTCACAATCTGCACATGTGATATTATATACAGTTTCTGGAATCTGAAGTAGCATGACTGAGGGGAATGGAAAATATATGCCCCCAATACACCATCGTTCCCCTCTCCCCTCCCAGTCACACCTTTAATTTTTCTGAGTCTGCAATTTCATATATATATGTACTGTATCAACTTGCATCCCCTTTTTGTACAGTGTTACTTGCCACTTCCCCCACCCCCAAAATAATGTTGTATCATCCCATTTCCAGCATGTAAATGTCTGGTCCTCATGCCACCACTAGCTGACAGTCCGTTATTTGTTTTGTATGTGAATTTACTTCCTCTGGTTGTAAATATGATGAAAGTTCATCTCTCTAAGATTCTTTTCCAAACTAAATACCATTCCATTGTGTTTGCCTACCAATAATACAGCTTATACTATAGCAAACACTTCAACTGAATGCAGCATGGCACAAAAACTAGTGAACTGTAATCCGTAATGGCACCACACAGGGAGTGATGGACATTCTCCCAGTTTATCTCTTTGCAAGTTTGCTCTGTAAACCTCACCCATCATCTCTACACCTACAAGTTTGTAGGTGTGAAGTGCAGTGAACATTACTCATAGACCTACAGTACAACCATGATGTTCACCATTTCTCCCATACCCAGAATCAGGACTTGAAATAACCAGTGATGCCTTGATGCCCCTTAGAAATTACCAGCACCAAAGAACATAGTGGCCTTGATGCCCTCTTGCATGATTCCTATATGGTGTTGTATAATTTCCAAGTTTTGGCCTTTATTCCCCGCTTGTTTCCCCTTGGTGCCTTACACATTTCTACCAACTGAAGGCCATTTCGACTTGCCCCTTCCAATTCATATTTTGAGCCCTGCAGAGTAATACATACCTCCCACCCTCATTCTTCTCCTACATTTCCAGCTGTAAATATAACTAATTGTTCATCTTCCTAAGATGTACATCCAACCTCTTATTTTCTTCAGAATTACTCCTTCCCATGACCTGTTCGCCTTTCCGTCTTCTTGTCTCACACTCAGGCAATTACTTCACTTCAATGTGGCATGGCACATGTATGAGTCAACATGTTCTGCATTTTGTTGGTATTAATGCAGTATAAAAGCCAGGGAATATTTAAAATATAATAGTTTCACAGGGACAGAAGCTTAAGAGGAGCAGCGATGCATTGATAAAAAATCTGAAGTTCATTCCAGGTTGCTCTAGGTGAAGAGCAGCCACCACAAGGTCAAATTAAAGCTGAATTTATTAAAGATGGAAGTTTTACGATTATGGCACATGTCTGAGGCAGCAACCATGTGACAATCGGAATGATTACGTTGAAGTAGTGCAAAGTAAAACTTATGGTAAGGGAATAGTGCAGTAAATTTATATCAACATGGCTTCGTATCTGCTTGTCCCATCATATTTTTTATAACCCCTTACCACTGATTTCTTTAAAGCATTGGAAGGTTCCCAGAAATCCTCCACTATTCTACCTATGCCACCACTCCTCGCCCACTCCCTCCTTCCCTCCCTTACCAAGCTAGAGCCCAAATACAATTAACATGCCTTCACAGACCATTTATCTCAAAACATCCATTATTATTGATTTTGCACTTGTTTTTGTACCATAACTTTCTATCAGGCCTATTTTGAATGATTTCCCTTGCAAGATGGTGAAAACTTGAAGGGAAAAGAACCTTCAGGAAGGGAAAGAATCTTAGGAAAAGTAATTATCATACCCATTCTCTACCAAACAACAAGGCATAAGGGTTCAACCAGCACAGCCCCCCCCCCCCCCTTGCATATTACTAAAACTGTTTCTTTTCAAATTTATTGCTTACAAAGATGCTGAAAATGTCATTGTATGATTGCAAAGCCCCTCAAATCCTGAGAAATTGCATTTATGGCCATTTTCACAAATTTTACCAGGAGAAGCCACCAGACCCCTAACCCCCTCTTTTGAAAGGACTGTTTTATAGAGGTAAAAAGGAATAAAGGCTTTCCCCTTACCCAAACCCTGGACCTACCATTGCCTGATCCCTCTGTGTTCATTCATACCAGTACTATATTGTAACCTGGCTTCTTTAGACATATGAACATGCACAGATTGAGAGCTTCTCACCCAGTGCACTCCCCCCTCCCCTATTTAACTGTTCAGGTAAAATTGACTACATGGATGACTTGGGAGGTTTGTGTCCTCCTGCCAGCCTCCACTTCCCACCCACCAATCCAAAGAACAGCATCCCCATCAACATTCCTCATATTCTGGATCCACTATGTTGAGAAAATTTTGAGTAGAAAGATGCAACAAAAGCTAATTCATATGAATTTAACCAGAAAATGTAGAGGATGCATGCAGTCATTAGTCATGAGAGCATGGTGGCCTATTGGTTAAGGTGTTGGACTTCTGATCTAAGGATTGCCGGTTCAAATCCTGCCTGGGTCACTGTGTTGTGTCCTTGGGCAAGATGCTTTATCTCAATTGCCTCTCTCCACCCAGGGGTTAAATGGGTACCTGTGAAGTGAATTGTCATCTAGCCGTTAGAGCTGCTGCCGCACTGGAGGGATTGTCTCTGGGACGATTTATCATTGAGCAGGGGTAATATTGTGCTGTGCCTTTGATTAGGATTGCCTAGATATTGGCGCATTAAAAATGCAAATATTATTTATTAAATGTTATTATATCATCCATTGTTATCATCTCAATAAGGGACAGTACTATAGGCACACAGTGGTGTGGTACATGTAACTTGTCTGTAACCATGTGTGCTGGTGTGTACTGAAGCAAGGCCTTTACCTATCGTATGCACACATCCTCTCCAACAACTAGCCTACCATTAGCTTTTTAATAATGCTTTATTATCCTTCTCAAGTTGCCATCAAATGATAGTTTTTACAAATTTTATCATTTCTTCTTCAACACATTTATAGATCTTGTTACATCCAATAAGACTCTTTTTCTCTAAGGAAAGAAAAAAAGAATCTATTTCCTAATGGAGTGTGAGAAAGTGCTATCTTAATTTTCCTCTTCTCTCCAAGAATTAGTTTCCATGGTAACAACAAAACTGAGACGTCTGCCTCATGCAATTCTTTGATGTCTGCATCCAGGTTTGCAACTTGTAGCAGCTAACAGGTTACTTTTTAAATGTCAATTATTTCTGACAACATACTACTGCTCATTTACAACTGAAATTTTCCCAAATAAAATGATTTAACATGACACACAGTTATACATGGGCTTGTCTACAATAAAGGGGTATAAAAGTGTTACAAAGGGGGTGAAATTTGAAGTCCTCTAAGAATAAATTTTTGTTGTGTTATTTTGTTTGATTGGTAGTCTCAATTATTTCCTGAGAGCAGGAAGATAGTTCTTTTCACCTATCACCACTTTTTAAGTGGTAAGTGTTACTGGTTACGTATGTAACGGGGACAGACATGGAAACTCTTTGCTCCAGAAATCTTTAAGGAGGACAATATGTATAAATAAACCCTGTATTTAATAGAATGATAAAGAACAAACACTTTTTCACTGAAATTGCATTACCATTAGTTAAACATGGACTAGTATGGAGATCAATGGTTACGATGGTAACAAGGACAGACATGTCCGTCCTCGTTACCAACGTAACCAAACTATGTTCGAGAAAATTAAGCACTTTAAACACTTGAATGCATTGTGACACAAGTTTTGCTCTTTCCTGAAGTGTAAACTGATGACATGTGAAACATTCATCAAAAACCAATGTCCCCATGTGCCTACGTTATACTACCGACAAGGACATGGTTACGTTGGTAACATCTGGACGGACATCGCCTTGAAGGCTCTCATACCCCTGTTGTAAGCAACAAGATGGAGGAAAGCACACCAACCAGTGACAAATATGGCCATCTGCAAACAGATGCAGTTTTATCAAATTCTCTGGTAATTTGTGTCCTACAGGCCTGTTAATATGATAGTTACCAACGTAACCATTAGGGGACAGACATGTTACCAACGTAACCATCATGTGCTCCGCAATTGACTATGATGCATTTACTGCTGGATTATTTTATTTGTGGTACTGCACTTGATCAAGGTTAAGTGTTACATCATAACCTTAGCTCTGGAAATCTTTTCTTTCAGTTAAAATATCAAGTATTAAGATTTAATATCCAGATGGACGGACAAATCTCAAAATTTTACTCCAAATTGCTGATAAAATTTTGCGGTGTTTGTGCACCTAAAAATATTCATTTATCATTTACCATTTACTTTGTACATTACATTTATGAATGAAGACAAAGAACCTGCATCAGTCACATCTGCAAAGGTCCCACTCACATCATAAATTTATTCCACATCCTATGTAACACTTATAGGTGGTAAAAAAGGCCAAAATAGCCCCAAATTCTGCCCAAAACATCCTTTATATAAGTTGGACATTGATAAAATTGTCTTTATTATCTCTCTACAGTCCTCCAAGTATGGTGAACTGTAAAATCACCAAACCATTGTGACATCTTTCAAAATATCATCAAAGCAAAAAACACACACTGAATATTTTCCTTTACTGTAGACAAGCCCACATTCATTTAGTAAAAAAAAATTGGGGCAACTCTATTCCCCAGTCACGTTTGAAGCCTAACATATCGCCTGTGAAAAAGTAAAGTATAATGGAAAAT
This sequence comes from Holothuria leucospilota, assembly GCA_029531755.1. NCBI lineage: Eukaryota > Metazoa > Echinodermata > Holothuroidea > Aspidochirotida > Holothuriidae > Holothuria > Holothuria leucospilota. The sequence goes on from CM055977.1 coordinate 41,403,685, forward strand.
AGACGATTCTCTCACAGTGGTATCAAATTAACAGACAACATCGGTCACATTAATCAAATTATACAAGGAACAAGGGTGTCTTCTTTGAAACCCGTCTCTGCAAGTCTACTGCATTGTGTTTTTGAGATGGTTTTTAAAATCAAAAGAAAGCATTTATGGTAAATAGGAGGAAATTAAGGAAGAGCAGAATGAACCTGAAGGTTAGTCTTTCCATAGACATTTCTTTGGAAGAAGTTACATTAGCTTGAACTTAAAAGCCTTCTTAGTTAGGAAATCAGGGTAGTCCTAGAATTGTGAAACCAAGAAAAGACGACAGATTGGCATCCAAAAAAATCACGAGATGAAAATTCTGGAATAAAAATTTGACAGTCATTTAAAAAGAGAGCATGCCGTACGGATAAAGCAATTATCCACACATCTGAATGCTATACTGAATGTCTCTACAGTGTTACTGCAAGTTGTAAAATTGTAAAACTGTTCCATTGTCCCTTCCTCCCTCCCTTCCTCCCTCCCTTCCCCCTTCCCCCTTATTTTAAATTTCCTCAGGTTCCATCAGCTTAAATCTTAAACACTACCCTAACACTGACAATAAAGGCAAAAACGAGCCTTAAACTAAACAAATTTGCATATGATATGTAAATAAATGACTGACAACCTTTTTATCTTATCCGTGTCTAATTATTTGCTGATACATAGAAACTCACTTCATTATGTACAAAATAAATTGCATATTTATCTTCTGTGACCTGTTAGTTGTCCACATCTCAGCCTATTAACACCAATAAATCTTCCATGTTTAACTTCCTGATACATGATTCAGGTGCTGAAGAAAGGGCACAAAGAAATCAGTGAATCACGCAAATGCCCCATGCCCCCTCCCCCAGTGGTGCTGCTGCAAAGAATACTGCACAGAACTTTCTCAAAATACAGCCAGTATAAAAGAAAATAAGGATGTTGCCTCTTAGCAGTAGAGCATTTATTTTATATGTATGTAAAACAAACGATTTTCTTAAGACAACTTTTGGATTTGAAAGAACTACAACAAAAGTAAACTCCTTTTAATAAAAAATTCTTTTCTTGCTACAAGGAATCAGGTTTTTATATACATCACTTTGACAATGATAGTCTTTAAACACATTAGATTTGCAGTTGGAGGCAGCCCCAAAAATTGTCTACCACTTTATCATTCTCTTTTGGTAAGTGGTGAAACTTAGCTCCGATTCAACAAATTAGCTCTGTTTACGTTTTCACTGGCCTACTTCTAGCAATGTTTCACAGTCTAAGCACAATAAGCAAACTATATTCAACAATACAAATTTACAAACAATTCACTTACATTCATCTTTTTCCTAAATTTATGCTGTAAGGTCATTAAAGCAACCTCCCCATAGCCTTGTTTGATTGAAACATCAGCAAAATCCTAAAACTCACTATTTCTTCTCTAACAACCGTCTTTCATTTTTTAGGCTATGAACAACTTTTGCATTAAATGTATCCCAATGAATTATTATACATGCATGAATTGAATAATTCAACATCAAATCCTTGTCCCATTTGGTGACTTCAAGGCCATACATGAATTAGGACGAAAAGTATCCCAAGTCAATTTGATGCCCTATTAAAGCAGTGCTGGATTACCACTGAAGGTGGCCCTCGGCAATTATATCTTTGGGGACCATTAACTACAGCAGTCCTCCTAACACCTAGGTACCCAACTGTCAAGGACCCAAAACCTTGGGACCCTAGACAAGCACTGTCCCTAAGTATACAGTTAAACACAGTTTCATTTTTGTGAACATTTGAGAATTTCCCCTTTAATATCACTGCCATATGAACTTTTATTTTCTGAGGCAATTACTGTAAATTTCTCTTGAGGTAGATAGTAGCAAGTCTGACCCCTGGTAGTAAACTATACATGCTACTTTCTTTTGCTACTGTTGTAGTTTACACACAGGCTTATGTTCCAAGCACGCAATCTCTACACCACTGGCATCTAAATTTACAGAAGTCTAGCTACAATGCGGATTTTCGAATGACTTTTTTCCGTACATTGAACAATACAATTCAAATTGTCTGTGTGCATGACAAACTAAAATACTTTACAATTAAATCACACAGAATTTTCTTGTTGTCTATAACATGCGTTGGAGGAATGGCCAAGCCAAACGCATGGCCAGTGTCTTAACCATGCATGCAGAAATCAATCAAAGTGAGAGCAATTTGGAATCTCACAATGACGATTAAACGGCAAGAAAGTCATAACAGTAAGACTGTAATTAAATTCAGAACGTACAATACATGCTCCAACTTTGAAGGAATGTGGTTGCTAATACAAGACATCAGTCATTAAATGTAATAACACCATGACTAAAGCTGGCTGAAAGAAAACAAGCTTTTCAAACAGGATTTAGTAGCTGTGATTAGACATAAACATCTTCAACGCACAAAACAGGTAATTCTGCACGTCACCTTTTCATTTTGAGCTTTTTCTAAAGAGGCTTTGGAATGAAATAATCACCCACCACTGCAGTAAGCATAAGCTCGGTCATCCAGCTGCTCTGCAGCAGGCACGTGGTCACGGGGAGGCACAGGGGGGCATGTGCCCCCCAAAATGTTTCAATAAAAGGTCTTGCACTGAAGGAGGAAAAATTTATTACGAGACCAGCCTTTTTGGAATACAAATATAAGAAGGAAAAATGGAAAATCTTGCACCATTTTGCATCTAGTGTCCTTAAAATAGGCAAAAATTTTCAAAGGGAAGGGACACCCCCTCCCCTTAGACCCCTCCCCAAATTGGTTAGTCTGGCTACAGGCCTGCTCTGCGGGTTTGCCACACAAAGTAAATAAAAGAGCTCAAACAATATCCTTACATTAGGACAATTGGTTCAGATTACAGTAAGAGTGGCTAGAATTCACACGCACAAAATTTTGTTGTGCAGGAGATGCTGTCTTTGATTAAGCTACTCTAAATGATTTTGTTGTCATACGCATCCAGGGAATTAACCATGCATGCAAGGATTAATTGCAAAAACACAATCAGTGCCTCTCCCCCTCTCCACTCCATCCCACGGGGTAAGTCTTCCTCATGCTTTAATTTTATTTTGCAATGCCAATACTGGTCATCATTCTCCAAATTTTCTTTCTTAGGCCTGATCCACTGATGGACCGACTGACTGACTGACTGACTGACTGACTGACTGACTGACTGACTGACTGGTTGGTTTGTTGGTTGGTTAGTCATTTGGCTTGCTTGGTTGGTTGGTTGTGTTTTGTTGGTTGGTTGATTGATTGGATTGATTAGGAGGGGTGAGTCATTGTCTTTGAACAGAAAATGTTTACAAAATTTATTTCCTGGATTAACACTTTCAAAAGACACTGAGATTTGAAAATGTAGCAGTGACAGATGTACTATACTTCCTTTCAGACCTTATACATAATGTAAATATGATTTACAATCCCCTTTTCTTCTTGATAATGAAAAACCTAATCACCTAGCAAACACCATGACATGATTCATGCTTGAAGAGCCTGACAGAAACATAAGAAAGCGAATTTATAAACATGCTGGCTAATTAGTTAGAGCTAAGACAGAAGAAACATAGGATGCATTTCTTTTTTAAGAAACGGAAGAAAAGATAATGGGTAACCTTATATGAATGTTCTCCACATGCACAAGAAATCACAGCCAGTAAATTAACGCCGTCTTTCCTGGTCGAAAGAATTATCTTGACAAATTCTTTCCACACAGACAACCTGCTCCAAGATTTAATCATGATAAATGACACATTGCAGAAACATTCATCCAATTGGATGATATCAGCTGGCATATGAATGTTCAAGAAAAGACAGTGATGTACATCAACAAATGACTAAATGAGGGCACACATTATTCACTGAGTGACCCAGAAATGAAACTGCAAAATGTAAGAAACATCAAAGACAAAAACAGACAGTACACAACGCCCTCGCAAAAAATGTCACGCATATTAAAGTGCATGTTTGCTATTCTTTCACCAATGTCACATCAGATTTCTATCTAAATGGTGTAACTGGATTAATCTGAGCGACAAGCTATTTTTAGCATGACAATATGTGCAACCTGAGTATGTAATTCGTGCCGAATGTCTGTCACAGCAGTAGGATCATTCTCACTCATTAAAATTGTAAAAGTGTTCCGATAACCAAATCTACATCTATTCAGCAAGCATGCCTTAACTATGTCATGAGGTCGTTGCCAATGAAAGTAACTTTCGATATTATCAAAATTCTGCTGTGCATGTTTACACAAAGCTAAAAAAGCTGTGAGATTAAATCAATAATGCACTGGAAAAGGCAAAGAGAGAATGAGGTCCACTCAATAGAACCTTGACATGGTAAGGCAAGGGCAGGCTCTGTGCTAGGAAGTTTTGCAAGCTACAGTAGGAATACACGAGTAGGGTATAACACAGAATCTGGACATACTTCTGCACTAACAGATCCATTACGTGAATGTTTTCACATGAAAATATACAGCTAGTAATTTTTCATTTCTGCCATAAAATGTACACTAGATTTAACCTTTTCAGATCAAGTTTAAGAGATTTTTAAAGATAACATTTTCTTTAAAGCCACTTCATTTTGACCTGCTATTGAAATTGATAACCACAACTTTAGAGGAAAATTCTGTGTGCTAACACAAAATACCACTGACAGCCTCTGTTGTTGGTGCAACAGAAGTGCAACCCTTCCTGACACGCACTGTAATTCTGTATTTAAAGGGTCTGTGGTATCCCCATCCCCAAATACACACAGTTTAAGAATAGCATAGTTTTAAATACAGTTGGTGACAGCATTCTGATCGACATAAATTCAAAAATATAGCATCACTCTGATTGGTCTGTCACCATTTACTTGTACAGTATGGTACGCCAAAAGGCTCACAACATATGATGATGTACTAAAAATACACGTACATGTACTAAAATTTCACGTTCATGTACCAAAAGTACACGATGATGTACTAACTTCATACGATCATGATGTTAATTTACACCATCATGTAGTAAATATATATGTTCATCATGTTAAATGTTACGATGTATATGTAAAACCACACGTTGTACATATAAAAACACACGTTGTACATGTAAAAACTTACGATCATCATGTTATTATTGTCCTCCCCGCATGCCATACTGAGTGAGCCTTTCGACGTTCACGAAGTCCGCCGAAAGGCTCACCGACATACGTTCATCATCTAAACTCATGCGATGTACTAAAAATACACGTTCATGTACTAACTGCTTACGATCATGTACTGAATGCATACGTTCATGTACTGAATGCATACGTTCATGTACTGAAAAGTCAAAACTCACGATCAGCACGTAAAATACACAATATCACAACTACGTGATAGGTGTGCATGTGGGAACATTTCTGTGAAAGTAATTTTAATTTATGCAAATTTCCTGTAAACATAGAATAACAACAACGTGGATAGCACCTCTTGCAATAGTCCGGTAATGCCGTCTCGATAATCTCCGCGGACGGCCGGACACATCCAGTACTGACACTTAAATGCAGTGCACGTACACATTAAAACACCTGAGACGTAGGCCTATCTCGCACGCCAATAGCATATGATGCATGACATTATTTTGATTCCCTGACTGTGATGTGTTCTATTAATCTGCCTTCTTCCATCTCTAATCTAGGAGAGTATTCCGCTATCTTAAATTTATTTAACGAATACGCACTGTCTACTAGGCCTAGGCTAGGCTTGTTACTGTTGCATAATACTGATGATGCCATGTATGCACGCGCATTATTAACGGTCTATACTAGCGTGGCCTACCCAATAAGTGCAGAAAACTAAAAAGTACTTACCCCGGTGATGATTCCACTAACACATTGGATTCAATCAACTGGATGACCGATCATAAACAGTGAGTTACACATGTACATCGTATAAATTGACAATGCACTTAGTACATGAACGTGTGCATTCAGTACATGAACGTATACATTCATTACATGAACGTATGCATTCAGTACATGAACGTATGCATTCAGTACATGATCGTAAGCAGTTTGTACATGAACGTGTATTTTTAGTACATCGCATGAGTTTAGATGATGAACGTATGTCGGTGAGCCTTTCGGCGGACTTCGTGAACGTCGAAAGGCTCACTCAGTATGGCATGCGGGGAGGACAATAATAACATGATGATCGTAAGTTTTTACATGTACAACGTGTGTTTTTATATGTACAACGTGTGGTTTTACATATACATCGTAACATTTAACATGATGAACATATATATTTAGTATATGATGGTGTAAATTTACATCATGATCGTATGAAGTTAGTACATCATCGTGTATTTTTGGTACATGAACGTGTAATTTTAGTACATGTACGTGTATTTTTAGTACATCATCATATGTGGTGAGCCTTTTGGCGTGCCATAGTACAGATCACTCAGTAGTATACATGTACCTGGAAAAATCACACAAATAGCCTGTATGGATCTGGCCTTGAGCAATGTAAACTCAATACAGGCTGTAGTTGTTATGTCTGGGAGCAGGGCAAATGGATGTTCTTTTATTAGGGAAATAGACATGCAAATTGAAGATACAGATAAGCCAATGATGCTTTTAACATAAATTAAGTGATGTCATAACTAGTTAGCAATTGATTACAGATTCATAACCAGAAAGTAGTCAGGGAAGGAGCTGGGGAGGGGGAAGGGGTTGGGTTGAAAATATGAAAGTGCAGAGAAGTTCAGGGTTTAAGTTCCTGAAACAGTTCATATATATGACACACACAGCTAGTGGCATCTCACAAGGTTCTAGTGTGAAACAGAAAAAAAAAATCAGACTTACTTCTTCCAAACCCTGCAGCAATACTTTATTTCAAGATATTCCATTTAAAAGAATGGATTTTTTTTTTTGAGGGGGGGGTCAAAAAATACTTCCAGTGACCTTGAAACCTCTAATTCCCTTCAAGGTCTCAGAATATAATGTAAAGTAGGCATATTGCCTCAGGTTTCTTTTAATATTCTTTATAATTGAACATCCTATTTGCACTTGAAATTTGATAAAGTTGGAACATTTGAGTATCTTTCCACATAGATCTAACATAAACCAACACCATATGATTGTGATACCAAATAAAGTTGTTAGCTATTCCTCACAGCAGTGTCAATATCACAAAGAAATACAATGCTATGTCTAAACTAATGTGTCACAATGACATCACAGATTTCCCAGAATGCATTGTATCTCTAGAAAAAAGTACATTTCTTTGAAAGTTAGTACCTTCCAAATGCTACATGTATGCTACTTAGATGCGGTTTTCACCTCCTAAAATAGAAAAAGTTTCTACTGTTTTTGAAGTCACTGAATTGTCAATGGCCAACCCCTTTAATTTAGTGTCTGTATACATGTGACATAACTTATGCCAACTGTTGCCACTGGTGAATCAGGCACTTCAAAAGGTTTTAATCAACTGCTTCCACAATGAAATGTTCCATTCTTGAATTAGGACACCTTACAATAGTTTAGCTTAAGTTGGTCAATGTGGCAATAGCCTCAGTAACCATATGAAATTGGCTAAGTCCTTTATGAGACCAAAACACAAAACATCAACAAAACAGCTCCGTATTTCACAGTTATTCAGTTGCCAATGCCCAATATTATTTCAAAATCTCCCACATACTGTATGCAATTTGCAATAAGATTTGTACACTGCAGTTTTCACTGACAAACAATTATTTTGCACTAAGATTCTATCATTCAATTCCAGCATTTCACCCATACACTGCATGGTGGATCAGACCATGGGTGAGCTGGCTCCCTGCTCAGACAAACATTGGAGTCTCAATCCTAAATGCCATCTCACGATGTGTGTGATTTATTCTTCTTCGCCTATGTTGTTGGGGAGGTGAGAAAGTTAGCTTTTAAGGTTCAAGGAAACCAAATTACCTACAGCAAAAGTGATAAAGACAGACTTCAAAGAGAGCAGACACCTCTCGAAGGGATGCAGCAGCCTATTAAGTCATGTAGCACTGTCATATATACAAACGGGCCTTACTACACTGTTCAACATCAGAGGTGTTGCTTATATTGATTTCTTTAAGATTACATCAACAAAATCCTAGGACAACTTATTTCCCAAAAATTACCTAATATGGGAGTCTTTAAGCTCTGACACACCTTCATTTACAGGGGTAGCCAACTCGACTGAAGTTCTGCTAAAAATAAGGTTGACTAGACCTCTGTGGATTGGATTATGATTAAGGTTTAAGGTTTGGATAACTTACCTTGGCAGACTAGCAGATCATTGCACTGTCAGTGTCAGACCTTCAGTGTGAAGCCCTGCTCATATTTACATCATCCACCACACATTTTTGCATTTGTGCGGCAAATGGACTACTTCCATCATTCAAACATAGGCACAGGTTTACAGATGAATTTAAGACCTTTGCAAAAGTTTTTCTATTTTTCTGTCCATATCCCATAGTAAAAAATAGACCCACTAAAATGTTGTTGCAGGTTAGGTGGTCCATTGTGACATATTGCCGCAATTTCCATTTTGAAGTCTTTGAGTAGCCTTACGCACATTTCCAAATTTAGTGGAAGTAACAATGAAGACATATTCAATGTTTGCCTATCCACCACAGTTGCACACTTATCAAATGAATGCTGCACACCATTAGCCCTTGGCACCATCAGTCATCAACTCCCCAAAACTTCCTGGATTGGGAATCTACGAGCCCCGATACTTACCTCCTATTTACAATAGGAGGTAAGAGAGGGGCGATGTAGATTACAATGTCATCCACAAAATGTGTACAATGACTTACCCCCTAAGTTACTTCCATGACTGACAACATAATGCAAAATGACACAACCCTTTGTCACAAAACTGATGCACAATATGCGATTTTGACCTACGTGTGGGTCACTTCATCCACTAAAATTAAGATACTGTATGAACAATGGCAGTTGGCATCTCTGTACAAGAATTGTAACCATTGAATCAAAATGATCCACCCTTTGGTCACTATAGTGACTGACAATTAATGTAATATGACTCACCTCTCAGTCAATCCTATGGCTGACAATATTTTTTCGATGACGGACATGTGCACCACACTATCATTGGTCAATGACCCACATTTGACTAACCATGGCCGGGGGTAGTTGGATGCATCATTCAACTGATACTGTACATGCATTATCCCACAGGACTAGGAGTGTGCAATCACAGTGCTAACAATTTATGCCACATGGTACTTGCAAGCAAGCTGGGGTTTACATATGGGATCGGTCCGTGACACGTCACTTCCACACAACAACAATATGATGGAGTGAAAACAATGTATTGCACGAGTGTGTTCCCATATGGTCAAACTGTAGTCAGTTGTTGTTGTCACTCCAAAGTTGCTGGGGTAACGGAGAGAGACCCGGATGACCGACCGACCGACCAACCCCATAGGAGGTGATGAGGAGCGAAATAGTCTATTACAGTAATTACAATTCTATCACACTAGAATACAATCAGCTGAGCAGATTTTGTTTGACAGTACAAACAGAAAACATATTCTCTCATCTACCCCAGTTGTTTCCATCATATTTCACTCCTACACTCATCCTCCCCAACCTTCCCCTTCTGCCCAACAGCCTCCATCCATCACTCCTCCAAAACAGTCTCTTTCCATTTGCAAGCCTTTTCAAAGGTCAAAGGAAAAATAAATGTAAATATACATGGAATAGAATTAAAGGCAATTTTACACGCTTGTGTTCTTTTTATGTCAAACACAATACCCTTGCATACAGACAAGTAATGGAGGCTATGCACTTGCTGAGATGAGACTGCATACATCCTTGTGGAATATTCAAATGCGATGTAAAAGGCAGCACATGAAAAAAGGTGACCTACTTGTAGTTCAGAATGATTTATCAGTTAAGGGCACCTTTTAATATAGTTATTTCCTAGAGAGAGTTGCGTCTTCACTTTATCGATTTCATAGCAGACTCAGTTATGGTAGGTGGTAATCGCTCCATCACTTTGACAGACCTGGGTTACTGTTTCCCACATTTTTTATTTTTGGCTCAGAGTTAAAATTTCCATTGTTCTTACACTTCACTGATTCCGTTCCTTCTGGCATACATCACAAGGACTTTGATAATATGTACTGTAACTATCGTGGGAGCAGTATCTCAAAGTCAAGGCAGTTTTCCATCTACAAAAAATTTTTATGTCACTTTTATATTTTTAGATAACACAATCATAGAAGCTATATTTTACCTTGACTATTCATCATACTGAAGGAGGCAAAATGCATTAGTGGGACTAAACTTACAAAAAATTATGTATAACTGTCATTTTGAGCTACGGACAGTTGCTAGGAGCAACTTTAGACAGTAGCAAGCCTTTTTAAACTTGTTATGGCAATAAATTACAACTTAATTGCAGATGAACATTCCATTTTCCCTTCTAAGAATAAAGGAGAAGAGCACTTGAACATTTCTTCAGTTTACAGTTTACCTGGATAAAAAAGCTATATCAATAGAGCTGGCACCAATCTGCAACATTTATTATACAATGTAAGCCTCTTTATTAAAAAAAGGCCAAGAAAAATTTCTAAAATTTTTCCAGGGACAGAAAAAGCCTATAGCAAGAGAACATCAAACTTTCTCAAGAATGACCAAAACATCAATGATTCTATTTTCATGACATAGAACACCTTTTTTTCCAAACTTACTGGCCAAATTGATGCTACATTTACAGAGGATTGAATTACAGTACTTCACATCACAAATACTTTGCTCACCATCAGCAATTTAATACACAAAACAGGAGGTACGAATGGGAGCAAATAAGGCTCAAACATGCAGTAAGTTAATTTCAAAATGCAATCAAAACTTTCAAAAGACTTCCAACCCATTTGATTTTTATCTTCATATTCATGGGCACTTTGGAAAAGAAATATTTGATGCCCTAGAGCAAAACTCTTAGTGTATACTTGTTGTTTCAAGTTGTAATGGATATTGCATCCCCTCTGGACAAAATAAGAAGTGCATACAGATGCACTAGTTACATACAACAATTATCGAGGGGTTTGAAAACAGCGACTTATCTTCTCTCTAAAGTATCCACAAAATTGGTCTGAAATAGTGATAAATGCAACCGTGAGGCTTAATCTGAGCAAAAAGCACACCTGAGCTGAGAGGGTAAAAGAAGAGCACTATGCCGACAATGCCTTCCAGTAATTACATCAAGTCACACTTAAAAACGCATTAGAAAAGTACTGCGTTGAAGGGCATCATAGGCAGTCAGGACAATTTGAAATTACAATGTGTTCCCAGGTTAACTAAATAACCATAATTTACTCACTTTCATTTTTATTTCTTTATTTCTTTTTCTTTTTTAAGGGCTCATCTTAGTATCAATGTATAAAAAGGGAACCAAATCTAAGAGCATTCTGTTGAAAATTTCATTCAATTCCTATGGGAGGTTCTTGAAATAGTTAAGGTAGGATACTTTTGTTACCCAATGTAAACTTAAAGCCTATAGGCATAGGAAGAGGGAACAGGGGGCAGCAAGGGGAACACCCCTTTTCAGCCTGCACTTTCAAGTATTGGTAGAGTAATTTATATTGCTTGCAACATACCAACGAGATGTGTTTATTCATTATACTCAATTTTTGTGAACACTTCACATAGGGCGCATGATACTGAAATTTTTGGCGCATCCGTTTTCCTCCTATATACTAAAACAAAGAACCGTGAGTGTAACTTTCATCTGTCTGATGAAAGCATATGGGGGTTCATTTTTATTTAGAGGGATCCCTTTGCCAAAGTATGCTTAATGCTGTAATTTCTGTTGGTTGGTTTCTTGACAATCCCAAATCGCATGTCACTGAAATTTACAATTACCAACTTTACCACCAAGCGTGCATGGAGAGCACCCGGCCATACGTAGCCTGTTTGGAAGGACCATAGATCTAGCCCACAAGACAATTCACCACAGCAGTTTAATTCAATAAAGACAATATAAGTATTTACCATTTAATGAGTGGTGGCACAGGAGAGGGAAAGGGGCCCATGGCACCTGTTGGAAAAGATTCTAATTTCTTCAGGAGCTACAGTGAAGATAGTGCCTACCATAAAGTGAATGAGTATGCCCCAAGGGTGATCAGTTCCCCTGGCTGCAGGTCTTTGCTCTCAAAGAGTGCAAATCCTTCAAAACAAACACCAAATTTTTCATGAGCTGAAGAGTTTCTTTGGTTTTCATTTATTGCTTCTATGAAGTAAACAGTAAACGTCTTTCCATCTTGCCTTAAGTGACCAACGCATAATAGTTATCATACACTGTTTTTGTTAATGCTGGAAAGTTCATCCTCAATCACACAGTTATTCTCCTGTATGTGGCAAGATAGAATGCAAAACAATTGCTTTCCCCTACCTCTTCTGTTTTGCTCACCACTACTACAGATTTTTCAGCATATATATATATATATATATATATATATATATATATATATATATATATATATATATATATATATATATATATATATATATATATATATATATATATATATATATTATGTGTGTCAAATTTTTGAAGCCTTTTGCAGTTCTGCATGCAGAACATATGATACCATACTAAAAACACTAAATCAACTTCACTGAACAAGCTGACACTGTCAGTGCAGGAGTTGGGCCAGCTGGGGGAGGGAGCCATGGTCCCCTGTCAGGGAAGGCTGCCTCCAACCCCCAACCTCCCCCCACAGTCAGGAAAACGTTAACGGGTGCGCGATAAAACATGTAATACCGGTTGACCTGTCGCCCCAACGATTTACTTGATTTTGCTCATAAATAGGGCATATTCTTCCATAAAAATTTGATCTTCTCCAATTTTCTCAATACAACCTCTAATTTTTCAAAATTCCTTTAATGACACCTCAAATTTCCTTCAGCAAAAACCCTAAACTTCCAGCATGCTTCATGCACCCAAAATTTCGTGTTCTGCATCCTTTTGGTAATCTCTTGCCATTGTCACAGCTTCAGTTCCTCCCCCCCCCCTCCCATCAGGAGCTTGGCCCCTGCGAGCAAATCCTGGCAACACCCATGTCAGTGGCCAATGATCATGCAGTGCTGGCCGGCTCAAGGTGAAATGGTGTTCACATATTCATTTTTCCTAAATATGTTTTTGCTTTTTTTCACAAAGCATGAATACATGTAAGTAGATTAATTGTAATAAGATAAGAATAATTGCATATTTTTTTCATCTACGTTCCTAAGTGCTAAAATTTTCAAAGGCACAGTGCACACCCCAATTCCTCAAGGACCTTTCATTTGAATGTCTACATAATCTTTTATTTGAAAAGTCCACCCCAGATTATGCTTGCAATGAAACTTTAATTCACCTTTCCTTTAAAGGTATACTAAATTTCTACAGCATAAGATCTCAAAATGAATGTTTATGATGCACAAAATGATGTTTAGATGCACTTAAATGGTCTCAGAAGTGTCATTTTTTGCAATCTGGAAGCCATTTTGGGTGAAAAATTTCTCTGTATGTCAAGCACCAACTCTCCAAAACTCCCCTGGTTTGGGAATCTATGAGCCCCGATACCACCCCTTATTTACACATGTAATCCCCATTTACCCGCAACTACACCCTGGCAAGCTAATAGCACAGTGGAGAGAGGGCGCCCTCCCGCAGAGGGCAGCCTCCATCGTTCTCTTCTGACTTGTGACGCTCTGCTTAGATAGTATCACAAGCCCTTTAAGAGGCCCGCTGACCTCAGGCCTTGAATTTTGAGGCGATCGCACACCATCACTCACCTCAAATCACTGTAAGAAGTGCAATTTTTTGCACACCTAGACAAAGAATGGGAACTCAGGTAAATCTGTTAAAGTTTAATAAAACAACACACTTACTTCACTCCTTAATTTCCTTAGGAGTGTGATTTGTAGCACACCTGGAAAATCTAAAACTCAAGGCCAGTGAAGTTATATTTTTATTTCGTTCCCACAATCCAAACTACCTTCCTATACCTGTGCCTCACTTATCTGATCTATTACCCATATGAACAATCCAATCTACCGCAGTATACATCGGCAATGTTTTGGATCCTAGGTGGTGGCACTATTGCTATTTTGCTGCAACACAATAAGCAATCCAATGAATCTACCTTGTTTTCCATTCCCATGGATTGCTACACAGCGTTCTTTCCAGAGTTATTATTCTTATATGTTTCTTTTACTCATTACTGTTCAGATATATGTGTTACAGATGTAACATTAGAGGGAATATCCATAAGTCAGGATTGAGGAAAACTCTAACCACAACTAATCCTCTTAGCAAATAAACTGTGTAGCTCAACTTCCTGGCAGGCATGAACCTCATTTTGACTCCTGAAAACTTGTATTGTTGAAAGTCACTCATGCATGACATACTGAATAGCTGTGCTGGGCCTGAATGGGAGAGCCTCCCCAACAGTTGTGAGGAGGAAACCACAAAGCAAGCAAATCAATAAGGTCGGATAGTGCTTCCCCCACTTGCCACTGGCAGATACAGTTAAATTAGGTAATGGAAGATACCTGTCATGAAGAAGGAGTGAAACAGATTCAAAAAGCAAAATAAAAGTCTGCTAAGTTTCTTATCATTTGCCACTGATTTTTCCAACTGGCATGAGTCTCATAGCAAAATATATTACATTCTACCAGTTGTGTAACCAGCCGAGTGGATAACATCTGTGACATTTTGAAGAGATGAAGCTTAGCAAACACGTTCGGGGTTTGATATCCTGCCAGGTCAATGCAAGGTGGGTTTTTCTTCCAAGAGCAATCTACAGCTTTCCCATCTGAACCAGCCTTTCAAAGGAAACCAAATTTAATCTAAATTGTTGAGAATTAAAAGCCATACAATATTCCCACATTCAATGGTTACTTACAGTAGCATCATAAAACAACTCCCCTTCAACTTAAATTTTATTTTGCAACAAGCCAAAAGCATCTTTGAAATATTCAGAAGTAACATTTGTTTGATGGATAACTCAAGATATTTTGATTAGCCACCATTTTTGACAGTGGAAATTTTCAATTGAAAACAAAATCTTTATTCCTGTAATAACCACCTTCAGATCACTCATTTACTTGTTACCCTGAGCCCTAAGTAAATTTACATGAAATTAGCAACGAAAAATCAATAGAATTATCTACGGTTGATTACCTGCATACACTTAATGCACAATTGCTTCAAATAAAGAACAAATTAAATCCCATTCTGCTTCTACCATTTTTATATCCAGGGGGACCGATTCATTTCTAAGATTGTTTTGGATGACACAGGCCACGGAGAGCACCATGACAAGTCTTACGATGTCATCCAGTGTCAACTATCCACACAGACAATTTTATACTTATTCATCACACACAACCATGAAGCAGAACAATTTCATCTTCTGGTGTGTTCAAATTCCCGGGAGGGTAGATTTATTAAACCTGAGAAGATGTTTGTTCGGGATTGTGATATTTTTCCTCCAGGTCATATGAGGAAATTAAAGCTGGACACCTTAGACTGTTTCAAATCTGATGACTAGTCTGTCTGGGTAGCAAGCAAAGGACAGGCAATTATGTACATGATATCTTGCATTTTTCAATATTTCATATGATTGTATTCTCTGCACACCAATCGGGAGTTCATCATTTGTGCAGTTGCAATGGCAACATGACTTTGCTTCTTTGCATCATATCCAATATATGATACACATTTATACGTGCATATACTGTAGAAACAGGTGAATCCCCCCAAGACTGTTCACTAGATTAAAGGTTCACTAGAATGAAGGTTCACTAGAAACAAGTTTCACTAGACCGAAGGTTCACTACTTCACTAGTTCACTAGACTGAATGCTCACTAGATGCAACGTTCACTTAGTAAACATTCACTACATTAAAGGTTCACAAGACCAACGTTCAAAAATCTACCAAGTGTTAGAGCTACAGTATAGGGTCATGATTACGTCTTAAATAGCATTTATAAGCATTATGGATTAGGATAAGGAATTAAGGATTAGTCTAGGGTATGATAAGAGTTAGCATTAAGATTAAGGTTAGCGTAGGATCTTTGGTCTAGTGGACCCTGCTCCATAGAAACACATGAAATGTATGGAAAGCAATAGCCTAGTCAAGTGATCCTACCCCCTGAATTTTGAAACTCAACACTTGGTTTTAGACAGAGAAATGCATGCATTCTGTATTTTCAATGTTCATTAAAACTGTTACTAGATAAATGCTATCTTTTTTCTTTTTCTTTTTTTTTGTTACAGTGCATCTTAATGTATTTAACACTCTTTTTGTACCACCAGCTGTCACACACAAACTGAAATCCAACCTGTAGAGACCTGAATGCTTCATCTACCAGAACAAGAACGAAAGCTTACTTCATGCATTATAAACATACGTGGAAACAGCATATATGCAAGGTTACATAACAGCATGGGAGAAGACCCTCTCTGACCACCTACAATATCACCCACAACTTGATACAACACAAACCCTTTACCAGCAAAGTCCTTCCACCAGTATGGCATGTTTCCAACTTGGCTATAAACAACAAATTTAAAGGGAAAAGGTAGTCCCTCAACCAGAATTAGTATACCCCATCATCCTAATTCATGAATGGCTTTTTTGATCATGTGATAATATTTTTGTTACTGAATTGTTTAACTCAAGGAGAATAACTCCTTGCTTTACCTTTTGTTTGTAATAAAAATGATAAAAACATCTTTTCAAGTACTTGCAAGGCAAATAAGAGGAGATTCGTTTTGCAAGAGCTTGCCGATTTTTCAAAGCCATTTTGGGGCGACTGCCTATTGCCTTTAAGTTTCCATACATTATCCATACTACAGTATTTTGCAAGTGATTAAAAAGTCCATCTACAGTAGCTTTCCAAACAAAAAAATCTAGGTCACAGGTATGAATGCCGTCATCCTTACGGACTGGCCACCTGGTAATTCTGGACTCTGGCATCAATAATTCAACACCCTCCATTCTAGTCACTCACCTAAAGGCTGATCAGGATGAAAGCAAGTGTCAGAGAAGCCTCAAATTAACTCTGGATTTGTAAACCTCTATGGAATCTTTGCAAATAACTGCAGCCGAATTGGAGGCCAATGAATCCTAAAAACAAATACTCCAAATGTAGTGTTCACTTTTGTGTACAAACCAATACTTACTAATGAGTATCCAAAAGTACAGTTGACTAGACTTATTTCAGTCACTTTTACCTATGAGACTCTTAGATTCATGCCAATAAATTCACTTGGCCCATTGTATTGAATAATTTCATGTAAAAATGGGAGATAAGAGACAGAAGATTTCAGATGAGTAGAAGTCGGAACTGACAGTTTTCAAAATAGGATGAAGGAAATTTCACAAAGGTTTTACTAGATGATATTCAGAAATGTGCTAACATGGTGAAGGCAAACATGGAGAAAGAAGAGTTTGCTTCAATGGTGCCACCCTCATTGGGTTGGGGATCCCAAGATGTTATTGGTATTTGCTGGAATGTTATTGAAGGCAAAAATGGTGTACATGTAAATAGGTGGTAAGGAGGAGAGAAACAGATGAAATAATTTCATGTGCAAATGGGAGACAAAAGGTTAGTGACTGCACCATGGTTTCTAAGTGTTACCTTTTTCTTTACCTACAAGCCACTGACTGCCTAGTAAAGCTTACAACAATGTACTTGATTATTCAAACTCCAACTTATCAATTACATGCAGTACCTTTCTGCTCTCCTTAAGTATAATTTGAAAATCAAATTGTTGCTATGAGACAGTAACATCTTAACCTAATTCACTACATAGTAATTTTTATTCTTTTACTGATCATACTCTACACAGGGGAACTCCAATAGACTAAAGATTCACTAGACCAAAAACCTTGGGAGTTACAGCTGGGGCTAGGATAAGCATTAGGGTTAGGATTAGGGGTAATACAGAAATAGAAACATGGTTAGGATTAAGGTAAAGGGCATTTCATCTAAGCGAAACTTCTGTCTAGTGAACCTTCAATCAGGGACTGCTGTTGCGATGTCTCTTTGTTCTGAAATTCCCATAATTCTGATAACTTTCCATGAAAGTCAGGGTTAGAATAAGGGTTAGGGTGGGATTAGGTTAGGGTGAGAATGTTAGAGATAAACGTGTCAGCACATAGAGACTTCGAAACATAGAGGTGTATTAATCTAGTGGACTATGCTACTCTATGAGTACCATGTTATGTGCAGTATATAGCTATGTATATCAACTTGTGGCAGAATCAAAGAAATATGATAAAATTTGAGAAACTTCTCGTGTTCCTATTGTGAGACATTTACTGTCATGCTGACGTATGCCATACTTTTGACATTTAAGCGTGTGCACTGATGCTGAGTGAGGTGATGGCATATGCCTATTGTTTTCTGAGTTAATTATCATGGACAGAATACAGTGCATTGTAAATTTTAGTTGATTGTGAATAGACAATATACAAGGAACAGAATTTAATGATTACGTCACACATACGAACAAGCATGGGAACTGGTAGTAAAATAAAGTAGTAGCGCTAGCACTTATAGCAGACACTCCATTTAGCATGGCACCAGTTGTGTATACTCCTAGTTCCCATCATGCATTGCAATCATTAAAGTCTGCTATTTGCATGATTCTAAGTTCAATTTACTGTACCTTACCTTCCAAGTGATAGAAGTCATCTCATAAAGATGACCCCATCTGAATTGCTCCATAAATCACAAAAATTGTTTGCACACTTGGGAGTCATTTGGAAAAATCCAACACCTTTTATTCCCTAAACCTGGAAATGAGACAAGCTCAAAGACCCCTCTGTGAACCTCACATTTAAAATAAAGTAGAGTGAAAGTACAAACCTCTGCAGCATGGCTTGAACTTAAACATAACAAAATTATTTCTATGAACAATACCTTTGGGGATACGTACAGCTTACTCTGAAAACATTAGGATTATCCAATTTCCTGATGTTTCACAGACAAAACAAAGTTTATCTCCAGATATCTAGGTCTCTGGGTAACGTAAAATACCCTCCCAATCTCACAGATTTCTACACATTCTCAGTTCTTTGTGTCAGAGGAAATTTGGAATGCATTTGAAGGTGATAAAATTGGGGTACTCTTAACATTCAAGGGACAATTGATGAAAGACTTTCTCCAACAGTGAGGAAAAGTTTTTGATGAAAACGAAGCCCAAAGAGAGGTCTAACAAGCTAATAAAGCAGCTGCCTTGGATGCTTGGTGTGTCATTAAAACTTCACTTCCTTCAACTTAAGTACCATTTTATCCTTCTGTTCAAGTCTTAAATGTTGAAGAATTCCCTAAGAGCAAGACCTGCTGGTAAAAGCTATGTTAAGCCGAGCTGTTTGAGTTTGCCAATTTCAGGTCTAATCTTTGGGCAAAATGCCTGATTTAATCAATTCTCACTCCTTTAATGTATTTGTACTTGATTTTCAAAGGAGTACCCTGGCAAAATTACTCTCGGCAGATCTGTATGATTGTACTTTCAAAAGTTAAATGAGACTGGGATAAATGATACCACAAAGTAAATGGTAGTTGATTAAATCACCCTTTCTCTGAGGAATCGATTTCACTTGCAATTTAAATATGAATAAAAGATTTCGTTATACCTCAAAAGACATAAAAGTAAATGAGGGAAGTTACACTTTGAAACTACAGAAGAACTGGGTGGAAATATGGAAAAGGTTTTCTGATATTCAAGGAGAGAGAGAAATCATCTGCCCTAAGGGATTTGCGAGGGACTACAATGACTTCAAAAATGTAGAAAATTTCTGTTTTGGTTCATGAAAGCACATCTCAATAGCATGTGTAGCATTTGGAAGATACCAATTTTGACAGAAATGTACAATAATTCTTTTTCAGGGATACAGTGCATGATGGGAAATCTGTGATGTAATTGCAGTACATTGATAACACTTAGTATTGTATTTTTTTATGATGTCGGCACCACCTTATGCAATACTGGATACTTTTGTTTGCAATACCCTACCACACAGTATATATATCCTATTTCAGTATAAGCCAAGTGCCTATGTTAGAGGATTTGTTAGTTAGATGAAATTTAACGACACACCAACACAAATGTGTTATATAGTGTCAAGCAAAGTTTAAATACGGTGCAAGTCCTTCCCTTTAGTCGCCTCTTACGACAGGCAGGAAATACCGTGGGCACATTCTACAACCCCCAGCCCACAGGGGGCCCTATGTTAGAGGAACAATGGCCTAAGGTCTTCATGCGACTATTCAATACAGCATTGATTTGACTTATTCATATAAAGTCGCTATGTCTCTCCACCCACTCAAATACTACATGGGACGCGTTCCTATGATGTAACAATGGAAAGCTTGACTCGACAGTATTTAAGCTCAGTTGACCGTGTTCAACCACATAGGCCTCAATGGCTCATTGGTCAAAGCATCTGCCTTGTATGCGGGAGGTCGCTGGTTCGAATCCTGCTTGAGGCTAAGTTTTCCATTCACAAATAAATATCCTCTTTCAGTATAAGGCAAGTGCATATGTTAGAGGAGCAATGGCCTAAGGTCTTCATGCGACTACTCAATAGAGCGTTGATTTGACTCATCCATATAAAGTCGCTATGTCTCTCTACCTACTCCAATACTACATGGGACGCGTTCCTATGACGTAACAATGGAAAGCTTGACTCGACAGTATTAAGCTCAGTTGACTGCGTTCTACCACCATAGGCCTTAATGGCTCAGTGGTCAGAGCATCCGCCTTGTATGCGGGAGGTCGCTGGTTCGAATCCTCCTTGAGGCTAAGTTTTCCATTCACATATAAATATCCTCTTTCAGTATAAGGCAAGTGCCTATGTTAGAGGAACAATGGCATAAGATCTTCATGCGACTATTCAATACAGCGTTGATATATATATATATATATATATATATATATATATATATATATATATATATATATATATATATACATACATACATATACATACACAAACATATATGTATAACACTAGATCCAACTATTAGGCGAAATAGGTATACCGCCTACACAAACCAGCGAAATCAAAACAATAAAATGCATAAGATTATATTTCCCCTTTACGCTCTGAGATATATATGCACATTATTTACAATGGCCCTTAAGTCGTTAGTGTTAATGGATACATGTACGTAAGTTGGTGTTCAATGAAGTATTTGCAGGTACTTTGTGTTGTAAATAGGACTTACGTATAAAGCTACATGTTCCCATATATACAACTGTGTAAAATGTTGAGGCGAAACAATTTTTTCGCCTGAAGGTCAGTTTCTCCCAACAGTTGCATTTTTCTATACAGTATTTTTCCTAAATCCCAAAATAGCAAAATATATATATATATATATGTAGATACAGATACTTAGCTATTACAATGGTATGAAATTTCCAGGACAAACTGGCATTAAATTATAAACCAGAAAGCTAAAAGGCTTAGTAATTCTTTGCCATGTGAATATAATCCACAAAACTCCCTGGTTTAGGAGTCTACGAGCCCTGATACTTACCTCCTATTTACATATGTAACCCTCACTTACCCGCAGTTATTCCCGGCAAATTTACATATGTAAATAGGAGGTAAGGAAGGGCGATGTAGACTTGCAGTACTGTGGTAGTACTGTGGTTTCAAGTTGACACAGTTTCCTTGTGAATTAACTGCAGCGGCGTTCAAATTAAGGTATCAAAAGTTGAAATTCCATGGGTAAAGATCAAACAGATTGATTCAAGTGAACATGGTCATACATCAGCTTCTTGCTTTAAATTTTGGGCATTACATGCCACATATAAGATATAAACATGTTTCATACAAAAACTTGACAATTATGTTCAGGAGCTTCTGACAGCTTAATTTCTGGTACCCTCAAAATCACCACCAGAAAATGATACAGATACTATCATCCAATACTGGAACCCATATGCAAAGTATAATCTGATGACCTTTGACATCCACCAAAACAATAGGGACCATCAACTAAATATGGGCCATCCACGTCTTAACTATAAGATCCCTTACACTAACGCTTCCCCTTCTTGAGATGTCGTGTTTACAAATCTTTTGCCACTCATGACCACGAATGTACTTTGACCTCCACCATAAACAATAAAAATCATCTACTTCCTACTGAACATCCACGTGTCAAGTATGAAATCCCCAATGATTACCAACCTTGAGATATCAGGTTTACAAGCACTTTTCAAGATTTTTACTTTTTTCACGAAATGACCTTTGACCTCCACCACAAGTTATAGGATTATCTACTGAACACGGGCCATCCATATGCCAGGTATGAGGTCCCTCACAGTTACTCTTCTTGAGATAAGTTTAAAAAGTTGTTTTGAACTTTCGTCCTCTCATGACCCTGAATGACCTTTGACCTCCCCAAAATAATAGATCAGTTACTTAACATGGGCCATCCACATGCCAAGCATGAGATCCTCACAGCTATCCCTCTTGAGATATTGTGTTTACAAGGTTTTAACCTTTTGACAGCTTATGACCTAAAATGACCTTGACCTCCACCGAAAACAATACAAATCATCTACTCAATATGGTCCATCTATATACTGAATATGATATCCCTCACAGTTACCCTTCTTGAGCTATCATATTTACGAGCAGTTTTCAAGTTTTTTACTGTTTGACCCCTGTTGACTCCAAATGACCTTTGACCTCCACCAAAAATAATAAAGATCATCTACCATAGTGGGTCATCAACATGCTAAGTATGAGATCATTCACTGTTACCTTTCTTAAGATATTGTGTTTATGTAGGTTTTGACCTTTTGACCTCTTGTGACCTTAAATGACCTTTGACCTCCACCAAAAACAATAGGCATCATCTACTCAACATAGGCCATCTACATGACATCCCCCACATGTACTCTTGAGATACTGTGTTTACAAGCAAAGCATCACATACATACCCTCTATAGTACATACATGCACACACACACACATCACCATTGCATGGATTCCTTTTGCCTTACTGCAAGGAATCAAAAATAACGAAAGTATTCGGAGGCAATGTGCCCACTTTACATAAAATTCTGTGACCTTGTGGAAAACTAGATGTATTTCTTGACAAAAATAACCAATCTTTTAAATGACACATCTTATTAGGAAAGGAGTATTGCTACAAAGTTTGGAGGACATGGATTGAAATTTTTCCTTTCACACAGGTCCCTTATGAATTGCTGCTTTAAAATGCCTATTAAGGAAAACAAAGTCTTTTTCACATGAGTTTGTAGCATTTCCAGTGATGTTTATTTTGCCGAACTGCTAATCACAGCTCACCTTCAGTGTGTTAACAGAACCATTGCGCAGAAGCAGCTCAGTACCATTCATACTGCAAACACTTGTAATTTGCCAGTATGTGCCAAGTTACCGGCAAGCCTACAAAGATGGCTGCCTTTTTATGTCCTTTGTGTATAGTGTAGACATACTAAAGATGCTGAACAGAAGGCACAGTGCAGCTTAATAGAGACTGATACCTGTGGGCAATTTTCTGAGATAAAAAACTTACAGGGCTCTGTATAAACCAACAGTATATATGACAAATTTCCATATTGTCATTTTTATGTTGAATTTTTTCTGGAATAATACAGATCAGTCATCAAAAAGAGCCATTTTGGGAGCAGTAAATTAATCCTTTGTATGATCTGTTCATGTCTGTATTCAGAACACAGGGATATGATAAAGTGATGGACAACATGAAAGAGGAAACAGTGACTGTAATCCTGGCTTAATACCCTGCCTGTTTCTATAAAGAATAGAGGAAAGTGAAGGTTCTCATTGTGTACAGGATGAGTACTAAATAAGCCAAAGGGAGCTTACATCTAGACTTAAATATTTCTTTCTCCCAAATCATATTTTTGCACTAAAACAAAACTGTCCACAGGATGGCATTGCACATAAAGTTACAAAAGTGACTTAGCGTGGTCACAAAGCAACCTGGCTGTTTGCAAGTGACCTCCTTTCTTTTGTGCTCTCTTGTAGAATAGGTACATAACATACACGAAAATGATGCCGTAAGCCTGTCGGTAATTTCCATCGTGTCCACTGAAACTGGAAATGAATGTTCTGCTATATTTCTTGTGGTTCTACATCTCATGACTTAAGTGAAATTTAATATTATTAAGTCAGAAAATGTTAACATGTTTTTTTATACAGAGAAGAGGTTTGGGGATTGGGTATTCTGTGACTTCCACATTCATACCCATTCTTCATAACACTGGCATATGCCCTCACCTCTACCCCACCACCCAACAACATCCTTACAATGCCACCCCCAGCTACATGACTTCACCCAGCGCCACAACACCACCCCACCCCAATTCTGTGCTGTATTTGTACATGGAGAGTCCAAATAGAACTAGTCCTCAGTGTGCAGACCTAGTATTTGGGTCACTTAGTAGCCTCCCACACTACTAAGGTCAGCAATATCTGCCACTATAAAATTGGGCTACCTCTTCTTCAAAAAGTTTGCCTGCTCCCAATCTTCTCAAATTAATATAAACTCCTCTATAATTGATACCTAAGGATCACTTATATGTGGAAGACATTCTTCCTAGAAATACTCACACTAGCACTCCTAAAAATAGCCGAACATAATGATTTCTAAATTAGCATACCTGTTTTGCTTTTCAACATTTAATCAAGTTGATAAATCTTTTTGCTAGGAGGTTCCTACCGTTATACCTGCTAAACAAAACTCAGTGTTGTTCAATTGTCATATAGTGAAATGCTATGCTGTGCATACGTGACAATTATTACTGTAGCAATGCAATGTGTGCTGACATGAGGTTACCGCCACAGTTATGAATGGTCAAATATAAAGTACTTTCAAGCTTGTAGCCTAGGCCTAGTTCGGGAACAAAGTGTACGGAGAATCTGTCATTTTTGTTTTTGTTTTTTTTTTTAACTGGAGGTCACTATTGACATTTGAACATCAAAAGACCAGAATACTTTTTGACTACAACTCCAACCATGCGTGTATCTAATGCAAAAGAACATACTTCACTGCTAATTGATTTTTCACTTAATTTAAGATGCCTTATACCTTCAGCTTTGATACAAACAAACGTGACGCTCAGTTACAATTTGTGCAAGCAGTAGTAAATCCACAAGTGTCTATGTGTCACTGTATCCTTTATTACAAATGAATGGCACCAGACAATGAATATTTAACTGCAATATATATGCACGAAGACAACTAGCAACAAGCAGTTACTGCTGTCATTAATATGCTAATTGAGCCTTGAAACTATTAAAAGCAGTTTACGAATGAAAGCCAGACTAATTAAAAATATTTACACTGAAAAATAATGCACAGATTATACAACAAAACCCTCTTTCTCTTTTCAATCAAGCGACGTACGTGTGCAGTAATAAAGTATGGTGCATAAAAGTTATGTCTTGGGTTACAATTTCAGTCTAAATTATACTGAATAAAAAGGTTTCAAAACCTATAAAAGATGTAAAACTATTCAAGTGTCCAAAAAGCTTTGCATCTCCTGACTACATGTATATCACAGTGAATTTTACAGAGATGACAATACCAAGGATCATCTCCATGAGACAGTAATGATGTATGGACATATGGGTCAAAGGTCACACTTCAACCACATTGCAAATATAAAATCTGATATATGCCTTAAGCATTGTTACAGAATACATGCACTACTTCATGTATAAGCTACACTCATTTAGTAATTTTCATCTGTCCATTGTCCCCTTGTGGGCTAGGGGTTGTTGAATATGCCCATGGTATTCCCCGCCTATTGTAAGAGGTGACTTAAGACAAGGACTTGAACCGTATTTAAACTGTATTTGAAACCAAACTTGAACTTGAACTGTATTTGAAACCGTTTTTGAACTTTACCTTTTATCTAGCTGACACAATGTAACACATTCGTGTTAGTGTGTCGTTAAATTCCATCTAACTGTTTGTCCTTTGTTACCACAAAGTTTCAATTTAAGTGGATAAAATATCTTGATTTTTTACGAATCAGAAAAAGGTGTTAACACAGCAAAGGAAAAAATGGAGAAGGAAGAGTTAATTAGCTCTATGGCGCCCTTTGTAGGTAGGGGTTCCCACAGTGCTATTAGTTTTTTGCCAGACAGTTATTGCAGGCAATATTGTTATTCATATGGATCATGGTATATCAAGGACCATCTTCATGAGACAGCACTGATGTTTGGACATATGGGTCAAAGGTCACACTACAACCACATTGCAAATATAAACAAACACATTCTGACATAAGCCTTGAGCACTGTAACAGAATACATGCACTACTTCCTGTATAAGCTACACTCATTTAGTAACTTTCATTAAATTTGTTCATTGCTACCACAAAGTTTCAATTCAAGAGGTTAAAATATCTTGATAGTTTTACCAGACAATCAGAAAATCGTGTTAATACAGTGAACTTGGCAACAATGGAGAAGGATGAGTTAGGCTCAATGGCACCCTCTGTAGGTAAAGGGTTCCCACTGTGCTACTGTATTAGTTTTTCTGTCAGACAATTATTGCAGGCAATAATGGTATGTAAATATGAGGTAAGGAGGAGTGAAATAGATTGACATCACACCTAGCTACCATTACTCATGCCCTGGCCTGAGAAAGAGCTGTAAACTGAAATATTAAAGTCATGAAGCTATTTTTAATATTATTAGTGGATCCATTATGGTTTAACTATCAGAGTCATACAGTACAAACAAAACTTAGCTTCCAGGCATATTAGATGATGTCAGACAATAACTGGATTCAATCCGTTTGATTGGTAAAATTAACTTTCTCTTTAACCACCATTTTTACACATGAATGAACAATAACCATTATCAATGCTGTTAAAATGGTCAAAAAATCTTATGACATGGGAGTTATATATGACCAGTACAGATGACTAGTCAAATTACAAAACCATCCCCTGATGATTGAGTAAATCTACTAATCCCTGCATTGCCTATAAGCAATCAATACATTTGCTGTAGCTCTGTTAGCACTGCCATACTTCTTTAAGGAAAAATACCTTGGAATACTTTCACTTCTGCTGATCATATTTTAAATCACACACATTTGTTTGCAATGGATGTCACTGTGCATCATATATTGCATCAAAAGTTGAAATCAGAGATTAAAACTTCAATGGAAAACTGTCATCATATCAATTTGAACAGGAGACTTAGAAAACTTAAATGCACTTGTTAGTCATGACTTAACTTGATGCTTTCAAAAAAATGCAGAAAACTTTTCTGTTTTAGGAGGTGGACAACACATCTCAGTTGCATGTTATGATGACTGCAAGATGCTATCTTACAAAGGAACTTTTTCTGGAAAACCTGGGTGTGTGATGTCATTTCAGCACATTCATTAAAGACAGATGCTCATCACCCCAAGTTGTTGGAAAATTCAAAAGTTGCTGAGTGGCTCACATTTCACAGTACGCAGAGACAGTTTTCTGATTTATACACAAAAGGTCTTGTGTGTTCACCAGGATATGCCTTTTAAAATAAAAATAGGTTTGTGTCTGCACCAGGAGGAGCTTAATACAGTTTTGGGAGGGGCTAGAAGTAACTGAGTTGGGAGAACTGGAACTGTCTGGGATGAGGAAATTTGCCCTTTAAACGTATAGTTTTATATTTCTTTGCATGAAGTCAGTATTGCTGTGCTGAATATTCAGTAACCTTGTCTGCTTTAATACTCAGCATGTGATGCAGTTTTAAATGGTCCACACTGGACGATATTCATGTGAACATCTCTACAGTATCAACTTTCAAGGACAAAACGGGTGCTTAAAGGGCATAAAGCAGTCACCCCAAACTTATTTTGAAACAGCTTTACCTCACAAGTATCCTCTTATTTCCTGCCAAGTATCTTTCATTATATTTCAGAACATAAATTTTGAATATTCAAGGTAAACTTAGGAGAACCTACTCTGCATAAATTTCACAGATCAGTGAGAAAAATATTGTCACATGATTCTCACAAGTCATTCATGAAATAGCATACCCAGGTACATTAATCCAGACTGGTGTGACTGCATTTCCCTTTAATTAATTACAAAGAACAACAATAGAGCTCTAAGGCCACAAATTACTTTCAATTAATTTCATTATGTGACCCTGGATTAGTTAGATAAGATTTAACGACACACCAACACGAATGTGTTATATAGTGCCAACAAGATAAAAAGGTAGTTTAAACACGGATCAAGTTTGGTTTCAAATACAGCTCAAAAAGTCCTTCCCTTTAGTTGCCTCTTATGACAGGCGGGGAATACCGTGGGCATATTCTACAACCCCCATCCACAGGGGGATCTGTGACCCCGGGTAAAATATACTGTAGGTAT
This sequence comes from Holothuria leucospilota, assembly GCA_029531755.1. Classification (NCBI taxonomy): domain Eukaryota; kingdom Metazoa; phylum Echinodermata; class Holothuroidea; order Aspidochirotida; family Holothuriidae; genus Holothuria; species Holothuria leucospilota. Next base: position 41,432,142 of record CM055977.1, read on the forward strand.
TCTTTACAAAAGTTACAATCTTCCAAACATGGTATCCGGAACAGTGGACATGTACTTACGTTTTTTTAACTTCCACATGGGACCCTAAAAAAATGACACAGGAAATACCCTAAAGATTCACACAAATTTGGCCTGGACAAACCATTCTTGTAGACTTTGTAAATTTCTGTATTAACATATGACAAACATACACTCAAAATACCAACAACAGCAAAACTGAAAATGAAGCTGACCTACTACTGTCTGCTTGTATTTCTTTCAGTTTTATTTAACTTCTGCAAGTTTCTGCCTTTGAAACCTCTTTTAAAGGGAGAGATGCAGTCGCCCCATGTTTATTTTCAAAAATCTGCTCCACCTTACACATGTCCTCTCCTCTTATTTCACTCACAAGTATCTTCATCATGTTTCTATATAAACATTGAACATTGAAAGTAGTAATCCATGAAGTTATTCTGCATGAATTTAGCAAATAAGTAAACAAAAATATTATCACATGATTGATACGAGCCACTCCTGAATTAGGATGATGGGGTACACTAATTCAGGTTGGGGGGGGGGAGGGGCAGGGGGGACTGCATTTTCCCTTAAACAGGAACACACAATTGCCAAAACCTTGCTTACATGAGCCAACAAAGCTTACGTTAGTCATTCCACTGGCAATGATGCAAGGGCAACTAAAAGCAAGTAAATTAGGAAGAAGGCAGAGTGCCATATAAGAGAAGGATTCATTCATTGACTGTAGTTATTCTGCAGAAGATTGGGCTGTCAGAAATAGATTCTTTCAAACCTACCCTTACTTCCTCCCGTATAATTTTTCATGAATGTTGGGGGAATTCATATATGTAAACAGGAGGTGAGGAAGGAAACAGACTGCTCACTTTTTTTTCTTTTTTGCATGAATTTGACGACTTAGTACCAAAAATATTGACAAATGAATACCTGATTACTTAAATAAGTGTGACTGTGTGCATTTGCCATTCAATTAAGAAAACCAGTATGCATTTTAGGCATAAAATGTACCAAAAGTACATAATTCAGATGAAAAGAAAACCCAGTGTGATAATAAGAGAAGAGGCCTGGTTCTTCAGAAGTGAATTTAGAGTACTTTTCAGTTTATTTTAACAGTTAATTTCACCTGAGGGAGCGAATTATTGCTGAGATAGAGAACTATTGCTATTCTCAGACACAAACATAACACAGGCAGGACAAGTTCACATGTTAAATCTTTTTCTTCGTTTTGCGAGATTTGGGGGTACAAATTTTCCCTCTTTCAATTTCTGTGGCATACAACTCCTTCTGCAAGTTACGTTTCATTTTCCTCTACTGGCCTAAAGTCAAAAGTGATAAATGATTACTTTTAAATGCAGCTTCGTGTTCAATGATAGAATAATTGAATGCTCTTTTTTACCCTACCATTAATTCCCAAGGGATACAATGTCTTCAACAGAATCTTTGTGAACTCTTCAAGTTTGGTGCAAACCGCCAGAACACATCTTCACATGTCAAAGCCATTCCACTTGACCTGAGTAGGGACACTCTACATGTTTGTCGCAAAAAAAAAAGTGCCTCCAGAAAAAGACAAGCGCTATAAGACAGTTCTGGGAGAATTCACTGAAACTTGAATTATGCACATTGTAATTAACTGATTATAATTTCAAAAGTAAACCCAATCTTCATCAGTTCTACACCTGTTTCTTCACTAATATGTTCAATTCTTGTGAAATAAAAAAAAAAAAACGAGGTGGAAAAACTTCTTAAATTTAGAAGACATGAAAAATATCTTGATGATGGAACTCTGGAGGAGAAGAGTGTGTGGTGGGTTTGTTCTCTTTTCCTCCTCCACCCTTTTTTATTAAAGGGTTTGTTCCCCTTATGAAAGGATTTGTTCTCTTCTCCTCCTCCAATCGTTTTTGTTAAAGGGGTCAGTTATTAAAGGGAACTAGTTTACATGATGCAGAGTGGAGTACAAAAAGAAGCATAAAGTACATATTTCAGTAAAACACTATACAACAGCAATATTTTGGGCAGAACCAATAGTTCTTCAGATGACAGAGGAATGATAGGGGGTTACAGAGACAAGGACAACTTTAGATGCCCAAACAACTTAGAGGTACAGTAATTATGGGAATACATATATGTGCATAGATAGGAAAATAGAAAGAACTGTGCATATACAATATGCACAACAGTATTTTGCTTAAACAGAAATATTTTAAGGGGACTTTTTACTAGTTTTTCTGATTGGGAAGGGGGCAAAGAACACACATGTATACGGCAGTTGACTTAAGACGACCATTTTTGACACTGATGAGGTTGCTAAAGCGTAAATCTTATTTATGAACTATGGAGTTAAGTTACATTTAAGAGGCTCATTGAGTTGATTGAACATTTGATGTTAAGTATGAATGTAATTATTGCATGGCAATGCCTCCTATTAGCCTCATTAGTCATTTATCACTTCCTATACCTACCAAAACATGAAAAATTGTAGTTTTAATGGGCTTCAGAGCTCATAGTTTGCGATGCTTGTCCTATCCCTTGATAGACCAGCCACCCTGGAAATACAACATGTATTTACATCTGAAGCCTTGATCACAACAGTTGTTCTTGAGAGGAGTTGAGACCTCTCAATCAAGTTGGTATAAGCTTCACTCATTGGTTGTATTTGAACAGGGATTGCATATGGTTAATAACTACTGGTACAAAGTGTATGGTCACAAATTTGTAAAGATTTGAATCATTAATTACCCTATCATTGCCATTTCAGTTGTGTATTAGATGTTCAGCAAAATTAAAGGTTCCTTTACCAAAGTCTGATGTTTTGTAAAGAAGACTGTCTTACAGGTATATCACTTCAAAGGTTTTACAATCATCCTTTAAATAAAATTTGCACAAAAAGTGGCATACTGTACATTTGTTCAAATATATATACTGGCAACAAATGATGTAAAACTGTATTACAAAATTTCCTTTTATCTGTTGAAAAATCAGTGTCAGCCTACAGAATATTCTTGCCTGTAAAAGAGTTCCAACAGAAATAAAATCTTATCTTTCACCTACTCCAACAGGAGGCAGACATTTTCAAAAATATGAAAAAGTATCAATGCACATGATTATTATATTGTAACCAAAGATATCGTGTCTGCCCAAATTGTCAAAGGAATGATATACAGTATGAGACTTTTGGCGCCCTGAGGATTCGCTTGTCACATTTTTTTTCCATTGCACTGACAATCTGCTCTATAAAATACACGAATAAACATACATAAAAAGTTCATCCGATATGGGCACGATTCTGGTTTAAAGTTTATAAGATGGACCTCAGTGAGAGTGCTATTGATAAGTGAGAACTAATCAAAACAGTGATATCAAAGCTTTCCAAACAAAAGAAAAGGAATATAGCCTTAAGCTGGCAAGAGAACGTGAACTTCCCAAAACTCCCTGGTTTGGGAACCATGTTGCTAGTTTTCTTGGCCAATTACAGTAAGTGATGTATGCCTGTATTGCAGTGTAAAGATTGTACTTTGTTCAACGAAAGCTTGCTGAATGTAAAGCGCTGTGTCAAAATAGCAAAGCTGCAGCTGCCTCATCCAAGCTGCAGGGGCTGAAGTCATGATTTGTAACTGCACACATTACAATAGCCCTGCTATTGTAATAGCAACAGAGTATTAGAGGCAGCTGCAGCTTCACTGAGGAAGCTGCAGCATTACAATAGCAGGATTACTTTAAACCTGCTTTTGCAAAGTACACAGCAACAAAGCAAAGCTTCAGCCCTGGCAGCTTGGCTGTGGCAGCTGCAGCTTTGCTGTCACAGCTGTCTGTGGTTTAGACAGTGCCTAACAGAAAACCAAGCAAGATACCAAAGCTTTCAATCATGGAAGTGACTATTTAAAGGTGATGTATCCTCAGCTTCACTTACAATGTAGTCATACGATGGAAAGCTTTTTGACTGAAGACAGTCAAACTTAACTCGTAATCACTCACTGTTTGACAATGCCATCAGCAAGTGATTCTATGAGTTACTCTGTCCTAAAACCAAGCCAAGATAGGGTGGCACTATGACACAATACTGCCTCCTTTAAATTTCACTCCCAATTTACTGGAAAAATCATGCTTTGCATTTTCCAATGAGTTATATAATACTTATAATGATAATGATTATGATAGCCACTTTTTCTATTTCCTGAGCTGCTAATATGCTACTTTCACCTGTGAAACAACTGTCTACACTTCCATCAGCAGCAGGAAATTGTCTCCATGAAGTTCCAGGGCACTTAATTATCCAATAATTACGTTTACATTATTCAATAGTACTTTCACTTCTGACAATTATGAACTCTTTCACAGGTGACATGATCATTTTAAAATATTCATTTGTTCATTGGCATTACATCCCATAAAACATTTAAACCACAACTGTTAATCTTCCAACATGGAATATCCATTAACACCTCTTTCTTTTTTGTTTTAGGTTTATTTGAGTACAATAATTACAAAGCTGGTATAACAACAACCTTGCCAATAATTTATTTTCTGTCCTCATCTCAGCTTTGAGAGTGAACATATGCATCCATTCAATTGTGTAACTGTACAGTTTTAGCGACTGACATTGCTAACAGCATCCAGTGCAAAGAGATCTGAGTTGTTTTGCTGACGTCCTTCAATAAAAGAAAGTGTCAGCAAGCCTTGAACTTGATCTTGAAGCGGTGAATCAAACGACACCAGATCTCACAAAGGATGGCTGTGCAGAAAGCAAATCATTAGGCTGGATCAAATGATGCTGCTGGTCGAAATATTACGCATGCCTTTACTGACCAATTACAGACATGCATCCAATAGCATGAAGGTGTCGGTTCCCCACAGAGTTGATGTGCTAGGGTAGAATGGTGTACATGGAGAGCTAATTTACAGTAAGGTTAATGTGGGTGACATTTCAAAACAGGCAAATCCACAAACCTCAACTACAGTAACTTATGAATCTATGAGCTTTCATACTTCTATTTTATGCATTTTTAACCCCTAGTTGTTTCCAAGTAGTGCCTGGCAATATTGTGAGAGCTGCCATCCCCAACCAACAATTTGTAAGGTACTAAATGGGGTATCAATGAGAACAACAAATGAACAGGGGGTAATGAGGGTAGATATAACATCAATTCGTTAGGCTTGGGTGGGTTACCCGACTCAACTTCATTGTCGCGACTTCTGTCTGGGAGTTGAGTAGCGGCTTCATTTTCCTAAGAATCCCTACACTTGGGTAATTTATTTTCAGGACTGACACAATATGCACCAAAATAATACATATTCTGGATAGTGTTGTATCTAGTGGAGACCACAGGTCCTGAAGCCGAGGTCACACCCTCCAAGACCAAGGCAAGGCACATATTACAATGCAAAAGACCTAGCCTAACCATTACAATTTGTAATAGCCTATATAGCATGTTCTACTTGCATCACTGGGTCCAGGGGCTCGCCTAAGGCCCTTGATGGGGTTCCCGATGACTACACTGGAAGTTGTGGTGCATTTATAAAACTGTTGGCACATAGAAGAAAACAGTCTGCCAGTGGGCTACGATAGAAAATTTGTCATCCAGTTATGATAAGCTAGCATTATTGTAATATCAAAACTTGGCTCCCCAATGAATTCTCATCTTCCCCAACATGCTGCTAGACCTCCCAGACAGGCTTGGGCTGTGGTAGCCCTGTACTCCTCTGGTGAAACTCCTGCTGTATATCAATTCAATACCATGAAAGACCAGGTGAGAAACACAACAAAACTATTCTTTGGGCAATTACTACCCATCACTGAACAGCCAGCATGAGGCCTTGAATGACCTTGGTTAAAGAATCTAAGGCCAGAAGTATGAGGTCAAGACCGCGAGGCCAAGGTGTCACCCCCCAGTGCACCCCATCTTTCGACACCTCCAACACTGTTTCTTGATTTAGTATTTGTGTATTTCTACAGGTGTTAATTAATAGATTAATACAACACAACTGGCTCTTTTGATCTCGGTTATCCATTCAGTGGTAAGTTTTCCCTTCAGATGGCCACTATGAAGATCTGACATTATCAGTAAAGGCATCTCAGCCGTAGAACCTGTAGATCAAGTCTACTGCAAGGTGTATTAATACAAATTGGTTGGCTAGTAGTTGACAGGTTACAACCCCTGAGGTATGATGTTCTTGTGTCAATTATTATGGCATCATTGTAGCAGTACCAACTTTGAAGGAGTCTCAGCTAATAGGACTACGGGTACCAGACTCCAAAAATGTTGCAGTCACCCAAGCCATCTGTTCATCCAAGGAACTTAACCAACAATCCATCTCACAAAACCACATACAGTACACTGGTCATGAAAAACTATACCATGCCAACTCTACACCAGGGGCTGTCAACTAGTTAATGATTACAGTATGGTCGAACTAAGCAATATTGAACTTGTTGTGGACCTCTTTAACATCTGAGCCCTTTTCAAGAGACGTTTAATAGGAAACATTTCTAAACAAACCATCACAAGAATTACTTAAGCAGAGGCCCACCATCCATTGGCTAGTAGCATAGTGTATCACTTTTAGAGAAATATTTTTCCAAAACTGTCTCCCAAATCACTGAAAATGGTAGTTTTTTCCTAAACCTTATACGAAAAGCTGCATTTAAACTATTTTTCATATCTCAAAGGTGCTGATGGAAGAAAATGTGGGTAATAAAGCTATAATGTAAATCTTAGGTTTTGTTACAATTATGTGTTGTATTTTAGGCCAATATTCCTTTTCCTTGCAAAATATCACTCTTTAAATTTCAACTTCAAAATATGTGGACACAAATTAGGCCACACCCCACTCTTTGGGTCATCAAAAGCCTTATATGGCCACAAACTTGGGGAGCTTGCTCAAGGCAATAAAAACAGATCTTTACAGATTTGCATTGTGAAGTCAGTTTAAATATACTGTATGACCTGCCTGTATATAATATAAACCTGGGGTTCCAAACTTTTTTCTGGTAATAACCCAATTTCAGAAATAAACCAAAGCAGTGGGTGGTGTCATGACTGCACCACCCATTATTTTGCCTTAGGGAACAAATTCACACAGTATGCATTCACATTATCTTTACCTAAAGGTCTCCATAAGATCCAATCCAGGGTTTAACAAGCAGGTGGTCTCACATTGTGAGACCAACTCCCAAACTTGTTAGCAAAGAGTGAGCCTCAAAGGATGGTCTGGGTTCCTCCCTGGTGAATTTGTGTAATTAAACACACTCTGGCATTTATTTGAAAGGTTTTGAGTCTAGTCTTCACCTCACAATAATTGCTTTGGTGCCCCAACTAGGGTCATGACCCCAAGGTTGGGGAGCCACGATACACTGTAAACCAAAGTTAGCATATCTACAAAAGAATGCCAGAGGAAACTTCCAGTTAGTTTTACTCATGTAACACATCCAAATAAGATGAACATATTTCTGATGCAAAAGTTGTCAGTTAATCATAACTGAGCTAACATCTGATAAATAGGGAGTAAAATTTTGTTCTAGTCCCTCCTCGTCCCCTAACTAATCCCCTCCTTCCCCTAAGTCCCTTCCCCAAAAAATATCTAATTCATTTAAAATGGTTTTCCTGAGTGAATTGGGCATATTGTAATGAACATTCAGGATACCGCCACTTGTATATACACAGAGTGTGAGCCTACCTTCAGGATAGTAAGGTAAATATCTTTAGCTGTGCACACTATCTAAAACATCAAACTTACCCCTTCCACTTCCCCCTACCTTTTACAGCAAACAGGTGAAAACTGAACTTGTGCAAGTCATGTCAAAGTAATAATCTGTTCCCGTCACTCCCCTCATACATCTCCCTTTTTCCTATTTCTCTCAGAAAATTTCATGGAAGTCACATCTTATCAAAGATATGTCTCCCTGTCAAAATTAAAAAATACTTCTGCTGTAAATTTGCAACATCAGAATGTTCTCCACATAATTACTTGCTTTCAAACTTCTCACTACTTTCTAAAACAGCATCAGCATAAAGTACCAAAAGACACACACATGAAACTCACACACACACACAGCAGAGTTCAGTTTTGCACCAGCCTTTTCCACACATCATCTTCAAATTAACATTTGCTTTTAAGGTATATGTCAATTTTTTTCAGCGGTGTAATAATAAAGTATGTCGAACTTTCCACCACACAGCTAACTCTTAAAATCCTTTGATCTGCCTCTGCAAAGGAAATCTATAATTGCTAAAACTGTATCACTCACAGCTTTAGAGACTGCAGATAATGATGACAGAAAAAGCCTAGCAGACAAATTTGAAATCTGAAAAGTGAAATTGCTATTTCCCATATGGGAAACAGAACTACATAGGCAGCTGTTCAGATGGACGTCAACTTCATGATTTAGAATCAAAAGCCTAATTCAATCTGTCGCAGCTAGCTAGGATGAGCATTGTAAACAATTTCATCTGGGGAAATGTAAGTGTGAATAATGCAGCCAAACTGAGACTGAGGCATATACCGTACTGCTGAAATCTGAAAACATTTCAATACTGCAGAGCATTAAGTGCAAGCAACACAGCAGGTTAAACTTCAGTAATAAAGCTAAACGAACAGATGCATGGTACCAATGATGACAGAATCAGTTTTCAAAAATTTCTAGACTTTGTAAACTTTTATCACATTTAGCAGTAGCTGTAATTTTTTTTTTTTAATCAAGAGGAGTTTTAAAGGTAACCAGGTTTTATCCTTCTCTCCCTCTTCTCCCCTCACACCCCCTTCTCTAGATACAACCATAAAGGAATATAAAAATCCCACTGAGGAATAAATTAGAAAAAGTTCTCATTTACAGTACAGTAAATAATATAACTGTACAAGGTGTGATATCTTCACCCATCCCTGCAGCCCTTTTATCCACACAGTGGGCCTCAAAAAGCTATCACAGCTAGAATAAATGTCAATTGGAGAACCTTTCTAAACCCATTTGACATTACACAAATAGATCACCTAAATTCTTTCAGTGTTTGACATTACTGAATTCCAACAAATCAGGTGATAAAATTACGGTCATGAAGGCACGCCAATTCATGAATGTAATTGAACTTCTCACGACAACAGTCCCTTACAATTACACATGACCTTTAGGTCATTGAGGTGATACGTAGTCACCGCACGTTTTATCCTATCCAAAGCAAGAGGCAAAATATTTGCCAAGCTATTTCTTCAACGAATATATGTGTGATTGGACTCTGAATACTTAAAAGAACTTATTTTGTGATCTGAGCTTACATCTGTCATTCTATCAGTGCAGACTAGAACATACGTTTCAAAATTTGGTTTGCTGAGCAATTTAAATGTTAATTCAGAATGTGATGAAGTGTTAATGATGTAAATAATAGTGCTTGTTTATAGTGTTTGATCTATGCATTGGATCTAGTCACATGGTGCGCTTCCCTGTTTGAATTCATCTTGCATGTATACACGACAACTGAATCAAGGCTGGCTAGGATAAAATCCAAACTCTAGCCCACTTCTTCAAATATGCTATCCGCAACCATCCTTGGTAGCAACAGCAGTCAGAATCCATTTGAGGCCAACCAAACATGTATTGGATTACAAGCAACATTTAAATTTCTGAGTGATTGCATGTACTACAAAGCAACACATATCAAGTGTTGCATTGTGACGGCAAACACAGTGCAAACTTGCTAGTGGTTCCGTGACTTTGAATATCCAATTGATTTGATCAAGGAGTAACACTATTTCTGCCATTCAATGGCAACTTCAGAATAGGTCAAGTTCATTATTTTTCCTTAAATAACCCAGAGGGTATTCTAGTATTGTTTGCCTGGAGTTAGCAACACCCAGAGTACTCACCTTATTAGAGTTTGAGCAAGAGGGAAAGTGGCAATTACACCAATCAGTTTTTTTTTTAATTTTTTTATTGTTTACTCTTACTCTTACTCTTACTCTTACTCTTACTCTTACTCTTACTCTTACTCTTACTCTTACTCTTACTCTTACTCTTACTCTTACTCTTACTCTTACTGTTACTGTTACTGTTACTGTTACTGTTACTGTTACTATTACTATTACTATTATTATTATTATTATTATTATTATTATTATTATTATTATTATTATTATTATTATTATTATTATTATTATTATTATTATTATTATTATTATTATTATTATTATTATTATTATTATTATTATAATTATTATTATTACTATTACTATTATCATTATCATTATCACTATCATTACCATTACCATTATGTAACCATTATGTTACCATTACCATTATCATTATCATTATTATTATGTGACTGCTTGGGGATACACCAAGGACATATTCATAAAAAAAACACAAAAGAAAGGAAACAGACTGTAGCCAAATGCTCCGAAACAGGTTGGGGGCATACACTAAACTATACCCAAAACAGTCTTTGCATAATTGAGAGTTTAAGATGCTGTTTATCCCAGTAACTCAAAACTTTACAGCAATACGGTGAAACATACCACTCTTCATTTATTGATGACAAACCACTGTACCACTGTATTACATTGCAGAAAGATATATGACCCATAAACGGATTTTGGCACCTTGATTATATCTGTGCTTCACAATCTTTGCACTTTTTCCTACATATTACAGCTATAGCACATACAAGACGTGTCCTATCAAATGCAAAATCTTAAACTTCCCCAAAAAATCTGCCGAATGTTCACTCATCTTTTCGTGATCAAAACTGTAGAAAAAAATCTATGATAGCACATACTTTCTTCGATAATGTACGTAAAAAGAGGTCTGTGCATTAAAGAATTTGTTACAGTATAAAATCTCTACAGAAGTCCATTACAAATCTATGCTTATGTCATTTTTAAACAAATTTTACGATTTTTTCTAGAGAAAAAATGACAATAAAAATGATTCTTCCACGTCCCAGGAACCCTGAGTCTCCCACAATGTTGTGACTGTTTCAGCTTCTGGGAAAGTGACAATAAAAATGAACTTTCCAGGCCTTTCTAACCGGCCAGTTCCTTCCAAAAAGTTGAGGGTGCTTGAATCTTAATTCCTCTCTTGCAAAGTGGAACAGTAACTAATGAAAGCATTCTGAGACTCAGCTGTCGTTCCAAGGAAGAGACGAGTAAACTTCTAGTACAGTAACTTAAATGCGGATGTGAGATCAGACATCCTCTAGGAAAGGCATGCTGCTTCTGTGCAAACAACTTTATGTGGATTTGGGAACGCATATAAACATAGAGGTGTACATAAATATATATTACAAAGCTTGAAAAATGCATCAAATTGGTCCCAATCTCATCTTCACAGGACATTCCTGAGCTGAGATATAAAATGTCAAAGCTTATTCAATCAATTTAATATGGTAGATTGCACAATTACTTGTGACATCATTCTTGTTCTACTCAATTACCTTCTCTGTCTTTTTCTGTTTTTTTTTTTTTTTTTTTAAGCCTTTGCACCTTGTGCCAAAATGAGATCACTGTCTTATTACGTGATCACTGTCTTACTGTTGTAGGGTGACTTGGCTAGATAAGCCCTCTCCGTACAACATTCTACATAAGGGAACAGTAAATGTTTCAAGGTCATATAATCATCTTAATTTCAAAAGGATACAAAAGCAGGTAATGTGAGTTGTACCATGGAGATACCACACGTGTGGTAGCTCCATGGTTGTACAAGAAGGACATCAAAAATTATTGTGCAACTGACTATTTCAAATTAAGCGAATAAATTACATTTTACATCTCAGCAATGGAGTAAAGCTAAGAAAATGGGAGTTGAATGAAGGAAATTCACTTTCCAAAATATCTTCTTGTAAGTCTTGACTTTAGGTCCAAATTAACACTAATTACTGTATATTAAATGTGTATATTGCCAAAACAGTCAACCCGACTACATCTGTAACAGTTAGTCTGCCAGTTTGACACCTGCTAGGATGCAAAGTAAACAGAACGTGGTCTCACCTGTCGCCTGCAAACAAAAGAGATCATTGTTCTGGTTTCGGGCAAATAAAACTACATGAAGCAAAAAGCAATAACCGGTAAATACAATGCAGATGTATTTCCCATACAGAAACACAATTTGGAATCAAATTCTAGTTATCTACAGCAAATCAGTTAAAAATGGGAAGCAGTGTCAAGTCAAAGATTTCAGAGACCCATAAGGAAGCCCTAGAAGCAACCTTGTAGCAGAAGGATAATGAGGGCAGGCTACTACAGAAGCCAAAATAAAGGAAGTTAAGGGTGCGGTGTCCAAACTGCTCTGAGTTGCTGGTAGCATGCAAAGTTAATGCAAATAAGATGTAGCCAGGGGAAATATACAGCATGTCTGTGAAAATAACTGTGAATTACAGCAAATCAGTTAAAAACGGAAACACGATACAGTAGACTGTACCATGGGCTTTCTGTTACATTTATTCCAGAAAGGTCAAATTACATAAATTCAGAGCAGACATTGTCATTTTCTTTTCCTAGAAACTGCACACAGACATTAAACAGCACAAAGGGCTTTCAAACTGCTGTAATATTTGTTTGTATAAAACCACATCTTCTGACAGTGGCGGGTACTTTTCAGACCCAATGAATACATGTTTTGTTGTGGATGTTTGCTGTATGAATGGAAGTGGTTATAAAAGCAAGAGAAGGATGTCTGATTTTTAATGGTGGTTGCAATCCTAACACAATACCTGAAATGACTTTAATGAAAAGATTTTGGAGCTTTCATGATTGAGACATCAATGCAAAGCTACTACACTTATGAGGAAGCCCAAGGTTGTAAGTGCTGTTAATTGTATAGTCTTGTAAATGTTAATTGCATACAGTTTAAGAACCCGAAGGGTAATTCAGTCCATCAAATGATACAAGCTTTTGAGTCTCAAAGACAAATTTAAGAAACAATGAATTTGGGGATAAACCTTCCTGCTTTGCTAGTGTCAATGCAATAATAATACATCGGACTTATATACTGCCAAATCAGAAACAAAAACATAGCTGATGCTCTAAGGGCTTGACAAATAATCAGACAACTTGTTAATTACATTCAAAGGAACAAGTGAAGAAATGGACGTCTCCAATCACACAAATCAAAACTTTAAAGGCAATAGGCAGTCGCCCCAAAATTTTCTTTGCAAAATCAGCAAACTCTTGCAAATCTCCTCTTATTGCATTAAAAGCACTTCTGAAGACGTTTTGAACATAACTATTACAAACAATAGGTAAAGAAAGGCAAAATTCTCCTTGAATTCCACAATTCACTCACAAAAAGATTGTCACATGATCAAAATAGGCCAATCATGAACTAGAGTGACAGGATACACTCACTCCGTTTGGGGTGACTGCCTACTGCCTTTAAGTAGGATGTTTCCCCAAAGGTTGGTGGAATAAGGATTGCCACAGACTTTCTTCCCAAACTGGCATCACTTGAGTTTGTAACATCTCTTTGCCAAACTACCCAGCTTCTTGAGTTTCATCTGCTGCATCTCTGTTGAAAAGTGATATGCACCTATTGCATAATGACAAGACTTAAAGTAGAGCTTCCCAAAATGATACACCCAAAGTAAAAGCATAGAGCATGGAGCATATGCACAGCGATCAATGACCTATGATATCATGGGCTTAGAAAGCTTCTTGCTTAGTTCCTGATCACTGTGAAAGAGCTATTGGCATCAGACCTGAATGGAGAAAACCACCCAGAGCCGCTACGCAGACGAGAGAAAATTGACATCAGCTTCAAGTACTGTACAAGGCAGGGTTAGTTTTGCTGATGAGAATTGCAATTCACACTGAAATTACAGTAGTTTTGTGAGGTCAGCATCACATGACTGCATACAATAGGTATTCCCATTTTGGGCATCCAAAAAGGAAAGATTAAAGTAACTGTTCAGTACATGCTTAAGTACACTAACTGGAGACAAAGGGAGCAAAGGGTGCCATGTCCAGTCACTGAGTCCCTGTCAGTAATGTGCCCTAGAGTTTCTGAATGTCAGACACACTGAATGCCATTATGGGGAAAGGATCTAAGATGTGGGGACATGTAAGAGGTTTGCCTGGGTCAGATACAACTATGTGACAGCTGACAGGCAGGGCTGCAAAACTTGCAAAACTTCGCGGGCGTATATATTTTGAAAACCAAAATTTCTAGCTCACCTGGTCTACTTAATCTGGGACCAAGAGGAAAATTTCTAGCTGCAGCATAATTTTTGCGGACGCACTGCGTCTTTGCGTCCAGCTTTTTGCAGGCGTGCTGACAGGATTCACAATCCTTCTATTAGTGCAAGGGGGCAATATGTAGTGAGGGTGGGGATATTCTTCCCAGTGTGGGTGTATCACTGGGCTGGCCAGTACAATTCAAAGGTTGAAAACAGGGAGTGAGTGGTATTAAAGATAAAAAACAAGAAAGCAAAATAAACTAATTGGAAACAATCATGCACTAATGTTTAGTGAAAAGTTCTTTCATCCTACAGAGTCAACTTCACAGAATTCATCAACTGCATGCAACTTCTTTGAGACTCCAACGTCCCTTTTCACTGATGACTTTTCACTTTTTTTCACCTAGACTTGGAATTGATTTCTCCCTTCCCTTCCCCCTCCATTTTCCCCTACTTTTCCCCTCTCTGCATCAACCCTGAGTAGCCTGTAGGCAGGGGGGAACAGAAGTAGGAGGAGGAGATACACAACTCAGAGCAGATACATGTCTAGAGGAGATCGCGACCATTAATTAAGTACACTAGTTTCGTAGCCCAATCCCAATCTCTATGTTCACTTCAAAGACAGATGGCCTGTGAAACATTTAAAGTGCTTTATTACTGAAAGTTAGATTTCTCATCCCATTACCTCCTGCCTTTCTTGAAACCTTTGGTGATGAGATATCGAACCACTCTTCAGTTTCTCTTCTTCTCTTTTTGTTTTTTTTTTTTTCAAAAAACTGAAAACTTCCTTTGCTATCTCATCCTTCCAAGAGAAGGCAGTTCTTGTCAGATTCATTTCATTAATGACACGCAATCCTTCCCAATCATCTACGTAAAAGACAGACAGATGAAGTCATATGAACTATCTCCCAGGGTCCTCACGGGGGAGTTAAAGATTCTGTTTCATCCTCAAATCTCCGACTAAACTCTTAGCACTATGCTAATGATACAACCTACACCTACGCCTCTACTTATACGCAACTGCAATGAGGTGAACACACGGTTAATGTCCCCACATCTGTCAAAGGGTTGTCTTTTGACAGGGATAATCAAACAGTTTGTATCAAGTAACAACAATTTCACAATCTATGTTTTCTAAAAAGTCAAGAAAATGCATGTTCCCCTCTTCCAAAACCTAAATTTTGTTTTGCACAGTGCTAGGCTTAGATATTTGGCATGTTTTGGAACTAAACACTTTCCTAGACCAACTTTTAATGTCATCTAGCACACAGAAACATGATCCCTAGTTTTGATTTTGATGACCATTCTTTCATCCTTTCAAAAGGGGGTGGGGGACCTACCTGGGTGTGGCACAAAGAAAACTGGGGGTGTTTGAAGGAAAGCATATAAAGTTAGTTCTTGAATCTCTTACTGAAAACACGACTATTAGAACTGCCAACAAGAACCTTCAGATTATACGGTTACGGTGAAAACAATCACTGAAATTCAGCTTTTTTTTTCTTTTCTTTTTTTTTTTTCATTTTCACTGTATCTATATCAAATCTTTTAAAAACAATCACTCTGCACATGGATCATTATTAAGTTCCTTCCCAATCATCTACGTAAAAGACAGACAGATGAAGTCATATGAACTATCTCCCAGGGTCCTCACGGGGGAGTTAAAGATTCTGTTTCATCCTCAAATCTCCGACTAAACTCTTAGCACTATGCTAATGATACAACCTACACCTACGCCTCTACTTATACGCAACTGCAATGAGGTGAACACACGGTTAATGTCCCCACATCTGTCAAAGGGTTGTCTTTTGACAGGGATAATCAAACAGTTTGTATCAAGTAACAACAATTTCACAATCTATGTTTTCTAAAAAGTCAAGAAAATGCATGTTCCCCTCTTCCAAAACCTAAATTTTGTTTTGCACAGTGCTAGGCTTAGATATTTGGCATGTTTTGGAACTAAACACTTTCCTAGACCAACTTTTAATGTCATCTAGCACACAGAAACATGATCCCTAGTTTTGATTTTGATGACCATTCTTTCATCCTTTCAAAAGGGGGTGGGGGACCTACCTGGGTGTGGCACAAAGAAAACTGGGGGTGTTTGAAGGAAAGCATATAAAGTTAGTTCTTGAATCTCTTACTGAAAACACGACTATTAGAACTGCCAACAAGAACCTTCAGATTATACGGTTACGGTGAAAACAATCACTGAAATTCAGCTTTTTTTTTCTTTTCTTTTTTTTTTTTCATTTTCACTGTATCTATATCAAATCTTTTAAAAACAATCACTCTGCACATGGATCATTATTAAGTTCCTTCCCAATCATCTACGTAAAAGACAGACAGATGAAGTCATATGAACTATCTCCCAGGGTCCTCACGGGGGAGTTAAAGATTCTGTTTCATCCTCAAATCTCCGACTAAACTCTTAGCACTATGCTAATGATACAACCTACACCTACGCCTCTACTTATACGCAACTGCAATGAGGTGAACACACGGTTAATGTCCCCACATCTGTCAAAGGGTTGTCTTTTGACAGGGATAATCAAACAGTTTGTATCAAGTAACAACAATTTCACAATCTATGTTTTCTAAAAAGTCAAGAAAATGCATGTTCCCCTCTTCCAAAACCTAAATTTTGTTTTGCACAGTGCTAGGCTTAGATATTTGGCATGTTTTGGAACTAAACACTTTCCTAGACCAACTTTTAATGTCATCTAGCACACAGAAACATGATCCCTAGTTTTGATTTTGATGACCATTCTTTCATCCTTTCAAAAGGGGGTGGGGGACCTACCTGGGTGTGGCACAAAGAAAACTGGGGGTGTTTGAAGGAAAGCATATAAAGTTAGTTCTTGAATCTCTTACTGAAAACACAACTATTAGAACTGCCAACAAGAACCTTCAGATTATACGGTTACGGTGAAAACAATCACTGAAATTCAGCTTTTTTTTTCTTTTCTTTTTTTTTTTTTCATTTTCACTGTATCTATATCAAATCTTTTAAAAACAATCACTCTGCACATGGATCATTATTAAGTTACTGAACCTTTCTATCAAGATAACAGCATGGCTGAAGGCCACTTTAAATCACTCAAAAGCCATAATTATTGGGGTGAGTATGGGGTAAAATTGCAGAAGGTGCACTGTACTAAAATTATGCAGCCTCTTCCAAGAGTCTTGAGGGATCAATGAAACGAGTTCGTAGGATACACTGTGAAGGACACAATACAATCAGAACTGTTTGAAATACCATCAAATAATGCACTTTACTTGGAGAAAAGAGGTTGGGTGCAAAAATGCAAGTGCAAAATGGAAGGCTTTCACAAATTAAGATATGAACTTCCAGAGCTACTGTAAGGACAGACAAGAATTAGTAATAAAACATTTCAAAGACAAACTGTCAAACTTTTATTCTGACTTTCCTATCAACTACATTTTATAGCAATCGACTTCTTCCATATCTGTAAGACTGAGGATTTTAAGCTCTGCTTGACGTGTGGACATTCTCTCCTTTGCAAGTAAGAGAGCAAATAATTTCTTTCTTAAAGGGAAAATGCAGTCCCACCAATTTGAATTAGCATACCCTGTCATCCTAATACAGGAATAGCACCAATCAATCAGGTGACAATGTTTTGGTTACTTATTTGTTAATTCATGCAGAATAACTGCTTGGTTTATATTCAATATTTTTATGCAGAAAGATTATGACGGATACAAGCCAAATAAGAGATCTGTAAGATGTTAGCAGATTTTTGAAATTAAACTAATTGGGGCAACTGCTTTCTACCTTAAAGGAGTGGGAAAGAAAGAACTCTTCATACTTTTATTATTACATACACACTGTCCTTTGGTGATAACATGGTAGTTGTACAAAGCTTAAGTAGGCAACCAGGGCCCTGCTCCATTATGGGATACAACCAATCTTCAGTTTGATCTTCCATGGAATAGTCTTATGGACATCAGATCTGGCAAAATTCTAAATGAAACATGGCCAAGGAATGTGATAAAACCAAAACTCTAATATTTTATGATTTGGTCACCAGCTTTGTTGTCGTTGGTAGCCATCTCTTTCATATAGTCAGAGCTGAGTAATTCAAACCCTGTAGAGTACAGGAGGATTCCCCCTTTCGGGAGAAAAAAATATTATAATCATGGGTGCCACCATATTGCCTCTTTCACCCACAATTCCACACTTTCTTTGTGTACATTGTCTGTGGCGAATGGGTTTTGTAACCCTTTTGCAAAATTTGTCAGTTTAATTTAATGGAATAAAACGTACCTTCGGAAGGTGTTTTTTCAGAGCTACCGAAAAGCAACCTCCTAACTGGTAGTTCACCACGCCGTTTTGGGGAAAAACGCAAGTTCTTGAGTGGTCTTCATTCTTGCTAAACCTTGAATTTGTTAGGCTAGCTAGCCTGTATAATGTGTTGTATAAGTTTCCCCCAAATGTGAGAATCTCCTGGACTGTTGAAGGACTTTATGACAATAATATGCAAGCACAGATGTGAAAGCAACCAACTCAACAACTGAACAGTAGCATGAGATGAACTTAAAACTGGTACATGCAGCACAAACTTCGCATTAGGCAGCTGCCCACTGAACATATTTCAACTCAAATTTGTAATTTATTCAATTTTAGAAGGTCAGCTAAGTGGGGAAGTTGTGTCCATTGTTCTCTAATGAAAATTTAACTTGACAGGCTACGGCCACAGCCACCGATCAAATCCTGACCTTAGCAACACTACCATAAAATTTATTGCCTCAAATGGCACTCTAGCCATTTATCAACTTGTCCATCTAGCACCAATAACACATTTTCATTACAAGATTTAATGTAACTTTTGAAACAATATGCTTCTAAGTTGTCAAATGTTAAGCTGTAGAAGTCTTGAAGGATTGCACGATAATCATGTTTCCTCACAAGGGATTTAATAAATTGAGTATTTCTGAGGAAATCTATTTTAATTTGAATATTTATAAAGAAATGCTTGAGGCAGCAAAACAAATATATACTTCAATTACGATACCCCACCACCACAGTGCTTTTTTTACTTTTATGTCTCTTTCCTAAAACAGAGTCACTATCCTCAAATGTAGCTTCAATCCAGAAATAATAATAATAAATGAAGTAAAAATAAGCCAACCATCATAAGATATGTTAGGTGGCGCTTCACACAGAAAAAGGCCTCATAAAAAACTTTATGATTTGAGCTTAGATTTAAAAGATAGTAAATTGTGTGAATGCATTATATCAGTTGTAAGTCTGTTCCACAGTGATGGAGCGGCACCAAAGATGAAAGCGTGGTCACCGGTGTTTGTAGAACTTGTAATGAGGGCCCTGAAGCAGGTTTTCACCAGACGAGAAGCAGGTATGGACAAACTTGTAGAGAATAACCATGTCATAAATGTAGTAAGGGGCTAGACCATTTAAAGCGTTATAAAAAAGCAATAGAATCTTGTATTTTACATGATGAGAAATAGGTTGCCAGTGCAGATTTCTAATATAGGGGTTGCATAAAAATACATACACCTGTCTGCAAGGTCAATGGAAATTTAGAGCCATGCTATGCACACTTTTAAAGGCATAATTCCTAAGATTCACATTTACTTACCATACCTGTATTAAACAGATGTCAGTTCTCATTAGTGTTTGCACTGGGTACCCGGGTACCCGACCGACAATGTCAGAACCCGGTTCTGAAATTGCTACCCGGATCCAAAGTTTCACTAACATAGATTGCATGTGTGACAGAACACCTAACATGTGACTTCTTCCTGGCAAAATTTATCACGCACACACCGAAGAACACTTGTCATGCCCATACATAAGATACACTGGTGTTATATTATATCAACGTGCCAAGCAAAATTTCTTATTATGACTTTACAACAAACTTGTAGCCTAACAGAAGTTATATTTTCGGGTACCCAGGTACCCGACCGACCATTGACTTCGGGTACCCTGTTCCGAATTTTGGACCCAGTCCAAACACTAGTTCTCATACGTATGAACAATATACACTATACACAAAAATATAAAATTATCTGTTCCCATAGCTACTGCCATTGTGCTTGGTGCTCAGCATAAGCAATGGAGTAGGGAAAACAAGCCAGTGAGCCACACCTGGAAAAAAGGCCGTGGCCAGCCCGACTTAAACCAATTGGTTAGAAACTGAGCCGTAAAACCTCATTTAATTCTAACTCTCTAACCCATAGCATTTCAACTGAGCTTTTCATGGACAGGGTTGTTGTCTTCTTGTCTTTTATTGTTCATCAGTGTGTTCTGATAAAGCAAATTGATTCAAATTTTGCTTGATTTGCCTTTTCTTTTCTTTTTTATTTCTCTTAGCTAAGTACAACCTGGGTGGAAAAATATGGTCACCCTCAAGCTGTTCCTGGTTGGACAATTGTACTTTTGGAGGGAAATTTGGCTTTTTTATAAAAGCAAACATGGAACAAATTCTGGAGTATTTGGAAAATAAACATTTTACTACCTCTGAACAGACATTGGCCCTTTGGAATCTTCCTCTACTATGTATACAACACCAATGGCACAGTACACTGTGGCTTATATCACTGGAACACGACACTTGTTTATTAATTTGTTGTAAAGATGAAATTTTTGTACATCACTGAGAGCTAAAAAACCACAAGCTCATATTTTGGCAGAAACCAAATGTATATGCACTGCTGTTTGAAGCAGAATTTCAATAACTTTAGAAGACCCCGAAATGACCTTTGACCTTATATTCCTCAATGCCTCAATGTCCCATAATAGAAAAAATTGTGTCCAAATCTCATTATTCACAGAACAATGCATGAGAGGAAGCATTTTTGTATTTGACAGACAACTACTGAACCTCACTCAGACATTCATACAGACAAACAGAGACAGATAGTGAAACAACCAGATGTAAGAGACTTTTTCTAACCAGAAAGCCACCACTTAGACTTCCCTGTTCCAACTCTCCAAACCCCTCTTCCCTTCCTTGCCTTCTCCATATTCACCTCTACTACTGTAGGTCTTGCTTTAAGCACGGACATGCCACTTCCTATTTGGCAGCTCGATGCTTTAAGTTTCCGATTACTAAAGATGTATAACTACACCTCCACTAATCCAACGAAGTTCATAAAATATGCAAATGCAGTGTCAACTACAGTTCAAGTTCACAACAAAATTGTAAAAATGCCCAGCAAACATCATTTACATAATTTCACTCTTGACTCTTTGATTTTGCACAAAAACAAATCAACCTGACGGGCGTGTTGGTGTCAAAGTCCCTATTAACACATGAAGCTCAGATGCTATTTACATACTCAGTTTTTCTATGTATGGAAATATTAATGCATTCATGCAGGAATATCCATGATCCACTCTAAAGACTCTGGCATACCGTGCCTAAAAATGCAGACACCAAAGTAAATGACGTAAAGCCAGAAGCAAATCTTGATAATTTTGTTTCTAGTTTGAAAACAGACTTTTTTTCTGACTTCTGAATTTTTTAGGAATTTCAAAGAAGAACAAATGAAGCTGAATTAATCATTCTCGATGAAAATTGGTAACTTTGTATCCGAAGGCCAAATATGGGCAAATCTGATGAAGTTATGATCAGGGTTCTTTTTTGATCCAAAAGACAGGGTTTTAATACTCTTATAGAAGATCCAATGCAATTTCTTTTAATGTATATTTCTTGTCATTTTAAAGTAACTAAAATATTTCCTAAACTTTATACTACTAAGAGGTGACAATCAAGCATCATTTAGAACCCTTACTATCAGTCTTTCACACTCTGTCAAATGATTCCAAGAGAAAATTTGTGACTGGACAAATCCCACAAGACAATTCTCTGGACAATTCCAAATTTCCCACCCTGGACTGTCCCCATCCCCACCTGGACAATTCCCACCA
The DNA here is from genome assembly GCA_029531755.1 of Holothuria leucospilota. NCBI lineage: Eukaryota > Metazoa > Echinodermata > Holothuroidea > Aspidochirotida > Holothuriidae > Holothuria > Holothuria leucospilota. Next base: position 41,454,222 of record CM055977.1, read on the forward strand.
TAACAATAATACTCAGACAACCTTTGCTACCTGAAAATTTGGAATTGACCCAGGTGGAAATTGTCTGGACTGGAAATTGTCGAAGTGGGCAATGTCACAGAGCATGTTGTATGGCGAAATTGCCGGTGGGGTGGTGGGGGTGGGGGGTGTTAGTCGAACAGGAACTAAGAGAGTTTAATTTTCTGAATAATAAAGTATATACTTAATAAAGTGGGACAGGGATTCTGTATAAATCCTTCATGCAAATTTCATCATTCCCCCATGGTTTGCCCCCAAATGGAGCTGTACAATACTGTGGTTTTAATTTCAAAGAAAAATGGGATAAAATCATAGTCAATCTGCCTTAAATGAATGTCCAAATGGTCAAATACAATCCGTTCCAATTAGAGATACAACATACAACAGATGAATAAATGAAAATTGCTTACAGTATACGTTGGTCATGTTTGTTCCCTGTTCCTGACTTTACAATTTCATTATTGACCCTTCCATGACTTTTTCAATAAAAACTCTTTTACCTCTTTTCCCCTTGAAAACTGCACTTTCTGGATTTCATATCTTCTGTCTTTTTGCAATCATAACCTTCAAAACGTGTGAGACATTCAAACAATGTTTAATTTGTACTATCAGCTTGTCTGCTATAACATTCTTAATAAACCCAGTCATGGACAGGTTACAGTATTCTCTGTACATCCATGCATGGAAAACAAACAATTAATGCAGTTAAATTAGGTTTAGCCATAGATGTAAAGTCTAAAATGGCACCTAAATTCCAAAAGTTGAAAAATGAATCTCACTGGTCAAACTCCATTCTACAAAATGATTTCTTAGTTGCTGAGATATTAAATACTAGATTTTCTTTTCAAATGAAGTTGAAATGATCAATTGCTCAATAATTTGTGATGACCTTCTTGTACAACTAACACTCCTTCTGTTTCCTTCGAATATCAAAATGTTTATATAAAACTTAAAAGCATTGACCCTTCTCTGGCATAGCATGTTCTCATTAGGAGAGTGCAATTAGTGACGTCAAGTCACACTACAGTAAAACACTAAAACGAGATCACACTTTTTGAGCAAGGTGCAATGGCTTCACGAAAAAATAGATAGTTAACTGAGAAGTACAATGGTGATATCACAAATTATTGTGCAATCTACTATTTTAATTCAGTGCAAAAAAAAAAAACCAGAAAGCCCAAAGGCTTAGTGATTCCTTGCCGAATGGGGATGCTTTGTTGCACTGAGGTTTATCCCTCAAATTTATCTTTCTTGACTACATTATTTTATGTTTTAACAATTTGACCTCTGCTGACCTCACATGACCTTTGAACCCCACCAAATATAACAAAAAAGAAAATCTGAAGTGTCTTGAAAGGGATTCAACTCCAATGGATCTTGGATCTTGAAAATTCTTGGAAAATTTTGCTTTTTGACCTCTGGTGACCCTAGATGATGATCTTAGGAATACTTGGGATATTTTGCTGGTTGACCTCTGGTGACTCCTGATGACTATGTTGGGAATTCTTGGGAAATTTCACTTTTTGACCTCTGGTGACCCCATATCATGATCTTGGGAATTCTTGGGATATTTTGCTTTTTGACCTCTGGTGACCCCATATAACAATCTTGGGAATTGTAGGGAAATTTTGCTTTTGCTTTTTGGCCTCTGATAACTCCAGATGATGATCTTGGGAATTCTTGGGATATTTTGCTTTTTGACCTCTGGTGACCCCATATAACAATCTTGGGAATTCTAGGGAAATTTTGATTTTGCTTTTTGGCCTCTGATAACTCCAGATGATGATCTTGGGAATTCTTGGGAAATGTTGATTTTTGACCCCAGTGACACCAGATTACAATCTTGGGAATTCTTGGGATATTTTGCTTTTTGACCTCTGGTGACCCAATATAACAATCTTGGGAATTCTTGGGAAATTTTGCTTTTGCTTTTTGGCCTCTGATAACTCCAGATGATGATCTTGGGAATTCTTGGGAAATGTTGATTTTTGACCCCAGTGACGCCAGATTACAATCTTGGGAATTCTTGGGATATTTTGCTTTTTGACCTCTGGTGACCCCATATAACAATCTTGGGAATTCTTGGGAAATTTTGCTTTTTGACCTCTGGTGACCCCATATAACAATCTTGGGAATTCTTGGGAAATTCTGCTTTTTGACCTCTGGTAACCCAAGATGACCTTTGACCTCCACCAAAAACAATAGGTTCTTCCTTACATCATGACAAATCTATATACCAAATATGAAAAGTGCCGGTCATTCCTATCTTGAGATATCATGATTACAAGCTTTTCAGCTTTTTACCTCCAGTGACCTCAAATGACCTTTGACCTTCACCAAAAACAAAAGGCTTCTTCCTGTCAACATGACAAATCTATGTACCAAATAAGAAAAGTGTCGGTCATTGCTATCTGGCAATATCGTCTTTACAAGCCGTTTATAAGGTTTTCGCAGTTTAACCTCTGGTGACCTCAGATGACCTTTGACCTCTACCGAAAACAATAGGATTCTTCCCGTCAACATGACAAATCTATATAGGCCATTCCCATCTTGACATATGGAGATTTCAAGGTTTTCGGTCTTTGACCTATAGTGACCTCAAATGACCTTTGACCTCCACCAAAAACAATAGGATTCTTTCTCACAACATGACAAGTCTATATACCAAATATGAAAAGTGTCTGTCATTCCTACCTTGAGATATTGTGATTAACGAGGTTTTCGGCTTTTTAAGTCCGGTGACCCCACGTGACCTTTGACCTTCACCAAAAACGATACGCGTCTTCCTCTCAACATGACAAATCTATATACCAAATATGAAAAGTGTCGGTCATCCCTATCTCGAAATATCGCGATTACAAGGTTTTTTGATTTTTGACCTCTGGTGACCTCAGATGACCTTTGACCTCTACCAAAAACAATAGGGTTCTTCCTCTCAACACGACAAATCCATACAGGCCACTCCTATCTTGAGATATCGTGATTTCAAGGTTTTCGGTCTTTGACCTCTGGTGACCTCAAATGACCTTTGACCTCCACCAAAAACAAAAGCATTCTTTCTCTCAAGATGACAAACCTATATATCAAATATGAAAAGTGTCCGTCATTCCTATCTTGAGATATTGCGATTACGAGCTTTTCGGCTTTTTACCTCCGGTGACCTCAAATGACCTTTGACCTTCACCAAAAACAATAGGGTTCTTCCTCTCAACATGACAAATCTATATACCAAATATGAAAAGTGTCGGTCATCGCTACCTCGAGATAGCGCGATTACAAGCCATTTACGAGGTTTTTGCAGTTTTACCTATGGTGACCTCAGATGACCTTTGACCTCTACCAAAAACAATAGGGTTCTTCCTCTCAACATGACAAATCTATATACCAAATATGAAAAGTGTCAGTCATCCCTATCTCGAGATAACGCGATTACAAGGTTTTCGGTTTTTGACCTCTGGTGACCTCCGATGACCTTCGACCTCCTCCAAAAACAATAGGGTTCTTCCTCTCAACATGACAAATCTATATACTAAATATGAAAAGTGTCGGTCAATCCTATCTTGAGATATCACGATTACAAGCAGCGTCACAAACACACATACACGCACACATACACACACACACACACACATACACACACACACACATACACACACACACACGACATCACCATCGCATAGATTCCTTGCCTGCCTACGGCAAGGAATCAAAAAACTACAGCATTTATTTCTCAGTCCAGGAATATCCTGTGATGATGGAGACTACACCCACGATATTTTCCAAACTTTGTAACATCTGGAAATACTTTACAACCTGTGTACATATGTACTTGTCTACAGGTATAGCCTGGATGTGTCTAATCCAAATCAGTGGGCTGGGGGTTGTAGGATATGCCCACGGTATTTCCCGCCTGTCATAAGAGGACTAAAGGGAAGGACTTGAACCATATTTAAACTTGTTGACACTATTTAACACATTCGTATTGGTGTGTCGTTAAATCTCATCTAACTCATCCAGATCAGATGGCAAATTTTTACTGTATGTGACCTGATCATTAAATTAAGGTTTATGTGAGTATTCACTTTGGTGTGACTTCACTACTGTATCTGGCCACAGCCCATTGGTCCTAAAGCCCATTTGTTTTACAATATTTAGGCCCTTCCAAATGGTCCTACTGCCAACTGGTCCTCAAACTCATTAGTTGTAAAGTTCAGTTCAGATTTACTTCTCCTATGTTTATCAATCACATGCAATGGGTGATTCAGCACTATCATCACATTCATGTGTTATCCATCTTACAACAGTCAAGTATAACACACTGTCGTGTGTTATACTACTATAACACACAGCGGTGATGTCAGCTATTGTTGCGGTACTGTACGTACAAACTATGCCAAAACTAAATAAATCAATGCAGCTTTGGGGATCCCACGTTGCACATTGTATGTAAGTCACAGGTACATAAACGCGTAGCTAGCAAACGACAAAACATGGAGCTACCACATGGACAAACACAAACCATAGCGACCACCAAAACACAGATTTACTGAACCAACAACCAGATCAAAGTTATAAGGTATTATATAAAACAAATAATGAATGTTTTTCATTCCTGCGATAGTATGAATAATTTCAATCTTTGAAAGGTTTAAAGTTCTATTCAACTCAGCTTCGCTTCACTGAACAGAACTTTCAATCTTCCAGCTCATGAATTCAAATTATGTAACACCTTATTAATTTCTCTACATCTGATTGAAAGATTGGTGGTCACATGTCATGCATGATTCGGCACTATCATCAAGTTGTGGTGCTTAACCATTGGTTAGTATATACTAACCCAGGGTTGTTGGCAATGAGTCAGCAATGCATTACACGCGCTACTTACAAGCTATGCCGCATCTCAATAAATCACTGCGGCATTGGGGATTGTACAATGTTTTACCGACGTCAAGTGATCATGCGTCTCTTTGGTTTTGAAGGGCAAGCGTGCATGTGTGTTGCAAACATGTTTCTTGCGTGTGTGTTTCGCCCTTCATTGCCTCGGAATCCAACGCGCTTGACGTCACATGAAATCCCTCTATATTAGGTACATAAACGTAACACACAGTTGGCAAACGACAAACCATGGAGCTACTACACAGACAAACACGAATCCATAGTGACCACCAAAACACAAATTTAACCAACGGCTTGATCAAAGTTATAAGGTGTTATATAAAACAAATAATGAATGTTTTTCATTCGTGCGATAGTGAGAATAATTTCATTCGCTGAAATCTTTAACATTCTATTCAACTCGGCTTTGCCTCGTTGAATAGAACGTTCAATCTTTCAACTCATGAAATTATTCACACTACCGCACTCATAAACACTCATTATTTGTACGCTATCGCACTCATAAACATTCATTATTTGTATACTAGTAAATGTACAGGGCAAATGCACTTAATTTTTTGTTTCATGCGTTTTGCCCAAGGAAGGAACAGCTCAACATCCCCTGTGGGTGCGTCCCACATACACAGTGTGCACAGTCAGATATCAAAATTGCAGATAATCATCATGCACTGAGGAAGCTGACAGACACTAGGTGAAAAGACAAATACAAAGTGCAAACAGTTATTCCCCAGACAAATATCTGCTTGCATAAATGTCAAAACCCAAACAGACTTTCAAGGAAATTAAATGTCAGTTATTTCTTCATAGCCTCTCATCTACAAATCACATCAGATCTACCTTGAGTAGTTTCCCTGGGATAACCAATCCTGCTCTCCTTCATCACGTATATGTCAAAACTACCTACAATGTAGGAAGATTCAACATTTCTCTACAGATCTGTGAAAACTGCATTGAGTAGTTTCCCTGGGATAACCAATCCTGCTCTCCTTCATCACATATATGTCAAAACTACCTACAATGTATGAAGATTCAACTTTTCTCTACAAATCTGTCAAAACTATATTGAGTAGTTTTCCTGGGATAACCAATCCTGCTCTCCTTCATCACATATATGTCAAAACTACCTACAATGTATGAAGATTCAACATTTCTCTACAGATCTGTCAAAACTGCATTGAGTAGTTTTCCTGGGATAATCAATCCTGCTCTGCCTTCATCATACAGTATATATGTCAAAACTACTTACAATGTATGAAGATTCAACATTTCTCTACAAATCTGTCAAAACTGCATTGAGTAGTTTCCCTGGGATAACCAATCCTGCTCTCCTTCATCACATATATGTCAAAACTACCTACAATGTATGAAGATTCAACTTTTCTCTACAAATCTGTCAAAACTACATTGAGTAGTTTTCCTGGGATAACCAATCCTGCTCTCCTTCATCACATATACATATGTCAAAACTACCTACAATGTATGAAGATTCAACATTTCTCTACAGATCTGTCAAAACTGCATTGAGTAGTTTTCCTGGGATAATCAATCCTGCTCTGCCTTCATCATACAGTATATATGTCAAAACTACCTACAATGTATGAAGATTCAACATTTCTCTACAGATCTGTCAAAACTACCTTGAGTAGTTTTCCTGGGATAATCAAACTTCTCTAACTTCATGATGTATAAATGTTAAAGCTTATTTGAGCACTGTAGTTTCGCTATCATCAACATTCCTCTCATTTTTAAATGTCAGAACTACTTTGAGTAGTTTTGGTGGAATATATTCTCTCACTATGACACACGTCAGAACTACACTGAATAGTTTCCCTTGGAAATCAACCTTACTCTTACTCCATGACATCACAGATTTACAGTATACAATAACAAGAGTCCTCTAAATGGCCATGAAGGTGCTTAATTTAATCAAATCGAAAAACTAAAAATTCAGATATACTTTGCTAGACTTTATACGCAAGACTGGCTCCATCCTACCACATCATTACAGTATACTCTGAGAATTTCAGCACTGCATTCTGAAGGGGCCCTTCCCCCTTAATTCCACCTAGATATGGCCATGCATGCCTGGTCTCAGGTAACACTGCATACACTTGAGATTTGAAGTTTAGCCTTCCTTGCAGAGACTTTGCGTCTGTCCAGGTTCTTCTCAAGATCTCTTATGTTTTGAGACGATCCTGGACAAACCTTGGCCATTCTCTAAAGTGACTGTTAATAAATCAGAAAAAATTAAAATGATTCCGAGAAGGTGGGTGTAACATTACGCGGTTAATGACCCTGAACTGAGAACACTGGCCCCTCTTTGCCGTTGATTATGAAGTAAACTCAAGAGATAAGACAATCTCAAGGGCTGGACTCTTTCAGAAAAAAATAATGTCAGATCTACTATTGAGAAGTTACATTAAATGCAAGTGACACTTACGATGACAAAGATGGCAAGGAAAGTTAATGAAGAAGTGATGCTGTTCTCTGAACCATCCTCTAGGATATAGCAGGGGTGCAAAAGGATCATAATCAACGCTTTGGTATGAATTCAAGTTTCCCAGAAACACAAGCATACCTTTAAGCTATGTGCATTATCAGTGGAATTCATAATTCCCCACTGACGAGAAAAATAGTGTATTTACCTTGCACGCAAACCTTGCATGGATCAGTGAAGTATCGTTATCGGTTACATTTACCGTAATCAACATATCTGATGCTACCTTGCCAATATTTCTCATCCTATACAGCACTACATACATAAATAAAGATGTTTGACTTAAGTCCCAATATTTTATGTCATGAAAATGACACAGCACTTACTGGTGCCCAATAGTCTATGGTGAAGTGTATTGCATACTAACTTCTAAAATATTCATATCAGATTGCTGTCAGCCCATACAGAGAATTAACATATTGGTATCATTAATATCAGTTACTTGTAATGTGGGTACAAAATTGCTCTTGATGAGAGACTTCTTGTAGGCGGTGAGTCCCTGGCTTCAGTTACATTTCTGCCTGATCATAAGTGTACAGGAGTGCTTTCAATTGGAGGTGGAGGTGCTAAGAAATTTTGTTTGATAGTTTAATGCAAAAATTCCACAATTTTCCACCTAAAACAGCAAATATGTTGCCCCAAAATAGCATGTATTCTACCTAAATGGGCTGTGGCCACTCCTATCCAGGGGTCCCATCTCCCATCTCTTGTACACCATAGGTGGAAGCAGGAGTAGGGGGAGGCTTAACCTCCCCTGGTCAAAAATACCCCCATCAAAAATGTGGTGGGGTGGAGGTATGCTTCTGTTGCCCTCAATTCAACGACAGAAACTCCTTATTTGTTGCCGCCTTAAAAATGTCAAAAATTTGTAGATTTCCTTACAATTTGCCTAATATGTTGCACCAAATTGCATCTAAGGGCCCTCAAATATTCAAAAATTTTCCAAAAGGGAGGGAGACACCCCTAAGACCCCTCCCCCAGGATAGCAGTCTGAAACAACATTCCGCCCTCCAGTTGAGAACACCTTCCCATGCCTCTGTTGTACATTTATCTTTACAATGCTGAGGATGCTTTATACTGTACCTACAGTTCCAGTAAAAACGGAGAACTTCCCATTTAGCCTACAATGCTACCAATTTTGAGGGGAAGGCTACCCTTCAGGATATAAAATGTGGTCCCTTTGAAAAGTGAACAAAAAGTTAACGCATGACAATAAACAAAACAACATAGCCTGATCAGGCTGCTCTGTATGCCAAGTATGGCTTTGTTATTTGATCTGTAATACCATTCATTACACCTAAAAGAAGTGGGTCACATGTGTACAATAGACCTTTTTCCAAATAGCACTTGCAACGAATTGTGGGATAGAGTTTTGGTACGCGCCGTTTTTGGCCGTAGTAAAATGCCGTTGACAGAAATGACCCACACCAATACTCTATCCCATAATCCTTTGTAACTGCTATCTGGAAAAGGGTCTATGGAAAGCTAAAAGTACTAGAACAGAAAGTACGATTTATAGATCTGACCACAAATCACATTTTTACTGACTGAATTTCAACCCTTTGGTCATGGCATGCATACAGCATGATACAATTAAAGAATGAAGATTTGATGAAAGAGGGACTTCCCATCACAGTTCCATGTAAAGGGCAAATGAGGCATGCCACATGGATATCACATGTGTGTCAAGGTTTCAGGTGCAAGTTGAATAAATTTTTGAGGCACACTTGACATTTAAAGAAAATACGCAGAAGCTCCAATCTTATTTGACAGATCGGCTGCATCTTATAAATCTCCCCGTAATTTCCTTACAAGTAGTATTCTTCATGATGCTTCAAAACATTATTATTGCACTGGCAAATTAAAGGAAAACTAAGCAAATATTCTTTCCACAATTTTTTTTCTCTATAAACAAGTCCAATTAAGAAGCACTCAAGTTGTTTTGATGGTTATAGTTCATCTCTGCTCCATCAGCCAGAGGATGCACTGAACTGCTTGAATTTTTAGTCAACTCAATGCCAAACCAGGAGGGTGACGGTGGCACAATAGGTTAGGAAAATTTGTACGCTTTCATATGGGAGCATTTGAACGCTCTGGGACATGCATATGCATGTTATATATCTCTGATTGGCTAAAACACTAACCCTAACCCTAAGTCTAACCCTGATTGGTCCTAACACTCTGTGCCACGGTCGTAGTGCCAGGATGGCTTTTATATTTTGGTACTGCTGTAGAATAGGTAAACCTCTTATCACCAGAAGAGATCAATCCATCATATAAGTGGGTCAACTTGAGTGCCATCAATCCTGTACACTGACTATTGCCAGCTTCCAATATCCAGACGGCATACATGAAACAATGTAGATACAATTCACCAGAGAACTATTGCAGTCACTCTTTTTTCAGCAAGTCCAGTCAACTGGAGCTACTTTAATAGGGACTGGAGTCAAGTCATTGACTCTAGTCTGTGTTATTTCAATAGAGGAAAGTTACCCAGAATTTTTCAACTCAGGTAGTGTTTGCACGATGTGACTCGAGTCACGACTTGAATACAAGTCTGCAATTCACTTACCAAAATATTGTCATATGATTTAAAAGAGCCACTCATGAATTAAGATACAAGGGTATACTACTGTAATTCAATAAGGAGTGACTCCTTTCTCCCTTTAAGATTTAGAACAATAGAGTAATGGTTATAAAAAAAAAAATTCACAAGGAACTTGTATGGATGAACTTCTACAAAAAAGGAAGTTCCACAAAGCGACAGTATACAAAGAGCAAAAACAAACAGGCCCTGTCTTTGCATTACTACAATTTTCACTTTGACTTCTTTGTCCTACAGTAACTGCAAATTTGACAAAAAGGAGTGCCCTCCAAAGTGATATCACTCACTATGCTAACAACTTTGCCAGAAAGCAATTGAAGTTATTTCGGGAATTCATTGTAAATATGAAGTTAAGATGACAGACATGCAAACATCTGCATGATATACACATAGCATTTTAAATCAAAGTATTGTAAAAATGAGCACATCTTACACCAGCATTTCTGAAATGGTGAGCCACAGAGTGCTGCCTGGTGGACCGCTTAAAGTTAGCCGGAAAACTGAAAAATATATTGGATAACTCTTTCTTTCTATCACTTTTTTTTAATTAAGTTGACCTCATCCAACATAGATGGAATGTTTGTAGAATATATTGCTGACTACTGTCTCGTACTGTTAAAGTGGAGTGGACCTAAAGCCTAAAATTAAAGAACTTGTATTTCAGAGATTTGAAGGTGAATCTCATTCATCAAACTCCCATTTTCATAGCTTACTTCATTGCTGACATATGAAATGTTGAAATTTATGCACTTAATTTAAAATAGTTAATTGCACAATAATTTTGATGCCCTTCTGGTACAACTCACATTACCTGCTTTTGTTTCCTTTTGAAATTAAGATGTTTATATGATCTTGAAACATTTGCTGTGTCCTTGCATTGCATGTAGTACGGAGAGGGCTTTTATGACTAAGTCACCCTATAACAGTACTTAGTGATTACATTTCGGCACAAGGTGCAGTGGCTTTCAGGAAACAAAGAAAAACAAAGACGGTAATTTGAGTAGTACAAGACTGACATCACAAATTATTGTGCTGTCAACCATTTTAAATTGAGTGAATATGCCACAACATTTTATATTTCAGCTCAGCAAAGTCCTGTGAAGATGGGAGTAAGACCATTTGGATTCACTATTCAAGCTTTATATTTTTGAAGTTTTAGACTTAAGGTACACTTTAAGCTAAAATTATAAGGGGAAATTGATGTTACAGTTTATGGTATGGTGAAACATGGTCCACAGGTAATTTCAACAATCAACAGAAGGCCTCAAGTCACCAAAGGTTGAGAGACCTTGTCTAAACACAATTGCAAAAGTGGTATCTCTGAATACTTCCAAAGTACAAATACAAAAGGAAAAGAACACCAAAATTTTAAACAATCAAACTTTCGATCTTACCTTGCCAAAGCTTCCTTTGCCAATTGCCCTTAGGATTTGGAAGTGGTCAAAATTTACTGAGAAGGAGAAAAGAAAAGCGATAGGTATGAACTAGGTAAATTTTACCAAAACCAGATGTACAGAAATTTATGGATGTTCCTTTTAACATGACAAGTTTCAGCAGACTCCCCAAAACTCTCTGCTTTGGGACTCTAGGAGCCATCAATACTGTTCTCACCTCCTTTTTGTAACTTCACCTGCAATAAGTACCTGGCTAATGTGATAGCACAGTGATAGAGGGCACCCTTCCTTGCCCTCTTCCACTTCCAGCCTGGCAAGCTCCGACACCCGTACACTGCTCGTAAAGTAAATGAAACGTGCAATAAATATGGCAGAGCTCCAATGTTTGCACATGTAGGGTTGTTCCATTACACTTTGTTATAAAAAAGTTAGAACTCCAACATGTTAAGTAAATGTTAGTTTTAACACTTCACAAGGAAAAACACTTTGACATTTTTTTCGTATTTTAGGCACAAAAGTTATGATGTCAGACTTAAGCCCATGAATTGTATAACAAATCTCAAAACTTACCAAAGGTTGAGGGACATTTTTCCAAAGGTGAATCCGAGGGACCCATCCATTTCTTTTGTCTAGTAGTATCATATAACATTACATATCAAATAAGTAATATGTACTGGCAATGTACTTCACAATATCATTTTCTATTACACACCTTTCTCTCGCTAAAAAGCCATTTTAGGAAGTTCTCTCTAGGTAACCTTGGAAGGCTGCTCGTTATTAAAATGTGGAACTGCATAGGGTTTAAAAGTGTGACTCATGTTATGCTGAAAAAATGTCACACAGGAAGGTGTCACATACTGTAAGTACTGTCAAAAATCAAATGTGGCATGAAGAAGAAGGGAATTCGCTATCTGCCACCAGGTAAGGGTTTAGCACAAAAAGGGCATTTAGTTGCCATTTTTGGCTTTTTAAATGCCAAAAGCTACCATTTCTGAAGACTCCAAAACTGCCTTAAACAAAGGGAGAAAGATCTTAGGCCAAAATTGGGTGTAAAACTGCCTGGCTGGTAAGTGAGAAGAGGACACTACCCTATGGTTTCTTAGGGCATTATTGCAGGTACGTGGGGACTACATGTGTGAACAGGAGATGCAGTAATGAGGGGCCATGCAGATTCACTTGATAGGCCGTACTCAGTAGTTTAATCTGTAATTTATATAGGCAGCTTCTGGCTATAAAGGCCTAAGCTAGTAAAAACATGCTACTCATTTTCACCCTGAAATCTGCTCACACAATGGAGAATCATCAGACACACTACATGAATATTTAGATAGAATACTAAAGAGTGTTTCACTATTAAAGCATGTTGTCACAAGTGAAGAACCAGAAAACTGCTTCACTAATCAGACCCAAAAACCTTCTAGATTTTCCAATTTGAAGGGGAGGAGAATAAGGGAAGACTGCAAGATAAAATGGAAAACGTAGTCCTCACACTGGGGGCACAGCATCAAATACACTGAGCTACCTCAGTGATAGTATGCAAGTTGTGCATAAATGATGTACTATGGTTTGTTAATACATCTGCAAAGTGAATTCTGTCTGTATGACAAAATTACTTTTAAGAGTAATATGACAAAGTGCACTGTAATGTCATTTGCCACAGGATAGAAATCCCATGGGCAACCAAGCAATAACTTTTTGTCTCCTTTTATTTTTCAATTTTGAAGGGGAAAATGTACCATAATTATCCCTAAGGTAAACACACTCCTATATATGCAATGCATGGCTGCACAGAGGTTGAAAACTCTCAATAAAGGTTTTGCTTGACGTTCATTTTTTTTTCTTTTTCCTTTTTTTTTTCAAAACGAGATGTAAACAACAAAAGATTTAATCACCAACCTAATTAAATTTAAGTTCATTGCAAAACTGCTAAGGCCCCATTTGAGTCTTAAAGGGCAACAAATCTCACTCCAAACAGTAAAAACAATCCCTGCTAACGTCAATTAACTTCAAGTCCCTCCTCCAATTTACGAGAAAAATGCAGCTGTCTAGTGTAACTCTTGGACAAAATTACGATGGCCTGAATTTAGTTTAAATTGCTCAAGGCCATATTTTCACACATTAGTAGTGTGTGTGTGTGAGCTGTCTGCTGTATTGAATGATCTGCAAAGGCATTATGGCTAATCAGATGAGTGATTTTCTATTGTTTTAATTTATGTCAATCAAAGTGATTCATATGGGGGTATTCCTGAATATGTTTCCGGTAATAAATGCTGCAGCAATCCTGCAAGGTAGTGTACTATGCACATTTCTGACTGCCATGATGGTAGAAATAGCTCATACACAACAAGTGTGTGAACTAAAGCCAGAGCAGCAATTATGGCACGCTTAATGTGCAATAATTTGAAAAACCAAGTTTATCATCAATAAATTCTGTTTACTAAGTGATAAACAAGAGTTTTTTTTAGGAAAACACAGTTTATTGGACAAAAAGCAAAGTTTTCTTGACTTTCACTTAGTTAATCAGGTTTTCTGAAGAGAAATCCTGTTTTCTGTCCAATAAACCAAGTTTTCTAATAAACTATATTTTCAGTGGCAAAACAAAGTGCTTAATCAAACTGGCTTCTTGATAAACTGAGTTTATCAATCCAAAAACAGAATGTACCTTTCAATAAACTCTTTTTATCGGGCAAAAAAAAACCCAGTTTCCCAATACACTGACTTTATCAAAAAAAGGGTTTTTCATAAACATTATTTTTTGATAAATTCAGTTTAAGGGAAAACAGAGTTTCTTGGTGAACTCTGTTTATCAGGGAAAAACAGGGTTTCCCGAAAAACTGAGTCTATGGAATGAAAAACGGTTTTTTGATAAACTCAGATTATCAGTTACGTGTCTCCCGCCAACCAGAATGATACTGCGTGGAGCTGAGTGCCAGTGCCTTAAGTTCTAGCTGGACAGTGTTGCCACTCCTGAGGTTTATCACTAGAACTGGGTTGCTTTACATTCACCTGTTCTGGGTTTATTATATTTTACACAAAAGTACACATCTGGGTTTTTTTACAGTTTGAAGTTGAAACCAGCACCATTGTTTTTCACAAAATCGGTGTGAGTAAATGTGCATCAGGTATTTTATAGTAAGGCCTTATTCCCGAAGGCGCTTTCTTAGTTCACAATCCGAACCTGCTCTGCAGTGGATCATGTATGCAAACTGCGCACTTCCATAATGACACAGTAACATATAATTTCCTAGACCATGGTGCATGATGTGCTTGCAACTAGGATGTTCATTTGCTGCTGTATGCATACGATATGTCGAAGTTTCACTCAGGCCATGCAGCTACGCTCATACAGTACAGGTCAAGTTCAAGTGTAGTTCTGACTCTGGGGAGATACTCTAGATGGCGGATAAAACATGAATGCCCCTACACGTGAGTTTTGTCATGCAACATTGCTCAATGCTCATGATTTCACAACTATAGGCCCACACCTGAATACTATTCAAAAACAATCTTTTACACCATAAAAGAAGTTCTAGCAATGTACTCTATTTTTCACTTGAATACTGAGTTCATAATAAACTGAATTTACCAACAATGAATGTTCAGTGTTTTTTAATTATTGCACATTTGGCTTGCCATAAGCAATACCATCCATACCATGAAGGGTTCAACACTTGAAAATCTATGTCCAAGATACAGACACAGGAGCAGCAATCTGTTAAAATTATTGGGAGACATCTGTTTGTGTAAATGCTTTACACCTCCAGTCAAGGGAACAGGGGACTGCCACAGGTCCCCTGTTGGGGTGCAGGGGTGAAGCCCCTGGAAGCCAAGAGATATGGTGCAATCTATAGGTTGAAGAGGACACAGATCACATATATTTCTGATCTAAAGTTCTACCAAGCTGCCATTAATAGGCTAATATCACAACTTTTCATATTGAAAATATGTGTAACAACATTTATCTTTCTGCATACCTCTAAATATTGGGGGTGGGGAGGGGGGCATTTGATATTATTCCCCCCACTAAAAGTATTGGGGGACATGTCCCCCATCTCCCCATGACCACCGCCCTTGTACAGAAAGTTGGCTCAATGCAGTGATATCTGTAAAGCATCTGTACACTGTATACTGGGTGGATTCAAATATTAGTTTTCATATTCCTTAATTGCTCAAGGCCATCAGGGTATGGGGAATGATTGGGAGGGGGAGTACCTACTTATTACACAATAGCCTATCTCAGCTGCCATGAAATGTTACAAATACCCATCACACTCATAGCACTGGCAGATGTATCTACCTGTAGTAAAATGACTTGCATTTGAAGTGGCATGTACTTGAAATTCTTCAGTGTCTCTTCAGTAGACAACTGACAGTGATATCATCAACAGCTTCTTCTCTTTGATGGTTCCACCATTTTACCTCAGACTTTACCTCAGACTATCCCTGTTTTTGGAACATGCACATAGATAACCTTCACATAAAAGTAACATTATACACCAATGATTCAGACGAAATTGATACAATACTTAAAAGATTTCTCATTCAAATGTTTATGTGATCACAACCTTGAACAAAAGCCTCCAGACTTCTTATACAATGGCTATTGAAAGGTTCCTTATATCAAGTGTCATTGGCAAAGATTGGAAATCAATAAAATCTTTGTTCTAATCATCTGCAAACTCCTATTTGCAATAGGGGCCTTTCAATCAGTGACTGCTAGTGCCTCAAGCTTCCTCCCAGGAGAAACTGTCTTCATGGCAGTTCCTACAGGTGTAGAGTGCTGGAATTGTGGCAGTACAAGATACTGTAAATTACTTAAGCCTCCATAGTTATCTCATCTTCAGTATAAAGCTACCACCTAGCTGTATTCACAACAGACCGTATCAATTGACTAATGAGAATGAAATTACACCGTAAAGTGTTGGATTTGCAGGCGCAACTGTTTCTTACAGTACTTATGCCATGGTGAGGACACATCTTGACAGACCAGAAGCTGCTAATGGCCGTGAAATTGGACTTGATTGGATGGGTAAGGCACTTGAACTAACAACTAACAGACAGATTGTCGGGTTAGGGGTATGGTGATCATTATAGAGGGGTAGAGATGGATGACATAGCTAGGCATGAATATTTATGAGTCATCCCCAACAAGCAAGTGCTGTACCGTAAATCCATCTTCAGTACGCAGTGAACCAATGACTACAAACTGAAAGCTTTGAATACTTTTCAAGGAATTCAAAAGAATATCTTTCAAAGAAAAGGCAAGCAGGTATACATTACATCCTTTGAACTAATCCCAAAAGAGTGCAACAGTGTCTATCATTTTAACAAAAATGTTGGGCTTCTTTCCCACCTAAGGTACTGAAATGTACTCTGTATACAGCAGCTGAAGAGCTCTCATGAGTCATGATAGTCTAAAATGTGGGACATTAATGTTTCAAACCAATGTCCTCCTCTCATCCTCAAGTCTAATTAAGACATTCCCTACGGACATCAAGACACTGGAAAGCAGGCGTACCAGATGAGAAAGCCAGAATTAGAGACAGCAAGTGACATCACGATAAGACAAAAAGCGGGAAAAAAAAGGAGAAGAAAAGAACTTACTTCTCTTCATTTGAAAGGTGCAACATATGCAAAGCAGAATCCTTCAGACATACAGGTTTCAGATGCCTGGACAATACCTTACAGGTCATGTCACATTATTATAAATTTGAACCAACATACAATATGATTTTTCACAATCTCTGCTCAAGAGCATTTACTGCTAATTTCTTCGCATTCCATTTGCTCATCAAACTGCAAATACAAAATCAACCAAACATACAGTTTTGCACCAGTCAGAGTCCACAAAAGTCCAAAGATCACTCTGCTTTTTATCTCAAGACACTAAATGTCTGATTCAAAACACTCATAAAATCCATTCCACCAATCAAATTTCTCTTAGGCTTTGACATAACAAAAGTGAAAACTAAGTCTACCATTAAATTTCCATCATCTCAATTTGATGGCCATTTTGACCTTTACTCATTGTGTTTGAAAAGAGAAGTCAAAGAAACCAATTTGGATGATAAATGCTGGTTTGGACGATGTGAAATTAGTAAAGGTCTGTGCACTGACTAAAACTCTTTGAATGAAGTAATGGATTTGGTCAATAGCTATGCTGTAAATGTCTGCAGTAGAAAGATGCATAAAAGATATACTACGTGTGATATTACTTTGTAAAAGTAGCACATTAATGTTTTGTATTTTCTCCATAGGATTACCTGAGTTCTACAAGGAAGGGCACAGGAACAAATAGAAATTGCAGGCAGTAAGGGAAATAAATATGAAAAAAGGAGGCATGGAGGAGTGACATAGACCACTGGTATTCAAAAGCAGGCTACAGTATCACTACTGGTAAATTGCCAATTGAAACAGCATTTGCTGCTGCTGCCTTAATCTCTTCACTTGAAAACAAAATTATAAGTGTCGACAATCCTTCAGAGCTTCTGTGCAAAATGCTAAGAGCTTTACATTTGAAATTTACCTCTTGAAACAGTTTTCCTTTAGAAGGTATCTAAAATATTTAAATGCCAGAAACCCCAGACCCTACCCTATATAAAGCCTGCCCTCTGTGCTTGTTCTGCATGGACACGTCCTGGTTCAATCACCTTTTACCCTGTTACACCGTCATGCTCCAAAAAGTTGGACCACTCTCACAGACTAACATTGTGTATTGGATGTCTGTGCCCTGTAATTTCTGAGTAATAAAACATAATATGACTATGCTTGGGTGACTCCAATATTTTAGAGTCAGGCACCTGTGGCCTTGGGAGTCATGGCTCTGAATGGACTCACAGCTCTTACAATCATGTCAGTTCTGACACATGCACATACACAATAGCAGCAAAAGTGTTCCAGAGTACTAACCTGCCAAATCTAAAATAGGCGTACACTTCATGCACACCTTACCCAGCAATCGCAAAAAAAAAAAAAATGCAAATCTCACACAGCAGAACACAAAAATGTGATTTTTGTGCCTGCTTAAGGGCAAGTCTTAGGGAAAGTAGCAGAGATGTGAGTATAGCGCCATCTAGCAAGGGAAGGAATTTCATTGCCAGTGATCATTCTGCAATATATGGGCTGTCCAATAGTAGTGATAGGGGAGGTAAGTAGGAGCAAAACAGATATGTTATTTTGTGCCTGCTTTTTTACAGTATACCAAAAATTTCCCAGCGGTCAGGACTGCGAGCAAAGATTACCCACTTACATCCTGCCTAGGAGTCATAATTTTAAGTTGAGCCACCCACCCAAGCCTTTTTATGACACTATGTTCAAGGAACAAAGCCAAAAAAAAAATGCAACATCACTTTAAGAAGATGACCACCTGTACCTTCCCAGCTTATGTCCAGTAATACATCTTTTTCTGACCAGATCCTGCATGTGAGAATCCTGTTTACTGGGACTGTGGCACCATTTTTCCACATTGAGGAAGCCCATCTTATATAGATGTACACTGATTTTACATACCTTACATCAGGGCCCTGTTTAATGAAGAGTTATGATGTGTTATCTTACAGTGTAAGTTTGAGTTTAAAGGGACAATTGCATGGTTGATCAAACTTAAGATGGACTGTAACTCTATATGAAACAGGCCCACAATATCTTTAAAAGAGTTTTGCACATATATGACTGTATCTGAGTCTAAGACAGCATGTTATGTAAATGTTAATTTTTTGTAAATGGAAATTCTATTTTATGAATTTTAGATTTTTTTCATTTTTCCAGTTGATAAAAAAAAAAGCCACAAATTTGTCCATTTTGTAACACAAACATTGATTTACGATAAGTGATTTTACTTTCTTTTTTTTTAATTAGTCAAATAACCATATACAACAGTGACAAAAAGCATTTGAATATAGCAATATTCAATACTTTCAAATGGGATGTCATATAAATACCAAAGTATACTGAGTACAGTGAATTATAGTTAGTTATCATTTTTTAATAATCTGTGATGGCTATGCTCCTGATTGCATAAGATTTTTATAATTTTGTAAGTTCCATTTTCCACTTTCTGTGATTTTCTTCCTTTTTCTACATCACAAAGTTATGGCTTCTGATGAACTGCTTTTGATAATAACTATGCTAGGCTATCCACATCAGTACGTAGATTAAAATCTAATTTCTATTAACAGACCTTATGCATATATGACGTCACAGAACAAAAAGTATGCCCTCCAATGGAGGCAAGCAAGTATCATTGCAACTTACACCAACAAATACAGATGACCGATTTGTGCATCTGCAGATATGCGAATAAATCTACTACACGTGCATGAATTTTATGCTGTGCGCACTTTGGCTTTCATTGTTTGCCTCCAAACTGACGTCATGTGCATCAATGTATAAGGTCTACTACAAAAGAACAAATTTTATTCACTCACCTTCGCCATTTAAATCCAGAGACTCCTTTCGGTGGGAATGGTTATGACCCATGGTGCACCCTATCTTGCTACCTGTCGCTGTGTCTGCCCACCAGCCGGGGCATATAACCTCATCCAAAAAGTGAAAACATTCAAAAACTATAATAAAATCAAAATTTTACAAGGCCTCAGAGTTCAACGAATAAGCAGGAATTTCTTCCTGCTATGTATCACAAGAGTCAACATCCCAGTATTCCATGGACAGCTTGTCCTCCGGGGGCAAACAGCATTCATGGATAATATCCAAGACTATCACAGATACTGATGAGTCTTCAAGAAATCTGTAAGAAAATAAACATTCAAACATTTAAACAGGAATGCAAATTAAGGGACAGAAGCAGGATTTCCAAAACAGAGGTGCATGTTCCCCCTCCCCTCCCCTCCCAAAATATGATAAGGACTTTACCAGGATTCCCCCCGTGCACCTTGACTCACTTTCAAGGATTATATTGTTGAAGGGTTTGAAAAGGGAGGTGGGGGTGGGGAGAGGATTCATTTCTAAGTAATCTGGCAAACAAAGATGGCGGGATGGCTTATTGAATTTTATTACTTCTCTAGAATTAGTGGAGGCCTCTGGTTCTTGTTAGCTTCTCAGCCTCTTATTTTGGATTCCATAAGCAAGGAAAACTGGTACCAGGAACATCTCATAAAATGCATAGATGTACAGTAGGTTAAATATTTTGGGGGCAGGAGCAGTTGAGAAATGGGATGATATAGTTATGAAACAAAATGCAAATGAAAATTTCCAAAAAGTATGTTCAACAGTCAGGGTTTCCGTCAAAGGGGGGATTTTTCCAGGAGGGTAAAATCTCCCCCCCCCCTTTTAATTCCATAAAAATATAAAAAATTGTCAATAAATTGGTTTCTTACTAAAGAAGAGGACACTTTTGCAGCAATGTTTGAACTTACATAAGTAGATGGCCTTTAAAACCCTTCAAATTGCACCTTATAGGGGCCTTGAAGCAAGATTTTGTCCCCCTGAACCCACTTGTTACTTTGGCCAAGGACAGCATCAATTTGGATTCAGGGTTTAGCAGTAATAAATCCCCCTCTTTTTTGAGTTTCTGGTGGAATCCCTCACAGTCACTGTTGTAGATTAGTACAATATACTATCAGGGTGAACAGGGAGAAAACTGGATTAACTTTAACAAGTGGTAACAAAAAGAATCTTTTCAATCAAATTGACTTCTGTAAATTCATGCCTTATCAAGATGCAAAGATAGAATAAATCCATTACCATCAAGTA
The DNA here is from genome assembly GCA_029531755.1 of Holothuria leucospilota. Lineage (NCBI taxonomy): Eukaryota > Metazoa > Echinodermata > Holothuroidea > Aspidochirotida > Holothuriidae > Holothuria > Holothuria leucospilota. The sequence continues at coordinate 41,475,343 of CM055977.1, forward strand.
ACTGCACTCAAAACAAATGGCAATCCCCTGTATGTGATATCTTATTCCAGCCACTGTCAATATGCATACCCTCAGGGCATGAGTATGTGCCTTCCATTATCACAGCAGCATCCATACATACAACAAAACAAGCCACTGAATTTGCCGTCTTAGACTGCTTTTTAAGTTAACAGCTCACACAACACTACAACCTCTGAGCCAAAATTTCAGAATCAGCCAACATCCCACTCTTAAAGCTACGGGTATTCTTTGGCAGTGGTGAGACAAGGATTTCAAAAAGTGGGGAAGGGGGAGGGTGGCAGTGGGGATGGGTGGCGGTGGGGGAGGACGGAGATTCACACATTTTCACATACATGTGTGAGCATAGTCTTTGTTGTCTAAGTAGAAACATTTTCTGGAGGGAGGTGTCTACACCTAATCTCTACCAGTTCCCTTCCCTCCCCCTCTCTCTACCTCCACCTCACTGGTTCCATCCAAGTCTTATAAAGATGCACATGTATACACAGTAAGAGAAATGTATTCTGATGTTTTTGCCAGGCAAATGAAGAAATCATGCCCACTTATTTCCTGTTCATTTCTGCAACATACACTTTGCTTTTGCCAATATGACTTCTAAATTACTAATGATCTACAGTAGATACTATTCTGTCATGGAAGATGGACCTACAGCTGGTATTACGTAGCTCTTACATTTTGGCAGTGTTTCTACTTCATTAACCAAAACTTCCCAAACATCAGGAAAATTCAACAATTGTCTTCAGCATCATGAAATTCTTCTGATGGATAGTAATAGATCTTACTGTAGACCTTGCTGTAGCCTTACTGTAAGATCTTTAAACAACAGTTAATTTTGGGATATGAACACTTTAAGTCCAGAAAATTTACTGACATACTTTGGGGAAATTCATTTCTGAAATGTTGAACCAGGGCATAACAGTGACACACCAACTGAAAGTTTCTACATAGGGCCAGAGGTCAAACTAGCAAGAGCAATCTTGGAACTTGTTTCAAATTACGGTAGTACTGTAGATTTATGGAAGCCCTGATAGCTGCTTTAAAGATATTATGCTCAAACATTTGTGAAAATACTAAGCTTCATTTCCTAAAGTACCAGCACAAAACAGAACTTGTAGTTGATATGAAGTTCAGGTACACAATGGACTCTGATGGGGAAGGGGATAATGTTATCCTAAATTTTGTTAAAAAAAAGTAGTTGAGCAGCTGAGTTCTGGATATGGATGAGTTTTAAAAATAGTTAATCTGGCACACCACAGAAAAGGGCATGCCAACATACAACTCTCCATGGAATGAAGATTACGAAGAAAGGAATAATGTAAGGCACATCTCATGGTCTAGTTTCATGTCACAGATTTGCATATATGTAATTCATTTTTATTCATGATGTATGTGCACAAGCAGTAATTTTCTTGTAAAATGGTCATTATTTGATGGATTTTGACAGGAATATTTTACATTTAAGGTTTTTACAGGTATGACATAAACAAGTACACAGATGTTTATGCCATTGGCATATCCAAATAATGTCTAAAATAGTTGACAAAATACTGTATTATGCAGAGCAAAGGAAGCAAAGTGACACATTATTAATATGCTTACTGTAGATATTCTGAGATCATTCTGAAATATGACAACCAAATGTTTGGCATTCTCAGCAGGTTTGATCAAAGAGTCTCTGATAAAAATATGGGGAAGTGGTGGTATCTGACAAAAATGTGACACAATAATATGCAATGCATACCTTAGTTTTGTCAGGATTGAGTTCATTGACTGTAGACCACAAACGGATGTCCTAAATACATGCTCCAAGTCGTGGAAACACTGACTAGCACCACATCACCCATATCATCAGCATATATCATGGAAAAATCACAATTTAAAAGTTGATTAGTTTTTCAACTGGAGATGTATAAATGGGTTTCACCGATGTCACGTGATCGTGCGTCTCTTTGGTTTTGAAGGGCAAGTGTATAATGTGTCAACATGCACAGTAAGCGTATTACAGGAGACACAGTAGTAACTATGGTAATGCCATGCTCGAGTGCTGTAAACTGTACGTTTACTGCGTGTGTTTTGCCCTTCACCACCGGGCAATCGCCTGACCTCACATGAAATCCCTCTATACAAACTGAATGCTAAAGGAGCATATTTCATATCTATAGACCCTTTTCCAAATAGCAATTACAAAGGATTGTGGGATAGAGGTTTGGTATGCATCATTTCTGTCAATGGCAATTTAGTCTTGCCAAAAACTATGTGTACCAATACTCCATCCCATAATCCTTTGTAGTTGCTATTTGGAAAAGGCCGGCCGGTCTATGGGGACTCTCCCTTCAGGTTTGGTACATAAGCTTTAGGTATGTGACCAGTGACATTTTTACACGTTGAGAATGATTGTTCAATTTATTTTTTTTTTATACTGTATATACATATATCCCACTGACGAAATTTATTTTAACAAACACTTAGTTTACCGGTTCATACGATGGACAAACACTACCGTACACGAGCAGAGTGAAGTATATGCTAATATCCAAATCTAATATAAAGATGACAAAAAAGTGCAGTATGGTTGAAACTGTCAAAGAGTTCTATGGTTCTATTTCAACAAATTATCTTGTCAAAAGGCCATCTTAAAATTAATTTTTCATATATGGTTGGACATGAGGCCCTTCATTAAGGTGTTACAGTAAAGTATCTGCCCTTTTCTCAAGCTCACAGCCAAGAGGGGCCAAGAGGGGCCAAGAGGGGCCAGGTGCAGATGGTATCTCTCTTGAAAAATGTTTGATCCCCAACCCCCCTAGCAAAATTTCAAATTATTATTGAATTAACACATTTTTAGACATTTCTCCACGAAAAATATTTTCTCCCACTTTCCAGATGCTTTCTGGCCCTGCCCTCTTCAGTGCACTAACTGGTTATAGGCCTACCTTTTATTAAAATTTCAGGTATAAGCCAACTGTTGGACAGGTTGACTGGGAGTCAGAAATGATATATCGTTAATTTGATATCAATCAAGTGCTTAAAATTACCCATTTTAGTAGTTTTTATCATTTCAAAAACTAATGTCCCATGGACAAACTGTAGATTAACACTTTTGTGTGGCTGACTGCATCTTAAACACATTCTCAAGCTGTGTGGCCATCTGCTGCAAATTTACGAGGTCATTACCCCACAGAGCTGTCCTAGAATTACTAATAACAATTCCATCAATATGCACTTCCAGCTTTTAAGTTTTCAGAAAAATAACACATTTCAGGAGAAAATTTATATTTCACACCTTCAAAGATATCAAAAATTTGCCACACTGTAATACAGTAGGTAGCAAAAAATATGACATGTTTGTGTCACTTGACCTTAAGGCTACAACATGGCATAGACAGAATATAATTTTTACCATATCAAATGACTCAGTCCCATTCACAACCTCAAAACTTTACTTCCCCAAAATATTACATATCACGAGTTATGAATGTACCTGAATTAAATCACATGAAAATTAGAACGTCTGGATGAAAAAATTACTCATGAGCTACGAAGCAGTGAATTATTATTTAAAAGAACCTTACTTCTAATAAATTCTTGAAAACCAAGTATGGTACCTCAACTATAGTACCTTGTTTTGTTTTTCACCAGACGAGTTTTAAAGACGTGTTAAACACGGAGAGGCAAAAATGCAGAAGGACGTTTTAGGGTTGTAGGCGCCCTCTATAGGCAGGGGATACCGCGGTGCTATTAGTTTTTTGCCAGATGGTTATTGCAGGCAATAATGGTTACATAGGTAAACAGGAGGTAAGGAAGAGCGAAATCGACTACCTATCATTCTGTATTGTTATAAAGGTGTGAAAATTTCCTATACTGCAAATGCTATACAGTACTTACTTCTGTTTAAAGCAAACACTTAGCTACAAATGTAACCACAGAATTCTGCTTCACCTGCATTCCATACAGTAGTGTTCTGCCAGTGTCACTGCACTTTGCCAATTTACCTTCATAGCAGGTGTTGAATATGCACCCCCCTTCTGACATACTTACTCATACTGGTAGTACAAGTGCAGCCAATATAGGTGCAGGAGTAATACATGTCTGCCAAGCGGGCCATTTGTCAATCAAACATACATTGTATCACAACTAAACACATGTACATGTACCATTAACACTATTACTGAGCATGTGCTGCACTTGGCAGCAGGGCAATCAAAAATGTGCGCTCAAGAAATGCACACAAAGTCTGTTTGTTGCTAAAGTACAGTAGTTTCACAACATACAGCCCAGTCACTCTGTATATACATAGGAGCAACACACCAGCATCCCCAGCAAAACATGATGAAGTACATACAAACACAACCAACACAGTCAATGATACATACATAACACTAAAACCAACAGGTCAGGTCTGTATTAAGCTACATAGCTTCGATTTTCCATTCACTTGCGGTCAACCGGTCAACCAATGCAGTAATTCCCAAAAGGTTATAGTCTTCAGTTTTCTCGTGGGCATGTCTAATCCAGTCCACAAATAGACTTTAATGGCCATGTGGAAATTCAATGTTGTTGAAAGACAATGCTCCCAGCCATGGCAATCAAGTCATTAGATACAGACAGCATCTTCCTAATGGCAATAAATCTAAAACAATGAGCTTCAAAGCCATCGGGGTTTATGCTGACTGTCAGGGAATTAATGGTCTGAAAATTTCGCTCAAAGAGTCACTTTCTACAGTAATTGCCAATTGGAATAGGCATTATGCTGAATCAGCAACACTTCTACTACAATCAAACAAAAAATTTCTCAGTAGGCAAAGAGTCCTTCATCACAGAGAAACCATGCAATGTAAAAGTATGACACAGCACCAATAGCGGAAAAATGCAGTCAACTTCCCTCAAGAGATATTGACAAACGGTTAGGGTCAACTGTGTTTATGTAAGACTAGCTCTTGCTAGACTATTAAATAAAATTGTACGTTAGGTTCCTTGGATGAGAATGGTTTCTGGGCAGTGCACAGATGTATTTCACACAAAAACATGGATTGGAACCCACTTGAGGTAAACTGGTTTTTCTCTGGGTACTCTGCCTTTCTACTACTCAGCACAGCTTGCCATCAAAACCAGTTGCCTTCAGTAGCAGACAAGTCGGTTGCAAGCAGGAGTGAAGCACCCTTGGAAGGACCAGTTAACTACTAACCAAACCTTGCTTTTGTGTACACTCCACAAATAATGCTACAGTATGAATAGAATTTATCATGTTTAATGCTACCAGCTACTTTCTTCAGAAGATAGCAAATGTACACAAACTTTGCATGGAGTTTCATCTTTCACAGAATAAAATGGCATTCACAATCTGTCCTTCAAAATTGAACAAAATTAGAAACAACCCAGCTGCTTGGAAATATTGCACTTTATTATCCCTTTATTATCCCAGCCATACCTTCAAACAGGTTTCCCAACACCATTATATCACATGCATCTGGTATATAGTTACAGGGTAACCTGGGACATAAACAGGTTCACTTACATTCCACCTGCAATAGACCCTTTTCCATATAGCAGTCACAAAGGATTGTGGGATACACTTTTGAAGTGGGGTGTTTTTCTCAATGGCATTCTAATGTGGCCAAAAACGACGCACACCAAAATCCAATGCCACAATCCTTTGTAATCGCTATTTGGAAAAGGGTCTATGGAGTAGAGGCTTCTTTAAAGCAAGTATACTCCATGGTAGTCAAGGGGCCATCTAAATTGGATCCACACATTAAAAGATGCTTTTCTACAGTAGATGGGGGAGGGTGGAAGGGTCCATCCATAGTAACAGGTGAGGTAATAATGCACATAATAGATTATGAAACTTCAAACAATGCACTTTTTAACATGCACCATACAGTAAAAAGTGCCCTTCAAAGATGCACTTTCCCATCCTGAAGTCTGTTTCTGGTATGCACTTTATAAGTGCCCTTCAAAGGTGCACTTTCACATGCTTAACTCTCACCCTTTTTTCCTCAATTAAAATATAGCTGCCCCATAGAAACTAAAGTATTAAAGGGAGACTGACATCTGGACTGAAGTCATTGATTTGGCCTTCTGTGGGGCAAGAAAGTAATGACACATACAGGTAATACAAAAATCAAGTCATTGCTTTTGCCTCAGTAATTGGCAGAGAAACTACAAGTTTTCAAGACAGAAGAATAAAACAAAACATGTAAGGCACCATGGCTTATCACTGCTGTGAAAATTACTCTTAATCTTTCAAAAATAAATGGACTGAATGAAATTTAAATTCTTAGGTTAAATACACACTATATATACAGAGACACACCAATCAACTTTTTGCCATACAGCAGAAGCACCCTCACAATTTTCACTGCTTCATTGGTTAAACATGCAGCTATGCACTCTGTCAGCATTCTCCCTTATAAATTTTAACTTTTATGTGCTGCCCTCACGATGTGGCTATTGAATACAGAACACATGGGAGGACATAATTAGGGATCTGGAAAACTCCATCCTGGGAAATTTTAGTAGTTGGAGGGAAATTTTGGCAATTGGAAGGGAAGCTGGCTTTTCTTTATATGAAATAATACCAAATATTGTGGGTAGTCTGACTTAATAATTGCTGCCAAGGAAAAAGTCTTTTTTCCAGTCCTGACATAACATCAACTTCTTTCCAACCTACTTTATAAATAATAGCTCAATTAGGGATTTGTCCGATTCAACACTAGTTCATCTCAGACCCAAAGTATTGTGAGTGACTGGTAGTGTAACTAATTGAAATGCCACTACATAATCACATACTGCAAATTTACCAGCTAGAAGCTGTTATACTTACTGTATTTAATGTGTCCACATCATATTCTCAAGGTATAAATACTAACCACTTCAACACTTAAAGACAGATACTCATCATCCCAGACAGTTCCAATTCTCCCTAGGCTACTACATTACTTCTAACCCTGCAAAAAATTGTCTTTAGCTTCTCTTTGTGCAGACACAAACCTAGTTTATCGCTTAAGGCAATGACAACACAGTGAGCATGCAAGGTCCTAATGTGTAATCAGAACACTCTGTGTGCATTCTGTGTAATATGAGTTACTCTTCATCTTTTGAATTTTGTAATTCTGATGTCAATGAAAGAGTAGTCACCAATTGAGACTTTTGCTTACCCCCAAGTAAAAGTCATACTTGGGGTGAGCAGTATCTGTCTTTAAGTAACAAATCCAGATGGCAAACTGCAACCTATGTTGAAAAGTCTTGAATGGCAAATCTCACCTTGAGAGAGAGACCCAGATATGATTACAAACATAACAACACCTCTGGTCTAGATGAGCCTCAGAGCGGATCTTAATTCTTACAGTAGAAGTGACAAATTTCATGTAAAGTGCCTCTTGATTTAATGACACTGTGTGCAACTTTAACAGCAGTGTCCTCTCTCTTTACTTTTCACATAGGAGAGTTCAACCTGGTCCCAATGAAGGCTCACTTCTAACATTGTCAGAAATGCTTTTTTTATTACCCAGTTGCTGTTTGGGGCCTGGATTTACTGTTACCTACAGCACAAATGACGGTTGCTCTTCCTGTATAAACAAAGGCTTAAACTAGATATAAACCATGTCAGGCTGCAATGGGATGCGCACGACAGCTGCTGCCTATGGATATCGATTCGCACATGACAAAATAAAACATTAAATAAACATAACATCCAGGGATGTCCCCTTCATGGGGACTGTGATTTAATGTTCAACTTCATTTATCCTGACCATAGCCAATCAGGCAATGATCTGGGTTCAAGCAGGGGCATAACTAGGATGAAATTTCTAGGGGAGCCTACTGTAGGTATCAAATGGGGGGTCACGGCACTGATTGCCTTCCTTAATTCTTACAAATTTTATTAGGACACACAATTTCTGGGAGGCCCAGCCCTCCAACCCCCCCCCCTTTGGCTCAAAAAAGGACTGTCCTGTTGGTAGTACAGTATAAAGATCCTTTGTAGATTAAATATGTATGATCAACAATACCCAGCATCATTAAATTGAATATCCTGACTGGAAAAACCATCTTTGTTTCTTTTGTCGACTTCATAAAGCTGCAAAGTGTTTGGTTCTTGGCAATCCTTTGTTTCTCTACAAGAACCATGCAAGTACATTCAGGTTTTTGACACATCGCGTACAAGTCCGGTAGGGAAATGTTACATACTTCCAGGGCTTTGATACAAAAGCCCGGGTGATCCAACTTGCTTCCTTTCAAGCGTGCCAATTGATTTGCTTGGCAGGCCACTTGGCTGCTCAAGTTTCGTTTTGGGTAACACTATTAATAGCATTCAATGCCATTTTAACAATGACTGTCAGTCAGAGCTGGTGCTAGTGGTCACCGTGTCCATCTCGACTGAAGAAGTTATGCAAATAATCAGCTCAATAGCCATGCCCAAAATTGTTGATCACAGAGATTATGTTCGGTGATTGACATGGAGAGGTTGGTCTCTAGACTCTAACCCAGTTGTTCACCTTATGGTTTTCTCTTTACCACTTGTGTACACAGACTGCCTTCACCCACAAACAACCCACCAGAAAATTTGTGAACATTATAATTATTATTGTATCCATATGACCACTAACCTGATTAGTCATACCACTAACATCCAATTTTTCAATTCTCAATATCGAATGATGCTGACCTGGTACTGATATTTCTGAAATACTGTACACAAGCAGTAGCCTACCTTCTGGGCTGAAAAACATGTTTATTTTCCAGGAAAGGAGTCCAGTTTTCCACAATCCCCTCCACATTTCTATGTACAAAACAGGCAAATTTCCTTCCAAATACCTAAATTTCCTGAGAAGGAGCCTCCCAGCTTCCCAACTTTTTCCACTAACAGAAGGGGATACATTGTGCACTTATCACAAAGTGTGATCTCATTTATATGACTCAAAACAGACCTTTATTCAGACATTTTAAAAGAGGAAGCCATTGTATGAGTATAGGTCAGGGCCCAGGTACAGTAACATCAGCTGGGCAGTATATGGAAAAAAAAAACTTTAATACTGATACCTCCCCGCCCATGGAACAGGCTTCCTAAAAGTGCTCATTGCAACTGAAAGTCCAACTTTGCAAATTTTCAGATCAAGGCTTAAAACTCATTTGAAGAACATTATTTTTTCTCAGGAATTTATTTAATTACTGAATTGTTTGTATTTTCCTGTTTTATTTTGTACTTTTGCAAACCCTACATGCACAATGAGCTCTCTTTTGCAGATTTGTGCACATTGTAAACTGCCATTATTATTTTTATTATTATTACAAAGGATGAATAAAAGTATTAAATATAATATTTGGATTTCATGTAGTGCATATAACCAAAGTACCAAAGCGCTCCATATAATTTTACTCCTGGTCAATGATAACATGTCCAAGATACAGTCCTCGAGATGGACGCAGCTACAAACAGTGTCAGATGACAAGTTACCTCACAGGTACCCATTAAACTCCTGTTTGGAGAGAGGCAAGAGACACAAAGCATCCGGCTCAAGGACATGATGTAATGAACAAATTAGCAGCTAGGACTTTAACCAGCAACCATTGGATTCCAAGTGAAACCCCTTAGCCAATAGTCCATCACGCCCCCTACAGTTAAAATATAGGCTACTGATATTGAACATCCACAATGAGTCCCACAAAAATGGAATGATATGAGCAACATAAACGTACTGTATGCCCAAGCTGATTTAGTTCAGAAAACAAGATAGATAAACATTTATTTCTTTCTTTTATTTTTGGGGGGGGGGGGCACGAAACATCAAAACTGCCTTGAAATTAATTTTGCCATTTTGTCTGCAGGCAGCCTCCTTCTCCTTATTTTTCCCCATTCTGTTACTGCTATTAACTGACAATATGGTCTCCTGTAGCTAGGATATAAATACATAAATTCCATAATGATGTATTTGTGGTTTACAAAAATATTTATGATACATTAATGCAGGTCTGTAATCAGATGTGAAGTTGTATAATTTATAAAAGATTAAAAACAAATCATGAAACATGCCAAGTATGAACCACAGAATTGTAATTATCTGATGCATGACTGCTGTATGTACTTTTAAATCTTAAATGCTACTTTTTTTCTTTTTTTTTTTTGAACAGAGGAGTCTTAAATTGAAAAAACTAATGACAGTGTCACAACTAAATGCTCAGCTTTAAAAAGTTCATTACACAGTTCACTGAATGTGCACTTTTGCAGTTCAAGGAAGACATGCACAAATGCAAAGATGTGAAATATGTTTGAAAGTCAAAATTTATTTTCCTTGTATTCTCTGCTGCAAAAACTTAAAGTAATGAAGTTTCTGACAATAGCCAATTCACAGGGGTGGGGGTGGATGTTTTTGCCCTGCAATTTTTGCTAAAGGGCAAACAATATGACATGACATGAATTCATACAAAGAAAAAGCTCAAATGAGCAAAATGCACTGCAAAATGGTCAAATTCTTAGCCAGGTGAAAAAACTGTGACATAGACTTTTGGCAGACAACTGAAGAGTTGAGAAGCCCTTCCCCCTGGAGGGCTCCATTCCACTAAGCTATTTTCATTTGTCAGGTATTACTGCAGGTAAGTGAGGGTTAAATATGTAAACAGTAGAGGAGGGGTGATGTGATGTAGATCGACATTTTCTTGATTTATTCATTGCCACACGTTATTCTGCGGAAGACGGGCTGTCCAATAGTAGTAATAGTGGAGGTACGTAGGGGCCAATGCCTGTAGATGCGACAGTTGTTTGGATCAAGGTGGTGAGGGGTGCTGACTAGGCTTGGGAGGGGGGGTTACCAGACTCTTCTTCATAGTCACAACTCCTGGCCAGGAGTCTGGTAATGACTACACTTTTGCAGGAATCAAAGCTCCTGGAGAAGTATCAATACTGTCAAAAATATGCCCCAAAATAATATCTTGGACTAAACATTTATTTTATTTTGGCCATTTTCTATATTCAGTCAGAAGTTTTTTGTAATGCTGGCCACTGCAATAGTTTGGTACTGGTAAATTGTCATCTCAGCCATATAGGAACCAGTTGTGTAAGCTTACTGGTGTATGAATATTCATTGTTAGACTTCTAATTGACAGACTGTTGTTGCTGAGGTATATGTTCCTGTGTCAGGTACAATATCATTGTAGGAGTCATGACTCCAGAGTCTCGATTCAAAAAAAGAAAAAAAGTCGCCACTTATAGCCTCAGCCACAGGTACCTGACTCCAAAAATACTGGAGTCGGGTACCTGTACCTGTGGCTGACCCCCAGATCTCCCTATCTCATACACCTACAGCATGGCTCTCATTCATTTTTCCATCCAAATCAAACTGACTTTCTTTTCACTACAATAAAACACACATTGACATGTTAAGCATGACAAATATGCACATCTAACATCCACAGGTGTGTCAATAAAACATAAAACATTCAATTTATAATTCAACATGAAGAAGCACACAAAACACAGCTAAATACAGAACTTCCTCAGACCTGGCTATTACCATGGCAACAGGGCTTTAAGACCCCCTAAAGCTTGTTGGAGAATCACACCCTGAAGAAGTAGTTCACAATCTTCTTTCTCACAGCGCAGCCAATTTGAAGGTTAACTCTAAATGAACCCAAACTCTAGCGAAAGATATAAATAACCAGAGAAGAATAAAAGATTAAAGATTTGGGAAATACAGGATGCATAACACTGCCAAATTCTGCCTGTCCCCCAAAAAATTGCCAAGTGAACAAAATCTAGCTTACATCCCATGGCTTGAGGGCCACTTACGTATATTTTCTGGATCAACTATAAATTCTTGATGGCTGTGGCAGCAGGAAAGTTTGCTGGCTACTCTCTGGTGGCAGTATCTATTTCTGGAACAGTCTTGCCTACTGTACATTACACCTTGGTTATGAGTAGTCCAATATAGGGCTCTGAAACTGTCAGAATTACTGAAATTCACTAAAAATTCTAAGTTCTGAGTAAATTCAAAAGTACATGCGGTTTGCGTATTAGTGAGGACTGTATTAGACAGCCAATATACTGTACCATGCACGAACCACCAGCAATCCCCAAAACTCCCTGGTTTGGGAATCTACGAGCCCCGATACTTACCTCCTATTTACAACTAGGGAAGTAGTGTGAGAAGTAGGCCTGACATAGAGAAAGGCAACTTCTCCAACGGCTACAGTAGCTATTAAAATTAGTCTCACTATTACCTTGCCGCTAGAATTCAATAGGGAATTTTAACCAAAACTCCCTCCAAAAGGCCCTTTTCTGTTTGAAACCGGGGTCTAGTTGTGGGTAAGTGGGGATTACATGTGTAAATAGGAGGTAAGGAGGGACAATGTAGATTGCTTGGATCCTAACAGATGGAGCTCTACTCACCTACTTTATAAATGTTTACAATAAGATGTAACTGTTAAAAATTGGCCCTTATTTCTGATGTTATTGCAAGCTAACCGGGATGTTCTGATACCACGTATGTCCTTACATAAAAATTAGGCTTTGTCTGCCATTTTTCATACTGTAAGAGTGCACCTTCATTGTATATGGCACATGCACAGTTATAGTGCCTAGCATCCATTCCACATCATTAGAGATTGAATTATATTAATGGACTAGTTGTACGTACTCAAACTCAATCTTCTACATACAGGGGTATTTGCTTGTACTAGTATTTACCACTTAGTATTAAACAAAGTAAAAGTATTATGATATTTAAGAAGAGACTTAAAACTTACCTGTTTATGCAACACTTTGACTGTGTAATGTAAGTTGTTTTGTAAAGCACTTTGAACTATGCTTCCAAGCATTTGGATTTAGCGCTACACAAGAATATTGTTATTGTTATTGTTATTGTTAATACTCATAGGGACTAGCATGGACTACTATTGATAGCATGCTAACATGATAGCATCGAGTAGCAGTATGTACTCATACTGCCACATATTTGCTTGTACTAGTGCTCATCATGGTACTGATAGCACGCTAGCATATGATAGCATGAAGCAGCAGTATATACGCATACTCACGCTGCCACATATTTGCTTGAACTAGTGCTTATGGGGACCATAGCATGGACTACTACTGATAGCATGCTACAGTAACATGGGAGCATGGAACAGGAGTATGTACTCATACTGCCACATATTTGCTTGTACTAGTGCTCATCACGGTACTAATAGCACGCTAGCATATGATAGCACGAAGCAGCAGTATGCACGCATACTCACGCTGCCACATATTTGCTTGAACTATTGCTTTTGGGGACCATAGCATGGACTACTACTGATAGCATGCTACAGTAACATGAGAGCATGGAATAGGAGTATGTACTCAAACTGCCACATATTTGCTTGTACTAGTGCTCATCACGGTACTAATAGCACGCTAGCATATAATAGCACGAAGCAGCAGTATGCACGCATACTCACGCTGCCACATATTTGCTTGAACTATTGCTTTTGGGGACCATAGCATGGACTACTACTGATAGCATGCTACAGTAACATGGGAGCATGGAATAGGAGTATGTACTCAAACTGCCACATATTTGCTTGTACTAGTGCTCATCAGGTACTGATAGCATGCTAGCATATGATAGCATGGAGTAGCAGTATTTACTCATACTGCTACATATTTGCTTGTACTAGTGCTCATCATGGTACTGATAGCATGGAGTAGCAGTATGTACCCATACTCATACTGCCACATATATTTGCTTGTACTTGTGCCCATGGGGACAAATTTGTACTCTTACAAGTACCATACTCACAGATTTTGAAAGTTTAGCATTTGTGCTAGTGCAAAGTTTGGTACTCATACTTGAGACATATTGTACTCAAACAATATCCTGAGACTGTATGACAGATGTAAACTTATCGCTGCATTTCTGATAAACGCAGCAATGGTTATTTAAGAGATATCTTTCAGTTTTCTGCTTGTAGTGGAATGTAAAGAGAAAGATGACAGGAGAAAAGACTTAAAGAAGTTATCATTTTATCTGTTTATTTTATATTTCATCAACATTTCACTAGACCCTAGATTCTCATCAGCCAGCCTGTACTGTAGGCCATTTACCACCCATGACTTGCACTAAAATGGCACAAAAGATTCCAGGAGACAGAAATTTCAGTAAGAATACAATCTGTTTTAGGAGGTCCTCTCTACCATAACCCTAAAAACTTGAGAATTCCTGCACTAGACAACAGGACTATGAAAAAAATATTAATACAATAATATCCATAAAATCAATCTCAACATTAGGGTCATTATATTTTCTTACAATTGAAATTATTGCAAATTTTGGGAGATTCAAAACAGGCACAATATTATTTGATGGTTTATTTTTTAGTCGTTTTTTGTTTTAATATTTAGACTTGTATAAAGAACATTTTGTAAAATGGAACACTTCAGCCCTGATGGACTTCAATTCAAGAATATCACCATAACAGTACTGTGACTGCCACTATGGAATTGTAATGCTTGAACATAAGGAAAAATACAATACTGTATTCAAAAACTTGTGCAAACATACAAAGAAATACGGTAGCTTTGCCTCTTGAGTGTTCAAACTGAAACATGTGGGTTGATTTCTTGTCAAGATGTTTTGGTAAACACTTTCTGATATGAAACTATTCCAATCAAGTGGCCACGCAATACCTCTTGTTTACAAGTACTTTATATTAGTTTAGTGAAGTGAGGGTATGTGGAAGCCACTTGGGTTTATCGAGTACCCTAAACCAAGGTGACATGGATGCACACTAGTATTAATATCGAATGAGTAGTGTTCTGAGAGGAACAAAGCAGAGGTGTTAAAATTTCTCCAAATCTTGCTCCCAGGACTACCATTTGAAATTTCCATCTGATGGAAAGGAGAGCATCCCCAGTCTGTACAGTAGCTACTTTCCCATAAACTGGGAAAGGGTGGGTGGAGGACTTTGCTCTGCATTGCATGGTCACAGATGGCAGATACCATAGACCATTTACAACTTTAAAGATAGTTTCACCCTCATGTATCCCAAGACGGGGGTAAAACATGATGTAACAAACACAGGGCAGTATTAATAAGAAATAACACACACCCCTTCCATCAAATCCCCCTCCCCCTCCCCCAAATTTGCACACAAAATTACAAAATGCATTCACTATTGGATTTGTGTTACAAATCATACCTTCCAAAACATGATTTACATATATAGAGGTTCTTCATGTGACGTCATTGCGTTTTAGTTTGGCATACTAGCCGTCACTGAACATGAGCAGAAGGTGTGTTATGGATACGCACACACGATATGGCCTCAGTTACAATTGTTGTGCAATGGATGCCTGGCTGTCAAAATGGAGAGACACGCAGTGCAGTGACGTCGGTGAAGAACCTCTATACTCAATGATAGACAATTACAAATAAGGTAGCTAGGTTACTTACTTTTCAAGACAAAGGGCTCTCACAGGAAGAAATTAGTTCACTGTCTAGTAGCTTACGAATTATTTGCTCACCCAAACTTTCCATTTTTTGAGTGATGCCACATTCATACCTCGTATTACTTTTGGGAAGAAAAGCAAATGCCAGAGTATACTGTTGTGACCGAATGGTTTATAATACAGTACATATTTTCTGTCCCATACTGATGTGCTATGTATATGCACACACAATATTTCCCTTTCAACATCAACAACCTTTGTCATCTTCAGTAAATATTTTGCTCATATTTACAAGAACACTTTGCTGTCATTTTATGATAACAAAAAGGTTATTTTTTTGCAACCTTTTTGCTCATATTACCAACTTCACGGTAGTCTTAAAGTACATACATGTACACACACTTACCATATAGGTTAAGTTGAATGGATATAAAACCATTTTGCTAATATTTATGAGTACAAAACAAATTTGCCATAACCTTGTGCTCGTATGGGGTGTATATGAGCCCACACATAACACTTGACATTTGGTAAATATTCTGCCATTCTGCCATTCTAACTTGCATGCTGAGTGACACTAACTGCAAGTCACAAGCCCAAACTTTCAGTTTAATTACAAGTCGTGCTGCTTGCACTTTTTTCTTTGGTAACTTACTGGCTGTTTTTTTATTGCCTGGAACTGTTGAGCCTTATTTCACTCTTTTTAAATTAATGAATTGAATTAGAAGTTATTGCCATGAGGGGGAAAATGTTGGGTAGCTGGGAGGCTCCCTCCCTGGAAATGTGGGTACCTGGAGGGAAATTTTGGCAATTGGTCCCCTCATTCAGGCTGAGGAGTACTTGCTATTTTTTAAGACAAACTTGTAACATTTCTGGAATAAAATTTCTGGCAAACATGCTCAGCTATGCCTGACACCCCCCCTTCTTCACTGACAGTAGTCCCATATATGCAAATGTTTACTTAATATTCAATTCTACCTCAGTATTGTATGGTACTGTAAACAACACTGCCCTCACCCCAGTACGTCATATCTTTAAATGTATGGAGACTGTAATTTGATTTCCACAGTCAACAGCACATAAACCTGGACCAAATTATGGATGATAAAAGTTAAAAATCTGCTGTTATCAGTCATTTCCTTATTTAACCATAAAGAAAATAACAACCTAGTACTGAGTTACTCAACATTTTTCGCCTTCAGGAAGGACCATCCTCCCTGATGAAAAAGTTTTTTGATCAACGCACATACCACTTTTGCTAAATATCTCCAGGATTCAACTTAACAATTGTTACTTGGGGCAAGGGGACAGCTACCTGGAGCAGACTCTGTCTGATCAGCTCCTCAGCTTCCCAAACCACCGTCCGCCAAAGCGAAGAGGACTGCGTCTAATTTTAGGCGCAAACTTCATTACCATAATATGACTTATTCATGTACTCTCTCATTAGTGAGTGTGTGTAATCCTGCAGTCGTAAACTGAAAGCCTAGACTGAAACCTGAGAGGTCCTATCATTACTGTGTTGCATACCACCTGTGCAGTGGGTACTACCAGGGTTAGTTAGTTAGATGAGGTGTAACATCCCAGTTTCCGACCAATTGGTTCAAGTCGAGATGACCACAGCCTTTTTTCCAGTTGTGGCTCACTGGCTTATTTTCCCTACTCCACTGCTTATGCTGAGCACCAAGCACAAAGGCAGTAGGTTCCATTTTTAAAGTCTTTGGTATGACCCGGCCAGGATTTGAACCCTTGACCTTCCAGCTGCAAGTCGGATGCTCTAACCACTTGGCCACTGCAGTCGGTGTAGGCACTACCAGGGAGTGGGTGTTACAATGACATACCAACTCTGTGGGTGGCATAGGCTACTGCAAGATTTAAAGGGGACCATATGTTGCCTTCTTGTAAATATTCACTAGCATTCAACCAGTCTTGAGGCCGCATATTTCTATGAATATCCAAAAGAATTTGTTCGGTGTTCATTTTTGCAGGCTGTAGGGATATGACTGAACAAGGAATATGCCGTACAGCCTGCTACGTAGGCAAGGGGACAGCAAGTCACTGCTTACCAGACTTTCACACTGATATATGTACTGTACACATTTACCATCATAAACTGATTTCAAGCAAACATTTTACACATAACGTGAACCTTATTACAGACCTAGCTTATGACTTCACAGGGCAGAAAGTGCTCCTTGTTTGGAGGCAAGCACACACTGTATTGTAAGTTACATCAACAAATGCAGACAGCTGATTTGTCAACCATTCCCAACATGTGAAAGTACGTGTGCTAAGTCTACTGCATGCATGCAGTGTGTTTCATTGTTTTGCCTCCGAAATGGCGTCACGTGACGTCAATGCATAAAGTCTATATTACAGACACACTGATGAAATAGGAACATCTACAGCATGTATGCAATCCTCTTTACTAAATATCAAAGACCTAGATACCAAGCCAGATAAATACATTTTATGGTCATAAACCTATTAAACAGAAAAAATACATACATGTCCTTGTTTCTTTGAGGGTAGATGGCACTTTCTTTGACTCTAAAAACCTTCGAACTATCAGTGGATATATTCCACATATTTCAACAAAAACAGCAAAAGACTACAAATGTCAAGTTGAACATAAGACTAAGCCAAATCTCTTGCATAGTCAAACAGAATGCAATATTCACCCATTTCGGAGACTTGACATTCAAACAATATCGTTACATGAATAATGACATGGTGTACAAACGTAGTCGTAATGGCACCACCACCAGCGTTTAACCTACATACATCCTAAATTACCTGCTGACAGCATTACCGAGCAGCCGCAGTGGCTCAGTTAGACTCTCAAGCTTCTGACATGATAATGTGATAATGTTAGAGAATTTAGAGTAATTCTGTAAAAGTTGAATGATGAGGAATCTCCAATTCACGTTGTACACAAAGAAATGAATGCCAACACAATTAATATAGAAATGGCATAGCCTACGACTGAACTGCGCTTTGCGAGCTTAAAAATGTTTCATCTGATAATAGTCCTCAAAGGTCGGGAAATGGGTCTTTGCAATTCATGCAAAACTTCAAAAATTACATCTTATTTGGATGGTTTTCGTATTTCGACAAACATTTTGGACGATAAATAAAGTATAGGCATAATGTCATTTGTGCATACGAAAAAGGAAATGCTTTGAATTTATGATCCATTCTTTCATATACTCAGTTGCCAATGCAATGGTATTTTCTCACATGGATTAATGGTCCCATTGTAAATTTCCCTGATTCAACTACTGTATAGCGAAAAATTTCAGCGAGGCTAATTTTTGGCAAACCTGTACCTTGTTCACATATTTGTGGAATGAAAAATTCGCTACTGAAGGCAACCAACAAAGTCTTGTACAAACTAACGAAAGTACTTTCGCGGGTCTTAAATTACGGATTAGATACTTGGTCGCGAAAAGCGCGAAAATTTAACCCCCGTGCCAATTTCCCACTATACAGTATCCAGCCTCTGCAAAGGATTCAAAGTCTCACTGCCAAAGTCATTCTAGGCAGGTCAAAATTTGACAGTGCTAGGGGGAAGGAGGAAAAACCTCACACAACCCAATTTGGGGCCCTGAGAAAATATGGGAGAAAACCCTTAAAGCCCGAACTTGCAAAGCCAACTAAAACTAAAAGCCCCCAGGCAAGGCAAATGGCAGACAACAGTAGGCTACTAAGCCTAACCAAGTAAAGGGAGAAGCTAGCGAAACCAGGGAGGAGGAAAAACCTAGAAACGTCAAAAAACCTAGAAAATCCAATTTACACTCATCAAACTTCCATAAGTCTTCGGGCGGCAGCTTCTAGATCCCAAGGGAGTAGAAGAAGAAGACTCCGGGCTACCAGGCTGGAAGAAAAATATCGCAAAAAGTAGAGCAAATTTGAGAACGAAGTGAACCATTCCACTGGCGATGAAACAAGGGCGAGTTAGGTTGGTTTGCTGCAAGAGGCAATACAGCGCCACCACGCTAGGGAATTTCATCGCCAGCGATCTTTCCGCAGTAGATGGACTGTCCAATAGTAGTAATAGGGGAGGTAAGTAGGAGCGTAATAGATTTTGACAGTGCTAAAGAAGCCTTGAGAGACTTGCATATCCTACCTGTCCGAGCCTGTGCTGAATATAAGATTCTGCTACTTGTACTTAAATGCCTACACAACCTGGCTCCTGCATACTTGCTTGAATTCTTGGTCTGCAAATCCTCTAAACATTTCACCATATCTCCACAAGGCATACTTCTTGAAGTTCCCTCCACCAGTTGCAACAGACTGTGATATGCTCTCCCGGTCAACATTAGGCAGCTGCAGACATTACAGTTCTTTAAGGTTGCTATATAGATGTATCTTTTTTAAGAAAGTGTTTGACTGGCTTTTGTGTTTCTTTGTACAGTGCCTTTGAGTGTGTTTTCACTGTATTGTGTGCTTTATCAAGTTTTCGTACCTTAACTTTACTGTACTTAAAACTGCAGCATTTTCAGCTGGTATGCAACAAATCCATGTAAAAAATGACTCTGTTAAGTTGGATGCACTACTGCTAATATCTGTTCACAAATAATTCACGAACAAAAGAGGAACAAAAACGCCAACCTACAAAAATGAATGACTCTTCAAAGCTCTTCTCTTTGTGCAGTAATCTTTCTCATGAACTGCAATGAAAAAAAAAACTGGAAAAAAATCATAAGGAGAACAAATATATTGCTTTTAGTTTCCCAATAAAGTCCAAAGCTAAAATAAATCAAAACCAACCCTTTGAAACCAGTTCCAAACATTGTACTTCTGACTCATTGCAGAAAAATTTCATCAGCTGGCTCCTAAAAGAACATATTTTACCAGTTACACTAACAGCAAAACGGCTTGATGGATTTAGTACAGTAAGTGGGATGTGATATACTATAATTTATCACTTACAGGAAACATGGCGAGAGGCTGAGCTAAGGTGACAGATACAGAAGAATACATATGACCTAACTATAAGAAAAATAACTGAAAAGATCAGGTCATGTTTGAACATCAGGGGGAAGTGGTTTGAAAATAAACACCACAGTACAGTGCTTCATTGTACATTACAGAGCTCTGTTATTTGTCATAAAAAATGCAGTTCCCAATCAAATTTAGACTGTTTGAGTTCAAACTTGTCCCTGTTCCTAAGATAAGTCATCTATCACCTATGGCTACTGTACCTTCAAGTGTTCCTTCTTTTTAAAGTGTGTACAGAATTTATCTCAGTTTCATTTGAATTGTGTTTCACAATTTCATTTTGCTGCCAGTCATCTTGAACCAGGAAGTGATTTATCATGTAAAGGATAACCTATGTTGACAGAGTCAGACACCATCAACAAAACTTACCTGGTTTGTGTAAAATCTATGAGCCCTACTTTTAATACCTCACTTGTTACTACTGCTGGAGAGCCACATCTACTGTAGAACAACCACTGGCAATGAATGAATCCCTACTTAATGTGGCTCGCCTACCTACTTATCTGAATCCTTGCCTTACGTCACCCTTGCTTCATTGCCAGCAGAATGACATGGCCAGAAAAAATGTTTACTTCCCAGGAACATAAATGCGACAAAGTCAGATTTCCTGCTAGGTATGCGGCGGAGGGGGGGGGGGGAGTCTGAGGGGGGCACATCCCCCTCAGAAGCTGAAGCTTTTTGACAAATGAAGACCAAATTGACGCGATTTGATGGCCCATCTATAGACATGACAGCAGCGGTACTAAAATAGTTTAATGTGCGTTTAATGGTTCACATATATGATGTTTTGTTGCTGGATGCGTCTCATTTCTTGTCATATCTCCCTTTCCCCTTTCGCCTTTCTTTCTTCCTCTCTCTTCATCGTTTACTGTCTGTTTTTTTTCCTTTGCATAAAAATTTCCCATGAGTAACGAAAATTTCCCAGGAACGAGGTTCCCTTGTTACCTACATTTTCCCGACATGGCAGAATGTGTACTTCACTGGCATTCAGCTCTAATTCTACTAAAAAAAAATGTTAAGGACAGGGAGTTGCTCCCTGCTACAGATATGTACACAGTTTCAAGCACAATTAATCTGGCTAGGCAATATCCCCTTTCTGTTTTCTCAAAAACATGATTAAAGTACCTTCAATCTTTTCGGACAGCACATTTTGTGGTCTTCACAACTTTCAGGATAAATTATGTAACTCACCAAACAATGTAGATCTACAACCCACCTAAGTTGTGTCACATCACACAGTTTGAGGAATGATTATTTAGCTACTGGGGCACAGTGTTGTGCTCTACACATTCATGAACCATGGTGAACACTGGTGAACACCAGTGGTTCCTATCCTATTTCAGCTCATTACCCTCTTTCACCAAATGAAGATGTGCAAAGCCCCTCACTATCTATAAAACAGTATTACTATGAATGAATAAAAGAAAAGAATACAAAAACATCTTATAAAGGTACACATACAGTACATCATTTCTACGTGTGGGCCCTGCCCAGAGTGGTCCAAAGGTGGTGAGGAGTTCCTTTTGTGATAGCAAATCAAAAACCCATGATTTTCAAAGGTGTTAAGCCTTGATCAGGGTCAGGGGTTGCAAAAAGATTTGGGAAGTGGAGCAGATACCAACTGGTTCCACAGGATTGTGAAGCATTCCCCCAAGGGCACAGTCTAGGGCCCCTGTTGGAGTCCAGAGGCAATGCCCCTATGGGGCACCAGAGAGAAAAGCCCCAGAAGTCTGGGATATGTATGAAATTTTTGGCATGAGAATGAAACATTTGACTAGATCTTATTATCTATCATCCCTTTTGATGTGCAGGGGACTTGTCTTGTGGGAAGAAAAAGGAAGAAGGGTGATAGGGGTTGCTGGGGGCTTTGAAACACTTATGCTGTCCTACAGGTGTACCAATAGATAGCCGAAATATGTGCTGGCCAAAAAATAGCATTTATTTTACTTCTTTACATTACAAAAGTCACCCACTGTATAATATTACAGTTATGTACAATTATCAATTATTTTCAGTACGTGCAGTCTATGAACAACAAGGCAAAAACTACATTCGAGGTAAAAGTGGCAGGATAATATGGAGCCAAGACAATCCTCCCCCGGCCCTCCACTCATTTTCACCCCCGCTAATGGAGGCCCAGGAAAATTTTGAAATTAAACATTAGGCAATTGCCTGGAATCTTGCAAAATTTTAAGGCAAGTCACAAACTTTGTAGTCCACCTAGGTAGGAAATCGTACTTGATATGTTGACTCCATTTTATCTCCGTTTTGTGATTATGGATAAATTAGATTGCGAAAACTATCTGGTTTATAATTTTTTGCCCGATTTGAAATTTAGTGTCTCAGTTTTTCCAACGCCACCTTGTCACTCCCAAAGTATGAACCACCCTCTGAGCTGTGAAAGTACTACCCCCAGGCCTGTTGGGAACCACTGGTTTACACTCTAAGTTCTCAAGTAGCATCCCCTCAGCCTTTGGCAGCCGCAACATGCCCATATAAATGCCCTGCAGAATATTTTCGATGCCTTAAGGTTACAATAAGAAATCAAACTATGGTAACTCACCATAAGTACTGTACAGTATTTGATTGAGTTTTGGCTACGGCAATGACCTTACAAAGAAAACTCAAGAAAAAGCAGGCCTCAGCCCAATACAGTCCAGAGAACCTCTGGTTTACTGTAATTTTAACTTTCAGATGTACATTACTATTTATTCTAAGTACATGTACTGTACAGTACCTAACTACAAGGTTCCCAAACACTTGTCCATCCAAATACACCCTGGGATAATCAAGAGATGTTCAATGATGCCCAGCTCTTGAAAGTTTACCTATGACCTCAGCCCACCAGGTAAAAAAATTCAGGTTTTCCATTGTCAGAGGGGTTCCCACTATGCATAATTTTAATTCATATAAATATGCTAACTTTTTCCAGGACTCCTCTGCAAAGTGCAAACCCCATTCTTGAGCATAGCCCCCCCCCCCAAACACTTTCATGAACCCCCTCAGCCCTAGGTTCTCTAGTAATATTCTGCAGTCCATTTGCAGCCATTGGCACTTGTAAACTAAAATGGACCACAGAGGACGCAAGGAGCCTATTACTAAAGAAAACAAACTAAAAAGTTCTGACAACTAGAACTGTTTTTCAAGTGCTCATCAAACTTGAGTGTTAGCAGCACATGGCCCTAAGCACTTGAACACAGTCCCACCTAGGGTTTCAAGGACCCCAGGTTGAAAAGCAGCACTGTACCTGCAATCTTGAAATGTACAGCAATTGACAATCTCATATTACATAAGTGCCAAAGAAATTTAAGGAAAAGTCTATCAGTATCAACATTACCCTCCTCTGTGAGATGAACCCACCTACTTCTTAAAATCATCATTTCATGCAGTTGCAAACTTTACTGACAACCTAAAACAGGTACGGACCACACACCTGTGCACCTCATTTTCTAGGATGTGTGTAAACATTCGTCAAAGGACGAATTTTAAATACTTACTTGTATGTCAAGGTTAAAAGCAAAACGGAGCACTGCTCCCCCACTCATCTAAACAACAGTCTGTGACTTTCATCACTTTGTTATGTTTCTCTTTAACCAGCCATCAAATCTGCAGGGCTCCTATTTATGGGCAATCATATGCATCAGTCTCTTCTTGCTAAAATGGGTGCACGATATAATATGTGTTGTCATGTGCTCTGAAAATGAAGCACTTGTAAGCAGTCATGATCTGAGATAAAGTAATCCTTGTAGATTGTGTTTTCAGAGGCATGCACTTTGCAACTAAAACTTTATGCTAGGTAAAAATGCATCCACCTAGACATAGGGGTGTGGCTGGAGCACATTCCTCCTAGGTATGTAATATCTTCATTTGACTCAGAGTTGTATGTATACATGAGTGTTCAAGTATTAATACTGGGCTTGACAGACTCCTATTTTTTGGAGTCGGGTACCTGCAGCTCTAATTATCCCAACTCTCTGAATCGGGGGGGGGGGGGATTTCTCCTTTCCAAAATATTGGTTCAAAGGGTGGGGGGTCTCAATAAGTTCCAACACAAAAAGTAAGTTTTGTTCCAACAGGTAATTCCCACGACTGATTTTAAAACTTGTAGGATTGCTGAGAAAAGTGCCGGAAGCTTGCAATCCTGCTGCATAATGGGAACAATGGTTGCGATTCCTACAATGACACCATAATTGACACAGTAACAAAGTAGTACTTCAGCAACTTACGTATGAATAATAGGCTTACATAGTAGACTTACACTACATGCTCTTCAAGGGTTGAGGTGCTGAACTGACAATGTGGGAGAATGGTAGGGGCCAAGTGAAGGTAAGACTTGAAAAGAAATAAAGATCAGAAGCACCAGTTGTTTTTAAAGTATACTTCATTGAAACCTGAGAAATACTTTCCCATAAATATTGAACTCCCAAACATAATCTTTGTGCTTGACAGCACTGCAAACTACATAGGAGTCACGATTGCAAGGAAAACTGAGTCGCTACTCAACTAACAGCCAGGAGTCACAACTCTGAAGTTGAGAGGGGTCCCAAGCCTGACTGATTCCCTATATACATTCCTTGGGAGCTTCCTGTAGCCTATCAAGCCTATATATATCAGCTTCTACAGCAGGTAGGTATGAAGTGTGTATTGACAAAGAAAGGTATTTTTTTTTATCTCCTCATAGTAATGGATGTAGATATTAAGAACCCAGTACTCCCTCCCACATTTTTACCATTTTGTTTTTCATCTTCTATAGATGTGTAATACTAGGCACAGGTGAGGAATTTGCGATGTTCTTGGTTACACATTTTACAACAATTATTAATTACAGAATTTGTCCCACTTAGCACCTTTATTACTACTTTTACAGTGTCAAGACTTTATTCTACATTTAGCCCCTGATTTTTTCTGTTTATTAACTTGATTGTATTATTACCTACTGTATTTATTAAATTATGTAAGGGTATTAAGTAGGAGCAAAACAGATTATTTTATCACCTGTACATCGTATTCTTTTTGATTTTATGATGACTTTTGTACTCCTTTTTTATAAACACTTGCCATTCATACTGGTTTAAATATATTAAATGAAATAAAATTGCACTTCAAAGACAGAACTTCTCTATTTGTAGCATTTTCATAGCGACTAGACTGTGTCAAATGTACAAACCAGGCATTGTTAGGGAAATGACATGTGCAGGAAGTAGGAATAACCTGTCCTTGGGTAGACGTTACAGTAATGTCACATTTTTGCAGCATGATAGCCCACCTCAAAACTACAACAAATTACTCGTCAAAGTGAAATATCTTAATTTTTAAAAATGAAATTTGAACTTCTTTTCCACATCAAATGTCAACTGATGCAGACAACATATCCAAATATCAAAATTCATACACAATTACAGTATGTAGAAAATTCTGAAATTGGTGAGACATGACTAGGCTTAACAAGGTTAGGTCCCATTGCAATTTAAACTGGCTTTTATCTAATACATGTACTGTAAGGCAAACTGTGCACTACAGTAATCTGATACTCTGGAAAAATATGAAAATAAAATTATCTCTTTGAGAGACCTGGATTTAGTTGGACCAGAAACACTGCACAGGCACATATTTAATACACTGTGTTGAAAGAACCAGAATAGCTTTTGTAGCAGTCACACTTTTGGTTTCTGGAGATTGTAAAAGGCTAAGTGTGTCAATCATGAATGACATGGGAAATGATGGTAGTGTCATTGCTCAAGGGTAGATTGTTTGGGCATTCTACATTGCACAGTAATAGCATTACTATGCACAGTAAGATGGAGATTTGCTTTTTCATACAGTTAGGATGGCAAAAATTTTTTAGGCCCAGTGCTGTACTGTATACATACAGCACAAACAAAAAGGCTGCAACTTGAACAAACAGGGACACAGTGCACATACTGTAGTAAACTGTACATAAGCCTAGCATACTTGATATACAACATACAGTGCTAGTAGCAGGTCATTAAGCACAGACAATCTTAATAGTAAAATTACTATGTGAGATAGTTTCTGTGACATATCAGGCAGATAGATAACACCCATCTTTCCCCGATAACAGCCTACATGACAAAAATTTATACAACTAGTAAATGTAATGTTCAATCTTCATGGTTTGCTCACCCCTTCCTGACTTCACAAAGAACCACACTGATGTATGGATAATTGAGCTTTGTAGGCTTCAGGCCATGTCCAACTTTGCAGGCTTTAGGTCATGTCCAGCAAATGTAGGCTCCAGGCCATGTCCAGCTTTGTAGGTTCCAGGCTATGTCCAGCTTTCAGGCTCCAGACCACATCCAGCTTTGTATGATACAGGCCATGTCCACCTCTGTACAGTAGGTTTTAGGCCATGCCCAAATTTGCAGGCTCCAGGCCAGGTCTAGCCCTGTAGGCTCCAGGCCATGTCCACGCTAGAAGGCTCCAGACCACATCTGACTTTGCCGGACTTAAACCATATCCAACTCTGAAGGCTCAAGGCCTTGCCCAGCTTTGTAGGCTTTAGGCCATGTCCAGCTTTGCAGGGTACAGGTCATGTCCAGCTTTGCAGGCTTCATGCCATGCCCAGCTTTGCAGGCCCCAGGCCTTATCCAGCTTGGAAGGCTCCACATCACATTCAGCTTTGCAGGCTTTCAGTCATGTCAAGCTTTAGAAGCTTCATGTCATGCTTTGCTGCCTTTTTTAAGGCATGTCCCGTTTTGCAGACTAACAGTCATGTTAAACTTGTCGATATAAGCCATGTCAAGCTTTGCAGGCTTAAAGGGACAACTCAGTCACCCCAAAATGAATTTTGTACCCTGCTATCCTATTCAGGCTCATTTTAGACATGTGAAATCTTTGTAACTTAATTGATAAATTCATGTTGAATATTAAACCCCTCAGTTTAGTCTGAGAACTATGTCATATTTATGGTCTGCAACTTCATGAATAATAAAGTATAAATAATAAACAAACTTATAGAGTGCTAAAATCTACTGAGTATTCAATAGCACTGTACAACCCTAGCGAAAAGCCAACTTGAAAAAATGCTCTTTCAACGAGACTTAAACTGTCTCTTGAAAGGTAAATAAAGGGAGATATGTAACATTAAGTCATGGCTTAAAACAAGTCTGGGGCAACTGCTTATTCCCTACAAGCCATTTCATGCTTTGCAGGCTTTAGGCCATATCTAGCTTTGTCGGCTAGTACTGTACCTTGCAGAACTTCTGCTTAATATTGCAGAACACTTCAAACAGAGGATTTGATTTTTCAGATCTGCCAGTATTTTGTAACTGAATCACTGCCAACAAAGAAAATGTCAAACTGCCACAAATAGCTAAGCTGGGTATAAACATAAATGCATTATTAAACTTGACATTGTACATTCATGAGTGATGATTTGGTCATATTGCATGGGGGTCTAAAGAAGGGTGAGATATTGGACATTGTCAATGGCCCCTGCAGTTGCACCAACTATATATCAACATTCTGACAAGCTATCTTCCTCACCATCTTGTCAAAATTAAATGGCCACTGGTGCTAATTCGTAATTGTAATCTTATCAGAGATACTGCAACCGATAGCTGAAGTGATACATCTCAAACTCATTCTGCTGAGCCCTGCAGAGAGCTCTTGGCCAAACTTGATTGCAAAAATAACCATTGAGATGAACCTGCCCTTGATATGGGATACATGCCCTTGGGCTCTTTGCTACACAACAACATAAATGACTGGCTGACAAAAACACTGTACTACTGTACTACCTTGTAAATTAGCTGAAGATCATACCAGCATTTTTCAAAAATTCCATCAGAAATGGCCTAGCTGAGCAGAACTTTTTGTTTCACTCTTGATCTCTAAACTTTATTTCCAGGTACTGCAGGAATATGGAACATAACCTGTTATCGAAACCAATCTCAATATTTACTGACCTTGGAAGTTCAATTCAGTGCAGGCATTATCCTCTTGCCAATAAATTTTGTACACAGTCATTTTATAATTTAAACTGTCAAGAATGAACAAACAGTTTACAAAAGAACTGGTGTAATGGAGAAAGAGGAAGGAGGGCTTTGGAGCAGGCACATAGCCACTGGGGGACACGTGCCCCCCCCCCCCTCCCCCCAAAAAAAATGTTTCAACAAAAGGTGTTGCACTGAATGAGGAAAAATTTATTATGAGACCAGCCTTTCTGGAATACAAATATAAGAAGGAAAAATGGAAAATCTTGCACCATTCTGCATCTAGTGTCCTTAAAATAGGCAAAAATTTTCAAAGGGGAGGGGGACACTCCCTCCCCTTTATCCCCCTCCCCTTGGATCCCTCCCCCAGGCCGGTGAAACTACAACATCGATGTGCCCCCCAAATTGGTTAGTCTGGCTACAGGCCTGTTCGGGAGAGGGGATGCAGCATTGCAGCCCCTACAAAAGTTTTCCATATTACAGTATATGATCCAAAGAATATGGCAAACATTATGTACAGCAGCACAGTAAGTTTGTTCCCTGATTGACATAACCTACAAATTCATATCAAAACATCAGCTCATCCCCCCAGCCCCACAAACCCCCAACAGGGATTCCGCCAGAAATGCAAAAAAGGGGGGGATTAATTGTTCCTAAACCCCTAGTCCAAATTGATGCTGTCCCTGGCTAAAGTTACAAGTGGGTTCAGGGGGACTAAAGCTTGCTTCAAGACCCCTATAAGGTGCATTTTGAAGGGTTTTAAAGGCCATTTACTTATGAAAGTCCAAACATTGCTGCAAAGGTGCCCTCTTCTTAAGTAAGAAACCAAGATATGGACAATTTTTTTAATTTTGATGGAAATGAAAAGGGGGGGATTTTACCCACCTTCTTCTGGAAAGGGGGGGACAAATCCCCCCTTTCCCCCCTTTGGCGGAAACCCTGCCCAAATACTGCTGCCTTTTATGCAACTGCACAAAAGAACAAGTTTACATCATTCCAACAGCAAAAAAAAATGCTTAAACTAATGACACTTCTACCAAACCAAGACACACTCAGAAGAATCCCTTTATTAGCATAAAATATTCATTTACATGCATTACACACTTAATTGCATGTGATGTACATACCATCAGAAAGCAACATGCTGCGAGTAATGAAAAGATGTCTATTGTCTTTCTTCAGTGCAGTATACATTTAAGTGCCCAGTTGAAGGTAACAATAATGTTAGGTAGGGAAAATAATGTAAAATTGCAAAAATACTCCCAATTTTCACTGAATGTAGAGTACTGTACTGCATTTCTACTCCGTAGTGATGTACTACTTACCTGATATTTCAGAACTCAATAGGCCTGTCAGCTGAAAACAATTTCACACTATTAGAAATGTGCTTACTGTACAAAAAATTGTGGGCTGTGGGTGCACTAACACATAGTGTCATTTCAGATGTCACAGACCCATGATGAAGAGGTTCCAAGGTCAGGAGGATGGTCATGTTAAGTCCAGGGTTCTAGCCAGGCCATTCAAACTGGGTACTGCACCCAGTTTGAATCTCACTACCAAGTTTGAAATTTTGTGCACTCTTAACTTAAATATGTAAAGTATCTGACAAAAAACATCATTCAATTGAATATTCTTTTGGAAACAACCAAAAATCATGCAACTGACCACGGACAATGCCATGTAGTTCTTGAGATATGGCCAACATCATGTGAGAATGATGCAATGTCGATTAACTCCCACCGAGTTTGACATTTTTTCCTAGCTAGAAGCCTGAAGTCTTGTTCTCCCTTTGGGGATGCAGCTCCTTTGAGGAGCAGGATTCCTCCAGGTTCGGTTTTGCCCTTCGGCTTTTCACCAGAAAGTCGAAGGGACTTTGGAAAAAAGTGTCATTTCATTTATGAGGTGGAAGATTGAGACTAGGCTACCTATAGTCATCAGACATTCAGAAAACAATTTTTAGGCCTACTGTTTTCTGAAGTACAGACCAAAAAATACCAGTTGAAAAATACCAGTTGGGAAGTGGATTTTAGTGATTTTTTACCGTATAGGGCAAATGTGGGTTCTAAAGGCCAACACTGATACTGAATACTAAATAATCCATGCTACACTACTTCTTTGTTGCACATAATGTTCAACCATTTTCTCTCCTTGACTAAACCTTTCTGCCGAGGTGATAGTACTCCAAGCCTACTGTACAAAATTATGAAGCTTGTAACAGGTAGTAGAGTCTACCAGAAAAGCAAACTTTACACATTCCCAAGTGAGGTCGGGAATCCCAACCATTCACTTAATTGACAAAGGAATGAGGTGAAGCTTGAAGAAAAGGGTTCATAATACATAAAACTCTACTAGCAATATGCTGCAAAGCCTGCCAGCAAACAAACTTTATTCTATTAAAACAGCGACTACTCCATATGCTTTGAGTATAAAATTTCAATTTGCACAAGAAGACCTCAAGTATGCTGAGAGTAGAAAAGAGTGGCAAGGGTTAACTGTCCTATAGAACACACAGCTACAGCACTGCATTCTGGGACAGTGATTTAGCCAGCTTATATCTGTGCTTCTTTTGTCGCATTGACAAAACAGGATGTCAGACAAAAGGTATTGATAAGAAGTTTCTGCACAAGTTGCATTTCAAAGTAATCACTTACAGTAATGCAATTTTTCCAAGGATTAATCAACACAAATTCTAAATTTCAATGCAATAACCAGAATGCAATGTATTCCACTCCCAGTGGCATCACCAAGGGGGAAGGGGGCCAGGGGGGAGCAAATGCCGCCAAATGAGAACTTGGGTATGAAAAAATTATATGCACAAATGCACCGTTCATTTACATTGATAAGGACACAAAGAACCAACTGTAGTTTATCAGTCAATCATGGCCATTAAAATTGCAGAAAATATTCTCAAAACTACACTTTTGGGACTAGCTTCCATGACATAATCCTGTTCAATAGATTTGCCATGCACTAGTATGGCCAAACTGCCAAGTAATATCCATGGCCAAATTGGATGAGCTTTGACTAATTTGGCCTAGATGTATTCATGCATATATGGCCAAACAGGCCAAATCTGGCTATTGAACATGACTATGTCATGGAAGTGCATGTACGTATGCACTTAAACATTTGAACTGCCTGTGCCTAGGGTAGGTTTGGGTAGGGTAGGTTTGGGTATTGTCGGACAATTGAATGACGGACATGGTCAGTCATTGTCCACAATTTCGTTGACAAACCCTGTGCATTAAGGTACCCCTCTGCGACTGACAACTTGTGAAAAATGACACACTCCTCAGTCACCAAACTGATGAACAATTTGCAATTTTGACCGACATGTCAGTCACCAAATCGACTGACAAAAGTTATGATGTAGGCCAACATGCAGAGCAATGCTGAAGGTTGACATTATTGTACAATGGGCAATAAATGACCCACAATGATTCACCCCTTGGTCAGTAAAGTGACTGACATTTGAGGTAACATGACTCACATTTTTGTCACCGATGACTGACAATATCAATTGGCACAATGATGGACATGGGAGTCACACTGACACTATCACTGATCAATGACCCACATTTGACTGACCATGCCCAAGGGTAGTGGGGTGCGTCATTCAATTGATAAGTGCATTACACTGATGCTTACCTGATACAGTATATCTATAGACACAACTATACTAATGTGCCCCTATAGGCACTGGACCTTTGCATATGACAAAACACAGCACTTTGAAAATGTCAAGTGTGTGTTGGGTATTATCGCACACAGTCGGGTATTTTCGGATGCTTTACTATGATTTCAATGTTATTAGGACTAAAGATCAAAAAATACACACCAAATACAGTAATAGAGAACTTATTTATATAATTTTTTAATGTCTTAACACAAAATTTAATCCAAACAAATTTAGTTTTAAGTTTTCTTAATAACCATTTGCTCTCATCATTCTTTTCCACTACGCATACATACAAGGCACGCATATGCATGCATACATATTAGTGTGGACATGTGTATGTAGGGTTGTACTATCCGTAAAATTTTTTATTATTTTATTATTAAGTAACACTTCTATAGCGCTCACTTCTACCAAAGAGTACTCAGCGGCGCTTTACAATCATTACAACACAGTAAGATACAAATAAAGTAAAATAAAATCCCAACCCAGACTGTAAAATTTGGCCTGTGTGCGTTCTCTGCGCAAGCCAAACTCCTGTTTTTCCCTCTGTGCATTTTGGTAGTTTTTAGTAAATCCCGCCCTTTTTTTACCCATTTAAGTTGTTCCCCGAGCAATTGTGCCGTCACTATCGTGCAAACGACAGCTAGCTGCACATAGCCTACGTACGGCACTGGTACGGCATACCACAGGAGTTCTCAGCATTATGTATTCATATACATACAGTCGACCATATTGTATAGTGTATGTATATGCTGAGAATACCTGTGGTATGCTGTACCGGCTGCACGTATGCCGCACAGGCATTCTCAGCATGGCAGGAATTAACATTTGTCATACGAGGGCACTTTTGGGGCTAGTTGATTGTTATGTGCAGTTAAAATGGTCTTCCCTAAACAAACTATATGGCCAAATTAGCCCTCGTAACCCCAGTTTTGGGGGCTATTTTGCAAGTTACAAGGGCTAACCACCCTGAGCTCTTGCTTAATTCCTGCCCTGGTTCTCAGCATTACATACTCACACATACACTATAGTGTACGTGTATGTATACGTGTAATCCCGAGAAGGCCTGTGCAGCATGTATGTGGCATACGCAAGTGCGGCCATTCTTATCTGGTGATATGCAATTGGTAGGCTTGTGCAGTGCTCCCAAAGGTTGGCATACGGGTTTTTCCCGCGCATTGTATTTCATTCCTTGTTTTCACTCCCTGCGCACAAAAAAAAAAAAATTACAGTCTGGCACCCAACTAGGACAGCACTATTTGAACTATGCTGTTACACTACATGAAGGTAATAAGATATAGCAGTCTGGTGCATACTAACATTTTTACGAACCCTTACCTTGTAGCAATCAAAGTCACTTTATTTCCCATAACATGAATTTGTCTACAAAAATTTACAGCACACCATAAAATTTTTCAAGGTTTTGCACACTTGGAAACATGCCAAGGAATTTTCAAACTGAAAATTATTGCTGCAATTAGGTTCCATTTTCTCAACAATTAGAAGGCTTCTTGTGCTACAAATGAAACTGTGTACACTTCATACACATATCTTTGAAACATCTGCCTGGTGAGTAAAAAACCTTTACACTATGTTATTCAGTAACTAGCTTATATACGACTGTCCGAGAACACCCAACATCCGAGAAGACCCAAAGTGACCCTAGGCCTAGTTCTTGTACTGTACGTGACTTTGTTCCCCAAACTAGGCCTATACTATATAGTATCCAATTTTTGACAGCATGTGAGAGTAACATGGACACAATTGCAGAATACCCGCGACACTGAAGTTCTGCTTTTTCAGGGACTATGCAGTCACTGCGCATCCCCTGACTCTGTATCATCGTAGCCTTGTAAAAGGCAACTTAAATTTGACAGCATCCTCAAAGCATCTTAAATACAAGGTGATCTTCATAGGGTTAGGGTAGATAACGGGAAGTTGCCTTCTGGTGAGGGGAATTTACTTTTCACTGCACATCCCTTTGGCTTCTCAAAAAGCAAACTGACTATTGACTGCGTATCCTCATAGCCTTTTAAATGGTAACCTAGTAAGATACCTCGATCATAGCCAAAGAATAGCAGCCTAGTGCTATAATCATAGATCAGTCATCCTCAAATGACATTGCTGTCTATAATCTGCAGTGTTTTTACTAGGGAAAAAAGTTTGCGTCCCCGGGACGCAACCACTTAAAAAAGTTTGCGTCCCAACTTAGAGAGTTTGCATCCCATTGGATTCACTGTATGACTATTGTTTGACCAAGTTGTGAGTTGCAACTTGCTTTGTAGCCTATGTCTGTACCAAACCCTGTGCAATTCACTGTAGCCTTCTTGCAGGAGCCAACTATTTTACCAGCTATAACCATCACTTAAATCAAACTATCGATGATCATCAACTTTAATGGCAAACATGAAGGTGCCTAAAACATTTGAATCAGTAGCTTAGAACTTGCATAATGAAGGACAGAGATCGGTATCGCACCATACGTACCTTTAGTTCCTGCAGACAGAAAATCTTTTATTGTAGGTACTCCGTACGATAGTTTGCTAGCAGGCCTAATCTCCCTTGAAAAATGAACGTCGAAGGACAGCTCATAAACAGCACGCAGCACGTGTGGATTGGGAACATTTGAAAACTAAGGCAGAGAAGTAGCGTGAAATACATTTCATTGCTATACAGTATCATACGCAGGTAGATATACATCAATTGGCTCCACTTTTATGTTACTAGATTTCATAGTTATCGCTTAAAGTGATATTACCTGTTCAAGAAAAGGGAAATACATACGGCCTATTATTTTTCTTTATTTGCCAATACCTCAACAACACTATTCATGGATGGAGTTGTTTATGTAGTGACTGAAAATGGTAGTGTGAATGGCAAAATATAAAGAAACAGTACCAAAACAGTCAAAATCTGCAGGCTATTTTGAAAAAAACTGTCCTCATTACAAATAGCTCAAACCACGCCTATCACAACACTATATGAATATTCAACGGATCATGCAGCTGTAGGCCTATGTACCAAAGTACTGTGCATGGGATTATATTCCCTCA
Organism: Holothuria leucospilota; assembly: GCA_029531755.1. NCBI lineage: Eukaryota > Metazoa > Echinodermata > Holothuroidea > Aspidochirotida > Holothuriidae > Holothuria > Holothuria leucospilota. Next base: position 41,510,467 of record CM055977.1, read on the forward strand.
GTTATTCATGCATTGGCTGGGTTAGATGGGATTTAACGACACATCAACACAGATGTGTTATGTAGTGTCAGTGCATTGGCTGGGAATAGAGTGATTTTGAAGGTTGTATACTGCACAGTACACATAAGTTTTTGAAAAAAAAAAAAAAGCACCTGTTTTCATCATACTACCCGTGTTAGTGAATTGCACCCCTAACAGTATTCAAGAAGACACTGGCATACTACCCTTGTAACGGTAACCAGTTACACCTCAATACACTTGCTTACTTCCCCCGCATCCCAAGTCTTTGTCCTTGAGCAGTAGGCTAGGTCTACATATCAAATAATCTACATAAACTGGACAACGATACACTGTGTCGAGTTTGTAGATGTCGATAACTATAGCAAGGGCACTAACCAGAAGATGATAGTTGAAGTCATAAAATTGTATGGCTCTATTCGATTTCCTCTGTGAGCAATGTGCTATTTCCCTCGGTCAACTTCGATTGTTGTAGATGGTTTCTCCAAGAGTTCCCACAACATGTAAAAGAATTTGTGTCTGTTGTATCAGCACTCCCTGGTTGAATCAAAGCAACTGTGTACATTTTAGCTTGGAAACGTAACAGGGAAAGAATGTCCTGGTAGTAGCTCCATGGTATGACCTTGCGACGGAAGGTAAGCATCTCAAATGTCAGACTCCAAGCTGATATCGTTGACCATCGATGATTTGAACGAATCAAGAATTGTTCAATACTATTCGTCGGAGGTATTACTTACATATTATATCAATGGCCAGTCATATGATCACTGAACGAGATCTCATACTTCAAACCACGTACATGCTTGCATCACGGAACAGTACATATATTAACGTTGTCTGTGCTAAAATGAAAGCAAGGTCTGAAAACGATTTCATTACATCGCGCTGTCTCAAAAGTGAAAAGAAAACAGTCTTACTCAAGTTACTGTACTTGTGCATGCATTGCAATGCAGTCATTGTAGGCTGTAGTTGCATGGGTTAGGTGGTAAGTTAAGTGTCAGGCAAAAGCGGTAAAAAATCTTGCGTCCCCCGGACACAGTGCAGAAGCACATTTAGCGTCCCCACAAAATTTCTTGCGTCCCAGATGCTAAATCCTGCGTTCGTAAAAATGCTGCTCTGTAGCCTTATGTTTTCCCAAAGAGAGACACGGTTTGAAAGTTCTGAATCCTGAATGCGTATCACCATAGCCCTTGTGAAAGACAACCTTAATTTTGAATGCCTAACCTCAAAGCCTCTCAAAGAAAAGTGGGTTAAGTTGATCTTTATAATCATAGGCTAGGTAACAGGAAGTTAACATTGCCTCAGAATACTGAGTAGGTATCCCCGTAGCCTCAGTGAGGGGAATTGACTTTTTATATCCCTTTGGCTTCTCACAATACAAATTGACTACTGACTGCATATCCTCACAGCCTCTTATAAAATAAAACCTAGCAAGATAATGTATCTCAATCATAGCCATAGAGTAGTGGTGCAATAATCATACAAGAGTAGCTATCAAATTACATTTGTTGCTTAGGCCTCGACTCTGTAGCCTTACGTCTTCCCAAAACAGCTTCTGTGTGCGGGGTATTCTGCAAATTTTACCAATTAGGCCTAGGCCGCAACACGCGTCAGTGCCATTGCTACAGTGACTGTTGCTAAATGGGGTCCGTTAGTTTCCGCCCGTTACTTTCCGCCCCTAAAAATTAAGGGCGGAAATAACGTTTAAAGGGCGGAAACATAAAGTGTAACATTAAAATGAATTTACAATTGTTTCTATTTCTTTTACAGTTTAGAGGACCAATTTCAAGGAGATGTGGAATCTTTATCGGGAATCTCGTTAGGAAGAGTGGATTGTGTACAGTATTACTCTGGAGTGGATAAAAGAACTGTAACGAGTATGCTACTCGGGCAAAGGCTAGCTCTGCATGGCAGTACGTACAGACGTACTTAGAGCTTGTGCCAGGTTGCTCGGCAATATGGACGCCAGCATGGACGTGTAGCTACACACTACAGAAGTTGATAAATTACTGGCAAGTAATTAGCAGGAACTAACTCCTCGCCTGTCCCTACGGGGAGAAAAGAGGGCATGGGCAGGGCCTTGGGGGCAGTTCCCAAGTGTGCTCAACCATGTTTTTTCACAGATCATATTGTATATCCAATCATCTATATATTTTATGCAACATAACACAGTTTCACTTGTTCAAGGTAATAATTCTTCAATAGCGCCCTCACTCGATGTTTTCACATTTTAAAGCTTGTCGTGTATGCTTTGCTGAACAACAGTACAACAACTTTTACCATCAATATCACAACCGTTACTTCATTATTTGGACCATATTCGACCTAACTTGTGTTTATTTGGTCTCCAATTCCCACAGGTATTCTCACTTCATTTCGTTACTTTCCGCCCCTAAAACCGGTATTTTCCGCCCTCAAAAATCAAGGGCGGAAAACAACATTTTGTAGGGGCGGAAACTAACTGAATTCTTGCTAAATACATGCATGCCCATGTATGAAACTGACCATAGCATTTGCCTAGGCCTATGCCACAATTGTACAAGACTGCATTCTGATTGAACATAACGCCTAGGGCGAAATGATGCGAACTTAATCCTAGCAACAAGGTTTCACAGCTCTTTAGAATTTTGAAAAAAAAAACAAAACAGGATCGCTTGTAAAAATCATTCCATTTGCTCATGTTTAGGAGTAGGCCTATCCAAGTAGGACAGTAATGCAAGGAAAAAAATGAAGACTTCTTGAACATAAAGGATCCATATGAATCAATGGTTGATCATTGAGGAGTGGGCCTGTTTGTACCTCTTTGCAAAATAGGAGTCAAAGTTTTTTTTTTTTTTTTTTTTTTTTTTTTAAGAAAGAAAAGGTAGGCCTAGCCTAGGGTACCTAGGCCTAGTTCTCACGTACACTTTGTTCCCTGAACTAGGCCTAGGCTATTGCAACACAAATTTTTGACCGCATATTACTGTGAGAGTAATATCGTGTGCGTGCGTTGCTGCAGTGATTGTTGCTATATACGCGTATGCGCGTGTATGAACGTAACTATAGCTATGGACTATGTCACAATTGAACAGCAGTGCGTGCTATTTAGCATACAATAGCGTGAACGTCCTAAGTTGCACGATTTAGCAGTTTCATAGAATGTTTAAAAAACAAAACAGGAACGTTTGTGTAAATCAAAATTTTTGGTCCCTTTTTGGACACTAAGTGCAAATAATCTTAGAATGAAGGGTGTTAAACATATAAGGCCCTGTAGAGGTCAATTATGTAGGAGTATACGTGAATTTGAGAAAGATCGAGACCATTCAAAATTTTTGAAGTCACGGTAGCCCAATTTTGACAATGGGTATATTGCTGACCTAGTATGGGAAGCCCCAAAGCTTCCCAAATACTAGGTCAGCAGACTGCGGACTAAGCCTAGGCATACTAGGCCCTATTTCGCAGTCGAAATGGCATGTAGGCCTATTGCTGACCTAAGCCTATTTTCAGTGGCTACCTACCATACTTACTAAGGGAAATCACAAGGCTTTCCAAATAGGTCGGCACACTGCAAACTGAGTACGGCCTACTGCAAACTGGTGCAATATGCAAACTGGTGCAATAATACCGGCTTGACTGTATTTTGACTTAGGCCTAACGTTAGGCTAGAACCCATTAACTTACCCGGTGACTGTAAAAGTTTATCCACCTGGCAGTAATTTAGAATTTCACATGAAAAGTCACTCCATCGAAATCGAAATTGCTCACTTTCTTTTCTGCAACTCTGCTGGTACAGTGATACTAAGTTAAGTATTCTGTAGATTTTACACAATTGCAGTACGCTTGTTTGCAATCCTGCAATGTCTATGCTAGGATTAGCAATGATAACTGCACTAACGTAAATAGCTGTCAATGCCTTCTGCTGTAGCTTTACACACACATATGTACGACATACTGTTAAGTGTTTACCAACTGTACGTTTTGAGGAAGAGAAACAACTTCGCGTAGGAAAGATGGCGCTATAACTGATTCTGAAGAGCCATGCCAATCTGGCACACTTTCACCGGCGAAGAGAAGGTTAACTTGTTTCCAGTTCTTTCCCGGGGTCCGCATAACAAGGTTATCGAAAGTTCAAAATCTGGGGTTTGAGAGTGATGCATGGCCCGGAACTGCATCCCCCAAAATTTCTAGATATTTGTTAAAAGGTGTGTGGGTGTTAATTCATATAGGCGAAATAAAAAAGCAGAAAGTAAAATTTGCCTCTCCTGCTTTCGGCAAATAGTGGCATTTTTAGGAACATCTTACAGTTTTCAAATATATATTCTGAAAGCAAATTTACCTTGGAAATGAATTCACAATTTCCGGCTTTTACTTCAAGATCTTCATCAGTTTCATTATTACTACTCCAAAAAGTATTGAATGGTTGTTGGGGTGGGGGTGCTATAGCACAAAAACTTCTCGAAGTTCTGTTTAATTTCCACAATTTTGCAAGTATTCTGTCTCTTAAGAATTCAATCAGTGACGCCGTAGGAACAAGGGTAGCGCCAGAAGTTTCCAGACAGGAGGGGGAAGCTCCAGAGGGAGGGGGAGCAACTCAAATCCTTAACAAAGACGACTGGTCCCCGGAAGGACGGCCTAGCCATATTTTTTTCTAATTGAAGAGAGAGAATGTTAGCTAATGCATAGCAGAACAGTGTTTATTCTTTGTTACTGCAAAATCTTTCTAATTTAGGCACTTTTATGCTCGCTACGTGCCCTAAAATTACTACGTTTCCAAAACTGCTCACCCACGTGATCTTTTGGTCCTTTCTCCTCCCAGCAACCCCTTTTCCTATTCAAAACCATTATGCTGTTCTGACACGACCCATTGTTAAAGTTTAATACCGAAGTCCTACTATGTTTCCAGATGTTGGATGTGTTACTTGAAAACGTAAACCTTCATTCTAATGTTACTAATTTCGTATAGACCGCCAGAGGTCTCGGACCTCTCGGACCATAAAAATGGTTGTCCTTTGGCTACCCCAGGGACCCTTCAACAGGCTTTTGGAACCCACTGTAACAGGTGGTGAACTTGGTAATACAAACAACACTTTGACCGTTTCCCTCGTTCGGAAAATGCGCGGGCTTCATTTCACCTTTCAGACCCAGCAGCCGACCATTGCTGCCTTGAACCCCTAATCGAAACAAAAGTCTTAGTGTCCTACGGCCCTATACCAGTGGCGTATCAACGTTGTTGTACCCGGGCCTTTAATTACTACCAGTAGAATGTTGGCCCCTTCCTAAAAAATTACAGCTTGCTCTATGACAACAATTTTGGGACTGCAGGTCCATGCATAAAAGTGATTTATGTGGCAATTGCTCTTTGGAGAAAAGAAAGACGAACTGAAGCTGCCGCCATCTACAGTCCCAAATTTCATCGAGTGGACCAAGGGGCTTCTTGCATAATGGAATTTATAATCAGTTATGATGATCCTCATATAGAGCCTTCTTGAGATAACCTCCCTCACATGCATGGGCATCTGGAAGGGAGGCAAGGGGCACAAGGGGGCACTTGCCCCCCTGGAAAATCAAAAACTTGAAAAAAACTTTAAGAAAAAATAACATCAACTTTTTTGTATGATATCGCTAGAAAATTTCCAGAACATGAGCTTTCAAAATAGAAAATGATTAGATGCATCTCACAAGGCCTGGAAAGTGCCATTTTTAGCGATCTGGGAGTCATTTCGGCCAAACTTTTCTTGGCGCTTTGCCCAAACTATGATGGTGCTACGCTTAGATAGTTTACGTACACTCCTACAGGTTTCGCCCCATGGCAAATTCCTGGCTGCACCCCTGTAAAAGGTGATAACATTTAGCAATTAAGCTCTTTTATGGGAGTAAAAATTTCCCCTGATTTGATCAATTAAAAGTCCCCCCCCCCCCAAATTTTTTTAAGGACGCCATGATGCTCACATGCTATGTCCACACCCCGTTCACACCTATATTAATCCGACTGTTACTACAGTAGACATGCCAGTGATGCAGAATTAATTCTCGATTTGTGTGTGTGTGTGCACAAACTTTGCATTCAGATTGAGGACCTAAGCAATGGATTTCAGGTCCTTAGAAGGAAATACAATAGATTTCTCATGTCCTCAGAAGTTTAACAATAGCCTGAGTCTATTGTTAAAGTTAGGGTTAAGGAAGCAAGCAATAGAGAAAACAATGAGGTCCTCAAACTGAATGCAAAACACAACTGTATGTGTGTGTGTACAACTTACTTATTAGAATTGTAGTGCCTTGCATCAAGAAGTAAAGGGGGAATAGACGAATTGGGATATTAGATTTTGCTGTACCATGTAGTACCGGTACAGCCGATCAAGTCCACGGACATTTTCGCACAGATACGAAGGCTTCGAGCGACTGTTGCTTTGTCTTCCACAATTTACCGTCATTCTGTCCAACCTTTTCGGTCCACGATAAGGAGATTAACTTATAAGAGAACTTTTCCGATAAAGAAAATTTTCTTTAACCCGTGGCTGATTTCTAGAGAACCATAGTTTTAACTTCGAAAATTGTGCTTGATTATACGAAATATCTGTCTTGAACATGCAGTCTCGGTTGGGGTACACTTTTCTTCCCAGCATGCATTGTACATCGAAGTTTCCCAACTCGTCAATTTACTTTGACATGTTGAGGGCGTGTGTGTAAAACCACTATTTACTGCCCTGAACCTGAGACCTTTCCCTCTGAATCTCAATGTGTCTCTCTAGTCTAGTATTTTTTATTATAATGAAACAAAACCTAAATCCATTTTGTGGTGCTGTTCTTTAATTTACATAGGTAAGATTACATTGGTAACCCTTTCCAACCCAGCCCTTAGAGATTTTGTGGTACATATGCCTCCCATTAAGTGCCTGTAGAGCTGGCTGTGCAGTCCCTCATTTAGCCTGTGTGAGATAAGATTCTCTAAGTTGGATTTACGAAGCCAGGAATAAGTGAGTACGCTAACTTTTTTCCGCAGAGATCTCTTCCCCTGGCTTGACGCCCTCAAATGAATAAGTGTCCTCGTCAATTTGATTGATGATTTCCCATTGCTCTGTAACCATGGCAACTACACTTAAAGTTAAGCCAAATAAATTAATGCAAGATAAAACGGCTGTTTCTAAATTATAGTACAATTTTTATTTTCTAATCTTGGATCAATTAGTGAATTTTATGAAAGATTTGGCTATTCAAATAAGGCATTGTTCAGATGAAACTTTCAACTTTGTTTTGACTTAGCTTTTAACTCTGGAACGAAATTATCTCAAATTTATAAATCATTTTTATAGACGTTTTATTTTTCAGTTGCAAACGACTTTCGTCACAAGTAACAAGATTCTAAAAGACAACGTACAACACTGAAAGACCCTTGTAACCTAGTGCCCATAAAACTAAACGATATTAAATAACAATACTCCCTATCTACACTAACCTGCTAACACACCCCGGTTGTAGTTAACCCGTATTGCACCCGGATCGTGGTCACGGACAGTGGCGTAGCCAGGATATTTTGAGCAGGGGGGCACTGGGGTCTCACGAACCTTTCCTGGGAGGGCACAATTTCTGAATTCTCTACCTCTCTATAGGACAAATATGTATAAAAATGTACATTCCAAAATTTTCCGTCGGGAGGGACACCTGGGGTGACACGGCTTTGTCGTGGGGGCACGTGCCCCCTCATGCCCTCCTTAGCTACGCCACTGGTCACGGACTATCTAATGACATTCTGGTTTAACTTTACATTACTAAGGGATCCAGTTTAATTGAACTACTAAAATATTGATTTTGACCACTAACTTTCCACTTGTCGTTCGTTAAGTAGGAAGATATACATTTATTGACGAGCATTTCCTCTTTTTATAAGTAGAAATCGTTGTATAATTCGTAAAGACCTGTTTTAATTTATTCAGGCCGCTGTTCTTCGGAAGATTCACATAATTAAACAATCTTATACTACCATCCTGATGTGTTATAAGAGCGACGGTAATAAAAGTAAATCGATAACGAAGATGGACATCCATAATCTTTTAAAAAGGCAATTTACAACTTCATTCATAAACTTAAAGAAATTAGTAGAATTACGTTGTTAACAATTAAATTTGTACGAAAAAAGATACTTTTTTATAATTACAAATAATTGATGTCGTTTGATAAGTCATAAATTTTTGAATTCCTTCATCAGACCTTATCTGATCTATCAAATTTTCAACGGAAAGACTGCTATCACTGGTGAGGCTGTTGAGGGTGTACTGGCTATTTTTCTAATGGTTGAGTCCATTTTGTACAACCAAGGAGTTGCTATTTGTCAAATAGCAACTACCTGGTTCGATAGCCAGAGAATATTACCCGAGTTTCCAGTAATCTGCCCGAGAAGGGGAGGGGGTCGCATCCCTCAGCCCCTGGTTCGTGCGCGTATGGCTGATAAAGCATTAACAATCTGGTTTTTGTCATACAACTGTGGCTATGATACCCGTTACAAATATTCCACCAAAAACAGTACTGCATGCAGTGAATCTGTCTTTAAATTTCCAAGGTTATACATGTATACTTATGTACAGGGCCATCTACAGCCTCACTGGGACCCTAGGACACTCAGTGACAGCCCTGGTCCCTTTCGGAACCGTAGTCATGAGGGAAATTCTGGGTGGAATGTCCTCAATTTCTTCACATCTATGATTTCAGTGACAGACGCTGATGAGGGAATCCATGAATCTGCCCCATCACCAACATACACCCTCCTTCCCCAACATAACTACTCTCTATCTATACCGATGACCACAGACCTACCCCCTTGTATAGAGAAGACACTGAGTGTTACCGTTTTGCCATGTTTATGCAAATCGATTGGTAGCGCCCCTTGTTTTGACTTGGGCCCAGGGCGGCATTCCAAGGTATCACACGACATTGTCCCGTTCGTGGTCCTGGTTATCTACTTCCAGCAAACCATTGCATCAACTTAAATTTTCAATTTTTGCTTTATTCATGATGATAACATTTCTCCATGGAAACGTTGCTACATGTCTCTTCTTCATGGCTTATCATTGGCTGTTTTGCTCTGACGTCATCGCCCACTGAACTTCTCTTTCCTCTTAAACTTCCCACAACGATCCTGCGTCGCTGGCTGAGCCCCAGTTTCCTTCTAATTTCCTCCCTCCGTGTGCGGTAATCAGCCAGTTTCGCCTGGTCCCTCTCGTGGTTCTCCTTTCTCCATTTAATGCGACGATTTTGAAACCAAACTTTGACCTGAAAATGATAAATTCATGTAAACCATAAAAATAAGGCAAAGATATGTGAATTACATTTGTTAAGTGGGTTGCACTTCAAATTCAAGATTTCTGTGTAGCAATATCAGTAACAATAGCAGTAGCAATCAATAGCGATAGTAGTAGCGATGACAAAAGCAAGAGCAGGCCCGATATAGCGATAGCGATAGTGATAACCATAGCGATAGCCATAGCTATATAGACAGTGACTGCGATATTGATTATTAAGAGTGATAACGAGATAGTAACAGTAATAATAACAATAACAGCCTTATAGCCATAGAAATAGTTGAAGAGACATAGTGATATAGACCAAGGGGAATAGTGACAGAGAAAGTGGAGGTGATTCTGATAGTGATAGGAAGAGACCGAAGAGTTAAGGCCGATTCACACTTCCAAATTTTCTAGCGCTATAAATCTATAAGAAAAGTATATGTTCATCCCTTACTCTTCGGGGCCAATCACGGACATAGCTCAGAGTTCAACTTTCATAGCTTTATAGCGCTATACTGAAGTATGAACCGGCCCTAACACTGCGAGTGCGAGTCATGGAATAGTTAAAGAAAGAGTAATAGTAGGAGTAATAAGTAGCAGTAACGATGACGGTAGCGTGCAGAAATAATAACAACAGTTGAGTGAAGTATGAGTATTTGTTACATAAACATCGATGCGCAAGTTTCTTGGTAAATTCTAATTAAATCTGAAATTACGTTACCACTGTCCAATGATAACCTAAGAGAAAATGTATCGATTACGTTACTACGTGGTAGTTTCATTGCACCATGGAGCTACTACAGGAAAGTTCCATGCTTGCACTCACACTAAATGTCAAAAAACTCCTGCCACCTTTTCCAGGGCAAAAAAAGAGATAAATTAGCAAAAGAGATAAATTAGCAATAGAGATAAGACCCTTAACCAACTGAGCCAGCATTCGAACCAGCAATTCTTAGATCAAAATTGTGATGGGTAAACCATAAACCACAACACCTTCCCTGACCCTCTTCCAAGATTGAATTTGGGAGTTTCTTCCTTCTGCCCTCTTTACTGAATTTCTGTAGGGACCAAAATGTTCATTTAGGCATTCCTCCGAGCCTACCCGTCCCCTTGTCCTAGGCCCACCGCTTGGGCGTGTGGGGAGTTTCTCCCTCATAATACAAAAGGCAAATGATGGACTTCTCTGGTGGGAGACAAAACTGACAAATTTGACGTAATATAAAACCTTCAAGCTCGTAGTGAGTTCAAATCCATTAATCTTGCTCACCAAAAGGTAATACCGACTCACCTGCGCCTCGGAGAGCTGGAGGTCTGATGCCAACAAAAGTCTCTCGGCTCCAACCATGTACTGCTGATTCTTAAACTCTTTTTCCAGACGTTGCAATTGTTCGCTTGAAAATATTGTCCTTATCCTTTTCGACTTTTGATGAGCCAAGTCGAGTCTCCATGGGTCAATGGCCTGGCTAACTTTGGCATCTAAAAGTAGAACGTAAATTTTGATATTGCTATTTGTTGTTTAACATTAGAAACGCACCTTATTTCTGAATTTCCTACAGGCATGGAGGTGCTAACGTAACCTGTAGCAACAATTAACGATCCACAAAAACCAAACGATATTGTACTGGTACGAGTAACGTCTGCGCGTAGTCAGGGTATTCCCATATAGGGATCTACTTCATTTGATCTTTTCACGTCCCCTCGTACGAAGGATGATCCTCGCGTCAGAGTTACTCTCACAAGTGTGCTCCGCTGTTTAAGTATTATTTTGATCAAATAACACCCCCGCCCCCAAACTCATTAGGGGAAGCGTAGTTGCCAAAACTTATCTCGAAGTACCGGGTACGCCATGTTAATGAATTAATTAAAGGCTACAATACACAATATAAGAAAATCATGGACAAACAATAAAAAAAAAAAATAATGGGCAAACTTTTGCAGGGGTTACCGGTACTCACCATTGACAATTACAGTCGGCAAGATCCCAGTGACGGTCTAATAATTTATCTAGAGACTGTCAGAAATTTTTTCATGACAGTTTCGTCGCCATGCCATTATAAGCCATAAATTATGGCGGCAAATTTTTAGACTTTAGCAAAGAAAAATGCAGTAATTCCAAGCTAGTTAAATTACTTTAATCGCCACACATGTAACGTCCTGATGGCCAAAGTCTGAAGGTAATTTTCTAGGATTGAGATACTCTTGTAACCATCATGGCGGGACCTTTCTCATCCATGCCACTTGAGGAGGTTGCACAACGTACGCGCCGAGCCCGCGGAGCTTAAGAAATTTTTTGTTCAGCGCATAGCTACGATAAACCAACAGAAGCTCCTTGAGACAAAAGCTAATAAGAACTGCTACGCAGGCTATACGCGGAGCTGCTTCCGATTGGGAGAAGTTAAGCACCGGTAATTAAATGAAAAAGTTAAGCGATTTCGCAAGCACAAATATGGCATAAAAAGAGAGTATTTCCGACTAAAGAAAAAGGAACAACCTTTCTACCCGACACCCCAGGTGATACAGGTCAAAGTGCCCCCATACGCAGAGGGTGACTGTATTATGCCCTTTAAGGTTGGAGTTTCACGTAGAGGATAAAAATAGTGTATTATATGAGGGTTAGTCAGTCTGTACAGCTTCCGATTGGCTGATTTTACCACCAATATTCTATCGTAAAACTAAAAATGTAATACCCGCTATGCAGCAAATTTCATGAATGATAAAGTACATTTCATTTCGAATAATGACTTGTTTATTTCACAACAGGTGGTCACGTGGCACTTATTAATCGAGAACGCCGTTCCGATTTCAAATCTCAAGTAGGCTTACGGTCGTATTTTTAAAGGGCTATCCAAACACGCCCGACATAAATTCCTCAACCAATTGAAACTGCACTAGTAACGTCGGAAGGCTCAAAGAAATATTCCTACCATGCGTAAATGGTTTCCTGCATGGGAGAGCGCCACGTGTTCAGCGTCACTGAATTGGCCCAATCGATACAGTACCACGGAGTTGGTTACAAATTACCGAGTCATTTGTAACGTCTACTGAATAGCTACTGGAACGGAAATATCATATCAATTCATTTCTTTGACCCAGAATATCTTTGTTTTTCCTTCATTCGACTGGAAAAGTATTTTCCTCGCCACTGTCTGAGAGAGATTATTCTTGTAAAATGTTGTGAATCCAATTAAGATCGTAACCGGGCGCCCCCAGTCTCATTAAGCCTTCACTAACGGTTTCCTTTTCCATTGGTCGACCCATGTTAATCAGTTAGCCTGCTAATTCGAATCGATTTTTAAACCTCGAGAGTTTACAACGCTAAATGATGATTTGGTTTGTACACGCTCATCTGCTTATAGGGTTCTTTTGACTTATTACTCATTACTCCGTCTCGCGCCTAGTGAGTTTGTGGTACCCACATGCTGAGACCAAAGGCGGCCGTGACGGAATCTCAAACGGTCAGTCTGTCCCTCTGGACATCCTAAGAAAACATACATTTACTGCTTACTTACAAAGCCATGGTCAATAGATTTGGTCAGTTGAAGTTGGGCAAAAATGGCATTTTTGCCTAATTCTTAATTTGATTTCAACCAAGTTATACCGTCGACAAAGTGACGAAAATCGATTCTTGTAAATTATAGTAATCTAGAGAGAAAAGATGAAGGGCGACTCGATAATCGCCGACTTATTTGTATCTTTTTTTCTGCATAAAAATTAAATCGATTTTAGATTGCCATTATCAAACTCAAAATGCAATCTGCATTTTAGCATATGACATCCAGACGCGTTCATTGTTTCAACAGGAACAAAAGCCCCCTCATAGAGCCTATTTAGAAAAATGTTTAAATTAAGATTTTTGGCAGAAAATCGGGCCGTCTTGGCTCTTCCACCTACTCCCCAAAGCATGCTATTTGTATTCTTGTAAAAAAAGTGGATGATCCGTAAGAGACAGGCCTTAATCATTCACATACGGCGCATCGGTGTACTGAAAGCATTTGCCATAGAAATTGAAAAGCAGAGAATGACGTTCTCTTGACAAAAAGGCCTAATTGGAAAAGTTTGAAACGGGTATTTCATAATTTTCTCGATCAGTCATGCCTCTAACCCAAACCTTGCGACAGAAACATGGAAAAGAGACCGTAACCCGGACAATTCCCATCCTGAAGATTCTCCCTGGAAAACCCCCTCCCCAACCCGGAACAACTCACCCTGGACAATTTCCACTGACCAGGACAAATTTCCCAGGACAATTCCAAATTTTCTTGTGGAGGAAGGTTGTATGAGGGGTACCTGTCATAAGGGGAAATTTTCCGAGTGAAAATTGTGCTGGATGATTTGTCCGAGAGGGGGCTGTCTAGGGGAATTTTGCGGGTGGGAAGTATAGGGGGTGCCTCCCACGGTAGACACTTCTTTGCAGCTGGAAGTGAAAAAGTTCAATAGTCGATAGTGAATAATCAAAGTGTTTACTTCCATCTCCCCAGGAATGGTGAATTATATGATTTATCAAAAGAAAAATTTAAGCAAAAAATTATTTTGATTTGTTAAAAAGGAACTTAAACATTCAGGTTAACTTTGCATTCAGTTCTCATCTGTGATCCTCGAGATATTAGAAGATAGGCTACTGTTAACACATTTTCATTCCAGAGTGAACTTGAAGCAAGCACAGGTGACATCATAGCCTCACATTAATCAACTCCGATATTCAGATATCCTGCCCTATTCTTTTAACTTTACGGCTGATTTCCTTCTCCATAATCTCACGTAAATGTATGAGGGGCATAGGGACTTTCATGTATCTCATATTTTATTGATTTAATTACATCCATATTTATTTTAAGGTCAAAACAATAAACTGAAAAGCAAAGAAATCAAACCAGTGCTCATCAAATCTGAGGAGATGACGTCACGCCTGCTTGCTTAAAGTTCACTGGGGGAAATAAATGTAGTAACTTCATGTATCTTGAAAACCCCCCAAAATTTCACCTGAATTCTTCAATTTCATTACTTCCGTATATATTAAACCTAATGTTTTGCTTACAATCTTCCTTTATAAGATGGACTTATGGCCTACTTGAACTTTTTATGCAATCAAAGAGAAACTACCGTTTATGAATATTCAAAAGCTTAAAAGGAGAGACATCTGGGGACGGAGATGTTGATTCATACCCAGGTTCGAGTTGTACAAGAATATAGCCAGAGAACACATATGTGTTAATCATTAAATAATTCGTATTCATGTTTCGTTTTAACAGAAATGGTAAAATAGATTACGTAATCATTTAAGTTGTTAAGAAAAATATTTACAAACGAGTCACTAAATACCAGGATTTCATCAAACAAAGTTTTTTTAACACCAATACGTCAAATCATGTGAGTTGGTCAATTTCCCTTTTTTTCTGGCCACAGTTTAGACAGGTCAAGATTAAAATTAAAGCCGGTAAATTCACATCAACACACCAACGTCAGAAGTAAAAAGAGTATGATTCGTCACATCCTACCGAAAATGGGAGTATTTGAGAAGAGCATTATTTAAAAAGAAAAACATCTTAACAAGAAAGGCAGAAAAGGGGATAAAAGCTGGAAGGAGGCTTAACAGACCTTCCTGTCGCACCTGTCTTTTGTAAAGAAAACATGAATCTATCGATAATCGGGGCTTCTCAATCTTTAAACAGTTTGAAGTGTGACCACTCGATGATCCCTGAATGGCCCCCTTTGTACCTGGGCCCAGCCAAAATAAATCGAAAGTCGTGTTTAGTTTCCGTGCTAATTGATGGCCGTAATGACATCACTACAGGCTCTTCTCCTTCAAACAGACCCAGGTCCCACCTGTACCTGGCCAATCCACTCTCTGAATAACAAGCCGTCGCCAAATCCCTGACGATCACCGTACAAGTGGCAGGCGTTGTTACCGTCAAGTGCTTTTCTCGCCCTCTTCAAGCTAATTGAAATTAAACATCTTATTGACTAGGATGATCCGCAAACCTAAAAGTAGGCAATCTCTTTTGACAGTTTCCCTTTCAGGTTAAACTCAACCCTAAGCGGATCCTGACTGCATAGTGTGTGGCTGGGACGAAGGTAATTCTGCTGTTTTCAAGTAGGCCATATTTACTTCCTAATTGCGGAAGAAAAGGGGGGCTTTAATGAGGAGACCTAATTATGTAGTGCACACCTGTGTGGACGAAGTGGCTTATATGAGAGGTGTTAAGCTGTTAAGTGAACAATGCATTGACCTGGTGGAAAGGGCAACCAGTTTAGAAAAGAAAAAAGGAGAGACGCAGGTTATCCCTCATTTATCACCCTAACTTGTTCAAGTGCGCTTAAGGATACAGGAACCTACTTACATGGTCTTCTCTTGGCTCACAGTTGAAAAAAAGAAAGTATCGGTCTTTTATTGAGTCTAAGAATAGTTAAAATCCCGATGGGCAGTATCAGTTGAATTAAAGGATATTTGGATGTGACTATTAACTGAAAACCTCAGCGATTCTTTTTGACAAATTCGCTCCTTAATAAACCAAAATTTTTACGTACTCCAAGTCGTAGTTTGTCTTCCCTGTTTTGTAGAGTTTTTGTCCAACAATACAAATTTCAAGTGAAATTTTCAGTGTAGCATATTCCTCTTTTACTTTCCGCTCACGCTCTACCCTCTCTCCCCTATCTCTGAGCTTGTGATTTAGGCCGATCTGTAAAACGCAATAAAGTTATCAGTTTGCACTATTTTGTAGAGAGTTGAAAACAATTTTTCTTAAGTGTTCCACAAATTCGTAAACTGGCTCCTAGATATTCCAAGGGCTTTGCCTCTGGACCCAGATGAGGGTATTCAACCCTACACCACACCGGGGATTGCTCCTTGCATGGATCTTCCTTTCCCTTGAAACGGATAAAAGTTTATCAATGGGCACTTTACCTTTGGGCTCCATAACTATAGCCCAATCAACAACACTTTGCGACAGCACTGACCTCAACTTTTACACCCCCACCCACCCCCCACCCCCCCCCCCATTTGAAAAGCTTCGATTCCCTCCTCCTAAAAATTTTGTCCACAGAACTCCACTGAACAACTGCTATTTAGTACCTGTTACAAGAATATGTTGGGAATCCTCTCACAAGACATACTCTACAGATTCTAATCAATAATAGAGAGCTTAGGTTACAATATCGATGATGACAAGAATACCTTTGAGAGGCTATTGGAAAACTGTATTATAGTAAAAGAGGTAGAGGGTTACTGAGTGACAAGAGCTTCTAAAATCTTGGTCAATTAAGAGAAGGGATGAAAGAAAGAAGCTGGTCGAATAGATAAAACAGATTTTAACCGACAGGAATTGGTCAGATTTGAACTCGGTTACGCTTAATTATGTGTCACATATCTCCGTTATCGGCTTTTAACCTAGTAGGCCTATACCTCGAGTCTCCTACTACACTGCATGGCCGACAAATTATCCGGGGCAGGTGTGACTGTAGAGGACCGAAGGAACGACTGTGTTATGTTTCTCCCCAAATAGTATACATTTTTTCCTACAAAAACAAAACAAATATGCAGCGCCATGGGGAGGGGGCTGCCTCTCTTACCTATACACACAATACATGGCTGTAGAATAAAAGAGGGAGTGCCACTTACAGCAATAATTTTGTTAAATTCAGGGTTACAAACTCAGTGGCGCCCCCAGAATTTTGTGATTGGGGGCACCACAGATGACGTCGTAATGCCACCTCAGTAAAACCCCAAAGTTTGCTTAAATTGTACCCTTTTTAAGTTTTTATGCGTCTCTTCAACACACAACAGTGGAGGATCCTTCCTTTGTCACTACATAAAGGTGCCGTCCTGGGAAAGCACGTCGAGCACTTTACAACGATCGTATTTTAAGTAATTTTGAACGAAAATCTCGACGAACAGCTCCCAGCAATGGGAATGGGAGGGAGGAAGAGTATAGGTGCAGGGAGGTGATATTTGACAGGGAGACAGGAAGGTGATATTAGACCTCCCCGAAAGGTATAGTTAGAGGGCGGAGGACTAACAAACATGTGCGTTTCAGAATGCTTTTTCCTCCTAAGTGCATTAACGTTCACCATTTATACCGATAATGGCTGCCCGCAAAGCGCTCGGTAAAAAGTTTTGAAAAATGTATAACGTCAAATACGTACTTTCAACCCCCCACATCATGCTACAAATTAGAATGAAACATCCCATATTGATGCGAAGCTCCTACAGAGGTTTGGGATGTACCTCTGTTTTTTTGGAAAAGTGTTGAGATCAGAGTAGTTCCATGTATTATTACCTTAATAATGGTCATGAGATGGAGTGCAAACCGTGACGAATGCTCGCGAAGCACACCGAAATTAAGTATAATTTCCATGCTGCCATGACAAAACCTGCATTCAGACTCTGCATCGAAAAACTTTCAATTCCCCAAACAAAACCTATCAACCAATCAAAAAGCCAGTCTTTTACCTGGGGATTTGTAAAAAGCTTTCAACTTCTGCTGCTGTGCTTCTTCCGGAGTTGCTACCGGAAGATATTGATAAGAAGGACAATACGAGGTAAGGTTTGCGGGGGAAGCGCGCAAAAAAATTTGGTAGCTTGCGAAGAATTTGAGAAAATTCTGATAGACCTAGTTTGAGAACCATTAGTGATAAAAATGATTAAAATAGATCCATTACTTGGTCGAAAACACACCTCACCCTACCCCCTACAGAAACCCATAGCTTAAACGCCTTTTGGGATCATTTTAAAATTTCCGGAATTGTTTTCAGAAATCGATTTGAGGGCACGCGCCCCCCATACCCCACGGTGCCGGCGCCACTGTACAAACTTGGGGAGAATGCCGAGGACCACTGCGTTTGTGAATCAAGCCCCGGAATATAAAGAAGGAAGAAAAATTCTCACAGAGTCATTTAAAAATGTTTGAGCAAAAATAACAAAAAAGAAGACATTTTCTAAGAGCGTCAAGACAGTCAGAATAAACCTGAGAAAGCTAGCTCAGCAAAAACAATTTTGCAGACAATTTTGTCAACCACTATGGGGCATGGTGACTGGTAGAAATCCCTGAATCTGGGGAACGGCATATCATAGCGTGTATTTTTTGTTTATTTCTTTTAATATATATATATATATATATATATATATATATATATATATATATATATATATATATATATATATATATATAGATATATATATATATATATCTATATATATATATATATATATATATATATATAAGTTAAGTAAGACTCGTGGAATCAAAAGCGCACGGGACCACCGTCAATGTAAGGGAGGGGCCACTTTTATTAATTCAAACATTTCACAAGTGTCCCCGAAAATGGTATACATTTTGATCGAGAAAAAGAAATGTGTGGCAAGAATTGAGGAGGGAGGGGGTGCCTCCAACCCCAGGACATAGTTGTATGGCTGCACAATGAAAGGGGGTGCAATGTAAATCATTTTTTTAAATTGGGTTTCAGGGTCCCAGACTTGAGCGGAATGCTTTTATTTCCGAAAATTAAACCCTAGAATACAAGTACAAATAGTTTATGTTCAAAAATACCAAATTTCTCAATGTTTTCTAAGGTAATGCTCCTTCCTGCAATTTGGAACATTTTCAAGTAGACACTATATCACCAATGTTTTTAAGCAAGAAAAGCCAGCCGTAAAATAGCGTTGGCTAAACCTTCCTTACCTGTTTTATATTGTTCGGCTTGCGAATTGGTTTGGACACTGAAATTGGTCATCACATCTTCGAATCGATGTAGGTTATTCAGATGTCCTTCTTGCGATGAAATCCTGTCAATATGCGGAGAACTGAACACTGCACTTTGAATCGAGTTGAAGTTGTGTACTTGTCCACCTGTGTTGGGCCTTTTACTTTGCAAAGATGATGTTGGCGACTTCTCATTACTCCTTGACAAAATAGCTTCAATAGAAAATGACGAAGTTTTCTTGGATTTTCTAACCACTTTCAAGTTAGATGGTTTTCCATGGCTTGAAACGTCAGTTTTCCAAGCGTATTGATATAAAGGTGGATATCCAGGGAGACACACGGCTGATCTGTAAGCAGGGCAAGGATAGGGGGCAATCGGTCCGTAGAAAGCGGCTGAATGGGGTGCCACGCACATGTAATCTGGACTAACGAACATAGTGACGCAGGATTTCGAGGAGAGATTATTACCAAAAGTTCTGAGGAGAAAAAGATTGAAAACTCTCGAACAGTGGTTTTATACATACTAGAAAGTCATATTGCGGCTGCCCCTTTATAGCGGTGGGGATAGGAGGGGTGGGGGTGAACGCCTGCCCAAAGCTAGTTCAGCCTGTATACATGATAGTGTCCAAAATCAATCCAGTAATCCCTCTTACACAGTTTACTTAATTAAATTTGAAAATTGGATACACTGCTAGCGAAAACCTTCCTAAACTATTTAAGCAATATTGTATACTTCAGCACTGTATCGTAACAAATAATGCGAGAAGTTTATGGGGGGGAGGGGTTGGGTTGGGTTGGGGTGACAGTGCAAAAATACAGGAAAAAGTGACATTGAAACTATTGGTACAAAACTGTTGAGATAAGGTAAAATGTCATGACACCAATTTGAATTAAAATACCACCTTTTCAATTTATTTGTTTTTTTTTAATGATTTTTATTTCATTTTATTTATTTTTCTCTTCTCTAAGTAACAAGTTCAATTTAATTTTGCAATTATACATATATATATATATATATATATATATATATATATATATATATATATATATATATATATATATATATATATATATAATATATATATATGTATATATATATATATATATGTATATATATATATATATATATATATATATATATATATATATATATATATATATATATATATATATATATACCCAAATATACCCAAAAAGTGTAAAAAATATAACAATCAGTGAAAGGAAAAAACACAACTACACTGTGACGAAAGATGTAGTCAACGTTAAATAAGAAACGATTAAATCATGTGCCAATATTTCTGTTATTGATTCAAGCAAGATAAAAACTCGATTTAATGCCTTTAACATGTGATATTATTCATAGACGTAAAAAGCTGTTTTCGACTGGGGGATGAACGTTGTTTCGGACCACCATCCTGTGGGAGCGGTCTAAGGGGAGCCTCCGGGGGTGTCTCTCTCCGGTTTGGAAATTTTTGAATATATGAGGGCCTTTAGATGAAATTTGGTGCAACATATTGGGCAAATGATAAAGAAAATTAGTACAAATTGTTTACATTTTTTAGAGGGAACAAATAAGGGGTTTTCGTCCTTGCACTGAAGGAAGCATACTTCCGCCCCACCACATTTTTACTGGGAGACCCTAGCCTCCACCCTGCTTTCTACACTATGCATTCTCTGAAAACACTATCAAAATTCTTGTGGGGGGGATACAAAAGAAGATTTGAAGATTTAGCTGCTATTTCAAAATAAGGATGGCCGACTCTTTTGTACTTCATACAAAATATTCAGGAAAAAATAATAAATACGACTAACATTGACGTAAGTGAAAGTAATTTTTAAGGAAAATCATTTACTTCGTTGTTTCTCTTTACCGAAGACGGACTAGATAACCAATATTTTGGTGCTTAAAATTACTTGAAGATTCCCTGATTATTGCTATTTTGTACTTATACTGTGCGATGAATCTTTGTCTCCCAAAAATTACGCAATGAATATATTGCCAATTCTAAAGTTAATGAAATATTGTCTGAAAGAGACTTCACTGGATTTAAATTTATCGGTACAAGTTTATCTAGAATTCCAAAAATATATATTATTTTTGCACATAGCCTACTTTTAATTCAAAAAGAGTCATTTCATTTCAATCTGTTTTGTAAGAAAAATTAGCATATCAATAATTTGGTAAAATAACTTAAAAAATACTCCAGTTTTTTTCGGACCAAAAATTTGCTGATATTAAATGGATTTACACAGTTTCTTGTCTTACCTTTATACCGGGGTTTATTTGTTTCAAAATAATAGTGAATCTTTCGTGTCTTCGCCTTGTGTTGGAAACTGGGGTGTTCTTCCTTTATCTGACCGCTTCCAAATAAAGTGGGCTAAGGTCGGTGTGATCTCTTGAGTGGCACTTAGCTAAACTGACGTTCACAGGAAATTTACGATGTGAGTGTTAAAAAGCTTCTCTTTAATCCAGTCTTTCATTAATTCGCTCACGATTGGGTGAGTGACAGGCAGTTTAGATCAAAGGCAGAACAATTGAGATTGAACAGTAACGTAACGACAATGGATATCATTCTTTCCTCCATGAATGGGCAACTTTATGTTTACGCAAAACTAATCGACCAATTGAAAAGCTTTAAAGTAGTTATGCATATGCATATCACTGGCGAACACACTTGTTGATCAACGGTACCATTACGAGCTATTAACATCAGCCGTGAAGATAAGGGATTTTCAACAATTGAAGTGCAACATTTTAAAAGTGCATTTACCCTTGAACGTAAAGAGGTTTAGAAAGGTCAGGAAAATGAAGTAATGGTTGACATTAGATTGGTTGTGACTAAAACTGTCTCCATGTTTTCATGGTTTAATATTGAAACAGGTTCCCTTTGTACAAGTTTACCCTGAATTGTTTTAATGTTTAAGATCTTAATTTGTATTTCACGCATGCGTACTTTATAGGCTTATAACTCATTTAATTAAATTTAAACCATTAATACGAGGATCTTGATACAATTCTACACAGATTTCACGGTGTAACCATTTCTTGTGTATACACATGTCACAGAACATGGCGATCTCACCTTATGCCTGTGATGAACACATGGCTGTGGGAGGAAGATAGCCCGGATCGGGGAAGACCTTTGCCCAGTGTTCGATGCTCATGCCGATCGTCTGTTAATTCCTTGAAGTGCCATATTACTATAAATAACAAACAATGGTAGGCCTAATGTATCCAGGATTGTAATCAGTTGCTTAGGTCGGAGACGTAGGACTGTACCCGAGCCCACCCAGCCCGATTCTGAGCTAATCTCATTCTAGTGGCTACGATTTATATCTCAGCAACGGAATAAGCTATAAAGATGAGAGTTGGATGGATGAGATTCATTTTCCTTGAACCTTTAAAAAGTATATTCTTGTATTTTGGAATATAAAGGTACACTTTAACCTTGAATTAAAAAAAAACTAATATAAAGCTAAATAGAACAGGCTGTCTCAGAACTGTTGTGCTGAATGATATAGGTTATATATGACCAGGGACTTCTTATAACATGGACAGAGGATGCCACACTAGGCCGACCAATATGAAAGCGTCATAATGTGTTCTGTGTAAAGTTTGGATTTGATGAAGTGATTTAGTATTCAATATTTTGTATAAATCTATTCTTTCGAACAACTCCTCCACTCCATGAGCCTTAGGTTGGCCTTAATGGAAAGCAGTGTTTCCAGATAATGATTTTAAATGGAAATCTATATTATGTTACCTTAATATCGCTGTTCGGGAGCAAATGTTCAGTATGTACGGTTTCGTTATATCCACATGCCTGTCACAAACAACCATTATTTTTATTTCGTGTTAATATCAAAGACTCTTCGTTATTTACCTCCTGCAGAGATTGAGACTTCAATATCTTTTCTGGTATTGCCCCATCATAAAAAAGTTCTCGGAAGAAATTTATTCAAGTTGTTTGAAGGATGTGTTAAATTCGGACGAGTTTACTGTACACTTTGGTTATCTAAAAAATAGTAAAAGCGTTATAAACTTTTTTCGTTCTTCATGCGATTATTTTTTCATATATTCTTGCAAGCAGAAGTCTTCAAAACCAGATGCTATTACATTCTGGTATAAGTTTAAATTTACCACTGAGGTTGAAATGTACATTTTAACGAAACAAAATGTATTTGAAATAGCAAACAAGTATTGATCGTATTACTTTCCTGTCAGTATTATATTACGTTATCTCTGTCGTTTTATTTTTCTATGTACATAATTGATGATGCTCTCGTTGTAGGCGATGGGTTTCAGACCTTTGTCAAATTTTCCTGTACGAAAGAAATATGGTATATAAATCTAATTTATTCTATTATAAAATGTGTTGTAACCATACAACAGTATCAAGTTATCCATGTAACAAAATCAAGTAATCCATGTAACCATATCAAGTTATCCATGTAACTGTTTCAAGTAATTCGTGTAACCATATGAAGTTAGCCATGAAACTATATCAAGTAATCCATGTAACCATATCAAGTAATCCATGTAACCATATCTAGTAACTCATGTAACCATATCAAGTTATCCATGTAATCCTATCAAGTAATCCATGTAACCCTATCAAGTAACCCATGCAACCGTATCAAGTAATCCATGTAACCATATCAAGTTATCCATGTTACCATATCAAGTTATCCATTTAACCATATGAAGTTAGCCATGAACCTTGAGTAATCAATGTAACTATATCAAGTAATCCATATAACCATATCAAGTAATCAATGTAACTATACCAAGTAATCCATGTAACCATATCAAGTTATCCATGTAACCCTATCAAGTAATCCATGTAACCATATGAAGTTAGCCATGAAACTTGAGTAATCAATGTAACTATATCAAGTTATCCATGAAATTATATCAAGTTATCCATGTAACCCTATCAAGTAATCCATGTAATCATATGAAATAATTCATGTAACCATATAAAATTATCCATGTAACCATATCAAGTTATCCATGTAACCATATCAAGTTATCCATGTAACCATGTCAAGTAATTCATGTAACCATATCAAGTAATCCATGTAACCCTATCAAGTAATCCATGTAACCATATCAAGTTATCCATGTAACCCTATCAAGTAATCCATGTAATCATATGAAATAATTCATGTAACCATATAAAATTATCCATGTAACCATATCAAGTTATCCATGTAACCATATCAAGTTATCCATGTAACCATGTCAAGTAATTCATGTAACCATATCAAGTTATCCATGTAACCCTGTCAAGTAGTCCATGTAACCATATCAAGTAATTCATGTAACCATATGAAGTTATCTATGTAGCCATATCAAGTTATCCTTTCTTTTATTCATAAAGAAGTACTGAAGTCATTATAACATACATAAAATAACAACGTGAATAGAGGGATGCAAAACAGTGATCAATATTGACAGCCTTATGAGGGAAACTTAGTGGGAAATTTTCGAAGAAAAATGCAAGATTGGTTTAAAATCACTGATCAGTATTGAACACTTTAATTTGTTTTTCAGTCCATGGTTTATTTTGTCTGAGATTTTCCAGTCGCATAATCAAATAAGTCAAAGAAAAGGAGCCCCGCGGCCATTTTGGGAGGCCTAAGTTTGTCCGAACGGCGGCTAAATATTCGGTCACGTGATCCTCTGTCTATATGAATAGGATGGCTGTGGTTATCGCTAACATGAGGACACGAAGCTATCTAAACAAGGTACGATTTAGTATAATGTATTGCCATGCTGATGTTTTACAGTTTTAAGTGTTGTACTGTTTTCTAAGCTGCAATTACTGATGAGTAATTGCAACTTGGCAAAGAAATTGACAACACATCGCCTTTGTTGGGGCTTCGGGTTGCTTGGTCCCCTCGTCAGGCATATCCTGTCGCCATCTTTGCATCACTGAGTACTAGGAGATCATGGTGAGAGCATCATTGCTATGTACAGCACGCACAGTGACATGACAGTATCGTATAGCTAGACTTTTCCATGCAGAGGACCAAGAAGGGCAAAGAGACCGAGCCACTGGGGCAATATTAGCCTTAACATAGACAAATAGACACGCACTGTGTTAATTTCTTTAAGAGGTTAAAGTAAGGGAAGCCTTATAAGAGGGGCGCGAGCCCCCTTCCCTTCTAGCTTTCCCATGGAAAAGAATGAATTGGTCACAACAGAAAAAAGTATGATACCTTTAAAACCACAAACAGATTAATAGATATGGAATAATTGGTATTTGAAAATCAGGTGGGGTAGGTAACTTTACTTTATAACGCTCACACAGAAAGAATTCACTTCTTTGTCGACCATGAGTCTTTAATTCACCTAAGCTTAGAAATTTTCAAATAATACAACATTCATGACACTTGTAAAATTGTAATTCATAACATTTGTCAAGAAAAGCTATTACCAGAGTTTATGGCTGAATGGTTTCATCATGACAAAAGCTAGCTCCTGTCGGTACCATACAATGAAAACACAATATTTCTCTTTAATTTCTCTTTAATAAAATACCCTGGCATATATCTTTTTACAATAACTTCCTACATATATAAGAAACTTTATTAACACAAATATATAGACTAAGAAATTTACCGAGAAAAACGTTTTGCTGAAATAGGGACTGGCGTATATTACACCCTTTTCCCACGTGCTTAACATCGGTTATGCTACTAACCGCAGTTATCTACACATTACTTGCTATGAAATTTTTGCTATCTTTACAGAATGTTTATTACAATTTCTATATTTAGTCAGAGCAAGTGAGCCGTTTTTTGCCCGATCAGACTCCGCTTAGGATCAAGAATATTGCAAGGTATTGTATTTGCTGATAACGCCCTCTGTTTGGCTGGTTTTTCCACAGCAAGCAAGTTCCTGTTCATAAAAAAAAATCATTCCCATTGCGCTAACAATTTAACTCAAAAGTTTTAGATTTTAACTGGGTAACGGGGATGTGGGGGGGGGGGGGTAAAATAAAGAAATAGAAGTACACCCCTGATGTAACAGTTGTTCCAATTCAGGCGGATCATGTAGAAAGTATTCAAAGCTAATGGCCTTGAAGCAAACGAGGATGAGTTCCACTGATCAAGTTTATTCACTTTGATTCTGTTTCATACCTTAAGACTATTAATAGCTAGTTGGAAAGCGATATTAAAGGACTGTTTGAAGATAGGCGCAACAGTAGTAAAATGTATGAATAATGCCAGGCGTACAGTAGTCTTTTTCAAGATCATAGTATACTTGCTCACTCAGCACAGTCAGGAGGCTACTGTGCGTACGCCCTCCACTTACTCAGGGAATAGAAATGCGTTAGACTATCCGTAATCGCTCCATGGTTAGACAGAACATTCGAATTACATACAGTACAGTTGACATGCTCCCTCATTTTGTCTGAACGGAGGATAAGTACAAATTTACTAACGCCTTGGACAAGGTTAGACGTACTTTTATCTGCTGGTTTGTGCTGTTCTACGCTTAGCTGCTGTTAGAGACCCTTCCCACTATAGGGCTCTAGCTGCTGTTGTTAAAGAGCGTCACCTATGATTTCGTCTTTGAGACAAGTCTACATTTAACAAATTATTGAGAAATATGAAGGACATGTGGGTTAGTGGGAGACTAAGGAGTGGCCTGTGAATTGAGCTGGGCGGTTCCTCAAGTGACAGCCTTGGAGCCCCCTCCAAAAAAAGAGACAGAAGTTGAGAAATGAGAATTTCTCAACATATAATTAGTTCAACGATTTGTCCATAACAGCACCCTATTCCAGGGGCGTAGACAGGATGAAATTTTTAGGGAGGCCTAGGTATCAAATGGGGGGGGGGGGTCACGGCATCGATCGCCGTCCTTAATTCTTACACATTTTATTAGGACACGCACAATTTTTTGTGGGGGGCCTGGCAAACATCTGGAAAAAAATCAATCAAAAACATTTGGAAAAAATCTCAGAGTGGAAGGGAACCCCTCCCCTTAAACTCCAGGATGACACCCTTTCATGGAGTGACAAAGATATGATCCACCTGGGTGCCAACTATAGGTATGTCACTGCCATGTTGAACCAGGGAAATGCAGGGGCGTAGCCTGCTGTAAGTTTCAATTGTTTACTGATTTGGACGAACAGATTAAACTTGGACCCCAATAATTGATCTGTAAATCACAAACACCTGATGACTACTTATATTTACTTGAACATGACACCTATCTAAAATTAACTTACTTCTTTTAAATCGTTTCTGTACAAATTTATAGAAAGCGGTTATTTGCTTTCATTTCAAAACTCCTTTCCATCTGAGTGTGAAATCTAGGCCCCTAAAAGGTGGACCTGGACTGGTCGGTCCAGAGTCATGGGGAACTTCTGTCACGCACAAAGCAACGGAAGCATAGACTTCTCAGAAATTCATGGCTACGTCCCTCAAATGTTGAGACGATTAAGTCATCATTAATCATTGCACCAACAGGTTCCCATACACAACTTTAGGACTTCAGTCACGGCATACCAAGATTTAACCATATTTATTTAAAGGGAAATATTGCGTTTGAAAAAATACCACGACGGGACTCTAATTTAATCCCATTGTGGTCTTTTACCCTTTCCAAACATGGAACACAAATAACTTGCAGCAGATCAACACTAATCTCAAGAAATATGGAAAGAAAGAAGCAGCAATTTTTGTATCTAACGGGCTCATTACAGAACGATAAGCCTCGCCCACACTATGCAACGTTCGTACTGCTGCACATTCATTTAGCAAGAGTGGTCATTACGAGCAATCAGTTGTTCAAACCTATTGGTAGGGACATCAACTTAATTAAAAAAACTACTTTGGTTTGTGGATCTATAAGCCCTGATTATCTCACCTACTAGACAAATGGGCAGTCCCATCTACAGCGGAATATTACTGGCAATGATTTGGGTCGACACTGGGTGGCGCCCTTCCTATACCTTACAGAATACTTGATCCAAGTCACCCTTGTTTCATTGGCCATTGGATCCAGCAGATCGTTATTCCCTTTAAGTATGTTTCATGATATTTCAGAACATAATAATATTACATAAGGTAAACCAAGGCTACCTGAGAAACATAACATCTTTATGGTGCGAGAACAAATCAAGTTATGAAGAAATGATCTATCGTGTGGGGTTTAGACTTCTGTTTTTATATTTTACTGAAATCGTCTTTCGTCTCCTTTGACCAGCCGGCTTACTGGCTCCGCCCACAGTCATGGGGCTACCGCCCACCTACAATTACATGTTTGTAGAGCAGTGAGTTCTGCAACCTTTTGTAACTGGAGACCCACTTTATTTATTGAAAACTACCCGAGAACCGTCTTTCACCATTAACTGAAGTATGAAGTTTCACTCATATTTATTATTTAACCGTACGAGACAAGTTCAATTCAACACCAAGAAACGTATACTTTTACTAAACTTCCACATATGTTAGATAAAATGAGCTATATTGAAAAATGGTGATAAAGAAATGACTTTCATTTTATGTTTTGTACAGCCGACTTCTCGGACCTTCACACGCCCACACGGTGCTTCGCCATCCACCGAGGGGCCACAGCCCACTGGTTGAGGAATGCTGTCTAAGCTCACTAACCTGTTACAATAAATCATTGAGAAGTGGGGGATTATTATTCGCTTATCTCGAAAAAGAGAGCACTTGCTATTGTTAGTAAAGAATTTATAACTTCAAAAATGGTGGCGCTATACAAGACAATGTTAGGGGTTGAGAACTGAGAAATTAGTTGCATGTTTCTCAACCCTTTCCATTTAGAATGATTTCCAAGAAATGTTTGATGAAGGAAGCGCAAATAACAAGAGGTAGATTTCATGTTTGCAAAAGATTTGAAGTAAACGGCTTATGTATTCCTGCGGTTTGATACTGAGTAGGTCCATCTTGGAGAGAATTCCTAAACTGAAGTTATTTATAGATCTTAGAGTAACATAAAGAATAGTCTTTGGCATATCCATGAACATGAGGAAAACAGTCTCCACCAGGTATACTTCTGATGTTGGCATTACCGCCACAAGCGATTGTCTTCAGTGGAGGACTTTTCATGAGGGAGGGGGGGGGGGAGGGTGCGAAAGAGAAGCACTGTGCGGCACCGCATTCCCAATGCATGGTTGGAACTAAGGTAAGAAAATCTGGAATCCCAACCCACAAGACTGCAGTCTAAAAGAAAAGAAAAGAAAGAAAAAAATGAAAAGAAGAAATGATTTTTCACTGCAGTTGTCGGCTGCGTGGGACGCAAGCAATGAGAAAATTTGGCATTAAAACACCCTAGATAAAATGACACTGTAGGATATCGAGCTCTAAAATACCTATTTGTAACTACAATTCTAGGTGTAAAGTGCTTGAGACATGGGCGGCTATCCCGGGGGGACCCATGTCCCCCCAATATTTGAGAAATCGCGCATTCACTTTGATTTTTTACACAGTAAATTATTGGAAAATCTGGTCATGCCCCCCCCCCAAATCGCCGCTCTTACTTGAGACGCCAGTATCGTTGAAGTAAGGGGCGCCCAGAGGGCTCATCTGGGCTGTAGGCCGCCAGCCACTTCCAAGTTCAAAAGTCAGTGACACCTAGAAAACGTCTCATTCTTACAGATATTGTACTCATGACGTCACAGTGCCATAGGAACCAAAGTGTGCCATGGGCCCGGGAATGTTCGCCTCCTTAATTTTGTAAAGAAATCAAAGGTTCATGAGACTACTTTTTAAAGTTGTAAAATTTTTAGGTTTCATAGCGTCATATGTTGACTTATATTTGAGCTGTAACCCCCCCCCCCCCACCTTTTTCTTATTATCAAGACGTTATCTGTTTAGGCAGACTAGCAACCCTTACAACTCGTTGTTGGTTCCTTGAAATTAAAGTGCTCTTATTGGAGAAAATTTGAAAAAAGTTTTGCTTTTACCATGGAAAATTTGAAAAAAGTTGGGTTTTTAACGAAGAATTTTGGAAAAGTAGGGATTTTTATTTAAGAATTTGCCAATAGGCCTGGGAAGCTTTTCGAAAATGGAGGGCTGAACCTTGTTTCGGATCGCCGTCCTGGGGGAGGGATCTAAGGGGAGGGGTGTCCCCCTCCCCTTTGGAAAATTTTTGGGTATTTGAGGGTCCTCAGATGCAACTTGGTGCAACATTTTGGACAAACTTTAAGGATAATTACTGCAAATTTTTGATATTTCTTACAGAAGAGACAAATAAGAGATTTTTGCCCTTGGATCTTGGGGGGGCGGAAGCATACTTCAGCCCCACATTTTTGACTGGGGGCTAAGCCCCCTCTAGCACCCCCCGCTTCTTCCGCCCTTGATTTGCCCTAATTTAGACCAAAATTAAGTATATCGTCGGGACGAATTTCCGTCAGTCCCCGCATATTTTATCGTATACATAACAGCTCCCCGACGAAACCGGAAAATTTCCCCGATGGGGGAAGCCTCCCCGACACGGGGCCATGCTCCCCTTCCCCACCTGGCGCCACCACTGCGCCGGGCAGGCCGATACACCAACTATAGCATATTTCGACCCTGCGTACAAGCTTTTCAGTTACAGGTAAACTTAACAGAGACCAAACTCCTGCTTTTTTCGGCCATTTTTTTTGACTGCACGATAACAAATTTAAGCTTGCTCCAAGAGAACATAAACAAAAGACTGCTCAAGAGGCTATTCGGTGGTACACACTTAGCTCTGATATCAAAGACATCTTCATTTAAAAGTTTCGTAAAACAGTTGAATGCACTTTTACTGAAGACAAAGGCTGAGTTAAATTTGCATTTTCGTTTTATGGTCATTGTGTACCTTTAAATTCACCTCGTTTTCTTTCCTTTTTGCCTCTCCTCTCTCTTCCTTTCTTCTTGCTTTTGTTTGTTTGCTTTTTTATGTTTTTTGTTTCGTCGTTTTTTTTTTTTTTTTTGTAGGTCTACCTTGTAAAAGCTTTGCTTTTAGTAGATTCTCCTCATTTTGCGGTAATAATTGTGAGGCTAACAATTTGTATGTGAAATTTGAAAAGTGAAATAAAGGAAAGTAAAGGAAACAAAACAAAAAAATCTTCTTGCTGAGACAGACGACCAAAAAAAACTTGACAAAAAGGCAAGGAAGTGTAGTGATAAGACCAAGCCGGAAGCCAAGTGGGGGGGGGGGGGGCAGGGGCGGTGCCCCAAGAAATATTTTCGCCCCCTAGAAAATTCAAAATAACCATTGCCCTAATGGATTTTAGTATGGCTCTCCCCCTGAAAGGTGTTTCGCCCCTGAAAGCTACCCCCCCCCCTTCAGTATCTTGTCTGACTACGAGTCTGACTTATTAGACTCAAAGCAAAAGCTGTTTTTAAGTTGTGCAGGTTATTACAAATCAAACAGTTCCCAGTGAGCTCCGACCCCGAGGGAACACAAAAGTTAAATGACCAACCCCTCACTGCCTTTAGTGTTTTCTACATGTAGTAGTCCGTCACGCCCGGCTCTGTTTCTGAATAGCTAGGAAAACTACGATATATAATACACATTATTTTTACAAAAAAAAGACTGAAAAAGACTGAGACGCTCAAAGCAAGAGCTTCTACGCCTTCGCCAACTCAAAGTTATTAACCACTTAGAATTGCAGAAACATTTCAAGCAGTGTTATGAATCCACTGCCTGCAAGTTGTTATCATGAATACAACAAGATACGTGAAACATCAAAAAAACATCTGTAAATAAGTTGCGGTCGACCAAATATCAATAATTTCTGCAGAATGGCAACACTCCAAGACGGAGTGTTCACGTCATGCGTGTTCTTTCAATATAACACCGACGTGATATTGTCATATAGCTACAAGATGCAGCCTTGCAAATAATACACGACGAGAGAAATCACCTTGTTCGTACTTGCTAGCGGTTTAATTAAACTCAGTCATCCACTATTACGAATTGAAAGATACGTGTACATTTTGAGTCCATGTTTGTTGTTTGCATCGTGAACACCTGTGCCGAAGGCCGCGATAGATTGCGCGGACAAAAGCGAGAACAAAGAATCAGCCATTGAAAAGGGGGAGAGAAATAATCTTTATGTTAATAGCTATTTTTCCAGGTTTCTCATTCTCATTTTCGTAGGTCAAATAGTAGTCAGGGTAACCGCGCTTTTGAGGAGTAGTCTAAAAATAGTACCATCTGTGTGTGCAGATATTAATTTAAAGTGCGCGGTAATACACTTTTTAAATGGCATAATCATTGGGATGGAAATTGTGTAAATTTTAATGTGCCATAAAGGGTTGAAAAAGATTGAGATAAGATTTGAGATGAAAAGTGTTTATACTATAAGCTTTTTGGGTGAATAATTAGGTGCAAAGGAAGACAATAACATAATCGAGAGGACGTTGTGATGTGTGTCAAATGTTAAGAATTTTAAAATGGTTGAATTCAACTCACTTTAATTATCAGAGGATCTCTGTTGTAAGAGACAAGTAATTAGTATTGTGTCATTTATTTTTTTTTTTGAAAGAGTACCGTGGCAAATCATAAGACGGTGATCTAGGAAAGGGTTGCTATGACAACCCACCCTATATAACCTTGTGCTATTAAGCAAGAGAACTCGATAACGGATACGTTAGTTGGAAAAATTTGTTCTAAGTGAACACTAGTTGTTTAGTTCAAGTAGCAGACGAACCGTATCCTTTTCACTATGATAATTATGACTGAAAAGCGACAAAGATTTTAAACCCTCAATAATAATAATAATAATAATAATAATAATAATAATAATAATAATAATAATAATAATAATAATAATAATAATAATAATAATAATAATAATAATAATAATAATAATAATAATAATAATAATAATAATAATAATAATAATAATAATAATAATAATAATAATAATAATAATAATAATAATAATAATAATAATAATAATCATAATAATAATAATATAATAATAATAATAATAATAATAATAATAATAATAATAATAATAATAATAATAATAATAATAATAATAATAATAATAATAATAATAATAATAATAATATAATAATAATAATAATAATAATAATAATATAATAATAATAATAATAATAATAATAATAATAATAATAATAATAATAATAATAATAATAATAATAATAATAATAATAATAATAATAATAATAATAATAATAATCGAAACCTGAGAATGCGAAGAACAGCAACTCCGTTAATGTTATAAACTCGACTAATCCACACCATGAATTACATTTTAAAATACAGGTTTCAAACAGCACGCGATTCATACGAAATAGGCCGATTTTTCTTCATGAATGATGAAATGATAAAAGGGAGAACATTTACCAAAAAAATACGACACATCATTTACGAGAAATGTTTGAGTCTGTATAGTCTGATTCTCGTCGACCCGCTATCGTGACAAATTAACATTACGCTGCTGATTTTCATTCTTGACAAGCAATGAGCCCACTACAACACAGCTGAAACAACACCCTTCTTGTATTATCCTTTCTTCAAGTCTCTTAGCGGCATCCGTCCCTGTCACTTCATTTCGCTGCGAACAGCTGTTTTCTCGGCACTTCGAAATACAAGAATATCACGAGACAAAGCTTTGTGCTTGCTTTTCAATAAAAGTGAAAATTCCTCATAATGAGTCATGAAACTGCCGGCAATTTTGTTCGCGCATCTCAACTTCGTCTCGGAGTTAATTACGCGCTGCCATCTGGTTCGAGGAAAGAGGTTACTGCAAATACAAGTGGTTTGGCGCTTATTCGCTGCGATTGGACCCAACTTACTCTGGAAAGCCGATAGGCGGCCACACTTCGGGGTAGCAAGCAATTTAGCTTTGTCACCTGTCAAGACGGACGCAGCAAGGCAGTGCCAGATTACCTGACGTTTGTCAGGCGTAATTTGAGCACAACTGCCGCAGCTCGGGTAGAAAACATCTGGACGGTTTTCAACTCAACCTGCCCGCAACTATGATGTGTGTCTGTCTGTCCTGAGAGAGCGAGATTTCGAAGATAGAGCAGCATTCGACGAGAGGATAAAGTGGAGGAGGATTACTGTATAAGCTCGAGCGAAACTGTAACTAATGTAGGCTATGTTGCATCTCTGTTAAAAGCTATCAATTATTTTTAGCAGTTTCTCATTTATCGCTTCAGATTTCTTGGAATGTACTTAAAGAAGTGTTACTTAATTTAAGTACAATTTCCAGCGCAATTCGATCAGCGTTCTTAATTTCCACAAATTTTTGCAAAGGTCTGCCTCAAGTTAGAAACACCTACTATGGACAGAGTTGAGTGTATTCGTTTGGCGCAAGTTGTTGTGAGAACGTTTTATTTTTGTTTTCTGGAAAGACTACGCATATCTTGTTAAGCATCGGAGGATTAGCACGTATGAACACTTGGTGATTAGCTAGTATATTTGTACTGTAACGTTATTGCGAATTACCTGACAAGAAATTAGTAATTTATCAAAAGTGATAAATTTTTTGTCCGCTCACTTAACTCTTGTCAAAGGCAATGGAAGTTGCTGAAGATCTAACGATCAAGTCATCCACAAAGTCACACACAAGGAAAACAGGGAGTCGGAAAAAGCGGAGAAAACAAAGTGAGCCCAAAAGACTTTCTCTCAAGTTTGACGACTTCTCCGACAAAACGGGCCCGTCTTGGTCCTCTAAGCACATCTCGGAAGAGGAGCCCCCGATATTTGCCAAGGATGACAGTGACGGGGATTCTGGTATCCTTTCTCTGAACCCCCACGAAGTTAGAGAGGCGCCCTTCTCGATTTCCAGGAGTTCCTCGGAAATTATCCAGACAGATTTTTCCGAAGAAGAAACACATTTTTTATCGTCTGATGTGGATGAAGTTTGTACTGGTTCGAGTTACGTTATTCCGTCACAAGAGGTAAGCATAGTGGAGGATGAAGATACTCAAGAAAGAACATCTCTAGATGGTAGGGATGCGGAACGTGACGTTATTAGTACTTACGTAGAAAAGAAAGATGCATTATCACATGTAAATTGGCAACACAAAATTTTTAGGACAAACGATTCATACGGTAGAAGCAGAAAAGGACATGTTTACGAAGCAGCCAGACATGAGCAACCTATTTCATTCATCAAATCGACAAATCTCCCCGAAAATGAGTTCGATACGATTCGATTTGAGAGATCAGGTCCCCAGTCTTCGCTTGTCAGACCAACGACGGAACAGACCGGAGTTCCGGCAAATCACGAAATAAATAATAACAACGCACTTCGGCGAACTTCAAAGAAGACTAACATGCAGCATGTCGCACACGGGCACAAGGGGCTGAACCGGTCTAGACGAATTGTTGCTAACGCTCGAGAAAGAAACAGGGTCCATACTATCAGTGCAGCATTCGAGGGTCTCCGCCGAGCTGTCCCATGCTACTCCCATAACCAGAAACTTTCCAAGCTAGCCATATTGCGCATCGCATGCAGTTACATCTTAGCCCTAGCTAATCTTGCAGACTTGGACTACAGCCCAAACCAAAAGAAACTGTCTTTCAGCGAATGCGTAGACCTTTGTACCATGACTCTGCAGGCAGAGGGCCGCTCAAAACGGAAAAAGGTAAGCCACCACAATTCAGTTTCGACACATCTTGAAATTAATCGTTTCACCTATATCTACCCTGTGATCTTGGCCGGCTATTGCCATGATGACATCGATTTTACCAAAATGGAAACGCCATTTTTAAAGGCTATAAATGATAAATTGTATTTCTTAGTTGTAGTGATGAATGTCCGCCTTGTTTATTTACGGCATAGATGGGACGGAATAATTTTCTTTTTATTAGAGGCCTCGGACATTGACAATAATAAGTTTCATGGTTATTGCAGGGTCAAATTTGACCTTTTGATGTAGTGTAACAGCATTATGGCATCTTTCCACGGGCAGTGCAGTCATTTATGTCAATACGTCGTGTTTAGTTGAATTCATTTTTCTGATGAGTGTAGTGGTTTGCCCTGCATGGTTTCCAACCGAAGTTCACAAATCAGAAATTGTTCAACTTTATTGGCCATTGCATTCAAATTGCTATAGACGACTAACTGCAACCAGGCCACTAGCCAGGATAACCAATTTGGGGGGCACATCGATGTTGAGGTTTCGAAGGCCTGGGGAGGGGTCTAAGTGGAGGGGACCCCTACCCTTCGAAAATTTTTGCCTATTTCAAGGAATCTAGACGCAAAATGGTGAATTTTCCACTTTTTCGTCTTATATTTGTATTCCGAAAATGCTGGTCTCGTAATAAATTTTCCCTCCTTCAGTGCAAAACCTTTTATTGAAACATGGGGGGGGGGGGCACGTGCCCCCGTGGCTACATGCCTGGCTGCAACCGTATCACCATTCTTCCCGTACCCGACCCTGACAATTGTTCCGTATATCCTCGAGACCGCTTACTCTGTATCCTAGCAACTGACTGCTCTGCTCATTGACCTGACCACTGAGCAACTGCTGGTTACTTAACAAATTTAGACAATTGCGCAGTTCAGTCATGCTTGGACTATGGATTGTCGGAATGAAGAAAACTATTTAGTACCCATTTCACTCTCATTTTAACCCTGCCAGTTCTCCAAAATGTATGCATGGTACAAGAGGGTCGCTATAATATTTGAGCTAAGGTTTGCCATTCTTATGGAATAAAACGTTGCAGTGCGTACTGCGCACATACTTGCGTTATTCTGCGCACTATTTGATACAAAAACAGCTGGGTCTATTGAATCATTTGTATATTGTATCGCAATTCTTTCACTAGAGCGGCCTTCCTCATCTTGTTACCTGTGTAGGTGACCCAGTGGCGTACGGAAGATTTCCATAACGGGGGCCATGAAGTAAGTTGTGTGAAGGGGAGGGGATACCCCCTTTGAAAATGTTTGAAAATTAGGTGCCCTTACATGCAATCTGGTGTCACATATGCTACCATTTTAAAGTAAAAATTTGTGTTGAAAAATTTACGTATTTTAGGAACTAAAAAAAATGGCATCAGTGAGGGGGGAGTCATGACCCAATGGCCTGCCCCTGTGTACGCCACTGAACCGACCATAACGTTTATTTATCTGCAAAATGGTATGCTTAAAGGCAGTAGGCAGTCGCCCCAATCAGAATTAGTATGCCCCGTCACTTTAGATCATGAATGGCCTATTTTGATCATGTGACAAAGTTTTCGTTAGTGAAGTGTGAAATTCAAGGATAATTTCTCCTTGCTTTACCCATTGTTTGTAATAGTTATGTTCAAAACGTCTTTAGAGGTGCTGGTAATGCAATAAGAAGAGATTTGCAAGAGTTTGCTGATTTTTTCAAAGCAAATTTTGGGGCGACTGCCTATTGCCTTTAATCTGAATAAAGAGGGCGTGACTAAGTACACGTCACTTTTCGTGCTACCGCGCTGAGTTTCAGGTAGCTGGACATGTATTGTCACGGTAGACAAATAACAGTGTCAACGAAGCAGCACAATCGGAAATAGAGCTTAAATTAAAATGAAGTACAACTTAGGAAAAATCTACCAAAGATCTCCCTCCGACCCTCCAAATTTTCACGTACTACACAGCGTGAAAGAGTGAAAACGAGGCTACGGACGCCTTAGGAGGTAAATTGAAAACGTATGCTCCCAAAATTAGATGGCAATTATCCGGCTGAAACAGATTGTAAAATGTTACCAAGTAACCGTGGCAAGGAGGGCAACCATTTTACTTTAGGAAAAGAAATCGGGTTATGTGATTTAGAAGAGGACAGCAAGGTGGATGGACCGATGAATGGTTAAAAGATCTGTTTGGTTTTATTTGATTTGATTACCAATAAGAGGCCTCGTTTGGCCCTTCAAAATTTGCTTTTACGACTCATCGTTTTGTTGAGGGGGACACCCTAGAGGTATGATTCACCCAATTTCGTTCCATCACCAAAGTTATGCAAACTGGTTGCAACTTGCAGGCAGTATAGTTATCCTGCGCAACAGGGAAAGTTTGCTCTCTCTTCCCAAATTTGGCAAACTTGTAGTAAGTCTGGTTAATTTTGGGATGGATCAAACGGCTAGCTTTGCGGAAAGACTGCACGGCGAACTTTCATAGCCTGTACCCAAGTTTGTCTCATGTCTTCCAGCTCCCTGGTCTCATAGTGAGGTGAAAGGCTCATTTTAGTCGTCCTGTAAATATGTATTCCCGGCTTTCAAAAAGTTGCATGAAGTGAAATTTTCTTCATGTACCTTTTAACTACTGACAGTTCTTAACTATGTGTTGCTAAATATTTGCCTGTAATAGCCTGGAGCTAGTAACTGGACCAAGTAGTAGCTCCATGCTTATAGGAGGTCAAAACTTCGATGTCCATTGTTCACTCATGCGTTTGGCTTACCCTGCTGAGCAGGGTACAGTTTGCTCACAAATTTTTAGCTTTACAGTATAGGCATAGACAGTAGCAGTGGTTTAGACAAAGACCACGCAGGCATGTACGCGGGGTAGCTATGTGTAGGCTACAGTGAGCTGGGTATATTTTCCATGTTGGCATCAGACAGGTACTTCATATGACGACTCATCGGCCGGGCCGCCATTTTAGACAGCATACATCTGCCTTGCGTCTGAACTGCAGCGAGTGTTGCCAACTACCTGGGAGCCGCTACCACCACTGAGGCAGCTGGGTATGTAAAATATCAGGCCCGAGGCTACACCAGCTTGTGAAATATTAAGTTGCAGAATGAAGGCAACGATCTTGAACCGCGGAATTTGAAGCATCTTTCCACAGGTCTCAGGAGGTAAAAGATAATCTATCAACTTATCAAGACATTCCTTCGATGATGGGTGACAGCCCAGACCGAACCCTCTCTGCCGCAACGACTGCGCGCATCACTTAGAAGGACGGTAGCCGCAGGCGATGCAAACGAGCCGATTCGTGCAGTTATCTTTCGACAGTTATGGCGGCGATTAATGTAAGCTGCGCATAATGATCACACCATTCCACTGAAATCATAACCCTCGGCGCCGAATAACAGATGATAACTTTGGCGTCTTCTAGACAGTCTGTCTTAACATCATCTTCACGATCGGTGGTTCTTGTACGGAATTAATAAGGTAGACTGTGTAGGAAGCACACCACAAATTATTCCTCCATTGACTTACAAACTGAGTTTTGTCCGTTTCGCGGCCTCTGGACGCCTGTAGAAGTTTTCAACAGGTATAAGCTCCCCCTCATACGAAAGCTGACAAGGAGGTCTCCAAACTTAATCCAATATTTTGCACCATGATCATGGACATTTTGAGCTTAGAGAGATTGTATAATAAGATGGTGCTTCCTCCCTTTTCACTTCATTGAAAATGCCATATTGCATAGCGGAGGGATATGAAGCAAAAAACGCCCGAAATATATTCAATCTTCAAGAGCGTTAACCTGGTTTATGTTATATGTTGATTGCTGGCAGTACATTGCACACGTTAATTTGTAACTACTTCTCATTTCATCTTCATCCACCTTCCTATCCCCCTTATCTGACCCTCCCTTATCTGACCCCGCCTCTTATCTGACCCTTCTCTATCGGACCCCCTCTCCCTTATCTGATCCTCTACCTAACCCCACCTCTTAATTGACCTCACAAGGATAGTTGTTGAAGCTGGACGGAGAGGGTAGGGTGTTAAAACACTTTATGTACAATGCTTAGGCTGGGGATACAGACATGTTCTTATAGAGCAATTTTAGTCGCTGGAACAAGTGTTATCCTGGAGAGAACGAAAATTCTCATAATGTAAGGTAACACTGGAAACTCTAGGGAACTAGACGTTTCGTTTTGATGAGGTGTAGCGATCTTGCGATCTTCCCAATGAACTTAAGATCGAGAGAGCAGGCACAAAACGATAAGGAAAGAATGAACGGAAACTTTAATTTACGGAACCGTTGGTACGATACATTTAAGGACGTTAAGAGGGAGGGGCATAGCAGCTTTCGCCTCCCTCTTCCCCCGCTGATAGTATAATTAATGGATTTTCACAACACCTGGCTGTAATTGAGAAGGACAGGCTAGGGCTAGTGGTGGATAGATCCCCTAAACTTTGTAGACTGCTCGTAATTGCATTGTTGAAATCATAGTCAAAATAGAGTGAGTCAATCGGTTTAAGAGAAATGTGAAAGATACTAAATTGAGTGGTTAAACAGTTGAGAAAATGACACAAATGGCTTGAAACCTGACTCAGGTAGTCTAGAACTATACTTTACACTTGTAAGCAATTCCTTCTCTACCCCGCTCTAATTAACGCTAAGGAGGACACCGGCGAAACTTCAACGACGGGTTTGCTACACTCTTTGATCCGTTACGATTAAATTCGAAATTAGAATGCCATTTTTTGTATTTTTTCGCTCTTTTTCTGCATATGCATCTCTGCATAAACAGTATGACCACGGTTGTACTCCCGCACATGCGCAAATGTCACATCGTCCACTCTGCCCCATGCATAATATCCATGTCGTGCTATGTTTACACGCTAATGACAGAACACAATTCATAACTTTATAAATAACCAAATA
This sequence comes from Holothuria leucospilota, assembly GCA_029531755.1. Lineage (NCBI taxonomy): Eukaryota > Metazoa > Echinodermata > Holothuroidea > Aspidochirotida > Holothuriidae > Holothuria > Holothuria leucospilota. Next base: position 41,550,959 of record CM055977.1, read on the forward strand.
GCCTATCTAGCCTATATAACGGACTTAACGTGACGACAAACTTCATTCCCAAAGTTGACGATGATTCGAGACATATGTCACCGTTTTAAAAGAAGTTCTAGGGAACTTGGCTACCGTACAATGTCGAAAAAGTTACGATCATGATGGTGTAAGGCTGTATGTACTTGACCCCTTAACACCCATTACTATGAACATATGGAAAGTCGATCACAGAGTCAAAAAGTTTCCCAGCTGTTACTATATGATATAGGCTGTTAGTGTCATGTTTCCAGTTGAATAATGTTTTGTTCATGTGCAATTTTCGCTGAGGGTTGAACGATCGGTAAACATCTGGTTATACTGTGGTATGTGCTCGAAACCCACATGCTCTGAAATTGGCATCAAAAGGTCAATCAATGTTCATGGAGAGATGAGAAACAATGTGTTTGGAATATAACCTCGAGGCAGGGGTCTACACCCCTTCAAATTCGAGACAATGCTTAAAAAGGGTTTGGCTCCAAGCTTTTCGTATTCTCAAAGGTCAAATTCGGCGTTCTTTTCGTTTTTCTAAGTGCATGTTTTCTATTATTTACAAAGTCAAGTACCGTGCCGTGTTTTCATTTATTTATATATTATTATTTTTTTTTTTTTTGTGCCCGATCAAATTTTGTGTTCGACTTCTCCTTGATGAAGCCTCATACATCAATGTTCAGATGAAAACAAAAAAATGTTACAGTGTTTAGATATGCAGTCTCTCGACTTACGTCATTTGAAGTGCTATACCTTCCTCTTCTATGACTACTTTTTTTTTCTTAACTTTATTATTGTACGTGAAAATTTCATTTTCTATAATTTTCCTCACTCTTCGTTTTCTTCCTCTAGTTTCCATCCTTTTCCACTTTCCCATTCATGGGCGGCGATCACGGGGGGGGGGGGGAGGGACAGGGGGACACGTCCCCTCAATATTTTTAGTGGGGGACATAATATCAAATGCCCCCTCCCCCAATATTTACAGGTAGCCTATACAGAAAAAATAAATGTGTGAATAATTATGATACTAGCCTATTCATGGCAGCTTGGGAGAAATTCAGATCAGAAATATGTGATCTGTATCCTCTAGAATGCACCAAATCGCTTGGCTCCCAGGGGTTTCGCCCCTGGACCCCAACAGGGGACCTGTGGTTGTCCCCTGACCAGTGGCGAATTTAGGGGGGCCTCATTGATGCCGATTTTTTTAGCACTTAAAAATACGTAAATTTTTTAACACAAGTTTTACTTCAAGATGTGGCATATGTGGCACCTGATTGTATGTAAGGACGCCTAATTTTTCAAATATTTTTAAAGGGAGGGGGACAGCCCATTGAACCATGGTCCCCCATCACTGATGCCGATTTTTTTGTTTTAGTTCCTAATAATACGTAAAGTTTTTAACACAAATTTTACTTCAAAAGGTAGCATATGTGGCACCGGATTGCATGTAAGGACACCTAATTTTTCAAAAATTTTCAAAGGGAAGGGGACACCCCATTGGGTCATGGCCTCATTGATGCCTGTTTTGTTTTAGTTCTTAAAAGTACGTAAAGTTTTTAACAGAAATTTCACTTCAAAAGGTAGCATATGTGGCACCAGATTGATGTAAGGACACCTAATTTTTCAAAAATTTTCGAAGGAGACGGGGACACCCCTCCCCTAAGACCCCTCCCCAGGCCGACGATCACCCAACATACTGCATGCACCCTCCTGGAAGAGAAATCCTGGCTACGCCACTGCCCCTCCATCCCTGGCCGGAGGCCCAAAGTGTTCACCCAAGCAAGTGTTCACCCAAGCAAGTGCCCCCCAATAATTGTACAGATTGCCGCGCCCTGTTCCCATATATATACGTTTGTGTATATATCTACACATTATATATATATATATATATATATATATATATATATATATATATATATATATATATATATATATATATATATATATATATATATATATATATATATATTAATATTCACCAAATTATCTTGAAGGAGCAATGTACAATCATTGCATGATCATTAGATAGAGTTTGTTTTTCACCAAATTAATTCCTACAAACTTGTTTCGAAGAGGTTGGTTTTTACTGCCTCCTCTCATCAGGAAATCACACTGATGAGATTTCTTAATAAGCGGAGGCGGTAAAATCCACTTCTTCAAAACAAGTTTGCAGGAGTTAAAGTGGTGAAAACAATCTCTTTCGAATGATCATGTGATTATATATATATATATATATATATATATATATATATATATCTATCTATATATATATATATATATAAATATATAAACAAACACATATATATATAATACTATACATATATATATATATATATGTGTGTATATACATATATATATATATATATATATATACATATATATATATATATATATGCATATGTGTATAAATGTATATGTATATAAATATTCGCCGTACATTTCCTGTTATATACTCCGACGAAGATCCAAAGAGGTGTCGAATATATTCGAATGGAATTTTCAACCTTGCTGGTCACCAGTATTGTTATTTTTCTGTACCTTGTCTATTTACTACTTAACTATTGACCAATACACGGTGAACAGTTCATTATATATATATATATATATATATTATATATATATATATATATATATATATATATATATATATATATATATATATATATATATATATATATATATATATATATATATATATATATATATATATATATATATATATATATATAGTTAAAATGATATCTCCTGTACTTATAATTAAGTTGCTTATATTATGGCCAATTTCTTTTTGCAAACGAGAATTTAAGTTATATCAGAAACAAAAAACAAAGAAGCAAACAAACTAAATCCAAAGCTGAGAAATGAAAGGAAACAAACGAAAACAAATAACATAATGAAAAGATTCCTTCTAAATCTTCAGTGAAAATTTAATAGTTCATGTTATTCCTAGCGTTACGTTATTACATTAAGACTACAACCGTTGTTGTTTCAAAGGAAATAGATCCGGATTGATTCTCGTATCTGATACAGGTTTAACATCCCTGCAGGCCAGGCCGTATCGATAGTCATTTGACATTTGTGCTACTGTCGCTTTCAGCAAGTTGTTTGCAGAAGAGTTATTAATAAACCTCCAAGGTATTTGCAGACTCACCTACTAGTCTAAAATTCCCATACCTTCCAGTTTGTAGGTCGAGTTCAAGAAAAGTTCTTGGCGACCTTTAGTTCTGAGCCTCCATGCGCTATAGTTGAATTTTAATATAGATTACAGCTACCTGTTTATACGGTAGGATAATTGAGCCTAACCTTTCAACAATAACAGAGTGCAATTAGGCCCGCAGTTGCCTGCATTTAAAAAATAAGTCTTTTATATATTTTGAACTTAATTAAAGTTGGGACAACTATATACATTAACCATTACACATTGGTATAGACACCTTGTCTGTAATACTATCATTTATAGTTTCAGAGATATTGGAGAAACGTGCCTTTTTCCATAATGACAGCTTTATCGAGCGATATAGCAGGGAAAGCCACAGCCAAGCCCGGCAGCAATGGGTGTTTGTAATGGTGCGAAAATTCCCCCATCGCTGAATGAAGTCAGTTGTTCCGGCCCTTCTCTTACATAAACCTTGTAGGCTCGTGGTCTTACTAGTGTATTAGGTACGACTTATCACGTGATCTTCCAATGACTAAGTTGAATATGCTGATATGTGGATCCATAGGACAACTGAAAATTTTGAGAAAACCTTTCTATCCCTCCAACATGCGATGGTCATAGGCGTAGTAAGGTATGTTTGACTGCGGAGGCGGAATGAAATTGTATGACCGTTGGCCCATTCAAGGATTTGTGATACTATCTAAGCGGATGGCCACCAAAAGTTGGCACGTAGCATAACAAGAAAATTTTCGCCAAAAATGACTGCCAGATTGCAGGAAAATAAGAAATGGCACTTTTCAGACCCTGTAAGTGAATTGACACCGTTCCTCATTTTGAGATCTCATGCCTTTTATACATTGGAATAATGCATTTTGTCATAAAGTGGCCAGGGCTCTTCATGAATCTGAGGCAGCCTATCCCGTCGCAGGGTTATTGGTTTTAAATATTGGTCTGTAGAAATGCGACTGAGGGCGCCAGAAATTTGAAATACGTGTTGAAAAAGTTGTATTGATGATGAGCAAACTTAGACTGATCAAAAGCAGAATCTTACCCCGTCAAAAGGGGCTAACCTGTTTTTGCATTGTATTGTGCCACATACAGAAGAACAATGAGGCGATTGAGGATGAACTTTCCAATCTTAACAAACACAAACTAAATAGAATAGTGTCTAGGTTGTTCGGTAAGGTGAAAAAGGTTATAATTTATTACATGAAAAGAAATTATAAGAGAGAAGAAAAGGAACTCTAAACTCTACAGCGCGCGAAGCGCGCCGAAATTCGTGTTGGAGAGTTTGCGCTCTTTGAAAGCAACAAAAGATGAACCGTAGGGGGCGACTGATCGCCGTCTGGGATCATAAATTTTATCGTATAAGCAGAAGCTTAGCAATGGCTCCCAAAGAAATTGGAATAATTCTCCTCTTGTGCCACCCCTGGTTAAAATGTTGATATAAAAATAGTTGCAATGTCATTATTGAATGAAATGGCAGTAGTGAATTGTCTCGCAGGCGAGATCACTGGTCTTTCAAAACGCGGCAGGCTACATACATACACCCTGCGGGGCGGATGTTCTCCATGGAACCAGTTACATGCGATAAGATGCTAAGTGTGAAGAAACCAACCAACAAAAAATACAGCATGAGCTGCGTGTATAGGCAAAGGCATTTCTGTTAAAATAGGAACTCTTATAATTTTCATCATATGTTGCACCAGACAAATGAAAGTAACATGTAATCTTCCTTCTTTTGTACACAAAAGGAAAACGGAGAAATAATACCGCAAAAAAAGAAAGGTTCAAATATAAATTTATGCTATTTATCAAAGGAAATGTACAGGGGAAAATGTTAATACGTTGAAGCCCATCGTAACGTTGCTGTGTAACTGGCAATATAATTACGGTGACAATATTTGAGAGTGCGGTGGGAAAAGGGGTGTTCGCCCCCGCAATCTCAAGGGTGAAGGGGAGGGGGATGCACCCTTTTTCCTTCGCCTATGATGATAGCCCATATAAATAACACTTTAAACTCATTTGAATGTTGAGAAATGTACAGGGTCAAATACATCTAGTATTCGAAATTCATTAATTGAAGTTTATCCAGATTGCACTGCACCTATAAACAATTTTAGCTCCGTTGAAGTACTGTAAATAATGATGTAAGTCATATTCCAGCCTACTCGTTTTCTGCTCAGTGCTCACAGACTGAGAAAGGACTTAATAACAGATGTTTCGAGCTCAGAGCTTTTCCCCACATCAAAGACTGTTTCACAAAGTGGGAATTTTTTAACCGACGGGTGGCCCCATATGTTGTTGACTATACCTGCAATTCGCAAATGTTCGAAACAATAGGCAGCCCAGCTTTCAAACTGCGAATGCCAGCTTGTACGCATCCATGAATTTTTTGAGGCAAGAATAGAAACACATGTTACTGGAAAATAAAGGTGTCTATAAAATGGTCTTATCACTATATAGTTCAGCATCTTCACATATCGTTAAAATGTAGGCATTGGCCTACGATATTCACTTGAAGGCAGTGGCGTGTGCAGGATTTCAAAGGTGGGGGGGCACAACCTGTGATTCCCCCGACTGACATGGAGAGATGTGACAAGTGCACCGAAGGTGCACCACGAGCGCGAAGCGCGAGTTTGCACGCGTGGGGTCCAGGGGCCCGCGCCAGGGCCTCTGGCGGGGTCCAGGGGCAGAGCCCCGGTGGGGGTCCAGGGGGGGAAGCCCCCGGAAGCTCCTGCAACATAAGGTAATAAGACCGCCCTAAATTGGTTCTAGAGGCCTTATTGATCAGGTTTCGTTTGTTTCAGATTTTGTAAAATTCGATGTCAGTGACGGAGAGTTCAGGTTATCCTCTATGCGTTGAAAGCCGCAGTGTGCTACAGTATGTGTCACATACATTGACAGGTACTACGTTAAAGATCACGAGGCCAGTCAAGAAGGCTGCTTGAGATAATCGCCAAAGTTAACAGCACTGTTTCATCCTTAAACCTATATAGTTTACCATTACAGATGGTTAAAGTGACTAGCGCGAAGGGCGAAGGGAACTTAATGATAGGAGGCCTACCTGCACCATATGAGACAGATATTGATATTGATAGCATCCTGTCTGATTATTCACTGTAGGACAATTGGAAGAGCTCTATCCTTTGGTAAACGACCAAAAAATGAAAAAAAAATCTCTTCTAATATCATTCTGTAGGCTACTTCTAAGTTTTGAGTGCCAGGGATGGGGCCAGGATTTGCCCGACAGGTGGCCAGACGGGAGGAGGCAGCGACCTGAAGCCCCGACAGCCCCGATGCCGACAAGGGGATGGGGAAGATGGATCTGAAGAAAATGTGATCAAGAACATAAAGAAAACAAAAAAGAAAAACTGTAGGGGTTCTAGACCATATCGGGGATAACATACATATTATCGAAACACTTGGACTACCCTATGAAACAGCCAAACTTTGGTCCGTGAGTCGCTCACAAACTGACCGTACCGCATGACACACATTAGGGAACAGTAACTAGGCTTAGCGACATGCGATGAAATTTTCGACCTCCACATGAACAGTGTTCTCTGCTTACATGTTTTGTGGTAAGGTTGGCAGGACATGTGCTTTCTAGCAATGTGAAATGGAACTGCTGAAGATCCTGGAGTACCTATACAGCGCGCGTAGCGCGCCGAAAAATTTGGGTTCTTATTTGAGAAATTGTCCTCCCTCAGTCGCCGTCGGGGACTGCCTGCATACTCTATCGTATGATTAAGACTCCCCGATGGGGCTCCCCGCCCCACCTGGCGCCATCCCTGTTGAGTGCTCAGTGTGTCTTCAATCTTTTTCTCTTCCCCTAACCCTTAAATCCCCCGACTAAGAGATTTTCCCCCGACTGGCTTCAGAGGTGGGGGGGCCAGTGCCCCCCTGGCCCCCCCTTTGAACACGCTACTGCTTGAAGGTAGTAGGTTTGGTAGAAATTGGAATTTATGAATCATATATGTTGGATATCGGCCACCAGGCCCACGTCGGGTACTTACGTTTTGCTGCTGAGTCTGTGATGTGCGTGTATGTTGGCCTTAGAACTGCATGATGGTCTGATTGGTTAGGCCCACAGATATACAACTAGCAAGGTCATGTTTCATTACAAGTCCGAGAAATTAATTTTGTAGATATGCCACCAGGTTAAGTAACTAGCAGACTTTAATGATTACGTCACGCATATAAAAGGAGCATGGGAACTGGGAGTAAAATAATACAGTAGTAGCGTGAACGTTAATTAGCGCTTAGTTAGCAGGCATGGCGCCGGTTGTTTATACTCCCAGTTCCCATCATGCATTGCAATCTTTCAAGTCTGCTATTGTAAACCCAGCGTAGATCTTTACGATCTGGAATGTATATTGACAATAACGACACCTGAAGATATTTGCTGAAAATTTTCAGGTGTCTGTGATCTTCAAACTGCAATAGGCTAGGCCTATGCACAGTCCACGCTTATCACGATAGAAGACGCTTCACGTCAAAAAATTTCGATCAAATGGTAGATTTATAGCTTTGGGTGAATGTTTGAAGTATACAGTATCATTTTATTAATATTTCAATAAACAACTATGAAGAACTGATTGCATGACTTGCACTTACTGTTATAGCTGTTAGGTCCCTACACTCATTAACATGAAAAAATTGAGAAAATTGTTGAAAACTTTCATAGTTTAGGCTATATATATATATATATATATATATATATATATATATATATATATATATATATATATATATATATATATATATATACTTAGAGTAATAGCCTTCGTAATTACACGGAAATATCCAACAGTGGCCTTTTAAAAATAAGAGGCCTTGAACGATATTTCGACAACTGTACAGTACACCTGCTAAATTGAACATGGCGTGGTTATTAGTTTTCCTTTGTGCGTCTTCGATCGATGTAAGCAAAGTCAAACAATTTAAATCAACTCGGTGTCAACTGTACAACAAATGTTATTTAGTTCGGTGGCGCGAAACCAATCGAAGGACACGAGACCAAGTCTGCATGCAAAACACTGCATTATAGCAGACGGTAATTACATATGATTGCCAGCCGTTCCTTTCTCAAGTGTACAATGGCTATATGTGCTAGAAGTTAGAAGTATACCAGTGTACACAAGCAGCTATCAAATTCCCAACAAGCCATACATGCATACTTATTCTCACTGATTATGGAGACATTCAACCGCGCCCCAGAAAAGCGTTATTCACGTTTTACATACAAGCACCGGCATTCAGGCAGGACCCATTCTTTGACTCAATTTATATACAGATGAGTTTCATCAAAATTCCTCCCTTGACAGCCGGGTCTCCCTGCCTCTATTTTGAATGCGAAAATTTTAATCTTGAAGAATCAAGCACAGCTGTTGCAACTTGCTCAAATATCTGAAATGGTTCACGAGAGAAAACTCTTTTACAGTATTTTCCCCACAGATTTTAAACATCTATTGCGTCTTCTATAAGCGGACTGCTGACTATAGCTAGGGCAACAAATCATGTTTTAAGTGGACGGTAGGCTGCAGTTTTGCGTCACAGGCTCTAAGTGACGAATGAAATATTTGCATTATAGGCTTATCTGTTGACGCAACAGTAACTAGATATGTGATACATGGTGCCATATTTTTCAGGCAAACAGTTTATTCAACTCGGTCACATTGGGCAGAGGGGGAAGGTCTAGCCTACTAGAAATGACTCTAAGGACAATTGAACATTAAAGGGTTAATATACAGTTACGTCCCCAATTTGAATTTGCATACCCGTGTATGCTAATTTATCAATGGCTCTCTTACCGTTAGGTTATGTTACAATTTTTACCAATGAATTGTTGCATAAACATCATAAAAGCAGTATAGGCCTATGCAGGCCTACTTGGTTTAGGCCTTATCCTAAAGCGATATTTTTGTTTTGAAATATCCCATAAAACAGAGACAAATTTTAGGTAGATTTGATATTTTCGGCTGAGAGGCTCACGCGTGAAAGAAATCTTGGGGCGATTGTTTATGCAGGCCCTTTAAGGATTTGAAAACATTTATCAGTGCAATGTTTCAAAATCCTCATGTAATGGGACCTATACACAGTATACGGTGACATGAGACTTGCACTGTAAAACACCGGGGTTAAATTTTTATGAGAATCGTGATCAAAGATTATCCAACCATATTCTGGTCACGGACTACCCAGTCGTATCATCTCCTGGTTGAAAAATAATGAAGAAATCCTGGTTAAATTTGAACAGTGAAATTTTGATTTTCGACCAAGATTTAACCAGTCTTTAATTTAACGAGTAAAATGTTCATCATCAACGAGGACTTGTTTCCTTTTTTAACCAAGAAATGGTTTTTTAATCGGTGACCACCACCATGGTTAAAATTTAACAAACACTGTTGTTGTAATGTGGTTAACTCGCATGCTGCCGTTCAAGGGGCATAGTCGCCAAATCACGGGGGAATTGCGGGAAACAGATGAACACTCCCCTTCCCCACATTTCAAAGCATGGGTTGGGACAAACTCAAAGCACACAACATCGGCTCATCGATGTTATTTCAGTCTTTTATAATTTTCAGAATATTTAATCGCCGCCCTTTGTGGTTTTAATACAAGGTTTCTTGTTTTAGCAACACTTCTGACATTGTGTTGATGAAATAAAATAACCAAATGCGTACGAAGATAAGCCTAACTATTTTGTACGCCAAACTTGAATACAATAACGTTCGAGAAAAAGTTTCAGGAGAATGATTACAATGTTAATGATCGATACGAAGATCAGGCCTTACACCAGTGAACATCAGAAGGTGCAAAATTTCTCAATCTTTCGATTGATTCTCCAACCTATGCTCAGCCAAGTGATGTCATCAAAGGTCGATACAATCATACGGTAAAACAGAAAGAGCTTCCTTTATTCCATCATTTTTTTCACCAGGCTCTATAAACATTACAAAAATCTAAAAAACTTGTAACAACCTTCTTTATTTACTTTCCACATGAGAAACGAACACAAAAGGTGTGAACTATGTAAATTAACCTTTCACTTGGCAATAAATCGAGAGTCAGCGACAGTAGCTGTTCATATAACAGCGGCATCTCACGACTGCCTTAATCCGTGTTGATCGGCCAGGCCAACGAATTTTCTTGCTTCATTCTACAGGGAGGAAGGTTGGTTACTTCCATGTCGATCTGTTTTCAAGACATGTAACATTGCCCGTCGCAACACATCATTCATCTTTCATATTTTTAGACACTCTATGTCGTCGTTCCAAGATTACAGCTGCCCTCAGCCACTGATTGCTCAGTCATACCGACGAATTAGTCTGCCAGTGCAGCTAGTCCCCTCGAGGCAGTTAAAGGGGTGTATTAATATTAATTGCATGAACAGAGTGCGTTCACATTATGGACTGAGTAAACGCCCGCTTACGTCTGAAAACATCTGTCGACGAGAAACCTAGTTTCCATGGTTACTAATGGTTTCGCGCGCTTTGGGTTCAGGGGGATGCGATCTGAACAAAAGGGATGTGGAAAATTGTGTATAGGCCTCAAACGATCGACATAATATCAACTTAAAGCGAAGCCTTAGCGGGTTTGATTGAATTGTGCTCCCGGAAAGTCGAAAGCACAGGTGTTATTGATACAAGGTGATTAATAAGGAACGAGTCGAGAGAACTCAGAAGTGGAAGACGTAATAACCTTGAAACAGCCGTTAGCGCTGCAGTAATTTAAAATAAGATTCGGTCGGCTAGCTTAATCGTGTAAGAAACAGAATATTCAGAAATTATAATGCAAATTGAAAATACCTTGTACAGGTGATGAAGCTTGGGTTTGTTGCATAATGAAGTAGTCTCTTCTACACTGTCCTCGAAAAGTCGTCAGTAATCTTTCGCGATTATATGATTATTCCCCTGTTAAAATCCCATGTTGGTTTTAGAGCCTGATCACAGCTAGTAAACACTTGTAGAATTACGTAGAACGTAAACTAAATTTATTAACAACAACAAAGAATATTCAATCTTCCTGTGATCACTGAGTTCGCAAGGGACGTAATTTTGTAAGGGACATGAGGTGCTTGCCCTGGTTTTTCCCTAATGGGCAAACAACTATAACATGATTTTGCGATTTTTTTGCATTGAAATCTTGTGTTGCTGGGCTGGTGGGGAAGGGATTGCCACTCTAGACCCCACCTCATGCGTCTATGCAGTAAGAAGTCCGGGGTTGGATTTCCGTCGGTATGGTTCAAAGTAAGGCGAATTTTCATTCAAGAGCAGATCAGGAAATTGAAAAAATGTAAGTTTGAATTTTGCAATCTGATTGCCATAAATTCAAACAAAAGTATCATTCTGATTAGTCTGTCACTTATGACTTGTACAGCGTAGTGTATCCAGTCAACTCACATTGTTTGGGTATGGCATTGAACACTACTCAGTACCGTACATGCTATTGTTGCTTTGTCTGAGACGTTCGCTTAACAGGTGTTCTCTTTTGAAATTGGAGGAGGGTTAGAAGACTTTATAGTTGGGAGAATTTTTTATTCCTTACTGAAGGCAAAAGGAATCTACTTAATCACGCTGGCGTGTGTATGCACTGGTATGTGTGTGGGTATGTGTGTGTGTGTATGTGCGTGGGTAAGTGTGAGTGTTTGTGACACTTAGCTTGTAAACACGATATCTCAAGATAACAACGACGGATACTTTTCATACTTGGTATACAGATTTATCATTTTAAGAGCAGTGGCGTAGCCAGTGGGGGCAGTGGGCAGAATGCCCCCTGAAAAAAATCGAGAGGGAAAATCTGGAAAGGGAAGGAGAAAAAGGGAAACGAAGGAGGAGGGAAGGCGGAAATTGAGGGAGAAGAAAAAGAAAAAAGAAGTAGAAATAGAAAAAGGGAAGAAAAATAAATACACCTAAGGCCGCCAGTCCCGGCGCCAGGCCTCTCCCGAATACGCCAACACTCTGCGATCCCGAAACTGGGGCGCCAGGAAGTTTGGGACGAAATGTCAAAATCAGACTGGGAAACCTGGCTATGTGAATGATTAAGAGGAAGAACCCTATTGTATTTGGCGGAGGTCAAAGGTCATTTGGAGTCGCCAGAGGTCAAAACCTCAAACTCAATGAAGAAAGCACGGATACTTTTCATACTCAGAATGTGAAAATGTAATGGTTAGCAAGTGAACCGAATCGTTTTGATAGAGGGTCATCTGAAATCACCGGAGGTGAAACTACGAAAACCGAGAAGGTTTGTAAACACGTTTTCTAGAGATAGGAATGATGAATACTTTTCACACTTGGCGTATGGATTGGTCATATTGAGAAAAAGAACCCTGTTGTTTTAAGGAAAGTTCAGAGGTCACCAGAGGTCAAATATGAAATTCTTGTGAACACAATATTTTAAGATAGGAAGAATGGAAACTTTTAATACTTGGTATATGGACATGTAGTATTACGAGAAAGAACGGAATTGTTTTTGGTGGATATCAAAGGTGATCTGAGGTCATCAGAGGTAAAACTACGAAAACTTGTAAACTGCTTGAAAACACATTATCTCAAGAGAGCAATGATGAATACTTTTCATACTGGGTATAAAGATTTTTACTATTGCGGGAAAGGTTCCTATTAATTTGATGGAGGTCTGAGTAATGTTCTTTTTCTCAATATGGCAAATCTATATGCCAAGTCTGGAAAGTATCCATCATTCCTATCTTGAAATAGCGTTTAAAAGTAAACGTCTCGGTTTTCGCAGTTTCGCCTACGGTGACCTCAGATAACTTTTGCGCTCTACCAAAAACGATAGGATTCATTTACTGTTTTGGTAGAGGTCAAAGGTCATTTGGAGTCATGGGCGGCGATGATCAGTCCCGGGGGAACAGGGGACATGTCCCCCAATATTTGAGAAATCGCCATTGACTTAGATTTTTCAAACAGTATATTATTTGAAAATGGAGTCATGTCCCCCAATATTGAGAACTAATCGCCACCACTGTTTGTGGTCAGCAAAGGTCAAATTATAAAACCTTTTTAACACAATTTCTCAAGAAGGGTAACAGTGAGGGATGTCATATATGGCATGTTGGTATTAATTATTAGGTTAATGGTCCCTGTTGTTTTGGTGGAGGTCAAAAGTTATTTGGGGCCACCAGAGGTCAAAATGGGAACACAATATCTCATGAAGAGAAACTCTGATGAATCTAATCATTAGCATGTAGGTGTTCCATATTAAATAAAAGAACTTTATTGAGTCTGGTGGAGGTCAAAGGTCATTTGAGGTCACTAGAGGTCAAACAGTGTAAATCTTGAGACAGGAAACCAGTGTATCTCATACTTGGCAGGTGGGTGCCTCACAATGAACTGGAGCTTGTTATCCAGTTTAGAGGAGGTCAAAGGCCATTTGGGGTCACCAAGGGTCAATGGTGTTAATCTTGAAAACTGAATTATACACACAAGTAGACGACTTCTCAGGATGGGTAACCTTGTGGATTCTCATACTTGACATGTTGTTTTCCTTTTCTAAGTGCATGATGCTTATTCCATCTGATGGAGGTCAAAGGTCATCTGAGGTCAGCAGAGGTAAAACTGCAAAAATTTTGTAAACATGATGTAGTTGAGAAGGGAAAAGTCTATGAATCTCATACTTTATAAATGGGTGCCCCACTTGGAACAGGTGGTCCCTATGACTTTTGGTGGAAGTCAAGCTCATCTGAGGTCCGAGTCACTTTAATTCAAATTGTGAAAACTATCTGGCCAGGCACGGATCCAAGGGGGGCTTCCTCGGGCTCAGCCCCCCCCCCCCACCCTTTTTCGCCACATCAACAACAAATACACGAAAATTAGCATAATGTTAATCTAGGAGAATATTAAAGGGGGCTTCAGCTCCCCCCCCCCCCTTTCGAAATGTCTGGATCCGCGCCTGCTGGCATATAGTACCCCAAATTAGAGCAAGGAGCTGATTTACGATCCACGTTATTCACACAATATCTAATCTTTTTGATATATGCCTGCAGATGTTAACCCTTTTCTTCCTATATTTAAGAACAGTAACTTCAGAATTAAACTGTTAACTTAAAACCGCAGTACTAACAGATATCCAAGAGGCAAGGAATCGCTAAGCCTTTTGGCTTTCTGGTTACTGTTTGGGGTGAGATTTGTAGCCCTTGTTAAATTAGAAGCCATTTGTAATTTAAAAGCCCTTCAGGGTAAACTTACATACTATACCAGTTATAATGCCGATACATGTTATTATCGGTTTCGATTCAATTCGATTGTTTCACGAAAGAAAGAAAAAAGAAAAAAAGCAACAGTCTTAAAAAGCAAAAAATAGCAAAAGTTTTAAAAAGTTGAAAAATCGCCAAAATTGCCATGCAATGAGACATACTGTTTTTAACCAATTTTTAAATATGAAAAGTATGTGAAAAAGCGATTTTAATCAAGTTACGATTATCAGAGTTCCGATTATACTGGCTGTCATTTTTAAGAAACCGTGCAAGACTTCTTCAGGATTTCGACTCTTCTCTCATGGTCGAGTGGCATCGTAAAATAAATGCCTTCAAGGCTTGAATTTAACTAGCGGGGAAAAGGAGATATTAAAATGCAGATAGGCCTCCCAAATGTTAGGTGAATGCCTTAAACAAGAAAACCATTAATATTTATTGTAGATCTGTCACCATACACTATCGCGATCTCGATGTGTCATCAATGCTTTAATCCATTCATTGTATCCCTCACGGCCCCATCTTTTTGCATCGAAAGGACGTAAACATATTCTGACTGATGATCTGTTTGTATTGTGGCATTTTGTATGAAATATATGTTTCATTTTTTGCGGAAATAAACCTGTCTTGTGCCTCATCTAGAGAATTTCTTGTTTTCTTGTGTGGACGGACCTCTGGCGTAGGAACAGTGTCTTTCCAGGCCTTTTGTCGAAGCGAGTGAATTGGGCGACATTTCCAGAAAAGTTTTCGCCCCCTCGTAAATTTTTGGTCACAAAGATTACTATTGTCTTTATCCATTTCGCTCCCTGCAAAATACGACTCCCCTTGGAGGCTATATGACCCTCTCAACACCTTTTCTGGTTACGGGGCATGATATCTCCCGCGTTTTAAAAGGGTGGGGATATGGGCGCAGACTCGATTGACGAAATTTGGTCAGAATCTTAAACTTGGTATATACCGTATAAATGACCAATCTCCTCTTCCCAAAGGTTTCAAATTCTCCCATCAAAGTTTACTTCCAGCTCCTTTTACAAACATAACAATTGTTTTCAAAACCGTGGTCCCATTAAGCAATATCCCAACTCAAGACAGCCTGCTAACCCTTTCCGAACAGCTTACAATGAACCATCTTCTATTAAGAAATTTTGAATGTGTTGGGCTTTCTGTATGACCATTCTGCTGCGCAATGTGCATTACCGGTACAACGAACTGATCTGAGCATGTCACTGATCAATCAGAGTGGAATATTGCACATTTTGAGGTATATTTTGATTCCCCCTCTTTTTTATGTCAATCAAAGTACGGTGACCAATCATCCATTTAAGGAACGGTTAATGTATGTTGGGACGATGACAGTATGTCATTAAAATGGTTAGCCGAGATCCTATCACAGCCAATGCCTAGATAATATTGCCCGTTCACGTTGACACGCACTCTAGACCTTTTAAGTGAACATTATCAACCCATGTACGCTAAATTGAGCGTCGGATTTTAAAATGTGTTGTTTTTGTGTTTTTAATGGATTACAACAATTTCTTACTAGAGGATACTCAGGCTGTGGTAGTTATAATAATTTTTTTCTTTCTTTTCTGTTTTCCCACAGACGCAGGATTAAACTAGCCCGTCCATGAAGCTTACACCAATACACTCAATTGAATGACCTGGGCCCAATCTCATCTTAATGCCTGATGCCCGGGGAAATTCTCCGTCGGTTTATTCCGAATGTGTGGTGAAATATCAATGAACATCAATGCTAGTGGCTTGTACCTGCATTTCGGTCATATTCATCATGACGTAACATGGCACCTACTGATACATGGATTTGTATATGTAAATCCTCTACGACTTATGCATTGATTTGTATTGGATTTGTTCTTTAAGCTGCACAATAAAGTATGACCCCACAGAGCCCGGTCCGTAACCACGGGCGGGGCATTCAAGAAAACCCCCCTCCCCGTTTCGATTATGCACTTCCAACTTTAGAGCTTTTATTTCAATTTACAGACCCTCATTGTGAATCCATGCATGTGACCGACCTAACGTATAGGTCCTAATAAACCTGAGTAGCCTGGTTACGGGCTCGAATGGGTCCAAGTCGTGTTTCTGAAACTAAATTCCGGAAATTAATGGGTTTTACTTTGCATCAAAATAGCACAGACAGAAACTAGTTTTCTTCATCATAAAGTCTCACCACTAAACTTTGGCAAACTGTACCAGCCGAAATTATTAGTTTATTACACAGTGCAAGAGTTGTGAATGCTTCATCATTTGAAATTTCCAAGCTAGGGTGAAGAAATTATTCGTGAGTTACACATAGCAGTAAATTTGACCTACAAAGTATTGTGGTGAATTTCTTTGCCGTGAACCTTATATTTTTGAATAAAATTACACAGCTACCTGCTTTTGAATTGCCTATCATTATAAACATAGGCAAACTGGCCAGGGGCCTAGCCTCGGGTTAAGTATAAATCAATTACCCCTGCAAAGTATTGGACAAGATCGGGTTACTTTCTCGATTTCCTCGGGTTACTCTCTGGCAAAGAAATCATGTAACCACCTAAAATCACGGTTTTAAAGGTATGGCACGTTTTAAACCACAATCGCAGCAAAGCTATTCAACTGTTGGAAGGTGTAGTTTGTACGTAACCATGATAACAAAATTGATCATGGAGAGGGTGTGCTTATCTAAAATGATCCCTTCAAGGTAAGAACATCATCTTCCAAGTTAAGAATCACATAAAGAATCTAACTTTTATACCACTGTTAGTCGTGAAGCGACAATTGGTGTAGAGTTTCCCTTTAATAGAACAGTCCCTCACACTCTACACCGGCTTGATGAACTTGAGCCTTCTCCAAAACATCTGTTTAACGAATTATTAGATTATGAGACAGATTTTTGTTGCATTAGTCGTGTTCCCAACTCATTATCATGGAGAGTGAAATACAGAGCGAATATTTAGGTGGCTGAAGAGGTGGCTCGACCTGTCATATATACAAGACAGATTGTTACTTCTTCGAGGGGGTTATGGGAGCAATCAGGGGAGAAGAAAATAGGAGGTTGGCAGGGTTTCCTCTCCTTATTTACAAAATGCTGAAATTTCCCCTCGATTCTTTCCATCGAATGTCATTATTCTGGGTAAGCGTAAGCAGCCGGCGGCTGTATCATAGCCGCAGGTAGGCCCGTGTTTGAGGAAGAGTCTCCCCTACCCCTTTCGAACGGTTCCGTTACCACTAGTCACACGTTTTAGGCAAAGAGGCCCAAAAAATTACGTATTTGAAGAAGTGTGTTGCAAACCAAAGTTTCAGAACATGACAATATTTCGTTTACATTTAATACCCAACTTCTCGTTGAAACAGAGCGTTCCTGGCAATTCTCTACCCAAGAAAAAGAATTCCTGGTTGAAGCTAAATTGTTGATTTTCATAATTCCTACAACGGAATAAGAAAATGATATGAACTTCGGTATTGCACTTCTGTAAGCTCTGAGTATCGTGTGACATTTCACTGCGACATGTTATTAGCAGGGGCCCATAAAAGAGCTGAAACCCGCTAAAATATCAAAAAGGATTCCTGAGTTCATTCGAACTATGAAAGTTTGTCAAAAGCTTTCACATTTTCCATGAAAAGTCCATGAAACCTATCTTTAATTGGGTGGGTCTGTTACATGTGTCTTTTTACATGAGCTATGATATACATATAGAACCACAACGATGTTTCAAATCCGTCTTAATATTTTCTTCGATGCAACCAGAAGTTACTGTCTAAATTATTTATTTTTATACATGTAAATTTTGAGGAAAGATAGAGGAATCCCAAAAGTTTGATTTCTGTCACTTCATTGAACTATAAAACAACGAAACACATTACAATCTTGCTGTATTCTCGGGGTCGGATAACTCCGCTTCCCCATACGTAAGGATGCATTGGGGTTAAAACGGTGATAGGTGCGTAGCGTATTGCGCAGCTTGCGCAAGTAGTGCAGGTCAGGGACTGTGTTCACTCCAGCAGTATAGCTCGCAATGGGGTAAGTGACCTAAGTTTACTGTTCCGACCCTCACAATATAATACCGGTAATCGCGTTGTCTTGTAACAACGTGGACTTACCGTAGTCGGTCACAGATATATTCATGGTATACCATATAGCCGAAACCAAAGATTTATTTATTTGTCATTGCTGTTTGTGGAATCTTATTCATATCTCTCATACAAGAGAAGGTTAATCCTTAAATGACCGTGTTACCCATAACATTTAAAGGGAAAAAGCAGTCACCCCAATTAGAATTAGCATACCCCCCTGCATATCACAATATTTTTCTGAGTTTTTACTGAGGCACTTGTAAGGCAAATAAGAGATGTGCAAGAATTTGCTGATTTTTCAAAGCAATTTTGGGGCGACTGCTTATTCCCTTTAAAGGACCTCGCCCGATAGTCTCAGATATAGAGCACTTTTAATAAGATTACAGAATAATTTAATCCAAACCATGCATCTCAACCGGTTGTCATAGTATTCTTCTAGGGGTAGACTGACTGGTAACATCGATAGGAGCCAAAGTTTAAGATCAAAGCTAGAAGACGGGCGTACGAGCTAGAAGGTGGGAGACGGGTTGGAGTTGCACTCCCTATAATTCGTAGAACCGATTTCTGGGACAAATTTGGGGCAAAATCGGGCAATTTTGTCTGGCAGCACATGTTTTTCTCCCCGGCAAAAACGGCTCAGCCCCGCTTCCTCCCTGACAAGATATCCCATTGTATCTATGCCAGAAGATGAAGCGCGACTGTCTTATTTCCGAGAGGTTGAGAATTCAAAAAATTCCCAGCTCTTTTTCATTTGTTTGACATGGCTGTAAAAGTTATTTTTGTTAAGATAATCATTATGTTTGACATCACCTTGAATATAGTGCGAGAAGGCTGAATGGGATTGTACTTTAAGATTGTCTTCTATGTCACAAGGAGACAAGATGATGGGATATTGTACGCAGATACGTATAAACCTGTTGCCCAGGTTTTCATCTACGTCACTGTGTCGCTCGTTTCTCTGTTGGACATTTTGACGGCTAGACGTTCAATGTAGTACAATTGCATCTAAGATTTTGCTGTGCGCAGGCATGTTATAGACGGCCACCATTACCATAAGCAACGCTCTGACGTCACATTAAAAACCATTCTTCGGGAAGTTAAGCTATACCACCTGCCATATCCATTTGTAAAGCGTAGCCTATTAATGATTTGTCTTTTCCATCTACGTCACATTTCTAAGCGCCACGCAAAATTTGCTATGTAGAAGATACGGGAGCGAAATACAATTGTAGAAGGCTTAGCGCATACACATCCTAAGCTAAGGGTTTCTCTGCATAATTATACACCAGAGAAATCCTAAGCCTTAGCTTAGGATTTCTCTGGCGTAAATAAACACGACTTCATCTGGTCACCCGAAATGGACCATGAAGTTAGCGTGGCGCACATGCAATGTTGTAGGTCTCACAGCAGGCAATACCCCAGTAGTGAACTAAGTCTTCAATTAGGGAGGACGTGGGTACGGGGCCGACGAGGGCCGGGGGACGGGGGCACGGGTCTCCATAATGAACAACGTTACCTCGGTTAACATGGACAATCTCCTCCATGGACGTGAACAGGTGGGGAGCGTGGGACATGTCCCTCACTTTTAAAGGAGGAGGGAATTGTCCCCTCTCCTCAAATTTTTTCAAGGACCCTAACAAAAACAGTAGGCCCATGATTGATTCCATAGCTCAAAGTAGAGCCGATGAAATAAAAAAAGGGTGGAAACAGTCATTTAAACTGGATAAAAATGGTGGAAAAAGCCTCAGATTACACCACGTATCATCTGGACTCCAAATTTTTCAGGGACCTTAAGTGAGCCCCGGATCTCTCGCATCTAGTGTTTCGCTATTCGCGCTTGACAAAGTTCTGATCAAGGTCATACCCTGCCACTTTTGAGAAACTGTTGATCCCGTTGACCACCTATCTAACCCCCTACCTGCCTACCAAGTCTGCAGAAGGGTTGCTCTATTCCAGACTAGGTGAAGTCTGTAGAGGTTCTTCACCGACGTCACTGCGCTGCGCGTCTCTCCATTTTGACGACCAAGCGTCCATTGTACAGCAATTGTAACTAAGGCCGTATCGTGCGTGCGCATCGATAACACACCTGCGCATGTTCAGTGACGGCCAGTATGCCAAACTGAAACCCAATGACGTCACATGGAGAACCTCTATACAGTATTTTGTTTTGCTACATCCCTCGCCATGTTGATTTTGTGATTATCAATGATGTAAATATGTAAAGAACATTTTATCGTCTGCTTAGATGTGTTGTGCTATGAGTGAGGAGTTGGAAGTTAGCCTATATTTGTCACATTTCCAGTGAATTAAAACGTGATAAAAAGTGATACTGTGTCCTCTGAAATCTTTTCTCCGTTCCAAGCATTTATTAAGATTAAAGCCGCGGTCACACTACAACGAATTCGGATTGGATTCCGTTCCGATTTTTGTGAGTTTTTATTAAAATCTTCTTCATCTCTGGTCAGAAAGAGCCCAAAATTTTCCAAACAGTGTAAATATATAATTTGTATCAGAGGTCTATGAAAATGAAATGTTAACTGATTTTTTTTTGTGACGTCACACCGACAGGCAGCTTTTATCGGACACACGTAGTCCGATAAAAGCTGTTTGTCGATGTGACGTCACGAAATAATTCGTATAAATTTAATTTTCATAGTCCTGCGATAAAAATCATATAATTACACAGGTTGGTAAATTTTGGGTTCTTTCTGACCAGAGATAGAGAAGATTTTAATAAAAACTCACGAAAATCGGATCGGAATCCGATCCGAATTCGTTGTAGTGTGACCGCTGCTTAAAGGTCAAAAGCAGTCGCCCCAAACTTATTTTGAAACAATAGCTAAATGTCACAGATTTCTTCTTATTTCTCTTCCAGATATCTTTCATAATATTTCAGGACATTAATATTGCATATTCAATGTAAACCAAGCAGTTACTCATTGTAAATTTTACAATTGAGTGAGAAAAATACTGTCACATGATTCTCAAGAGCCATTCAGGAAACAGGATAGTCTACTATACAATTCCTTATTGGGGTGACTGCATTCTCCCTTTAAATTAATTGAAATGAAACATAATTTGCCTGAGAGGAACCTTAATAATCGACCCTCTCCCATTGTCTCCCGTCGTCAACAACACCCCCCCCCCCCGAAAAAGAAAGAAAAGACAAAAAATTCACCTCACGAACAAGTTCCGTTCCTATAAGATTTCTTTATTAAATATTTTGTAGAGTGTTTTGTCCTCGCTGAGCTGCATAACTTTTGTGACTTTATTTTACGTTTCCCTCGTGAAAATACATTTTTCTCAATAAGATTGTTCATTCTAGTACTAAGGTAATCATGTGAAGTCCGAAATGAAGGTTTTTTTTTTGTTTCTGAAACTTTATTGCGCATGTCAGATCCCATTTAAAAGGTGTTATCTACCCCCTCATATTGCTTAAATTATTTCATTAGCTTAATAGGCGACAAAGGCTGATAGGCTTTCACTGCTGAAAAAACTGACGCCAAAATTTTTATCATTGTCGCTACATATTTCCAACAGTATAATTCAACACTGAGATTCTCAAAAGTTCGGATATATCAATTAATTGTAATCTTACACCAAAAAGCACCCGCTGAAGTTGGCTAGTGTAAAATTCCAAACTTCTTCGGTCCTTATTTGAGCAACTCTGTGACCTATACCATTTCCATGCATAAAGGTTAATACAAATACTTAGGCCTCTACATTGCAAGATATCTTCAACTGAAAATTCAAATCAGAGACAACTCGACCATGAGCGTCCCTTGCCGTCCCTTAAATTTATAGGAGATGGGGAGGGGTAATTGTTGTAAGGGGTAAAGGAGTTTTTAAAAATTCAGAGGATAGTACCATACACTGATCAGGACATACAGTACAGAAGTGAAAATCTGCTTGAGACTCTGATTATACAGGAAAGCATGCGTCTAGTGACGTGTCCATTTGCAAAATTACAGGCTTGGACTTCAAATATTGAAAGTCAATATTAGTCCTACACTGGGTAATTGAAATCGGACACTTTAAAAGCAAACTAAAGACCTAGTCTGGTGTCTTTGAGGAGAGTAACGTAAGAATTGTGTATTTGCCTTTTCCAAATTAAATGCTCAGGAGAATAGGAAGAACAAGTTTTAAGGGGAGTTTATTGCAGTATACCGTATACATTTCTTAACGCCCACACAATCCATCTCATCAATGTGTTTCAGTCTAATTTATCGTACCGTATAGATCCTCCATTTTTCAACATTTCTACATGAGTGCGATACGTAGAACACTGAGAGTAGAGAATCCAAGTCCCATATGTATTTCAAAGTGTAATTTAAATGAAGATGATTTTATGCCGAAAAATCATCATATTTCCCATTTTTAATAATACACTCTCAGAGGAGGGGATGGGGTCCGAAGAAAAAGTAAGTTTCGCACTCTTGTGACGAAAGGGTGAAAAAATTGTACGCAGCCCCTTAGAACCGATTGTCTTTTCATATTGATTTCCAAAGATGGTGATATATTTATAACGATTAACCGCTATCATACATGTCGCGGTACTAAACCATTGTAAGCCTATCGATTACATCCCTTCGGCCTGACACGTATTTTACACGTACGCCTACACCGACATCAGACTTATCTGCCAAGTTTATTTAACGATACAATACTTAGGAAAGTTAGGCCTTAAACTACGGGCTGCTTCAAGTATCCATATTTGCAAAGTTATCGATGAACTTGACAAAAATTGGCATTCATTTGAGTTACACGATCCATTTTCAAACCGGAATGATAATACCACTACTGAGGAACAGGTGTTTTCCGCCTTTATCTCAGATCATCTCCCTGTTCCATAAACATAATAAAAAGATTCATATTACTAAAATGATTGAATAGCGTCAAATTTTCAACAATCTGTGCCCTTGTCTTTTATAAGAAAGAGTGTGATTGAAGGCAATTTTATGTTACATCGCCCCCGGCGGGGGACTACGCGACCTCATATCGTAACCGTTTGACCCAGATGTCATAAACTTCATCTGGTCTTGTCTCCATATAAAGCGAGTGTTGACATAAATGGGGGCTAATTTGTGAACTCGTCGGATACACGGCGGTAAACAACCCCAGAGAAACCGCATACATGACGGTCGACCTAAAACAGCGCCTAGAGTATCTTTTGTGTCATTTCAGTAAACTTTAATAGGTAGGAACAATCCCGTCGGTTCAGCATAATAAATTTTAAGTTACCCCCATCGAAGAGAGATTGCCTGTCATTGCCTAGCCAGATCCTGTACCTAATATGACAAGACTACGAAAAGCAAAATTCAGAGCAGTATTTCCACTGTCTTTACTCTTCGCGCTCTAGGGGGCGGGGTGGAAATTTTTCCGATTAGTTTATCATCCTTCAGTTTGTTTGTCCCACTCCCACCACCTCCCTGCAGCCCTGTGACCCTTCGTTTAAATATTGACACGTGCCATGATTAACACACCACCACAGGTCAGTACTGGTGTCGGTATTAAGCGATCAGTGGCGGATTTCATGATGGCTGGGAGCGGACGGTCCCCCCTGAACCCTGATGTGTCGTTCCTTTCCACCATACAGGCTCCCAGGACATGGTAGACACCGTAGACTGTGGTAGCACATTTGTGTTACTTAAGAGCTACAAAATAGGGGGCGCTGGAGGCCAGTTTACATATCCCAGCCCCAGCCATGGTGGGACTGAGTTCAACTTTAATCCCGCCCGAAATAGCCCACTTTCCAGTGAGAACGCCACTTTTAGACATTCATTGTCAATTTGCTGACTTTCCATTCTTTTTCTTCCATACAACTCAGGAGCGGATCCAGACATTTCGAAAGGAGGGGGGAGGGGCGGAAAGCCCCCTTGAATATTCTTCTAGATTAACATTATGCTAATTTTCGCCTTCTTGTTACAGTTGATGTGGCGAAAAAGGGGGGCTGAGGCCGGGAAAGCCCCCCCCCCTCTTGGATCTGCGCCTGTAATTAACCAGTAACTCTTAACCCCACCACACTCTGTGAAAATCCTCATCTTCGTTTTTGATTTGAATATCGACAAGGACTGGTGTACCCACAAGAACAATTGTAGATATGTAGAGAAGACGGTTGATGGCTTGCAGGTATAGAAAGCTCTGACATGGCGTAGCTGGTCGTGGGGACTTCCCGTACTTTGGCTTTAAAGGACTGGAACTAAGGGGGTGACGATGAACACTTCAAAACAGAAAATGGGGCAATGAAATAAGCTTCTGGAAAAGGAACGTAGTTATTGACAATCATGCACTACAGTGCATCGTTCGATCCAATTCTTAGCCATCTCAACAGACCGTTTTGGCGAAATGGGCTGGGGAAGGGTTGTGGGTGGTGGAGGGAAATGGATCCATTTCCGGACTCTTTTCTTTGGGAGAAGAGTGAAGGAACTTGTTTCCTTCATAGGGTTACAAAGAGCTGCAAGAAACCATTAAATAGCTGCATAACACCGTTAAATGGGAACACGTCCCCCAACCCTGCATCTGTTTTTAACCTTGAGATAGCCCTGCCCCTACCCCCATAGTTGGAGGTCAAAAAATACTGCACCGAAATTATACAAACACTTTTGTTTTATATGGCATATTTATTGCGCAAACAATTGCAAATTTATTTTATTAACAGCAATGGAATAACATTTCATAGTTCATACTTCCACAAGCACACTAGAATCAACATGCACATAAACTTAGAAATTTAAAAGTTCATCACATTATATGTAGGAAGCTCACAGAAAATTCAACACCATTATGCAAGAATATGATACAAAGATAACTGTACAAACTGAACTTGTGTTGCTTGAGACACGGCTTGATGTCAATATTTCAATAAAAACGGCAAAAACTGATGTCTGTGTCAAATGACGATCAGTCCCCTTTAAAAGAAACGAGCGTTAAACTCACACATTCAACTCTGAAAGATTAGATAACGCTAAAAGAATCACCACTTGAAATAAAAGGGGCACTCTCTTCGTTCAATTCTATATTTTCACCGATCCCTTCCCCCATCCTCAAAAACTATTCTTTCTTCTTCACCAGTCTCCAACCAGGGAGCTGGAAGACCCCTGCTCCAACACATTTCGTTACTCTATCAAGTGGGTAAGGGAGAAAATGTTGAAAGGTCTAAGAAGGGGGGGGGGGGGGAGATAGGAATTTTGATACTTATGAGATACTTATACAAGATTGCACAAACTGTCACAATTTTTTAACTTGAGGTCCCTCACCTGATGTTTGGCTTGGGGGAGGGGGATTTCCCCATTTCCCGGATTTTGCTATCCTACTATTATTCATACTTTGTTACATAACGAGATATTTATTGTTGGATTTCTAGATCTGACAGAACCCATGGAGTTAATATTTTGTTTATTATGAGGTTACTGTGGAAACAGTTACAAGTCTTGTTGTTAATTCTAAGTTATCCTAGGAAGACGACAGTGCGTCTTCAATGACAAAACCTCCAATGATATGTTTTTCAGCAAGATGAATATTGAAATGTCAATCCCTACACAAAATTATGACCGTTTTGAACTTCAACACTGATCGCCGTTATAAAATGTAAACGAATTATTCATGGCATGAACGCAGCCATTTATGTCCCATTCATATTTTACAGCTATGATAAATTGCGGGGTATATGATCCGGGGTATATGATCCGGCGTCTAACGCCTACACTTCAAAAAGACTAGCTAAACTTGTCTTTGCCAGGCTTGTTTCAGGGTAATATCCGCCCCGTACGCCTAATTTTTTTCCCCTGGACGAGTCAGTCCAAATCGGTTTTTCAAAAATTTTTAAATTTGTTTCAAAATGAAGGTTAGGTTCAGAATTAAGGTTAGGGTCACGTGGCCTGGAGTTATTTGGCCAGTTCTTTCATAATCCGGCGTCAGAATTACAAAAAAGAGGGGTCGGAAAGCTGTCATTTTGGAATTAGAGGTGTGGCCTATCTCCAAGAAGCTGATTGGTCCACTGGCCAGATTTGGACTGACTCGTCCTGGGAAAAAAACTACGCGCCCCGTACCTCGTTATTCATCTATGTATTACATGTTAATTTCTAGCTGGAAATAGCCTTCATCACAATTTCTTTCAGGAGACGCCAAGAAAAATTTACAAAAATTTTGAATGGTAAACAGCCTGCCTGTACAATCAAAGAAGAATATAAATAAAGTGTTCGTAGTGCTAATACAAATACTCTAAAATCGGTTGCCCAGCCGACGAAGTCGGTTGCGCGCCGGACTGAAGCGCCTTCGGGTGGACCAGTTAACTAGCCGACTTTGCTTGCTTGCTTTTTGCTAATACAATCATACAACCAAAGAAAAAAATCAAATCTGCGATTAGAAATATATATTTCCAGGAATTGAGCTGAATATACAAGGCTTGCTGCAACTAGCCTGAGAAGCCGGTCGAATAGTCCCTAAATCAGTGAGATCCTGCAGTCAAGGTGTGTACAAAGCATGGAGCTACTACTTTCAAAGGCTGGTTCATATTCCAACATTCATCGCCTCAGATTAATTATACACAAACGATATATGACCTGTGTTTCCGTCACACTCCAACACAGCACTTGTGCTGAATCTACAACTTTTTGACACTCCTCGGCCACAATGCCCAGGTACCTCTCACTCTCTCAAATTACAAATAATTTCACACCAAACTTTGTCCAGCAACTCTGTTGCCCACGTTTCATATGTAAATAATACTTTTACTCGGCAAACGTCTTCAAAAAACGTGTGATTTGAAGACGAAAAATCAGACCATGTACTGTGTCGATGGCACATCTTCTTTGGCTAACAAAAATCATGTGGACTTCTTCATAACGTTTACGTATTATGTACTGCTAAAATGCGTTCGTCAGTACGTTCATATTTCTAACATAATTCGTACGTATTACTTGAGTATGTAGCCAACACAAATACTATAAAATAACCGTCAGTCACATGGATTTTACCTCTTGTCAAATAAATGCGTACTGAAATCTTGAAGGTGACTAATTTCAATCGTTTGTATGTGTTTTACTCTGGAGAAATAGCAATGCACTTATAATAACTGCAACCTATTCACTTTTCGTAACCACCCCCAAACAACAGTCTGAAAGTCAATTTTTTGCTCACTCCTACCCCCACCCCCCACCCCACCCCCCAAAAAATCAGAAAGGGTTAGCAGCCTCGAGACTATGACGAATGAAGAACCTGTTAAGTACATTATGGCAAGAATGATCAACAAAATCTTCTTAGGTATCATCTTTTTTCTTATTTTACAAATGCACAAAAATGTACATGACAGGAAGGGGGCATGGGAAGGGGATGGGAAGGGGGATGGGAGGGGGTGGGAAGGGGGGATGGGAAGGGGGGATGGGGGGAGGATATGCATGCCTCATCAATGGCAATGATTTTTTCACTAACCATCATCACTGATTCACATTTTTTAACTCACAATCTGGGAGGTGGTTCAAAGAAAGAGTATGTTCTGTACCATTGTGAAATGCACCCTTGTCCAAATGGTGGCAAATATGGATGAACCACTGAGGAGCTTAAGCAGACACCCAACCTAACTAATGAAATATCAACTAAATTTTCCAAATCTCCTACTTTTTATCTACCATACACATCTTACCATCATACCATATACATCAATACAATGTGGCATGTCAAAGATAACTCATGGAGTAAATCTTGTACAAATTTAACAATTGATTCAGAAAAAAGTAGTTGCATGATTAAAAAGAATCACTGACTTAACATGCAAATACATATAGGGGTGACTCTATCGGGGATGAGTCTGTGCAGCATCTGGCCCCTCTCCCCACACTACAAATTCCTCCTGAGATTTAATACCAAAATCATGAATGCAACATGGCACTACAATTTTATCGAACTCAGACAAATCTCTAATATATTTCCTCCCGTTAGAAATCCTCCCCTAAGTATGATGATCAAAGTGTTTAGCACTCAAAAATTACTGGGCACATCACAGCTGTATTCGACATTTAGACCAAAGTTTCCAAAATTCTCTGCAAAACTGACTGTTTACATGTGGACATGAGTGTTACTATGCATACTGACAAACAAAAATGCTTATCATACAGCATAATCTTTGACTAAGGTATGATGCAAAATGTATACCAGTTTTGACCAAACTTCCTTAAAGACAGACAGTCATCACCCCAAAGTATATTTTTAGTGTAGGGGTATCATCAAAATTCTCAGTTGGTGACTGCTCTTCAACTGACATCAAAGTTTGAAAATTTGAAAGATGCAGAGTAGCTCACATTCCACACAAGGCAGAGAGAGTGCTTTTATTACATTTTATAGCCTTGTATGCTCACCAGGACATGGCCTTAAACAAAAAAACAGGTTTATTCCTGCACAAGGGGGAGCTTCATACAGTTATGGGAGGAGCTAGAAGTTGCATAGTTGGGAGAGTTGGAACTGTCTGGGATGATGAAAATTCCCCTTTAATTACCATTTTTAAGAATAATATTCCAACTGTAAAAGAATAACATGAGTAAGCATACAGATGTTCAATTTCAAAATACAATAATCTGATGTAACCTTTCATGTTACCATACTTTCTTTTTTTTTACCAACTAAAACGGAGGGGGAGTGCAGGGCTCGAAATAACCAGCAGCACGACAGCCATGGCTGTCCGGCCCTTACTGATGGCTGTGGTGCCACTCAGTCAATGTCCTATGAAATAACGTAGACCGACAGCCAATTTGCTCATTTTGGCTGTGCCCTTTTTCAAGCTTATTTCGAGCCCTGGGAGTGTAATACAAAACATTTCTTGCTTGACTCAAAATAGTCACACCCCTTCTCCAAGCTATCTCCCCAAAATAACCATCAGGTAATGCCAGTTGTTTTTAACAATGATTAGATTCTGGATACAGAGGTTTGATGTCCATCAAATTACTGCCTCAAAAAACACACCCTCACCAGGTAGTCACAAGCTAAACATGCTCTCCTTCAAACATAATAAATTAAGTTCTAACAGTGACATTTTCCAAGGATATGCCAAATAGCTATAAAATATTACCTGTACACAATGCCTCATACCAGCTCTGTATAATCTGACAGCTGTTTTGGCGTTCTGACTTTACGTGTTCTGGTAGAAACAACAGATGACAGAGTTGGTAGCTGGTTGTCATCAGAAATCTCAATAATTTCACTGTCATTTTCGGTGGATCTTCGAGTCCGTGGAGAATTCTGCACTTGATGGGTCTTGCCGGTCACCTCCTTACCTTTTCCGTTGCCTTTGTTTGATGTTGTAATCATCACTGTCGTTACCGAGTCACTTTTTGTACAGGTCGCTGTTGCAATCACTTTAGCAGGTGCTGTCACTTTAGTAGAGGGGGTCGTTACTTTAGTAGAGGGGGTTGTTACTTTAGCAGACGGCACTGCTGCAGTTGCTTTATTGGAAGAGCATGTAACTTTACTAGAGGGCACTGTTGTAATCACTCTTGCTGAGGGCACTATAACTTTAGTGGAAGATGCAGTTGCAGTAACTTTAGCAGAGGGGACTGTTACTTTAGTAGACGATGATGCTGTAGTCACTTTGACTGTGGGAGCCGTCACTTTTGTAGAGGGCGCTGTTGCAGTTCCAGTAGTTTGAACTGGTTTCGAGCCTACGGACTCACTAGTCTGTGATTTTGGTGGACTTACTAGAGGGACTTCCTTCTTCGGTGTAGCTGTGCCAGTGGTACTTTCTGGTTGTGATGTTGTTGGCTTCAACTGGGATACTGTATGCAAAGTGGTATTTGCTCTCAAATTTGGCCTTGCTTGGGAGGTAGTTGTCACAGCTACTTTCTTAACTTTACCATCTTCCAGAAAGTTCAATGTGAAAGATGAGCCATGCTGAAGATCCGTGAGGATCTTTGCTTGCGTGTATGTGCTGCCCCCACTTGTTGTCTTTAATGACACAGTGGTCAATGGGAAGTCATGGAACTGTAACTTTTGAATGGTTTGTACTGCCTCTGTAGGGACCACAGGACTCTTGGCAGATGAGCCTGACCCAGATGCCGGACTCTGGGAGGTCGCTGCACCACTCTTTACAATCTTGGTTCCCCCAACTGGCTGAGCTTTCATCTGTGGTGTAATCAGCTGGACTGTAGAAATATTTGTTTTGCTTTCTGGTTTCTTGCTGTGACTGGGACTTTTTGATCCTGAAGCCGACAACCTCCGTGGCTGCTTAATCTGCTGTGACTGGGTTGAGTTCAATGCTTGAATAAAAGCATGTTGACCAGCACTGGACTGGGTACTTTTCCCCAAGATTCCCTCTAGCACCCCACCGACAGAAACACTAGCCCCTTTGCTTTCCTTACTTTTATTCTGCTGAACATCAAAGTTGAGCCCAGAGAGTAGTGTTGAGGTAGGAGTTACCCTACTGAGGGCTCCTAACTGCTGGAGTGTAAACACCTGACTGCCACTCCCAGGAGCCACAGTACCAGTTTTCAATATGGACTGACCTGGATCCCCAGCACCCAGGTGCTTGGGACTGACCTGGTTTACAGCTACTTTCAATTTCTCAAAGTTGATGGTCCCTTTTCCTGCTAGGAGGCTGGGTACCTTCTTTGGGGCACCACTCCCTTTATCAACAATAGGATCCACTTTTACAGCTGTAGTAATAGCACTTCCGCCTGGTTTAAGTTCCTGGGTAATGATTGGCAGAGACACAAGACGCATCTGTTTCCGCCTAATTGTGGTGGGGCTTGATGACAGACGTCTCTTGACAGGTACTTTCAGGCTGCCGCTGGCCCCATCTGAAGTATAAAAGAGAGAGAGAGGTTAGTGATAATCAATTTTTATTACTTACGTTGCTTCTCACCACAAACAGATCAATACAGAGTTAATATAACTGTGGTTTCCCTCTTGTCACGAGCATCACTTTTATTCAAATGCTGTTTTCTCAGAAGAAACCATCTTCATGTTGGGAGAGTACAATCACAAAGAGATTTTAGACCATCTCTTCAAGTATCTGATCTGCCATTTTTCTTTAAATACAGATGAGCATCTTGTAATTGACCACAGCTATTTCAAATTTCCTAACACATTTTCTTCAAACTCTTTTATGACTTGGAAAACAATAACAAAACACTGTAATCTTTTAAAAAGATCCTCTCCCTTATTGACTCAGACTTAGAAACCTACTTCACTGTTTCCAAAGCTTTGCAAAAATGTGAGTGGGAAACCCCTGATGACCAATGACCTGGGACTCCAAGGTGAAACTTCAATGTTTTAAGTGTTTTGGTGAATTGTAATATCTGCAATACTGTAGGCATCTTTGTTTTATATCCACTGAAAGTTTGGAATTGTGTTGGACTCAAATTTTGTTTTGTTAATTACATAATGACCTTTATACAGAAGCCTCCAAATACAAACCCACACGACTGTTAGTAATGCTCTGTCATATGAAGGTTGGTGCATAAATAAAAGAATAAACAAAAACAAAGAAATATGGAATGCGCCTATTACCACGTAACTTGGCTACAGGATTCTCCTTGCGTAACTGGGCCAAAGGAATATCTTCATACAACTGGGCCAAGGGTATATCGTCACATAATTGGGCCAATGGTATGTCATCGTCTTCCTCACCTTAATTTTAAGAAGAAAATTTGGGGAATGATGCACTCAAGGTATCTGCAAAAACTTGCCCCCAAAGCTCTTTACCTGAAAATGCTTTGTCAGAGTTGGCCATTTTGTAAGTAAGTGCAGAAGTAGAATGACAAAATCGCCAAAAGATTCCATGTTAAGGTGGTGTGAAAATGTGAAAAGTGCTGCAAAGTTGCCATTGAGTGGTATGTGTGTATGGGTTGCACGAAATATGAGGTAGCACTGATGTAGTACATGTCCACAATGGGTCTACCACATGCCTGACAATTGTTGCCTACAGTGTAATCCTGATGTTAACTGTTGGAGATAGGTGTCACCCACAGTCATCCACATGATAAAGATTTGTTTCAAAGGCCAGTTCAGATGGCAAAAGAAAGGTACTCCTGGATAAAAACACAACCTATTTGAACTTAGCTAGGAGACAAACTGGATTCACAAAAGACACAAAGAGTCACGTAAGTTGATCTTAAACAACAATTCTTGCTCAGAACCAACAAAAAGAAAGGTGCATAACTGTTGTGCATCATTTTGCAAAGGCAAGCTTCAAAGCTGACCTGAGTGCAAGGAGCACAAGTTCATAGCAATATATACTGTACCAAATAGCTGTGCATGCCATAGGTCTTAAGCAATGGACTGTTTGTACATGCATGCAAGATTGAAGAAGAAAGACCACCAATGCATTGTTTCACCAATTATCAGAACTGGATGTGACGAAACTAGTCACAACCACATGCACAACTGGCTAACTTTCTGCAATCCACATCTTCACAAACAGCATAAGCTACTATGTGAATGCTACTCAGAAAACTGCATACCAAGTTCATTACTTTGAATTTTTCACTTTGAGGTAATGTGGTCTCATAACATTTTCATTTTTGATCCCTGCTTACCACAAATGACCTTTGACTTCCATCCAAAACAAATCTTGTAATCCATACAACTGATTCACACTAGCACTTTGTATTGGTTCTCACACTGTGATAGTGTTTGCAATCTGGGAATCACACATGCATACACATACACACACCCTCCTATGCACTGACATCAACCCATTTGTGTTTTACACACTTGCAAAGGACTCCCTTGTAATCTTAAACACCACTGTACTGTTTTTAGTTCTCACTGAAACTCTCTGTTGTACATACATAGAGTAGTGACCTAACATACAAAACTATGCCATAAAACAAGACTTACCTTCCACTGCTTGTGTTTCCGTTGTATCTTGCTGTTTCTCAACAGGTTTCGATGCAAGTTTGCTGGTTCCGGCAACTTTAACACTGTCCAGCTGAGCTAAGAAGTGAGCATACTGGGCACTGAATGAGTTTTCACTGCCCTTTTCTTTAGATGGTTCCGGTTTTGAAATCAGGGTCTTAGGAGGACCAAGGGGAGGGATCGCTTGTTTGCCCTCTGTAACTGGGGTAATAATCCGAGACTTCTGGAGGAGTGACTGTGTTGAAAGGACTGGCTTTGTTGCTGTTATTGTAACAGGGGTTATTGCAGTAGGGGTTGAGCCAGTACTAGTTGTGGTAGCAGGCACAGATGGAACTGGTCTTGCCTGTGGTTTAGGAGTAGCAGTTGTAGCAGGTGTAGTGAGAGTAGCAGATGTAGCTGGACTAGCAGGTGTAGCAGACAACTTGGGCTGCTTTGGGGTTGGTGGAAGACTATCCACCCCCTGATGAAAGAGAAGACAAATAATTTGAACTAATCAACAGGAAGTTTACACTGAAATCTAGAGATGTTAAAAAGGCCACATTTTCATTACTTAGCTTTCAAACATTAGTGGCAGTATCACAGTTTTGAAGAATGGGGAGAGGGAAGGAGTATTGGGAAATAGAAAAGAAAACTAGGTAAACTATTATGTCTGTCGTCTCTTTTCTTTCATTTTGACAAATTGCCAGGAAATGACTTAATGGGGTTACCAACAAGCAACCTTGGGGTCACCACTGCAAGAAAGAAGCAAAATTTGCAACTCTTTACAAAGCTTTTCTCATTTTTCTAAAATAGTTTCTTACATGTCCAATATAAATACAGAAAGAAACTGATGGTTTAGCATAGATTAAAAGCAGAATGACATGTGTGATGCCAAAATTGACAAGGGTATGCAGTTTTAGAGAATAGGAGGATACCTAGGGGAATGATATCATTGAGTAAAGGAGAGATACCTTCATCAGCACACTTGTGAGAATTTAAAATTAAACAAAAAATGATCTAAGTACTGAAGATTCCACCATCTTGAATGGATCAAACTTTACACAACTTTTAAAATATGTTAAGATGACCAAGTGTATACCAGAAACAATTTACAAAATCAATAATTTCAGAAGTAATATTCTAATATCTTTATCATTAATCCTATTCCAAAGTTCAATTTGGCCATAAATCCATGGTTTTCCAACATTCTTTGGAGCTTTGACACAATCCATAACTTTTCTGGAAATAGAATCTTTCTTTTCCTAATTACATGAAAAAACGTTTAAATCTGCTTCTTGAAGGAAAATTGATCCCCTGTGTATTTTTGATACTATATGGGATGGTACAGACAGTGTCTATGCAACCTGCCATTAGTTACACGAGTTGCAACTTCAGCGTGTTTTCAGTTTTGGGGAAAAAAACTACCCCCTAAAGGTTTACAAGGCCAATTTGGGGTTCACAGGGGCTATTTTTATAGTTTTTGTTGGCAACTTCTTAGGGGGAGTATGGGCTAATTTTCATTAGATCTGGTATTTTTCTCCCCCTCCTCAACAACTTTCTGATGGCAATTAGCAATGTTGTGGGCAAATCACCTGTCACCACCATGAATTTCATACACTTGTCTTTAAACAGTATGATCAGAAGAACACCACTGCTATGCATACGTGGTGAAAAACATTGTAATTTGTGGTACAAACTTCCAAATTTAGATGGACTATCTCTTTATAAAGTCTACTTAAGACTCATGAAACATTTCTACATTTTACACAGTACGTCCATCTGTGCAACATGTACTCTGTTACACAGCAACAACTCTTTACTGAAAACCCTCATCTTACCTGTGTTAATAGTGCCCCTTGTCTCTTCACTCCCTTTGCTATTGGGGGTGTCTGTCTTCCTTTCAGCTCTATATAAAGGTCTCTTTGTACTTTCTTCCTCTTCTCTTTGTCTTTTTCTTTCTTTTCTTTCTCCTTTTCCTTTTTTCTGGAAGCCGTCTCTGCAGCTCCGTGATCCACTGCATCATCCGACGTCAAGATCTTGTGGAGAAACTCACCTACTTCATCCTGAAGTTAAGAAAAAGAAAGGACCATCAGCTAATCTTGTTCTTTCATCCAGAAAAACAATGAAGGACTCAACCTCCTCATCCCAGCAGTTACACTTTTCCAGGCCCATAGCCAGACAAGGCACTGGAGGAGGGCAAAATTTTTCCAGGGGGGGCAAAAATTTTTTTCAGGGGAGCCAAATGTGTACAAATGTATTAAGTCAATGGTAAGATTCAAACTCACTACGAGAGGCAAAAAAATTTCAGGGGGGGCTTTGCCCCTCTGCCCCCCCCCCTTGACTACGGGCCTGCACTTTTCCATAACGTTCTATCCTCTGATTTTGAATATATTTATATACTGCAACCCCCAGAAAAAGCTACCAGGTGCTATGAGTTTGTCCCAAGTCTTTTTCTGCTGAGAACACTACTATGTGTGAATTTAATGTCACATCACCCTTCAATCTGCTGTTGTCTGTTCTACAATGTAGGCTTCACTACATCTCAAATTTCACTGATAAGCACAAGTTCTCAGTGACCAATGAGAGCAGCATATATATCAAGGAATAGTTTGAATTTGTGTTAAAAGATAGTGATCAATCAAGAACCCATACAAAAGGGGGGTTTTAAAATGTTTGGGGGTTTTATCCTCTCCTCTTTCTTTCAACAATTGCAAACAGGAGGTAAACAGATAAACTAATAAGTTTTCAAAAATTTCTTCAGTTGCCTTCACAGTGCAAACATTCAAGAAAAACTATTACCACTTACAATGATGCATCTATCCACCATGCTCTGTGTTACACCTTCAAGCTTCTTCTTATTCTTACTCAGCCTCAACCTCTCATCTGCTCCTCCTACAATGACTAGGCCTGTGATGGCCTTCATCTTCTCCCGCAGGTTTTCAATGTCATCCTGGTTGCAGACACTAGATTCTTGACCAATAACAAACAGGGTGGGGGTTTTACACTCAAATAGAGGTTCATCTATATCCTGGAGAAAAAGAGAACACCTACAGCATCAAAGGCAGTTTGTCACAAAAATGTTACCTTCACATCTGTGGTAAAGATTTTTTCTTCATTTTTATGCTTTTTGTTGTTTTTTTTTGTGAAATTGTCACTTTCCATATCTTCTGTTTTGGAACTTGTTCCTGTTGTTTTTTTCCCCATTTTTTTCCATACCATGTAGGACATGTTACTCTAATCTTAAGCAGGTCTCTTGCACCATATATTGGCAGATTGTGTCGGTCGTTTATACCTCAAAACTCCCCCACTTTTGGATGGAAATCTTTTCCAAGACCAAAAGGACCATCTTTAGCACTTCAGGAAAATGCTTAACGGGAAACATTTTTGTAGAGAAGAGAAACAAGGCAACATGATCAGGAAGAACAGTTTAATGTTTCAGTATTTTAGACAATACTGCAATTTTCTCAGAACAATTACCCAAATTTCAAAAACTTTAAAGACCAGAACCCAATTCAAACTGTTTCTACTTTTTTTCTTACTATCAATACCATGTAACAACCCTCCTATCTTATACAACTTGTGGCAACCTCCGATATAATGGGCACAACAAATCACAAGCCAAACAAAGAATGTCTGATTTGTAGCTTGCCAGTGTATTGTATTGTTGAAATTTGACCATCTGTAAAATTTTTGTACGAAATATTTTCATCCTCTTGTTTTTTCAAAAAGTTAACTTAGTCACCCCAAGTTGAATTCACTACTCCTACCCTCTCTATCCCCTCCCTCTCTTCCCCCCTCCCTCTCTTCCCCCCTCCCTCCCAGACTTGCATTTATTCATGTTTTGTTCTACTTTATCATGTGACAATAAATTGTTTACTTCATGTTAGAAAGTAATAATATTTAATACTAATGTTCAGAAACATCATGAAAGGCACATGTCAAGGGTAGTAAGAGCAGATTAAATTTCATCTAAAGTTTCAAAATCATCTTGAGATGACCTTTTGTCCTTTGTAGATTTTGTGATGAAAACTTTTCTTTGAAATCATAGTTTTCAAACCATCTCTGTGATTGTTACATTTTTGTATTCTAAAACTTCTATTTTTAATTTTGCACAATTTGACAATAAAATGAACAAGAAGAAAACGAAGTCAGAGTTGCGATTGTTGCAGAGAAGACAGAGTTCGTTCTGATGAAAGATTGACTACTTTCAAGACAATTGGCTATTTGCTGAAACAACCTGAATATTTTTGGATTACCGCCCTTCTGCTTATTTGAAAGATGAAAGTACCATGAAGAAATTGGACCTCCTAATGAAGAATTTTACAAATTAATACCAGACACACTTTCTTCAAAATAATTGAAATATCTATGAACAATCAAGAAGTCTCGTGCTTCAACATTTGATTACTTTAAATTCGTATTGTAAAAAGATCCCCTTCAGTGCATGAATATTTGAAAGAAAGGTATAAGGTACACCTACCCCTCTGTATCCATGGATACCTTTAGATGGGAATCCAAGACACACAACTCCAGTGACTGCTTCTTGCATGGAAATCTGAAATACAAGAATATCTTAAAAATATCAGGCTTCTAAAAGGGCGAAGAAGACTTAACTTTCAAAACTTTAAGATGCAAAGGAACTATTTGGCAGCACTCCCATATTTACAAGGCATTTATGTACTTAGATATAAAATGCTGAACTTAAAATTTACTTAATTTTAAATGATAGATTTTCTTATAATTTGTAATGGAACACTTGCACTTCTGGTTGGCCTCCCTCTGTC
This sequence comes from Holothuria leucospilota, assembly GCA_029531755.1. Taxonomy (NCBI): domain Eukaryota; kingdom Metazoa; phylum Echinodermata; class Holothuroidea; order Aspidochirotida; family Holothuriidae; genus Holothuria; species Holothuria leucospilota. Next base: position 41,589,027 of record CM055977.1, read on the forward strand.
TTTCACTGTTTTCCTAAAGCTTTGCACACAAGCCCTCTTACCACAAAATTCTTTGCAAAAACTGAACCTTTTACAAGGTCATCTATGCATTTTCATTTCAGAAGCAGACAGAAGCTCATGTGAATAGTACAAAATAATCACAATGATTGTATTCTCAACAGTTCTGAGTTGAGCGACCAAAATCCACATTTTACAACTCAGAACTGGAATAAGCTATGAGCATTGGAGTTAGACCAAGGAGTTCAATATTTCAACCTCTGTGATGTATATATTTGTAGTTATAAATTTCAGTTTATTTAAAAGGAAGAGAATGTTGCCAGACTTGTTTCAGTAAAGTTGATTCAAAATTTATGTCTGATGAGGGTAATACACAATTCTTTTAGAGAATACACATTTGACACAGAAAAAATTTGATACAGGATCACTGCATGTGATAAAAGGAATGAAACAACTTAAAAATTTGGAATTCCAGAACATGAAGGCCAGCAACTTACAAGAGTTAAATTCAAAGAATAGAAACTTTATGTTGGAAAAAAGAATGTTGAACCTGATTTTGTACAAACATATTACTGACAACATATTACCTGATGAAAGGATCACTGAAGCCTTAAGTTCACACAGTAAATGTGAAGGACAATTTCACAACAGACTGTACACATTTTTCCGCATTTACGAGGTGCAGACATGTCACGTCAAGCATTCATATTTCCAGATAAACAGCAATTCTACCAGACCAATCACCCAACAGTATAAATATATCAACATCATAAGGTAAAACTTCCACACTTTTCCCAGGTTTTTCTATTTTCCTTAAAGTGTTAGGGCCCTGTGTGTATTTGATGACATGCTCCCTTATTTGATGCAGGAATAATTGTCAATCAGATGTAAGTAACGTCCTTGAAAGAAACCTCCCAAATTAATAGTTGCACTCCTATCCAGCCATGTTTCACTACCATCAGACACACAGAGTTGTGTTATCATTTTCAACACAATAATCTAGCAAATTTTCCACAACATTATGGAAAAATACCTTGTAAGTCAAATGAAACGTAAAATGCACATTTTACAATAACATAAAATAGTTACCTGTGTAGCAATCACAGCAGCTACAGACCAACCAACCAAGATGATGGGCCTGTTTGCATACTGAGTCTTAAGCTGCAAAAGTACAAAATACAACAAAGTGAATTAAAAATCAAAGCAATTGCTTTCAATGAACAAAGACCAATCATACCAACGAATATTCTTCTTTCTAATTCCCATTTTAAAAACTCAAATTCATCAGGAATTGGCAGACTCCTAATTAAAACTCAACTCTTTAGTATTGTTTACAGAGATAAATTTTTGCAAGTTGAATGCCAGTCTTTCAAAGAAAGCCGTTCCACACTTAGCAACATGTTTAAGAGCAAATACACTGTTAATAAACTATTAGGAGAAAAATTATATGCAAATGATGGAATCTATTTTATTGTATAGTGGCAGTATTTTTATCATCATAGAACAGTGTAGCTTATAAAGCATATTGTGCATAACATCATTAGCAGCCAAACCCCCAGTCCAAGTCGCTTCAAGCCGAATGACTACAAATGTAAGACCTGGGGAAAGTTGCATTGTTGTTAAGATTAAAGAATTTGCTCCCTTTAATAAATACAGGATAAGTCTGCTTGTCCTTGGTTTCAAGATGTGATGATTAAGCCCCACATTTTTGGTGTTAACACACAGTGGATATCTATCCCCATAATTTTTAAGAATAGTATCTTATAATTTAAAATAATATTTGCTAAAATTCATCCCCATAGATAAATTAGCATTGAAACAAACTTGAAACTCTCAAATGAGTTCAGGTTTGAAGATAATATTGAACATGCTTTTACAAGTAAAAGACAGGCAGCAATGGGCACTTTCAAAGCAGAAAAGGTCATTCAAGTTCCTGTCATTTTTATGACGTCAAAAAATGGCCCACTTCAAGCCGTGTTTGCCCAATTCAATGTACAGGTCTTCAAGAGGAGAAATTCTCTCATAACATTCAGATTTAGGGACATTCCTTGAAAAGTGACATGCAAGCCTGACAAGAACATATAAACCCCCTGTAACAACCCATTAAACCTGAGAGATCCTTTCATACCTCTGTGACTTTTGCTTTCACTGCTGTTATCATGTTTTCTAAACACTGTATAACAGCCAGGCTGCTTCCAGCAGGGGTGTGGAGTGTCACAGGGACCACTTTGCCCATACCAGAAAGTTGAGAATTCCAGAATCTCATCCGCCGTGACTGGGAAGAGGAAGACGAAGATTGGGTAGGAGCATTGGGAGCTATCAAGAGGATGGGTGAGCCAGGGAGCTTATTCTGGAAGAAAAGATCAAAGAAATAATAAATGAACTTTATAATAAAAGGATCTCTTACAGGGAGTACAAAATATCCCATCTTAGGATATGACAAGGTCCAAAGGTTAATGATGACAAATGAAATTATCAAATAAATAAGTGTTACACATTTGGAAGTTTAATTCCTAACCCTCAGCACTTCCTTTTATTGAAATGAAATAACCTAGAGCAAGAAAAGCTTACAGCTTATGAACAAGGAAGAAAAAGAAGTTCATAGAGAAAAACTGCTTTCTGGTTCCCACTCCATTCTCACCAAGCTTTCAAGACGGGTACAAGAATGATGTAGGTGATCATTGTTTGTGCCAGATGAATACTCTCTTCCCATTCTCCCCTGACAATTAAGAATAATTTTGCGAAGTGAGTATGACAAATTTTAAAGAAAGACCAGTTCATCTCTCAGAAGAGTACATTCTCACAGTAACTGATGACTTACTGGTTTGTGCTGACTGAGAAGGCCCACAGCAGGGTCCCAGGGTCTCTTAAGCAGCAAACTAAGGGCTTCATTAGATGTAGAGCTACTGCGGCTCCCACTTGACTTCAGTCCTGTCATCTTATCAATTAAGGTAGGAATCTGGAAAATAAATTACAAGAAATTATAATGTGATTCACAAATAAAGACTGTATCACATATGCTCTTACTCAATTGTATAACTTGAATACAGTCTATGACTTGTAATTTAAGGCCCTGTCACACTATAGCGTATCCTAGTAGCGTATGTGTGCGTATGAGAAAAATTGGTCATACGGTGTCGTATGCTGGGGGTAGGTTAGGCATAAGTCGTATACGTTTCAAGCACGCTGGCATACGTTGGTGTACGTTCGCGTATGTCAAGGCCGCCAAAAAATTTTGAGCATGTTCAAAAATTTTCGGCGTATGCGAGCCTATGAATTATACGTTACGCAGACGTTCAGCATACGCTGAATACACTGGAATGACGCTAAAGGTACGATACCTATAGGTCAAGTACGCTTCTCATACGGTGGCATGAAGGTTGTCAGTAAAGCTGGCGTATGGAAAGCGCATCAGCAACGTCATTATAACCTATGTCTAGTGCAGGGATAAAGAGAAAGTTCGGAGCACGCTGCTCATACGCTAGACATACTTTTCGCATACGCTTGCACACGCTACTCATACGTTTGAGAACGCTACACTGACGCTGACATAAGATGACATACGCTCAAATACGCTCGCACACGCTATGCATGCGCTACCTATATGCCAGTTATACGGTATACATACGCTATTCACACGCTACTTATACGTCCTTCAACGAAAGTTTCGAAAGTTTCCGTTCATACGCTCTCAAGTTGTGCGTATTCGAAGAATTTCATACGCAATTCATACGTTTCTCTCATACGCTATAGTGTGACAGGGCCTTTAGACTTAGCCTCTATACAAGGTTTAAATATGTGCTGTATTAAAAACAGCTAAAATGAAAGATTGTAATACTTACAATCTTATTTCACTTTAGTGCAGAGATTAATAGACCTTGAGATTGATAAGAATATGCATTTCCCTATAGTGACTGTAATGTCTGTAAAATTCCCATGGCTCTCATTCACTTATGTTACAAAACATGAGATTATGGAGAAGAAAACTGGTTGCTTTAGACATATAATGTTGAATAATGTGACCCTTCCTCAAGATTCAGCTGTCCCTAAACAATAAAAACATCTTGAATTAGACTTGAATGTAGGCTAAGTAAAGGCCGTGTCTGCTATAATTTCAAAAGATGCAAATCTACACAAACAGGACATTAATTGCTGAATTCATTTTAGAATAGGACCTGAATACTGTGCTTTAAGTTTAGCTAACCAAAATATGTGTCAATTCAGTCACTAAATAAACATGATCAGCTGAGCAAAATATATACCTTGTACAATTTGATCCTGCAGCTAAAGTGGCGTCACAAATTGATGATATAAATCAATCTGACTTCATCTTAAATCCTGAGGTCTCAAAGCAAGAGTAGCAGCGGCATAGGAAGATGTTTGACATTGGGGGGGCCAGACCAGATGTGACTTCTCGACCTTGAATCCCCTTCCCACACTAAAACACATTTGCTCAATGTGATTCTTCTGATTTTAATTTGAGCAAAATAAAAATATTCAAAGCAAAAGAAAACCCCAACAACACCATGCAGGAGTGAATCTTTGTTTAGGAGGCTCTGGAGGACTGGAGATTTTGTGGGGGTGACTCCCGTTTACTATCTTAGCGGAGCGCCACCATACGTTGGTGCGGAGCGTACCAAGGAAATTTTAGATTTGAATACGTCCCAGATCACTGGAAATGGCACTTGTCAGGCTTGATAGCAGCCATCAAGATGTGCAATTTTTGTGAAAAAATGTAAAGCTTGATTTGATTTTTTCTTATAAAACACATTTCTGTGAGGACAGATTAGTTGAGCTGGCCTAGACTTGGGGTCCGAGGATTGGAAGTTTGAACCCCATTTACTATCTAAGCAAAGCGCCACCATAGGTTTGCGTGGACAGAGCATACCGAGAAAATCTGAGATTTTAATACATCCCAAATCACCGAATCACCGGAAGTGGCGCTTGCCAGGATTTTTGAAGCCATCAAGATGTGTCCTTGTTGTGCAAATTTTGTAAAGTTTGATTTGAATTTAACACTTTAAATCTGTTACAATCTCTCCGACTTCATTCAAAATTGTTCAGCGCTGAGTTATCCCCCATGGATTTCAGTGGATTAGTTGGAACTGAGATTTTACAGCCAGAGTCTGTTAACTTATTATTAAGTTGAGTAGAGGTAGCCCCACGATTTGCCCGGCGAACGGCCAACGACCCGAAACTCTGAAAGCCCCAATGCAGTCGAGTATTGGTGAGGTGGGATTTGAAGAAAGCCTGTGTACTAGCCTCCATTTCATTCGGGTCATATATTGCATAAAATTTGTATATACTAGAGAAGCTAAGTTCCAAGCTGATTAAATGTTTTTTTCGGAATCTAAACTGTAACACTGCAAAGCGCGTGAAGCGCGCAAAAATTTTTCGGGTCATTTTTCACAAAAAAAACATAGGAGTATGTAATTATTAAAAACAATAAGAAAGAAAAGCTGTAGGAGTTCTAGACCGTATAGGAGATAATATGCATTGTATCGAAACTACCTTGACTATCCGATGAAACAGCCAAATATTGCTCGGTGAGTCCTTCACCAACTGGCCGTACCGCATGACACACAAGAGAACAGTACCTTGGCTTTGCAATATGAGATGAAATTTACAACTTCTACATAAACTGTGTACTTTTCCTACGTGTTATGGTAAGGGGGAAAGGACTTGCGCTATCTAGTGATGTAGAATGAAACTATTGAAGAAACCAGAATACCTCTCCTGCGCGCATAGCGTGCCGAAAATTTTAGGTTTTTATTAGAAAAATTGTCCTCTTAAGAGCAAAAATGGGTAAAACGAAACTGTAAACTGTCGCAATTATTGGGAGGGGAGGGCCAAAATGACATTTGTTCCCCCCCTCAAAACATATTGGGGGGCCATGGCCCCCTTGGCCCCCCCCCCTTCCGGTTCCGACGCCACTGAGTAGGTACAGTCATCTTCAATCATTAACAATTTCAATTCTACTGTAGCACACACAGATACACATAAAGGCTACACAGCCTCAGGATATCAAGATCAATCACAAAATTGATCATCTACTTACCACACATCTCATAAAATAGCTGAAAGATGTATAAAATATGTTACCTAAGCCCTTCATAATACTTATGAAAGCTTTACTTCAGTTATTTGGCCATACAACAGTTCTTTCTTCACAGCAACTTTGCACTAGCTCTTTTCCTTACAATGTTTATAAGAACATAAGGCCTGGCCTAGTCACTTGTTTCTGTAAAAGCAGTCCGACTATGAAGAGTTAATAAGTTCATAACACACCCTACCAAACTTTCAATGCACAACTGTGCTACAATAGAGATGCATTATCACCAATATACCTATCTCTACATACACAACACAGCATATTGGCAGTACGTCGCAGGAAGCTTGGTCAATGCATTACTGTATTAACTTTGTGTGCAAAGTATGAGTTATTGACTCATTCTGTATGTTCACTAGATGTAAATTTCGCAGAACAGGTACACTGAGCAATCTTTGCGGAAATTTTCCCCAAAATATAATTTTGTATAGTGAACCCCAAAATTGGTATATTACTGAAGAAATCCATACGGTAATATTTGCAACATTTTATCGTAATACATAATATGATAAAATCGTACAAGTTGGCAGGTCTGCATAGAAATACTCATGTCTAAAGTATGTATATGTGTTCAATCAATTGCTATGTATACTCAAAATTGTTTATTTTGCCAACTATTTTCTCCTTTTCAACCCTTAATCTCTGAAAGTTTGCTATTTGTTTATTTTTTTTTATTTACCTTTGACCTCAATGTCTGCACAACATTGAGATAGCTGCCAAGTAATGAGTTACTGAGATTCTGCACCAAAACCTTGTGTAGCCACTGTGTCAGTTTAGGATCCTGAAAGAAAGATAACACTAGTAATTACAAGCATGTGGGTAGTGCACTTATAATACAACCAAATATGATCTGATGGCTACAGGAAGAGACTGCATAAATGTATCTGATGGGCAGGTAATATTCACATTTCCTGCTACTAACTTACAAGTCAAAATTTTAAAAATTTCAGGTATACCCAAATTGGATTGGTCGATGATATTGTTTTGCCTTCTTACACATAAAGGGTGGAAAACAAGATTTCTGCTTACTATAAAATCCAGCAGTTCCCCTTTTGTAAAAATATAAGCCAAGGAAAATATGAGCCAAGGAAACCCCCAAACATACAAAGAAAGTTTCTTGTAAGATTCAGTCTGGCGATAGTGACACACATATAGTGCTGTCAGCAATTAGGGATTAATCACCAGTCAACTAATCGTTTAGTGACAGACCACTTTTGATTAATTGCATGTTTTAAATCTGCTACAATATATGGGATCGATCGCCGCACTGCTTCAGTAAGTCAGTTTGCACCTCAATACAACTACACACAATTGACAGTATCAGTAAAACCCCTGATGTGACCACATGATATTTACGATCATTTAGAGCGTGATAATCCGCTTGTAGGAAGAGCCACACAAAAGGTGTGGCTGCCAAATAAACTGTAAACAAAAATGCATGGCCACAAACACCATCTTAATTGCCTTGCAACCACATGATTTAATGGTTACGTACATGATAAGCACACCTGCAGGCTAGATAAATTGCAACATAAAGAGGAATAAACAGCTGCCGGGACTTGTTTTAATGGCAAGATATAACCCCAGAAACGAAATAAGCAGGTGCAAAAAGTTGATCCTATCTTGACTAAAACTGTCCTTCATTCAAGTGGGGTAGGTTTCTCCAACTTAAAAAACCAGTTGGAGATTAAAAAGAAAGATTAAAAAGACAGAAATCCACTTGTTAATTCGCGATATGTGATCGTAGGAGCTTCTGTACGGACATATATGTTCGGATCACGTTCATACAGTTTGTCATTCATATGCATAAAAGTTTTCAAAAAGTAACAAGTGTGCAGCAAAGGCTGTAGAGTACATACACAACATATGTTAGGATATGTAGTGCAACTGTATGATGTCCGTTTCCATTATACTACAGTTTGGTAATTTTGACTGGGGTATGTAAAATCGCCTGTCTACAACATGTTCCTACATGCATTGTTGTACTCTACAGTGTGTGCTATACTATCTGTACCCCACACAGACACATATACAGGGTGAGCTCCACTGCAGAAAGAAAGACTAGGCTTAGGTATCGTAAATTTTTACTGTCATAGACACAGAGAAACATTCTGTGTGTATAATGGATATTTTTCAGAAGACTTAAAAGAAAGAAATGAAGGGAGATTGAAACACATCACTGTGGTACTTTTGCGCAAGGCTGTGGTAACGGAAAAAATGTCAAGGCCTAGAAAGAGTTACGTAGACAATCGTTGCAAGTAACAGATAGCCCATAGCCCAGTGCGTTACAGTTTGCATAGCCTATATTACTGCAGCGCGCGGCATAGAACTCGGGCTAGGATTAAAGTTACTACAGTCTGACCTATGTACTCCCGATTTTAACAATGGTTGTATTTTTAACTAATTTGACATTTTTAATATGAAAAACGTTATAAAATCAGGCTGTACCAAGCTGTGTTTACGTAATAGTTAATGAATTTTTAGTACATGCTACAGTTAGTTAGTTAGATGGGGTTTAACATCCCAGTTTCCAACCAATTGGTTCAAGTCGAGACGACCACAGCCTTTTTTCCAGTTGTGGCTCACTGGCTTGTTTTCCCTACTCCATTGCTTATGCTGAGCACTAAGCACAAAGGCAGTAGGTTCCATTTTTAAAGTCTTTGGTATGACCCGGCCAGGATTTGAACCCTAGACCTTCTGGCTGCAAGTCGGATGCTCTAACCACTTGGCCACTGCAGTACATGCTACAGACTTCTGAATTTGCAGATTGCGATTAAAAGCTGTGGGCCTCAGTATTTGCCATGGCATTAACATTAGGCCGCTAAACGTTACATGGAATGATTGCGCAATTCAAGGGAATTCCGGTACGGGAATACAAGTGTGATTAAACGCTGATTAATCGCAAAAATATGCTTTTAAACGATAAACTCATTAATTGCAAATCGACAGCCCTACACACATATGATGTAATATGAATAAATGCATGCATTTTTACAGTGAACAAAACTGAAAAAGATAACAGAAATATCTTTTTCCTTTTCAAGTGACAAAGCTTAAGATGCACAGACACAAATCATATCTAATCTGTAACATGAGGGAATGAGGACAGAGTTTCACGCGTGCAAAAGTCAACTTACGCAACCATGTTCTGGAGGACAAACACATGCGAAGGCTAGTCATGTACTAAAGCAATGTGGTGCATGGCACAGTGTCCTCCACAACAACTAGCGCATCCACTGGATTTGGCCTTTTGACCTTTGGTGCACACTCCCTATAAGGTAATACCAAGCTATTTTGAACAACAATTATACTTGCAAAAGTATTCTCATTATTTTGTAAACTCTTGGCAAAAATTTCCCCCTCAGGGAAAACTTACCCATCCTACTGATGCTAGAGTTTTTCTAACCATCTTAGCACATTTATCAACATAAATACGCCTCAAAACAGGTTCATTGGCAGTCTGAAGAATAAGAAGAAAAAAAAACAATAAAAAAACATAAAGTAATTGTTCCACTATTTTTCATTCAAATAGTTTTTATTCAGTTTTATTATCACCATCACTTCCAGTACAAAAAATAGGACTATCGTAGGAGACAGCAATTAGGAAACCTTTTACTACATCATGCTTCTGAACAGAAACAGATAAATTGTTTCAATCAAAGGAAAGCCACAGGCAAAAAAAGGACAACAGAAACCCCTTTTTACTGATCTACTGAATCCATGGAAATTCAGCATGTATGTTTAATATGTGGCTAATTTTTACTACACTGTTGCCAGAGACATTCTTTCCTAATGTTGGCCCTTCAACTTGGTTCCAATGCAACCCATCAACCAATGGCATCCCTCCCTTTGAAACATCTATCATGCACCAACTGTTCTATAGCAGTGTTGAAGATATTCCAGTCCAAATTTCCATATCCTTACCTGTACCCTCATCTTTGTGCTCACAAATATACCTGTAAATCCATACTACAACACACTGCCACATCATGCTCAAATACATGTCCCATTTGACCCTTAACTGCCTCTGTGGAGTGTCTCTCATGAAAAAGTCATGGCAAATCTGGAGTCTAAAATTTTAAACCCCTCAACCCTCCCCCCCCCCCCCCCATCACTCTTAGTTATGAGAGTGTTGATGGGGTCACTTTCCTCGTTTCTTCATTCCTTGCACAAGAAGAACTTATCCTGATTCCATCAAGTAAATTGTAAGTTTGTTTCTGAACTTACCCCTTGACAAGCTAACTTGGAAAGCCTATCAGCCTGCAGATGCTTAAGGATTTTACTGAAGAGTTTTGTTTGAGCTGGAGTCCACCCAACCCTGTAAAGAGAAGTTAATTCAATCAAAAGATACTCTTAGAGCCTTGGAAAATTCAAATTTTTATTCCTACAGTAGCATCACTATTTTCTTTTATTTTATCCTAGAACACCTGAGAATTCTCAAAACTGAAGGAAGAATGGATATGAATGAAAGTTGATTTTTACCATAAAATGCAAGTTACAATACCAATGTCACGGATGATAAACTTGATTGTTAGTTATTACAACTAGTTGAGTGATCACAGTCCTTTTTATTACAGAAGTTACGACTTCAATGTATGTATACAGAAACATCCCATTTATTTGGAACCCTTTCAAATGGAATGCCCTCATGAAAATTAATGAGGTGATTAAAAGCTAAACAAATAAAAGAAATATTGTGATTGCTCATGCCAGTACGACTGTTGTTCATTCCAACCTTCCTGATAGTTATCAGAGTTGCAATGCAAAATTTGAGCCCAAATGATTAACTCATTTTCTGGCAAACCACCACAAACCTGACACTCACAAGAACTCAATGAAACTGCAGAATACGGCCTGGGGACAGTCCTCAATGTAACCTGCAGCATGGATATCTAATTCCCTGCACTAGTCATCTTGTGTAATAAAATCAAGGCCAAACAATAGCATTTATAGCTACCTGCCCTTTTTCAGATCACCCTCTGGTGTCCTCCTACAACAAAAGATCCTAACTTCACAGTACTTTCTACAATTATATTGAATGATGTAGCTATCCAACTCTACTTGTATTAGACGAATATTTCAGCACAAATATCCTTGTATTACTGATGCGCAGCCTACATTACCATTACTGTGCTACTAGCTACTAGTTTACTACTTAACAGTATGGCATAAAGTAACACTGAGTATATTTCTATAAAATTTACTTTGTCTGTGCATTGGTGCCTGCCCATGTTAAAGTTTGGTAGATGCCTTGGTGTCCTTTTAAACCTCTAAAAAATTGCCTTGTTGCCCAGCTCATTTGCAGAAAATTTATGACAATTTCTAATTTGCTCCCCTCCAAATTACCTTGGCCCAACCCCATCTGTATTGTGTACAGCACACAACTGTCCTTGCTGTCCTTCACAGAACCATTTTATGTCTGTGCTGTACTGCGCTAAAATACGGGTAGACAGTAGCCACACCCAAAAAAAGCAGGGACCATTTATGTCAGAAGACTAACAAAGCAACTCTTGACAATTGAAGCTAAGGCTTCCATGTATAATTCCAGCTATGAATACTATGTTAAGGTATCACAAATTCACCTTAACAGGTTGTCTTCCCAATCTGTGTCAGTTTTGAAAGTATCTGAGCAATGAATATAAAGAGGAAAGTTGATTACCCACAATGAATTAGTAAAAAAAAGTTAATGACCGACCATAACAATGAATATGTAACAATCATCACAGAGCTCATTTATACCAACCATGAATATGTAACACTGAGTTCATTACTCACCTTGAAAGCTTTTCTTCCCAATCTTCGTCACTTCTTTCATCATTTGGATTGGCTCTTGCAAAGTTGACGTGACGTTCACACTCATTCATAACCAAGCGAGCTCTGTTGATGTCGTACGGAACAGTAAATGACTTTGAATCCTCAGCCTGGTCCACTGTTACATTGATATCATTACTACAAAGGAAAACAAACCATCTTTTTACAACATGAATATGTAGTATATACAAATTAATGACAACAATGGCTATAAGTCGTACGTTTCAAGAACCTCTTCCAACATACAGACTGTACATGTACAATAGATCTACATCTGTAGTTTTTCCAGTCATAACGTACATGTATACATGTACTGTAAGAAAATCGAGTTCCTACAACATTTTTTTTTTTTCCTTTTCTTTTTTCCCCAACACCTGAGCTTCCTTACCTGTTCTTGCTAAACTATACAGACAAGTGATTTCATCCACATGAGGGGCAAGAACAAAACTTTGCCTACCTAGATTTGTTTGGGTTATGAGTAAAAAGCAAGTAACTCACTTCATATTTTATCATTTTCAAATTACAGGACATGCTGAATTCACATAAAACCAGTCTCCTGATAAGGGGGAAAAGTTGTGCTATATTTGCAATACCTGCTGGTTTCCCGAAGAGGAAATATTCTTCTAGTATGCCTGCAATTCCTACTATTTTAAGCTGGCCTAAAGTCCGGAGCTTAGCCTGCCCTCTTATTCAAAGTGAAGCAACACTTAAGTCAGAAAAAATTACCTCTGAGGTGATAACCCTGTAATAATAAAGTTCCTTTAAACCTTTCCAAAGTGGGCAAGTCGCCAACCTTGCCCACCCTTAAACTATGCCTGCATTTGGAAATGATGACAAACAAAAATTAATCTCCCTAAATTACTGTATTCAGCTGAATGAGGTACACAGAAATGGTTAGTAACAAAATTTATACCGACTTTAACCCCATGCCAAAAGCTTTAGAAGGGGTGAAATTTTAGTACATTCACTGACTGGTTTACCTTGTTGATGAGTACAGCCTGTCTGGTTTACTGACACGCAGCGTCTTTGGAACAAAGAGCATCTTGGCTGGTTGTGCATGACTTGCTCCTGGATGAGAACTCCACATTTTGGAGTATGAATGATCCAACATGACCTTGTCCAGTTCTCTTTCCCCAGCAGACACATGGAGGAGGAACGATCCCCTGTGCCTTGAAGGGTCCGTCCCCATTATGGTCTTGTTACTTGAACTGCCAGCCATGTCAACTGAGTAAACGTTGGCTTGGAATGTCTTGAAGGTGGGAGAAAATGATAAAATTTGATATTAATGGATCTGAAACTGGTTTAGCCTACAGATCTGTACAGTAAGTACTTAGGGCTACTTGTGTTGCTCTTTTTTCTTTGAACCTGAAATGCTGCTACAGTGGCTTCCCCTAAAATGCTCCCGTTATATATCTCAAATGCTGATATAGTGGTCTTTGAAAGATGTAATGCAATCACTTCTTTGAAAGATGTTATGCAATCACTTTCTTTCCCCATTGCCTCTTTAAGATGCAATTTGAATCTTGACTGTGTATCCACATAGCTCTAGTAAAAGAGCTACATTCTGCCTATGTATCTTCCCAAGACAAATTAACCTTCACAGGATACTGTAGATAGTAGGAATTCCCATCACCGAAGCTATTCCCCTTTGTTGCCATTTGTGAACCCTATGTGCATTGGTACTTGCGGGATGAAAAATAACTGTAAAAAATATTGCCGCTGCACCTGTGCACCCCTTGCCTGTTTTATTTCTTCCAAGTTTAGACCCTAATCATAACCAAAGACTCTGCCAGAATGGACCATAAAAACAGAAATAATTTGAAGCCCGCACAATACTACAATGCATTTACACGGCTATTTTTAACCATCCTACCGCGTATTACCCACACATAAACACAGGGTGTACGCTCACACTTGTTTAGTTTGAAGTGTTTTACTCTCATTAAGCAGTACATAAGGCATTTATGCACTATATATGTCTTCATTTACATAAATACCTGTTCCATACTGTGTGCAAATCAATGGAGCTAGTCCTGTACCCTTTGAGTACGTATGAGTTGAGTATGAAATCAAGTGTGTCGAATTTTCGTGCACAGCTCATGATGGCCAAAATTCAGTAATTGCCACTGCGTAAATCATAAATGTAGGATTAGGCCTACATGGTACACTTTCATACCACACAAATGAACATGCGTGAGGGTGTAGTTTCAGCTAATAAGTTACTGTCATTCAGCTTGGACAAGCTTTGGATAGGTTTTGAGTTGACCAAGACTGAGATGATGTATGACTACAAGGCACTGAGACTTTGGCGTTAAGTCGGCTATGGCATTCACCCTTCAGCTCTTGACTGTTGCTACAGTTGCCGATGGTGAAGATTATGAAGCCGTGGACACAGAGGTCAACAGACCTGTGACCACTGAGGCTCCTAATGTAAGGTGGCCCAAGACCAAAACATTTTTTGGCCTAGGCCTAAGTTGAACTTGTTACACTCAGCCCCTTGTTTTCCAAGTTTCCACTACTGGCAGGGCTCGAAATAACGGGGGCCCGTGGGCCCGATGCTCCTAGAAATTTGCTCGGGCCCGTAGCTTCTACAGGCAAAGGGGCCCGGTTGGCTCCTAAATATTTCAAGTATAACTGTACAGTCTGCACATGAACCTCTCCACCTACAAGTAAACGATCTTACATCTCGCACAGCCTGTGTTCAGTATTTCGTACTAAAAACTATTTCGTCACTACAAAACCTGCAAAACACACATTATTTCCGAAATCAGTTCACATCACTCATTAACAGTCTGCTTTGCCACAACACGGAAGATCACTCACGCAGACACACACCAATGTCATTCATGAGTAATACTGTAGGCCTAGATCATTGACTGCAGATATGCACAATGTCGGGTTTTTCCAATCAGATTACAATAAACAATGATGAATGAGTGACTGAGGATTTGCAAAACCTGCCGTACTACAGGTGGGCTGCTCAGGCAAATACTTAGCATTCATAACTGACTGGTTGGCGGGAATTGGACAGTGCCCTTCATTTTACCGGGGAATAAATTCCGGAGTTACGAGAAAATTTTGAAAATTTACATTACATGCAACATGTATACTTGTTAAGTACTGGTCTAAGAGGTGTGGACAGATTTCAGGCTAGTTTCAGCATATACAGTACTTATAGCCTAGCTTAAATATACCTATACTACATGTTTCCAAGCACATAAAAAGCACCCGTACACTTGAACAGTCCTTTTTTCTTTGTTAGTTTTGGGCCCCTTGATTTCTCATTTGGCCCCTAGATTCCTTGGACTAGGGGCCCGGCTGGCCCCCAAAGGTTGAAGGCTTATTTCGACCCCTGACTGGTCATTGCAATCTGAGGTAAAAGCAGAGCTGGTGGTTAATTATGATATGTGCAGGAATGATTCAGGGTCAGGACATCAATACAGCCATTAGTAATTCAGGGTGCAAAGATTTAAAACATTTACCTTATGCCCCTTTCACACTGCTTCCAACGGTTAGATTCACAGTTGGACTAAACGGTGAACCTCCATTGAAAATTCCAACACCATCGTTTCATACTGCAGCAAGAATACACCGATAAATTTGCAACGTGCGTCCCGTAGCGGAAGCACTGTCGGTATACTAAATGCTGGATGCTTGAGCTATACTGAACACATACAGGCCTGCACTAGTTTACCAGATTCTAGTGTTAAAGTAGGGTTCGTTAGTTAGATGAAATTTAACGACACACCAACACAAATGTGTTATTTAGTGTCAAGTTAAGTTTAAATACGGTGAAAGTCCTTCCCTTCAGTCGCCTCTTACCACAGGCGAGAAATACCATGGGCATATTCTACAACCCCCAGCCCACAGGGGGTCAGCCATGGAGGGGGGCGCTTGTTCAGTTTTATGGCGTCGACAACCTGCCAGTCGTGGGAGGAGTAATAAGGGTATCACGTGCGCATTTCAAAGGCGACAGTTGGGGACAAACTACTCGCCACACACTACCTCCTCACCCCACCTGGATGCAGTTTCACGTCATACCCAGGACATGTGTTAAAGCAGGGAGCTGCCTCGAAGATATTTGCAATTCACTCTTGTCTACTAAAATAGAAATGTATTACAATGAAATAAGACGAAATACAAAAGACTCATGCGAATGCTATGTATTACATGCGAATCAATTTGGCCAGCGAAAAACACATAGGCGTAACCTCTGCCTGGGGAGGCGGGGTGGGGAGCTGGGGGACTACAGCCCCCAACCCAAAATTTCTGTGAAAATTCGGGCAATATGCTGAAATTTTTTCTGGCACTTACTGGGAGAAAAAATTAATTGCAAAGATGTAGCTAAAGTAAATCAATAGTTTAAAAAACTTCCTTAGTGAATAAAATTAAGTTCTGATTTGAATTGCACCCGTACCTATTATATATTCGGTAATTCACCAGTGTGGTTTAACTTGTATTATTGTATTGTTACTATCAGTGGCGTATTTCGGGCATGCATGTCATTGGGCCATGCCTCACTAATGCTGATATTTTTTTAGTATAGCCGGTAATATACATAAATATTTTAACACAAATTTTACTTCACAGGTAGCACATGCGGCACTAGATTGCATGTAACGACACCTAATTTTTCAAAAATTTCAACCCCCTCCCCTGAAACCCCTCCCCAAGGCCAGCAATCACACAACCATACTGCATGGCCCCTGTGAGATATATTCTGGCTACGCCACTGATGATTATCATTATTATTGTAAAGAACTTCCCCAAAATTTATAACCAATATGAAATGGTAACAACAAGCCCAAAGTGATTGCATGTAATTGGCATGGGATCACTGCGATGTAATATAAACCGATGAATGTCTATATGATATGTACATTAACATATTGGCTGAAAACTTTTTGTTGCGTTTTTCGGGCAAGTCATTACAGCACCCCCCCCCCCAAACCAAATTGGACTCTTACGCCCATGGAAAAACGAGTGTGTGTGTGTGACCGCAAACAAAACATGACTTCAACATTTAATCGGCATTTCGCAAGACGTTTCACTGAGACCACAGGCAAGGTAGGATGCTTCAACGGTCGCCACACGGCAGCTGCGATTACAACACTGCACTGATGTGCATTGTGATTGCTAATGACATAGCCCACATCTGCAAAGCAGACTTGCCTTCTGCTGTGCTTTACCCTGCATGCATTGGGCCTAGCCTACAGTATTCTTTCTGTGAGAGACCGAATGGATAGCTACGCAGGTAATGGCAACTGCCGCGTAGCGACCGTTGAAGCCGTCCTACCTTGTAAATATAGTAATTATTAGTATAGTGTTGTATGTAGGCCTATGTATACATATAATACTCCGAATGCCTGTGACCGAGACCTTTCACACTAGGCTTCAAACAGTGGAACCCCGGTATTTCCCGGTAGTTTACCCCCCGTCTGGAAAACATGTAGGTTACGCCGAAGATCTTCGGCGTGGCACTCAAGCGGTCACGCCAAATTTCTGGCGTATTTTGTCATCCTGATTTCTATTTGGTGCACTTAGCCTACAGCAGAGGCTGGCGTAATTTTTATCTTGCCTTTCCTTTGGCGTAAATCTTTGGCGGCGAAAAAACGAACTTTCCAGTATGGGTTTACCCTCGACACTTCGAGGGTAAAAAGTTCTGAAAATTGAATTCACCTGTATTTCACCCGAGTTCCCTTTCATACTGAGACATTCAACGGGTGCACCCGTTGAAAATCTTGCCAGTGTGAAAGGGGTACTAGTGTTACTGTACATTTTGGCCAAGAATGCACACACTTCAATAGGAAAATGACATTGTGATCTTAGGCTAGGCTACCCATATTTAATTTGGGTGGGAAAGATTATTAGAGTAGGACTCAGACTAGTCAAATTATCACCTTACCTCAAAATATGCACTTTCGTTATCGCAGTTTGTTCACGACCAGAGTACACTGCTTAAGGAGTTCAGAATGAACATCTTCCGCTGTTATTTTGGCTTCTGATTTGCTCGATAAGTCCAAATTAGCGAATGTACGAACGTAGCGTGCGATACATCATATTCATGGTGACACCACAGGCGCCCCTTAACATTGTGTAGTATACCATATACTATGTATATATAGACGGTCCGTCTATATATACATAGTATATGGTATACTACACAATGTTAAGGGGCGCCTGTGGATGACACAAACATACGGTACGCCATAATTCACTATTACACAGCCACATCACACACAAATTACGTGTAGTTGCATCACGCACATGGCAGGGTGAGTATGAAACGCCAAACGGTCAGTGAAGTTAGTGACTGACCATAATTATCACAGGCGTCAAGATTTAGTCTTTCGTCCAATTTGTAGAGTCCTTTTATCTGTTTTTCTGGGTTTTTTTGTTTTTCTTTTTTTCTAAATTTGGAGGGGTACGGGGGCACCCCAATAATCTGCAAAACATGGTCTTCAATCTTTCAAAAAGACAAAAAACCTTGTAATATGAGATGTATGTCTAAATTTGCAATGGACGAAATCATCCCATCTATCTCACAAATGTAATATATAATTTATGAAGTTGTATAGACTTACTATTGCAAATTTCTTCGTAACTGTCAAGTATGTTTCATTTCGTGATGATTTCAAGATTCAGCCTAGGTTTACTGGGTTGTTCGACGACTGGTCATGTGAATTAATGTTATTAGAGTCGTTATGGTTTCAATTTATTTTCAGCATGGACGTAAATCCCGGGGGATGGGGGGATATATCCACCAACATTTGACTAGGGGGGGGATGGCCCATGTAATCATCCCCCAATGTTTCAGTCTACAGGTGTATGATGGAAAGTATATTTTATTCTTCATTTTCGTAAGAAATTTTTTCAATCTCGCTTCACTTTCCATCACAAATGTTTCTCAAACTATCAGAATTTTAGCAAATCGTTGGCAATCTATCAAAATTTTCGCGCGCTCCGAGCGCTTCCAACCTTACGTCAGTGTCACTCATATTATCAATATCTTCCGATAGCAACTTTCGAAGAAGCACAGCAGCTAAAACTTGAAAGTTTACGAATTAATAGGTAAAAGACTCCCTTATGGCAGTGGCATGTAGGTTTGTTGGGTAATTGAAAGTGTCTCCGCGATGTAGAGTCTGAATGCTGGTTTTGTAATCAGGTAATGGAAATATTATTCGTCACTGTTTACACCCCATGTCATGACCATTATTAAGGTAATAATACACGAAACTCTTCTGATCACGACACTTTCCGAATAACAGAGATACATCTCCAAACATCTGTGGGGACCTCGCATCAATATGGGATCTTTCAGTCTAATATGTAGCATGATGTAGAAGGTTGAAAGTACGTAGGCCTATCTGCCGTTATACATTTTTCAAAAATTTTTACCAGAGCTTCGCCAGTTCGCGCTGAGCCATATTCGGTATAGATGGTGATTGTTAATACACTTATGACGAAAACAGCATTCTGTAACGCTCTTATATTAGTCCTTCACCCCCTTTTGCTCATCTATCAGGGAGGTCTAACATCACCTCCCTGCACCTATACTCTCCCTCCCTCTCATTTTCCATTGCTGGCAGCTGTTCGTCCGGATTTTAGTTCAAAAGTAGTAAAAATACGATACCTGTAAAGTGTTCGGCGTCATACTGTACTCTGTATTATCATTTGGATGTCAGGTAGTATACGCATTATGTCATTGCCCCCCCCCCCCCTGCCCCGATTAATATGATTAATGCAGAGCTTCCAGGAGGCCATATTCAGGTAGGCCTATCTGCTAGCCTTAGATGCCCTTTCATAATGCACAATGAAGGAAAGGACATATTTCGTAATAACTCAAGAATGTTTTTGTGGACTCCACGCACATATTTTTGTGTAAAAACTTTCCCCGAAATAGAAGGTAGTAAAATAGACAGAAGAGAGGGGGCTTCAGGAGATTTGTTGACAACGTATCTCTCTCTTAATAGACAACATATTCTCCTCTTTTACCTTACCAAAACTTAGCATTCACTAAATGATGGACATTTTCTGGCCATATATGATCAGTTTCAAAAACATCTCAAAGATAGCACCATTTTGCATCTAACAGACCTTAAATTAATAAAAAAAAAAATTTAAAGGGAAGGGGAAACCCCTTCCCAAGGACGACACCTTTATGTAGTGACAAACGTGAGATTAAAACTGCTGCATGCAAATGCAGGAACGCATGGAGGAACTGAGGTATTATTACGACATCATCTATGGTGCCCCCAGTCACAAAAATTCTGGCGACGCCACTGATCTCAAGCCAACTTGCAGGTCTTGCAATGATCTCCGAATTCAAAATCCAGTTGTCTGGGATGACCCTATATGTTGATCCCTACCTTTTTAAGGATAACAGGACATTGTTGCTCTTGTACAATTTCAATCCAGTGCAGCTTATCAACGAGTTTTGTGCTCAAAATAGCATTTTCTTAATGTATGAATGTATCAATAGCATACCAAAGAACATTACCGCTAAAATTAACCTCTTAAAACAGTCTTCCTGGCATTTCTGAGACATTAAAACCCAGGAGCTTCCGGGGGCTTCGCCCCCTGGACCCCCACCGGGGCTTTGCCCCGGACCCCACCAGGGGCCCTAAGGCGGGCCCCTGGACCCCACCCGTCATGGGCTCGCGCTTCGCGTGCACATTTTCCACATTTGCGATAGTTCACCCCATCCCCACCCCCAAAGTTGAAAAGAAATCTACGCCCCTGATTTTCAGGCTCGTATGCAGCCACTTCAATGGGGATTCTAGTTTGTAATAAAGAAAAATGATAAAATGCCACACTGTAAAGGGGAGTCATCATCAGTTGGCACGTAGAGTACGTACTTAGAAATTTCTTTTGGTAAAAATGTCTCCTAAAATCATTGCTCAGAACGTAAGTTGTAAGTTGTTCCATGGCATGTTGTCCTTTCATGTGTCAAAAATTTTAACTTGCCAAAAAAGGTTAAAGGTGATCGGTCGTCTTGAAATATTGTTTGTGACGTCAGCCTTTTCTTGACATGTTTCTGAGGCGTCACTGTTCAACAGATACACCGTACAAGCGTGGTATAGCTAATCGGTAAGCAAGACGAGACGGCATGTAGCTGCATACCTACTAGGTATACCGATGTCATCATAGCTACTTGTATGGTGTATCCGTTCAACAGTTACGACTACAGAACATGTCAAGAAAAGGCTGACGTCACAAACAATATTTCAAGACGACCGATCACCTTTAATAAGGAAACGTTCATTTGGTAAAATCACGGAAACCTTAACGACAGAACGACCGATGATCGCAAAAGTCGTTTATTAGTCTTCTAAAGCCATACGTGCCCAGCGTGTGTGAGATTAATGTAAATGCGAGCATTTTTGAACTCCGTCGAAGCTGTATGATGTCTGGTCAAACATGACTTGGCTGAAAGTTCTAAAGGCACATACACCCAGTGTTCAATTTAACACAGTAGAAGCAGTACATAGAAGAACCAGCTCGGAGGGGCAAAAAAGGGGTTTTGCAAGAATTTTTAACCCAGTTGCTAGAATGTTTTAAACCAGGGGTGGAGTTCCTCCACTCCGGCGAGACCATTTGGTCAGGTAATTCATGGCGCTGGCGGTTATTTCAGTAACACGCGTAATTCGATTTATAAAAGTTTTATCTACCATTTATCCGGTATAGGCTAAATACGGCTGGGTGATGCCGCTGCTGGTTTAGTACTACACCTGACAGGTTGCACAACAGTGGCGGATCCAAGGGGGGGGTTAGGGGTTCAAACCCCTCCCTTGAGTTTTTAAAATAGCTTATTTTTGCATTTTTTTTTTTGTAATTTGCTGCCCGGGACCGCCATTACTCTTTCAAAAGTCATCGTCAACCCCCCCCCCCCCTTACAGTAAAACCTGGATCCGCCACCGCACAATGTAGCATGCATTGTAAAGCATGTATTTACACATAATCCGAATCCATGGGGAACTATGCAAAATTTCTGTCTTTCGCACCGTATCAGTCCCGGTGGATTCCATATGGGTTAGATCCCAACCCCTCCCTTGAGTGGGTTTAAATTAAAGAAGTTAATAAATTTACAATTTAATGCGAAGATTAAACATTAATAAAGTGCCTTCAAAACGATACTTTTTCTGCCCCCTTTGCGCGTTTTTCATTAGTAGCTATATTGTTTGCTATATACACTTCAGACATCACAAATAGGTCTGCCACGCGAGCTAAGATATTTAAAACAAATGATTATGTTGTGATATTTGTAATCTGATTAGCTTCGAGCATCATGTCATTTACAGAGTGTAACGGTAATACTGTGGTAAATTCCCCACAATTTTGCGCACACTTTAGAGCTTTCGGGGTTCATTAGGTACACAACCCATTCGCCGTGATGATTATCACCCACGAATAAAAGCAGTCACTTGACCAATTTAGAATAGGTATCTGTCTACAAAAGCTGTAACTGGAATGTAGCCTAAACTTATTGTGTTTCTCATAGGAGAGGAGGTTTTCTTCCCTTGTCCAACTGACGGCTCCGTTTGCCCACAAACGTTGTTATGACTGTCAAATGGTCCGCTATAAGCAGGGCCGGGTTTAGCTTGTGGGGGCCCGGGGTCAGATTAGCTTAGGGGCCCTTTCACGATTAGGCCCACTATCTAAGCGGAGCACCACCATATGTTGGCGCGTAGCGTGCCAGAAAATTTTGGCAGAAAGTGCTTCCCAGATCGCTGGAAATGGCACTTCCGAACCTTGCAAGTTACATCTGAACATTTTCAGTCTTGAAATCTCATGTTCTACAAATTGACTGTTGTCACAGTTAATATGTATTTTTTTACGTCGTTTTTTCTAATGGCCCCCAGGAATCAGTATTCCGTTTTCGGTGTTATAAATATATTCCCGATTTGCACAATGTGCACAGGTCATGTCATTTTAATTCCTCGGACTGAATGGTGACTTTAAATTTTAACCACATGAAAATTCAAATGACGGGGCTATTCATATTTACCGATTGTTCGATGATTATGGAAACAGGGTTCAGGAGCTGAAGACTTCCTCGGTTGGTCACGGTGATGTGGACATGAATCACATGATCGGTGGTTGAATGCTAGAACGTCATCCAAATATCTATAAAAATGCCAATTTGTTTTGTGCAAAACCGACAGACTTTACATTTGTAAACACTGAATTCATAGGGTTTGTGGTGTCACGTGTGACAAGTTATGCAAATACGGTAGAATATAGACCATGCATCCTTACGGGCCCCATTTACTTATGGAAAGACAACTTTTGTTCAGTGTGGAATTCCAAACAAAGGTTCGTATTTTACATGTTGAACATCGACGGACGGACGGTAAGGAATCTTATGCTTCCATTTTTTGGATACCCAAATGTGGGGCCCCTAAATGTAGGGGGCACGGGGGCTAGACCCCTGTGGGTCCCCGCCGTAAATCCAGCACTGCCTATAAGCAAAAGGCACTCCATCTCTGTTATAAAGTATACCGTTTCAGATTTAAAGTGAACTCATCGAACAATCAGTCAACCAAAGCTGCCATGAGACTTCTGATTGGTGGCCTATTCGTATAGGGGATGGACTGTTGTTCTGAGTTAGGGGCATTGCCCTTCCCCTTCGAAAAATTTTGTTCGGAACGGTACTGAGATCCAAACTAGTCTATCATTTTATCTTTTTTCAAGTGTATTCATGCTCGCACTTTTCGTTATTTAAAGAAAAAATTGCGAAAATCAACATTTTATGGCTTCTTGGCAAAGCTGAAACATATTGTGACAGAATGAAAGAGACAGGTGGAGCGCATTTTATACAAATGGACCAAGTCGCTTTTCCTTTTTCCCCTACCTCTTATATTGACCTTATGGAGTAGCGAGTGACCGATGCGGTTGTTTACTTTTAAAGATAGTCAACTAATGACTGACTGCCTGATATGGTTTTTGAAGAGCTTTTGAAAACTTTATGGGGCATCACTTTATCACATAATAATAACCATACTCCTACTGTACAATTCGGACCCTGAAGGGGGCGTCTGAACCTCCGGGAATACAGCCTTGATCCCCCCCCCCAAAAAAAAAAAAAAAAAAAAAATTTCTTAGAGTCTCCCATGAATTTACTCATTGTATTTCGGACTCTTCAGTGGTCTTCCTCGACCGTCAATTATCAATTTGCAACCACAAAATAAGATCAAACTTACACTTCATGCCCACCGATTGTCGTGACTATACCTTTTGTACTACCCCAAATCCTGCACCCAATCCATCCCATACTGAAACTTTTAAGGGATAGAAGGATTTGCTCCGAAGATTCTGATTTTTCCGCTGCCTCCAAACAACATTATCTTTCTTTGAAAAACGTCAGCTTCCCACACAAATCCTCTCTGAAGCTCTACATAGGGCATAGAAGGACAAAAAGTTGAACAAAAAGCTCAACACTTGTACAAATCTATGCATTCCTTTGGTCATACATCTCCCATCGGTACGCCCTATTATACGTGCTATAGACAAAAACGTAGAGACCATGGCGTCAATCCTGGGGGGAAGGGGGGACATGTCCCCCAAATTTCGAGGGGTGGGGGACACAATATCAAATGCCCCCCCCACACACATTTGCGTAAAAGAGTAGTGCCGTGGCTCTATTTGACTGGCTTTTTGAGTGGTATGTAGGTTTGTAGGGCAATTTTTAAGTGTCTCGATGCAGATTTCGTCAAAATTTCGGCGCGCTTCTCGCGCGTGCGTCACGGTTTGCACTCCTTCTCATGACCATTAAAAAGGTAAATACATGGAACTATTCTGATCACAACACTCTCCGAAAACAGACATGCATCTCCAAACATCTGAAGGGGCCTCTCATCAATATGGGATCATTCAATCAGTGGCGTACGCAGAAGGGAGGGCCATTCGGCCATACCCCCCTCACTTATTCCGATTTTTTTTTAAGTTCCTAAAAATACGTAAATTTTTGATGCCCCCTCACTGATGCCTATTTTTTAGTTCCTAAAAATACGTAAATTTTAAATACAAATTTTATTTCAAAAGGTAGCATATTTGGCACCAGATTGCATGTAAGGACACCTTATTTGTCAAAAATTTTCAAAGGGAAGGGGGACACCCCTCCCCTTAGACCCCTCCCCCAGACCGGCAGTCACACAACATACTGCATGCCCCGCCCCCCTTGGGACAAATCCTGGGTACGCCACTGCATTCAGTCTAATGTGTAGCATGATGTGGAAGGTTGAAAGTACTTTGTTACCGTGAAACATTTTTCAAAAATTTCTACAGAGCGCTTCGCCGATGCCATTATCGGTATAGATGGTGATTGTTAATACACTTACGACTTAAAAGCATTCTGAAAACTCCCTTGCTAGTCCTTCACAACTTTGCTACACTACGATCAGCTCCAAAAATATCCCAAAGATAGCACCATTTTGCATCTAAGCAACCTTAAATTAACAAAAATTTCTCAAAGGGGACTCCCCCTCCCCTTAGACCCCTCCCCCAGGACGACACATTTATGTAGTGACAATGGAAGGATCCCCACAGCTGTATACAAAACACAGAGCGCTCACAAAACAAAGTGCAATTTACACGTCTCCACTCAGTTGGAAAAAACATCCAGCCAGTCGGAATTTGGGACGGTCACCTGCACACCCCAAAACATGTCACCCTAGCAACGGGCCTGGTCTGGTCCATGATCTCCGACAATGATCCACGTTGCGAAGCGTGGTTTCAGCTATTTTGGGACATGGTAAAATGTATTTCACCTGGCAGATCTCAGTGATGGTCATGTTAACTTTGAAATGATAATTCTTATTAGACAGGCCCGTAGCCAGGCCGGGGCACGAGGGGGCCGTGCCCCCGTGCGGACCACTGTGCCCCCTTTTACGGAAAATCGATCGAAAATAAAATTTTAGTACATGTAAACGGTGTCCCTGGTATGACACCAAGGGATTTGTAACCAAAAATGATCCCAAAAGGAGTTTAATAATGAACGTATTTTGTTCTCTGTAACATTTTTGTTCTAAAATCACAAAAATTTTCGCGCGCTACGTGCGCTTTCATCTTTAGTTACATATAGCTTTAACACCCGTTTCAGATATGCTGGCTTAATTTATAAATGTACACTGAGGTTCCACAATTAGGCTATTGTTCTTTCGTGTAGGTGTAATTCCCGGAAAAACACAAAACTGAATCCATAAAAAGTTCCATCCTCTTTCTCTTACGATCGGGAAGATTCTTAATTCAGACTCAACATCATAATCATTTTGTATGAAACGTAAAGTGTCTCAATGTCCAGGGGTGGTGGAAGGGGGCATCCCCTCGCGACCAGTCGCCCGGCGTCTTGGTTTTGTTCTTAAAGACAGACACTCATCACCCCAAATACATTTTGGTTGGGAGAAAGCAAAATTCTCAATTGGTCATAGGTGAATGCTCTTTGATTAACATCAAAGCTCACAACACACAGCATGCGCAGAGAATGTTCTGGTTACATATTATGGCCTTGTACGCCCAACAGGATATGCCCTTAAGCAATAAACTAGGTTTGAGTCTGCACAAGGAGGGGCTCAACACAGTTTTGGAAGGAGTAACTTAGTCGGGAGAATTGGAACTGTCTAAGACGAAAAGGGCAGACTCTTCCATAGAAACCCAAATTTTCTAGCTTTCCTTAATAAGAACCAAATATTTTCAATTTTTCTTCAACAGAACCCCAAATTTTTTCGCCGGTTGCCCAAAATTTCGCGTTAGGTATCCAGTCTGTAACCCATTGCTTCTGACGGGGCTTCGGGTTGTTGGACCTCTTAGGGGAGCTTGGTCCCTTCGTCGGGCTTATCTTTCTACCACCCCTTGCTGAGTCTGTATGCAGGTTTTACCGTGGTAAATAATTTTCCTGCAAAATTTCGGCGCGCTTCGCGAGCAATTCTCACAAGCGAAGTTATATCACCCATGAACATTATTAGTACAAAAAATCAAGTGAACTCTTCCAGCCAAAGCTAGGTGAAGTCTCAAAGTTAGATCCCGGACATCAAGGGGCTTTCATGTAGTAATCTAGTACCTTGAGTAACATTCGCTCCGCGACGACTGTACGGTTTGAAGCTAAATTTACTCGTACCAAAAATTTATTCCAAAATTTACTTTTTCTCATGTTTTTTTTTGTCATGTAAAATTTCGTTCAAAGTAGAAGTACGATAATGACCATCCGAAGTGTGAACTGTGAAGACATTGGTGTGCTCTCACTGTCATTCAAAGTCCTGCTCAAAGCTCCATGCTAGTGTTCCCATATTGTTAATTCGCCACATATTCGGGGAATTTCGCTTTGGGTCCTAACAAAATCATACTGGATCACACCAAACCTGCCTGATGACAGCCCCTGGTCCCGCCTCGCCGTTCGCAAAGAACTTAACCGGCTTCACCTGCGCTTGCTGAGCTGAAGATATATCGTGATTATAGTCTTGTTCCCTTCACTTGTGGAGAATTTCTACGTCTCTGTATTGCAAGCGGAGGGAAATATTTCCACCAGAAGAGTGAAGTTTTCGCGCGCTTCTGCGCTCGTATGTGCACACGTAAAACCGATACCTTTAAGCTATGTGTGGTAAGCTTGAGATATAATCCCCTGTAGTTCCGTCAAACTGTAATCCTGTGGTGGTACTACTGACAACAAACATAATCTTCTTCGGTGCCCCTCTACGAGGTGTCGGTGCCCCCCCCCCCCCCCATATCAGAATTCCTGGCTACGGGCCTGTTATTAGAATAGGGCGTCAGTCATCATAAGGGGGGGGGAGGAGGAAAAGGCCTATAGGAAAACACCCCCTCTTCAAAACCAAAGGGATTGGTTTGTGCTAAGTCATGTATGTTCCCCGTCCCCCCCCCCCACATTTGAATACGGATTGACGCCCCTGGTAGAGACCCTCCGACAAAACCCTTTAACCCGCGACCTTTCCCCCGACCTCCCACCCCCATTACAGCCTTCAGAGTTGAAAAATATCCAACCATTTAGTTCGAGCTTTCTATCCACAACAGCCCATGGTAAACACCCCAGGAACATTCCCCTGTAACGGTGGGAGATGCAACACATGCCCAGTGGTTGGCAAGAACACCCTCCCCAACAGTTTGGGTCCTAACGGCAATAACTTCACTGTTAACCTCAGGGGCGTAGCTAGTATGAAATTTTTAGGGGGCCTAGGTATCAAATGAGAGGTCACGGCATTGATCGCCGTCTTTAATTCTTACAAATTTTATTAGGACATACACAATTTCTGAGGGGCCTAGCAAAAATTTGGGGGAGGGGGGCCAGTGTCAAAGGTAGTTAACAGCAAGAAGGTGTATTTTAAGGCTGGAAAGTATTTACATTTGGTGTTGAGAAAGTTTCCAAGAGTACAAGTTCTCGGCCATTTATTGACGGGCTTGGGTACGGGTGCTGCAGTTCAGGCAAGATGGCAGTGGATCCGTAGCCGAGACTATTTCATGTGGCATCGAAGGAGAGAGCTACTGGACGTTGGTGATATATATATATATATATATATATATATATATATATATATATATATATATATATATATATATATATATATATATATATATATATATATATATTGTGTCCGCTACTACTGCACTATTATCATAAGAGTATGAACGTTGAAACGGCATACTTAGCGAACTATTGAACCATGGAGAGATACTGGGCGTTGTGATATATGAATGTGTCTGTAACTGTTTATTATCAAAAACGGTATATGACGGTTGGAATAGTATACCTAGCGATTTTAACGCCTTGAACCAATAAGAGACAGTGAACATGGGACACGATAGATAATGAGAAGAGTTCGATAAAACAGTAGAAGAAAAATTGAATTAATGAGTATTGTATAGATTGGAGGCAAGATGTATATATGTAAATAAAGTTGTAAAGTTTTAGTGCTGAACAAGGTAGAAGAATTTGTGTTGAAGCCCAATTAAGTACAATTTAAGCGTTGTGAACCTGATTCATTTTTATGTGTATTAACTAAAACCCAAAAAAAAAGAGGACCCGTGTGACATTTTGGGGGCTTAGACGGGAAAGGGTCAGATTGTTAGTGGAAAATCATGTATATTTTTCAGGAGTGTATTTCTTCGTTATTCAAGAGCAATGGTTTAAGTGTGGGGATTGCAAGCATTACAACTGAAACCTGAACATTACAAATGTATCATGTTGTTGAACCTTAAGTTTGTTGTTGTGATTGTAATATTACTGTGTATCAATTTTCTTGTTTCTTTTACTCAAAAGGGCGGGCTCTTGTGTCATCCTCATGGAACGGCTTTTTCGTGCTCTGAGTGCGAGTTCTTGCAGTCACGGTACTTCTCGCAGGGGTTTCAAATTGAAAAGTCTGAGTTTGATTATCAAGTTAAGGTGAGTGTGCACCATATTTATATTACTGCCCATGTTTCGTCTTGTCTCGTCTGTTTTGCAACAATGTCGTCTCATCTGTTAGTAGAAAAACTTACGGAGTTAGGGAAGAGTATGGGATTGAGTGGCGATGCGTTATTGAAGTTCGTAAATGATGAAAGGGAGATAGTTAGAAAGGAAATTGAAGAGGAACGTGAGGAACGGAGAATAGCTAGGGAGGCTATAAAGCAAACAGAAGAGTTAGAAATTAAAAAATTAGAGATAATGCGCCAGGTTGAAGAACTGAAGCTCGAAAACAGTGCAAAAGATCATGACGGGGAAACTAAAACGGGCAATCAATCCAACCAGGCCTCAGGAGTTTCCACCCCCTATCATTCTAAATCAGGTAAAAGGCCAAAGCTACCAATGTTTCAGGAAGATAGAGATAGCATGGATGCATTTTTGCTGCGCTTTGAGAATTATGCTACCGTTCATGGTTGGGATCGCGATAAAGAGTGGGCTGTGAATTTAAGTAATTTGTTAACAGGAAAAGGATTGGAGGCGTATTCGGCTTTATCTGCAGAAGAAATGAAAAATTACGACGTATTAAAAACAGCAATTTTGAAAAGATACCGTCTCACTGAGGATGGTTTTCGTTCCAAGTTTAGAGCCGCAAAGCCTGAAAATGGCGAAACACCAGGACAGTTTATTTTCCGACTCAGTACTTACGCAACTAGGTGGATAGAATTATCCGAAACCAAAAAGACTTACGAAGAGTTACTGAACCTCATAGTCAAGGAACAATTTCTTCGAAGTGTCCACAAGGATTTGTCCCTCTTCTTAAAAGAGAGATATCCAAAAGATTTAAAAGCTATGGCTAGTATGGCAGAGAAATATTTAGAAGCTCATGGACGTTGGCCAAATCGGCCGCGAAGTGCACCAAATCAAACGTCAAATAATAGTAGTAATAATACTAAGCCTCAAAATACTGGGCAAGGTCACGCTCGTCCTTTAAAGCGTACTTGCTTTGTATGTGGTAAAGAAGGACATTTGGCAAGAAATTGTAGAAATAGAGTTAGGTCTACAACTGCTGCATGTGTTTCGGAAGAGAGAAATTCAAATCAGGGCGAGTCAAGTCTAGATAGTGAAATTCCTGTTAATGTGACTAATCATCAAAGCCAAACGTTAAGTAATGAAATGGTAGGCAGTAATCCTTCAGAAACTGCGTGTATGGTACACGTCATTAAAGGTGACTGTCACATAGAATCTGCACTCAAAGAAGGTGAAGTTACTTTACAATGCGGACACAAACTTCCCCTTTTGTCTGCAGCTTGTAGTGAAAGCAAACGCTGCTTGCTTCCTGTTACTCCCGGTTTCGTGGGGTTAGAAAAGGTACAGGTTCTTCGGGACACGGGTTGTAGCGGAGTCGTTGTGCGATCAAACTTAGTTAAAGATGAACAATTGACCGGTGAAACAAGAACATGTGTACTCATTGATAACACAGTAAGACGGTTTCCTTTAGCCAAAATTTCCATCTCCACACCTTACTTTACTGGGCAGGTCAAAGCAATGTGCATGACAAATCCTGTGTATGACCTAGTATTGGGGAACATACCAGAAATTGCAGCTGCTGACGACAAAGTAGTGCAAAGTAAGTTTAACGCAAAAAATGATAAGGGTATACAGACGGAGGTAATACATACTAGGAGTTTTTCGACCTCCACAACTGAAATTGTCGGGACTGTTGAGACAAGGGGACAGTTGGGAAAAAGTAAAGCATTTAAACCTCTGAGAGTAAGTAGTGGTAGCCAGGTACTGAGTGTAGACGACTTAAAGGAGGCACAGAATATGGATCCAACACTAAGAAAATGCAGGGAAATGGTGGGAAAAGGCCAAGAAACTAAAAACCAAAAAAAAAAGAGGACCCGTGTGACATTTTCCCGCATAATGCGCGCTCTTCTCCACGGGATGTCAAATGTCAACAACTACATTGACGACATATTAATTCATACGGGAACTTGGGGAGAACATTTAACTATACTTAAGGAATTACTCAAAAGACTAAGGAAAGTCAACTTAACAGCGCGGCCTAAAAAGTGCTTTGTTGGGTATGAAGAAATAGAATTCCTAGGGCATATCGTGGGACATGGCAGCATTCGACCTAAGCAAGAAAAGACTGAAGCTATCAGGAAGGCAGAAAGACCAAAAACTAAGAAACAGTTGAGGTCCTTTTTAGGTCTGGTTGGTTTTTATCGCCGCTACATACCAAACTTCGCAATGATTGCATGCCCATTGACAGACTTGACAAAAAAGGGAGAGCCAAATAACATCAATTGGTCTGAGAGCCAAGAGTTAGCCTTTCACACCTTAAAAGAAAAGATAACAAATCCACCTATACTCCACTTACCAGATATTACACGTCAATTTACTTTACGTACCGATGCCTCGGAAGATGGAATTGGGGCAGTACTCCTACAGGAGCAAGATGGGGTTAATTTTCCGGTAGCTTTTGCTAGCAAAAAGTTGAATAAGTGTCAGAAACGGTATGCAGCGATGGAAAGGGAATGTTTAGCTGTTATATGGGGTATTCAAAAGTTTTCCCCTTATTTGTATGGTCGAGAATTTGTACTCGAAACGGACCACCAGCCTTTGAGTTGCATAAATAAGACTAAAGTGACAAATGGTAGAATACTAAGGTGGGCTTTGGCACTCCAGCCCTACAGGTTTAGAGTGGTAACAATTAAAGGAAGTGATAATGTCGGCGCTGACTACATGAGTAGGTCAGAATGTTCAACCGTGTAGCTCTAAAAAAGGGATCATAAGTTGCCGATGCGCTGTGGATATCTACCTTTTCCAGGGTTGAAATTTTAAATGTGGTCACATTTTCGAAAGGGGGAGTAATTGTCAAAGGTAGTTAACCACACTATCCCTTTAATTCGTATGTCTATTATCGGAATGCTCACCGACATTAAGGCCAGCGGAGATGAAGCCTAGGTATGAGCGCAATGCCTCTTTTGTGAACCTGGAAGGTAGTCTATTGTGCTTATCACCGTAGTGCGCTGGGATGTATTTTTGTGTAAAATTTATGCAAAATAGCTTTCTTTTGTTCGTTGTCTTGTCCAGTGTTTGTTTGGGCAGTATGTGGTGTACTCCTCACTTGAGCTTGGGTTACAGGTAAAACAGAAAGGGTGTGGCAACAAAATAGTACAGTTGTGTTCCTGCTAGTGAGTTCTCGTTAGTAGAGGCGGAGAATGGGTATTCCTGCCTGAGAGCAGATGATAAATATTATTTTCTGGTGATGTGAGAAAACCAGATAATTATACAATTTTTGAGAGTTCCTGCTTGTTAGCAGATGACAATTCTGAGGGTTCCTGCTTGTTGGCAGATGATAACTGTGGAGATACCTGCTTGTTTAAGCGGAAGATATGGAGATTTCCTGCTAAAATAGCAGATGAAACTTAATTGTAAATTTGTGTTTTGAAGTACTGTGTTGCCGGAATGTAGCGTTACAGAGACGGCCATAACCGTGAGAATGACAGCAAGAAGGTGTATTTTAAGGCTGGAAAGTATTTACATTTGGTGTTGAGAAAGTTTCCAAGAGTACAAGTTCTCGGCCATTTATTGACGGGCTTGGGTACGGGTGCTGCAGTCCAGGCAAGTTGGCAGTGGATCCGTAGCCGAGACTATTTCATGTGGCATCGAAGGAGAGAGCTACTGGACGTTGGTGATATATATATATATATATATATATATATATATATATATATATATATATATATATATATATATTGTGTCCGTTACTACTGCACTATTATCATAAGAGTATGAACGTTGAAACGGCATACTTAGCGAACTATTGAACCATGGAGAGATACTGGGCGTTGTGATATATGAATGTGTCTGTAACTGTTTATTATCAAAAACGGTATATGACGGTTGGAATAGTATACCTAGCGATTTTAACGCCTTGAACCAATAAGAGACAGTGAACATGGGACACGATAGATAATGAGAAGAGTTCGATAAAACAGTAGAAGAAAAATTGAATTAATGAGTATTGTATAGATTGGAGGTAAGATGTATATATGTAAATAAAGTTGTAAAGTTTTAGTGCTGAACAAGGTAGAAGAATTTGTGTTGAAGCCCAATTAAGTACAATTTAAGCGTTGTGAACCTGATTCATTTTTATGTGTATTAACTAAAACCCCCCCAAAAAAGGGGACCCGTGTGACAGCCAGTTCCCCCAGCCCCCCCCCCCCTCACGTAGCAAGTGCCTGCAGTTTACGGGTACTTCCACGAATGTGGTTTACATTTTAGTTTGTGCAACTCTCTATATGTGGGAGAGACCAAGCGTCGCCTTGCAGACCGAGTCACTGTACACCTCAGGTCCATTGAAGGTTATCCTGTAGCCACACATTTAAATCCCCCATCACCATGTTCGATACAGGATTTGCCTGTGGCCGTTACCCCCAGCCATAATATGCCGAGGTTCTGACCGTGATCGTCAAACTGTCGAAAACCGGCTTAGCATGAAGCTCGGAACCCTCTCTCCACATGGTCTTAACGTTAGGATGGACCTATAACTTGCTCCTTTTTGAACTCCCTTTTTACTTCGACTAGAAGACTTCTAGTCGAAGTAATGCGAACGCCACAGCGGTTTTTGGCGAGGCGTTTAGAGATTTTGTCTTTGAATTGCGTTTTCTTAGCCGTTTTGTCAGCTATGGATCTGAAATTTAGAGAGGATGTGTAACGTGTTACGTAAATTTTACCACTAAAATCTCGTGTTGATCGATGGTTTTATGACGTCTCTAGAGCTTATTTTTCAATGTTTGGCCATAAAACCTATCTTCCTCTAGGGACTTTGATATTTGTGCCCGAAAGTTTGCACACTAGTTCATGGGTCGCCCATGATCATATCTTGTTCAGGAATAATCGATATCACGAGAAACGATGTTTTTAGGGGGCAATTTTGAATTGAAAATTGACCGTTCCGCGTTGGCAAGATTTACTCCTGATCGGAACAAAAAATAAAAAATTAACTGGTGCCAGTTGTTTTAAAATCTTGTCAGTAATCGTCTCTGCAAATTTCATTTCATTTCATGGAAGTATATTGGAGAAAATTCGAAATGAATTTGCCTTCTTTTCGTTCAAAACAATCGATTCTGCTAAGTGCAAACACTTGTTTGGCATTTTAAAGCCAAGACCGCCAAGTGAAATCATTTGGCATTCAGTTTCGCTGTATATTTCGCGCACGAATTGGCCAAACGAACATCTTTTCTGCCAATGCACCCATGATAAAAACACAGGACTCTCTGTAATCCATCTACACACAAAGCAAAGCTTCACAAAGTTATGCATTGTGTGCAATTTCGCTAGTGTTTGTACAAAGCAGGGAGTTGTTACGTAACAACTCCCTGCACAGGGTAATTCCAGGGAGTTGCTATTTGACAACTCCCTGGTAATTCGAACCAAGGAGCTGCCACAGAGTAGCAGCTCGCTGTTCGAACAATGAAAATAGTACCCCACGGAGCGTACGCTGTTTGCTTATCTCCTCTTTGGGGTTCCCAAACATAATTACGACTGAACAATGAATATGCGGTGCAGCCTGCTACGTAGGCAATGGCAATAGTCGATAATGAAGGGAGCTATTTCGTTGCCCCGGTTGCTTATAAACGATTCAATTTCCTTTCGAATATTGTCTTAGCTTTGAAATGCTGTATCGATTTAAAATATAGGATTTTTGCAACATTTTGTAATTTTTCTTTCAGTATACGTAATTTATATAATCGAGTCAGGAACTACAACCTAGATATACTTTTTTCTAATAAACCCAGCCTGAGGGTTTTGGACTGCCTGAAAAATCACTACCCAAAGATCAACCCTTCTCTTGATTGTCCAACCGAAAGTTTCCGTGTTGAGAATACATTGCCCCGTTTTCGAATGTCACCAAGTTAGAATTGTCCAGATGTTGTCCAGTCACCTTCCAATATGTTTATTTACCAAAAATGCACTTATACTGAGACGCAGATCCAGAGGGGGCTTTCCCGGCTGTAGCGGGCCGCTTTTTCAACACCATCTTTTTAGACGATCCTTCAGCTGCTTGACAATATGTGGTGTTTGTTTTAATTTTCAGATGTCAGAAATACCAATCAAGTGCATAAATTTCAAGTTTTTTTCTTAGACCCTCCCACTCCCTCTTTCGAGGTTTCGTACAATTGGTGCTCGTAGCTGTAGAATTTGCCCTTATGGAGTTAGTCCCCTCTGTCCCTTCCGTGCTTGAAATCCTGAATCCGTCGAAGTCGAAGTTTCCACCATTGGTGGTCTAGTTACTTCGACTAGAAGACTTCTAGTCGAAGTAATGCGAACGCCACAGCCGTTTTTGGCGAGGCGTTTAGAGATTTGTCTTTGAATTGCGTTTTCTTGGCCGTTTTGTAAGCTATGGATCTGAAATTTAGAGAGGATGTGTAACGTGCTACGTAAATTTTACCACTAAAATTTTGTGTTGATCGATGGATATATGACGTATCTAGAGGTTGTTTTCAATGTTTGGCCATAAAACCTATCTTCCTCTAGGGATTTCGATATTTGTGCCCGAAAGTTTGCACACTTGTTCATGGGTCGCCCATTTTCATATCTTGTTCAGGAATAATCGATTTCACGAGAAACGATATTTTTAGGGGGCAATTTTGGATTGAAAATTGACCGTTCCGCGTTGGCAGGATTTACTCCTGATTGGAACAAAAAAATAAAAAACTAACTGGTGCCAGTTGCTTTAAAATCTTGTCAGTAATCTTCTCTGCAAATTTCATTTCATTTCATGGAAGTATATCGGAGGAAATCCGAAATGAATTTGTCTTATTTTCGTCCAAAGCAATCGATTCTGCTAAGTACAAACACTTGTTTGGCGTTTTGAAGCCAAGACCGCCACGACAACGCCAAGTGAAATCATTTGGCATTCAGTTTCGCTGTATATTTTGCGCACGAATTGGCCAAATGAACATCTTTTCTGCCAATGTACCCATAATAAAAACACAGGACTCGCTGCAGTAATCCATCTGTTTACATACAAAGCAAAGCTACACAAAGCTATGCATTTTTTGCAATTTCCCTAGTGTTTGTACAAGGCAGGGAGTTGTTACGTAACAACTCCCTGCACTGGGTAATTCGAACCAGGGAGCTGCCACAGAGTAGCAGCTCCCTGTTCGAACACTGAAAATAGTACCCCACGAAGCGTACCGGTACTCTGTTTGCTCATATCCTCTTTGGGGCTTCCCAAACATGATTATGACTGAACAACGAATATGCGGTGCAGCCTGCTACGTAGGCAAAGGCAATAGTCGATAATGAAGGGAGCTATTTCGTTGCCCCGGTTGCTATATCCGATTCAATTTCCTTTCGAATATTGGCTGTATCGATTTAAAATATAGGATTTTTACGACATTTGCGTGTAATTTTTCTTTCAGTGTGTAATTTATACAATCGAATCAGGAATTACAAAAAATACACATATTTTTAATAAACCCAGGATTTGGACTGTCTGAAAAATCACTACGTACCCCAAGATGAACCCTTCTCTTGTTAAGAAATCGGCTTGAATGAGATGCCATTGAAGGGCAGGAAATGTCTGTTGACAAGTAGTGTTTTCACATGTAGGTATTTTGGGTGGATTGTCCAAGCAAAAGTTTCCGCGTTGAGAATATATTGTCCCGTTTTCGAATGTCACGAAGTTAGAATTGTCCAGATGTTGTCCAATCACCTTCCAATATGTTTATTTACCAAAAATACACTTAAACTGAGACGCAGATCCAGAGGGGGCTTTCCCGGCTGTAGCGGGCCCCTTTTTCGACACCACCTTTTCAGACGGTCCTAAAGCTGCTTGACAATATGTGGTGTTTATTTTTATTTCCAGATGTCAGAAATACTACTTTTTTCAAGTGCATAAATTTCAAGTTTTTTCCTTAGACCACCCCATTCTCTCTTTCGAGGCTTCGTACAATTGGTGCTCGTAGCTGTAGAATTTGCCCTTATGGAGTTAGTCCCCTCAGTCCCTTCCGTGCTTGAAATCCTGAATCCGCCGAAGTCGAAGTTTCCACCATTGGTGGTCTAGTTACTAGTTTTACTCGGTCTCTATACCGCAGGTTTCAAGTCGTGCTGCTTTTTATCAACCTGTTTGGTCGTGTGCTCAATTTTAGCGTGGGTTTTCCCTCCTTCTATTCAATCGTTGTTCAGTTGCATTTTTGCCACTTGATGGAGGGTTTACCCGAAACTTTCGTAAAAGTTGTAAGTAGGCCTAAGAAAATGAATCGGTACAAGATCTGGGGTGGTTGGTGGTACATGAGGTAGTTGTGAGAGTCAGTGGGTTTGAAGTGGAGAGTAGACTTGATTTTACGACCGGAGATGGATAACTCGATCCTTACAACTTTTACTGGCCAGATGGATTTGTTCCGACGACCAGGATTTCGCTTAAGTTTCCAAGCAGATTCTTACGCTCACTGGAAATCTAAGTCTGCGTAACTTTCCGTGTTGTTTTCAGAATTATCAGTTATTGCGTGTACAAGTGGACAAACAAACATATAATGTGTATCTTCTGCAGGTTGGCCGAAACAGTGTTGGCATTTTCGTTTGTCCACTTCCGTATTCACAGTAACTGATAACTCGGAAAGAAAAATGGAAAGGTATACGCAGACTTATTGTGTTTGACTCGTAGCCAATCACAATGCACGTTACACAGGAATTAGCGAATGACTAGAATTCGTAAACACATGCAGAGCGAACGTACGTTCTTTTGCTTTGCATTTCCTTGCACTGCGTGTTTTTGGTGAGAGACGGCTTATATAACCGCGCAGGCTAATGCCATACCGCTGTGAATCGCGGGGACCCAGAAGCCTCAAACTTGCCATTCGAGATAATTCCGTTTAGAAGTGATTATTTCCAGAGTTGTGTCCGAAGAGGTGCTGGATGTTCTGCTCTAACAAACGTCGTGATTGGAAGAATTCAATGGGGTTTGCTGTCAGCGGAAGAGTGTAGGCTAAATATATGTCAAATTTGTGTTTCATCCCAAGAAGTGTCCTTCCTTGTTAGTATATGTGACAAATGTTTGCCATGTAATACGGTCGAAGATACGACCTCTGAAGTGATTCGTAAATCATATTAGGCTTATATGTTAAAAGTTCGTATACGAGCTGTTCAGTCTGTGTGCAATTATCAGTGCAATGGAAATTATTGACTTATGTTTGCACTGTCACATTTATTCAAACATTTACATTTCAGACAAGGGTTCATCTGACGCTGAACTTTGTAATCCAAGATAAGATCTTTATAACACCTGCGCAGCAAGCATTGCAAGAAACGAAGATCTGAGGGTCCTATACGAGAAAAAGCGAGTAAATGCTAGGAACACATACCGTATATGTTGTGACTTGTCTACTTGCAGTAGTTTGAGCTCGTTTAAAATGTGGAACAACTCTAGCCTCGTCTGAATTGTTCCAGAAATAAATCTTTCTAGGCGAACCATGACACATATAAAACCCGACGGTACAGCCAACGCCGCAGGCAACATATCACGTACCGTACCATTATGTGCGGACAATTGTTTACAAGTTTCTATAACATTGTCTCGTGTTGGCAACAATTAACATTATCCTAACAGTTCGATTATTTTAGGATACCTAAACCGTTGCAAATCATAGGTGTAAAATGTTATAAGCCGTTTCTTGAAGAAAGGAAAACATTTGAAGAAATGTGGACACATGTATGCATATATACGTGTATTTTCTGTTTAGTGTGAAGAAACGTGGACATGCTGGATGTTTCATATTGCTGCTATGTGACAAGTCCAGTGGTGCCCTGAAGTGTGCAGGAAATGTTCAGCACATTAAGCTGTCTAGTAACTTACGTAAGGTTTCACCCTTCAGATTTGGTTAATGAGACTTTTGACGAAAAAAGAGTCACTTCGGGTTTGGATGGATTATGAGAAACTTTCATACTGCTTAAAGGACAACGCAGAACTTCCAGACACCCTTAGAGTAAGTTACTTGTATCATCTTATTGCTATGGTCCCAGTAGCATAGATTTGTGTGAAAAGTGGGAAGGACAAGTCCGTAGTCGAGGGGAAGGGAAGGGGACAATCCCCAGGGAAAATCTCCCCCTAGAGATAAAAAATTTAACATTGCCTTTATGTATTTCATAATATCTCTCCCCGGAAGATATGTCACCCTTCCCCCCTTTAGTAGCTTGCCTGGCAAAGGAGCCTGGGAAGGAGAGGGAATGGATGGCCCTGTATGGAAGGATAAGTTACTGCAAAGTCAGTGCATGGGAACTTTTCCAGAAAGTGAAGATAAATCCTTCCCGCCCTTCCCCTTTAATTCCTTTATGTGTGTGTGTGTGTAATATATATATATATATATATATATATATATATATATATATATATATATATATATATATATATATATATATATATATATATTATATATATATATATATATATATATATATATATATATATTATATATATATATATATATATATATATATATATATAGGTAAATGAGAAGCTTTGATAACAACGATGTTCCGGTGCATGTCCAGGATCCAGAGGATTCACAGCATTCTAGTTAAAAGTTAGGTAAAACTTTAAAATGATAAAACTAGAAACAGCAACTGAACACACAAAGATAAAAAGACACCCTGCATCGAGAAGCTTTCGGCTGTTTCATTCGAGCTGATGAAGGCTGAATAAAACAGCCGAAAGCTTCTCGGTGCAGGGTGTCTTTTTATCTTTGTGTGTTCAGTTGCTGTTCTAGTTTTATCATTTTAAAGTTTTATATATATATATATATATATATATATATATTTATATATTTGTTTATATATATATATATATATTTGTTTTTACACATATATATATATATATATATATATATATATATATATGAATATATGGGTCAGGGTATATACGGAGCACTTGATTTAGGAGACTGACGAAGTAATTCGAACTGTCAGACTACACCTAGGCTGTGGAAAAGATTGACACAGTGGACATGATGTAGTGGGGAAGTCCTCATGTCAGAAAAATATGCAGGGCCGTACGTCGAAGAAGGGGCAATCTGGGGCAATGAAGCAGAATTTCAAAACCTATTAACCTTTTTTACATGATTCTTTTCATGTAATCTTGTCTTTCTTTCCAGTTTATAAAAACTGACAAACTGGACTTTTCAGAGGTCGGGGACGGAGACCTTAACTACGTCATAAGAGTATCAAGCAAAGAAAACTCTGGAAAGTCGGTGATACTTAAATATGCTCCTCCTTACATAAAGGTAAAAAGTGTTCTACAAATTTACCTCATGAGACAAGCATCAGGGATGTGGTCTGTATATACCAGGAGTTCTCAAGTGGTTTAAGGCGAGGATCACTTTTACTTGAGTGTCGACTTTTAAAAATCGAAGTATTCAGAACTCAACTGGGAGTAAATTTGTTCACCTCCCGGGCCGCAATGACCCACCGGACACCACTTGAGAATCTAAGGTATGCTGTACCGGATCCAAAATCTGGGAACGAATAGGGGGCGGGCCTTTTCTTGTTTTCTTTAAGGAATACTCACTGTGGTTGACCTTGAACCCTCGCAGCGGACTCAGTGTGCCCAGGTCCTAACCCCTCGTGACTGAACAAGGAATATGCCGTACAGCCTGCTACGTAGGTAGGCTGACCTATCGAGTTGAGAAAACTACAAAAAATAGATATAATATTTTTAAAAGTAGATCTGTTACTGGGCCTCAAAACCAGAAGGGAAAGGGAGTGTACATGTAGATCTACAGATATGGAAAGAAAAAGATACACTCTGTTTAGAAATTAACCACCTTTCTAATCATTTTGCTTCGCCACTTTGTAAAAATGTTAAATGCTACAAAACGTGTCAAACGCCTTAAAGGGTCTTCTTTAAAATAATTTTTATGCTTAACATATGGTCAGGCCCGTAGCCAGACAAGGTACTGTAGGGGGCAAAAATTTTTCCAGGGGGCGAAAAATTTTTCAGGGGGGCCAAATGTGTACAAATGTATTAAGTCAATGGTAAGATTCAAACTCTCGGGAGGGGGCAAAAAATTTCAGGGGGGCTTCGCCCCCTGCCCCCCCCCTTGACTACGGGCCTGCATATGGTGCTTAACTGCTAAACATGTTTAAGTTTAAAAGGAGTTCAAAGGGAGAGGTTAAAAGGTTTTGAATTCCTGAACCCGGTTTTACTGAGTAGTTTTTCAATATTGTACTAAGAAATTACCAGTACGGAATGATGTCACTTCCGTACTGGTAAATACTTAGTGCAATATTGACATATGTGAAGATGTTATGAATGTAGCCAGGATCTCCTATATACCATATAATATACTGACAGCATGTAATTTACCTATCATCCAGTGAAGCCGGAATTTCAAACAAACAGCTGTTGAAAGCCATTGCGTCGAAATATAAAACCAATCTTTAAAAATGCTTTCAGAATTGCTCAAAATACATTTTGAAAAGTACTTTGAAACAATGAAGTACAGGTAACGCTTTTGTCTTTTAGGCCCTCGGACCGGAATATCCTTTGGACCCATGCAGAAACAAAGTGGAACACAGAGCTCTGACTAAGTTCAACGAAATCTGTCCAGGATCAGTTCCTCGGACTCTCTATTGTAGCGAAAAGGAACATTATGGTGATTACATTTGCTTTGAAACAATTGCGTAATTTAGATACACTATTTGCATATAAAACTTAAATTGCATTAGGCTAAGTTTGGCATTCTGCAATTAAAAAAACTTACAAATAAGCACAGGCTCCAAGAAGAAACTGAACAATTTTTTTTTAAATACACAAACTCGAAAAATAGTAAATCAACACGCTTTTTTTATAAGTACCGTCTTTTACTGTCATAATGGTAAAAAAGATGGTGAGAATGTACGTGTCATACCTTTACCTACACCACGTTCATACATAGTTCAGACCCTTATGCAGAATACGTCCGACGAAGACGCTGTCACAAAACTGACGTGGATACGACAGCAAAATGTCACTGTCAATATCAACGTCACTTTATAAGTTCTCACTTAGTCAATGAAACATCAGATTCCTGGGGCCTGTTACTTGGAATGCCATCCCAGTCCATATAAGACAGTTGGGAGATTCCCCCTTTTGAGAGAAACTAGTTTTCCCCCGATCGGGAGAAACATTGGTCATAGACGCCGCCAGATTGCCATTTTATCCACAATTCGACGCGTTCTTTGTTTACATTGTCAATGGCGAATGGAGTTTAAAACCGCCTTGAAAAATTTTGTCGATCTATTGCGGTGTTTCCCAACCTTTTTAGACATCTTATACCCCTAGGTAATGATGAGTTATAACGTGGCTCCCTGTTAACACTATCTAAAGTGGAGCGCCACCATCAGTTGGTGCGGAGCGTCCAAAAAACTTTTGGGGCTAACGTGCCCCCTACAGGTAGATTGCAGGAAATGGCACTTCCCATGTCTTCTTACTAAGTAACAGGGCATGCAGTTACTTCATCTTCAATTAATAAAAACGGAACAATTTAAATATTTTTTAAAATATTTAATCTTATGCTGGCACCCCTAGAGAATTTTTTGACACCCCTCTTAGGAACCACTGAACTATTGAAATTGAAATA
Organism: Holothuria leucospilota; assembly: GCA_029531755.1. Lineage (NCBI taxonomy): Eukaryota > Metazoa > Echinodermata > Holothuroidea > Aspidochirotida > Holothuriidae > Holothuria > Holothuria leucospilota. Next base: position 41,631,964 of record CM055977.1, read on the forward strand.
TTTGGTAGGTGTATTGTCATAGCTACCCAAAAGCTACGTCCTGATCAGTAGTTCACCACACCGTTTTTGAGCAAAACGTAAGTTTACATAACTTTCGAGTAGCGTACTCTCATTTGCACTTCAAAGTAGTTGCACTGGCATTCGTACTTGGAGCATTGTACACGTATACTCGTACTCGAAAACTTGTACCCACTCATAAAACCTGTGAAGGTTTTCCCATGGGGATTTTTTTCAAAGTTAAACGATATCAAAAGTTAAAAAACAATAAACCTACATAAATTTGATATTTTGCAGCCATTATGGAGGACTTACGAGGATACAAAGTATTGAGAATGGATATGATAAATGGTGTACTTGACCTCGACACAGTCCACAACATTGTAGATAGCATCCTGAAACTGCATCAGAATAGTCACAAACGTCGTTTGTCTCCAGAGGAGTTCACCGAAATGAGGGAAAATTTCAGGTATTTTACTTACGTTGAACTTTAGGCCTACCATTTCAAATATATTTTCACGAGTGAAATATTTAAGAGTCTGAACTTCAAAGGTAAAGGCTGGGAAGGGAACAAGTGGCAGGTCCTTATACATACAGACAAGTTGCTGAAGGGGAATCATGGTGAGGTGGAGACGGAGGGGTGGGGATAGAAAGCTTCCATGGGGGGAAATATTTATTAGGGGCAAAATGTATTAAAATTCAGCAAGGCAATAACAATTTTTCTAGGGGGAGTCTAAAAGGTTTTTTTTCGGGGGGGGGGGGCGCCCCTTGGCCTCCTTAGCTAAGAATTGATGTAACTGGTAAGTTTTGTGAAGGTATCAACAGCTTCCATCCCGTTGTATGTACTGCAAAAAAGGTCTGACCACGTACATATATAACCAGGATCTAGTCAAACACTTGAACAGAACGGTTTTTATTTGAGGAGTTGTGACACATGGACAATGCAGCCTATTATACAAAGGGAAGGTACTTTCTACGACTTTACATCTTTTTGATCTCACCGTTAAAGGCACGTTAGCAATCAAAGTCTAAAATGTATACGAATCCAGTGCCATCCTGATGGAATTAACAGGGCTGTATCCAAGTCCACCTGATCCGATTCCGGGCCGATTCCGATTCCAGTGGCTACCATTCCGGGCCAGTTCCGAGTCCAGTACCCTCCGATTCCGAGCCAAGTCCGATTCTAGTTTCTTCAATTCAGAGTCCGGCCATTTGACAAAGTATCATCTATATAGTAAAAACAATTTTTGTACTGTCTTGCAATTAGGCCTACACTCAACTAAAAACGGACATGTTTAGAAGTCAATTTCACGCCCTAGCCCAAGCTGTATTTTGATTGACTGTGTGTGACCATTCAACTGTTGAACTGTGAACCAATAACAATTTGGCCCTAGGGAACAAATATTCATCTTTCATTTTTGTGGACTCGGCTGGAATCGGCTCCGAGTCTAGCTGCAGCCCATTCCGGGCCAATTCCGATTCCAGAACCTCCCATTCCGGGCCAGTTCCGAGTCCGACGAAAAACACTCGAGTCCGGACTCGAGTCCGAGTCCGGACTAAGACGTTACAGCTCTGAGAATTAAGATCACCACTTACATATGTTGGCTTATTTTACCTTAGATTAATGCTTCTTTTTATATCCTTCAAGCGCGTCCTCAGTTATTTCGACTTTTAACCTTGGCTTCCTTTCTTTATTGGCACACACATGCAATCACGAATAAGAAAATAACATAAACTGGAACAATCTGGTTTGTGTTCACTCTGATAGCTTAACAACGATCCAAAGCCCCGTTTAAGGTTCAATTAAGACGCCCTTAATATGGTTATACTAGAGTTAGTCCTGTGACAATATCGTTGATACCGGATTGTCAATTTCATGCAAAATAACCCCATGGTCTACCTTTAAAATACAATATTCATGCTCTAAATATCAAGAAATACACTCGTAAGGGGCATTTGAGGAGATTTGAAAGAAATGATTATACTTCCAAATAAGGATTGCTTATTTCCAGAACATCAAAATTTACTGTTTTACTACATGTGTTTGTTGTATAAAATTACGGCAGGAATGAAGTAATGGTAAACGTTTCGGATGAGTATATCTTCAGGAGACCGTGGCTTCAGAATGACCCGACGAACACGTGGTCGACAGAAATCAAGAAGCATCTCCATCTTGTATACAGTAACGAAGCGCTTTTACAAAACGTTAAAGAACTTCGTGAGAAATTTCTCTCGCAGGCGGAATGTCTTATTCACGGAGATTTACACACTGGGTCTATTATGACAAAAGGAAAACACGCTAAGGTAAGCCTCAGCAGGGCATGAAATTTGTACATTTACCTCGCAATTTCACATAGTAATATGCATTTTACTAAAGTGGCAGGGGTGGCGCCAGGTGGCGGGTAGGGGCTATGCCTCCCATGTCGGGAAAGGTTTCCCCTCCTTCGGGGAAAGTTCAAAGTTTCCTCAGGAAACCTCAATGGGTATTATAATGCCCGACGACGACTAGTAGCTCCGACGGTTTAATTGATGTTACTCTTAAGAAAGACAGATTCTTTAACAAAACCCACATTTTTTGCGAGTTTTGCAATAAAAACCCAAATTTTCTTCAATAAAATCCCCAATTTTTCAGATTTTTTAGAATGAACCTTGAAATGTTTTGGCCCACTTCGCCCGCCGGATTTGTTGCGTTTGCCATCCTTCCGTCAATTTGTAGCTTTTGTCGGGGCTTCGCGTCCCTTCCCCCTTTCGGACAAATTCTGGCGTTACTCCTGTTAAGAGATGTTCAACTGCATTTAAGTCAGTAAGTGGAATGCAAATTTATTCAAGACCATATATGTAGACCCAGTTGGACTCAAATCCGTGACACTAAGAGTCCAGACTATGCCGATGTACAGCCGGAACTTCCCGGAAGTAGACTCGATTTCCGAGACTCTAATTTGTGTGCATTACCTCTTTTGTCTTCCATCAGATGATTGACGTGGAGTTTGCATATGTTGGACCAGCTGCATTTGACATCGGCATGCTGCTGGCAAACTTTGTGTTATCCTTTTATGCTCATTGTCACTACCCATTAGAGGGCGCTCCTAACTTCAGAGAGATTGTAAAAGAGGCAATCTTGGAAACAGGCAAGTTTGATGATGACTGTTCATGGTTGTTTCCAACATTATAAACAGAACGATCAGAAGAGGAGACAAAAAGAACCATATTGCCAAAAAGACCTATACAGGCTTTTCACATAATGCCAGCTCATTTCCGACCGTAGGACCCTGAGTACAGTTAAGATACAATGTACGAACGACGATCAAAATGACCAACAAGTAGGAAATCTATTGGGTTGCAAATCTCATCTCCCTAAACTTCTCCAGATATTTTGAGGTTTAAGGAATGATATTCTCCGACAAACTGATAAGCATGTATGGAACTAAAAGCGCTTTCTGGTCACATCTGATGATCCTTGTCATCTAACCTTTGACTAATGACGTCGTCAATGACGCATGCACAAAATTTCGTGGTGAGGTATCTACCTACCGAGGTTGAACTTGGTCGGGGTTACAGTTTAACGGGAATTCGCTACACATTTTTTTTCTAATGGGTGCAGCCATACCCGCACCCACCCAACTACCCACACACTCACATACATCTTCTCATGCTGATGTCAGGTAAATTACAGTGTCTCTTCTCCCTGTACACCAATATAGGGAGCTAAGATAAAAAAACAGAGAGACGCACAAACATTGACGTCGATGAAGAGCTGCTATTCAGAGACACTCTTGACATCAAGGGGAGTTGCACCATAAACAATTTTTTTTTTTTGGGGGGGGGGGGGTGAAATTGCACCACTTTGAGTGGTGGAAATATAGCGAGAAGCGCTGTAGAAGAAGCTTTGGCGGCCTTTAAAGTCCTTTTCAAAATTAAAGACAGGTTATTATCTTATCTTCCTCTTCCTTGACCAACCTCTCTATTTCAATAATGTCAAAGGTAATTGTAAACAAAAATTGGAGGGGGTGCAGGCCCCCATGAGCATTAAGTGTTTATTGTTTCTCAATAACATCTAGGGTCTTACTGTGTGTATATACCTCTGGGCACGTGAAGGCCAACCAGATAATCGGAAACGCGCTGACGTCACATGACGAACCTTCAGGAATGTTATTTACGTGCGAAGCCCGCCGAAAAATCTGTACTTTTCAATTAGATCAAACAGGTTTGCCCTTACCTCTCTAATAAAACTCCTTGTTCTGCTTTCGAGTCTCTCAATCTTTAAAAAAATGCTAATTGTCAGTTTACAAAATTCACCTTTATTAATCTGTTTTTATTGTTTATGTAAATGTATCAAACTACGGAGCTTTCTGTAACTTACGCCTTCCTCCATTACCCTTCACCTTACCTATATAACAACAGAAATTAAGGGAACGATTAAAGTTTCTTATCTTTGAAAATGAACAACATGTTTGCGGTTTCTTCATGTAAACTTTGGCAAGCTTACTCCACATATTTAGGCCCCGGATTTTGCATACACTCAGTTATTTGCTTCCTTTATATAAAGTGAGTGACGAAGGATATGATTTCTTTTCCTTCCATTATCGTTGGGTGCGGACAGCAGCGAGCTACGCAGGCACGAAAAAGCAGTTCGAGTAGGTCTATAGTATTTCTTACATATACATATCATGTACACAGGGAGATGAGTTTGCAGATTTAAATACTTCATACTTAGTGCTTCAATCATTTTCTTAGGCTAACAATTCTTGTCTAGCAGGCAGAAGTTTCATATAATTGTGTTTGAACTTATATCCTATTCTTACATTAGTTACGCACTACTTTGAAGGGATGTCTTCATGGATGAATACAAAAGAATTTGAGGTGTTGTTAGAAGAAACGGCTGGATTTGCTGGATGTGAACTATTGTCGAGGTAACATATCTTGAAGTATAGTCATTACTTTACACTGGAGGATCCAACCCACCTTTTTAAAACTAATTCACGGTTTAGAATGCATTCACTGATCGACGTTCTGTCATGTGACGATGTTTTTAATTTTATTTTTATTTTATATTGTAACCTGCAGTAGGAAAAGTTCTGTCTCGGTGTTTTCAAGTTTTAAAGCTGAAAAATAGAACCTTGGATGTCAATATCTTATCTGAATAGTCCAAATGAAACAGTAGGCCGCAGGTCAAATATCAATTTCGACTCTAGTAAAAGTTGCTCTCTTTGATGGGAACTACTGAATCACCAAGTAATCATGACCTTCAAATTTTGTGATTGTAATTGGCTAAGTTCAGTTGGGCATGCGCGCGAGCTTCCTTAAAGGGAAAATGCAGTCACCCCAATTTTGATTAGTGTAGTAGTCTACCCTATTTCATGGATGGCTCTTGAGAATCATGTGACAATATTTTTCTCACTAAATTGTGAAACTCACGAGGAGTAACTCCTTGGTTTACTTTGAATAGGCAATATTTACCGTAAGTCCTGAAATATCATGAAGGATACTTGGAAGAGAAATAAGAAATTTGTCAGATTTAGCCTTGTTTCAACAAAATTATGGGGCGACTGCATATGCCCTGTAAAGTGCAAAATATCTCTGATTATTCCATTTTTCTCTCCGTAATGATATTGTTTGTATCATAAAAACTACGTTCTGGAAATGAGATCTTTATTTTACAATGGACTGCTTAAACTTTTCAAAATTTCAAGTGTTCTCTGTTTTGTTGCAGAATTATTGGAACCACGAGGCTCCCCGAATGTGAAGGGCGTCCTCTCACAGAAGTCACATGTCTGCATATGGGTTTGAAGTTAATCACTAGACAGAAGAAAGTTAAAACTGTGAAAGACTTAATATCGACTTTAGTAAATGAATTTAAATCATAAAATCTTGACAGCCAAACAATTTACGCAGACGATGAGAGGAGTTTACGAGGTCGATTTTGTTTCAAATCTATGATTTCAGTATGACGGATATATGCGAGTTATGCAACCCCTTACTCATATAAAAGTTTGCCCACCCCCTAACTTGACAAGCTGGAAATCGTCCTTTGAAAACAATCAAACATGTCCACTGTTTTGAAACCGTCCTGCATTTTTCTACAAGGGAACGAATAAAGAGAATACTTTTCTTTCTCAAAAAATATTGTCAGGGCAGTGTCGTTCGGAAGGTTTCTAAGATTTACAGGGTGCTAAATCATTCAACTTCCTAGTTTCAAAATTTATTAAGGTAGTGTTGTACTTGTTAAGACCAAAAATTCAAACTAGAAACTATTGGGAGAGCTGCAGACCCCATCCCTTTGGTTCCGACGGCCCTGTAAGGTGATTATTCCTGGCACCGTTCAACTGTTACATCATATTCATAAAAATGACGTTTCATTTACAAGAGTGCGTTGCTTCTACCTCATTCAGATCATTCAGATACTTGTATTTCAAATGTTAGGTAATTATAGCTTGATGACACATACACCACAATTTTTTATCAACAGATTGCAGCTTGAATGTTACTGAAAATTAAGGGGATGGAACTAAATTTGATGTATCTTACTTTTTAGGAGACAGACCATTTAATATTTAGATCTGTCAGTATTTCAAATTTACCACATAATCATTACCACATAATCATTACCGATTATGTTGACCGTGGGGGAGGGGGTCTTCATCGTGGCCAATCTACGAAGGAAAGATCGGCATCATTTATGCAACTTATTGTAGTGGTCAGGGGCGTAGATAAGGTTTGGGGATTGGGGGCAAAAATTTTCCGACAGCCGGAACTCTGGATCGTGTCCGGGACCGGACTTTTGTATAGACAATCCATCCACACGAACGCGAGCGCACCCGTACACACACGCAAACAAACACACCCATGCCCACACAGACACAGACAGACACATACACAAAATACAAAGTTACGTGATAAATCATACCGTTATAGCTTCCTTCCCAATTTAATTATTTTCCTTTTCAGTTTTTCCTTCAGATTGACAATCTATGAAGGAATCAAGTATACTGAAAGTAGAATAAAAGAAAAAATGCGTTTCATACTGAACAAGATTTTGTTATTCTGAACTCGTGTGTTCCTCGCCTTGTAGGTCTTGTACTTGGAAGTGAGCGATCCTTACCAAAACGCAAGGCCAGAGATAACAACCACCGTTCAACGATATTATCAGACACACAGTACATTTGATTTGTGATAAGAGATATAAGAACGATTCATGTCCGTTTAAGTAATAACCTTACGGTGAACCTTGTGTCAGGCTTACGGTGAACCTTGTGTCAGGCTTACGGTGAACCTTGTTGGGCAAAGAGGTCATCTAAAGTCATCTGTATACCACAATATTATATTTTTTTTACTGTGCCTGTTACTTTTTACTCTCTCTGAATATTGGAATTATGGGAGGCAAAAGGATATTTTGCCCCCAATATTTTCTTGGGGGATTGCCCCTGCCCCTCTCAGGATCGACGCCCCTGGTAGTGGTATAAATCAACTCATTCTCCCAACTATCCTTATACATCAATATTCATCACAACTTGTTTAGTACACTAAGACAGATAATGCTGGTATTTTCAGCTGACGAAATTTTAGAGATTTAAAAATTTAGAGATTTCCAATATAAGGCAAAGGATAGACGGGCAAAATTGAACAAATACAAGAAATCTCAAATGTTGTGACGGAGGCAAGAGTCATTTATCTAGCACCTTCATTTTGTATCTGTTACTAATATGCGGTTTGGCTTTAATTGAAAATTGTATTCAGTTTTAATTTCCCATCATTTCAGGGGGATAATTGGTGGTCAGCTGAAATTTTGAGCAAACTAGGAATGTTTTGTAATACGTGTTTCCTGTCTAGTTTGTGATTATCTTTACAGGTCTAGCCTTCTTGGCATATTTGCGTTCGTTATGTTTTCGTGTGTGAAATGCAATGAAGATTGTGTTTCCATTGTTGTAGGCAGTCCAAATTTCTGCTCTATTAAAAATTATCTATGAAGGTAGTTCACGATTTAGTTGTAGGTAGTAAAATTATTGAGTAGGTACAATTAATATAGTCAATTTTGGGAAAGCTCAAATAAAAAATTATTAACTTTGGAAAGGTTTACAAACGATTGAAGAGTAACTTTTACATTGTTCTAATCTTTCTATGGCATGTGTGGAAATCACATGTCATTCTATTTTATATTTTGTTTTGGTTTGCTTTTCTTTTCGCTTTATGCATGTATGTATGGTATTATTTATTCCCCTGTGCAAGAGGTGTTATAGTCAGACTTACATAACACCGTAGACAGTGTACTGTGCACTATTACACACACACAAACTGTACAGCATAGCTAGTGCTGATAACTCCCTAGGGGTCATCGTCACCACGAATGTACTGAGCATGCAGCCAGAGATTGTTTTGGTTACCATAGAGGGCTTGTGTGTGAGTGTATGAAACTCATAGCAAGCTTTCATTGTGCTGTGGACGGAGAATGGCTGTAATTGATCATTGTCTGGAGATGGACAGATGTATTAAACAAATACTATTTTTATGTTTTTTAAAATTTTCTAGAAGGGCAAAATGCCTTGGAGGCGTGACAGCTGAGCTACGGCATCAGGGGCGGATCTAGGGTCTTTTCTGAGAGGGGGTCCAACATAAAAAGGGCACATTCATTTTTTTTTAATTTTGGTTCCCATAAACGTCAGCGATTACACAACTTACCGCATATTGACAAAGAAAGGATAAACCAAGAGACATGCAAAAACTGGAATCAAAACCTGGGATCTAAACGGTGAAATTACAAAGCGCGCGAAGCGCGCGAAATGTTTTGGGTAAGCCTACACTTACAAGAATTTGTACTAATTTAAAGCTTATAACAATTGAGCGGAAAGTTGGGCCCTATCGGGCATAACTTTATTGTAGGCCTACTTTCCTCCTCGAGTCACTAGTCGTACCGTACGACAGACACAAGTGAACGTTAACCAGGTTTAGCGAAATGCGATTCAGTTCCCGACATTTACATAAATCCATGTATTCTACTTATTAACTTGAAAAGGTGGAAAGGTTTTGTACTATATTTAGCTATAAGTATAACTGAACTGAGGAAGAGTGGACAAAGCGTACCCAAAATTTTGGGTTTTATCCCAGAAATTACCCTTATGAAAGCCAAAAGAAGTAAACTAACCATGGGTGGCGGCAGAATTTTTCCAACAGGGGGCCGGGCCACGTCAGCTACCCCAAGTTCCGACATTCCCTATTTCAAGGGTATGATGAGAAGGGCAAATGTGGGAGCCTCATTATTCCATGCAATTGCAGGCATATTTTGCATTATATCACTTAATACTTCATGATCCGAGTTGCGCACTGTTAGTGTTCTTTGAATCTGGATCGTGAAATTGAAAAGCTCGCGAAGCGGGCGAAATTTTTGATAGGCTTACACATAAAATATATGACGAAACGAAAAAAAGAACTTTAGGGTTTGTAGACCGTATCGGGTGTAACATACATTGTATCGAAACCACCTGGACTACACGATGAAATAGCCAAACTTTGCTCCGTAAGTCGCTCACCAACTGACTGTACCGCATGACACACACAAGAGAACACCAACTAGGCTTTGCGATATGGAGTGAAAGTTACGACCTTTACATAAACTATGTATTCTGCCCATATGTTACTTGGTAAGGTGGGCAGGACTTGTGCTATCCTGCTATGTGGAATGGAACTATTGAAAAATAGAGTGACCCTACAGCGCGCGTAGCGCGCCGAAAATTTTGGGTTCTTGTTACAGAAATTATCCTCTTGAGAGCAAAAAAACAGGTAAACCGTCGATTAGTTGTCGTCAGGGACTGCGTACTTTCGACTAAGACTCCCCTTCGAAACTGTAAAACTTCTCCGACAGGGGGCCAGCCTTCCCCGACGGGGGCATGAACCCTTCCCCCACCTGGCTCTACCGCTATCTCGACTGGGGGATGAGGTTAAAATACTGTATGTTGTGTTCCCTAAATAGTTGCGGCGCGACTATCAAAAACACTCTGTCCGAATAGATGACTGAAGTCGAATGTTTGCTTTTCATTTGCGACAGCAGACCGGTCATCGGTCCAAAGACGTCAAAAAATTGAACCGACTGACATTGCGTTATTTGACCTGGTGGTGATTATATATAGTAATTTTAAAATGAAACAGACACCGATTTGTCTATTGTAACTTCTGGTCAACTCTTGGCTGTGGACTTTACCTAAGACTGGCTTTTTATTCCCATCACTAGGGCAACACTTTAAAAGAAGAGAGTAATTCCAGACTATAAATATCATAGCGAAACGTATTTAGCCTACATACTCTCTCTTGTTCACGAGAGGATGGATACTAGAGGGTGGAGGGAAGGTTTCGTAGATGTAGCGTTTAGGGAGTGTGAACAGATCATTAGTTTGTAAGACCAAAAGACTAGCAGGGACCTTTTGGAATCAATATTAAAACCCAATAGTAATACGTTGCATATAGCTAGTGAGTATGACGTAATATCTGCGTGTTTTGTATTACTCTGAATGCCCAAGCACCCAAGCACGCCACACGCAGACATACTGTAGTCACATTCTCTGTAGTCACATTCTCTGTAAAACGATTGCACTGTTCGGGTTTCGGGGCGGCCAATATAGGCTACCGTAGTCAAATATATTGCCGAAAGTTTCTGCGATACATGGCTAGACTATTACGAGTGGATTTATCGATACTGGATGGGGGTAACCAAAATCTCCTCGGAATTGGACAACACTGTCATACCTGTGAAACTGTCTCCTTTTTTTTTTTTTTTTTTTTTTGCTAGTGTGAAAAAAAAAACATTTTTTGAAAAAGGGCACATTGGAAAATTTGAGGGGGGGTTTGGACGCCGGCGACCCCCCTGGATCCGCCACTGGGCATCATTGATGTGCTAGTTAGTATATGAATGGCCGGCTTGGAAGGTGTGGACTCGGCACTGGTCTGAGGGTGGCCTCGATCTCAGCCTCATGCCTGTGATCTTGGTTACAAAACGGCTGTAAATTTGCCCATATGAACTGTGACTTCACATTAAAACATTTTTATGGTAGGCCTAATGCATCTTTAAACTGATACTAACAAGATATATTTTTTATGAAGTCAAGAGAAAAACGCATCCTCCAGAAAGTTGCAACAGCTTCAATCTAAGTAAATGGGAAAGAGCGCCCTCTACCTCTCGGTTAAATCGGTGGCAGGGCCGACATTTGAAGCAGTTAAGACTTTGGGATGGTCACTTGCCATGTTCGTAACCAGACTTTTGGTGCTGAAGGTGGCGAGGTAGCTTCCAATGGGGGGAAGTGTTTTTAAGGGGCGAGGTATACTAAAATGCATTAAACCAATAATAAGTTTTAATTTTCTAGCGTGGAGGGATAATTTTTCTAGGGGGTCCAGGGCCCCCCAACAGGGCCCCTGGCGGGTTCCATCAGCAGAGCCCAGGTGGGGGTCCAGGGAGCGAAGCCCCCGGATGCTCTGAGTATTTACGAAATATGTAGGCATTAAAATGATGCATTTTAGCTTCAACTTCAAATGACATAAGGTGGGCAATCAACGTACCACAAAAATCACAATTTGACTTTTTTTTTTCAATTATATTCTTACTCCATGAGACCAGGGAGTTGTTACGTAACAACTCCCTGACGCGACTCATAGTCAGATAGGATGGATAATGCTGAGGGCTTGAAGAATTATGGGAGAATGGGTTATTTTCAGGTTTTCCAGGGACTTTGGAACAATAATTTTAAGAATGGATGATCTAGTATTCTGAGTGGGTGGACGCGAAGCGCCCTGAAAAAAATCGCATTTTTCATACTTTTGAATGATACGAGTAATAGAAATGCTAAGAAAGAAAAATATCCTCAAGGAGAGGGCGCTTGCTCCCCCCCCCCTTCGCTAAGTGCCTGTCCCTCATTACGGTACCGAAAATGACACTTTCTGTGTCTTACAACTTGCTTCTAAACAATCTTTAAAGAGTCGGTAAATTTACACACATCGATGGTGATAATATATTTGCTTTGAAAAGTCTAAGATAGGGGGAACTTTCCCCACGCTGCGTACGACCTTAGGGGCATTGGTGGTTGCAATGTAATAGAAGAGTTTGTAAGAAGCTATGACAAGCAGGATGTTCTTAAGGAAGTATCCCCGAAACCACGAAGCAATATTTGAAAAGGGTGCGCGCTATGCACGCAGAAGAAAACAGCGTTGGGACATTTAATTTTAGCTTTAGTTTTCCTTTAGTTTTAAATGCAGTATTTTTCATTGAATGAAAAAATTTCCTAGTCTTCCTCGTTTTCCCCCGCTAGGTGCCTGTTCTTTCCACAGAGCAGAATATGGGAACCATATCCTGCTCTATGGCGGCTCTCTTTCATGTTTTATTTTGTGGATGGTTTGGGACAAGTGTCCCTCAACTTTTTCATTAGTGTGAAAAAAGGTTAGTGTCGATTTTGAAGGCTATAGACTATTTGATACTTGAAGAAGTCAGAAAAATCTTTTGTGGGTAGTTTTTACATGGGCATTGTCAAGGGCATCGTCAGTTAAAGTGCCAGGGAAGTAATTTTTATTGGAGGCTGCATCTTGAGAAGTTGTGGCCGGCGGAGCCTTTAACCGCGATCTCCGAAGGCGCAAAGCGGGAGGCTAGGGATTGAGGATCCTCCCAAAGAAATCTTTCTTAAATATGAAGACTTTTGCAACCATTTTGGACAATTTGATGAAATCCTGCTTCCCCCAGATGTAAATTGAAATGCTAATAAAATAGTTCTCATATGATGATCGCAATTTAAGATAGTAACCGTCAGTCAATTTGCTGAGGATGGTGGTAGTTGGTGAGGAAAGTGATCAGCGAGAGGTGTAGCGAGGGTTTTGGAAATGGTAATATAGTCAAGCTGTCCTACAGGAAGTAATAAAGAGGCAATTCCACCAAAGTTTTCCTACGCACAGCAGTACAGCAGTAATAATGAGACATCCATATACACAAGGCTCATGCGAAGCACGCCGATTTTTTATTTATTTTTTTGACAATTGCGGTTTCCTATACATGGGTAGAGTTTGGGACTTTGTTTGCAAGAGCCATGGTGCATTTTATGACGTACATTAGTACTTTCAGTGACCCTTAGTACTTTCAGTGACCCTTATTTTAGAGCTTCAAGTCGCAATAGTGTGACGGGTAGGAGGAAAGAATTTTACGGTACCAGAAAAATTTTCAACTGTATTAGTCAGTTTTCTCTGGAATTGCGCGCGAAGCGGGCAGAGAACAATTTTCCTGACAATTTTATGGTTTTTGATATTACTTTTTTCCTTCATTAAACATTGCAAAATTTAATCATAATAGGCTATTGAAAATTCTCTTATAATTTCTCTGGTCTCGCTTACTTTCCCTCATTTTTTTTTGTTTATTATTTTTAGTTTTTAAGCTCTGAAAAAAAGTGGGGGGTCAAGTGCCCCCGCTTGCCCCCCATAACCCCGCCTATGAAGGTGAATATGCATGACTAGGTTGGCCATTTGTCTCTTACTAAACAGTAGATTTGATATTATTTGAAAGGCAACCAGCTACCCAGTGTTCATGGATGTGCACCAAGCGTATAAGAATTCTACAGACTTGCCCACCGAATGTTCAACCTTTGCGGCTTGGAGAGTAGTCGCAGCCCATCAGTTATTTCCTGCTTCAAAGTTTCGGGCCACTGACCTTGCGCACTTTAAGGGGGATTTAATTAAAATGGGAAGTCACCAAATTTTGCTAATTGGCTAAGCAGAGAGCTGTACTGCAACTGCCTGGTCTAAGTTTCATTAATCCGACAGAAATAATAAGCACGATATTCTGCTTTTATCTATATGTAGCGATACCCAAGTCCCTTGAAATTTGACCTAGAAAATGAAACAGACTAAGAAATGGCTAACCAGAGAACTGGATGGGCTAACCACCTCTGTTATGTTCTAATAGTTATCCAGGGGAATGTAAAGTGTTTTCAGCTTTCGTACAGTAAGCAATGAAAAAGCTGTAAATATGAGGAAATGGACTGAAGTATCGGCGCCATCATATATGTCACATGTTATTAATGTCATCGAAACTATGCAATTCGCTCCCCTCACATTTTGCTTGGTATCATAAGACTCTCAACCTTGTCACTCTTATATTCGTAATTTCATTGGCCACTGCATGCACTACTCAACAAGGGAAACCAATCAGATTCAACCATGTATGATGCAATGTGTTCAGTTCAACCAGGTATAGAAAGCACCTATATCACGTCATCCCCAAAACGGTCAGAAGACGCAATGCCGTATCCAAATGTGACAAAACATGCACCGTTGTCACATAGCTCACCATCATACAGTACCAAAAGGGGCGTAAGCAGCAGCTTACATTTTACTGGAATTTTGAAGAAGAGAAACTTGAGGACGTCGTTTTGTGTCGAATTTAAAGTAAGACAATACAGTATTTTCCATTCGTGTAAGACCTAGGTATTTGAAAGAATCGACTTAACTGTAGAAGAAACTTGTTAAAGAAACATTTTCTTAGCTTCGTTTGCCATAGGTTGTTGAAATGTTTCTAAACGAAGAGTTTGCATATTCAACTAAAAGAGTAACCGTTGTTAAGATACAGTTTAGCCATTTTAATTTCGGTTGGTTGAATCCTGCACTCTTAGCAAAAATGGCTCTTTATTTGTCCCACATGAAGAACCCTGTAGGTTCTTCGAGATTTATTTACAGGAATTACTTAAGAAAAAAAAGGTTCTGCCTGGAACCCTTTATCACCTTTTGTCCTCCAGGAAGAACCCTTTTTTCTTAGAGTGGGGCATGAGACTACGGATTTTTAATTCTATCATTGCTCGAAAAATGACCGTCATTTTAATATTACATAGTGCTGATTTCTTTCCCAGATATCAGTGAAATAAGCCCGGAAAAGGAAGTATGACTATTTCATGCGTCACAGTGTTTTGGATTTGTTGTCTAAGCAACAAATCGTCTTACTAAATTTGCTTTAACACGTAATTTGCCAAAAACAGACCAAATTTTTTAAGGCCTTATTAATTCGCTTTAATTCAACTTTAAAACTAAATTTTCCTTAACTTTCTCACGATTCCCTTCATATCTGCCTGAATGTGTGAGCTTGATGCCAAAATCTAGGAGTGATTTCCCTGTTGGGTTGCTCTTATACGAGCTTTGGTAGGTAGATTGTTGAGCGTTAGGCTTAGATTGTGTATCCTGCAATCAAGGGAGCGAAAAATTTTGTTGTATCAAAGCTGTAAACACTTTTAACGTTAAAGAGCACGTAGGCGACCTATCTAGATTTATGTTGGGTTGGTTCCTGATCTTCAATAGGGAATAAACTTTTTTAAATTGAACTAGACAAAACGTGCATGGTCAAAAGGGTGCTGCAGGGGAGAAGAGGTGAACGGGGTGGGTGCTTCGTTATAATAGTGCATATGCACAGTCACCAAACTTTGGAAATGACAACTACATACTCACTGAGTGTGCGCATTACTCTCACTTTCTCTCCAAGTATTCACAAATGGTATAGGATCCAAATCAGGCTATGTGAGACACAATCAGGCTATCAAACTTTCAACTTAAAAAATCGTATACATAAATGCCTTGGGGTGGATTTAAAAATCTCTGCTCCGAGTTGTTGTAACTGTGATTCATCCATCTGTAACTTAGGTGCTTTCGGCATGGAAATCAATGCAGGCGCAGTCTTCGCTTTCACATTGTCAAATTGTGGTCAAGCACGGTAGAGAAAATAAACGTGCAAAAAGTCACAACTGATGCCTTGAAGGGAATTCTCTGTTGAATAGCGGATTGCTTTTGAGCTGTAGATACCTTGCAACCTCCACTAAAAGGGCAAAATCTTAGAACTGCTTGAAACGAACATCTAGTGCCTTTAAAACGGGGAAGGGCTTATCCAAGGCTCGACTCGTGGATGAGTAATTAGAGCAATTTCGCCAAAATAAAAGTCTGTGTAAAGTGTGTCACATAACTCCTGGAAACTTCGTCATTCATCATTCCCCTTCAACTGCCATTCACAAATTTTCAAAAGCATTTTTTTGTTTGTTTTATGGACGTCCACAAGTTGGTAAAGATTCCACATCTTTTGCAATTTGGGTGGAAAAGGATTTTCTACCCCTCAGGCAGGCCCCTCTTCAAACCGTGTGGTGTTCCCTTGCATCATGTCTGAGCAGCCCATCAAAATTAAGATATGCCTTTTATGTGGGAGCAGGGGTACAGCAAGTGAGCAGATATGTAAGTACATGCTCCGAACTCTTTATTCGGATGCCTTCTCCCGCAATAATTTAACCCGTGTCTTCCCGATAATTCGTACTCCCTTCAAACCAGTCTCGGACTTGATTGGCTTAAAAGTTCTGTAACACATTTATAATTACACTTTCCATTGATAGATGGAATTGAGAAGTTCTAAAGCGCCCTGCTGCCAAAATCCTATGTCAGATTACTCCTAGATGAACCTGGTTTAGATTAAAGTTGTGAAGTTAAGCCATCAAATTAACAGGTAATGACCATGATAACATAGGTATATATGATGTGTTTTACCCAATAGGCTGATTGCATGTATACAGTGACACATCGGATAGAGAGCATTTTATGGTCAACACCATAAGCTATTGTTGGAAGTCGTGAACGGGTAAGTGGCAATTGGTTTCTACAAAATCACAGAAAATAAGGAATCGCCCGTCCTTATTTTGAAGAATCAGCTGAATTTTGCTATCTACTCATATTTCCAAAGAGCCTTTTCGCATTCTATACTGCGCATGCACACATCCTCAAAAATCTGGGGATGAAACAATGATACTGCCGTACCTACAACATATGCTGAAAAACTGAGTTTGTTTTATATTAAGAAATTTAAGTCATCTCTTTTTAGATCGAACTGGAGTACACGGATGGTTGTTACCTGTGGTTTGGCTTTAACAAGAGGTTAAATGTATTTTTGTTCTACAAAATTGTCTTATAATATGTCACAAATGACGTGTATTTCCTATAACCTGTGGTTTATCTTCCATGCACCCCGCAACTCCTTGCTTAAATCGAAATTGTGAAAAGGCTTATATGGTCGGTGTTTTCTGAAAATAGATATTGCATGTGAAATGTAGCTGACCCAGTTACATACAAAGTGTATATACAAAGTGAGAGGTGATAGTCTGGAAACCAAAACCATGGATTCTCAAGTGTCATAGTGTGTACATCACCTTACCACCGAAGAGTCCACCAAGACTTCCCATTTCTAAGAGAATTAGCCACAGGAGTGTCAATCTACCTATCGTTAATTTAAAAGATGTATCCAATTTTGCAAGGGATGCTATCCTGATCACATCTCAACGAAGCCAAGTTTCACGAACAGCGAATGACGTAAACGATAATCCTCTGAGACCGTTATTTTTACAGGCAAAGATGGGCTTAGCACATAGATGTAACATAATATTTGCAGTGATAAAGGAAGAATAGTATTACACTTGGCTAGCAAATGCGTGAAACTGTGGTTTGGACAATATACCTTATGCATTGACGTCACGTGACGTCATTTTGGAGGGTAAACATGAAGCACCCTGCACACACGACGTAGACTTCGCACGCGCGAGTAGTAGACTTACCCGCGTGCCCAACCGGCACACAAATCAGCTGTCTATATTTGTTGAGTGTACGTTGCAATGATACGGTCTTGCCTCCATCGGGGGCGCACTTTCCGTTCTGTGACCTTATATGCATAAGGTAATCCTCTGAGACCGTTATTTTAAAAGCAAGATGGGCTTAACACATAGATGTGATATGATGTTTGAAATGCTAGAGGAAGGGTAGTATTAACTTAATTGGCTAGCCAATGCGTAAAATTGGTGGTGTGAACCCAACTTCGTCAATATATAGTTCCTGTCTGCTGTGTGCTGCAGAGTGGTAAGGACGATGTACCCCTATGTTGGGCCAAAGGTCACTATTAGGTACGTGTTTTATTTACAGCAATTCAAGTCGCCAGTAGGAGCGAATCCTGGGTTTGGAGGAAGGGGTAATCTTGAATGTGAAGCCAATTCTTACAGCACCGTAGGTGCATTTCAGTTCAGTTTAGTTCACCAACGTAGAGGTTGGTCCGCACAACGGATAGGAATGACGTTAGAAAATTTGCTGTAGATTGCAGGAAATCGCACTCTACCACACAAATTTCTTGCCTGTGTCGGTGTGTTAATTATAAGAGAGAGTGAGGCTCTTGATTGCAGAAAACCGCAGGCTTAGTCTGAAATTTGTCACTTAGTAACTGCGTCCATAATTATGTGCGTGGTGTGCTAGAATGGTAGAAAAGGGCGCAGAAGTGAAAAGGCAATCACTTTACATAACTTAGATTTTATTAGGTAGTTTTACTCTTTTACACATTAGCGGCTCGCCATAGGGGCACGGGGGGCACTTGCCCCCCCCAAAAGTTTGCAAAGCATGGTCTTCAATTTTCAAAAATGAAAATAATAAATAAAAAAACATGTAATTCGAGATGGGTTAGGCCCTCCGTTTTCCTTGAGTGGGCTTAAAATTAAAAGAGTGAATAACTTTTTAATGCAATGCGAAGGTTAAACATTAATAAAGTGCTTTCAAAACGCCATTTTTTCGGCGCGCTTCGCGCGCGTTTTCTCAGTTGCTTGTTTGCTACCACCGTATATATATATATATATATATATATATATACTTCAGACATCACAAATGGACCTGCCGTTAGTGCGAGCTAAGGTAATCAAAACGAATGATCACGTTGTAATATTTGTAATCTGATTAGCTTAGGCATCATAATGTCATTTACAGAGTGTAACGGTAATGCTGGAGTTAAGTGCCCATAGTTTTGCAGACACTTCAGAGCTTTCGGGGTCATTAGATACACAACCCATTAGCCGTGTTGATTATCATCCACGACTAAAAGCAGTTTTGCCAGGGTGTCACCTGGCCAGATTAGCATAGGTACCTGTCTACAAAAAGTTGTAACGGGCATGTAGTCTAAAAGTATTGTGTTTCCCATAGAAGGAGAGGTTTCCCTTCCCTTGTCCAAACTGACAGCGCCGTTTGCCCACGAGCGGTCTTATGACTGTCAAATGGCCTGTTATAAGCAAAAGGTTCTCCGCCTCTGTGCTAAAGTATATACCGTTTCAATTGATTTAAAATAAACACACAAAACAGTCAATCTAAGCTCAGTGTGATGAGACTTTTGACTAGTGGCCTAGCTATTTGTATAAAGGATAAGACGTCGTTCTGACTTAGGGGAATTCCCCTCCCCCTGTAAAAAAAATTCGTTTCGGAACGGTACTGACATCCAAAATACTAGTGCTATCATTTCATCGTTTTTAAGTGTCTTCATGCTCGAAATTTTCCTTAGTTTATGAAAACAATTCAGAAAACCAACATTTTATGGCCTCTTGGCAAAGTTGAAACATATTGTGGCACAATGAAAGAAACAATAAAATATTAAAAGGTGGGGCTCATTTTATACAAATGGATCAAGCCGCTTTGTCCATTTCACCTGCCTCTTACTCCACCCCTATGGTAGTACGGTAGGGACAGGTTTATATGGTTGTATTTATTTTTAAAGTAGTCTTCTCATGACTAACTGCCTGAAATGGTTTGTGAAGAGCTTTTGAAAACTACATGGGGGATCGCTGTAATACATAATAATAACCATACTTCCATAGGCGTAGGAGGCAGGGGGCTGGAGGCTGCAGCTCCCCCAACAAAATATTTTTGTGAAAATTCGGGCAATATCCTGAGAATTTTTCGGGCACCTACTGAAAGAAAAATAATGCAATATGTAGCTTAACGGAAGTCGATACTTTAAAAAAAACTTCCTTGGTAATTAAAACATAGTTCTGATTTGGATTACACCAGTACCTACATATTCGGTATTAATTCACCAGTGTGTTTTTTAGATGGTTAAACTTATATATTATGATTATCAGTGGTGTATTTGAGAAACCATTAGGCCATGCCCCCGTCACTGACGCCGATTTTTTTTTCTTTTGTACCTAAACTAAAACACAAATTTTACTTCAAAGGTAGCATATGTGGCACCAGATTGCATGTATGGACACCTAATTTTTCCAAAAATTTTCAAAGGGGAGGGGGACATCCCCTCCCCTTAGACCCCTCCTCCAGGCCGGCGATCACACAACAAAGTGCCTGCCCACACCCATGAGAGAAATCTTGGCTACACCACTGATTATTAGCAGCATTTTTGTAACGACTTTCCCCAGAATTATAACCAATATGGAATAGCTAGTAACGTGGCAAATTATTGTATGTAATTGGCATGCGGTGTGATAACGGATGCATGCCTATATGATATGTACATTAACATTTTGGACAAGCGCGGAAATTTTTGTTTCTATTTTTCGGGCAGATCGTTACAGCCCCCCGCCCCCCCCCAAATCAACTTGGGCCCCTACGCCTATGCACACTCCTATTGAGGCTATATTACTATCCGGAGCTGACCATGAATATTGCTGGGGGGTCTTCCGAACCTCCCTGAATACGGACTTGAGTTTGCCCCCCCAAACAAAATTTCTTAGAGCCGCCCATGCTTTTACATGTGTGTTTATTCTGTACGCGTACATCACTTTCTATACTCTTATCTGTTTATGTTTGTAACTTTTTATACTTTTTATACTTTTATATTGTGGAATTTATCGTTTTATTTGTTTGTAAAATTTTTACTGCAGACATGTAATTTCCTTGTTTGAGGATTTATTAAAGTGCATCTATCTATCTATTTATCTAATCTGCCACTTAGGGCAAAGGGTCTTGGGGTCTTCTTGGAAGTACTGAAAAAAAGCTTTTTGGGGGGCCTTACATTCATAATGATAACTACGATATTTACAGCAATTTAATCAGCAATAAATCACGGCCGTAAAAGTTTCTAGCCTCTCGGAATAACAAAAAGCCATTAAAGCACAAGGTATGTGGTGAATTATGATGCAGATCTTTATATAGCCTAGATTTGGTGTAGAGGATCACATTCAAGGGTCAATAGGGGTCAACTTGATCCAAACTTATGGGGTAAAGTGTGTCACGAACCCCCTTTAACCTCTTAAGTCCGATCAATTTCTAACTCGGTGAGTAGCTTTGCATGGGAGTATGTAAAGTGGTGGTTATGTGATTGATGACATCATAGGTCAAAGATAACAGGTGAAATGTCAATAGACCTAAACTTTATTTAGCGGCTAATTGCCAATCTGTTGGAAAAGATCACTGTACCACAGGGAACCGTAAACTTGCGAATTTGCAAACAGGTTTTTTTTTTAAAAAAAAGTACGGTATGGTATGCTTTGTTATCCCAAACCCATCTGTGACGTCATGAGCATAAAATCCAGTGAGCTATACAACTGGAGGAGACACGTCAATGTGGAATGTGCCTGGAAACTGAAGCCAGCTTGGGGGAGGAGGTCGCGTGATGTATGTTAGCGTTTGTCGTCTGCCAGCTGCATTGCATTGTCCTAGTACAGTACATACGTACGCACTGGGCATTACGTAGCATGCTGAGCGACAATAGGCAGCATGTAATCTGTACACAAAGCTTGACTTAGCCTTCAGCAATATCTCTTGACCCGAGTATTCACAGGGTGTTACTTCTGCCTAATTCGGATTAATTCGACAACTTGGATCATTTCTTCAACTGACTGGCTGTAACGTTAGGACTACAACATGAAATCTTGACGACCTGTGATACAGTCGTAAAAAGTATATGGTTGTTACTGAAAGCCACCGACTTGAGTAAGTTAACCTACATCACGTGACCCTCCATGAAGGCTTCAAAACGTTTATTGTAGAATGATCCTTCCTAGCATAATGTTCAGTGATAACATTTTTGTTTAAGGAATTCTGAACAGTGCGTACTCGGCAAAGGCTTATCCAGAACCGTATTTATGGGGGGGGGGGGGGGGGAATATGCCCGTAAACTATCAAAGCGTGGGAGTGGCGCCTACATGAGTTTAAAGAAAAAACAGTTGTGATTTCATGTGTGCATTAACTTAGTTCACTTTGAGCAAAATGTTACCACTTTCTCTGCTGAGTTTTTTTTCGAGAACGACAGGGAAGTTGAATGCAAATTTCACCAGAGTGCTAATAGATTAAGAGGGCCTTTCTTCTATAGAATAAAAACTTTATTTAAGTCAGTACCCTTCTTTGATATTATTTCCCCTTATTTGTATATAGTGTCCTTTCTCAATCAGGTGAAACTGGAATTGATGTCAGTGAACTCAGCATAAAAGTCCCATGAACACGCCCAGCATACTGAGAAGTTAGACGGACGTTCTTCACAGGAAGGTGATTACAACCATCCCACGTTGGGAAATAGTACACCCGCAGGAATTACCTGTGCATCAAACACAAGTTGTTTGCAACTTTGCGTTGGCAATTGTAGTGATCTAAGCTAAAAGATAGGGCCCACGAGAAACTTAATGAAACAGTATCCGATATGGCCTCAAATCTTCTTCCGAATTGTAATAAAATCAGTGATGGAAACCCATGTATTCATACCTTGGACATGAAAGAAACAACTATTAGAAAGGAAAGTAAAATAAGAAGATGTGAGATTGGTTCCAAAGTGCCACATCAGTCCGAAAAGGTAATTATGGTTGTGGGAGCAACAGGTTCAGGTAAAACTGCGGTCATTAATTTCTTCGTAAATTACATACTGGGTGTTGAGTGGAGCAGTAACTTCCGCTACCAACTAGTTCCTGACGAATGCGAATCGAAGAAAAAATCTCAAGCCGATAGTCAGACGGAATGGATAACTGCATACACCTTTTATCCTCAATGCAGGCAAGCAATTCCTTACACTTTAACAATAATCGATACCCCTGGGTTTGGCGACACACGTGGCATAAAACGAGATAAAGAAATAACGGAGCAAATCCGTGTATTTTTTTCAACACCCAGTGATTACGGCATTGATCAAATCGACGCAATAGCGTTTGTTGCGCAAGCCGCTTTGCCTAGACTCACTGAGACCCAGAAATTTATTTTTGACTCTGTACTTTCTGGTTTTGGGAAAAATATAGCCGAAAACATTTTTTTATTTTTGACTTTCGCTGATTTACAAGCCCCTCAAATTTTGGGAAGTACAGAAAAGGCCAGCCTCCCATACAAATGTTACTTTAAGTTTAATAATTCTGCTCTATATGCCCAGAAAGACCTTAAGAAAGACAATCAGGAGCAAAACAGCAGTGACACTGATGATGACGATGATAATGATGAAGAAAAATTTAACCAAACGATTTGGAAAATGGGCACAAAAAGTTTCAAAAAATTTTTTAAAGAACTTCAAAATACTAGTGCTAAAAGTATTACGCTAAGTGCAGAAGTTTTGGAGGAAAGAAAAAGATTAGAAACATCTGTTGCAGGACTTTCGAGATTAATTCGTTCCAGGATTGTAACATTAGAAAAGCATAGAAAAGAGAAGGAGATGCTGGAACAATATAAGAATGAAATGGTTTCCAATAAAAATTTCACTTTCATTGTTCACATAGAGAAAACAGCAAAACAAGATCTGATTGATGACTACGCAATGGTTTGTCATAAATGCAAATTCACATGCCATTATCCATGTTCCCCACGCTGGCCCAAATTTACCTGTTCAGCAATGAAATTTTTGGCAGTGGTGCGAGGGTGTGGTGTGTGTCCTATGGAATGTAGCTTGAGTGATCATGAAAATGTCGCTTTTACATATGAGCGGGAAAGGGTAGAGAAGACAATGACATACGCTGACTTATTGGAAAGTTATGAAGGTGCACTGCGCGCAGTGCTTAAGACCGAAGAGTTAGTGAAATGCATAGAAGAAGATGTAAGCACAGCTGAAATTAAAATTGAAAAGTATTTGGAAAAAGTTAGTGAGAGTTTAAAACGACTGCAAGAAATTGCTTTGAAACCAAACCCTTCGGCGACTATTGATTACATTGATGTTCTCATCCAAAACGAACAATCGGAAGGACAAAAGGGTTGGCAAGAGCGTAGAAAAGCACTGCTGGACCTACGTCAAAAAGCCCATATCATTAATAAAATTTCCCATACTGAGACTAAAGTTGACTATAAGGAACTAGCGAATCCACCCGCAGTATTTGATGAAATTTGACGAAGGGCGTAGGAAGAGGGAGAGTAGGGGGATATAAAGCCCACAATAATAAACTGTGAGAGCTAATGTATGTTTTCGCGCCCCCTCACTTTTCAAGGATGAAAACTCCTTATTTGTCCACCATGTGTGGAATCTACCAAACTTTTTCAATAAAATATCAAACTTTTTCATCAAATGTACTTCCAGCAATGCATAAAATGCAGCATCTAATATCAAATTGGATTACATGACCCCCAAATATTCCAACATTTTCTCAAAGACCCTTTCCCCTGAACGGCTGTCTCAAACGCTCAGCCCCCCCCCCCCGTATGAATATGCAATCCGGATTAGACATGATGGAAACTTGTGGAAGTTAAAGTGTTCAGCCCTTTTGATTCAAAGATTCTTTCGCGTAACTCGGAAAGGGGTTCAACAAACGAGATAACTTTTCCGTGGTTTAAAGGGATTTGCCAGTGACAAAAATCAATGACTTCAAAAAATGCAGAAAATTTTTCTTTTCTAGGAGGTGAAAACCGCATCTCAATAGCTTGTAGCGTTTGGAAGATACTAATTTTCAAAGAAATGCCATTTTTCTCAAGATCAAGTGCATTATGGGAAATCTGTGATGTCATCGCGGCGCACTAATTTGACAAAGCATTGAATTTCTTTATGATATTGACACTGTTGTAGGGAATATTTAGCAACTTTGTTTGTTATGCCGTATATATGGTATAGATTTATGCTAAACCTACATGGAAAGATATTCAAGTATTCCAACAGTATCAAATTTCAAGACAACAGGACATTCAATAATAAAGGAAAACAAAAGAAATCTGAGGCAATGTGCCCACTTTACATAACACTCTGTGACCTTGGTGAGAACTGAAGGTATTTTTTGACAAAAATAAGTAGTCATTAATATTAGATATCACCAGTTAGGAAAAGAGTATTGCCACGGGGTTTAGAGGGTATGAACTGAAATTGTTTTCTCTTTCTTATGGGAAAAGCCCCTGAAAAATGCCTTTAAAATTACAAGATAATGATATCACAAGATATTGAAAGTCCTCGTCCTTGAAAAATGTTCAGTCGCGGTTGACAATTTTACTACGTGGATCAATCACGAAAAGTTAAGCGCTTATGAAGCTAAGCAGGACCACGTACTTGCCATTTAAACACGATTACTTAACCAGAGAGCCCAAAGGCTTAGTGATTCTTGCTGAAAGGGGGTGATTTGTTGCACTGAGTTTATCCCGCAAATTTATACTTCTTGGCTATATCATTTTTACGATGTTTTCACAACTTGACCTCTGCTGACCTCATATGACCTTTGAACCCACCGAAAAGTGAGTAACAAAAAAATGAAAAAAGAACCTGTACCACAAAGGATTCGTACCCGGACAGTCTGCGCGAAAAACCCAGCTCTAACCCACTACGCCATCGATAAACTCGTCCATCGTAACGTATTTCAAATCATGGTATAGTCACAGCATCCTTTTCACGTGCTCATAGTTAGGTAATTTGAATTAGTATTATCACTGTAACAGTTATGCTTTTGAAAAATAAATTTTGATCTCTATAACCCTATCTTTGGAATGGAGAAAAATTCAGGCCTAATTTTTCGTTGGTCACGAAAGGCCGGACGCAATTTGGAGGTACCGCCCACTGTCTATTTAGTTCACGAGGTTTTCGTAGTTTCACCTCTGATGACCTCATATGACCTTTGACCTCCAGCAATCCACAGGATTTCCCCTCTATTAAAGTAACACATCTTCATACCAAGTACGAAAAGGATCCATCATCCCTGTTTTGAAATATCGTGTTTTCAAGGTTTTCGGTTTTCAAGGTTTTCGGCTAATGACCTCAAATGACCTCTGACCTCCACTGTAAACAATAAGGTTCTTCCTTTTAATATGATAAAGGTATATACCAAGTATGAAGATTGTCCATCGTTGCTATTTTGAGATATCGTGTTCACAACAAGTTTTTAAGAGTCTCGTATTTTCACCTCCGGTGACCTCAGATAACCGTTGACCTTTGCCAAAATCAATATTATTCATCTTCTAACTATAATGCATCCACATGCCAAGTATGAAAAGCATCCATGCTTCTTACCTAGATATATCGTGTTTACAAAGTTTCGCTTTTTTGACCTCTGGTGACCTCACATGACCTTTAACCTCCACCAAAAACAGTAGGGATCTTCCTCTCAATATGATTATTCTATATCCTAAGTATGAAAATTATCCATCTGTGCTATCTTGAGATATCGTGTTTACAAGCCAAGCGTCACAAACACACACATACAAGCATCCATACATACACACACATACGCACACTCGACGCCTTTCGGGGTACTGGCAAAGGACCCCGTAGGGAATGTAAGGGAATTTCCCAGCAGCGAAGCTGCCCGCGAAGGAACTGATTAAATGGACATGCTTGAGGGCGGGTTGCGCTCTAAGGCAGACACGTGCAGCCGCTCGTGACTTCTCTTCGCAGTGACCGAATTTTCGGGCAGCTACGCCAGGTTCGAGCTGCGCGTGAGCTAGGAAAGACGTGCGAGAGCGGAGCCCTCGCCGGCCGCCCCGGTACCCGCTATGGCCACGTTGGTGAGTGCAATCTCCCGCGTGACTGCATAGATTCCTTTTGCTTTGAGCAAGGAGTCAAAAAAATAGTAGGCCAGTTATCAATGCGTGGGATATATAACCAAAAGACAGGTGAAGTATTATTCTCTAGCTAAATTCCTTAAATGCATTGTCTGGTGGCATTTTTTAGGGGTTTCATTTGAAAAAAATCAGTACATTTCGTCCAAACCCGGTATCAAAACTTCCTTACTAACTCAAGATGTCTTTTTTCTTTTTAAGAAATCCCTCCAGATTCCCTCAAGGTCACAGAATGTGATGCCAAGTGGGCAAATTGTCTCAGATTCCTTTTGTTAACCTATATGTTTTAATACCTTGTTTGTTCTTGAAAGTTGATAAGATTGAAATGTTTAGTTATTTTTCCGTGCTAGTGCAAAACTGCTCCATACCTATGTTACAGGAACAAAGTAATGAAATATTCCATTAAATGGTATTAGCATTATTTAGATATCCAAAAGCTACTTATGATCAATCTGCCCAGATGACATCACAGGTTTCCCATCATGCACTGTGGAAACTGAAAAAGAGTATTTCTTCAAAAATTATAGTATCTTCTTGATGCACGTGCTGCTGAGATGGTTTTCACTGCTGAATAGTCCCACAGCAAAACGTTGCTGCATTTTTGGAAAACATCAACTTAGGTAACCAGAATAATGCTTTCAGAAAACCAACAGTTTGTCGGTTCATTTCGTATCTTGTTCATTCTTCGCCCGAAAGATTTGGATATGGACCTGCGTGCAGTCTAGACAGAAATATTGTTATCGTACAAAGAGAAAAGCAAAGAAAACTACCTTCCCTTCCAGAAAGCCGTCGTGTTTGTCACTTCTCAAGTTGCCTTAAAGAGTACCAGATAACTTCTACAGTTTCCATGCAGGCGTTAATGATGTACAAGAGAGTTTTGCATAGCCCTATCAAACTGTTTTTCACTGTGTGAAAGTCTATATAGCTTATTTAATACCAACGAATCCAACTTTACATTGTCCGAGATCTTTCCTTTAAATCAAGTGATAACTTTATTGGACCCCCACTCCAGATTAAAAATATTTTGTATGATCATACAAAACTGACTGCAGGAAAACTTTTTGCCTCAGAGACCAGCAAAAACACATGTTAAACTTGCCCTGAAATTTGGAGGGGGACCCCCTTGTTTTAAATTTACCACTGCAAATAATAAAATACATCATTATTTGGTCACTGTAGCAAAGTTATTGAATGTTTTTACATTAAGGATATTGTTCTTCCAATACTTTACAACAGTGCTGCAGTCTGATTTGTTCTTATTTTGTATCAATATAAAATTAAATAAATTTAACGCAAGGAAACTTTCATTAAGTAAAATGTTATACCGGTAACAATTTTGTACAAACTTTCACGCTTTTGTCACAGTTTAGTATTATTGATCAATTTTTATATATCTTACCTTTCTCTTGCCTCATGTACGAAAGCTCATTAATCAGTCCAAAAATCTATGTTTTACGGGGGTCCACTCTCACTTTCAAGTTTACCTCCTTTTAATGATGACAATGACGATGATCATTAAATTTCACTTCTGTAGCATCTATTCTTAAAGTTAGCTCTAGGTGCTTTTCAAATATCATATGCTTTAAAGCAATAATATGTTTAGTACCTAGAGAAAGTAAAAACTTAAATATCTAAAATCGAGAAGATGAAAAGTAACATAAAATATACGAGTGACATAAAATTCTCATTAATCATTAGATATGAAATTAGGTGACCTATATAATTAATCGTATTAATTAACATAAAAATGAAAGTAACATAAAGTCATGCCAAGGGCAATGATAAAACCAATCTTTTCGATGTAACCAATCAATGTTTTGAGGTGCCTTATTTTTGGCACGCAAGTTATTTTATGTAAATGCATTTGAATTAGCACCATTAAAGATCAATAAAAGTAAAAATCGGAACCTTTTTTGGCCTTTATGATGCAACTTGCTTAGTGATTTTTACTATTTTAAGGGTATGTGAATGAATGATCTCCAATTCGAAACGTTTTATAGCCTCCATTCTAGCACTGGAAGAGTAAGTTGAGGAGGGATGTTGGGAAGTGCGAAACACATACTGTTCATGGCATACTTAATCAATACATGCCTAATAATTATCGAGACAATCAAACATTGTTCCAATTAATTTATAAAACTAGGGGAAGTGGTTGAAAGTGGAAAAACAGTACTCTTACATTGAGCTAATTTGGAACATCTTGGATTGCGTACCGTTCAAAAGATGGTCATGATAAACATTCGACCATTCCAATTCCTGTTAAAACCAGTAGGCTGTTTTCTGATTCCTTCCTCACACTTGTTAAACTCGTATATCATGACCAAAGGGTAATAATATTCGGACCGGTACATCTCCAACCAATGTAGGAATCCCGCATCATGGGATGATCCCAGAGCAATCTTATATCACGAGCTGACGAGTAGGCTCTACAGTAACATTTGTAGCGTGATGTGAAAGATTCGAAGTATGTATTTGTCGTTATACATTTCATTAGAACGGGTGCCATGCCACAGCCAAAATTATCACTAATTCATGAGAATTTTTAAGGATGAAATTACTGTAGTTCAAACATTTGCCAAAGATAGCACCATTTTGCATCTAAGTCACCTAACATAAACCAAAGTTTCTAAAGGGGAGGAGTTGTCACCCTTCCACTTTGACAACACACCTTTGTCCGGTCATACCCAACCAAAAATAAAAATTCATTAAATTATGAGAATCTTTCAACATACGATCAGTTTGAAAATTTGCAAAAAGTAGCACCATTTTGCATCTAAGCCACCTTAAACGGACACCCCTTCCCCTTAGACCCTTTCCCCATGACGACGCCTACACGAGGGGACAACGGAAGGAACCACAGCGTAGTGCAACCGGTAGCAGGTACGCATATACATAATTTACACTGACTTGGGGGGGGGGATCTGGGATGGGATTACAACATAATCTTCTGTTGTGCCCCCACAATCATCAACTCCTGGCGGCTGCACTGCCTTGATGTTAGTACAATACGTCATATGCATTACATGTAGGGAGATGAATTTCTTTTAAGGTTTCTGTATTTAGGCTTATAAAGGAACGAAATGTTCCATTCTCCCTATAGGGGGGAAATATGTCAAGGAAGATCACATCATTTCTTGAAAACTTGAAGATGTTTGAAACATCCGAAAATTTTTGAATTCCTACAATCTGGACTGAGTTAATAGTTTATTCCATTCCCTTGCAGCTTAAAAGAAGGGTCTAAGCTCAAATAAAGTTTTGATATGTTAGAGGGGTACCTATTTAAAGCATTCTGGTGTCATGTAGTATGTATAACAGGCCCTTCAGTATAAATTGTGGTAAGCGATACCAATAAGCAGCCTATAGAGGGCGTGTTAATCAGAAGATCGCAAAGATATTATAAGCATAGATTCCAAACTCCTATACCTACATATCGGGGCGGAAGTGTTAATTTGACATGCTCGCCGTTATATAGACGAGTTGGGAAACTTCGGGCTAAAATGCATGCTGGGAAGGAAAGTGTACCACAACAGAGACTGCCTGTGCTAGACAGATATTTTGTGTAATCACGCACAATTTTCCAGTGTTAAACTATGGTTCTCTAGACATCAGTCACGGATCAAAGAGAATTTTCTTTACAGGAAAAGTTCTTTTCAAAGTAAATCTCCTTAATTAGGACCAAAAGGGTTGGGTAGTATGACGGAAACTTGTGAAAGACAAAAAACAGTTTCTCAAAGCCTTCGTGTCCGTGCGCAGTTATCCTTGGCCTTGATCTGTGGTAGTACAATGGTACAGCAAAATCTAATTTCCCAACTCGTCTATAGAGGGATTTCATGTGACGTCACGTGCAATGGATTCCCAGCCACTGAAGGGCAAAACACATACGCAGTGAGCAAATTTACAGCTCACGCGCACGGCATAAGCATAGATACTACTGTGACACAATGGACGCGTGCCCGTCAAAACCAAAAGGACGCGCGATCATGCCCTTCAAAATTGCGTTTGGTTGGTTAAAGTCACGTGACTGAAATCCCTCTATTCCGCGATCTGCCTACAAAAATAAGAACGCGTCACGGAAAATTTCATTGTTAAAAGAGGTTAGCGTGCATGCACTTTTACAACGCGTTCTATAAGCGCAGGATACATTTCTCTGTGTATTATCCGGAATACTTGACGCACAGTTCTGCGCGCTCTGGAAACAAACGCGCTAGTTGCTTTCCCGTTGTGAGCGCGTAAGTAATTGAACGCGCATATAAAAGTGCGTCACTTGAAGATACCATAGAAACTGACCAATGAATGTCCATGAACTTGCAATACCAGTCATTGTGCGTTCATGTTCAAGTGTAAATACGTGGACTGCCGCGTTGAAGAAAAAAGTTATTCGTGTTTAAGTGAAATTTATTGAGACGTAGTACTTCTTCAGTCAACAACATTCCGAAGTAACAAGTATTAATACTTTTGTAAGACATTCATTAGGCTGTTTGTTTTCAAAACGACTGAGCAGTGATCAGCACTTCCGCCCCGATATTTCGGCCTCCATGAGGAGTCAACGCGCCATTTTAAGTTTGGAATCTATGCTTGTAATATCTTTGGAAGATCGGCACAGTGCACACGACTATGCAGAGAGAAAAGATGACACCACGAGAGACTTGGCCAAGTCTAGGATCCCACGCCACTCGTGCTGCAGACCTCTAAGAAGAAGCATGTAGTCACTCTCTGAATATGTGATCTCTTTTTTATATGGCCGGCCTTCCAATCATCTTCAATTTCACCATAATTTTGAGAGGAAGATCAAATCAATAATAACCGCCGAGTAAATCAAGAATAATTTTTTTTTTTTAACATATATATATATATATATATATATATATATATATATATATATATATATATATATATATATATATATATATATATATATATATATTTATTCCATCAAGTCAAAACAATACAACAACAAACAATCAACAAAATAAACCAAATACATAATCCACAATGACAAACAAAAATTATCCGACAGGCAGTGAATCAACAAGATTTTTTGTTTCTCGACACGATCTTAAAATATTCACAAAAGCTTTGTAACTAGGTTTAACTTCTTTCCATTTACAGGTATAAACATAATATTTCGCATGGAGGATCACAAGATTATACTTAAAATTTCCAGCGTCAAAAAGCCCTAAAATAATGTCCCTTCTAGTTAAATTAAAAACATTCCCAAGAAGGTTTACCTGAACTTCCCCCCAAAAAGGAGCTACGAAAATGCAATCCCAAAAAGGTGCTGAATATCTTCGGTCTCCTCCTTACAAAAGGTACAGAGATCCGAGTTTACAATGCCCATTTGAGCTTGTAATTTATTGACTGCTAGATACCTATGAAGAAGCTTTAACTGGAAATACCGTAGTCTGTTAGACGATGACGATTTAAAAGAGCTAAGATAAATCCCATTCCAATTCAGATCCCACACATTTAAATCAAAAGCCCACTTTATTTCGGAAGTTGAAGGTTTAAAAATTTTTTGGACACAAATGTCATGAACCAATTTACACACCCTCTTGGATTTATGGAGCCTAAAAAGGGTAATATCTTGAAGACTTTTATTACTAACATCGCTCACTACCATTCTAACGCTTCTTTTCCATGATTGTGGGATTGCATATACCAGTGAACAGTAGTCCAAAAAATTGACATGCAAATTATTCTTATTTTTGAACTCAATAAGTGAAAGAAAATTACCATTCTCGGACAAGAGATCTTTAAAATTCCGAAGACCTTTTTCATACCAACTTTTCCAGAAGACAATGCGATTACTAATTTTAACAGCAGAATTATTCCATAAAATTTGTTCATGAGGATTAACACTAGATGAATCGTAAGCCACTACAAACCAAACCAAGCCGTAACAACTTCTTTAATAAATCTATTATCGATCTCATTAAGGGAACGGTCCCTTGGACTAATATTGCAGTGCCAGATTAAGTTTCCTCCAAAAGACTCAAGCTGCTGTTTATAAAAACACTTCCAATTGCCCTTGTTATTGTCATCTAACAGGCGTTTTACCCAAGCCACCCTAAGACCATTTAGAACTGAAGGAATATGCATCATCTTTAGCCCGACCCATGCAAAATCACCAACAATAGTATTTCGACTTATTTTATCTGGTTTACTTGACCAAATAAACTTATATAATACATTGTCTAATTCTCTTAGAAATTTGTATGGGGGTTTAGGCAACACTGAAAAAAGGAAAATAATTAAGCCGCGGTCACACTACAACAAATTCGGATCGGATTCCGATCCGATTTTTGTGAGTTTTTACTAAAATCTTCTCCATTTTGGGTCGGAAAGAACTCAAAATTTACCAACCTGTGTAATTATATGATTTTTATCGCAGGACTACGAAAACTAAATTTTTACGAATTATTTTGTGACGTCACATCGACAGACAGCTTTTATCGGACTTCGCGTGTCCGATACAAGCTGTCTGTGGGTGTGACGTCACAAAAAAAATCAGTTAACATTTCATTTTCATAGACCTCTGATGCAAATCATATATTTACACTGGTTGGTAAATTTTGGGCTCTCTCTGACCCGAAATGGAGAAGATGTTAATAAAAACTCTCAAAAATCGGATCGGAATCCGATCCAAATTCGTTGTAGTGTGACCGCGGCTTAAGTTGGGAAAGACCTAGAGTTTTAACAATTGTAATTTTTCCCAAAGGTGTCATATCTCTCATTGACCAGACTCTAAGAACACTTTTCAGCTTCTCTAACTTAGGAACAAAATTAAGCTCAAACATCTTTAGGTCTGGAGTAAAAGTCACACCCAGTAACTTAACGGGGCCGGATGTAAAAACCAGAATAAACTTGCCTTCATTTTTCCGTGATCAGTATTTTGTACTGGAGCACACCCCCAAACCTTCGCAGGAGCGATTGAAACTTACTAATATCTTACACGGTGGAGTCGCAAGGCTTTTAATATCCTACATGGTGGAGGAGTGAATCTGATGTGGACTTTCCATTATCACCTTGCAACGATTCCCGTAACCTCCGAGTCACAACGTATTTCCTTCTGTTGGACTTTAAACGTTTTGTGGTTTATCTGAATCCCAGTGGATGGCTGTCACCAGTTTGGTGTATTCTACTGAGGGACGACCTGTCCGGCCTAGCCTATACCTGTGGCCGACATATTTACTCTGTGTGGACGAGTTGATCTTGCGTATCCTGAGCAGTACACATCATAGTTTAACGTTACCAGCCTAACCTAGCCGATGGCCTACTAATCGCCAACCTTTTATTTCATTATGGCCTGTAGACGTCTCGCAATTTTCGGCAACGCTCACAGATTAATTTTAGCCAACGTTTTGACGAACAGTGCAGCCAACGATCGGCTCGCTGTTTTCTGACGTTAATATCCACCGTCTTTATTCTCGCCAACGTTTGGACCCTCGGTGAACCGACGTTTTACCAACCCAGCTTTTAGACCTGTGGTAATTTTTAGCCAACGTTCATAGACCTAGCCTAGCCAACGATTAACTCGCCAACGCTACCCATACCAGCTCGAAGTTCAAGACGACGGTTCCAGTCAAGTTTACAAATTCACATTTTAAGGGTGAGTGTGAGGCAATCCCCCAAATCCCATGGGCCCCTTCCCCGAAGTATGTTCAAGTAGAATGATGTATTCATAGTCTGAAAGTGTGAAATGTGAATTGCATTTCGTACTGTTAAGCCTAGCTTAATATATTACACCCAGTGTATTTTCCTACCGGTACTACCGTGGCCATAAGGGGACATGTGAGATGTAGAGATATCGTGTTAGAATAACTTGTTATCTCGACAAAATTTTGATTTTTTGTCGAGATACCGAATTACTCAAACTCGACATCTCGGAAAACTTTGTCAAATTGTCGTAATGTCATGTTTCGTAAAACTCGGTAACTCGGCAAAATTCTGATTTTTGTCGAGATACCGAATTACGCAAACTCGACATCTCGGGAAAATTTCTCAAATTGTCGTGTTGTCGTGTTTCGTAAAACTCGGTAACTCGACAAAATTCTGATTTTTGTCAAGATTCCGACTTTCGCAAACTCGACATCTCGGAAAAATTTCTCAAATTGTCGTGACGTCGTGTTTCGTAAAACTCGGTAACTCGACAAAATTCTGATTTTAGTCAAGATAGCGACTTACGCAAACTCGACATCTCGGTTAAATTTGTCACATTGTCGTGATGTCGAGCTTCGTGAAACTCGACAACTTTACAAAATTCTGAGTTTTGTCGAGATACCCACTTACGCAAACTCGACATCTCGGAAAAAAATGTTACATTATCGAGATGTCGTGTTACATGAGGCTCGGTCTTTTCTACGGTGGCTTCGAATGTGCATACGAGATGCTAGTTATCGTTATCAGATAGCATAAAAACATTACAAACGTTTATTTTTTGAGGGATCGTCTTATATTGCAAGCATAGCTGTTCGAATAGGGGGGATATGTTGATATGCGTTCAGTCGCAACTCCCTTACTTATTCTGGAATAAATTTTTTAACCGCCCCCCACCCCACATTAATTCGTTGGGCAAATCCGGGAAAGAGCCAATATTTCACGTGCATTTTGCATAAGGCTTTTCGTCACGCATTTGGATCAGGGAGTTGTTATCCGAATAACAAATAACAACTTGTAATTCGGATAGCAACTCTCTGTTTGGATAATAGACATATCCAGGGAAGTGAGAATGGGTCTTGCTCCCTTGCACTCTAACACCCATACATCTGGAATCGCATTGTCTTGGCTCGCCCCGAAGGTCGCCACTGAAAAACCGTACATTCTGTATCCTTAAAAGCAGCCCACAGACAAACTCGGTCGGGGAGGCGATCCAATCGCGGGGCAAAATGAGATCGAAAAGGGTTGAAAAGCGAATGCCCAGCAGATTCCATCAATCTTATACAACTTTTGCAATGTTATATCAGGGAGCTGTCCAGCTCCCTGGTAAACAAAGCAAAACATAACCTAAAAGAAAAGTGCCTTATAATGCTATATTTTTGGCAAGTGGCAATCATTTTAGTAATGTCTCTTCTCTAGGTCTACTTCATGTAAAGCAGATTGAGTGCAATTGATGTCAGCCCTCCAAGCAGGTAGTGTCAGGCAAATTGTCACACCCCTCTACAATTTCCAAGGGGAATGCGCTACTGAATGTGGTATGGCCTATAATTATATGTTATGCAAGGTCCTGGATTCAGGCTCATAGGCTGTTCTAGGATTTTTTAAGGGACTGGGGCTCCAGACTTCGAACTCGAACAAGTGTCAGATGGTTGTAGAAACTTTCAGGGCAATGATTCGCTCCGAAAATGGGGGCAAAATTTTAGGCGCAAAATTTTAGGCCCAAAGTCTGGGTTTTATTATGCGGGGATTTCAGGTTCGAATGGCCTAATGCGGGGTGTAGGCAGTGGCGGCGGAACCGGGGGACTTGGGGTCAGCCTCCAATGAAGAAAGTAGGGGGCTCAGCCCCCCAATATTTGCCAAGTTCTCCAAGAAGTGGGGAAAATTTCAAAGTGAGTGCTGAACAATGTGCATAATATTGAACGGTCCAATGCACAATATACTAATAATTTTAGGGGGAGAAAGGGGGCCCGACCACGAAAAAACACTTTGGAATGGTGTTGTCATTTTCCCTAAAATGCGTGCATTTAGAAAGACTGCTCTTTAGTATTGATGGAGTGAGGCAACTCTCACGCAGGGTACCGTAATTTATGAATTTATTTTTCTCAATTTCATAGTTGTGTATATATTGCGTCAGCCTCTTTTGTGGAATGGGACGCGTAGCCTGGGGTAGTGAAAGACACCACAGAGGGGGATGTTGGCGCATTATGTTCTCGGAGATATATGATTTGGGTAGTGGACATGTATGGACAAATGTAACAGACTTAGAAGGTAGATGGGGCAATAGGTTGGTGGCAGCCTGGGGAGGAACCACAGGGGGATGGGGACAAATGGTATGACCTAGGGGTTATATAATTAGTAATGGACATGAATGGATGGTGTGCTGGGCAAATGTGACAGAGATATAGAAGGTGGATATGGGGGACATTGCAGGATGGTGGTAGCTTGGGAGAGGAACCTCAGAAGAAGTGGGCGGGGGTTAGGGACAAATGGTATGATCTAGGGGATATATAATTGAGTAACTGACAGGTAGGCTATGGATGGGGTGATGAACAAATGTAACAGAGATATAGAAGGGGAATATGGGAGTATTGCAGGCAGAGTAAATGAAAGAGTACGCATAATTTATTATGATTTTTGTATCATCTCATCCCGTCTCTTAACTGAGAAATTGCAGACATGAGGTCCATATTTTAAGGCTGGGTACATGCAGCTTAGAACACTCGGGAAGTGCCGTTTCCGACCATCTGGAGGGTTTGTAAAGTCAAAAACTTTCTTGTACGCTCCACGCCAACTGATGGTGGCCCTCCGCTTAGATAGCCTTCCTGGCACTCAGCCCCCAATATTTTTTCCGTTCCGCCCCGCCTGGGCGAAGGAGCTTATCTCTCGAGGTATAGGGTCCACCTGAAACGCATCCAGGCCAATTTTGTTCGTTTGTTTTTTTTTATAATTGGAAAAGCCTCGGTAGGGAACCGGAGGGCGTTTCTCATGGATATTTTTAAGTTGCGGGAATTAAAATGAAGCATATAACTATCTTGAAAGTGCACAAACACAAACAGCCTGTTGAAATGACACTTCCTAGGCTTTGAAAGTTGCATCTACACACTCTTCATTTCGTGCTAGAAAAACATATTCCGCAAGGCGGCTAAGTAGAGCCTGTCAGGCGTGAATTTATGAGGGGGAGGCTACGGGCTCGCTCTGCCCCTCGCCGCGAAAAACATGAAAGGGGAAAAGAAGAGGAAAATAGAGGGAAAAAAGAAAGGAGAAAAGAGAATAGAGCGGAAACTTAACAACATTTTCTAAAAAAGTATTCAAAATATATCTTTCTGCAAGGGTTGGGTGGAGCTTCCAGTTTAAGTTAAAAAATGTATTAAAATGAAGGGCTACAATGTGCGAAAACAAGTAAATGGCTAAGCAACGATGTTTCTACATATCTATGGACGTGGTCATAATGATATATGAGCTGGGGTATGGCTAACTCAGGCTTCATTGAACTGTAGTAACAAATTTGTGTTAAAAAGAGTGAACATTTCTGCAATATTTTCGCCACACAAGCCGCCTTTTAGAATGAGTAAAGACGTCAGACTTGAAAGGCGCGTCCCCCTCCAATCGATTTCCATTTTCTTTTAAATGAACTCGAAAGGCGTTTAGCAGGGGTAGGCAAGGGCGACGATTCGTGTTGGACATTTGGGGGGGATACGGCTCGGAAACCTCAAATGATCTATATGTGTATGTGCACATATACGTTTATGTGTGTATATTCTGACGTATATGTATACGCATATGTGTATCTAAACGTAAACTTAGACCTGTTTGTATAAATGTATATGGAATTGTAAACGTATAGGTTTATGTAATGCTGGTAACGAATTGTGCTCTTGAGTGGCGCCGAAGAAGCGCAAATCTTCCCTTTCCTAACAGCAAGTAGTATTTGGTGTGCGTGTAGAAGTCAGTAACAACCAAATTTTTAACATGCAATTTTATATCCAACAGCCGCTTGATTTGAACAGGGAACTGTCTCTAACAGCTCCCTGATTTGAATGGTTGACAGAGAGTGTAAAGAAATATCAAGAAGGTTCCTGACAATGACACGAGGAAGCTACACATGCGAGCTAAGCGCGCAGAAAATCCGTATGTTGAAGAAACTTTATGTACGTAAATACATCATTGTGCGAGAGTACGGGATCCGAAGTTGTATACGCCCATGGTATGATCCATTTGGCCATGTTCGGTTAGCGTGAGGCCCCAGAGGCCCCTTGTTTACATTTGAATAAAGTTCAGAGGTGCAACGTACATAAAAAAGCAGTTTTACCTGTTTTGAAAAAGTATCAGACTAAAAGTTGGTCACAACTGCTATTGTAGAGAACAAAGTGTGTTGAATGGAGAGAATTAATGAAAAGAGGGCTCCATGGACCTTAAAGTTAACTTTCGAAATATCAATTCCTTGCGTTTTTCTCAATATTGTTCTTAGGCATCAGCAATTGCTTCGCTTAAAATACACTATCAAAGTTACCCAGAATCCATTTGGGTTGTGGAATATGGAGATGGACGACAAAATTTAGGTCTCCCTTGGGAATCCTACTGTGAATTTGCTGTCATTTAGTTTGATGTATCAATAAAAGTTGATGGAAACAGGGGATACGAAAATCCAAAAGACTTTAATATCCGCACAATATCCACGCAATAATTGAAATAACTATGACGCTATTTTCATGGAGAAACATTCTAAAAACTTATAAAAACGTCCCGTTAAACGTTGAAAACAATCTCATCAATAGTGCCCCTATGGATTGGGTTGTCTTAAGAGCAATGGACAACTGGCGGGGTTGCATGGGAATATCCCAAATAAGTGCTTGATTTGAAGGCCCTGAATATGGAGTAGAGTATAGTATTTGCCTGTGTGTGTCTAAGAGTCTCAGTAATTACCAGGCACGTATGTGGCAAAAAGCGCCCGCCAAATGCCCAGAAAAATTTGCCTTTGAATGGTCAACAGATCTAAATATTACTGTCTTAGGAAAAAAAATTGAGTCAGATGAAAGGGATTCGGTCCCCTCAACCAGAACACTAGGGATCATGCCTTATAGCCTAAGCCTAGAGGCAAACATTAGCAAGTACAGTGTAGCAGGTCAAGTTGCCAAAATTTTAAAGTGGCCATGACACGTAAATTGGAGTAACGGGAGACTAATTTAGCCTAAAGTACACAAAAAGCTCTTTCTAAAACTGTTTTCATCACCCTTACAGCCTTGAGCATTATAAAGAAATTAATGTTTCAAAAAATTGCACCAAAAAATAGACTGTTGAAAATGAGATTTCAAGCCAACACAATAATGACGTCATTTTAGGAACACCATCCTCCGCATACCGAACCTGGCGTACAGCATAGCCTATACATACGTAAGAGATGGTAATGATTGTAATTCGTGGCATGTCTTGAATTTGAACTTTATTCTGTCTGTTTGGAGAGTGGTGTCGGTCTGTTATATTTTGGGGCTGCAATAGGCTATTACTAATAATTACAAAAACTCTTGATTCATAACCGAAAAACGAAAAAACTCGGCAGTATACTGTTCGGTTCGGTCTGCGTACAGTGAGTGGACTGGCAGCAGCCAGCGAATAATACTGTGCACACGCAATCATAGCCCAGGGAGCTGGAAGACTGTCTGTCTTCCAGCTCCCTGCATAGCCTAGGCTACTAGTTCCACGATTTCCACTGACACTTGCACGAAAGTAACCTAAAGTTCATATTTTGACTGCCTACATAAAACTTTCCATGCTAAAGTCCCTTTCAATTGTTCCAAATGCTTCTAGTGCTCGAATTGTTGTGGCGTTGTACTTTTACCTCACCTAACACTGTCACAAATCGATACGGTCCTGTGCCCCTTAACGAATTACTCACCCCATCTGCACCACTGACGTCTTGTTCAGTATCGCCTTCGCCTTTCTGATTTCAAATCCAAGAAAACTCACTTTACCGACAGTCCACTGACCATTCCTGTCCGATCAGGGAGTTGCCATTAGAGGACAACTCCCTGGCTCAGATCCGCCATTCCAAAGAAAGTATTAAATTTGATTTCACATGGTACCTACTACGAAACAGTGCTGGTGATACATTGTGTAGTAACAGGTATGTTGTGTACGGTACCCATGGAAGTAGTACTTCCATGCTGTACCTATGCTGTTGTGTTGTGAATGTTTGTACATGCAGCTACTTATCATGACACCAAGACGAAAAACCTGCGTGAAATGCATTTAATTGACTGAAACAAGTGGTAAGCACGAGAAAAGGGATAACAATTCCAAAATTTACAACTTTTCACGCAGGTTTTACATTGTATCGACCTTGGTAACCGGTACAATGGAATGCAAACACTGTATCAAATGTCCGAAGGATACCACGCCAAACAACGATCAGTTCCTAAAGTGACGTCACATGACGTAACAAGATTTTGAGAATTTTTGGAAACACTAACTTTTCAGGGCTGGAAGAGGGTGTATTTTTTCTCAATTTTCGAGCGGAAAAACAAGTTGTAAATAAACAGAATGGTTGATTTTCGTTGTAGGAAACGTATTCCTAAGGATACAAAAGGGTTTAAACCGTTAATTTACACGTGACATAGCCACTTTAAAGGTACCCATTAGCCAAATTATTGGAGGTTGTATCACCGCTAAATGTTATAGCAACGCCAAATGTAATACCAACCGGAAATGTTATAAAATCAACGCTAAATGTAATCAACGTCTCACTGTAAATGTTATACGACTTTAACGCTAAATGTAGTAAATCGGACTCACCGTAAAAGTGACAAAGATCAACGCTAAATGTAATAATCCTATACCTTTCGATCCTTTGCAGTGTTACACTCGCCACGACAAGTGTTGTCGATGATACCCTGTGAAACGAATGCTTCTCAGGGATATTTTGGTTTGGGCTCTGATGCCACAGTCCCCGATAAATTATTATTGTGATATTAGCCTATTAATGACAGCTGGGGAGAACTTAAGATGAGAAATATGTGATCTGTGTCCTCTAGAATGCACCAAATGACTTGACTCCCAGGGGGTTTGCTCCTGGACCCCAAAAGGGGACCAATGGCGGTCCCCTGTACCCCTTGCGAGGGGCGCAAAGCGTTCACGCGAGCAGATGTCCCCCAATCATTTAACAGATCGCCGCCCCTGGATCCCATACTTTGCCCCTATAGAAATAAGTTCTGGATATATACGCCACTGCAAGTAACGTAAATGAAAAATAATGTGCACTTCGATGGCTGTTGGGTTAGGAGAGAAATATGCCCGGTGTTTTATGTCTAAATTGTTTTACAATCGCTTACTTTTGCAATGAGAATTTGAAAGCAGTTCCCATCCTGCTGGAGGGGTGCCCCAAGTGGCGACTCTACGAAGGCATGAAAGGGAAATTCCCAAAACTTTCCTCTTGCCCCCCCCCCTCATCAGACCCCACCTGAATTTGATAAGCCTACTGATGCAACTATAGAGGTAGCTGGGCGGATCCAGAGGGAGAATTTCCGGCTTCAGTCCCCCGGCACCACTCTCTTTTTTGAGACGATCTGAAAGCTGTACTACAAAGTTTTTGTATACTTATTTCAGTTTCAGGTGCCAGAAGATTGCATGTAACGGTGCTTACTTTCAAAATTTAACGACAGACAGTCATCACCCCAAAGTATATTTTTTAGTGTGGGGGTATCAAAATTCTCAGTTGGTGACTGTTCTTTGATTGACATCAAAGTTTGAAAATTTGAAAGATGCAGAGTAGCTCACATTCCACACAAGGCAGAGAGAGTGCTTTTATTACAGTTTATAGCCTTGTATGCTCACCAGGACATAGCCTTAAGCAATAAAACAGGTTTATTCCTGCACAAGGAGGAGCTTCATGTTATGGGAGGAGCCAGAAGTTGCATAGTTGGGAGAATTGGAACTGTCTGGGATGATGAAAATTCCCCTTTAAGTTCCTGAGGAAAGCCCATACATGAATCAAAAGCGAAGTCGACTAGTTAACTTGTCCGCCCAAGGGCGCTTCATTCAGGGGCGCAACCAACATTGTCGGCAAGGTAACCAGTTTTGATGGCAGGCCTTGCCAGTGGAAGGAATGCCGGAGTACCCTTCTCGAAAAAAACTACCTAGCCTGCCTAGAGCGGGATTCAAACCCACATACTTGTGAAACGTATTGGTGCACAGCAGTAGCGTCAATCTTTACTCGAATGTGGGGGGACATGGCCACTTCTGTCAAAATTGTACTGTTTAAAAGTCAATGGGTGTATTTCCAAAATGTGGGGGGACGTGTCCCTGTCCCCCCAGGATTGACGCCCGTGGTGCACAGCAACTGGCGTATACCACTCTGCTACTCGAGGACCTCTTCCGTTGCCCATAATAAAAGAATAAATGGTCATTGATACCAACATTGTTGGATGGTCATGCTGCGTTGTGATGCGCAATATGTTTATCTGTACTCAAAGGTGACCGGAAAGTGTTGTAACACTTTTCAGAATTTTTTTGTGGATGATTTTTTTACGAGATCCTTACTTACCTGAACCATGTAAGTACATCCATGCCTGAACATAATCTTTTCATCTTATAAGAATGAGAAAATACCATGACTGCATTTCAAAAGATCACAAACAACTCACTGGACAAATTTCGAGGACAAATGTTACAATTAACTCAAATGTGTGGGCACGGTTGTAACAGGGCATGCAGGACGTTGTAACACCTTTTTCAACAGCGGATATGACCACAGCAAAGTTGTGCAATGTTTCACTTTACTGTTCTAAACATATGTAAAACATTTGACCTAATAACTTCTTTGCAAAAGCACTAAATTTGGGTACACTTTCTGTCTGAACACTTTCAGTCCAGTAGCACACAGTTTTAGAATATGTTCAGTGTAGGTATGCAGTTCAGCCCGCACTTCATGTGCTTAGTGCAAGCAGGGAGTTGTTAGGAAGGAGGAATGTCAGCGAAATCTGAAAGACAATACGCACTCAAAAATGATGTAATGTTTCAAGTATCAAAATTTTATTGATCTCTACTGCAGTGCTGCATCATGCACACCCTCGGTGAAGGCCGTTCTGATCCACTTTTGCCCTGGGGACCCTGCACCAAAGTTACGCCACTGAAAGGTTAATAAACTACGTTTAAATATTGGAGTTTCTTTGCTTCCTTACAATTTTGCT
The DNA here is from genome assembly GCA_029531755.1 of Holothuria leucospilota. Lineage (NCBI taxonomy): Eukaryota > Metazoa > Echinodermata > Holothuroidea > Aspidochirotida > Holothuriidae > Holothuria > Holothuria leucospilota. The sequence continues at coordinate 41,675,517 of CM055977.1, forward strand.
TGAAGTGTTGTTCAAGTTGTCAGCATTTCTCTCCATTATGGCAATATTCCATATAATGGAAAAATATACTCGAAATGGAAGTTTTTAGGAAATTTTTCAATGACGTTAAAGGGATTTTCCCGAGACTAAATTTGAAGACTTTAAAATCGAAGATAATTTTCTGGTTTTATAGGAAGTGAACACCGCATCTCAATAGAATGTAGCGTTTGGAAGATACTCATTTTCAAAGAAATGCAATTTTTGAAATTTTTTTGGTTGCTTAGATGCAAAATGCAGCTATCTTAGGGATGTATTTGGAACTGATCATATATGGCTGTAAAATTTCCATAATTAAACGATTAAACGATAGATAAACTATGTATTTCACCGACAACGACCAGTCGCGGTAGCTCAACAAATTTTTTGATTTTGCCTTGAGTGGGGCATATTGCCCAATATAGGCCACTACTTTTTATATTTTCTTCAAGTTAAGTTAAGTTAAGTTAGATGAGGTTTAATGTCCCAGTTTCCAACCAATTGGTTCAAGTCGAGACGACCACGGCCTTTTTTCCAGTTGTGGCTCACTGTCATTTCCTTCAAAAGTAATCCCATTTTTTTCGGCGCGCTTCGCGCACCAAAATTTCGCTCTTGCCATCATTTTGGCAACCTGGTCGCTCCGTCGGGAGCTTGGCCGCCGCTTGGGGCCACCCCTGATTGAAGAGGCAAATTTGTGGTGAGGAGTGCGATTTCCTGCAATCTAGATCCCCTGGATAGCAAAATTTTCTGACACCAGCCGAAACCATTGTGGGGCTGGGGTCGGGTTGCTCCTGTTGGACGCTGCAAGTGCAAACTGTCCTCTTAAGGAACCGCTTCCTATGAAAACTGTTTGCCGTAGATACAGCTTCGGGTCCGTTTAAATATGGATTTCACTCTTTCCAATCATTATCCTCTCTCTAAGTCTGAGATCCCCCTGCGGTCCTCGACCTCTTTCCAGCCTCTCCATTTGGCCCTCACCCTCGAAAATTTTGGAAACCACTGCTATAGAGTATGATGCCGAGCACTTTACCACTATCGTATTTTCACTAATTTTGAACGAAAATCCAGACGAACAGCTTCAAGCAATGGGGAATGGGAGGGCGGGAGAGTACATTGGCGTACGATGCCCCCCCCCCCCCAATCGAATTTTGAATTTTTTTTTTTAGAATTAGAAAGAGTGGTCGGCTCTCCAGAACTCAGTGACGTGACTGAAGTGATGATATGTCGGGATATACAAGATACCTATAATGTATCCTAGAACTGTCAAGTTACCATGTTATGGTAACTAAAATAGGAAAACAGGAAGCCAGGGATGGGTCTGGTTTAAATGGTATAGAGTGACCTTACTTGGTAGTAAACCAAAGTTAATATGCTATTGCTATAGACGCGTTTCGACCGTGGAAGATAAGTACCAGGTCTCATCAGTAGCGATAGGGTAAAGTCTAGGATAGAATGCCAACGAGTTGTCACGTAGAAATTTGGTGAACCAATCGCGAAATCTAAATTCTCGTATTTTTCGATAAGCTGGTGCATAGCTAGCAATAGAGAAAAACAAATCGTTTGCATGATAACAACAAGACCCCCTCCCCAAAGCAGTACTTCACTTGATGGAATGATTTAAGAGTGTTACGATACAATATTTCTTTTCGGGTACTGTATGTCGAGTTTGTGCAGTAGCGGTTAGAAATATCACCGGTGAACTGATATTTACGTAGCACAAAACTGCGTCTATGAATGGTTTAAAAAGGATAAAATTGCCAACGAGTTGTCACGTAGAAATTTGGTGAACCAATCGCGAAATCTAAATTCTCGTATTTTTCGATAAGCTGGTGCATAGCTAGCAATAGAGAAAAACAAATCGTTTGCATGATAACAACAAGACCCCCTCCCCAAAGCAGTACTTCACTTGATGGAATGATTTAAGAGTGTTACGATACAATATTTCTTTTCGGGTACTGTATGTCGAGTTTGTGCAGTAGCGGTTAGAAATATCACCGGTGAACTGATATTTACGTAGCACAAAACTGCGTCTATGAATGGTTTAAAAAGGATAAAATTGCAGTAAAAGAAGCAAGGATGTAACTGGATGGAAAATTATTTTTCCAAAATAAAGTAGGGCTAATTCTTTGTAGGTGTGGAAAGTTTCCTGAATTTACAGAAGGATATGTTTCTGTTTTAGGAAGTTTCTCGAGTGCAGATAAACCTTGATAGGTTATCTCCCTGGTAAAGTGAAAAAAACATTCTTTTGGGGGTTTTATATAAGCTTTGATAATACAATGTCTCATTGGTATGACCAGAGAGGCGAAAAATGCTCATAATGTAGGTTTCTTCAGATAAACAAAGCACACCTCCGATACGACTGATGTTCCGATGAAAATAGAAAAGGCCGTTATTTAGTATATTTGTATTCGGAAGAAATTTGGTAAAGTTGCTGTAACACTTTAAATGAAATTGTTTCAAACGCATAGTACGATCAGTGTTTCGATGGGTTGGAAGCGTCGTGCGCGTAAGGACTTATAATTCTGTGTTGTAAAAAGGTAAAAACTTTAGCAATAGCACAATCGCTATAGCTTACTACTACGTATAGTCAACCAACAACATAAAACCAGACCCTGCACTGGTTTCCCGAAAATTTGCTCCTGTACACCATGAGATATAGATTGACTATTTCTATATCAAATTATTTTGTCCCGATATATCACTACTTTGGTCACGTCACTGAGTTCTGGAGAGCCCACCATTTCCTTCAATTATGCCAATGCTCGACATGGCTTCATTAACATTCTGAAGCCGAAACTATTGGCCATGTTCAGTTATAACGCTAAAGAATTTGGGTAATTTGTTTGAAATTTTCTTATGACCGAGTTACACAAACACCCCCGGAAAAATTTGCATAGGCTAGTGCCTACCCCTCGAGAAAAGCCTGACTACACAACTACACCAATGTAATTACAACGTTTCATTTGCTTAGCATAAATTTTCTTATGATAGTTCAGGGCCGGATCCAGGGTGCATACGCCCAGGCTATTCTTTGCAGAGCAATTTTTGTAGGGAACAAAATATGACTTCAAATGATGCTAAATGTTGCACCAGATTACATCTGAGGGTACTTAAATATTCAAAAATTTCTCACAGGGGAGGGGGACACCCCCTCCATTTTGACTCCCCAGGCCAGCGATCAGGTCCTGCGGTTGGCCACCCCCAGTCAAAAATCCTGGCTACGCCAGCGGGAGAGTAAAGGTGCATGGAGGTGATATTAGACATCCCTGATAGGTATAGCAAAAGGGTTGGAGGCAGGGAGCTGCCACTAGAGACAGTTCCCTGGTGGAGGACTAACAAGTGAGTTTCAGAATGTTTTTCCGTCGTAAGTGTATTAACAATCACCATCTATGCCAATAATACCTGCGCGCGAAGCGCTCTGTAAAAATTTTTGAAAAATGTGTAACGGGAAATACGTACTTCAACCTACCATATCATTCTGCAAATTAGACTGAAAAATCCCATATCGATGCGAGGTCCCTACAGAGGTTGGAGATGTACCTCTGTTTTTCGGAAAAGTGTTGTGATCATAATAGTTCCATGTATTATTATCTCAATAATGATCATGAGATGGAGTGCAAACCGTGACGAATGCACGCGAAGCGTGCCAAAATTTTTCATTAAATAAGAATTCCATGACAAAACGTGCATTCAGACTCTACATTGAGACTCTTTCAAGTCCCCAATAAACCTATATGACAATCAAAAAGTCAGTCATTTACCTGAAGATTCGTTAATAGTTTTCAGCTTTTGCTGCTGTGCTTCTCCGCTAGTTGCTGTTAGAAGATATTCATAAAGGAAGAATATTATGGTAAGCTTTGAAGCGCGTGGAGTGCGCGAAAAGTTTGATAGTTTGCGAAGGATTTGCGAAAATTCTTATTGTTTGAGAACCATTTGTGATAGAAAATAATTACAACAGATCCCTCAACTCGGTCGAAAACACACCTCACCCTACCCCTACAGAAATCTATAGCTTAAAAGCCTTTTGAGATCATTTTAAAATTTTAGAATAAAAAATCTGAAATCGATTGGGGGGGGGGGCACGCGCTCTCATACTGTCCCCCGTGCCGGCACCACTGAAGTCATTAATTGTTAGGATGATTGTATGGAATCTCGATTTATTTTCATTCCGAAAAGAAATGTAAAACGTTTATCTTGCCAGAAATGAAGGGTCAGAACCATTCCGACTTTCCTAGATCTGTCCCTATTTCAAACACATAATGAAAATGCTTGGTGCATTAACCCGTAAAATATTGGCTCAAGCTAATATTCACTCAAAAAATTGGAAGTGCCGAATAAATAATAAATTCAAGGAAAAAAGGGGAGTTTGCCACCGGACACATGCCAAACATCTAGTCCCTTTCTACGGCTACACCTGATATAATAGTCGATAAATCTACAAAAAAGAAACGTTGACAGTTTTGCCATGCTATTCGAAAACGTCAAATACCATACCGTATGTACAATTAAAACAACCGTAGAAGACCGATTTGGGTGCAACACGATAACTCGACGATTTCACAAATTTTTCCGAGATTTCGAGTTGGCGTAAGTCGGTATTTAGGAAAAGGTCCAATTTTGTCGAGTTAAAGAGTTTCATGAAACACAACATGACGACAATTTTGACAAATTGTACCGCGATGTCGAGTTTGCGTAAGTCGGTATCTCGACAAAACTCAGAATTTTGCCGAGTTACCGAGTTTTACGAAACACGACATCACAACAATTTGACAAATTTTACCGAGATGTCGAGTTTGCGAAAGTCGGCATCTTGATTAAAATAAGAATTTTATCGAGTTACCGAGTTTTACGAAACACGACATCACGACAATTTGACAAATTTTCCCGAGATGTCGAGTTTACGAAAGCGGGTATCTCGACAAAAATCAGAATTTTGCCGAGTTACCGAGTTTTACGAAACACGACAACACGACAATTTGACATATTTTCCCGAGATGTCGAGTTTGCGTAAGTCGGTATCTCGACAAAAATCATAATTTTGTCGAGTTGCCGATTTTCACCAAACACAACATCACGACAATTTGACAAATTTTACCAAGATGTTGAGTTTGCGTAAGTCGGTATCTCGACAAAAAATCAAAATTTTGTCGAGATAACAAGTTATTCTAACACGATAACTCTACATCTCGCATGTCCCCTTATGGCCACGGTATTTTCCTGAAGACACAAAGTTAAGTATTTTTCATGCTCATGTAGACAGTGGCCTTCACAATTTCAGTAAACTATGCCTTTAGTAGATAATTGCACTTGTTCACGTTGTTGCTGCAAACCAATTAGGCTTAGTAAAATGCAGAATTCCAAGTTTTTCCGTGCCCTTAAGTTGGCGTTGCTGTAGAAGCGAACGCCATTATGGTGTGTTGGTGAGTCGACTTATAATGCGAGAATTTCGGATTGCTTCACATTGCAATGTTGTATGAAATGTATTTCATGTTTTGTCAAGTAAGCCTAGCCATAGGCATGCGTTTTGACCCAGAATGTTAGTGTATCTGCTTTACAGCACAAGTTATACAGTATTGTTCATGCAAATGTAGACAGATTATTACATAAAACTACAAGTTGATATTTAGAACTCTAGCCTATCCATTCGTAGTTTCCATTATCCTATTGTACGCAGTGTTTCATGTTGTTTAGGCTTAGCCTCAAGTATATACAACAGGGATAGCTTATTATGCAGGGTTCGCAAATGCTCTACTTTCCATTCCGTAGGTGTGATCGAAGGTGTGTTAACTTTAAGCCAATCAGAATGTTTGTTTACTTTTGTACTCGGAGTGAATGAATTAGTATGTTAAGGCAGGAGGTAAAAGCACCGTGTGACTCATTGTGTAATATGAACCAATTTCAATTCAAATCATAGACCCAGTCATCTTTGTATATTTTTTTTTTCGTTTGTGGCAAGAGTTGCCAAATAATCAGAGAGGAAGTCCTTACGCATTTGCGGTATTTTATATGCTTTCTTGGGAATTAGCCAGCCCAAGTTAAGTTTCGGGAGCTGTCCTCGACCAATTTTTCACCAATTTTGCTGTCGGTAATAACTTTATTCCTGACACAGAAATGCAGGTACGAGTTAGCATATATTTGGTTTTGATTTCTCTAGTTTGCCCTGTCCGTGTGTAGTAATAGGGGGCGCGACCATTAGTTTTTTCATTGTGTGTATAGTGAGTCAAGAGTTCGCAGTGAGCTGGTTTTTTTTTTTTTTTTTTTTTAAGTTTTTTTTTTTTTTTTTTTTTTAAGTTTTGCCACTGCAAGGAGTTGCGTCAATGTCTAGATACCTTTACATAACTGGGTCTACTTTTTCACATTTATATATGGAAAAAGAAGGATGAGGATACTTCGAATTTCATATGTAGGGTGTACACTGTTTAATTTACTTGATGAATATAGTTTCGTAGGAATGGTGAATGTTACTCCACAACTTGAACAAATTTTAGTGAACTCGTACAATGTTTCTCACAGGAAAATGAATGCTTTCAGTATCGTTAATACTCTCCGATATGTGAATGATAATGTTTTACTTGTAGCCTTTTGACAATTTTAACATCACAATGTCACTTAAATGTAGAAATGAGCCTTGTGGTAGAATGTGCTATATTTGCAAATGTCAGAATGGTAATTCACTTTGATGGACATGTCAAGAAAAAGTATTTCACATGTTTAGTTAGGTACGTATTTTGAAAGGATGAATGCATGAAATGTTTTAAGATGAGAACAGCTTTGGAGTCGCATTTTGGTGTTTTCTCCATTCAGGGTAACCCACCCCCTTTCCCTCCCTGTTGTTGCCTCAGACCATCCTGCCATGTGTAATGAAATTTCAGTTTGTGCATTTCATGTAATTTGCAGGCGCGGTTTTACGGGGGGGCTTTGGGGGCTCCAAAATTCGCTCAAGCCCACCCCCCCCCAAAAAAAATTTTCAGAGGTTGTGTTATGCTATTTTGCGTGTACTGAGAAAAACAAAATTGCCCAATACACTTGTGCACATCTTGGTCCTGTGGATTTAGTTTGTCGAGGGAAACTGTCGTCTGTGTCTCGAAATTACATATTAGGTTCACGATTTCATACAATGGAAGTTGGGTCAGATACGTAACAAAAGTAACATCTATGATAGTATGTCAACTATGTACGTACATGTAAATCAAGTTAACGGATTAATCATCTGTTGGAAGTTCAAAATGAGTCATTTCGTCGCTGATCTCGTCAAGCTATACTAGCAGTCCTTTTAAGTCAAATCTACAGGCCGAGTCGTTATTCCCATTAATGCGAACAGTTCCAGTTGCTTGTATCTCTCAGTAACGTTTGCTACATTCTTCCAAATAAAAAAGTATATGCCTGTATATACGTTACATCTATGTCATGGTCGGGGGGGGGGAAGCCTATCCCCCTGTAATTTGCAGGAAAAGAGAAAAAGAGTAGGAAAAGAAGACGGAAAGGAGAAGAAAAGAGGAGGGAGGGGTAGGCCTATATCTGATCCATATAGTTAATCCAGAGCTTCCAAGAGGCCATATTCCGGTTTCTACTAGCCTTTAGATACGATTTTATAATGCACAAATGAAACAAGGCAAATTTTCTTTATAGTTTGAGAATATTTCTGTGGACTCCACGCACATATTTTTGCGTAAAACTTTCCCCTACTAGAAGGCAGTAATATGTCCAAAAAGGGACTTCAGGAGGTTTGTTGATACATACCCTTAGACAAAAAAGGCTCCTCTTTTACCTAACCAAAAATATTAAGAATGTTTTGAAGCCATATAATCGGGCCCGAAAATATCCTAAAGACAACACCATTTCTGCATCTAAGTAACCTTCAAGTAAGCAAAATTTCTCAAAACACCCCCCCCCCTTAGACCTACCCCCTAGAACAGCCCTCTTTTACCCAACCATAAATTAAAATTTACGAAGTTATGAACATTCTCCAGCCATATATCTGTCAAAACTGTCCCGAAGACCGCACCATTTTGCATCTTAGCAACCTTAAAGTAACCAAAATTTCTCACAGGAGAGGGGAACACACCTCCCTTTAGACCTCTCCTCTAGGACCGCCCTCTTTCCCCCAACCAAAAATTAGAATTCACAGTTATGAACATTTTTCAGCCATATATATCAGTCAAAAAATAACCAAAATACCGAACCAATTTGCATCTTAGCAACCTTAAATTATCAAAAATTTCTCAAAGGGAGGGGAACACCCTTCCCCTTAGACCTCTCCCCTAAGAAAGCCCTCTTTTTCCCAACCAAAAATTAGAATTCACAAAGTTATGAACATTTTCCGGTCATATAGTCAAAAATTACCCAAAGAACGCACCATTTTGCATCGTAGCAACCTTAAATTAGCAAAAATTTCTCAGAGGAAGGGGACGACCCCTCCCCTTAGACCCCTCCCCCAGGACAGTGATCACTCAACCCATACCCCTATCAAAATAACCTTGCCCCGTCCCTGGTTATGGTACTGTTTTTATTATCATTGGTTTCAGCGTGCCCGTGGCCGATTTACATATTTGAGAGAAAATTTTATGATTCTTCGGTTTCAAGCCCCCCCCCCTAAGCCCCCCCTCCCAAAAGTCGCGATCTAGAACCGCGCCTGGTAATTTGTATGCCATGTACAATGCCTGATGTATGCATAGTTTGAAAGAGTAAAATTTTTCAACTGCATTTTCAAAATTTTAAAAGACCAAAGGGGATGTTATGCAGTATGTATTACAGGCCCTTCAGTATAAATTGATGCTGACTGCCATTTTGCTGTTTCTCAGTAAGATTGCAGATTATGGTGCAATACCTCATTTACATAATCTTGAGACAATGCACACGACACCTAGTCTGTCTGGTTTCCCCCTCCCCTGTGATTGGTCCTTGTTGATGGCATGGTACTTTCAGCCGATCAGAGGCCTATCCCATAGCAGCAGACTTCCAACCTTAAGTCGGAAGCCTGGATCCCACGCCACTCGTGCTGCAGACCTCTAAGAAGAAGCATGTAGTCACTCTCTAAATATGTGATCTGTTTTTTATATGGCCGGCCTTCCAATCATCTTCAATTTCACCATAATTTTGAGAGGAAGATCAAATCAGTAATAATCGCCGAGTAAATCAAGAATAAACTTTGTCTTCATTTTTCCGTGATCAGCATTTTGTACTGGAGCACACCCCCAAGCCTTCGCAGGAGCGATTGAACCTTACTAATATCTTACAAGGTGGAGTCGCAAGGCTTTTAATATCCTACACTGGTGAAATTTGCAATGAAATCCCATGTGTGGTACTCAAGATATTAGCAGTTAAAGTTGTCACATTTTCAACACAAAGTGAACTTGAAGCGAGCTTATATGACGTCATATCTTCACATTAATGAGCAGTCTTTTGTTTTTCTTTAAACTTTACAACCAATTTTCTCCTCCACAACCCCATGTTGAAAAATATTATGTAATATCGGCAGATTGCTTCCAAAAGTTTTCGTGGTTCTTCAGAATTGGAGTGTTTAAAGGCAGTATGCAGTCACCCCAATCAGAGTGAGTGTATCCTGTCACTCTAGTTCATGATTGGCCCATTTTGATCATGTGACAATATTTTTGTTGGTAAATTGTGAAATTCAAGGAGAATTTCTCCTTGCTTAACCTATTGTTTGTACTAGTTATGTTCAAAACATCTTCAGAGGTGCTTGTAAAGCAATAAGAGGAGATTTGCAAGAATTTGCCGATTTTTCAAAGAAAATTTTAGGGCGACTGCCTACTGCCTTTAATTTGAGCTTGAAACTTGACAGCAGTGAAACATTGAATGTCATTGGTCAAGGTGAAAATTTTGTGACAATAAAGGTTACAACTCTAAAAGCGTCTGCATATTTAATTTACATGTGTCAAAATTATAAAAAAAATACAAAAGATGTCCAATTAGTATGCCTGTATGACGTCATGGATTTCCCATAATGCAATACACTGCTGTATATTTTCTCATTTAATAATTAATAACTTTTAAATTCAACATACTACTGAAATGGGATTTACAAAAACAAAGAGAGAAAAAGTTCCCTGATAGTTTGCAATCTCGTATTTTGTCACCGAAGTATTCCTGTGTACCTAAAGTCTAAAATTTCAAAAATATATGTTACAAAGCCTGAAAAATGCATCTAGATAGTCCAAATCCATCTTCACAGGACATTCCTGAGCTGAGATATAAAATGTTGAAGCTTATTCACTCAGATTGCGCAATAATTTGTGATGTCACTCTTGTACAACTCAAATGGTGGGTGGGGTGGGTGGATGGGGATGGGTTTTTTTTCGTTGGGGTAGTTCTTTTCTCTTCTTTTGACCTTTTCTCTGTTTTTGATCTTTGTGTTTTTTGCTACTGTCGAAGCAGTCTGTTTGTTGCTTGTTTGTAGTTTTGTTTCTCTCTTTTTGTTTACAGGGAGTGCACGTTCTTAAGTCCTCTGGAGTTTTTGTGTACTTCCTTTCGCTTTTGTATGTACATAAATTCCTATGTAAAGTTATATTCTTATATTCTTTATTTGTATGTATACATGTAAAGCGGAAAAAACAATAAATGAAACGAATGAAACGAAATTAAAACCTTTGTATTTCTTTGTTTTTTTTTTTTCAAAAAGCCACTGCACCCTTGTGCCAAAATGTGATCACTGTCTAAATGTTATAGGGTGACTTGGCAATATAAGCTCTCTCCGTACAACATGCAATGCGAGGGAATGGTAAATGTTCCAAGGTCATATAAACATCTTAATATCATCGCTAGCATGCGCACTGTACTGAGCCGTATAACTGGAGGGCGCACATAAATGTGGAATCACAGAGCAATGGTGGTTCTTCATCGACGTCACTGCATGCGCTGCGCGTCTCTCTTTAGACCTTATGCATTGACATCACACTGACGTCATTTTGGGTGCAAACAATGAAGCACACGTGCACGAACGGCGTGGATTCGCCCCACGTGTAGTAGACTTACACGCGTATACGATTGGTTGACGAATCAGTTGTCTGCATTTATTGGTGTAACTTGCAATGATACGCGCTTTTCCGCCATCTTCCTCCAAAGGAGGGCGCACTTTCTCCATTGTGACATCATATTGCAATTCGACACACTTGACCACCATTTATTATTAAAAAGTTAGAGTACTATGGATTCAGAGGAATCGTTCATAAGTGGTTAACGAGTTACCTTTCAAATACAGTGGCGGATCCAGGGGGGTCGCCGGCGTCCGGACCCCCCTCAAATTTTCCAATGTGCCCTTTTTCAAAAAAATGTTTTTTTTTTCACACTAGCAGAAAAAAAAAACGAGACAGTTTCACAGTTAATGACAGTGTTGTCCAATTCCGAGGAGATTTTGGTTACCCCCATCCAGTATCGATCAATCCACTCGTAAAAGTCTAGCCATGTATCGCAGAAACTTTCGGCAATATATTTGACTACGGTAGCCTATATTGGCCGCCCGGAAACCCGAACAGTGCAATCGTTTTACAGAGAATGAGACTACAGTATGTCTGCGTGACAATCAGGCATTCTAATCACTTTTCGCTTAGAACCACGTATGGCGTGCTTGGGCATTCAGAGTAATACAAAACACGCAGATATTACGTCATACTCACTAGCTATATGCAACGTATTACTATTGGGTTTTAATATTGATTCCAAAAGGTCACTGCTAGTCTTTTGATCTTACAAAATAATGATGTGTTTACACTCCATAAACGCTACATCTACGAAACCTTCCCTCCACCCTCTAGTATCCATCCTCTCGTGAACAAGAGAGAGAGAGAGTAGGTAGGCTAAATACGTTTTGCTATGATATTTATATTCTGGAATTACCCTCTTCTTTTGTTGTGTTGCCCTAGTGATGGGAATAAAAAGCCAGTCTTAGGTAAAGTCCACAGCCAAGAGTTGACCAGAAGTCACAATAGACAAATCGGTGTTTGTTTCATTTTAAAATTACTATATAAAATCACCACCAGGTCAAATAACGCAATGTCAGTCGGTTTAATTTTTTGACGTCTTTGGACCGATGACCGGTCTACTGTCGCAAATGAAAAGCAAACATTCGACTTCAGTCATCTATTCTGACAAAGTGTTTTTGATAGTCGCGCCGCAACTATATAGGGAACACAACATACAGTATTTTAACCTCCTCCCCCAGTCGAGATAGCTGTAGCGCCAGGTGGGGGAAGGGTTCATGCCCCCCCCCCCCCGTCGGGGAAGGCTGGCCCCCTATCGGAGAAGTTTTACAGTTTCGTAGGGGAGTCTTAGTCGAAAGTACGCAGTCCCTGACGACAACTAATCGACGGTTTACCTGTTTTTTTGCTCTCAAGAGGATAATTTCTGTAATAAGAACCCAAAATTTTCGGCGCGCTACGCGCGCTGTAGGATCACTCTATTTTTTTAAAAGTTCCATTCCACATAGCAGGAAAGCACAAGTCCTGCCCACCTTACCAAGTAACATATGGGCAGAATACATAATTTATGTAAAGGTCGTAACTTTCATTCCATATCGCAAAGCCTAGTTGGTGTTCTCTTGTGTGTGTCATGCGGTACAGTCAGTTGGTGAGCGACTTTCGGAGCAAAGTTTGGCTATTTCATCGTGTAGTCCAGGTGGTTTCGATACAATGTATGTTACACCCGATACGGTCTACAAACCCTACAGTTCTTTTTTTTTCGTTTCGTCATATGTTTTATGTGTAAGCCTATCAACAAATTTCGCGCGCTTTTCATTTCCACGATCCAGATTCAAAGAACACTAACAGTGCGCAACTCGGATCATGAAGTATTAAGTGATATAATGCAAAATGTGCCTGCAATTGCATGGGATAATGAGGCTCTCACATTTGCCCTTCTCATCATACCCTCGAAATAGGGAATGTCGGAACTTGGGGTAGCTGACATGGCCCGGCCCCCTGTTGGAAAAATTCTGCCGCCACCCACTCATGGTCAGTTTACTTCTTTTGGCTTTCATAAGGGTAATTTCTGGGATAAAATCCAAAATTTTCGGTACGCTTTGTCCACTCTTCCTCAGTTCAGTTATACTTAAAGCTAAATATAGTACAAACCCTTTCCACCTTTTCAAGTTAATAAGTAGAATACATGGATTTATGTAAATGTCGGGAATTGAATCGCATTTCGCTAAACTTGGTTAACGTTCACTTGTGTCTACGACTAGTGACTCGAGGAGGTGACGACTAGTGACTCGAGGAGGGAAGTACAATAAAGTTATGCCCGATAGGGCCCAACTGTCCGCTCAATTGTTCTATATAAGCTCTGAATTAGTACAAATTCTTATAAGTGTAGGCTTACCCGAAAAATTTTCGCGCGCTTCGCGCGCTTTGTAATTTCACCGTTTTGATTCCAGTTTTTGCATGTCTCTTGGTTTATCCTTTCTTTGTCAATATGCGGTAAGCTGTGTAATCGCTGACGTTTATGGGAACCAAAATTTAAAAAAAATGAATGTGCCCTTTTATGTTGGACCCCACCTCAGAAAAGACCCTAGATCCGCCCCTGAAATAGAAAGCAATATGTGCAAGTTGGTAACGTTAATTCTAATACTCGGGATATGGGGTGTGGTGTACCACAGGGGTCAATCTTAGGACCAAAACTTTTCATCTTATACATTAATGATATCTGCTCAGTTTCGCAGATTATGAAATTTGTTCTCTTTGCTGATGACACCAACATAATTTGTTCTCATCGCGATATAAGTACCCTTTGCACATTAGTTAGTACAGAGCTACAGAAGTTCTGGTTCTGTGTAAATAAACTTTCACTTAATGTTAACAAAACTCATTCACATGATCTTTTCTAATTCTGTAACAAATTCGAATGTACAGGTTCACATAAATGGTAGATGCATCGACAGGGTGACACATACTAAATTTTTAGGTATCTTCATAGATGATAAATTAAACTGGAAGCCCCATATTAGTCATTTGACAAAGAAATTATCAAAATGCAATGCTGTTCTATACAGAGCTAATAAGGTGTTAGATAAACAGGCACTCTTAACATTATATGATGGGCTTTTCCATCCCTGTTTAAACTATTGTATTGAAGTATGGGGAAACACATACAAATCCAGTCTTAATCAATTATACGTAATGCAAAAGAGGGCAGTTCGGATTTTGGCTAATGCTTATTATTTAGAACATACTTCACCTCTCTTTTATAATCTGAGTATACTTCCATTAGAACAACTAGTCAAATTCAACACTGGGATTTTCATGTACAGAGCATATCATAAGTTTCTGCCACCAAACTTGCAAATTTATTTTACCACCTCACATTGTAAAAATACCAGACACAAAAATTATTTTCATCAAATATTTGCCAGAACTAAGAAAAAGCAATTTTGTAGGTCGGTTTCAGGGGTAAAGCTTTGGAATTCCTTTTCTCAACACCTAACAGGCTGCAAAACTATGAAGAATTTTAAAAAGATACGAAAAGAACAACTGTTAACATCCTATTCACAATGCATATAAAAGGTTCACTTTCTCTAGTGTAACTCATGAATTGTTCCCAACCATTTCCTTGTCACTGTGTTTCTATTGTGTTGTAATCTGTGAGTTGTATTGTGTGTTGTAATTGACTGTACGTATTATCTTTTTTAAGTTAAGGGGAAAAATTAATTAATAAGTATTTATACTTCCTTTTTTCTCCTTTTCCATGCAATGATGTTGATCAACTGCTTTACACTATTCAAATATTCATGTCATTATCTGTTCATTGCTGGAATAAATAAATTGAATTGAATTGAATATGCATAAGGTCTATTTTGACGGTCAGGCGTCCATTGTCCAACAATTGTAACTAAGGCCGTATCGTGCGCGCGTATCGATAACACACCTTCTGCGCATGTTCAGTGACGGCCAGTATGCCAAATTGAAACTCAGTGACGTCACTTGAAGAACCTCTATAGACCTTATGCATTGACATCACACTGACATCATTTTGGGTGAAAACAATGAAGCACACATGCACGAAAGGCGTGGATTTCGCCGCACGTGTAGTAGACTTACGCGCGTGTACGATTGGTTACAAATCAGATGTCTGCATTTATTGGTGTAACTTACAATGATACGTGCTTTTCCTCCATTTTCCTCCAAACGAAGGAGCACTTTCTCCTTTCTGAAATCATATGCATATAAGGTCTATATATATCCTGCTCTATGTGTGGAATATACCGTACGAAATTGAACCCGACTTGGAGGTCACGTTATGTAGGCCACCTTTGGAAATAATATAACACTGAGCAATGTGGGCATGGTAACGCGCCCTTCACCTGTAGCGTGCCTTTAACGCCTCTTCGGCCTCTAATTCGCACAATCACGCTTTAGCTCGCATACACATCATTGCACTGCGTCTAGTACTTAATGAAATGGCTACACATCACAGTGTCTGACGCAAATGTAGTACTTAACACTAATGTGTGACAAAAACGATAAGTGCCCTTACTTATTATTACCTTTGGGTTTACAAGTAAATGCAACCCCAAGAATACGAATCTAAAACTCCATTGGCCTACATACTTCATGATAGCGCTAATTGTAAATAGGGTGTGCGCTAAATCGAAAGATACAAAGATGTTATAAACATAGATTCCAAACTTAAAATGGCACGTTGACTCCCCATGGAGCCACAATATCAGGCCGGAAGTGCTGATCATGCTCTGTTCAGTCGTTTTGAAAACAGACAGACAGATGTCTTACAAAAGTATGAACACTTGTTATTTCGAAACATTGTAAATTTAAGGAGTATCACTCCTCAATAGATTTCACTTAAAGGAAGAACTTTAGTCCTATTTCTTCCTTGCAGCATTTTGCATTGCATTAAGGGCACTTGAAAATGTACTCACAATGGCACGTTTGAAGCTCAGTTCATGGGCTTATTTATTGGTTAGTTTGTATCATAGAAATAAAAGTAATTACTTTAGTTTCTATGGTTTTATTGAATTTAACGTGTAACGCACTTTTAAATGAGCCTTTAAAATCTTACGCATTCACAACGGGAAATCAACTAGCACGTTTTTAATCCGGAGCGCGCAAAAGTGTCAAGTATTCCGGATAAAACACGGAGAACGGTATCCTGCGAGTACACAACGCTCACGCAAGCCACGCTATTTTAGGAATGAAATTTCCTGTGCGTGCCTTTTATTATATACGCACATCACCGAATAAAATTGCGGGTATGTCAAATCCACACTTCCACTCCGATATTTGCGTCTCCATGAGGATTCAATCTCCGATAGTGTAATTATAGGACTTTGGCATCTAGCATCCGACTTGCAGCCGGAAGGTCTAGGGTTCATATCCTGGCCGGGTCATACCAAAAACTTTAAAAATGGAACCTACTGCCTTTGTGCTTGGTGCTCAGCATAAGCAATGGAATAGGGAAAACAAGCCAGTGATGCATGAGCCACAACTGGAAAAAAGGCCGTGGTCGTCTCGACTTGAACCAATTGGCTGGAAACTGGGACGTTAAACCTCATCTAACTAACTAACAAATCTATGCTTATAATAGACCTTATGCATTGACATCACACTGACGTCATTTTGGGTGAAATCAATGAAGCACACGTCTGAAACGTTAATTTCGCCGCAGGTGTAGTAGACTTACGCTCGTGTACGATTGGTTACAATCAGCTGTCTGCATTTATTGGTGTAACTTGCAATGATACGTGCTTTTCCTCCATTCTCCTCCAAACGAGGGAGCACTTTCTCCTCTGTGACATCATATGCATAAGGTCTATATCTTTGAAAAGATAACACACAAGGCGCCGATCGCGGATGGCGCACTGATATATGTGTAAGATCAACATACATATACAGATCAGTGTGACCGTGTTTGAGGCGTCTGCACGCGTACTAGTTTCCTTTCATGCGCCCTTTTGTTGTTGTGCAAAAAGGACGCCTTCAGTGTGCTATACAGAAAATATGTGCACGTAATACGATGTGCATGCTTGCACGTGTTAGTTGCGTATCATTGGAATGAACAGTCAGTACCAAAAATATTACAAGCATAGATTCCAAATTTAAAATGGCGTGTTGACTCCCCATGAAGCCAAAAATATTGGGGCGGAAGTGCTTATCACTGTTCATCCGTTTTAAAAAAGCATACAGGGAAATGAATGTCTTACAAATTTATTAATACTTGTTATTTCGGAACATTGTAATGTAAGAAGTATCACTCCTCAACACTAAATTCTACTTACAAGAAGTTCTTTCTGGCAGCATTACAAATAAGTACACTTGAACATGAACAAACAATGACTGGTTTAAAGTTCATACACTTATTCGCCTACATTCATTAGTCAGTTCCTATATCTTTAAGTAACGCACTTTTATATGCGCGTTTAATTTCTTACGCCCTCTCAACGGGAAATCAACTAGCGCGTTTGCTTCCCAAGAGCGCAGAAGTGTGCGTCAAGTATTTCGGATAATAGATGATTTGGGAAATTAGATTTTGCTGTACCATTATACTACCACAGATCAAGTCCACGGACATTTGCGCACCGATACGAAGGCTGGGAGCGACTGCTTTTTTGTCTTTCACAATTTACCGTCATACTGTCCAACTTTTTCTGTCCAAGTTAAAACGATTAACTTCAAAAAGAACTATTCTTCTAAAGAAAATCCTCTTTGACCTGTGATTGATGTCTATAGAAAACCAGACAGTAGTTTTGAACTCGAAAATTGTGCCTAATCATACAAAATGTCTGTCTTGCACATGCAGTCTCTGTTGTGGTACTTTCCTTCCCAGCATGCATTGTATGTTGAAGTTTCCCAACTCGTCTATAGACCTTATGCATTGACATCACACTGACGTCATTTTGGGTGCAAACAATGAAGCACACGTGCACGAAAAGCGTGGATTTCGCCGCACGTGTAGTAGACTTACGCGCGTATACGAATGGTTGACAAATCAGCTGTCTACATTTATTGGTGAAACTTGCAACGATACGCGCTTTTCCGCCATCTTCCTCCAAGGGAGGGCGCACTTTCTCCATTGTGACATCATATATGCATAAGGTCTATACACAGAGAAAAATTGTATTCCGCCCGTATAGAACGCGTTGTAAAAAGACACGCACGTTAACCTCTTGTAACAATGAAATTTTCTGTAACGTATGCGTTCTTATTTCCCTACGCGCCGCAGATCGCCGAAAAGAACGGCGCTCATGTCAAATTCACACTTCGATATTTGCGTCTCCACGAGGAGTCACTGAGCGTAACAGTGTAGGTATAGTAGTTTGATATCTATGCTTATAATATCTTTGGTCAGTACTAGTAACAAGCGCGTCTACACTGTGTACTTACCGTTCATTTACGTTGCTATCATCAATGTTAAATCATTGCGTACGTACCGAGACGCTATTGACACGTCCTAGCTATATGTAGCCCAACAGGCAAAGTAACTACAATATCTCATCCTCCTCACGGAGCGATGAGATAGCAAAAGCAGGTAATGTGAGTTGTACAAGAAGGGCATCACAAATTATTGCGCAATCGACCATTTCAAATTAAGTGAATAAATTTCAACATTTTATTTCTCGGCAACTGAGTAAGCTATGAAAATGGGAGTTGAATGATTGGAATTCATTTTCCAACGTCTAAAATATATATTCTTGTAATTTTAGACTTTAGGGCGCACACTGCACCGACCCGACTGCGACACGCCTGCCTTTTAGATAGCCAATGAAGAAGAAGCTGGCTGTGGAATCAGGTGATCGTTGTAGAAAGCTACTATGGCAGCCGGCCCCCATTAACAGGGTATTCAACGTGAGTGAACCGGGTTGCAGTCAAACCATGGCAACCTATGATCTACACGACTAGCTGGCCACTATTGCCTCCAACCCAGCCACAACGGGTAATCGGGGTGAGTTGCGTATGGCTGTAGTAGGGTACGGTGCTGTGTGCAGTGGCGTAGCCATGGGGTGCCAGGGGCACTCCCCCCAAATCATTTTGTAACACATTCTTGCCCCCCCCCCCATAATTTCAAACGGATGTGTTTAAAAGAAGGTTAGGATAGATGAGGTTTAACGTACCAGTTTCCAACCAAAAGAAAAAACGGGAAGAGTTTTCTTTGACAGACGAAAATACGACATCTAAATTAAAAACAAACTTGATAAATTTGACCAGCTTGGCAAATAATCAATTCGGCTAGTTGGCAGGTACAATCTTAACTGAAAACAATAACAAGAAATCACGGCACTCTGGTCTAATTTGTTAAAGCATAGCTTGACCTCATGCATGCAGTATCAACATATACCGTACCATGTAGTCATGTACAATGTAGGCTACATTACATGCTGCTGCACGCTGCACCAGGCTTCAGTACAGTAAGTGCATAGAAACCTTATTTTGGTTGCCCCCTTGAGAAAAGTCTTGCCCCCTAACAAAGAAGTTCTGGCTACGCCACTGGCTGTGTGCCGCACACTCACTACATCACTTTGAGTGGCACACCTCTACTGTCGTGACCTGTGGTGTCTTATATTTGGCGCACACGATTTATGCGACTTGGTTAGCCCGTTTTGACGAGGTACTGCACTATGGTATTTGACAACCTTCTTTCGTGCACAACTCCCTGGTACCTGATTGGCAATCTTGCTTCAACCTTACGACTGTCGCGGACTCCAGTCGGGAAAAACGAACATGTTTCTTCTTCCCGAATGGGCATCGCGACTTAGAAGCGAAGCCCCCCTCCCATGGGAAAAATTTTAACCCACCTGGAAGATCAAAATTTACCATTGCCTTAAGGCATTTTAGGATATCAAGAACCCCTGACAAATCCCCCCTTAGAGCTCTCTCGCACCCTTTCAGTACCTTGTATGGCTAAGGACCTGCCCCAACTTCCAACACTAATACTTTACGTTACTTTTTCATACCTTACAGTGCTAACGATAGCCATGCGCCCGATATTGTCAACGAAACCACAACAGAAGCTAAACATAGTAAACCTTAACAGTAGTATAAATTACACCTTCACCCTGCTATTGTGTTTTGAGATAAACAATGACACTACCGTACTAACAGCAAAGGTCCCAAAATGCTTTTATTCACAGCCGATTTGCAAGAGATGCTCTTATGCTTGCGAGCATGATGAAAGCAAATATCTAGTCTAATACGTTCTCGTGTTTTTAACAGGTTTCTTATAGCAAAGTTGGACGTGAGTCACTTCATATCATCATAAAAATTTAAGTTATTTTCTGGGCACCCTACAGATTTTTCTTAGACATTATGTGCATGTGTTACATACATTATGTGATACACACCGTCCAAAGCTGCCCTTTTCCAAATAGTAATTACACGGGATTGTGGGACAGAATTTTGGTGTGCGCCGTTTTTGTCCACAATAAAATACCATTGACAAAAACGACGCACACCAAAACTGTATCCCACAAACCTTTGTAAGCGTTATTTGGAAAAGGGTCTATTGTTTTTATCAGTACACTGCAACCCAATAAAATTGTCACTTGACAATATAAGATTAACCTGATAGCTTTGGTGGTGCGTTCGCTACGCGTCGACGCATGGTCGACTCGAAGTTCGGTAGGATATGTTTTGTGGGTTTTGAAAACCTCCAGAACAGGGGTTGGGCTGGGAGTAAGACATCATGAAGGACAGTATACATTTTCATATTTGCTTTGAACTTCAATGGGCATTAAGGCCAAACAAAAGATTTTGTGTGATCAGATATACACTTCGTTGTATTTTGTTAGGAAGGCATGAACGCCAAGTAAGGTTACCTTGAAAGGTGTGCCATTTTATAGGGCACCAAGGCCATTGCAAAAAATAGGAAGGCCATGACCTCCGTGGACTTCGATTATATCTAGTCCCACAGGGGTGGAGCCATGGGCAAGCCTCCCCCTCTCCCATCCGGGAAAAGGCTACCCCTTCCCGTGGGGTTTTCCTTTTTTCATTTCGTCAGGTAAAAAACGCGGAGTCTTATTAGGTACGATCATGGAGCTGGTACAATAAAGTGCGATACTCCCCGACAGCGACTAGTTGCCGCTACAGTTTATCTGATTTTCTCTGTAAATTCTTCATGACAAAACCAAACATTTTTGGCCACTTCGCTGGCTTTAGGCTTTCCCTGTTTTCCTTTAATAGTTTCTATCCCTAAAGATGAGTACATGACCGTCCCCCTTACGACCACGGTACATAACTTATAAATGACCTACAAAGTGTTCTACTTAGTTCGGAAATTTCATCAATTGCATAGGCCTGGTTTCTCTGTTGTTGTCTTACAGTAAACGTTTCGGGAAATTTCTCCAAAAAAAGTTGCAGCTTAGGATTGATCACTCACTTCATATCGTCCCGGCAGGGTCTTGATCATCTGCCTCGATGGATCAACTATTTTGTTTTTGCTGCAATGAATGCAAAATTTTCTGCGTGTATTTTGCGCGCTTTCGAGAGGGGGTTGATGTCTTACAGTGTTGGGGGGAACACGAAACCAAAGGCAGAAATACCAAATGGCGCTGTGAAGGCCTTCCTCGCGGGAGCGGGGAAGCGCTCCCTTTAAGAGGCGTGGGCGTCGCAGGGGCAACCCCTAGTAGAGGGCCCCACTGTGGGGTACAGGGGAAACGCCACGATGGGGAGTCTAGGGAGCGAAACTCCTGGGAAGCTCTTAGGTATTAAAACAATTAATGCCATTAGAATGAAGCATTTGGCCAGCCCAAAAATTAACGGATGTGCACTAAACAGATCACAAAACTCACAGATTTTGACTATTTTAATAATATCCTTACTCAGAAGAACGGATTATTTTTACGATGAAGTAGTTTGGCTTGTAGGTGGTTACAATGACAATGGTAGAGTTTGTACAAAGCTATGAAACTCGTAAGATGCTGTACAAGTGGCGTCGCCAAGGGGGCAGAAGAAACGTGTGCTCGAGCGTTGGCTGTGCCCCCGTGTTCCCCCCAATGAGATTTTGGGTATGAAAAAAATTATGCACAACACACCGTTCAAGCATATATCGATATGAACACGAGGACCCACTGTCACTTTACCAGTCAACTATGCGACTTAACTTACCCAAGATGTTCTCAAACTACAATTTTGCTGCATGCTTCCCGCACATTTGTTTTTAAAACTGTGTGAAGGACTTCCTTGTAATCCACAGTTATTGTTCAACAATTATTTTCAAAAGCTATGGGACTTCTGCGGCCGTGAGTCCTCTCCCTTCATTACAATTTCCACATTGATTATCTTTTAGTCAGATGTTATGTTTGATAAGCGTGAAAATTGCGATTTACGTTGCCTTTTCCAACGGGTATGCAATAAATATGAGGATAATTTAGGAGCTTCATTCTCTGCTTTATGTCCGTTTATATTAAACACAACACCGGTTTCCTCAAACTTGCAATGGGGAACTTTGCTCTCTTGATTCCTAGCAGTGGCGGAGCCAAGCACCACACCAGGGAACATTAAGAGGTTATACCTCTGGTATAACAACTTGCACGAAATATATACTTAATACGAAATTTTTCTGCTCGCTCCGGGCGAGCACCAGGGGTATGTGGTCTCAGCCGACGCTAGCCACCCTTCTTTGATTTATTGGTGAAGAAAATGCAGGAAATATATCTGTCAAAATTATGATTTTAAGGCACTCAAAATTCATTGGACCATATTCAAGGGTTTCTGTTTTCAAATTTTCCCTGCTGGCCCCGGATCCGCAGCCGTATATGCACCTTCGATGCTCTAATGTGAAGGCTTTCCTTCAGTGGCATACCTGAAAGGTAGTTGTCTCAACTTTAATTCCTATTCTGCAGCATGACTGGATTTATATTCAAAGCTCAATACAAACCTTAACATGATCCGTCGTCCCCACTCACCCCTCCCCCCCCCATCATTAAATCGTTAGTGCGAAAAGTCTAAGAAAAATGGTCAAATAGTGATTTCTATTTTTGTGGCCTGTTTAGTTCACATCCAATGCCATTTTGGAGAAAGTCAAATGCTTCATTGTAGTGGTCACAATAAATAACCTAGAGGCTCCGGGGCTTTTCCCCCTGGACCCCCAATGAGGTGTTTTCCCTGAACCCCACCAAGGACCATACAGTGGGTCCCTGGGGCCCAACGCCCTCAGGGGAGCACTGAAAGTCACCACGACGCCTTCTGAGGAGCTCAGTACTTCATTTTGGTGTGCCCCTCAGAATGCTTAGCCCCCCCCCGTGCCCCTCGTCCACTTCGAAAAGTCTGGCGTGGCCACTGGTAATCACAAAACAGTACTGTAAAACGGGTGCTTGCAAAACGCACCGATTAAAACAGCGTTAAGTCATTTTATTGTAGCCTTTTGAGTTTCTTTATTGTTTGAAATGCAATATACATCCATTACAAAAAAATTCTCCTACTTTCCCCAGTCGCCTATTCTCTCTTTTAAAGTTTCATTTTTGTCGATGTTCTGGGACAAATGACCCTCAACTTCTTATTTCTGTGAAAAATTAGATGGTTTCGATACTTTCCAGAATCAAAGAAACGTTATTAATCGTAGTTCTTACAAAGACATGACCATCCCTGTAAAGGTTTGACTGACGTCCGTTGCGTCGCCATTTGCAAATCTGTTCGACATTGGATCGTCGTCGACGGCCATTAGACGTCGTTTGGACTAAAACTCGACTGTTCAATGTCCCTTCAACGTCATTTCGACGTCAGCAAAATGACTACAATATTTTCAGACCTCCATCTGACCTCGTATTTAAGTCAAAATTGGGTTGTTCCTCACAGCTCGATTTCTGACCTATCTCCAGTCAGTTCCGACCCCAGTCCGACTTCTTGGACCCAAAACCGACGTTGATCCGACGGCAAAATGTTTACAGGGATGGGAGTCCTCAGTAAAAATACCAGAGGAGCAATTTTCATTCGAGGCTGCATCGTAAAGTGTGGCCAGCAAAGTCTTTAATCGCGACGGCCGAAGGCTAAGGACGGAGTGTCCTCCCGAGAATTTGTCTTAAATTTGATTGCTTTGGGGGCCATTCTGGACCATTTCTAGAGAAAATCCTAATGAAATATTTGTAAATGATGATTTCAAATTTAATGAAGATGGTGGTAGTTGGTGAGTGGGAAAAGTGGCAGTGGAAGGGGTTATGGAAATGGTAATTTGCTCAAGCTATCCTACAGTTAGGAAGTAAAAACGAGGCAATTCCACAAATGTTTTCCTAGGACAGCACTGAGTTACTAATGAGACACCTACTAATACTGAGCTCACGAGAAGCACGCCGAAAACTTTATTGAGAAT
The DNA here is from genome assembly GCA_029531755.1 of Holothuria leucospilota. Lineage (NCBI taxonomy): Eukaryota > Metazoa > Echinodermata > Holothuroidea > Aspidochirotida > Holothuriidae > Holothuria > Holothuria leucospilota. Next base: position 41,699,790 of record CM055977.1, read on the forward strand.
TGTCATTCCCTACGCACGTGCAGGTTTCTGAATTGTGTATGCAAGGACCTTGTTGCGTGTAATTAAGTACGTTTAGTACTATCAGTGACCCTTATCTCAGGGCTTCAGGTCGCAGAAAAGTTGCGGGGAGCCGACGCACATGCTTTGAAATATAATTAAGGTACCCAACAAAATTTTTCACAATTGTCCAGTGGTAAGTTCATTTTGGGTGCGCGAGAAGCGCGCCGAGAAAAAGCTTTCATACTTGATATTAATGTTTTCCTCCATTTTACCTTGTAATATTAACCATAATATTAAAAATCCCTTCATAATTTCTGCGGTCTTGCTTCCTTTACTCATGTTTTGTTACTTTTTTAAGGTCTTGAAGAAGTGGGAGGGGAAAGGTGCCCATTTTCCCCGTAACCTTCGCGCTCAATGCCATTCTGCAAGTCAGACTTTCTGAAATGAGAGAACCGTGACAACCGTAAATCAGCGAGACCTAGTTGATTCAAGGAATTATTAGGAATCCCTGGTCAATTCAAGTATGAGTAATGTATTATACGGATAGGCTATGTCATGAAATTACGAAGTGGGTTAATTAATTACGAAGTGGATTAATAAAAACAAACTGGCACTTACTTAATGTTACCAAACCAAATGTATGTTATTGACAAGTAGTCAGAGACAAAGATTTCTAGACAGAGGAGGAGGTGATTTACATATTGAAATTAATAATACGAGAATAGAATGTGTAGGTAATGTTAAATGTTTAGGTGTCATGATAGACAAAGACTTACTTTTTCAACACGTCTCTTCTGTGTCTAGCAATTGTTTGAAGAAAATTGGTTTGCTTAAAAAATTCAGTGGCTAATTGTTAGATTTACACGCCATTTATTCATGCTATATAATGCGTTTATACTTCCACACCTAAATTTTTGTAGTACTGTGTGGGCTTTAACATCAATGAGATACAGTAAATTTTTCATGTCAAAATTGCAAATTGACGATTCCCGCTGAGGATTAAATTAGCGTCCGAATGGGCACAACATCCTACTTAACATACGTCCAGATATACCATCGAAGAACATTTTTTTTTCTGTCTAAATAAAGGAGTATTATGATGTACAAAATCTTAAATGACATTTCCCTACCTTATCTAAAACGTAACTTTAGACAAAACTCCAAAATGTACATTCTTATTGCACACGCCGGGCTAAGTACGACCTCTTATTGCCTCGATGTCGCACGTCACTTTATGCAAAATCTTTTACGGTAAGAGGAACTACATCGTAGAACAGCATTAATGACATAATAAGAGACAGTAAATAAGTTGAAACTTTCAAAAGACGACTAAGACAAGAAAATTTATCTAAATACATTTTATCTTATTTACCTCTTGTGCATTCTGTATTATCTTTTTGTACCATTTTATCTGTTTCTCTTATTTTTATACTTGTGTGCTGTGTCATGTTCTTAGCTGTATTCTGATTTTTAACTCTTATGCTTTTATTGTCAAAGTTTAACCATTTCTTTCCTTTATTTTAATTAAAATGTATGCTTTTAAGTGTTTGCTGTTAAGGTCTCCGTTTTATATGTTTATTACTTTTTTGATATTTTATGCTTATAACACCCTATGTTTTTGGTTCACCTATTGGTAACCGATTCTCATGGATTTTTATTATGCAGCGCGCCCGGTTCATTTCTTGGCTGAGTCTTCTGTCTCTCAAATGCTTGCGCTGCGCGTACATTTTAAGTAATTTTTGGTTATTAACGTTCAGTTTAATATTTAAGTTCACGCTTGCTTCGCTTGCGCGCGCTAACGTATACCGCGAGATGCAGCGTTTACGATGTTCTTGCCTTTTGCCGAGTGTAGTGGCGTCGCATTTCATGACAAATCGTTAAATTTCAAATTTCGTATACTCCCTTTAAATTTAACGATCTCTAGCGAGACGTTGTCCCGGCAAGAAGCGTGGCCGCCGCCACAAGTCACTGTAGGCTACAGTTTTTCTATGCCCGCAAAGTGGGGACTCAGAAAGTCACAGAAGAAGTGACAAATTGGTACTCACAATATGTTTAATTCCGTTCTATTAACACTGACTGATTAAATTAATAATTATCTTACTTAATATTAAGATAAGTTCGGATGACAAATTCTGTATAGCAGCTAACATTAATCTACAATGAACTCAAGGTATATAAACCCAATTCAAGAGAATATACTCATATTTTGTTACTATATATGTGATGTGTGGTCTGTATTGCTCCCTTGATGTACTGAATGCTAAATTCGTTGATATTTTCCGGAAAATTAGGGATCAACCAGGCCAGCTTCGATAGTTTTTTCCTTAAGGAAGGATTAGCTATATCGTTTATGTTACGCATTAAGGATGCGTAGCCTATGTTTCTTTTTTCACTTATAGTTGAAGTCATTTAAAATGTTTAATGCTTATAAACTTTTGAGTGCGCAGTAAAGATTAAAGTGCTCACAAGTCATATACTGTGTAACATATATGGCGTTTTCATATATTATAGCGATATTAATTGACGCATATTTACTCTTCATTTCGTATATAGCTAATTTGTTCTCAGGAACTTAACATCGAATCCGTTTGTGACTTGTGAGTTTTGTGGTTGTCGGGGGGAGCGCGGTATGTTTCACGTAAGAACATATATCGTTCGTGACATTACATTTATATTAATTCTCATTTTATACATATTTATATCTTTTATATATATACTAAGGGTCTAGTGGTGCTTGCTATTGTATAGTGTTTCCGTACGTTATTTTATTCGCATAGGAGGCAGCTATTACATCAATGGACAATCTGTATACAGTTCTTTAAAATTACATTACTCATCATTATATCGTTTACAGCTTGGCATAATTGTTAAACAAATTTCCTAACCTAGTGTGGACAATTTTCAAGTCTTGATTTATACGGGCTAACAAAATGGTCCGGTCGCAACTTATCGAAATGAATTGAATTCAGAATTGCCAATGACCGTTTTCGTTTTGTTCTTTATCTACGCTGATTGTTTGGTATTAACTTAACAAGACTTGAAGTTAGTTATAGATGTTTGGCATAATATTTTGCAGTAATGATGTTGAAGATGGTTTTTTCGTTGTTTTTTTGTGTTCTACAGTCACCAGTGATATACGAATCGAGATATTCTGTCATCATATATACGAAGCAGATTCTACGAATCATATATACGAATCAGATTATACGAACAAATACGAATACAGTTAACGATACAGATGTATCGCGAATACCAGATATCCAATATACAGTATACAGATTTTGTCAGATTGCAGAATTCAGTATTTGCCAGATGATTGTTACAGATTACGATGATTTCCGACACTGATATCAGAATAAAACCAGCGTAGTAACTAAACTATCATTTTCTCATATCTGCGTGGATGAATATACCCAACCTAAAGTATTCAATGATAAATTGGACTTTCCTGTATGGAATTGTCCCTACACCTATGTTTTAATTTGTCCCTTATGCTGTCGCCGTGTTTTTAAATCCCAGTGGACACCAGGAAGAAGCATTTTGTGATGTTGCTTGGCTAACCTGGTAACATATCGAATTCAATAAAAATAAATAAATGAAATGGTAAAGCAATAAAGCTTTTTTATAATCTCTTCCTCATTGTCCTTCTCACCCCATAACGTGAATGTTATAGGCTGACCTGGCTTGTTCGAATTTCGGGTTCCCGATTTGAGAGCTCGATTTACCTCGGGTATATCCTGGCACCATACCTGCTAAGGACAATAAGTACGTATAAGGCCTTCGAACGTCTTAATCCGGCCCCTGGGAGGCATATTGGAATTCAACAGTTTTCTTGTATGAATTAAATGCTTGTCAAAACTTTTTGAGTAGTGCCTATGGCGAAGTCACCAAATTTATAATTAAAGAGTAAAGTAATTAGTTTTGTTAACCTGGCGCAAAGTGACAATGTCCGACATTTTCACTAAGTACACACTAAGTACGTATACCATCCCTCCACAAACAACAGGCATATTTCTGGACGGAAGGTGTGGCTTCACTGGTGAGAAAAACAGGTTGGCGTGGAGTTTTGAAGAAGCTATTTGGTATGACAAGAATGGCGTAATCCTGTGGGCGCAAGGGTTATGAACTTTCCAGTATGGGTGGCTGGCGGGTGTGCATTTTTTCCAGAAATATTAAAATGTATGTTACCCGGAAAACTTAGCAAATATCATGTCCATCCCCTCGGTTCTTACCCTTCGTGCCTCCCAGTTCGGTGCCTTTCTCCTCTCACCAATATCTCCTCATCATCCTTTCTTCGTCGCGAAAGGGAGCACAGATCTTCTTCAGTGTCTTTACTGACAACGGCCCCGTATCAGTTTTCCACCTGGACAGCTCACCCTGGCCGCCGCATGTTTTAAGCGCCCCATGGCAGCCCAGAAACTCTTATTAAAATATGCACTTGCCTTCAGTGCGGATTCCAGGATTTGGCAAAGGGGGGCCCAAGGTCAACAGCTCGCTTCTGCTATAAAAGTCCGATCTGGGGTGGGGTCTAAGGAGTGGGGTGTCCTCGTGGGGCAGTGCCAGGGTATTTTGATAGGGGGCAAAGCATGTGATGAGGGTGTGCTCAACGTGCTGTGCTGGGGGAGGGGTTACAGGGAGGGGGTCTGATCGCCCCTCCCCTTTGAGCTATTTTTGTTAATTTAAGGGCTCGTCAGATGCAAACTGGGTGATGTCTTGGTGTGTTTTTTTTGTGTGTACTGAGTCTTATGTAGTGGCTGGAAAGGCGTTCGTAATTCATTGAATTTTAAATTTGTCGTCTGAGGTGAAAGATGCTTTTCTGGGGATGGGCCTAGTGAGAAATTTTTGTTAATTAAGGCTCTTCAGATCAAATGGTGATGTCTGGTGGTGTATTTATTTGAAATGATCTTATCATGCTGGAAGCGTTCTCATATATTCAGTGAATTTTCAGTTTTGATTGGGTGAAAGATGCGTTTCGGGGGACTGGGCCTTTATTGAGAAATTTTTGTTAATTTAAGATTGTTTAGGATGCCAAATGGTGATGCCTTGAGGAGATGTTTGAACTTGTGATCATATAGTCGCTGGAAAAGTGTTCATAATTTTAGTGAATTTCTAAATTTTACCCTAAATTCCCAGTACCTTTCATTAAGTAGAGGTAAAATTGGTGCAAGGGGCCCTTTTTTAAATTAAAAAGATCACTACAGGGTAATATTGCTAGCTAGTTGATAGTTAACAAAAGCCTGATGTTGTTCGAAAATTTCTCTCTAAACATATTAAAGAATTCTGAAATTCCCCTTGAAAGTAGTAAGCAGGACGTTGCTCCCAATGCTGTGGGGGCCTGGCCGGTAATAGACTGAAGTTAGCAATCCATTATGCAGCGCCTCATGGATAACTCCTTGCAGACATGCCCAGAGAAAAGGTTACTGATGCCCATATAAGCCAAAATGTTACCAGTTTAAAAAGTCAGTAGCAGAGTTAACATAACACTGCTTATTTTCTGAGGTAGAGAATAATGAACAAGTTTGAGTTTCCACTCTGACACATCTCAATAGGCCTATTTCATTGAAAATAGGGCCTTGTCCGTTGTTTTTATGAAAATTGACGAAACGTGTCAAAACAATTTTTGCGAAGGGGGGCCCGGGCCCCCTGGGCCCCCCCTAAATCCGCCCCTGGCCTTATTATATTTCAACACAAAGGCCTATTTCCCCTTCCAGTACGAATGTTTCGTCCCCTTCCTCTGAAAGGTATCTCGCCCCCACCCTTCCCCACCTTCAGTACCTTGTCTGGGTCAGGATAATCCTTCCCCACCCGGCCTTCATTACCTTGTCTGGATATGGTCCTGCGGCTTCCCCTCAGATAACTTACCCCACCAGCAAATTTGAAATTGTCCCGGGGAATGTCCGGGTCGAAAATGGTCCAAGGGAAGTTGTCCGCGGAAATTGTAAGGGAGGAATGTCCGACTTCAGTTAGTTTCATTCCCAAATGTCAAATGCGGCGAATAATTTGAATTGCGCAATATCAACTTTACGTAGTCTGAACGTATGCAGTCCATTGTGTTAATACAGTTGCACACACGCACTCGATAATCTACCTACACAACCGTAAGATAAACAAGAGAAAGTTACGGTACGCAAGCACGACTCTGAAGGTAAGTTTGGTAACTTCATTGGTATCCTTTCATTGCAATTAAAATAATTATGCGGAATGGGAACGTAAAGCAATAGACCATTAAAATCTTAATGGAAATGTCAACACAATTACATTCTTGATCATACTGCGTTTAAATAGACCTAGGTATTGCTGCATAGACGTAGGTAGCAGTTCCACGATGTAGTGTTTTAGTACGCTAGGCTGTAGGCCTACTACTAATACTGTAGCCCTTGAACGGGGCTGTGTTGCCGTTTCGACCGTCAATGCTACGGAAACACAGGTACAATTATAGAATACCCCGCACATCGATAGTACCACCTCGTAGCCGGCTACAAGGTCACACAATTTGACCTTGGTATGTACGCACATGAAACCATGACACTAGCTTGGCCACGCCAAAGTAGGTTGTCCAGTAACATTTTAAGTTCTGTACTGTGTACAATTGTGTGGGGTAGCTGGCAATTGTACTCGACCAAAAGAGATTTGGGAAAGACACCTCAGTACTGGCTGCTTTGCAATAATGTACACTAACTTATTTCCTAACTAAGGGTTACTTGTACAAGATTCCTACTACAGTATGAGTACCATGTCATGATCACAGGCAGTTCTAACCACGGACTTCAATACATGGACAGAGGATTGCGCAATCAATACTGTCGCCACCGTTCGAACAAATTTAGGCTGACCAAGATGGCCGCCGGGCTACTACCATTTGCCCAATTTGACGATGAATCTGCAACATTTCAGACAAAATATCAGTATGAATGGAAGAACAATATCACAGTCCTTCATTCTATTTGATGAATTTGACCTGAGCTTGCATTCTTTCGAAAATGTTACAAGTTTTTCACGCAATTTGTCGATACGAGCCACTTGAGCAAGTCCAAACTTTTACACACAAGACTATAGCAGGCAGCCATATTGGTAAGCCTATTCGTGTACGTACACGGTGGAGACAATTTACGCATAGGACGTTAGTGCAATATGCTCTGTCCATGTATATAAGAAGTCCGTGGTTCTAACGTTATATAGTGCATACATATATATAAATAGACAAGGTAGCACACTTCTTCCACACCACCGCGTTCAGTAGCCAGATTTGGCTAATATGCACTAATACGGCCAAAGCGCCAAATACTATGGTGAAACTGGCAAAGCGTTTACTAACTTCGCTATGTATTCGTGCATATGGCCAAATAGGCCAAATCAGGCTACTGAACATGGTGGTGTGGAAGAAGTGCGCTACCTTGTCTATTTATATATATATATGTATGTACTATATAACGTTGGAACTGCCTGTGGTCATGATTACCAGACTACCAGCTCCTGATTTTCAAATTTTCAGAATATGGGTCCAAGTTCAAAGCCATGAGTACAAGTACAAGGTCATGGTCTCAAATACAAGAAGAAAATTCTAGTACTGTATGTATATACTCTCCACATAACAGTATATGGGTCCAAAATCGTAAACAATGAATATGGTGTGCACCTCTGCCAACAACTTTTAAAGAGAAATTTTGTAAATTCTCCTGAGTGTATACCACCTTTGGCTTCATCACTGATCCAGTGTACATGCTTATGACATTTTGAAGGCAATAAGCTTAAGGAGAATGTTACTCCCAAATCATTAAATTAGGAGATGGAAGTTTTTGAAATGTGAAATGCTTTGAAATTTATCCATCAAAGTATTTTTTTGCAAAGTAGTGTACCTACATACTTGACGTTACCCATTCTTTCGAGATCCAGCTTCAGTTAAGCCAGGTATGGCTTCCATACCAAAGAAGACACATCCTACCCATCAACTGGACAATGAACTCCGTGTTGAGCTTGCAAATCTGGTGGAATCACTTACAACATCAGGAGCCACAACTCTTGATACAGAAAAGATGAAACAGTTGAAGAAAATATGCAAGTTAGTAGATGAATGCAAGTTTATAGTGGCATGTCACTACTAGATATTATGCAACTTGGTAACATGCTGATGCTTTTTCCTGTTAATGGCATGTACAGTGGGACTGTTAGCAATGGGTCTACTGTAGTTAGACAAACTCTACAGTCCCAACGTTATAGTACATCTTCCCCCACCCTCAGTGCTTCCAGTGGCCACCACTTTTATCCACTCACCTACAGGTTTCGTTTTTTAGTTATATTGACATAAAATTGCATAGCTCAAAATAACATTGAAATTCAGTGCACAAATTGTAAATTTTTTGTTACAGATTAGAAAGTGGTACAAAGAGTCCTGGATTGCAAGCCCCTTGAACCCCATCCACAGAGATGCACAATGAGCTGCTTTTGGGTTAGAATCTGCTTGCATGGGCATGTTATAGAATAATTGGGTTGCCACATGTTTGAAACCTCTTTACCTAGATCCATTTAAGTGATAGAAACTGTAAGAGAAACTTAGCTTTGCATTTTCTCTACCAGAAAATGTATAGACCTCAAGAATTATTCCTCAGGCTGTCATTTGATTACAGGCACTGTCGTACGGTACAACTTGCTCATTTGTTTCAACATCATACAGTAAAGGACCAAGGTGCACACTTCTTGTCAACAAGATGGGGAGGGGATGGAGGGGGGGGGGTGGGGAGAGATTAATTTTTACTTCATTTGAGATGTTTGGTACAAGGGAATACTATCACAAGCTAAGCTATCTCATTAGAAATCATCTAACTCAGTGTCAATTTCTGTTTCTTCTCAAGGAAATCTGATGGATATGTTGAATATGCCTACCAGCAGCTTATGAGTCAGCTCGAAGAGGAACATTCAGAGATCAGGCTGTCTGCCTTCCAAGTCATGAATGAGCTCTTCCAACGTTCTCACCACTTTAGGGAGTTACTTGTGGCTGATATGCAGCAGTTTCTCCTGTTAACTGTTGAAACAGATGTGGATTATCCCCTGCCTCCTCCTAAAGCTGCAGCCAGATTACTGAAGGAACAATCCTTGAGTGCCATTGCTGCTTGGAATGACAAATTTGGCAAAGCATACAAGAAGCTTGCTGTTGGTTACAACTTTTTGAGACATTGTAAACAGGTACTGTAAGAATATTTGTATAGACAGGTATTTTGTAAATCTATAAAACTACAGTAGCAGATTTGTAGATAGATGCATATGTGTGTAATTCTATGTCAGGCATCCTAAGACTTTTCTCCTGACTGAACTATGGACTTTTGAGGTCTATATATATATTATTGAAATCATGGCATGTAAAATGTAAATGTAGATTATAAGTAGGACTATTGTTGGCACAGAGACAGTAAATTGAAACACATTTTCATAATAAAAATGACAAAGGACTTGAGGGGGGAGGGCGATTGCATCTTTGATCTTCTACTGTTGGTTAAGGAAGACTGGTTTCACCCACTGAGGAAAAAAGCACAAGCAAGAAAATTTATAAGTTACAGCATCTTATTTTGCTGTTAAGCAAGTTGGTTGAAATATTATACCACAGAATTGCAATAATGTTAACCAGATATGTAAAACCGTAGGGTTTCCATGGTTTTCTGGTAGTCAAATAAGTAAACTGCAAACAGCTGTGATTTGTTTGAATTCGAATTACAGTATTACATCCTGGTAGCAACCTTCAAAAAAAACCACCAAAGAGAGATGCATTTTTCTCTCATTGACTGCTTACTGCAGATAGGGTAGTTGCTGCCATTCCTGCCAACCTTAGTCCCTTTGCCACATCAACAGTTACCATGTTGTGCCTGGAAGTACATGCTTGAATTAAACTTGTTGTATTTTATCTTTCATTTTATCTTTTATTTAGGTGGTTGGACCACTAAATATTGTAGTTTTAGGACCTTTTACAGTTGTTGGGGACTTTCAAAGATCATGGGTCTATTTGACAATATTGATAACTTTCCAGAAAACATAAATCATGCTGTATTTATCTTTCAGGTGAATTTTAATAGCATCACAGCTCGGCTTAATGCTGAACAAGAACGTGAGCAAAGGAGAGAAGAACAAGAACAGAGAATGAAACGGGAGAGGTTTTCCACAGCTGTCCAAGAAATGACAGGTCTGTGTACTATTGCTGATATTCTGCTTACTTAAAAGTGATAAAAATAATAACCAATGTTGGTGGCTAATTTGCATATATGGTTATGTTCAACTTGAAGATTCATGAGATAAAGCTGTAATGAAAATAAATTATGTAAAAGTGAGTACACATTTGATTAATTTTTTTTCTCAAATTTTAAAGATTGTTGAGTGTAGTGAAGTGAAAACTTTGTGTTAGTAGTGAAATTTAGTGACATGTTGTAAGGAAAGTGTCATGACTTTCCTCTGTTGCAGAGATAGAAATGTGGAAGCAGTAGAGTTAGTTTGGCATTACAAACTGTCTCTGTGAAAATGTTTTGATCCTTGGCTGTTAGGGAATTTTCAAAGAAAAGTAGTTCAGTACTCAGAAATTAAGAATATTTCCATTTTCCATCATCAGCCTTACTTTTGCTTCTGTTAAGAAGGTTTTGAATACAGCTCAGGAAATTGGGGAATTAACCTTCTTTACATCTGGAAAGCAATCACCCTTTCCACCGCTCTTCCCTGTTATTGTGGAAACAGTGGAATGACTTAGAACTGAAGCAATATGCAGATCTAGATGTTCACATTGTCCATGCATGCTCTTCTCTTTTCAGAAGTTTTACCGGAAATTGAGAAATGCCTGAGGGAAACAGAATCCTGTTATGATATACTTTTCCCAAAAAACTCTTTCTTCACAATGGAAGCTGAAGCTGATTTATTCAACAAAGAAGAAGAAAATTCAAATTTAGTCGGGAAAGTGGAAATAGATAAAGATAAAACTAGAACATCTGATGAAACAAGTGAACAAATATTGCAAAAGGATGGTGCAAAAATGGGATCTGAGACAACCATAGAGAAGGAAAATGATACATGTATTCAATCTGAAATTCAAAATTCCCCATTAGAATCAGGAGTTGCTGAAAGAACTTTAAACTCTGAAGAAGTTTGTGAAAATGAGGAACCAAACTCTCTGTGCAATGTTAAAGATGATAAAGAAGTTAATGCTGAAAAGCTTGAAAATGGAAATAAATCTTTGAAAGCAGAGGTGGAAGAGGAAGAAGGAGAAGAAGAAAGTGATGAAGATGAGGATGACAACATGGAGGATGGAGAGGGCTTAGACAGGAAGGGGATGCAGTCACATGGTGTCCGTTCTTTGGTCCAGAGCATCAGCATTGATGTTGAAATACCAACAGGTTAAATTTTGCTTTTCATTGTAATCCTTTGTAGAAAGAATTTAAATGAATCCAAATTTGAACTTTTGTAACTTAGAGTGAGGTTCATCTGCCAGAAGGGAGCCTGTCTAGTTATATATTATGGATATTAATAAAAGGCAAGGGGGTAGGGGAAGGAGACAGTTTTAGGAGAGGAACTAACTTTCGTTGCAAGAAGTAATAGCATCTTACAGCCAAGTGTGGGATATTTGGCCATTAGGGGAACCATTTTGACTTGCATTGAGTGAAACTTTGAAACAGGTAGAAGGAATTTCAGATTTTTTTTGTTGATCATAATGCTTCTGCTGATGCAACTTTGAGGAATCAGTTCCATGCAGTGCGGTAATGGACATGTGTCTGTATATGGATAAGGTACAGATTAAACATTTACTACAAAATTTTGTCAGTTTTAAGTGGATGGGGCTAAACCAGGGCAGCCAGATGAAATTTGTACTTTTTGGCCAAATTGTCTTCCCAAACTTGGCCAAATTCCAGATGTGCTACACTATACCTACTACCTCATTACAGCCCGAGGCTAAACTTGATAGCTCCATAACAAATGTTTAACCATGTTTCATGTGTACTCCATTTTATACTTGCTCTCAAAGTCTGTTTGTACTTTTAAAGTAAACAGTTTTGTCATTTTATAGTATATGCTGGAAAAAGGATGACATAGGAGAAATTGATATTAAAATTTATGTTACAGAGAACTTTTTCAACATTGAGTGGATCATTTGAGTAGATTTCTTACACTGACACTGTATTCATGTGAAACTAATGAGGAAAACAGATTCTTTAGTAACAGTACATGCCATCAACACTTAAAAACATTTTAGGTTGAAAAGAATGACAGAGGATGGCATGATGTCACCATGATGTCACCATGATGTCATCCAAGGTCAGATGATGAAGGAGGACTGCAGTGTTGACTGGAAGAGCTAAGAATGTTAAAGTGCAGTATGCTTATGATCAGTATCCTACCCATCAGACATTAACCATGTATTGTCTGTCATATTGGTGGAAAAATGAGGACATTTATATTCATGACTACTGCCCTCTATTTCTGGTTTGACTCATCTTAAGTGAGATAATGTAAAGCTTTTGTAAAGGTTAAGATTCACTAGCAGAAGAAATTGTACTGTATTTTGTCTTCTTTAAAATTTAATGATAAAAACCGTTTCACATCACCAAGTTAATGTATCATTCAAATTATCCTAGCTGTAAATATCATTTCTTTATTTAGTACCATTGAAAAAAAGTTCTTGTTTAGCATCCAGTCGTTTCAGTTTTTTTTATTCTGGGAACGAGCTTTGTGTGGAACTATGGAGTATGGACAATATGTGTAAAAGTGAAAGTGGCAACAGGCTCAGGTCTTCCTTATGTTTCTGATAATGTTTTAGCATTACGCATCAACTGTTGTCAAAATAGTGCCCAGAATTTAGTTTCAAATGAAGAAATGTCAAAAGTTTGTGGTAGTTAGTATATGCATAATTTGTGGGCAACTCAAAAAAAATTTTACTTAAAGTTTTGCAAGAGTCATAAAAGGAGTTTGACAAGGGGTGCTAAAAAAGGAGTTTGTTAATATGGCCAAATCAGTGTTGTGAAGCAGTTCCCTTACCATGAAGATTTTCTTTATATTGAGAAGTTGCTTCTTCATCAGATGTGTGTAGTAGTCACAGAATGAATTTTCAAAATACAGGAAACATTTTCTCTTTGTCTAGAGGGCGTTATGTTGCAAGAAGATGAAAACAACACAGACTTGCTCAGTGCCCTGGATGATGCTAAGAGATTGTTACAGGTGAAATACTTGCCACAGCTCAGCTCCTGGATCCAGGTACCTATAAATGACTTTTTTCTAGGGGTGTTCAATATTTCTTGAAGTTTGAACCAAGCTGTAATTTACATTTGCCAGTCTACCAAGATCATACAGGGATCTGTAGTTCTAATGTCCTGTAATCCCAGATACATATTTAACATATTTAAGATCTGCTCAAAACACATCTTTATTAACTGAGAACAGTCCATGATTGTCCCTCCTGTTTCTGTCGACTGGTAAGACGTACAGTACAGTACCTTATTCTAATATGCCCCCACTGGCAGTTTTCATATTACATGTGGAGGGTTCAGTTGTATAATTGGTCAAGTGTAGGCACTGGCAACTAGAAAGTTTTGGTGTGGGATAAAGTCTGTGTATTCAGAATATTTTGTACACATTTTAATAATGTGAAAAGTGCTGTAACAATGTAATTTTATTTATGTTCAAGTAATGTTTCATTTTCATACATGATTCTTTATCACAGCAGTTTATATTCCTTGTGTGGTGGATTACAAAATTGCTTTTAGGCTTGACTCTCTGTGCCCAAATTATGTTGTGGATGTACTCATGATCAGGGTCCACACAGGAAAGAAAAAGGAAGAGTCAAACTTGGAGAAGAGTTAGTTATTAGATGAGGTTTAACGTCCCAGTTTCCAACCAATTGGTTCCAGTCGAGACAACCACGGCCTTTTTTCCAGTTGTGGCTCTGCGGCTCACTGGAGAAGAGAAACACTAAGATACCATGGCAAAACCATAGGCTGCAGCTGCCTCAGCAAAGCTGCAGTCTAAGATAATCCTGCCAGCATAAAGTGTATAGCAATAAAGCATCTGAGGCAGCAACACCTTTGCTGAGGCAACTGCGGCTTTGCTGAGGCAGCTTTAGCTTTGCTTAGGCAACTGCAGCTTTGCTGAGGAAGCTTTTGCTTTCCTGAGGCAACTGAAGCTTTGCTGAGGCAGCTGCAGCTTTGCTGAGGTAGCTACAGCTTTGTTGAGGTAGTTGCAGCTTTGCTGAGGCAGTTGCAGCTTTGCTATTTTGACATTTTGCCTTAGAACTGACACCAATATTTTATCAGTGCCCTAGCTTTGCTGTTTCACAGGGGCGGCCCGCCCCGCCCCTCTTTTCGCCCGCCCTGCCCCTTTTCTTGACTTCTTATCCCCGCCCTGCCCCTTCTTTCAGCCGCCCTTGTAATTTTCCGCTCTGCACTGCGCCAAATTATTAAACGCCAAATTATTAAAACGGCAGAGACAAGACGTACAGCTGAACACGTTTATATGTCAGTGGTTACGCTTACTATAGAAACGTACAGCGTGTTCTTCACATTGCAATCTATTATCGAAGCACCATGCATTGACCTGCGATCCCAAAGTTGTTTGTTCAGCTTGTAGCTACGGAATACGACAATGTTGTGTGTCACAAGCCCGGAGATCCACTACGCAGGGTAATTCAACGACCAGCCTTCAAAAATTCCCCATACGTACAGTGTGGGCAAACGCTCGCATCTGAGCGAACTTTCTGACGTGCTTTACGTCAAAGACAGTATAGCGCCGAAGGCGCAAGACCGGTTACTCACACGAAAGTGTACACAAATTTTCGTAGTATGCAATGGGGCAGATCGTCCGCCATTTTAGTAAGCAGCTTTGATGCATCGTATGGAACGCGAAAAAACGTGCGTGTTGTAAATGCGTTGACCTGACGTTCATAAAATCAATATCTCGATAACCAACGATGCTACGTCAATGGGAGTTTCACTGTTGGGTTTGGTATTTTCATTTAGTGTTAGACTTTTCTTTTAAATACTAATTCAAAGAACAGTCCAACACTAAATGAAAACTACATATATTATAGGCCATGGGCAAGAAGCACCTCAAGGCACCCCAACCAGCAACTCTCCTACCCAATATTTTTTTTGAAACCTTAGAGTCCCCTGAACGCAGAATCAAGTGGTAACAGTAAATATTTTGGGTCTCACTTATTCAAAATTACTGCCAAAAACAAAATGGTGGCAAAATGGCCGCTTATGGTATAGTAACAATGTAGCATAATACTAGGTAATAACTTGTTATCATTAAAAATATTTTCAACACATTTACATCTAAATTCTGTCCATTTTCTGTAATAACTATTCAGAAAGTTTATGGATAGATTTTAGGTTTAAAGGTGTTACAAATATTTTTTAAGGATGATTTGCCTTATTTTAAAAATATCACTGGCCGCCATTTTGCTTTTTCCTCCATTTTGATTGACCTAAATTCCAAGAAAATGTTTTGAAAAATACGTTCAAATTAATTGGCACAAAATATGGCCAAGTATAAAGAGCAATTGTCACAAATATAATTTTAAGGATGATTTTCCCTATGATTGTGATATATAGAAATTTTAACATTAGAGGTCATTTTGCTATATCCGCCATCTTGGTTGACTCAGATCCTAAATAAATGTCCAGAAAATCTTTTTGCATATTTACAACAGGAAATGGACACAGGTTAACTTTGCCTGTGTTCAAAAGTATTTTTAATGAATATTTTTACTATTATTATGTTATATTGGCATAATTATTGCATTGGCCGCTATTTGGTTTTTCCGCCATCTTGGTTAACCGATACCTCACCAAAATAGTCTCAAAAATTAATTTCGGAATTTTTGTCATAAAATATGACCAAGTTTTAACATTCGATGCCTTAAAAATATTTTTAGGAATATTTACTTATTATTATTTAATACAAAATATAATTTTTGCCGCCATTTTTGGGAGCCATTTTGAATGAGTGAAATCGAAAGTGTTTGCTGTTACTTCTTGATTTCGTGTTCAGGGGACCCATAAGGTTTTCAAAAAATATTGGGTCAAAGATTTGTGCGGGGGTGGGGGGGGGGTTGCCCGTGGGTGCCTCTGGCCCATGGCCTGCTCCTATTATGGAGCAAATTTCCACTACCAGTAGCTGAAAACCGCACATGAATCCGTTCAGTAGTTTTGGACAGTGGCGTAGCCACGGGGAGGGTTTTGGGGGTTGAAACCCCCCCCCCGTGACCCAACCTTGAAAAAAATAATTGCAAAAAACACATGATCACTATAAACTTTATTACATTTGAGGCACAAACATTGCACCTTTTGCATCTGGAGACCTAAAATAGCCGTTTTTCTCCCTCCCCTTAGACCTTTCCCACGTGTCGTACTCCAAAACCCTCCCCATGACACAATCCTGGCTACGCTACTGGTTTTGGAGTTATCTCCCTTTGATTAGTTATCAACGTACCAAATAAACAATGTTTAGCATCAACTCTCTGACATCACGGTTAAACTTTCGTCAATAATAGCTTATAATTTTCATTACATTTAGGTGACTAATTTTTCTTCCATTTTTGCAATTTTGACCAATCAGTCGTCTATGACTTACTCGTACACACTGTTTCGGTACGTTACGTACATATCAGCGTCCCGGCGCTTGCTTACTAAAATGGCGGATACTTCGTCCCATGACGTACTACGGTTTTAGAGCAGAGTAACCGGTCTTGCGCCTACGGCGCTATAGTGTCTTTGCTTTACGTACTGTTATGTAGGTTAACGCCTGTTGTCTCGAACTCCAGTCTCTCAACTGCACTTGCGCAAATGATACCGCTGATCGCCGCACGCCAAACTCAGCACCTTATATTTAGGAAAAGTTTGTCGCATATTTATGGCATAATTTAGTAAAGTTATCTACGCGATTTTCTGGGAAAAGGTTGCAAGAAGCTAAGCGAGGTCTATACAGTATGCACAGTAGTGAAGTTGCTGGGCGGGTTTCGTAAACCAGTTCAGTGTTTGTAAAGCTTGCAGCTATGCTCGCGGACTACAACAAACCAATGAGTGCGGGCAGCTAGGCTAGCTGGGGCCCAGCAGAAGGCTACTCATTACATGTAAAACGTAAGATGGCTTCGCCAAACGCAGGCGCTCACAGATGTAGTCTGAGTTGCATGGTACATGTGTACACATAGTACACAGGTGAACATCGTTATCAACAAACTATTCGGTGACTTGATCGCAACACTGCCTCGTTATAGCGAAGTCACACATTGCAAATGGGTCAACACGAATACTTATACACCCCTTGTGCCTCCATTTTAGGGTAGGGGGGAGGTTGAATGCAGCATAACGGAGAGAACGTTCATGGTGGGAGATAAGATGGAGGCATAACTGAGCAACAGTTTTATGTGCCTGAAATTTAGAAGTTGAATGCAATGTATACTTTGACCGCCCAATTGCATGATGATCGGGGCTCTTGTTTAAAGTTTAATTTACATGCGAGGCATTTTTATAGCACTCGAAAACTTTCATACAAAGCAGTAACTGCATCTAATCCGTATACACCAGTGACTGACAAATATAAATAGCGGACGTTGTGGACAGCTACCTGACCTCATATTTTCCAAGTTTACAATCAGTGCTGGTATAAAATAAAAGTATGAAAATACTGTAGAGTCGTGGGAATTTCACTTTTTATCGTCTTTAACGAATATGCCATAACCTCAGCTAAAGCAAGCTACTGAGTTAGTTATTAATAATCAGTCCTGTGAATGACAACATTTTACTGACTGACAGATTATGTAATCAATCATCGACCTTCATAGATGCGATCCCACTTTCCTCGGCTGTGTATGCATTGAAACAATAAATTCTGGTCTTTCAAAACTTTTGCGGTTTCGCAAAGGAGTAGGACTGCTGTAATATGACATTCCACAAAATAAAACAGGCTGTCAAGTGAACACTTCTGGGCCAGCGATCACATGGGTAAAACCTGGGTTGCCATGTAAGATCCAGATAATTAATGGGTGATTTCTTAATCACAATCACCACGTTAGGGGAGATTGGTAAGAGGTAAGAGGTAAGAAACAGGGTTTAAATATAATTCAGTGGTTTCATGTTGAATTTTTGAATCGGCTCGTTTGTCTCAAGAATGTACGTATACGTGTATTAACAACCAGTGTCTCTGAAGACACATGAGGACCTTAAAACAAAATGTACTACGTACTTTGGCTATCAAACATTGATATATTCCCAAATGCTGCTGCTTCAGTTTGATGCTGCTACACTTGATAGTAATATGACTTTAAGGTCATTAAAATATGTTGTGTTGTTGTACGTTTTCCAGAGAAAAAGACTTCATATATTTCGTGTGAGCTAACAAAGGTTATTTTGTATACTAAACTGCACATCATTTGCCAATAATTAGAGGGGGATGTGTAAGATAAATTTCACTTTCAAAACCACATGCCCACACAAACAGTATGTAGTCTGTAGTATTAATTTAGTAATTAATATGCAGTCAAGAAATATTAAAGGTAAAGACAAAATAATACATATATCTATCTTACATTCACATTTTTCACTTGGCTGAAAACTTAGGGTCTGGAATCTGCATATTCTGTGGCTCAGATTCTTCCAGTCTATGGGTGTTGAAAGGTAAAAAAGACCATATTCTAGGTTGAGAGAGAAGCTAAAACCCAGGAGCTTCCGGGGGCTTTGCCCCCTGGGCCCCACCGGGGCATTGCCCCTGGACCCCACCCGGGCCCTTCGGCGGGCCCCTGGACCCCGGCCAATGGTGCGCAGCGCTTCGCGCGCGCAAATTCTGCCCTCCTAATGTTCCTCCCCCCTGCCCCTTTTTCACTGAAGCTAGGGGTCTGTTTATTGATTCCTTGCCGTAGGCAGGCAAGGAATCTATGCGATGGTGATGTCGTGTGTGTGTGTGTATGTGTGTGTGTGTGTGTGTGTGTGTGTGTGGATGTGTGTGTGTATGTGTGTTTGTGACACTGCTTGTAATCGCGATATCTCAAGATAGGATTGACCGACACTTTTCATATTTGGTATATAGATTTGTCATGTTGAGAGGAAGAACCCTATTGTTTTTGGAGGAGGTCGAAGGTCATCTGAGGTCACCAGAGGTCAAAAACCGAAAACCTTGTAATCGTGTTATCTCGAGATAGGGATGACCAACACTTTTTATATTTGGTATATGGATTTGTCATGTTGAGAGGAAGAACCCTATTGTTTTTGGTAGAGGCCAAAGGTCATCTGAGGTCACCATAGGTTAAACTGCGAAAACCTCGTAAATGGCTTGTAATCGCGCTATCTCGAGGTAGCGATGACCGACACTTTTCATATTTGGTATATAGATTTGTCATGTTGAGAGGAAGAACCCTATTGTTTTTGGTGAAGGTCAAAGGTCATTTGAGGTCACTAGAGGTAAAAAGCCGAAAAGCTCGTAATCGCGATATCTCAAGGTAGGAATGACAGACACTTTTCATATTTGATGTATAGGTTTGTCATCTTGAGAGAAAGAATCCTATTGTTCTTGGTGGAGGTCAAAGGTCATTTGAGGTCACCAGAGGTCAAAGACCGAAAACCTTGACATCATGATATCTCAAGATAGGAGTGGCCTGTATGGATTTGTCGTGTTGAGAGGAAGAACCCTATTGTTTTTGGTAGAGGTCAAAGGTCATCTGAGGTCACCAGAGGTCAAAAACCAAAAAACCTTGTAATCGCGATATCTCAAGATAGGGATGACCGACACTTTTCATATTTGGTATGTAGATTTGTCATGTTGAGAGGAAGAGGCCTATTGTTTTTGGTGAAGGTCAAAGGTCACTTGGGGTCACCGGAGTTAAAAAGCCGAAAAGCTCGTTAATCATGATATCTCAAGATAGGAATGACAGACACTTTTCATATTTGGTATATAGACTTGTCATGTTGAGAGAAAGAATCCTATTGTTTTTGGTGGAGGTCAAAGGTCATTTGAGGTCACTAGAGGTCAAAAACCGAAAACCTTGAAATCGCCATATTTCAAGATGGGAATGGCCTATATAGATTTGTCATGTTGAGAGGAAGAATCCTATTGTTTTCGGTAGAGGTCAAAGGTCATCTGAGGTCACCAGAGGTTTAACTGCGAAAACCTTGTAAACGGCTTGTAAACACGATATCACCAGGTAGCAATGACCGACACTTTTCTTATTTGGTACATAGATTTGTCATGTTGACAGGAAGAAGCCTTTTGTTTTTGGTGAAGGTCAAAGGTCATTTGAGGTCACTGGAGGTAAAAACCTGAAAAGTTCGTAATCACGATATCTCAAGATAGGAATGACCGACACTTTTCATATTTGGTATATAGATTTGTCATGATGTAAGGAAGAACCCTATTGTTTTTGGTGGAGGTCAAAGGTCATCTTAGGTTACCAAAGGTCAAAAGCAAAATTTCCCAAGAATTCCCAAGATTGTTATATGGGGTCACCAGAGGTCAAAAAGCAAAATATCCCAAGAATTCCCAAGATTTTAATCTGGCGTCACTGGGGTCAAAAATCAACATTTCCCAAGAATTCCCAAGATCATCATCTGGAGTTATCAGAGGCCAAAAAGCAAAAGCAAAATTTCCCAAGAATCCCCAAGATTGTTATATAGGGTCACCAGAGGTCAAAAAGCAAAATATCCCAAGAATTCCCAAGATCATGATATGGGGACCCAGAGGTCAAAAAGTGAAATTTCCCAAGAATTCCCAAGATAGTCATCAGAAGTCCCCAGAGGTCAAACAGCAAAATATCCCAAGTATTCCTAAGATCGTCATCTAGGGTCACCAGAGGTCAAAAAGCAAAATTTTGCAAGAATTTTCAAGATCCAAGATCCACTGGAGTTGAATCCCTTTCAAGACACTTCAGATTTTCTTTTTTGTTATATTTGGTGGGGTTCAAAGGTCATGTGAGGTCAGCAGAGGTCAAATTGTTAAAACATAAAATGATGTAGTCAAGAAAGATAAATTTGAGGGATAAACCTCAGTGCAACAAAGCATCCCCATTCGGCAAGGAATCACTAAGCCTTTGGGCTTTCTGGTTAATGTAGAAAGTATTGTGGAGTTATTTGCCCCATCATAGTAGAGTCATTACCATAGTGTCAACCAGGAGAAGTAATGTTTAAGAGTCATGCAAGTCACCCATGGCCAGTAATAAAAATCGTATGCTACAAAGTCATTGCAAAGCAAGAATGTCACAGTGTAAAAATCTTGCTGTTTCAAGATTCATCAAATGATTTCCAATTCAAGAAACCAATTGCAGAAGTCTTCTTTCCCTCCCAAATAGATCTTTGTGGAAGCAAATAAAACTGAAACAGATTTCTTCAAGAAGTGTTTAGACATGCAGACTTCCTTGACAGATGCTCTAGGAAAATACAGTGACCTCAAAATCAAGCGGATGCCGAAGATGAGGAGAGTGGAGAAAGGAGAAAGTGATAGCGAAGATGACTTTGAAGAAGTCCCTGAGAAGGAGGGATATGAGCCAGTGATTGCAGAACATTTGAGGGAAGAGTATGGTGAGTTAGAAAGATAGTGCAAATACCATTAAATGGGGTGAAGATGGGTTGGTGGGCACAGGGAATGAATTTCTCCCACTTCCTCACGTGGGATGCTCTGGCTTTTCCCTTCTCCTACCACATTCTGCCCCCTGCTCTTTGTACACTTGTAGATCAGGTGGAGTCATCATGACCTATCAGAGGTATTTGCAGAGTTCAGATGGAGAAAGAGGACGGGAATCATTGCCATATCTTTCACACTGAAGATAACTCTGTATTAAAGAGTGTGAAACACAGAGAGCTTGTTGCCATTGTATTTTTGTGTTGCTGATTTCTTGAGGGGTAAAAAATTGTCAAAACAGGGGTCTGAATCTAGTGTTTGCACTCTTTCCTTGTTAGTTACCCTTTAATATATAATACTCTTCTCTTTACAGGTCTGCCATCATTAGATAAGGATTCACCAGAAACTTCAAAAAAAGCAAGTGCTTCTGCAAAGGCCTCCTCATCAAGCTCCTCCCAGATGTCTGAGAGGCAGCATCCTGATTGGAATCCATTATTAAGTTGTGATCATGACCCAAAAGACCCTACTTCTAGAGCAGCTACTCTTGCTGTCTGGAAAAAACAAAAGGAAACCGTAGAGTCGAGGTGAGTTCATTTAGTACCCTGTTGATGAGACGTTGGTAGATTGTCTTTTGGAAACATGGTATGGTTTGCACAAAAAGGAGAGGGAGAAGAAAGCGGTTTTCAAGAAATGTTGGAATATGGGAGAAAAACTGTGTGGCATTTTTGTATGGCCATATTTTAATATTAAACAGTGATTGTAGACCTTTTCATGAGTTTCTTTTACAAATTTCAAATGATTGAATCAAAAAATGAAATCATTAAAAATACCTGAAAATCATGATTTTGTGATATTTAGTGAAAGTAGTTTGTGATAAAAGCATTGTCTGGGGCAGTGGTCACAAAGATCCACTATACTTTTATGGGAGGGAAGGGATAGCTGTTTAAGCATCATCTAATATTGAAGTTTACCTTTTTTTGTAACCATTGCAATATTATTTCTAAGTGAATTCTTTCATAACGAGTTTTCTCAGCCGTTCATAGCTCACTCTTGGTCATTATTACAATTTTTCTAGTCTTAAAAGATCTATCTCGAGTATCGAAGAAGAACAGAGTGAATTACAAGAAGCAGATGGTGAACCGTCGAAGGTTAAACGGGAAGATAGCGAGCTACAATCCAAAGCACCTGTTATTCCTTATGGAATTGATTTGGAAAATTGGGAATCTCCTGGAGATTTCAAGGCACCAGTTATACTCAGGTACAAATTATTTGCATGATGTCCCCATTAACTTTGTATACACTGTACATATTTGTGGAGTCCATTCATATTTAAAGGGAAAATGTATTCCCCAAATTTGAATTAGTTTACCCCGTCATCCTAATTCAGGAATGGCACCTATCAATTATGTGACTATTTTTGCTACTTATGTGTTAAATTCATGCAGAATAACTGCTTGGTTTTTGTTCAATATTCAGTGTTTTCATTTGGAAACTTCTTATAATAAGAGATACTTAAGAGTGAAATAAGATGAAATTTGTAAGATTTAGTAGATTTTTTGAAAATAAACTTGGGGCTACTGCTTTCTCCCTTGTAAGTCAAAACTGTATGTGTATGAAAGGTTTCCAGAAAAGGAAACCTAGCTCCAAGATGTAACAGGTTCTTCTTCTGAAAAGTCATATGTATCTATTGATCCATTTAATACCTACTTCACATTTCTAACTGCAACACTACACTGCCATTTTGGGGGAAATGAGCGAGCTGCACATGTACGTACATGTACAAAGTGATTAGTAAATTTGAGTCTGGCAGTGGAAACACTGCCAGCATGCTGTATATTTGAGCTGCTGTACTTCAAATGCATGTAGCATGCAAAAGACAGGCAAGCTCTCTGTGTGTGCCTCCACTGTGGCCTCATAAAGAAAACATGAAATCATGTGAAATGGGTCTGTTGCAAAACAATAGACCCTTTTCTAAATAACAGTTGCAAAGGATTATGGGATAGAGTTTTGGTATGTGTACTTTTGGCCACGGAAAAATGCCATTGACAAAAGCGCTGCACACCAAAACTCTGTGCCTTCTTCCTTTGTAATTGCTACTAGGAAAAGGGCCTTTGAATGGAGACCTGCTGAAATGCTATAAAATGCCAACAAGAGCATTACCATCCTAGCAAGTAGAAAAGTTGTGTACATATTCATATTGTATATAATGAGGAATGGCAGAATGTGTAATTGTAAGAAAGTGCAAGTGGGTCAAAACAGCAAACACTTGATGAGTTAGCTGTTGTTGGCAGAGTATTCTTGGCTTCGTATACTGTTCTGTTGGGTAAGATTACTGCCAGATGGAAAGTCACGCCACTAGAATTGAATAGGACATTTTAGCCAAAATCACCCTACAAAAAGGCCTTCTTCCAAGTGAACCTTATTAGCTTAGCTGAAAGCTTCAGCTGAGCTATAGCTGTGGTACGCGGCAAATGTCTGACACTTTTCGACATCGTGTTTGAATGCGTGCCATGTCCCTATTTCTTCATAGATTTGACTGAAATTTGGCTGGCGTTTAGATGAGGAAAATACCTTAATGATGCGATCATTTTTGACAAATATGAACGTTATTTGACCTTGGGAGAGGGTTTTGTTTGAAAACGTAAAAATCTCTTCTTTTCTTTCAATTGTGCACTGAATGTGCTGAAACGTTTCATATACTTAGTCTGAATAGTGCAGAACAAATGATGTATCTCTTCGTTCTTTTCGTTATCATTTGAGGGCCCAAAACAGTACTTTGTGTAAAAAAAATGTACTTTCAAAAGAATACTATTCACATTTAGATTTACAGGACGTCGAGACTCCCAGTTGCTGTTGTTATCATTTGAGGGCCCAAAACAGTACTTTGTGTACAAAGAAACTATGTACAAAAGTACACTGTACTCACATAAATGTACAGGACGTCTCGTGCTTAATCCTGTGGAAGCATTTACGACAATGATGATGTTGAGCAGGGGTCCTACTAATGAGTGACCTATATTGCTTGCTGATACAATAAATACCCAACCTGTGTGAATGATTGCCAGTGATTGTGTTATTGATTGCCCAACCTGTGAATGAATGCCCGTTTAGGAAAGGTTTTATTTTTAGGCCTATCGTTAGGCGGAATGGTTATGATGAATGTAGAGAGATCTGGACATGAACAAAAGGGGTGTTAATTTAGTTATGTGGTTGTTGGGGATCGTGTGTAATTCGGTAGCTTCTCATGAATTGGAATGCCAGGGTCACTACTTCAAGTGAATGTTGTTTAAGGAGATGGGTTTAAGGGGGAGAGGAACTCCCTCCCTCTTTTTTAAAAGAACATAGTGCGTTGATTGAAAATGTAATACTACATGTTTAAGCTTTAGGGTTGTGTTAACATTTCAGAACATTCTTCAGAAAAGAAAACGTGCATTCTTGAAGGCATATGTATGTCAGCCTCGGAGGCAGGAATTAGTGTGCAGTCACAGGGGGTGCCGACACTGCAGGGGGCACCATTCAAGCTTATTCTTAGTTGCAGAAAGCCTCACCAGAAGTTGGTAAGGAGGAACCATGGGGAATGATATTTCAAGCCCATGAGAGATAGCGTTTGCAGCTATTATGTGTGCATGTTTTCCCTCCTATATGAGCAGTTATACAGCCAGGTCTCCTGTTCTGACACATTCACCGGCCCAAAAATTGTCCAGAGCAACGATTTGTACCTTGTAGATCCCAATCATAAAATCTTATGCAGTAAAATAATTTTGCAGGAAAAAATGGGATTAAAGGGTAGACAGAATTTAGCGTGTAACAAAAGGTAATCATAGGCAAAGTTACATAGGCTAAGCACTTGCTGGGCAGCGTACTGCGTGAGAACAGTCTGTGTATAATATCTTTGTTTCAGCTGTGTAGTGTGCATCATGCATCAGAGGGAAGGTTAATGCGTCCGAGCGAATTACTCGCATCAGGGAGTTGCAACAGACCCCTGCTCGCATATGTGCCCTTCTGCGGTGGTGGATCCGAGGACCTCCAAGGGAAGATTTTGGAAAAAGGAAACCAGAGCCTATGTAGGTGATTTCCTCGGCTCTGAGCCTGGGCCTTGAAAACATAAGTAGGAATCGAAGTTTTCAGCATTTCCAGATTTCTTTTTGAATTCCCAAAGGGAATACCTATGTCCTCGCCAGATGCTGACCTTGCAAAACTTCTGTAGGGTCGTGCATTTTAATGTCCACTGTGATTCCGGTCAGCACAGATTCCCCCAACCTGTGTAGTATTTGAAGCCGAAGACACATTTTATCACAGTTTTCTTCTAGTCTGCGCATTGGTTCAGAGTGTCTTAACGTCATTCGAGTCTGCTGCCAGTAGTTCTTTCATAGCGACTAGCTGAACAAAAGCTTTGTTCGCTGCACCTGTCAGGAGGTCATGTATCGGTTTGTACTTCGTAGTAGTTGTTATTTTGCTTGCTCTGGTGCACAGTTCTAGAATACTCAAATGACTTGTTACGCAAAAAGTAAACATCGCGTTTCAAAAGAGATTTACTTCACACAGAAGCTGAGAAGTACTGTGGTATGGGAGAGACTGATGTACTATGACTATAATGTTGGCAGCTTGGGAGAAAATTTTGTTCTCAATCAGCAATTTATACAAATCCTTCAGGAAACATTTCACAATTCAGTTTTGATTATATAGGGCTTGGGAATCTCAGCCAGCTAGGACTGTAACTCCCCTCCCGCAGGTTACGGTCCTATTGGAGCCTCAACAAAGCTACAAAAGGTATAATAAGGCGGGGTAGTAAAGTCACGTGCGATCGGCATATGTGACACCACCAGTCAACTGCTTTCAATGTCATTCAAGACAGCTTCGTCCCCAATATAGCTGCGATGCTGGTACAATGTCCAGTCTTTGCAAACATCTGTGCAGTATATAACAATAATTTTATGTACCACTTTTAGTCTTTCAGTGCTTCAGGAGTTCAATAAATATTTGTTTCCTTACATATATATTTACCACTTTGTTTTTTAACGTACTTATGGACAACTTGAGTTACAGACTCAACCGAAATATTGACACACTTTTCCATGACCTAGGATAAGCTGAGCTGAGGCAAGGCTGTTGCTCTTGTCTCAACACTTGCAGCAGATAATCCTTTTTGTAAACAAACTTGCTCTGTTGATCAAACAGTCTTTAAAGGGTTCAAGCCATGCCTTTGTTAAAGTCTGTTGCTCAGTGATGAAATTTATCACTTACATTTGTGTCTCGTTGCAATACAACAGCAAACCCCTTTAACTTTATTGATCTCAAAATAGCTGCACAGGAAGTTCTCTGATAGATTGTGGATTAAAATTGGTCAACTAGGGACGGCTAAAACTTCATGCCATGAAAAGGCCCCTTACAAGTTCATTTTTTCACCTCAGAATACTAGCAATTAACATTAATGTACAACACAGCATATTAAGAAAACATAATAGCATTCAAGGTGAAAGGAGCCAGAGGGAAGCAGATTTGCTTTTCTAAGTCTGTCCCCCTTGTTAAAAAAGAATCATAATAAAGAAGTGAGCGAAAAGATAAGAATAAATTACAAGCGGAACAAAAGAACATTTATCCTAAAAATAAAGGTTTAAAACCCAACCTTAAACAATGTTTGGAGTGTCGAGAAGAAGCTGTTTATACTTTACTTTAAAAGAATATAGGGAAACACAATGCTTAATGTGATCATGAAGGGAATTCCATAGAACAGCTCCAGAGTGTCTTATCTGAGACTTAGTGAGACATGTTCTAGAGTAGGGAATAGTGAGTAGATGCCTTTTCCTGGTATCATAATCATGATAATGCCTATTTTGAACATAAAAATTACTGTAGCATTTTGGTAACTTGTTATGAATAAAATTATGCATGAGAACACCAAGCTGATATAAAAGGTCGAAAACAGAAAAAATTTGAAGAGAGGGCCTGTATGATGAGTGAAAGATACATTACAAATGTTCCGTACAGCACGCTTTTGCAGCAAATAAATGGACTGTAGGTAATCTTTTTTTGGCATTCCCCCAATTATAATTAACATTTGGAAGTATGAGTGAATTGTAAATAGGAGAAGGGTACTTTGGGGTAGAAAATATTTTAGATTATTGAGTATACCATTAATTCGGGAGATTTTACTGCAAATGGACGAAATATGTTCTTTCCAGCTAAGGTTACAATCAATAGTAGTGCCAAGAAACTTTGTGTGGCGACTTGCTGGGACTCTAGTTTTGTTCAAAGTAAGAATTATCTTTTTTTAGTATTTGGAACTTTATTGTCGAAAACAAGAAGCTTGGTTTTATTCATATTAAGGGAAAGCTTGTTTGAATTTAGCCATTCAACAATGTGTGAGAATTCTTGCTGAGCCATTTCAAGCACAGTAGTCAATTTTTTGTTTTGAAAAAGTACTGTGGTGTCATCTGCAAAAAGATAAAATTGAGCATCTAATGAAGAATTACAAATGTCATTAATATAAATAAGAAAGAGGAGAGGACCAAGTATTGAACCCTGCGGTACACCAATGTTGCTTTATAGGAGAAGAGAAGAGTCTTCACCGTTTCGGGTATTAACGTAATGTGGCCTGTTGCTTAAGTAAGATGTGAACCAGGCATGCGCACATCCTCTCACACTGTACGCATACAACTTCTGAAGAAGAATTTGATGATTTATAGTATGGAAGGCTTTTGAAAGTAGGTGGTAGGTGACTCTGAAGATTGTAGGCTTTGTCCATTTGGGTAATGAAGAAAGAGACAGCATGGCCAGCCAAATGGGTAAATATTAAATGTTACTGCTTTTTCCACAGACCTCAGACAGATAATACAATATGGGCATCAAGTGTTCAAGAAGAGGAAATATCTTTAGAGGTTTGTAGATACTGTATAGGGGAAATTTCCGTGAGGCTAATTTTTGGCGAATCTGTACCTTGTTCACATATTTGCAGAGTGAAGAATTTGCTGTTGCAGGCGACAAACATTGTCTTGTAAAAACTAACGAAAGTATTTCGCGGGTCTTAAATTCGCTGTTATATACTTGGTCACGGAAAGCCCGAAAATTTAACCCCCATGAAAATTTCCCACTAAACAGTATGTTTCTAAAGTTTGAAAAGAGGTTTTACCAGTGAAAAATTACAATGGGAAGAATCATGCTGCATGGCAGTCCTTATATTGCCCTTCTATAACATTAAAACACACACTTTAAGAAGTCCTGGCATACGTAATGTAATTCTTGCAGGCTAAAATCTTCATCATATGCTTCATTCTTGAGATCAGTGATTCTCAAGTAGGCTTAGATGGGTCACCCAGCTCTTCTGGGGAGTGGCAACTTTTGGTTGGGAGTCAATTGATGACTTTACTTTCCTTGAAATTTTCAACTTTTTCAAACATGAGCAAACAGTACATTTTTTGGTATGCTTTTGTGCCTTTGCAGGTATTAATGAAGTATTGTAACAAAAAAGGGTATTTTGGTCATTTACTTTGTTCGATCGTTAGTTTTCTGTTTACTTGACTGCTATGATTATCCAACACTGGCAGTGCAGTACCTTGGCCATTGAAAAGTTTATAAAGTAGGCCTGTTTTGTAATAACACTCAGTGGTATTCTACGGTGATCCACTCGTTATAGCTTCTACAGTATTTGTTCCTGCATCAGTTATGATGTCATTGTATGAGTCACAATTCCATTCAAAGTCATATATGAGCTGCAATAATAAAGGAATCACACAAACCGATTATTAACCTGATTCCCAGTTACTCCCTGGGAAGGGGGAAGGGGGGAGGATTGAATCAGAGGGTAGAAAATATCAGGGCACAGAAAGTGAAGGATGTACAGAGAGATTTTGATGGTGAGCTTTTTGGGAAGGCTACTGACTTTAGGTTTTCAAGTGGTAGTGTGATTATCACTTGTGGCCTGCAATGGTCACTAAAATGGCCTGTGGAAATTTTTGAGGAGCCCCAGATTTACATACTCAAAATAATCTTTTTAGTGTCATTCTAGCTACTTTCAATATGTTTAAAGAAAAATTCAAGTAAAAGTCACCCCGAGCCTGAAACACTTGAGAATTCCTTGCTTAGGGTATTCCTCTGTCATCATCTGTTACAGAATTAGGATTGTGCAAGTTTTGTAACTTATTCACTTCAAAGTTGTAATTACTTGGCAGGGTTGTTGACTTGCACTTGTTGACTTGGACTCGAGTCACTATTTTCGTGACTTGTGACTTGAATTGCGATTTTCGTATTGACTTGTGACTTGACTTGGACTTGCACTGATTTACTTGTGACTTGGACTTGCAACAAATGACTTGTCGCCAACGCAAGTCAGAAGCATTATTTTTGGCCAATTTTGATTTAACTAACTCGCTCCAGATCCCCTACTTGCGCTTCCGTGGCATACCCAGACCACAAAAGTGTATGCGATATTTACCTACACAAACCACTACACAGTACTCAAATGTACCATAAGGCAAACAAGCCGGTTATCAGGTTATCGGTTATGCATCATTGTAACCAATGGTACTATTTTTTCTCACATGCAATACTAGCAATTTATATATAGAGAGCTGAGCTGGGCTGTGACTGCTCGTCTCCAGCCGAATAGTGTTGTTCATAAGGCGTTGTACACGGTAAACAGAGAAGAGACGAAGAGTGTATTCACTACTCCAATGATGCAACTGTCCAATCAAAATCTATTTGAGGCATGTAATCATTTCCCAAAAAATATTTTCTAAAGCTTGTTCCCATTTTCTACTCTTTATTATATGGTTATGATGCACATCCGATCAGGGGTGGCGCCAGATGGGGGACATGGCTGCAGGGCCCCTCGTCGGGAATTTTTACTGTTTCGATACGATAGAATATGCAGTCCCCGACGGCCACTATTCGCCCCGACGGATTATCTGTTTTTGCTCTCAAGAGGACAATTTCTCGAATAACAACCCAAAATTTTCTGCGCGCTACACGCGCTGTAGAGTGACTCCGGTTTCTTCAATAGTTCCATTCCACATAGCTAGATAGCACAAGTCCTGTCCACCTTACCAGGTAACATGTAGGCAGAGTACACAGTTTATTTAGAGGTCGTAAATTTCTTCCCATAAGGCAAAGCCTTGTTGCTGTTCTCTTGCGTGTGTCTTGCGGTACGGTCAGTTAATGAGCAACTCAGGGAGCAACGTTTGGCTATTTCATCGGGTATTCCAGGTGGTTTCGATACAATGTATGTTATCTCCGATACGGTCTACAACCCCTCCAGTTTTTCTCTTTTTTTTCATTTTGTTCTTAATGATTACATATGTTTTTGTGTAAGCCTACCAAAAATTTTCGCACTTTGCAATTTCAAACTCGGCTCTTGAAGTATTAAGTGATATTATGCAATATATGCCCTGCAGTGGCATAGAGTAATTAGGCCCTTTCATATCCCCTTCTCACTACCCCCTCGACATAAGGGCTGTTTGAACTTGGGGTCCCTGGCATGGCCGGGCCCCATGTTGGGAAAAGTCTGTCGCCACCCAAGATCAGTTTACTTATTTTGGCTTTCAAGAGGGTCATTTCTGCAATGAAATCCAAAATTTTTGCTACGCATTGGCCACCCTTCCTCAGTTCCATTATGAGCATAGCTAAATATAGTACAAACCCTTTCCACCTTTTCAAGTAACTTAATACGGTAAGTAGAATACATGGATTTATGTAAATGTCGATAATTTAATCTCATTTCGATAAACCTAGCTAATGTTCTCTTGTGTCTGTCGTGCGGTACGGCTAGTGACTCGAGGAGAGAAGTACAATATAAGTTATGCGCGATAGGACCCAACTGCCTGGACAATTAACCAATTTTTAGCTCATACCAGCATGCTGGTGTGAGCTATTGTGATCACGCGGCGTCACTCTATCTATCTATCTGTCCACACTTGTTCAAAATGCTTCTCCTCCCACATGCTTTCATGGATTTGTTTGAAACTTGGGCACAATGTTCCTTGGGTGGTGGGCCATTTGGGGTGTTCAGGAATTTTTGGTCCAAGGTCCAATGTGGACCCTAGGGCCCATTTTATGAAATTCTACAAAATGCTTCTCCTCCTACAGATTCTCTTGTACAGTGTTGATGGTTTGCCATAATGTTACTCTGTTATTGGTCCCTTCGGGGTGTTCAGGAATTTTGGGTCCAAGGCCCAAGATGGACCGGTGGGTCCATTTTGTGAAATATTGCAAAGTAATTAACTTCTTCTCTATTTAATGTTTAAAGAGAGGTAACAGCCTCTCATTATAATGCTTGGTTAGTGGTCTCATTGTGGTGTTCTTGAATTTTGGTCTAAGGTCCCATGTGGGCCCCAATGGCTCATTTTATGAAATTCTACAAAACACTTTTTCTCCTACAAATTGTGTTGTACAGTGTTGATGATTTGTCATAATGAAGCTCTGTTAATGGTCCTTACAAATTACTTCTCCAATTTGGGATGAAGAATACTTTTGATACCTTTCTAACCAATTTTGTGGCACCCCTCTATTTTACTAGTCTCACAAAATCACTTTTCTACCTATTTTTCTGTGTACTGCATCCTCTTTAAAACTGTCTGTGTAGAAGAGGTCAATCCTGTGCAGTTGTTTAGGTTAGTTTAAAGGGAGCTGCTTAATGGGATTTCCATTGGGTATTTCCATTGTGTGTGCATTGTCAGAGCACGTGGGTGTGTTTGTCATAGTGATCCTCTGTTAATGGTTAATGGTTCTTTTAGGGTGTACAGAAATTTTGGGTCCAAGGCCCAATGTACCTTAGGGTCCATTTTGTGAAATATTGCAAAATGGTCAATTCCTCCTCCAGTTAATGTTAAACAGAGTTGAAGGCCTGTCATAATGATGCTTGGTTAGTGATCTGTTAATGGTGTTCTGGAAGTTTGGGTCTAAGGCCCCATATGGGCCCTATGGCCCTTTTTATGACATTTTGCAAATTCCTTACTCCTGCAGATTCTCTTGTACAATGTTGATGGTTTGTCATAATTACATTTGGGTAGTGGTACCTTCAGGGTGTTTAACAAGTTGGGGTCCAAGGCACAAGATGGACCAAAGGGTCCATTTTGTTTAGTATTGCAAGTGATTAACTTTTCCTCCAGTTAATGTTTAACAGAGTTGATGGTCTGTTATAATGATGCTTGGCTAGTGATCTGTTTCTGGTTTTGTGGAATTTTGATCCAAAAGCCCATGTGGACTCTATGGTTTTATGAAGTGTGCAAAAGTGCATCTTCAACTACAGATTCTCTTGTACAATGCTGATGGTTTGTCATAATGATACTTGAAATTTGGGGTCCAAGGCAGAAGATGGGCCCTAGGGGCTTTTGCTTTCTTAAATTGTATTCGTGAAACAACTTACAAAGCAAAGATAGCATGACAGATTTTTTGTGACGTTCAGGAAGGTGCCATCAGGGTATGTGAGATTTGGGGTCATAAGCCATTTGACGTCATTCAAAGTCATATGACGCTTGCACTAACAAAGACTAGAAGCCCGGGACCCTTAATTGGTTGAAGGTATGAGCTTCAGCACCATTGGTGCTCTAGTTCGAGTTTAGGTTTCAGCGCTGTATCCTTACCGTGATTGACTCAGCGCGCTCTTATTCACATATTTCAGTTTCGTCATAAATTGCAGTATCATGTAAGGGGTGCCTGAAACTTTTTGCTTGCTTTCGAATGGAATATGACGACAAAGTAGATAGGAGCCCTTGAACAGTCTATTCAGTGAGATCCTGCTAGTCATGATTTTTATGGTGACTTGTGACTTGACTTGTGCTCTAATCCAAATGACTTGACTTGACTTGACTTGCTACTGCTTGACTTGTGACTTGACTTGACTTGGAGCTGAGGCAAATGACTTGTGACTTACTTGGACTTGCCAACATTGACTTGTGACTTGACTTGGACTTGCAAAAATTGACTTGTCACCATCTCTGTTACTTGGTAGTTACTGAGTAGCAACTCCATGTTGTTTAGGGTCAAAATTCCTGGACTTTCTTTAGAACTGTCAAAAACATGCCAAAAAATCATGTTTTATGTTCTGAAAAGTTTGCATTTGTGTGCTCTTGCCAGTTTCAATGAGGTTTCAAGAAAAAGAGGCTCTTAGTCCTTTAGAATAAAAAATAAAGAAAAGTAACAGTCCATACCATACTCTGTCACTAGTTTACCTATCAGTTGACTGCTAATTAAAAGTTACCAATATTGGCTGTTTGGAGCCTCGGCTGTTGATAAACCTGTCTAGTGTAGGCATACTGGTATTTTTTTATTGGTACACTAGTCCTCATGATATTGAAACTTCTGTTGTGCATGTGCCTAAGGCACTTATGGTGACACTGGATGAGTTGCTGCTCTGATCATTTACTACTCTTAAAAGGGTGTGTACCCAACTTCAAAACTATTAAAGTTGCCCAAGTCTGTACAGAATCATGTCTGTTAGTGCCTGTGCTACTAGCATCGTTTACTCTGCAATGTACATACCCAAGGTACTTATTGCTTCAAAGATATGCAGAGGGCAGAACCAAATTGTGGCATCTTTTAAATTGATATGAAAGGAGTTGGGGAGGGGGCAGGGAGGGAATCCTAAAGGTCAATATTGGGAAGGGAGGAATATGACTAACAAGCATTATAACCACTCCTGTTGGTTTAAAGAAAAAGTTACATATCAATTTCTTAGTATTTTTTTTTCAGTATCTGGCAGCCAAAAAAAAAAGGAAAATAGTAAATTGTGTGTTTTGGAGAAAAGTGTCCCATTTTGTGATAAGAATCTGTTTGGTCTCCACTGTGCTCTTGGCAGAGTCATTAGATTTTCTTTGTCTGCAAAGGGCTTGCTATATTGAATTTACAACATTACTGGTATTAAAATTTACAGGTGCCCATTGTTTGTGATTCGTTTATATTGAATTGTGTGGATGGTACACCATTATCATTGTGGTGTTGACTGCCTTTGCTGAACTAGCTTGTCATAATATTCTTTTCTTCTTTAATTTCATTTGTTGATTTCTGTTGGTAGAATGCTAAGGAGCATATTGCTAGCAGGGTTTACAGCTTTACTGGGAAGTTTGAGCCGGTCAAGTGGACCTGTCGTGCACCGTTACCATCAGGAAAACTTTGTGAAAGGATGGACAGGTTAAAGGTAAGTCCACAACAAAATGCTTTTACCTGAAATATTGTGAAATTAAAATTAGTTATGTGGTATATTCTTAGATGACTGTTTCAAAACATCATGTTCTCAAAAATCACTCTCATTTGTGAGCACTTTATATGGGAGTTTGTTAAAGGTTTATCGATTAGTCATTTGCCATGTTTTCAGAAATCACATATCATGGTGAAGGACCTTACAATATTGTATGTAAAAGATGGTTATCAACGGAGTTTGTGTGCATGTGATGGTTTGTTTTTACTCAAATCGTATGGCATGATGTCACACTGAACAGTGTTCATACTGGGTGTATACACAAAATGTGACATCCTCTGGTTACCAAGTGGTATGTTTTACTATAAACCACATTTTGTTGTAAAGAACTTAATACTCTTGCTCTTAGCTACTTATATGAATATGAAGGAGATTCAGGTGACATCATAAAGAGGTATGACTCCACTTTGGACGGCAGTGGCTACATAACTCAAACACTTAGTATACTTTTGGGTACTGGTATATATACATTAAGTTATCTTTACCTTTGTGAGCTCTTCTGCTTTTCCTTTTCTTACCAGTGTCCATTTCATGGGAAGATAATACCAAGAGATGAAGACGGCAAGCCATCTAACCCAGAGGATATACCTACTGTAAAAAAGGAAGACATGTCAGACGATGATGAGATGCCCTCAGTTGATCTAGCTGCAGGTAAGTTTATAGGAAAAAAACAAGTCACATGATACTAATTGTAGCATTAGAAAGAATAAAAACTTGACTTTGGTGGTTCTCCTGTTTCTGCTTTTGCGTCTCAGCTTGAATTAGGGTAACTTCATATCAGTGTTACAATTTTTTCTGTGTGGCAGCTAGCCAAATTTGGTGTCCCATGTGGTCGAAAATGCCAAATGTGAATCGGTTGATACTTGCTCCCAATTGGGCAAAAATCATGAATGTGTTTAAAATAACAAATTTTTTATGATGGCTTGCTGAGTTAATTCATCTATGCTGCTGGTGAGAACTGTTAGCAAAAATTACGTTTTTATCACAGTATCATGGAGAAATTGTGGAAAAACGTGCATTTTTTAGGAAAATGAGTTGTCAAATGTGAAAATGCCAAAATAAAGTCAAAATGCTGTTTGGCGTGGGTTTAAAATGGTCCAAGCCAAACACAATCTAAAAAATGCCAAATTCAGTGCTTTTGGCATTTAACATGCCGCAAAATTGCAGCCTTGCAGCATATGCCATGTAAGGTACTTCCTGTATTACTGACCAGGGTTGAAGCTAGACCAATTTTGGTGGTTGGCTCCAAAAAAAGAAGTTCAAATAGAGTGTAGGTTGTGGAACATCTCATTACGTGATATCGCCCTTACTGAAATCGCCTTTCACTGAACAATGCAAAACCCGACCTTCTGGGGGGGAAAGTTGGGATTTTACTTGATGTTCGCACCTACAAGTTATAGCCTATGGGATGCTTTTCAGGTTTTATCATATTTTTATTGATTTTCCAAGTTTTATGCTATAATCTGTTGGTGCGAACATCATGTAAAATCCCAACTTTTTCCCCAGAAGGTCGGGTTTTGCACTGTTCAGTGGTGGGCGGTATGAGTATGGGTGATATCACGTAATGCTAATGGTTGAAGAGATGGGGTGTATGTATTCTTCATTTATTGGCCCTATATTGGTGTACTATGTGAACAGAAGTGGGATAATACCACAAAAAGTGGTGGTCTTTCTAAGTTCTCTTAAAGGCATTTTCCAGTGTCTTTTCATAAGGGTCCCATACAAAAGAGAAAAAAATTCAGTTCATACCCACCAAACCCTGTAGCAATATTCTTTTCCCAACTCGAGATATCTACTATTAAAGACTACTTATTTTTGTCAAAAAATATTTCCAGTTCTCATCAAGGTCACAGAATGTTGTGTAAAGTGGGCACATTGCCTCAGATTTCTTTTGTTTTCCTTCATAATTGAATGTCCTGTTGTCCTTGAAGTTTGATACGGTTGTAATGTATAAATATCTATCTTTCCATGTAGATTTAGCATAAATCTACACCATATGTATGTCATAACAAACAAAATTGCTAAATATTCCTTACAACAGTGTCAATATCATAAAGAAATTCAATGCTGTCAATATGATAAAAAAATTCAATGCTTTGTCAAATTAATGTGCTGCGATAACATTACAGATTTCCCATAATGCACTTTATCTTGAGAAAAAAATTGCATTTCTTTCAAATGCTACAAGCTATTGAGATGCGGTTTTCACCTCCTAAAAGAGGAAAGCTTTCTGCATTTTTTCAAGTCATTGATTTTTGGCACTGGCAAATCCCTTTAAACCATTTCGAACCATCATATTTACTTCAGTTGGTGCTTAAGTTTGTACTGGGCGGTGCTATATGCCATATGACTGTGAATCCTTGGAACTAAAGGGCATCCATAGCTACAGCCCTTTATGACATATTGCCAAGTTTCTACACCTTTCCTTCAAAACAGCTTCATCTTCAAGTTGGCAAGACCCTGAACTGTTGAGAGATATAGAAGCAGCGACTGGACTGAACTTGCAAGTGAAGAGAGGAAGAAAAAAGGGGAGTGAGAAGGAGGAAGGTGATAAAAAAGGCAAAGGTAAACGAGGGAAGAAGGGAGTCAAGAAATACCCAGGACTGACTGACCTCACAGAAAAAACCAATACCTCTCGCACACGACTGGAAAAACGTGTCTTTAACAAGTGAGTTCACATGAGATCAAAATCAATGGTTTACTACAAACATGATGAAATACGTCAGTTCCTCAAAAACTTAATTCCACTATTTCTTCTTTGTCAAAAATTTTACATTATATTAGGAAGAAGAGTCACTTTAGTATTGATGGTAAAATAGGGAACTA
The DNA here is from genome assembly GCA_029531755.1 of Holothuria leucospilota. Taxonomy (NCBI): domain Eukaryota; kingdom Metazoa; phylum Echinodermata; class Holothuroidea; order Aspidochirotida; family Holothuriidae; genus Holothuria; species Holothuria leucospilota. The sequence continues at coordinate 41,737,366 of CM055977.1, forward strand.
CTTTGACAAATTATTGATTAAAGGGATTAAAAATTGGCAGTTTGAGAACTAAAATGTAAGTAGCGGCTTTCTTAATATTTCCTGTAAATTCCATACATTGATTTTTTTGAATAGCAGGTTTAAAGAACTAGAATACTTTTTCTGGAAATCTTTGAAATCAATTTAATGATGTCATGTGCGAAGCACGTTATTGAACCGTTGACAATAACAGGTGCGTAAAGATACCCAAACTATATGTTCGTACTAAAAATAATTTGTAATTAGAAATTGCTGCAGGTTGTATTTTGAATAGCTATTTCAAAGGTGAATAACCTTTGCGACATGTGAAGTAAAAATAGGGTGTCTTACACATGAGGGTTTCTCCACGGTTCACAAGAAAATTGATACTAGTATAAATTGTTTCTTAGAAGTGTAATGAAAACGTGACTTAAGCGTGCATGACATTCAGAAATAAGATAACGGTTTCACAAGACCTTTTCTGTTTAATGGCAAGGCTTTTTGATTAAGTTTTGTCATTGCATGACAAAGGGCAGCTTCAATATTAAGCTAAAGTGTTGTCAGTGACTCTCTTTGGAGTAAACTCTTCACTGTAGTGTATTAAACATTAAACACTTTATGTGCATGGCACATAAAGTCAACGTCATGTAACCTCATTAAGCTTGAGTATGACCTTGTATTGAACTGACCCAAAGGTCCAGGTAATTTTGTGAAAAAATACCTATGTAAAAACCAATAATCCAAAAAGCTTAGTGATTCCTTGCAAAATTGGAATGCTTTGCTACACTGAGATTTATCCCTCAAATTTAGCTTTCTTGAATATATCGCTTTATGATTTTTAAAAATTTGATCTCTGCTGACCTCACATGACCTTCGAACCCCACCAAATATAGCAAAAAAAAGAAAAAAAAAGAAGTGTCTTGAAACGGATTGGACCTCCAATGGATCTTGGATCTTGAAAATTCTTGGGAAATTTTGCCTTTTGACTCCTGGTGACCTGAGATGATGATCTTGGGAAATTTTGCTTTTTGACCTCTGATGACCCCATCTGACGATCTTGGGAATTCTTGGGAAATTTTGCTCTTTGACCTCTGGTGTCCCCATATGACAGTCTTGAGAATTCTTGGGAAATTTTGCTTTTTTACCCCTGGTGACCCTAGATGAACTTATGACCTCCACCAAAAACAAAAGAGTTCTTCCTTGGACCATAAGGCAGCCACTTACCAAGTATGAAATCTATCCAAGCTTCCTACCTTAAGAAATCATGTTAAGAAGGCTCTCTGAGTTTGACCCCTGGTGACCCCAAATTCATCTCACCATAAGGCATCCATGAACAATGTATGAAATCTATCCAAGTTTCCTGTCTGTAGATATTGTGCTAACAAGGTTTCAGTGTTTGACCTCTGGTGACCCCAGACAGGGTGACCAGACGTCCCGTAAAATACGGGATTGTCCCGTATTTGGTTCATTTGTCCCGCGTCCCGTATTGAACCTCCCTGGGATGCCTGTTTGTCCCGTATGCCCATGTTGCTAAAGGGGTTCCTTACAAAATAGACACAAAACGAGACAGAAGTCTGCACTGGTAGAATGACGGATACAACTACTGCAAGGAACCTTGAAATCTACTGTAGAGTGCGTTAGCAGCTTTTCAAAGCCTGCTCACCCACACATGTTTATGTATTACAATTGTGGGCCAACGTAGGATAGTGTCGAGGTTTGTAGTCAGTTCTGCAGTTTAGTCCCGCATAACACTGGTGCCTCTGGCATATAAGTCTTTTATGTAGCCTACAGAAATAGTTGAAGTCTCCCTTATCAGATCAGAACTGCAAATTGTAACTTTTTATATGACATGTTCTGAGTTTGTTACGTATGCCCAATCTTATAGGCAATTACTCAAAGCTGTGTCGTCAAAAAGAAATATAACTAGTCTAGTAATTGACATTTTCAACACATTTTTGGACCGTGTGATTTATAACTTGGACCAGTCTAATTATGACTTTCTGGTGCTTTGAATGCACTCAAATCCATGAGCTTCCGGGGGCTTTGCCCCTGGACCCCACCAGGGGACCTAAGGCGGGCCCCTGGACCCCACCCGATGGAGGCTTCTCGCTACGCGTGCACACAAAATTGCAACTGTGCAGTGTCCCGTATTTTACCTTTCAAAATCTGGTCACCCTGACCCCAGATGACCTTTGACTTCCACCAGAAACAATAGTGTGAGATAATGGGCCAATCGCTCCTGCGAAGGCTTCGTACGGGGATCTAGGGGTGTGGCTCCAGAGAGAATTGATGAAAAAAAATGATGAGAGTTGATTTCAGTTCATTGGTGATTTGTTTCCATTCCAAAAAGATGATTAAAAGTGATTACTGAGAGAGGCCGGCCAAAAGATGAATTATCTATATACAAGGTAACTATGTGCTGTTTACCGTGTCAATGTCTGCAGCACAAGTGAGAGCTTGCAGCTCGGGGCTAATTTAAGCCATATGGCTGTAGGAAAATCCCGGAACTAAATGAAGTCTCCTGATTGGTTAAAAGTTAACACGCACTCAAGCAAATAGATATTAATTAATGTGTCGGTACTGTATGACCAATGAGGAGGCCACAGAAAGTGAAATTGGCCACACCTAGGGAAATATGGGATGGGGACTTTCCGGTGTGGTATGAGATGTGGAAGTAGTCACGTACACCAAAACATGTGACAGGAAACTGGAAAGATTACCAGGTGTGCTACAATAACTAAGTCTAGTGAGATAAACAAGTCTGCGTGGCATACCCTGTAAATTACTTGGAAAGGGATAGTATGAACTAAATACTATCTGACAATAGGCTTCTTCTTCTCACTATAACACCGACTACATGGTCAAGTGGTTAGAGCATGCGACTTGCGGCTGGAAGGTCTGGGATTTGACTCCTGGCCAGATAATACCAAAGACTTTAAAAATGGAACCTACTGCCATTGTGCTTGGTGCTCAGCATTAGCAATAGAGTAGGGAGACAAGCCAGTGAGCCACAACTGGAAAAAAGGCCATGGCAGGCCCGACTTAAACCAATTGGTTAGAAACTGAGCTGTAAAACCTCATCTAACTCTAACTCACCATAACACATCCACGTACTAAGTATGAAATCTGTCCAAGCTTCCTACCTTGAGGTATTGTGTTAACAAAGTTTTCAGTGTCTGACCTCTGGTGACACCAGATAACCTTTGACCTCCACCAAAAATGATAGGGTTTTTCCTCTCAAAATGACAAAGCTATATACCAAATATGAAAAGTGTTTGTCATTGCAATCTTGAGATACCGTGTTTACAAGCCATTTACAAGTTTTTCGCTGTTTAACCTGATGAAATATGGCAAAAGTGTAGAAATATGAGAAATATGCACAAATTTTGCAGGGTTGTAGATCGGATTTCAAAGCAGTTTGTTAAAATAATTATATTTAATCAAAAATGGAAGTGCACTTGAATAATTTAAACATTTTAGCACGCACCGCAGTTGGATGTAGTAGAGTGACTGTTTTTGCAAGTAAACCGTCATGTATGTGAGTACAAGCTGTTGGTTTTAGTTTGGGTACACCTGTCTATTGAAAGTATGAGGACATAATTTCCAGGAGCTGTATATCCTCTGAAATTTATGAATATTCATTTGTAAGTTAGCAGTTGACTTTTCATTGTGGAATATGTTCCTGCCTCAGTTAAGATGTCATTATAGGAGTTACAACTCCTAACGCCACAGGTACCAGACTCCAAAACTGTTGCAGTCTCCCCAGTGTAATTCAAATGTTTCGTCTTTGACGTTATGAAGATCTTTCGTACAAAATACAACAATTCATATGCATGAACTAAAGCAGTTACATAGAACTGGTGTAATTACGTCTGTAACAGTTGTCATGGCAACAGTAGCTAGGGTAATGTCTTATTGACCTGAGAGCAAGCTATGGAGAAAGGTCTGTAATAACCTTGCCAATCTTTTCCTGCGTCATTGAATTTTCTCAGCACAAAGAAAAAAAATCAATTATATCAGAGTTTTAAACTTTTAACATTAAAGGCATAGAAGTAAGTGTATATAAAGTTTTATGATTACCCTGACTCCACGGATGAGTTTAAAAGCTGATCCAGGCTTTTTAAGATGTTGAAAGGTCATGGATTTCTGGCCTTTTCAATAACAAAGAAATGAAATACAATATCTGAAAATTTATTTTATTCATTTTTGATATTGACAGTTGGTGGGGAGTCTTTGTACAAATGCACGTTCATGACAATGGGGAATCGTCTACACAAAAGATTTGAGTCAGCAGTGTGCAGGTTCCTTCTTTGCAATATTAAATACAGCAGAATACAGCCTCAAATTTGACTCCAATAAATAATATTGAGTTTTCTGCTTAAAAAATACACAGAAGTATGTAACGTACTTGGAATTCTGTGAAAGCTGTAAGGTTTTGTCATATGGTTTTATCATACGGTATTCGTTTTTATTATTTTGTAGGTATTTTTTTACTGTTGCTGATGTCAAACTATACACTGTAGACTTGGACGGGGTGAATTATTTATTCAAGTTACACATTTTTCCTCAGACCTAACACCCTCCCCCTCCATAAAAAAAAAAATGAAAGTTTTTTTTTTTGCTGCAGTATTTACAAAATATACTGTCAATGTTTTTAATGTTATTAGTCAACAAGAGGATAAAATTTTCAGGATTTTCATCTCAAGTACTTAGCATTCATGTAATCTTTAGGATGAAAGAACTTAAATGTCTGTAGTGTCTGGATATTAGTAGTTAAGATAAATAAGGTTTTTAGAGAGGATAAGTAGTCGACCAAACTTCTTACTGTAGTTTCGTTTTAGTATTCTCCATGAATTTAACAATTCAGTTACAAAAGTAGTGTCACAGGATTTTAAAAAGCCGTTCATGAATTAGGGTACTGTTATAGAGAGGACAGAAAGAAAAATTTGATATCATTGACTGGAATAGGTTGAATGGTTTAAGAGTTGAATTGATCTTGTTAAATGGAAGGTACAGTATTACACTTGAAGCAAATCTAGAGGAATATACCTGAAAAGGGTATGTAGTTAGCCTGACCTTTTCTGGAAATGCCAATGACTGGTTTGGTTGTATGGGCATGTGGGTTAAAGGTCACATAGCAGTCACAGTGACAATGGAAACAAAAGTATGCTAGTAGGACTGTATTTGCACCGACTCACTCATTATTTGTTGTCATTCAGTAACCCTTATGACTAGGAAGTGAATTTTCTCCCTCCCTCAAGCCCCCACTATTAGAGCATTCTAACTATTCTGCAAAAAGTCCCCTCATGCTCAGGAAATTCAAATTATCTATATAGGAGACAGGTAAATGGTTTTCCTGTTGTCCTATATAAATTCAGAGACAAACTATGTGTGGAGGGATGGTGTGGGGAGGGGTTAATCCCTTTTGTCTCATTATGTCGACTTGGGGCTAGTGCATCTGCACTTTAATGTTTAGACAGAAAGATTACTTACTAGAGCGGGGTTTTCAAGAGTATTAAGCCGCGGTCACACTACAGTGAATTCGGATCGGATTCCGATCCGAGTTTTGTGAGTTTTTATTAAAATCTTCTCCATTTCGGGTTGGAAAGAACCCAAAATTTGCGAACCTGTGTAATTTTATGATTTTTATCGCAGGACTACGAAAATTAAATTTATACGAATTATTTCGTGACGTCACATCGAAAGACAGCTTTTATCATACTACGCGTGTCCGATAAAAGCTGTCCCTCGATGTGACGTCACGAAAAAAATAAGTTAATATTTCGTTTTCATTGACCTCTGATGCAAATCATATATTTACACTAGTTGGCAAATTTTGGGCTCTTTCTGACCCGAAATGGAGAAGATTTTAATAAAAACTCACAAAAATCGGATCGGAATCCGATCCGAATTCGCTGTAGTGTGACCGCGGCTTTAGACAACATGTCACTTGTTCTTGGGTTTACACTTAACAATCATTGTTTTAGCCAGAACTAAAATGGTTTGATAGCTTGTTTAAATTGTGCCATTCACATGCATGTTGCAGGCTACAAATGGCCTGCGGGCTTTTACTTGAGAACCAAGGTACTGAAGTGTCTGGGCCCAGAGACTCCCTTTTACCATCTTCTCAGGTTTGGAAGGGTAAGGTTTATGTTTAAAAAGGGTATGGGTCGATCATATCTGGAAAGTGAAATCATAGTTGTGCAAAAATTTAGGGGGCTATTACCCCATTCTCCTTCTCTTCCCCCAAAACATATTCCCTACCCTACCTCAGAAAGTGTTTGGCCTGACTTAAACCAATTAGTTAGAACTGAGCCATAAAACCTCATCTAACTCTAACTCTTCTGTCAGTTCGAAGTCTAGAAGGCATGTTAATTCATGATCAAAGTAGTACGTTTGTGACATTTTTTTGTAATTTTTTTTTTTTAGAGTTTTGTTAAGTTTCACTCAAATTTTATCAAATTATTTGAAGTTTTAGATGTGATACTCGTAAACTATCCAATAATGAACATTTTTTCCATTTTGTTTCATTTTCCTCAAACAGGTCTGCAATGAAGAGAGTTAATGCCAAACTGAGTGCCATCGATAACAGACGTGTCCGAGACAAGTTTTCCAATCAATTTCATTATGCACTGAAGAATTGATCTGAATACCTCTGTAACATTTGAAATACAACATGACTTCCATTCCCTGTTATTCTGGGATCAATTCAAGTATTTGCAACAGTGATAAACTCTGATAAAATCATGATACTCATGTACAGAATATATACAGTGATAGGGAAGAGAACTGTCACAAGTATGGCTTGGTTACAGGAAGCCATATAGACTGACTGGATTTTGAAAGAATCATCAGGAAAAAGTGGTTATATGGAATTAAGGAATAATACACATTTGGCATACTATTATTGGTGAATAAACTGTTGAGACTCCAAATTTGACAAAATAAGGGATGAGGCGAAGAAAATGTGTGAAAAACTTCATTTTTATCGGTGTTTACGTTTACTGACCGTATGTTGTGGAATAACAGGTTAGTGTTTAACCAATCAGAATGCAGGATTCTCAATAACGGATGGCTAGAGGTGGTAGAATATTGAAGCTCCTCTTTGCTGATTCACCTGGACCAACAAATTACATTTCATTCTTGAAGTGAATCAGGATGGTTTTTGGAGCATACTAGACCAAATGAACATGGACTAAGGTTCAGGGCCATTTTGGCTCTGGCATGGATGAGGCAAGTATTTGCTCATGGAGAGAAATTATGGGACAGGTTATCAAAGCAAAGTTCCTGGAAAGAACAGGCACTGTCTTTGGTGAAAATAAACTTGTCTGACATCTTTGAAATGAAACTAGTAGTAGAAAATTGTGAGCATTTGTGATGAAAGCAGAAAGACACAAAGTTGTAATTTCTCATAAACTCTTGTTGTTGGAGATGGGGGCTGTGATAGTATTCTCTCTAAACTCCTTGACAGTTTTATAATAATAATAAATTGAATGAAATTAATCAATTCTCGGGAAACATTTCATCATCCCCCAATTTTTGTACTTTTATGTATAGTCTTAGGACTGACTTCAAAGGGAAGAAAACGGGGATGAAATAGAACGGGGGGGGGGGGGAGGGGGAACTATGTTACATTTGGAAGAGTGCATTTTAGAAATGTGAAGTATTTACAATTGTCAAACCTTGTGCCAGACACGGAGTGTTATGATGTATTTACAACAATTATATTTTCAGGATGGTGCAACTTCAAACATCTCAGGTAAATACAGTTGGCTCAAGATTAATAATTGCCATGAAATGATGAGAATTTTCCCTTGAAGAAATAAGTTTTTTGGGCAAATTTGTGAAGTTAGACATTTGACATATCACTTGCTTACCATAACTTACAAGTAGACTTATTGACTGTGGTACTCCATAGAGAGTAGGAGGAATAACTTAAAACAGGTGAAATTACATCAGCATGAGTTTGGTGCAACTGCTTGTGCCTTACTATAGCTGAAGGATGCCCTCAATTACGTTTCAATTATCGATTCATAATGGTGCAATCTAATGCTTTTTGTTATACGATTTCATGTTTCCCTTTTTGGAAGGAAATTTGTGTAAGTTTGTAATTTGTACTAACCGTGGCAAAAAATGACCCCCTGGGTTCAAACAACATGGTCACTGCTTATACATATTCGTCAGATGATATTTTGGTTATAGAATAACACAAAGTTACAATCCCCAGCAAAAGTAAATAAAATAAACCCCTACTCCTCCTTTAATTGTTGGCTCAAAACTGTTTTAAGTGAGAGAGAGAGCCCAAAATTTAAAGGGGTAGTGGGGTTTTGAATTGATCTTGAAATAAAAGTGTTTCATTTGTTTTTGTAAGGGATTGTATTTGTGCAGCACAGTATTTCAGATACCTCCTATACATAGACACATGTCAACCACTCTGTGAATAACCACTGTAGCCTACTTAGGTGCCATAGGAGAGAGTATGGTATTACATGTGATTACCCCACTGCAACTTTGATCCAGTGGGGTCTAAAATTCCAAGTTTTTACCTCTGAGATCTCAAAAAGTTTCAAAGTAATCAGTGAAACTTGCAGAATTATGACAGTAATGCTATTTTATTGTACAGATGATATTGTAAAGATTTTCTCCTATCAAAGTGGTTTATTATACTGAAGCAAAGCACATTGATATACTTGTATTTTTCTCTTTGGAAAAGGCTTTCTATTCTTAAACTTTAATTGTGCCTTGTCCATTGGTAACAGAAAAATTCTGCCCAAGTGGGAGGCTGCAGCTAGTTCCAGGCAAAATATATGCTATTTTTTGTCCAAACTTGTGACGTTTTCAGAAAAAAACTGCTGACTCCGGCCCCTCCTTTTCAATTGAAAGAAGGTCTGTACGGTTATATCCAGTCCATTCCCAACATTTGACATCAAGGTTCATTGTATTCATAGCATAGAAAACCACTTAACAATATCCTTATGATAAGAGGATGGCTTTTTTGTAAAGGTGAAATTGAGGATCAGCCTCCTCCAGCTGAGGCAAGCCTGGGGGAGCTTTTTCGACTGCATGTAAGTGGTTCAAAACTCGGTAGCTGCCATCAAGGGTTCCCAAAACACACTCTACCCCAGGCGCCATGGACGTTCGCAACGGCATGGGCTTGTCCAGATCGCCAGTCCGTTCCTTTACTCTAGAGGTCCTACAATCGCTCATTGATTCTATTCATGGACGTTGCAATAATATTCCAAGAAGTGTTGCAGTCACGAAAATCGGCGCATCCAACTTATTCGAACCAGTACGTGAACACGAACCCGTAACTTGTATATGCGTAGTCGCTTATCACCTTGACAACCACTGAGTCTGTGTTAAGGTAAACTGGATTCGTTGGCACGGTCTCACCGCAAACAATTTGTAAGGGCTCCCCATTGATATCAGCTTCGTTGTAAAACTGAAACGTTGAAAGCAGAAAAAAGTCGTTTTCCGGTATAAGTACTAGCCTACGCATATGTTACAAAATGAATATTATACCATAAAATTCGTAACAACCAGCTTACCCTTGTTCACCAACTCGATACCACGTTAACCTCACCCCACCCTCCAGCCCGCCAGAAAAGTCCTTAATCTTTACTCTGAACAAGTGGATGAAAGGAGCCGGTAAAATTTAGCCTGGTTAGCAAAGTGGGGGTCAGGAATTCGGGTTCCCGGTCAAAGGAGGCTTCAAACCATTCGGAAAATCAGGGGGAAACCTGAGTTTACTTTTTCTGATGCAGTGCCGGCGCCAGAGTTGGCCCCTACAAATCTGGCAAAATGCTGGAGGGATGGCCAACACTGCAAAATTTTCCTGCGCCATTGTGCTCCGGAATCTGTTGCTTTTTATTGAGGAAAATTTGAATGAGTCGGGTATTTAGTGCAGAAAATTTGGAAATGGTAGGTTATGTTTTATTTGAAATATTTGGAGGTTTTATTGTAAAATTTGCCTTCCTTTGGAGCCAAAAAATGAAAAAATGAAAAATAAATCGTCGGAGATTTCATACTTATTGTACCCATTAAGGTTCCCCGACGAAACTGGAAAATTTCCCAGACCGGGGATCATCCTTCCCCGACTATGGAACATCCCCCACCTGACGCCGTCACTGGTCACGAGAAAGGGGAATTGAGAAAAAATACCTCCAATCATAGAAAAACTAGGCGATTAAATTTGCGCGAAAGAGATCAAATTGATGGTTCATTTGTATCATGTCTTTACAGTTGTCGAGCTTGTGAAGACCCGTTTATTTTACAAGGTAAGGTGGAAAAAAAATCCGGAATTTTGAAATTTATCAGGGAAAAGTTAGAGAATTTTTGTTGGTAACCGTGTCATAGTGGAGTTTTCGTTCCAAGAGTCTACAGTTTTCCGATGTGAAACTGACGTCATCCAAAGCAGCTTTCATATTTTAGGGAAAATGTTTACCTGGAGCCACTTGCATTGCAGATAAAATTCACAAGACTTCGGTCACTTCTCCAACACTCGAGGTCCCTTTGCGTCAAAAAATAATGGAACAAGTTTGATAGGAATAGAAACCGGAAAATTCGATATACCCACACATCACACATGGACTCAGTGGTAGTTTTTGCACTGACATGATACATACGTTTTAAATAACTTGTTTTCTGCTCTTTACGCAATGAACCACCACATGCAACCTTTTCAGTCCAAGTTTGAGATTATGTATTTGTAAAGAACATTTTCTTCAAAACCAATTGCTCTACTCAGCGATATATGTAGAAAACTACGATTTTAACGCGAAAATTGTGTACGCTGGCATAAAATAACTAGATTTACCGAATTCTGATCTTTTTTGTCTCTGCTAAGATTTCAGTATTTCGGAGTTGTTTTTGAGGCACGCACACATAATTTACAAGCCCAAAATTAAAGGGAAAAAAGTTAATACATTATGCACCTATTTAATGCAAAATGTTGACAAGCACCTTACACAGTGTAGGTGAAATTATGAGAAAGTAGGTCCTAACACCAGTACTCAAGATTACAAACACAGAAAAAGGTTAAAAAAGAGGGGAAAGGCAAATTTCAACCCCAAGTAATGAGGCTGATGCCAGAAGATTTGTCACTGATACGCTCTACATTGCGTGAAATTTGCACTCCGAAATACAAAATAATGTGTCTTGTCTAAAACACAAATATGTATTGTTGGTTAGTTCTGTAGTTAATTACGTATGGTAATGTAAAAGGTAGCATGTGAAACACGAGTAATTCTACACATGTTTGCATTTATCATATTCAGTTTATCACTGTACACAGTGGTTAAATGTAACCATGAGAACCAGATATAGACTATACTGAACAAATGTGCCTATACAAAAACATTCAGTTGAGAAAGTTGAGAAAATTTTCGTGGTCATGAACTTGTGCACGACACACTGCCCTCCTCATAGCTGTAAGGGCGTCCCAAAGGTATTGTTATACAACGTTGTATCCTTATTTAGGGGCCCGATTTCCTTATCCCAGACAATATAAAAATATTGCCAGTTAGGCAAGAACATTGCTTGTTTCGACAACACGTTATGCGGTTTTGCGGGCAAACCTGAATAAACGGGCAAAAATGCTGCAGCCTCCTCCCCCCCCCCCCTCCTTGAAAGTGGTTACGTACGCATGTGCTTCTAGCTCTTCCTCCAACTGTTTTAGTCCTTCCCAGACAAAGGTCTATATTTGAATTCCCTAAGGCGATATTCTGCTGAGTACATTACTGTGTGTTATTTGCACAAACAAATCAAACTGACTTAGGCCTATATTTGAATGCAGGCATAGTTTGAGTTTATGTCAATTGCGGTGGCCAACTGTTAATTTAAATATCATAGATTCTTAAATATGAATTGGGCGATGTAAATGCCGCTTTAAACCCACGTACCTCTATACGATCATATATGCATTCATCATGTGCCTCCATATGAAGAAAGCTGAATTCAATCCTCACTGTCGAGCCAGTCGGCGCTGTTATCCTAAACTCACAAACGTATTCCGTTATCCCCTCGGGTAGGGAGTCGGGGTAAAAGGGAGAGCTGATCTCCTGTCCATTTTTCGAATATGTCTTTCCGCACACTGAAATCAAAGAGATAAATAAAACAAAGTTGTGTCAACAAAACTAGACTGCATAGTCCTTTGGAAGAATGATTTACACGATTTGCCCTCCCCCCCCCCTTTTCAAACCCGTTTCGTTCCAGCATTCCTACAGTTCGCCTAAAGGAATGTAGTTACGATGATGGGGCCGGGGCACTCTGGGGACAATCTATTAGAAAGAGATGCTCGTATTAAGGGCCCAGGGGTTGAATTTGCTGCCCGGGGAGTTCGCGCCTGGGACTATCAGTTCCCGGGCTGCAGTAAAGTTGTCGCGCACAGAACTCCACCGTAACTGGTAACATTTGTTCCAGAAAACGAAATACGTGCCATTAATATCAGAGAAGTTTTTGCAAAGAACAGTTAGGAAGCCAGGAAATACTTCATGCATCGTTAATTTTACTATAAATGCATAATCCTGTGTTGTCGATATCTTGAATTTTATTCGAGTAAACTTAAATTCCTTATAATAAATGAAGAAATGAATTCAAGTTTACAAGAAAGGGGATTGTTTTCGATATTGATGAGTGAAGTACATTGGACCACATTCAAATGTCAAACAGGCCCATAGCCAGACAAGTTACTGAAGGGGGTGAGATGGCTCCGAGGGGAAGAGGCGAAATGTTTTTGATTTTCAGGGGCAAGATGTGTAAAATTGTGATAAGGCAATGGCAACTTGAAATCTTCTAGGAGGCGAAAATTTTTCGGGGGGGGGGGTGGGGTTTCCCCGGACCCCAATGGTTACTGGCTTGATTTTAAAAAGACAAGAATTCGACTTAAAGATATAAACAGGAGAATTATTCGAGACACGCAGATTTGAACCTAAGATGCCAAAAATTCAAGTTTAATATTTTAATTCATTTTTGGTAGCCTTTCAGGTACCCTTAATTCGAATTCGGATTTTTTTATTTCAAGTTTGGATATATTCAACTCGAATTCTTGTTATCCCTTATTTAGTATTCCATCTAATCTTTATTCCATTATAAATCTTCAACAAAATTTATAAATAGTATATAAACATGTAAGTTAACAACAAAGAAACAAGAGGTTAGGACTTATAAAATTTAAGAAGATTAAGAAAAACAAAATAAACAATGGAACTAATTGTATATATATATATATATATATATATATATATATATATATATATATATATATATATATATATATATATATATATATATATATATATATATATGTAGGAGAGTGTAGTGACAGTTCCCGGAACCGACATCAACTTACATCCAGGCCCCTTCAATTGCAATTCAGCTAATGTTATTTACCTTATCTTTTGTAGCATCTGCCCCCATGGTAACTACGTAGGAGAAACCAAAACACCTTTTAGACTCCGATTCAATAATCACAAACAGACAATACGTAAAAATTCCCAGCTCCAAGCGGTCTCTCAACACTTTAACCTTCCTGGACATGGCATTGACAATGTTAGAGTTTGCTTAATAAAAGGAGGATTTCGATCCGATTCTGAACGTAAAGCCAGTGAACTAAGACTAATAAAGAAGCTTGACACCCTTAACAATGGGCTTAATAGAGAATTATCACACTTGGGTGCATTTACTTGCCTTCGTTAGAATCTATTCTGAGCTGGTATTGGCACAGTTTTGGTTTATGCTGATGAAGAAGCAGGGCTTCGAAAATTTTGTACGTCTAATAAACATGGTGCAAATATGTTGGTATCTAAGGCATTAACTGCTCTTTTTGCAATTTTATATATACTATACAATACACGGAATCTATCACTATGCGCTTTAAATATATATATATATATATATATATATATATATATATATATATATATATATATATATTCACTATATATATATATTCACTATATATATATATTCACTATATATATATATTCACTATATATATATATATATATATATTCACTATATATATATATATATATATATATATATATATATATATATATATATATATATTCACTATATATATATATTCACTATATATATATATTCACTATATATATATATTCACTATATATATATATATATATATATTCACTATATATATATATATATATATATATATATATATTATATATATATATATATATATATATATATATATATATATATAGTAAGTAATCATGAGTCGATCAGTATCATGAGTCGATCACTGCATTCTAAATGCCAGTACAGCGTGAAGGCGCGATGTGATTGCAATGTAAGCATGACCTGCATTGCATTTTCTTCATACAACATGAAAAACAACTATTTGCCTTATTATTTTTGATGTCCATGGCAGAAATGTTACTCACGGCCAAATTTTCAAGTTTTGGCATAAGTATGAACTAGAAATTTGCAAAAATTACCAAAAATGGTGACCGAAGTATCGTTAATGAAGCTCTGATTAAAAATTTTGATAGAAAAGACATTATTCTCTATGATTATTTGTTTAACTGTTCTTAAATGTGGTAATTTAGAGCATTTTATTTGCATGTTTTTTGTAGCGATTGACTCAAGATTCCTTCATAAGCATTGTTGCATGTACTGCCATCTACATGTCAAAATTCATTTTCTACGGATTACGCAATCCGAACAACACCAAAATATAGCACAACGAGGAAGACATACAACAAAATGTTACAGCAAAGTTTTATTGATATTTGTAAATGTTTTAATATTTTTATGGTCACAATGTTCCTTAAGTGATCGACTCATGATAAGCCCAGTATATATATATATATATATATATATATATATATATATATATATATATATATTCACTATATATATATTCACTATATATATATTCACTATATATATATTCACTATATATATTTACTATATATATATATATTCACTATATATATATATATATATATATATATATATATATATATATATATATATATATATATATATGTACATATATACATACACATACACACACACATATATATATATATATATAGGTAAAAATGAAGTAGTAAATAGTGCTAAAAGTTTGTGAAAAATTCCACGACGTTTCGGGTTTAAACCCTTCATCAGGTGGCAAAAATGCAACTGATCGTTGACACGGCCAAACGTACAATTTAAAAAAAAAATACACAATAAAATTGGGCACGGTAAACCTCGGCTAGGAAAACAGACAGTGTTAAGTGGTTACCACAAGTCAAAATAATGCAGGAATTGCTGCGTTATAACAGTTCAAGTCTAACGTTCAGACCATGTGGGGACAGGGTTCCAAGTTTCATGATTAGGCGGTTTTCGGCAGCTAGGCGGTCATGATCGGAACCTCGACACGAGATGACCGCCGAAACCATCAAGTCACGGATCGAGCATGTTGACGGGGGATTGAAGTGGGTGGCTACCGGGAACCCTGGGAGGTTCTGTTTGATTGATCTCAGGTGCTCGGTGACTCGGTCAGCAAGACGACGTTTTGTTTCTCCCACGTACAGTATATTACAGCGTTTACATACGAGAACGTAAACAACATTGGCTGAAGTACAGGTAAAATGCTGATGAACGTTAAACCGGTTGTTGTTGGGACCTACAATGGAAAGGTTTTTGTCATAACTGACCACCGGGCAAGTATTGCATCTCCCACGGTTGCAAGGAAAAGTTCCTGGGGTGTCAGGCACTACTGCTTGAGGTTGAGAGGCACGGACCAAGTGCTTAGATATGTTCTTTTCAATTCTGAATGCCGTGATGGGGGGATCAGGGAAATGGTCACGGGTGGATGGGTCATGACGGAGGGTCTCTACATTCCTGTAAATGGCACGTACAATGGGGGTTACAGATGGGTGAAAGGATAGGACCAACGGGATACGTCTGGTGGGTGTATGGTCAGTTTTGGGGGCAAGGGCAGAGGCTCTATCAATTCCTTGTATGCGTTTCAGGGCATTAGAGAGCACTCTTTGTGGATACTGGCGTTGTTCAAAGAAAGAAATAATCTGTTTGGAAACTTTAGCGAAATCCTGGTCGTCGGAACAAATCCGTCTGGCCCGTAAAAGTTGTGAGAAAGGAATCGAATTGGTACAAGATCTGGGGTGGTTGGAAGGGTACATGAGGTAGTTGTGAGAGTCAGTAGGCTTAAAGTGGAGATTGGACTTAATTTGACGGTCGGAGATGGATAGTTCCGTGTCTAAACCTCAAGCAGTAGTGCCTGACACCCCAGGAACTTTTCCTTGCAACCGTGGGAGATGCAATACTTGCCCGGTGGTCAGTTATGACAAAAACCTTTCCATTGTAGGTCCCAACAACAACCGGTTTAACGTTCATCAGCATTTTACCTGTACTTCAGCCAATGTTGTTTACGTTCTCGTATGTAAACGCTGTAATATACTGTACGTGGGAGAAACAAAACGTCGTCTTGCTGACCGAGTCACCGAGCACCTGAGATCAATCAAACAGAACCTCCCAGGGTTCCCGGTAGCCACCCACTTCAATCCCCCGTCAACATGCTCGATCCGTGACTTGATGGTTTCGGCGGTCATCTCGTGTCGAGGTTCCGATCATGACCGCCTAGCTGCCGAAAACCGCCTAATCATGAAACTTGGAACCCTGTCCCCACATGGTCTGAACGTTAGACTTGAACTGTTATAACGCAGCAATTCCTGCATTATTTTGACTTGTGGTAACCACTTAACACTGTCTGTTTTCCTAGCCGAGGTTTACCGTGCCCAATTTTATTGTGTATTTTTTTTTTAAATTGTACGTTTGGCCGTGTCAACGATCAGTTGCATTTTTGCCACCTGATGAAGGTTTTAAACCCGAAATGTCGTGGAATTTTTCACAAACCTTTAACACCATTAACTACTTCATTTTTACCTATCTACTTCATAAGTGCTACGCAGTATTTTGACCTGATATATTTAAATATATATATATATATATTTATATATATATATATATATATATATATATATATATATATATATATATATACTACAGTAAATGATCCAAAACGCCGTTTCGTACAAAATGGGCGGCCCTATCAACAAAAGAATTCTTGAACAAAGATAATCTAAAGCACAGAGCGATATTAGGATTTCTTAAATTGTAATTGGTTTTATTGCACAGAGAACGAGTCTCAAGGTGTAGGGAATGTCCTTTAGTGGCTCGAATATTTTTGACAAGTCTTACAACTTCATTTTTTGCAGCTTCATTTACCATACATACAAGTTTTTTTTTATAATTCTATCTAAAAATTTTGTACTTAACATTTATATTTTCAAACGCAATGTCTTTTGATTTATTTGGATTCAAAAGGAGATTTCTTTGCTCACATAAACTAACAATGCCAGCAAAGTAAAGCGCTGATAATCACCTTAATCTTTCCTATGTAAACTTTTCCTAATATTACACAAAACATAAGTATCATCGGCATACTTAATTACAGTACAATTGTTATGAGAACAAAAGTGATCAGTGTAAATTGTGAAAAGAAGAGTCGAAAGAGAATCACTTTGACGAACGCCAATTTTAATATCCGATTTAGGAGAAAATCCCTCTTTTCATTTTACTTATCAGGTCCATCCTTGTAAGAAGTTTGCAAGCCAGTGAATGAACCAAGGATTGTTATTGATACCTTAAATTGTCTAAAATCTAAAATATAATGTATAATGAATAAAAGATATTTTATTTTTTGGAATAAAAGTGTCATCTGGCATACGAATTTTTCAATAGGCAACCAGTGCACGGTCCGTTTAAACCAGAAGATATATAACTATGGGAATGGTTTGTGAGGGGAACAATTGAACGCTTTGCCAAAAGTATCAATAAGCATCTAAGTTACCTTCAATGAACAAAAATTTTTCAGAGGGGGGAGGGCACCCCTCTAAATAGACTGAGCCAAAGACATTCATCAGCATTTCAAAACAGTCAAAACATATGAGGTAGGCACCAAAAAGTTTGAATTTGTAAAGAAATGATTAGTTTAAAGCTTTCCTGAAGATAGCACCTCTCAACAGTAATCAAAAAATTCTCATAGGGAAGGCCATAGACTCCTCCCCAATCCCATGATTATGCCGTTCACTGCACGGAGCGAAAAAGGAAGGATCCGTCCGGGTGCTATCTGCTCTGGGAATGACACCGCCTGGTTAGTCTACAGTATAGGACATACTGAAGAAAGCAAATTATCGTGAGTAATATAAAGTCTCCTTTAGGAAAAAATAAGTGTAACACGACACATTTGGAAAGTTAGTCAGGTGACTTACTTTTGCTAAATACTAGACGACCAAGCATTCCTCCGCTCTGTACACTTGAATCAGTGTAAACGTGTATGTAAATGAAACCATTCGTAGTTACCACAGGTATTGCTGAAGTTCCACACCGTCTAGGTGAGCGATAGTTACCAGAGCTAGGGGGCAGCCCCTCATAAACCTGCAGTAACGAATGCGAGATATGTGACTTTTATTATAATTTACAAGATGTCGCAGAAAAATGACGAAATAAATAGTTAAATGGGCAGAAAAGGATAATATGAAAAACTGCTGATTTTTTGCTGCCAAGAGGGGGCAGGAGGGAGGGAGGGGTATCCATTTTTTTTTCCTTTCAAGCATCGGTTTGGAAAAGATCTATGTTATTTTGTCTTTTAGTTAGCAAAATTCATCTGTGAGGTAGGAATTAGTTCCCCCTTAAGGGGTGTAGGCAGAGTTTCATTCGGTCCTGGCTCAGAAAGTGATAATGATCCTGCGAAGGTTCCCCCGCAAAAGGAGACCCGGTTTATGGGTCTTGCCGGATGTTCCGCTGTGCATCCAACACATTTACAAACGTAGTTAAGTAGTATAGGATAAAAAGAGTTTTTTCTAGCCCGTTGACTCCACTCCATTATC
Organism: Holothuria leucospilota; assembly: GCA_029531755.1. Lineage (NCBI taxonomy): Eukaryota > Metazoa > Echinodermata > Holothuroidea > Aspidochirotida > Holothuriidae > Holothuria > Holothuria leucospilota. The sequence goes on from CM055977.1 coordinate 41,756,289, forward strand.
AATTTGACCATTCGTTTTTCCGAGTAGCGCTGTATGTTATATAAGTTTTCTGATTTTCGGTCTGTCTATAGTGCCACGTCCTTATAATGCTATTAGAATATAGTTACATGTTTAATTCTACTGCCCAGTATGTTGCAATTGCCCTAAATCAGTGTAGTATGACGATGACGATGTAAAAGGAAGGTCGGCAACTCTATGGGTCCCTCCTAATGTTCGGGTCGTGAAGAGTATTCAGAGGGTCCCAAGATCATTTCAGAAATCGGAGAAAAAAACTGACATTTATTTTCCTTTCAACTTGACACACCAGACACCAAAGGAACACAGACAAACTTTTCGGTCATAAAAAACTCTTTCGTTGATAATTAACATGCTCCTTGGAAAAGCGTACAAAGTTTGCTTGGATATTTATTTTATGTTAATTTGTTGTTCATCACAGCATATTGCAAACCATGCACATTTTTACTTTAAAATGGGTCTTACATTATTCAAGTTGCAGGGTTGCATGCATAGGGGCCGATTACGAATCACGGTACGGCCCTCAGAGCCAGTGAAATCATAATGGCTCCTACGAGGACTTTTTCCAAACTTTTATAGGGAGAAGGACCCAGGACCCCAGCCGTAGACGAATCTCTAGTGTTTTAACTGGTGTATGATGGTTTAGAAGGATGCTGAAGGAAGCTTAACAGACTCTAAAATCTCAATTCCTTGCTTACGACGTATTTGATGGGTCAAAATTTTCCCTTTTTGCATGCATTTTGTTCCCAAGTCGTTATTTTTTATACTTATTGTATCAGCAAATGTTGAAAAACTCGTTCACCTAATTTTGAATGGTAAGCACCAGCATCTAACAGATTGCATGTTAGGGCTCTTTATTTCGAAATTTCCGAAGGGGGATCCCCGTCTTCAATGCACAGTCGGTGCTTATAAAATGAATGAAATCTATGTTTAAAATCTGGATCCCCCCTTCCAAGTAATGGCATTTGAAGTGAGGTGGCGGTGGGGAAGATTGTAGGCCATTTGGTTCATGGCTGGTTGGATGCCAAATTTTTTTGGGTCATGGTCCAAACAGGTTGCTGTCCACAGATGTATAGGGCCTAAAACTCAACTAAAATGTATTTAAAAAGCATTTTTTTCAGAGCACTTCGCCGGCACCCATCTTGCCCTTGTCTCATTATTACTTGAAGCTTGAAAGGAATTATTTCTCCAAATTTCCATGCAATTCCCTACCATTATCCATCCTTCAAACCCGCCCCCTGTATCACCCCCTTATGGAAGGGGGTATGAAGGACTATTGAAGCAAATCTGGACACATGGGTGCATCTGCGAAACGTGGGAGGGGATATTTCCCCCACCCATCATATTTTCGCCTTTGCTTATGACCATTAGCTCAATAATATCCGTGAACTATTGTAAACAAAATTCAATGTGCACCTCTAAATAAGTTAGAGGCCGGGCATCAAGAGGTTTTGTGAGCTGATGAGGTAATGGAATACCTTGAATAGCATCCGTAGTGTAATGACAAAGTGATTTGAGGCCTAACTAGTAACATATTCGGCAATGCAAATTTATTGAAAACGTTTTTCGGTCCATGGTGACTTACATTTAACACATTTACAAACAATTAACATTTTAAATGATACTCATTGGCCCTCTTCTCCTTTAGTTATGCCGACTCAAAAGTTCAAAATTTGTAAACCTTTGGCAACTGTGAAGAGCTTGGCATGCAGTGAGTCGCTGGCCGGGGGTGGGGGTGGGGGGGGGGGGTTCTAAGGGGAGGGTGTCCCGCTCCCCCTTGAAGATGTTTGATAAATTAGGTGCCCTTTCTCACAATCTGTTGCGACATATGCTACCTCTGAAGTAAATTTTGTATTCAAAAATTTACGTAGTTCAGGTTATTAAATCAAATAAGAATCGGCATCAGTGAGAGAAGGGGGTTAGCCCAATGCCTCCCAAATATGCCACTGTTATTGAGACATCCAAGCTTAGGGAGTGTAATGGGAGGGAAAAATTTCCACAGCAGAAGTAAAATTTTGCGCGCTTCCCGTGAACGTGTACACTTAGCACTGATTTCTTGAAAATATCTGGCGTGGGCTTGAGATAGCATCCCTGCGGTTCTCTCCAGTTACCAACTTCTCCCTTGAGATAACACTGGCTGCAAGGAATATTCTTCTCCGTCCCTCCCACGGGCCTGAAGAGTTTCCTGTTAAAGGTTGATGCTAATGGAAATTGTGCTTTCTCCTTAAAAGGCTTGTTGAGCCATTGCCCTCGTAATCGTACTCATGACATGGGTCTAGCAGAAATCAACTCAGGCTACAAGGTTTGATTATTATCAAGTAAAACTTTACTGAAATAAGTTACTACCTTCAAATGGTCGTAACCGCACTGATAATGATATTCGAAGTTGAAATATTCAAAGAACAGTTGAGCTTCCTGCCCTTCTGGTGCCTGGATACTGAATCCGCATGAAAAGCCATCGGGTGCCTTGTCAGGATAGTTGGGTGTAGCCACCCTCTCGCATTCACTGGTGAAAGTTTTACCGCAAACTGCATGTAAAAGAAAAATTTCATTATTGCCAAGGTTTTAAAGGTATGTCCGTCAAATGTGTGTGTGTATGCGTGCGTGTACTTTTGTTAGTTTGTTTGACATTCAGACCGAGGACCTAAACAATGGATTTCAGGTCCTCTGAAGGGAATTCAATAGATTTCTCAAGTCCTAGGAAGTTTCAACAATAGACAGTCTATTGTTAAGGTGAAGGTTAAGGAAGGAAAGACAAAGGAGGTAGCAATGACGTCCTCGGTTTGTATGTAAAAACGACCGGCGTGTGGGTGGGAGGACGACGTACAACATATCTCAATTCTTAAGGGTAGCCTACTTGTGTACCCACACACCCACATTTTTTGTGATGTGAAGCCATTAAAAGGAGTTATATTGCAATTTCATAATAGCCGTAAAAACTTGTTTTGAAATGGTCTTAACACCCTGCCCTAAATTACCAAAATCTCTTTCAATCTGGCGGATAACTTCTTTTTAAAGATTTGCCATTTGGCCTTTACCTAAAAAGTAGTAATAAGTGTAGGAGCTACAACGGCTGCAGGCGCCAAAAAGGGAGCCAGAATTTTGAATGAATTGGTGTGGTAGTCCAAGGGCCCATTATAGTGTCCCTATGGAAGTCCTTGGTTGATACTCCGGATAGTCGGAAAAGTTACAAAATTAAGTGAAAAAGTGAAGACACAACTGGCAGTAAATGTATGTTTGGCCTCCCTACATAATGATATAGCTGGTACGTTAGCGGAGGAAAAAACTGGTGACGTGGAAGGAAAAGTCATGAGGGTTTGGTTTGGAGCTTTGACTACTCTCTAAATGTAAAAGCGTGAATTTCACTCTTCGACGATTGCCTACAGTGACCACTCTTTCTTCGAGTGAAAATTTTACTCTGCTGGGAGTGGTAATTCACTCCAAATGAGTGAATTACTACTCCGGCCAGACTGGAATTCCACTCGAAACAGAGAGTGGTCACTGTAGGCAATCGTCGAAGAGTGAAATTCACTCTTTTACTTTTGAGAGTATCAATTTCCTACTCGGGGGTGGCTCGAATTTTGCAAGCAAAGCTTGTTTTTAGCCCTTTCTTCAATCTCAACATTTTTTTGCGCCTTACACAAGTCTTATTACCCAAGAGCAAATCGGTACACTAAAGGTAGTCTAACCTTAGTTGTAGCTCATTGGTGTAACAACCCTTTGCAAACAATCTACTTTAAAACTGTGTAATTTGAGAATCTGAATGTGTTGTCTCTCTGTGCAGCCACTTTGCTGTGCAATTTTTCTTATCTTGGTATGTGCATATACGGATATTAGCTAGTACAGGCGTGAGGGGCAGCTAGTTGCTGCAGTTTTTTCTATTTTAGGGCAAAACATATGCCATTTTTTTGCTGGAAGAAATGCATTAAAATGTCCGAGGACAGAAGGGCTCACCCCTACTTATTGAAAGTAGTTCCGTACGTTTACTAATGCTGCCGAGGAGTGATAAACAAAAAGTATTATAAACCATTATCATTTGAGATTTTAACACCCAAGGCAATCTTATATATTATATTAAAAAAAGTTTTAGAATTCATGTTGGCTTTTACTTTCGTAAGTTATTGAGAGAATAAGGCCACTCTGTAAAACCTCTCTCCGTTATACGTCTTAATAATTTGTGACGGTAGAGTTTGCTTAACTTATTTGTCTGGTAAATATCAGATTTGAGACTATAAAGTGACTATTTTAACTTTTTTTTGTTAAATGAAAGTGGAGTTTTTGCAGGCACGTGGAAAAACGCTTAATTGCTATACCCACTGCATAAGGTGACTTGAGTGCAACATTAAAACGATAGCTCTTTTTTATATCCAAGTTTGGAAAAGTATGTTTTCTTTCTAAGTTTGAGATGACCAGTGGACTAACAGTTTAAATAAAAAACCATTTTGCATAATACTTGTACGATTTTCGAGTAAAATTGAAGGGTAAATGAACTGGCCTTGAACACAACAACACAATTTCACTCAAATCAATCTAAATTCAAGAAAGAAATTTTTCAACGTTCAAGGCGGATCTGGTGTTTCACGCAGTAGCGACAAAGTAAGTTGACCGGTGGCGACCGGTCCAGGTATTGGGTCTTTCAGCAACCGGCGCAAAATGGCCCTTCTGACCTAAACCCCCCTTGCAATGATCACTACATCGCTGCTACTGCTAGTCCGCCTATGAGGAAATTTCATCGTCGTGCTCAGAACGAAATATCACTTACAATCAGTTACCGTGGTAATGTTGTAACACCCTGGGACGGACGTTGTCTGTCCCGGTGTCGTCGGCTCTGTCGTCGGATCCGTTGTCTGCTCCGTTGTGTACTCTGTAGTCGGCCTCGTCGTCGGCGGTTCTGTCGTCCGCACCGTCGTTTGCTCTGTAGTCAGCCTCGTCGTCGGTCCTGTCGTAGTTGTCATTTTCGTTGTCTCGTCTGGTATTGTCGTAGTCTGTCTCACAAGTCCATTTGTTGTAGAACGTGTTGTGGACACTAATGCACCGTCAGCGGTTGTACCAATACCTATCGCCCGCTCGGTCGTCGGATAATAAGTCGTTGGTTCGGAAATCGTCAACTGATAGTGCCAAACACCAGATGAATTCACGATATCGGAGGGAAATTCTTGGGAAGTGGATGACAATAATTCGCACCGCTGGGAAAACGATTCAAAATTAAAGGCAACACAAACCGTCTTTTCAGAACAGTACAGGCTACACTGTAACAGGGTTATTCCTGAATAAGCTCCAATCAGATGACCGTCCAGTGAAATGTCCGTCCCGTATCTATTAAACTGACTGGCACGAAAGTCTTCTGTGGCTTCCGAAAACCGCAAGAATAAATTTATTGATACAAAAATCACAGTGACTATAGGCTTAGTCATAAGCTTTTCCATTTTCCTTTTTCACCGGTAGCTTTCCCTATACAGACTCATAAAGCTGCACTACAGTTTTTAAACTGCACCGACCTAATCAGTGTTACAATTTACTTATCCATGACCTAAATTTCTAAAATGATAAAAAATTCACGGATAAGATTCACAAATGAAAACGTTCTAAGCCAAAAAGACCGGACGCAGCGTCCTTCATTTAATTTTTACCTCAAATGGGCTGAGAAGTTCGATAAATTGATACAAGTCAGGCATATGTCAAATGTCTATCCGGATGAGTAGCTTTAATTAAGTCACGTATATATGGGCCATAAACATTCATATAGATTTTTCAATATATACAATATATAGCCTACACAAAGCCCAGGGCACAGAAGTCAATTCCTTATTGATTTCTGAGATGGAAAACATACCCAGTTATGAACAGTATTAGATGTGTGGTCTACGATCGATGGATTGTATTTATTCAATTAAATGAATGGTAAGGCGATCCAACATTGTATGGTCTCAAAAATGCAGGGAGGGGGTGGGGATTTGTTCCAACCAAAATGTGGACAAAGTCTGCTTCTGCCCCCCTCTTTTCGGGGACGAAAACTCCTTTAGTTTCCCTGTGTGAAATATATTCAACAGTTTGCAGTAAATGTACTTATATGTAGTGCTCAAGATGTAACACCACACTGCATCTGCAGACTGCCCAAATATTCAAAACATATTCTCCGGCCATCTAGGAGGCATTTGAACCCAAAATTTCCTACACGCTACTCGCCAACATATTTTGGCGTTTCACCAGGAAGTTGCCACTTTTGCGGCTCAGTCAGATCAGGAAGTTGCCAGTACTCCCTGATCGGAGTTTGGAAAAAACAAAACCTATAAAACTTGAAAGAGTCTCTGGAATATGGGTTCTACCGTGACTTCTAAACATCTTCCAGGAGTGGCCCAACGTATAGACCTTATGCACTGACATCACACTGACGTCATTTTGTAGGTAAACAAAGAAGTACCCGTGCACTAATGGCGTAGATTTCGCACGCGAGTGTAGTAGATTACGCGCTTATACGATTGGATGACGAATCAGCTGTCTGCATTTATTGGTGTAACTTGCAATGATAAGGGCTTTTCCTCCAAACGAGGACGAGGGAGAACTTTTTGCTCAGTGACATAATATGCATAAGGTCTATTTCGCTAGTAATGTGTGGTACTACAGACTAGATCATGTTAGAGCGAACTTTTAATTTAATGATTGCATAGGACCCAATTCATGTACTACATGTGTATTTTTACATTTGTAAAGTTACGGGAGAATCAAATAAACAAAATAAAATGAATGAAAATGAAATGAAATGGTGCAATGTACCTAAAGTGCATTTCTTTCAAATACGGTAGAATGCTTAGCTAGGGTTAGACATGTCTGCTGTGGACATGCAGTAGCCTAAAGTTTGGTGACTAGGTCAGAATTTTGTTAAAAGGTTCGAAAAAAGTTTATATAAAATTACTCCTATTCGCTTCTGATTCATCATGCTTTAAAGTATATACAACTTGCCCTTGCAGTGCTTCCCAACCGGTTTGCCTCTCTGAATAACAGGAAAGCAAGATGCCAGAAAGCAAGTCTAACAGTGTTTAATGTCAAAATGTTCCTGAGGAAAACTCTCCACCCCCTTTGTTTCCAATTTTGCAGGATACCCTTGCTGGATATCCTAGATGTCAGCACTGGTCACACTAGGCTGAGAAATAATGGCATTCCATAAAAATAATATTTTTATATACTTGCTACTTAAATCGATTCTCACATTTCAGGAAATCACATCTAACAGCGTTCGATTTCAACTCCCCCCCCCCCCCCACTCTTGACCGCGTTACGAGTGCGCGAAGTGCCCCGAAATTTAAAATCATGTGCCCCGAAATTTGACATTTAAAATCATTCCCATAACAAAAGTTTCGTGCAGACTTCGCACCGAGACACTTTATATCCTAACAAAATGCCAATTAAAATCAAAATCCGCCAATCAGAGGACGAGTCGTCTGTTTAGTAATTCGTAAGCTTGTAATTTTCATAAAATATGTACGGAAACGTTAAAGTGCCGTCAAAATGTTAACTTAAGTGCTTAGTAATTCAACAAAATGATGATTTTTTCACACATTATCTCACCGTTTTGCAGAAAAATGATCCATTGCGCAGTTATCAGAAATAAGCAATTCAACAGTTTGCAAATAAACGACGAATTACGAAGATAGTGCAACTTGACAATTTATCATTTTGCAGAAAAATGATAAATTGTGCAGTTATCAGAAATAATCATTTCATCATTTTGCAGAAAAATGATAAATTGAGCAGTAATCAGAAGTAATCATTTCAACATTTTGCAGAAAATTGATGAATTACTCACTTATTGAAACTCAGTAAATTGACATTTTGCAGAAAATTGATGAATTATTCACTTACCAAATGTCATCAATTCACCATTTTGCATGAAATTGATGAACTACGTACTTAGAAGATCTCATCAATTTTACATTTTGCAACAAAATGATAAATTACTCATTTATCGGAACTCAGTAACTTAACATTTTGCAGAAAAATGTTGAATTACTCGCTTACCAAATGTCATCAATTCACCATTTTGCATGAAATTGATGAACTACGCACTTAAAAGATCTCATCAATTTTACAATTTGAAACAAAATGATAAATTACGCATTTATCGGAACTCAGTAACTTAACATTTTGCAGAAAAATGTTGAATTACTCATTTACAAGACCTCAACAATTTAACAATTTGCAGAAAAATGACGAACTACACATTTACCATATGTCTACAATTTAACAATTTTCAGAAAAATGATTAATTACACATTTACCAGATGTCAACAATTTAACAATTTTCAGATAAATGATAAATTACTAACTTACCAAATGTCATCAATTCAACATTTTTGCAGAAAAATGATGAATTACTATTTTTTAATCAGATCTCATAAATTTGACAATTTGCAGAAAAATGACGAATTACAAACTTGATAGAAATTATTATTTCCACATTTTGAGGAAGTATAATTAAGTGGGTTTCCATTAAAAGGAATCAATTAAACTTGTTTTGCTACCCAAAATTTCTCTTTGACTGTGTGTTAGCGGCAATCCGACGACTTCAGCATCAGCTGACCTCTTCAGGTGTGGAGGGTGGGGTAGCACTTGCAGAACGTCCCTAAAATTCGAATTTGAGATTGGTGCATAATGATTTTATGATACAGGCGCGTAACCAGACGATTTAGTCGAGGGATTAGAATTACCATCCCTATTCATGCTTTTCAAATTAATTTTGGAGCTGGCGCTCCACCACCCCGAGTGCTCTGGGTCCATGTCACGACTCCGTGAGGGCCAGGCGAACCCTGAAGCTCTGGAGTAGCAACAAAAGTGTGGGCATGAAGCATTTAATATTCAAATGACCTTATGCGATTTAACCATATTATACCATATTATACAATTTAACCATATTTTGTAACAACCTAACTGTACGATTGGTTTGATGAGGGGTGGCTTGTCGGTGGGGAGATGGCGGAAGATCTTATTTTGGGGCAATGATTTACTTCAGAAATCATCAAACTTTGAAGAGGTATATCTTGAGAACGTTACAAGATGTTGAAATAATTTCAACGGACCTTTCATTTGGGGGCATTTTATTCTTTAACTGCCGGGTAAATGAAAACAGCTCTTTTTGATAGCATGTCAGTATAACTTTTAACTGTTTCAAATGGAATTGGATGTACACTAAACAGACTATAGAATCACATTTGATCATTTTTTTTTTTTGTAATAACCAAACTTGGATTATCGTTTGGTCGATTTGATGGTGCACGGGATAGGGTGAGTGCAGGTGTGGGAAGTTGGATTACGGCAGGGGTTGCACGCAGGGCCGTCGCGACCGGGTGGTGTGGGGTGTCTCACCCCCCCCCCCCAAAGTTCGTCAGAGCGACGGTAGTCGGAAAATCTGAAATACCAGTGGGAATTTCTGATTCCTCAGTCTAGCATATTTTTCAGACTGAGCCTGTGTCAACTTTGTATCTATTTTCCAAGTAGATCGAGTGAGAATAATACCAAACATTATTTTCTTCACGTAAAATCGAATCCCTAAGGATCGATGAGTGGGGGGGGTGGGGGTGCTGGGCATTTTTCCCGACAAAAAGGGTCACATTTCCCGACACGAATGAAAAGTGCCTGTATCAAGAAAGGTTAATTCTCAAGCATTCACGGTGGCAGGATTTCTCTTACGGGTTGGGGGGGGGTCATGCAGTAAGTTATGTGATCGCTGGTCTGGGGAGGGGTCTAAGGGGAGGGGGTGTCCCCCTCCCCTTTGAAAATTTTTGAAAATTTAGGTGTCCTTAGGTGCAATCTGGTGCCACATATGCTACCTTTTGAAGTAAAATTTGTGTTAACAAATTACGTATTTTTAGGATATAAAAAAAAATGGCATCCGTGAGGGGGGCCATGGCCCAATCCCCCCCCCTCCGCATACGCCACTGTCTGGAACACACTTTTGCGCACCAGAACGAAGAAATTAACTGTCTTTAACTGACATTGAATAGGTATACACACTGAGGTGACCAGGAAATCTCAGTCTGTCTTTGTATTTCAAAAAAGTGTAGTTTGGTCTTACCACCGGTCTAGATCTTTAATGATGCATCGGAATTAATGGTGGGGAGGGTGGTAGAGTTTCTGTGGAGTTTTGCAATAATTATATTTTGTTTCATGTGAAGTAATGAAAATACAACAAGAGGAGAAGATGATTGCGCGCGTAGCGCGCCGAAAACAACACTCTTAGGGACATTTTGGTTGTTTGCTTTCATTTTACATAGCAATTCTTAATGTAGCCTACGACTTACACTGAACATACCATAAATTAACATTAAAAATTGCAGCTTGAGCTTTGGGTTCATAATATCCATGATCGACTCAACCGCCATTCGATTGTTACAACGTACTACAGGTTAGAGGGTTGGGAACTAAGTTTACAATGGTTGCACGGGATTTCGCAATAATCCAAGTCAGTTCCATCCTTCTTGAATTAATAATTGGGCAAATGGCACACATGAAAGATGAGCGCGAAGCGCGCCGAAAATAGAATTTTCAAGGCCGTTTGGTAATGTTATCAGGCATTGCATCTAGAGTAGGAGTCAGGAAAGCAAACTTCTTTTGCAATCGTTGGACTGCAAATTGTACGAACTTTCAAGTTTACAGCAAACGCGAATGCTCCCGACTTCATGATTTTAGTACTAGGCTAAGTTGAAAAGCAGCGCACACTGCAGCGAGTCAACTGCTACGCTACAGTAAATACCAGTCGCGTGGCAGATGGGTCGGTTAGTTGTCTGCCAAATTTTGTTCTCGACATGGCTGTCGGGCCCGGTTGCGATCCGACAGTCTTCTTCAACTTCATTGGAAATACCAAATTGTTTAATATTCGTAATTAAGTTGGGAAAAGGAAGGGTCGTCGCAGTTTATAGTAAGGTCATGGCAGTGTACAGCCGTCGTCCACCCAAAGGCAACTCATCTTTTAATGAACTGGCCAATAATGAAGCCTTTGTAAAATCAGGTGATTGCCCAATGTGCTCGCCCCCATGTGTTACTTATAAACAATAGTTATACTTTTGAATATATCCACCTCGACAATGTGTTGCGGTTATGGTTAACCTACAATCCGATTCAAATAGCAACTCCCTGACCCGATGCATCTGACTACTAATACCACTAACTCATCCCCGACGAGCAGTCAGCACCCAATACACATAGCGTGTACAGTTTAAACTGATCTGTGTTACGAAAACTGTAAGTCAGGGTGAGTTGCATCACATTCCAATAAGGCTTTTGTTTCACAGTGTCGGACATAGGCCTAGTGTCTATTTAATGTCAGACAATTGTGCAATACGGTACTTCTACTTTCCCGACAACTGAATGACTTCAAAATACAATGGCTTCCAGAATAGTGTAGCAGATCCCACGACACATTACCCTTAATTTTTGATTACTGTCAGGGGCGTAGCGGGGGGGGGGGAGAAGGGGGGCAAGTTGCTCCGGGCGCCACCTTTAGGGGGCGCCAAATCGAGATCACTAAAAAAATGTTAGACCTACCATTTGATGACCATGCTCCATTCTCAAGTTCGAGGCCGAACTTAAACCTATTCTAACCCCAACCTTGATTTTGACACGAACATATTCTTGCTTAGAACACTCGGGAAGTGCTGTTTCCGGCCATCTCGGGGTTTGTAAAGCCGAAAATTTTGTGGTACGCTCCGCGCCAACCGATGGTGGCGCTCCGCTTAGATAGTCCTGCCGCGCATGACGAAGTATTCATAAGATTACCCCCCCCCCGAAGATGGGTAGGGGCGCCAACTTCGCTTCTTGCCCCAGGCGCCACAAAACCTTGCTACGCCCCTGATTACTGTCCCAACAATATATAATACCGTAATTTCCTGCCAAATAGAGAAGTTTGCCAATACAGTAAAATCTGGTAGGTAGGGTTAGGTCTCTGGTCAGTTCACCTAAAACATAGTGATCATATAAGTTCCCGACATTTCTGTAGCCCTAAATAAAAGGTTTTTTTTTAAAACGAAGTCAGGGAACTCCAAAAGAAAGAGGCAATTTTTTTCCCGACACCGGCAAAATTTTCCCGACGGACGACGCTTTGAAAATTTCGGCGGGGGGGGGGGGGTGTAGCACCCCCACACCCCCCGGTAGTGACGCCCCTGTATTCATCTCATTACCATTATTAAGGTAATTATACATGGAACTATTCCGATCACAACACTTTCCGAAAAACAGAGATACATCTCCAAACATCTGTAGCAAGGGCGGATCCAGCCCCTAGCTGAAGGGGGGGCAGTTTGAAAAGGGGGGCGCCATCATCATGCAGGGGCCGCATACTCTTGAATTTGACCGACTACATTTCGGAGACCAACTCCCATTGCCATAGTTATATATAGCTATACGGTTCGAAATTCTGGGGACCTTTTTTTTTTTTTTTTTTTTTTACTTTTCGGGCAGTTTTTACTTAACTTTTAGGACGCAGGGGGCGCATTTTTCTTGTATTGAGGGGCGCTAGACTGGTCATAGGGGGGCAGTTGTCCCTAGTTGCCCCCCCCCCTGGATCCGCCCTTGATCTGTAGGGCCTCGCATCAATATGGGATCTTTCAATCTAATTTGTAGCATACTGTGGAAAGGTTGAAAGTACGTATTGGACGCTATACACTTTTCAAAAAAAAAAAAAAAAGATTGCGGAGCGCTTCGCGCGCAGCCATTATCGGTATAGATGGTGATTGTTGATACACTTAGGACCAAAAAGCATTCTGAAGTGCGCTTTTTAGTCCTTCATTCCTTTTGCTATACCTATCAGACCGGAAACCATTCGTCTGGAGTTTTCGTTCAAAATTAGTAAAAATCCGAAAGATGTAAAGAGCTTGGCGTCATACTCTATATTATCATTTGGATGACAGGTAAGAAGTATTATGTCTTTGCCCAATTTTATATAATTGATCCAGAATTTCCAGGTATCAGCCAGCCTTAGATACCCTTTTATAGTGCACAATGAAGGAAAGGAAAATCTTCGTAATAGTCCAAGAAGGTTTTTGTTGACTCCACGACATATTTTTGCGAAAAAAGTTGTTCAAATAAAAGACAGTAAAGAAGCCAAAGGGGGGGGGGGTCCTCAGGAGGTTTGTTGACAACGTTCTTTTCTCTAAGACAACTTACTCTCTTCTTTTACCTAACCAGAAATTATAATTCACTGTAAATTATCGACATTTCCCAGCCATATTAGAACAGCTCAAAAAATATCCCAAATATAGCACCATTTTGCATCTAGGCAACCTAAAACTAATACAAATTTCTCAAAGGGAAGGGGTACCCCCTCCCCTTAGACCCCTCCCCAGGAGGGCCCTTCACGTCGTGACAAACGAAGGATCCCTACTGCTGCTGAATTCCCAAATTATGAACATTTTTCAGTCATATATGAGCCAGAGGCGGCGGACCCGGGAGGCTTGGGAGGCCCAGCCCCTAATGAAAAAGTGAGGGGGATAAAGGAATGTTCAGCCCCCTCCCCCCAATATTTGCCAAGTGCAGACATAAGATCCATACGGTATTTCAACGCTGGGTACATGCAGCTTGGAAAACTCGGGAAGTGTCGTTTCCGGCCATCTGAGGGTTTTGTAAAGTCAAAAATTTTCTTGCCCACTCCGCGCCAACTGATGGTGGCGCTCCACTTAGAAACATATTAACATTTTTCATAGATTGGTTTTTTATAATTAATTGAGAAATTGCAGACTTGAGATCCATATTTTCAAGGCTGGGTACATGCAGCTTGAAACACTCGGGAAGTGCCGTTTCCGGCCATCTGAGGGGTTTGTAAAGTCAAAAATTTTCTTGTACGCTCCTCGCCAACTGATGGTGGCGCTCCGCTTAGACAGTCTTCCTGGCATTCAGCCCCCAATATTTTTTCCGTTCCACCGCGCCTGATATGAGCAGCTCAAAAAATGTCCCAAAGATAGCACCATTTTGCATCTAAGCAACCTTACATTAACAAAATTTCTAAAAAGGGGAGGGGACACCCCTCCTCCTTAGACCCCTCCCCAGGACGGCACCTTTATGTAGTGACAAAGGAAGGATCCCCACTGATGTTTATAAAAACGCAGGGCGCATAAAACAGTGCACTATACACGCTGTCGCTCAGTTGGAAAAAACATCCAGCCAGTCGGAATTTGGGACCTTCACAGTTCACACCCCCCTAAACATATGACCCTGGCTACGGCCCTGGTTGCACGGGGCTGTGTAAGAATTATCCATTCAAGCTTTTTTATACAAAAAGCAATAATGAGACAAGCAAGCCGAATAAAGCACTTTTGAAGATAGCTTCCCTACCGAAACTGTGTTTTTCTTCAATTCATTAAAGTTCCTTCTTATTTTCTCCCGTCTTCTTTCCTTCTCTATCCTTGTTTGCTTTATTTTTTTCAATTACTTTGATCATTTTTTTCTGCCTAGAATAGATGGGTTCCTTCCCACTAAATCCTCACGGGAGGATGAATGATGGTAGGCGAGGGGTACATGAGGCTTTAAAAATGTGCTCAAACTGTCCTGTCAAAAGGAGTAACAATAGCCTACAATTGCGTAAGATTAATGAGCACGAAAAGCGCCGAAAAGACCCTTTAGTATTATGAATGTCTTGCATCATTTAACATTGAAAAGTTGTCCCATACTTAAATTCACTCTTAATTGTCTCTTCACTTGTCAACTTTTCTAGACCTACTCATTGGAGTTCTGACACCAAATCTTGTTTCGTGGCAGCGTAACTGGTCCCTTTCCACACATTGTGTGACCACCAAAGAAAATCTTTATCGTGACAGTGATTTAAAGTGTCCCTTATTCATCAGGGCCGGATCCAAGATTTTTGAAAAGGGGGGGGGGGAGGGGGCGTAGCCTTCACTGGTCGCCGTCCTAAGGGAGGGTGTCCCCTCCCCTTTGAGAAATTTTTGAATAATTAAGTATCCTCAGATGCAATCTGGTGCAACATTTGGCGTCATTCGAAGACAAATTTTCATTTTTCGGTTAGCATGTTTAGCCGATATTTTAATTCGGCAACAAAGTTTTTGTTTTTTGTAACATTCGAAATTGGGGATGAAGTGAGAAAACTTTCAAAGCAAAATTTTTATCACCATCGACCTGTGTAAATTTAGCCTACCGATTGTTTGGATGCAAGTTGTAAAGCAAGGAGTGCCATTTCGACACCGTAATATAGGACAGGTGTGTGTGTGCATGTGGGGGGGGGGGGGGGCTCTCTTCTTGAGGATACTCCACTCAGCTTTTCTGTTACTCATATAGCTAAAAAATATAATAACTGCGATTTTTCAGCACGCTTCTCGCGCACCCACTCTGAGCCCTATTTCTCCCATTCGCGAAATTATTCTTCCAAAGCCTCGGGAAACCCTTCAAGTAATACATTTTCCCCTCCTTCCTTTAATTCTCTGCAATAAATATTCCGGCCAACTGTTGGTCATACGGAGTAAGAATATAACTGTGATTTTTGTGGCCTGTTAAGTGGCCAACATATGTCATTTGAAGTTGAAGATAAAATGCATCATTTTAATGCCTACATTTTTGTAAATACACCAGAGCAGCCAGGCGCTTGGCCTACTGGACTCCACCGGGGTCCTTTTATTGGTACGCCACGCGCCCCTAGTGGTAGCGCTCCGCTTAGAAAATGTCTCGAAGGTCCCTTTGAGGATGGGCCATGAACCTTTCTAGGAAACGTCCTGGATGTTCAGCCGTCTCTCCACCGACAAGCCACCAAGCCACCAAGGCACCATCAAACTTATAGTTACAAAAATATGGTTAAATATGGTTAAATTGTGATCATCGTGACTTGTTAAGTTCGCATTATGATAAGACCATTTGAATATTAAATGCTTCATGCCCACAATTTTGTTGCTACTCTAGAGCTTCAGGGTTTATCCGGCCCCACGGGGTCGTGACATGGACCCAAAGCACTCGGGGTGGTGGAGCGCCACCTCCAAAAATAATTTGAAAAGCATGAACATGCAGGGACGATAACTTTAACCCCCCCCCCCCGTTACGCGCTTGTATAAAACTATTATGCACCGATCCCAAATTCGAATTTTAGGGGCGTTCTGCAAGTGCAACCCAACACACACACGCACACACACGCACACACGCACACACACGCACACACACGCACACACACGCACACACACGCACACACACGCACACACACGCACACACACGCACACACACACCTGAAAAGATCGGATTGCCGCTAACTCACAGTCAAAGAGAAAATTTGGGTAGTAAAACGGGTTTAATTGATTCCTTTTTATGGAAATGCACTTAATTATACTTCTTCAAAATGTGGAAATAATAATTTCTACCAAGTTTTTAATTCGTCATTTTCTGCAAAAATGTTGAATTGATGATATCTGGTATAAGTGAGTAATTCGTCATTTTTCTGCAAATTGTTAAATTGTTGAGATCTGATATGTGAGTAACTCATCATTTTTCTGCAAAATGTTGAATTGATGACATTTGGTAAGTTAGTAATTCGTCATTTATCTGAAAATTGTTAAATTGTTGACATCTGGTAAATGTGTAATTCATCATTTTTCTGAAAATTGTTACATTGTTGAGATCTTGTAAATGAGTAATTCATCATTTTTCTGCAAAATGGTGAATTGATGACATTTGGTTAGTAAGTAATTCAACATTTTTCTGCAAAATGTTGAGTTACTGAGTTCCGATAAATGAGTAATTTATCATTTTGTTGCAAAATGTAAAATTGATGAGATCTTCTAAGTGCGTAGTTCATCAATTTCATGCAAAAATGGTGAATTGATGACATTTGGTAAGTGAGTAATTCATCATTTTTCTGCAAAATGTTAAATTGTTGACTTACGATAAATGAGTAATTTTTCATTTTGTTGCAAAATGTAAAATTGATGGGATCTCAGGGGCGGATCTAGGGTCTTTTCTGAGGGGGGGTCCAACATAAAAAGGGCACATTCATTTTTTTTAAATTTTGGTTCCCATAAACGTCAGCGATTACACAACTTACCGCATATTGACAAAGAAAGGACAAACCAAGAGACATGCAAAAACTGGAATCTAAACGGTGAAATTGCAAAGCGCGCGAAGCGCGCGAAAATTTTTTGGGTAAGCCTATACTTATAAGAATTTGTACTAATTTAAAGCTTATATAGAACAATTGAGCGGACAGTTGGGCCCTATCGGGCATAACTTTATTGTGCTTCCCTCCTCGAGTGACTAGTCGTACCGTACGACAGACGCAAGTGAACGTTAACCAGGTTTAGCGAAATGAGATTCAATTCCCGACATTTACATAAATCCATGTATTCTACTTATTAACTTGAAAAGGTGGAAAGCGTTTGCACTATATTTAGCTATAAGTACAACTGAACTGAGGAAGAGTGGACAAAGCGTACCGAAAATTTTGGGTTTTATCCCAGAAATTACCCTTAAGAAAGCCAACATAAGTAAACTGACCATGGGTGGCGGCAGAATTTTTCCAACAGGGGGCCGGGCCATGTCAGCTACCCCAAGTTCCGACATTCCCTATTTCGAGGGTATGATGAGAAGGGCAAATGTGGGAGCCTCTTTATCCCATGCAATTGCAGGCATATTTTGCATTATATCACTAAATACTTCATGATCCGAGTTGCGCACTGTTAGTGTTCTTTGAATCTGGATCGTGAAATTGAAAAGTACGCGAAGCGGGCGAAATTTTTTGATAGGCTTACACATAAAACATATGACGAAACGAAAAAAGAACTGTAGGTTTTGTAGACCGTATCGGGTGTAACAGACATTGTATCGAAACCACCTGGACTACACGATGAAATAGCCAAACTTTGCTCCGTAAGTCGCTCACCAACTGACTGTACCGCATGACACACACAAGAAAAGCGATATGGGATGAAAGTTACGACCTTTACATAAACTATGTATTCTGCCCATATGTTACTTGCTAAGGTGGACAGGACTTGTGCTATCCTGCTATGTGGAATGGAACTATTGAAAAAATGGAGTGACTCTACAGCGCGCGAAGCGCGCCGAAAATTTTGGGTTCTTATTACAGAAATTATCCTCTTGCGAGCAAAAAACAGGTAAACCGTCGATTAGTTGTCGTCAGGGACTGCGTACCTTCGACTAAGACTCCCCTACGAAACTGTCAAACTTCTCCGATAGGGGGCCAGCCTTCCCCGAAGGGGGCATGAACCCTTCCCCCACCTGGCGCTACCGCTATCTCGACTGGGGGAAGAGGTTAAAATACTGTATGCTGTGTTCCCTATATAGTTGCGCCGCGACTGTCAAAAACACTCTGTCAGAACAGATGACTGAAGTCGAATGTTTGCTTTTCATTTGCGACAGCAGACCGGTCATCGGTCCAAAGATGTCAAAAAATTGAACCGACTGACATTGCGTTATTTGACCTGGCGGTGATTTTATATAGTAATTTTAAAATGAAACAAACACCGATTTGTCTATTGTGACTTCTGGTCAACTCTTGGCTGTGGACTTTAACAGAAAGACTGGCTTTTTATTCCCATCACTAGGGCAACACTATAAAAGAAGAGCGTAATTCCAGACCATAAATATCATAGCGAGACGTATTTAGCCTTCCTACTCTCTCTTGTTCACGAGCGGATGGATACTAGAGGGTGGAGGGAAGGTTTCGTAGATGTAGCGTTTATGGAGTGTGAACAGATCATTATTTTGTAAGACCAAAAGACTAGCAGTGACCTTTTGGAATCAATATTAAAACCCAATAGTAATATGTTGCATATCGCTAGTGAGTATGACGTAATATCTGCATGTTTTGTATTACTCTGAATGCCCAAGCACGCCACACGTGGTTCCAAGCGAAAAGTGATTAGAATGCCTGATTGTCACGCAGACATACCGCGGTCACATTCTCTGTAAAACGATTGCACTGTTCGGGCTTCGGGGCGGCCGGTATAGGCCACCGTAGTCAAACCTATTGCCGAAAGTTTCTGCAAAACATGGCTAGACTTTTACGAGTGGATTGATCGATACTGGATGGGGGTAACCAAAAGCTCCTCGGAATTGGACAACACAGTCATTACCTGTGAATGAAACTGTCTCGTTTTTTTTTTCTTTTGCTAGTGTGAAAAAAAAAACATTTTTTGAAAAAGGGCACATTGGAAAATTTGAGGGGGGGGGTCCGGACGCCGGCGACCCCCCCCCCTGGATCCGCCACTGGATCTACTAAGTGAGTAATTCATCAATTCTCTGCAAAATGTTTAAATGATTAATTCTGATTACTGCTCAATTTATCATTTTTCTGCAAAATGATGAAATGATTACTTCTGATTACTGCTCAATTTATCATTTTTCTGCAAAATGATGAAATGATTATTTCTGATAACTGCACAATTCATCATTTTTCTGCAAAATGATAAATTGTCAAGTTGCACTATCTTCGTAATTCGTCATTTATTTGCAAAATGTTGAATTGATTACTTCTGATAACTGCGCAATTAATCATTTTTCTGCAAAATGGAGAGATAATGTGTGAAAAAATCATCATTTTGTTGAATTGCTAAGCACTTAAGTTAACATTTTGACGGCACCTTAACGTTTCCGTAGGTGGAAGACATGTCTTCCACCTCTGAATAAGTCAGTTGGGTAATTTAGCACTTCCGTTGGGGTCATAAGGTCAGCTGTACGGTGACAACCTTTTCGCCGTTTTAGGTTTGTGAGTGGTTCATTTCACCTTTGACCCATCCCATAAAGCGTTTTGTGAAAACAATTTCCCAGCTCGAGTCTATTCCACTAGTACTTTGCATTCTTGCAATGCTGTGATCCTCCGTAACGAACAATCGGCGTATAATTGTAGAACCCTCATCATTGACGGTGTGAGACAGAATTGATAGTAAACACAGCTATGCCGTGAGGCTGCACGCAGCTCCGAGCGTACGCGAGAATTTTGATACTTTGAGTAGAATTAGCTAGAATTTTGATAGTCTGAGAACGACTTGTGATAAAAAATGATTAAAATAGATTCATCATTCAGTCAGAGACACACCTCACGCCACCCCCTTTAGAAATCTACGCCTTTAGTGGCCATTAGCGGCTCGCCATAGGGGCACGGGGGGCACTTGCCCCCCCCCCAAAGTTTACAAAGCATGATCCTCAATTTTCCAAAATAATAAATAAATAAAACATGTAATTCGAGATGGGGTTAGGTCCTCCCTTTTCCTTGAGTGGGTTTAAAATTAAAGAAGTGAATAACTTTCCAATGCAATGCGAATTAGGTTAAACATTAATAAAGTGCTTTCAAAACGACATTTTTTTCGGCTCGCTTCGCGAGGGTTTTCTTAGATGCTTGTTTGCTGCTATATGTACGTCAGACATCACAAATGGACCTGCCATTAGTGCGAGCTAAGGTAATCAAACAAATGTTCACGCTGTGATATATTTTAACCTGATTAGCTTTGGCATCATAATGTCATTTACAGAGTGTAACGGTAATGCTGGAGTTAAATGCCCATAGTTTCGCAGACAATTCACAGCTTTCGGGGTCATTAGTATACACAACCCATCAGCCGTGTTGATTATCATCCACGACTAAACGTATCCCGGGTGTCACCTGGCCAGATTAGCATTGGTATCTGTTTACAAAAAGTAATGGACATGTAGCCTTAAACGTATTGTATTTCCCATAGAATTAGATGTTTCCCTTCCTTGTCCAAATTAACAGCGCCGTTGGCCCACGAGCGGTCATATGACTGTCAAATTGCCTGTTATAAGCAAAAGGTTCTCCACCTCTGTGCTAAAGTATACCGTTTCAATTGATTTAAAATAAACACACCAAACAGTCAATCTAAGCTCAGTGTAATGAGACTTTTGACTAGTGGCCTAGCTATTTGTATATAGATAAGCCGTCGTTCTGATTTGAATTCCCCTCCCCCTCTAAAATATTTCGTTTCAAACCGGTGCATTTACACTAGATCCGGATCTGATCGCCTGCGCGGGGTCAGATCCCCTGCTCGAGATCAAATTTGTAGTGTAAACGCAGATCAGATCCGGATCTGATCGCCCTATTTTGATCCTGGTAAGAGGGGAGGATCAGACCCCGTGCAGGCGATCAAAACTTGTAGTGTAAACGCTCCCCGGATCAACGGTGACCCGAGATCAACGGTAATTCAACTTACATTATTTGGAGGTCACTTCTGCAAAAACACTCATTATGCAGGGAGGTGGATCAGAGTACGAGACAAGTGTAAATGCACCAGGATGAAGCCATACACGTAATTCGATATGCTGATAACATAGGGCGATCAGATCCGGATCAAGTGTAAATGCAGCTGTTCATCGTTTTCAAATGTCTTCATGCTCGAACTTTTCGTTAGTTTAAGAAAACAATCCAGAAAACCTTGAACATTTTATGGCCTCTTGGCAAAGCTGAAACATTGTGACACAATGAAAGAAACAACAAAATATTTAAAGGTGGGGCTCATTTTATAGTGACATGGATCAAGCCGCTTTGCCCATTTCACCTGTCTCCGTACGATCGGTTGATATGGTTGTATTTATTTTTAAAGTAGTCAGCTCAAGACTGACTGCCTGAAATGGTTTTTGAAGAGCTTTTGAAAACTACATGGGGCATCGCTGTAATACATAATAATAACCATACTCCTATTGTACTATCCGGAGCTGACCAATAACATCGCGGGGGTGGGGTGGGGGTCTTCCGAACCTCCCTGAATACGGACTTGAGAGTTTGCCCCCCAAACAAAATTTCTTAGAGCCGCCCATGTTTGTGGCTCATTTTAAAATTTTCGGGAAATTTTCGGAAATTGATTTAGGGAACGTGCTGTCCAATGCATGGGCGTCGCATATCGAAAAGTTCTGTACACAAAACGATCAGTTGCTCATTTTATAACAAAATTTCTAAATTGTTCCAATTAAGGTAACCTTAATTGGTTATGCTTCGAAATGATGTGTCTGGGTGAAAACAAATCATGCCTAAATGCCGATTTTTATTCGAAATACATGATATTTGACGATTTTGAAATTTTGTGACGTCATTATTTGGGGAATTTCCCCCCAAATAACGCGCCATTTCATGCCCACACCCACGCGGTTTACGACAAAACTTTAGATCCAAGTGAAACCAATTTTCTCCTCCTGCTGCCTATGATACCCAGCTCCCAGCCTAAACGCGTTTAGCCGTGTAAATATACATGTGGCTGCAAGTAAATCCTCTAAATTATGTAAATTTGGGATAACTTGCTTTTTTGCTCATAGACATCAATCCCATAAACTGATGATTTACGATGAAAGTTAGGAGTCACGGTGCCCCATCAAAAAAGTATTCACTGGGTGTGTAATAGTATGAACATCACAAATCCAGTTTGGCCAGACCTTAAAAAACAACCCCGAATACTACATAAAGCAAAAACCCGAAAAATACACCATGCGCCCACAAACTGTAACGCATGATTTGCGAGGTTTATGATCGCAACTTTTCGATACCGTATGATTGTGGGGGAGACAGGGTACCGTGTGTCCCCACTTTTTTGAGAGGACGGGATGCTAACACATTTGTCCTCCCCCTCCACTTTTTGTGACCTGAAACTAAAAAGTGAGGTAACCAAAAAATTACATGTAGGCAGGCTGGGTTCTACGGGGGACCAGAGGGACTTTGGCCCCCAAATTTTTCCTACCCCCAAAAACTGCTCTAAGTTTATATAGACGAGTAGTGATGAAGACATATATATGCTAAGAAAGTGGCGTAGGGAAAACAAGCCAGTGAGCCAGTGAGCCACAACTGGAAAAAAACTTAGGCGTGGCCGGCCCGACTTAAAACCAACAGATTAGAAACTGAGCCGTACGTAAAACCTCATCTAACTCCACATCATGGCCTGTTAATCAGGTCCGTAAGCAGTAAGTTCTGGGACAATTCTTTCTACAACTTCAAAAAAAAAAAAAAAAGAATTCGCGCCCTGCGCGCGCTTTCATCTTCAGTTCTATCTAGCTGCACCGCCTGCCATTTCAAATATAGCCTATTGCGGGATTTATTCCACAAATATTGAAGTCGTGATTCTAGAGAAACACGAAAATGCAACGTTGCGAAGTTTTAACCTCTTCGTCCTATCTTTTGGAAGATTCTTTCTTTAACCCCATCATCGTGGCAAACACATTTTGTAAGAAAAAAAAAAACATTTTTCAGTTTCGTCTTGGAGCCTTCATGGGAAAGATAAAGAATGTCCCCCGACGAAGACCATGCGTGCAGTCGCCCCATCAAATTTCTTGGGCAGATTCTTCAATAAAAACCCAAACTTTTGCAACCTTTCTTTATGAAAACGAAAATATGAATTCTTATTCACTATAACCCCAATTCTAACGCATTTCAAGGACATTTTTACACAGGCTGTGAATGTGTGACGTAAATTGAGTAACGTTCGTGAATGTCAAAACGGAGATGCAGTTCGTGGTAAAATAATTTTACGAAGGAATCTGACATGAGGATCGGAACAGCACTTTGTCACAGCTTCATATTACTGTGAAGTTGTAAACACTGATCTTCAGTGGTTGTAAACCGTACAGTGTAAGTACTCTAATCACGTACGCGTACGCGTACGCCGCATCATATCATTCATATGTGTAGGATCGGATCAAGGAACGACAGGTCACACAATAAACTTCATACAGCTTAGGATAAAAATCTTCTACAGTTTACAACAAGAAGTGTGAAAGTAGCCTACGACAGTTTTAGGCCCGGAGCCAAATATTCTTCGGAACTTTTGTAGATTTACTTTTGAAGAAACATGGAGAAGATAACAACGTCTCTGTTTGTGACATTGATGTGTTTCTCAATGGGTAAGTAAGTTAGGCCTAGGCTAGGCCGCGCCTGTTGACTGTTTGTTCGGCTGCAGCTCACTATAGGCCTACACAGTTTTACAATGACCTATGGAAATGGGGGTGATCGACCGTTAGTCGAAAATTACTTTCATCTCACAGAAAATTTTGGACCTAAAATCTTAATTTACTGCCATGACCTTTCTTCTGCCAAACTTGCAGATGTTTTTGATCACTGAGATCTTCTGAAAAGGTAAAAATTTGAAGTGAACATAGCCTAAGGTCCCGTCTGGAAAACATGCATGTTACGCCGAAGATCTTCGGCGTGCAGTAAAGACCTTATACGCCAGTTTGATGGCGTGATTTTCTTGTCTTTTATGTACACACTGTACTTAAGACACGGTACAACAATTTGGCGTGGCGTAAAAATTGAGAAAAGAGGTGACTGGCGTAAAAATTCGGTGTAGCAGATAAGAACTTTCCAGACTGGCCTAAGGTGAACATTTCAGTTGAGAGTCTGAAGACCAACCTCTCCATGTCAATCACCGAACATAATCTCTGTAGCAACAATCGTGGGCATGGCTAATTAGCAGATTATTCGCATGAGTTCTTCAGAGGAGAAAGACACGGTGACCTAGTCCGCAGTCTGCTGACCTAGTATTTGGGTAGCATTGGGGCTTCCCATACTAGGTCAGCTATAGGCCTATACCCATTGTCAAAATTGGGCTACCGCAACTTCAGAAATTTTGAATGGTCTCGATCTTTCTCAGATTCACATATACTCCTTAGTAATTGACTTCTATGGGTCATTTATATGTTTAAGACCCTTCATTGTAAGAATAGTTGCACTTAGGCCCATAGTTATAGATTCCAAAAAGAGACCAAAAATTTTGATTTACACTAGCGATCCAGTTTTGTTTTTTAAACATTCTATAAAGCTGTGAAATCTTGTTACTAGGACCTTCACACTATTGTATGTTAAATAGCACGCATTGCTGTTCAGTTGTGACATAGTCCATAGCTATGGTTACGTTCATACACGTGCATAGGCGTATATAGCAACAATCACTGCAGCAATGCACGCAGACGATGTTACTCTCACAGTAACATGCGGTCAAAGGTTTGTATTGCAATAGCCCAGGCCTACTGTAGTTCAGGGAACAAAGTGTACGTGAGAACTAGGCCTAGGTACCCTACGCTAACGGCGACCATACACCAGATCTGGCTGCAGTCATTGTTAAATTGGCATTGCATGAACTTTATTAATAGCGTTAAGCAAAGGAACTTGAGCAGCCAAGTAGCCGGCTGAGCAAGCAAATCAATTAGCAGGTTTGACAGGAAGCAAGATGGATCACCCGGGCTTTCTTATCAAAGCCTGGGGAGGCATGTAACATTTCCCTAACGGACGTGTACGCAATATGAAGGAACTTTGTTTACATGAGTAGCCTATGCTAATAGCCTAGGCCTAGGCCTAAGCTACATTGTTATTAATTTAAGTCCTCATTAAAGGACTGTGTGGTCGTTCGCCGAGAGCACACCATACCCCCAACAACACACCACATTGGGTCCCAATTGGGGCCAAATTGGGCTACCCATTGGGGCCCAATCTGTTTTGTCACATGGATTTCATCAGGACCCAATTGGGCTAACTTAGGCCTAGCCCCGTTAATCCCAACTGGGTCCCAACTTGGCCCAAATGGGCCTTTGGCCTCCTTTCCCATTGCCATTCTTTCTCATCTAGGAGTTTACTCAAGAAGAAGAGGGGATGGCGGTCAAGGTAAATCAAGGTAAATCAAATGAGTTTTAAAATTATCTGCCTGAGTGGTTAGTTAACTCCACATCTGTGCACTGCTTTAAAGTTAATGTGGACAAGTTCTTCCATAACTGTGGTAGAATCTAATTGTACTGGGCTCGTTTGGTGTTGGTTGGTTGTTCGTTTTCAGTTAAGGTTGTATGGACTTCAGGGCATCTTATGGCGCCTTAGCCCTCCTTTGCCCTTTAACCCGTTATGTTGTTAAATATTCCTCTAGACTGGACATTAGGAAAGTTCAGCTTCTCTCATAGAGTTGCCAATGGGTGGAACAGCCTGCCTGAGTGGGTTGTTAATTCCACTTTGGTCAATTGTTTCAAGATGAACATTGACAAGTTTCATTGTGACTGTGGCAGAATCTGATTGTGCTGGGCTCTGTTGGATATTTGGTTTTGTTTTGGGTCTGGATTATGGGGCATCTTATGGGGCTTTTGCCCTCCTTTGCCCTTTAAAGGGATTTGCCAGTGACAAAAACCAATGACTTCAAAAAATGCAGAAAATTTTCCTCTTTTAGGAGGAGAAAACCGCATCTCAATAGCTTGTAGCATTTGGAAGATACAAATTTTCAAAGAAATGCAATTTTTTCTCATGATAAAGTGCATTATGGGAAATCTGTGAGGTCATCGGGGCACATTAATTGACAAAGCCTTGAATTTCTTTATGATATTGACACTGTTGTAGGGAATATTGAGCAACTTTGTTTGTTTGCCGTACATATGGTGTAGATTTATGCTAAACCTACATGGAAAGATATTCAAACATTCCTACAGTAGGCTATCAAATTTCAAGGACAACAGGACATTCAATTATATAGGAAAACAAAAGAAATCTGAGGCAATGTGCCCACTTTACATTAAACATTCTGTGACCTTGATGAGAACTATAGGTATTTTCTGACAAAACTAAGCAGTCTTTAATATTAGATATTTTGAGTTAGGAAAAGAGTATTGCTATGGGGTTTAGAGTGTATGAACTGAATTTTTTTCTCTTTCACATGGGATCCTTGTGAAAAGCCACTGGAAAATGCCTTTAATTGTGTTATGTTATGCTAAAAGGTTCAAAAATTTTGACATGAAATCACAGGGCTGTCAACTCTCACGCATTTAGCTTGAGAGTCATGCATTTCAGCGTCATCTCACGCTCTCACAATGAAGCATCAGTTTCTCTCGCAATGTCTCAATATGGTGAAAAAAATTCTCCGCATAACGCAAATGATGAGTTGGGTGTCTGTAAAACGCCAGCTATCATGCTACCTGAGTTCCTTCAACTGATCATAGTCTGCAGTAAGCTGGCAGTAGTGCAGCGCTCTCAGTATAATTAATCTTGCATCAACAAGCTAGCTCCTTTCAACCTAAATTAATGTGAACAATTATATCTGAGTCCACTGTATATATTTATATTCGATTTTGGGCTGTCAGCAGTACATACCAGTAGGCCGCAGAATTTCCAATTTTTCGTAGGCCTATTTCTATAATGTGAACAAAATGTCTCCTTAAAAATTTCCAGGAACATGAAACATCTGAAAACTGGCAATTGTGAGCATGCAGTAATGCGGCACAGGAAGTGCCATTTCCTGCGATCTAGGGGTATTTTTGGCAAAAACTCCCTCTGGCAGGATGCTCCGCGTGAACCGATGGTTGCCCTCCACGTCAGTAGTCTCCCAGGGAATCTCACTCTCACTGGTCACTAAAAGTTGACAGCCCTAAAATCAGCAACTTTTTGCACGGTAAAATTTACTGTGTGGCTAATGCACTAATTACTTAGATGACGCACCCCACTGCCACGCCGATCACCCCGCTATTTCCATAGGTGGTTGTTGTATTGTAAGGACTGTGTATAGTGAGCTCTCAGCGAATGACCACACAGTCTTTACTGAAGATTGAGTAACTTTACTGAGTAACAATGGTCAGTCATTGTCCACAACAGTGTTTTCAAAACATACAATGACGTACCCTTCAGTCACTTCTGTGACTGACAATTAAGTTATTAATGTAAAATGACTCACACCTCAGTCACAAAATTGATGCCCAGTTTGCAATTTTGACTGTATGTGGGTCACCAGTATTGACTGGAAAATGAAAATGACAATTGATATCCCTGTACAAAGTGTAACAATTGACTCACAATGTTCCAGCCCTTGGTCACAACAGTGACTGACAATTGATTTAATTTGACTCACCACTCAGTTATGCTGGTGGCTGACAATAGTGGTTCAATGACTGTCATGTGCATCACACTGTCATTGGTCAATGGCTCACATTTGATTGACAATGCCGGGGGGGGGGGGGGGGAATGGGGTGTGTTATTCAATTGATAAGTGCATAATGAAGGAACTTTGTTTACATCAGGAGCCCTTGCTAATGAGGTACATTGTTGTCAGTATGGAATGTTTGCAGAGGCAATTGCCATGTGTATGTATAGGAATGGTATCCGGTTGTCCCAAGTACATAAAAGTTTGCCCTCTCGATTTAACTAACACTTAGTTGCAGATTGAGATTGTTTTTAATTATAGAGAGAGATGGTTAGCATTTGGGCTGCTGCATAAAAAAATAGCATTCTTTAAGGAAAACATGAATGCAACTGGAAAAAATTTTCGGTAGCCTATTTTCTAAAACAATAACAATAAAAACACAAGAGAAAAAGGAAAAGGTGACTCCAAAAATGAGAGTTGCTTGGATGAAAAAAAGTAGCATAAGGAAAACTTGACGCAACTCAAACTTTTCTTCAGGCCTGTTTCGATAAAAGAAAAAATGTCGAAAATACCAGAGAAAAAGGCTACATTGACTCAGAAAAAGAGATCAGTGCTGCCAAAAAGAACTTGAAGCAGACTACTAGAAGAAAAGAGCACTCCATTTTGAGAGGGGAATGCAGAAAAATGGTGAAAACTGTGAAAACAAATACAGACTTACCAAAAACAACATGAAAACCATATCTCAATTTATGAGCCTTTGCAGCTAGTGTAGTGCAAAGGATTCCAACATAAAAACAGAACAATTGAAAAAACAAAAAGTTGTATTCATTTCAAGCACAAAAATGCCGAAATTAACAGGAAAAAAGTTCAAACTGTGAATTTCATTTCATAAATACCTTCTTAATCAACAAAGGTTATGCGGCCAAAAGATTAGGGGGCGAACTGGTAGGTCTTTGGGAGCGAACTGGTTTTTCGGGGCAAACTGGTTGGGGCGAACTGGCAATGGGGCGAAACGACCGTAAACCACAGGAACTACAGTAATCAAATACTCTGTGTAACATCACAATGTACACATTCTGATATCAACAAACATTTCGAATGCTACACTAAATTTACTGATTTATTCCAAATTTTCGGAAGTTTTCAGAGGTTTGAAGGGGAATTTTCATCATCCCAGACAGTTCCAATTCTCCCAACTACGCAACTTCTAGCTCGTCCCATACCTGTATGAAGATCTTCCTTGTGCCGGAATAAACCTGTTTTATTGCTTAAGGCCATGTCCTGGTGAGCATACAAGGCTATAAAATGTAATAAAAGGACTCTCTCTGCCTTGTGTGGAATGTGAGCTACTCTGCATCTTTCAAATTTTCAAATTTTAATGTCAATCAAAGAGCAGTCACCAACTGAGAATTTTGATACCCCCACACTAAAAATATACTTTGGGGTGATGACTGTCTGTCTTTAAAGTGATCATAAACAACTGCAAAATTAGTGTAAGATTTGGAAAGGGAAAGTTATGGTAGTAAATTAGGAGTTTAGGTCCTAGCTTTGCTGTAAGAAGTAAATCAATTTCGACCAGCACTGTGCTGGTGGAAGACGGAAGACCCCCAATGGGCTGTTGTAAGGACCATGTATAGGGATCTATCAGTGACTGGCTTTACATGTACCTTTACTGAGGACTAAAGTAAGCCATGATGAACATCAGGCTGTACTAGGCCTGCTAAGTTACATGCATAGTTAAGGTGCTAATCAGCTGTTAGGTTATGTAGCTAGCCTAGTCTGCAGTCTGATGAGTGATGACACAGTGTTTGGGTCACTGTGTGGCTTCCTATACAGGTACTAGATAGGCCTTTAGCCTATATGCCATTGCAAAATTGGGCTTCCTCATCTTAAAAAACTTTGACTGGTTTTTACAAAGCAAGTCAGGCCTAGACACTAATTAGCTAGGTCTTATGTTAGGTCTATATAACAAGGGTACCAGAATTCGGCAGTAACCTGGCATTAGTTTACTTGATATTTGTGTGTGGAATTGTGTGTTCAGTCCACTAACTTAAAACATGCCAGCAAAATGGAGATGTATGCTAAAATGTTAAAAAAATGCAATGTAATTAAAATTCTGAAAGGACTTTATTTAATAGTTGGACATATGAAAATCCCCCCCCCCCCATCTTTGATATTCTTTCAACCACATCTGGTAAACTATGATAGTCAATAGCCTTGTTCCATGCTTGGTGCTGTAGTCACTCGTACAAAAATTCTGACACTTTTTTTTATTAAAGTGCAAAGTTGGAAGCAGCTGGCCCCAGTTTTCAAATATCCATACTGTATGAGGTTTTTGGTTTCGATGATAAGAGAAACCTATGCATTCACGATGGCGTGTGTGTGTATGTGTTTGTGACACTTTGCTCGTTAACGCGATATCTCAAGAAGGGAAACTCTGACAGTTCTCAAACTTGGTACATAGATGCCCCATATTGAGAGGAAGATCCCAAGTGTTTTTGGTAGGGGGAAAGGTCACCTGGGGTCACTGGGGGTCAAATTCTGAAAACCTTGTTAACACGATATCTCGAGGTAGGAAGCTTGGATGAATTTCATACTATGTATGTAGATGCATTATGGTAAAAGGAAGAACCCTATTATTTTTGGTGGAGGTGAAAGGTCATCTGGGGTCACCGGGGGTCATACCCTGAAAACTTCATTAACACGATATCTCAAGAAGTGAAGCTCTGATAGTTCTCAAACTTGGTACGTAGATGCCCCATATTAAGAGGAAAAACCCTGTTTTTGGTGGGGGTCAAAGGTCACCTGGCATCACTGAGGGTCAAACCCTTAAAAACCTTGTTAACCCAGTATCTCCAGTTAGGAAGCTTGGATGAATTTCATACTTTGTATGTAGATGCATTATGGTAAGAGGAAGAACCCTATCATTTTTGATGGAGGTGAAAGGTCATCAGGGGTCACGGGGGTCAAACCCTGAAAACTTTGTTAACACGATATCTCAAGAAGGGAAGCTCTGACAGTTCTCAAACTTGGTAC
This sequence comes from Holothuria leucospilota, assembly GCA_029531755.1. Classification (NCBI taxonomy): domain Eukaryota; kingdom Metazoa; phylum Echinodermata; class Holothuroidea; order Aspidochirotida; family Holothuriidae; genus Holothuria; species Holothuria leucospilota. Next base: position 41,787,152 of record CM055977.1, read on the forward strand.
ATAGATGTCCCATATTAAGAGGAAGAACCCTATTGTTTTTGGTGGGGACCAAAGGTCACCTGGGGTCACCAGGGGGTCAAATCTTGAAAAGCTTGTTATCACAATATCGTGAGGCAGGAAGATTAGACTCCTACAAATCCGTATATTCAAGAAATCTTTATTCTTTCAAAGAAAAGGCCTACTCACAGTTAGTTTCCTAACCATGACCAAATGCAATGATTTATTTAGGCAGTTTTGTTTTATCAGGATTATAACAAGCTGCTAAATCTTGTCGCACCGATATTCATACCATTGTATGCTAAATTGCATACTTATTGTTAGTAGTATAAACAAAATCATATTAGGCTCATACATATGTAGCAAGAATCACTGCAGCAACACTGCAGTGAACGACTGCAGTGGCCAAGTGGTTAGAGCATCCGACTTGCAGCCAGAAGGTCTAGGGTTCAAATCCTGGCCGGGTCATACCAAAGACTTTAAAAATGGAACCTACTGCCTTTGTGCTTGGAGCTCAGCATAAGCAATGGAGTAGGGAAAACAAGCCAGTGAGCCGCAACTGGAAAAAAGACTGTGGCCATCTCGAGTTGAACCAATTGGTTGGAAACTGGGACGTTAAACCTCGATCATCTAATTAACTAACTGCAGCAACACTTGCTTACACCTGGATAATTCTCTCATGGTAAATAATTTGTGGTCATAAAGAGGGCACTTCATAGCCTAGACCTCCATGGTCCTGTACAATTGTCAACAGGAACAATAGATCAAGAAAGCTCCTGTTGACCCCAAAGTAGCCCTTGTAAACTTTTTCAGGGAGATTTTTGACCAAAGCTAATTAGAAAAGAACCCACCTGATGAAAAAGCTCTGAACATTGCAGTTCGGTAAATAGCCAAGGTGGGTAGGCCTGTATCTGTGATTTGTCTCTCTTTTGAAGATAATAAAATATTGAAAACACTTTTATTTTCTTTCAGTTGTTCATGTTACACAGGGACAAGAACAGAATCTTGGGCCTTTCATAGGCACACTTAATCAAAGACAAGCCATTATTGTTCAAGGAGATGCATATGCTGCTAGCAGAAACACAATTGTGATTGACAGGTTCACTTTTAATCCATTTGAAGGGACAGGTAATATAATATGATTAACTAAGTGATTTCCAACCAGGGTTGCACATTAATGCCCTGATAGCTTTTCCCTTGGTCAAATGATGGAAAATAAAGTGCTACAAACATTGTTGTTCAAGTTGGTTCCATTTCATCTTGGGGCAGGATAAAGTCATTGGTTTACAGGCCACCCTCTATTATGATTATAGACTGATGTCCCCAAGATTTTTAGAACCAAAGAAAAGGTCGGCACTATTCCTCACAAGTCATCACCCCTTTTCCAGAAAGAAAGATGGGCAAAGATAATGGAGAAATTGACTCTTGTTAGTGTACTCCCCAAGTGGAAAATATCAGTGTCAAGAAGTGATTTATGACTAAAAACTTTTGATGTGTTGTCTCCAACTTTCAAAAGAAAACCAGTATTTCCAGCAATTGAGGGCATTAAAGCCCTTTTAATAGGCTATTCACTGATAACACCATACCAATGGCAACATGCAGCATTTCAAAGGCAATCAATCTCTATCTTTTTGAAGTTTATGGAAGAAACCTCAGTTCCCATACTGTAGCTGCACCTTTTCCCTTTGTAAAAGCTTGACTTGACTTGGTCAAGCATCCTCAATTCTTTCCAATAAATAATACAAAGATTTTTTGCCATTTTACTTTCCTGAACAGTTCAAATGTAAGTTCATGCATGAAGCATTTTCTGTTATTAAAATGTATACTTTGTAAGAAATCAACTCATTTTCAACAACTATTTTCACATCTGAGTCAAAGCTTAATTTGGGTTTTCTGTTGCTAGAAAAAGAATACCCATCCAAAACAGTTGGGGAAGTTTGAACAGTTTCAGTCTCTTGTTGCAAAATTTTGTTGTAATAATTTAGTATGCCAAATGAAATCATGCAATATTCAGAATTTTAATTTATTGTCTGGATTGTGATTAAGAATTTGAGTGCTGTCCATCATTCCCAGATGGCCTTTTTGACATTTTAAACAAAGGTTGCCGAGTCATAGAAAGCAAATGATTCAAAACACGTGAACAAGGAAGGTGTTAACATCTGTGCCACAGAAAATTTTTCAAACCTTTAAAACCTTGATGTTTTAAAATGTGTGCAGGATCATAGGTCATTCATCTCTGGATAGATGGTAACTTTATTTTCAAGGAATAAGCTTCAAAGGTTTACAGAAAGAAATTCACTGCTTTTAAAGCACATCAAATAATTTGTTTTACCTAACTTCTGAAATTTCATATGATGACACATTCATACTGTAGGCTAAATCCTGTAATGTGTGATATTTTGGGAAAGATAAAGCAATACCAAGAGTTTTTTAGTAAGACAAAATAGTTTTATCATGAAAAAAAAACATATTTTCTGTCTGTGCCACGTGAGTGTAATGTAAACACAATTTATACCCTTTTTAAAGTGAAATGACCATTTCGATATCTGGACCCAACCTCTCTTTATTCAACAGCAGATGCATTCTTTTTCATTGGAAACATGATTGGTTCAGGACTCATCATTGCAACTGAAGATGGTAGGTTAGTACAAAATCTCCATTTCTTATGTAAAATTACTTCTGTCATGTGCTTAGATTTTACGTGGAGTGCCTGCAGCTTTTTGAGAGGGGCTATTTTGGGACAATGCCCTTGGGCCCATGGCCAGCAACCCAGAGTTGGAGAGGCAGAGTTGATGTATGGAAGAACACTGGCCTAAAAGATCCATTGTTACCATCTGTCACTGAAATCACAGCTCTGTGAAAAATGGAGAAATAGTAAAAAAGGGGTAGGAGGTTTTGCCCTAGAAGCCCATATTTTCTATAGGCCTCAATGCCCCCAAGTTTCTTATTTCTGTCACCTTATGATAGACCATTACAAAAGTTGAAGAGAAAGCTCTTCACCCTCCCTTAGAGCTGAGTAGCCAGCTAAGAAGTTTGTTATCTCAGCAAAATATTTTTCATCACTTTTACAAGCATACAAAATATGCATTGGGGAGGGGGTTAAAATCTTGGTTTGGGTTTGCAAAATAAATTGACTGATTTTGTGATTTTTTTAGTGAGTATTATCATTTGTCACATTCTTCAAAGTGTGCTTGTGGAGGGGGGGGGGGGTCCAAAGAAAATTTGTGAAATAAGGATGGCCCTGAAGAAGTCTTATTACTGCTATTGCATACTTGCCAACCGTTACATTTTAAGTGTAACTGTTTCGTTTTGAGCTTTGCATAAAAATCAGAACGTTCCGTTTTTCTGACTTTTAGTATTAAAATGAAAATGATCTGAAAAATCTTGAAGCAACAGAGTGGCAAAAATAAAGTCAGTCTTTGCATACACCTAAGTGATTTCAACATAAACTGTGAACATTTAGAGAGGAAAAGAGGAGTTTCTCCCCCTGGACCCCACCCGTTGAGGTTAGCGCTTGTGCGCTCGCCTCGCACAGTGGATCATATGCTACATATGTTCCGTTTCCTGAGATGTCAATGTTGGCAAGTATGCTATTGGTATTTTTAAATTAGTGGTATCATAAATAAGAAAGCAGAGTTCTGTTCAAAATATTTTTAACAAAAGGAAGGATGAGGGTGTTTGCTTTCAACTATGATTGCATGTTTAAGTTAGTTGATTTGTTAATCCATTTGAAGCTCAAACTTGTATGCTGCAGAAACACTTTTATGATTTTGCATGGTAGTTGGGCTTTGACGGTGCATTCAAAAGTGGATTCAAGAGATTACAACTAGTTAAAATAGGGACATGAAGGATGCAGACAGGGATAAAAAAGTTTTACATTTTTGTTATCATTCCTATGGCTGGGTGATCATGTTGATACTAGGAATTAGTATTGAAAAGAGAAACCTGACTAAAATGTTGAGAGTTTTTCCCTTCTAACATGATTTTGGATATAGCACTTTGAATATTAAGTTCTAGTAGTTTTAACATAAGTCAAGAAAAGCTGTAAACTTTATTCTGTTTCACTGTCAGTACCATGCCACTACGATCCTACAATAATGAAAGAGTTTTGCTCAGAATAGATGACCAAATCATAACAAATTTCCAAGTTTTATACATATGGATCCCCTCTATAGAGGTGAGTACACTTAAATCATGGAAGAACTTCCATACATAAATACATTTTGTTGTATATGTGAAGGATGGGGGCAAACTTAGTAAATATATCATGTTGTGCCTGCTGTGAATAATGTTGTACTCATTAGTGTTTGTGGAAGGGGTAAGGTGAGGCTTGGAGTTTCAACTTTCATACACCAAGCAGAGTGCTCCCATTGGTTGGAGAGCAGCATATAAAGAAGATTTAACCTTCAGGTACTTCCTAGATTGCCAGAAATGGCATTTTCCAAGCCTTTTATGGAAGGAAACACACCTCAGCCACTGTTGAAAACTATAGCTTGAACTCATTTTGAACTTTTCAAAATTTTGACAGACAATGTTGGGGGGGTAGGAGTGGGGGAAATGTACCCCATTAGCTCCCCTTCAGTATGCAACTGCATGGCTGTAACCACATTGCTAGACTACTTGGAGTTTTGTAGGTACTAGGCAAGTGGTTTGTTTGAAAAATTGTACCCCATTAGCTCCCCTTCAGTATACCACTGCATGGCTGTAACCACATTGCTAGACCATTTGGAGTTTTGTAGGTGCTAGGCAAGTGGTTTGTTAGAAAAATTATCCCTTTCAAAGTTGCCCAATGACAAATTTGCCCATAGGGTATACAAACTTGCCCAATTAGCAAAGTTACCCACAACAAAATTAATATTTAGAGTGTATGTAGCAGTCACTTTAACCTGTTTGTGAAATAGGCCTTATCTGATGAAACCATCAACCCCTGATGCTTTTATTTACCCTCATGTATCATGTTGTGTTGTATTGCAGATATTTCAGCCCATAGACGTAGGCCTGTATATCAAAAAATCATCTCGTATATGTTTACAGGCTTTCACACAATAAAAAAGAACCATACAAGATTCATCACAACAAGCCCTGCTGAAAATTTCAGTCAATTACTGGTAATTGGTGTTGGGTTTTAACAGGTGCCTGACAAAACCTGTTAAAATCAAGAGAAAATTCCAGTCAAGTAACAGGTAATTGGTGTCTGGAATTAACAGGTACCTGACAAAACCAGTCAAAACCCATTTAAACCCATTCAAACCCCAACAAAACCTGATACAGCAGAAACAGGTAGACTGGAATTTTCTGCTTGGAGGTATCTTAATTCAAGTTGGGGTGACTCAGGACAGTCAGAGGCCGGGGGTAGGGGGACTGGGGGACTTCAGCCTTCCCCCAAAAAATTTTGGAGTTTTTTTTTTGGACCTTAAGTACCTAACATTACCTAAGACAAAGTCAAAGTTCTGGAAATGAATGGTTAAGCTCCCCCCCCCCCCCACATCCCTCAATATACATTCTTTCAGCACTGTGACTGCATTTTCCAGTGAAATGGCCAGTATAGTCCATTGCACTGACAGGTCAGATGACAGTTTTTAACTTAATAATGATGTCAGTTACTCACATGATTTGAACAACTGAACTTAACTGTATTTGGCATGGTGTTGCAAACCAGTACAGCTCATAACCCAACTAAAACTTGGACATTGGTGTGAACTAATTTTGGCAGAACAATCTTGTAAGTGAAACAATATGTAAGCAGTATTTCAAATTTCAGATAATACATGAAAGATGGGGTGAGGGTCATGGGAGGAAAGGTTGAGGGAAGGGGACAGGGAATGGGAGGCAGATGAGAGGGGAAAGTCTCCCCCTTTTTTGCTCGTGACTTGTTAAAATACTGTCAGTACTGCCTTTCAGTGATTTTGTAGCATTGTCCTATTCACTTTTCATTTTTCTCAACTTTCCAGGTCAACCTGGGGGATGTTTCTATCCCTCCTGGTCTGGTTTTGCCTGCAGAGTTCAGTCTGGGGCCGCTTGGTCTGAACCCTGTACTTCATAATGTCCGTGCCGATAATGTCATCATTGTAAATGCTAAGCAGCTGAGATTAGTCAACTTTTCATATGATGACAGTGCACCTGGTGAGACATTTTCTTACAAGTTACAGTTAATATCTTATATATACCCTACAGTATGTTCCCATTACATGTATTGCTTCGTCCCATCCCGAGTAAAAGCACCTTTACCTGGGTGTCATATGATTAGGTAAGGACAGCAGGTGTATGCTTTTACCCTAATTGTTATGCTCAAAAACAACTTGAACAAATTACAGCTTTTTAGTACTAGTGGTCTGGAATAACAACCCAAGTTTGAAGTTTACTTTTTACAAACCATTGCAAGGTAGCATAATATGTTAACTATATGTAACAATGTAAACTTAGGAATGACAATGATTTCATCACTTAATATCTGAATAATTTACAGGTAATAATGCAAATGATAATGGTAGCAGAGGAACCAGAAATAATTAAAACTTTGCAAGTCTTGGTCCCTTTCTTAGGATACAAAACATGATAGAACAAAAGTGAAGGAGGGAAGAGTTTGAATGACATGCGTGAAAATAGCAACAGTATATAGGGGAGGGTGGGGTAATCCCGAACATGCTGATTACTTCACGTAGCTAGCAGTTGGCGCTATCCACTTGTGCTGAAACGTAGCTTACAACCTCATCAACTATAACCAGTAGACAGTTCGAACTATTTTTCTAAAAATCTCCAAAAAAGTAAAAAGTCAGGTAAGTGTCAACTACTGACTTTTCAACATCTGCCATTTGTGGTAACCATTGAGGCAATACCTATTGTGCAATATTTGTTTATCGATATTTTTGCATAACGTCCATAATGTTCTTACTCAATTGATATGAATGTAAAACTCCATAGACTTGCGTTAGAAACTTTCTTTTATTTGTATTCATCCGGCATTACCCTCAAGTTAATGGGGTAATTCTGAATGACACCATTTTAGACTTTTGGTTGTGATATGTGTGGGTATGTCCCATGCCTGATGACTTACAGTGTATACTTTGTACAAGTTGTTAATATTATGTAATTATATGCATTTCATTCAAGTATTGGCAAAGTCATACATTAAATTGAATTGCTGCTTAATAGAAGTTATTAGGCTTCTTTTTAAATGTATGAATACTTTGGAGGATTCAATATCTGGAGTCAAGGTGTTCAAAAATTTGCACACCAGTACTTTTAAACTGTTCTAACATGTGGCTGATTCAAAGAGTGTTTTGATCAAGTGCCACATTAATGGAAGCTTGAGTAAAAAAATTGGTATAAAAATTATCAAATGGAGAGGGAAGAAGACTATGACAAGATCTTAAGACAGAAATGCCGGCTGGCATTTATGAAGAACGTAAATTGTATAGTACAGTTTATACGTTTCTGAAAAGGCACTGCATGCTCTGTACGGTGTATGGCTGACGATATATGTTTCTGACAGCTTATTTTTGTACCTTATGCAAATTAGTGAGGTCATGTGGGATATAACTCTAGAGTTGAAGACTATACTCTAAATGCAGAAAAACAGGGGCATTTATATGCAGGTTAAAGTATGTACATAGGCAGAAAGTGATTAAGTCTGTTAATAATACCATTCGTTCTCTTTTAAAAATACCATTCATTCTAGAGACTCTAGCTACTACTAACTGTTGATATGTGTTCTTTCATTCCAACTTTTTTCGATCAGTTGTAATTAAAAGGAAGTAAAAGTATCAATGCAACCCATTTATACAGCCAAACCACCTTTTGCAGGAATAGTTGTGTCCATTTCTTGTGGTGACATTCTTTCCTTCATTTAGCCAAATATCCCCCGCTCTCTAACAGTGTTCGCATTAGGCAGTGGATCATGCAATTGCCACATTCTTCTCAACAATCTTGCAAGTTCAAAATCACCTGTGGGAATTTTCCAAAACCTGTAGGGAAAGAGTTGACTTATGTTGCAACTTTTCCAGAACACCCCCCCCCACCCCATTGAACCAAAATTCCCCCATAATATTTTGGAGGGGGTTATTTTGCCCCACATTCTGAGACCTCAAGTGCCAGTACCACCCCCAAGGCTTGTCTTTCCCCATTGTTTTAGAACAGTTGTCCTCAGCTATATATATAATGCAGAGATTTTGTCCCAACAGTACTTGCCTTCTAAATCAGACATTCCTTGTTTGTCCATGGACTCAAAATTCACACCTGAGTTGACTAGGTCAACAATCTGCATAGTAGGGTTCACATTGTTTAAAAATACTATAAATTTTTACCCTTGCACAGTTTGATATTACCATAAACCTCCCCTGTCTCAGAATTGATTTTGCACCACAGACTCTTCGAAAACATGTACTTCTTCTGTATGCTTATTTATATTTTTAGCCAGTGTAGCAATTTTGTTTTTATAATTTGTAATGTTGTATAGTACCAGGGAGTTGTGTCTATAGGAACAGTCTCCAAGGTTGTATCAATACTCGCACCCAAACTAAACAGAGAGTTGTTTAGCATTCATCTCCCAGTCTTAAAGTTTTTTTTTTTTTTGTCTTGCTAGCACTGCTTTTGGTGAACTTTTGTACTTTTAGATATTGGCAGTTTAGAAAGTTAGAAATAATAGAGGTGAATTCCAAGCATTTACTATGACTGTATTTAAATAAGTATCTTTAGTAGTAGCTTTGTGGTGTATGGATTTTTGAAATGTGTGGTTGTGGTAATGGCTGTAGGTTGTACAGAGTAAGTTACTTTGTTTGAAAAAAGAGCAAGGGGTAGGAAAGAGGCAAGGGAGAGTGGATAGAGAGCTAGAGGGGAAAAAACTTCCACTATAGCCAAGGTCTGAGCCATAGGCAGACTACAATGGGGGCAATTGCCAGTCTTTTGAGAAAGGGGAGGGGGGACTATTATCTGTTACCTTTCTTGGGCATGATTGGCTAATGGGATTAATGGGGACAAGGCATTTACTGGTGCATTCCACCTCCCCCCCTGTTGAGTTATGAAATGATGGGAAAGAGTTTCTCAAGCAGCTTTTAACATAGTGTCCTTAATTATTTCAGGGAGGATAATGCTCCTAGTATTCCCACCCCTTCTTTGCTGGAGCAAATAATATCTGTCAACACAGTACTAAACATGATGAACTGACAAACATTTTTTACTTAATACCTTCAGAAACTATATCTACTCTCAAGATTTGTTAATGACTATTTCCTAAAATATATTGAATGAAAAAATTTGAATTGCTTTTCTAAGATGTTTGAATGCATTGATGGGCTGTTTGCTTTATTTTAGATGTGTATTTCTGGGTGGGTACAGGAACACCCAGCGGGAGTGGTCAGAGAGTCCCAGATGAGAATGGTGTGATGTAAGTAAATTTGTAAGTTTCTTTAAGTGACACTATCATTTTATTTAAAAGAGTGTCACTTTAAAGAAAATTAAAGTGACACTCTTTGAATGAAATGATAGTTACAAGTTTTATCATTTAGATGCTGTTGCACATTTGTTTCTACCCCTATTTGACACAAATCCAAGATTTATATTTTTTTCATTATTTAAGGTGAAGTTTTTCAAGTGTAACACAGTTCAATAGGCCTTTTCCCAGTTGCGCTCCACATGTGCACATCGTGGAAAACTGCATATAAACAGTGATACTGTTACAACTACAATACATGCCAAGGAAATGCATTTATTTTAGAAGATATTCAAATCATTCCTTTTTAGATCAAACCAGAGTATAAGAAGGATTCCTGCCTGTGGTTTTGTGTCTTGACCAGCATGAACATTGTCTCTTTGGTCTTCAGAATTGTCTTATACTTTGTTAAAAATTATGTGTATTTCACATACTATGTGAGTTGAGTGTGGTTTGTGCATCTTCCACGCATTCCATAATTCCTTGCAGCAATCAAAACTGCGAAAAGGCTTATACTGGAAAGTTACACTTAAGGTGTCATTTAAAATTTGGATAAATTCTAAAATATACTGAAAGAATATGATGGTTGTTGTACGTAACAGTGGATCATTAATTTGTTCCATCATGTTTACGAACATACAACTGATATGTTTAGGGGAGGGGGAGGGGTCACAGTCCCATGAAGGCTTTTTGCAAATGTACTAAATAACTTTTGACTGGAAATCATTTTAAGTGTGTTTCTAAGTATTCTCTGACTGGGCTGTGAAGGAAGATAACATTCTGTATTTCTGGAAAATGATAAAAAAAAATGGATGACTCAAGAGGGTTGGAAAGTACTGGAGAAAGTGGTTGCAAGTTGCTAGTATATGAAGTAAAAGAGTGAACAGTGTCTTGTTACTTTTGTTTATAGACATTAGGACAACCGAGATGGTGTATTGTGGGTAAAAGCCCAAGTAGCATGGATTACCTTGGAAGGTGACTTGTGTAGGATTTAAAGAGTCCTAACATGAAGGTCAATTTTTAAAAAATGATGACCTCCATTTTTGTCAAATTCTTGGTCTGGCTGTATTGGAACATGAGGAACTATTTCAATTGTTCTTGATTGATATTTCAGAAAGAAGAGCTTGAATATTTGTAAAGTGAATACAGCAAAATGCCATGACTAGCTTAAACAGTAATGAAACATGTAACAAAGATGATTGAACAAATTTACACTACAGTGGAATGGGTTGGAAGGCTTCGTCTCTGAGGAGAGATGTCCCTAATTTGTCACATGTAATATCATGATGTCAGCAAAGTGATATCAGTTACAAAGCTACTCCTCAATTGCTTGGGAACACAAAGGGTACCTTCACACTATACAACCATGAGGTATGGGGTGTAGAATATTTTTCCAAGGGGGGTGAGTTGCAATTGGAGGGCTGAGTCATTTTTTGGTTCTAGTGAAGCCTGTGCTATCTAATCTCATCTTGGTAGAAGTTGATTATCTGATCTAGAGCTTCAGCATAGGTTTTAGGAGTTAGGGCAAGAAGGGGGAGTGAATAGAGGGCTGCACCCCCTTGGAGTTTGAAAAAACTTATTTCTTGGGCAGATTTTTGGAGAAATTGGAAATTTTCTTGGTTATTTGAGGGTGTTTTCAGGCAAAAATGCCTCGCCTCCGGAGAAATAAATTTGTGGTATGCCCAGAAGCTCCAGTATCAATAATAATCTGGTTATCATTGTCACCTTCAGTCTGTGGTAGGGATTATGTTTGCATTGGAGCTACTTGTTCAAAACTTGTACCAAAATGCATACCCATACATTTTGCCAGTAGTGGCTTAAGATAATTTTTTTTTTTTGGGGGGGGGGGGGTGCAAAATTTGTTGAAGTCACAACACCTCACACAATATCAATCCATGTGACGAGTGGTCAAGTGGCTTAATAATAAATACATGGTACCTGTGAGATGGAAGGAATGTTGTCGGTTGTTGATTCTGGTGCATTTACACTTGTTTCATACTCTGATATCCCTTAAGTATACTCACCACACATGTTTGCGCTGCCTTAAACAAACTTTCCTCTTGCTAAGACAATAGGAAAGCATAGATGAGTGATTGTTCCTGAGTCACTGCTGATCCTAAAGCAGAGGTGGGGAATCTTTTTCCTCTGACGGGCCATTTTGATAGTCATAATCCACTTGTTACCCTCGCTGCAGACAACGAGGGCAACAAGCTTTTGCTACAGGGTGCAGGCCAAGAGGCCCCAACGGGCTTTGTTGGGACCTAGGAGGGAAGCCATGTAAGAAGTTAGGATGAAGCCCCCAGAAGCTCAAGATTTGTACAAATTTGTGGGTCACTATTTAAATGACATTGAATGTGCAAGGCTATAAGACCCAGTTGTATTACAATAGGACCAGTTGTCTATTTATGTGTGAAGTAATAATGAATGGGTACAAATGAAAAATACATGCAAAGTGTGCTGAACAAAATCAACCAACTTTGTATTTTCTTCACTTTACATTGCAAAAGTACCAACTCTATAACTATGCTCTTTGGAGGGACAGTTCTAACCCCCTCCCCCAGAATCTACCGCGATAAGTTTCGTACTGTAATACGTAGTCCTATAGAGGTTTTTCACCACGTCAGTGTGTTGGGCGTTTCTCTGTTTTGATGGCCAGGTGTCCATTGTACCGCAATTGTAGCTAAGGTCCTGTGGTGCCCGCATATGGACAACACACAATCTGCGCATGAGCAGTGACGGCCAGCAAGCCAAATTGAAGTGAGCCGACGTCACACAATAAAACCCTCTAAAAAGGCTTTATGCATGTGATAAAGCAATTCTGTTCAATGCTTTGTAGCCTCCCATGCAAAGCTTCAGTTGGTTATCACAACTTTCACAAGCACTACAAAGATGCTGCAACTGGTTCATGTTTAGTGCATGGGCATGTTGCATTGTGCATCTAGGGTTTTGATAATATACTGGGTGGTAGTGTTTCATAGCAGTTTTATGTAAAATAGCCAGAAAGTGGTATAAACAGGATAAAATGGTGGGCACCAAGGGCTAAAAGATTATTATCAAGTACTTTTCAAGTGATCTGAATTTACCTGTATGAATTGCCCTGCGGGCCGAATAAAAGGGTCTTATGGGCTGTTTACATATAGCATAATAAACATTACAAGCTGTGATCTTCTGCTCCGATCCTTCTCCCTTGCCAAGATCAAATTTAGAGGATAAGATCCAGATTTGATCAGCTTTTGCACAAGTTCAGCTTTCATCTTGAGCACAAGATCTGACCCTGAACAGCCCAGATCAGGTGTGGCACCAGCAGAGGGCTAGGGCCATGGCCCCCCATTGGGAAAGGCTGGCCCCCCATCAGGGAAATTTCCACTTTCACCATTGAGCCTTAATATGTATGAGAATATCTAATTCCAATGACCTTCTGTCACTCCGATGGATCTGCTTGATGTTGGTGATAGGAAGGGCAGATTATTCAATAAAGACCCCAAACTTTTCAGTTTTCCCAAAAGAAACCCAAATTTTCCAAATTTTCTTTCATTAAAACAGATTTTTCAAATTTTCTCAATAAAACTCCTTAATTTTCAAATTTTTGTAAAAAAAAATGTCATGCTCCGCACACAGCAAATTTTGTGTTCCACATCCTTTTGGTCAATTCATCGTCTTTGTCACTGCTTGGGGTAGCTGGCCTTCCCCCTGTTGGGGTGCTTGGCCCCCCTGTCGGGCACCCCTGGATCAGATCTGGATCTAGTGTACATAAAAGTACCTGTTACCTACCAATAGGCTACTGTATGTGTGATAATTGATCTACAGTGTCAAAATTGTTCAAGAATTAGGAGAAAAGAAATGAATAAACAAAAGAGATTGATTTTAATAGGCCCAGTTATTTTGATACAAACTTTTGGGTAATGCATGTTTCCTTGAAAACTATTAATGCACATTTATTTTTTTCAGTAATGAGCCTATATCAGAGTACAACAGAGAAACAATCACCATCACCCTCCCTGACAATTTGACTGTTTTTGACGTGGACTACCTCAGTGTCTGGTGCGAGCGCTTTGCAGTTGATTTTGGCCATGTCATGATTCCAATGAATTTGGACCCTCTCTTGCTGCCAGCTTTTCTAGATGCAGAACAACCAGAACCAAAGGTATCTCAGCAAAATATTTTTACAGGAAAAGGTGCGAGTAGCATATGGATGGGAGAGAAGAGGGGGAGGGAGAGGGGGAGAGGGAAAGGGGAGAGGGGAGGGGGAGAGTTTGACGTAGAAAACCAGTATTACATGAGATAATTTGCCTGTTTTTCTAAAAATGTACCCAAAAAATATGTTTTCTCAAACTTGAGGTGAGGGGGTGTAACAGCCCCCACTCCCATCTCATATGCCTATGGCAGGTAGTATAGTCTTTGCTAACAGTTTCTACTTTGAGCAATGTTTTTGGCTTTTTGCATGAAAAATTATGCTCTTCTAAAACAATTTTTTTTGGTAAAAATTGCAAAAGTTGTCATAATGTGAAATGATTTAACTGAGACTTGCAACTTGCTTGTTATATAGTACATACACTGAACTTAGCGCACTGCCAAATTTGGTGCACCCCTAAAATAGTTCCTAACTATTGTAACAATGTACTAGTCAAAGCAGTTGGCAAGTGCAATACACGTCCTATTTTGGACCACCAGGAATGCTCAAAACCTTTTTGAGTTGCTTAAATGGTGCATAAATTTTTATACGTAGTCATTAGCAATATTCCTGGTCGAGATTAATCTTCATTTCTGTGGCTTCCATTGTGTTTTTAAATCTGTTTTGCAGTCTAAATTCACCCTTCATGACCGGGTTTGCAGTCATCATGCTCATGCGGTATTGAATTGCGTATATACATAAGTATTGTGAGCAAGTATTGACCTAACACTGAGTATATCATCGCTAAGTGTTTGAGGTGTGCTAAATTTGAAAGTTTTAAAATCTTGTCAATAGCACAGATCGAGTTGAAGTTAAAACATAGATTCAGGATAAAATTTTAATTTTGTTAAATGAAATTTACATCTTTTTCAAACTTACACTTAATCAAATGAGAATAATCAGAACGTCCATCGTTTGGTGATTTTTGTTATTCATTTTCAGCAAAAATTCAGTCTATAACATTGGGTGCAGGAAATTCCATCCATCCATGCTACCAAGTCATTTTGTATGTACCCTACCTAATACACCTGTATAAAGTAAAAATTTATGAATCCCGAACCCCTCCCCCCCCTCCCATGAATACTTCTTTGCAAAATGTTATTTTCTTAAGTTCAGCCACTCCCCTTTAGTGTGAGTAGCAGGTAATGATCACATATGACAAAATAGATTTTGGAACTTTCTTTTGAATTCAAATTTATTCCTCCTGATTATCAAACATTAGCAGGTTTATGAAATGTTACATTTCAGAAATCAAATTGTTATTTGAATCTTTGGTCATGGTGTTATTTTATTAACTTCTCTCTTTAACATTTTTTGATATGTGAATTGTATGATTGAGTAAAACTTTCTTTTCCTGTGTTGTACGTACTTTATCTTATACATGAAATTTATGTTGATATAATGGAAAGAGAGTGACCAGAAAACAAGCAAACAGACTAACAATGACAATTCCATACCACAAGATTTGGAGTGATGGAATGAAATCCTTTGATCCTTTGAAAGAAAATTATAACAATTGTGGAAACATATTAGTAACTTTATCATGAGAGTGAAGTATCAGTTAAGCTTCATGGGGGCGGGGAGTTCAGGGAATGGGGAGGTCAGGATGTTCAGTTAAAAAGGGGGACTTGAATCACAGCTTTCATGAAAAACACAGACCGTGTGTTTGGTCTAGCGGTAGAGCATCCGCCTCTCACGCGGAAGGCCCGGGTTCGATTCCCAGGTCGAGTCATACCAAAGACTCTAAAAATGGAACCTACTATGTTGTGTGTGATGCTCCGCATAAGCAATGGAGTAGGGAAAACAAGCCAGTGAGCCACAACTGGAAAAAAGGCCATGGCCGGCTCGACTTGAACCAATAGGTTGGAAACTGGGCCGTAAAACTCCATCTAATTAACTTCATGAAAAACACTACAAAAAAAGGTCATTTCATTGGGGGTGCCACCCCTGCTCTAATCTCCTGCTCAGGGTCAGATCTTGTGCTCAAGATCAAAGCTGAACTTATGCAAAAGCAGATCAAAGCAGATTTCATTGGGGGTGGGTGTAATTCAGCCGGTTGATTTGCCACTGGTGAAAATTATAGGAGGAAATTTTATCTTCATCAAAAGGTGTTTGGGAACTGCCAAGTCCTTGAAGAGGATAAATTGCAAGTGGCATGGACAGTGGACTCACAAAGGGATGTTATCTGTATTCAGTTGAGAGGAAAAGTGGACTTGAATGAGTACATGGCCTTTGGAATCAGTGGATCACCCACAAGTACCCTCATGAGGGGCTCTGATGTGACAGTGGGGTGGACTGATGCTTCAACAATGCAGGGGAATGCAGTTGACTACTTTTTGGAGAACTATGTTCCGGTAAGGGATCACCATGCCTTTGAAGTTACGCTTGGATTTTTTTGTCATAATTGTTAATTCTAAATCCTGCAACTAGCTATAATTGTGAAAATGATGTCATAAATTGTCAGTGTCATACCATAATTACAATGAGTGCATATCCCTTTATAGTACTGGATTAATAGTGTCCATAATTATTAAAAGTTTTAGGTAATGGTTTTGAATTATGAGATAATGTCAAATGTTGAATGTCTGTAGTGTGCCTGTGACAGCCTTTGTTTTTTCTTTTCTTTGTTTTTCCTTTATGATTTCTGCTCTTCATTGTTCAGTGGGAAGTCTGTTTTGCAGATGTTTGTAGTTTAATGTTTCCTGTATTGTAATCCATGTTTTGTTATTGTAAAACTTCACTATGGACGCTGTGTATTGTTATGTCATGTGCATGGAATGAGTACTTTGTAGAACCAAACACAAAAAATGATGGGAGGGACACTATGGTATTGAAAGAGTCATGTCATAGTGTACTGGTTACTAAAGTGTAAATTCAGCGGAAATTGTCAGCAGATCTGAAGGAATGTTCAAAGACTGTGGTTGATATATTTAACTGAAGGTGGATTAGTCACCTCCCTCCCATGGCCTTCTCCTGTCCCCCTGCCCATACCCCTGTACACAATCTCCATCACCCCCCCCCCCCACCCCAAGTGTAATGTTATTTAACAAAGTTGGATTTTCAATTAACAACAATATTTATGCTTATAACAATTAACAATCCTTGTATTGTTCACCTACAGTGTTCTGTCAACCAGGCCAGTGGTGCTTGTCCTGATATCCTCTTGGGTGGTACAGATGATGTTACATTAATCAACCATGAAGTGAGAGATGGAGTAACATATATCACTTATGAAAAACCTATCACAGCTGCTGTGGGTTAGAACTTCTGTACTTCTTTTTCTTTTTATGTTTTTATTATTTATTAGAATCCTGTGGACACTTGAGAACATGGATGGTATTCCAGTCCATGCTCATCTTCCAGCATACTCACATGCTCTACTTAAGGTTAACTGCCATTTCGTCAGTGGCACCACCAAGGGGAGGGGGAAAATGGGGAAAATTAGCAGCCCAAGCCAAGGCCTTTGCTTCCCCCACTTGCCACTCCAGTCTGCACCTGTGCAAAGGTATACACTTTACAGGAGCAATGGGCACATACAACTATTACTAACTCCCAAATGTCTGCATGCCTCCCTTCTTGCCCCCCTTCCCTCTTCCCCCACCCATACTATTGAAATCGTGGTGGCACTGCTACATTTCATTCCTGTGATAGGGCAGGATCAACATGTGATCAGACCTTGAGCAAGTAAATCTGTCTGCTGGGTTCTTACAGGCTACAGGTAAACTCGGAGAAGGGTAGAATTTTGCACAATTCTCCGGCCTGGAACATCATGGAAAAGATTCAGCCTGCCTTAAAAGTCATGGAATTTCAAATTTTATGCCATGGTATGATTTAGTTAACTATAGGTGAAATTCCATCCTTAATAGGAGAGTGTGTGATGTGTCTGAATCTTGTCAACTGCAGCAAGGGGAGCTAGGAACACCCAGTAGTTGGTACAGAAGGTTGGCAGTGACATCAGGCATCTCAACAGAAACGTATTAGTGTCTCCCATAGTGGAGTGAAAGTATATGTCACTTCACTCCATATGCACAGTGCAGTAGGGAATGTTGTTTTGTGTCTTAATTGACTTGTAATAAAAAAATGTGCAAGAAAACTTGATCAGTTTAATGGCAGAAACTTTGCTGAACCTTGTCACATGTTTTGCTGTCATGAGGCACAGTTGCTTGTAAACCTTTTTGTTCAAATGCAAAATATGGTATAGCATGACCCTGCAATTTTTACTGATATTTTAAAGGAATAGACAACGGTAAACTTTGCTTGTCAGAATTTTAAGTTGTCTTTCAATCATCACCTCCCATAGGTTTGATGCAATCAGATCTGAGTATTCCGCTAGACCGACCAGTCTTCATTTCATGGGCTTATGGGCGTATTAACGATATTGGCTTAGTGACCAGACACGAAACCAGGACACCAGGTAATTACTCAAAACCATTGTGAGTCTTCATTTAATCTCTGGTATACTGCATAATAGTTGGAAATTAAAGCTAAGAATTGTACATGAATTTCAAAATATGATATGAAGGAAACAAAATAAAAGAAATAAAAAAAAATGGCGTAAAAGATTTTGAAATTTCTCTCTGTATTTCTTTTAAGAGTTTGTACACTATCTTTGCAGTTCACTTGTGTGCAAAATGCAATGAGAACACCTGACCTAGTGTGAAGTGTGTGTACCTGAGAAATGGTTGTGAAGTGAAATTTAGTAGTAATTACAGTTGTAGTTACAACCATCAGTCAAAGTTAAATTAAATTCACTCTTTTATCTCAAGTGAAAATAGTCGATTTCTTGTATCTTTATGATAAATTGTCATTTGGCTGGGAGGGGAAACCATAATAACGTGTCTCACATGAAATAAATGAATTTATCTCCTTCTTTTAGGCAATGTTCAAATAAACTTTGGCATGGCATCATCAACTTGCCCTGATTTCACTCCAGAAACAGATAACGAACCTGTTGTTCCCTGGTTTATTCCTCCTATTGTTTCATTGACTTCAAATACCTTTACAGCTTTCATTGGCCCCTCAGGAGGACTAAGAGGAGTCCAAGGGATCACTGGTATGTACTTAACAAATGTGTGATGTCACAGAGGGGGTCGGAAATATTACAAATATTGTGCTCCCCCCCCCCCCCTCCTAAATAATTGCCCATCAAAACAGTCAAAAATAGCCCATGTGAACCCAAAATAGTGTGGTAACTTTTTCAAGGGCAAGTTTTCTGAAACATTTGAAAAGAATCTGTGAGAGAGAGCACACTCTGGAAAAAATTAAAATTTGTGTAAATGGCAAGGACCTTTTTTCTTGGAAAACAAAGTTACCTAGACACCCTGTCTGAAATTATCATTCATTTTGTAACTGTAACTCATGGTTTAGCACAAGTAAAGGTGTGCAATTTTCTGTTTCAAAAATTTGGTATTTCTCTTATATAAAGAATTCAAAACTGCTCTGCAAATTTGCACATAAAATCATCCCTCTTTACACTGCATGATGTAATGGTGCTAAATTTTGAAAACCTTGCATTTCTGAGCAGAACTTACCTCAAACTTAATTGTTCAGTACCTTTATCAGTACGTGACACACTTTTACAAAACTTTTGCAGGCTCATGGTGATGAAAGGGTAGTAAATTATTGTGAACAAAGACAATGACCTCATAAATGGCCTTGTATCTTGTAATATTGTGAGTCAGTGTAAAATTGTTTTCATGAACCAGTAGACTGTCCCTGAAAGTTCACAGTTCTTAATTGTTTTCAAGTTATTTCAAGAACTCATAATGTATCTTTTCTTTTCTTTGATGAGGGTGAAACAAGTTAGTATAAAATTAATGAAATTTCTATTTGTCACCAAAGAGAGATAGTTCTTAGAACTATACCTTTGGAACATGCCCTTTTTTCCTTTCCACTGCAGCAGCTACAGATGAGGTGTTGAAAGTTATTTTGGCTTGAACCCAACATCGTCAATCAAATTCACCAAAGTTCCTTCCCATATTTAATTGACCTCCCCAAAAATGATGAAAAATAATATTTGGTACCTGGAAGGTTGACAAAAGATACAACTTAATTTCTGTACCAAAGGAAGAATACAGAGAACTTAAACATGGACTTTCTTGTGACTACATAAACAGAATGACAAATTACTTGCTGTAGATTTAGGAAATTATGACAGTTCTTTCGTAGGTTTGACAGGTCTGTATCCTGAGGGGTCAATAAGGGGAGGGGGATGGGGGGAGATGGGGGAGGGGCACATGAACACAGGAGGATTACTGTCCTGTGGGAGTAAGAGAAAAGGATAGAGTGTACCCCTTCCATCTGAGCAAGTTTTCATTATATCAGAGTCTAAGGTGCCCTGTGGTGCCATATTTTCCATTTTCCATCTTTTGGTTCTCACAATACATCTGTACATCGTTCCTCTGTTTTTTTTATGCTGCAAACTTGTGAAATAAAATTTTAAAAGGGAGGGGGAGGGGAGAGGCAGGGGAGTGGAGGGGAGGGGAGGCATTCCAAGGTTTTCTTCCCCTACTGGCAGTTAAGTATGAAGAACTTAGACTTTGAAGCGATGTCAGTTGCCTTCACCAAAATTTACTTTTTTAATAATATTCTAGGGGTAGTTGGCTGGGGTATTGCCTGGTACATCAACAATGCCATCATTCCAGAAATTACAGTGTCCCGTGGTGTACAATATGTGTTTGTTGTTAATGGTGGCAATGATCCCACTACACCAGCTTTGAATCATCCATTCTACATCACCAGCAGTGAAAGGGGAGGATACTCCCAGCTTACTGAAGCTCAGCAGCAGGTAAGGAATTGAAAGACTTTTATTTCAATGGGGGAGGGGGGAGTTGGAGAGGAAGGGGGTATACAGGTAAGGAGTGAGAGAACAGTGATGACTCCAAGGATAAAATGCAAGGAATTCCCCCTCCCTTAGTGAAATGTCTGATCCTCCTTATGGCCCTCAGTCTTTCCCCAAATTAATTATGTAGCTGAAATTCTATTGCCCCTCCTCATAATTTTATTTGGAGTGGGGCCAGGATTTGCCCGATGGGGGGGGGGGCAGCGATCCGAAGCCCTGACAGCCCCGATGCCATCGAAGGGTTGTTGGTTAGGGGGATTTGAAGAAAACCTATGTACTATGCCATGCCATTGCTGGGCATATATTGCATAAAATTCGTATATACTAGCGGAAAATAGTTCTGCGCTGATTTAATGTATTTCCTGGAATCTAAACTGTGAAACTGGAAAGCATGCGAAAATTTTTGGAGTAGGCCTACACTAAAAAAATCTGTACTTATTTAAAGCTTATATAGGTCAATTGTCCAGGCAGTTGGACCCTATTGGGCATTGTTTACATTGTACTTCCCTCCTCGAGTCACTAGACGTACCACACCACAGACACAAGAAAACATTTAACTAGGTTTAGCGAAATGAGCTGAAATTCCTGACATTTACATAAATCCATGTATTCTACTTATTGGTTTCGATGAAAAGAGAAACCTATGCAGTCATGATGGCGTGTGTGTGTGTGTTTGTGACACTTCTTGTTTACACGATATCTCAAGAAGGGAAACTCTGACAGTTCTCAAAGTTGGTAGGTAGATGCCCCATATTGAGAGGAAGAACTCTACTGTTTTTGGTGGAGGTCAAAGGTCATTTAGGGTCACCAGGGGTCAAACTCTGAAAACCTTGTTTACACCATATCTCAAATTAGAAAGTTAGGATAGATTTCATACTTGGTGTGTGGAGGTATTATGGTGAGAGGAAGAACCCTATTGTTTTTGGTGGAGGTCAAAGGTCATTTGGGGTCAAACACTGAAAACCTTGTTTACATGATTTCTCAAGTTACGAAGCATGGATAGATTTCATACTTGGTATGTGGATGCATTGTGGTAAGAGAAAGAACCCTATTGTTTTTGGTGGAGGTCAAAGGTCATTTGGGGTCACCAGGGGTCAAACTCTGAAAACCTTGTTTACACAATATCTCAAGGTAGGAAGCTTGGATACATTTCATACTTGGTGTGTTGATGTATTATGGTGAGAGAAAAAACCTTATTGTTTTTAGTGGAGGTCAAATGTCATTTGGGGTCACCAGGGGTCAAACTCTGAAAACCATGTTTACAGGATATCTCAAGGTAGGAAGGTTGGATAGATTTTATACTTGGTGTGTTGATGCATTATGGTAAGAGGAAAAACCCTATTGTTTTTGGTGGAGGTCAAGGGTCATTTGGGGTCACCAGGGGTCAAACTCTGAAAACCTTGTTAACACAATATCTCAAGGTAGGAAGCTTGGATAGATTTCATACTTAGTGTGTTGATGCATTGTGGTGAGAGGAAAAACCCTATCATTTGGTGGAGGTCAAAGGTCATCTGGGGTCACCAGGGGTCGAACTTTGAAAACCTTGTTTACACGATATCTCAAGTCAGAAAGCCTGGATAGATTTCATACTTGGTGTGTGGATGTGTTATGGTAAGAGGAAGAACCCTGATGTTTTTGGTGGAGGTCAAAGGTCATTTGGGGTCACCAGGGGTCAAACTCTGAAAACCTTGTTTACACGATATCTCAAGTTAGGAAGCTTGGATAGATTTCATACTTGGTATGTGGATGCATTATGGTAAGAGAAAAAAACCGAGTGTTTTTGGTGGAGGTCAAAGGTCATTTGGGGTCACCAGGGATCAAACTCTAAAAACCTTGTTTACACGATATCTCAAGGTAGGAAGCTTGGATAGATTTCATACTTGGTATGTGAATGTATTATGGTAAGAGGAAGAATTGTATTGTTTTTGGTGGACGTGAAAGGTCATTTGGGGTCACCAGTGGTCAAACTCTGAAAACCTTGTTTACACGATATCTCAAGGTAGGAAGCTTGGACATATTTCATACTTGGTGTGTTGATGCATTATGGTGAGAAAAAACCCTGTTGTTTTTAGTGGAGGTCAAAGGTAATTTAGGGTTACCTGGGGTCAAAGTCTAAAAACCTTGTTAACAGGATATCTCAAGTTAGGAAGTTTGGATAGATTTCATAGGTAGTATGTGGATGCCTTATGGTCAGAGGTGGAAGCATATCATTTTTGGTGGAGGTTAAAGGTCAAATGGGTTCACTGGGGGTCAACCTCTGGAAAGCTTGTTAACGTGATATCGCAAGGTAGGAAGCTTGGATAGATTTCATACATAGTATGTGGATGACTTATGGTGAGAGGAAGTACCCTATTTTTTATGGTGGAGGTCAAAGGTCATCTGGGGTCAAACTCTGAAAACCTTGTTTACAAGATAGCTCAAGTTAGGAAGGTTGGATACTTCCCATGGTGTTGCATTTAATCCATCAGAAAACCCCTAGATGGGTTTTGCCAGAAATCAGAGGCCAGCTGAAATCACCAGAGGCCATTAAGCAAAAATTCCCGAGAATTCCCAAGGTCAAATATGAACATGAAACTGTAATTTTCCAGCACTTTAAGATCACATTCAACCAATGACTGAAAGAAACAGAACATCTTGGCATTATTTGGGATTACACATTAAGTGCTATATTCATCGAAACCACAATGCATTTTTGCATTCTGGTTTAGTCACCTTTAAAGGTGGAAAGGGCTTGTACTATATTTAGCTATAGATAACGGAACTGAGGAAGAGCAGGCAAAGTGTACCGAAAATTTTGGGTTTTGTCGCATAAAAGACCCTTTTGAAAACCAGAATAAGTAAATTGACCATGGGTGGCAACAGAATTTTCCCTTCAGGAAGCCGGGCCATGCCAGCGACCCCAAGTTCCGACAGCCTCTACGTCAAGGGGGTGGTGAGAAGGGGATATGAAGGAGCCTCTCTATCCCATGCCATTGCAGGGCATATTTGCATAATATCACTTAATACTTCAAGAGCAGAGTTGCACACTGATAGTTATCTTTTGAATCTGAGTCGTGACATTGCAAAGCATGCGAATATTTTCAGTAGGTTTACACAGAATACATGATATAATCATTAAGAACAAAGAGAAAAATGAAAGACCGTAGGGGATGTATTCTGTATCGGGTATAACATACATTGTATCGAAACCACCTGGACTACCCGATGAAATAGCCAAACTTTGTTCTGTGAGCTGCTCACTAACTGACGGTGCGGCTTGACACATACAAGAGAGCAGCCACTAGGCTTTAAGATATGGGATGAAATTTACGACCTCTAGATAAACTGGGTACTCTGCCTGCATGTTACTTGGTAAGGTGGACAGGACTTGCGCTATCTAACTATGTGTAATGGAACTATTGAAGAAACTCGAGTTACTCTACAGCGCACCCAGCACACCAAAAATTCGGGGGTTTTATTAGAGAAATTGTCCTCTCGAGAGCAAAAAACAGGTATTGTCTGGGCGACTAGTCGCCGTCGGGGACTGCATACATTATCGTATCAACTATGACCCCTTGATGAAACTGTAAAAATTCCCGCCAGGGGGGCCAACCTTTCCCGACGGGGGGCCATAGCCCCCCTGCCCTCCCACCTGGCACCACAACAGATGTATTTTCCCTTCACCCAGTTTCCCCTACTTCAAACCCTGTGATTGCCCCTGAGAGAGCACAAAGTAAGAGAAACACCAACAAATTATTGCTGTGTTTCTGTTAATACCTCTCCCCATGTTTAATCAGTTGCACATCATGATGTGTATTTGTGGGAGAATGTTGTTAATGT
The DNA here is from genome assembly GCA_029531755.1 of Holothuria leucospilota. NCBI lineage: Eukaryota > Metazoa > Echinodermata > Holothuroidea > Aspidochirotida > Holothuriidae > Holothuria > Holothuria leucospilota. The sequence continues at coordinate 41,811,407 of CM055977.1, forward strand.
AAAAAGTTGTCAGCAATTTTAACCAAGTTGAACTCAGAATGCAAGAGAAGATTTCTTTTCTGTACACAAGAGATAAGTGTGTTTTGGGTCACTTCTACAAAGAACAAGTTATACTTTCAGTGTAAAATATCTAGTTCTAATTAGAAAATATGAAATAAATAGTGTTTGTAAGGATGATTACCTTGGTTTAAGGGGAAATGCAGTCACCCTCATTTGGATTAATGTACCCAGATATCCTGTTTTGTGAATTGCTCTTGAGAATCATGTGACAATATGTTTCTCACTGAATTGGGAAATTCCTGCAGAGTAACTCCTTGGGTTACCTTGAATATGCAATATTAATGTTCTGAAATATTAAGAAGGATACTTGAAGGAAAATAAGACATTTGTGAGATTTAGCTGTTGTTTCAAAATAACTTTGGCGTGACTGCTCATGCCCTTTAAGTAATCCTTCTTTTGCTTCTTTATACATAAATGTTTCAAGTGTCAATCATCCAATCTTAAGGTTTCAGTCAATTAATTGTTTTCAGTTTACAGAACCCTGCCCCTTTGATCTGTATTTCCTAGTCTCATGGAAAAGAAGTCAAACTTTAATAATGTTTGCACTATATTTAATCCTTTACCTTTTTTAGCTGGAGACCATCTATGCTGGACCTGTATGTAAGTACAGCTGAACACCCTCTATATAACTTCTGATGTATGAGGTCGGGGAGGGGGGGGGGAGTGTTAGTTGTAATCCTTCATAGCTACACAGAGCAATGATCGTCAACCAGTGCTCTCTGTTGCATTGGTGATAGCCTGTTTGAAGTCAGAATTCTTTACCTCATCCTTGCAGGGGAGGGGGGAGCGTGGGAAGGTTGAGTTAGTGAATGGGGAAATTATACAATAATATCGTTATAGCCATTTTGTGGGCTTCATCTGAAGTTAAGTGGAATGGCAAACAGAATTATAAAATGATTGGGCACAAGAGTATTTCTGGCATTGAGTATCATCTACTAACCCCATTTTCCCATCCACATGCTGGATGTTTTCTTTTTACTCAAAATTTTCCAAAATTCAGAAATTTCCAGTGTGTGTGTAATTTCTGGTGGAGAGATTAAATTCAATATCTAGTTCTTACTTTTTGTATTTTGCCAGTGAGAAAACAATGACAAATAGCTTTAATGAAGCATTCTTGAAAATTTCAGGTGATGATCAAATTGTAGGACACTTGGGTCTTCAGGAATTTTTTTTTGAATTGTGGAAACACTGTAACCACCCCTTCTCCCAACTGCAGCCAAACCTGGTTTTTCTGCCACGTGCAGTCATATTGAAAGGCAGACCCTTACAAATCTTACGTATGTGACCTTACGTATGTGATCGATGTCACCGAACAGGTATTGCACCCTCGGCCAGAGGTAAGCGCCCATCATTATGACCTCCGTCAACAAATGCAGACGGCTAATTTTTGTGGGTGAAGACTTGCTGTGAATGTGCATACAGTATGCCTTACCCAGTGAGCTTCATTGCTTGTCTTCTAAACTTACCTCACATGACATCATTGCATAAGGTCTATTATGCCAAAATACAGTTACAGAAATAGCCTTGTAATAAGTGATTGATCATCCTACTTTTTGATCGACATGAAAAGAGGGCATCTTCAAACTATACTTCCAAATTTATCCCAACTCTAATTGGTCAGTAGCATTGGCAGACTAGTGACATCTGGATGACTCTTGCACAGCAGATTGGCAGAACAGAGAGGTAACACAACAATTCTTAAATTACATGAGGGTATAAAGTAGATTGTTTGCAAAGGGCTTGCAGGCTACTGTTTACTGTTTCTTGAGCAGAATTTAGACTGGTCTTGAACCATAAATATGGCCAGCAGATTAAAGGGAACATGCATTTGCCAGTTAGTATACCCAGGTGTCCTTATTCATGAATGGCCCTTTTAAATCATGTGAGGACAACTTTGCAACAAATTTTTGAATTTATGTAAAATAGCTTCTTTCTTTACCTTGAGAATGCCTCTGTTATGTTCTGAAACATGATAAATACATAGATACCAAATAGATATATAGATACCAAATAGCAACAACAAAGGATTATGGGATAGAGTTTTGGTATGCTTCGTATTTGTCCACAGTAAAGTGACATTGACGAAAACGATGCACACCAAAATTTTGTCCCACAATCCTTTGTAAATGCTACTTGGAAAAGGGTCTATAGGCAACAACATAACCTTGTTCTATAATTAAAGTTGTCAGTTTAAGTTGTTGCATGAAAAATTGAAATTTGATTATGAGAAATGAGGATGTTAAGTTTGTACTAAATTATTTTAAGTCAATTGCTCTGTCATGTAATCTCAAGTTAGCATTCAAAATCAATTTCTCCCCAGTGCATTTGTAGCAAAAAGTGTTAAGTTTAAGTATTATGGAGGGGCTGTATATTGATTAGCACAGAATTTGTTCAATCAGAGTTAGCAAGCCTAGCTGAAATTTAACTTTTCAAAAAAAAAAAATTTGAACAATTTAGGACAATGGGCATCTGCTTTTATCCTCCATACATTCAAAGCTGGACCATTGTGCGAATGGAAAACGACAGCAGATCCCATTGATCATCCAAACTTCATCACTTACCAAGCAACATTGAATCTAGAGTGTGTAGTCTCTACAGGTGGATCAGGTGTCTTTCGATGGATACCGGACAATAACACACCAGATCTTGTTTACTATCAGGTGAAAAAGATGAATTTTTGATCCCTTTCACAACATATGATTTGGCTTCAAACCCATGTATTGCTCTCAATTTTGTATTAAATGTGGTTTCACTGCAAAATCAAAAAACGCTAGGCTAGGCTTTGAAAAATGTATGTGCAAAGTGCCAATTATTGTTCTCCAGATACGAAATACAGGTTTCGAGGATTTCCTTAAATGATGTAGACCTGCAGGGTTCCTTAATGCAGAGAGAGAAAGAAAAGCATTATTGTGGCCTACACAGTATCGTCTTGGAAAGTAGTAAGACAAGGCTTGAGGGCAAATGTTGCAACTTATTGTAGTGTTAACTATGCTGATCTTGTGCTGTAGTAAAAGAATTAATGCCAAATTTTTTTCAGATTTTATTTAATAGCTCCTTACATATAGTTTTAAATTTTCACCTCTGCTTTTCACATTGTATATTTGAGCATTGCCAGCTGCTTTTAAAGAAGTATCAATCTTTCTCACTGCACAACAAAAATTTTGCCCCGCTTATTAAATTATCATCAGATATTTTCATGATTGGAAATTGCTGGTTGTATTTATTGTCTCCATGATGACCTCGTTTTAGTTTAGGTTTATGATTCCATTTCAAATATAAAACTCTCTAAACAATTTAATAAGGGATTGAAGGGTTCTGAAGAAATAAATCTCTGTTTTCAAGACAAAGAAGTCTTTTGTTCATAAAGAGCAAAGGTTTTTGTGTTTGAAATGAGTCAAATTTAGTCGATAAATTTATTGAGTGAATTAAATCTTCTCTGAGACTTGTTAATTTTCACTCAAAGCAAAATCATATAAATACAATTTAACTTTATTTATGAAGTCAACAATAAGACATCTTTTGTGGTCTATTTATGATATTGTGGCTTTGTCTATGCACCTTTATTGACTGCTGCACTGAAAAAAGAAACGTACTGGCACCTTTATCATGATGTAAGGACTGTAAGTACTACTGTGACAGGTACACAATATAATTGTATACAAGAAACTAGGACAGTATATGTCCTATGTAGAGGCTAGGCTGTGTTAATCATGTCCACCAGAATTTTTTCTTCTGCAGATCATGGCTGCATGTAGCCAGTAGGGGGGGGGGAGCAGTGGCATTTTCCCTCTGACCCCTCCCAAATTTTTCAAATAAGACTTTTCTAGACTCTCAATTAAAGGGACTGTGGCATCCACAAACATATTTAGGGATAACCCTTTAGTTCTTAATATAATTGAATACAATTGGTGATTGCACTCTGACATTCATTCAAGCAATATAGCTCCATTCTGGTTGGTCAATGATAACTTGTAAAGTCACTTGTGTTCCCAATTAAGCTCACACACAGTTTTGTGTCATTATGGACCTGAGGAATGGAAACTCCGTGTAGGCTAATGTAGTTGCTCTGTCCTGGGGTGTACTAGACAGGTAATTTGTTTAAATCAGAGGAAGGGCTAGAAGTTTGGAGAATATTTATTGTCTTGTGTGAAGTTACATATAGAGCCTTTAAACCAGAGAGTTTGGGTGGGAGGGGGGGGGGGGTTATATTGCTGTCCTATATTTGATTTTTTGATTTTCATCTCTGTTAAGACATGCTAGCAGCATGTAAGTATTATGCTGTCTTGTAAGCCCATCAAAGAAATGATCAGTGGCTGGCTTTTAGCTGAATCATTTGATAAGTGAGGAGACTAATCAGCCACTTGACAAGCCATAATGTGTATTAAAAATACCCAAAGCAATTCCCTGGGGTGGAAACCTTTGATTTTAGCATTAAGCAATCCCCTCCCCAACCCACAAATGAAACATGTAGCTGCAAGTCACCTGGTTAACTGCAATTACATTTAAGGAAGAAAAGAAGGGAAAGAGGGGGAGAGTCAGAAATAGGGACTGCCTCCCCCCCCTCAAGTGACATTGCTTCAGTACTAATTTGTTTTGCTGTACAAATCAAGAGAAATGTATGTCACAAAATCATGAAAAGTTGTTTGCACTGATATTTTTGCAGCATGATAATGACCAATATACGTACATAGACCAGTTGGGGGGTGTGAGCTACAGGCCTATAGAGTTGGGCTGGAGCCAATCTTCTCACTATATTATTTTATTGAACTTAAACTTGATAAAGTATTTCCATTTTGCTCTAGATGGGTGAAGACTGCTTAGATACCTGGTGCTTCAAAAGGTGAAAAGGTGCAAAAGGTTTGTGGTTTACTAATAGTAAGCTTACTAACAAGATGGCTAGGACAATATGGCAGACATATGGGTATTGTGACGACATGGGTGAACAAAGCAAATGGTACATTGTGAGAAATTAAAATGAGTGCACAACACTTTAAAGGAACATGCTTATATAGTTCCTCCTAGCAACAGTTTGTTTTCATCAACATTTGTTGTTACTAGGATGTGAGGTCACCCAACCCCTGGGACTAAAAAACTTACTTAATGTCTGTGCTACATTGCAGACTCTTCATTTCTATGGAGATTTGTTAACAAGAGTGGACCTATGAATATTCAAGAGTTAGAGTGTCATGTTATAGAAAAAACATGGCACCGACATCCCTGGCCACATCACTCATTAAGTACATGTAAGAAAGACATATGTTTTCATCAGATTTTGGTCATAAGCACCAAACTAAAAGACATTTCAAACCTTGGCTAGTTAAAATGCATTCAAGTCTTTTGCATGAAATCACAAATGCTGGAAGGTGGGTGGGGGTGGTGGTGTTAGTGGGGCTTTCAGGGGAAAATATTATTTTCTCTTACACTTTGTCTTATGGCTAAAAGGTGGATGCTGTAACCACTAAGCTAAAAAAGTCATTACAAGTTGTGAGGGAAATAAAACTCATCCAGCTGAAGCTTCACAGTAAGTTTGAGGTGATTGCTTGAGCTCTTTCAAGTATTTAGCATAAATTCACTGATCGGTATGTTTAGTTAAAGTGCACCAAATGATAGGAATAAACTTTTGATCAAAGAAAAAAATTATCAGTGATGGCACATGGATTTTGAAAGTGGGTGTTTTGATTGGGAGGGGGGTAGAAATTTTATGGGTGCAAGACTAGTGTGGCAGCTGCATAGTTTTTTTTTCTTGGGGAGGGGGAATGACTTGGGACAAGAGATCCCACTAGAGGTTTTAATGCCTCCCTCCCCTTTTGAGCTGCCACTGCACCTGACACTTAGTGGATTTCATTACAGTGTTACACGCATCAGTACCTTGGTTGGAAGATCAGCGTAGTGGGAGAGGCACCAATTCAGCCTTGTGACAGTCAGCCTTGTCAAAATGGAGGCATTTGTACAAACTTTGGGACTACGGCCTTTCTCTGCAATTGTGCGGGTACTGGATTTACTGGCACTCAGTGTCAAACAGGTATTTAATTTTGGTTTATGACACAGGGTTTGAAAGATTAAACATTCACACGAAGAAATAACTACAGGTGATATTTAATATTTGACCATAAAGGTGTCCTTTTGCTTAATAGGTACAAAGTGCATACTATAAGTCCATCTTTCACAAAACACTTCAAAACAGGGTCTTCAGGCATCTTGAAAGTTAGAGAAAACCTGTAAAATGAGCTGATTCCCTTTCTCTAGTCAGTAAAAGTGAGGAAATGGGAGAAAAATTGTCTTACATCAAGGAAAAGTCAAGGCCGAACTTGATAGATCCAAATTGGGAAATGGTTAGTCTGTTATGTGTTGTGTCTAAGTAGCATATCTATAAGATTATAGGTGGAAGTGGCTTTGTAGAAGTGACAAACTGGAAATGAATTCATCAGGAAAACTCAGGGAAAAATCTGGGAATTTTTTATGAAGTGCTATGAACTCAGTTACAAACATAACCCATCGAGTCCCTTGAATTGTTTTCAACAAGCTAGTCATCTTTTCTTGTATAGGTAAAGAAGCACATAATGTTGTGTACACTACATGGGTATGTGTTGCCCTAGGCCTGCAGTTCACCTCGAGATGAGAACACAAAGGTGTGATTGCTGCATAAGACTGACTGTTTTGTTTCTTCTTTTTCTTATATAATCATATATTATCAACATAACAGCCAGCTACATATTTAATGTTTTGTATATATGTCGCAAATCTGTATTTTGTACATTTTTTAATTTAAAACTTTAATTTTTCAGGTGAACCAAGTTTCCAGCCTTGCGACTTTCAACCCTGTGTAAACCAAGGAGTGTGTACTAACACTGGTCCAACTTCGTTTCAGTGCAACTGTCCAACAGGATTCACAGGTGAAAGATGTGAAAGTAAGTATAGACCCTCTAATGTGATAATTATGTATCTGTAAATCATGGCAAACCAGCATTGTACTTAATTATAAGAAGAGAAGGGGATTTCTCCTGACAGAGTTGATTTGCTGTAAACAGAATTGAAACAGCTACTTGTGCAAATCATGCACAGTACCAGATACTTGCTCGCACATATTTTTGTGTCAGTTTCTATCTCCATTTACTAAAATAATATACACATATATGGATTGGAGGTGAAGAAGTGTTAATCTACTCATACAACATTTATTACAGAGCTGAATTTTCTAAGCTACTGGTGTAAAAATGTGCCACAGAGCCACTGGCCTCTGTAAAATGTATGTTGAATGTGTCATTAAACAAGTGGGGTGCAAAGTTCTTAAGTAAGTGGGTTTGACCTTGCACAATAATGACATTAACCATTTCCACTGGCTGGAATGATGTCCACTCTAGAACAGAGTAAAGCAGTCATAAAATTTGCTTGAAATTAAGTCAGCACTTTTTTTTTTATTATGTCCCCACTGACATTCTATTTTCATGCAAAATGGTAATATTGCTGTTATTCTATTTGGACAATAGTGGTAGACTTGATTAGCAACAGACTTAAAACAATATGTTATAGATACCATTAATAAGGAAGTCATCCATTTTTCATCCTTTGCATGAGCAAGCAAAACATACCCATTTACAGATCCCCTCCCAGCACATAATTTTAAAAATGTTAATTTTTGGAAAATAATTTTCTTTATTATCTTATCAAAGGTTTACATGGGTCTTTGATGCCATCTCTACTTTGGTATATATTTTGTATGTTGGTGATAACTTACTAAAACTGCAGTCTTTCACCTGTCACCTTCTGAGTAAGAAAAATCAGTATTTTGAGCAAAATGGTTGAATCGGCTAGTTATCTGAATATCTTTCACACTTGAAAAGTGTGCACTCATTACATCAAGAGACCATGCCATTAAGTACAAAAGTTAAGAAAGAAAGGTATATGAAAGCATTGTATACCTCTTAAAAAGTTAATCATTTTGAACCTCTTCCCTTGTTAAGTTACTTTAGTGTTTTTCACATGTGCCAAGTTTAAATTCTCAGTCTTCTCTTTACATAAATAATTTTACAATTTATGAAAGTGTTATGCAGTCATTTTGCCCCCTTCTTTCATTAAGTCTGTTAAGATGACATTAGAAAACATTAGCCAGGCTATACATTCCATTTTACACTTTCCAACTTCTTCCCATGTCACTGGATTAATAAGGGGACAAAAATCTGATGCATAAAAACATTTGTTTCTTCTCTTGTCTTTGTGAAACAGTTCCACAGATTTTGCCATGTGATACACAGCCTTGTCAGAATGGTGGTACTTGTACTAACGTGGGGACAACTTTCCAGTGTGGTTGTCCAACTGGGTTTTCTGGTTCAACTTGCTCAAGTAAGTCCTACATACTTCACTACTCTTTACAGAATCAGCTAACTTCTCAACTCTCAGTACCTCCAACATTCAAAATAATTTACATGTAAAAGAATTCTATTGTGTTCCTCTCATCATGCACAATTTTGGTATTAGAATTGGCCGTTTATTACCACTGCCACATGATCTTTTACTGCCTGCGGCAGTTTCAACTATCTTGAAGCAGGTAGCAGAAAATATGACCCTGGGAAGTGTATGATCCCTGCTACTTTCTTTTGCTACTGGTGGAGTTAGCTTACTTTTCAGACAAGTGACTTTCAATATGTGATTTCAATGCCACTGGCATCAAAGTCACTTAAGTCTGACTAAAGGGCAGAGTCTCAAATGGTCCAGCTGACCCTATAATAATATAACATCAATCAAACTGCATTGCACTCCCACCCCTACTCCTGTCATAAATTTTAGTCCTTCAGTGAGACAGGCTTTGTCCTACTGGAGAAGTCTTAGAATAACTTCTCAAGTGTACAAACAGTTCTTGGTAATTTCTTAATCATGAAACAGTTCCACAGATTCTGCCCTGTGACATGCAGCCTTGTCAGAATGACGGAATCTGTAGTAATGTGGGGACAACATTCCAGTGTCAGTGTCCAGCTGGGTTCTCTGGTACAACTTGCTCAGGTTAGTGTTAACTTTATACTTCATTTTTCTTCATATTAATTCTTGGTCTTTTCTTTTAATAAGCCTATTTGTCAGTTCATGGAAATTTTTTGACACTGTCATTTTCTCATGATTGGTTTAGACTTCAGTCCATTCCCTGATACCCCTTCCCAGCCCCTTATTTGAGCAAGAAAGTGGGAGTTGTTTTAACCCGGTACCCACCCTCTCCCCCGACCCTGAGAATCCAGTGCTAGTTATTGGGATGGATTCATTTGAGACTGACTATATAAAAATAGCAGTATTTCAATTTCCCAAGATTCCACTCACTCATGCATCCTGTCCCCTTCCCTGCCTGCTCTTACCTAATTTCTCTACTACTGATGACCCCATTTGGAATTACTCTCAGTTAACCAACTTCATAGCATGCCATTTTTTCTTTACAGGGAAGTTTTGCATTAAAATTGCATCAACATAGCAGAGACAGAACACACTTTCTATCATTTTAAACCATCCAGTCCCAAGAACAACCTTTGGCAATAGCTTTTCATTCCAAAACTATTACACATAACTAGAGTTATAAATGTTGCATTATTTGAAAATTTGGGAAAACAAATTATTCATGAGCAACAAAGCAGGGAATTTGTTTCTGTGTCAACCATATCAAATATTAAGTGTCTTTTCTGTGCAACACTGCTACTCTGGAAAGTTTTCCACAGCCTGCATATAGCACTTCAGCACACACCACTGAGTTCTATTTAAAGGCTCTCAAATCTCACCCCAGGCAGTAACAATTCTTACTACTTAGTTAACTTCAAGCCCCTCCTTGAATTTAATCCAAACCCCATGTCTAATACACCTCTAAGACAGAGCCACAGTAGCCTGCACTGAGTTTAAACTGCTGGAGGCAATATTGTCAACTAAGTGTGTGTGAGCATAAGTGGGAACACAACTTACTGCACAAATCATTGTTGACTAACCAGAGTGAAACTGTATTGTTTGAATGAATGTCAATCAAAGTGCAGTTATCAATTGTATTTAGAAGTCTAGGGCTATTCCTAAAAATGTTTGGACAGGGAATTGCTAGCATCTCCTTGGTTTGGTGGAATGCCATATGCCCTTTAAACTTTAAAGCATGTACCTCTGTTCTATCAACTTGTCTCTTTCATCATTTGAAATGATGTTTTGTTTTCTTTTCAGTGATACCAAACATAGACTTAAATATTTAGTTGTCAGTCAGACATGGTCTTGGCGGGCAGGGGGGGGGGGGGGGCATCTTTGTTGGTATTGCCATAGCCTGATAAAAGAACTTATTTGCATCTCAGCAGCTTTAGTTGTAGTGTGATTTGCACAGTATTTTCTACCACATTTTTAGGTATTTGTTAGGCCTTAGTGTGACAGTCGTATTGTTCCTCTTTAACCGTTTCACTGATCGTCATCTCTTGTGGAATTCGTGATAAATTAAATGATTCATTCTAATCATGTAAACTTCATTGTGAATAGTTTTTTTTTTTTTTGTCACACTAGGGGGAGGCAAAGGGAAGTCTTATTGGGCAGTTCTTTCTCCCCATAGTATACTCTCAGTACACTGTGCAATACATTGGTCAACATACATAGCCTACAAACTACAAAGTCACATCAGGGAATCATGAAAATATTGATCAACAATCTTTAACTTCATGCCAAGATGATTCCACAGAACTGGCGGTTGTCAGAGTTGGTAATGAATTGAGAAAGTATGGCAATGAATTCGGAGATTTGTCCTTTACTGCTTCTTTATTTTATTGACTTATTGACTGGTACTGGGTGTATTATGACACAGAAATTTCTTCAAAACAACCCATTTGGCAATAACTTTATTTAAAAAATCAGATTCAATGGAAAATTTACACCTCTCTTGATATGAATTTTGTCAAGTTCAAGCCACCAGAACGTTATAATTGAAAGATAAGAAATAAAAAAACAAGAGATCATGTGATCTAGACAATAACTTGACACCTGTTGGACAGCCACTGAACTTACTCCCTGAGTCGGCACATCTGTCAACGTGTTTTGCAGACTGAATAGTTGTAACATGGTCTGGTAGGTCAATAAAACTCCAGTGAAGGCGTGGGTGCAGCTAGGGAACAGCTCGTTTATGAGCTCTGATTTATGATTAGATAGATTTTGGACTGACGATTGTTTAAATGCTCTGCACAACTGTGTCTTTGTGGGTTCAACTTTCATGTTCCCAGCAAGTTTTCCTTCAATTTTAAATTGGGCTATAATAGAGAAAAATAAAATACAAAAAAAGTTTGTACCATTACACAGTATTCTCATGAGCCGAGGATGAGTCATAGATTGATATGGTAACAGATGAATTGCTGTTCATTTCTAGTGTCAATGAAGAGGCTTAAGCATCTGATACATTTCTTGAAAATAAAATTTCCCAATTACTTATTTTCAGCTGCTTATCCTTCTATAGAGGGATTTTATGTGACGTCACTGGTAATGGATTCCCAGGCACTGATGGGCAAAACACATGCAGTAAGCATATTTACAGCACACGCGCACGTCATAACCATAGATGCTACTGTGACACAATGGACGCGTGCCCGTCAGAACAAAAAAGACGCGCGATCTTGACCTTCAAAATTGCGTCTAGTTGGTTAAAGTCACGTGACTGAAATCCCTCTATATCTATGAAACATGGCTGTAAAGGTAAAAGAATAATCTGTTCCACAAACAATATTTCTTTTTAATGTCAATTTTCAAACAGCTGTTGTTATCGTGCCATGTGAGTTACAGCCGTGTGAGAATGGGGCTACTTGTATGAACATTGGCTCAACATTTCAGTGTATGTGTCCTGCTGGATTCACTGGGGTGACTTGTCAAAGTAAGTGAATTACTACTTTAATCTGTTTCAGTGTGATCTGAAGAGGATTTGAATAGGTCACTCTGTCATGTGGTTTATACAGTCTTAAATGGAATCATTAAAGTATCCTTCCCCTTGTCCCCCACTCACTCCTCCATGATCAAATAACTCATAACTCAAATAATCCTTTACCATCAAGCTCTGAAACAAAGGAACGCAACCCTAGTCAGAAGGCAGTGGGCAACTCCAACTATTTTGAGTTAATTACTCATCATAGCCAGTAGCAGAGATTTGTGTGAAAAAGTGGGAGGGGGTAGGGGATTGGAGGTAATGGGCCTTTGAGGCAAAAGTTACTGTGTGAAAAAGTGAAAGTCAATGGAAGCATTTACAAAAGTGGGTGGATACTTCCCCCCATTCTCTCTGGGGTTTGCACATGTGGTCATGGCCAAAAGAGTGGCAAGTCTAAGTGGAGTTGTGACATAATAAACAATGACATCATAATCAATTAACCAATGGCATTGCACACACGTACTTCATAAACATTTAATTTACCACTTTTACCACACTTTATAGCTGCAGTTTGTCACCCCTATAGACGAATCCGATCAGTGCTTGTGTTTAGTGACTGTAGGCAGCCATTAATGGGGTCCACCAGCCTTAAATCGTCTTCATTTATTTTCTAAATGAATATCAAACCCACATTCAGTGAAATTGAACGAATCAAGATACAATTTAATGTCCAACCATCCATCATACAGGTAAGCAAGGAAATTGAAAGATTAAAGGTGATAGACCCCAGGTATGGCCGACTGAAATCAGACCATCACTTGCTCTCCGGATTCGTCTATACATTTGTGCCCATGGGATCCACCCCTCCCCTTCACAGTCTGCCACTGAGATTCTCAACCCCTGCCTACCTGAATCTATGTTAGTTAGTTAGATGAGGTTTAACGTCCCAGTTTCTAACCACTATGATAATTTGTGAAAAATATCGCATGTTGTAATCAGCATATTGTTGCAGGAAGTATCTTAATCTGTAGACACACACATATTTTCGGTATTTAGTATCTCTTTCTTTTGTACATACTTTTGTATGCATCAGAAAATGAAGTGCATTTTCATTTGTGTACACTAACATTGGAGTTTTCTCAATCTGAAAAAAAGCTAGCCTGCAGTTGTAATATGAAGTATCTGATTCTTAAGCCATACATGATGTTGCATATGTAGAATGTAAATGACTTAAGTTCAGCAAATGTTGGACATATGTCATATCTGAATACTGGAGCAAATTGCACTTTCCTTTATAGCATCTGACAATGTATGCATACTTTCACTATGTGGAAAAAGACTTTTATCATCAGCTTCTACATGTTGAGTCGCTCAATGTGAAATTAACTTAGTTTCAATATGTAATACATGATTCATAATTCATATTTTATTTTGCATCCATATCTCTGGGATATAAATGAGTAGGTAGCCTGTATGTACTATCTGCCCAAATCAAATAATGTAGCTAAAATATGTGGAATGTTAGATTTTAGCAATTACTTTAATATTTAGTAAAATAATCTAAACAATCTAAATTTCAACTCATAGTTTTTAATACATAATGTCTAATTCCTAATACATTGATTAGTTTTGTATGTGAACACGTAGGACCTAGTTAAATCGAGTTAACAGCTGGGCAAGCTTAAATGTCATGTACAACTATTTAAATTTTGCTTTTTCCAACAGATGCACCGCCCTTACCTTGTGATATGCGACCGTGTCAAAATGGAGGAACGTGTGTTAACATTGTAGCCAGTGTATTCAGGTGTATATGTCCAGATTCATTTACTGGTCAAAGATGCCAAAGTAAGCCTAAATAAATGTCACACCTTCAAGATTGGCATAATTGAGGGAAGGAAGGAGAGGAAGGAATAGGGAATTGGGGCAGAAGAGAGAGAGTTTAGGTCACTGTGGGTTTTTATACACTCAATGTATCACCAAACAAAATGAAGACCTTATTTAAAATGGCATTGTTTTTATAAATTTTGTGCTGCCTGATATTTTGTTGTTTTTTTTTTCAGCAAGAATTGCTGCCAATGCTGCATATGACTGTAAAGAAATCTTGTGTAATTGGATTCTTCAAGTAGTTTAATAGTAGTAGAACTTTTCCATGTAATTTATTTCTCACAGGCACTATCAGTTTGACAACATGAAAAATGCATTTTGTGGCAAATTTTATTAACATCCAACCCAGGTCTATTAAAAGTGAGTTTAGAAATAGTTCTCACATGAAGGTTTTTTGCACTTTATTTTGTTAAGATTCCTTGCAGTCACCCTTTCTTTTCCACTTAAATATTTATGGTCCACACAAAGTAGAACATATTTTGCTCCTCATAGCTAAAATTTGTAAGTAGTGTACCCCCTCCCTTCTCTCCTTATGCATCTTACTGATGAACTACTAACTCCTACAATTTTCATCTAGTATGTAAAGTAACAACCAAAAAAAAAAGGGGGGGGGGAGGAGGGAGGAAAATGGCAGTTGTTATTACTTTAGCAGGATATAAATTTAAAACAATTACTGTTTGCATTTTTAACAGCATACTTTTGCATTCCAAAGGGGTACATCCAAGCACAAGCATGGTATGGGGACACATGGACGAATTTCCAATAATTTGGTTTGGGGAGGAAGGATGGATTTTGGTTTGTTAGTTAGATGAGATTTAACGCCGCCAACACGAATGTGTTATATAGTGTCAACTAGATAAAAATGGTTCAAGTTTGGTTTCAAATACAGTGCAAGCCCTCCCCTTTAGTCGCCTCTTACGACAGGCGGGGAATACCATGGGCACATTCTATAACCCACAGCCCACAGGGGGTGGGAGGAAGGATGGTGCCACTTCAGGTATGCCGTTCAATGAAATCCTGATTTTGTCGTCTGGTCCATTCTAGTTATATTTTTTTTTCAGATTCACCAACACCCAGCCCTTGTGATTCCGTCACTTGTCTCAATGGGGGTACATGTACAACCGTGGGGAATGGGGCTACCTGCCAATGCACCCCACAGTTTACAGGCACTTTTTGTGAGAGAATGAACACAGGTAAGGGGAAGTACGGGCATTCATGTGGGTTCACACCATACTCTCTAAATACTTTACCTTGCTCAGGTCCCTGAATTACATGGGTACTGTCAGAAAGTTCTTAAAGAGGCTATAGCTAAGCAGTTTGCAAAATCTTATTTTGAAACAGCACATAGTATAATAGGAATCTCCTATTTTCCTTACAAATATATGTCATGATGCTTCTGAACTAGATATTACATGAAAGTACTAGGAATAGTTATCTTACATCCATAATTCAGTGATGAAAATGTCACATGATTAAAACCAACAAATCATGCATGAATGGCAATACTGGGCTATTCTACTTCAAATTTGGGTGACTGAGTGTGCCCATTAAGTTTTCTAGAGAATTATACTGTCCTTCTTGGTAGAGTGCGCAAAATGGTTGAAGGTATAGTATCATCCTGAAGTCTGTTTCAGTAACACTTCTTAAATTTGAGTTATCACTCTACTGAGATTGACATAACCAGGAAAATGTTAAGCAATTGTTCTTCATGAAACTGTGATTGGTCAGTTGCATGTTCAGATCAATGAAAGGTAGATTGTGCAGCATACTTGCTGTAAATGGAGACAAAACATTGAGATATTCATATTACAAGGGGATGTAAGGTACTGTATAGTAGGAAATTTCCCCGAGGCTAATTTTTGGCCAATCTGTACCTTGTTCACATATATTCGGAGTGAAGAATTTGCTGTTGCAGGCAACCAACACAGTCTTGTACAAACTAACGAAAGTACTTTCGCAGGTCTTAAATTCGCGATTAGATACTTGATTGCGAAAAGTGCGAAATTTAACCCCATGTGAAAATTTCGCACTATACAGTAGATTGGCTGGAGAGGGCATACAAGATACTGCATGAGTAGAAAAATTCTCTTGTTTCGTGAGAGGGGCTTAAAGTAAAATTTGTCAGGAAAATTTGAACTGTTCGGGATGAGGAAATTTGGCCTCTAGAGATGCGACTTTTACTCCCGTATTAGAAAGGTTGCACCTAAATGTTCTGACACCTCTATGTTGGGACACTACAGTACATTATTTACATTCGGACATATGGCTTTCAGTTTTGGATTCACATTGTTTTCATTTAAAAACAAAAGAGGCATCACAACAGAGATCAGTCACCATTAGGTGTACTACAACCTAGAAGTTGAATTTCAATTGACATATGTTTCTGCAAGGGATGTTTGCTGTATTTGAAGATTTCTTGGATGTATGCCTTTAAAATTGTCGCTAGTGGAGGTTTAATTTGTATATTGGTTTGAAGAAACCTGTTATCCAAATTTAAGGTAAATTGTAAATTAAAATCAGCTGCTCTTTTTTCAGACACGGTAATTAAAGCATCATACTGTCCTTCCTATATATATTGCTAGTAAGTAACCATGAAGCTCTTGTCTCCTCCTAGTTACACTGCCATGTGATTTGGAGCCTTGCAGGAATGGAGGTGTATGTGAGAATGCTGGCAGCAGTTTCGTATGTAATTGTCAACCAGGTTTCTCCGGACCAGCTTGTGAAGGTGAATTTTAATATCAAATATTCCCTTCTACTGTATCGAAGTTTCTTTTTTTTTGGGGGGGGGGGCAAGTTGAAGTTCAAATTAATTTTTTCCCTTGAACTTCTAGATTGCAAAGTGTACATGTCACCAAATAGATAAAAATCTTCATTGATAAGTGTAAATTTGCTTCTGATACTAAATAAAGCCACTTTATCTAGTTTTGCTTTACTTACATCTTCTCAAGTAAAACAACTTTGTACCAGAAAAGTTGTCAGGAGGGGGATGGAGCGGGGGGAGTTGAAGGTTAGTATAACCTTTTTCCTCTTTAACTTTTACATAGCAGAGTGTCTGTCAACAAATAGATAAAATGTTCATTAAACTATAACAGAATAATACAAACATAGTGTGTTTATCTCCCTTAAAGCAAGCAGCAGACCTGAGTATGGGGATAGGACGGTAACAACTTTTCCAACTTCTGTGATTGTCCAAGGCCCCAGTTTTAAGCTTGGACTGGCGGAGTGTGACTTGAGTTTATGTTACCTAACACACTTTCAGAGGATGTGTGAGTTACCCTCGAGGCCATTCACACTCCTTGACCTCAATCAGTTGTGATCAGATTGATTCACCTAGCTTGGTGAAATGGGAGATATCTGCTTAATTTACAGCTAGGACAGAGATTGACAACACCTCTGGATTATTTCTCTCAGAAGATTGAAATCAGATTTATTTGAAATCACATTTGTGCTGTAACAGTGGTAGAGGAATGTACACACTATAATTTGAATCTGGTACCTACTAAAGCCACTCATGTAGCTTTCCTTTAATTATCTACTCAAATAAAACACATTTGCACCAGTAAAGTTGTCAGGAGGGGGATGGGAGCTGGGGTGGGGGATAGGGTTGTCTAGGAACCATATGTTACATGTAAGGATCCAGTCAATGGTTTCTCATACTGTCATCATTCACTAAACATACACGTACTGTTAAACATTCTCGTACTGTTATCAATTACTAAACGTAACTTTGTTTCTCAAACAAATGACAGTATTCAAATTTGCATGTAGTGCCACACTAGATGATGTTCCATGTCTCAACTCAACATAATCCCATCCTTTATATTAGGACAGTATGCACTATTATAACAGGGTCCACCCACATTGTAGCCAGGTTTAAGTGATGGGGTCTTCAGTTGGGCCAAGTCTGACATGTTTAATTGGCCAGTTGGTGCTTGCAACATTCATGTAGTGTTAGGCAGACACCCCCCCCTGCGACTGTATTCCCTGTAGCATTTTTGTAAGGAGAGGACTTACATAGTTGTATCACTATTAAAACAGTATTATATGCTGTGATCACATTTTAGGACAATTGGCAGTGGATTTAGGAAGAATAGAGAGAGTGATTTGAGTATATAGTTAAACATTACAAGTTGTTGTGGAATTGACTCATTTTTTGTGAACAGTGAAAAAAGTGTGTTTTATATCTCATTACACAAATATCCTGTGAAGATGGGAGTTGTTCCAGTGGGATTATTTTTCAAACTTTGTAGCATGCAATTTTGAAAGTTGAGACTTTGGGTACACTTTGAATTTAGCAAATTGTGCAGTTTAATGTAGTTTTGGATTAATCAGTGAGAGTAATAGAGCAATTAGTGATTGCAGTGGCATAGCTGGGGGGGGGGGGGGCTTGGGGCTTGTGCCCTCACAGGTGTCTCATGTCAGAAGCCCCCCACCCACTGGAAAATCCAAGACCGAAAACACATATAAGTGTATGATGATTCCACATTTGAAACCCCCTGTGAAGGGGTGAAATCCCCCAGGAACCCCCCTCCTCCACACAAGTTTTTTTTAGGCTATGTACACCACTGGCTGATTGCATAAATGTCACTTAATTGTGTGATTAGAAGTGTTAACGTGCAAATGAGCAATTAAGTTGGAGATCAGAGTAGTGGAGAGGGAGGTAAAATCATGTTTTGACAGGTTTCATACTCGTAAGACAATTGCATTTAAATTTGAGGAATGCCTGTACCAAGGGTCCTTACTACCTGTAGATTGTGTTTGACACTCCTTGGTGATCTTCAGCATGCCTTCAACTTTCCAGTACCAAATTAATATTTAAATTTAAGAAGTTAATCTTACACCTCCCTCACATTGCAACATTAAATGTTGCAACTTCATTTGACTATCATTATCTAGTTTTGAAGGGTTGTCATAATTTCAGTTATATGACAAACCCTTTGCACACTTCTCAATTGATTAGACCATATGAATAAGGTGGCACTGTAGTATTTGAGAACCCTCGTACAGCTTGTGAGCCATTACTGATACCTGGTTGGTTAATTTGCTTAAATTACGGTATAAATTCAGTAGAGAAAACTGGACATGTTCAGTTTCCCCCACTCTGGACAATGGGACTTAAAAAACACATAACTTCAGTCTATGTGGTCAAAGCATGCACATGATAATGTGAAGTAACAAGACTGTCAAGACAAATTAAAAATGTGCAAAAATAGTGGGTGGCAGGCCGCATTTTGTTTAAACTTCGATTTAATCTTACTCTCACATCTTGAGATATTTGATAACTAAAGTTATAACTCTTTTCTACCTATTAACAGCTGTTGTTATTGTGCCATGTGAGTTACAGCCGTGTGAGAATGGGGCCACTTGTGTGAACATTGGCTCAACATTTCAGTGTTTGTGTCCTTCTGGATTCACTGGGGTGACTTGCCAGAGTAAGTGGACAACTTCTTTGACATATAGAGAGGCTCAAACTGGGGCACCATGTCTTACAGTCTGTAGTCTTCTTAAATGCAATATAAATTCAAGTATTATTCCTTTACCCAATCATATGGCTAGCTATAACTTATTATCTGAATACTGTGGCACACACTTTCAAGTGATGGGCAGCACATCTGAATACTATAACTTAGATATGTTGAATAATGTTTTTAGCACATATTTCATATTTATAGTAACACAATCTGAAATTAACTAGTAGTTTCATATATGATAATTAATTCTCAATTCATTAAATAGATTTGTATCAGGCTGAATCTTTAGGACCCAGATTGAGAATAGCAACTGGGATATTGTGTTAAGACTTGGGCAAGCTTAAGATCTTTAACTTAAAAGTTTTTGCTTTCTTCCAACAGATGCACCTCCCTTACCGTGTGATATGCGACCGTGTCAAAATGGAGGAACGTGTGTTAACATTGTAGCCAGCGTATTCAGGTGTATATGTCCAGATTCATTTACTGGTCAAAGATGCCAAAGTAAGCCTTGATACATATCACACTTTCAAGATTGGTGTAACTGTTGAGGGAAGATGAGAAAGGAATAGGGGACATGGGAAGGAGGGGAGATAGAAGGGGTGAAGAAGCTAATTAAGACTTTCTTCTCCTTAAAGATTTTCAAATTAAGAAAAAGCACGAAGCCCTATGGATTTTAATGCACTTACTTTCACCTTATTCTTGTACAGCCCCTTTAACTAACTGTACTTTATATGTATCCATGTATGTATGTGATATATGATGGAACACTGCCAGCCAGGACAAACTCAAGACATATGGTTTAAAGTGGCATGTATCTTTTCAGTAAAGTTAGCACTGCTAGCTTCTTTCAGCAGGAATTTTTTTTTTTGTTTTTGTTTTTTTTTTGTTTCCTTTTCCTTTCTACCATAAAAGCTGCATGTTACTAAAGAGAATTGTTGCCTAGGTATATTCTTATTATAATTTGATGGCAGTAGAACTTTACTAAATAATGATATTTCCTGAGGTACCATCACTGTGAGAGTTTACTATAAATGCAGTTTTTGGAAGATTTTGTTAGTGTACAGCTCTACAAGCAATCTGACACAGTTAGGCACTCACATGAGTTTTTTTTTGCACCTTACTGTGTTGGATTTCTTCAAGTCACTCTTTCTTCTCCACTTGGAAAGCCTCTGTTGCCTCGATAGACCCTTTTCCAAATAGCAATTACAAAGGATTGTGGAATTGAGTTTTGGTGTGTGTCGTTTTCGTCAATGGCATTTTACTGTGGACAAAAAAATACGTACTTAAAGTCTATCCCATAATCCTTTGTAGTTGCTATTTGGAAAAGGGTCTATTGCTTGGTCCATAAAAAGTTAATACACAGAGTCCCTACCCTCAGAGTGAAAATGCGTAAGTCATGTACCCCCTGTCCCTGTGCTTATCCTTCTTCGATCCTTACACATCTAACTGTTGAGCTTCTATTTAGCTTCTGTGATTGTATTCAGTCTACTTTGTTTTGTAATTTGAGACTTTTGTTTAAAATGGATGACAATTTAGAAATGTCAAAACTTAAATATGCAATTTTTAGTTGATTAGTTGCCGTTTGCCATTAAATGGCTGTCATGTGCATTCCAAAATGATTGGTCCAAAGAAGAGCATGTCAGAGTAAGGGCAGGGGTGGGGGGAATGGGGAGGAAGTAATTTTCCAAAATAAGCAGAACATATTGTTTTTTGGTGCATGTCTGTAACTGGTCAGGAAATTTGTGTTTTTATCAATTAAGGGAAGATGTGGTGTAAGGAAAAATGGATTGCTTTTATAGCTTGGTTGACATGGTTGGAGGTGGGGTCGGTAGACCTTTTGTGCATGGGTGGAAAAAAATGAGGAATCTGTGAAGCCCTTTGTCAGGAAATTTTGCCATCTGGAGGGAACTATGGGTAATTGAAGGGAATTTGCTTTACTGTATGTGAACTCTTCCATGAAATTTGACTTGCTTTCCTAGAAATAAACATTCTTAAGCTTGTAGCCTTGCCCCATAAATGTTCCCCAATAACTTGGTCAAAGATTTTAATAATTCCTTTTTGTTTGCAAGGTGGAGGAAATTTTTCATTGACTGGTTCAATCATGGAATATGATTTTTATGCCATTCTTCAAAGAGAATATACACCTGGGGATTATTAAGACAGTCACACATGTATATTGTACGTAATTGTGTATTGTATGTAATTATAGACATTTGTGTATACCTATATGGTTTCCAACCATCTTGAGTGGAAACCAGGGAAAACCAGCAAAATGAGTTTTCCTAGTCTTTGCAGTTTCCAGACAGGAAAAAGTCAGGAGATTTCCAGAAAATTGCCATTAACGAAAGTCAGGGAATGTGATTGGCCCAAAAGAGAAAATAATGAATCTATCACATTTTGTCTCATGTCCAGACATCATATCCAGTGTATATTAAACTGGAAACAGTTTGTTAATTTAACTTGTAGAATTTCGAAAATTCATTAGGGAAGGCTCAGGGAATTTTTTTCATGTAATTAAAGGCTCTTAAATCTCAGGCACCCCAGACAGTAACAATTCTCACTACTAAGTTAATTTCTAGTCTTCCTCCAATTTAAACCAAACCTCATGTCGAGTACACCTCTAAGACAGAGCCATAGTAGCCTGCACTGAGTTTAAATTGCTTGAGGCACTCATAGTCGAATACAGTGTGTGTGAGCTTAATTGGGAAGACAATTGACCGTACTGTCATTGTTGACCAGCCAGAAGGAAACTGTATTGTTTGAATGAATGTCAATCAAAGTGCAGTTATCAACTATATTTGGCTCTTCCTAAATATATGTTTGGGCAGAGAGTTGCTGCCATCTCCCTGTTAGGGGGGGGGGGAGGGGAGGGTGTCATATCCCCTTTAATGCAGAAATGCAGAAATGTGCCATCTGCATAATGTACCTTTCCACTCCTGAGAAGGTGATTCAATGTCCATTTGTGTATCTGACATTCTCATCTGCTGATGGACCCCAACTGTGTCTTAAAATGCATGTACCTTTGCAGGACATATTCCCCCACCTTGAAATGCTTTCTTGACCCACCATTTCATGACAGTAAGGAACCCCAGTTGGTAAGGCACCTGCATGTTAAGCAGGTGATCTGACTTCAAGTCTAATTCAAGGAGGTCAGTTTCTTCCCTTAATTACCTATCTTGTGCCCTCTTCTCCCAGACTCCTCACCTTGAAATCTCATATCCATTACATATTTTTGACTTGGTTTTGCATTATGCCATATCACTTTTTGCCAGTTTGCTGGTCTTCACCTCATCATCCACCAGAATTGTAGGTATGTGCACCATTCCTTAGAAAAGAGTACCATGGTACTGTACTATGCCAACCACAGTATTATTCAACTTTGTGGCACTTTATAGAACGTGGCATGTAACATAGGTGTAGGAAGCTGTTCGAGAAGGGGGGGGGGACTGAAAGTTGTTATGGATTTGCCGTCCTGGGGGAGGGGGTGCCCCTCCCCTTTTGAAAATTTTTGAATATATGCGGGAGGGTTCTTAGATGCAATTTGGTGCAACATATTGGACAAGTTTTAATGTAAATTACTGCAAGTATTTGACATTTCTTACAGAGTAAACAAAGGAAGCAAATAAGGGTTTTTTGTCTATTGATTGAGGGGAGTGGAAGCATAGATCTGCCGCACATTTTTGACTGGGGGCAAAAGCCCCCATCCCCCTGCTTCCTACCCCTATGACAGTTAATCAAGGCAACTTTATGTTAGGAATAATTCTGCATTGATGGGTGAGGGCAGTATTTGTCACATCTAATGGACACTGGAAGGCCCAAACTGCCAGAAATCTCAGGCACACAAAAGGATGCTACAAGAGACCAAAGTTATATGCCATGGAATTTCTGGTCATAAAAACCTATCTTTCATGAAGTTGTAGTATCAAAAATAGCATGATGATATCTTTGTATGGACTGAGTTTTCACAGTTATGATACAACATTCAGCACTCTATATTATCAAAATTGACAGACTAATTTGCTAGTAATATCATGGTATTACCATGGTGATACCATGGTACTTTTTCCTAAGGGATGTTATGAGCATGAGTATGCAAGCAAGGGTGAGTGCTTTTTATTACATTTTGTATTGGCATTTTGACTACACTTTGAAATTCTGTGATTGTAAGATCAATCAATTCTCATGACTAAATGTAAAAACAGATTTGCCCCCTGGAAGAATTTGGGAGGCCAGAAGTTCTCTGATGTAGTCTGAGGCATATTCACACAATTTCAGTCCATTAATGGCTGTTTCCCCTGTTGTTGAGTTTGATTTCATTGGACCAGTTATATTGCAAGCTGTGGAATCAAATGTTTGCCTACTACTTTCAGTGGGGTTCTCGAAAAGTTGGGGGGGAGGTGGACATGTCCTCCTGTCCCCCACCAGTTGATGCCCTTGGATCCAAGAGTGGAGCAAAATAGGGAGTGGGAGCTGAAAGTTTGAACAATTACACTATAATCTGAAATATCTTAGGTAAGGGTGAATAGGGATAAGGTGAGTCTCTGACAGGAGGCAGATGAACCCAGCCCCCTGTCTGCCCACTGGCTAAATTTCTGCTGAGCTTGAGTATTCTCACTTCAAGTGTGCCGTTCAATGAAATCCTGGTTTTGTCATCTGGTTCATACTAGTGATGATTTTTGCTTTTCAGATTCACCAACACCCAGCCCTTGTGATTCTGTCACTTGTCTCAATGGGGGTACATGTACAACCATGGGGAATGGGGCTACCTGCCAGTGCACCCCACAGTTTATAGGCACTTTTTGTGAGAGAATGAACACAGGTAGGTGGTATTATGGGCATGCATGTTGGTATGCACCCCATTTGCTATTAAAAGAATATACCCATATTACTCCAGGGAGGAAAAAACAGAACAAGCTCAGTTTTACCAGCTCTGGCAGATGGGACTTAAAGCTGGCCTAAAGTACTGTTGGTCTTTAAAAGGGATAACCAATGCATATAAACAATTAACTGAGATGACAGTCAACACGAGTTGTGCAGTTGTGTATGGTGTGAACAGGCTTATAAATATTTTGGTCGAACTTCCGTTTAATCCTACGAACAGTTCTTGAGATATTTGACAACTTTGAGTTATGACTCTTTCTACCATTCTTTTAATCCTTTAGTTAGTTAGGTGACATTTAACGACACACCAACACAGATGTGTTATATAGTGTCAACCAGGTAAAACGTAAAGTTTACATTTGGTTTCAAATACGTACAGTTCAAGTTTGGTTTCAAATTCAGTTCAAATACGGTGCAAGTCCTCCCCTTTAGTCACCTCTTACGACAGGCAGGAATACCGTGGGCATATTCTACAACCCCCAGCCACGGGACTTTTAATCCTTTAGATAAATAATTATGTACAGTAGTCTGACAGTAACACAGTTCCCTATATTCAGAAGAGTTTGGTAGACTGACATCTGTAAAGCTATGGCAGATCTCAGTTGTTTCAGCAAAGATTGGGTACCTCTGGATGATAGCCATTAAGCTTCTTTTGGTACCTGAAAAAGTTGAAAAAGTGCCTCATCATAAGCATATTGGTTTCTTGAAGGGAGGAATAAATTTGACAAGGAGTCTTTCATGCACAGAATGTCAGTGTGGAAGATGGTTGGCTTCCTAAACATGCCGTAATACATGAAACGGCACTCATCTCCTCCATCTTTGAAATTTTTCACGTCAGTTGTGCTTTGTTTCATCCTGTATCCTACCTAACCTGACTATACATACTTCCACTACTGGCCACTGAAACTTGCATGAAGTGCAAAAGAAAATTGTATTGGGTCACGGACTGGATATTGATACTGACTAATGATTTACGGGCGGAGCCGAGGAACTTAAAGTTGCTCAGTGCTGTACGGAAAATTTACTAGTTACGACAAAATAACATGACTTGGTTTGATAAGTTTGGGGTGCTTCATCTCTATCTTCAATCCCTCTCTGTCTCTTCAGTCTCTCTCTTCCCCTTTACCTTAATCCCCTGAGTTAGTTAGATGAGGTTTAATGTCCCAGTTTCCAACCAATTGGTTCAAGTCGAGACGACCAGGGCCTTTTATCCAATTGTGGCTCACTGGCTTGTTTTCCCTACTCCATTGCTTATGCTGAGCACCAAGCACAAAGGCAGTACATTCCATTTTTTGATTCCTTGCCAAAGGCAGGCAAGGAATCTATGCGATGGTGATGTCGTGTGTGTGTGTGTGTGTGTGTGTGTGTGTGTGTGTATGTGTGTATGTATGTGACGCCTAGCTTGTAAACACGATATCTCAAGATAGCAATGACCGACACTTTTCATATTTGGTATATAGATTTATCATGTTGAAAGGAAGAACCCTATTATTTTTGGTGGCGGTCAAAGGTCATTTGAGGTCACCAGAGGTTAAATACCGAAAACTTTGTAAACACGATATCTCAAGTTAGCAATGACTGACACTTTTCATATTTGGTATACAGATTTGTCATGTCAAGAAGAAGAAGCCTATTGTTTTTGGTAGAGGTCAAAGGTCATCTGAGGTCACCGGAGGTTAATCTGCGAAAACCTTGTAAACACGATATCTCAAGATAGCAATGACCGACACTTTTCATATTTGGTATATAGATTTGTCATGTTGAGAGGAAGAACCCTATTGTTTTTGGTAGAGGTCAAAGGTCATCTGAGGTCACCAGAGGTTAAACTGCGAAAAACCTCGTAAACACGATATCTCAAGATAGCAAAGGCCGACACTTTTCATATGTGGTATATAGATTTGCCGTGTTGAGAGGAAGAACCCTATTGTTTTTGGTAGAGGTCAACGGTCATCTGAGGTCACCAGAGGTTAAACTGCGAAAACCTCGTAAATGGCTTGTAAACACAATATCTCAAGTTAGCAATGACCGACAGTTTTTCATATTTTGTATACAGATTTGCCATGTTGAGGGGAAGACCCCTGTTGTTTTTGGTGGAGGTCAAAGGTCATTTGAGGCCACCGCAGGTTAAAAGCCGAAAAGGCTCGTAACCACGCTATCTCAATATAGGAATGACCAACACTTCATATTTGGTATATAGATTCATCAAGTTGAGAGGAAGGTCCCTATTATTTTTGGTGAAGGTCAGAGGTCATTTGAGGTCACCATAGGTAAAAGGCCGAAAAGCTCGTAATCACTTTATCTCAAGATAGGAGTGACCAACACTTTTCATATTTGGTATATAGATATGTCATATTCAGAGAGAGAACCCAATTGTTTTTGGTGGAGGTCAAAGGTCATTTGAGGTCACCAGAGGTCAAAGACCGAAATCCTTGAAATTGGGATATGTCAAGATAGGAATGGCGGATATAGATTTGTCATGTTGAGAGGAAGAATGCTATTGTTTTTGGTAGAGGTCAAAGGTCATCTGAGGTCACCAGAGGTTGAACTACAGAAACCTTGTAAATGGCTTGTAATCACAATATCTCACGATAGCAGTGACAGCCACTTTTCATATTTGGTATATAAATTTGGCATGTTGAGGGGGAAAACCCTATCAATTTTGGTGGAGGTCAAGGTCATCTGGGGTTACCAGAGGTCAAAAAACAAAATTTCCCAAGAATTCGCAAGATTGTCATCTGAGGTCACCAAGGGTCAAAAAGCAAAATTTCCCAAGAATTTCCAAGATTGTTATATGGGGTCACCAGAGGTGAAAAAGCAAAATTTCCCAAGAATTCCCAAGATAGTCATCAGGGGTCACCAGAGGTCAAAAAACAAAATTTCCCCAAAATTTTCAAGATCCAAGATCCATTGGAGTTGAATTCCTTTCAAGACACTTTCGTTTTTCTTTTTTGTTATATTTGGTGGGGTTCAAAGTTCATGTGAGGTCAGCAGAGGTGAAATTGTTAAAATATCGTTAAATGATGTAGTCAAGGAAGATAAATCTGAGGGATGAACCTCAGTACAACAAAGCATCCCCATTCGGCAAGGAATCACTAAGCCCTTAGGCTTTCTGGTTAAAGTCTTTGGTATGACCCGGCCAGGATTTGAACCCTAGACCTTCCGGCTGCAGGTCGGATGCTCTAACCACTTGGCTGCTGCAGTCGGTCTTTAATCCCCTGAGTGATTAGCCACTGAGGTGGGGACCTCCCCCTCAAACACGCTACTATTCTCAGACTTTGAAGCATTCTTCTATGAATATGCCGGTGATAAAAACAATTAAAATAGTTCAGTTCCCTTAATTTTTGAGTGAGAAATGTTTTATTTCAGTTACTAGTTGAGCAACTTGCAGATAAATCATTTTTGGTAAATTTCATTTTCAGTTTGCAATTTTAACCCATGTCGGAATGGTGCTACATGTGTGCAGGATGAAATGGGGATGCCCTTCTGTATTTGTGCTGAGGGTTTCCATGGTAACAACTGTCAGTTTCTTGGTAAGACAGAAATTTGGTGAAGAGCACTCTTTTTATTTGTATTTTCATACTACCACATGACATAAAATTATAGCATTTTAATTTAAAACATTAATTAGGAATAAAAACTCATTTTCTGATGAAAGCTTGCATGGTGCAAACACTATCTCACAGTACATTAACTATTTACAGATATACCAGGCAGTTGCTTAGTATCTGAATTTAATTAAAAAGTTAAATACAATTGCTCTTCCTTTAAGTTAATGTTAGAGTTCCATCAACAGAAATTATGACATCAGTGGACACATTCCTTAAAGGAAGGGTTTCAGCAAAAATTCAGCTTTGATATGTTAAGGAAAAACTATTAAGAAATAACCATTCTGATTATATCTGTGCTTAGTTCTTGTGTGGTTCTGGAGATGTTACCAGATGAAGTTTAACATTTTCAACTCAAAGTGAACTTGGAGCAAGCACAGGTGACATCATATACTCACAAATTAGTCAACACTGTAATGTAACCCTCAGAATTTTACACCATATTATCTCCTTGTCCATAATTTCATGCTTTCATAGTGAATGCATAAGAGGCATGGGAATAAGCCTGTTGGGTAATTCAGTACCTCTTGCACGGTGGTCACAAGGTCAGCTGTACCGTGACAACTTGTTCACCACGGTAAGTGCTTCACTTGACCTTTGACCCATCCCATGATGCATTGCATGAAAAACATTTTCCCATCTCGTCTATTGTATAAATTTATATTCAAAAGTCTTTTTCTTTTTCAATTAAATCCAAAACTATTGATTAAAAAAGAAAAAGAAACAAAGCATTTCTGATCCATTTCAGGAGATGGAATCACTCCAACTTGCTTTTTGTTCACTTTGGGTAACAAATGTAGAAACTGCATTTGCTTACATCTTCAGAATCATACATAGACTATGGATGAGAATTTCACCACAGTATATTCATTTTGGTTCTTTTCTGCATTATTGTACAGTATAAACAAACAAAGAAAAATACATAGACTGATTTGTGGAGGAAGCCTAAAGAAAGATGCTCAATACATGAGCAGACCACCTTTACAATTAAAAGATGTCAAATAACAGAAACAAAAGTAAAGCAAAAGTGGAACAGCCTAGTGTCTACACTGTGTGAAAATTTTTTTTTGCTCAGACCCTTACTTTTGTGCAAATATTTGAAGGGATCTGTTTTTCAAAGGATGTTCTTTATTTTCATTTTGGGGTGGGGTGGCATGGGCTGGGGTGTGGGAGGGTTGAAATAGTGATGGAGGGTAGGGAAGGGTGATATAAAAGTAAAAATCACATTAACCTTGATATATTAAAGGTCATATATTTTATTTTCTTGATTTTTAGTGGATGGTCCATGTAATACATCTCCCTGTTTTAATGGTGGTATATGTAACAACATTCAACTTAACGCCTTTCAGTGTGATTGCAGGTTAACCAGTTTCACTGGCCGGCAGTGTAACAGTAAGTTACAATAAAGATTGTACATCTAGTATGTGGTATTGTTGTGAATGTAGACATATTGAAACAAAGAGTAGCTAGGGTTGGGAAGTCAGAGAGATGGGCTTTGACTTATAGCATAGTATGTACATAGCCTTACCACTAATGCAGCAGGAGTCCACTTCCCTAGTCTGTCCAAGGTCAGGAGTGTTCTTCCTCACCCTCAGTTCAAGGACAAAAAACCCTTATTTGTTTACTTTGTCCTCTGTAAAAAGTGTAAAAAATTTGCAGTAATTTTCCTATTTGCCCAATATGTTGCACCAAATTTGAATCCAAGGACCATCAGATATTCAAAAAGTTCTACCCCCTCCTCTTAGACCCTCCCCCCAGACTGCATGGCAGTTTTTGCATGGCAATTTCACCGGTGTGTGAAACTAGTGGTTTGAACAACTGCAGGAGTTCAAGAAAGTCCTAACCAGACTCCTTTGATCTTCTGTGTGCTGTAAAGTGTTTAACGACAATGTACACACTTCGAAAAATTAACATTTTCAGTTCTTAATTCACAGCTATGCATCAGTACTATTCTTAACTGGATGTGTGGTAGATTGGATGTGGTAGGTACATGCATAGTTGATGCCAAGAGACATATAGCAGTCTTGAGGTCAGAATCAAAATTGAGAAGGTGGAGGGAGTTTGGTGGAGATTGTGGGGGTGGGGAGGCAGGAGGTTGGCACGAATTAGAGAAGATGCACAAAATGAGTCATTAACATAGAAATAAAAGTAAGGGAGAATGACGTCTGCCAATCTGGACTGACGCCATTGATTTGGCTAGGCTGTACAGCAACAGAGCACCTGCTCGTAATACAAATATCACGTCATTGCTTTTGCCCCAAGTATTGGCAAAGAAACTACAAGTTTTCAAGTTAGGAGTATAAAACAAAAATACTTAAGGCACCATGACTTATTTCTGTTGTGAAAATTACTCCTAATCTTTCGAAAAACGGATAAAATAAGCTATAACTTTTGTAGCAGAATGCACACTGTACATATGGAGACACACCAATCAACCGGTCTTTTGCCGTACAATGAAAGTGCCCTCACAATTTTCGTGGCTTCACTGGTTAAACATGCAATGGATTCATTGTGTCAGCGTTCTCCCTTACTTTTATTTCTATGGTCATTAATGGTTCTTATCCATTCAATATTTGCGAGTCGTTGCTAAGACTTAAAGTTTACGCCCTGTTTGTACTATTAGTGGACAGTAGGCAGATGTACTAGCTTCCCAATTTCCCCACTCTCCCCAGCACCTAGGCAGTGTACATTTTCAACCCACAGTCTGTTTTAGTATGTTGTAGTCCATAGATGAGAAAATTCAGTTGATGTTTAAGATCATCTCAACTTTCTAGGATTGTAGTAGCTATACCCTTGCTGATTCCTGTCACACAGTGGTTTAGCCAGAAAACTTCTCATTGGGGAGGGGGGTTTCTGGGGCTTCACCATTTAAAATACAGAATAACTGTATGCCCCCCCTTTCCCTCCTCTCCCTCCTCTCCCGCCTTGGCTATGCTGCATCTGTCACTTGAATGGAATTACTTTATTAACAGGAGTACAAGTAGGAAAGAAATAACTGCATTGATGGAAAGAAGTGCTTGCATGCTGCTAATTGAATGCAAAATTGTGGGCTTAAATTACTTTGTACTGAACAGTTTTATATTAAGCTAATCAATTGCTGAATCTTAATCACAAACTTATCATTATCCAATCTCCTTTTTCCCACCAGTTATTTGATATGTTCGCATATACACACCAGTCTGGAAAGTTCGTATCTGCTACACCGAATTTTTACACCAGTCACATATTTTCTCAATTTTTACGCCATGCCAAATTGTTGTACTGTGTTTTAAGTACAGTGTGTATGTAAAAGACAAAAAAATCACGCCATCAAATTGATGTATAAGGTCTTTACTGCATGCCAAAGATCTTCGGCGTAACATAAATGTTTTCCAGACGGGCATATACGTACATAGTTTTAAGGAAAATTCATTTTCCTTCGATGATATTTGTAGACTTAGAATTACGGCAATTTTATCTTTTATAATCTTCTACCTTGCAGCAAGGTGAATGGAGAATTACACAAATTAATTAATACATACACACTTAGAATACATTCCTTTAAAACCAAAAAGGTTGTATTCGTCTGCTTGGAAGGATGTAATATATGTTTAAGCTTGTACAGCACAATAAAATTTATTGTAAAACTCTTAATACTGTGCATAAGGTACTATTTTTTTTATGAAGAGTATATAATGTTTATGAAAAGTTCAAAGTTTGTTTGGACACACAGTTCCATCACTAAAGATAAACCAAACTGTTTTATTGAAAACTTTTCTTTACCAGAATATAAATTTTTAGGTATTTCCAGAAAAGGTGCTCATTGATCTCAATTTCTGTATAGCAAAGGGATCATGTAGACAAATCACCTTTTAATGTCGGATGTAAGAGTTCATTTTTGTGTATAAACACCCTGTATAGAATCTAAATTGAAAACAACTCACTCTAGATCCACTTTGCAACTTCCACAGGGCAAGGAAAATTTTGTCCCTCACTCCTTGGATGCCATTATCCAATCTTGTGGAGACAGTATCAGGTGACACAGTTGTTTGATTTTGTCTGTTTATTCTTCAGTTCCTCTAAGTCTGCCTTGCAATTCCAATCCTTGCCTGAATGGAGGGACTTGTAGGAACACTGGTAGCAACACAGGGATTACTTGTTTCTGTGAACCTCCTTTCACTGGAACAACCTGCCAGAGTAAGTTGTACATACGTAATCATAGTATAATAAAATGTGGTATGTTTATCATATATCTTGTTATCACCGATGTATCAAGGCCCTTTTACAATACAACCCCGGGGTAATGGTAATCTTTCACAGGGATAAGAGTCCCTTCAGGAGGCTACAATTTCATACCAAGGGGCAACTAAAGAAAATCTACAGAGAGTACAAGGTGAGAATGCTTCTTATCTTTTGCTTTTTACATTTAAGTCAAAGGCAGCAATTATATACTACCTTTAAAATGATAAGTTACCTCACAGGTTGAACCATGACCTATGTTTTCAAGCTGGCCATCTGCTGTGACCTACCAAGCCAAATGAAACTGCATGCAGCCTCCATATAGTCTCCTTTTTGGCATTTCATTAACAGGCAAAACTTTTGTGTTCATGCAGAGAACCAATGAATCTTGTGGATTGTCAGTAGCAATATGCCACAGAAAGTGAAAGAGAAATAATCCAGGTAGTCTCACCATGGACTAAAAAATCATGATCTGTCTGCAAACAACCAGTGGATAGCAATGTACTAGTTTGTCATGCCCAGCTGGTTATGAGTTACTAGCACCCATTGTAGTTTGGTGCTTGATACGTAGTAATTTCTAAACCAGAACATTTTGCCATGTAAGCCTGCTTCATTCAGTTTTAAAGGGAAAATGAGTTAGTGTACCCTTTCATCCTACTTTGGTAATGGCTCCTATCAATCATGTGACAATATATTTGTTACTTAATATTTGTTAAATTTATGCAGAATAACTCCTTGGTTTACTACCTTCAATATTCAGTGTTTTTATACAGGAACATAATGAAAGATACTTAAGATACTTGTAAGCAAAATATGAGAACATTTTAATTAGCAGATTTGTGAAAATAAACTTGGGACGACTGCTTTCTCCAGTCACCACAAACTTATTTCAAAACATCACCAGCTAAATCTTACACACTTCTTTTTATTAACCTTTACAAACATCTTCATAATGTGTCCAAGCAAATATATTTCATATTGAAGGATTACTAAGAAGTTATTCTGCGTGATGTAGACATTCAGTAATAAAAGTGTCACATGATTAAACAGAGCCATTCACGAATTAGAATAAGGGGTACTCTAATTCACATTGGAGTGATTGCATTTTCCCTTTACATGAACATAGTGTCCCAACATCTTACCCCTGAATTAAAATGATTTCTTCCTGCCTAGGAGTCATGTTGCCCTGTGAGTCATCTCCATGCATGAATGGAGGGGTATGTGTGGGAGCTAACAATGCAGAAGGATTCACTTGTAGTTGCCCTGCAAGTTTCATTGGGCCCAGGTGTGAAGAATCAGGTTAGTACTTTGTTTCCCATTCTTAACAGAATCCACTCTTGATGGAAATTTCGATATTTTATATAAAGTGTTGGTAGTATTTTCTCAGCCTGAGTATACTGTTCGTCTCCTGACTGTAAATCAGGCCTCAAAGAAACTTTTCACCAACTTGAAATTGGCGAGTTAAGTTTTGCTCATGGCGACCTTCACTTGCAGTAACAGCCAGTGGATTTTTGACACACCACCAAATGGTCAGTAGGTGCAGAAACTTTTGTTAAGGTCGAGAGATCTAGGATTACAAACCTGCTGGATAGGTGCTAACAAGCATTTCACTATGTGATAAGTTCTGTTTTCACTGAATGGCTACCAGGGAAGTTATAGCTGGCCTGGTTGAAGGGTGGGGGGTGGTTTTAGTTGACAGTTATTTTCAGTAAGTGTGTCTTAGAACAGCAAGCATTACCTTAGAAAATGCCAAAATCGAGAAGCTAAATGGTGCAGCCCAAATCTTGGAAACCTTCCAGTGACCCTGGCCATAGCCATGGGTATGATAGTGCCCATACCATACCAGTGGTGGGATATATTCTTATTTACCACACCCCTTTTACTGCATGTGTAGCTGTATGTTCTTTTTTTCAATTTGTAACCTGGGAAATATGGGTTTCTTCAAAAGTGGTTGATATAAATCTTGTTAGTACACAGTATAGACTGGTAGTTACTTTAAGTCCTTAGAAACTGAATTATGGAATGATGCCATTATCTTAATTTGGGGTGACTATTCAGCTTTTAATTGTCATGAAATAAATGCATAACAATGTCCCTTGACGGTTGGATATTTTTCTTCTAAAACTGCTATTATGACACTCAAAATGCTTTACACCCAAACCTGCAGTAGCCAAATTATGCTTACATTTTACGTTTTACTTCCCTTCAACTAATTTATTCATTACACAGTATTTTTCTCAACTTCTTTCCTGTACAGTTTGCAACCCCAACCCTTGCCGCAATGGTGCTACCTGTTTTGCTTTTGCGAATGTGCCTTTCTTCTGCTTGTGTGCAGATGGATTCACTGGAGAGACTTGTGAATTTCTGGGTGAGTTTTGCATTTATAGCGTACCCAATACACCCCCCTCACATCTTTGATGTAGTTCTGTATACTTAAACTTTAAATTTTATTTTCAGCACCTTGATAGTTCTAACATGGGTGGGGATTTGTTTTCAGTATTGGGGGGGACATAACCCCATTTTCAAATAATTTGCTGTGTGAAAAATCAGTCAATGGATGATTTCTCAAATAGCTGGGGGGACATGTCCCCCTGTCACCCCTGGGGATTGCCGCCCATGAGTTCTAAAATATTTTAAAATTTCATTTCTCCAATTTCAAATTCAATATGGTATAGATCCAACTGTACAGCATTTATTAATTTTTTCCTCAAATTTGAAATCCATCATTTTCCTGTAGGTAAGCTAGTTGAAGTTATGTAAGATCTGATTTTTGTGAGAGAAATGGTTGTATCTTGACCACATCTTCCCCATGCTAGTACATTCTAACCAAAATTCACAAATAATTCGAAAGTCTGGGCATAAGTATAAATTTTTGCACCTTGTGTCTTCATTGCTGACTTTATTTTTTGACACGTACATTTATGATGATGTTAATCATGTGATTGTCAAAAAGAAAGACCTAAACCACTTCAAAATGTATTCGTTGAGCCATTTTGTCTCCATAGTTGGACCATGTGGGAGCCGCCCATGTTTGAATGGTGGTACTTGTCTCAATAACCCAACTGCACCAAGTGGTTTTACCTGTGATTGCACAAACACTGGTTTCGTTGGAACAAATTGCCAAACAGGTGAGTATTACTATGTAAGGAACACTTGTCCATGTTTTTGCTTTTACTCAAGTCCACTTCAGTAACAGAGAATTGGCAAACTTTTAGCAGCATACATGCTCTCCAAATCACCATACCATGTACATTGCCTTAACTCTGTTATAGCAGAAATCTGATTCCACTCCACTGAGATCAATACCCCAAATGTGTCAATCACTGTCCAGTTGATTAAACTGAAGTTTCTCAATCCACCAAGCTAGGAAGTTTAATCTAATCACACCTTAGTGAGGCTGAGAACTATGAACAGTGTCATGTAGTATATATGTTAGGCTTAACTTAAGTGAGGGCCGCCATTTTGTCGTTTACAGGATTACGACGTTATTGTACAGTACCTGATTTACACTTAAACTGTCCACACATCTACTCAGCACACAGTACCCCACAGTTCTGTCTGGTTTCCCATCCCTCTATTATTCGTCAAATTTACAGCATGTCAAATTCAGCCAATCAGAACTCATGATCCATATCCCATAATATTTGTTGCAGAGAGTTGAGCTACTGCCACATACGTGCATCTGACCCTGGAAAATTTAGCATGTAGCAGCATATATCATGTTCAAGGAGCACATAGCTCCTCAAAAATATTTTTTTAAGGCCGACCCAGATTTGTTTCTCTTAATTGTAGCAAATCTATGCCTTGCAAATCCTTGTGCAAATGGGGGCCGATGTCAGCAGACTCAAAACAGAATAACATGCGACTGTAGTGGGACTGGCTTTACGGGTCCAATCTGCACACTACCGGAAGTTAGAGGTGAGTGAATCACATTACCAAGTGAACTACAGGTGTGAGTATGTGTTTGGTAGGTGACAATTAGATGGGATTTAACGACACACCAACATGAATGTGTTATATAGTGTCAGCTAGATAAAAAGGTAAAGTTCAAATACGGTTCAGTAATATGAGCAGTTGTTACTGCTGTTCCATGTCTCTGGACTGACACTCTAGTTTCAGAACATCAGGGAAACCTCAACTTTCCATGCTCTCCAAAAATTACTCAAGAATAATCTTCTTGAAAACTGTTTCTTCTAGGTTATCTGTAAGGTAATTTGATTTTCTTCTATATAGTGCTATGTAGGCACTGTTCATCATATTTCTATTCATTTGTAGGATGAACATCATGGTATCTTTTTAACGTCCTCTATGAATCTGAGATAGGCTCTCCGATCTGAAACTTACAGGGAATACTGAGTCACCCCAAGTTTATCAACCATCAGTTAAATCTTACAAATCTCCTCTTATTTTTCCATACGAGTATCTGTCGTTATGCTTTTGAACAAATATATTGCATATAAAAGGTAAACCAAGGTGTTGCTCTGCTTGAATTTACCAAATAGTGACAAAAATATTGTTACATGATTGAAAGGAGATGATCTCCACAGATTCTTCTGTAGTCTGTTGAATAATTTTCTTGATGAGCCTGGGACCTGAAGTTAAAGGGATTGTAGACTGATTTGAACTGAGCTGAACTGTGCACAAGTGGGCAGGATCAGGTGATCTACCAAGAGGTCAATGGTAACGAGCTGAACATGGTCATATGTGGGCATGAAATAGGCCATTTAACTTTAAGCTAAAGTGAAATGAATCTAGACTGACCCGAACTGCATGTGAATAGGGGAGATCAGGTGGTTTCCTCAGAGTTCCTCTGTAATCTACTGAAAGGGTGCTTGGTAAGCCTAATATAGGTAATCTGACTGAAAATTAAACTTAACTTTAAACTGAACTGAGCACAAGTATAGACAAGATAAAGTGGTCTAGCTACCCACAGTTCATCTACAATCTACTTAACAAGGTCATTGATGAGCCTGGGATAGGTAATCTGAACTGATTTAAACTGAAGTAAGGTACACCTTCACTGTATTTTCTGTCTCCTGTGTTGGTATCCTGTTCCCATCATCCAACCAGAATTTGATTATTTAAGAACTGATTAACTGATAAATAGCATATTTTCAACTTTGCATCAGACTTTCAATTTACTGTGAATTATGTTTCCTAGACACCACTCCACCAACGATCAGTAACTGTCCATCCCAACCTATCAGGAGAACAGCCCCCACAGGGACCTCTCAAGTTGCAGTTAGTTGGACCGCACCCAGAGCTACAGATGCATCAGGAATTGCATCCACTGATGTTAATTTTCCGCCTGGTTCTTTATTCATCATCGGCACCACTCCAGTACGATATGTCTTCACAGATGGTGCCGGGAATTCAGCTGTGTGTACATTTGATGTCATTGTTACTGGCACTGGTATGAATTCTTTGGATTAAATTTAGTTGTCATAAGAACTTAAAGAAAGTTGGGACTGTCTTTATATTTGTGAATTTTGGGAGCAAGTTAACATCTTATGTAATCAGGAAAGCATGTATGTTGATTCCTTAGTACATTCACTTGGCACCTTGCTTTAAAACAAAATAACTCCCCACAAAGGTTACAAATCTAGATAGTTGATGTTTTCTCAGACACAACCGTGCAGCCATATTTAAGTTGGCATCCAAATGGGGTAGAAAATAACCAATTAAACACAGGCTAGGTTCACAAGGATATGTTTACAATTACCTCTATTAATCTTATAGACATATTGTGTGCAACACCATTAGGGAATTGTTACGTCCTTCTGTGGGGTTTGATAGGATATCTTGGGTACCACCTTGCTTCCTTTTGAGCATGCTAATTGCTTTGTTCACATGGGCGGCCGGCCGCTTAAGTTCCTTGTGTAATGCTGTCAACAATTTGCAATGCCAATTTAACAATGAATGCAATCAGAACTGGTGCTTGTGGTCACCATGTTCTTCTCTACTGAGGAAGTGAAGCAATAATCTGCTAATCAGCCATGCCCAAGTTTGTTTTTCACAGAGATTAATTTTGGTGATTGACAGGGAAAAACTGGTCTTCAGACTCTCGACCTGTCCTTCACCTTATGTAGGCTCTCTGATCTGATACTTAAAGGCTCTCAATAGCTCACCCCAAACACAAGCAATTCTCCCTAAAGTTTACTTCAAGCCCCTCCTCCAATTTAAACCAAACCACCTGTCTAGTACACCTCCAGGACAGAGCTACAGTAGCTTGTACTGAGTTTAAAGTGCTTGAGGCAATATTGTCACAGAAGTGTATGTGACCTTAATTGGGAACACAACTGACTGTACATCATTCTTGACCATTCAGAGGGGAGCTATATTGTTTGAATGATTGTCAGTCAAAGTTCAGTCATCAACTGTATTTAGAACTCTTAGGGTTATTGCTAAATTTGTTTGGGCAAGAGTTGCTAGCAACTCCCTGGTTTGGGGGGGGGGGATGCCATATCCCCTATAACTGTAAGTACAGTTAGGTGAGATGAGATGGTCTCCACAGTCCATTGAAAAATTTCCTTGATAAGCCTGGGATAGGTCCTCTGACCTGAAGCTAAAGGAAACTGAATCTAGACTGAACTGAGCTGAACTTTGCACAAGTGGGGAAGATCAGATGATTTCCCCAGATTTTATTGGTAGTGAGCTGAATGTGGTCCTTTCTGAGCCTGAAATAAGCCATTTAACTTTGGGCCAAACTGAAATGAATCTAGACTGACCTGAAATGAATGAAAATAAGGAAGATCAGGTGATTTCCTCAAGGTTCTTCAATAATTTACTGAAAGGGTCCTTGATCGATAAGCTTGAGGTAGCTGATCTGACTGGATATTAAACTGAACTTAACTTTAAACCGAACTGAGCACATGTAGGCAAGATAAAGAGATCTACCTACAGTTCATTTCAAATCTACCTAAGAAGATCATTTATGAGCCTGAGATAGGCTATCTAAACTAAAGTAAGGTACATCTTCAGTGCCTTCTTTATCTCCTATGTTTGTACCCTGTTCCCATTATTCAAGTAAAATTTGACTATTTATGAAGTGAATTAACTGATAGATAGCATATTTTCAGCTTTGCATCAAACTTTCAATTTACTGTGAATTATCTTTCCTAGACACCACTCCACCAACGATCAGTAACTGCCCACCCCAACCTATCAGGAGAACAGCCCCCACAGGGACCTCTCAAGTTGCAGTTAGTTGGACCACACCCAGAGCTACAGATGCATCAGGAATAGAATCCACTGATGTTAATTTTCTGCCTGGTTCTTTATTCATCATCGGCACCACTCCAGTACGATATGTCTTCACAGATGGTGCTGGGAATTCAGCCGTGTGTACATTTGATGTCATTGTTACTGGCACTGGTGTGTATTCCTTGGATTAAATTTTAGTTGTGATATAAAGAACTTACAGAAAGTTGGGAATTATTTTATATTTGTGAATTTGGAGCAATTTAACATCTTATGTAATCAGGAAAGCATGTATGTTGATTCCTTAGTGCATTCAGTTGGCACCTTTCTTTAAAACATAGTGACTCCACACAAAAGGTACAAATCCAGATTGTTAGTGTTTTCTCAGACACAGCTGTGCAGCCATATTGGCATCAAAAGGGGCTAGACAACTCAACAGTTGCAAGCTGGTTGCACTCAAACACAGGCTAGGTTTGCAAGGCTGTCTTTAAAATTACTTCCAAGTGCCCTCACCTAACCTGAAATGTGATCTGACCTCAATTTCTTTGTATTTTTTATGGTACTGAATGTAGTCAAAGTTTAAACTAAGTATGGTAGGTATTTAGTCTGAAAATCTTATATGCCCTCATATCATACATTTGGTAGATATTTCAACATTTGAAATGAATTTGGAACAAATTTTTTCACTGTTTAATGCAGACCTCTATGACATTTATCTGACCAATAAGGGAGCTTGGTACTGAGCTCATTTTTATTTCCACTTTAAAGGAAAGACATAGCTATTTGTTAATTCTGTTAAAAAACTCCTGAACTGTGAAAATTGATATGATGGCATGTTAATCATGCCGCTAGTATTCAATAGGCTCATTTAGCCAAAGTTCCCTGGGAAAAGGCCATTTTCCCAGGTGAAAAATATAGCCGTATTATGTCGCTTGATGGCTAAATCTTCCTATTGAATTCTAGCATCATGCTGTTAACATGCATTTTTTTTTGTTACATGGCTTAGCCACGTGAGGCTGTGAGTTTAAGCCAACCCAGAGTAAATTGTAGTATAAATTTGTGGCTTTTAGAGTTAATGTTATGCTGTCTAAGCATCCCAATATTTCAAAATTTTCCAGTCTCAGTTGTGCCGAGGTTGGCTGTGTCTGTTTGCTCCTAGACTTGCAAAATTTGAAGGGCTCAGCTTGGCTGCTGTGCTCTTTGTAGTACATTATTGGCTAATATTACACAATACAAGGCTGATGTATAGAAGTAGTGGAGGCTCAAAAGATGTGAGCTTTGAGTAAAGAAAGAAATGTTTAAAAGATTTGTCATGGTAAGTGGAAGCACAACATCTGGTAGAACTGTCATTTCAAGGTTCATTGCACTCCGTGGTGATGGCTCAGCACACAGAAGAGTAGAAACAGGCTGTTTTCCTTTCTATCTTTTACATCCAAAGATTGGAGAGATTAATCAAAGAACAGAATATCACAAAATTCTTTACAACCTGTTGCATGACTGTACTGTGTAAATGGAATGAAAATTTTAAAACTGCCATTACATTGCACAAACACAATACGTAATAGTGAACAAGAATAGAAGCTGATTACACTATTCCAATGGGCATTATACCTGGTCTACACACAAAGCAAAGTAATGGGGAGGAGTTCACTAACAAGCAACAGATTTTACATGAGAACATGCAAAGCTGTTTGGTTAACAAGTACCATCCTGCCATCAGCTTTGCTAACAAAAGTTTAGGAACGAAACACTCTCTGAAAATGCAACTAACGTTCCACATCTCAATGGAGACTTGTTTTGACAGTGTGTTCATCACCATTACCGCTTTGCAGCAAACGGCAGACTGGAGTAAGGGGAGAGAGTTTTTTCTAGTCCGCGGCAGTCGCAAGACAAGGACACAATGGGCTCTTTTAACTGTGTGCACACACCGTGAAATGAGCTCCACAGCTGTCCTGGAGCTTTATGCAGAGTGGGAGGGGCTTTATGCTATGCATGGTTGACTCTACTGCAGCAGCCTGGACGATCCTGGTATCACCGTTGCTACGCTCTTTTGTTCTGCAGACAATACAGTTTATCTTGGCAAAAGCATTCAGACCTTTTCATCTAGTTTTGTGTGGCTTAAGTTTCTTTCCTTTCAGGGCAATGGTCATTTGATGCACTCTGAAATGTTCCCATAAGCAAGGTGGAGAAAGTTGTTTATTACGTTTTTTCTGTTCATTAAATACACTGAGGAAGAAATATTCTCATGGACATCAACTGCAGAGAAAAAATAACCTCCCTCTGGATAAACCCCTTTTTGTCCTTTGAGACGTCAT
The DNA here is from genome assembly GCA_029531755.1 of Holothuria leucospilota. Lineage (NCBI taxonomy): Eukaryota > Metazoa > Echinodermata > Holothuroidea > Aspidochirotida > Holothuriidae > Holothuria > Holothuria leucospilota. The sequence continues at coordinate 41,852,877 of CM055977.1, forward strand.
TCACTTTTTTGCTTATCGAAAGAAGTGGAAGACACAAATAAATGAGAAAAAAGATTGTCTGTGTCATTTCTTATCTTTTTTTTTTAATACCTTACGTACTATTCCCTATAAAAGGTGATGTGAAATTTTACAAAATGAATAGCCTGTACATGATCTGTGTGCTTCGTTGTAACTTCAGACTAAATCAATGTTAATAGATTTGGGAAGTTCGAAACATACATTTACGCCGTAATTATAAATTGTACTTTTCACCAGAAACAAGCCCCGGGATCCGTGTTTCTAACATCGGGCCGTCCCTATACTCGAAACAACATAGGCCTACCATACTGTATAATAGCCTAGCCTATCTCAAGAAATGAACGTCAAAAGACAGCTCATAAATATCTGCACGCGCACGCAGTGCATGTGGATGGGTAACGTTCCAAAACTAAGGCCCAGAAGTAGCGCGAAAGACCTGCTAGAAATTTTACACATATCTTTGCCCTATAAACACGTACCGAAATGGATATACGGCACGTGGCTCTACTTTCGATGTTGCTAGATTTCATACTTGTCAAGTTATCACTAAAATTAACATGACATGATTTCATTGTCTAAACAAGTAAATTTTGGAAATACAGTTATGTCCACATAAGGTATGCACTTATTGCAACCACAATAGTATTCTTTTGTCTCGAATCAATCCCCAAAACTTCGTATTTTTGGTGGAGAAACTTTTTCTGAAGCAAAATTCACTTTATCAGATTTAAAGTCGTACACATTCTTTCAAGATGTATTTTAGGCTGTGTGCACGAAAAAATCTTCTTTCCGTGTTACTTCTATCCTGGTACTACCTTACATACTAAAATAATTCCTATCTTTATATTGCTTGTAATTTTTTATTGCTTTTTAAACTACTTGCAAGATTTTTACTTCCAAAGTTTCCTAAATATATTGCAAAAAAGAGTAAAATAGTTTCCCTGTATTTTACGTACCCCCCATTTGCGAAAAGTGGAACGTGCCAAAGTCATATGCACTGCATATGCATGTCGAACAGAGAGAGGACCCAGGCAACGAACGTTCCTTCATGCACGGTGTCTGTCGTATCGATCTTACCGTACATTTTTAACGGTACTGTGCGGGTGAAATCTCGGCCAGGAGATGCATTACAAAGATTTTTACTGTCATTATTACGAAGGTACAGTAGGCAGTGGATTTTTCATAAGAGTAACATGAAAGCAATTTACGAGAAATTTGAACACATGGTTGAGGTACATAACAGTACAGAAGTTGCAGTGACAAACTGGAAGTTATTTTTTGGTTCCGATGCACATGTTACGGCATACATGCACACAAAGCCACAGAAGGTAATGGTCGGACTTGTTTAAAATTTGTACTAACGGCGCTAAAGTATATATGGTCAAATTATTAATTCCCGTCTGATTTCTAAACTCACGATGTTAAGAACAAACGGGACAACTGTAGATAAAGAAAAATGTGACCTACGTATGATTTTAAGTATGTCAACTTTTAAGTGTAGTCTTTAGATACCTGCCGATCATTAATGTTCTGTCCTCAATGTTGCTACCGACACTGACTTACGTTCATACAAAAAGTCAGCCAGGCACAGATCTACATTTGAGAAGGCAACTTTTTGAGAGTTGAAAAAATACACAGAAGAGATTTGTTTGTTTTGAGATCATTTATTCTTTAGGAAATTCATTCGGAAAAGGAAACTGGTGATATGGGCTAATTGAATGTTAGTGTGACAGATTAGTATTATTCAGAATTTAATACCATGCAACATCGTGAGGAATGTCAGTTGAAAAACACAAGTTAGTAAACAAAACGCTAGATTGGTCTGTGGAAAGTCAAGAGCATCTTCACCCCAATCCCTGTGGTTTAGAGCAGATAAACGGTCATCAACGCTAACAATAGGCTATTCATAAGTGCCAGCGAAGTGTGCAGCTAAGCTGCTATTCATGCCGTTCTGTCACTCTCTCTCTGGTTGCTATGAGAGCTATTGTTCCCTGCTTGCAGCCTTTACCCACGGCTGCCTCATTAACTTGCTCAGTGAACTGCTTGTGGTCACTGGGCTGTTAAGAATATTCAGGAGGAGCACAATGGGTAGAGTAGTTGCCTGCCGACTGCCGCGGACTAGAAAAGGAGACAGCCCCTAATTATAATTTATGGGAATTTCGAGGGTTACAACTTTTCTGACTGCAGTAATTGCTCAACACACCAATTTAACCTCAGGCTTACTGATTGTAAGTTCAGTTTATACACTATGTATACACTTTGAGAACAACTGTGAGTAACCCACAAGGCTATTCATACTCCTTGGGCTCACTGAGCTGTGGTCAGATTGGCTCTCCTTACTTGGTGGTATGGGAAACTTCGCAGTGCTTAATTGACCGGACAGAGATTTCCACCTTGTGGACATTTTGCTCAGAAGAGTGAAATCAGATTTTTGCTGTAACAGTGGTAGGGGAATGTACATGCTATGTAGCATGGAATGCCACTGCATTGTTATGCATTAATGAAGTCTTGAAAGTCTGTGAGACTCTTAATTTTGCTATCCAAAATCCTACTTTTCTCCTGTCTTTTTGTGGAATTTGACTCTTTTTTCGAACCTGGGTTCACTCATCAGCCCATATGAGTTCCTTTTCCTCTTAAACGCTCGTGAATACACAGCAGAAATACATACAAAGTTGGAAAAGTATGACTCATCCTTTTTGTACGTGAATCAACGCGATTGTGTGTGAGACCATGCCATTGACCAAGAGGGGTCATTTCACGTACGAATCTTTTACACCAAGAAATGACTAAACAACTATGTCTTATGTTGAATGAAATCAATTCTGAAAGTGTACAGAAAATGTCTGAATGGTTTTTACTTTCAAAATGACACTTTTGGGAGAAAATTTGTGTACAATCTTTCTGTTTAGCGTCATTCCACAGGATGTGGCAATTCCTTCATTGTGTGCACATGTACATACGTAATGGTCTTGTCCACAGTAGAGTGTAATATATAGGCTGTAGTTGGTTGCAAGGCATGGGTCTTTTTGACTACCTTGCTTTAATTTACATGTCCTTGTCCGACCAGGAGAACCGACCAATCAAATTGATTTTTAGCTCTTACGCAAAAATAATTTATCTTCTTTTCAAAGACAGTTTATACAAACTGATAGGCTTTCTTAAAGTATGTCTGTATAAATCTATGTGGAAAATAAGAAATTCCAGAGACCCTCTGAATGAAAAATAACGTGGTTTAGCGCACAGAGAAAAATAGTAGCAGAGTGTTGAAGTCTTACTCTTTAAAAGATTTGTCCGTAGGACATAGGCTCTCATCCAAAGTAAAAGATATGTTGAATGAATGAGAACAAGCAAACAAGTACAATACCGTTTTATACAAAATGAAGGGTTGAGGTTAAGTGGTATAAACTGTCTTAAAAAAAAGAGTGCTTAGTAAGAATTCAACGTGCATTTTAGGTAACTTTGTCAGTGGGGTGTTTGTGTTGCAAAGAAAAACTCGTAAGGAATTGATATGCGTGTAATTAGACAATTACCCTATTACTTAAGATTTTCCCTATTACTTAAGAGAAAATTAATTCATCAGAGCATTATGGAATATTAATTGTGTGTGTATATATATATATATTTTTATGTAATTTCTTTAAATACGCATGAACACTTTTGATTACTGTCTTTAGTATATTGATAGACTTTATTTATTTTTCTTTGCCTTTTGCTTTTGTATCTTTAATTTGGGTAATTTCTGTACAGGGAGTGTTCTACTTTGTTAAGATCTCTATCTTTCTAGAACACTTCCTTTCACAACTGCTTGATTATGTAAATAACTTGACCTTGTATATATGTATGTGTTTATCTGTGGTTGTGAAGAAACAAATATATATATGAAATATATATATGTGTATGAAATATACATATATATATATGAAATTAAGAGCCTTTAATATGCTATATTGACACTCACGTCCTGAGGTTATTGGTAAACTGAAAAACTAAAAATCCTTCTCTTAAGTTTTTTCATAGTTTCATTTATCTTACATTTACAGATCCTCCGACAGGTTCTTTTACTGTAACTTGTCCAGATGATATCTGTATGGTGCCTCCAGCTGGTATGGTGTTTGTCCAAGTCATATGGAATGACCCAGTTGTATCTGGTGGGGTGGGCCAGGTCAGTCAGTTGAGAGGTCCAGCTGTCAACTCTGCTTTCTACCAAGCTGGAACTGGCGAAGTTGTCATCTATCAGTTTTCCGATGGCGCGAATAATTTCGCAGAATGTGACTTTAGGATCACTGTAATGGCTGGTAAGTTGAATGATGTAAAGAAAGCTAGCAGTAGTTGAACAAGTTCCCCCCAGACAAATTTATTCCCACTTGGACAATTTCCCATGGACAACTTCTTCCACCTTACCCCCAGAGTGATTCCCATCCAGACAATTCCTCCTGGGCCTTGTTTCACGAAGGGTTAAGTCTTAAGATTTCAATAGGATGACTGCATGGCAGATCAAACTTAAGATTGATCGTAACTCTTTATGAAACAGGCCCTGGACAACTCCCTGTGGGATGAATCCCTTAGGTAATTCCTGAGCCGACTGCATGGTCAAGAGGTTAGAGCATCCGACTTGCAGCCGGAAGGTCTGGGGTTCAACTCCTGGCCAGGTCATACCAAAGACGTTAAAAATGGAACCTACTGCCATTGTGCTTGATGCTCAGCATAAGCAATAGAGTAGGGAAAACAAGCCAGTGAGCTACAACTGGAAAAAGGGCCATGGCTAGGCCTGACTTAAACCAATTGGCTGGAAACTGAGCCTCATCTAACTCTAATACCCAGATATTCCCATCCAGGACAATTATAACTTTGTGGTGTTGATTGACCAGGAATTTCATAGGTGGGAATTGTGAGGGAGAAATTGTCCAGGGTGGGAATTTGTCCTCTCAGGGCAAGTTGTGGTATTAAAGGTTGGTGGGAGGGTAGGCTAGGGTGGTTCTGGGTTGTGTTTGACTTGAGAGAAAAACTTATGCATGCTGTAACTTTGAGGAATTACACAATATTCTTGGTTTCTTAAGGGAAGTGGGGGGGATACGTAGGGGGAAGAGCAGAGGACAGTCAGGGGCAGGTGTTGTATATTACATTCAAATATAAAATGTTTCTTGATTGTTTTCCAATCCTCTAGATTGCCAGCAGTCCACATCTCCACTAATGGTTCAGAATTGTCCAGGTGATATGAGCCATTTGTTGAATCAAGGGTCAATCTCTGTCTTCGTTGAGTGGGATGATCTGGTTGTCACCGGTGATGGTAATGTCAGACAGATTGCAGGACCTCCAAGTAGTAGTGGTACCTTTTCTCTGGGAGATACTCTAGTGGAATACATCTTTCAAGATGACTCAGGTCAGAGAGCCACTTGTACCTTCACTGTGAGAGTGACTCAGGGTAAGTTCCATTGTACAAAGTTACTGGGAGATCCCACCCTGTAACAGACAATATTGCCCCAGAAAAGGTGTTGAGGATAGCAAAAATATCAAATGTAATAATTATCATCCACCTGCTCTCCTGATTTACTGCCAACAAAAACAATGAAATATCTCCTGTGGAGCTCAAGATATCCCCTGTAAAGTGTTTTTTTTTTTGGGGGGGGGGGGAGGAGGGGAGGGGGACATCACTCTTTTCCCAAAACATTTGAAAAGAGCCCCTCAGAGTAAAAATAAAATTTGTATCTTGGTAAGTTCTAATTATACCTGTTTAGTAATATATATATTTTTATTATAGCACCTTTCACAGAGGTACCAAAGTGCTTTTACAAATAAAGCCTCTGGTCAACAAAAACCTTCCCCAGAATTAATATCTTGCAGCTTCAGGTATTTACAGACTAGTTACCTCACTGGTATTCATTTTAACTCCTGGGTTTAGAGAGGCCATTTGGAATAAATGTCTTGTCCAAGAGAAATGAACTAGGCAGGAATCTAACCAGCCATATTTGATTGTGAGTTTGACAAGTTAGTCAACCATGCTTTGCATTACATAGATTCATCCAATGTGGATGGTCTTGAATGGTGAAGGATGTAGAAGGTGACTATTGTTACATGTCAATGTCGAAGACGTTTTTGTGTGACTGTCGGTGTTGACTGAGGCAAGTTGTGGAGGGGGTAACCATGAGTATGGAATAGGGTAGGGCAGGATAGTGGGTAACGGTATATTTGTGTGGTGCACATTGCTGAAGCTTTTGTTTACAAATATGTAAATTATGACAGGATAGATAGGGGGAAAGCACTCAGCTGGATAACACAATGTGTCTGCTTCAAGCTGCTACCTTTCAGTAAGTGCCTCCCCCACATGAGGTGAATCCCTACCTGGGCTGCCCTTGAGGGGATTCTAGAGTTATACACTGCAGGGGGAGGGAGGTGATAGACTCCATCAGTCTGGCTGCATAACAGATAAGAGTGGGAGTCACCAGACTACAGCCCACGGACCAGACCACTGTTTTTCCCCATTTTGAATTTAGGTAGCTTTAATCATGCTATACATATATCAAAGGCCTATCCCCTTCAATGCCGTTCCTATGTCCCAGACATATAATTTGGCCCATGGCTACTAAAAGATCGTGAGCCACAGGGTGAGAGAAATGCTGAATCAAAGGTTTGTCCCCATTCATGCTGTTCCTGTGTTTCAGATTATTTGGCCCATTTCACTCTAAATTTGCTGACCATGGGGTGAGAGTGGTGGTAAATGGATTTTCTGGCTGCTAAATGAAGAAAATGTTAGTTCCTTAGTGCATAAGGGATTGACTGAACACCTGTCTATTGTACTGTTAGTAATTCAGGCTAGAGTGAATGTTTCAGTGAAAGATACACTCTTGTTATACATATCATCATGAGGAATATATCTTAAACTTGTTCAATTTTATCTTCTCCACATAATTCATTCTTTTTTTTTGGTGGGGGGGGGGGGTGAATTTTGAATTTAAAAGTGGCCATCTTGGTCTTTAAGGGAAAAGTTTTGAAAATTTTCCAACTTTTGTACCTGGAACGTGAGATACCTAGCTGTCATTTTAACAAACCCAGTTGATATGTACCCTGTTTAATGCTACCCTGGGGTGGGGACAGTAGTTTTAGCAAGTTAGGGAACAGGGAAAAATCATATGATGACACTGTGGTGCGGCTATGGTACAAATGGTAACCACACAAATCATACAAAGAAGTTTAACACCTTGAAAAAATTGAATAAGTGTTGCAAATATTTCAAGGTTTATTGTCTTTAAATGTTACAACCCTCTTATGTAAACAAAAGGTTACACAAACACTTTTCAGTGCTGTACTGGTGTGGGAATGGTCGCTTCAGGTCATAAGGGAACAGAGGGACTTCATATGGTGATGCTATGGTGCAGCTATGGCACTCATTGTTAAAAAGTTGTTACATCAAACAAAGGTTTGCTCTAAATTGTATTTGTCACTGTAGTTGGCACCAGTGCTCATTAGGCATGACGGCAAAGGTGTAACTGATAAAAGTAAACCAACACAATCTCCCTTGCATATAGTGGTTGCTGTTTCTACTTTAACTTATTGCTTAAACTTCCTTCTTGTGGTATTACTGAACAAATCGTAGATATTACATCAAGCAAGTTTCTGGAACAAGTTGATCTGTCTTTAAGCTCATTATCGCTGAAATTTTACTCACAGTGGACCCTGGAAGTATTTTCATTGCCTGCCCCAGTGATATTGTTGTGACCGTGCTAAGGGGTGTTGGTGGAAGCATTGTTTCGTATGACCTTCCAGCTGTCAGAGATAACTCTTTCGTCCCTGTGAACTCTCCAAGACCACCTGGTTCTTTCTTTCGAGTTGGAACATCTCCGATCTCCTATGCCTACCTGGGTCCGGCTGGAGAATTTGAACAGTGCGCCTTCACGATCACAGTAAATGAAGGTAAGTGACCATTCTTTTAATGCAATTATCAGTTGAATGACCCACCCCACCACACCTGGACATTGTCAGTTATTGTCCACAACTTCTTTGACAAAACATGTACATTGACATACTCCTCAGTCAAGTCTTTGACTGACAACTTGTCTAGAATGACATTCTTCAGTCACCAAATTGACTGACATAAGTTGTGATTGGACATGTGGAGCAATACTGAAGGTTGGCATCTCATTACAATAGGCAACAAATGACCCACAATGACTCACCCCTTGGTCAGTAAAGTGACTGAAATTTGACGTAACATGACTCACCTTTTGTTACTCTGGTGACTGACAGTATGGCACAATGACTGACATGTCAGTCACACTGTCATTAGCCAGTGACCCACATTTGGGTTAAGTAATGTAAAGATTTCACAAGTTTTTACAGAAATTTGCAATAAATTTATGACTAAAAGAAGTGAATATAACAGAATAAAATGTTTAAATGGCTACTGGGTTTTCTTCAATTGTTTGATAGTATTTCCATCCATAGGCTACTTGCGTTAAATTCTTGAGAAATACTGGTTGAAAAACACCATTACAAGTTCAGTTGATGTAGATGAAATGTGTGGTGACTGCACATGGTCTTCATCGAAACATTACTTTAAAAAGTGTATACCCTGATTAGAGCACCTAAATTTCACCTCAAGTAGTCTATGGCTTACTGAAATCACCATCGGATTTCATGTGTGTTGAAAATAAGTAAGTTACACATCATGAGTTTGCAACCTTTTACTGCATGAATGGGATATAAATGAGGGAACTGAAGAAAATTTTATCTCAGCAGAAAATTCCAGTTATTGGTAACAGGTAACAGCCCTTGAAATAAGCTGGAAAAAGGGCACAGCCAAAAAGAGCAAATTGGCTGTCAGTCTATGTTATTTCATAGGACATTGACTGAGGGGCACCACAGCCATCAGTAAGGGCCCAACAGCCATGGCTGTTGATGCTGCCAGTTAATATTTCGAGCCCTAAGGTAAGTCGTGATGGATTTTAACATGTTCTTACTGGTTTGGACAGGTACAGGTCTGTTAAAACCTGACACCAAATACCTGTTAAAGTGGAAAACTCCTGCTGGGATTGCTAGTAAAAGTAGATTGTACATACCATCTAATTTATAGGAAGAAAATTTGGAGGTGGAATTTCCTCTGAGTGATGCATCACTATAGTACTACAGTCAGGTAGATAAAACTTAACAACCATCTGTGCTTAGAAATTTCTGAGAATTGTGTAAATTACATACATGCATTTGTGCAATTGGTAACTAGGTATAGTTGAAAAGAGTTTACAAAGCATTGTCTAATTTTCATATTGTATGTGTTTTTATATTTCTTTCTGAGAAGAATTGACTGTTTCAAAGAGGTTATTGCATCACCTCAAACATATTTAAAAATCTCCAGATATCTCTTTTTACTATTGGTGACTGCATTTTGGTTGACATAAATTCAACAACAGCTTAACAACAGCTTAACCTCAGATTGTTCAATTACGACTTGTGCAAATCAGTCGTGTAGCTCAATTCATAGCAGACAGCTGACACACAGTAATGTGTGGATGTGGCCATGAGCAATATAAATTCAGTGCAGGTTACTGTAGCTTTGTCTGGAAGCTGTACTAGAAAGGCATTTTTTTATTTCAATGGAGGAGGGGCTAGAAATTAAGTTAGTAGGGAGAATTTTTATTGTTTGGGGTGACTTTGCAGGGCCTTCACATGTTTACAACAGGGGCAATTTATGTGGTTTTATTCCCAGAATGTTTGGTTTTTGCAACATAAATGGGAGATCTTGGTGGACTGATTACTAAGAATGAGTTAATATGATTCAAGGGAAGTGGAGGTGCTACTTGACATATTTGTCCAGGACTCATGACTCTGAGGTCAAAACTCCAGGAAGAGTTGAGGTGCTACTTGACTTTTGCCCAAGACTCATGACTCTGAAGTCAAAATTCCAGGAAAAGTGGAGGTGCTACTTGACTTCTGTCCAGAATTCATGACTCTGAGGTCAAAACTCCAGGAATAGTGGAGGTGCTACTTGACTTCTGTCCAGGAGTCATGACTCTGAAGTCAAAACTCCGGGAAAAGTGGAGGTGCTACTTGACATCTGTCCAGGAGTCATGACTCTGAAGTCAAAACTCCAGGAAAAGTGGAGGTGCTACTTGACTTCTGTCCAGGAGTCATGACTCTGAAGTAGTCTGGTAACCTGCCCAAGCCTGAAGTATAAAAATAGAGACATTTAAAAATTCTCTCAACAAAGTTTTCCACCATGTTTCCTCCAGTTTAAAAAAAAAATAACTGTCTTCTGCATCTCCCACACAAAGGCATACATGCAGTTTCAGCAATCATGATTTAAAATGCCTAGGTGTTACAAAATGAATTCTTGGGTGAAGCAAGATCAAGCTACTTTGAAAGTGAGTTTATTCCTAGCATGTTAATTTTGAAATTTTGTTTTTCACAAGTAAACACAAACATATCGTAAAAAAAAGCAATGACAACTTTAATTGATAAACTTTCATAGCGTGAAATTTAGTGTGCTTTCATTGTAGAGCAAACACAGGAGGGAATGATCTTGACATTCTGCAGGCTATCTGTTTGGTTTTACCTGTGTTCACATGGTATAATGAGCATGTTATCTTGATAAAGAGAAACTTTTGAGGTTTCTCATTATGAAAATCTCAAAGTTGTATTCATATGTAACGGCTAACAAGTGATGAAGCTAATGTATGCATCATCAAGCTGAAATTTCTTTGCAAAAGTGAGGCTTGATAGGAATCATACATGTTTCTTGCTAAATTAAAGACTTGAAAGTTGAAGGTAAACACGTAACTCAGATGATGTGAGTTTTCACATGGAGTTTCAGTGTGGTCTGATAATGAGCTTGTGTTCTTTATGATTTTCCAACTTGAGGTCTTGATCCAGGAAGCACATTTTGATTAATGTGTTCCTAAGCATGTATTCCTTCCTAAGTGTTACTTGTACTTATTGTTTATTTAGGTCACTAGCCTTGTTAACAGGTTTCTGTTTTTCTAGTGCCCTTCAAATGATTTGTTACTATTTTGTTATTTATATCAATGTGTCTACGTACTGTTTTTGAAATCATTTGTAAAATAAATTTGAATTGAATTGATGACAATTACATTCACATGGAGTTTTTGATAATGAGCTCATGATCTGATGAGGTATATGTTACCCCATGTGAACACGGGGGTTAGAAATAGCGGTGATCGAAAAGCTACATGTGAGAAATTCCAATTATTCTTATTACGTGAAATATGTTATATTTTTATTAAAAGGCATCATAAATAATTCTTGAGAGACTTGAAAAAAGAGAGAAAAATGGACAGCAGCCTAGTAGGAAAGTTGTTTTCTGTTTTTCACTTTCTGCAGCCTCTTCATGTGACATCCCCTCTTGTCAGAATGGGGGAACTTGCATACCCCTCACCTTGACTGATTTTACCTGTGCATGTCCAGGTTGCTTTAGAGGAGATCAGTGCGAAGATGGTAAGTCTATCATTGTCTTGTAATAGTGAGTACTTCATTCCAGTTTGGAATCAGGATACTTAAAGGGTCATTTTATCAAATCACAAAACATTTTATTTTAGCTTTATTTCGAGAGGGTAGCACTGTTAGCTCATCAAAGCTTATCTTTCCAGACATCCTCAAAAACAAAAAAAGACATAAAATGTACATTGAATAATGTACAGAAAGCAAAACAATAACCTACAACAGGGAAAATTCTAAAAAAACAAAAAATAAAAACAAAAACACCTAAAACATCCATCAAAAATTAAAACTCATTAACTGACAAAGCAGTAAAAACTATACACAATACTTACATAAATTCACCAGCAAAAGGTGTAAAACAAAGCAAAACTTTGGACAAATGTAGAAATAGATATATACTTTCAAAATGCTAAGAACTGATCAAAAACAAGTTAAAGTCCGAAATCAAACAACACAGTGAGCGTAAAATAGCACTTTCAAAATGCATTGAAATTTGTTGAGATGCTTTGGTATAACTAGGCAATTCGTTCCATACTTCGGATGAAATTGACCTTAAATGGTGTGGATTTCATTGGTATTAGTACACATGTCCTTCATATATGTCAGAGCAAGATCATTGGGTGACTTGTACATCATCAACTTCTTGTTCACCTTATATGTCTAAGAGCAAATGAATCCACCCCAGTACTTTGTAAAGATTTGTTGTTCTTACATAGTAGGATGCATCTAGTATTTTTCTTGCAGCACTTTTTGCAGTTTTTTATTCTTGATATTTCCTAGAATCCATGTTCCCAAATAGGACTACATAATCAAATTATGGTAAAATATCTCAAGGTAGGAAGCTTGGAAATATTTCACATGGCGTATGTAGGTGTCACATAGAGGAAGAACTCCTTTGTTTTTGGTGGGTTCAGTGTTCATCTGGGGTCACCAAGGGGTCAGACTCGAAACTATTTCAGCTTTATTTCGAGAGGGTAGCTCTGTTAGCTCATCAAACTTATCTTTCCAGACATCCTCAAAAACAAAAAAAAAAAAGACAAAATGTACATTGAATAACGTACAGAGAGCAAAACAACCTACAACAGGGAAAATTCTAAAAAAAAACAAACAAACAAACAAACACTGGAGGTCAAACTCTGAAAACCTTGACAACATATGTTAGGTAGGAAGCATGGATAGATTTCATACATAGTAAGTGGATAAACCATGGTAAGAGGAAGAACCCTGTTGTTTTCAGTGGAGATCAAAGGTCATCTGGGTCACCAAGGGTCAAACTTTGAAAATCTTGTTAACAGGATATCACAAGGTAGGAAGCTCGGAAAAATTCATGTGTAGTATGAGGATGTCCCATGGTAAGGGAAAGAACCCTTTTGTTCTTTTTTTGATGACGATCAAAGGTCATGTGGGTTCACTGGGGGTCTAACTCTGAAAACTGTATGAATGCGATATCTCAAGTTAGGAAGGTTGGATAAATTCCATACTTAGTATGTGGATGCCTCATGATAAAAGGAAGAACCCTTTTGTTTTTGGTGGAGGTCAAAGGCCATGTGGGTTACTTGGGGTCAAACTGTGAAGATCCCTTGTTTTCAGGGTAACTCAAGTTAGGAACCTTGGATAATTTTCATACTTAGTATGTGGATGTGCCAAATTAAGAGGAAGAACCGTATTGTTTGTGGGAAGTCAAAGGTCATCTGTGGTCACCAGAGGTCAAAAAGCAAAATTTTCCAAGAATTCCCAAGGTTAAATATGAACACCAAACTGTACTTTTCCAGTACATTAAGATTGCATTCAACCAGTGACTGAAAGAAATGAGACATTTTGTCATTATTTGGGGTTACACAATGTATTAATCATGGAAACAAGAATGGATTTTTACATTCTGGTGTAAATCTTCCTTCAACATACCGGATAAGTCCTTGTGGTCGTTGCCAGCTAGTCTTCCACTATATTCACATTCCCAAACTTTCTCCCACATCTGAAGCCATGGGACCAGTTGTCAGTGGGGACAAGATCATTTCACCCACACAATATACTTTTACATGGTTCTAATATCTCATGCTGAGCACCAAACAAATAATGCAACTGAGCAGGTCTTATTAAAAGAATAGCTATTTCAAATTTTTGGTGACCTGATTTTGGGATGGGACTTGAGTCTCCTGACCAGGGTTCAAAGTTTATATTTTTCATTTTTTTTTCAGGGGGCTCTTTTCAGATATTTAAAAGAAAACTCAATGATGCTCTAGATTAACTACGATTTCCCCTCACATACACACAGTTAGTGTTATGTAGTTTCATAAGGGATCCAAACCAAGGAGTCATGGACAGTCATAATCTAGCACCTTCAGTGCTATAGATGTAAATGGTCACAGCTGTGGCATATCACAGTTGCTCAGCTTGCAACAACATTCTTAAATGTTTGTGGGTACAGTACTGTAGGTAATTCTGCTGAAAAAAATGAAGTGGTATTTATAACTTTGTAAGGCCCATCAAAAAATGATTCCTATGGCAACATATATCATGCAAAACCAAAACTTATGGGAAAGCATTGGCATGGATTTCACCGTCTGACCCAATTTGAGACCCCAAATGGCATGCAACATCAATACAAAGTATACCTATGATGACCCATCATCCACTGAACACTCTGGCCAACTTTGATAAGATTCTGACACAACCCCAAGTATTTAAAGGCTTTTGCTTGATTCTACTGTTGGCCTCTGTTTGACCCCAAATGACCTTTGACCTTTTTCAACAGTTCAACTTTATTGACCCATCATCTACTGCATACTTTTGCCAACTTTGATAAGATTCAGACACAACCCCTGGAAGTTGAAGGCTTTTGTCAGTGTGATTCCAGTGTTTGCCCTTTCTTTGACCCCAAATGACCTACTTCAAAAGTACAACGTTGATTGACCTGTTATCTATTGCACACTAGGGCTGTGCATTTCTGGTTAATTTACTATCCGTTTAAGTTTTTATCTGAACGGTTAACCTTTAACTGAAAATGAAATCAAGCCAAGGTATATAACAAAATCAACATTTTGGAAGAGTGCCACCACTATAAATACCAAAGTTTGTACTCTCAAAATGATGATGACGTTTGCCGAGGTAGCGTGCATCTCAGAACATTTGCATTATTCGCGAGGTTTTGGCAAACAGTCCATAAGCAAAGGCGAATCATGCATTTTTTCAAACTTTTCACAAATATGTGTACTTTTTGTTATGCCATTGATTATATTGTTTTCAATATTTTTGCGGTCTAACATAGCATCGTAAGATGAGAAGCCAATGGATATCACTGGCATTATCGCAGTACTAAACGCACTTCTCCAGCAACAGCGATACAGTATCACACAGACCTAGAGACATGTATGTAGCGCTGAGTACAAATGTACAGTGTACTACAGTAGTGCAGTGTGCCTTGTGATGTTGCTGCAATTCGTAAGTAATATTTACTAAGAATTTCCAGCACCTTAATGCCGTAATGGTATGAAAATTTTTACCCGTATATATTCCTGCATGCTCCGTAAAAGAGTGAAACGATGTATTCCTAACCTTCCTTAAATCGCTTGCCTTTCTACCGAATACCTACTGAAAATACCAAAGTTTCTTCATAATCGAAAGGAGAAACTATTCAATATTGAAAGCTTCTCTTAAGAGGATTTGTACAGTAGTCTTGTTTACTCTTTTACGGTATTGTGTACAATACTGTACTGTACAAAGCACACACAGCTAGCATATCATGAACGATCGTTCGTGCAAAGCAACTTCATGACAGGTATTTTCCATTACCTACTCTAACCCTATCTGCGAATGGCAATTCGGAGAAGAAGGATCAGGCCACCTTATTGATTTGTTTGCTTAGTGGTTTCCTCCTCACCACTGTTGGGGAGACGCTCCCATTCAGGCCCAGCACAACTATTCAGTGTGTCGTGCATGAGTGACCTTCAAGAATACAAGTTCTCAGGAGTCAAGATGAGAACCTGCCAGGAAGTTGAGGTGCACAGTTTATTTGCTAAGAGGATTAGTTGTGGTTGGAGTTTTTCTCAATCCTGGCTAATGGGAATTCCCTCTAATGTTGGCCACGCCAGTTCCTTCAGCAAGCTCAACCAGCTGTGCTTATTATGCTCAACAATAACATAATTATTCATGAAGTCCAGCATTGATATGCTCCATAATTTATAATTTGGGGTTAATAAATAAAATGGCAGAAAGAATTTTCACTCTTCTAGGCATATTTTTAGGGTTGAAACTTTTCCAGGAATTCTACTGACAATGAAAAAATTATGAAAAATGTATAGTCGTTACATGTTAAATCATTCAGTCAGCTAAATGGGAAAACTTACAAATATTTTAGCTGCACTGTACAGGGATTGCAAGCCAAGTTTGCATAATTAAACCCAGAAGTGCAAAGCTTGGTAACTGTTTTCGTGCAGATTTCATTTGTTTGAGCCTGATGAACTGTAAACATGTAACTTTGGAAGTTACACCAGGGAAAATTCCCGAAGTGCACTTATGATGAACGATGTTAAGCATATTTTTCTGCTGAACGATGTTAAGCACATTTTTCTGCTGTCTAGATGGAACTTTTTAGTCTAATATCTATCAAGATTTCAAAAGTGTTCCACGCTTTAAAAGGTATGTTGAATTATTGTAGCATGTGGTGTCTAGTTTAATTGCTGTACCTTTGATATTTTTTAATCCTTTTCAAAGGTCGTGTGAAAAGTTTATTGTCATGTTATTTTCGTCAAGACACTTGCGGATCATTGGGCGAACCGATCGATATACCAGACAAAGCTGCGCAATGCAGATTGTGCAACTGGCATTATAAAGGCCTTTTCGGAACTTTTTAGAACCTTTCGGTCCAAAGTTTACCCATTATTCATGGTTTTGGGCAAGCAACTTCTGGGGTTTATTGCATAAACAAGTTTAGGTATAAAGCTGAACTGCCACAACTGATTTATTAGGATACAAAAACAGTTAAACAAAATGACATTTGGTAGACGTTTAACCTATCGATTGGTTGGTTAACCAGTTAACTGTTTAACCGGCACAGCCCTACTGCACACTCTGGTCAACTTTGATAAGATTTGGATATAATTAACCCAGGAGTTAGAGGCTTGTGCAAGAATTCGCTGTTTGATCTCTCTTGACCCCAAATGACCTTTGACCATCATCAAAAGTACAACTTTGATGACCCATCATCTACTGAACAGTCTGGCCAAGTGTGCTAAGATTTGGATATAACCCCTAGGAGTGAAAGGCTTTTGCGAAATTTCGCTTTTGATCTCTCTTGACACAAATGACATTTAAATTGACCTACTTCAAAAGTACAACTTTGACGACCTGTCATCTACTGCACACTCTTTCAACTTTGATAAGATTTTGGATATAACCCTGAGGAGTTGAAGGATTTGAGTGATTTCACTGTTTGACCTCTTTATGGCCCCAAATGACCTTTGACCTACATCAGATTTCCACCTTTGATGACCCATTATCTACTAAACACTTTCCAAATTTGATAAAATTCAGACATAACCCTTAGGAGATGAAGGCTGCGGCATGATTACACAGTTTGACTTCCTTCTGTTTGACCTCTCTTTGACCCCAAATGACCTTTGACCTACTCTAAAAGTACTGCAACTTTGATGACCCATCATTTACTGAACACTTCTGTCACACTTGTAAAGATCTGACATAACCACCAGGAGTCGAAGGCTTTTGCATGATTTCTCTTTGACCTCTGATGACTTCAAATGACATTTGACCTACTTCCTGTTACCATAATTATCAAGCCCTTGCTATATGTGCCATGAAATTACTACCTTTGACAAGAAACAGTCAAAGAACCTGCAAACAGCAGCCTTTTAACCAATGTTGACAGACAGACACATTGCCATGACTATAGACCTTATGCATATGATGTCATAGAACAGAAAGTGCACCCTCCAGTGGAGGTAAGTGTGTATCATCGAATTATGCCAACGAATGGAGACAGCTGATTTGTTTCCTCGGATACGAGCGTAATCTTCTAGGAGCATGTGCAAAGTCTACTTCGTGTGGACGTCACGTGACGTCAGTGCACAAGGTCTATACCTCAACTTGTTGAGGTAGAACCTCTTAAAGTTTACTGGGGTTTTTTTTTTGAGTTGTTCAGGGGCCATTTGTAGCATTTTCTTTTGTGGTGGTGGAGGGGGAAATTTTTTAGGAGGGGATTCGAGAGAGACAATTTTCAAAACTTCGCATTTTTGGTTTTGATGATAAGAGAAACCTGTGCATTCATGATGGCATGTGTGTGTGTATGTGCACTTACTTTCCATTCAGATTGAGGGCCTAAACAATGGATTTCAGGTCCTTAGAAGGAAATACAATAGATTTCTCATGTCCTCAGAAGTTTAACAATAGCGAGTCTATTGATTAAGTTAGGGTTAAGGAAGCAAACACAATAGAGGAAACAATGAGGTCCTCAAACACTATGTAAAGCACAACCGTGTGCGTGGGTGTGTGTGTGTGTGCATATGCATTCGTGTATGTGTTTGTGACGCTTCACTCGTTAACACGATATCTCAAGAAGGGAAATGCTGACGGTTCTCAAACTTGGTACGTAGTTGCCCCATATTAAGAGGAAGAGCCATATTGTTTTTTGTGGGGGTCAAAGGTTACTGGGGGTCAAACTCTGAAAACCTTGTTAACAGGATATCTCAAAGTAGGAAGCTTGGATGCATTTCATACTTAGTATGTAGATGCTTTATGGGAAGAGAAAGAACCCTATTGCTTTTGGTGGGGGTAAAGGTCATCTGGGGTCACCTGGGGTGAAAGCCTGAAAACCTTGTTAACACGATATCTCAAGGTAGGAAGCTTGGATAAATTTCATACTTTGTATGTAGATGTCTTATAGTGAGAGGAACAGCCCAATTGTTTTTGATGGGGGTCAAAGGTCATTTGGGATCACTGGGGGTCAAACTCTGAAAAACCTCGATAAACGTTATCTCAAGGTAGGAAGCTTGGATAAATTTAATATGTAGTATGTAGATGCGTAATGGGTGGGGTTCAAATGTCATCTGGGGTCACCGGAAGTTAAACCCTGAAAACCTTCTTAACACGATATCTCAAGGCAGGAAGCTTGGATAAATTTCATACTTTGTATGAAGATGCATTATAGTAAGAGAAACAACCTGTTGTTTTTGGTGGAGGTCAGAGGTCATCTCAGGTAAGCGAGGGTCAAAGTCTGAAAACCTTATTGACAGGATATCTCAAGGTAGAAAGCTTGGATAATTGCATACTTTGTATGTATAGATGCCTTATAGTGAGAGGAAGAACTACTGTATATCATTTTTGGTGGAGGTCAAAGGTCAATTGGGGTCACTGGAGTCAAACTCTGAAAACCTTGTTAACATGATATCTTGATGTAGGAAGCTTGGATGAATTTTGTACTTAGGATGTAGATTCATTGTGGTTAGACAAAGAATCCTATTGTTTTTGGTGGAGGTCAAAGGTCATTTGGGATCACCAGTGGTCAAACCCTGGAAACACTGTTAACACGGTCTCTCGAGATAGGAAGCTTGGATAGATTGTATACTTAGTATGCAGATGCCTTATGGTGAAACTAAAAACTCTGTTGTTAGTGGTGGGGGTCAGAGGTCATCTAGGGTCACCAGGGTTCAAACTCTGAAAAGCCAAGATTGTCATCGGGGTCACCAAATGTCAAAGTGCAAAATTTGCCAAGAGTTCTCAAGATCAAAAGTGAACACAAAACTGTATTTTTCCAATACGTTAAGATAGCATTTGACCAGTGACTGAAAGAAATGGGGCATGGCAATATTTGGAATAAAACATATCATCGAAACATTGCATTTTTGCATTCTGGTTCACCTTGCCAAGCATATTTCGGGGGGGGGGGCAATTTTGCTTTGGGGACATACTGCCTGTCACCCCCTTGTAGTTTGTATGCTGCTCTAGACTAAAAGGTGGATGCTGTACCTCTATGTACCATTCAGTTAGAAACTTCTTAAATACAGTAAAATAAGATGCTTAATAGTAATATTTTTATTTCTAAGGTACCAACTAGAAAATCTGAGAAATGAATCCTTATCAAAAGTGCTGCATGTATTTCACCTGCTATAGAACATGCCTCAAAGAGGTTACACAGTTTGTAGGCTACCCATGTAAGTTTTCCCATGTTAGACCACATGGGCATGGTGGCCTAATCTTCATGGAGCCCACAGGATAAGTCCTCCCATATGGTACCCACAAGGGCATCAGCGATCCAGATGTTTGCCCATACGGGCATGTTGTGAGGGGTTGAATGCTAAAACAAACATGGCTTTTAAAAAACATCACTGGTATTTTGTAACTTTTTTAAAATAACTCGGGTATGCATAGTTTGCATATGACTTTCCCTAATTCAGCATCACAACTATTGAAAGGCCTGTAGCCAGACAAGGTACTGAGGGGACAAGATAGCTTCCGGGGGCAAACACTTTTGGGGGGATAAATGTACCCAAATGGTTGGTACTGAAGGTGGCAACATAGCTTCTAAGGGGAGAAATATTTCTTGGGGGGTGGGGGTAAATATACTCAAATGGCTACAGGTAAAAAATTGTACTAAACTTTCGGGAGATCAAGCAGTGAGAAAGCCCTGCATGTGGACCTAATTTTGCTAAATTTAATCTTAGTTGAATGTTGAACTCATTGTCACTACTTTACTAGTTCTCATGGTATCCAGATAGTGCCACAGTTTACCATTGACCTCAATGGTTAACCATTGACCTGCACACTATTTCAGCGTATGGTGATGGTCAAGTGTCCAAATCTACAGGAACCTCTCTGAATATAGAACCTTCTATTGTAGAAAAATTGTTAACCATTTCAGTTCAGTGTAATCCTTACATTGCCATGTTTACCAGACAAATGATTCCACAGAATTTTAACTTTAACCAGATTGTAGTTCCAATGATCATTGAATGTTTTTTTTTCACAAAAGAGAGAAAACTTTGTGGTAAACCATTCAGTATATCGTGAAATGTATTACAACCTCCCCCCCCCCCCCACCATCAAGAAAAATAAGATGCAAAATCTCTTTTGGCTTCTTTCCATTACAGTTTAATATAAATATAAATACTGACTAGCCAGAAAACTATTGCCCCCTACCTCACATGAATCTTTCCCTGAACTCCAACCAAGAAAAATTCAAGAAAAAGTCCCATGCTAAACACTTTGGCTCCTTTTCATGACAGTTCAATATAAATGTGACATACTGTCAAGCCAGTGGTACTGGCTTGACAAATTCAACTGTTTATACCTTATCATTACTTGAAAAATAAAACTGCAACTTCTTCTTTTTAAAACCAAAAACCAAATTGGAAAATTCCTATACCTTGTACAGGCTTGAGACAATCCTCGACAAAAGTACATGGGACAAACCCCGCTCCTCGTATCAATGTTGAAGTCTCAGAACATGTTGGGCTGCCACAACATTGAACAGGGGTATGGGAATGCAGATAGGGGGATGGTGATCTCACTGTTGCTTGTTTGCTTGTTTTGTCCCATCATTTGTGTTGAGGGTTGTAGAGAAACCAGTTTGTGGGGGCACACCAGGAGGATGGCTATCCTAGTAGCAGGGTGCATGGTGAGGAGTTTTCTCTCCTGCCCTCTCCCCTTTGAGAAATTTTTGTCATGTTCATAGCCTAAAGATTCCAAATGGTTGGGTACTTTCCATCTTTTTCCCATAATTTTGTTATTAAGGGTCAGTTTCTTTGTCCCAGTTTATTTGGAATTGCAGTTCAGTACGAGACATGTCGTTTGCACCATTTTTCCGTAATGAAATGTCCTACAATGAGTGTTTAAGTTGGACAGTGTGTATAATTATACAGAAACAAATATCATCAATTAAACTTATGGAATTATTCATTTCAACAAAGAAAATATTCCTTTACTAGAGCTGTGATGTGATAAGCCTGAACTTGCAAATTGATTCAAAAGATGCCACACACAGTCTGTAGTGGTGTGCATACGGGATATGTTCACTTGCTCCGCAATCACTATAGCTAGCGAATGTTATGTATCTACCATACTAGTCCTACGTAAAGGACTGTATACGGCTACATGCATATGCAGCTCACTATACGCAGGGAGCTTTTGAGCTTTCAGCGACTGGCTATACATGTGCCTTTACACTACTGTACCAACATGCATCCTACTGCGAGGTTGCTTTACGTTTGCCAGTGCTTTATAATGGTTTGATAGCTTTATGGTGGTTCCACACAGAAATAGATCCGACTTGAAGTGGCTTCATGTATTATGTCTGCAGTAATTTAGTTTTGCATCAGACTCGACTTGAACAAGACCAGGATCAGCATCGAAATTAGCTTCAATTTCTCAATAATAAATCAGTGCGTAATTTACATTCTGCCCAATTTTTGCGAACCATAAAATTTAAAGTACATTCAGTGGCTGGTTTGGCTTGAAAGCCTAAAAAAAATGGGAAATTATAGAAGTACTAGGCATAATTGCTTAGGAAGTGGGGAGCTGACCCCCTAGTCAAAATTGTGGTGGGGTATAAGTATGCTTCCCCCTCAAACCAAGGATGAAAACCCTATATTTGTTTCATGTGTAAAAAATGTCAAAAATTTCCAGTAATTTTTTTTCACATTTGCCCAACATGTTGCACCAAATTGCATCTAAGGACCCTCAAATATTGGAAAATTTCCAAATGGGGAGGGGACACCCTTTGCCTCAAGATGGTGGTCTAAAACAATGTTCACCCCTTCTCCCCCCACCCCCCAGTCTTGGTCAGCTTCCTACACCTGTGGCACTATGGTTGTTTAAAAGTATTTGTACTGTAATTTGTAAACTTATATTGAGGCTTGGACACTGCACAAAACTATAAAATAAACTTATATCTTACCCTCACTGCTTTGCAGCTTTACCAGCACTGCACATGATGACATGCAATACTGTATCAGGCTAAGCAGATATTCATGACTAATGAAACTTCGAAACCTCCATGGCTTCCACAAACAGTGGCTGCAGTCTCTGTAACAATTTTCCTAGTTTGTTTTTCATTTCTCTGTTCTTTTACTATCACAACAAGTGTTTGAAAACTTTGGTGGAGCCTGTTCTCTAAAGTGTCAGTTAGGCAAATATTATGGGCAATACATAAGTTACTGCACTGGCAACCTGGAAACTTCCAACGATATGCACAATAAGGTGTAAGGATCTCTGTTCAGTGTATACAGAAACGTGTCGTGCTCTTGTAACCACGTTAGTTTTAGCAATGCTACTTTTCATTATGGTTTAAAAAAACTTTGATCACTATACACCCTCGATAATTTATTCAGTGACAAAACGTGACGATTCTGTTACGTCAGAAGGTCACATTCTTTATATACTCTGGTTAATTCGGGACCCTTCTTTTTTGATATCTTTTAACAATGCTAACTTGTTGAAAATGTTTTTTGCAAGCACATTTGTAAGAATCAAAGTTAGTGTTAAGAAATTCACAATTTCAGATGATGTCCTTCATAAAAACGTTCTCTTACGAGAAACACATGATTCCGTGGCCGAGTGGTTAAGGCGTTAGATTTAGGCTCTAATGGGCATCTGCCTGCACGGGTTCGAGTCCCGCCGGAATCGCAACCTTTTAGCACTGTTTGACTTCATTTTGCACATTGTTACATGTATTTTTCTTTACAGTATAAAATGTGGCATGACATTGAAAGTTATACTGCTCCATTATAAGAACTTGTCTGATACTCATTTTAGTGTCATCTTTATATTTGTTGTCATGGGTCATGCAGTCTCAAAAGGCTTCCTAAAAGTGTGATCTTTATATTTGTTGTAACCTGATTTCCGAAAAGGCTCCCTTAAGAACCTGTAATGAAGGTGCAGATTTTCATGCCCTCCTTTGAAGGAACTTTAAAAGGTTTAAGGTGTGAAAGCATCCCTGGGAACAATTTTATGGCAGATCAATACCCAGGTAAAGTACTGAAGGGGCCGGTAGGAGAGGGGGAGCAGTGTAGCTCATAAGCGTATGAGGCAGGAGGGGCATATGCCCTCCCATTTCGGGCAAAAATATTGGATCCATTCGGGCAAATGAGAGAGCTAAGAATATAAATTATGCCCTTTCGTAACCAACATAGCGGTATCAGAATTCAGGCAACTTGGTCCAAAATTCTAAATTTGGGCAAAAATGATCCCTGACCCCTCCCCCCTGAAATATTGACCCCCATACACCTATGGTATAGCTTCTAGGGGGGATATTTGTTAAGGGGATGAGGTGTACATGTTAGATTGTATTAAGACAATAGTAATTTCACATTTTCTAGGAGGAAAAATTTTTCTAGGGGTCCCCTGGCTCCCCTTGCATAGCTACAGGCTCAGTTTATGGTCATACACATGATATCCACTACATTAAACAGCTCCCATTTAACTATAGCACTGTACACCATTTATACGGCTAATTTCCTTTCCAAGTGTTTGAAATGCGAAGCAAAGTTTAGTTTTTATTGATTCCTTGCCGAAGGCCGAAGGAATCTATGCGATGGTGATGTCCTGTGTGTATGTGTGTGTATGTATGTGTGTATGTGACGCTTTTGCTTGTAAACACGATATCTCAAGAAGGGTAGCTCCGAGGGATCTCATACTTGGCATGTATATTGCCCATATAGGGTAGATGATCCCTATCATTTTTAGCTCACACATGTACACAGTACATGTGTGAGGTTATCAAATGGGGCTGATGGCGTCAACTTTTCAACAAAAAGTCTTCTTCTTTTTGATGTGAGGAGATTTTGGGCTGAAATTTTGGGATATGATTGTTTCTCAGCAGAGCATTAACACCTACTTATTTTCATTCCATTATAGGAAAGTTAAGTTGGGTTTTAAAACCGTTTTTGTGGAGCTGAGTTCACTGTGCCTGCTGAACAGTTAGCTGTTTATCCATTGTACTGATAGCAGTGTGCTTGGTTTTGTGTTCAGTTGTCATCTTGCAAATGGATATGCAGGCTGTTTGAAATTCAATCCATCAACACACATGTTTGTTCATCAAGTGGCCTCTACAGTCTGAAGCAACTCTGTGGTCAGTGTGGTTTAACACATGAAAGGAAATAGGCTTAACTTATTAATGGTGGGGATATCTCCCATTCTGTTCTGTTCAATTGAGTTGGTCAAGTCAAGTAATTGCAACTTAACTGTTTTGAGTTCATGCAAGTGCAATAGGAGCTTTTTGAAAGTCTGCTTTATTTTGATCAATGCAAACCCATGCAGCGATTAAATGTACTTTGCAATACTTGAACAGTTTATTGGCTCATCATACAAACTTCTTTTTTTTTCAGTCTTGCTGCTAATAAAAGTGTATACAGCCTTTGTGGGCTTGCTTGATATGAGAAAATATGCAGTGATATTTGTAGCTATTTGTCATAAAACTATGTCAGTTGCAGGTTTTCATTCCTTAACACATTTGTGATTTTACAGATGGGTTTTGATTTCTATTAATTATTACGCTCCTCTCTTCCCTCCCATTTGCCTTTGTAAGGAGGTTTTTTGGAAGCAGATGAATAGATGATAAAATTTGGTTTTGTGAGTTTCTACTTTTAACAGACAAGAGAAATTGTGTGAGCTACACAACAGCATTGCTGTTCTAGTTGGTGGAGGTCACAGGTCATTTGGGGTCATAAGAGGTCAAATGGTAAATACCATGGAAATTGCTTGTAAACACGATATCTCCAGAAGGATAGATGTGATGGATCTCATACTTACCATGTGTATTGCCCATATTGAGTAGATGATCCCTATTGTTTTTGGTGGAGGTCAAAGGTCATGTGGGGTCACCAGAGGTCAAAAGGTAAAAACCTTGTAAACATGATATCTCAAGAAGGGTAACTTTAGGGGATCTCATACTCAGCATGTGGATTGCCCATATTAAGTAGGTGTTCCTTTTGTTTGTGGTAGAGGTCAAAGGTCATATGTGTTCAAAAGTGTCAAAAGGTCAAAAACTTATAAACACGATATCTCAAGAGGGGTAACTATGAGGGATCTGATACGTAGCATGTGGATTGCCCATATTGAGTAGATGATCCCTATCATTTTTGGTGAAGGTCAAAGGTCATTTGGGGTCACCAGCGGTCAAAAGATCAAAACCTTGTAAACATGATATCCCAAGATGGGTAACTGTGAGGGGTCTCATACTTAGCATGTGGATTACCCATATTTAGTAGGTGATCTGTATCTATTTTGGTGGAGGTGAAAGGTCATTTGGGGTCACCAGCGGTCAAAAGGTCAAAACCTTGTAAACACTATATCTCAAGAAGGGTAACTGTGAGGAATCTCATACCTAGCATGTGGATTGCCCATATTGAGTAGATGACCCCTATTATTTTTGGTGGAGGTCAGAGGTCATTTGGGGTCCCCAAAGGCCAAAAGGTCAAAACATTGTAAACACAATATCTCTAGAAGGGGTACTGTGAGGGGTCTCGTACTTAGCATGTGGATTGCCCATATTTAGTAGGTGATCTGTATCTATTTTGGTGGAGGTCAGAGGTCATTTGGGGTCACCAGCGGTCGAAAGGTCAAAACCTTGTAAACCTGATATCTCAAGAAGGGTGATTGTGAGGGATCTCATACATAGCATATGGATTGCCCTTATTGAGCAGACGATCCCTATTGTTTTCAGTGGAGTTCAAAGGTCATTTGGAGTCACCAGCAGTCAAAAGGTCAAAACCTTGTAAACTTGATATTTCAAGAAGGTAACTGTGAGGAATCTCATATGTAGCATGTGGATTGCCCATATTGAGTAGATGACCCCTATTATTTTTGGTGGAGGTCAGAGGTCATTTGGGGTCCCCAAAGGCCAAAAGGTCAAAGCATTGTAAACACAATGTCTCTAGAAGGGGTACTGTGAGGAGTCTCATGCTTAGCATGTGGATTGCCCATATTTCGTAGGGGATCCCTATTTATTTTGGGGAGGTCAAAGGTCATTTGAGGTCACAAAAGGTCAAAATCTAGTAAATATGATATTTCAATTAGGATAATTATGAGGGATCTCATACTTGGGTGGGGATTGTTCATATTTAGCAGGAAGGTCATTTTGGGTCACGAGATTTCAAAAGGTTTTGGCCTTCTTAACATGATATCTCAAGTAGGACAACTGTGAGGGATCTCATGCTTGTCATGTGGGAGATCTTGTCATGTGGGTGATTCATGTGTGTTACAATATATCCACATGGCAAGGAATCACTAAGCCTTTTGGCTTTCTGATGCAAAGCCATTTCCCTATACTGCTGCATGATCATACCATGATAGCTTGCCTTTCCAAATATACTTGCAATTTGAGAATCTGAATGCACATGTCATTGAACAATGTAGTTTTTAGGTATAGTTTGAATTTGCCCTCATATGAGGGCTCTGGGCACCCTTTGGGGCTGCTCTCTGGAATAATGTATTGAAGAAAGTTGCTGTCATTAATGTTTCAATGTTTTGCTATGTTGGCATAGTCATTTTGGGTTGGTTTCATCCTTGTCTCTCTTCATATGAATAGACCATATGAGGGCCCTGGGCCCTTTGTGGCTGCTGTCTGGAATAAGGTGCAGGAGAAAGTTTCTTTCATTAATGTTTCAGTGTTTTGCTATGTTGGCATAGTCATTTTGGGTTGGTTTCATCCTTGTTTCTCTTCATATGAATAAACCATATGAGGGCCCAGCTGGGCCCTTTGGGGCTGTTGTCTGGAAAAACATACAGGAGAAAGTTTCTTTCATTAATGTTTCAGTGTTTTGCTATGTTGGCATAGTCATTTGAGTTTGGTTTTATCCTTGTCTCTCTTCATATGAATAAACCATATGAGGGCCCAGCTGGGCCCTTTGGGCTGCTGTCTGGAATAATTTATGGAGAAAGTTGCTGCCAGTGGCATTTTTTGTCAATCTCAGAGTGTAACTATTTGATCAAAAAAGGAAAATTCCTTGTCTCTCTTCATATGAGTTTTACCATTTTGGGTGGGCCCTTAAGGGCTGCTGTCTAGGGCCCTGTAGAGAAGGAAGTTGCTGTCATTAGTGTTTCAGCATTCTACTGTGCATTTTCAACCATTCTGAGTAGTTTCATCTTTGTCTCTCTTCATGTGAACTTAAGCATTTTTGATCCCTCTATTTTGGGCCATAGGCCAGTCATACAGGATGGGCCCCAGCAGCAACACAGATTCTTCAGTTTAAGGCACATCCTAGCATCATCAGATCATCAAACCTTTTGTCTCTTTTCATGTGGTTATATCAACCAGGCTGACAGTCTAACAGTGTTCAGGAATATAATTGATATCATGAGAAAGTGTTTTTAAAAGGGTAATTTTGAATCTAAAATTGACCTTACTGGATTGGAAGGAACTGCTCCTAATAAAGAGCAAAACTGAAAAATAAACTGATCTCAGTTGCTTTGTGAACTTGTTAGGAATCGATCCTGGAGATTTGGTTCATTTGATCAAAGAGTCTTTGAGAAAATTTTGAAATAAAATGACCTCTCTGTCCAAATTTAGCAATCGGTTCTGTGGAATGCAAACTTGATTGGGCAGTTTCATACAAGGTTGCAACCAAGGGCAATTTCAAGACAATGCCAATGAAGTCCATGAGGTAAAATTTGCCTTTGCTGAAATTATTCCTAGCTACAGCAGCTTTTAGGGGAAACCTGCAGTTCCCAATTGAGGTACCTGCCACTGGCCCATTACTTCAATTATCTGCTCCAATGAGCAGCAGTTGTGTTAAAAGCTTTGATGACCCTTCTGGTACAACAGAAGCCCAACAAAGGAGGTTTACATTAAAGATATGTGCACAGACTGCCCAAAACCAGGACCAAACCGAGACAGCCTGAAACTGAAAGTCAGTTTTGGGTGGTCTTGCTGAGCTCAGATCGAGGGTTGGGTGGTCTGAACAGTCATGGAACTGATGTCTCTTTGGTCCTGGGTGGTCTAATCGTCTTAGACCCAAACCGAGAGAAACCGAAAAACCTGACGCAGATTTGATTCCGCCCATCCCGAAGCTCAATGGCGGAATGTAGTTTAAAGACTTATTAGAAGGGATATGGCATGGCCCCAACCTGCCCAACCATATTTAGGAATAGCCCTAGAATTCTAAATACAGTTGATAACTGCATGCACTTTGATTGACATTCATTTGGCTTCAAAGCCTGTTCGTTGAAGACTTTCAGTATTGTTCTCACGCGGTGTACATCACAGTGTGCCTCTTTAAACTATAGCCTATGATAACCTTTCTTAATTTTATGCTGAAATAAATAACTAATTGTTTGAGTAACCTTCTCCTATGAAGTGAATAAAGTTTTCAAGTTTAACTTTTCTCCTTGAAGTTTCTAAACTTCTAAAGAACTTTGGAGGTTAAGAAGGCTTCATTGCTGCCAGTCTGAGAGGCATTCTTGACAAAAATAAGGCTATGTTACATACCAACTGATGGTGGCCCTAAAAGTAGCACAGGGGTTGGGTTTGCATGGGCTAAGTCTTAGGTTATCAGTACCAATTAGGTGCTCGTGAAGCATTTGTCAATAGCCCTGAAGGTTGACATTTGATGGCAGTTTATCTCAGATTAAAATGAAAGGTGATCTAACCTTCAATGACCATAAGTAATTTGATTTCTTTTTGCCAGCACTAATTTCAGGCAGGATTTGTTGTTAGTTGTTATGTAAACCCCCTTTGTTGTTGGGCTACTGTTATACCAGAATGGTCATCCAAGCTTTTCACATAGCTACTGCTCATTGGAGCAGATACTGGAAGTAATGAACCAATAGACTCTTTTCCAAATAGTAATTACAAAGGATTGTGGGATAGATTTTTGGTGTGCATCATTTTTTGCCACAGCAAAATTCCATTGACAAAAACATCGCGTACCAGAACTTATCCCATAAGCCATTGCAATTGCTATTTGGAAAAGGGTCTATGGTCGGGAATGTTAATTGGGAACAGAATTTTTCCCCTAAAAACTGTGGTAGCTATGACTGATTTCAGCAGGGCAAATATATTGTCTCATGATGAAGCTGTGTCATATGTGCCAAAATATATACAGATATCTCACAAACAGGAAACTTGCTGGAGTTGAAGTTGTAGTTCAAGCTTGCACCAGTGATGCTCTTGTTACCTTCAAAAATTCGTTGAAGTAAGAAGGACAATAGACGAGTTGGGAAATGTTTCCACGCAATACAATATGGGAATGGGTCAAAGGTGAAGTGTACCACGCTTGCAGTGTCCCAGCCCGGGTGTTGAATACTGAGAATGCAGAACTAAACATGTTGCCCATTGTCATGGTACACTCGACCTCATGACCTGACCTGAAGTTCCGAATTTCCCAACATGTCTATTTCTCCACTTTCAGCACAGCAAATGGTTCTTGCAAAAGATCGTAAATAGTGCACTATGAAACTATGCAAAACTTTGGTCCCACACAACTGAAATAAAATGTTTGGGCATTGCTGCTCTATTATAAAATTGCACTGGCAGGGCCTTTGAGCAGATTATTATATTGGGGTCCCTAGAAGTGGCATATTTAGGTGGCATTGGGCCATCCCCCCCCCCACCCCCGATGCCAATTTTTTTCTTTACTTCCAAGGTAGCATATAAAGCACTAGATTGCATGTAATATTGGGGTCCCTAGAAGTGGGGTATTTAGAAGGCATTGGACCATCCCCCCATGATGCCGATTTTTTCTTTACTTCCAAGGTAGCATATGAAGCACCAGTTTGCATGTAAGGACACCTAAGTTTCAAAAATTTTCAAAGGGGAGGAGGACACCCGGTCTCTCTCCCCCAGGATGGCAGTCACATAACATACTGCATGTCTCCCTCCTCCCTATGATAGAAGTCCTGGCTACACCACTGTACTCCCTAGTACATCAAGTGATTGCTATTGTTGTATCTCTCTCTCTCTCTGCAATCCATCCCAAAGGATGATGATGGTTCCTTCACCTGTGCAGGGATAAGAGAAGTGTGTTCTTCTGTGGCTATGAAGTCCGATTCTGGAGAGACACTGTCTTCCACAGATACAACAGATGAAGACATCTGGGGGAGCAATGGCAGGACCTGTGTTCTGACGTTTCCTGCGATTATCCTCAGTCCTTCTCCAGAGGGAATCCTCAGCCACCTTAGCGCCTTTCCTAATAATTGCTCTCCATTTGGTTCGATCTTGAGCCAGCTCCTCCCATGAAGACGAGCCGATGCCAGCTCTCTTTAGGCTTTTGTGAAGGCAGTCTTTGAAACATAATTTCTGGCCGCCGCGTCTCCGAGATCCACTTGACAGTTGTCCATACAGTAAGTCCTTTGGCAATCTGCCATCAGCCATTCTCACAACATGGCCTGCCCATCGCAATTGAGCTGACATCACCGAGGTTGAGACGGCAGGCATACCAGCTCGGGTGAGAACTTCAGTGTTAGCGATTCTGTCCTGCCATGTAATCCTCATCAGGGAGCGAAGATGATGCTGCTGTAGTTGGTCAAGCTGATGCAGATGTTTCTGATATGGGCACCATGTTTTGCATCCATACAATAAAGTTGAAATCACAACTGCCCTATATACCTTGCACTTTGTGGCTAGTCTGATGTTTTGGGACCAGACACGATCTCTCAATTTACCGAAAGCAAAAGATGCCTTTCTAATCCTAGACTCAATCTCCAGATCCAAGGAAGCTGAGGTTGACATGATGCTGCCAAGATAGCAAAAGATTGCTGTATACTGCACAAGATAAATAGAGGGACAAAAACAAAAATTCAGGCCTTGAAGGGCAATTGTTCACAACCCTAAGCGATTACAAATGTGGAGGAAGCTTAATGGCTCTTAAACTGCAACTTCACAATTGCATTGAAGAGCATTCGAGAAGAGCAGTCTAACCCTCTATGAAATGCTGTGCAGTGGCCCTGTGATACTAGTGACTATACACTGGTGAAATTTTACCAGAATAGTTTTTCAGGTCCATAGCCAGGAATTTTGATGGAAGAGGAGGGGGGTTGAAGAGATGACCACCAAGACTTTAAGGGGGAGATTGCCCTGGATTTATCATTATACTCTTTAGTAATAGCTTCAAATTTCTATTAAAATGAGATTGCACACTGGTCAGCACATGGGTAACAACCATCTTCCCCCACTCTCCACCCCCTTCCCTGTACTGGTTCATTCCCCTTGAAGATAAACCTTGAATACATACGTGCACAGTTTGGTCAAGGATTACTGGTGTGTTGTCCATTAATTACAGTGTGTAATAACTTGGCAAGCTGTAACAACAGCTTGATGACTGCTTGAATCTGACCTTCAGTGTTAAGTAGGCCAATACTTCATTTAATCCACTCTTTATAAAATTAATTGAAAAATGAAACTGGATAAATCTGTTAGGCTATACATGTGCAGTACTAATTACGGCTAACTTTGAAGCGAAAATAGCAGGATTTTGTGATGCCTAAAAGCCTAGTGGAGCAGTCAAATGCCCCAGGGGTGGAGCCAGGATTTGCCTGATGGGACCAGCAACCAGAAGCCCTGACAAAGGCAATGAGTTGCCAAAAGGAAGTGGAACGCAAAATTTTCAGCATACAAAATTGGAACATTTTTCCGACAGGGGGCCCAGCCTTCCCTGGCAGGGGTCATGTCCCCCATGGTGGCACCGGCCCCAACATGCCCTTCTCCTACAAGCTTGTGAAATGCAAAATACATTGTAAGTGAGGCTACTACATATCCATTAGGAAACTTCAGAAGTGGCTACTAGCTCATTCGAACTTACACATATAAATTTACAGGATATTCACACTCAAGTCACTGAGGAGCAATTTCTGACTGAGGAGCTTCTGGGTAACATTACCAAAATCTTGTAAGCAAGTTATTCTACACAGTAACAAGACCCTGCCCAGCCTTGATAGGTTCAGAAGGGGTTATGTCCTTGGTCAGGGGTCCATGCAGAGCCCTTGCCCCCCCCCCTTCCTTGAGAGAAAATGGTTGGCATCAGGGTAAAAACACCATTTTAAGGGTATTGGCAGTTTGTTTTCAGACCAAAATTCATGTAAGGAATTGTTTGCCAATTGTGGAAGATAATAGGGCAGCCCCCCTCCTGCAGGTCTTGCCATATTGGTATGAAATCTCCTGGTCCTTGGTGATGTGCCCATACCATGACCTGATCGAGCGAAGCTGGTTAATAGAAAAAAAGTTATGAGAAGAAACATTTTTAGAAGACCACCTTATCTCGCTTGGGTAATTGCGTATGAGAGTGTGTGAGATAGAAATAAACAACTCACTGTAACTCAACTTAAAAAACAGATGGCGCTATGTAGAAAAGTAAGCAGGATAAGCACAATGTGTGAATGACAGCGTCATCTCGCAATGCATTCTTTTCCACTGATGCTTTTTGTTTGCACATTGTGAGAATTAAAGTTAATATTGAAGAATTCAGTTCGTTACGTGTATCGAGAGTAAAATTCTTACACCTTGTAGGTTATTTAAGCTATTTTACTCACAGTTTACATTTGGTCCTATGTATATCATAATATTCTCTCACATTAACACTCTATGGTTCGGTGGCCGAGTGGTTAAGGCGTCAGACTTAAGATCTGTGGGTATTCTGTACCCGCGCGAGTTCGATTCTCGCCCGAATCGGTTTTTCTTAACACCTGTTCTGTGCTTTTTTGCAGATTGTTACATGATTTTCTTCACAATTAGGTAAACTTGGCATGACAATGAAAGTATAATAATGCTCCATTTTAAGAGCTGTCTCATACTTGTTTTATTGTCATCTTTATGTTTGGTGTCGTAGGCCATGAAGCACCAAAAGGTTTCCTTGAAAGAACCCTTGATATAGGTGCAAAATTCTTCACCGTTGCATAAATGAAGTTTAGAAAGATGTCAAAAGGCACAGAAACAATACCAAGAACATGTACCATGTGATCACATGACATCTACTGTGCTAGCTGCTCACTGTGGACTAACACACTGTTTAAATTGCCAGCGTCCTTGCCTCAAGTGATTTGAATTGCCCAGAGGTGGTGCCAGGATTTGCCCGATGGCCAGGGCAGGATTGGCAGGATTTGTCAATCTCCCTGATGGGGGGGGCCAGCAACCCCATGCCACGACAAAGGCGATGAGTTACCAAAAGGACGATAAAAGTAATATTTTTGGGCCAACAATTTTGACCTTTTTTTGCAAAAATTTTATAATTTGGGGAAGTAATTGAAGAAAATTTTAAAAATTGGTTTTTTTTTAATTAGACAGAGTGGAATATTTTGGGTCTTCATTGAAATATCTGCCCTTCCTATGAACAAAATCAAGCAGGTCATTGGGGTGACTAAAGATCATCGGGATTACACATTATATTGTGTACGGATTAAGCTCCCTGACAAAAGTGGAAAATTTTCCTGACGGGAAAGCCATGGCCCCCTTCCCCCACTGGCCCCACCCCTGGAATTGCCCCAACAAAGTTTATGTTTAGTGCCAGTTTTGTCCTGCTGAAGACACCGCACAGTAGCTTGTCAACACTGCCGGGTCTACTTTCATCAATTGTTGTAATTAAATATCTGGGTATGTTCCCTCTTTATAAAGCCATTGAAGTCCATACTTTTTCATATAATTGTGCCACCATATTGCATGTACAAGCTTTTGAAGTAGAAAAAATATGAAAAGGGGAGGACATGCCCCTTCCCCCTAGACCTTTCCCCTGGGTCAGCAAATTGAGGTATATGTCATTGCATTCCTGCTTACTAGATTTAAGATGTTGACAGGTCTGAATGAGAAGTGGGTTTCATGCTTTTACTAGGTTTGCCATCCTTGATCAATCAATAGTTTTCAAATCTATTAAAAGTGACATTTCAACCCCCCTCCCCCCGATGAATATCTTAGACTGGAAAGGGATGTTAAAGGAGGCTGGGATGTGGAAAAGTTTTTTTACTATGATAGGGTCCTTAGATGCAATTTGATGCTTCATTTTGTGCAGTTTATGAATTGAAAAGGTTTAATATTTTATTGAAAAAAGTTTGTGTTCTGTATTTAAAAAGTTGATAAATTTCATAAATTAGATACTGGGTTTTTGTCCTTAAAAAATGAGGGGTGGAAGTATACTTTAACCCCTCCTTTTACGACTGGAGAACCTTAGCTCACCCTCCCCTTAATTCCCTCGACTCCTACACTTATAATTTGGCCCATCATGCTTCTCTTTCACCCATCAGGCAACTCCCTTTTGCAATCTATAGGCCTATGTTGGATTAGCCATGCAAATTCTCCATTTCTGAATTGGGATCATATAGCTAATAGACTCACCTAGCTACCTCATTTAGTTGCCAAAAAATAACCAAAAAAAGAAAAAATTTCAAATTTAAAAGAGAAGAGATCATGGGAAGTGATTATCCACATGAAGCTCATGAAATGGTTCCGTCTTTTATAAAAACTGGTAAAGACATCCTTAACAAAGGTTTGGTTTCACTTAAGTGAAGAATGAATATATGAACTCTTTCTTTTAGTTGTAAATGCCTGTGATGGAAACCAGTGCCAGAATGGAGGTACTTGTC
Organism: Holothuria leucospilota; assembly: GCA_029531755.1. Lineage (NCBI taxonomy): Eukaryota > Metazoa > Echinodermata > Holothuroidea > Aspidochirotida > Holothuriidae > Holothuria > Holothuria leucospilota. The sequence continues at coordinate 41,887,851 of CM055977.1, forward strand.
AGCCGTTCATTGGATCTTGTGAGCAGTATTTCTGCCTGTGCCCGCCTTGCCTGTCAGGAATCTTTTGTGAGCTACGTAAGTAAAACTTGCCAATCAGTTTATGTGTGTGCATGCATGGTTCCATGGGGTAAGCAGCTAACCCCAGAGGATTCATGTAAATGAGGTAATTGGTGTAGCTTTATGCAGTTATGTGTGAACTCAAGGTTATGAGTGGAACTAATTATTGGCACTTAGAATTTAGAGAGAATTCTGAATCAGATTATAACTGGTTTTTAAGAGCTTTGTACACAGCAAAGTGGGGGAGGGGGAGGGGGAGGGGAAGTTTCAGGTCTCAGGTTCTCATCATGGTATCATAAAGAAAGGAAGGGTAGATTATAATGGCATCTTTGTATCTTATTTGGTTGTAGAGATACCACTGTTTTCATCATTCACAAGGATGCCCCCCCCCCAATTTCTACTTGTAGCAAGTCTGTTATGTCATAGGCTCACTTCAGTTAATTGTTATGTGTTTCATGAAGTGAGCCTGTTGAAGTCAAAACAGCCTAGGCTTGCTTCAAGTCAGTTTCGAAAATGGGTGCTTCATCAAAAATAGTGTGTAAACTTGTGTGTGGCTCCTGTTGAGGTGCATGTTTCTCCAAAATTTCCAATGTCAGTCCATATATTCCATTTCTCACCACCTGGCCTTCTTGGTGTGAGAATAAATTTTTTATTCACATTCACCACCCTCTCCTCCCCCAAAATGTCTTTCCTTCCTATCTTTGCAGAAACAAACCCCTGTGACAGTGGAAGCTGTGGTAACGGTGCGATTTGTTCTCCCAGTGGTACAGGATGTTCTCAGTTTACTTGCCAGTGCCAAGGATGTTTCTTAGGTCCTTTCTGTGAACAAGGTGAGTTTTGCTTCTGTTTGATGAGAATTTGTGTGTTGCTTGGAAGTGGAAGCATGCACGTGGGCCCCTACAAGTCTCTTGCTCCCCCCCCCCCAAAAAGCCTCCAATCCAACCCCCACTGGGAATCCAAGAGTGACATATATACATGTGTATTATGATTGTATATTTAAAGCTCCCCACAAAATGGTGGACCCCCCAGAGGCCCCCCACACAGATTTTTCAGCTATATATGCTACTGTAGTGAAGACACCTTGCAATTTTGAGGTTGATTATTTGAACCCAAATTAGGTGAATTTAAAGAAAAATGCAGTTACCCCAATTAAAATTAGTATACCCTGTCATCCTAATTCATGAATGGCTCTTTATAATCATGTGACATATATTTGTTGCTAAATGGTTACATTCATGCAAAATGACCCATTGTTTTACCTTGTGTATGCCATATTTATGTTTGACACATTATAAAAGATATATGTTAGGGAAATATTAGACAATTAAGATCTGTAAAATTTAGCTGATGTTTTGAAACAATTGTGGCCTGACTGCTTATTTCCTTTAAGGTTAGATGTTTTCCCAGAAGTAAGAGTTCTTTTGGTTTCAAGTTTTATTTGTAAACATGTTAAAGGGTGCCTTTTCATAAAGATAGCCCATTCTTAGGTGACGGGATATTTAATGTAATCTTATTTTGGCAGTTTTTTTTTTTTTTGAGGAAAAATTTGATGAGAGTTTGACTTTGACATATAAGTTGATTTTTTTCCTGGGTATGCCCTAACACTTTATTTGAAGTTCACTTTGGAACAAGAGAAACAAAAGTTTTCCATTTAATGAGTAGCTCAAAATATTTCAAAAGTTCATTTAGTCTTACAAAACTCAAGTTAATTAGAAGTTGAAAGGTTCAGAGGAAAAGTGAAAAACATCGCTGAATGAATTTCTTCGATACCAAAATAAGGATATATTTTAAAATATGAAACTGTCAGTTAAGAAAAGTTTTGTCAGTAGGCCTCTAAGAAAAGTTTTAAGAGTAAGCTTTCCTCTTGTAAAGAAAAAGGCAGCAAAGTGTTAGTAATATTATCTTATCAAAGTAAGTAGCCTATAATCATTGTGCAGGTTTTTTAATCATTTCATGGCAGAATTAAACAAATTTACGAGAGTTGTATCTGTCCAAGATTCTGATGTCTATATTGTCCAATTTAGCATCATTCAGTTAATATGCTGTTTAAACTTTCCTACTAGATACATACAATAAGGGGCTGGGAGGGGGGTGATGAGCGATCAAGAAAGATTTAGAGAAAATTAAAACTTACAACTGTAGTATAAAAATAGCCTCCTTGCTATGTTAAGAATTGCCAGCAAACACACTAAAGTAAGCATGGAAAAGTTTTCAAGAGGACAGTCTTTTCAAAACCATTTGTAAAGAGCTCCTGTGCAAAAATAAATTTGTACCATTTTTTATCAAAGATTCATGAAGGCATGCCCACCTTTTTGGTGTAAAACTGAAATTTGTTTTACATGTGTTTCATAGTTTCTTTATGAATTCTAATTAGAGACTACAGCATTATAATGGGAGAAAATTTAACATTTAAATTGAAATTAATGAAAAATTTGTATATTTACTGGTGTTTACATTTTAGTATACTTATTAATTCTTCCTCCAGAATTTAATCCTTGCTCAAACAACCCTTGCCAAAATGGTGGTATTTGTCAGCCATTACAAGGTTCTTGTACTTTGTATACATGTGATTGCCAAGGATGTTTTACTGGTTTCAACTGTGAAATACGTAAGTTTCCTAACAGTTGCTATATTTTTACACTTAGTTATTTGAAACGCTTTACAATGGATAACAGGGACGGGGATCTTATGTTCAGACCCAAACTTAGTCAAGGGAAGCAGGGGAGGGGTATCCCCTGGCTCTCCTGAAAAACATTTAAACCTCCCCCCCACCCTTCAGCTGTCTCAACCCTTTTAACACCTTGCTGATCTATGGGCCTACCTACATTTTTAGCTCTCTGATTTTATTAGCTTCATGCACATAAACATTCAACTTGCTTTTGTTCTCATGGAATTCGGTATGATACCTAAAGAAATAGGTATGAAATATTCAGTAGTGCAGATTGAGTGTGAGAAGGAGGAAAGGAGAAAGGGGGCACCATTCATTTCCTGAAGCCCACAGTAATTACCGTCACTTCACCATAGTGAAAGTGATTATTGCTAATTATTGCACAATGGCAAATGAAAGGAAGAAACTTGTGTGCATTAATACTTGGGTTTAACAACTAAAGAATAGCATGATTTTCACATTTTCAACTACTTAGACTGGCAGTAAGCATATACATACTTCATGATCTTAAGCCCTAGATAAGTTTGTCCCACTGATGGAGGGGGGATGGGAACATGCCCCCTTTTCAGTAGCCATCCCTTGTGGCCTGTCAAATCACATGACTCTTGAGGATTTTTGTGAGAATCCCCATTCTTACAGTCTGGATAAAAAGGCATTCACGAACTATTACACTGAGAGGCTTTTGATGGATTTCATTGTAGAAGTCGTCAAGTACTGATAGTGTAATTTCCATTTCTTGGCAGCTTTTAATCCTTGTCAGAATCGGCCATGTCTGAACGGTGGAACTTGCAGGAATGATCCTACATCATGTACTGGCTACAGCTGTGATTGTATCCAGTGCTTTGCCGGATTCCAGTGTGAATTAGGTGAGCCTGATTTTTCCCATCATTCACAAATCCAGGGACATCTCCAATGTTTTATACTGACTACAGGTGGCCAGGACTGTCGACTGGGATGACAGTGCTGTTTTGCAAATGCACATGTGTTTGTATTTTCAATATTCTTAATGCTCTGATTAGCTGCAATCACTGCAGCTTGCATGGCTACAAATTAGCTTCTGTTTGGCTATGGCCACTGCAATGAGCAACTGGCACCAGTGGCATAGCTGGGGGGGGGGGGGAGGATTGGGGGCATCATGAGCCACCCACAAGTCTCTTGTTCCCTCCCAGAAACCTCCAGGGGTCGAAATAAGCCTTTTACTTTTGGGGTCCAGCCAGGCCCCTAGCTCATGGAATCTAGGGGCCAAATGAGAAATCGAGGGGCCCAAAATTAACAAATAAAAAAGGACTGTTAAAGTGTACAGGTGCTTTTTATGTGCTTGGAAACGTGTGTAGTATGGGTATATAATTAAGGCAAGTTGAGGCTGAAACTAGCTTGAAACCAATCTGTCCACACCCTCGTAGACCAGTACGTAACAAGTGTACATGTTGCATGTACTGTACATTTTCATGACAGAGAAGGTTTACACTGAAGGTATTTCGAAATTTTCTCGTAACTCCGGAAGTTATTCCCCGGTTAAAATGAAGGGCACTGAAATTCCCACCAACCAGTCAGTCATGAATGCTAACCATTTGCCTGAGCCATAGTACAGCAGGTTTTGCAAATCCTCTCAGTCACTCATATTACTGTACAGCAGGAAATTTCTGCAAGGCTGATTTTTGGCGAATCTGTACCTTGTTCACATATATTTGCGGAGTGAAGAATTCGCTGTTGCAGGCAACCAACATAGTCTGGTACAAACTAACAGAAGTACTTTAGCGGGTCTTAATTCGTGATTAGATACTTGATCGCGAAAAGCATGAAAATTTAACCCCTGTGAAAATTTCCCACTATACAGTATCGTTTATTGTAATCTGATTGGATATAAACCCAACATCATCCATATGTGCAGTCAATGATGTCGGCCTACAGTGTGTATGTAACAGTACGGAGACTTGAAGCCACCTTGCGATACTAGAACTGTACGCTTCTGCATTACTTGTGATAGGTTTATGACTGCGTATACACATGTGTGTTGAGCATGGCTTTCGCTGTACAAATAAGTTACTATGTTCGCTGAGTTTTGTAATAGTTAAACGTCCGGAAAATGGTTTGTTCACACTCTTCCAAAAATCGACAGGCTTCGAAATTGTGTGTGATATACAATACGGTGTGCTGTACCTAAAAAGAGATTCGTGCAAGTATACCAAGAGTCTAATTCGACCCTTTCCTTTTTACGTTGATCATCGAAAAATGTGTACGTATATAGCGATGGCATACTCGTACTGTATCTAGCGCAGGTATACATGTGCATTACAGTACAGTGTAAATTAAGCGGTGCAAATGCCACGTTGTAGGTACGGCGGTTGAAAAGGAGATTGTCGTCAGTTGATCTTATGAGGCTCCGCCTACATTAGTCATGACTGACATCGGTGTATGCCTGCGTGAGTGATATCTGTCGTGTTGTGACAAAGCAGACTATTTATGAGCGATGTGAACTGATTTCAGAAATAATGTGTTCCGCAGGTTTTAAGTAACTGTCAGTATATGAAATACACAGGCCGTGGGAGATACAAGATTGTTGACTTATGGATGGAGAGGTTCATGTGCAGACTGTACAATTAGACTTGAAATATTCTGGAGCCAACCGGCCCCCCTTTCCCTGTAGAAGCTATAGAACAGGGCAAATTTCTAGGAATATTGGGCCCACAGGCCCCATTACTTCGACCCCTGACCTCCTCCCACTAGAAAATCCAATAGTAAAGGCATGTTTATAAGTATATGATGATTCCACATTTGAAGCCCTCCCTCCCCCCATGACATGGAGGAGCCCCCCCGGAAACCCACACGTTTCTCTGGTTACGCCACTGACTGGCAGAGAAAAGACAGGAGAAAAGAAAACATAGCAGTTTGTTTTGGCTGCAAACCTTGTCAGATCAGATGCCTTCATGTAATTGCACTTTACTGATATCATGAAAGCTTGGGGGGCCGGGGAGGGAAGGTCCTTGACATTTTACAAGACTGTATAATACCCCTTTGGCTACACCTACAAATGAAATTATGGAAGTACTATTTTAATTGAATACATAAGGTACTAAAAGAAAAAAAACTAAAAGATGTGTTATTTCAGCAAGAATGTTCAAGTGTTTGCAAGATTGAGCCAGTAGTATTCTTAATGCTTTAAGCAGGCACAAGATAGGGAGCAGGGTGGGGAAGGAGAGATGACAATGGGAACCTAAATTGAAAGCTCAGCGAATTTTATCCCTATTGTATACTTACATGTGTTCTACATGTTTGAGGGCTGGTGAGGGTGATGATATCAAGCAATGCAACCAGTCCTGTTAGCGTTAGGCAGAGGGAATGTGCAATTTTTGCACTTTTCTCAACAATCTTGCAAGTTTTAAAATCAAGTATGGGAATATCCCACACCTGCTGGGGAAATTGGTTTGGAAAAGTTGACTTTTTGTGTTGCAACTTATCAAGATATCCTCTTTGAACCACAAATCCCACTCAAAAATATTTGGGAGGGGGAATTTCCCCCCTTTATTCTGAGACCTAGTGCCAACACTGCCTGTTAGGTTACATACGTTACTAATGTTCCAACATCTCTATGTTCCAACTCAGGTAACCCTAATGCTCTCACCCTGAACCAAATCCTGTCCTAACCCTTAACCTAACATTGTCCCCTATGAAAACTTATTGGAACATGAAAGATGTCAGAACATAGGACCAGTGGAACAAAGAGCACTCACCGACATGTTGGACTTCAGGATAAACTAATTTTGGACAATGTTAAGAGGGAGAGGCAGATGGGATGCTAGTGTGTCCAGTGCATCTTCTTATTTGCATTATGTCATTTAGTTAGCAACCTGATATCACAGCATGGTAATATAAAAAAAAGATCTTCATTTTTCCCATTTAAGTTGCGGGATGGTCACTGCTGTTAGCGCTATTTTAAATAAGTTTCTTTATCATAACTATGAAACTGCAGATTTTTTTTCAAAAGACAGGTACCAGAGAATAGAATTGGGGCATAGGAAGATATATGATAATGTTTTGTCTTTATGACCTTTTCTGTAGCCATTGCTAATCTATGTGATGGTAATCCTTGCGTGAATGGAGGCACGTGTGTACGGACCGGGGAATCTTGTACCTCATTCCTTTGCCTCTGTGAAGAAGGATTTGGTGGGCCACTTTGTCAAACAGGTGAGCAACTGTTTTGTAATAGGAGCCATGGTAATCAGAACTAAGGAAATATTAACAACAAAATCCAATTGGGGCCTAGGGGTAAGGGATGAGGCTGTTTTCCGAGAAGCAAAAGGTGAAGATCATTCAGTGGTTGCTATGTCGAACATGTGAGTTGCTGATTTTGCTGTAGAAACCATGGAAATCAGCAGTAAGAAAACATGAATACACAAAAAAAACCCAAGTTGGGTTAGAAGTGGGGACAAAATCTACTTGGGGTAGGGGAATGGACTGGGCTAGGGCTGGGAGTAAAAGGCCAAGAAGTATCTAGTGGGCTAGTTTATCACACAGGTGGGACACTGATAGTGTAACAGAAACCATGAAAAATCAGAACTAAGGAAACTAATATGCTGTTAAAAGTGTATTAAGACAAAATATGGGTTGGGGGTGGGGTCAGCGCGTGGGCCATTTTCCGAGGAGCAAAAGACACTAATCAGAGCAGATCTGCACGACATACTCTCATTGGAATGAATGCTTTCTCTGTCCAATGTTAAAATTATTTAGGTAATTGGAAAACTAAGAGAATGTTTAATATGACACCTCCATGAGGAGGTCACCTTTTTGGGTAATAGTTATAGTTGAAGTTGAAAGAAATTATGTTTTCATTACAATAACTTTGTGCCATTTTCACTCATGCAGTCTCGTTTCCAATGTTTAAATTATTGCATGTGTGGAATGGCAAACAATTCGATCTTGTGTCAAGTTGACTTGTATATCAACATTTTCTGATTTGTACTTTTCATATAGAAAAGTTTAAAAAATTTGAAAAAAAAAAAGAAAATGAAGATACCCCAGTTTGATCGAGCATTTTACAATGACGTCTGTTAATGTTAGTGAGTTGTTAAAAATACACAGGATGACTCCTTGGCCAATCATTAAGATGTTATATTTATCTTCTGAGTGATGATTAATGATACCTAAAAGGAGGTCTGTCCAAAGCTTTCAGTGGGTATGGGGATGTTTTGAAAGAGGTATATATAGTCTGGTCCAGGCAAATATCAAGTGTTCTCTGATACCATATTGTTTGAAGACTGGATAGGAATTCTTGGCTTGTTTTTCAACATTTCAGTCAAATATCTGTTGATAGACTGTTTATGCAAACAGGGGCAGACTGGCCTAAACAATTTTAACAATTTTTCTAGGAATTTTCACCAAATATATTGAAAAGAGCAATCTCATCCAGCAGAAAAACCAGCAAAAAGAGAAATGGTAGAGCAGCAAAGTAATTGACAGACAGTTGCCCTAATACATAGGCACTACCCTCTTACTTAGCAGGGGCAGCACCAGGATTTGCCCGATGGGGGCCAAGCTCCCCGATGGAGCCAGCAACCCAAAGCCCCGACAAAGGCGATGGGTTGACAAAAGGATGAGGAACGCAAAATTTTGGCACGCAAAGCGCGCTGAAAAATGTTTGGCCTATTTTACAAAAGTTTGAAAATTTGGGAGTTTTATTGAAGAAATTTTGATAAAATTGGAACTTTATGGAAGTAAATTTGAAAATTTTGGGTGATTTTTTTTAAGGAAAATTGGAAATTTGGGGTCTTTATTGAAGATCTGCCCTTCCTATGAGCAAAATAAAGCAGATCGTTGGGGCGACCGAAGGTCATTGGGATTACATATTTTATTGTACAGATTAAGGCTCCCGACAAAATTGGAAAATTTCCTCGACAGGGGGCCAGCCTTCCCCACCGGGGGGGGGAGCCATGGCCCCCCGCTGGTCCCACCCTTGCCTCTTAGGTAATATTCCAATTTCCCACTGGGCCAGTCTGCTCCTTGCTGCAATTGTTACTAGGTGCCATCAAGAGAAATGTGTCAAATAATCATGCAATGATTTGCTATTGTCCTCATATATCCATCATATTAAAATTCACTCACTAGGAAGGAGCTGAATATGGATACAGAAAGTTTTACCCGACCTTATCCTCTCAGAAGTTGGGTGCAGTAATTGGTGCTAGTTCTTGTGATGTCACATGATCTAGTTCTGAGGGAATTTTAAAGAGCTTTGGTAGATTAAATCCTGCAGAAATATGCAGTATAAAGTTGAAAGTTTTCTGTAGTGGCAAGGTATGGTTGTTAGGAGGAAGTGTGTGGTGGTGGGGAAAGCTACTGATGTCAGTGCTGGCTCAGGTATATATGGTACTTGTGAGGAGAGTTAAACACTTGGACTTGAAAAAGTCAGTGTGTTTTATGGTTCCTTAACAACTCTCTCTGGGACAATTCTGACCCTGAACAATTTCCACAACAGTGTCCCTAATTCAGATAACTCCCTGCACCAGAAAATTTGGAATTGTCTTGGGTGGGAATTAACTGGGGGGAAATTATGGGGCAGAAATTGTCCAGGTAGGAACTGACCTTGCATGGGAGTTGTCCAGGAAGGGTGGGGGAGGGGTTGTCCAGTCCTGGTGGTTTATATTATTATAATATTGATCCCTACGTCAGTGTATGGTGAAGTGTTTCTAGACAAAAAATTCCTATTGTCAGAAAATTTTCAAGAAAAATTTTGATGAAATGATGATTCTATTATTGTTACTCTTTAGTGCCACAGGTTGTTACAAATCCATGTAGCAGTGCGCCATGTCAAAATGGCGGGTCATGCCTTGTCACTGAAAATGGTTACCACTGCATCTGCAGAGTTGGTTATCGTGGCAATAACTGTGAATCTAGCATTGGTAAGTTGGTGCTTTATAAGGTCTTTACGGGTGTTTCACACTACCAAAGGCAAATTTCAATATGGTTATAATCTTTATAAATCTGTTAGGTAAAAGAATTTCTCAGTTCATGTTGAGAAATGTGTTTTTATGGAAATATAATTTATTTGGATTAAATTACTGTGTTGGCTGGTGCTACATGGCCACACTGCTTATAATTTTAAAGTCAGGAATTGCCAGTGCATTTGAAATAATGAGAGGTAGCAAGTAGAATCCCAAACAACTTCAAGCTAGGCCAAAATAAGGTGTTTTTTTTGTTCGAGAACAGTGGTTTCCCATCTGGTCTTACCTTTTAAATTAAAAAACTTCTGAGTTTCAGCCAAATTGTTGAGTATTTCATCAGTCCTAAGTTTCTTACACTTTTATGGTCCTGCAGTATTTTGAAGTAAGTGCCTCAGTCAAGTCTAAACTGTAATATTGTTGCTTGAATAAAACAGCTCTAATATTGCATGTGTCTTGTGCGAATCTGTGTGCCTTTGTCAAATTGCAGTGTCCAACAGAGAAATCACATACCACGTTTGATATTAAAAATAATAGTAAAGATTGATTATACATATTTGCTTGATAGCAACCTATTATCAAAAAAAGATTGTCTTGGATGGTTATTTTTCCTTGGGCAGACAGTATATGATTTTTCACATTTTCGCAGATGAAATATTTTCCCGGACCTCCTGCTTCAATGGTCTTTGCCAGAATGGAGGCACATGTTATGACAGTTACACCTCCACACAGCCTTTGGGGACATCCTTCCAATACACTTGTCTGTGTCCACCAGGTTTCACTGGACAGGCATGTTCCCTTCAATCAGGTGAGGACAGTCTTGAAAGTAAAAACTTGAATTTCCATAGTCAAGCAAGTGACTTACAACTTGTGTTGGAACATTTATATGCATTGAATATTGGTATCAGTTGATATTTTCCATTTTCATCCTGTAATGCAATTGGTAAAATTTACCTAAAATGCTGATATTACTAAAGTGATATTCCTTGCCCCATACTTAATATTTTTTTTTTTCTGGTAAAGTTCCAATAGTTTTTCTGGTGAAATTGAAAAGACACTTTGTGGTAGTGTCCAATAGTTTTTACTGGTTTAGTGTGCAGTGTGCTCATTTTTCAGGTGTCAGGTATCAGATCAATACCTGGTATCAGGTATCAATTAAAATATCGTATTGGTAATATTGGCTACTTGAAGTGTCAGAACAACACTTCTTGCTACAGATTTCTCATCCAAAACGAGGTTTGAAGTGCCCTTTGACGCTTGTGTGCAATTTTGTTCAGAAATTCAGTTAAGACACTGCACCATAGGCATGCCAGGAGAGGGGGGGAACCCCCAGTCCAAAAATGTGGTGGGGTGGAAGAATGCTTCCACCACCCTTAATTCAATGATGAAAAATGCTTATTTGTTCCCTGTGTGAATAGTCTCAAAAATTTGTAGTCATTTTCCTTAAAAATCGCCCAATATAGTGCACCAAATTGCGTCTAAGGACCCTCATGTATTAAAAAATTTTCCAAAGACACCCCACCCTAACCTGGACAGTGGTCTGAAACCACATTCAACCCCCCCCCCCACACCAGTTGAGAATTGCTTACTACACCTATGTACTGTAGTCCATGGTAATGAGCTGCATAGACGGAAACAGTACAGAGTCATATGATAGACATTAACATCTAGGTACCTCCTGAAGTCAGGATTTGTTCATTGAAGATTTGTTGATTCTTATAAAATTGTTCTCAGTGGTAGATCCAATTTTGAAACAGAATGTGTGTATGGGCTTGGAAGGCACAAACAGCCACATACTAGAATATCATTACATTTCAGTGGTTTTTATTGCAAATTTTTTTTCCAAAGGTTCCCCAAGCCCTGCCCCTCCCTCTTGTCTGTCCCTGATATTAGTGCGGAGTTACACCTTTGTCGTTAGCAGTAATGACAGAGTAAAATTACTTGAAAATGGAGAGGAAAGCAAAGTAATGATGGAAATATTTTTGTGTGTTTTCCATCAGTGCAAGCTGTGAGATTTGATGCATGCGGCATCCAAGGTCCCAACTTCTGTAGCAACAACGGAGTCTGTCTCAATGCATTTATTAGCATCTCTCGAAGTATAATACCAGTTTGTGACTGCCCAGTGGGTTTTGCTGGACATTTCTGTGGAGTGAATGGTCAGTATAACAAAATATGTTGTTTCAAACTCTTTCAGTAGTGACATAAGATCAGTTGCCTCTTCTGTCTATCAAAGCTTATACCCTTATGTAGTAGTACTCTCTAAATAGAGAGGTGTTTAGGTAAGGGTGGCATTGTGGGGCAGTCTCCCCCAGCCTGCATAAAGCTGGTCTCTGTGGTCCCTGCCCACAGGGCTAGCCCTGCATGCCCCTCCAAGACTGCCAGGAATATAGTCAGAGCTTTCTTTCACAGAGGCTCAAAGATGTTCTAGGCCTACTTCATGTTAATGAGATTAATTCCAGCCATGGCCCATTGGTTCTTTCTCCTAGTGGTATACTACTTGTACGTAGGCATATGAACAGTTGTGTGGTACGAATGCATTTGAGGAAAGTGTTGACATCAAGTTACACTGGCCTCCCTGGCTGTGTGTAATGCTTATCAGTGTAAATAATTATCTTATTGTCTTATTTAATGAGTCAGTCGCCATGTGGCTATGTAAATGAAGGTTCTTTTGGTCTCTGATGCAAAAAAACAAAAAAAGCATTTTGGCTCCAACAATTTCAGACGTTTTATTCTGTAGCAATGAGCTAAACAAAAACTTTGTCTGCTGCACAGGCTATTCCCTGCCCACAGGAAAATTTTTATCTACTGTTTCAGCTATGGACCCTTACTAGAACAATGTGATATCTCCTTCCCACACCCACCCCTCCCCCCCCCCCAAAAAAAATCTCTGTTCATCCAAAAAAGCTCTGAATCTCCAAAGTTGACAAGTGGCAAGCCATAGGTGTAATCTGTCCTTATATTGATCAAGTATGCAGGGCTGGAATTAAACGACGGCCACGACGACCATGGCCGTTGTGCCCTAGGGAATGGCCGTGGTGCCCTACAAAAACAGCTATTCATCACAGCCACAATGGCCGCCGTGCCCTCAAGCACGTGACCGTTGTGCCCTCCCATCTGAATGACAAAATTCCAGCAGAATCCCACTCAAAAATTTCTTAGCAAAATTATAAACACGGTACCAAAAAATAACTAGCAAGCACTATACGCGACCTGCGTAGATCGAATCAGAGACTGGAAATTTACGTGAATGCACCACAGCACACGTACATAAACACCAATGCTTTCGGCCTTGTCCGCATTCTGTACACAAGTTCAAGTTAATCGCACAATGAAACCACAGTAAAGTTAGGGCATGTGTAGGTCTGTAATTGTATGCAAACAGCTATATATTAGGCTACACACCTTCTGTGTATGGAAGTTTATGTATATCGCAAGCACATCAGGCATGGTTCGAGGAAGTACAGCATTTTTTTGATCGTTGCTCGCACCGCTAAATTTCCATTTGTTACCTCATAGTTTGCAGTAGCAATGGTGGATGCCTTAGTGCAAACCATACATGAGTTTTTGTGTTATAAATGTGTGACCTGTACTGTTATAATTTCTGCAAAATACGATGCTTGAAACTTGGCTTCATCATCGCTCATATCATACTGAACTGCGGTACAAAGAATCAGCAGGATTGACTGCCCACACATCGAACAAATATTTACGTATCGGTATATAGTGCGTGCATGCATTATGTACCTTAGGAAACTAAAACACCTAAAACAAACACGTCTGAGTCTACATACGCCATTTATGTACACGTAATACACGGTAGGCTCGTGTGCATGTGAAATGGCAACGCAAGAGCTGTGAAATGTTTCAGGCTTCCGAGTATCGCTCGTTCTTTGAGAGACTTTCTACAGTATTATGATTTGCACTGAGAAACTGAATCAATTGGTAGTGCTCAATTAATTGTGTAGTATTAAGCAAATTTGCACTGCTGCAGTGCTGCTACGAACAGGTCTGACAACAAAGACACTGCATTTTGTTGAGGGGATTTAGTAAGCGCGGCATATTTGAGACCTCCACAGACATGTGCTATTGGCTCAGTGAGAACACGGAGTATTAACTGTTATGATATGAATAAACAGCCACCAACCTGCAACAGTTTATTTTCGAAGATTTATTTGAACATTCAATTGACAAACAGACATCGTTTGAATGGAAACATATGAAAGCAAACATGGGGGAGAAAAATACTTAATTTCCTTCTTTTATTAAGTGAAATCCGATTAAACGTTTGGTTGAATTATAGGCACCGTTTAAACGGCCGATTGTTCATTTAACCAAACTGTGACAACCCTAATCAAGTCATGTTAGCGTGTCCACTATTTTCGAAAATCGGGACAGTTACATTTTGATGAGGGGAGAGAATATAGTTTAGGAAAACCCTACGTTCCCTTTCTTGTCTCAGATGTTATACCCTCATGAGAAAATACTGCGAAAATACATACAGAAACCTTGGATATATCAGAAAATGATATTGGAAATGTGATTCATGTCTACTTGTGCTCCAGTTCTGGGGGCTAATGCTATATCCATTGGCACATATGGAAGCAGAACCACCTCAGAAAAAAATGGCCATGGTGCCCTGCCATACAAAAATTCTTGGCCGTGGTGCCCTACCTGATGGCCTTGGTGCCCTCCAAAATTCATGAATGACTAAGGCCAAATGGCCGTGCCCTCCTTCAACCTTAATTCCAGCCCTGAGTATGGGTCCGTGTCATTGCAGGTTAGTTAGTTGTTCATTCCCTGGAATAATAATTGTGTTCTCATTTTGCACCTTTAATTTGGTCAGTTCATACAAAAAACATTAGTTAGGATAGAAGGTGGTAAATGTAGTGTTTTGTACAATGTTTTTTACCACTAATTTTTCTGTATGTCCTTGCTTCATATATTGACTTTTTCTAATTGTCTCTGAGACTGAAAGTAAATCTTGATGTGTGCGTGAGTGTGAATTTGAGTAAGACAATTTTACTAACACCCCCCCCCCCCTCCACCTTTAATAGAGATTTCTTCTTGGGACCCCCTTGAAGATTTCTTAAAAAATTTGCAAAATGCTGTGCCACTAAGAATATAAGCTCCCTTGATTCTTCAGCAAAAAAAAAAAAAAGTCACCAACCCCTTACAAAATGCCCCACATTCAGGACAGCATTCACATTCATGTGTTTATTCAAATATTACAAATTTTTCTCCCATGTTCCATCCATGGGGGGGGGTGCTTTTCCATTAAGGAATAGCACCCCCCCCCCCATTCCACAGTCCGGTTGTGAGTCTGAGTTACGTACATTTACAGTAGACAATTAAAGTCCCCAAATTACGTTCACAGTAACATGTATCTCATATTGACATTAAAATAAGGAAATCCAAACTTTTCTGTCAAATGTACCTCTGGGCTAGCCACTTTGATTGAAGTGTTCTCAGCAGTAGAAGATAGACTTTGGGCAACAAACTGACCAGAAGGAGGTGCTAAGGCTATTAAAGGCGAAAAGTACATTGATGGTACAGAAAACTCTCGTATTATTAAAACCATGATATATGCATACAAACTAACGGGCAATTCAAAATTAGGTATGGAAACTTTAAACCAAGAAATACAGCTCTCCTAGAAAGAAATTCACTGCTTTACAGCTTGTGAATAATTTGCTCTCACAAACTTTCAAAGTTTTATGTGACACATTAGCCAAAACTGTTGAAATTCTTAATTTAAAGGCCCTAAAATCTCCCCCAAACATATTTAGGAAGAGTCTAATGGACATCTCTAAGGGCAGTTGGTAACTTCACTTCGATTGATTTTAATTCAAACAGTTCAAACAGTAGCTTTGCTAGGGTTGGTCATTGATGACTTGTGCAATCAGTTGTGTTCCCAATTGCCTACACAAAGTAATGAGTGGATATGGCCTTGAGCAATTTAAATTCATTGCAAGCATGGCCTGGAGCAGCTACTGTAGCTTTGTCTATCTGGTAGGTGTACTATAGAGGGGTTTCATGTGACGTCATGAGAGTGAGATTGCTAGGGACTGAAGGGCAAAACACACACGCAGTAAGCATGTTTACAGCACACGCACATGGCATAACCATAGATACTACTGTGACACTATGGATGTGTGCCCTTTGATACCAAAAAGACGCCCGATCTTGCCCTTCAAAACAAAGATACACATGATCACATGTCGGTGAAACCCCTCTATAGACAGGTATTTTATAAATTGGAGTAGGAACTGGAAGGAATTTAGTAAGGAGAATTTTTACTGCCTGCAGGGGCCAGATTGTACCGTAGGGCCTTCAATATTTTGCAGAAGAAAAGCTATTACCAGAGTTTATTGGTGAGATTGAATGGTTAAGTTTATGATGATAAAAGTTATTTTCTGTCTGTTCCATCTTGATACAATTTAAAGATAGTTATTCCCTGTATTGTTAAGAATAGCTAAAAAGCCTAAAATTAAACTTTTTTGGCAGAATGTGATCCACTTAGGTAAGAGAAAACTGCTCTTTAAATATTTTAACAGTGTCTTGATTATACATTACTTTTAACTGACTTTTCATCCCTTTTCATCTCTCATGCAGTTGGTAATCCATGCATTCCAAATCCTTGCCGCAATAATGGTCAGTGCACGGACTTTGGGCGGTACTTCATCTGTGAGTGTGTACAGCCTTATGCCGGAGAAACTTGTGAATCACTCCAAGGTATATTTATTCATGTTCCACTACACTGGTAATTATGTAGAGCACAAAGCATTGGTTTCCATGTAAGAGACTGTCTTTGCGGTAGAGTTGGACAGATCATTTGGTATTCAGTATTGGTATTGGCCGATATTCCCCATTTTCATCGTTATCTGTATCCGTAAACTTTACTTTAAACTTTATTTTAAATGCTGACACTAGTTTACAGATATTTCTTTACCTTCACTTTATTAGAATGTTATATTATTTTCATAGCTTGCATAGCTTATATGGTAGTGCCCAATAGACTGTAGTTTAGCGTAAAGTACACCCACTTCTCAAATATTGCTACGGGATTGGTTATCGGCCAATATTGAGAATTGAAGTACAGGTATGAGTAATATTAGCTACTTGTAATGCCGGTACAATACTACTATTTTGCCTTTCATTTAAACTTTCTTTTCAATGAAATCTCTTTCTAGGAATACTTCAGTAATCTCTAGGTTTTCATGACCCTTTGGTCACCCCAGTTTTAATGATTGTATCCAGGTGTCCTTGATTTATATGGCTCTTTGATCCTGTGACAAATATTTTCTTCACTGAATTGTTAGATTATTACAGTTAATGCAGAATAATTTATTGGTTTACTTTTTCATGCAGTATTTGTTTTGAAAAGTCATGAAAGATAGTTTCTAGGGAAATGAGGCAATCTGTGAGATTTTAGCCAGTTTCATAATATTGAAGGTTGGGACAACTGCTTATTCCTGTAATCTAAAGCACTCTAGTAAAAATTAAATAAAAAGTTAAACTCCTTTGTGCTGCTTTTAAAGACATTTGTATTTGTCTGCAGTGGACTTTTGACAGGAAAATTGGATGGAGGTTTTATGGAAAAAGAAAACAATGGTTATTGATATGGAGATATAATGTCTACCCTGTTTTCTCTAAGTTCACTATCAGAGGGCGATGCACATAGAATGCAAATACAGGTCCCCCCCCCCCCTCCCGTAAAAAAGAAAAAAATGTTCTCTAAGCTCTTACGTCATTGAGCGTTATCCACATTGTGCAGTTCTGGGTGTAATGAATGCACATAAAACTCTTGCATATTAATGAAAATCCAGGTATAGGTACATTTCAGGATTAACTCTGGCCCCCACTGCAGTCCCCCTTCATTTATCACAAACGTGACAGAAATGAGGAATCAGGTATTCTGCTCTGAAAACTGTATACTTTTTGCGTTCATTGCTGTCGGAAATGCTGAAAGATTTTTTGCCCTAAGTATTATTTGGCTCTCAGTTTCCATAAAATCGAATAAAATTGCTTCTGTTCTTCAAATTTACCTATGCAGTCACACCATGGGTGCAACCCTTCTCCTCTGAATCTGGTTTACCCTGAAATGAGCCATTAGTGTTGGGGTATGTAACTGTTCACTTCCACAGCTGTGATGCCTCATACATATATGCTTTTTCAGTCAACCATGGTTGCCTAAGTTCAAACTGAAGTAAGTTATCCCCTTCCCTTCCACCCCCTTTCCTCCTGGATGTAAGAAACCCTGTAAATTCATTAGACCGTTGATAAGCTACAAAGTAATTTTATTGAAACCTTTAAAGTGATAAACTTTATAGATATTCCTAACCATGTCCTTAATCCTTTTTCCTCAGTTGACAGAACCCCTCCTGATATTATGAACTGCCCTACGCAGACTATCGTCGTCAGGACCACACAGACACATGCAATAGTAAACTGGCCAGAGCCTACAGCCACTGACGATTCCCAGTTTCCTGTTCGATTGGTATCTGCGAATGCTGCCCCAGGTGCACTTTACCCGGTGGGGACTTCTAGAAGGGTATTTTACAACTTTGAGGATTTGGCTGGCAACACTGCTACCTGTTCATTTATCATTCAAGTCTTGTCAGAAAATTGAGTGTTTCTTTCCAGGTGTTAATCCAAGGGAAGGGGGAGGGGCTTTCCTGGCCTGGTCCACAATGCCAGTTCAATTACATTGCATCTTAGAAAGCATTTATGTTCAACCTGTGACCCCATGATAAGGCTTTGCATCTTCAGTGCTGTCAGATTCATGCTCTGCCTCACAGAAGATTCATGCTTTGCCTCACAGAGTAAGCTCCCCCCCCCCCATAAAACCTTTAGACCCATGCCTACTTTTCTTCATTATGACACCTTTTCCACCATAGAATGGTCAAAATTTCTGCCAGCATTTCTGGTTTACAAGATACATATATCAAATTCTTGCTTTCCTGAAATTGTAAATTTATTTACTATGCACATGCCTGGAAAAGTTTTATTTCTAGCTTTTTTTTTCTTTGTCATTTAAAACAACTGAAATGAATAACATCCTGTCATTTTTTTCTGTGGTAAGAGGATCAGTTTTGATGGGAAATTTTGGCCGGATGATGATAACAGAGTATACTGAAGTGATAAATTGTGATTTTAATGCAGCAGCATTTAAAAAGTTTTTTATTCTTTTTATCAACTTAAAAGTTACATTAAAATATGGCCAATGGTGTATTTTTAACTGCCAATTTTAATAACTGCTGAATCAATATGGAGTAATTTCTAATCATGTCACATTTTGACCATTTATTCCCGCGGTTGAGCATGGAAGTACTACCTCCGAGGTAGTACTTCCATAGACTCTTTTTCAAATAGGAATTACAAAGGATTGTGGGATAGATTTTTCGTGTGCATCTTTTTTTGCCACAGCAAAATGCCATTGACAATAAAATCGCGTACCAGAACTTATCCCACAAGCCATTGCAATTGCTATTTGGAAAAGGGTCTATGGGTTGAGAGAGTTATGTATTACTAAAGCTATTCATGCCTGCAAGACCTCTGTTGATGTGTATGAACCTACTGGCCAAAATTGCTCTCCAAGCTTTTGTTTATTCTTCAATAAGGTAATACTTTGCTTGTTTGGTCTGTATTGAATTAAAAAAATAGATACTTAGTATGCAAAGAAGATTGATATTTGTCAGTTGTGGTATTTTTCATTTATTTACATATTTATTAATTTTTGGTTCATATATTTTATTGTTCCTATGTAAAATGAAGATGGGGTTGAAACAAAGTGTGGGGAGTTGTTTTCAGATGTTGAAAACAAGCTGTCCAATCAGATACTAGGTTTATGAAATAAAGAGGGTTACCATACTTTTTACATAGGAATTTGCTTATGGCGGGATTCCTGTGAGAGGAAATTTTCATAGGAAATGTTACAGAGGGGGGATTTGTATGGAAAAGTTATCTCAAGAAAGATAACTTTGAGAGATCTCATATTTGGCATGTGGGTGGCTCATATTTAGAAGGTGAACCCTGTTGTTTTGGTGGAGGTCAAAGATCAGATTAAGATTACAAGAGGTCAAACCATCAAGACCTTGTAAAGTATGCTTACGGGTGCTGTGGCCAAGTGGGTAAAGGCGGTGGGATTTGAAGCGATGAAGCTTGGCAACCGGGAGGTTCGAGATTCCCAGCCGGGTCAAAGTAAGGTGGGTTTTTCATCCAAGAGCAATCTATGGTTTTCCCATCTGAACTGGCTTTTAAATTCAAAAGAAAGCACATTTGATCTAAATTGTTGAGTTGGTTAGCCACCCAAAGTGAAGTTGTAATTTATAAGCCATTTGAGCTGTTTTCACTCTTGTGGTCTCTTAGTTTCGTAAAACAACTGTCCTTCAAGGCATCAAAGTATGGTTTATTAACATATTTCAGTTTCAATGTCAACTTCATTTCTAATTTTTCATTGAAATAAGATTTCCATGACAAAACCTCCACTTTCAGTTCCCCAACAAACATATTGCCAATCACAAAGGCAGTCTTTTACCTGAGAATTCTTAAAAAGCTTTCAACATTTACTGCTGTGGTTCTCTGGAATGTGCTACTGTACAACATTGATAATAAGAACAATTCTGAGATAAGGTTTGAAGGCCCAGAGTGGGCCAAAATTTTGATACTTTGCGAAGGATTTGCGAAAATTCTGATAGTTTGAGAACCATATGTGATAGAAAATGATTACAATAGATTCATCAATTGGTCGAAAACACACCACCCTACCCCCAGAAATATATAGCATAAACGCCTTTTGGAATCATTTTAAAATTTCAAAACTTTCTGAAACCCATGCCCCCCCCCCCCCACCCCGTGTCAGCACCACTGCCCACTGAAGAGGGGAACAGACTGGATGCTGATAATTTGATTTTATAAGATATCTCACCTTGGGGTATTACTTCGCCAGAATTTTTCAGTCTGGGATGGAACATTTGCTAGGAATGTTGAGATTTTTTTTTTTCTGCTGGAGGAAGATTCTTAATTACACCCCAATAAATCCCTTTTCCTATCAAAGAGTTCTTACAGTGCCCAACACACAAAAAATGCTTCAATATTTTTTTCAAATGGGATCATAATCTGCATACACCTGAATACATGTCCTTAGTTGTTGTTTTATAAACAATTCCTCAAATTCAGTTTCTCCAAAATGGTCAGGCACAATTTTTTTTTAGCTCAAACTAGCTCAAAGAGCTGTTTGAGCTATTGTGATCCTCCACCGTCACTCTGTCTGTCTGTCTGTCTGTCTGTCTGTCTGTCTGTCTGTCTATCTATCTACTATCTATCTATCATGTCTGTCCACAATTGCCTTTAATGCTCTCAGGCGCACACTCGTGGACAGATTTCAACGAAACTCGGACACATTGCTCGTTGAACTTTAGGTTACCTGTCATGTTCAAGAAGTTGAGGTCAAAGGTCATTTAGGGGTCATTAAAGGCTGTTATGTGAATATCTTCAAAACGTATCTCCTCCCACAAATAGCACTGTATGTTCTTGAAATTTGGTCATAGTATTTCTTACATAGTGGTTCTTTAGGATTGTACACATATTTTTGATCCAAGGTCATACGAAGTCATTAGAGGTCAAAAGGTGGAAATATCTTTGATGTGGTATTGCTTTGCACCTGTGAGTCTGATATTTACCAAACATGGTTTTAGTAAATCAACTTTTGAAGGGCTTCCAGCCCGGTGTAAAACTGTAGGTCAATGGTCATCCAAGGGTCATTTGAGGCCATTGTTGTAAATATTTTGAAATGCTATTTTCTCCTAGATGCATTACAAAATTATCTTCAAAATTGCTTAGAAGGACGACTGGCATGTGTAGATTACAAATTACTTCTCCAATTTGGGATGAAGGATACTTTTGATACCTTTCTAACCAATTTTTTGCCACCCCTCTATTTTTACCAGTCTCACAAAATCACTCTTCTACCTATTTTCTGTATACTATGCTCTCTTTAAAACTGTATGTCTACAAGAGGTCAGTCTTGTGAGGTTGTAACGGTTACTTTAAAGGGAGCTGCTTTAGCTTCTGGGCAGTACATGAACGATTTCTGTATTGTGTGTGGTGATGTAGAAGGTCTGTTGGCACAGCTCCCCCCTGGTTGGCATCATAATTCGTCATCGTGCATGAGTTGTAATTGACAATACCTCTTCCTTGCAAAGTTACCTGTTCTCCTGGTAACTGTATATTCTAAGTTCCTTGTGGCAGCACAGAGCTAATACCAGATTGTTTACATTACTTTATAATGTGTGTAAAAACCAGAAGCTACTGGGCTTTTAGATGGTGCAATCTAGCAGTTGAAGGCAAGGATTGCACTGCTAAGGTCAGGCAGTAATCAAGACGTAAGGAATTGATACAAAAGAGGTCGGTCCTCTGCTACTTGTCAAGTAGGACTTAGGGATTTTATCCACTGCCTTAATATTCACACTTCTCAGATTTTAAATATGAATCTTTGGACCTGTGGTAATGCATATATGTGAGAACATCAATATTGCTTTATGTCAAAACTGTTCTGTTAATTAGTGTCTTGATTACTTTAGCTCACTATGATATTGAATAACATTTTTCTTCATAGGTAATTGGTATTGTATTATGCTTTGAACTTAAAATAGGTTAGTTCCGTTATTTTCACTGGGGACAAAGTTGGAATTTCCTTACCTTGCTTTCGAGAATGGGGGGGGGGGGAGGGGTAAGGTCTTAATTTTTTATTTGCATTTTATTAATGTTGGGAAAGACATGTATTTGTTTTGGTAATGTGTTTCCAGCAATCTCATCATGTAGTGATGTACACAGGGTTTGCGGGGGGGGGGGGGGGTGGAGAAGAGCCGACCCCAAAGTTTGCCCGGGTTTGAGCTACTGCACCATTGGTGCTCTAGTTTCTTGTTAGGCCTAGACTTTTTTCTCATTTTTAGTGGCATCAAATATTCCTCCAGTCACAGAGCTATTACAGAATAGCCCCATGTTCCAATCAAAAATCTTCAAGAGGATGGAACTGCTGCCCTTTATTTCTTTGAACACAAGACAGATCAGTTAGGCATACGAAGCAGGGGGAGGCTGGGGAACTTTAGCTTTAACCCCCTTAATCCCATGACGAAAACCCCTCATTTGGTTCCTCTGTAAAAATGTTGAATATTTGCAATAATTTTACCCAATATGTTGCACCAAATTGCATCTACAGACCCACAAGTATTCAAAAATTTTCACACCCCCTCCCCTTAGGCCTCTCCTCCAGAACAGCAGTCCAA
The DNA here is from genome assembly GCA_029531755.1 of Holothuria leucospilota. Taxonomy (NCBI): domain Eukaryota; kingdom Metazoa; phylum Echinodermata; class Holothuroidea; order Aspidochirotida; family Holothuriidae; genus Holothuria; species Holothuria leucospilota. The sequence continues at coordinate 41,910,794 of CM055977.1, forward strand.
AACAATATTCAGCACCCCCTCTCAGTCTCAAACATCTTCCTACCCCGGTGGGTAAACTCCAGATTTCCACAGAAAATCCCCTTTTTCAAATCAACTATTTAATATACCCATAGGCATCACCAATTTGGCAATTCAGCAAAAAAAATTCCCATGTGGTTCCATGGTGATGTGGTTCAGATACCCCTCAAATGCAAAGGAGTTACATAGTATACCCATATGGGCTACATATATCCAGGGGGTATAGGGGCTGTGCCCCCACCCCCCTTTGGAAAATCGATCGAAAATAAAATTATTTTAGGCTTACCTGTGAACAGTGACCCCGGCATGCCTCTAGCAATTATTCACCAAAATATCAAATGATCCCAAATGCATTAAATGATGAACGTAGTTTTTTCTGTAACAATGTTGTCTATAAGCTCAAAAATTTTCGGGCGCTTAAGCGCGCTTTCATCATCATTGCTACTTTGCTTTAACACCTGCCGTTTAAAAAGTGTTGGCTACATTCAACGGTAAATGTTCCACAATTATTTTGCTTCCGTGCAGGCGTGATTTTGGAGAATCACAAAATTGCAGCGATGCGAAGTTCTATCTTCTTTTTCCTACCTCTTGTAATATTCTATGCAATCGTGGCAAACACATTTTGTAGGAAAAATAAGTGTCTCAGTACTGATTCCAGAGTTGGTGCCAAGGGAGCGGGAACTGGGCATACTCCTTCCCCATTGCCCCCCCCCCCCATTGGGGATCGAAGGCTACCGCCCGTCGGGAAAATTTTCAGTTTCGTCGGGGAGCCTTAATGAGTTCGATAAAGTATGCAATCCCCGACGACGATCATTCGCCCGACGAATTAATAATCTGGAGCGATTGGAAAGCAACTTCTGACCTCAGACCCAACCATGGTGGGACTGAGGTCGGGTTGCTCTTATTGGACTCTGTAAAAGTGTATATTACCACCTTAAGGAACCGCTTCCTATGAAAACTTCGTGTCTCTTCTTCTGTTTGACATAGATACAGCTTTGAAACCCCTTTAAGTATGGATTTCGCTCTTTCCAATTATTGTCCTCTCTCTCAGCCTTAGATCCTCCTCTGCGGCCCTCGACCAGTCATCCCAGCCTCTCCATTTGACCCTCACCCTCAAAAAGTTTGAGAACCACTGTGTTAGGCAAAGAGCTATTGGCCATATATCCTGCATTTTTTTTTAAGAAAAATGACAAAGTACTGAAAACATTTTATAAAAAATATTATTAACATTTTGGGGGCCAAATTACGGTTTCGATCCCCACTTTTCATTTGGGGCGAATGCACCCCCGGGATTTGCGCCACTGGCATATGCAATGTGTTTGAATAGACCATGCATGAGGCTTTGTTTTGGCCAGGCATATTGCCAGTCAGTGACAACTCTCTGCACAGGCAAAAATAGTTTTAATCTTTCAACAGAGAGATTCCATTGTCACATGCATCATTATTTTGTCCCTGGGACTTAGAGCTGCTCCATAGAAGCTCACTAATAACTGTGCTGTGCTGGCCCTCTCAGTCCATTGCTGTGCACTAGCCAAATCTCTTGGCCCATTTATTGTCCTTCAAGTTCCTTGTAGTACCAATTCCTGTGATTACAGCTTCTGTAATCTCTTAATTGTGCAGAGTACACCAACAACACATACAGCTTGTAAGAGGATTAGTTTTTCTAGGACAGATACTCCATTTAAGATTTATAAAAGTAGTACAAACCACAGTCAAAGAGCAACTCTTTGGATACAATAACTTAACAAGGACCATGTATAAGCATAAAAGACTAACAAGAAGGAAATCCATGGACTCGGAGTTGCAGTCATCTTCCCCATATTCTCTGCATAACTTGGGTTAAAGAAATTTCTCAGCATATACCGGTAAGTAAGTAATGACAAAAGACCACTTTTAGGTCATTTAAACTTCGATTTCTCGAACTAAAACCGAATGCACATTTTTACCGCAACTACGGAAGCGTATCGTATTACGGAAGCGTATTGATGTCACGTAAGATTTTTTTTTCAACTTTTCGTACGTTCGAAAAAAGTTTTCGTACATTCGAAAAAACTTTTGGAACGTTCGAAAATCTTTTCGAACGTACGAAAACTTTTTTCGAACGTACGAAAAGTTGAAAAAAAATCTAACGTGACAACAATACGCTTCCGTACGCAACAACTATGCATACAAAAAAGTTTTTCATGGTCAGGTATGCCTACCCACCAAGTTTGAACCTGATTGGACTTACGGTTTCAGTAATTAAAAGGAATTTGTGACCCACTTTTCGCAGGGGCAGGATTCGGCGTCTAAAAGTGTGAGGGGGGGGGAAACTCGAGCGGAATACCCGAAACGGCCCTGAAGGCGACGCCTGAGCGCGAAGAGCTCCACTCAATGCGTGGGTTCCAGGACCTGCCCTAGGGCCCCTGGTGGGGTCCAGGGACAACCCCCGAGTGGGTTTCCAGTGGCAACGCCCCTGGAAGCCCTTAGGTATTTAAAGAATTATAACCACTAGAATGAGCTTTTTGCTGTCGTATAAAACTCATCGGATGTTCACTAAACAGATCAGAAGAATCACATATTGACCATTTTCATAATAGACTCAATCAGAGTAAAACTTAAAACATCATTTTTTTATGATGAAGGGGATTTGGCTTGTGGGTGTTACTATGATGATAGAAAAGCTTGTACAAATAGGGAACACGTAAGATGTTCTATAGGAAGTAATCACGAAACAATAGTAAGACGGGTGCGCACGAAGCCCGAGAAGGGAACAGCGTTTTATTGTAGCCTATTGTTTTCCTATATTTTTTAAATGCAATTATCCCATTACATCAAAGACTCTCCTTCTGCAGCCAACTATTCTTTCTTTTACGTATGCTTCATTTTTGACGATGGTCTGGAACAAGGGACCCCTCAAGTTTTTCATTACTGTGAAAAATAAGACAGTTTCGAAAATACAGCATAATTTTGTATGAACTATGAAAGGTTGGTGATGGCGAATAATAATTTCCAAAATAAGTGAAGTATTGTTATGGGTAGTCAGTCATTAAAGAGACATGGCCATAGGCGTCCGCAGTAAAAAAAATGCCAGGGAGGCAATTTTTATTGGAGCTGGGCAGCATCTTCCTATAAGGTGTAGCCGGCGAAGCCTCTAACCGCGAGTACCGAAGGCGCGAAGCCGGAGGCTGGGGACTGAGGGTCCTTGCCCGAGAATTTTTCTTGCATTTGATGGTGTTTGTGGCCATTCTGGACCATCTTCAGACAGTAACCGTCTGTCAATTTTATGAGGATATGAACAGCAGGGGAGGGGGGTTGCAAGGGTTTTGAAAATAGTAATTTACTTCCAACAGGAAGTAATAACGAGGCAATTGGGCAAAGTTCTACTACGGACATTAGTACTAACGAGATACCTGCTCCTATTAAGCTCAGGCGAAGCACGCAAGGACATTGCATCGTGCGTGTAATGACGTACATTTAGCACTCTAAGTGACCCTTATTTCAGGGCTTCACGTCATAAAAATGTGGCGGGGAGCCAACGCCCATGCTTTGGAGGAAATTTTAATTAAGGTACCTAACAAAGTTTTCAATAACAACTGCTCCTTGCCTCCCCACCTTTGAGCTCCTCCACTGCTTTAGTCAGTACCTTACTCATTGCGGGTGCGCGCGAACCCTGCCGAGAAAAAAAGTTTCTGGCATTGTTAGGATATTTGAAATGAATGTTTTCCTTCATTTTAAGTTGCAAAATTTACCATAATATTAAAAATTCTCTCATTATTTCTCTGATCTCTCTTCCTTTTCGTTCATTTTTTTCTATTACTTTTTTAGGTCGGGGAAAAGTGGGGGCAAGTTCCCCCTTCCCCCTCCCGTAATCCCGCTTGTGCTTTTTCTCAAAATCTAGGCAGATTTGAACTTTGACTTACATTTTTGGCCTTTGACCCCTCCCTTAGCAACCAGAACGCACTATTTTAAAATTATTTTATCAGTCATAACATATGATGTTGTTTAGACTTTTTCTAACATACTGATAAGCCAAATAATGGCAAAAACCAATTTTTAATTAATTTGACTTCTGACTTTGACCTATAACGTCATCAATTATGCAAGCACAAGTTTTTATGGTCAGATACCTACCCACCAAGTTTGAACTTAATCGGACTTAAGGTTTAGGAGGATTGTCCATGTTAACACATTTTTTGGGCTCACACATACACACACAGGCGGTTTACATTTCTGATGTAAGTAGCCTACAATATCTTATCTCCCTGCATGTAGGGGAATGAGATATTAATACTTGTATGATGGTGTAAAATGTGCTAGTATATTAGAAATCCTCTCACTGCAGTCCGGGGGGGGGGGAACGAAAGCCCAAAGCCGGACGGTAGTGTTCATACTTGCTCTTACTCATTTTATGGCTTAGGATGGGAGTAGGCTCCTCTGCAATGTATCGCCGTTCCCTAGTGAGGAGTTCTATGGTAGATGATGTAGTATATACAAAGCACGCTGTATAGCGTCACTGTGTGCAGAAGGGAGCCAGGGCCGCACAAGACGATGCCGGCCGCACAAGACGTGGGGTCAGCCAGGAGCAGCGATTCTTCCGGGATGGGGGATACATCCCCCCGAAGAATAGCTGAAATTTAAAAAAAAAATGCCAAAAATTTTCTGGGCGCTTGGCGCGCTTTAGGGATAGTTTGGTCTTCTGTTATAGCTTGGATTCATACAGCAAAACAGAGAACCCTTCCATTAAACCATTAACATAGGTAGCCTACACATTTTCTGTAAAATGGGTAATGCGAAATTCATCCTCAATTGCATTGTTGTTCTCTTCTATTCATTGGCGGAGATTTATTCTGAAACCTGGGGGGATGGAATGAGCCAACGTCGCCGAAGGCGCCACAGGAGTGGGAAGTGTCCCCGACTGAGTGGGGTCCAGGGGCCCGCTTGAGGCACTCTGGTGGAGTCCAGGGGACGAAGCTCCTGGAAGTTCTGGGTATTTACAAAATTGTCAGCAGTTACGTTAACTGCTGTACTTCTAAACGACATTGGAAGCTCTGAAATTTAAAAAAAAAATGCCAAAATTTTTTTTGCGCGCTTGGAGAGCTTTAGGGATAGTTTGGTCTCGGTTATAGTAAGTATATGGCCAAAAGACCCTCCACAGGGCGCTTGGTGGGAACAATACCTTAGTTGAAAGACCGGGAGAACCATGAAATGTGATTTTAGGGCACAATCACTTTATCCCAGTTGAGTCATGGAAGGGTGGTTGAACCCAAAATCGCCAGCCTCTAGCGGCGCCCGTGTGTACTTGATTATAACATTTTGTGTCATCAAAATCGGGGGAACCTTGTATAATGCTACTACATGCGATCCAGTTTGCATGATAGACACCCTTCAAATCATATATTCTTCAAAGGAGATGGGGGTTTCATCCGGTTGTAAACCCTACTCAGGTTGGCAATTGGTTATGTCCTCCTTTTAGAGAAACATCATATCTTAACCCTAGGTATCATTTTTGTGGTCTATTTAGTACGCATCTAGTCAGAAGATGAACCCTGTTGCTTTTGGTAGAGGTCAAAGGTAATCTGAGGTCACTGGAGGTGAAAATGTGGAATTCTTAAAAACTTTCTAAACACGATATCTCAATATAACAACGATGGACACTTTTCATACTTGGCACATAAATTTATCTGACGGCCTTGTCTTCCTATATATACAATATTTTCGCATATTGAGAGGAAGAACCCTATTGTTTTTGATGGAGGTCAGAGGTCATCTGAGGTTATCAGAGGTCAAAAAACGAAAACCTTGAAAAAACACGATATTTCAAGACAGGGATGATGAATACTTTTCATACTTGATATATAGATTTGTCACTTTAAGAGAGAGTGAACCGTATGGGTTTGTTGGAGGTCGAAGGTCATCTGAGATCATCAGAGGTGAAACTACGAAAACCTCGTAAACTAAATAAACAGTGGGCGGTACCTCCAAAATTATGTCCGGCATTTCGTGGCCAACGTAAAGTTAGGGCTGAATTTTTGTACCATTCCAAAGACAAAATAATAGAGAACAACATTTATTTTTTCACAAGAATAACTGTTAAGGTACTGTATTAATTTTAATTAAAAATAACCTAATTTATGAACGCGTGTAAAGGGTGCTGTGACTTCAGGATGATTTGAAATACCATACATCTAAAGAGTTCGTTGATGGCGTAGTGGACAGTGTCCGCTATCTCACACAGACAAACCGGGGTTCGAATCCCTTCCAAGACCCTTTCTTTTTATTGTTTTATTCGATTTTTGGTAGGGTTAAAAGGTCCTGTGATGTCAGCAGAGGTCAAATTGTGAAATCATAGTAGAAAATGATATAGTCGACAAAGATAAGTTTGAGAGATTAACCTCAATGCAACAAATCATCCCCTTTCGGCAAGGAATCACTAACCCTTTGGACTACAACGAATGTTTCTAAAATAGCAAATTTTCAACGCCAATGTTGGTCATATTCGACCAATTTTGTACAAAAATTAAAAAAATCCGAACATTTAAAGTCCCGTTACAATTGGTGCACGACTAATTGCAACAATTTGGTCGTCCGACAGGAAAAACCAACCCCCCCCCCCAAAAAAAAAAAAAAAAAAAAACTTCTATCGCACTTGATCGTAGAGAGCTTTCACAAATGCAGCAGGGGTCGTAAAACAGAAGCGTCTAGAAACGACTGTTGCACGATTCCGGCGCAAATGTTCGTGCGAGTGGACGTACGTTTACATGCGAATGTTGCACGAGTAATTGTGATCGGGTGACGCCACCCCATAAAACAATGTGATTGGTTGCATGGTCGTTCCAGCTGACGCGCAGTTGGATAAGGACGGTGGTGCGATCGTGCGATCGTGCGATCGTGCGATCACTCCTAGGAGCGTTTGCGAACATTCACCAGTATAAATACTGCCCCAAACTTGCTGTAGTTGTAGTCTCAGATGCAGCAACCTCAACCTCAACCTCTCAGCGGTCATCCTTCTTCTTTGAATGCTGAGGGCATAATGAATCTGACGGCCTTGTCTTCCTGTATACCAATAGGAATATTCGCATGTTTTCTCACACAGTCGTCCAACGGTCGCACAACTTTACAAGACCGGATGCGAGTTGTCGAGCAACAGTCCCATGGTCGCACTACACACAACCAAACGCACGACTCATCGCTTGAGGTCTCAAGCACACCGTGCGAGTGTTGCACTACCAAATACAGATCAAATGAGATTTTGGGTTCGCAACACCTCGTGAGTTGTGTCGCGCGATACCTGACAACGTTGCAAAACATCAACATTAGTACTACCCTCAATGCAACTTAATGCGGCTGGACTGGTCGCAATCGGTCGCGTCTGAATTTTGAACATGTTCGAAATTCAGAAGAGACATGGAGCGACCACCTGCGTCACTGCAACAAGTGCGAGACACCTTGCGAATGCTAATGCAACAGCGAAAAAATTTGGGCCCAATCGTTCGTAAACAGGTTCGTAATCCAATTGTGAAAGGGGCTTAAGGCAATTTTAAAAATCCGTCCGAACGCCTAGGTATGCTTTCAAAAAGAGGATATTGTCTGGGTAACTTCGGACATCTGGTAACCCTAACCATATGTCTTGTTGGCCTAAATCGTACATAGAGCCAGTCAATTTGATAATTCAGGGAGCGAGCTTTTGGGCAGTGTCACACAGTGGCGCCGCCAGGATTTCGTGATGGGGGACACCACAGATGACGTCGTAATGCCACCTCAGTTAAACCCAAAGTCTGTGTAAATTGTACCTTTTTTATGAGTCCCTGCGATATACAGCAGTGGAGGAGCCTTCCTTGGTCACTACATAAAGGTGCCGTCATGGGGGAGGGGTCTAAGAGGAGCCTGTGTCCCCTCCCCTTTGAGGAATTTTTGTTAATTTAAGGCCACTTAGATGCAAAATGGTAATATCTTTAGGATATTTTTTAGGTAAAAGAGGAGAGTATGTTGTCTAAGAGAAGGTTATGTTGTCAAAAAACTTCATGAAGCCCCATTTGGCTACTTTACTGTCTTCTATTCGGGGAAAGCCTTTTACGCAAAAATACCTGCGTGAAATCCACGGACACATTCTTGGACTATTACGAAATTTTTCCTTCGCTTCATTGTGCATTATAAACGGGTACCAAGGCTGGCAGATACCGTTACAGGACCTTCTGGAAGCTCTGGGTTAATTATATAAAATGGGGCACTGGCATGATGCTTACTACCCGACATGCAAATGAAACTACAGAGTATGGCACAGAGCACTTTACAACGGATCGTATTATTACTAATTCTGAAGAAAATCCAGACGAACAGCTTCCAGCAATGGGGAATGGGAGGGAAGGGGAATATAGGTACAGGGACTGGTGATATTAGACCTCCCTGATAGGTATAGCAAAAGGTGTGGAGGACTAACAAGCGCGTTTCAGAATACTTTCTCGTCGTAAATATATTAACATTCGCCATCTATACCGATAATGGCTGTCCGCAAAGTAATTTTTTTATCTGCAAAATCAAAAAGCCTGTCTTTTACCTGGGAATTTGTAAAAAGCTTTCAACTTTTGCTGCTGTGCTTCTCCAGGAGTTGTTATCGGAAAATATTGATAATATAACGACAATACTAAGGTAAGGTTTGAAGCGCTTGAAAATTTTGGTAGTTTGCGAAGGATTTGCAAAAATTCTGATAGTTTGAGAACCATTTGTGATAGAAAATGATTAAATAGATCCATCACTAGGTCGAAAACACACCTCATCCTACCCCTACAGAAATCTATAGCTTAAACGCTTTTTGGGATCATTTAAATTTTCACAATTTTTTCAGAAATCGATTGGGGGCACGCGCCCCACCATGCCCCCTTGCAGGCGCCACTGGTAGTATATGTAAGGTTACTTGTAGGGGGGACGGTTTTGCTTTCCGATGAACACTTTAAACCAGTGGTCGGCAAACTTTTTGACTTGGTGGTCCCAATTTTCTACTCCGGAATCTTGGTGGCCCCCCTTGATGGGTCACTGAGAGCAGCTGGCGCGTAGCCAGAAATTTGTCAAAGAGGGAGCGAAACCTGTGAATAGACTAAGCGTAGCGTGGCCACCATATTGGCGCGAAGCGTACAGAAAATTTTGGTCGAAAATGCCTTCCAGATGGTACTCACCGGGCCTATTCACTGCATGTAAATAGGGGAAATACTAACAATATCGTAAAAAAGAAAAAAAAAACAGTAAAAAAATACCCAAAAATATGTTCACCCCCCCGGCTACGCGCCTGAAGAGCAGTTTGATTTGACTTGCATCATGAGTCCGTAAAATTAATACAGCAACATCTTTCATTTCGACTTACGCCCTTCATATTGAAGCACTGCAACTAAAGCTATATGAAAAAGGATAAAATGTGAAAGAAGGATAAACTCAAAGTGCGTAACTATTCAAATGTAAGATTATTTTCGTTGAAATGAAACAAATACTGTTTTCACTGAATTTTTTCATTTTATTTTTAATCCACTTCTTCTGGAAACAATAAACTCTCTTAGTTTTTCACACAAGTGTGACTATTCACAAAAGTTAAATACTTGAAGACATGACGTCAACAAATGGGAAACGCAATATACTGCACACTCTTCATCATCTTCTGGAAATATTCCCTGTAACTTCCCTTACATATCTTTCAGATATACCAATGGCCATCCCCCAAAAAACATTCTGGAGTCAGTGAGAATAAATGAATGTCCATGCTTCCACACTAATAACATACTTTTCAGTGGGATGAACGAGCTTACAGCGGCGGCGGAAGCAATAATATTTAGGGGGACGAGCGGGCCAAAATTTGATTAAATACTTGTGGAATTATATGGTCGTCATCCTTGGAGGGGTGTAAGGGAGTGGCATATTAAGTGCACCGGTGGATGCAGGGTCTTTGTTTGAGATTGGCTAAACTGGTTTTACAGTGATATGGGGAGGGGGCCATCCCCTCCCCTTTGGAAATTTTTCTTCATAACTGAATCCCATCGAATGCGATTTGTTGTAACAAAAATGTACACAAATTTCACCGGTTAAAGTCTCGCTGTTCGGATTCTGCTGATGTTAAGGTGTATGAGGAACGCCGAAAAGGTAAAATGTTGCAGTCCATTCGTCAACGGGCAATATTTGGTTGCTACGGAGGACCATTTTCTTATTGAGGACATCCCCCACTGAAAAATTTATCGGGGAGATGTCCCCCCCCCTTCTGCCACCTGTGTGAGCTCGCTTTTCTCTTACACTGCCTATGTGAGCTTGCTTTTCTCTTACACTGTTCTCGATTCTTGGTTGGAGTGGAGAAATTGCGACTCTCAGAATAGACTCAAGATTCTCCGTTGGTTAAAAGCGTACGGTGGTTTCTGCTACAACGCCGAAACCGCTCTCACACATCCAGGTAGTGCAAAACGGCTACAAAAATGCAACAAATGAATATTCGCTCTTGATAGCCGACTAGAATTCTGGCAAAGTATGCTCACAAAATATAAATATAATTTTCAAGGAACGCCTCAAATTGAGTCTACTGTGATGGCACACGCGGTTGCTGGGGAACGGAACAACTAACCGGTTATCCGGCTCTTAGATTAGAATCACTCCCATTGCTTATTTTTAATGAGAAATTTGGCAATATTTTTTTCTCTCTTGAATGTTTTTGCGACCCTCTGAAATATTTTTGCGACCCTCAAAAGGGTCGCGACCCCCAGTTTGCCGACCGCTGCTTTAAACGATCATTTTCGAATACGTTACACTCAGAGTAGGCACACGAAATTTATCTTGACAAGGCATGTGGCTACAGAATTTTATCATAGGGGAAGGTTCAAGTTAAAGTCACCCAGCGATTCGAAGGCGCCGCGGGAAAGCGGTGATCTCCACCGCTCTGGAAATGACATTGAATTTGCTCTAAATAGACCCCAAATAATAAAATGACTACTATATTTTGTAATTGTACTTGTATCAATGGTCGGCGAATTTGATGGGTAATATAATATAAGGGGATTTTGGGTGGGAAAAGGGATGCTGGCATAGGAGTTGCATAGAAACAATAATATCGCCCAAGCTGTCTAAAAGGCATTGACATTGGCGTAACAATCTACGTTGGGTACTCGCGAAGCTCGCCGAAAATAGGCTTAAGACGGTGCAAAATGTTTACTTCATTTTGCATTACAAAAGTTATCTAAGTTAAATTCAAATTCCCTCCCTTCTTCCCGTTTTTTCTTCCATTCACTTTGTCCTTTCAGCAGTCGGTATTGGAGCCATCCTTCCCAGTCAAAACTTCCACGGGCTTTCTCCGGTACATACGTTATACGGCTTGTGATTCGAGAGGACAGGTGCCGTGGAGGTAGGATTCAATTGTTGCCGATGATGGGTTTTTGAAAAAAATAATCCTCTCAAGAGCTGACATGTGATAATGAAACAACAATGTACGATAGGTCACCCGTGAAGCGCATAAAAATAGCAATTTTTGAAGTCGTGTAAGTTAAGTAATGGTTTACTTTACTTCACACTATTCAAAATTGATTAATTCGATAATCAAAACTAATAATACAGAGCGTACTGTTTTGTAATATTTTTGAAAATCTGGGAGATGTTTTTGTAGGCTATCCCCCTTTGTAAAAAAAAAAATAGGGGATATCTCCCCCATCCCGGACCCCGGAATTCCTGCCTATATTTCTGTTTGTTCCATAGTGCGTAGTATCCCAGAGGTTTGATCAAACGATCGGATCCGGTACAATGTAAGTTAGCTCCGATAGGTGGGGTCATCCTACCGGACAGTTGAACTGGACGTTTCTTTCTTCAGTGATTACAAATCATTCTCTTCATCCAACTTTTCAAACCTTACGTATGAAGTGGGACTAAACACGGTACATCAAGTAATTATATTGTGCCAAATATAGTAGGCTATGATATATGCAGGAGAGTAGCCAGACACGACACTGGAGGGGCGATATTACTTGAGGGATATTGTTTAGGGAGTAGAGTTAATCCACAATGGTAATTTTGAATTTTTGAGCAAGAAAATTTTCCCCTTTGCTATGCCAGCTAAAGGCATAAGCGTACGAGGCGGGGGGCAGGGGGCATATGCCCTCACAATTCGGGCAAAAATAGTGGATCCATTCCGGCAAATGAGACAGCCAAGAAAATTAATTATGCCCCTTACAACCGACAAAACGGTATCAAAATTCGGACAACTTGGTCCAAAATTCTAAATTCGGGCAAAAATTATCCCTGACCCACCAGAAATATTGACCCCCGTACGCCTATGGCTAACGGTCATGGTTGTCTTTACATTTTAGCCATCCCCAGGCTCTCAGTCGTTTTCCTTGCCCAAACCCAGACCCAACAAATCTATGTGGAATCCAAGAAAGGTTGGCACTCCTTAAATGACCATCGTTAAAGAAATCCTGTCCATATGCCATCGTCCATGACCCACAGATAAGACATAGTACCAATATTTTCGCTCGCGGCAGCTTCTAGGTCGGCAGCCGAGTGATCATGATTGCTTGCGCTGCGGGGTAGAACACACTGTTTGTTATCCATGCAAAGATCCAGAGAAATTCTAAGCTCTAGCGTTGCAGTTGGCAGACTATTAAGTATACTGAAAGATCGGTATTTTGCGGTTTAGTCTGTCACTTTCTTCCTGTCTTGTAAGGTGGCATTATCTGTACAAAATGTGTCGCATGTAGCTCAAACATAGGGTACACGTAAATAAAATTTTGCTTTATTCATTTCGCTTTATTCATTTCTTTTTACTTGGCACAGGCTTATAATCAGTGGTGGCGCTAATTGGGACGCATCCCCAAATTTTCCTCTTTACTCACTGTTCCCCACTAAAAGTGGTACTTACCCAAATATGCAGCGCTAGGCTAACCATTTGTATTAGAAAAAACCGCGACGCGAATGCAATGTATTAACGTAACATAAGTTAAAGGGCAAAGGAGGGCATACGCCCCATAAGATGCCCTGACCCAAAACAAAACCCCAAACCAAACCAAACCTAATGCCCAACAAAGCCCAGCACAATCAGATTCTGTCGCAAAGAAAAGAAACTAATTGTCCTTTTCATAGAAAGGATTCCAAGCCTTCCAAGATATTAGACTCTGGATTGGTGAAATGTCCTAAAGCGTGCTTTTTTCGGTGAGCTTCTGGCGCACCCGTCACTGTATATCGTAAGCTCATTCCAGCGTCCAGACAACCCCCTTCCCCTTCCCCCTCCCTCCCCTCTCTCCCCTTCCCCTTCTCCCTCCTCCCCTTCTCCCTCCTCCCCTTCTCCCTCCTCCCCTTCTCCCTCCTCCCCTTCTCCCTCCTCCCTCTCCCCTCCCCCTACTTTCGAATACCCACCGCCTGCCATTGGCATCAACATCGGCGAAAATACCTGTGGATTGGTCTTTTGCGGAGTTTTAAGAAAGTAAAGAGAACTACGCTTGGTACGGTGGGAGTTGTAGAACTCATAAAAAACAAAGATATTATAGGCTTATAACATCTTCGATAAAAAAAAGAAGATGAGCGCCAGCACTCGGTAAGGGTTTTCAACTTTTCAAAAAACTTAGTCGAATTTTTACATGGCTGCCTCATCATCTCATCGGCATCGGCGTACGCTTGCTCGAAACGTTAATTTGATCTGGATATACGGTAGGCCCACAGCCTGCTACGCAGGCAGCCGCTCAGTGGATCACGATTTTACATGATCACGTATATGGCAAGCGAAATGTCCAATAATTAGAAAAACCAAGTTTATCGATCGAAAAACCAAGTTTATCGGTCGAAAAACCAAGTTTATCGGTCGAAAAACCAGGTTTATCGATCGAAAAACCAAGTTTATCTCCAAATCTTGGTATATCGGTTGAAAAACCTAGATTTTCAAAATAACTTGGCTTATCGGTCGAAAAACTTAGATTTTCAGTCGAAAATCCAAGTTTTTCGATTTATCTGGTATATCGAAAGATAAACTTGGTTTTTCTTAACGGAATGTCCAATAATTAGAAAATCCAAGTTTATCGATCGAAAAACCAAGTTTATCGGTCGAAAAACCAAGTTTATCGGTCGAAAAACCATGTTTTTCGGTCGAAAAACCAAGTTTATCGGTCGAAAAACCAAGATTATCGGTCGAAAAACCAAGTTTATCGGTCGAAAAACCAAGTTTATCGGTCGAAAAACCAAGTTTATCGGTCGAAAAACCAGGTTTATCGATCGAAAAACCAAGTTTATCTCCAAATCTTGGTATATCGGTTGAAAAACCTAGATTTTCAAAATAACTTGGCTTATCGGTCGAAAAACTTAGATTTTCAGTCGAAAATCCAAGTTTTTCGATTTATCTGGTATATCGAAAGATAAACTTGGTTTTTCTTAACGGAATGTCCAATAATTAGAAAATCCAAGTTTATCGATCGAAAAACCAAGTTTATCGGTCGAAAAACCAAGTTTATCGGTCGAAAAACCAAGTTTATCGGTCGAAAAACCATGTTTTTCGGTCGAAAAACCAAGTTTATCGGTCGAAAAACCAAGATTATCGGTCGAAAAACCAAGTTTATCGGTCGAAAAACCAAGTTTATCGGTCGAAAAACCAAGATTATCGGTCGAAAAACCAAGCTTTCAACGCCAAACGTCCAATAACTAGAAAAACCAAGTTTATCGGTAGAAAAACCAAGTTTTTCGGTCGAAAAACCAAGTTTATCGATTATTTCGAAAAACTTGGTTTTTCGATTGCCATGGTGATTTGCCGGTACTACTTTCCGCGACCACGACATGCTAGATGGCGGCTAAATTGATGGGCCTATATGTATTATGTAACAACATTTACAACAAATCAATGTTGGTCAATGCTTTTGTTTTTGTTAAAACATTTGTCAGACTAAGCAACAAAAAGTCTTCATAGATATTTGTTATAGTCACCTGTCAACAAGTTTTTGGGAACACCCCCTTTTGACTTGGACACATCCATTATTACCATGAGGTGGATTATTCAATTATTTCAAGGGACTTGGGATTTGGGTCGCTCGTAGTTAACTTAGATCCTGGTAGTGGTACAGCTAGCTAGCACCAGCGCGGGCCGCCCAATTTTTTTTCCCACGAGGTTATGGGCAAATCTGATTTCCAAAATTTTTTCAAATTTGTTTCTAAATCATGGTTGGGGTTATTTCTAAGGTTAGGGTTACGTGGTTTAGGGTTATTTGGCCTGTTCTTGCATAATCTGGCGTCAGAATTACAAAAAATGGTTCAAAAGCTGTCATTTTGGAATTAGGGGTGTGGTCTATTTCCAAGAAGCTGATTGGTCCATTGGCATGATTTGCCCATAACCTCGTGGGAAAAAAAATTGCGCGCGCGGGCCCGTACAGTACTACTGTACTACTAGCACTACTAGCCCAGTTGGAAGCATACTGTCTTGTCAAAGGTCATTTGAGGTCACGAGAGGTTTAACTGTGAAAACCTTGCAAATGGCTTGTAATCATGACAAACTAAACCCCATAGCAATAATGGATGTGTCCAAGTCAAAAGGGGTGTATCCAAAAACTTGTGGACAGGTGACTAAAACAAGTATCTATGAAGACTTTTTGCTAGATAGATAAACTTGGTTTTTCGACCGATAAACTTGGTTTTTCGACCGATAAACTTGGTTTTTCGACCGATAAACTTGGTTTTTCGACCGATAAACCTGGTTTTTCAACCGATAAACTTGGTTTTTCGACCGATGAACCTGGTTTTTCAACCGATAAACTTGGTTTTTCGACCGATAAACTTGGTTTTTCTAATTATTGGACATTTCGCTTGCCATACACGTACGTACGAACGGCCAGCGCCTAACACTAGCACTACATAACTACATCCATACAAATTTACTAATACATACACACGGGGAGTGACTGGACTAGAAAGCCATGTAAACGAAAAACTTTTGTACATTTAAAATTATTTCTGTACAAGAAACATGACGTAACCGTTAGAGCAATCACCCGAACATCTTCAGTTACATTTTGATGGCCTTGCAGGTTTTTCATACAAGATTTTCCGAGCAGTTGTTACTTTTACTCGGTAAGTAACGTAGGCTAGCGTAGGCCTAACGTTAGTGACGAAATGGTCATTGGCCAACAACGACCTTAAACTATCAGATGAAGAAGTCATGACAAATGGTATAACGTTATGCCTACATACACTGTAAAACAAAACAAGTTGCGGTGCCATGATGTTAGCCACGGTTGGGTCACAGGCGTTCCGATTTATATGTACATATATAATACACTATACATATATATACTAACAAGGTACGACAATTTTCTGGACGAAGCTTACAACTTGGCCTATTTTTACACTCTTACACTCACTGTGAACCTCCCTGATTTCTTTCAATCACGTCATTCGATGAGAAAGAACATTCAACATCCCTTCGGACACAACTGCGGGCATAAAATCACTTCTAATCAGAATTATTCGTAAAAAAATGGACTCTCCGCAACTTGGTGGTTACACAGACAGATGACGTATGATTATAACCTGCGCAACCATCTATGCCGTCTCGTAAGCGAAAACACGAAGCGCAAGGTAAAGCAAATCAAAAGAACGTACGTTCGCTGTGCAGATAGATACGTATAGCGCTAGTCCTTGAACAGGACCGTGTACTGCATTAACGGTAGAACCTACTCCGTACCTAGCATAGAGTCCTGTCCAAGGACAAGTGCTTGGTTTTTATTTAGATAAGCACCTCACAATGAAAAAGCATGTTGACTCAATTGTTAAATCTTGCAACTATCATATTCGTAGTATTGGTAATATTAGAAAGTTTATTTCAGATGATGTATGTAAGATTCTAACTGTTAGTTCATTCTCTGGTCACATCACGATTAGATTATGGTAATGCTTTACTCTCTGGCCTCCCTCAATCGCTCATTGGTCGTCTCCAACGGGTACAGAATTGTGCTGCATGGCTTGTGACACGTACTCGGCAGCACGAACATATTACACCCATTCTGCAAAATCTGCATTGGTTGCCAGTATATTACAGATCACAATTTAAGATTCTCCTGTACACGTACAAATCATTTAACGATTCAGCCCCAGTCTACCTTCGGGATCAGCTTCAAAAACATCAACCGCCCAGATCCCTTCGCTCCCAATCCAAATCTCTCTTGGTTGTCCCCAAAGTTAAAACCTCCACTTACGAAAATAGACGGTTTGATAGATGCGCTGCAACACTTTGGAACAACTTGCCTGAGGAAGTTAAGCATACCAGTAAAATTCATGTTTTTAAGAAACTTTAAAAAACTTTCCTTTTCAAAGCTGCTTTTAGTTAACTTGGTACTTTTTAGTATATTTTACCTACTTTCATTGTTTCAAAGCCTGTTGCTGTTATAGTTTTAACTCTTGACTTTTTGTTTTGTTTTCTTTTATCTTGTTCTTATGGTTCTTACTGTCTGTTGATTTTTAGGGTTGTAACATTTGTAATTTTAGCTTCACATGTATTTTTGTTGCTAAGTTTAACTTCTGTTTTGTTAACTGCTTTTCTTCGTCTGCATTTTACCTTTAATTTTTGTAGAGCGCCTTAGAGCTTTTATACTTGAATTGGATAAGGCGCTTTATAAGTTTATTATTATATTATATATTATATGAAGAGATGGAGGAGTCTTGTTAAAAAACCATGCGGTCTTAAAAAAAGACAGGACAGCCTGGCCCTTTCATAGATAAATTAAAGTGTCCTCTAGCAGAAATCGACATTTCAGCAAGGATGAATTTAGTCCTGCACATAAAGAGACCGGTGATCATGAGTTGTTGCGAACCAGAAAAATAATGTGAAATTTCACACAAGTGCGGTATATTTAATATGATTGCGGTATTTGGAAACGCATCCACATTAGGCACAGCAAGGCCAGAGTCCATGCTCTTAAAGATTTTTTTAAAATAGACACCGCCCACACATTTTAAATTAAGAAATGTACCCATAATAATCCCATAGAAAGGTCATGAGGTCATCAAAATTAGCAGGGGTCAACAAAACAACCATCCCTTCAACATGGACTATACCGTATTTCAATAAAACCTACACTAAAGCCTACACTGGGACTCCGACTCTAGCAGGAAGTGCAGTATTGCATATTCACTGTGACTCTGACTCCCGCATTCTACTAGAAATGCCAGTAATCAGCATATATGTGTCGTTCCTTCACTTTGGCTCCATCTGCTCTAAAAATACCAGTAATTCATGATGTGTCATTCGCAAAATAAAAAAAAAGAAATCGTTTGCCACCACAACTCTGACTCCACATGAAAAATACCAGGTCCACTAAAAGGTGTGTCATTCTCATACATGACACCCCAGGATTAACCTGTGTTTAGGCCTGCCTGTACCCTCCACTTCTCAAGGATTGGTACAGTAGGTAGAGGATGACGGAGCAAGGAGCCAGTTCTCTAGCTCCCACAGTTTGATTCAAATATTTGTCTAAGTGCCCTAAAATTCATTGACAGTGCTTGCTAACACAACTGAGGCCAAATATCGACAACTCTTTGTGACAAAAAATTTTTTATCGAATTCAGTGTACAGAATTGTTTGCACATCTTAAGAGGGTGATGCAGGTAACACTGTTACTAAATGAAAAAAAATATACTAGGCTCAATATCCTCAAATCCATAAACGATTTTGAACACCTCAGTCATATCGCTATGGATGCGTCTTGTTTCTAGAGTTGTAAGGTTAAGCTTCTGAAGTCTTGTCTCATATGGAAGATTGTGTAACTCAGGGATCATCTTTGTAAATCTCTGAACTTTTTCCAATGATAGCATAATATCCTTCTGTAAATAAGGCCTCCATGCTTGACTTGCATACTCTAAGCGAGGATGAACAAATGATTTGTACAGCCCTAAGAAGAATTTCCTTTTCTTTGTAGCAATTAGTTCGCTTAATTATCCAGAGAACTTGGTTCAAGCTTTAGCACACTGCTGGTTGAAACTTTTACTACTGTTGATCAATACACCTAAACCTTTCTCCTCCATTACAGATTTCGATACAAGTGTCACCCATATAATAATTGTGATAAATATTTCTGTGGCCAGCATGGATATACTGTATACACACACATTTCTGAGGATTAAACAGCATGTGCCACTCCTTAGACCAATCAACCAGCTTATTAAGATTGTCCTGTAAAATCATCCTCCAAATCTTAGTATTATTGGCAAATTTCAAAAGGTTACTGTCTATATTGTCATCTAAGTCATTAATATAAATAAGAAACAAAGTTGGTCCTGAGACAGAGCCCTGGGGGACTCCAGTTAATACAGGCTTCCAAAAAGACTCAAATCCATTAACAATAACTCTTTGATAACGATTTGTCAGCCACTCCTTTATCCACCCAGAGACTTGGCCAGTTATACTGTGACTTTCAAGCTTCTTGATCAGTTGAGCATGAGGCACCTTATTAAATGCTTTAAAGTCAAGATATAAAACATCAACTGTCCTCATCGACATATCAAGAATGCTAGTGACACTTTCAAGGAAGGCCAATAAATTGATACGACAGGATCTATGATGGGGTGACGGTCAACTACGCGGGCCCGTCAAGTGCTCATCTAGCATAACATATCATTTAAAAAGCTTGCAATGGTAGGGTTCTTAAGTGCGCATTCAACGGTCAACACACTATACCACTTCTAAAGCTGTGCTGAGTAGACCTAGTAAGATTGAATTTCTGTAAATAATTACTTACAGCATCATTTGAAATTGACTTCCACACTTTACTGACTTGGCTGGTCAAACTGACTGGGTGATAATTGGTTTGCTTCTCGATCCCTTCTTGAACAACATATTGTAAGATTAGCCCTCTTTCAATCATCAGAAATTTGTTGCTGCAATAAACTTTCAGTAAAAATAATATGCAATGGTAAGCTAATTTCCTCCACAACTTCCCTTAATAATGTGAAGCACAGCTTGTCAACACCAGGAGCTTTATCCTCTTTTAAGCAACCTAATTTGTCATAGCCAACGACTTCTGTAATTAATACTCTAGAAAGTTTATCGTCAACAACCCCCATAAACTTTTCCCTAAGTTCTGAAATGTTATCTGTAGATTCCTTTGTAAAGACTGAAAGAAAATAATTGTTAAGTAAGTTTGCTGTTTGAATGTCATTAGCATTCTGCTGCTCTCCATTGTCATCCGACAAGGGATCAACTCTCTCCTTTGCTTTAGTCTTTGACCTCACACACCTGTAGAATGATTTTAATAGTGTCCGACCTTCCCTAAACTTCGACTCCACTCAAAAGGGAAGAAGGCCTATCAGTTTTCACTGCGACTGCTCAAAAATACCAGTAATCTTGTAGGCTATGCATTGTTCCTCTTCCACCACAACTTGAACAGCACTCAGAAGGGGGATATCCCAGCCAGCACTCCACTCAAAGTCAAAAGGGAAATTGTACAAGTTTTCACACACCTCCACTCTGACTCCACTTGAAAAATACAAGTCCACCCAAAGGTGTGTCGTTCTCAGACAACATACCCCAGGATGCACTTCACTCAAAAGGAAAGTATCCGCTATGCACTGTGACTTTGACAGTCGCCCCAAGTTAATTTTCAGAAATCTGCTAAATTTTGCAAGTATCTTTGAAAATGTTTCTGTATGAAAACTTTGAATATTGAAGGTAAACCAAGGAGTAATTCTGCATGAATTTTTAAGTAACAAAAATATTATCATATGATTGATTGGAGCCATTCCTGAATTAGAATGATGGGGTAAACTACTTCAGATTGGGGGGAGGGGGGGGCTTTAAATCCAATGCTTCCTTCAGATGTGACTACAAAAGCTCACCCTACATGGTAATGTGTGACTCTGTAGCCAGCTACAACAACATATAAATTTTCTGTATCTTACAGCAAATTTCATAAGTATAACACACCACAGAGACAAAGAAAAAGTTTGTGTGATACCTGTAAATAACTTGCAAGTTGCTTACAAATCAAATTTTAACCAGGGTTGGCATTTCCTAGGAAAAACCTGTTTTTCCCACTAAGCAGTAAAAACCACTTCCGTCTTGAAAACTGTTATTACATGTCTGTTATATTGTAGGGTCTACAGTAGGCATAATACTGGTCATGACAGGCATATATGTAATTGAATATGTAGTCTCTTAGCTTCATTTTAAGCTGTTCACAGCCTAATTCTACTTTTTGTGGGGAAAGAGTATTTTTTGTATTGCACTTATTTTGTCACTACAGTATCTCTTTCCCTGCAGTAGGCATTGCCTGTTGCCCCAAACTGTTTTAGGCCTATCTCACCCCTCCTAAATTCTTAAGGCCTACTGTATACTCAGACACTTCTTTTCACAAATACTGTCTATTGAGGTGAACTTAAATGCTTCAAACTATTAAGGCACATGGGCCCAATTAAATGTCCACTGTATTGAGCCATACACATTACACACAGGCCAATTGTTCACCTTGATGCACACATGGTCCAATTACTATAACCTCATGCATGAGTGCTTGAACACTTTGAGGTGGACAAGTGAGGTGAATTTGGAATGCTCTTTCCAAGTTTTTGTGATGTGTTACATTTATATAGTATAGAGGTTTTTCACTGACGTCACTGCGTTCGCGCGTCTCTCTATTTTGACGGCCAGGCGCCCAATGTATAACAATCGTAACTAAGATCCTGTAGTCTTTTGCGCATGAGCAGTGACGGCCAGTGAGCCAAATTGAAACGCGCTGACGTCACGTGAAAAACCTCTATAGGCTAAAATTTGGTGACGGTAGGGATGATGCTGATAATTAAAAGAGATGAATGATATACTGTACTACCAGGGTGCCACCAGTTTGACAGTTTGTGTCATGTGTCCAAAGAAAACGTACAGTAATTTGTGGTCACAGTGACTATTTGTAAAGAGAAAGGAATTGCACCCAAATTTAGGGCTGTTACAATTACTCTTATCAGGGCCAGATCTACACATATGAAGAGTGGGCATATGCCCTGCTATTTTCGGCAAAGTACTGAATTTTGTAACCAGAATTTTACATCTCCAAGCCCATGAAAAAGGTATGATCAGCACTGCAGACGGTTACCCTGCCCGCTCCCCCCCTTTTGTCACATTCCAGGATCAGACCCTGCTTATGCAGAATTGTAACTAGTTACAGTGCTTGCTCTGTTTTCGGGATTGCAGTTGTAACTTTTTACAGTAACGGAGTTACTTGTAATTCATTACTTCCCAAACCTGCTAATTAGTAATGAATGGACAATAATGATCAGTTGTTCTCACATAAAACTTACCCATTTTATTTCCTTGGTATGAAACCTTCCACCACTTATACCTCTGACACACTAATTGAACAGCTTTTTTATTTCTTTGCAGTCATTATCTTGAAACTTGTAAATGTAATAGACACTTTTAGAGTTGTAACCAAGAACTGTTGCTTCACCTAGACATGTGGTAATTTCTGTGTACTTTAAAGGAATTGTTGCTTTACCCAAAACATGCAATAAAATATCCCTGTACTTTGATTGACAGAAATTCAGACAACAGCATTGCACTCTGCTTGGTCATTGATGACTTGTGCTGATTACTTGGTAGTGTACCCAATCAGCTCTGACACTGAAGAAGTGTGGGTGGGCCTTGGGCAATTTCAACTCAGTCTAAACTAATGCGCTTGTCAATTGTAACCATGGGCCCACATAACCGGGCCATAGCAGGGCTGTTGCAACATTTTTGCCAGGGACGTGCAGTTTTGTTTGTCCCCCGCTATGCCAGGAATGTGATGGGACTTTTTAGAAGGGATGTGCACCTCAAAAAATGGGCCGGGATAGTTACCCTGGGATTTGCATGAAGAATAGCAGGGTAAATCGTGGGGACTCTGGTGGGGACTTAGCACTGTATCGAGCTACCAATGATATACTAGGCCTATACACCCCATATGGGCCAAAGAAACCAGTACATACGTACATACATTGCATATCTCATCAAAGCATTCGACTCAAGAGTGCCTGTCTTATACTGTCGGGTATGTACTCACTGCACTATACTGTTTATTCCATATAACTTTTTGCATTCTTTTAAAACAGGGAATGAAATATAGCATCTTTGTTACTTCATATGCTTTGCTGCAAAACAATTTTACATACTATTGCATACAGATTACAGATGTAGATGACTGACAAAAAAGTGAACAAACAAATATGTAAAATATAAATAGGTCTGCTGTTATGTGCATGCCCTGGTGCACAACACTGATCAGAATTATTGTAGTATGTAAAGTGCATACTGTATCTCTTTAAATGGTGTAAAACTGGCTTTGTGAATGTCACTTAAAAGCAAGGCATATGCAGTTTTTAAATACTTCTTTTGGGTGCAAGCCTGTAGGAATACAGTGCTGACTTGCCAGGTTCAGAATTGCTCCCCCAGCCAAAACACTACCAGGTAATAATGTATAAAAGCTATTCAAAGGTAACTATGGATGAAGGGTAAAGCAAGAAATACTTTCATACATTTATGTGTGCACCTTTGCACTTTGTTACACATTCCACCCATATACTAACCGTAGATAGAATGGTGACTGCTCTGTTTGGACACCCTAAGTTCTGACATCTTAGAAGTTAGGTCAGGTAGGTTAGGGTAAGGGGTTATAAGTAAGGGTCATGGTTAGGGATGTAAAACAAGCCTTTTTCTTAATAACTTTGTGAAATGAAAACAATGGGAAATTGTGAATACTGTACATCTCTAAAAGCCACATGTATGCATGTATACCTGTATATGTCGTCATAACATAAAGTGTGGGAACAGAGAGACATGGCTGCAAAACTTGCAAAACTTCGCGGGCGCACATACGTTGGAAACCAAAATTTCTAGCTCACCTGGTCTACTTAATTTGGGACTAAGATGAAAATTTCTAGCTGCAGCATGATTTTCACGGACGCAATGCGTCTTTGCGTCCAGCTTTTTGCAGGCGTGCAGAGAGATCTCAGAATATAGAGGTGTAACCAATGGAACAAGTCCTAACAAAATCAGAATAAAACGTGTACAGTATGAAATTTTGGCAATAGTTCACAATCAGTACTGTGTGTGTATGAGGTCAAAGAATGAGGCCAATTTTTTTCAACTTCTAGAAACCATGTACTTTTTTCCATCTTATAAGATTTCCGTCTGAAATTTTGGAATTGTTTTTTGTTCAGTCTATATCTTTTAGATTGGGAGCCATACTAAGGCGTGTATGCAATGATAACACAACACAGCACATTGTTGGGCAAAACACTGAAGTGTCTCTATAGAAATGCAAAGCAAAGCAGCCACTAAGAGTACCAAACATAAATTAGAGTGCTGAACAAAGTACACATCCAGAAGAGGTCCAGGGTACAGTACAGTAGATGTCAAAAGACAGGATACTCTAATCTGGATTATTTGGTATAAGCCTGCCTTAACACACCAGTCATTGCCCACTCAGCTTTCCTGTGTAGTTGGAGGTCTCTAACAATGATTTACTTACTCTGAAATTGTGAGATAATTCTTATGGATGGAATGATCTCACCAAGAGACAAATTTCAGTGAAAATTCATACATGTATGTATACAGTATTACAGTACTGTACAGTGTAGATGGTAGCTGCACTTAAGCTACCAGAAACAGCTTGGGGAATTTAACATATTCACGTTGTAAAAAAGCTTTCTTTTTGTGTAAAGTTCCTTGCCTGCTGATGATTTTTATGGGTCATTCCTGCAGTTTTGTCATTTCAAGTGGACTGCCCATTGGGACACTGAGGCAGGTCCAGCTTGAGGCGCAGTATCCAGTGTTTAAAACAGTCATGTTAAAATAGTAAAAACAAAAGTTATCCTGTCTGACTAGGAAAGATGAAAGCTTAACATATGGAATAGCCTACAGTTTTGTTGAAATTTGATAATCATTAACTATTACCACGGTATTGTCAGAAGTTACTATGTGTGATCTTGCTCCTTCAGTATTTTTTTCAAATTGCCACCATGTACAGTACTATAGTCTGCAACACAGTTGTTACAACTCATATGGTAAGAGCTTGCTAACTCCTCTCAGCCATATTTCTTGTGAGTTATTATGAAATTTGTACATAGCAACTTGCAACACCAATACTTGATCCCTACTCACCCCCTGTGGGCTGGGAGTTGTAGAATATGCCCATGGTATTCCCTGCCTGTTGTAAAAGGCGACTAAAGGGGAGGACTTGCACCGTATTTGAACTGAATTTGAAACCAAACTTGAACTGTATTTGAAACCGTATGTAAACTTAACGTTTTACCTGGTTGACACTGTACTGTATAACACATTTGTGTTGGTGTGTTGTTAAATTTCATCTGACTAACTACTGTAACTTGATCCTACTCAGGGTTCTTCCAGGGATTGAGACTTACCCTAGGCTATGTGTACAGCATACATTGTCACAAACTCTAAACATCTGATTGCTTTGCTATTAGTATATTGTAAAATATTCCAACATGGCAACAAACTGTAGGTTTCTCAAAAATCGAGACTTGAAGAATTGTGAGTGTGTAACAGTACGTATTCATTGCACCAATTCAGGTAAACTACCTGTATATGAATGCTTGACATGGAAAGTTAATGTGCGGAAATGTAAAAAATGAATTATGAATGTTGACATTAAAAGCAGGAAAAGAGGTGAAGAATCCAAAATTGAAAAATTAGTTATATACTTTTGGAGAGAACAATACATTCCCATTGATTTAGAAAAAAAGAGGCAAGCTTGGAAGGTTCTTCCCAGGAAATTTTGGTATTTGGAAGGAAATTTTAGCTGTTGGAGATTACTGTTCCATGTCTGCCTGCCACCCTTTCCTCCCCACCCCACTATTGTACTTCCCAGTCTGAATTTATTCTGTTGTAGATTATGTTATTTCAGCCAGACCAATTTACCAACATGCAATGTTGTGGAAGTCATTCTGTTGGAATATCCTTCTACTCCTGAACCGGAAAGGGAACGAGTTGAACACCCATTGTTTTTAGTACTTTTGCACATAAACAGGATGCATCATGAAATCTGACTTGAAGTCGTGAATAGGTTTCCGTAACCTTTGGTACTTTACTTCCTTTCCATTCGGAAGTAATAATATGTCAGTGTATTGTATTTATCTTTACTTTGCTCAAGCTGACAATAACCCCTGCACAACACTACTATTCAGTCTGCATTCACTGTTTAGATAAATTAGAAAATGATAACACATACATAGGGCTGGAAATGCGCAGCAAAATCATGAAACCTCTATTTACAAAATTTTGCGATTGTTTGGCAAATAATTTTGATAATTGCCAGAATACTGTGTGGTTGGGGGCAGTTATTGAAAGCAACTACTGCAGAAGACTAGAAAAAACCTGATGATCATTTTTTTCCCTCATTGCTCATTATTGTGTTTTAAGAATCTATTTTACTCCTACTTACTTCATCTATTATACATGTGAACAATCCCATCTACTGCAGAATAAGACTTGGTAAAATTAATTGGCACAGAGGTGGCACTGTCCTTACTATTCGATTGTTACCTGGGAGCTCATTTTGTTTACCCCGGAATTTGGACTGTACTCTTCTAGATGCTCCATTATTGCGTTTTAAGATTTACAAGAAGAGAGATGGATGGAAAAGATATAAATATGCATGGACAAAATATTGGGGAGAGAAAAAAGTAAGATTTTACGATTAGTTGCAAGAAGCTTTTTGATTCCTTGCCAAAGGCAGAAGGAATCTATGCGATGGTGATGTCGTGTGTGTGTGTGTATGTGTGTGTGTATGTATGCGTGTGTGTGTGTGTGACGCTTTGCTTGTAAACACGATATCTCAAGAAGGGTAACTATGACTGAGCTCATACTTGGTGTGTGGGTTGGTCATATTGAGAAGATGATCCCTATTGTTTTTGATGGAGGTCAAAGGTCATTTGGGGTCACAGGAGGTCAAAAGGTCAAAACCTTGTAAACGCGATATCTCAAGATGGGTAACTTCGAGGGATCTCATACTTGGCAGGTAGGTTGCTCATATTAAGTAGATGATCCCTATTCTTTTTGGTGGAGGTCAAAGGTCATTTGGGGTCACCAGAGGTCAAATAGTAAATACCCTGGAAATTGCTTGTAAACACGGTATCTCCAGAAGGATAAATGTGAGGGATCTCATACTTACCATGTTTATTGCCCATATTGAGTAGATGATCCCTACTGTTTTTGGTGGAGGTCAAAGGTCATTTGGGGTCACCAGTGGTCGAAAGGTCAAAACCTTGTAAACACTATATCTCAAGAAGGGTAACTTTGAGGGATCTCATACTTAGCAGTGTTGTAGTCGAGGCCGCTACTTCCGAGGCCGAGGCCGAGGCCGAGGCCACACCCTCCGAGGCCAAGGCCGAGGCCGAGGCATTAGCTCCGAGGCCGAGGCCGAGACCGAGGCCGAACCCTCCGAGGCCGAGGCCGAGGCCGAGGCCGGGTTACTTATTATATCAGAGAAAAAAATATCAGAGCATACTTTCACTCCATCCAACATAGTATTATAGCTGGAGCTCAGTAGAGATATCTTGCCATTCAAGGGCGGGCTTGTGAAGCGAAGTATTTAAACCTAAGAATGAGCAAATAGTAAATACACGTAAGTCAAGTTCATTTAAATTTACCAAACTTTATTTTAAGAAGCTGGGCACTTGGGCAGTTGTCTCAAGTTACACCGTCACCTACTAGTGTTTAGAAACAAAAACATGGGTTTTCACAAAATACAGAAGGGATCAGTTCCAACTTCCAATTAGTTCCCAAAAAGTAAAATTAATCTGCCTTGCGAAGGATATTGCTGATCACTCTATTGAAAAAATGAGAGAAACTAAACAGCAGACGCCGGTAGTACATGTGTGCCTGCACAAATACCATACAAATTGTGCACTCATTTTAGAAAGCATAATTAGTGTATGAGCTCAATCTAAAAACAAGAAAATGTGTTTTCATGAACTTGCAACTGCCAATTTTCGTAACCAAAGGTGGAAGAAATCCACAAACAACCTGAAATAATTTCTCCTGACAGTTCACACTGTTATGTGTCACCGTCACTACATATTGTACATAACAGATGTGTGTACAGAAGGTACTAAAATAACTGACATGAAGTCTACAATCTGCAGTTTGATCTTTTACCTTTTACAAGACCCCAAAACAATACAAACTATATTATGTGGAACGCAATACTTCACAAGTCCATACACACTACCACGTGCACCACTGCACCCAACTTAAAGGAGCTTGGATCTCTGGCTCAGAAGCTCAGAAGCTAAGAATGTGTGCATTGCACTTCAAGAACATGAGGCATTCCAGCATTTGTGGGGAAAGTTTAATTGGCGCGATGTGGCCTCATGATCAGTCCTCCATGGCTGAAAACTCTCTCCACCGGAGCACTGCTAGCTAGCACAGAAAGAACATTCTGGGCCAGGGCATAGAGTGCTGGATAGCGTAATCTGGCCGAACCGTCTGGCCTCCAAAAGGTGTTGATGGCTTGCATGCCCTATGTTTTTTTCCGTCCCCTCTCTTCAAACTCCTCGTGGTCATAAAATCCGAATTTTATTATTCGAGAATCAGCAGACATGGCGACTTCGTCAGGACAATAACAAGCTAGTATAGTGATAGTGCGCGCGCGAGTGACACGGCGGCTAGGCTGCGCTGCACGTGTGTGTGTGGTGTGGACTGTGGAGAACTGTGCATGTGCCGTACCGGTTATCCAGTATACGGTATACCGTGTGTGTGTGTGGCCGGTTCAGCCTTGCTGTGTGGTGTATGCATTGCAAGATACTAAGATTACATGCGCTGTATCGTACGTTCACAGCTAATCTGCACTTTTCAACCACAACCATCGATGTTGTCTTGTAATAGAAAATATCGACAATTAATTTCAAGGCAATCAAGACATTAAACTTCGCATGGTTTAGTTATTTCTTTGCAAAAAATGGTAGTAAATTATTAAAAAAGTCGGAGGTAGTCTTGCCCGGCCTCGGCCCGGCCTCGACCGAATTTCCGAGGCCGGGAGCTCCGAGGCCGAGGCCGAGGCCAAGGCCGCAGCCTCCGAGGCCGAGACCGAGGCCAAGGCCGCGGCGATCCGGCCTCGAGGCCGGCCTCGAGGCCGAGGCCTGCCTCGAGTCCTCCAACACTGATACTTAGCATGTGGATTACCCATATTAAGTAAATGATTTCTATTATTTTTGGTGGAGGACAAATGTCATCTGGGGTCATCAGAGGTCAAAAGGTCAGAACCTTGTAAACATGATATCTCAAGAAGGGTAACTGTGAGGGATCTCATACTTAGCATGTGGATTGTCCATATTGTGTAGATGATCCCTATTGTTTTTGGTGGAGGTCAAAGGTCATTTGGGGTCATCAGAGGTCAAAACATTAAAACCTTGCAAACATGATATCTCAAGAAGGGTAACTGTGAGGGATCTCATACTTAGCATGTGGATTGTCCATATTGAGTAGATGATCCCTATTATTTTTGGTGGAGGTCAAAGGTCATTTGGGGTCACCAGTGGTCAAATGGTCAAAACATTGTAAACACTATTTCTCAAGGAGGATAACTGTGAGGGATCTCATACTTAGCATTTGGATTGCCCATATTTAGAAGATAATTCCTATTATTTTTGGTGGAGGTCAAAGGTCATTTGGGGTCATCAGAGGTCAAAACATCAAAACGTTGTAAACACGATATCTCCAGAAGGATAAGTGTGAGGGATCTCATACTTACCATGTGGACTGTCTGTATTGAGTAGATGATCCCTAATGTTTTTGGTGGAGGTCAAAGGTCATTTGGGATCCCTAGTGGTCAGAAGATCAAAACCTTGTAAACATGATATCTCAAGAAGGGTAACTGTGATGGATCTCATATTTAGCATGTGGATTGCCCATATTGAGTAGATAATCTGTCTTGTTTTTGGATGGAGGTCAAAGGTCATTTGGGGTCATCAGAGGTTAAAACATCAAAACCTTGCAAACATGATATCTCCAGAAGGATAAGTGTGAGGGATCTCATACTTACCATGTGGACTGTCTGTATTGAGTAGATGATCTCCATTGTTTTTGGTGGCGGTCAAAGGTCATTTGGGGTCACTAGTGGTCAAAAGGTCAAAACCTTGTAAATACTATATGTCAAGAAGGGTAACTGTAAGGGATCTCATAGTTAGCATGTGGATTGCCCATATTGAGTAGATGATCCCTATTATTTTTGGTGGAGGTCAAAGGTCATGTAGGGTCACCACAGGTCAAAAGGTCAAAACCTTGTAAACATGATATCTCAAGAAGGGTAACTGTTAGGGATCTCATACTTAGCTTGTGTATTGCCCATATTGATTAGATCATCTCTATAATTTTTGGTGCAGGTCAAAGGTCATTTCGGGTCACCAGAGGCCAAAAGGTCAAAACCTTGTAAACATGATAATTCAAGAAGGATAACTGTGAGGGATCTCACACTTGACATGTGGATGATCCCTACTATTTTTCATGCAGGTCGAAGGTTATTTAAGGCCACAAAAGGTCAAGACCTAGTCAACATATTTCAAGGAGGATAACTATGAGGGATCACATACTAGGCCTGTGGATTGTTAATATTTAGCATGTAGGTCATTTTGGGTTGCAAGATTTCAAAAGCGTTTGACCGTATTAACATGATATCTCAAGTAGGATTACTGTGAGGGATCTCATGCTTGTCATGTGGGTGATTCATGTTTGTTACAATATATCAATATGGCAAGGAATCACTAAGCCTTTTGGCTTTCTGGTTACTAAATGTGTATTGTGGATGTGGTTTTTGTGATTTTAGCTACATGGTCACATCACTACTCATACTATAGCTTTAATCAGGTGTGTCATTTATGGGTAGTGGTATGGGGAATTTGTAAGTCGTTCAGACAATACCTCATGAATGTTTTTGGTAATTGTGATGAATTGTTCCATTTAGATTGGAAGAATCACTATTTACAGTGTATTCTATAGAAAAATGGAGTAAGTACATACTGTACAGCTGTGGCCTGCACGGCTAATTTGTGTATAGCATTTTGTTGATTCCTTGCCGAAGGCAGGCAAGGAATCTATGCGATGGTGATGTCATGTGTGTGTGTGTGTGTGTGTGTGTATGTATGTGACGGCTTTGCTTGTTTACATGATATCTCAAGAAGGGAAAGTTGGACAGTTCTCAAACTTGGTACATACATGGCCCATATTGAGAGGAAGAACCCTATTGTTTTTGGTGGAGGTCAAAGGTCATCTGGGGTCACCAGGGGTCAAAATCTGAAAACCTTGTTTACACGATATCTCAAGTTAGAAAGCTTGGATAGATTTCATGCTTGGTATGTAGATGCGTTGTGGTGAGAGGAAGAACCCTATTTTTTTGGTGGAGGTCAAAGGTCATCTGGGGTCACCGGGGGTCAAAACCTGAAAACCTTGTTTACACGATATCTCAAGTTAGAAAGCTTGGATAGATTTCATGCTTGGTATGTAGATGCTTTGTGGTGAGAGGAAGAACCCTATTGTTTTTGGTGGAGGTCAAAGGTCATCTGGGGTCACCGAGGGTCAAAGTCTGAAAACCTTGTTTACACGGTATCTCAAGGTAGGAAGCTTGGATAGATTTCATACTAAGTATGTGGATGTGTTATGGTAAGAGGAAGATACCTATTGTTTTTGGTGGAGGTCAAAGGTCATCTGGGGTCACCAGGGGTCAAAGTCTGAAAACCTTGTTTACACGATATCTCAAGGTAGGAAGCTTGGATAGATTGTATACTTAGTTTGTGGATGTGTTATGGTGAGAGGAAGAACCCTGTCATTTTTGGTGGAGGTCAAAGGTCATCTGGGGTCACCGGGGGTCAAAGTCTGAAAACCTTGTTTACACGATATCTCAAGGTAGGAGGCTTGGATAGATTTCATACTAAGTATGTTCATGTGTTATGGTGCGAGGAAAAATCCTACTGTTTTTCATGGAGGTCACAAGCCATTTGAGGTCATCAGAGGTCAAAACTGAAACTTTGTGAACATGTCATTACAAGGGAGGAAGCACAGACAAATCCCGTCTAACATTTTTTTTTTCATTTTTTTTGGTTATTCAAGTTTTTGTTCAAAGGTCATGTGACATGAGCTGACATGAGAAGGGGTCAAATTATGACCACATTTTAAAAAATGATGTAGTAGAGAAGAATAAATTTGATGGATGAACCTCAGTGTAACAAAGCACCCCCCTTTCGGCAAGGAATCACAAAGCCTTTTGGCTTTCTGGTTACGTTAGTTAGTTAGGTAGATGAGATTTAACGACACACCAACATGAATGTGTTATATAGTGTCAACTAGATTAATATGGTTCAAGTTCGGTTTCAAATGCAGTTCAAATACAGTGCAAGTCCTCCCCTTTAGTTGCCTCTTACGACAGGCGGGGAATACTGTGGGCATATTCTACAACCCCCAGCCCACAGGGGGCAGCATTTTGTTACGATAGTTAAATAGTGATGTATGCTTTTTAAGTTACAGTTAAAGTTATAAAAATGATTATGAATGAATGCTACCAATCTGTAAGTTTGTTGAACTGTGTGGTCTGTTTTCCTTGATCCTTGTACACCACAGGATTTGCGTATCTCTGGTTAATTACGGTAGATAAGAAATAGATAAGTCATGGCACTGTTATAAATATATTAGGATCAAAGCTCACCATACAGCTGGAAGCATTGCATATTAAAAGTGTATGTTTCAGTTTAGTATTGTGCTACTGCAGAGACTTTGCAAGTACTGCATCTCATAACACCTTTAATACATAATATTACAGATAGTTATGTTTATAGGTGTAGGTAGTGGGGATGGGGGGATTTAGCCCCCAGTCAAAAGTGTGGTGGGGCAGAAGTATACTTCTGCCCTCCTCAATTCATGAAAACCTCATATTTGTTTTCTCTGTAAAAAAATGTCACAACTTTGCAGTAATTTTCTTTAAAATTTGCCCAATATGTTGCACCAAATTGCATCTAAGGACCCTCAAACATTCAAAAATTTCCAAAAGGGGAGGGGGACACCCTTCCCCTTAAACCCCCCAGACAGCGGTCCGAAACGTTCATCCCTGAGTCGAGAACAGCTTCATATGCCTATACTTATGATTGTAAATATAGTGCAACAAAGTTTGAATAAATAGCTTAGACTGTAGATGCTTTCCATACCTCTGTTATTGTCTTAAAAGTGGAGTATATAAATTTTTTTTCTTCTCTTATCAATAAAAGTGCAGTCATTGCCTGCCAGAAAATTGCACTGTACAGTACTGCAGCATGCATAAATTTGGTATTTGTAGTAACAAGTGTACAGTACTGTATGAACAGGAATGAAGTGAACAGTAAGGTCCTCCCCTTCCCCTCCCCCTCCCCCTCCCCTCTTCATCCCAAAGAAAAAAATACTTGTTTGTTAGGACTGGAAGATATGTTTATTTCTCAGCAGGCAGATAAGTTAAATGTCCAAAAGCTTTTACATTTTTTCATGTACAGAAAAGCCAGGTTCCCTTCCAAGGGCCAAAATTTCTCAGGAAGGAGCTTCCCTGATTCTTGATTTTGACACCCATGTTGTTTGTCTTCACCAGACAGACCATCTGCTGAAGAAGATTATAACCAACTTTCACCTATAGACATGTATCAAATGTACCCTTTTCATCATATATGTAAATAAATTTGTTTCCTGGATAAAAAAATTGTCTTGATGGAACAAACATAGAATGGATGGATGTTTTGCATAATTCACCTTGTTTCAGTTTTTTCTTGAATAATGGCCATTGCCATGTGTAATATCATCATTAAAATATATACAGTAAACTCATTTAACTTTCACACTTCTATTCAGTTAAATGATTATAACTGAATTTCACTGAGCTTTTCAAATCTGTGCTGTCCTCAGAGTGTGAAACTTCAATACAGGGCTTTTACTCAGCCTCAAAATACCTTGAAAAAGTTTTCATGTGTAATAAGCATTTTCAAGGGTTTGAAAATGCAGGAATGTTGCTGTGCCACATTAGTAGTAAGGGAGAAGGGTTTGAATGCCATGTGACTTTCTACATCTTCTAACAGTAAGATAACTACATGAAGTATTAATATTTGATCCTTGAAAGTGGTTGATGATATTCTTTGGAAGTGTGCAAACCCTGAAAATAACACAGCACTTCAGACTATTCTCTGAGTAATGTACAGTACTACTGCTTTGATCTTTCAGTGATTACAAGTTGTTTGGCTTCAGTCGGAACTGTGAGTGAAACATATCTCACAGGAAGCACATATGTCCAGAATATAGAGGAAGACACAGTGACACCACCTATAACACCTGTGGTGGTAGTCAACTGTACTGGGGTGACGGATAAATGCCAATCACAGTGTTCCCCTGGTGAAAGAGCAAATCAGGGTAAGTTTTCTGTAGCATTTGCCCATTGTCTGAATTTTTGGATATCTAGAATGAAGGAGCCTATGGTATCTTCTTCATTGCCCCACTATACCTTCCACTTACCTTAGAGTAACACCTAAATGCCTGCAGTTAGTGATTAAGCTAGTCCAAATTTGTGTGACATATGTTACATACATTGAAAATATTTACATAGTGCTTTCCCAAGAAAGCTTGAAGTGCTTCACAAAATATACTCATCAACAGAAGGTTGCCTATAAAACATAAGTTTTCAATGGAGATTTGAAACAATCAAGACTTGGTAGGTTTACAAATCTCATATGGAAGGTTGTTATCTGCTTGACAGGCAGAGATGGTAAAAGAGCAGTCACAATCACTAGTTCGGGTTCTACGTACTCTCAAAAGTTGCTCCCTACTGTAGTCTTGGTCTGGTCTGGTAAGGTTAAACCAATTCTTTGTCGTAGGAAATTCATGTGACCATTTAGTGCTTTGTAAACTAACAAACAACAACAACAAAACATTGTAACATAAAGCAGAATGTCATAAAATTTGATCAGCAGTTTTTGCACAGGTTTGTACATCAGTTTAAATTTTCAAAGAAATCTGTTCAGTTTTAACTAGAATAAATTCTACATTTCAACAAAGATACAGTATTCAGTATGTAACTTTCAGTCATAAGTTTACTAAAATTATGCTAATTTATGCTTTTTTGTATTGCACCATTTGCCATGAACACCCAACTTAAATTCTAATTTTTTTCTCTAACACAGCCTCTCCTAAGACCCCTCTTCTAGGCCAATCATTCAGAATGTTGCATAGGACAACTTACCTGGCTAAATCACTGCCTGCAGTTAAGACTTGGCAAAGTTTGGCACAGTGGAAGGAAGCCCTCCCCACCCCCACCCCCCCCCAAACCTTGTGACATTCATTCCACTTTGGCCCTTTATAAACATCTGTCAAAGTTGTTGACATTGCTGGGTGCTATTCGTCCAGTTCTTCTTGACAGTCTTCTTGTGCAGATATGTGACTGTGTTAACCTTTGGAATTAAATATTTTGTTACATTTTGGTGCTGTCTGGTGATAGAGGCTATGAATTAAATTGAACTATGTGGCCGTAATCCAACTTTCAAATTTAAAGTTATATATTGATGGTAAAATACTTGCATTTTAATTGCACAGATATCTAGGCAATCCTAATCAAAGGTGCAGCACATAAAATCATGTTCAATGATAAACCATCCTAGAGACAATCTGTCTAGTGTGGCAGCAGCTCTAATGGTACGCCAAGTGACAATTTACTTAACAGGAACCCATTAATGGGGGGTAGTGAGAGGTAATTGAGATAAAGCATCTTGCCCAAGGACCCAGTGTTGTCCCAGGTGGGAATCAAACCAGCAATCCTTAGATCACAAGTGCAACACCTCAGTACACTTCACTCTCAAAAATTAAGGGTTTTGCATTTGGCTAGCAGCCTTGCTGTTTATTGATTGGTTTCACATCTGTGCTTCTACTTGTAAACAGTGCTGTCCAATTTTTATGTATATTGTTTGGTATTCTTACCAGCTTTTATGTGCCTTGTTGGTGGGAAAAGAAATGGATAAGTTGTGGACAAGTAGTACTTCATACAATTTTGTTTAATAGGGGGCTGTAGCATTCTTCTGTGGATGAAAGAGCTCAGGTGGTAACATGAGAAATATCGGGTTACCTGTTTTGTTAAAAATTCCGAACTGCTAATCATGCTGTACTTTGACCAGAGAAGTTATACATCCTAAAAGCTTGATAGTCAAGGCCTAGGGATGTGCCCAAGTGGCCATGCTGAGTGGAACTGGGCAGCCTTGTGCAGAATAAAAAGTTTCCACCGAGCAGTGTAACTTCATCTCTGGTACAGGTAAACTTTTGATGTAAATTATTCCCCCTCTTAATACCCCTTCCAGACCCCAGGATGGTGATCTACATACCTGGCACTCAGAAAGTCCTGGGTAAATCCTTGTAGTCTCTGCTTTGCACCCTGAAAATGAAAACCTAAAGCTGCTAAAATTTGCCAAATTCAAAAAAGCCTTTGCCCCTTGTATGCATGGTATACACATACATGGAATTTCGTGCATTCTAAAAATTAAGACTTGCTGTTGTAGTCTAAGCAATTTCCAGACAAGGGTACTGTAGTTAATACCCTGTTTATCACTGCAGTCTGGAATACAAGTACTTAAAAACATGATTTGATTCAATTTGTTTAAATGGCTGGATTTCTACCATTTCATTTCATTCTTTGTTCTTTTCTCACATCCTGCAAATGTAATAGGTATATCAATGAGAAGGCTGGTTTACTCCCAGCAGTGAGTACAAAATATAAATACAGAACTAGGTAAACAAATAGGACAACACCCCTCTCCCCTGCCCTGCACACACCATGCCCTCAGTTGAGGCAAACCTTTAGTAGTGTAGTGGCCTGCTTATTTCTCAAACATTTTTGCCTTCCAAAATGAGTAGTAACCATTTTTGCCTTCCAGATGAGCAGTTCATGACTGCACTTTTCATCATCACATTGATACACAGTACATACACTAGCTTCCTGTTAGTTTGTAATACCAGGAAGCTGTTACTCCAGACAAGTGTAATGTTAACAGTGGGCACTGCATATCATGCTAACTTCCCAAGGAACAGAATTGTGTAGTTCACATATGTACACAAACACAACTGGATATGACAGAACAAGGCCAGATTAAAGTGAAATTATAATTTGATTGTACCAGTTATCATGTTAAGGGGCAAATATTCTCATCCCTGACAGTTCCAAGTCTCCCAACTAAGTCACTTCTAGCCCCTCCCAAACTCTTTGTGCAGACACATACCTACAGTATAGTTTATTCCTTGAGGGTATATCCTGATGAGGCCATAATGTGTAATCAGAACACTCTCTGTGCATTCTGTGTAATGTGAGCTACTCTACTCTGCATCTTTTGAATTTGATGTCAGTCAAAGAGCAATCACCAATTGAAAATTTTGCTTACCCCCAAGTAAAAATGTAGTTTGGAATGATGAATGTGTGTCTTTAATATGTAGGGAACAACATTTGTGGGATTTATTCCTGGAATTCTATGGATTTTTCCATTTTAGTGATAGAATGATTTTTGATTGAAACAGTAGCCTATATGCTTGAAATTCCATGTACCTGTACTACTCTATCACTCGGAAAGAAATGTTAAAAATTAGTGTTTGAATATTGTTTTGTCATTTATGAGAGATCTATCTTTTGAATAATTTTGCTATATGTTGTTTTTCCAGTGAACCCCCTTTGTGCTTGCTGTGCTAAAGAAGGGTATTGCCACAAAGAAAATGAGTGCGTAACATGCGAAAAGGGAACCTATCAACCAAACCAGGGGCAGATTCATTGTTTATTGTGCCCCCCTGGCACCAAAGGAGAGTAAGTACCTGGTACAAGTTAGTCTTAACCACAGGAAGGTTTCTTCTATTGACTTGCCATCTTATGATCCCTATCTCTGAGGCTCCAGCTTGTTTTAAGAAAATGTAGTTACTTCAAGATGATTTAATGGGGCCTATGTCATTAAACAATACGGATTTTGTACCCCCTCTCATACCCAACAAAGAAGATAATTTGTTTGTATTTGTTTAGTTGGAAATTGGGTTGAACATTTGTCACTTGCTTGTTTGTAGTGTATCATTTGAATGGTCCAGGGCATCAAGGAAGGTAGGCACAGAGAAAGGTAAATGATTTTAGTAGACTCATGTCTTCCAAAGAAGCTTGTTGTGACTGCATGTGCCCTTTAAACTCATTTCATTTAAATTTCAGAAATCAGCTATTTGATTTTGTAGTATCCATAAAACATGAATAGCTTGATAACAGGTCCATGGGTGTGTCTGTGTTATGTGTGAAATGTTGTCACCAGTATTCCCTACACCTTCCCCCTACCCCAAATCTTCAGGACTGTCACTGTAAACATCAGTAATATTCTAAAGGGTCTGAAATTATCCGGGGATGGAGTGCTTTGGTCGGCCCCAGTGTACATTTGGATGATTTTTGTATCATATGGAATGCCTCGTCAAGCTAGGAGCTATGAAGCTGTATTTGTTTCTTCCCATCTTGCAGTCAAGCAGGTGACACAAAATGTACAGACTGCCCTGCGGGCCATTACAGCAACCAGTCAGGGTCCACAGAGTGTAAGGAGTGCAAGGCTGGATCATTTGCAAACAGCACCAACTCAACATTCTGTGAGAAATGTCAGCTTGGTTTCAACCAGTCAAAACCTGGTCAGGGAAAATGTCTTCCATGTGAAGCTGGCTACTATGCAAATTTGACAGGGAGTGCAGAATGCAAGGAGTGTGAAGCAGGGTCATTTAGCAGTGGAGAGGGGACGGCGAATTGTACCTTATGTAAAAAAGGATGGTACCAACCGAAGAAAGGGCAGAAAGCCTGCTTGGAGTGTCGAGAAGGGAATTACAGCAGGTACATTGGGAATGTTAAGGTTGGGAGTTTTGGGAAGGAACAGCATGGTCTGTTGTGGGGGTGGGAGTTGTGTAATAACCATATATTTATGTACCCCTTGACCATATCATACCATAGTGAAATCATTGCAATGTTCAGATGATATGGATTTTCATTTTTAATACAAATTCAGTCTCAGAAAGAAATTATGGAAGAGAAACTTCTATTTTGCATTTTCTAACTTAGTCTTATGAGCAAGTGCAATTCGTCATTGTCACGCAACTAGCATAGGGTTTTTGCCAGGATAGTGATAATGCTGGGAAGGCCTCCCAATTGCTGGTGTACACCTGCCTTAGCTGGTCTGTACATGTAAAAACTTAACAAAACATGCCTACTATCCCCAAGCACAATAGCAGGCTGTCTGTCTATAGAGCTAAATGCATTGACGTCATGCTACATTATTCTAGAGGACAAACAATGAAGCTTGCTACCTGTACATTAGATAAATGACTTTGGTACACATACTGTATACACATGCACAATGTAGTCTTCACACGTGCAAAAACAGCTTTGTGCATTTGTTGGTGTAAAGCCCCATCTACAAGATAATACACTTGTTCAAAAACATCATCATACATTTTAACGACGATGCTAATGGACAAAATTATGATTGTGTGGACTGCTTTCCCAATAGATTTGAAAGTCCAACATGTATGAAGGTGTTTAAACTTTAAGCTGCATGTTTCATCTTCCAAACAAGTATTCAAGCATTGTATGATGATGTTTATGGACTAGTGTATGATCATGTAAATGGGCCTGAAGTTTCTGTGATACATGCTTACTGCTGAGGGCACAGTTTCTGTTTTGTGACATGATATGCATAAGGTCTATATGGAGCCTCTTAAGAGCCTGAGAAGTATTCTAGTTTGATGGCAGAACCATTCATATTTATGGCAGACCTGAAGTGTTAATGCAATTCCATGAGTACAAATGGAGTGTCTCTTTTTCTGAGTGTGAGGACGAGTTCCCACCATTTTTCATGAGTACGAGTACAAATCATACCTCAGAAGTATGAGTACAGGTAAAGGAGGTAAAGCATGTGTACAAGGAAGAATTCATTACAAGCAAGATAATTGAAGAGTAAAATATTTTATCATTTGTAGAGGGTCCTGTTGTGTAGATGTTTTACCGAGGGCATCACATTATACCAAAGGTTCTCTGACTGAAAATCAGCTAGACCGAAAATGTGTACAGTATATACAGGGTTATGGCTAGGGTTAGGAAAAGGTTTAGATATAGAATTAGGGTTAGGATTTGGAAAGGATTAGTTAGCCTTGTGTATTGTTAGGATTAGGATTAGAGTTAGGATCTTTGGCCTAGTGAACCTTTGATTTAGTGAACCTTCAGCCTAATGGACCCAGCTTGTTTAACATGGCCTCAAGCTATAGTGAAGTGCAGACTTGACAGTCAGATGTAATTATTTCAGTTTCACTTTACATAGTAACATTTATGTTTGGTCATAAAGAGAAATTGTGTCCAGCCTGTTCAACACCGTTACTAAACATAAACTTTGTCAAAAAGTTCACCTTAGCTTCAAATTGTCTATTTTTCCATTAATATGGGATTTATAAAAGTTGATGGCATCCATACAATTGGGAAAGTTGTATAGAATGATTTGACATATTGATTGCATTAATCAACAAAAACAACCTTTGGTTTAAAATCAAGATAAATTCCTTATCTGTAGACTTATCAGTATTTGTTTTTTCTTTAGTTTTCATTATTTTCTTCTCCTTTTTCATCAGTTCAAAGGGTTCATCTGAATGCAAGGAATGTGAACCTGGTTACTTTAGCAACAAAAATGGCAGTTCTAGCTGTACTAAATGTAAAGCTGGTGAGAGATTATTTTCATTTATCTTTTTATTTCCTTTTTTGCTTCATTTCTCAAGCAGTATAAACCTGCTTATCCAAAGAAGTTGGTATTGAAGGTAGTAGGAATAAATGTAAAGAAGGACTAAAAACAGGCCTGATTTATAGGAAAATTTCGGGGTTGTCCTTTGGACGACCTGAAACCATAATTTTACCTGTCAGAATTACTTGTTAGTTGCCAAAATGAAAAATTTCCAGTCAAAAATTTTTTACAAAAAATCTCTCTTATGTGAAAAATTAAGTACCAAAATGTTTTGTTCTCCTAGTTTTATGTTTCATTGATAAGAAACAGGAGATAAATTGTCTTACTACTTCTTACTAAGGTTGTATTCAATATATGCATTCTTCCTCGATGTTTGGCTTATTCAATGACAAATAGAATCTACTGGTCCACTGGACTAGCTTAAGGGATGAACTGGTTGTCCAGTCTATCGTACCCTTGTTAAATTTCACCCCTGACAAATGTGACTTCAGGAATCCAAAGGCAATTGTTGTGTTGATTGGTCAGTAGTTGGATATCAACCTTGTAAGATTTTTGTTCTCAGTAGCTAAAAATTACTTCGTCTTCCAAGCAGAATAATGGAGAAGTGTAGTGTTTCCACAAATCAAAGAAACATTTGCTGAAATAGAGCCTGAAATTTCCTGAAATTTGATGGTTATTTCCTGAAATTTTGTAGAAGACTTCCTGTATGCTGTAGTCTTTCATTTGACTTGAACTTAATATCAAAGGTAAACAGAGATGTGATTGGCCATATGTCATGAGAAAGGGAATGGAGAAAAGTGTCTGTATGTCTTATTTGAATGAAAAAGCAGTCCTGAAATTCCTGAAATTGACCAAGCTTTAGGAGAATGTGAAAACTTTGGAGGAGGGGCCACCTACAGACACCATGACATCTTACCATGAAAGGAAAGGAAACTGAACTCTCCAGTGCATTTCTGTCAAAATTACTTTAGAATTATGTCCAAAGTTACAAATTAGCACTGTTAGCTTGTAAGGTATTTGATACATTGCTCAAAACATATTGGGAACATTGCAACTTAGGCAATTTGAATAAAGTGTTTCAGATAAAGAGGGTTTGGATGATCAAGTTTTCACTGTATAGGGATGTACCAAGGATGTTCTGAGTGCTGGGCATATTGTTTGCCATCCTAGGGGGAGGGGTTTCAGAGGGAGAGAGTAAAGGAGAGGTTTGCTTGTACC
Organism: Holothuria leucospilota; assembly: GCA_029531755.1. Classification (NCBI taxonomy): domain Eukaryota; kingdom Metazoa; phylum Echinodermata; class Holothuroidea; order Aspidochirotida; family Holothuriidae; genus Holothuria; species Holothuria leucospilota. The sequence continues at coordinate 41,952,737 of CM055977.1, forward strand.
AGATCAAAATGAAGGGTGAGGAGGGGGGGGGGCATTTCACAATTTTTGAGTTAGTGCTGGGTGGCAATGGTTAGTGCCAGACAGGGCATGACCATATTCCTGCTATGTCTCGGACACCTTCTGTCACATCAGTTTACTAGGACAAGACATCAGTTGTGACAGTAAAAAGTTTTATCACAAGAGAGTTGTCATAATTTGCATTTTAGTGCGGGTTGGAGATTTTTATTGCCAGGCCAAAGCTACTACTGCCACCCAGCATGGCATGTTTCTGTCACCTGGCTTTACCAGTCTTGTCAGTGTACAGTCTATCATGACAGTCAAAGTTTGTGTCAGCAGAGACTAGTTACCACATGGTATCAACAGAGAGTTGCCACATGGCAACTCCCTATTATCACCCAACACAAGCTACAAACCTCAAGATGAATGGCTATGTACTTTTTTCTTCTGTTTTGGTGGAAGGTAGACTGAAACATTTTAAAGTTTTGATATACCTGTAGGTCTAGGTAAATTTTAGATGTTATAAGCGAAAAAAAAAAAAAAGGCTTCAAACTGAAAATAATGGACCTCTCCTCCCCTTGGTTTCAGCAGCCCTGAATGTAGCAACCCTGTGGCATCACAACACAAAAGCTCATTGTGGCATCTCATGATGAGTACTTAAATACTTTCTTTCTCTGCTATCTCATACAGGTACAAAGTCAGTTGCCAGGGGTTCAACGTCTTGTGAGCCTTGCCATAATGGAACCTATAGTACTGGAGGAACAGGCTATTGTACTCTTTGTCCTCTTGGGACCTTCTGTGACCGTGAAGAATGTGAAATGTAAGACAGGTCATAACATGTTCTCTGGTTTTGATGATAAGGCCTTAAAAAAATTCTTGTTTTTAGCAACTGGTCATTACAATTCTGTCTGGTGAAGGAGTTTTTACCCTTTTTTGACTCATTAGTGCTTGAGAGTGGACGTAAATGTAGGCCAAGTGCTATCCTTATAGAGGGATTTCATGTGACGTCACACATGAGGGATTCCCAGGCACTGAAGGGTGAAACACATGCAGTAAGCATATTTACAGCACACACGAATAACCATAAATACTACTGTGACACAACGGAAGTGTGACCATAAGAACTAAAGAGATGTACAATCTTGCCCTTCAAAACCACAGAGACGCCCGATCACGTGACGTCGGTGAAACCCCTCTATATGTCTGATAATGTTGATATGCACTCGTCGAACTAGTGCCGATATGAACTAGTGTCGAAGAATTTGTTCCGAATTTTAAGTTGACATATCTTGCAAATGTATGATAATGAGTATGTCCATCATTATTTGACAGAATAGTTACTTTTCTACCTAACATTTGACCAGATTTAGTGGTATAAAAAGTTGAAGTCAAGAGTCAAGAAAGAGTATTTGTGTGGTGATGTGGTGTAAGTTAGAAACCCATAAATTCACAATGGCAAGGTGTGTGTGGTAACAAGTGTGTTAACATGATATCTCAAGATTGGAATTATGGATCACTCTTATACTGGGTGGTTCATGAGTGGGCTAATATATATTGCAAATGCCATGGTGTTTTGAAGGAGGTCAAAGGTAATCTGAGGTCACCATGGGTTAAAAATTTTGAAAATCTTGTAAACACAGTATCCCAAGATAGGAATCATGGATAATTCTTACACATGGTGTATGGACTTGCCATTCAGAACTAGAGTGCTGTCATAGTTGGCAGAGGTCAAAGGTGATTTGAGGTCACTATAGGTCATATTCTGGATATCTCATGAACATGATATCTCAGTTTAGAATTCATGGATATTTCTCTAATGTGTATGCGTCAGGTTGAGTGCCATTTCTCTTTGGTGGTAGTCTGTGCTGCCACACTATGAAAGTCTGTTTGTACCATTTGTAGACATACACCAAAATGATGTTTTAGGACATTGGTTATTTCTGAAGAACTACCAGATGCTTTGTGTTGTGAAGTCATCATATCCCCAAAAATGCATATTGGCATATTGGTTTTGGAAAGTTTTGAAGAAAAATCAGGAAAGCTCATTACAAAAATGGTCCTTCATCTTGGAAGTGATGATGTCCATCTCATCCCTCCCTTCACCTTTATTTACAAATTATCACATGAAAGCTATTTCTTCGATTTAAGTTGTAGACTTAGTTTTTTAGATGCTTTAAAGTTAAAAGCCTTTTTCTATATTAAGTAGCTGTATTGCCTGTTTCTATCATATATTCTTTATGTTCATAGATGAAATTTGGAAATTGTGTCAAAAAGTTGTAATGTTTTCTCATCTGAAGGCTTGACAATTCACAGTAATGAAAGTGAAGTCTAAAACAGATTTGGTACAACTTGCAGAATTCTTATATTCATCACACCTTCTTTCTTGTAGGTTTCCCACATTACAAACCCACTGGCCCATCCTGTAGACCATATGGTACCAGGAGTGGAATATATAAATAGCACTGAGTACCCTCAGCGCTGTCTGTATTTATTTCCAGTTCCTCAGGATACAACTTCATAATTTTTTGTAATGCTCCTGTCTAGTGTGCTGTATGCAGTCAATTTGGTGATGAAGTGTACAGTTTGAGAATGTTTCCAGACTAAACTTTGATAATGAAAAAATACGTCAGTTGCTCTGGATTATTTGCTCAGTTTCTCCAAGGGTATTGTTAATTAGTGTTATGCAAAATCTAATTTAACTACCACTGATCTAAGTTATTCATTTGTAACACTAGATTTGGTCATTTGAAATCATCTTCTGACTGTGATTCTTCTGTCATGCAAAAAGTCCAGATAACAGTATATACCATGTTACACCAACTGCAGTACATAATTTTAAAATTTTTCATTAACTTAAAAACCACTCGATTATTACTGTGTCACCAATAAATGTCCATTATCCTTCTTTTGTTAGGGCTACATCTCTGCTAGGACAATGCCTTCCAATCATTTTATCTTCCTTTAACAAGTGGCTGTAAAGGTTTATCACATGGTGGCATCACTTTTGCCATTGATACCCTATACTTTTGAAAAAAATGCTCATTTTGTAAATAAATGCCATTTACATTTTTGCATTATTTCAGCTGTACTGATTGCCCTGGTGGCTATGAGACAAGGATTTACGGGGCAACTAAATGTACTGAGTGTAGCCGAGGCTGGGTTAAAGAAACAACCAGCCCCGACCTCTGCCACCCCTGTGGGACAGGCTGGTACCAGACCCAGGCAGGCCAGACCAACTGTATAGAGTGCAAGGAGGGATTTTTCTGTCCAGTGAGTGTTTGGATCACATCTTGTACATCTTAAGTAGTGGAAAGACACGAGTCTTATACCATTTGTTGATTAAAGGCAGAAAGCAGTCACCCCAAGTTTACTCTAGAAAATCTACTAAATCTTACAAATCTCTTATTTCACTCACAAGTATCATTCATTATGTTCCCATATAAAAACATTGAGTATTGAAGGCAAACCAAGGAGTCATTCTGCATGAACTTAACAATAGGTAACAAAAATATTGTCACATGATCTTTAGGAGCCATTCCTGCATTAGGATGACGGGGTATGCTAATTCAAATTGTGGGGACTGCATTTTTCCTTTAAGCAGTACTAGAAATGATTAAAAAGCTACAGTAATACTTGTAATGCCCAAACCAAAGGCCAAAAGCTGATTTGTGATCATGTTGACATAATGTCAATTTTAGCATAGACTTGTCTGTGGTGAGTATTACAACCCAAAAAATAATTGTGCAGATCAAAGGTCAAACTGTGAAGCCCTATAAAAATGCTATATGGGAGGTAAGCTGTGATGAGTCACACTGTGATTCCATATAGTTCACAAAAGTGTAATGTCATTGACTATGTAAACAAGTTCAAACAGTGACTTGATAATAAACCATGTCAGTTAGGATTTATGGTACATCATTATCAAAATATTTCCCAATGGACAAGGAATCACTGTCTTTTGGCTTTCTGCTTTTAATATATGAACATTTTTTGAAACTGGAGATTGAGAAAAAAATAAAAATTTGAAAAAAGGGTTGTTTCTGGAGTCACTTGTGTGAAAAAAGTACTGATGATCAACATATTAGACATTAACATCAATGGGAAAATTAGGTCTAATGGCCAAGCCTGTTGCCAAGGGAGGGGGGCAGGTGTTCCCCCTTAGAAAAAAATACCATTGCCTAATTTCATTTTAATTTATATCATGCCCTCTAGAGATACCTTCCCCCCCCCCAAAGCTACCTCCCCCTCTTCAGTACCATGTCTGGCCATGGGCCTGCTTACGGCTCAAAAAAGAAAGAAGTAAACAGATATCATTCTTATATAGAACAATTGTCGTTTTTGCATTTTCCAGAAGATGTTGCATGCATCTTTCAGAAATATGAAATTATTAATGAAATATTTGTTTTCAATATTGTCCAGTGCTTAGGAATATATCAAAATTGAAACAGACTTGAGACTCACATTTTATGAAAAATCATTGCACCCTCTTGCTGCTTTGTCGTGTTAAAGGTATTATTGTTCATCATTATTTTTTTGATGTTAATTTTTTTTTTTTTTTCTATTTTGAAGTGCAACTATTGCCATCCGGAACTCTGTCCAGAAGGAGCTAGCTGCCCTCCAGGGAGTTCTGCCCCAGTCTACAAGCATTGTCCAAAACTGTTTGACAAACAGGGTGATGTAAGTGACTTGATCCAATTTCAATTGACAGTGGTGACTCTTAGACTTAATATTTGTTTCTTGGTAGGGCTCCTGTTATTGTTCTGGGGGTGGAGGTGGGGGGGGGGTTCATTTGAATTTGATTATAAACCTGAATTCCAGGCCAGAAAAGTAATTATAACAGTAAAATAAGCTTGATACCTGCCATTTTATAAGCAAGCAGATTACTATTGTCCTTGCATTTTAGCTCAAAACTGAGCTATGTAAAGTTCTGTGGTTTCTATGGACCAACCTTAAGGATACGCAACAAGAAATTCCGATTTCCAGTTTACATTCATAGATCCATGGGGGTGGATTGACACAGACAATGTGGCAGCCTATAAAGCATTATTGCAGAAATGGTATTAGAACTAGGCCAGCAACCTAAGACATTGTTGAATTAATTTTGCTGTTAATTTTATGCAAATTATGAGATGCTGAAATCACCTACAGACTTCTCATGAACTTCTGTAAAATCATGTTGGGGATACTAATTTCATTGAAGACAAGGTAGTGTATCATCTAAACATTGAGGTCATTTTTGGTTTCAATGAAAAGAGAAACCTATGCAGTCATGATGGCGTGTGTGTGTATGTATGTGTGTATGTGCGTGTGTGTGTGTGTGTGTGTGTGTATGTGTGTATGTGTGTATGTGTGTGTGTTTGTGACACTTTGCTCGTTAACACGATATCTCAAGAAGGGAAACTCTGACAGTTTTCAAACTTGGTACATAGATGCCCCATATTGAGAGGAAGAACCCTATTGTTTTTGGTGGGGGTCAAAGGTCACCTGGGGTAACCGGGGGTCAAAACCTGAAAACCTTGTTAACACAATATCTCGAGATAGGAAGCTTGGATGAATTTCATACTTTGTATGTAGATGCGGTACAGTAAGAGGAAGAACCCTATCATTTTTGGTGGAGGTCAAAGGTCATCTGGGGTCACCGGGGGTCAAACCCTGAAAACTTCGTTAACACGATATCTCAAGAAGGGAAGCTCTGACAGTTCTCAAACTTGGTACATAGATGCCCCATATTGAGAGGAAGAACCCTATTGTTTTTGGTGGAGGTCAAAGGTCACCTGGGGTCACCAGGGGTCAAACCCTGAAAACATTGTTAACACAATATCTTGAGGTTGGAAGCTTGGATGAATTTCATACACAGTATGTAGATGAGTTATGGTAAGAGGAAGAACCCTATCATTTTTGGTGGAGGTCAAAGGTCATCTGGGGTCACTGGGGGTCAAACCCTGAAAACTTTGTTAACACCATATCTCGAGAAGGGAAGCTCTGACAGTTCTCAAACTTGGCACATAGATGTCCCATATTGAGAGGAAGAACCCTGTTGTTTTTGGTGGAGGTCAAAGGTCACCTGGGGTCACCGGGGGTCAAAATCTGAAAACCTTGTTAACACAATATCTCAAGAATGGAAGCTCTGACAGTTCTCAAATGTAGTACATGGATGCCTTATATTGAGAGAAAGAACCCTATTGTTTTTGGTGGAGGTCAAAGGTCACCTGGGGTCACCTGGGGCCAAACCCTGAAAACATTGTTAACACAATATGTTGAGGTTGGAAGCTTGGATGAATTTCATACTTAGTGTGCAGATGCGTTATGGTAAGAGGAAGAACCCCTTTCATTTTTGGTGGAGGTCAAAGGTTATCTGGGGTCACTGGGGGTCAAACCCTGAAAGCTTTGTTAACACGCTATCTCAAGAAGGGAAGCTCTGACAGTTCTCAAACTTGGTACATGGATGCCCCATATTGAGAGAAAGAACCCTATTGTTTTTGGTGGAGGTCAAAGGTCACCTGGGGTCACCGGGGGCAAAACCCTGAAAACATTGTTAACACAATATGTTGAGGTAGGAAGCTTGGGTGAATTTTATACTTTGTATGTAGATGCGTTATGGTAAGAGGAAGAACCCTATCACTTTTGGTGGAGGTCAAAGGTCATCTGGGGTCACGGGGGGTCAAACTCTGAAAACTTTGTTAACACGATATCTCAAGAAGGGAAACTCTGACAGTTCTCAAACTTGGTACATGGATGCCCCATATTGAGAGAAAGAACCCTATTGTTTTTGGTGGAGGTCAAAGGTCACCTGGGGTCAAACCCTGAAAACATTGTTAACACAATATGTTGAGGTAGGAAGCTTGGGTGAATTTCATACTTTGTATGTAGATGCATTATGGTAAGAGAAAGAACCCTATTGTTTTTGGTGGAGGTCAAAGGTCATCTGGGGTCACCAAGGGTCAAACTCTGAAAACCTTGTTAACACGATATCTGGAGGTAGGAAGCTTGGATAAATTTCATACCTTGTATTTAGATGCCTTATAGTAAGAGGAAGAACTCTATCATTTTTGGTGGGGGTCAAAGGTCATCTGGGGTCACCAGGGGGGTTAAACCCTGAGACAGAGCTGCCAACCAGCATGGATTTTCCATATTCAGTACGGAAAATCATTGTAAATATGGGAATACAGATTTTTCCTTGATAATCCGAATTTTGAATGAGTAAATAGGTCCTTTCACGAAATTTATTATTCTTTAGCCAACATATCAAAAGACTGAGAATAAACTACAGTATTTCACTTGTCTGTACAGTACTGTAGTGTATTTATTTGAGCCCAGTAATCTATGCTGTTATGTTATTGGTTAAATTTTTGTCAACAAGTTGATGTTAAACCAATCAGAAGATAGTTTGCAGCAGATCCATGACATTCCATAAGCTACCATATCATTGGTTGATCAGTTGTAAACAGATCCACTTTCAACCAATCAGAAACTGTGTTAAAAGCTAGTTTCTGAGTGCAGTGCAGTGACAGACTATCACACATAGCCTGCCAAGGTCTGTTGAGCTGGCTGAGTAGCCCAACGTTAATGTTAGATTTGACTGTAACTAAACTGGAAAATTAGCACCAAGAAATGGAATTACCAAACTTACAGCAGGAATATCACAGTATGTTGTAATATGGCTCCTCTTCAGAGCAGCATGGTAGCAGAGTAGCATGAGTAACTTTAGTGGAAAATTTACCAGGCAGATCAAGTTTTAACGTAGGCTTAGGCCTAACAGTTAGGGCCTAGGCTAAGTGTTGTTACAGAACCAATAACAAACATTAGCCTACACACACAATAACGTTAGACTCAGTACATAAATCTAATGCAGAGTTCCAGGTTTATGGGCTAGGCCTAGACAAAGTCCTAGTCCTGTGACTAAGTCCTAGCCTAACTGCCACAGTACAGGCTAGCCTAATTGTAGTACAGTATGTATGGGCTGATATTAGAGGTAGGTTACTGTCATAGCTATGGCCTAGGCTAGGGCTAATCAAAGTAGTTATTGCCTGTTAAATGTTGGTACCCATCATCTAAGTTTGTAGTATTTACAGAGAGATTTCTGTGACCAGCTGTGCATAGGCCTAGGCTAGGTTTATACTTATAGCTAGGCCTAGGCTAATGTTACTTAGGGCCTTGCCAAGTATTTAGCATAGCCTCTAGGCTATACTGTAACATTAGGCCTTGGGAATACTTGGGATATTTTGCTTTTTGGCCTTTGGTGACCCTGATGACTATCTTGGGAATTCTTGGGAAATTTTGCTTTTTGACCTCTCGTAACCCCAGATGACGATCTTGGGAATTCTTGGGAAATTTTGACCAGTGACTGAAAGATACAGGACATCATGGCATTATTTGGAATAGAACATATATCATCGAAACCTCAATGCATTTTTGCATTCTGGTTTCAATATGGTTTGCCATGGGGGGGGGGGGGGGAGGGAGGTTGTTTCCCCTGCATTTATGATATTGTGAAATTTAAATGATGTTGCTTTTAATGTCAGTTTGGCAATTTGGCATACCTTCAACCCTCCTCCCCCCACACACACATCACCAGTGCCAGTGAATTTAAGACTTAAACCAACATCTTGGCTTGTTCCTTTTCCTAGGACTGCATTCCAACGATAGGGTTTTACCTGACTCTTACGGGGGTGGTTATAATAATTGCAGCTCTGGTCGCTATTGTCATCAGGAGGAGGAGAGAAAGAGCCAGCATTTATTCAGCTGATCTCACTCCCTTGAGAAGAGAGGGACAACCTGTTTACCAGGGGTTGTGATGTCAGGCCTATCTTGTTTTATGGCCTTATGTTACAAGAAACGCCCAAAGTGTGAAGTTAAGCATAATTTTGAAATTGAACCAAATGTTTATATCAGAGGAATCTAATTTTATATATGTGTATGTATGTATTAATATATTTTGCAATATTTTTACTGGAGTATGTGAGCAGTAGTGATACTAAAGAATTTTAAGCGGGAAGGTGGAATAAACATTGGTAGGTGGATTCTGTGTGTAATTTTTAAGTAACCTATAATTTTTTAGTACTGTGGAATATGTGAGGATTGGGTAAAGAATAAATTTGCACAGAAAATAAAATGTTTAAAACAGGCCTTGAATTAAACACTGTAAGGGGTAAGGCAATTTTGGGGGCAAAATTAAAAGTTGCCGCAAAGTTTTTTTTTTAAGAGCAGGACACAAAGGCCATTGTAGTATTTTACATGGGCACCCAAGGCAACCCCAAAAATTTGACATGGGCACCAAAGCATTTAAGCAAGTCAAGCAAGAAATTCTGTTCAAGTGTCCAGCAAAAAAGTTAGAAAAACCCTAAAAATTTTGTTCTAACTTTGTATGGCTTGATACTTTGGAGGCAGAATGGCACCTAGGCAGTCCAGAAAAGGGGGAAGGCAAAAAACTGTCTTTGGTTTGACTTTATTCTTAGGGGCTCCAAACCAACTGCATGGTCAAGTAGTTAGAGCATCCCAATTGCAGCCAGAAGGTCTGGGGTTCAACTCCTGGCCAGGTCATACCGAAGACTTTAAACATAGAACCTACTGCCATTGTGCTTGGTGCTCAGCATAAGCAATGGAGTAGGAAAAACAAACCAGTGAGCCACAACTGGCAAAAAGGCCATTGCCAGCCCGTCTTAAACCAGTTGGTTAGAAACTGAACCATAAAACCTCATCAAACTAACTCTTAGGGGCATCAAGGCGAGAGTACGGGCACCAAAGGCCTGTTTTGAAATGAAATTGAATCGACACATTCACCATTGCCATCTTCATGTACTATCATAGCCCCCTCCCTGCATTGTTATTGCTTCATGATGTAAAGATAAAAATGTCTTGGGGAGGTAAATTGGTGCTAGGGATGTGTCAATGTGTGTTATAACCTGCTCTTGATACCTGCCAATTTTGACACGGTATTGCTTTTGTTCCTACCAGTCTGCTATTCAAATTACTCAGGGTACATATTAAGTTGGAACAGTTATGCCCTTGTGACCTTTCCATTTATTGGTCTGACTAACCTCTGTTTGATGTGTTACTGTGTAAAACTGCCTTCTCATCAAGGAAAAGTGCACCCTGCACATGATAAGTATTCATCTGTGATCGGTTAGTACACGCAGATTGACAGGGAGGGGGGATTGCATGATTTTACAAACAAGATCACTGTGGGTTGTTGTCATTATTTACTGTGTCATGTATCTTCCTATTGTTCTATAAACTTCAGTAGTGGTATGGGGAGGGCTGGGTGGAGCAGAGCGGGGGATGAACATTTTGCACACATGAGATCACTTGCCCCTCACTCAGGTGTAAAAACTATGCAGCTGACATGTTATTTGACCCTGCTGTCTTCAGCTACCCCCCCCCCCCCCATTTACCCATTTTAAAAATCCAAGGGACCTGTGTCCACAACTTCTCTAAACATTACACACAAGTTGTGGCAGCCAGTGTGGCACAATAAACATAATTGGAAATATGGTGGCTTTGTGAGAAAAACCTTTTCAAATGTATCTCATGAGTAACAGAGGTAGTTTGAATTTTGTCTTTCAGTTAATTGAGTTCAGTAAAATTGAGGTATTTTTTCGTAAAGGAAATTTGTATCTGGGGATTTTAAGTGCAGCTGAGATGTAAAGGTACAAGTTTTTATTTGTCATTAGGTTTGTCATAAGTCTGTGTGAAACTTTCATCCATACCTGGTCACATTCAGTTGTACTTGTCCTCATTTTGCTGAATGAATTGGGACTTGTCCTCATGCTGTCATGCATGTTGAAAAGTGATTACTTTCATTTTGTAATATGTCAGTTGGTGGTATTCGTTTGTACTCACAACCAAGGGTGCCCCAATTGTACTTGCACTCACACTGCAGGGTGATCTATACTCTCACTTGTTATCATTGACCTCAAATGCAAGTGATGTCACCAGGTGTAAAATTTGTGACTCATATTTGGCTCTGTACTAAGTGTGAGACCAGTAGCTCATAGCCAATGTGCTGAAGACAGGGCAAAATATTTGGAGGGGAGGAGGGGGTAAGGGGGCACAGGGAGGAGGTTAGATATGTTAAATCAGTGGAACTTTTGTTCTCGAAAATTTTCTGGGGGAGGGGGAGATTTTTTCTAGTGAGTGACATCCTTACCCTTCCCCATTGGCTGTGGGCCTTCCAAGGGCACTCTGCTGTTGAAGCTACTTGTACTGGTGTGCTCCTTTCTGGGCAGTGTTGTAGGGAAATTGCATCGTCTCATAGTGCAAGACAGATATGAAATAGAGGGAATTGTGTCTAATTATTTTTACTTTCTAAAAGAAGAGAGAAAAAAATGGAATTTTGGAGAGTTTTGATTGTCATTAAGATGCAAGTAATTTTACACCAACTCTGTGAGAAGTGAAACTTAGACATCTTATCAGTACTCTTGTTTCAAATTTCACATTTTTGATGACAAGCAGAGGATATATTTTCAGGGTAAATTCTACATGTTTCAGCTCAAAAATTGTAAGCAATAACTCTTTCAGTTATCATATTTTATAATATTTCAATGTATATTTGAATTATGTTTATTTTAATCTAGTATTGTTCTCATAGGTTTTGCTGATAAGGAAAAGCTTTAATGTGGTGATAGTGTGTGCAACACAAAACACTGCCCTGTATGTGGTGATGGTGTGTGCAAGACAAAACACTGCCCTCTACTGCATGGTAAAACTAGGAATCGGAATTTTGGTTGGCGAAACTGCCTGTATCGGCCTACATGTGCTTGCATAATTGTCCTGTTGATTTCATGTTTGTGTGATACAGATGTTGTTTTAGTGTATCACAGGGTCTGTGATGATGATATGCAAACTTTGATGCACTGTGGTAAAGTCAGGAGTGCCCAACCAGTCAATCGTGGTCTACTGGTAGACCGCGGAGTGATTCCAATTAGACCGTGAGGGGTGTAGGAAAAAATGAAAAAAATAAAGTTTTTTTATGTGTAACTGTATGGCAGTGTATGTTTTGTGGTCTCGGGAGGTTGGCTACTTGAAAAGTAGATCTTGGGTCAAAAAAGGTTGGGCACCCCTGGTATAAGTTGTCCCACGAATAGTTGAAAGTGATGGTATGCCATACAGCATAATTTCACCCCTGAGTGATTGAATGTCATATCATGTGATGTGGCATAATTTTGATGCTATGCATTGCTGCAAAATTTGTCCCCTGAAAATTTGGATGAGATATGACGTCACAGAATTTTTCCCCTGAATGACTGAAAGTAATGAATTGTGATATCGCAGTTTGGTCCCTGAATGATTGAATGTGATGCCTTCCTGAATGATCAAATGTGTGAATAGCTGTATTGTTTCTTTGGATTGCTGAATGATTAAATGTGAGAGGATGTAATGATACTGCATAATTTATTCCCTGAGCAACTGGATATGATGTGATGGGGGATTATTTGTGCCTTGAATAATTTGAATACATCCTTACAACAGGCCACCTTTACCATGAAGCTTCATTTAGATACAGAAATGAAATGGAAGGAGTTTCTTGGTTCTAACACTGCCCAAAAATATAGACACATTTCAGAGGGGGAATTATGGATATAAGTGTGTGAAGAGAACCACAAAGCACAAAACATGGATTGAGTTAATCTCATTTTGTAATATCTATAGACTTTAGGTAGGATGTCTTTCCTTAAGCCTCTGTGGATGAAATTAATTATGAGACTGACACATCTTTTTTTGGTAAAATTGTCTTCTTATCTAATGATAACCAACTAAATGTTATTGTGTAGTTAATGTTTAGGAACACAAAGCATGGATTGTGTAGGAAAATGTGTGATCAAAGATTATGAATAAATGGAGAAAAAATAATGAGAATAACTAGAAAACTATATCGTATACTTGGCTAAGCTCCAGAGGCGATAATAGGGTTAATTATAACCTTACTAATACAGTACTCTTTTGAAGTGGAGGTGGGGTACATGGGTAGGGTGGGAGGGTGTTGGGGAGGGGGCTCATTGAGAATGGGAAAGATACGTTATCAGTGTGGCATGTAGGTTGCAGTGCATACTGTCAGTATTGTTCTGTCACCATTATGTGCAATGGAATTGTATTGCAGTTGTTCCCTTATGAAACAGTACTATTTTGATTGTAATTGAAAGTTGGCCAAAGCAGTAGGAGTGAAACCTGTGGTCATGCCCTCATGTTGACAGAGTGGTGAATTCTTTCCTTTGTGATTGTTGTACAGTGTTCAGAAAATGGCAGCTGGTTTATCATCAGTAATTGTGTAATAGATCATCCCATCCACTCTCTGGAAGTTAAAGCCATGTCACTTATAATAGACAAACCCAAAGGATTGCAGGCCAGGCTTCCTTGAGGGCATTGAATTGCTGGCTGGCATCAGTATATACAAAGTAACGGATATGTGCTCTTGAAAAGAAGGGAAAGTTTAGAAGTTTGAGTGATGCATAGTGTTCATGTTGTAATACTCCATATATTGAACTTAAAGACAGACACTCATGACCCCAAGTACATATTTGGTTAGGGGAAATCAAAATTCTCAGTTGGTGACTGATCTTTGATTGATATGAAGTCTGAAAATTCAGACTAGATGGGCAGAGTAGCTCACACTTCACACACTGCAGAGAGAGTGTTCTGATTACACAGAGGGCCTGGCATGCTCACCAGGTCATGGCATTAAGCAATAAATTAGGGTTGTGTCAGCACCAGGCAGAGCTTAAGACAGTTTTGGGAGGAGCTAGAAGTAACTTAGTTGGGAGAATAGCAACTGTCTGGGATGATGAAATTTGCCCTTTAATAATATGCAACATATGATGTAACTGCCAACATTCTTGGCACACATAAGTGATCATAAAAACTTACTAATTCTTTGTAATGCTGCCTGCACCTGATTCCAGGCAAATTAAATATTGCATTATCAATTATGGTTCTAAAACAGTATGTTCAATCAGATGTCATATATAGTGTAATATAGGTTTGTGTAACACTTCAACTCTATGCAATAAAGATGAATCTTTACCATGTACAAAAGGATCATGCAATGCTGTGGGTTTTTGCTTACATTTGTGTCGCAATTGCAAAGTAATATTTCTGTATTTGTTCTAGTAAGTGCCTTTAAAATATAACTGAAAGCTTCGTTATCACTCAGACATGATGTGCCTGCCCCTAGATTTTAGTTACAATTGAAAAAAAGGAATTTCGGTGTTATTTATAGAGGAGGAAGGGAGGCAGGGAGATGAAGAGACAGCAGTTGGTTCCACTAAGTGTTAAAGATCCTGTTTTAAGGCGATGTATTAGCACTTGCAAGATGATGCATTCCTTAATGTAATTTAATTACACATTTTCATCATTGCTTTCTCTTTAATTCCTTGATTCAGGGTTTTTTGATCACTTGTCTGATCAAAAGGTAGTGTTGTTAAATGAATATCACTATTTAAATATTGTAAGTGTACTTTCCAGTGACTGTTTACTTTTTGGTCATATGTCATATTTTTGAAATTTTGAAAGGTTTTTCAAATTTGCTTTTTGTGGGATCACAGATGCTATTCATTACCAAAATATGAAATAAACAATTTCTATGAATTCATAATGATAATAAAAATCCAATTCAATCCAATATCATATGTTTGCTTGTGATTTTTGAAACTTTTGCTGTCATGAGGGGATCTGGGTGATACTTACACTTCAGTCACTTGTATTTTTTGCTAGCATACATGGTTAAACAAGTGGTGCCCTCTCAGTAGAGAAAATTTGTTTGCCTGTCTTCCTTGCAAGCTGAGAACTTCCTCAGCTCTCTTCATCAATAGGACATGTACTTCGACTGGTTGACAAGTCAGGGACCGCAGGACTTATTTTGAAATGGGGGGGTCTAATCATTGAAGCAGCCCAATATGTTCAAGAAAATAAAAGGCCCAGTTCCCAGTTTAAGGCAGCCTAAAATGTCCAGCTAGGGCAGAAAAAGTGCAGGGGCTAAAGCCCCCACAGCTCCCATCTCCGCAGTCCCTGTAATTTATACATTCAGAAATTGTAATCACAGGTTAGCAAGGTACGGATTGCTAGCAGCAACCTTGCTTCATAAGTCTCGGAGCTCGAAGAAAAGACAAACCCACAGGACTTTTTTTTTCAAAAAGCACCCTTAAGCTTCAGCAACATGCTGAGAAGCAGACATTTTCAAATTTTAAATTATCAAGTTTGAAAGTGGTCGAATCTTCAGAGTTCTAACAGTGTTAATTGAGTACGACAAGGGGTGATGCAACATTAATGGCTTGAAACAATGTATTTATTTGGGTGCAAAGAATTACGTAATCTATATGATAGGGCATCTCTGTTTCCCAGTTGTACACTGCCTGCAGCTTCAGAGACTTTCCACTCCAGCCTATAGTGCCACAGGTCCAAACCCTGAGAATTTTTCTGTACTTCCTTGGTCAAATATAGTGGTCAGTGATGACAGTGGACTTATCTTTTAGATTGGTCAGTCTTCGGGAATAAGAGCAGGCTAAAAATTTCTTAAAGAATATTTCCAGCCATTTTGCTGGATTGGCTTTTTGAGGGAGGCCCAGTGCTTGGAATACGTATTGGTTGAACATCTCAATTACTTTGTGGGTGTTTTCAGGCCCGGAATTCTTTAAACCAGTTTTCTGCATTGCAATCACTCTATTTGTTCTTTCACAATCCTAGCAACCATGGTTCCACAGGCGAAATTCAGACTTGAGTTACCACGACAGATGTAACCTCACAAGGATGAGCAGATTATCAACTTGATACTCTAATCTTTTCAACCTGCACATTCTACATAAAGTTCAGATACAGAGATTAGAATATGCCTTTCAGGAAGGACAAAATCTAATAAATGGACAACTTCAGGCAACAGTGCTCAGTACCCCTAACCCCTCCCTTCCAAGTAGGCCCTTACGTTTATGTTACTACATGTGGACAGGATAGACTTTATGCCAGTGTGTGCCCTTATGTTTATGTTACTAGATGTGGACAGGATAGACTTTATGCCAGTGTGTCCTTCAATGTAACATTCTTCAAAGATTTGACAGAAAATATAAGTATGACACACATTTTTTTCTTGACATAAAAATGAGTGAAACTAGAGCACCAATGGTGCAGTAGCTCAAACTGAACCAGACATGGCAATTTTGGCTTGTCATACAAATGAGTGAAAAAATGACATGAGACTCAACCACAATAATTTATCTTGATATTAGACCATAAATACATTACATCTTGTTTCTTATACAATTCCTATACAAGGATCATTACAGAATGATACAAATTTTGAAAGAGGTAAAATGGTCTTAACATAATGGCTGGCATATTTCAAACAAATGAGAAAGAAACACTCCATTGAGGTCATGCCCGTGACTGAGAAATGAAAACCAATCTCCGACAAACAGAGCATACAAATACTGATGATTCACATAGGCTGAGCATAAGCAGTGGTATACAAGTGAAGCTAAGATGATTGCAGTTTTTCAAAGTTTCTAATTACAGATGGTCTGGTGTTTCCACTGTGTAGAATTCGTAAGTTAAAATACTATATTAGTAAGCTGCGTAGTATGAAGCTGTCACATGCAAAGTGAACGCTCCATCCTGCTAACCCCTGGAAGGGTTGAGCAAAGGTAGGACAGTGACTTATGACAGCGTAACTCACTTTCATCACAGTACCAACACTGATAGTCAACGAAGTGACATGGGGCATGTCACTCCACCTCAGATGCAAGTCACTTTTGCCAAACCTGGCTGAGTCACTTAAAGTCAACTGTTATACTCATTACAGTAGTGAATGGAAACTGTCAGGCAATTCTGTTAACTTACATGTCTCACATGATACAAACTGTGAGTCATTTCTGTGACTAATCTCAATGTACAGATTTCAGGCATGCAATGTCTCATCTTTGACTGACCAAGCCAGAGGGTCTAATGTGTCGTTCAATTTGTATGTACATAATGCTCAAGTCTGCAATCCTTTTTTGCCACTGACCCAGTAACTTACTTCCTGTAAGATCAGCCTTGACAGAGCAGATAAAATCTAGATGACCAAAACAACTATTTTATATTCATATAGCCCTTTTTCACTAATATCAATTTGTGCATCTCCCTGTTTGATATTCTGACTGACAAGCATTCATTTTATCATCACTGTAATCATTGTCCTGTTGTATGCCAGTACCATTACTACACCAGCTGTGCGTAAGCAGTCACTGGCAGTATTGCAATGGGACACACACAAAACATTCTATGTATCTCCTTCATAAATTCCTTGTTTCCAAGGAAAATATCCTTGTTTCTCATGTGTCCAAGAAAGGTGACTGTTTTTCCAATAATATTAAAAAAATAAGCTGTTTTTGTTACAATTTCCTTGTAATTGTTAAATATTTTCTGCGACAAACATTTGAGATTCCACTTATCCAGAACTGTTCTCAATGAAGCAGCACTGTTACTAAAAACCACGACCAGAGTAGAAAACTACACCAAAGTAACTCAACCCTTAAGTGGAGAGTGACTTGAAGCAAGTCTAGAAGTTTCTCTGCACTTATACCTCCCCATTCTTTAACTATAATAGCAAATTAGACAACTCTATTGCAATATTTTACCAGACTTGGAATCTGAAGCAATCACTCAATATACCAAAATAATTAGTCATTTCTTTGTGAAAATGCATCAAACTTTTGAGCCGCTCACCACACCTTTTGAGGTATACCCCACAGAGCAGACTCTGCTTGCTCAGCCCCCCTTAAAGATTTCTCATGTGACTGAACAAGGAATAAAACACACAGCCTGCTACATAGGCAAGCTGAGATATGACACATGTGTGTTAAATAGATATCTGTGATGCTAAGCTTGTGCAACATCTCAACAGAAGAGACCTTGATGAGTCTCACACTTGGCATGTGTGTACCTTATACTGAGAAGAACCCAAGTGATTTGGGGAGGTCAAAGGTCATTCCAGCTTACTACACTTCTGACACTGAAAACCTTGATCACACAATATCACATGGATGCAAACTTTGATGAATGTCATTCATGGCATGAGGGTACCCTATATTGAGTAGAAATCTACAATGTGATTGTAATCAAAGGTCATCTGAGGGTCACCAGAGGTTAAACTCTAATACCTGGTTGTGTGTAATGCACTAATTAACCTCTTACAGCTTTTGCGATTTTTTTTTTTTTACATTTTATCGTGAATGGCAGATGCATTTCAACATGGAAATATTTATTCGTTATGGCATCCTTGTTAATTATTCAAAGTTGGTCAAATTGCTATGCACATGCAGAAGTCTGCTTTGCATATGAAAAAAGTCTGTGACAGAATGTTCACATAGAGATATTCCCCAATTAAAATGCATATAATTACCCTAAAAACCACAATGCAAGATTTCGACGATTTATAATTATTCTCTGCATACATATAACTCCAGTGCATTTTAACACCTGTTCTATGAGACTGTTCTTTTTTAACTCCAGTTTTCTTGTTCTTTTCACACTCCGTGACCTGATGAAATTAACTTGAGCTGCGAGGACTGAATTAAAAGCTTATGCTTTGATCAAAATTTCATTCTTAGAGCATTTAATGCATCACTACAATTTCCACACTTTCAAACGATAAAATTTTGTGAGATGAAAGATGAATTATATTTTCTTGAGCTGAAAGGAAAAATGTAAAGACTTTAAGAATCTTAAAAAGTTATTTTCAAACCCAAGAAGGTTACTCTCTTTTCAATCCAAACATATACACACTCTCTATAAATACATATAATTTCAAAAAAAAAATACTTCAAATTTGGCTGTTTTCTTTTTTTTCTTTTTGAAAATTAACATGTAACTCACATACAGCTGTATTACCTGTCCTTCAGAAAGTTGATGTCTGAAAAGTATGACCCTGTGGCAAATCTTGAACACATACTTTTAAATGTGTTTAATGGCCTAATCCACTCATGTGCAGGAATTAAAGCATGCCAACAAGAGGCCAAGTATTTAAGTCATGACCAGTTGCTCTAAACCCATTACTAAATGGTTTCTCTACTTTCACAAGCAATGTTTCCCATGGTCTGTACAACCTATAACCCATCCCCTAGCTTCCTTAAAGGCAAAGTATGAGGTCACTAACAGAAGACTTTGGCAAACTGCCTTAGTCTGGTTAACAAATGGTTGGTCAGAAATATTTCAGGACAATACTATGATGTAAACTGGATGAGTGGACATCTAAGTGACCATATAATCTAGTTATATTGCCTAAGCTGAAATTAATTCAAACAGCCTTTACCCTTTCAGGGGCACTTAACACAAGACCTTGGATTTGATGTCACACACAGCAGATCACATGCTCATATGAAGGCTGGGTACAGTTCTGGATCTGATTTAGCCTTGGGAGGTGTGGTGGGGGTGGGGGATATGACTGGGGAATCTGATCTTAAGCATGAGATCAAGTTAAAAGCGCAAACACTCCAGGAGCAATGGTGACTTGAGTTCCAAGTCACCTCTATCTTCAAATACTGTCATGACACTGGAGTAGGTTTTTTTACACTTACCCCATGTATTTTAATATAGTCAGGGGAGGATCAAAATACTTGACAAGTTGAAGAGCAGATGCACCATGGTCACACCACAGAGCTGTTTACTTTAAATGTGAAAAGTAGGACATCCAGTCCATATCCATTGTAAAATCACCCTTATTCTCATTGTTTACAGGTCCAGCTACCCTCAAAAACCATGATAAGTACATCTTTTCAGGCAATGGTATGGTCACATCAGAGCCACTCAATAGCAACACTTAAAAGCAATTGAGCTACATTTGTGAAAGCTTTCCTAGGGCATTTTCAATTAAGTGCTATAACTTCCCAATTTCACATTTCAAAACCCTTTGCTGTATAACAGCACTTTGAAAATGAGCAAAAGTTTAAAACTTGCAGAGCTCCTGGCAGCTGGCTTTAACTTTTGACCCCCCCCCCCCCCAAAAAAAAAAAAAACAAACAAAAAAAAAAACAATTATTCCTCAAAGTTATTGATTAGCAATATGAGACATCTTCAACCTAGTGGGTAAAAATTTAACTGTCTAAAGAGTTCCTTCTGCAGTAAGATGGCAACCTACATGAAGTCTACTTTTATTCCCTACATAACAAGGCAGTACATATTCAAATATCAACATATTCTCTCCTCTATGAGGGTGTGGTATGGATAAATAACTCTGTCTCTCACACAAAATCACAGTATCTTGACTTGTTTAAAAGACAAAGTCAAGTCAAAAAGAAACAAAAGAGTCAGAAACTCTTTATATATCCAAATGGAAACTTATACTTTTGTAATCAATGAAAACAAACTTCTTTAGATTTCAGTCAAAATTTCAGAAAATACTCCTCAATCCCTGTCAAAAACTGATCTTAAATATGAAAGGGAGCTTACAAACTGGAAGCAACCCCTCTCTGCAATTCTACTAAATCACATAGACCAGTTATGGAATGGAAAGGGTGACTGGTAAGCCTGATAATGGACATGTCCTCATTTACTTTGTACAGAAATTTTTTAAAGTGCACTAAAAGAAAACTTGAAGCAACTGCAAACATCCCCAAAAACCTGATTTACCATACAACCTAAATGACCTAAGAACACAATCTTAACGTTCTGTCCGGCCCACCACATATTACACCTCAAATGCTAATTTTACTAAACATCACATTTCTTCACAGTTGCCCACTCTCCCATTGCCAATAATATTGACCTAACAATGACCTGAATTTACAAAAGACAAGTCAACCACTTAAAAATTCACAATATTGCGCCTACAAGCTTACAACCTGGGGAGGGGGCAGCTGGCTGAAGAAAATGAGCCATGATCTCACTCTTTCAACATCCAATTTTAAACAAGTTTTGTGTACTAAACAACTTGACCAAATCTTGCCTATCAAATCTTCAATTCTGAATTTAGATGATCTACCTAAATGCATTCAGGGAGTTTTGAGATACCTCCAGCACACAAACACATATGGACAAACACCCTGACACACATATGCCACCCTAAGTTGCCATGAGTATCTCTCCTTCACAGACACCCTCACACATTTCAAATACATGCAATTATTATGACAAGGAATTTCATACAACTGGTCAATTATCTAGCAAAATACATAAAACTTTAAATGAGAAAGGTTTGAGAATTCAAGGTGGAGAATAATTCCCTCTCAACCAAACCAAATTGAAATTTGGTCTTCACAACAGACTATTGGGTTGAATCATTTCTTGGAAAGCTTAAATTGTTTGATACATTTCACAAAAGCTTGCAACAATACCTGATTTTTCAAGGTATATTGATAGAAATTTTCCACAGAAAATCATCATTGCTCACCAGACAGCAAAAATCTTCACATATGTACACCAGCTCGAGTATGTATTGGTATGTACTCATGCTGTTTGATGCTGACCTGTAACAGCTCCTTTATGGACAATGCTTGTAAAAGAGATCTCTCTCATGAAAGAATAAGAATTAATGTGAAGTACCACGGATGTACTCTTTCTTACATGCTTCCATCTCATGCCAAACCTAGCCTAGACATACACAGTGTTACACTGCTCTTCACTAGATCATTGGTATAACCAGAAAGAGAAAAGCCCTCTACATTGGGAGTTTTCAAATCGCCACAGGAACATGATTTTCACCAATTATTAATTACCTCCATTTCAAAGAAATATATCACTTCTGTCAAAAATCAACTCTAATTCTGCCAACTATACAACCATTGCAAACTACATAACCTGGTAGAAACCTTTCTTTTCCTCTGTCTGTCCAGCCCGTCTCATTTCATTGATAATCACTGTCCCTCAATATCTTTCTGGACTTTCTCTACATCCCTCTCCAATTCATCCAGGATCTCTTCCTTGCTGAGTAAATCCATTACTTCACCAATCTGCTTTGTGCTCAGAGCTACATCTTCTCGGGAGATGGTCTCTATCACCTGCAGACCAGAAAGCATTTTGACAACTGTTTGCGATTGCGTGAAATAATGGACACATGTTTTTAGGTGAATGAAAAGCTTGCTATATTAGGGTCTCAAGCATTTTACGATAGCAAAATTCCCTACTTTTGCCCTTATTCTTCTCTGATCCATTTCTAAAATTACCTCTTTTC
The DNA here is from genome assembly GCA_029531755.1 of Holothuria leucospilota. NCBI lineage: Eukaryota > Metazoa > Echinodermata > Holothuroidea > Aspidochirotida > Holothuriidae > Holothuria > Holothuria leucospilota. The sequence goes on from CM055977.1 coordinate 41,974,863, forward strand.
AAGCTTGAGATGTCTCTAGGCTGTTTGGACATAAGACAAAATACAATGCTTCAAGCACTTTCTCCTTTGGCCCAATCAAAGTCTCTTTACTTCCCCTGATTTGAGGCATTTCTCTCAAATTCCCTGACTAATCCCTTGACTGGTATAATCAAACTCTTTTTCCAAGATTCCCCAATTTCCTGGATGGATGGGAATACGGCAAAACTTAAATACAGGCACCCAATAGTACCCTCACATTAAGATCCTTACAATGCATGACTCGCAAGAAAAATGGCAAATTGTTACAATATCTCTAATTGTATGAAGGCAACCACCCACTCTCCACCCTGCCCCCTTCCCCAAATGGTTAATGACATGTGTAGCCCAGTGAAATGTAGCTTTCTGTTGCACAGCAGAGTGGTAAAGCAAAGAGGCAACAAATTCAGATTCTTCACTAAATGAGGGTAAACAGTAAACTGTTTGGAAAGGGTAGGAAAGATACTGTTTTCAGCAACAGAAACTCAATTGAATTTATTATTAATACATTTAACAATACCTCCAGTGTCTAATAACAGCCTGACTATTTAAGTCATTGTAGAATTCACTGATAGATTTCAGAAGGATAAAGTAACTAATCCTGTCAGTACCATAAAAGTAACTTGACTTGTAACTTGCAAAAAGTAATGGCAACTTACATTCAATACTTCTGATGACTCAATTACACCATCTTTGTCCTCATCAAAAGCATCAAATATCCTCTGAAATTTCTCAGCATCGGCAACTTTGTCCAGTTTCTTCATTGCCTCTACCAGCTCTTCCACCCTGATGATGCTTTTCCTGAAAATGAAGACAATACAAGTTTCAAAACACACAGCCATTCCCCTCTCAGCATCACAAACCCTCTCCCTCCCCTCCCTCCCCTCCCTCCCCTCCCCCTTCCTCTTCCCTCCCATCCTTCCCGACAAGAACAAAGTCTCCATTTTTATGTACTATTTAAGGATAACAGGAGGATATGACACCTTACATCTTACCCTAACTGTACCCCTTCTCCCACCCCCTCCTTCCCTCCATGTCTCTCATCTTTCTGCATCACTTTAAACAATGTCTGATGATGACTTACTTCTTACGGTCTATTTGTGCTTGCACCTTCTCCTCCGCAGCTTGCATTTTCTCCTCCTCTACCAGCATCTGTTGTGCTTTATCTTTTTCTCCATTGACTTCCATCATTTCTTGGTGGACCTTCAGGTCTTCCTGCAGTGTCTTCTTCTCCTGCACAAGGGAGTGCTTCTCTTTCTCCAGTTCTGACACAATGGTATCCAGTCTTCCCATCATTCTATCAACCTGTATAAGGCACAATATGTATAAGTAAAATTCGAGTTCCCACATATATGCAATATGCAAACTATTAATAAGTCTCTCTGAATGTCTTTTTTTTTTTTGGGGGGGGGGGCGGGGGACAAAGAGCAGATCTGGATGGGTTAACTGATGTACTCAAGCACAGTGTCACCTAACTTGGAGTCAAGTAGCAGCTCCAGTTTCCTCAGTCACGACTCACTGAAAATTTTCATATTGTCAAAACCAAATGTATACATAAGTACCACGGGTCTGGGCTGTCAATCCTATGAAGTTTCAAAAATATTTGCTACAGCATCAATAATTTGTCAAGCTACCTTTACGACTTTAAGAAGTGACATGCAGCCATGCTCCATGTGTTAACTGACAGCCCTATGCCTCCCTCTGAAATTTTTTTCTCTAGATTGTAAAAGACATCACTGTTTGCCCATAGATTTTATTGGTATGATGCATCATGGGTATTTTACCTGTTTGCTCATCCTGAGAGACGCCTTGGATTCAGAAAGTGACTTCAAGCTAACGTCTTCTTCTTGTTCCTTCTTCAAGTCTTCTAAATCCTGAAAATGTTAAGTAAACTGGGAAGTTACCACTAGAAGAGACATATGTAAAGGTGTAAACAGTACAAACAATGCATTTCCATTTGGGCTCTTTTCCGAGCAGCATCACTTAAGGTCCTCACAGCATCCCCCATGGCCAAAATCAGTGAAGGGAGGCTGGGATCTGCCCAATGAATATGGATTAGACAGCATAATACAGATGAATGCAGGAGTATTAAACAAGAGAGAAAATTGTTGTTTCTTCAGGCTTAAAGAGAATGAAGAGCTGCCCCAAATTTCTTGGAGACATCACCTTCATCTTACAAATTTCACCTTGTTTCCCTTACAAATAAATGATGTGTCTGAACAAAACTTTTTCATACTAAAGGTAAACTTAGTAATAATGAAATATTTCAATAACAAAAAAATTGTCACTTAGTTTAACTGAACCATTCATAGATAAGGATACAGGGGGACACCGGTTCAAATTGGGGTGACTGCTTTTTCCCTGTAAAAGCAGCAAACATCAAAATTGATCTAAACATACACTTGAACTTTCTCCAACTTTCCTCTAGTGATTCCACTTTCCATCTCTACCCCACTTCTCTGATCAATTCACCTTGTGGAAGCTTCCCTCTCACCTCTCCTTCCTCCTGCCCCTCCCCCTCCCCACTTATGTAACTCACCTGCCCTTCCCCCTCCTTACTGCTGAAACTCACCTGCCCCTTCCTCCCCATCCCCATTGTTTTAACTCACCTCCTTGTATTCTTCCACATCTTGCTTCAATTCCATCAGATCTTCCTTCTCCTGAGACAGGGATTCTTTCTCCTCTGCTATTTTACTGATCACCTCGCCAATGTCTTTAAGCTCCTCTTTCGAAACTTCCTCCTGAAAGGTAGGAAAATAGTCCTCAAAAGTTAACAACTTTTCAGTTTCATTCTAAGTTGCTACATCTTTACCAGAAATATCTTCTTTGAATTTTAAAAGCAAGTGTGCCCACTATTTGCAAAGCCAGGGCTCTCAACTTTTATGGAAAAGAATATCACAATTTTTCATTAATTTTCCCTGTAGAAGTTTTATCTTTAAGGATCATTTCTTTCAGCCTAGTCCTAAAGGAGCGCTTCTCAACCTTTTTTAACTCAAGGACCACTTTCACTCTCAGAATTTGTCTGAGGCCCACCTTACAAAAAGTTTAATCTTTTTTCTTAATTTTTTATTTTTTATGGCGGATCTCGCGGCCCATCTGTGAGATCTTCGCGGCCCACCAGTGGGCCGCGGCCCACCGGTTGAGAAGCGCTGTCCTAAAGTAAGACTGCCTCATGCAATCGATACCATGTGGATACCAGAACAATACAACAGACAATAGACTGCTTTTTCTCTTTTGGGCTAATCAAATTGCCTCACTCTTCCTTTATTGGAGATATTTGAGGCAAACACATCTTCTTAAAGGGTGCAACATATGTTCATTGAAGGGACTGCCAGTATATACTGGAGTTATGTTTTAGTTCTTTTACTTCCCTTAGTTCTCTCAAATGAGCAAACTTTAAATTGTATCTTTCAGCTTACATACAACTCAAAGTGAAATTTATAGTTAGTGGTACAGAATATTTTCACATATTTAAAACCGCAATTCATTCATACAGAATGACAGAAATTCAAAATTTGGTATGTTTGTAACTATACTTTCATGAAATAAGGTCCTCACTGACAGAAATTCACTGGTTTGTAACTATTTAACAATTTGTTTACCTAAACTTCCATATTTTCAAATGATGCAACATTCGTAACTCTCGCAATACGTAATATTGCTGGGAAGAAAAGCTATTGTGAGAGTTTACTACTGGGACTGCATGATTACGAATGATAACAAGCTACTTTTTGTCTGTGCCATGTTGATGCAGTGTTAACATAATTTTCCCCTCTAAGTACCCTTCCTCTCTATAGAAAAACATTGTATCATGCACATTTTTTAATGTTAAACTTACTGCAGCTTCCTCCACTGGCTTCTTGACTGGGGGAGTTTCAAGGATAGGGGCTTTATCAACAAGTTCCTCTTCAGCCTTCTCCTTCATCAGTTCTGCCTCTGCTGCCTACAACAAAGGGAAACAAATGTAACAATTTTGGAAATTTCCTTCTCATCAAAGAGTGCCTCCACTGGGGCAAAATGAATTATGCTTTTACTTGTCATTCCTTTAACTAAGGGTAGACAAATCCGTTAACCAAATGGTGGAACGTCCAAGGCCACCTTTCCTAACATGACATGCAGCTATAATCTCTAATTTATTAGTGTCTAGCATTGGGGAAATGCTATGGATGGATACCAAATTAAAGTACCATACTTGGTCCATAGTGCAATGTTAGGTCAATTAAACAGGGTTCTTACAATTTCTTCCATCTATAATTCCATGACTTTCCATGACCTTCACAGCAACCATTTCTTGACTTGACTTCCAAGACCTTTCCAGAATAAAAATGTACTTTCTGATTTTTACTGACACACTTACAGCTAGATTTAAGTCAGTCAGGTAAAGATGGTTTTCAAAATTTTGATATTTCATGACTTCTAGAACAAGTTGACACTTCTCCATGACTTTCAAGGCCTGTAAAATGCACATGTAAAATTCCATGACTTGACAGGTTTTCCATGACCTGTGGGAATTCAGATTACATAACCTCTTTCCACCCCAAGAGGGCAAACCTCAGCTACTTTCATGTTTACAAACGCCCCCAACACACACATCTCTTTGATAACCTACTGCCGTTGTGGGTGATGCTCTGCATAAGCAATGCAGTATGGGAAAACAAGCCAGTGAGCCACAACTGGAAAAAAGCTGTGGCCCGCTTGACTTGAACCAATTGATTGGAAAATGGGCCGTTAAACCTCATCTAACCAAATCGATAACCTACCTTCTTCTCCTGTTCTTGTTTCTCTATCTCTGCTGTTTGTATTTTCTCTTTCTTTATTATTTCTTCTTCCTTCTTCACTAACTTCAACCTCTCAGTGTTGTCCAACTTTTCTCCTTGCATCTCTGCTAACTTCAATTTGGCTTCAGCACCCTTTTCAAAGAGAAATCAGACAAAGACTTTACCAAAACTGACCAGTGGTGCAGCGTGAGTGCTTGAGTATGAGGGGGAAACAAGGACCAAACATATTCCAGGGAGAAGGAAGGAAATCTCTCAGAGTGAACACCCCATTTTTGATCCAATGTGCAGCATCAGCATCATTATCTTCCATACTTTCAACTGACGGTAGGAGCACCTTTCTGGCACAATTAAACCTCCCTCTCCACCCCTCACTTTTTTCCAATCATAATAGACCTTATGCACTGACATCATTTTGGGTGAAAACAATGAAGCACACATGCACGAACAGATTTTGCCCCATGTGTAACAGAACTTACGTGCGTATATGTTCGTATGACAAATCAGCTGTCTGCATTTATTGGTGTAACTTGCAATGATACATGCTTTTTCTCCATTTTCCTCCAAACGAGGGAGCACTTTCTCCTTTGTGACATCATATGCATAAGGTCTTTACCACTAAAACTAAATTATGGCAAAGATACCAGGTAACTCCAAACTCTTGAACTTCATTAGAAGGAAACAACAGCACCAAGATGATATGATAATAATGGGATGTGAAATTCACTCTCTGTCTGTTCTGGTTAAGATGCATTGTGCAGCAACAACATCAACATCTTCCATACATTCAATTGATGATAAGGGGACACCACCTTTCTGGCAGAACTAAACTTACCTCCAGGCCCTCACTATTTCCTAATGGTACTACCACTACAATACATTACTGCAACAGACACCAGAGAGCATGCATCTCTTGAACTAAATTATATGAAATGACCCAACCCAGATGATATGATAAAAATGATACGCAAAACTGGCTCACCGTCTCTTCTGGTAAGGATGCAATGGTAGCTTGAAGAGCATCTGAGGGGGTCAGACTCTCTGGCAGATACAAAGCTCTTGAAAGTAGGAGCAGAGAGGTTGGGATCTGTTCATTCAGATGAAGATCTAACCACTGATGGAAAGAAAAAACAATCCAGTTGGTTAAAGATTTGTTATTGGTCGAAGATTTGTAAATTACAAGATAATTACCCAACTATGAATGCTGCATCAGCTCTGAATATAAAAATTTTGAACAGATGATCATCACAACTGAATTATCATTGATATCTCAAAATTCGACACAACACAGTGACAGATGGGTCTGAAAGTAAGGAACCTTTGGGAAATTATTTCATTCAGCAAACACAATCCCAGTAAAACCAAGTTATGACAGTGAGAAAAACAGCATTTTGTCAATCAGTTTAAGTTACATAAATGAAGGGGACAAAAATGAAGGGGATCATGTCACAGCTTTCAAATCAATGCGGCAATCATCGTCATGCGTAAACCTGTTCCATTTACAGAAATGTAAAAGAAAACCTGCTGCATATGCAGCTGGGTAGAAGTACTATAAGTCTGAATTCCTCTGCACCCATGCAGTGCTTCTTACATGAAAAACACACATGGCACAAGTAAGGTCACTGATAAAATTTTTCAAGTAAGATCACTTGTATGCAGAGGGAATACATTTAATTCATAAAGATGCAAGTACTATAATCCTTTAAATTTGGTACAATCATACCTGCTGTAGTTGTGACCGTAACCTTTCAACTGGAACACCAAGAGCTCTCATACCTCTTGCCTGGCAAGCTGCTTGCAATTCTTGAACATCAAGGCTGTCTATGCCTTCTTTGTAGATCATCTGGTGAAAAATTGAAACCAGTAATAAATGAATCCAACAGTAAACAGTGAGTCAAGGAGCAAATAGCCAGTCATAGAGCAAACAGTCAATCAGAAAGAGAAAGCCAGTCAAAGAGCAAACATTCATTCATTATGCAAATAGTCATTAAATAGCCCCTCCCCCCCCCCCCCACACCAAAATATTTGAGGGAAAGTTGGTTCAAAGGGGTGATCTGGATACGTTGTAACAGAAACGATTAATTTTTTATCAAAAGGTGTGGGAAATTCCCGTACAGGATATTAAACCATAAAGGTTTGTGGACAAAAGTGAAGGAATCACGCAGTACCGCTGCCTAATGCAAACACTGATACAGCAAATAGTCCATGAACTGCAGAAATTCCATCACACAACAATGGGAAGTGATACAGTGAACAGTCAATCATCAGGCAAATAGTCAAGAAGAGCAAATTAGTCAGTCATACAACAAATAGTCTATCTTACAACAAATAGTCTATCATACAGCAAATAATCCATGAAACTGCAGAAAGTCCATCACACAACAATGGGAAGTGCTACAGTGAACAGTCAATCAGGCAAATAGTCAACAAGAGCAAATTAGTCAGTCATACAACAAATAGTCTATCTTACAACAAATAGTCTATCATACAGCAAATAGTCCATGAAACTGCAGAAAGTCCATCACACAACAATGGGAAGTGCTACAGCAAACAGTCAATCAGGCAAATAGTCAAAAAGAGCAAATTAGTCAGTCATACAACAAATAGTCTATCTTACAACAAATAGTCTATCATACAACAAATAGTCCATGAAACTGCAGAAAGTCCATCACACAACAATGGGAAGTGCTACAGAAAATAGTCAATCTTCAAGCAAACAGTCAAGAAGAGCAAATTAGTCAGTCACACAACAAATAGTCTATCTTACAACAAATAGTCTATCATACAAATAGTCCATGAAACTGCAGAAAGTCCATCACACAACAATGGGAAGTGCTACAGCAAATAGTCAATCATCAAGCAAATAGTCAAGAAGAGCAAATTACTCAGTCACACAACAAATAGTCTATCTTACAACAAATAGTCTATCATACAACAAATAGTCCATGAAACTGCAGAAAGTCCATCACATAACAACGGGAAGTGCTACAGCAAATAGTCAATCATCAAGCAAATAGTCAAGAAGAGCAAATTAGTCCATCACACAACACAAAGTCTGTCTTACAACAAATAGTCTATCATAAAGCAAATAGTCCATTGTACAACAACTTTAACATATCAAACAGTACCTTTCATAGCAAATAATTAAGCAAATAGTCCTTTTCAGCAAAATTCAAACGAAAACAGATATTATGATCGTAAATTGCATTCCTCTACTATGCACTGACATGAGTTTGAAGATATACCTTCCCAACCTTCCATTTGATGCTACGAGAAAACAAATGCTTGATTAACCTAGGTTAACCCCCTTCCAACCAGACAAACTGACATGACTGGCTTCTAAAGAAGTAAACATTTTACTGGCCTAACTTTTGACGAAGGTATTTTCATCAAACCAGTGGATTTTCATTTTTTTTTCTTTTTTGAGGGGGGGGGGGGAGTGACATTCAGGGTGAGGAAGAAATTGATGGGCGTGAAGAAGGAAATGGGGTTTGGGTAAATTTTTCATTTTCACCAACCTTATCATCAGCCATTAAACTTCTTAATTGCATGCGTAATTGGAATCTTAAGAAGTTGTTGGTGCCAATCGGTTGTAACCTCAGCAATCTACACAATGCTATGAGCTGACCACGGTTGAGGTTATCTAATGTAAGTTCATCCTCAAAGAGTTTGGAAAACTTCATTATGTCTTCATTGCTAGCCTGCATTCCAGATTTCCTGACCTGTTAAACAGAAATTAGAAAATATTTACTCCAAAGGAATGCAGAAGGGACAACAATAACAGAAACAGTGGAAACCTAACAAGTAGTTTGAGTAAAAGGGTTGTAGCTAGATCAATAGTTGTGTTCAGCATTATAAAATAGAGTACAGCAACATTACTGTAGTGAAATGAAAGGGGTTTGTTTTGTGTTGAGGTCAGTGTTCAGTCCCTCTTCAAGAGCAGAATGGATGTTCTGCATTTTATGTAGATGAGCACCTGTAGGGTTGAATGGGCATTTCGTCCAGTATGCAAATTTTGCTATTGAAGTCCATTAGACCATGCTCACTATAATGCGTTTGCGGTGCACGTGGCTCGCACTTCCTCACTAGACCTGTTGTTAAGTATGTAGCTGGGAGTGCACCTCTGCATATTGTACGATGCCAATTTAGTATTTGAGTTATCATTCTCTGCGAAATCGACTTCTGTATTCGGAACTACTACATCGACCTACGAAACTTGCGAGTAATGGCCAGTAAACCCAAAGAGGTACAGTGTAAATTTATTTCACATTTTCTAGGGTCATTCTATTTCTTGTCTTGTTAGTTTTGCGTATGTGTATTGCGTTGCCTTGTAAGGTACAGTAGTGTCAGGTACAAGGGTGTTGCGTGGACTTCTTGCGAAGAATGTAGTTTGATTTATTAAGCAACTGTATTGCTTATACTGCTTACATTTCCTTGAGCGTTTGGTGTATTTTGTGTAATTTATGTAGGCAGACATTGGTAATGTAGCCTGAAGTAGTTTGGAACGGATGTAATGTTATCGTCTGCAAATTGAGTTAATTGTGTGCAATGTGTTAGTGTCAAGTGCAATTCGTCCTAGTGCAATTTGTGAATTGGTATATATTATTTTTGTATTTTCAGTAACTATTCGTATGTATTTTGTCCTTTGTCAGTTATTACGGAGTTACTGAGGAGTTTGGAGTTAGAAGTTGGAGTGCGACTGCGATGTAAGCAAATAAATCTGAGATAACTCCCGTCACAGCTCTCCACTGGTTTTCATTCGTTTCCTCTTGCGGGCCTTGCTACACACGCGGCTATAGTAATAACTCTCTTCGTCGGGAATCCTTGGACCGAAGGCTGGGGTGACGACGGTACGATCTCTATCTAGCCTTCTGCAGAAGGCCACATTATTCACTGTAGTAGACCGCCCTCGAATTCGACGTCTTCAACTGATCCTTCTGGTGTTACCGATGAATTGTCAAGCTAGCTTCTTACCGGTAGATGCTACTGATGTTAGTAATTCTGCGAAACTGCGAGTGTAAACTGTTGTAGCCGGGTATGCGTATAACTGTTGTTAAGAAGCTTCAGCAGCCAGAGGTATGTCGGTTTAATCTTCAAGTTTCAGTGACGTCAATTTCTTCGAATCTTCATGCGAAGAGGTTCCAGTATTGTATGAGTATTATTGTAGATTGTGTGCTTGCTATTTATCACTCCCAAAGGTTAACTGTATAACGTTGTAGCCTATGCGAACAGTAAGTTCCAGGCTAGGCCAGTATAGGCCAATCCATTGTTACACGGTATTTGCGTATATGATAATTGTTTTGAATGTTCTCCTGTTGGTAAGAGGTAATGTTAGTGTGTGTTTAAGCCAAACAATGAGTGAAACTGATATCAAAGGGGATGTTGTTGCAGATGAGGGTTCTCAGGCACAAGTCGGTGACCAGGCGAGCGGCACTAAGCCAATACGCCAGAGAACGTTGACTGAAAAGGGCCAGCAATACCAAATTGAACAGGGAGAGCATAAATTTCGTAATTTAATTTCTACTTGGCGACGTCGTGCATCCGAGATAGAATGCTTGTTGTCTGAGCAGGGTGATATTAGTCAAGTTAAAGGGTTACGAGATACAGCAATGTCAGTAATGGCTGAGATTACTTCCGTGTACTTTAAATTGGATCAGTTATTGTTAAATGTAGGCTTAATGGGCTCAAAGTACAAGGCTTATGAAGAGGTTGAAAATGAGCATTATGCCTTAATGAAGAGGGTTTCAGAATTCATCAGGGAGTTAGATGAAAGTAAGAGCCTCAAAGACAGTCGAAGCAGTAAATCACATTTATCAAAATCCAGCAAATCCAGTATTAGTATTAAGGTCGATGCAGAGATTAAGGCAGCTTCCTTAGAGGCCAAGCTGAAGTATATCGAAGTAAAGGCAAAGTACAAAACTGAATTGGAAAGAATTAAGTTTGAAATAGCCCAAGCTAAATTAGGTGCAGTTGAGAAGGTTGAAAGACAGTCCTTGACTAATTTAGGAAGTGAAGTCTCAGGTGAGAGTGTTAGGTTTACAGAAGATTACATTAGAGCATACAGGAAGTCTTCCCCTCAGATTTCAGAAGTAGGGCATGATCATTCTGGTAACTCTAGTGTGCATCAGACACCTGTACCAGTTACAAGTGCTGTCCCTACATCAGATGTGCCTGTCACTAACATACCCAATTCTAAAACACAGGTTGATAATTCTAGTGTGCCTCAGACACCTGTACCAGTGACAAGTGCTGTCCCTACATCAGATGTGCCTGTCACTAACATACCTGCTTCTAAAACACAGGTTGATAATTTTGCTAAGGTACTTGCTGAACAAATTACTCTTAATAGGCTCCCAGTGCCAGAACCATCTGTCTTTGACGGTGATCCACTGAAATATCCAGGGTGGAAATGTGCCATAGATTCGTTGTTAGAGAATAAGGGAATCCCCCAATCAGAAAAGATCCATTACTTAAAGCGTTATGTAGCAGGACCCCCCAGACAGGCTATAGAAGGATATTTTCTGATCCCTTCAGATAGTACCTACAAGGAGGCAAGAGATTTGTTAGAGAAAAGGTATGGTGACCCTCTGATAATTACAGATGCCTTTAGACGTAAACTGGAATCATGGCCCAAAATTCAGCCTAATGACGGACAAGCCCTTAGAAAATTTGCAGATTTTTTAGGTCAGTGTGAAGCAGCAATGCACTTAGTTCCAGGTGGGCTGCAGTCTCTTAATGACAATTGGGAAAATCGAAAAATTTTGTGCAAATTGCCCTCATGGCTTGTTACACGTTGGGGTCGTTATTTGGAAAATTGGGACAAATCGAAGGGTTTCCCACCCTTCCGCGAATTTCATCAATTTATCCAGAAGGAAGCAACTATTGCGTGTAATCCCATAACTTCCCTGCAGTCATTGAATGCTACCAAGTCTAGAGATATGAAGGGTAACTCAAAGAAGGGGACCCGGGGTGTTAACAATTTTGCAACGAAAGCAACTCAGGTTTCCAATTCTGTTAAAGTAAATGTAAAGTGTATTCTCTGCCAAGGAACACACAAGCTAGATAACTGCTATCAGTTTATTTCTAAATCCTTAGAAGAACGTAAAGAGTATGCAAAGGTTAATAATTTATGTTTTGGGTGCCTTCATATGGGGCATAGAGCAAAATTCTGCCGAAACCGTATTAAATGCAAGATATGTTCTAAGAATCACCCAACATCATTGCATGGTGATGTAAAGCCCCAGTCTGAGAAACCACAAGTTAGAACATCTGTTGGTATACAGACATCTGAGGTGCATGCAGGACTAAACTGTATGAGTGGAGCTGGTAATATTAGTATGAGTTCTTTAACCCTACCTGTGTATGTATCACACAAAGACTCCCCAGAAAATGAAGTACTTGTATACGCTCTGTTAGATACACAGTCAGACACAACTTTTGTTACTGAAAGAACATGTGACTTGTTAGGTGTTGAAGGAACTAAAACTGCATTGACATTATCCACTTTGTCTGCGAAGAACCAGGTAGTGAATAGTAGTAGAGTAGAAGGCTTGGTAGTAAGAGGTTACAACACTTCTTTAGGTATTTCCTTGCCCACTGCCTTCAGCCGTTGCTCTATACCAGCCAACAGAGCCCATATTCCTACCCCTGAAATGGCTAGACAGTGGTCACATTTGCAAGGCATAGCTAATGAATTGATGCCACTTTCTGAGTGTGAAATAGGCCTGCTGATAGGATACAATTGCCCTAGGGCTTTAACTCCTAGGAAGATAATACCATCTGTAAGTGATGGACCTTATGCTCAACAAACAGACCTTGGTTGGGGAATTGTAGGTATCACTAATCCAGAACAGGTTAGGAGTGATCATGATGCAATAGGCTTTAGTCATTTTGTAGTAACTGCAGAAGTGCCCACTGCAGTACAAATTGGTAAGCATTGTAATAAGATACAGGTTTGCTTTAAGTCTAATGTGAGGGAGATTATATCTCCAACACAAGTCAATAGATTGTTGGAACTTGAGTTCAATGAGAGAAATGTGGGGGATATGTCGTATTCTCAGGATGATAAGAAATTCCTCACAATCCTGAAAGATGGTATTTGTCAGTTGAAAGATGGCCACTGTGAACAAAACTAGCGAATACCACAAAAAAGTAGACTATCCCCTTAATTTCCTATGAAACAGACAGAATTGTCATATTTTCAATATTTGGTGAAGTGCAGTTAGTATCAGATGGGTGAGGTTAAACTGATCCTGACGGATAGATGCAAGTTACCTATCCTGAGCAGCCCCAGCCCAGTGTGGCCCACTGTAGCTAATACCCTAGTAATAGTTGAACAAACCAGCCTAATACACATAAGTGTGATGCTAGTGTATTTCCTGTGTACTGGTGATTTCTGACTTTACAATACAACTGTCTATAAGTCACTGTATGCTGGCTCACTACTCATGAATAATTTGACAACAGAATAACCTAGTGACTTCTTAGACTCTTTTGGAACATGCAAAGAAAAAAAAAGCTGAACAAGGGAAAATTTAGCATAAACTCACATTTTCCAAGAAGTGGGCAAATTTTGTTGCTTCCTCCTTACTCTTTGATTTTGAGTTTTCTAGAGCTGTTTCTTCTACCGTATCCTGGAGAAATTTGGCCATCTCTAATTTCATCTTCAACTCCTTTGTCAATCTTGCTGTCTATAATAATTCAAAAATTAAATTTAAAAGATTGAAAAGACCGTTATTCACATACATCCCACCATGTGACCTAATGGCAACAAAGCAGTTACGTCATTTGTGTGCTAGGTCCAAGTTTCCAACCAAATCAAAACTCACTCCTGATAAAGGGATTACAAGTTGCTTACTGATGCAGTAGGGGAGAGTGGGGGGGGGGGGGGAGGAGAGGGACAACAAGGATTATGGGGAAGCTGGCTTTTAACATTAATGATCAACATAGCAGGCCATATGTACTGTATTGCTATTTAGCTAATGCATTTTCTCTATTAATTTTATGGAAAGGGATGGACAACCCATTCCTTTGAGGGAGTGGCCTTTTGGGGAGGGGCATTCCCTCCCCAACTCCTTACCAAAACAATGTCACTAATCCATGGCAAACAGAATCAAAACCTGTGTGCTTTTTACACTTACCCTCTTGCCCTTTGTCTCAAAGGTACTTGGAAGCATGTTTGGAAATAGATAGAGAGCTACCGGCAGAAGGAATTCCATAAATGGGATGATGATAAAGACCATGAAAGGTACCATCCGAAACAGGTCAGCAACTGTTCTGGTGAACTAAATAAATTTCAAAAATATCAATAGTAATGACTCTTTTAATACTTTGTATACTTGGACTTAAATATTAATTACTGCTCAACCAAAATTACAGCTCAATGGCCAAAATCAGCTCACATTTAGTCTACCAGCCTGTTTAGTTTTGTATTCAGTTGTTCACCATGTCTTTTTCATATGATACATAACAGTCTAAATATAGACACTGGAAACCAAACATTCTGTGGAAAACAAGTTTCTTCTTTTTTTAAAATATCATTAAACAGTATTTATTAATATAATTGGTCTTTCATAATCCAATGGAAGAAGTATGTAATATCTATCAACCCTGATGCTGAATTCTGATTGGTTGAGAAGTAACACCAATGGTCACTGACAACAGCCCATTTAAATTAAAATGCAGTTCCATCGAAAGGTCATGGGCATAACTGTGACAAAGTGGTTTGAGACTTATCTTTGGAAAGACTTCACAAACAAGAAAAAAAGGACTGCATTCAAATGTACTTCAAGTTTAATAAAACAGTCTTTAAAGATTGAAAAGCCTTTTGTTTCTTAATTTTTACTTATAGTTGCTACAGTAAACTTAATTTTGCCACAAGATTAAGGGGTAAATGCAGTCACTCCAATCTGCATTAATATTATCCCCCTTTTTAGTTTAAATGTTGACAAAGACACTACCTACTTGCCTTCTACCCTAGACAATGGGTGTCCATTGAGCATCTTATTGGTATTTTGAAGAGCATATTTTTAACAAGTTTTGGACAATTTTCAACAGGTCATAAATTTCACTGTGGCCCATTAGATTCACTTCTATCCACCCCTGCTACAACTCCTAGACCAGTGCTTATGCAACCTGTAGTCAGCAACCCTAGGTTGTCCAGCAAATGCATTGACCATGCATGGACCAACGTGAGATGGTTCACTGTACTTTTCATGGGGTACGAAGTGATCCCCTGGTTCAAACAGGGTGGCTGTTTCTCAGACTGCATAGATATTAACATGAAGCAGTACCTGCTTGTATTCTCTCCTGGACAAAGTGTATCCATTGAGAACCTGCCAAAGCAACCGTCCAGCAATCTTCATCTCTGTCCCGAGGAGTCTGAATCCATGCCAGTAATGAAGGAACTCATCTTTTATCCTGATGGCCAGACTCTTCTTCTCTGGAAGTAACACCTGTGGTGTGTTGTACTTCAGTTCATCTTTCTCTGCATCAGAAAGTTCCCGAATCTCACGAGTTTTCTTCTTTTCCTGTATTGCCTTCACAGCCTGCTCCACTTTGCTTTCCCCCTCTCCTGGCTCTGAATACCAGGGGGAAGTGTGGAGGGGTGATATATGGGGTCTGCTTGGCCATATTAATTGATTTTGATG
Organism: Holothuria leucospilota; assembly: GCA_029531755.1. Classification (NCBI taxonomy): domain Eukaryota; kingdom Metazoa; phylum Echinodermata; class Holothuroidea; order Aspidochirotida; family Holothuriidae; genus Holothuria; species Holothuria leucospilota. The sequence goes on from CM055977.1 coordinate 41,990,302, forward strand.
TCGAGACAATAATGTCACAGAGTCCCTTAGAAATGGTTGAGTTTTCACTCTTTGTGCTTTCAGTAGATTTGAAAAATAAGCATTTCTGCTTGCATCCAATGTTGGGAGGCTGTAAACTCTATGAACAAAACATTTTATGGAACTTGTCATAATCACTGAAAATATCTTTCCTAAACTAATGTAGAATGAGTAATACGTGTTAAAAATACTTTGAAAAACTAAGGGAAGTGTACCTTGTGGGGTAGACAAAATTCACTACAGTTAATAATAGTTCTCTGGACTTTTACTGCACTTTGTTTCTTACCAAGTGAACTTAATTTCCACAGAGGGTTTTAATTGAAAGTGATTATATTGTAAGACTACTCTGAAGGATTTTAACCAGTCTGCAAAAGCTGCTGGCAAAATAAACCACTGTGGAGTAACAGAATACTCAATAGGAATCAACCAACCACAAGCCAGCTCTGCAACAGTGTCCCTATTCATCCATAGCGGCCCTCAACTATGTCCCTAAAGACTTCTGCATCAAAGCATAGCTCACTTCTTTTGGCAGACCATTTTTATATCATACAGAGCCTATAACAGGCAAGGATCTTGGATATCTGTTGATATTTCCAACCAGTTTCATCCAGAACCTGAAACGGTTTTATGTGGAACTTCATGTTAGTGAAAAAGGACAAAATGACCTACTATGGTTAGATTACCAGCATTGTCACTGTGTCCCAAACTACTAAAAAATCTGCAGTTGACAATTCTTTGCACTTCACTGGTGTGATAATGATGGCTATATTGACACTAGTAAAACTAAGGGCAGTAAAGCATTGCTGAATTTATTACACAATGAACAGGCCTAACAAATTTGTTTCAATAACTGAAATTCCCCAAAAGGCCCAAAGTGTCATTCAGAGGAAAACTGTGACTAAACACCCAACAATCTAATTCAGCATGTTGATGCATGCACCTTCGTGGACTGGGAAGAAGTGTGACCTCTTACCAGGAGCTGGTAATTTTTTTTAAATTCTACAGAGGGTGTCAAGTTTCCTGCAATTCATTCTCCATTTTCACATAAAAAGAAAGGTAAATTTCCTTTCAATTGCCAAAATTTCCCTCCCAATACCCAAATTTCCCAGGAAGCCTGAGAAAGGAGCCTACCAGCTTCTCAACATTTAAAACCCATGCTCTTTACACATATATCTGATATGATAAAAAATGCTTGGCAATCTCACTAGATAAAACTTTCCTTAAATTTCCTTAACTCTGTAGCACAGATGCCCAAATTTGTCAACAAAGACCTACTTTCCTAGTTGCCTGCCTGCTGACATCTACCAGTAAGGCTTGCCATCTAAGCAGAGTGTTGACAATCTACTGACCAATAAAGTATGCCCCTTCCCTCCCCCCCCCATCCCCTCACAGCCAGTTTTTGTGTAAATCAATGTCATGCAGAGAGAGTACAGTGGCATACTACTTTCACAGAAACTATCGAGAAGATAAAGAAAACAGACACTCACTTTCTTTCCACAGCCACACGATGTCTGTCACATCTGCATCCTGAATGGTAGTAGTAATGATGTTGCGTTGCACTAAATAGCACTTCTGTTGGCAAATAGAAACAACATAAACACGAGGTTATTAGTATGAATCATGAACCAGTCTAAGTGGCATGCATTTCACAACTTTTCTTTTGCACATTCTCTGCCCTTTTTCCTTTCCTTCCCTTTGGGCCTGGGAGGAAGGGAAGGCCAAGGTTTGACTTAGTTCACACTTCAGCATTTATCACCACTATATAATGTCTACAGATGAACTATAACAGCATGAACCCTGCCATGTATGGTCCACTTTTATAAATAGGGGCAATAAATTTTGAAGTATGAAGCAGCCGTATCTTAGGATTACAGTATGTGCCAATGCTGGAGTTGTGACATATACATTGCAGAATGAAAATGAAAACTTTGGAACAGGGCTTACTTAATCAAATAAAGGAAGCAACATGACATTCATTTCAAAATATACTGGTCTGCAGGGATGTACAATTGTACATATGCCAGGCAGAACTGGGCAGCCACAGTGGCCCTTATAACCCACCATGCCCTTGATGATTACCATATTATGCTTGTAGCCTTGTAGTGCCACACAAAAAGGCATCAAGTGATAGAAAAAGACGACATCAGTGCCATTGTTCAGACTCACTTTTGCTGTGCCCTTTTTTGGCTAGTGTCATTATGTCTTGCTCTGATGTATTACTTGTATGTACTGTTACTTGCAGACAGTGGTGAACTGCCTATTCCAGTGACATATTACTACAAACTAGTGTTCAGTATGATACCGTTAACAGATATCTTGTACATGTGTACTGTGCATGTGGTTTGTGAGATAATTGCATAAAGTATATATGAACAAGAACACTTTATCCTTTATCAATTTATTTTTAGGAAGTATATATTCAGTACACAATGGTAATGTAAACAATACTACTTTTACACTTGTTTCACTTTACAGCTACAAATGTATGCTGACTACATATCCATACATACTACACTGTGTGATACCCATCACTGAATACACCTATCCATACACACAGTGTATTAAGTGTGTGGTCCCATCACTACTTACAGGAATCCATGCATACTAGTGTATGGTCATCCCTAAATACATGTACGTATACCATACATACTGCACTAGTCTGTGGTACCCATCACTAACTACATGTATCCATACATACATACATACAGAGTATTAAGTGTGTGGTACCCATTACTAACTACATGTATCCGTTTACTACAGTGTGTGGTATCCATCACATACTAGTGTGTGGTACATACTGCCTATCACTGCTGCATGACAAGGGTAGATATAAATTTCTTTAAGTTAAAACCAGTCTTAATCATTCAAGTCTATTCCTGTTTCTTGATTTAAATTTACATCTACTGTACATTTGTAACATACATGCAGTACTGTACATAATGTAGGGGTTAGAAAAGGTGCAATTTTGAAAAAAAAAACAAAAAACAAAAAACAAGAAACACAACAACCTTGGTAATATGCAAAATAGGGCTATGGCTATTGTAAAAATGGCAATCACATAACATGGCTACTTAAGGCAGTATTAGGGCTGCGACGGTTAAACGGTTAACCGGTTAACCGACCGATCGGTCGGTTAAACGGCCGCCAAATGTTGTTTCGTTTAACCGTTTTTGCATCCTAATAAATCTGTCGCCGCAGTTCACCATTATACCTAAACTCATTTATGCAGTAAACCGCAGAAGTTGCTTGCCCAAAACTACGTAACAATGGGTAAACTTTGGATGAAAAATTACAAAAGGTTTAAAAAAAGACCTTTATAATGTCAGTTGTACAGTCTGCGTTGCGTTGCTTTGACTGGTATATCGATCCGTTCGCCCCATGATCTGGGAGTGGTTTGCCGAAATAATGTGACAATAAACTCTTTCACGCAACTTGTTGAAAGGATTAAAATTATCAAAGGTGCAGGGATTAAACTATGCAGTACACGCTTCAACAATCCATCATACCTTTTAAAGTGTGGAGCATTGTAAACTTGGTAGATAAGACTTAAAAAGTTACCTCTAGACGGCAGAAAAATATATGCTTAATATCGTTCAAGATAAATGCACTTCGGGAATTTTCCTGGGCGTAACTTCCAAGGTTACGTGTTTACAGTTCATCAGTCTCAAAACATATGGAATCTGCACAAAAAAGGGACCAAGCTATGTAGCTCTGGGCTTGATTATGCAACCCTGGCTTGCAAGCCTTGTGGGTGCAACTAAAATATTTGTAACTACGTTAGCCTTCCCATTTAAGCTGACTTAATAATTTTATCAAAAGACGATTAAACATTTTTTATAATTTTTTCAACGTTAGTATAATTCCTGGAAAAGTTTCAACCCCCAAAATTCGCAAAGATGAGTGAAATTCTTTCGGCCATTTCATTTATTAACCCCAAATTATAAAATATGGAGCATTCCAATGGTGAACTTCATGAATAATCATATTATTTTCGAACATAATTAGCATAGTTCGTTGGACTTGCTGAATGAACCGGCGCACTGTACGTACGTGCATTGTACAGCATTTGCAATTAGCAGAGCTGATTGAGCTTGCTGAACGAACCGGGCCGGCCGGCCGCGCAATTTTTTTTCCCACGAGGTTATGGGCAAATCACGCCAATGGACCAATCAGCGTCTTGGAAATAGGCCACACCCCTAATTCCAAAATGACAGCTTTTGAACCATTTTTTTGTAATTCTGACGTCAGATTATGAAAGAACAGGCCAAATAACCCCAGTCCACGTAACCCTAACCTTAGAAATAACCCCAACCATGATTTAGAAACAAATTTGAAAAAAATTTCAAAATCGGATTTGCCCATAACCTCGTGGGAAAAAAAATTAGGCCGGCCGGCCAGCCATGTGCTTCGCTGCTTCGCACGTTGCATGAACGATCGTTCATGACATACCGTACGTACATTGTACAGTACAGTATTGCGTACGAGACAACTATGCCCGAGTCCCGTTATAACATTAAGTATAAGGGTAGCGACCGTTACCAAAAAATTTTGCCGTTCATAATTACGAAGAAACTGGTATTTTTAGTAGGTATTAGGTAAAAAAGCATGCGATGTAAGGCAAGTTAAAATTCAACGTTACAATTTTTTACGGAGCATGCAGTAATACATATGGGTAAAAATTTTCACACCATTACGACATAACAGTGCTGGAATTCTTAGCAGACACACGTATATTACGTATGAATTGCAGCAAGGTCCCAAGGCACACTATAGTACACTGTATGTGGTACGTTTGTACTCGACACTGCTCTAGGTGTGTGTGATACTGTATCGCTGTAGCCGGAGAAGTGTGTCTTGAACTGCAATAATGCCAGTGATATCCATAGGCTTTTCATCTTACGGTGCTATGTTAGACCGCAAAAATCTCGAAAACTGTAATCAGTGGCATAACAAAAAGTATGCATGTTTGTGATAAGCTTGAATAAATGCGTGATTCGCCCATGCGTACGGACTGCTTGCCAAAACATCGCAAATAATGCAAACGTTTTAACTTGCACGCTACTTCGACGATCATCACTATCGGCGCCATTTTAAATGTAGAAACTTTGGTATTTAAGTGGTGGCGCTCTTCCGAAATGTTTATTTTGTTTATATTCCTTGACTTGTTTTTATTTTCGGTTAACCGTTAACCGTTCGGTTAATAAAAACGGTTAAACGGTTAGTGAATTAACCGGAAATGCACAGCCCTAGGCAGTATTGATTAAGAAAGAGTACTGTTCATGTATTGAGTTTCAATGATGATAAATGAGCCCATTCAGATTTTATTATGGTCCAGACTTATTCCCACATGCAGCTTTTTCCTCCCAACTAATCTGTCAGTTTAGCTAAAAATTGAAAATGACAGCAGTACATTGCTTGCAAACTCATGTGTTCCTATGTATGTCTTCAGGACTATAGTACCACAACTTTGAAAACATTTTGAAGTTTTGAAAATTTTGTTGCTGCAACTCCATAGTACTGCAATGCAACTACCTAACATGTTTGAAGTTCCTTCAGGCTGATGACATGTTTGCATAAATTGCATATGCTGGCATTAGTACTATGTACATGTACATCATTCGAACACAGTATTAAAATTTCTCAAAACATTTTAAAACAAGAAATAAAAATGATTATGTATGCAGAGAAATACAACTCATTCACAGCTTTCTAACTTCACCCTAGTTGGACTGTCACAGTATCATGACTGGTATCTACAGAGGTTCTTCACTGACATCTCAAATACACATGACAACAATAAAATCAGCCATATTGGACGTTAAACTTATCGCACGCAACATGTATGCTGTGTACAAATGTATTGGTAAAAGGTTGAAATGGGTAGAACACTCTCTGTAGTTTGTACACAATGTTTTCCATGAGAGCGAAAGGCTACAAGGATACCCAGTCAAAATTGAGGTTGTCTCCTACAAGGCTTTGATGATACCCAGTCAGAATTCAAATTGCGTCTTAGAGAGGCTACAGGGATCCATAGTCAATTTTCCAAAGCAACTTCCTGTAAACTAGCCAGTGAAGGTTAACTTGTGTTTGAAAGGTTAGGAGGACATGCAGTCCATAACTCCATATTAAGTTGTTTTTTCGAGGCTACTGATGTAGATATGCAGTCAGGATTCAAATTTTGTCTCATATGGCTACGAGGATAAAAAGTGAGCGGGGTAGCCCTGGACTGTGAAAAAAGCAGAGCTTAAATCTTGTGGGGTATTCAGCCATTGTTCTCCCTTTTTTATTCTTATTCTGAACCCTGGGAAGATACACTAGAATATACCAACGGAAAGTCCCATTAATTTTACTTCGTTTCCTAAATTTTTTTGGTCAAAATGTTCATTAAGTGATCCATTCACAATATTAATACTCCCTGTATGATGCTGAGAACACAAGTAGCCTAGACTAGGAATAGCCTTTAGCTTAGGCTAGAGGGATTTCATGTGACATCACGCACTTGAGACTACCTGGTAGTGAAGGGCAAAACGTGCAGTAAACATATTTGCAACACATGAGCATGACATAACCACAGATACTACTACGACACAATGTAGGCTACAGGCCTGATTTTTAAGGAAATTTTCAGGTTGCCCATCGGACAACCTGAAGCTAAATTTAGGTTGTCCGAAATAGTTTTTGGTTGCCCGAATGAAAGTGACAAACGAGAGATGAACAATTCTGTTTCCTGTCTCTGCCGTAGAAAACAAACATTTACTTTAAATCCTGCATTTTTTCATTTTTATTTGCACAGTACAATAATGAATGGTAGTCAATACCATTGTCTCAATACCACTTCTTGAGGGGGTTTTTATGACATACTTTCCTGCTGATGTAGGGAACTATCTAATTAAAAATAAAATCTACTCGTCCATCGGACAAGTTCAAAGAGAAAAAGTGGTTGTCCAATGCAAGTTTTACCCGTCACGGACGATCGGAAGAGTGCTAAATTTCAGCCCTGGGCTATGCTTGCCCTTCAAAACCAACAAGATGTGCAATCATGTGATGTCAGTGAAACACGTCTAGGCCTATTCTTTGAATCTAAGAATATCCTTTCATCAAACAAGCATGCTTTGCGGAAATCGCACAGTTGGTGTCAGTCACTGAAGACTGGGCTTCATCCCTGGATTCAAACAAGTAATTGATGTTCTCATTCTGGATTTTGAAAAGGCTTTCCACATGGTGCCTCATGGCTTTTAAAAACCAACCTTTTTAGTCTAGGTGTTTTGAAACAGATCCTCCCTTGGATTTGATGCTTTCCTGTCTGATTGTAACTAGGCTGTCGTAGTAAATGGTACAGTACTTGGTCTTCTTTTGACAATGTTGTGTCTGGAGTGGTCCGTTTTAGGACCAATTCTCTTTTTAGTGCACATCAATGATATCTACAGTAGTGCCAGTTCTAATGTCAGGCTTTTTGCTGATGATTGTTTGCTATCGAGTTATTGATGCTAGTGACTATAGTAAGCTTCAGGTTGGCATTGATAATCCAGGTCTCTGGGCTAAGACATGAGGTATCAGATTCTAGCCTTCAAAGTGTAATATCATCACTTTTGCCATAAAAAAGAATCCTGTCTGTTTCGATTACGTCTTAAAAGTTACTTAAGGTTACTTAAAGGTTGACTCAATTAAGTACTTAGGGTTTTTATCACTAGCGACCTTAGTTGGGATAAACATGTCCAATTTATTTGTAATAAAGGTAATAGAATCGTAAGGGTACTTCAAAGAAATCTGTCTTTTTGCCCAAGCGATGTGAGGCTAACTGCCTATAAAGGCCTTCTCCGGCCTGTTTTGGAATATGCCAGCTCCACACCAGATTTAGCTACAGGATAAGCTGGAGAGTATTAAAAGAGGATCGGCTCATTTTATCAATTAGCCTAGACCTTTTCACAAGAGCTTAGGTCTATGACTTCTGTACTGAAAGACCTCGATCTCCCTTCCTTATCGGAATGTCATAGGCAAATAGACTAATTCTTTGCACTAAGGGTGTTTTTGGTAAGGCTCAGATCCCTGTTGATAGACTTGGGCATCCCAGTCGCAAAACTCACGGGATGCATAACCTACACTTTTGCCACCTATACTAGGACAAACTGCTACAAATATAGTTTTCTGCCTTATACAGTCAAGGACTGGAAAATTGTCCCTGCCTCTTTAGTTGAAAATTCCATGCATCATAAAGACCCCACTCAGTTTATTGCAAATAACATTAGAGCTAAGGCACCTCTCAATGCATGCATGGTGAAGTAATGTCCTTCTGGATGTGTCACCATATTCAGAAAGAAGAAGAAGAGTAATCTGTGCCCAAGGCCACGTTTGCTTGCATGTTACTATAACTTTAGGCCTACTCTTAACGTCGTTTGGGCTACCTAGGCCTAGCCTAGACCAGAATGTCCTTAAGCTGGATGGCATTTTTCCTTGTTTAAAGTTTGGGCTCCTGAAATTATTCATGGGCCATAAGTGAAACTAGTGGATGGCTGCCACTTTCGAACCTAGGCCTAGGCCGTTAGGTGTTTGTCCTTTACTAGGACAAACTGCTACAAATATAGTTTTCTGCCTTATACAGTCAAGGACTGGAAAATTGTCCCTGCCTCTTTAGTTGAAAATTCCATGCATCATAAAGACCCCACTCAGTTTATTGCAAATAACATTAGAGCTAAGGCACCTCTCGACGCATGCATGGTGAAGTAATGTCCTTCTGGATGTGTCACCATATTCAGAAAGAAGAAGAAGAGTAATCTGTGCCCAAGGCCACGTTTGCTTGCATGTTACTATATATTTTAGTGTGCCTATGTCTTAACGTCGTTTGGGCTACCTAGGCCTAGCCTAGACCAGAATGTCCTTAAGCTGGATGGCATTTTTTTCCTTGTTTAAAGTTTGGGCTCCTGAAATTATTCATGGGCCATAAGCGCAACTAGTGGATGGCTGCCACTTTCGAACCTAGGCCTAGGCCGTTAGGTGTTGGAACACAGATTATTTATAGCCCTAACGTTCTTATGCAACAGGGCTCTAGCTACAGCCATCCACTGATTCATCCACTAATTCGTCCCCTGTTGCGCAAGACTACGGCGTTAGGATTACATTACATCCTTCGATCGAGACCGCCTACCAACGTTAGGCCTAACGTTACGGTTACAGTTTCATAAATTTACACATCATTTTCATGGCACTCATCAAATGTTGCTGACTTTGCTGCAGATGGGAAAGAATTATGCACCAATTTTTGGGGTGGCTTGGGCCATGTGACATCAAAATCTTCATCTGACATGCAGAACAATACTTTTTTTCCACTATTTTTCCGTTCACGGCCATGGGGATATTACTCACCAGTAGGCCTAGCCTATATTATAGTTACAAGGCCTATAGGCTAGCTAAAGCATGTCATGCAGGCAACAAAATTAAAGAACCGAAATTTAACATGGGCGTACCTTGTTTTTTGAGATAGGCTACGTTCATCAATCGGGGCAAATGCTTCCTGTAAACGACATAGCGAGAAACGCCTGACATATCCGTCTCAATACGATTTAAAATGGCTTCTTCTAATGATTTGCTGTTACAGAACTCGTTTGTCATGAAAGTCGCCGGTACATGTGAAGTGAATTGAACGGACCGGCCGGACAACAAAACAAAATGTATACGTACTTGTATGCAAAATACAAAATATCCTTAATACGTATACGTACAGTACATTACAAATGCAAGCTTCTATAATACAATGTGAATATAAAGGTACGATGAACTGGCCTGCTCACGTCACACACTCATACTTCGGTACAATACATAGTGTGTTATATAAGTGCAGCTAAGTGATATGGAAGCGTGCAGTACGGTGTGCATTCGCTGAACACATGTGAGCCTGACTGAGCTGTTACTGTATTGACTGAGCAGGATGGTCATGAATATTCATATTTTGCCCAACAGCATGACAGCTGGCCCACCCTTTAAATGTCGTATTTACTAATTACGACAAAAGAGAACTTATAAGTTTCGCTTCAGTTCAACTTCAAAGCATGCTGGGTTCAAATTAATGAATTTCTGTACTTTGGTAGCACATTTTATGGGACTTTCGTCGATGTACTCCTAGAACAGTTCTGATATGTTTATTCAACAACAATATATGGATATTCAATTTTGGTCTTGTGAGCCCGGAAGAACATATCTAGCTTGACCGGAAAAATGTGCTCATACGTGCTAAAAAATATTCTGTTTTCACACCACAAGTATACCGTATTTACTACTTATGTTATGGCTTAAAAAGAAATAACTGCAGTACAGGTCTACACAGACAAATTATTTGTCAAATACTAGTTATAGCTAATTTCGTAAACAAAGAGAAGCCGCCTAGGGCATTCGTCCTTTTCCGAAACGAGTCGGAAGGGTTCGGGTAGTCATAAGCCAATGGGAGTGCTCGTTTTTTTCGCGCCATGTTGTTCGGCTACCTTCGGGATGGGAGCAACTGCAACGCATAATTCGTCCCATTGGCAGCGTGTGTATGCTCTTTTGGGCTGCTCAGAAGATTTGCAAAAATTGCCTGCACTTATGCTGCTCAGGTTTTCCTAAAGAGAGGATATCTGGTATTGAATTTTCCATTTAATGCTTGCTCATGTAATCACAAAGTGTTCTGTGCCGAATAAAAGCCAAATGTAAGTCATATTAAGAAAATATGGAAGAAAATTCTAGTCCTAACTTACTTAAATATTTTTGTGCTACAATTACATACTAACTGCATGTGTTTTGGCCATGTGCTGGAAAAAGGTTGACGACATGGAACTAAAACAACTTGATTTTCTAGTTTGAATGGTTCTGATCATTGTTTTGGTTGCTATGTCATATGAGTTGAATGTATAATTTACATAGATTTATCATGATGCTTCCATTTTTGGTTTTATTGCTGGCAGATTAAAAATTTTATAGTTTGATTCTACTGATCTGTATTTTATGTTGTCTCCCCATGTCCTAAGTTAGGTAGGAAGTAGGCTAACATTACCTGCCCTAGGATAAATGTTCCCTTCTTAGGGTATGACAGACATAATGACCTACAAATACTTTTTCAAGCTTCAGGTGTAAACCATGCCCCCTGACATTGACTTAAATTTGGCAAAACAAGATTCATAAGTAAGTTCAGAGAGGTAATTTTTGCACTTTCCTTCAGTTATGTTTCTGTCACCATTTATTGCAATCGTTTGGTGGGCCACGAGTTGAGGTTCTCAAATGAGGTGAACCTGCCCATTCTGTCCCAAACATGAACTTTATACTGATCAGGTAAGAAATGACTGTTCTACAATTACTCCTTTTTTGTTCCCTTATTTCTCTTTTAGCCTGGGCTAGGCTAGTGCATATTGGTGGAAATAATTTACTAGGGCCTACGTACCACATATGCCCACCATTTCAGGCAGCCTGGTCAATTTACTGCCCAAATATGGAAGTGCACAGCCAGACAGCATTTGTGCACAAAAGGTTAGGATGTAGATGTATTTGCAGGATTTATGTTCGTGAAATTTATAAGAATTAATTCAGGTCAACATACACATGAATATTTTGTGTATTCATCGTAGTTTAGCTTGGCTACATTTGAACTGCAGTGGCTGAATGCTACACATGGATGAGGTCAGTGGACGTTGTTCCTCCAATTATTCTGTATTGGAGGGGATCAGTCATATATCACTGTTATGATAGGAAATTCAACATACCAAAATTTAAGTGTGTAAAGTAGATTTTTCATTTTCCTGTCCTATAGGGAACAACCGAAATTCGAACCATAGGGACAATCAGTGTAAGGCCTACAAGTATAAGGCACAAACCAGAAAATTCATGATATAGTGGGTAGTTAACTCCACATCTGTGCACTGCTTTAAGGTTAACATTGACAAGTTCTTCCATAAGTGTGGTAGAATCTAATTGTGCTGGGCTCGTTTGGTGTTGGTTGGTTCTTTGTTTTCAGTCAAGGTTGTATGGACTTCAGGGCATCTTATGGGGCCTTAGCCCTCCTTTGCCCTTTAACCTGTTATGTTATGTTATTTACTACAAGTCAGAATCATATCAGAAATCCTTCCAATATGTTCTTCCTTTTCACAAAACTAGTTAGATTATGCCAAAAAATCATAAAATAACACTACCTAGCTTGAAAATAAGATGAATTTCTGAAGCGTCTGAGCACTCGGAAGTGTTTTTAAAAGGTGATAGCACAATAAAATCAACTTGATAGCCTTGCGCCAGTTTTTTTATTTTCTCGTGAATATATTATGTGTACATACATAGTACATTCAAGAGAAAGAAACGACTGGCACAAGGTTAACAAGGTGGTTTTATTGCGCAATCATGTTTTTTCTAAAGAACACTTCCGAGCACTCAGACATTGCAGAAAATCATCTTGTTTTCAAGCTAGGTAGTGTTATTTTGTGATGTTTTTGTATAACCTTGGTAGTTTTGTGAAAAGGTAGAACACATTGTTAGGATTTCTGATTTGATTCTGATTTGAAGTAAATATCGTGGAATTTTGGGGTTTCGTCCTATACCTGTAACACTAATTGCCCCAAATATGTTCGAATTTCAGTTGTGTCCTATAGATCTTGGTTGTTAGCCATGTTACTGTATGAACCAGGTAGTGCAGTTCCCAGGTTTTGTAAGTTTTGATATGGCCTAGAGTCTAGATCTGCAACAAGATTTAACTTAGACTTCACTATTCTGTTGACTCTAAAATTTCAACACCACTTTCTGTTTGAGTATTGTTATGAGTATACTGTATGTACTATGCAGCCAACAGGTAAAGCACTGAGTTTCTTTCAGAAGTTCCTTAAAGGCAGGTTTAAGAAATTTTTTCTCTTCATTTTTCCTTTCCATCTCTTTGGCTGAGACAGAACCGGTGGTGTACTATACTCAGGGTTCGAAATACGGGGTTTTACATGCACAGATCTATGTGCACATACGTTGGTGTTGTGCATGCAAAATTTTGTTTTCAGCTTCTTTTCAAGGAAAACTTTCAGTTGTGCGTGTAACTTATTTTCTGACTGGAAGCTTGACTGTACTCGTGTGTGAATGCTCAGCATCAACTAAGTGACCTACAGGGGATATCTGCTTTAAAGGGGAAATGCAGTCACCCCAACATGAAGTAGTGTAGTAGACTGTCCTGTTTCATGATTGGCTCTTGAGAGTCATGTGACAATATTTTTTCTCCTCAAATGTGAAATTTACAAGAAGTAAGTGATTGGTTTACCTTGAATATGCAATATTAAAGTCCTAACATATTATGAAAGATACTTTGAAGAGAAATAAGAAGACAATTGTGAGATTTAGCTGTTGCTTCAAAATAAGTTTGGGGTGACTGCTCTTGACCTTTAAGGTGATGGGCCTTGGTTGTATGCTTATTTTAAGAATATACAGTAATATCCATGAAACATTTTCTTAAGCTAAGCCAAAAAAGGAAAAGCTTCTCTTCCTAACTTCTGTAAAAGGGAGAGTATAGGCCTTTTGATTAATATTGCCACAGTGTAACGGTGAAGCACTATAACAAGAAAAGAGTTGCAGCATTTCATACATAGGGCCAATGATTTTCCGACCCCGCAAAAACGCGGAAAAAATCAGAATTTACTTTTCTGCACGGAATTTAGCAAAAATTATCGGGCTCAAAAAACAAGTAAATTTTTGACAAAAACTGAGTTGTTTTTCTTCAAAACTATGCCAAATGAATGCCTGCATGTACCAAAGACATACACAGACATTTTATCATCTAAAATGGTGGCAAATACACCTTAAAATCATCAAAACACTTTAAGTTACAAAAAGAAAACAAGCAGGGTATTTACGAAAATCAGCCAAATTTTGCCATTATAGGCTACAAATTGCCTATGCTATAGTGTGTTAGGCTAGGTCATTTGTGTGTTACAAGTGTTTGCTGCCTTCAGGATCATAACCAGACAAGTTAAAGACTTGTTTTCAACATTATTACTCCAAAATCCGAAAATCATGGAAAGGGGTAAATGCTTGAAATGGAATTTTGCAGAATTTGGAAAGTTAAAACGGAATTTTGTGATTTGTGAAGCGGAAAATCATTGGCCCTACATATACAGGCCTAATGCTGTAGGCCTAGACACTCCACAAGTAACCTCCAGATATGATATGGGAATCGAAGGGGAATTTGGTAGAAATTTGTTCTACTGTTCAAGATGTGGAAATTTAAAAAAAAAAAAAAATTGTGGCAGGATAAATGGATGTGGGTAGGTGATTAGACTAATTTTTCTTCCTTGGCCTTAGTTATTTGAATTATTTTCTAGGCCTAGGAATAGCCACATTGTGTCATCTGAAAAGGGGAATCAAAGTTGGTAAAAGCACTCTTGCTAAGTTACAGTACAGTAAGTAGTGTTTTCACTGGGTGCCTGGGTACCAGACAGCAATGTGACTACACAGGTAGCATTTTTCTATGGTTTACCATTGTTGATCTATGCAAGGACAGGGTTCTAGCCAGCCCATTTAACAGTTTGAACTTGATTTGGTACTCTGAGTTGGGTTTGGAAACATTCCACCTGAATTGAAAGTTTAGGGCCTGATTTAAAATAAGGTTTCACGGTACCGCAAAAATTTGGTACCGTCAATACCGCTACAAATGGTACCGGTAATACCGTAGTACCGGTACCAAAAGAGAAAATAGTCTGACTTTAAAAACAAGAAAATACCCAGAAAAACAACAGGTATTAACGTACGTGCCGTGTTCTGATCATCCCTGCCTTCCGCTACACTGTTAATGAATTAGAAAGCCAGCGTCCGAAAAATTCGGGGAGCGGAGTGCGATTTTGAACCCGAAAGTCCCAAAAGAACACTCAAAACTGTACTTACAGTTACGAGAATAATTTCTAAAAATGATGAAAATCGCCTACGTAAATTATCACCTGAAGTTTTTAGGTGGAACTTTTCCAAATTATTCCCATAAAATATTGATACATCAAGCCTATTTCCGACCGCAATTATTACTATCAAAACATTTTTTGCAACATTTCATGTTTTGAGTTCAAGATGCCTAACAGTATGATAGCGCCGCTATCTAGCTAGCTTTTACCCACGTAAATCATTTACTGATATAACACTCGTAGGATGGGGACTCCTATTTTCGTGCAGATAGGCCAGCTTCACATAGATGTAGGCCTAACGATATAGGTACGTTCTGTACGATCTTTGGGACTGCACGAAAATATGAGAACGCCGCACTACTGAGTGTCTCAAAAATTTAAATCGACTTAAGCAAGTCTGAATTCACGCGACCACGACGACAACGTTCAATGGGATTTTACTGTGTAGTTTCTCTCACATACAGTTAAGTCAATGGACAAGTCCCGATGACTCACTGTACAAACTGTTGAAAGAACGTTCTTCCGAAGATTTCTCTCACACACAGTTATGTCAATGGAGAAGTCCCATTATCTTACTGTGTTTGAAATCGTTGAAACAACGTTCATGTCAGAGCCAGCGATGCAATGATTCTTCGTAAGCTTACAACGAATTTCTTAATGATACGATGCCTTATGTAAGCATAGGCAAAGTGAATGATACCAACTGCTATTAGTACATAATACAAATGTATGTGCTGATAACGAACGATCGTTCGAAAACTGCACACAGTGTCGAAAGAAAGCAAGCCACAAGTTAGTGTGGGAAGCAGGGCTGGTCATGAAAATTTTTCAGGAGGGCAAGCAACTGCCCGCCTTACTTGAGATGTTGTGCTTCTAGGCGGGCAATTAGTTGCCCACCTAAGATTTCAGGCGGGCAGTTGTGTAAATATACAAGTTTCATATAAATTTATCATTCTTTTCGGTTTACGCTCTGTGTCTCCCCCCCCCCCCCTCCCCGTGTCCCTCCCTGTGTTCTACCCAGTTCCCAACAGGGCATATATGCGACACACTGCCAACAAACAGTGGGGCCATATGTTTTCTGACATCATATAAATCAGTGAAGAAATGAAAATGACTGTGTTACAAGACGACCCGTCAGGAACACCGGATTGAATCCATCGACGAGCGAATGGAAAGTTCCAGAGAATTCAACTTCAACGCAGCCTTTCTAGAACTGTCTAGAAGTGAGAACTGTTTACGTTATGTCCCAATTATAGCAGCGACCTGGCAACACTTCGAAGAAGCTGCAATTATCGTTATTCAACTACTGTGTGTTCTAGAAGTTTCTATTAAGGAACGTTCTCGTAATTACTGGACTGTGTACACTAGAAGTTTCTGTTAAATTCTGGAGAGTTCTCGAATAAAAGCCTAGCATATAAAAGGCAGTTCAACAACTGCTAACGACGAGAGACACCCTAATACTTCATCGAGAGACACCATCGAGTCCAGACGTTATTCTGCTGTCCGTTTGTTGACCGAATCATATGAGGCCAGCCACTGACACTTCACACTTGTGACAAATTGCCTTACGCCGTTTCTACGCTGTGTATTGAGAGTGTTATTATCCATCATCGCTAGCCTTGTCGTTATTCGCTCGTGGAACCAGTTCCTACGCTACAGCACGCTGCAGGTCTACTACTGTACCATCGTCAACGTGCATGCACTACCAGCCCTTGGACCAGACCAGGCAAATATTAATTAAAGGATTGTAAGTAAGTCTAATTAATTATTGTAAATTTAAGTGAGATAAGGAGATTGTAAATAATCATTAAGTTGTTGAATTTTAATCTCGTTCTTCTGTGATCTTTCGCTGTTATTGGTTTGACTTGCGACCACAAGCCGTAACAACTGCATCTCAACTTGCCACAAAACCCCCATCAGCAACGTCATGGCGCCCTTCAGGGTAGAGTTGGCGCTCTATTCCCTTCTACCATATGCACCACTGTGGACACAAAGCAGGCCAAGTCCAGGGTAACATACGGCGGAGCCACTCCATGGATGCATGCCAATAGGGGTCCAAGGAACCATTAACTGACATCCATGTACCAATATTCCTTCTTCAATGGCACATAGTTGGGCCGAAGCCTACAGTCGGGAAAATGGCAGTGACAAGTTAAATGTCAAAGCTTTTTTTGTCCTTCTGTTGAGTTATGCCTCAGGGTCTGAATTTAAGTATTGGGGATCAGGGGTAAAATAAAAAAAAAATGCCACTCCAGGCCCACAGGATTTTGCTGGTGAGCCTTATTTTGAAGGACCCAGGATAATTTTGAATTGGTGAATTGCAGTTTGTTTGCCTAATATAAAACTTGTGTTTGCAAGGGTACAAAAACGTAGTAACCCGGGTACCCGATCACCATATCCATTAGTATACAAATAATGAATGTTTATGAGTGCGATAGTATGAATTATTTCATGAGTTGAAAGATTGAACGTTCTAT
Source organism: Holothuria leucospilota (assembly GCA_029531755.1). Classification (NCBI taxonomy): domain Eukaryota; kingdom Metazoa; phylum Echinodermata; class Holothuroidea; order Aspidochirotida; family Holothuriidae; genus Holothuria; species Holothuria leucospilota. The sequence continues at coordinate 42,007,670 of CM055977.1, forward strand.
TCAACGAGGCGAAGCCGAGTTGAATAGAACGTTAAATCTTTCAACGAATGAAATATAATTCATACTATCGCACGAATGAAAAACATTCATTATTTGTTTTATATAACACCTTATAACTATCTACCTTGATCTAGTCGTTGGTTAAGGTTGTGTTTTGGCGGTCACGATGGTTCGTGTTTGTCCGTGTAGCGCAGCTCCATGGTTTGTCGTTTGCTCGCTACGCGTTTATGTGCCTATTACGTACGATATGCAATGTACGTACGATCCCCAATGCTGCAGTGATTGAGTCGCGGCATAGCTTGTACGTACAAGCTATGATCGCTGACGTCATTGCCGTGGGTTAGTATATACTAACCAACGACCGTGGGTTAGTATATACTAACCAACGGTTGAGCACCACAATCTTGATGATAGTGCCGAATCACGAATGACATGTGACCACCAATCTTCCAATCAGATGTAGAGAAATTAATAAGGTGTTATATAAATACCGATAACCGATATAATAAAGTAAAGCAGCAATTTTGTAAGGCACGTAATGACACTTGCCTGATTTTTCACCTGTCTCGGAGTGGTAGTTACCACATGTTCAAGAAGACTAAAATTCTCACAACGAAATCGTGTTGTTTCAAATAGAAAATTAACAATATGAGAAACCTGATAAAAACAGCCAATTAATAAATGCAGTACTTCGTAAGGCCTCTATCTATCTACTGCATTGAATTTTGGGGCGTTTTCCGACTCAAAAAACAAGCTTAACTCGAAGCTGTCTAGGTTATACCAATTTAAACATGTCAACCAATCAGAGCCGTCAGAAGTAAGTATTCTCTGGCATGTCCGAAATTACAGAATGTAAACAAATGACGTCACGCTAGTGAAATTTGCTACTACAGGGTGTACACATTATCACTGACAGCTTCGTGCGTTCTTACGTAGCTATCCTTGTGTTGACATCCGGGCTACTCACATTAGCTTGCACATGGAGTTTTGCAATTTTTACGATCGTCATTTTGGTGCAAACTAACGATAGACACAATAGCACAGTCAATTTTGAAACTTTTCTTTAATATTTACAGCGTTATTATAGTCGTATCTAGGTAGTTTACACATGGCGGGAAGATGTTGATTTGCACAATAGTGACACGTTTGAACGTAGGGCGAGGTTTTTATTTTCTTTTTGGCATACTCAAGGTGGCATGCCGTATTGAACTGAAGGAACAGCATTGCGTAGTATAATATGTACTGTACATGCAGGGCCCTGTAGCACGCCGAACATTATCGCAACTTGCAATGGGTCGGGGCGGCGTGTCTAGTATGCAAGCTACTGTAGCCTGCTACTACGTAATTTACTGTGTACAGTACAAGGATCGTGAACGTTGCTTCGAACTCGACGATTCGTGTTCATGAGGCTGTCAGTGCAGCACGCGCTAAGTTGCCGAATATTAGCGGGGAAAAAATTCTTAATTTTTGGAGGTCTTTTAAATGTACTAATGTAAATATATTCGGATGTTTTTAGCAATGTTCTTTCACACGGGCGATCTATTTCTCAAGGTGGGCTATTTGTTGCCCACCACACAATTTAAGGCGGGCATTTTGATGCCCGCCTTGGGAAGTATTTTTGCTTCCAAGCCGGGCGATAAGGCGGGCCCGGGCGATCGCCCGGGTCATATGACCAGCCCTGGTGGGAAGTATTGGTTGGGCGAAATTTCCCGTTATACGTGGTAATTTACATACATAACAGTTAATGGGCAATTTCCGAAATTACGAGGGGAAATTTGTGACAGAAATGATGCAAAATGGTTACAGAATGAACGTTTCATGGTTACATTTTTATATTTAAAAGAACACAAGGCAGTTATCATATGGATTATAGTATTTATATTTCAGTTATATTCCATTCAATTGCAGTATTTTTAGATGTTTGTTTTGACGTATTGTCGGGTACTGTTCTCCGCGGTACTTCGGTACCTTGTAATTGGTGGTACCGTACCGTATCGGTACCGGTACATACCGGTACTCCCAAAAATACAGGTATACCGTGAAACCTTAATTTAAAATTGTATGGAATAATCAATGATAAAACTTTACCAAAAACGTGGACTTCATTAAAATCAAGACAATCACCAGCCTGAAAATGTTAAGGTATTTGTTCTCGCTAATCCTTCCCCAATTGCAACCATGTAGCAGAATCTCATTTCTTTTCCATCCTCTGCACTGTATCATTTGCTCACAAAAATACCCTGTATGTCTAGCCTGTACATTGTGAAAATTTTGTGGTTGCATAATATGCACACAGAGACTCAATATGCAACTGTGTGCACTGCTTAACTAAGGGAACTGACAGTGCAATGTTTTGAATCACGAAGCCCTTACTGATGTATGCATGTGGCAGGCCATCTGTGGGCTGTTGCTGTTACAGGACATTTGTAGCCATGTACTGTACAGCAAGAAATTTTAATTTCCGCCCATGTCGCGGTCAAGGAACCAGTTGCAAAGTGAAGTCCCACAAAACACTTCCGTCACTTATGCAGTATGTTGAACCCTCCGCCATATTGGGAAAGAGGTCTCCACCTATATCAACATCGTGGATGAGGTTCGCTTGCACACTGTTTATAGTGCAATACATGGAAATCAAAATTATTGTCAGCATTTTTTTGTGAGAGGATGAGATAGCCTGAATAAGCATTCAAAAATGATAATTTTCTTGAAGAAAAATTGTTATGTGCATTGTATGGTTTGCACATTTCTTTTTCATTTATGGCATTCTTTTTATGTTGAACTGATGAAAAATCAGTGAAAACTCATCATTTCCCTCCACATTTTCCACTAAGGTGAAATGAAAACAAATTTGCAGTCGATAACCGTAAAGCTGTAGGTTTGGTATAGGTCCATAACTGTATACAACGCACCAATATCTTAGGATATATACATGTCCTTGGGGAAGCTGTCCGTGTTCTATAGAAGTTTGAGTGAAGCACACGGTGAAAATACAGAAAAATTAGTCGTACGTTCGTATTTGTAGGCAAACACCCATGCATTAGGCTATAAATGAGCTCTAGGCAGGGCTCGACGTAACTGCTATCCCGCTGGCCCGAGGCCAGCAATTTTTGCATCGGGATAGTTAGATTGCCGCACAACTGGTCCTCCGGGCCACTTCAATTTTGCCACTGTTAAAAAGTTGTGAAAGTCGTCTTTAAAATTGACTGAGTGAAAATTGTTGTTTATCTGGCCTATAAATGTCTTTGTCAAAGAATTTCAAATGTTTTAGAAGTGGGGTAAAATGTAGCAGTTAATTACAGTCAGCACAAATTGTTTTGATTTGTCAGTATATAGATGCAGTCACTAAGCATGATTGTGATTGGCTGATCAAGCCTTCAAGGCTTTGTATAGAAACATGATGTAGTGTAAACGAGGCTGTCAGACCTCGATCAAAATTTCGACCATAATCATTCTGAATGACCTGAAAAATAACCTGAAACTCATTGATATTATTTCGGTGACAGTTTTTGACACCTGTAGTTATGAAGGCAAATTCTTTTACATCCCCAAAGAGAGATTTCAGTCATAAAATAAAAGGTGTGACCTCAAAAGCAAACTACACTTTCTCTACATACAATTTTGTTCGTCAGAAGAATGGAAAATAATCCAAATCAGTTTCGAATGCCCAAAACATTTGCCTGAAATGTGCATTGGACCCTAAAACAACTATTCGCAATATAATGGCAAGCTTTGGTGGACAAGTTTTCCCTAAGGGGCGTCTTTCTTCAGTGAGGCTTTGCACTTTGACCATAGCCTAACGTGTAATACACGCTGATATGATTTCATTCCAAATTTACAAATATTTTTCCTGTTCCTGGATATGTTGCAAAGCATGCAAGGGGTGATTTACTGACAGGACGGCAACTTTTCTTGACCATATTTATGGTAGGCCTACATTTAAATTAATTTTTTTTTATTTTATTGCCATATATATTACTGTTACGCAAAACAAACTCGAGTCAGTAAGTACATCCAAATCCAATGGAGTTGCTGGAATCTATGCCACTCTTAATTAATAGATTACCAAAGCCATGAGGAGAGAGAGAAGTCATAGGCACCCGAACCTCTTCCCCTCCTCCAGATGGTGCTCATACCACTGTTACAAGAAAATTTTACAAAATCATGCATGATTCTAAGTTCATCCAAACACATTCCCCTGGACAGGCGCTCTTCACACTCCCATGGCTCCTATGGCATCTAACTCTAACTCTGCAAGGTACCAGCTAAGTTGGCCAGAAAATTTGTGATTTTTACAGTGGGCTAGTGAAAACTTGGTAGGGATAGTAGAATTAGAAAGTTACTGGCCCTGCTGGCCATTGAATATTTTAGCCTTAAGTCGAGTCCTGAGGGTATGGTTGCTTTTTTGATTCCTTGCCGAAGGCAGGCAAGGAATCTATGCGATGGTGATGTCGTGTGTGTGTGTGTGTGTGTGCGTATGTGACGGCTTAGCTTGTTTACACGATATCTCAAGAAGGGAAAGTTGGACAGTTCTCAAACTTGGTACATAGATGGCCCATATTGAGAGGAAGAACCCTATTGTTTTTGGTGGAGGTCAAAGGTCATCTGGGGTCACCGGGGGTCAAAATCTGAAAACCTTGTTTACACAATATCTCAAGTTAGAAAGCTTGGATAGATTTCATGCTTGGTATGTAGATGCGTTGTGGTGAGAGGAAGAACCCTATCATTTTTGGTGGAGGTCAAAGGTCATCTGTGGTCACCGGGGGTCAAAATCTGAAAACCTTGTTTACACGATATCTCAAGTTAGAAAGCTTGGATGGATTTCATGCTTGGTATGTAGATGCGTTGTGGTGAGAGGAAGAACCCTATTGTTTTTGGTGGAGGTCAAAGGTCATCTGGGGTCACCGGGGGTCAAAATCTGAAAACCTTGTTTACATGATATTTCAAGGTAGGAAGCTTGGATAGATTTCATGCGTGGTATGTACATGTGTTATGGTAAGAGGAAGAACCCTATTGTATTTGGTGGAGGTCAAAGGTCATCAGGGGTCACCGGGGTCAAAATCTGAAAACCTTGTTTACACGTTATCATAAGTTAGAAAGCTTGAATAGATTTCATGCTTGGTATGTAGATGCGTTGTGGTGAGAGGAAGAACCCTATTGTTTTTGGTGGAGGTCAAAGGTCATCTGGAGTCACCAGGGGTCAAAATCTGAAAACCTTGTTTACACGATATCTCAAGTTAGAAAGCTTGGATAGATTTCATGCTTGGTATGTAGATGCTTTGTGGTGAGAGGAAGAACCCTATTGTTTTTGGTGGAGGTCAAAGGTCATCTGGGGTCACCGGGGGTCAAAATCTGAAAACCTTGTTTACACGATATCTCAAGTTAGAAAGCTTGGATAGATTTCTTGCTTGGTATGTAGATGCGTTGTGGTGAGAGGAAGAACCCTATTGTTTTTGGTGGAGGTCAAAGGTCATCTGGGGTCACCGGGGGTCAAAATCTGAAAACCTTGTTTACACGATATCTCAAGTTAGAAAGCTTGGATAGATTTCATGCTTGGTATGTAGATACGTTGTGGTGAGAGGAAGAACCCTATTGTTTTTGGTGGAGGTCAAAGGTCATCTGGGGTCACCGGGGGTCAAAATCTGAAAACCTTGTTTACATGATATTTCAAGGTAGGAAGCTTGGATAGATTTCATGCTTGGTATGTACATGTGTTATGGTAAGAGGAAGAACCCTATTGTTTTTGGTGGAGGTCAAAGGTCATCTGGGGTCACCGGGGGTCAAAGTCTGAAAACCTTGTTTACATGATATTTCAAGTTAGGAAGCTTGGATAGATTGCATACCAAGTATGTGGATGTGGTATGGTGAGAGGAAGATTTCTGTTATTTTTGGTGGAGGTCAAAGGTCGTCTGGGATCACCAGGGGTCAAACTCTGAAAACCTTTTTTATACCATATCGCAAGGTAGGAAGCTTGGATTGATTTCATATTAAGTATGTGGATGCATCATGATGCGAGGAAGAAGCGTATAGTTTTTGGTGGAGGTCAAAGGTCATTTTGGGTCACCAGGGGTCAAAGTCTGAAAACCTTGTTTACACAGTATCTCAAGGTAGGAAGCTTGGATAGATTTCATACTAAGTATGTGGATGTGTTATGGTGCGAGGAAAAACCCTATTGTTTTTTTGTGGAGGTCACAAGCCATTTGAGGTCACCAGAGGTCAAAAACTGAAACTTTGTAAACATGTCATTACAAGGGAGGAAGCACAGATAAATCCCTTCTCATACGTTTTATTTATTTATTTTTTTTTTTTTTTCATTTTTTTGTGGTTATTCAAGTTTCGGTTTAAAGGTCATGTGACATGAGCTGATGTGAGCAGGGGTCAAATTGTGACCACATCATAAAAAATGATGTAGAAGAGAAGTATGAATTTGATGGATGAACCTCAGTGTAACAAAGCACCCCCTTTCGGCAAGGAATCACTAAGCCTTTTGGCTTTCTGGTTTCAAACATCCATTTTAATTTGTATGGTGTAAACTATGCCTTGTAATTTTAAACTCATGAAATGGGCCCATTAAGCTGTGCATGAAAGGTTGATACACAGTACCACCCAGGACTGCCTGTAAGCATTCAACACTGTTCATATTGGATGTAGCCATGGCACAACATAGTGCATGTTATTTTGAAAGCAGTACTGTAACCCCATAATTTTTCTTAGTGGCATTTCATGCAGACTATTTGGTAGATCATGGGCCACATCTGGCCTGTGAGGTGATTCAGTCCAGCTTACGACAAAATTGAGATCTAGAACGAAAAATTGAGGGTCGAAAGCAAATGTTCCAGCAGTCATCATCAATCTTTTGAAAATATTTTATTGTAGACAGTTAAGACAGAAGAATCATTCCTGCTATTTTTTATTACAATTATGATTACATTGCAGTTTAATTGTGATTGTTGAAATGAGAACAATGGACTGATAGGAGGTGTTAATAGCATACATGTGCTTTCAGTAGCTGGTACTAGGAGTCTCCTGGCTCAATGCTCAGGAAAGTTTTTATGGAGCTATTAAATTAATTTACATTTAGATGTTGCATTTTGTCAGGTTGACTGTTATTGTTTTATTAATGCATTTGTCAATTGAAACCAACCCCCCCCCACCCCATGTCCCGGCCATAGCGAGGCTCTTGCAACAGTTTTGCTGGGAATGTGCGATTTAGTTTGTCCCCGCTATGCCGAGAATGTGATGAGACTGAGCCCTGATGTGCATTGCAAAAAATGGGCTGGGATAGTTGCACCCAGATTTGCAAGAAGAATACCCGGGTAACTTGTAGGGATCTGGCGGGGACCAGTGTTTCTGCTAAGCCGCTACAGTATGACGCTATTTTGACGCAATGACTTTTCGATTTGATGCATTGGTTTTCATGGTAAAAAATAAAAAAGATTTTCATTTGTTCCTTAAGTTGATACAGTGTGAATGCTTGGCATTGAAATTTCTATAGAGTCAAATTAATTTTCTCATATTGGGTGTATTGACCCAATGGATAATTTCTTAGAGGAAACACTGGTGGGGACTTAGCACCATATGTAGCTACCAGTGATATACTAGGCCTACACATGCACTGTACGAGCCAAAGAAGTTCAGTACATACGTACATCACATGTGTCATCAAAACATTCGACTCAGAGCAGGGCAGGAATGAAGCGAGGGCTCAGGACAATTAGCCCTTGTAACTTGCAAAACTGGGGTTACGAGGGCGAATTTGGCCATATAGTTTGTGTAGGGAAGACCGTTTTAACTGCACATTTCAGTCAATTAGCCCCCAAAGAGCCCTCGTATGACAAATGTTAATTCCTGCCCTGACTCATAGTGCCTGTCATACTCTCGGGCATGTACTGACTGCACTAATACTTTGCTATTTACCCTGTATGTACAGTACGTAGGTTATTTTGGAAACCACATGTACCCAGCGGGAATAGTTGTTCTCACGTACTATTGCATACAGATTACAGATGTAGATGACTGAAAAAAAGCGAACAAAGAAATATGTAAATCATAAATAGGTGCATTGTTATGCACGCCCTGGTGCACACCGCCGATAAGAATTATTTTGTCTAAAAAATTGACTCTCACCCTTTCAAGATGTTGCACATGAAAATACCCTAGGATCCTTTGGAAGGAGATAACACTAAGTTACCATCTCCAATTTTAAAGTGCAACCGAAGTAAGGTAGAATTTAAAGTGGCATGTTACCAAAGACTGTGTGGCTTTTGGTAAGTTGTTAATATTTAAACATTAGCCTATACTTGTTTCAGTTTTATACGATATTCTCGCCTGGAGTGAATAGCTTCATGCAATCACAGCTTGCTTCGGGATGTCCGCTTTTGGCCTGCATTCACGTACAGGAGTACGTAGAAGTTCCTTATGTCTAGCAGATTGCATAAACAAATACAGTATTCAGTTGGCCGGGAATATACCAGGATGTTTGTTTAGTTGCCGCCCCACTGTGCAGAGTCATTGCATTAAAGTTAGCAGGGATGTGCAGTTAAATGTTGCCCGCCCTACCAGGACTTTATCCAGTTGTAGCCGGGAAGGAAACACTTGTTACGTTTCAATGCCTGGGTATGGGGGCCATGGTTACAATTGACAGACTTGCATAAGTGTTTAATATAGTGTCAACCAGTTGCGTATGAATGATGTGCTCAGGTTGAGTGGTTGAGTGAACAAAATGGGCAAGTGTTAAGTAATAAAAACAAATCCCTGATTTACACATTTATGCATTCCTGTGGCTTGCTTTAGCTGCGCAGCTTAATGTATGTGCTTGGACCAGTGCAATGCTAAGGGCCTGTGGTGGACCCCTGGACCCCACCTGTTGGGGGCTGGTGCTTTGCACTTCCTGTGTTTCGCAGGCACAGTTGCATGCCTTGAAATTTCTAAAGTCAAATTCTCATTTTTAGTAAATCGAGGCAATGGATAATTTCTTAGAGGAATCACTGGTGCCATCTGAAAAGTTAAAATCTGTCTCATTAACAGTGTGACCGCAGATTCAAAAGTCGTATTCATCCATGTAAGCTGACCATTCTGCATTTACTAGTAATGAAAATGTCCATGTCCAGATTAAGACCGTAAGGTCTTCAGAATCTGTAAAACGTATGAGGGGCCCAACTCTTCCCGCAGTTATACCACCAGTGCTCATATGTAAAGACTTCTTTCTCACAAATAAGCCACACTTTCTGCAAATCCTGTTTCTGCCCATAGGAGTAACAAACACATTTATAAAGAGGATGGGTAGGGTACAAATTTACAAGCAAAACAACACCTGTTCCTACAACATGTCAGTTTTGGAACAAAAGTGGGTGCCCTAGAGGTGAGGTGTAGGGCTCGAAAATAGACTGGGGCTCTGGCCTAAAGGTGCCAGAGACCGCCTCAGCTGTGCCTGAAAAATGGGAAAGTGGGTGTTTGTATAGCACTAAAAATAGCACCAGATGCATGAGGCATCAGAATATATGAACTCCTGTGCCCACCCCCTCCCAACCCTCTCCACATTCAAGGTTCCATTGAGGTCAGTCTAAACATGCCGAAAGGTATACACGCCCCCAGCCCCTTTGGCCCCTTCCAAGTTTTTCAGAGATGGAGTGACCACACCATGCTTAGAACTGCCTGATGTTACATTACACCAAAAATTCCATCTTATTTCCTGTCTCTGTTATGTTGAATTTCTTTTACTAAATGCACAAGTAACATTCGAGAGATCCAGGGATGTAGCTACAGTGGGCGGTGCTGGGCGGTGACACCCAGCACCCGATATTCCCGCCCGGCACTCCAGGCAAACACACGTCTCCCCGCCCACCACAAATTTGCCTACCGAGACCTAAAACTAGCCCTAAATTTAATCCCTAAAGTAAAATGAGGGAAAAATGAAAAATGAATGGCTGAAAAATTTGGTAGATGCCATGGGGTGGGGTGAGGTGCTTTCCCCAGATAGGACAATTACCCGGCACTCATATTTGGCTAGCTACATCCCTGGAGAGATCAGAGAATGTTACATGCAGGGAACAGTGGTTTCCTTGAAAAACTGGAAACAGCTCCAGACAATAGGAAAACAGTTGAAGAAAAGCTTATTTTCGAGCCCTGACGTGTCTGAATATATCTTTGTCAAACTGAAGAAATGATTGATGGGTACAGGTTGCAGCAGTTGGAATTTTCTGGCTTTGGAACCCACCTCATTAGAATTTCAGCTCCAAGCCCCTATCACAGTGCACCCTCCTTACCCATCCACAGGCACACTGTGTAATCAAACATATATGCGGTTTGTCAAAGACCAGATCAGTATGGGTAGGGGAGGGGAAGAGCCAGGTAGAACAAGTTGCATTGGTTTACGAAGTCTGATGGCACTTGGCCTTTGGTAGAAAAAATATATGCATAGAAAGTTTTCTCTCGTGTGCCTTTGCTTATTTGAAGTGTGTTAAGTCATGAGATCTCTAAATGAAGTAGATATTAAGGTACATCTTACAAGGTGTGGTAAGTACCGTTTTAAACAATCTGGGTGATGTCATTAGCAGATATATTCTTGACATGCTACTTGCCAACCAATGGGTGATGCTCCTATTTTGAGCACAGTACTGTATTTCTTTAAGTGTTTAGTGGCATTGTGTAGATTGTTCAGTAGATCTTAAAATGATACCATGACAGTATACAGTATTGATCATCAATATTATGTATGAAGCAGTCCTTATGACAGCCCTACAGCATCACAAGCTCTCTACTCATCCTTCCACCCAATAATACTACATACATGCTTGTACTGTACCATAACAACCAGTGCCAAGATCTTATAATAGTGAACATTTATATTCCTTCCCTACGATGGAGGGTGAAATGCAAACGAATGCATGTAACCAACGTTATCTGAACACTTGAGCCACTGTGTCCAAAGTATACTGTGTCTGGTACTTGACAGTTGTTATGCCCTTATCAATACTGCGTAGCTGAGTGTTGTACATATAATACCATTTAAAAGATTGTATTTTTTGCACATTTCATGGAATTTATATGTAAGATCTTGCAATTATTTCCTGATTTGTAACTTCCATTCAATGTTTTTTGTTTGTTTTTGCAGGTGGACAGAGGTCAAGGAAAAAAGAACTACAACCCAGTTTCATTTGTCAGTGCATTAGGAAAAAAATGTGGGGACATTAGGAGGTCAGGATGAATCCTTCAGATCCACGCAATCTCCTCCCCCCACCACCTCCTTTATATCCTGCTACAACTTCATCATCAGCAGGGAGGCAAGAGTTTGTGAATCCAGGAATTCAGACCATTCCTCCAATGAGTACATACTCTCCACCACAGGGATATGGGCACATACCTTTGAACCCTATGCCAGGGCCACCATATCACAAAATTGCCCAGCCAATCCAACCACGGGAGTCAATCCAGTCGCAGCAGTCAGTGTTCCAGCAGTATACTCCTCAGCAATCGTACCCTCAAACACACTACAATCAGAGTTATCCTCCTGACCAGTATTATCCCCAATCTGGTTACCAACAGCCAACGTATAGGTCCCCTGTTCACTCTGTGCCCCAGCAGTACCTGCCTCAGCACATGTCATATCAGCATTCTTCACCAACTCAACCTCAGCCACAGTTGAACCCCCAGAATTATGACCCATACAGCAGGACTTATCTCTCCAACCAAGGGACTCCCCCTGGCATAACAATTCCACAACCACAGCATCCTCTTTCTACGAACACTGCTTTTTCTCAAGTTCAACCTCAAGCGTCGCAGTCTCCAATACAGCCAAGTGGATCACCATTGGGGTCCTTCCAACAGAGGCAGACTGCAAGTCCTAGTCGCGTCCCCCCGATAACCGTATCCAGTTCATCAGCTAGTACATTAGATGCCAAAATTCAAAACAGTAACTTCAATTTACTTAGTCAACCTCCACCAGAGAAAGTTTCAACAGAAAAAACTGTTTCTGCTCCAGAAAAGGTTCCTAAGGAAAAACCAACGGAAGTGGTACAAGGGGAGGTGCGGAAAGCCATGCAAGACACTGCGCAACAAACTGATAAAGAACAGAAAATTCAAAAAGTGAAAAATGAAGCTGTGATCGCTCGACCAGTGGCAGCAACAAAACCCATCACTGTCGCCCAAAAGAAGGAAAATGCCAAAGCTAGTAGGGCACCTGTGGCTATCCCAGGAGCCCCAAAGCAACCTCCAGGTTACCATGATGAGAAACCATGTGAATGGCTTGTCGGAGACCTGGTATGGTCAAAAGTGAGTGGTCATCCATGGTGGCCTTGTATGGTGGCATACGACCCCAACCTAGGAATCTACACAAAGATGCAAGGTAAGAAGCTTTTGTGTTATGTCCAAGTGTGTAGATCTAAGTTTAATTTTAAGTGAATATGATGATTATGTTGGATCCAAACTTTTGGGTGAAGGACACATAGTAACCTAGTGGGTAGTGCTTATGACTCTCAAAAAGATGGAGATTAAGTTAGAGATCTTCATGGATTATTGTTGTGTGTTGTTGAGCTATACTGCATTCTTCCTCCAGATCCCCCCTCCAGTCCCCCACCCTTCCACATTAAAATGGGCACTAGCTTCATCTAGGAGGTTTTCCAGCTAGGAGACTGATGGCCCAGTCACTGGAGTGTGGATACTTGCAGTCTGCTCCACACCTTACAGTAGTAACAATCTTTCTCAGTGATTTCCATAATGTGTGTTGACTGGTCATTTCTTTGGTCCTACCCAGATGGTTTTAACACCCTTAGTATAGTAAATCAAGTTTTAAGACCCAAGTTCAGTTACTGGTACTATGATAAAATGCTTATAAATAAACTTTACTGTCATTTCAGGTGGCATTGGAAGGGGATTCAGAATGTACCATGTACAGTTTTTTGGAGAAGTGCCGGAAAGAGGTTGGGTCAGCGGCACAAGGATCCGAAAGTTTGAAGGAAGGAATCAGTATGAGGAACTTGTTAAAGAAATGATTCGCAGTGTCAAGAAAAAGGACAGAACAAAACTGCAAGCTAAAATGGCAGTGAAAGGTTCCCGCAAGGTAGCATGGGAAGTGGGTGTTCAGGAATGTCTCAAGGCGTTACCTATGAGTAGACATGAACGTAAACTTAATTTCACCTTCAAGTATGACATGCCTAAAAATAAGGGAGGCACTACAAATTCGGAACAGATAGACATTGTCTCGTTTGGAGACCATCCAAAAATGAAGGCAAAACGTGCCTACAAGAAACAGAAGGATGATAGCAAGGACCAAGAGGGGGAAGAAGCAGGAGCAGAGAAGAAGAGCAAGGGAACAAAAGATTCAGAAAAGGAAACCTCAGGGAAGAAGAAAAAGAAAGACAAAAGTAAGAAAGATGGCCGCAAGAAAGTTAAATCTCCTAAAGTCAAGTCAGACAAAGAAGAGCCAAGAAGTCTTAGGAAAAGAGGGCGCAAGTCCATTCAGTTCCTCAAGTTTTGTAGTGAGAAAGAAGAGCAACAAAAAGAGGAATATTCATCACTTAGCAAGAAAGAACTTTACATTAAATTTGAGAAAGAGTGGAGTGAACTGACTGCCGAAGAGAGAGCCAAGTATGACGTTGAGACAGCATCCCCTAGGCCAAAGAAGTCGGGTAAGGTTTGCTTTTTAAAAGATAACAATTACATTGGTAATTAATTCCATTGAATTTCTTTACAGGTATAGCTACATTATCCGATGTCATGCACACAACACTGATTCTATTCATAAACAAAAACTTTACTCACGACATGCTTGATTGAAATAATTGTATTTGTTTTGGAGACAACAATAGTAATTTTTGTGTGTGTGATGAAGTCTGTCTCTCTGGTCAATTTGTTGTGGCACCAAGTCAAGATTTCTGAAATTTACATACTTGTATTTAAATATTTCACAGTAGTATTCACCTAAAAAGTGGAATTTTAAACCAGTGGTAAAGTTATTTTGCAGATCACTATCTTAGCTCTTATTTACCATAATAGCAAAGTTGACCTTGTACATGTAACCTTGTCCAGTGACTTTTAAAAAGCCATTTATGACTTGCAACCCCATCATACATTCTTTTACTGCTACCGTCACCCTTGAAACAATTTAATTGAATATTATGTTATTACAGTTAGATTTGTTCCATGTTTAACTCCTGAAAAACCCCAGACCACCACATGGCATTACAACTCTCTCCCTCTCCCTCACCCTCCCCCACCCACTACCCACTAAGAAGTGTTCCCTTGGGTCAGTGAACTTTGTAACAGATTTTAACCAGCTACTCATCATCTAAATGGCCAAGGAATGGATCAACATTCATGAAGTAGGAACTCACATGTAATTAATAACGCTGGTTGCATGAGTACATGCATTTTCACTTGAAAAGTTTGTATGCAATTATTATGACGTACATGAATTTAGATTTTGACTCTTGCGACATTTTTGAACAGTATAAGGAGACCGGTTAAAAACAACTCCGTTCTGGAACTTGTGATGTACACTTTTACAGTTGTGACCAAGGCTGAAAATAAATTGGGGCAGTGGATGAATTTTCAATTTGGAATCTACAAAATTGCTCTTCAAAAGTGAAACCCCTGTCGTTGTTAATTTTTCTGTGATAATGACCCTTTTTTTTTTGTTTTTTTGGTTGAAGTGAAAATTCACAAGTAACCCCCAAAAGCAAAAATAATTTTGACCTGCAGTTGTGACTACAAGAGCCTCCAAGTTGGGTTAATTGACAATGGTTAAATTTTTGGAAGATTTCTGGATGACTTTGAAAGCTTAGTGAACTTTTATTTTAATGAATGTTTTTCTTCATGTGTATTGGACTTCTGTTTAAGAGATGTAGGAAGGAATTGGTACTGCATCTCAATTTGCTATGGAAGCTTGTCCAAACTGCTATACAATAAGTACACATTAAGTTGCTACTGGAACTGAATGAAACCATAATTTTGCATGTGTGAAGTTAGCATCAAATTTGGTGCAGGTCAAAGTCTGGCACATGTGATATTTAAATAGACACTGTACATGATACTTTACTTGTCTGACTCAAAGCAAGTCAAATGTAAGTGGGTAGACTGATGTGGAAAAATAAAAGTGCTGGTTGGAACAGCTGGTAGATTAGAAAGTAGCTATTTGCAAATTGCATCTGTATTGCAAACTAGTGGAAATCCAGAAATCTCTTTATGCAGCATGTTGGTGGTGTGTTTGAACTTTGAGGGCAGCAGCTATCACCTTTTAAAAAGAGCACTTTCAAAAAGTATTGAATGGAAAGATGGAGGGGGGGGGGGGGTGTCAGAAGGGGAAGCAGCAATCTCCTCCAAGAAAATCCTGAAGGAATCCACTTGGTCACTCATGCCAGATGCATAAAGGAAGGAGTTCTCAGACTTTGATATTTGTGAAAGGAGCTGGCCTATTGATTACCTCGCGCAGGTACCATGTATTTCTCTTTTCAAATATTTTTGGATGAAAGTGAAGGTACCTCCATCTGTGCTGAAAGGTGTAGGTGTATTTCCTGTTTTCTTTTACCTGTGTGACCCATCCTCAATTTCCTTCAACACTCAGCAGGGGTGAGAAGTTTGATGCATCCCAAATTTTTCAGAGTTTTGTGCCTTGTAAGGCTTATGACCACCCAAACTTAGCTGTCGTCTTTGTTAAATCTCTTTATAGTTGCTTGTAAATACCCACACGAGTAAGTTTTGGGTGTTCTTCAGTCTTCACTATTTTCAGTGAGCTAAAAGGTTTGCAAATAGACTTTCACTAGTTTCTTTATTCTGGTCACAGAACGTAAGAGGAAGAGAGAAGAGAAAACCCCAACAGCTGAACCTGTTTTGAAGAGGTCCAAGAGGGAAGCAAAACCCTCGCGAAAGATCCAGGAATCGGAGCTTTCAAATCTCAACTTTGCAAAACGTGGTCTAAAAGTTAGTGACACACCCATGTTTTTATGTTTCTCGAAATTTGCAGTATGATTGCTCAAGATATTGTAAGGTCTTTCGGCACTGATATTTAGGGCCACTGATTTTCCGCGATCACGGAAATTGTCACGGAATTGCGGAATTTCAATTTTTTCACGGAAAATCAAGGAACTTCAAAAATCTCTCAGAATGCTAAAGAAGTCTGCAATCAAGAGGGCAAAATGAAAAAAAAAAGTTTAAAAATTTGTATGTAACACTGGATGGCTCTAGCAGACTACAATCTGATAGAAAACTGTTGAAATTCACCCCCTCCGATGCTTACTGCATGTGGGACCAGGTGCGAGTTGCACATTTACTAGCCTTCGGTAGATCTAATGTTGCTCAGTCTTGCAAAGTTTTCCCGCGATCGCGTTTCCTTTATAGCTGATTCTTGTTTATACTGTATCATGTACTGTATGTATGGTATACTATGCATGAGTGCGTCATAACAAACTGTTGCGCACATTACTCAAGTTTCATGTTTTGCTCTGTTGTTACGTTCATGATCGAACGATCATAACGTTCTGACTGACAAGTTACACTTTCAATTGTGGAATAATTATCGGATTTAGTACCTGCATATCATTTGGATATAATTTTATACGGATCTTTTACTATGTAAGAAGAAGAAGGGACCCTCAAATAATCGTAAGTCAAGTTGTTTTGGTTTTTTTTTGTCCATTACGTATATGTGTAGACGTTACTCGTTAGGCTGGTGAATGGGTTTTAGTCTGGTTAGGCTGCACTGGCCTATCACACTAATCAATGCAAAACAGAAAGTCACGGATTTGGCAAATTGCTTGCACGGATTTTCACGGAATTTGAAATTGCTGTAACGGAATTTGAAATTGCTGTAACGGAATTTGACTCTTTTTTTCACGGAAATCGGTGGCCCTAGATATTATTTATATACAAATCAGTCACAGTGGTCATGCCATAACGGAAATGGCTGGTAAAGTTTGTTTCAGTGCATTATATACATAATACATATTTCTCAAGATTTTAAATCCTTCAGCAGTGGTACACAACACATGGTATGCCAGAAAGTGTTTGTGGTCCAGCTCAAGTAGAAGGGCTTACAGCATTTATCTTATAAATATTGTTTATGATGTGAAGTAGCAGAAGTTTCAATATTTTATCACTGGCTAGATGGAATTAAGTGTGAAACCTATCCACACCATACAATTTTTAACTGTAATAGAGAAATGGCCTTTTATTGTACACAGTCAAAGGATTCTTCTGAACCGGATGAAGACCACCAGGGAGAAGAAGATGATGATGCTGAGAAAGTTACATCCCCATCAGAGAAGTCCAAAAAGGAAGGCAGCAAAGTTAAGGCCACCCCGCCTAAGACTGCAGCAGTTTCCAAGAGAGGACGTAAACTTAAGAAAATATCAGAGGATCAGGTAATGGAAATAAGGAAATTAGGAAATTTTGGTTTGTGTTGTGAATTGCAAAGGATGAAAACAGAACTTGTGAACTATTATGGCACTATGATGAGTTATGGTATGGGGAAAATTTTGACTGAATCGTGAATATCTGGGAATATATTATTTAATCTATTTTATTAAATGTCATCACATTTAATATTTTTTTTTGTATTTTATGGGGGGTGGGGTAGATTGTTCTGGCCGGGAGTTAATAGTGGGGAACACCTGGCCACTGTGAAATTCTTGTTTATGTTAGGTGGCCTCACGCAGAATGATGCTGTCTTTGGCAAAACTTTGAACTCTTGAAAAATGTCTAACGCAATAATCCAGACTGAATCTTTTGGGAATGTTTAAGGGGGTGGAAGTTGGGGGTTGGTAGAATTTCATCAACTGTGGGGAGAGCTACCCAGACTGACTGGCTGATGGGATAAAAAAAATACAAGCTATCGAAGCTAGTCAAATTGCTCTACAGAATGCAAAGTTTTGTACCAGTGATTTTGGCGTAAAACTTATGTTTTCATTGATTCAGTGATGAAAAAATCAGTAATTCCAAAAGTAGATGCAAATTGCAAAACTTGTGGATTTATTTTCTGATTATTTTGTGTTCTCTGGTTTCTGTTCTTTTAGAGTATACAGTGATTCACAATTTTATGAAAAATGCTAGAAATCAATTGACCATTTTAAGGTTGATGATCACTGTCCTCCATCTACTTCCCTCAGCCTCTCTCTTGAATTGTCAGTATCTTCTTTTCATCATTCTATCTTTTTTTTATCTAATTTTGCATGGTCTTCCACCTCCTGTATTTTTTTCTCTCTGTGCAAAATACCTGACTTCTACCATCTCGGGAACCTTGCCATTTGATGTACATTTGCTGATTTTAACATATTCTCCTGTAACACCACATCTCAAATGCTTTTATCCTTTCTGCTTTCTCTGTCAATTTCCATGCCTCAGAACTTACTGTACAAGTGAGGTAAGGTAAAAGGTTTAATGATATGTTTCTCTGCCTTCCAACAATGTTAACTCCCATTCTGTTCATCTTTTACCAAAACATATACCCATTAGAATTTCCTTGTAAATAAACATGGACATTACTATTGCTTTACTGCTGTTTGATATGTCTCAAAGGAGTAAGCTCTGAAGGATGCATCTCTGAGAAGACTTGGGGTTTTAAGACTTTACTTGGTGGTACCTTGAACATTTTCTGCTTACAAGAAAGGTAATTGCTCAAGACTTGAAGCAAGAATGAACAGATGTGTCAGGTTTCACTCTGGAAATCAAGCATGCTAATGGATGATGATGTAACATTGAAATTTCTGCCCATTTTTCAGACCAAGAAAGAAGTGGAAGCAGTCCCTGAAACAAAGAAGCCAGCCCGTAAGAAATCTCGTAAAGCTTCATTGACTGATGAGGTATGTAGCTGTACAAAATGACTGGTCACTCTTAGTTCCTGGAGAATCAAATCCCTTCACTATCAAAAACGGGGTTACTGTGTTGATGAAGGAGCTTTGGTTTAAGAATTGCAATTTCTAGGCTCGGAAAAGTCATGCAATTTCACAAAAATAGCACTTGTCAAATTTTCAAAATGTTTGTAGATTTGGTCTAAGTTTTGTGTCAAGAAAAGTAGTAAAGGAGCAAGAACGAACAGAAAAGGAAGGATTTTTTTCATTTTACCAAACTAAATTGTGTGAAGCAAATAGCTTAAAAAATAGCTTAAGTGTTTAGTGGCTGGAAATATCAACATATAAGTTTGTTGTTAAATTTCTCTGTACAGTACTATCATGTGCAAGTGTTTCCTACAATCTTGGTTGAAGGTTTTGTGTACTAAAAACAGACTGGCTCTATTGAAGATGGACTCAACTAGAAAAGGATGAATAACTTGCTTATGTTCCATTAATATGTCACTGATGAAACATCTTTTACTATAACATTGTGTCAACAACATGCTCTGATAATTGCCATACTTCCCTAAAAATGTAGCTCATTTCAAGAGTTATGAATGTTGTAGCATTGGACAGTGTGATTCAACGTATTATCCTGAAACTTGAGCTACAGAGCAGTGTGTTACTTCCAGTGGGACTTCATTTCATTAGGATTAAATAATGTACCAAATTTTGGATTTCTTATAATTCTGTGCATAAATGCATGAAGTTGTGATTTTCAAAGGTGGTAAATTTTCTATACTGTCAATGCACTAACTTCCTTCGTAACTGCTATCTATTTTGGAAAACATATTTGCATCTTACAGATGACAAGAGATTTTGAAGAAATGCAGGAAGAGGCACCCCTTGTAATCGATACAAGTGCCATCACATCTGTCCTGGAGAGTCCATCGGACACCAATGGGACCTCAGAGAAGGGTGCAGGGAGCCGGAGGGCCAGCACAAGTACAACTGGTAAAGAATCACTGCGCCGCTCTTCTCGCTCACGTAATAAGTTGCAAAGTACTGTAACAGGGTCAGGGTAGTCTTCTGTACATTGCTTCTGTCCCTTTCCGAACTGCTTCTCGGAGACGAAGCTTCAGTAGCACTCTGCCAAGTGTGTGTGTACATGTACTTGAATGGGATAAGTGGATGGTTCCATTAACCTCAGGGAAATGCAGTTTATGTCTTGTCAGAAGTTAATCCCCTTCCTCTTCTTGTTAAGTTTCCATTTTTTAGGCTGTGGTGTCTGATGGTATTGTTTGGCTGTGAGTGATTATTTTTGTTGTGTGTCCTGTGGATTTTGTTCCACACCGGTACCTTCTTTCTTTCGTTTGTTTGCACTTAAAGTATAAATGGTAGTAGTATTTTGACCCCACCTTCTTTTACAGGTAAGTTTTAGCTTTTTTTCTCCTGGTGGCAAGGTCAAATGTTTGAATACCCTTGTTTGTTCAAATATTTCTCCTCTTTGTCTTTTCAAAGAAACTAAAGCAGTTGTGTAATGGCATGGCCCCTTCTCCTACAGTAGCCTGTGCAACCTCTCTTATTCTGATGTTAGTGAAAACAGTTTACCTGTGTAGTGCTTATAGAGTGTTGCGAGGAAGAATTCTGGGGGACGGGGAACAGTCTTTTTTTTTTTTTTGCAAGTTGACTTAACCGTGAAGTGAGGGTGATTGCTTGTCAAGATAGATTGTTCTCTTTGCTTGTCAGTCCATAGTAAATTTCTACTTGGTTTCTAGTTAAAAAATAATCCAATTTTTTTCTTGAAAAGAATTCCCAGGTATTGTTTCTGTATCAATTAAATAAGTGTAGTTTGTGGATTTTATCTTTAAAGAAGAGGCCTGTTTGAAGAAGCTCATGTTTTAAAACGGATTTTTCCCACTAGAGGGTTTCATTCTGTCATAGGATGTAAAATTCAAAATTACTTCTGTTACTTAATATGAAACGTCATTTTGTTGGTATTTTTTTCAGTGATTTGCACTAACTACAGTAGTAGCAGAACTTGTTTGTAAGTTCTGATATTGCCCTCCTGAGCTTTTTGACAAAGCATCTGCCGCCTTCAGATTTCACGAGTCAGTGAATCTGCATCTTTGATTGTACAGCTTACAAAAATTTAAACTTTGTATATATCTTATTTCTGATTGTAAAGTGTAAATGTAACATAGTTTAACAGTCACCTGTTGACTTAGAAAAGGTTTACTTCGGAAAGAGACAGACAGTGTGTTTAGAAGACCGCCCTGATGTATGTTTTATCATTTTTGTCACAATTTCTTTTGCATAAATTAACAAAATTGTTTTTAATGGATGGAACAGCCTGCAACCTACAAAGCAAGCAAGTTCCTCCACTGTGTGATTCTTTGTTAGTTCATAATCTACGTCTTGCCATATGTCATGCATTTTCCTTGTTCAAGAAAATGGAATATAGGCATAAGATAATTACAGTTACCCTGCTACCATGAATAAGTTAGACATTGCATGATTTAGTTTGATTTGAAGCAATAAGTGATAGACAGCTTGTTGATAAAAGGACCAGTTAATGAAAGATTAGTTTCTAGACCTTTGGAAATTACTATGAACATGTGCATTTTTTTTTCTGTAAATAATCCTTTGTTCTGTGGAAAAGAAACTATGTTTTAATTTGGAATATTTCAGTTTGAACATGGATTCAAATTGTTGAAGATTGTATTCAGTTTTTGTGAATACACCTTGTTAATAGTTAAAACGAGATGATCATGGTAACTTAATAACACAAACACTTTGACTGGAAGTTGGACACTTTACTTTTAACAGAGTAATGTTAACACTAGACTGTTCATATATTGTGCTTTCAATATCAGTTGTGGAATATTTATAACATTTAATTTTTTATGTAATTTTTAGACCAACCATTAGTTTTAAATATATCTGGATACTTAAAACTGATTGCAAAGCTATGGCACAGATGCTATGTTGATGTGCATTCTGCACATTTTAGAAATCAGCAAAATATTTGCAAAGTAAGGCCTCTTGATCTTAATTTCAGGGCAGCTAGTTTTATGAAAGGATGGTTGTCACATTGAAGGCTGGGGGAAAGGACAGAGTTAGGAAGGAGCTTAAGTTTTATAATGAACAAGTAAATATGGCTATTTTTAAAACAAGTTGACAAAATAGTTAGCTGTACGATATGTAGTTAAAGAAGACAGGCCTTATTTCTTTGTAAAAACAAACAAAATAGATTACGATGTGTATGGGAGAAACATTATTCATGAACATGTTTTGTAGGCTGCAGTTTTGTGCACTGTGAAAGTTTGTAAACAAAAAAACAAAAAGATTACTTCCAATAATTCAAATGGTCTCTCTCTTGTCTGTCTCTTTCCGAGTAAATTGTCGTGAGTTCATTAAGAAATGATCAAGACCCTGCCTGTTTTCTACATCTATGTTGTGAAGCTTGGAGTTATTTGAAAAATGAAAACTGTTACTTTATACTTTTGTAATGTGATACAAGAAAAACAAACAAAATGAATAGAAAATTATGCTTCCATTTGTGTTTTCCTTGTTTTCAAGAAACTTTTTGAAATTGTCATATTTTTCAAAAGTAAATGTTGAAAAGTTCACTGAAGAACAGTCTGTTCATTTCATTGAAAAAATTTGGAAAGACCAGTTACCCTAGAGAACAAAGGGATGTTTGCTAAATTCTTTAGTGATTTCTGACAAACTTCTCTGAATGTTGCAGTATGCAACAAATTAAACTGGATTTGAGTTTGGACTGGCCACTTAAACACTATGAGATAGCATATTTCAGTGTGTGGATTATAAAAATCACAACAGCTACTTATTGCACAAACATGTTTCATTTCATAAGTATTCTGCAGTGATTTTCTGTCACACTTCTCAAAGACAACATATTCCTGTGTCTATACAGTCATGCAAATTGAAGATTTTATTTACAAGTGTGTAATATTTAGCTGATGTGAAGTGTTATGTAAACTTACACATTGCCTATAGGCACTGTTTCAATGGTCTCCAAGCTTCACAGCAAATAATAGATGTATTGCCCCCATAAGCCATTACATAGTTTGGCCCTGTAAGGCACCATGTCAAAACCTCAGGCTGCAGCTGCCCCAGCAAAGCTGCAGGGGCTGCAGATATGCTTTGTTCCTGCAAATATAATACCAGGAGTGAAGTATACTAGCATTGCAGTTTATACAGTATTCTACCACCTCTAGCCATCCATTATTGAGAGTCCTGCACTCTGATTGGTCAAACACTGACCTGTTATTCCATAACATACGGTCAGTAAAGGTAAACACCCATAAAACACAATTTCCATGGTAGAATAGGAATAAACCAAATTTGTTGGACTATTATTGTCTCATAAACCATCTCGACTCCATATTTGCAAAATCATTGACTCGTCTTCGCTTGTGCCAAATTTGGAGTCTCCACAGTTTATTCACCAATAATAGTCCACCATATGCGATTTATTCCTTAAAACATAGCTCCAGCATGGCTATTTTGACATGGTGCCCAAGTACATCCTTACATGTTTTTGGAGGAGGGGTCAATGACACAAAGGGTTTCAGTAGTTGAATAAGTGGAGAAGTACAGATTTTAAAAAGAAAAAAAATGAAATTTTAATTGAAGGAGAAGGGTAAGCATTGCTATTTGGGGATGTTTTCCTAGCTACCAAACTCAAAATGCCAAACCTGGGAAGATTGAAATTTACTGACATTTCAACTGTAACTATATTTTATCATGTGGACTTAACAGTCATAAAAATTTTCATGTGGTCCCTGAAAGTGAACCAGTGTTCACATTATGTCATTGCAGTTTGCAAATCATATCTCCTTGATAATGATGCTTGAAACAACATTTGAAACACACAGTTGTGATACATTATATCAGACATTCATACACACAGTTTTGAGTGCCAATCAAATATTTTAATTCAGATTTGCCCCACACATGAAAAAAGGATATTTTAAAGGGGAGGTATGATATGTTGGAACCTTACTAAAGTTGATATTTTACATGATGGGTCTGGAAGAATATGCTGAACATTGTGTGTTAGCAGTGCATCATAGAATTTGCAAGATTTGTGATGAAAAAAATTTTAAATTTGAGAAATCATGCACAAGGTAAAATTGTTCCCATTGTATCAAACTCAACAGCTTGTGAATTTGGAAGTTAGAATACTGTGTTCTTTAAACAGTCAACATTACTGCCTTCAGCTAAGTGACAAAATTACAAGACCACATCCACAAGAAATTGACAGAAATACTCTGCATGTTTTTGTCCTCGACAACAACACAGTCTAAAGATTCAGGCAAAAATTGTGCCCCGTCATCATTGAGAAAGGTCCCATGTGCTGAAGGGGGGGGGGGGGTGTGGGGGGATAAATTTGACCTTTTTTCACTTGCAATTGATGTGGTTGATTCATATTATCAGAGGGCAGAATGCTCCCAAAAGAGAACCATCTTCTTGGGTTTCAACATAATGCCAGAAATTTGCACTTAGTGTGTGTTTTATGGGGAACCCTAATGTTACCAAAGGGCATATTAAGTTAGAAAGGGGAAATCTAAACTGTGAAGCTTAACAATTTTATTATTATTCGAGAAGTTAAGTTAAACCCCAAATCTTGATTTTCTTAATTGTAAATTACACCTGGAAATACAAAATAACCACCAAATCGTTTTTGCTTGTGCATTCTGGCTATGCATAGCTTTACAAAGTGACTGGAGACAGTGTTTGTGAAAAGTTTATTTGCAAAAGTTCTGTCTACATAGTACAAGCACATAGCTGTCTTCCAATAATTGATGTATCTGGCTTTGTTTGATGCCATTGGATAAGCTAAATATGTTCTGCAAGTGGAAGCCACAAGAAATAAAGCCCGTGTAGCCCTAGAATGGAAGTGCAAGGAATGAAAAACCTGGAAATCCTCACAGGATGTTAAAGGGCCAATTTGCTCATTCCAAGTAGTTCAAATTCTCAGTAAATTTTAATTAGAGCCCCTCCCCAATTTCAGCAACTGTCATCTCCTACTAAGCACCTCCCACAGGGCAGCTTCCATTTGGTAAGAGCAATCATGATGATAAAGATGCTAGCTTGTCAGTTACTCCCAACATTAATTTGCAAGGTGGTCCAAAAGTTTCTATCTTTTTGCCCCTACTTTCTGTGCCCTCGCATGATTCCCCTTAAGCTAGGGGACTGCATTTTTGTACATCTAGGCTGCTATGCAAGTTATCAACATAGTTCAAAATCAGAGTATGTGACTAATCACAAATTCAAGGGTTGCTGTTGCCAGTGTTTTAGCAGGGATGAGAAGATGGCTTCAAACCCAAAATTTGAAGAAGTTTACCTGTGCAGTGATTATTTAGCAAAAGAGTCAGTGTGGCAGTCTGCAAAGTAGCATTTTGTGAAATCCGTCAAACTCAGTTTGATTTATTAGATGGGTTGATTAGATCAGATGGGGCCATATATCCAGCATTTTTGTTAAAAAATGACCAAGTACCAAAAGTATTTGAGCATTGTTATTAACATTTTTGAGGGGTGTGTGGGGTAAATTATGCTTTTCCCCTCACTTTTTACTTGGGGGCTGAGTCCCCCTTGCCCCCCCCCCTCCTCCTGGATCTCTGCCACTGCAACCGACTTTGTCATCTGGGCTGGGCAACTGACTTTGAAGGCAAACCAGTACCAGGTAGGAGAAAAGCAGGAGTGCCTGGAGAAAACCCACATACCCAGGATTCAAACCCAAGCCCTTTTGAGATTCAGTGGTATACGGCAGCCAGCATAAACCAGTCTGCTATCTGAAGACCATCTTGTCGCATAAGTGGCCCTAGCTTTATATACTGTGTGATATTGTTATAACTGGATGATAAGGAGAGTGCCAACCAGAGTCACTTGTAAAAACTTAAAGAGTCATAAAGCAATCATTGTTATGCAGAGGTCATTAGAGGATGAAATAAAGCAGAGACAAAAAAATGGTTTCTCCTATAATGACAGGAAGTCTACCTTTTTTACATGCTAGAGGCAGTGGCGGATCCAGAGGGGGGGGTCGCCGACGTCCGGACCCCCCCTCAAATTTCCCAATTTGCCCTTTTTCAAAATTGTTTTTTTTTTCACACTAGCCTAAAAAAATAAAAAATAAAAAAAAACCACGACAGTTTGACAGGTAATGACAGTTGTCCAGTTCCGAGGAGATTTTGGTTACCCCCATCCAGTATCGATAAATCCACCCGTAAAAGTCTAGCTATGTATCGCAGAAACTTTCAGCAATATATTTGACTATGGTAGCCTATATTGCCCGCCCTGAAACACGAACAGCGCAATCGTTTTACAGAGAATGTGACTACAGTATGTCTTACTGATTGCAATGGAGTAGGGAAAAACATGCCAGTGACCCACAACTGCAAAAAAGGCCGCAGCCAGCCCGACTTAAACCAGTTGGTTAGAAACTGAGCTGTAAAACCTCATCTAACTCGAATTCTCACTGCCTGCATGACAGTCAGGCATTCTAATCACTTTCCGCTTTGAACCACTGCTTGGGCTTTCAAAGTAATACAGTAAAACGTGCAGATATTACGTCATACTCACTAGCTAGCGCCTTATGCAGGGGCGGATCCAGGATTTCTGAAAAGGGGGGGCCGAAGTTGTTCGACCTGTGATTAAGGGCACTATACCATCTAAGCGGAGCGCCACCATCGGTTGGCGCGCAGCGTACAAGAAAATTTTTGACAAAATAGACCTCCCAGATTGCCGGAAATAGCACTTGTCAGGCTTGATAGCAGCCATCAAGAAGATCAATTTTTGTGAACAAAATGTAAAGTTTGATTTTATTTTATCACGCATTTCTGTGAGGACGGATTACCTCAGCTGGTGTGACTTTTAGTCCAAGGTTGCACGTTTGAATCCCGTTTTACTCAGTGGCGTACCCAGGGTTTCTCTCATGGGGACATACAGTGTGTTGTGTGATCGCCGGCCTGGGGGAGAGGGTATCCCCCTCCCTTTTGAAAATTTTTGAAAAATTAGGTGTCTTTACATGCAATCTGGTGCCACATATGCTACCTTTTGAAGTAAATTTGTGTTAAAAAATTTACATATTTTAGGAACTGAAAAAAAAAAAAAATCGGCATTAGTAGGGAGTGCATGGCCCAATGGCCTCCCCCCAGTGTACGGCACTGCGTTTACTATCTAAGCGGAGCGCCACCATAGGTTGGCGCGGAGCGTTCCAAGAAAAGTTGAAGTTTTAATACATCCCAGATGGCCGGAAATGTCACTTGCCAGGCTTGATAGCAGCCCATCCCAACTGATGCGCACTGTCTCGTGAGGTATTTTTCGATTGGCTGATGGTATTGTATCGTATTGATTGTATCTAATCATGTGTAGTAAGATAGCATGCGTGTGAACGTCCCAATCGACGTTCAAACTGATCTGCTGTGCGCTATGACTCCCATGCTTCGAGGCTGCTAATTGCAGCTTCATTCTCTATCACTCCACTCTGTCCTTCTCTCTAGCTCTTCTCCTTTCCGTTTTTCTCTCTTTTTTCTCTCTCTCTCTCTCTCTTTTTTTTTTTTTTTGCATTTTCAAAAAGGGGGGGCTGGGGCCGGGTCGGCCCCCCCCTAGATCCGCCCCCCCCTAGATCCGCCCCTGCTTTATGCAAGTATTACTACTGAGTTTTAATATTGATTCCAAAAGGTCACTGCTAGTCTTTTGGTCTAACAAAATAATGATCTGTTCACACTCCCTAAAACGCTACATCTACGAAACCTTCCCTCTACCCGCTAGTATCCCTCCTCTCATGAACACGATATGATATTCATGGTCTGGAACTACTCTCTTCATTTATTAGTGTTGCCCTATTGATGGGAATAAAAAGCCAATCTTAGTTAAAAGTCCACAGCCAAGAGTTGACCAGAAGTCGCAATGGACGAATCGGCTTTTGTTTCATTTTAAAAATACTATATAAGATCACCACCAGGTCAAATGGCGCAATGTTAGTCGGTTCAATTTTTTTGACGTCTTTGGACCAATGACCGGTCTGCTGTCGCAAATAAAAAGCAAACATTCGACTTCAGTCATCTGTTCTGACAGAGTATTTTTGACAGTCGCGCCGCAACTATATAGGGAACACAACATACAGTATTTTAACCCCCTCACCCAGTCGAGGTAGCGGTGGCGCCAGGTGGGGGAAAGGTTCATGCCCCTGTCGGGGAAGGCTGGCCAACTATCGGGGAAGTTTTACAGGTTTGTCGGGGAGTCCTAGTTGAAAGTATGCAGTCCCCGACGACAACTAGTCGCCCCGACGGCTTACCTGTTTTTTGCCCTCAAGAGGATAATTTCTCTAATAAGAACCCAAAATTTTCGGCGCGCTACGCATGCTGTAGAGTCACTCTACTTTCTTCAATAGTTCCATTCCGCAAAGCAGGATAGCACAAGTCCTTTCCACCTTACCAAGTAACATATAGGCAGAGTACATAGTTTATGTAAAGTTCGTAACTTTCATCCCATATCGCAAAGCCTAGTTGGTGTTCTCTTGTGTGTTTGTCATGCGGTAGAGTCAGTTGGTGAGCGACTTACGGAGCAACGTTTGGCTATTTCATCGTGTAGTCTAGGTGGTTTTGATACAAATGTATGTTACACCCGATATGGTCTACAAGCCCACAGTTCTTTTTTCGTTTCGTCATATGTTTTAGGTGTTAGCCTATCAAACATATTCCCCCGCTTCACGCGCTTTTCAATTTCACGATCCAGATTCAAAGAACACTATCAGTGCGCAACCCGGATCTTGAAGTATTAAGTGATATGATGCAAAATATGCCTGCAATGGCATAGGATAATGAGGCTCCTCCATTTGCCCTTCTCATCATCCCCTCGAAATAGGGAATATCGGAATTAATTGGGGTTGCTGACATGGCCTGGCCTCCTGTTGGGGAAATTCTGCCGCCACACATGGTCGATTTACTTATTTTGGCTTTCATAAGGGTAATTTCTGGGATAAAACCCAAAATTTTCGGTACGCTTTGTCCACTCTTCCTCAGTTCCGTTATACTTATAGCTAAATATAGTACAAACCCTTTCCACCTTTTCAAGTAGAAATACATGGATTTATGTATACATGGATTTATGTAAATGTTGGAAATTGAATCGCATTTCGTTAAAACCTGGTTAACGTTCACTTGTGTCTGTAGTACAGTACGGCTAGTGACTCGAGGAGGGAAGCACAATAAAGTTATGCTCGATAGGGCCTAACTGTCTGGACAATTGTTCTATATAAGCTTTAAATTAGTACAAATTCTTATAAGTGTAGGCTTACCCAAAAAAATTTCGCGCGCTTCGCACGCCTTGCATTTTCACCGTTTAGATTCCAGGATTTGATTCCAGTTTTTGCATGTCTCTTGGTTTATCCTTTCTTTGTCAATATGCTGAAATTGTATAATCACTGACGTTTATGGGAACCAAAATTTAAAAAAAATGAATGTGCCCTATTTATGTTGGACCCCCCCTCCCTCAGAAAAGACCCTAGATCCGCCCCTGAGAGGGAGGACAATTTTTTCTGCATCTGGCAAGATTTTTATCCTTTAAAATGGCCATCATAGCCATTGTCATGAAATCTCTAAATTAAAGATGTTCGAAATTCATTTCCATCATAAGTACCAGTTTAGAAGCAGTCTTACCCAGTGAAAGGATAAGTTTGCCCACTAATGCAGATGTCACTGTTACAACTGTAGGCTACCACGGGGATGTTTTAAAGGCATGAATACTAGTGTAGTTGCAGTTTAAGATGTACTTATTCTACAAATGGATGAAGCTTGTAATGTGTTCAAAGCTTTTGCACAGTTTATAACTGTTTCCGTGACAGTTTATGTACTGTTCCACTGTTGGGTTAAAGGGGAATTTTCATGATCCCAGACAGTTCCAATTCTCGCTTCTCCCATAACTGTATGAAGCTCTTCCTTGTGTATACAAGGCTATAAAATGTAGTAAAAGCACTCTCTCTGCCTTGTGTGGAATGTGAGCTACACTGCATCTTTCAAATTTTCAAACTTTGATGTCAGTCAAAGAGCAGTCACCAGCTGAGAATTTTGATACCCCCACACTAAAAATATACTTTGGGGTGATGACTGTCTGTCTTTAAAGTTCCAACTTCAGTGCAACACAAGATGCAACACTGTTGCATAAGGATGTTGCTTTAATTTACAGTGTGCAGCTGTATGCCCTCATAGGGTTTGTAGTTTTTTTACTCTCTATAAAGGTGGTTCACCTTTTTTGACCTCTTTGAGCATGTGACATAGCTTGAAGGAATGACCATGTTGCATATTATACCGGAATGCTCAAGGATAAATGAACAGTGCAAACAGTGATGTCCTTTAATATGTATGCAGGGTTTCCCCTGGCATTGTTTTTGTGAGGCAGCCACCTCACAGAAATTTAGTATACTTGCTACCTGTACTGTACTAGCTATGGAAGTATTGATAGTTCTCACTCACTGATGGTGCCAGAGCTGACATCATATTACCCCCATGGACTAATACCACCTCACACTCACTGAAACCCAGGGGAAAACCTGTACATGCATTGACTGCAAATTGGCTTGTTGCCACGTACCACAGAGGGCTTTCATATTGCACCCTTAGCCACGTTCCACCCCTACTTGATTTCCCCTCAATGAAGCATATGAAAATGCCCTAAATTTAAGACGTACTGCACCCTCCTCCAGACAGGAAGAGAAACATCCTATCCTTTTACTTTTTCCACTTATGATATTGGCTGACATACTAAAATATGAGGAAAGATTTAATCACATTGCTTGTGAAGTCATGTGTCATGAAACAGTTGATTACAAAAAACTGTTGCCAATAGAAAAGGTTTCTCAGAAAGGTGTCTGTAGGTTGGGGTTAGAGACCCTGATAGTAGATCCATGCAAGTACCCCTCCCAGACCTGCCAACCTGTCCATCCAAAACATTGGGAGAATTTCAACTTTTCAAACACAAAAAGGGGAAGATTGAAGGGAAAATAGGGACTGTAGCAATTTCCAACTGAAATCAGGATATTTACTAAATATGACAGAAATTACTGTATAAATGCATTCTTGCAACTAGTGCTTGCGTTGCCTACAAGCAGTGTCTGCTTTAATTGTCTAAAAGTACTGTGGCAAGTTTAAAACTATTCCTGGTATGTACTACCATATGTAAGAAAGTGTGTGTGGTCCTTAACTTGAGTAGGCTTAACATGGATGGATATTGATGAGTGCCGAATTATTCTGAAATTTTGTCAATAATCAACATTTCTGATCAAAATAAGAGAAAAATAAATGCAAGAATGGGACATGAAAGTAAAAAACTGGAGATTTGACCAAAATCTGGGATGTTCCTGGTAAAACCAGGAGAGTTGAGAGGTCCTGCCCCCCCCCCCCTTACTTTAGGATCATAAATAATCCTTTTCCAAACCAGAACACTGATGTTGGAACCTAATTGCTCCATCATTCAGAACACCATTATACCAGGGAGTTGCCATCTGAATGGCAACTCCCTGATTATGCTAACATTATAAGAGCATATTGCAGTTTGTTGGTTTAACCTTCTATCTTGAAGGAAAAAATGACATGGTGGAATGTTAGGGCAGTATGTCTTGCTATGATCAGACATTTCGAAAAGGGGGGGGGGGGGTGGGGCTGAAAGCCCCCTTGAATATTCTCCTAGATTAACCATATGCTAATTTTCGCGTAATTTTTATTGTTGATGTGGCGAAAGGGGGGGGGCTGAGTCCTGGAAAGCCCCCCCCTTGGATCTG
The DNA here is from genome assembly GCA_029531755.1 of Holothuria leucospilota. Classification (NCBI taxonomy): domain Eukaryota; kingdom Metazoa; phylum Echinodermata; class Holothuroidea; order Aspidochirotida; family Holothuriidae; genus Holothuria; species Holothuria leucospilota. The sequence continues at coordinate 42,039,236 of CM055977.1, forward strand.
TGCCTGGTGGTACAACATTGATGCCCAGGAACATCTATTTGTTCCCCATATGCTCTGTCTTGCACTTTTGAAAAAAGGCACCCTGCAGGAGTTGAGACTGTTTCTGTACTGGTACATACGTGTTAAAATTATACGGAAATATGAACATAGTTGGGAGATTGGAAGATTTGACTAAAAACTGCAATGCTCTCGGTAAGACCAGTAGGGTTGACAGGTCTGCCCTGCAATCATACACCCTCATACTTCAAACTTGAGCAGCTGGTGTAGGATCTGTACACAGTGGCAGAACTAGGGAAGTCGGTCAGAGGGGCACTTTGAAGCAGGTACATACCCAATGCCTCATCATGATCTAAAGCTGCGTCCACACAATCATACTTTTGTTCAAAACTTCGTCATACACCTGTGTGACGATGATCATGAACAAAAGTATGATCTTGTGGACAGGCTTCCCAACAGAATGGAACAACATCCAACATGTATGACGGTGTTAAAATTTTATCTGCATGTTTCATTTTCCCAACAAATGTTGAGAACATTAGAGAATATCTCCGTCTATTCTCATCATTTGCTAAATTATGTATGGTTGTAGTAAGAGAAATCACCTAAGCATGCATATTACTTGATTACATGGATATTCAGCAAAAATCAAGGATTTAGAAAATTTCAAGTCTGAGAAGTTTGGGGCTACATTATATGGCGCATGAACATTGCTCATATGGTACATGTTGCTGCATAATCCAAAAGGGAATCTGTAAAACAACGTCATACATTTGCAGGACAATGTTCATGGACAAATGTATGATTGTGTAGACGGGGTTTTAGTCATGGTTTCTCAACCTTTTCTTCTAGATTTTCCACCAGGTAGAGAGCTATTTCCCCATTTCTCCTCCCCAAGTATTTCTACTGAATATACCATGCTTCCTTTTTCAATCACTTTCTTTCATATACTGGTGTAAAGTCGACCATAATAATTCATTTAATGTTCACGTTTGTGTTAGGTCCAGATTCAGGATTTTTAAAAAGGGGCTTATTTTGTGAGGGTAAAGATTACATCTGCTAGAGCCAAAGGCAAGAAAGCCTTGAAGGGGGACTGGGGGAAATTAATCACCGTTAGATGTAAATTTTGGCATCTGGAAATCAAGATAAAGCTAGAAAGAACCTTAATTTTTCATGAAATTGTATATCATAATGTGACCAGATAACAGTTTTATTTCATTTTTATCAGGGGGCTCTTTTCAAATGTTTTGGGAAATAGTTTGTGGGCTATTTTAGGATCTATATGGGCTATTTTTATTGTTCATATTGACAATTATCTAGGAGGGGAGCAGGGTGATTTTCACAACAACTATTTTTGCATCCTCCTCAACATCTTTCTAAGGGGGGCATCCCACGAGACCGAAGGTCCGTGAGACCAAAAATCAAAAACAAGGGTCCGCTAGACCGTAAATGAGAAAGGGTCTGCGAGACCGAAAATGAGAAAGGGTCCGCGAGACCGAAAATGAGAAAAGGTCCGCGAGACCGACAGAAGTGTCAGTCCGCCGTACTGCTACCCTCCACTCAGAGTTAGTACTGGCACCCTGTAGTGTTTACATTTTGCAAACTATATTGCGTTGCCCTTGCAACACCACCCTTCTGGTATGAACGTTCCGGTCTCACGAGCAGATTTTGAATTTCGGTCTCGTGAACCCTGTTTCATTTTTGGTCTCGCGGACCCTATTTCATTTTTGGTCTCGCGGACCCTGTTTCATTTTCGGTCTCGTGGACCCTGTTTTATTTTCGGTCTCGCGGACCTTATTTAACTTTCAGTCTGGCGGACCTACAGTCTCGTGAACCCTATTTCATTTGCGGTCTCATGGACCCTGTTTCATTTTCGGTCTCGCAGACCTTCGGTCTCATTAACCTTCGGTCTCGTGGGCTGTAACCCTTTCTAAGGGCTGTGAGGGTGATTTAAAGGTTACTCTGTATATTTTGTACACTTATTACCATGTATGGCTTAGATGCAATGACCTAAGCCAATCTCCACTATATGTAATTGGCACATAGCATGTAGACAATCATTGGGCTAAACCTACCTCCTAGATCACAGAAAATGACTCTTTCCACTAGAATGTAATACAGATAATAGCTGCTGTTTGGACGTTTGATTACCTGGGCTTAAAAATACCACAATTATAAGTCATGTTAATGATAGAGCAAAAGTTTAAGTTGGGTGAAAACCTGAAAAGGGTGCCTGCAGGCAATTTGAGTCCTTCAGGGGTTGAACCTCCTTCCCTGACAAATCGGATGCTCCACCACTGCCTGTAGTTGCTCCATGTAAACCACCATCATCGTGCTGACATTCAGAACATACATGAAATTATATCAGAGCATATTCTGTTTCATAGTTTGACCTCCTATCGTTAAGAAAAATGTCATGGTGTCATGATGCAAGATTGCACACCCAGGAACATTTAGTTCCCCATATGCTCTGTCTTGCACAGTTAGGAAAAGGCATCCTGCAGGTGTTAGTTCTTACCCTCAGGTTTTTCCAAAGGAGGTAATAATCCATATCTCATCTTTAGACCAGAGTTAAGGGAAAGTTACATTTTGCTGCATGTAATCACTTCAGTTAAGTGTGTGCTAGAAGCATGGATAGTCATAGACAGGAGGTAGATTCAGGGCTATGACAAGGCCATAAACCAAACAGCCTAAGCCCAGGTCATAAGCCTGAGAGCTTAAACTCCAGGCATCTTTTGGATGCCTTGGAATTTTGGATTGCCTAATATACTTGGTAGATTTTAATACAATTATTTCAACAATGTTGCTGATTTGGAGTCCCTCATAGGCTCATCATCTAGCTGAAGCCCTGGTAGTGAGCCTCCCATGCACCTATCCATTTTGATTATCCCCTCATTGCTTTCATTGTGACCCCCTCACCACCAAAAAATATTTTGACAAGAAATGATCCCACAAACTTGAAAGAGATACATAGGACATGATTTCACTGGTTAAATGCAGTGTTCTGTATGGGTAGACAATCAGTTAACTCGACAACTTGTAGCCAACAGTGTCTTTATTGGTTGTTGTCCATTAATAGTTGTGTACTGTCAAATGTACAGTTTGCATTTTGCAACACCCCCTATTGACAGTATTCCTTCTTTGACCTCAGTGGGTAAACTTACATATAACTGTGTGTGTGTGGGTTGATTGCTGTATAAAACAGCTTGTATGTAAAGGTGTGCTTTGATTGGTCAGTGGTGGATTGTGTAGATAACAACATGCTTTGGGCTTGAATAGGAAAAGGAGGGAAATTCAGCAGTCAGTGTGGTTTGTTGTTCAGTTGTAAATTGTGTACATGTGGTAGTTATGAATGAAGGTTAAGTTGGCATTTTTACATGTCAAGTAAGGTTAGACACCATGGAGTGTGTGTGGGCTTGACAATGCACTCTGTATCACCATTTCTGCCTTTTGCTGAGAGGGCGAAATCTCAAGATGTTCTTACCATTTGCAAGGGAATTTAACCAGGAGTACATCAGATATTATTATGATGAAATTCCAGGTGTGTTCTTGCTTTTTGGGAAGGTGGAATCTCATTACTTAAGTTGCTTAATTCTCACTATTCTCAGTTTAACACAATTGGAATAGTTATGCCTATGCCTAAGTTAATGTAATTATTTGTTGATCATGACACTCACTGTTCAACATGTTGGTCAGTCATTGTAATGTACTTAGCGTGGCCTGGGTCATATATGTGTAACTTCAATGGTCTTGGAGCGGAACTAGTACTCAAGGCCTACCATGTATACATAGACTCTTCACTAACTTGGGTAAGGTTTTTACTTAAGCTCACGAATGATCAAAGCTTTCATTTGGTACTAGGCAGCTACATGCTACTGCTTCTCCAGCTCATTGACACCCTATGTGCTACTCCATACATAAAAACCAGTTAATGTAAATTTTGCAGTGAGTGGTATAAGCAGCGCCAGCTGAGGCTTGCATGGTATTTTTCACTTTTGTTGATTGAAACTGTTATGCCATAAATATTACCCAGGATGTGATGCTTTGCGATTCTTGTTGCAAAGCCTGCATCCGTCTCATCATTCTGCTTCAGCCTGCCCCTAACACATTATACATAGGGCCTACATTGTTTGCTGCAATCAACTTTTAGCTGTAGAAGATCTTACGCATCACTAAAACTAAGAGTTCATGTGATATTTTGTGACACTGATTGCATGTACTTCTTGTAAATATGGAAGCTCAGGTACTGTGCAGTAGGAAAAGTACATTATAGCCATCTTGTCTGGAATGTACAGTAGTGCAACTGGTACCAGTGTTCCAGTATAGGCCTACATATTTATGTGATAGGTGAATTATCTTAATTGAAATGCTGTATTCATGCAGGCTAATCTCTTAAGTTGATATGTTCACAGTAGTATACACATAGCATAATTCATGTTGGCCTTGTCTAAAGTGAAAATGTCTCAGCAAGCGTGTCAAATATAGGAGTAATTTTATAGAATGCAGGGCCACTCGAGGGTTGTATCTGAGCATCCGGATGCACGGATGCGAAGTCCAAGTTTGGGAAAATGCTTTTTGAGAACGACACATAGTTGATCCTGAATATCTTCATACATGCGGAACTCTTTGTAATTTTTTTTCTAAGTCCGCTAGTAGTATTTTTGGGTGGATGCGTGGATGCGGAGTCAAAATGAAACTTTGAAAGTTTTTCTAACTCAATTCTAAGCATCTCCTGGGTGGATGCATGTATGCATGGATGCTCAGTTAGAGTTTGGAAAAATTGGTAGTCCATAATACTGTAACGTGTTTTTATATGTGGAAAACTTGAAAAATTTTTCAAGTCCATTTATTCCAAGCATCCCCTGGGTGGATGCACAGATGTGGAGTCAAAGTTGGGGCTGTTAGATAAACATGAAAGATTTAATAATAAAATGGGAATATGAATACAGCAGGTAAGTTTAATTTGAGAATGACTCATTGTTGTCCATTCCTTACTAAGACCACAAGCAATATTCTGGAGTGGATGCGCGGATGCTTGGATGCGGAGTGAATGATTTCACCAATATCAATCTTGGAGTGGATGGGCGGATGCTCGGATGCAGAGTAAAAGTTAAGGGCGCAAAGCCTGGATAAACAGTTAACAGTATCACATCGCATCTACGCATCCGGATGCTTGGTGATGTTCAAGAGTGGCCCTGTATTCCATAACTGTACCCATATATAAGGGGTACAGGTATCACTATCAGGGTTTCCCCTGGGTTTTATAGAGTGTGAGGTGATATTAGTCCATGGGGGTAATGCGGTGCCATCTTTGGGACCAGCAGCGAGGAAGAACTATCAATACTTCTTTATCTAGTACAGTACTGTGACAATTACAGCAAATTTGTGTGAGGTGGTAGCCAAAAACTGTGAGGTGGCCACCTCTCAAAAAGAACCCCAGGAAAACCCTGGGTATTGTTACCATTATTCATCATATTCTTCATGTGCAGCACTGAAATGCAAATACTGAAATTTATTTAGTTCATTCCACATAGAAATCACACAATAAATTTTGATGCCATATTGCTGCGTATTTACTCATAGTTTCTTTTGCACTCCTGTTAATTATACTTTGAAAGAATACTGACATTCGCATCAAAGATCATTTAGGAGCGAGAAAACAGCCCGTGGGCCTAATCATTCCATTACATTAAAAGTGTAAAACCAATATTTTTTGTGTGTCAAAAAACTTGACTGAAAATTATTGGGGGGGGAAGTGGTGGGTGGGGCAATACAGCCCACCTCCGGTCCAAAACATATTATTATCAAAAGTTTCAGATCTCATGTTGATCAAAATTAAGAAAATAACTTTATTCAAACAGACTCTACACTATACAGATAGCCTGAAATGAAAACATTCAACAATATTACAAAATCTAGTCCTGGGCTATAGCCTATGGTTTTGTACCCCCTATTATTGTGACAACATAGTGTTTGGAAATTCCAATAAATTTTTAATGTTGTAAATAGTAATCAACTCTTAAAGTTGGCTAAATTTTAGGTTTATCATAATGGCAGAGTGTGAGTAAATTAGATTCTGTTGAACTGTACAGGGTATTCTAGGTAGCCGGCATCTATTCTAGTTTCAGTGTATTCGCATTCCATTTGTTACCTATTTAAGCTCTTAACCGATGTAAGTTTCTTTGTGTCCCTGTAATTTATCATCCAACAGTACTTAATTCCTTGGTTATTGCATGTGCACACATTCTGTTACACCCTTGAAGGGGTCTCATGTTCTAAAAGAGAAAGAAATAAACTAAACCCCCGTCCCTGTCATAGATGGCTCTAGCAGCTCTTGTGTCATAGTCATATTGTTCTTTCTAACTCTCATAGTTTCAGAAATCATCTCGTGCCAAAAGTTTAAATCTCATGGTAAAATTACTAATATAACTCCTTATATTCAGAATCACTCCATCATACAGATGGCCGCACCACGTAAACTGGGTTGCGGTAACATTGCTAAAAAAAAAAGAGAGAATCATTAATTTGGCAAGAAAACTATTTTTCCTGAAAAAAATGATCTTGTCAAATCATTATTGTGTACTTTGTCAATTCAGTTTGGTGTTACATTAATATGTGCACCAAGACTGTACAGCTATTTGTGTACAAGAAGGATGAAGGTGTGACAGCAGCTTCATCATTTAGACCTAACCCTGTTTCCCAAATTGAGTTTGGTAGACAAAATGTATTTTCTCCTGACCAGAGCCCCCCCTCCCCCCCCTGCACTGCCTACCCCTATCCATGATCTACCTTATGACTAAAGAAACTTTGATTGTACAGTACAGGATAAGGTTTGAGGTACCACTCTCCTGGCTTTTGCTATTAAAATCTAAAGGTTTGCAATTTTGTTGGTTGATCGGTCTGCTGACTTTAAGTAAAAATGTTCTGGATTCTATGTCTTGTTATGACAGAAGGTAATAAACAATTTGCACTGAGTGCAATTTAGGTCAACCTTCTAGGCCAGCCCACCAGCTGCAATGCATAGTTACAACATTACACCTGATCCTAGGCCAATCACATTTTAATGAACTTGGGTCTTTCTGGAGTTTCAGAAAAGATTGGTGACTGGAAGAAAAAGTTGATTGTGGCATTTAGCTTTATCATATTCTTTTTGTGAAGAAGCTTTTCACTGAGTCTTATGTGCAGGTGAAATTTTCATACTTTCTTGTATTGTTTTTTTTTTTTTTGTTCTTTTGTTTGTACAGGTGATACAGATGACAAGAGTTCGGTGGTATCCAGCAGTACTAACGGGACCAAAGAGAAAAACGGCTTAACGAAAAAAGATAATATATGCCAGGTTTGTGAAATTGTGAAATACCATTTGATAATCTTGAAGTCATTGTGTATAAAGTTTGGAGGGAACAGTATCGGAAGGGATTGACTGTTCAGATATAGGGGTATGTTTTAGTGAAAGTCATAATTTGAAAGATATAACCTGTAAAGTCTGCACAAGAGTTTTACAGAGTTTTGCTTAAAGGGGAAATGCAGTCACCCCAACTTGAAGTAGTGTAGTAGACTGTCCTGTTTCATGATTGGCTCTTGAGAGTCATGTGACAATGTTTTTTCTCCTCAAATGTGAAATTTACAAGAAGTAACTGATTGGTTTATCTTGAATATGCAATATTAAAGTCCTAACATATGAAAGATACTTTGAAGAGAAATAAGAAGACAATTGTGAGATTTAGCTGTTGCTTCAAAATAAGTTTGGGGCGACTGCTCTTGACCTTTAATTAGCCATTTCTAGTAAAAAAATTTGTTCCCTCCACAAATTGGCTTGCTTTTTGGCACATCAGTTTTAACAGAAAATTTAAAATACAATTTTCACATTTTCAGTATGTTATACAGAGTAACTTTGCATGTGGCTGGATTTAATACTAAACAGAGCTCATAGGTCACTTAGTTGTTAATAGGAAAGACACATGCAGAACAGAATCAATTTTTTAATGAAAATTATGTCTAAGGTTAACTAAATAAAGTTTCATGTTATATACTTATGTTCAAAACAGGAAGTCGGTACTTCAGCATGCTATGAAGGAGGGTAAATTTTTGCATGTATAAATCTGTACCTCCGTTAATGATTTTCAGTTATTACTGAATGTTTTATGTAAAAACACTAAAGAACTTTATAAAAACATAGAAAAATACAAAAGCAAAGGTTAAAATAACTGCCAGTATCACCAAAATAGATAGTTCCAATTTAATATTTCAGTTCTCAGTATTGGGAGATACAAATCCCTTACCAAGTTTAGAACTAAGCATACAGAACACAAAACCAGGCTACTCTGCATGATATTTGACCATATGCACAACTAGGCTGCAGTTTAAAGAAGGGCATACTGGTGATTGATCCTGGGCATTAAGTTTAACGTTTTGACTTTTGAGGGTCAGGAAGCCAATTGGCTCATTGAGGACCCTATACTAGTGTGATTGTGGATGAATACATACTGACGAGATATGCCTTCTCTTTTTGACTAGTGCTCAGAGGTTGACAAGGCAGATATGTAATAATCACTCCCAATCCTGCTTCCAGGACTGCCATTTAATGTCTTCCGATGGATGTGAGCTGAACTGAGCAAACTGTATTAGAAGTAAAACATAAAAAAATAGAAGACATAAAACATAATGCTTGAGAACGTGGTTAAAATCTGTTGGTACTATGAAGTGTCATTTCCTTTTGTAAGAGGTAAAATTAAGGATTTATGAAGACAATCATAGATGTAACGAACAACATACAGTAGTGTCCTTGCATTTCATATCAGTTGGGTAGTATATAAGCACTTAACATAAATTTTACTGATGTTGACTTTAGACGAGTACTGTACAACATATATTAGCCAATGGTAATATTGAATACTGTACTATAGATAATCAGTCAAACTCTTATTCATTGAGATGCTTCTCTTATTTGTTTAAAATTGCATCTAGACAAGTGTAATGGATACCAAAATGTATGAGAGGAAGGGGCATAAGTTAGAAAATTAATGCCTGTTGTACGTTTGCTTAGATTTTGCTTTCTGTGTGCTGGTGACAAATTAAAGCATGACAAAACTTGTTTATGGCTTAATTTGTGGAAAGATTTCAAATAAGATGTTCAAATGGTTCAGATTTCAATAAGATAGCTAGGAAGCTTCATGTTTGAGGGGTATTCTTAATAATTTCTTTTTATAAATATCTGTTATCTGACTCATGAAGCTACAAAACAATGATTTCTGAAGGGCATGCAGTGCAAGGAGAGAAGACACAGGACCACAGTTTTGGACAAGGCTAAAAATTCAGAAATCTACAAAATCACTGTACAAACCATAAAACTGTAATCACAACCCTAAAATTTTTGTTGACCAGTTGGATTTTTCAGTTATAACCCCAAAAAATAGCCCTCTGGAAAAATAATTTACTTTCGGCTGTTGTTGTAAAATTTTTACAAGTACACAGTACTTAGCTTTTTGTTTTGAGAAAATGTGAAAAAAAAAACAGATAAAGATAAAAATGTAGTGAATATGAACTACTGTACTTTAGTGATTATGTCACACATATGAAAGGTGCATGGGAACTAGGAGTAAAACAATATAGTAGCACCGTTCCCATGATCCCTTGGGTGCATTTAGTGCTCATTAAAGTCTGCTGTTTCAGAAATTGTCTTTTGGACTTGTTGCAAGTCTTCTGCCATTGGTCTGTACAAAAAACTGTTATGATCCTAATTAGATATCTCTTAAAGGTACAGTAGTAATCAGGCATGGATCCAGGATTTTGAGAAAGGGGGGATGCACACATCGTCGGCCGAAGGCCGACAAGTGAGTGCCGAAGGCGCAAAGCCACGGTGGGGGGGTTGGGGGCCCTCCCCCCAAGAAAATTTGAATTCTGGATGCGCTTAGATGCAATTTTTCAGTATGTGGGAAACATATTTTCCATATCTATTTGCTAAAAAAAAAATGGTTGGTGATCGAAAAAAGGGGGGCGTGCGCCTGGTAATTAAAGTACTGTAGCTGTTTTTGGTATCTTGGGGTCCTGCATATGGAATGGAAAAGCCTGGGAGAAGTTTGGAACTTATATATGGTCTTGAAAGCCCATGAATACCAGGTGGTTGATGTAGAATAGTTGCCGAGTGGGCTGGATAACTGCCCATCTGTCAACATTTACTTTGAGGTCCTGTTGCTAATGTACATGTCCACCACAGTGCTTAATTTATGTATAAAATCGTGAAATTTTCTCCTTACCAACATAATTCCTTATTCTACAATCTCAAAAGTAGCAATCTTAGCTTGGAAAAGTCTTGAATTTTGTTATCTCATAAGAGTGGGAACCTTAGACGTTGAAACAAGATTTTGCTTGTCTTTCATATGATAAGGATGATTTGTGATGGATTGTCTTCTTCTTCAACAGGTTTGTGAGAGATGTAACGGTGGAGAGTTGGTGTTGTGTGAAGGCGGCTGCCACGGAGCTTTCCATTTAGACTGCATAGGACTCCAAAAACCTCCTCAGGGGTCATTCAAATGTGATGAATGTATATCAGGTATTGAACAAACAAATGTGTCTAAATGTGGGACCTGTGTGATAAGCAAATGTGGTTACCAGTCCAGGGTTAAAGCTGTAGTCAACAATAGTAGTGAGTCAACAGTAGTAGCCAACACTAGATGGTGGTCCCCAGCTGTGGCACTTCTTCTATCCACATGACCACTTATTTTCTCTAGAGACAAAAATATGCAAAATTTGTCAAAACTTACTGTGCTCTTTGACAAATCGTTTTCCCTCTCCAAAAGTGACAAACATACCTTTTTGGGGCCACACTTCAAGTTTGATCTCATGTACCATGTTACCATTCATCATGATTTTATTGGCTGTTGTAAATTTGTTCAGTTCACATACTGAGTGTAACATCATGTCATGACCAGACAAGCCCCCCCCCCCCCCCGACAATTCTCACCACCCATGACAATAACCCTTCTAACAAATTTCCTCACAAGAGAATTTTTGGAATTGTCTAAGGGAGTTGTCGGTGGGTAATTTTGCAGGTTGGAATTGTCTTAGGGTAGGTTGTACGTGTGTGGATGCATAATTGTCCAGGTGGGAATTATTAGGGTTGGGAATTGTTCAGGTGGGATTTGACATGGGGCCAGTTGTATGTGGGTAATTGTCAGGGTGGCAGTTGTTGGGGGAGGGAGGTTTAATGTCGTCGTCCGCAAACCACATCAGATAGTGACACCACCTACCCTTCTTTTATGAGAATCCATTTATGAACTGTGCCTTGAGCATAGCATTCAAAAGAGTGTATACATCCTCATTATGAATCCCAAATATTATGATGCATTAGTAGAATTTGAAATGTGAACCAGGCTTTAGTTAGTCAATGAAAATTTCATTTTTATGTTAAGTACAGCTCTTCGCTCTTTGTGCTTTTCTCCTTTAAGGGAATCACTCATGTTTTGTCTGTCGAGAAAGTTCATCTAACCTCAAACGCTGCTCAGTGATGCTGTGTGGCAAACGTTACCATCAGGAATGCTTAGGAAAATTTCCTCAGAGAAAATTAGAACACAAGACTTTCCACTGCCCGCTGCATTTTTGTCATTCGTGTAACGCAGAAAACCCCAAAGGAAACAAGGCAACAAAAGGTATAGTAGTGATAGACTTATCTTATACTGTTTTATCCTTGTAAAATAAATGGTAATTGCCAACCCTGGGGAAAACTTATAAATGCCTACGGTTAAGAATTTACAGCCAAATATGTCCTCACTGTTAAAAAATTCTAGGAACTTTTGTTTGCCATTGGCAATTTTACAAGTGAGTGATCACTGTTATTGTAAAATGGTAACTTCTACTTAAAATTTGTCAGTGTAACTCCCAGTGATGACAGAATTGCCAATTTTAAGCAGAGGGAACCAAATTTGGTTTAAAGTTGAAAGATTTGTGCAGTGCAATGTTCTTTCAGTTTTGAAGAGGTGAGTTGAATTTTTATCTAACCTTTATTCACCAGGTCGTCTGATGCGGTGTATTCGTTGTCCGACTGCTTACCATTGTGGGGATGGGTGCATCGCAGCAGGTAGTATGCAGCTGAGCTCAACAACCATCGTTTGCAGCAAACATTTCAAACCTCTTAAAAGTATGAAACATCACTCACATGTTAGTGTTAGCTGGTGTTTTCTCTGTTCCATTGGTGAGTCTAGTAAAAAATATTTCATTTTTGTCTTGTTTTATACATATTTCATAATAGCTTGCCTTGTGGCCAGTTCCCAGTTCCATACAGCTATTTTAAATATAAAATAAAACTTTCTATCTGTGAGAATGTCACTTCAATGGCACCCACCAAAGTTAAACCAGATAGTAATTAATTTAAAAATTTTGTGATATTGAACAATAATTGCCAGAACTGAAATCACTAGCAGACATTTCTCTCACTATTTATTCGTCTTGTAATAGTGAACCATTTTGTGATTTTGACATTTCTGTGTGAGGAAACTGGATTTTTGTGTTTTCTCCTTTGAAGGTGGCAATTTAATTTGCTGTGACAACTGTCCAGCTGCTTTTCATCCTTCCTGTATGGGCTATGACACCATCCCCGACGGTACATGGTTCTGCAAGGACTGTGAAAGTGGTAGAAGGCCAAAGTATGGTGACATCGTCTGGGTCAAACTTGGAAACTACAGGTGAGTTTCGGGAGTGAATCATATTTTTTTGCAGCAGACTTGGTGGCTACATGAAACACAAGCTTTTTGTGCAATCTATGGATTGTACACCTGGCTTTAATGTACAGTTTATGATCAATGTGTAATACAGGATTGTATATGTAGGCTCTTCCTTTGAGTGATGTGATAATCAAATTGATGTTAGCTATGTTTAAAGTTGCTTTTATCGTTGACACTTGTTTAATATCTCGTCTTATGAAGCGAACTTTAAAGGAGCACTGGGGGCAAGAGGGTGGGGTAGCTTTGTTACAGATTATACAGGGGTATTATTCATTGTCCTGTTCTGCTGGTTATAAGACTCCTCAAAACTGGGACTGTCCATGCAGGCAGACTTGGCATCATGTAGTACATGTGGCCATTTTCAAATTGTGTGGCTTGATTGCCTGCCGTAAGATCTCTAAATGAAATTTAAAAGAATACGTTTGCCCAGGTAAGGGGTTATGCTTTAATGGATCTCTGGGTGGCATCAAAGCAGGATGCAGAAATTTTTACACATGGGGGAAACAGGTCATACAGAACACCACCATCAGTTGTCATTTAGTGTACCAAGACAAAGATTTGCCAGAATGCTTTCCATATTGCCAGACAAGGCACTTTCCAAGCCTTACAAGTTGCCTTGACACAACCTTCTGGAATTTTTACTAACCGAAGTTTTCCAAAGATTGAGGTAAAAAAAATCAACTCTGAAAATTTTTAAGGGGCAACTGCCCCTGTTGCCCCCTCTATGTATGGCCATGAGTTGCATTGATATTTTTGTCAGTTTCATTGTTTTTATTCATTTCAAAGGTGGTGGCCAGGTCAGGTGTGCAATCCTAAAAATGTTCCCCTCAACATTCAGGAGAAGGACCACCAAGTAGGGGAATTCCCTGTCCTCTTCTTTGGGTCCCATGACTACTACTGGATGCACCAAGGAAGGGTCTTTCTGTTCCAGGATGGGGACAAGGGTAGTCGAGAGAAGGCCACCAAGGGTATAGCTCAAGTCTTCAAAGCAGGTTGGTTGAGCAGTTTTAAACTGTTTGAAGTATTTTAAATCACAAAGGTAAATTGCTGGTTCTTGCACCATTTCTTTAAGGGGTGGGGGGAGGGGGAGAGCATTGAAATGCTCTGAATCATCAGATATGTAGTTCATACATGAAATGAAGCTTTTAGTACACAACACAAAAAATGTAGCTGCTGTTACTCTCATCATCAGTTAGAGAGAGGGGGGTAGGGTTAGTATTAAATGATAAGAATCACCAGATGTCAGACTTTATCAAACTTTTGCTGTTGCTCATTTTGTGTCAATACACAAAATGCTATATTACCTATGAAGTTGGCATGAAATGTTAGTATTTATTAAGTGCTTGCAAGTGTAAGGCTTTCACGATGTGTGGTTATTTAAGTAGAATGTCTCAAAGAAGATAATAGTGATGTGTCAGAGGTATGTGATCAAGCACCGGTTGATCTGTAAGATTAAATGACAGACTATTCAGAAGTTGAATGCTGAGACTGAAGCTCTCAGACATTTAAACTGAATATCTGCAGGAATGTTTGAACTTGAAAACTGTAGGAACCAACTGGGGTAAAACCCACTGTTTGTCTACAAACCTTAGACAATTTTAAGGAGCAAATGTTGTTTCTCTGAGTTGCTGTTATATTTACCCTACAAAGACGCCAAATCTTATTTCCACATGTGCAGAACCAAATTCCAAAATCTTGTTTCCTTCATGTATTCTTTGATATTTTTTTTTACTTTTTTATCTCATGGAACGTTTTCAGCTTTGCAAGAAGCCTCAGAAAACTTCAAAACCCAACAGGAGCTGCGGGAACTCAAAGAAGCCAAGGAACAGGAGAGTAACAGCAAGAAACCAACTGGTTTTAAATTTATTAAGGTAATTCATTGGTTCATTGCAAATTGGTCCTCCATCTTTAAACCTTTTGGATAAGTTTATACCAAGGAAAAGAATTTTCGTTAGCATGTCTGTATTTGTTGAATAAAAGCTTCGTATTTCTGAAGAAGATGGCTGATATTGCTTTATTGTGAGATTGCCATACTACCCCCTCCCTCCTTGTTTCAACACAATTTTGAAAGTCGTAGTGGATTTTATTCATTTTGAACTATGCGTTAAGACCGATATGTTTAGACTATGGCAAGTATGGATGACACTTTCTTCAGTTGCAAGACATAGCTTTAACTATAGGATGTTGACCAGGAAGGGGTTGGCTCACGCGGGAAAGCAGTAAAAACTTATACTGTAGATGCTTAGTACTTATGTGTCTTAGTGGTGAATATGCTGTTGATATGTTGTAGGATCTTCAGATACAAATGTCAGTCATACTATGTACATCAGACATGCTTGAACAACCTGTACAGGTGTAAAACAAGATTCCTTCTTAATGTCATTCTTTATTCTAGCATCTTCCAAATGGCTGACTTAGTCTTGCCAAAGTCTTAAATTTCGTGATCTTAGAAGTATGGAGACCCAGAACCGTAAGAGTAAAACTCACAGAAACTCTCAATGAAAAATGCAGACTGTTTACTTCCTCTTTTGCTCACATTTTCTTGTAGTCCAACAAACCTGTGGGTAATGTACAGATGCCAGTATTTGATATATCCTCTTGCCCAGCATGTGACTGTAAACTTTCGATGGAACACCCCTGCAAGTCTGATACAGATTGCATCAACAGACTCTTAATGATAGAATGTCATCCTCAGGTATGTGATATAGAGTATCATCCTCAGGTGTGCTATAAAGAGTGTCATCCTTAGATATGTGATATAGTATCACCCTCTGGTATGTGATATAGGATATCATCCTAAAGTGTGTGATATAGTGTCATCCTCAGGTATGTGATATAGAATGTCATCCTCAAGTGTGTGATATAGAGTGTCATCCTCAGGTATGTGATGACAGAAGTTGCTCATCATACAGCGCTTAAGCATCCAGTCACTCTTTCCTCCCCCGTGCCTTACAAGGAGTTTTGATGAAACAGATTGTTTGTCCTGTCTCTTGATACTGATGTCTGATGGCATCATGTGACGTACTGGGATTTTCCCCAAATCCATTCCTCCCGTTCAGTTTCAGTTTTCCTTTTTGGATGGTTCAAACTTTCCTGTACAGTATGTTTTTTCACGGAGGCAGAACATCCAATGGGAGGAATAGATTCCAATTGAGGAAATCCTGTAGTATCATATGGTGTCACTCTCAAGGGACTCACTGAACATACTCTTGTTGAAGGGTCCTTTTTTGCCAATAAAGGGGCCACATTCTTGACAACATTGCTGCTCTGAATGATACATACTAATGTGCAAAAGATAAGAAAAACATTGTTGGAACATAAGTGCGTATTGAAAGAGGTAGAATTCAGGACAAAGTGAGAATGAAAGGATTTTGTTTGTGAAGTTGGTCCTGACATGATGTGGAATGATAAGTGTATCTGCTTTATGTAAATGGTCTACATCTTCTCTACATAACTTTAGGACCGCCTGTGGAAAAAGTTGATTTGGGTTTTTGATCTCCTGCCAAAAATGCACATTTGTAAAAATGATGAAAAATGGACAGTTCCTTTTGGAAATACGATTTGTGAAAGATGGGTGCTTTGTAAAACAGGCAAATCACATTTCTTTTCTTTTTCATGTTCTGAACAATTCATGAAAGTGAGCACTTTAAAATATATTTTCAGGTTTGCCCTGCTGGGGAAAAATGTGCGAATCAAAGGTTTCAGAAGAGGTTATATGCCCCTGCAGCACCTAAGAAGACCAAGGGAAGGGGCTGGGGGTTGTTCAGCACTGCAGACATCAAGAAGGTATGTTCTGTAAATAACATTTGTTGGCACATTTTTTTAAATCAGTCTGAGTGGTCAGTTGGGCTGTTACTTCATGGACTGGTTTTCAGTAACTTGAAGTGTATTATGCCTCTTTATAACAGACTAGCCAAACATTCAGTCGTTTCATAGTGTTTCCTTTATGCTAGGCTCACACTGGTGACTGCTGACAGAAACAACATTTTAACGGGCATTTTGCAAAACTAGAAATGTCTGCGTAAAGTCACCAGATTGTTGATGGATTTTTATTTGCATACATGACATAGAGCAATGGTGCACAACTGATTTCTACATCTTTCTCATGCTTCTTTGATGCAAAAATGTAAAATTTGGCCAGCTGATCTCTTTCATCTACGAATTGCTGCCGACTTGAGCGGTCTTCAAGGCTTGTTGACGGATTTGGAACAGACAACAACACGGTACAGTGTTCTTTCACTTTCATCTACGGCTTTTGATGGGCAGAGAGTAACCGTGCGACACGGATCACAACCGAGCTCAACCTTCCACAAGGCTTTGTGATGCTTTCCCACGCCTCGCTATGGAGTGGTCTACGTGACTGGGCACACAGTGGTGGGAAATGGTCTTTATGAAGGAGCCCAGCGGATTCCCAGCATTTTAATTCTTCGTTTAGATTTCCATTTGGCTTCACCTCACATCATTTGGCTCTTCTTTCTATTTAAATTTTAAACTTGTCACTTCTGTTCTGCCATCCATGTGTGTGCATATTGAACATACATCTTTGTACCCTGTATTTGGAAGGGATATTTACTGTGTGTTTACATTCATCATGCCTCCCGAGAGCTCCAAGGCCGTGAAGCGCAAGAAGTCCAAGAAAAATATCAAACTGCCTCCTGCTGCTGTACCACCTTCAACTGATACAAAGGAAGAGGACCAGGCCCAGTCCCAGGCACAGGCACAGGTCCACAAACTATCCTATACAGTTCGGAGTTACATGTCCAGAGGCAGAGGCAAGAATTACGAGGACATTACTTGATGGCCCATATATACCCCAAAAATGACCTTTTCGGTTGTGCAGCGTTACTACATGCCAAGGGGGGTTCAAAAAGGTCATCTGGGGTTAATCTGCGCTGCTAAAAGTCATTTTTAGGCCAAGAGGCATTCATGAAAGTGATTGAACATTGCTGACGGTTGATGTCTGTAGTAAAATGTCAGGGGGAAGGTAGAAGAAAGTCATAAAGCAGCCAATCACAGTTGTAAACCATTGTGCAAAGTCACACAGGATGCTGCGAGGCATTGTTACAAATCAGAACTGTGTGCTCATTTGCATTGTTACACACTGCAACGCATTGTGAAATGTTCACAGGCAGTTGTGCAATGTCAGAAGGCGTGAGTGAAAGTGATTGATCGACAGCAGTGGATCCTTCAAAGGTGCACAACCGCCTTCAACGCTCAGCAACCCGCGCTCAACGTGCCCAACGCTTCCCTACGTAAAATTTTACATTATAAATTTTAAACTGTTTGAAAAATTGGCGACGTAAAATTTTGGCGGATGGAACCTGGCGGAAAGTCGACAGATCGCCCTGCATCTGTTCACATTTCATCGCCCGATCGCGCACAGTCCATGGCCCCTCAGGTAAAAGTATTAAATAATTCCAAATTTGGTTGTTTCATGCAAGTGTGAGCCTAGCATTAGCTTATTTTGTCCCTTGCCACTCAGACCAGTAAATCAAACTTTTTTGGGTAGGCCTCAACCATTTCACTAATCTGCATGTCTTAGGCCAAAAAGAAAAACCTCACAGAGACTGTTAAATTTTAAGCAACAATTTTGCTCCTGTAGTAGTAGATGTGTTCAGCTAGAAACTTTGTTCTAAATTCAGTTTTACTGAAATTGCCCTATGTATTGCTAGGTACTGATAATAGGCCTAGAGAATCAAAAGTTTTCAGTCTTGGATTAGCACTGTTTTAGTCGCAGAACTAGTAAGGTAGTTGTTTTGACCAGTCTGCCCTGTTTTTACTCATGTTTGGGGAGCTGATGACTGCTAATTTCAAACCCTTCAAGGCTAACACCTTTCCTACATTAGTGGTGTGAACCTTAGTGAGAGATACAGGGATTGAACAAGACTTTTACCTGTGTGTTTCTTTAAAGGGAAATAGACACAGATAGAAAAAAAAGGCTTTGTTAGCATTTCACCATTTTGTCTCACCACCAAAAATTGGCAGTAGCTTGGAACAACTGTGTATGTCATTAAGTACTACGGTGTAGCTTTTTCATCCATTGAATGTCATTCCTATATTTCCATAATGTTTATAAATAATGAGAATTCATAAATTCATCCCCAGGGAGATTTTGTCAATGAATATGTCGGGGAATTGGTTGATGAAGAGGAGTGTCGCAGGCGAATCGCAGAGGCTCATGAGAACAACATCACAGACTTCTACTTTTTGACGATAGACAAAGAGAGAATTATTGATGCTGGACCTAAAGGGAACATGTCCCGGTTCATGAATCACTCCTGCCAACCAAACTGTGAGACACAAAAGTGGACGGTCAATGGGGACACAAGAGTTGGGCTGTTTGCACTAAAAGATATCCCAGCAGGTACTTTTTGTTTTTTGTTGTTATTAACTTTACTGGTAGGGAAATAATTGAGTGTACAAGAGTTGCATTTTTGAAAAGTTTTGTGGGATTGCTAGATTATTGCAAACCATGCATAAAGTGAGCATTCGCAAAAATTTGCTGCACAATCTCTGCATTACTTTGAAAAGCTTTTGTAGCAAGAGAAAGTAGCAAAGTATGATTGGACACTCTATTGTTCCCTTTTTTGCATTTGTAAGGTACCAGGCAATGTTTGATGAACCATTGTTTGGCGTAGTGGTCAAAGCATTTGACTCTCAACAAGAGGACCTTGATGGTACCCTGGTTGAGTCATTTCAAAAGCATTTTGAATGTTTGGTCTAGAAAAATTGTCTTATGGCATTTCGAAACTGAAATTCTTGTACACTTCTTACTTGGAGATAGTGTTACAAAATTTTTCCACACAATCCGTAAACATGTCGAATCAAGTTTAATGTGCCTTTCTTCCTAACATAATTTGTTACTGTTTGTCTTGCGAGTGATGGGCCATCTTGGTCATGCAAAATAGTATTGAATTTCTGTATCAAAAGTATGGAAGTCTGGAAGCAAATTTCCAATTCTAGCTCTTTCCATGTTTGCCTTGGTTGCTTGTCTTGCTTTAAGTACCACTTTGTTGACTGACCATTTTCAAACACTTCAATAAAAATATATTCAACTACCACTTTGACTTTTTCTTTACAGGCACAGAACTAAACTTTAACTATAACTTGGAGAGTTTAGGAAACGAAAAGAAAGAATGCCGCTGCGGCGCCCCCAATTGCAGTGGTTTCATTGGTGTTCGGCCTAAGGTAACTATTAAATCAAGCAATGTAACATCTCTTCTTGAAAGATTTTATAGATTTGCTTTCTTGACTTAGTGTTGAGTAAACTCTGAAGAATGGGATGTACTTCACACAATAGCAAATTTTACAATACCCAACCCTCTTTCTGTACGAATGGCAGACTATGCAGTGTCTTTCCTTGTGCGTGGGTATGTATCCAGCCTTGAAATCCTGAAGAATCCATGAACCTCTTCACTACCTCAGGGGAACCCACCCACTAAACTACTGAACCAAACTGAAAGAATGACTGCATGGTTTACATTATATTAAGCAACCTTCATTAAACTTTCTACAGTCTCATGAATTGAAATCATTTTTAACATGTCAAAATACTATGTGCTTGAGAGAAAAAGTTGATTGTGAAAATGTTAACCTTCGTTGTGTAGAAATGTGTACATCCCTGCTAAGTACTGGAAATAATTCATAAAGTGACCATTTCATGATTATAGATGGTCTGGGTAACATGGACAGGTTTTTTGATCATGATTCAGTGAACATCTAGGAAGAGTAAGCTTCAAACAAGTTTTCATCCCTAAAAGCAATTTATTCAGGATTGCTTTGTAAGATGCAAATACTTGCAGTGAGCTAGGTCACAAGGTAATTGTATTATTGCTTTAAAGAGGGATTTGCATCACCCCAAGTACAAATTTTACTTGGTGGTAAGCCCCACCCATAATTGTCTTTACTGCTGCTCCTTGTGCAGACACAAACATAGTGCACTGCTCAAGGCCACATCCTGGTGAGCATAATTTGACCCCATGTGTAATCAAAACATTCTCTGTGCATGCTGTGTAATATGAGGTGCTCTGCATCTTTTGAATTTTGTAACTCTGATGTCAGTCAAAGAGTAGTCACCATCTGAGACTTCTGCTTACCCCCAACTAAAAGTCATACTTGGGGTGATGCAAATCCATCTTTAAGAACTTCCGGATCTACCTTTTTTGTGTTTTTCTTGAAAGCGATCGAAAGTTGGGTGGCTAACTGTTAATTTGTCTCCCATTTGGGAATTTTTTGAATACCTGTGTAGGAATGACTTATGTACTTCAAAATCTACTGGACTTGAGTAAAGAAGTTTGATTGCAGATGCCAATTTGGTTAGCCTAACTTAGGTATACAGTATATACAGTTTGGAAGTGTTTTTGAAATGCCAGTGTATATATATATGGTAACCTTTGACCATGTTGTCCATTTTGCAATGGCCACCGTATTGGAGAGTACAGATTTTGTAACAGCTTTTGCAAATTTCTTCAAATTTCCTCACCTCAACCCTCATCTGTTTTCTGGTGGTGAACAGACAGCAGCTGCTGAAGCTCAAGAAGAGAAAGCCAAAAAGGCCAAGGAGAGGAAGAAGAAAAGAAAAAAGAAGCAAGTCGCCGATGTGAAACAGCTACACGAAGATGAATGTTTCCGTTGTGGGATCGGCGGTGAACTCGTCATGTGTGACCGCAAGACTTGCCCCAAGTCATACCACCTGAAATGTTTAAGTCTGCTTAAGAAGCCATATGGTAAGTATGGTCTGATCAAGTCTCTGGATGAAATAGTCAGTCTTGCATTGCAATTTGCAACTCAGGAAATCCCAGTTGGGAATCAATTTTATTCAGCTTCACCAAAGATGCAAATCAATATTTTCTCATGCCTGCAGGTGTATGTGTTATACCTTATCTAACTGTCGATTTTAAATAACTCCCATTCACGATTTAGTAATCACTTTTCAATTTAAATACTGATTGCCAACTATTGTTATCATCTCTTTCACACTTATTCACCCATTGAACCTCATAAATCTAACAATTTTTAAATCCACAGTGGATTCATAGTTTGACTGACCATAGTACGAGTAGATTTAACCAAGTTCTCATTATTTCCTAGTCACTGTTCCATGTTTGGTCACCCCCGTAATCTGTTATTTCTATGTTCCGACACCTAAGGGACTATGGTTTCAGGATACAGACCATTAATTCCAATATCTGTGTGAGATAAGAAACAATGTGAATCAGTCACTCAAGGCCATGTTTAGTCATGTAGAGTGTTGTAACATAAAGATGCTGAAACTTAAAAGAAGTTAAGCCATTTTCACAGCAGCAACCTTGCTCCACATTTGCATAGCCTAGAAATAAAGCACCATTGTCTAACAACCAAGTCATATGTAAACAGTGTACAAACTTTCATACTATCCCTGGCAGTTTTTGAAAATCAGTGCAAAGTTCAGGAAGACTAAAGTTGATTGTGATTGTCCACGATAGTTACCCAGATTGTGTCAGTTATAAGGATCACTTTGTTGAAGGAATGAATGTTATGATGGTAGTGAAATGGTTTGTCTCATTCTTTGATGTAAAGATGCTTTTTGGACACTCAGACATTGGTACAACTTTCAAGGATCTTTTTAACATGCTAGTATACCCCCCTCCCCCAAGAGTAGCTCCAAACCAAGCAAGGGAAGTGCGATATGTGCTTGTTATAAGATTGTTCAAACATGGTAGAAAAATTTATCCATCTGAGAAGACAAAAGTGTTTGTTCAACTGATACACTAACGTTGCAGGATTTTGAGCCTTTGAATACTTCATTTGATTATCCAAAAAGGCTATTGGCTGGCTAAAGGCTGTAAGATACTGGGTACCATCACACAGAGCTACACATGTGTGTTGCACCAGTATTATAAGTAGCCAATATATCAGATGCAGTTATTTCAGTTCTCAGTATTGGCCAATACCAATCCATATTTGAATGTTCCTACTGTGCACTAAACCGTTAGCCATTGAACAGTACCACCAAGTGTTGTTCATGTTAATGAAAGTAACTTGGAAGTTATTGTCAAACATAATAATGTCGCATGTACAAGAGGTATTTGATCAGAAATATTGGTTAGCTAATATTGGCATTCTAGATGGACTCTACCAATACCAGTATAGGAGAAAATGGGAATATCTCCAATAAGGATTTTGAATATGTATAATTGGTACAACACTATGACATGCAGCCCAGGTGTAGTGAAATTGGACATCCTTGATATGGTACAAGCACATACATGATATACCAGTCCTAGACTAGTGAGTAATAGCTGAAGTAAAGCTCATTTAAGTACATCTTTTGGGATCTGTGAAAGCAACCTCTTTTACCATAGAGTTTATAATTCTTAATTTTCAGGTAAGTGGGCGTGTCCGTGGCACCACTGTGATGAGTGTGGGATTGCTTCTGTTGCCTTTTGCTGCGAATGCCCCAACTCATACTGCAAAGAGCACGAACCTGGTAACTTTGAGACAATAGTGGGTAAACTTTACTGCAAAGAGCATAACTTGGCTCAGATTAGGATGGAAGAAGAAGGGAAACAAATTGAAGCTGAGGCCAAAGAGATTCAAGAAGCTGTAGAGATGGCAAACAAGGTGGAGACCAAAGAAGCAGAGAAGGAAGAAGCAGGAGTAGACACTACCGTGGCAGAAAATGGAAAACCCAAGAGGAAACGGAAGCAGTCGCAGAAAGTGAAGGAAGATGCAGGAGAGGAGGAGGAAGAAGAGGAAGCACCAAAAAAGAAAAGGAAACGATCCCCGATTAAAAAGAAAGGGAAAGGAACAAGGGGTAAAAAGAAGGAAGTGAAAGCAACTAAAGAGAAGGGAAGCCATAGTAGAGCTAAAACTTTGAAAAAGAGAACAAAGAAGATAAAAAACAAGTCATCTGAAGAGATTGAAGCAGATGACAAGATGGAAGTGATACCTAATGGAGATATGTCTCCTCATGAAAAAGGGAGTGGAGGAGGAGGCTTGAAAAAAGATGAAGAGAGTGAAGGGGAATTAGTCATTGATGAGAAGATGGAGAAGGCAGAGAAAGATAGAAATAAGGAAGGTAAACAAGTTTCCAAGGAGGAGGAAGATTTAATCTTGAAAGATAGTAAACATGTCTTCAAGAAGGAGCTGCAAGTAACGATGACAAAACTGCCAAAGGAAAGTCCAAAGCACAAGAAAAAGAAGAAGAAAGAGAAGAAGGAGAAGGAAGGCAAGAGGGAGAAGGGAGGAAAGAAGAAGGAAGGAAAGAAGCACAAAGATGAAAAGAAAAAGCATGCAAAGAAGAAGAAATGAATATTCAAGAAGCTTGAAAGCAGATAAAGGAAGTCATAGATGACAAGTCAGATGAACGTGTGAAGTTCTACAGCAGTGGTGATGAAATCAGTATTCACAAGCTGCTAATGATGGAATAGAATATTCATTGTGCTTTGAATATTCATGATGTACTGAATGGTGGACTGTAGGAGGAGGTAGTGAATATTCTTAGAGCTGCAATGATGAGATGAATATTCATGGTTCTCTGGTCATTGTAATGAATGTTCTCTGAAATAATGGAGGAAGAAATAAATATTTATGGCACTTAGCTTCCTCTGAGTGGTGAGATACTAACTCTGTTGTGGACATTATATTTTCCAGAGTATTGATTATTCCCCATTATTATTTAACAAAACATGACAATCATTTGCCCCTGAACCCTCAGAAACACCAGTAGAAAGTTCACTTGTGGATTTCCGGTCATGTCTGAAGTTGTACTCATTAATAAGATGTTCTAGAGGAAGTTGTACTGTCTTTATTTTAAAGTTAGATGTACTAGGAAAGTCCAGTGATTGTTTCGATAAATGAGTAAGTCAAACTTTTGCCAGTGTTAGCATTTGTGTGAAAGGCCAACAGTGTTTCAGAGCGTTTGTTTTCAGAGAGCAAAGGTTCAATGAGTAAGAACCCCTCCCCATATAATCTTAGTCAAGTAAATAATTTTGCTTACTAAAAATATGCATGAAGAGTAGTGGACTGCTTTAAAGATGGCAAGTCCTTGTTTGTGATTGACAAATGAAAAAAATCTGCAGACTTACCTATTTAGGTGTGGTGCACATCAAAAATATGTTATCTAGAAAAAAGGGGAACTATAATTTTTTTTTCTTTTTTGGTACTTAATGCAACTACAGTTAGGGATGGAAGAATTTTTGAAAGCTTTACTGGGAAGAGTGAAACAAATTTTAAGAAGGGATTCGTTTTCCAACACATGAT
The DNA here is from genome assembly GCA_029531755.1 of Holothuria leucospilota. Lineage (NCBI taxonomy): Eukaryota > Metazoa > Echinodermata > Holothuroidea > Aspidochirotida > Holothuriidae > Holothuria > Holothuria leucospilota. The sequence goes on from CM055977.1 coordinate 42,064,192, forward strand.
GTGTTGCTTTTATAGTGGTTTTGGATGAATATTGTGTGAAAAAATGAGGTCGTGATTTTCATAGAAGTAGTATAGTACCTTGTATGGTGATAATGCCTCTCTAGGCACTGCTCAATTTGGTCAGTAAATTTGGTGGATTTGATCCCATGATACATTTCATCAGGTAATGTTACGTCATTGATCAAAACTATTTGTTTGTGAATTTTTCTGGAAGTTAACAGCTTTTGCTGAGTGAATTTACTACGATTATTTTTAATCTTAAGTAGCATTTTTAAAATGATTTTGGGTTCTTTATTTATATGTATGTATAAGAGTTATCAAAATTGGGGCATTTTTGGTCCCACTGAGAGTATTGTGTAAGGTTTCATGACCTAGTCTTCCAATGATGTTTTATGAATGATCTTATATTGGGGTTTGTTAGATAATGTATCCTTGAAATTACTTTTATTCAGTTCTTTCTAATTGCTCAGAGTTGTACAATTCAATCTGATCATTCTCTCCCTATGAAATTTGAAAAGCAGAAAAGAAATGCCATAGCATGTTTTAATCTGCCAATTTTAGTATTTAATAATGGATATCACTTTAACAAAAATCATTAAAGCATCCTATTACATCGTGACCAAAGAATGGAACCCAGGCTGCAATTCATTCAGTGTCCTGTACTTGTATCAGGGGCATGCTGTTGTAATTTTTGAAGTTTCCATGTGTATTTTATAAAAGTGTCAAGATCTTTCGAAAAGGTCAGTGATCCCCTTTTGTGGCTAGCTCTCCAATCTCTCACCTCAAGACTGAACGGGGGTCATCACTTGTGCCTAAACCTCGTCTTTTATATGTTGTCTGTTTAAATGTATTTGTGTATATATTAAGTTTAATTGTAGGGATGAAGTGAGGGCGACATTTCCCTCCACATTTTAAACTTCTGTACAAATGGATCCTGGTATGATTTCAATAAATAGTTTCTGGACAATATTGGTTTCTTGTTTCACATTTTGTTGTTTTCTTGCATAACAACTAGTTTTTAGCCGAGTGGATTAAAGTGGTATCCACTACCCAGTAATGAATTTCTTGCGGCCCGGGTCTCATTGTAGCCGCGGCCTTTTCAGGTACTGTAATGCCTTTACCACCACCCTCGAGCAGCTTTGTGGCTAATCATCAGGCCACGTAGTAAACAATATCTTATAATTTCCCAAAGGTCCCATGCACAAAAGTAATTTTTTGGTTTCGATGATAAGAGAAACGTATGCAACTGTGCTGGCGTGTGTATGTATGTATGTATGTGTGTGTATGTGTGTTTGTGACACTTGCTCGTTAACACGATATCTCAAGAAGGGAAACTCTGACACTTCTCAAACTTGGTACATAGGTGCCCCATATTGAGAGGAAGAACCCTATTGTTTTTGGTGGGGGTGGAAGGTCATCTGGGGTCACCAGGGGTCAAACTCTGAAAACCTTGTTAACACAATATCTCAAGGTAGAAAACTTGGATGAATTTCATACTTAGTAGGTAGATGCATTTTGGAAAGAGGAAGTACCCTATTGATTTTGGTGGAGGTCAAAGGTCATTTGGGGTCACCAGGGGTCAAACTCTGAAAACCTTGTTAACACGATATCTCCATGTAGGAAGCTTGGATAAATTTCATACTTAGTATGTAGATGTGTTATAGAAAGAGGAAGAACCCTATCGATTTTAGTTCAGGTCAAAGGTCATTTTGGGTCATCGGGGGTCAAACACTGAAAACCTTGTTAACACGATATCTAGATGTAGGAAGCTTGAATAAATTTCATACTTAGTATGTAGATGCCTTATGGTAAGACAGAGAATCCTATCTCTTTTGATGGAAGTCAAAAGTCATCTGGGGTCACCAGGGGTCAAATGCTGAAAACCTTGTTAACACTATATCTCGATGTTGGAAGCTTGGATAAAATTCATACTTAGTATGTAGATGTGTCATATAAAGGGGAAAAACTTTATCGATTTTAGTGGAGGTCAAAGGTCATCGGGGGTCAAACTCTGAAAAACTTGTTAACACAATATCTCAAGGTAGAAAGCTTGGATGAATGTCATACTTAGTATGTGGATGCATTATGGGAAGAGGAAGAACCCTATTGTTTTTGGTGGGGGTCAAAGATCATCTGGGGTCACTGGGGGTCGAACACTGAAAACCTTGTTAGCACAATATCTCAAGGTAGAAAGCTTGGATGAATTTCATACTTAGTATGTAGATGCATTATGGGAAGAGGAAGAACCCTGTTGTTTTTGGTGGAGGTCAAAGGTCATTTGGGGTCACTGGGGTCAAACTGAAGACCTTGTTAACACACTATCTTGATGTAGGAAGCATGGATAAATTTTGTGCATAGTATGTAGATGAGTTATGGAAAGGCAAAGAATGCTATTGTTTTTGGTGGAGGTCAAAGGTCATCTGGAGTCACCGGGGGTTAAACCCTGGTAACATGATATCTTGACATAGGAAATTGGATGAATTTCATACTTAGTATGTAGATGCCTACTAGTGAGAGGAAGAACCCTATCACTTTTGGTGGAGGTCAAAGGTCATTTGGGGGCATCAGGGGTCTGGCCTTTAAAAAGTTTGCAGTCACTTCATACTACTGTAATTCCATGATACTGTAGGTGTATATGAATCATCGAAACCACAATGCATTTTTGCATTCTGGTTATACTTGTATAATTTTCCTGGTGCACATTTTCTTCAATGTTAGTCACTAAAATGCTCAACCGTCCCAATTTCGAAAACTTGTCTCTTACATGAGCCACTTCAAACATCCATACACATGCAGCTGTCAGGGTTAATTCCTGTATGAGACGCATACGGGGGTCTGCAAAGTGTTGGTATAATATAAGGTCCCCAGATGCAAAACTAGGGAAAAACCATATCAGTTATATATGCTACTGCAGGTGGAAACGTGAATCTGATTCTAAGAGGAATTACCACTTGATCTGAAGGGATACGAGACTTGAGGGAAAAGCTCTTAGACATCGATAGTGCAAAGAAGAAAGTTATCTATGGCTTGAGATTGAGTAGGTATGTGTCAAGGGTGGAACCAGGATTCGCCCTGGAGGGGGAGGGGGGCAAGCTTCTCGACGAGGTGGAAGCAACTCCATGCCCCGACAAAGGCGATGAGTTGCCAAAAGGAAGACGAACTAACAAATTTTGGCTTTTTTACGAAAATTTGGGGATGTTATCAAAGGAAATTTGAAAAATTTGGGTTTTTTTCACGGAAAATTTTGGGTCTTCATTGAAGAATCTGCGGAGCTAAATCAAGTAGGTCGTCGGGGCGACTGACGTTCGTTGGGATTACATATCATATCGTACACGAATTAAGCTCACCTACGAAATTAGAAAAATTGCCCAGACGGCCCTCCCGCTGGCACCACCTTAAGTTTGTTAGCTCAGCAAGTTGAGCTATTGTCATGGCAATGCGTCTGTCTGTCTGTCTGTCTGTCTGTCTGTCTGTCAACATTGTTTTAAAGGCTACTGTGTGCAGGTTCTTTGACCAATCCTTGTCAAAGATGGTGAGTTTATAATACATATCAAGTTCTTGATAATTATGGTAACAGGAAGTAGGTCAAAGGTCATTTGGGGTCGTGAGAGGCCAAAGAGTGAAATCACGAAAAGCTTTCAACTCCTAGTGGTTATGTCTGAATGTTTTCAAATTTGACACGAGTGTTCAGTAGGTGATTGGTCATAAAAGTTGTACTTTTGACACAGATCAAAGGTCATTTAGGGTCAAAGAGAGGTCAAGTGAAAGGAAGTCAAACAGTGTAATCACGCAAAAGCCTTCAACTCCTATTGGTTATGTCTGAATTTTATCAAATTTGGCAAGAGTGTTCAGAAGATAATGGGTCATCAATGTTGTACTTTTGAAGTAGGTCAAAGGTCATTTGGGGTCATGCAGGGGACAAACAGTGAAATCACTCAAAAGCCTTCAACTCTTAGGGGCTATATCCAGATCTTATTGTAACTGGTCAGGGTGTTGAGTGAATAACAGGTCATCAAAGTTGTACCGTTAAAGTTGGTCAAAGGTCATCTGGGGTCAAGCAGGGGTCAAACAGTGAAATCACTCAAAAGCCTTCAAATCCTAGGGTTTATATTCAAATCTCATCAAAGTTAGCCAGAGTGTTCAGCAGATGACAAGTCATCAGAGTTGTACTTTTGAAGTAGGTCAAAGATCATTTGGGGTCAAAAAGAGGTCAAAACAGTGAAATGTTGTAAATGTCTTCAATTCCTAAGGGTTATATGGGTGATTCCATAAATAAGGGAGTCAACTTGTGACATTTGGGTAAAATTTTCAGTTCCATAATTAAAAGGCTAGCTAGAAATTTTACCTTTTTATATTATGTTTGGGTACAGGAAAAGTGCAAATTATGTCAAAAGTTTGAAAACAATTATTCCTAACAATAGTTGCAGTTCAAAATACGCTCATTTATCCCCGTGTAAACGGTACACCAAAAACAGATTTTCTAAATAATGCTGAAAACATTATTTGAGTTCTCTTAATATGGATGTGCAATGTTGTAGATGGTATGCATTTTGATCTTCTATGGAATGGAAATGCATAAAATGAGGAGATTGGGCTTAGCTTGTGGAAAATGTACCCCCTAAAAGCGGGACAGCGTTTGGTGTCCCGTTTACTAAGTGAAACCTTCTCAAAACTTAACTATGCACAGCTTTGTTAATTGGGCAAACTTTAATTTATAATTAGTGACTATATAGTACTTGGAATTTACATCAAGATACTTCAAAATATTTCAAGTACAACTGTAGTAAAATGACAAACTTATATTTGCAGTGGGACACCAAAAATTTACACGTAGTTTTACACGGGGAATCTGTACTCTTTTCACAGTGCTATTCTATTTTGCACATCCAGATCTAGTAGAGATGCATATATTCCAAAGTACTACTCACATGCTCCCTAAAGATACATCTTAAAACCCATTCAAGATATAGGGGTTTTATACAGCTCATTGTAATAAGGAAAAATGCTTTACAAAATTTGTAAATGTCACGGCCCTTGGTGTCCCATTTACACTGGGAAAAAGTCAGGTTTTGGCTCATAATATCATAGGGAGTTAATGATATGTTTAGTACATTTTAGAATATATAAGGCACCACTAAATCTTGTGACTGAGACCATCTTCCTCTACTTAAATGCTTGTATGCACTGTCAATTTGAAGGTGAAATATATCACAATGTCAAGTGGGACACCAAATCTACTGACTCCCTTATTTATGGAATCACCCATATCGAAATCTTATCAAAGTTAGCCAGAGTGTTCAGTAGATGAGAGGTCATCAATGTTTTACACTTTTGATGTAGGTCAAAGGTCATGTGGGTCATGCAGTGGTCAAACAGTGAAATCACTCAAAAGCCTTCAACTCCTAGGGTTTATATCCAAATCTTATCAAGTTGGCCAGTGTTCAGTAAATGACAGGTCATCAAAGTTGTTCTTTTGAAGTAGGTCAAAGGTCATTTGGGGTTAAGGAAAGGTCAAACACTGAAATTGTGGAAATGCCTTCAGCTCCTAGGGGTTGGGGTTATATCCAAATCTTATTTGTAATTGGTCAGGGTGTTCAGTAGATGAAAGGTCATCAAAGTCGTGGTACTGAAGTAGGTCAAAGGTCATTTGGAGTCAAGGAGAGGTCAACAGTGATATCACTCAAAATCCTTCAACTCCTTGGGGTTATCCGCTTTGAATCTTATCGAAGTTGGTCAGAGTGTTCAGTAGATGACAGGTCATCAAAGTTGAACTTTTGAAGTAGGTCAAAGGTCATTTGGAGTCAAAGAGAGGTCAAACAGTGAAATCACCCAAAAGCCTTCAACCCCTAGGGTTTATATCCAAATCTTATCAAGTTGGCCAGTGTTCAGTAAATGACAGGTCATCAAAGTTGTTCTTTTGAAGTAGGTCAAAGGTCATTTGGGGTTAAGGAAAGGTCAAACACTGAAATTGTGGAAATGCCTTCAGCTCCTAGGGGTTGTGTCTGAATCTTATCAAAGTTGGCAAGAGAATCCAGTAGATCGAATTAATGGGTCATCAGAGTTGTACTTTTGAAGAAGTTCAAGGTTGTTTGAGGTCAAAGAGAGGGGAAACATTAGAACCAAGCAAAAGCCTTGAAAATACTCATGTTTGTGATGGAATCTTATCAAAGTTGGCCAGAGAGTTCAGTGGATGATGCATAGGTGTACTTTGTGTTGATGTTAAATGCCACTTGGGGTCACAAAAGGTCAGATGGTGAAATCCATACCAGTGATTTTCCATAAGGGTTTATGTTTTGTATGATGCCATAGGAATAATTTTTTGACGGACCTGACAAATTGGGGTACAAGTAGTACTTCATTTTCGTCAGCAGAACTACCTACAGTATTGTGCCCACAAACACTTAACTTTAGCTGATATGCCACTGCTGTGACCATTTACATCTGTAGCACTGAAGTTGCTAGATCATTACAAGCCATGACTCCTTGGTTTGAATCCCTATTAATGAAACTTTTTTTCCAAAAGTCCCCTGACTCTCTGGCGAAGAGCCAGGGGCGAAAACCAAACTACATAGCAGTAACTATGTGAGAGAAATTGTAGTTGAGCTACAGCATCATTGATGCTCTTGTTATTAATCGTGTCTTAAGGCAGCCAAAGTTACTGTAAAAAGTGCAGCCCCCCCCCCCCCATCTTGAAAACCTTCTGAAGGTCTTGCTAGAACATTACTACAGAAATATATAATGGGGTGACAGTCGAATGCGCACTTTAGAAATCTATGATTCCAACATTGTGACATGGAATGTTAGGCTACACGCACACTCTACGGCCCCCGCAGTCGACCTAAAGCGAACGGCTTCCCGGATGAGACAACATCCTGTTTAGTGGGGACAACCAGAAATATAGGCCTACAGTACTCTGTATCTCCGTCTCTGGGACTAGGGGCTTGCCAAGCATCATTTGGCGCCTAGGGAGTTTAACCAGAACAGGTCATAGAGAGAAGCCCTGGATGTTCTACAATAGTTAAACCAGGGAGGTGTTATTAGCTAATAACACCTCCCTGGTTAGACCACAGAGGTTGGAGTACTAATGTGATTATTACGAAAAAAAGTTTGACACAGTGAGCATAATCGTTAGCGCAAGGCGCGGGGAAAGGGGTCTTCCACTGACGTCACCATTTGACGACATTATACAGTATTTTTATATAGCAATGCGTGCACGTGTATACGTATCCGAGCTCCTAAACGTGTATTACGATAATGAACGCGAAGTTATCTGCTTTCCCGTGACGTCACAAGGAAGACAAGCTCTTTACACGGCTCAATTTTTGGCTTTTTTACTTTTTTATACAAAAATTTTATTACTCCGATGGGGATCAGCTCATACAAAGGCACGCGAAATATCTTTCTGCGAGGGAGGGGCCTGGGCTGCAGCCCAGGCCCCTCCCTCGCAGAAAGATATTTCGCGTGCCTTTGTATGAGCTGATCCCCATCGGAGTAATAAAATTTTTGTATAAAAAAGTAAAAAATCCAAAAATTTTACATTTGCCGTCCTTTTGGCAACATCGCCTTTGTCGGGGCATCGGGTTGCTGGCCCCCTGTCGGACAAATCCTGGCGCCACCGGTACCAGTGGAAAGAAAAATCTCAAAACTGTGAATTTTGAGAAAATATCCCCAGCTCCAGGCTCTCTTACCTCGCCGGTTCCGACGGTCCTGTTCAGTCAGAGTATTTGACTCGAAGTTAAAAACAATACATTAGATGATAGAATATTTTCTCCATTTGTTTTTTTTTTGGTACAGGTATGTGTTTGTCACACCAAAATAAAGTGTAAAACCAATTTAATTACAGGATAACATCTGGTTTATATGCCCCTTAAAACTCACATTTCTACTCCACGCCATCCCACCGCACCCAGGGGCCAGGTGGGGGCAATGACTACCCCCCAACCATCGGGGAAGGCTGACCACCCGTCGGGGAAAGTTTCCAATTTTGTCAGGGAGCTAGTCGTGATAAAGTGTGCACTTCCCAGCGACGCCGGCGACTATTCGCCCATTAGTACATACAGGTTACTTGTTGAAGCTCTCAAGAAGGGAAGATTCTTCAAACAACATCTAAAATTTACAAAATTTCTGCAATAAAACCCCACATCTTCATATATTTTCTTTCATAAAAACCGAAAATCTTTTTGATTACTACCCAAATTTTTGGGGGGTCAAAAATTTTGGCTGCGCCGTCCTTTGGGTGACCCTTTGTCAGAGCTTCGGGTTGCTTGCCCCCGGTATCGGGCAAATCCTGGTGCCACCCTGACCACACCCTCCCATTCCAATTCACCCCTGAGCATAGAATTTATACATTAAATCATACAGCGCAGAACACCAGCCTCTATTTGTCTAACGAGTTACTCCAAGCAACAATAATTAAATCACTCCTCCCTGCCGCAAGGTGTAAGTAGAACACGTGATATACTTTGTTACATTATATCGATATAGCGACACACACGATTAAAAACACTGCCCTATCTTACATCAATAAGGTCGGACTGTTAGGTAACACACGTTACAAGAGTGTCAAAAACATCAAAATCGAACATAAACCTGAGTTTAAGCATAAAACGATAAAATGAAAAAAATCAAAAGTGAATAAATAGAAAAAACTCGTCGTAGAAAGACCTATTTGTTGTTAAGTATAACTTCTCGCTTCATGTCAGTAGTATTTGAATAAACCATTACACGTTTTAAAACAACATCACAAAAATATTTACAAAATTAACACATTTTTTATTAGACCATCTACGAGATGTCGCTTCTATATGTCCTACTGCGTTCCTGCGTTTTGCATACTGCAAACCATTGCGATATAAAATGTGACGGGAACTAGTTTTGGTGATTTCTTCCTTGAAAATCCTCCATTGACTTTTTAAATCGTTCAAGTTCACTTTAAAAATATGAGGCTTTAGCGCACAAAAATTTTCGTCAAAAGCCCTAATACGTTTGATCAAAAGTTGCGGCATTTCTACAAATGTAGAATGAAGAGCAGAAGTTATACTTTGCCACAACATTTGGGTCTATATACAAACCACTCTTGAGATAAAGAGGCCGTATGGCCTGTTACGCAGATTTTACATAGACTTTCTCTCTGACCTCTACCTTTGGTAAGTTATCCTAATACTACCATAGACGTACTTATCCTAGCCTGGGGCAGTGGCGTTCCAAGGGTTGTTTACAGCGGGGGGGGGGGGTCAAGTGACTCGACGTGCGCCCCCGAGAGCATCGATGTCGTCGAGAGGTTACTGAGGGGGATTTGAAGAATACCTGTGTACTACACCATGCCATTGCAGGGCATATATTGCATAAAATTTGTATATAGTAGAGGAACATAGTTTCGCGCTGATTTAATGTTTTTCCCGGAATCTAAACTGTGAAATTGCAAAGCGCGCGAAGCGCACGAATTTGTTTTTGGGTAAGCCTACACTAAAAAGAATCTACGGTACTCATTTAAAGCTTATATGGGTCAATTGTCCCGGCAGTTGGGCCCTGTCGGGCTTAACTCGATGGAATAACCAAACTTTGCTCCGTGAGTCGCTCACCAACTGACCGTACCGCATGACACGCACAAGAAAACAGCAACCAGGCTTAGTTGCTATATGGGATGAAATTCACGACCTCTACATAAACTGTGTACTCTGCCTACATGTTAATTAGTAAGGTGGACAGGACTTGTGCTATCTAGCTATGTGGAATGGAACTACAGTATTGAAGAAACTGAAGTGACTCTACAGAGAGCAAAACAGGAAAACCGTGGGAGCGACTATTCGCCTCGGGGACTGCATACTTTATCGTATCGACTAAGACTCCCTGACGAAACTGTAAAAATACTCCGACCGGGGGGGGGGGTATGACCCCTTCCCCCATCTGGCGCTCCTCTGCTCAAACTTAGTTCTAGCTTCCAACTCCCGAGCTAAACTCGAATCCACGACATGTTTGGATTATAAAGACTGAAATGCTCGCCTGAATTCTGAAGGCTGAATATGTGCAACACCATCATTGTCAACATACAGTATTTAATAAGCAAGGAAATCATATAGGCCTACGACAATCTATCGACTCGAAGTGACGAAGACAGCTAGTGCAGTGTCTATTTCAATTCATGCGATTCATTCAAGCAACATGCCCTATACGGCTATACCACTGACTATACGGAAGATGTTAGTTTGGTGGCAGTGTTTCAGCAAGCTGGTGAATGCACGACCGCATTGTACCTCAGTTTAATTTAAGTGCTCTTGCCGTCACGAATTAACAATTCACAGGAGGCAGAGGGGCGCTAAAAATACAAGTTTTCATTTTCATTTTCCCCCTCTTTCCATTTTTTCTCATTGTTTGTGATTCTTCCTTTCTTTTTCTCTATTTGTCTTTTTTCGTCTTCCTTCATTATGCGCCCCTGGCCCGTGTAGCCGCCCTCCCTGCCCCCTTTGTTACGCCACTGCCTGAGGTCCACCCCTCCCTTGAGTTCCACCCAAACCCATTTCTCTGGCAAATTTTGGAAATATTTTTGGGCAATTTTCTTGGGTAATGCAGACTTTCTTAAGTCAAACGCAACTCAGCTACCAGGAAAAATATTCCCTACGTCCGCCTATGACCACACGACTAAACTTACATCATAGAACACAGTTTCATGGCCAGGATTACACATTCTCTTCAGCGTTATCTGGTTATTCCGTAGTTACTTCATAACCATCGCCCAAATTACTGTCAAATGTAGGATTATCGATCCCATTGCTGCTTGCGGGACGGTCAGTTCCGTCTGCTTTCGGTTTTCTGTCTTTTTGATTCTGAATCTCTGAGTTGTCCTTCTTACCGTTCTGGTTTCTAGGGTCAAGTTGAACCTCCACGTGAGATGGGTCAACAAGGTCCTTGGTATCATCGTCACTTTCTCCTTTCAAACGGCGGTAAATGTAGTTGATTATGCCGGCAACTATGCCAACAAATGTTGAGAAAATGACGGCCAGGTACGCAGTTCTGACCGCCAAATCTCCTTCGGGTGCCGGGTAGGATAAAGTTAAAATTCCTGCAGCCAAGAGCGCGTTTTGGATGCCTGTCTCTAGACCAATAGTTAGTGCAGACTTAGTTTCGACACATACCATTTTGGCGACAACGCCCCCAATAATGGTACCGATGAGCGGTAGTGAAATGGCTGACAGGAAAATTTCCCAGTCGGAGCGGAAAACGTACAAACGAAACGGGAAGTCAACGGCTAGAAGGATGAGGATTACAACCGCTGCCAACCTCTTCAGCCACTTAATCGAAAATTCTTTATATTTGGGGAATTTGTGGCCTAAGAAAATTCCGATGAAGAAAGGAACAATGATAATGGCGAGTTGGAAAAGAAGTTCAAGGTAGGGTACCTGCAGGTTGGTGTCGTCACCAGCGATGGGTTTGGTGTAGATGAACATATTCAATGGCATCATACCCAACGCCAGAATATTGGTACATACTGTCATGGTGACGCTTAATGCGTAGTCTAAACTTAAGATGACACTGAGGGTATTGCTGAGGTTTCCTCCTGGACAGGTCCCGATTAAAACAAGGCCTAATGCGGTGGCGCTGTCCAATCGGTAGAGATAGGTCAGTCCTAAAGCCAGGGGTGGCATGATTGTAAATTGAGCAACAACACCAACAATGACACCCCATGGCTTTTTGATTCGCTCTAAGACCTCGTCGAGTTCCAGACTGGAGCCGAGGTTGCAAAACCAGAAGACAAGAACTGCGAATACGCCATATTCCACAATCAGGCCAATAAGCGTCACCGTCAACTTTACCTTGACGGTTAAAGATGCCACGACGTCGCTGTTTTCGTCAACCAACTCTAAGACCCCACTTTCCTCGATTCTTTCTTCTGTTGCGACGATTTCCAGAGTTTCGATCCCGATACTATGAGCGGCGACATCCACGGCGAAAGTAAACGGGCTGAAATCGGTAGTCGGCTCGATGACGTAACCTATTCCGTCGGATATGCTCACAGTGAATACCGCTTCGCTGGAACTTCTCGCAAAGATAGCGACGGGCTTGGGACCTCGAAAAGTGTGAATGGTGACATTGATTGAAGAAAGGTCCCCCTCTGTATAGAGTACAGAATTGTTCTGAGCCTCAAAAGATATATCGAAGTGAAAGTCTCTTTCTGGTTGCAACCTTTGGTCTGATCGAGATCCTTGGTCTTGACAGAACGCTAAGGTCCACGCGATTGATAGAATTACTATGAAGAAGATGCGACCCGGCTTGACCGCCATCTTTGATTTGTCCCTCACGTTGCCTAATTTATGGCAGTATGGGGCTAGATGTATCTCAAAGAGTTCACTGGAAGAGCCCTACGAACGAAGAAAATAATGATAAATACTTGAAAGTGTTACATGAGAAATGTAAAGAAATATATACTATACCACAATAGCACTTACCCATAAGTAGGATTTTCTTTGGAATTTTCTTAAAAACAGGGTTCTATTTGTTTGATTAGAGGTTTTTTTTAGAAAGATAGCATCATTTTGCATGTAAGTCAACGTACCTAAATAAACATACACGAAGACTGAGACCCAAAGGAGAGGAATACGTTTCTTCTCACAATGAAGCCCAGGTAAGGAAGTCCCCCCCCCCCCCCCATCCAGTAAAGTGCGAAAAAACCTGAAAAGGATGCAAAACGTTTTACTATGTCATTATATTTTTCAAAGGGCAAGAGCAGTCGTCCCAAACTTATTTTGAAACAACAGCTAAATCTCAGAATTTTCTTCTTATTTCTCTGCAAAGTATCTTTCACAATATTTTAGGACTTCAATATTGCCTATTCAAGGTAAACCAATCAGTCACTTCTAGTAAATTTCACATTTGAGGAGAAAAAAATATTGTCACATGACTCTCAAGAGCCAATCATGAAACAGGACAGTCTACTACACTTCTTCAAGTTGGGGTGACTGCATATCCCCTTTAAGGACAAATAGAGTCTTTCAATTTGAACTAGGTGACCATTATGCTAATTTTCGTAGCTGGCTATTATAGTCACGTGACAAAATTTTTAGTTGCATCGTTATTGAAAGATCGAGTCCAGCTCAGTGGCGTATAGGCTATTTCAATAAGTTCTGAAACATCAGAAAGGATAGCCTACATACTTAAAAAAAATAGATGACATTATTTCGAAACATTCAGGAGATCAAGGCGATGTTTAAATTGCGGCGACTGCTTATGCCTTTCAGAAATGAAATCAATTACTTACAAAGGAAAGAAATCGCCCATTGAAGTCTCTATGCCGTAAGTAGCGTGACTGTGTCACGCAAATCGAGTTGGCATTTTCAAAAATTCATAACTTCGTCTTGCAACATCCACCAGCCTTCATTTAACCACCAAAATAAAGCCAACAAATAGATCTATCAAATGCTACTATTTTTTTTTTGGGGGGGGGGGGGGTTGTATACTGAAAATTTTTCACAAAATACCAAAAAAGAGTTGTTTACATTCAAAAAATGCCCCAAAAAATGCCAAAATTGGTAAAAATGCCCTAAATTTTTCAAGGAGTCATTTCAGGCCCTTAGGAAAGGGTCACCTTACTCCCTATACTTTCTCTGAATACCTTAGACCCTAAAGAAACATCATGAGAGGTGATTAGATGCCAGGTTTAGGGAATTCAGAGATATTTCAAGTAGAAATTCGAAAAATGCGTCATTTTTGGTCAAAAATCGACATTTCAGGCCCGAAAACCCACCCCCATTTGAAAACTCCTAGCCCAACTACGGAAAGTCCAATCTTTTTCATTCAAACGCCATAATGTTCTTTACAAGATTCCTTACATAAAAATACCAACATATATGCATAAATGACAAGGGTAGGGTGAGTTAGAGAGGTTCAAAGGTCCAAACATACTCAGTTTTCAAAAATGCGTAAATTTTGACCCAAAACATGCATTTCTGACCCAAAAATCCCCTCCCAATATCAAAAATTATAACCCACAACACCCCTCCGACTTTTCTACTCACTAAAATGGCCATTTAGAGCTACCTTACAAAGCCCATGCAGCTCTATTTATAGATCCAAAGTTGTTTACGTTTCACTGTGCACTGAGCCATAGCGTTCTGTGTAGAGGTCATATAGGTCAGTGTGTGTGAGTTCAGTGTGGGCTGTATAGCAAAAGTGTAGCAAAAGTAAAATGGTCATATCTTCCTCATTTTTGGTCCAATTCCCTCAAATTTGGTATCAAATGAAAGAGAAAAGATAGCCAAACAATCTCCTGTACCATAAATTACAAAAAAATAGTGGTCTGTATTTTTTTTATCGGTTTTATACGATTTTTTATGAAAAACCGTATGACGTCATCTAATTTGCATATTTGCATACATAATGAGATTATTTTACAAAAATAAAATGTGCATTCAAATTCCCCATCTTTGCTCTTTGCTCTTTGCAATAATATATAGGTTTTTACAAAGAATATTCTTCTAAATCAACCAAAAAATCCCTGAAAATATTCCTCCTTTTAGTACTCAAAACAACTTCCTGGATAGCGTTAAGCGGTAGGTTTTAATGTATCAATCATATCGACCAAACATAGCATAACTTTAGCCAAGGCCCACTAGGCTTGTCATCCTTGGAGTCTTGAGAAGTAGGTGGTACAATTGCCTCAGAATAATGTCAAAACATGGCGTACGACAACGGGGGAGTTTCTACGTGGTGGGACAAAGGTGAAGGTAGCAAGGGATGGCAAGGGCCAGGAATTCGGACCATCATTTCAGGTTGCATATAGAAAGGCCAAATCAGGCAATCTCTGTCGAATGTTGGTTTTTGTGACGTCATGAGCGGATCAGTGTATCGTTAGGTCTAACCAGGGAGGTTATATAAGGTAACATCACCTCCCTGGTCTAACATCAGTTCAGATACCATTGGCGCCTATGGGATAAAAAAAGGCTTTCCAAATTTTCAGTCAAATCGAAAGTACTCCTTTTCGAAGTCTACAGACTTGCAAAATCCAGGCCCGTAGCAAGACAAGGTTATTAAGGGGGGCAAGATAAGTTGCACGGGAAGGGGAGAAAACGATTGGGGGTACACTGTAAAAAATGATTAACACTTTTTGTAACAGATAATAGACGCGTCTTGGCGTTTATGTAACCGAAAAAGCAATAAAATACATAAGCAAATCAAACTTCTAAAACACCAACTTCTACACATTGACGCCACTTTAACGCCATCTCGTCAACACGTTTATGCGTTTATTTTATGATTACTGTAAACATCAAGTTGTTTTTAATAAAGAAAAATTAGCATATGTATCAAACATATAAACGTGTTTGCGGAGTGCACTTTAATTGATGTCATTATCTTTATCATGTGTTAGTATTCGTTCAGCCGTTTACTGTGCTTATCCATTTTGTTGATCGTTTTCTAATTCTTAAACGCCATAATGTGTTAAAAATGAAGACGTCTATTTTTACAGTGTATGCTAAAAGTATAAAGTTAATACAGTGTTCTATTTTTTGATGGGCGAAACCTTTTAGGGGGCTCCCCCTAAACCGCTCCTTGGCCCCTTCTTCCTAAATCCATTCATTTGGATTACCATGTCCTCGGCTCACGGATTTTCTTCTCCTCCTTTTTTTATATCTGAGCCTCTTTTTTCGACCCCTCCCCCCTTCTCCGACAGAGACATTTGTAAGAAGCAGGCTATATTAGAGAATACGTGAAGTATGTTTCGATAAAATCATTGAAATATCAATCAGGAAAGTTACGTTACTGGAAGCGAGATTATATCTTACCAACAAGGCCGAAAAGTGAGCACAGTAGTTCATGTACATCAGATTTTTAAATTTAGTCTATTTAGCATACATTAAATACGTTGCCTTGAAATAACACATTATTGCTATAACGTGAGTTTGATCAGGGAGCTGTTACGGAAGGAGATAAACACCTAAAACAAGGAAATAGAGATAATCCGTGACAAATACCTGGTTTGACATAGCGAGTATTCGTAGCCTATGTCTTGGGTCTTTGAGGCTCATTCACTCCTTCCACCCTCATAGTTGTACGGGATGACATTCACAGTGCAGGCTGAAGAGGTTTGGCCTGAATTTTTTTCTGATTGACTAACAATCATGCCAGGAATTTTGCCCTGATAGCAAGGACGTACCATGACCCTTTAGTCGCCAGTTTTGTTCTAGATGGGGACTGGGGGATGGTTACCGTCCTCAGATCCCTTTTTTATGCCTAGCCATTCCAGTCGCACTAAAGAGTTTTCCAGCAAGTTTTGATGTGACGTTTACACTCAAGCTATGCAATACACAGACAATGATAAGTTTTTTCTTTAGTAAGTTCTGACAAGAAAGCATAACTTTTCTATCTTAATCATTTTCTGAAACAGAAATGTTCGTGAAGCTACACACGGGTGAGCATTAGTTCAGGCCCAGACAAGGTACTGAAAAGGGCAAGATGGATTCCAGGGGGTGAAGTTTTTCGGGGGGCGAGGTGTGTTAACATGTTTTAGCTAATGGCAAATTGAAATTTTTGTAAGGTGGCGAAAAAATTTCCAGGGGGACTTATCCCCAGCCCCTCTCCCCTTTGGCTACGGGCTTGCATTAGTTTACACGTGCCTATATAAATATCACACCCTCAGTTAGGGACGTGTGCAGACTTTGGGGGTGGGGGACTCAACTTGTGATTCTTCCAGACTGATATGGAGGAGTGGTGTAAAGGGAGTGGGTGAAATAAGTGCACAAGTGCACAACGAGAACGAAGATCGAGCTTGTGCACGTGGGCTACAGGAGTCTGCGTTAGGGCCCCTGGCGGGCCAAGGGGTAGGGCCCGGGAGGGAACAAGGGGGAAGCCCCTGGAAGTTCCCGCAGTGTAAGATAATAAGACTGCGGCAAAAGTGGTTCCACAAAGGCTCTGTATTTACCAGGTTTTACTTCATTTCAGATTTTGTGAAGTTAGGTGTTAATGACTGAATGTTCAGGTTAATTTGAAGCTAGCAAATGAATTTCGGAAACATTCATGAAAAGAACAATTCCTGATTAATTCACTTTTTTGCCCGAGTAAAGAACTGGTTTTCTCGTCATAGGTGAATATAATGCATGGGGTAATTTACACTTTTACCTTTCAACACGTTACACTCCTTAGCAGAAGGGATATTTCGTGTGCATTAACCTAGTATAATCGTCAAAAAGTATAATGGAAACTTAAAGTGTGGGGGTGGGTATATCGAGATGATGTTAGGGTTCAAAGACTTCAAGAGGCATTGACGCAGGCGTAGTGAATTTTTTACGCCAGTGGGTAAGGCTCTATACTTCCAAATGCCCCAGATTGCAGGAAACCCCTCTCTACAACACAAGTAAAGTATCATGCGTCGGTCGCCAGTTTGAGAGCATATCTGGCATCCCAACCCAACCCCCACCCCCGATTATAGGAAACTGCATTCTAAGCCACTGGAGACGAATTTGCCAATTCAGTTTTGCTAGTGACATTCTTCAACCTGTGTAGTTTATACAGGGGTGACATCACCAACCACCAGGAGAAAATCTGGCATCCCCACATCCCAAGACTTCAGGAAATCACACAAACTTTCTAAAACACAAAGCTGCCTCTATAATTGTACGTACTATACCCAGACTCTGCAGAGTATGTTCAGAGAATTTTATTGTACTCCCTCTGTAATAAGATCTCTATTATTGGTGTTCCATGAAATTCATAACTCCGAGGGCCGACGTGGAATCAGGGCGACACAGACTTAAATTTAGGGGCAACTTAGAGGCCACCGGCAAAGCCAGTTACAACAAAGGACTATATTCGCAGAGAAGATTATCATGCACAGGACGCCTTTATGGAAGATATTTGACATCATAAACACAGGAACACACAGGAAAACAGGAATGTTACTCGAGTCCTCCACATATATGTCGACAAATTTTTAATCGCAGTTGTGCTTTGTTTCATCCTGTATCCTACCTGGCCTGACGATTTAGACTGCTATTATACCTGCTTTTGAAACCCGCCCGAAACGTGGAAGAAAATAAACAATACTTGGGTTACGGGCTGAATATCGATACTGACTGATGAATTACGGGCGGGGACGAAGAACTACTTGCTGAGCACTGTACGGAAAATTTAAGAGTTTATACAAACTGATATAAAGCAGTTTCAGTTTGATCATTCGTTTTGGGTGCTTCTTCTGTCCCTTCAATCCCTCTCTATCTCTACAATCTCTTTCACTCTTCCCTTTTATTTTAAATCCCCGACTGAGTAATTTTCCCCCAACTAGCCAGGGAGGTGGGGTCTGTGTCCCCACCCCTTAAACACATTACTCCCCTTAATAATTTGTGCCCTTCAAGCTACCTTTAGATTTTGTCTCTCAGTTCGGAAAAGTGTTTACTAAACGTCTCTGATATTCACAAAGATTATCGACAACAGCCCATCATACTCCTTTTTACCTCAATTAATTATATTTCCAGCGTTTTCCGAAAAATGACTACAAAGGTATAGAATTGCAAAGAAAATTCGAAAAAAAGGCCTACTCACCAGCCAACAGAATTGCCTTTCTTTGTCACTAGGCTAAGGGCGTTGAAAATCCGCGATGAAGTCAAACTGCACAGGAATTGAAAAGTCGTCCAACTGATCAGGAGAAAATTTCTTAAGCATAAAAGTAAACATTCGATAATCGATGTACTTTACGTGCAAACCAACTCCAGTTTTTCAAGTAACGGTACTAGCGTAGGACCTATATAAATTAATCAGCTCATCTCAGCCAAACAATCCTTTCTGTTATAAATTATGCGTCACAATACGAAGGACGAAGTCCTATTGTCGTTCCCAAACATAAATCTAAAAGTGTCGTATGCGTGTGTTTTTTTATGTCAATTGTGTCCCAAAGAAGGATTACGTAAAACTAGTTGACATACACTTATAAACAGGAGATGTCTATTGTCCCTGTCATTTAACGATTGGAAAACTTTCGAAAAGACTGCAAAGTTCGAGATTTAAACTCCGCTGGTGAGCCCAGGAAAGAGACCACACGAATGCAAATAAAAATCGAAGATAAAGAAAGAGTTCGCCCATGTTTAACTTTCACCTAACAAAATGACCATGTTTTGTTTTGGAATGCTTTCTGGCTAAAATTGTAACTAGCTGTGGAGAGGTACACGGGACTATGAAAAGAGCGATCTGTACAAAGTTCGATCTCTTTGAAACTAGATTTGTTAGCTGGAACTGATGTCATTTCATTTTATTGGTCCTTGGACTTGCAGGATTTTTGCATAAGTAAATTCTCAATTTAACGTTTTTGTGTGGAAGGAACATAGAAGGTTATGGTTTAAAGGTTGGCAGATAGACTGGTGTGCCTCATTATGGGAGGCAAAAACACTAAAAAAAACATGAGTAATTAACTGACGATTTTTAAGACTTTTTGTTCAAGTTGCCCCGTACTTCTGGTACTTCTTTTACAATCAGCTGTATTCACAGATTGCCCTGGCTGCCTGACTGTGTGTGTTTGTGTGTATTTGTGTCTTTTTTTTTTGAAAACAAAAAAAACAAAAAACGAACGAGCTAATTAATGAATAAATGCAACATAAAAGCAACAGCAAACATCAGTGGTTAAATGTTCTGCTTCAAAAGCTGCATCTGTCTTCTATGCCCCTCTTAGGAGGTAACCTGACGATTTAATCCGAGTTCTGAAGAACGTAAATTAAATCGATAAGTTAAAACATGACGATTTCTTCACATTTTCTCAAGTTTCCAACACGAGACACCATACACCTAAATTAAAAAAAGTGCATTGCAACTTAAAAATTGAAAGATATTTTTTCTCCTATTAAGGGTTCTTAATTTAATAAGTGGAGGTTTCTACCGGAGCCTTTAGCTATGGCGCAGTGTTAATGGGTTCTAGTCTGCTTTAGAATGTCCTTTCAAGGACGGCAAAATAAGTCAGTGTTTCCGTCTTTGTTGCCGCATGATTTTGCTCCTTTTTTCATTCATGCATGCAGCAGGGGATTACATATTCCCTTTCCCAGGGTCGTCTCTAGGGCATACTGAATGGGAGGGGTGACATATTTTGCCGACCGTAAAGGGAAGAAAAGGCCGACAGAAAAAATGACGCACATAGTGCGAAGTAAGATTTAGTGTATGCGAGGTCCATTTAGGCTCGCTTCAGGGCCATAGGTCAGGCCCAGAGGCAACGCTCAGATGGAAGCCAGGGACAAAGCCTCCTGAAATTTTGGACCATTTTTAAAAATATGGGCTTCAGAATGAAGCATTTAACTATTTTCACGGCGTTATACATGGGCAATAAAATCACTAAAAAAGCACTAAAATCACGATTTTAACACTTTTTGTTTTTATAATATCTTAACTCGGACTATAACAGCCGGTCGAGTTGTTGATGCGGGGAACTGAGATAGGGGAGAACGGATGAGTGTAGGGGTTGTACTGTGGTTTTGTAACAGTATTATCACTAAAGCAGTCATGCAATCACTCCTTCCCCATCTTCCCTTCATTTTGCCGACTGGTGTAAAATTTTGTCGTCTCACGGTGACATGATATCTCGTTGCCATGAACAACTTCAGGTGTGTCTAAGAAACTTATTGTAGTGCAGTTCCGCTGAACAAATGTGTTTATGTTTCGTGTTTTTGACAGGTTTTCTCAAATATTACGACATGAGCTGTCTACAGCCTACATATCTCCTCCCTGAGCCTTCCTTCTTGGACACACACGCGCACACGCGCGTCGGCGCTTTTTTCTTTCGTTTTTCCTTCTTTTGATACTCTCTAAATGTAAAAGAGTGAATTTCACTCTTCGGCGATTGCCTACAGTGAACACTCTTTCTTCGAGTGAAAATTTCACTCTGCTGAGAGTGGTAATTCACTCCAAATGAGTGAATTACCACTCCGGGCAGAGTGGAATCCCACTCGAAACAGAGAGTGGTCACTGTAGGCAATCGTCGAAAAATGAAATTCACTCTCTTACATTTAGAGAGTAGTTTTCTTTTTCCCTTTCTCCTCTTCTTTCCTTCTTTTTCCCTCTTTCCTTTTCTTTCCTTCTCGTTCCTTATCTTCCCTCTTTTCCTCTCTTTTCCCCTCTTTTTCTTCTCCCCTTCTCTTCATTTTGAGAAAAGTATTGTTGCGTGATTCTCAAGAGTCATTCATGAAATAGGTTACCCGGGTACACCAATCCAACTTGGGGTGGCTGCATTTCCCCTTTGAAGGGCAATGTAGAGTATATGCAGAGGTATGGAATTAGTTTGTGCCATCCGGATTGCACCAGCCGAATTTTTGTTACCCCCTACCCGTGTAGGGAAACAAACTTGTAAGTTAGACAAAGAAGTCATTTTTGCTTTTGTTTCATTGCATAGTGCTTTCGCCAGAAGAAGTAGAGCGATAATTAACCACCGCCCTGCTACGTTAGTGGTTTAAATGTATCTCATAGACCCTTTTCCAAATATCAATCCCAAAGGATTGTGGGCTACAGTTTTGGTGTGCGCCGTTCTTGACTACAGTAAAATGCCATTGACAAAAATAATGCATACAAAAGCTTTATCCCACAATCCTTTGTAATTGTTATTTGGAAAAGGGTCTATTGCCGGCTAAAATGCTCAGGGATTGTGGTAGGATAATCCCTGCAGGAGGCCAGGCTCCCCGACGGTGGGGGGGGGGGCAACTACATACTTTATCCTGTCGACTAACTCTCCCAGAAGAAACTGAAAAAAATCCTCGATAGGGGCAGCATTCGGCCACGGGGGAACGCCCCTACCTGACACCACCCCTGCAAATGGTCCGTCTATGGTGCTTACTTTCTGAAAGACACGAGTGAGAAACCGGTACGTATAGATCCACCAATCACCTATTGAGTTACTACATTATGTTGTCTGATAGCTACCCAAGGAAGCCTGTGTTGTGAGATACACCTCCCCTCCCCCTACCCCAGGTTCTGAATTACCTTTTCTTGGGTGTATCTACACATTTCAGGAGTCAATTAAAGCTGAAAAAGTTTTTTCACCCAAAATACATTCGCACTGATATCCATTAGGAAATGGAGTTGGCGTTTATGGTAAGCGAAATGTCCAATAATTAGAAAAACCAAGATTATCAGTCGAAAAACCAAGTTTATCGATCAAAATCCAAGTTTTTGCCAATATTCTTGGTTTTTCAACCAATGAATTTGGTTTTTCGACCGATAAACTTGGTTTTTTGACCGATAAACTTTGTTTTTCTAATTATTGGACAAACAACCTGTAATATCGGCCGAAAAAACTTGGTTTTTCAAATTACTGGACATACTGTATCGAAAAACCAAGTTTATCGGTCTTGGTTTTTCGACCGATAAACTTGGTTTTTCTATCGAAAGACTTGGTTTTTCTACTTATTGAACATTTCGCTTGCCATAAGCGTTTGCACTGTTTTGCATTCGACAGTCCCCTGATTAACTCCCGGTGGAACCACGTGGACATTTTCTAGTGAAAACGCCTTGTTCGTCATGGTGTTTGGCCAAGTGCAAATGGGTGTTTAAATGGGTTTCTGGTTGTCTGGTTGTCCGACTCAGGAATTAGTCGTCCGCTTTATACAGTTACTTGCTCGGTTGAGCTATCGACCAGTGGTTCAGAGTAAGGATCTTTCATCCCTCCTTGCCTTTGAAAAAGTGGCTAAAGACTGAAGAATTCTTCTTCTAAAGGAAGTTTCTTTCTAAAGTCCCCTCGACTCTCTGGCGAAGAGCCAAGGGGCGAAACTAAACGTTACCCCGAAGAAGTTCTCCTCCTCCAAGAAAGATACGTCCCCGAAAGGACAACAAACTTAACGGACCAACCTCTCGACCCCCAGACCGCTACATCACAGCTTTCCTGCCAACTTCAAAGTCTCTAATGGAGTAACGCTCGTCCGTTGGATAGAGGGCGTTCGATGGCCGTTTCAGGATCAGAATTGACTTTGATCTGTACACCGCTACCACGTTTCTAGCTAAGAGTGGCACATTAGAAGCAAGTCTAGCCGGTCCGTCAACTAGTGATGTGGTCCTCGATGAGCCCAGGTAAATTCCAAGTGCTCAGGTAAATGGTAACGCTGAATGAATGGTCAAAAATAAAATTTGTTTCGGGGATTTGAACCATTTGGTATAAGAAATTGACTCAACTAACCGCCGCTTTAGAGAAGTGCAGGTATTTCAGTAAAACAATGTTACTTTCTCTTCCTCTGGTCAAGTACAAATAACCAAAGTACTGTTGTATTCAATTATGAGATATCGACATTTAATGGGACGTTAACATTGTTGGAGGTCTCGAGGCCTCCTTTCATGAACACTTTTTTCAAACATGACACCCTCAGTGGCAATGGGGTGACAAAGTAAAACTCTACCCAGGCCAGGATACCAACTATCCCAGGTACACCAGTCAGGAAGGTGGAACAAGATGGGTAAATTGGCCAACTCATTCCAATGTCTACAACTCTGTAAACACTTCAGAGTTCCCGGGGCTTCTACCCTGGTCTTCCGATACCAAGCATTTCTCCTGGACCATTAGAGGTTGTACACTGTACCACTTGCACCCAAGACCTCGGGTGAAGCGCTTGTCACCTCTTGCGCCGTTTAGCGTCATTTCAACATAATACCCCTTATGACAAAACCCTTTCCATGTGCCTCCCTTTGGCCGGCGAGATTTCCCAATGAAAAGTGTGACCCCGTATAAAAAGAAAATCAAGTACCTCTGTTTGTTATGACGCACGAGGGTCGCTTTATACAGGATATTGACCCCCCCCCCCCCTTTCTAAAGAAGTTGTTTTTCTACTTTCTCGTGTTGTAGTAATTATTAGTAAGATTCAATACGATATTGTGTTCCACTTACTCAAGTTCTTATGGGTTCGTATTGAAACATTAAGCCACTTTTCCGTCTGACGTAATTTTATGAGATCTAAGCAAAAACATTTCCACCTTGCTCCCGCGAAATGAGCAGATATATACGACTACATTGGAGGCATCAATTTTAATTGGAAAAGTGAGCCACTGAATAAATGATCTCAATGCTGCAAAGTGCTAGTTTCTTTTGGGGGTGGGGCGATCTCTGTTATCCTCCCCTCTTTTGAACGTTTTCGCTTTGTTTCACTATCATACTATTATGATAACCAACCATCACAGAGCTGCTGTTACCGGGCAGTTGCTAACAGCAACTCACTGATACAAAAATGTAGGTGGACGAAGGCCTTATGCCAGGGGCGTCAATCCGTATTCAAATGTGGGGGGGGGGGGATATACATGACTTAACACATACCAATCCCTTTGATTTTGAAGAGGGGGTGTCTTCCTATTGGCCCTTTCCTCCCCCCCCCCCTATGATGACTGACGTTGTCCTATTATAATAAGAATTATCATTTCAAAGTTAACATGACCATAATAGATGATCTGCCAAGTGAAATACACGGAGTCCACGGAATTACTTCAAGATGTTATTTTCATCATGTCGCAAAATAGCTGAAACCACGCCTCGCAGCGTGGTTCATTGTCGGAGATCATGGACCCGACCAGGCCCGTTGCTAGGGTGATATGTTTGGGGGTGTGAAGGTCCCAAATTCCGACTGGCTGGATGCTTATTCCAACTGAGTGAGTGGAGGCGTGTAAATTGCACTTTATTTATGTGCTCTGCGTTTTGTATACAACAGTGGGTTAGGTTAGGTTAGATGAGGTTTAACGTCCCAGTTTCCAACCAATTGGTTCAAGTCGAGACGACGGGGATCCTTCCTTTGTCCCTACATAAATGTGTCATCCTGGGGGAGGGGTCTAAGGGAAGGGGGCGTCTCCCTCCCCTTTGAGAAATTTTTGTTAATTTAAGGTTGCTTAGGTGCAAAACGGTGCTATCTTTAGGATATTTTTTGGAGCTGATCGTATATAGCTGGAAAATGTCCATAATTTAGTGAATTCTAAGTTTTCCGCCCGGCTGGATTTTTTTTACTAACTGCAGTGGAGGCACGTAAATTACACCTTTTTTATGCAACCTGCGTTTGTATACAGCAGTGGGATCCTTCCTTTGTCACTATATAAAATTGTCATCCTGCAAGGGTCTAAGGGGAGGGGAGTCCCCCTCATCTTTGAGAAATTTTTGTTAATTTAAAGGCAATAGGCAGTCACCCCAATCAGAGTTAGTATGCCCCGTCACTCTAGTTCATGAACCGCTTATTTTGATCATGTGACAATGTTTTTTGTTAGTGAAGTGTGAAATTCAAGGAGAATTTCCCCTTGCTTTACCTATTGTTTGTAAGAGTTATGTTCAAAACGTCTTCAGAGGTGCTTGTAATGCAATAAGAGGAGATTTGCAAGAATTTGCTGATTTTTCAAGGCAAATTTTGGGGCGACTGCCTACTGCCTTTAAGGCTGTTTAGGTGCAAAACGGTGCTATCTTTGGGATATTTTTTGGAGCTGATTGTATATGGCTGGAAAATGTCCATAATTTAGTGAATTCTAAGTTTTCCGACTGGCTGGATGTTTTTACTAACTGCAGTGGCGGCGCGTAAATTGCACCTTTTTTATGCACCCTGCGTTTGTATACAGCAGTGGGGATCCTTCCTTTGTCACTATATAAAGGTGTCATCCTGGGGGAGGGGTCTAAGGGGAGTGGGCGTAGCCCTCCCCTTTGAGAAATTTTTGTTAATTTAAGGTTGCTTAGATGCAAAATGGTGCTATCTTTGGGATATTTTTGGAGCTGATCGTAGTATAGCAAAGGTGTGAAGGATTAGCAAGGGCGTTTTCAGAATGCTTTTTAGTCGTAAGTGTATTAACAATCACCATCTATACCGATAATGGCTTCGGCGAAGCGCTCGGTAAAAATTTTTGAAAAATGTTTAACGGCAACAACGTACTTTCAACCTTCCACACTATGCTACAAATAAGACTGAATACTGTGGCGTACCCAGGATTTCTCTCAAGGGGAGCATGCAGTAGTTGTGTGACCGCCGGCCTGGGGGAGGGGTCTAAAAGGAGGGGTGTCCCCCTCCCCTTTGGAATGTTTTGAAAAATTAGGTGTCCTTACATGCAATCTGGTGCCACATGTATTACCTTTTGAAGTAAAGTTTGTGTTAAAAAATTACGTTTTCTTGGAAACTAAAAAAATGCAAGTCAGTGAGGGGGACCATGGCTCAATGGGGTGTCCCCTCCCCTTTGAAAATTTTTGAAAAAATTAGGTTTCCTTACATGCAATCTGGTGCCAAATATGCTACCTTTTGAAGTAAAATTTGTGTTAAAAAATTACATATTTTTAGGAACTTAAAAAATCGGAATCAGTGAGAGGGGGCATGGCCGAATGGCCCTCCCTTCTGCGTACGCCAGAGATTGAATGATCCCATATTGATGCGAGGCCCCTTCAGATGTTTGGAGATGTATGTCTGTTTTCGGAAAGTATTGAGACCAGAATAGTGCCATGACCTTTTTAATGGTCATGAGAAGGAGTGCAAACCGTGACGCATGCGCGCGAAGCGCGCCGAAATTTTGTCATTAAATAAGATTTCCCTGACGAAATCTGCATTCAGAATCTGCATCGAGACACTTAACATTCGCCCAATAAACCTACATGCCACTCAAAAAGCCAGTCAAATAGAGCCATGACACTACTCTTTTACGCAAATGTTGGGGGGGGACATTTGATATTGTGTCCCCCACCCATCGAAATGTGGGGAGACTTGTGCCCCGTCCTCCCAGGATTGACGCCCATGCCTTATGTTAGAAGCGCGGCAAAAAAGTACGGACGCACATACACACCGTACAAAAGATTACACGCGTTGCTAGCGTGTGACTCTCATGATATCTACATATGTATTTCTAAAAACTAAATGAAACGAATTATTCAAGGCAGCTGAGTATTTGCTGATTTAGAGACCTACCTCTTCGACCAGAAAGCGTGTTGAGGATCACTCTTTTGCAAAAAGTTTTATTAAGGTAGGGGAATGTTCAAGAATGTAAAAGAAAACCTATAGACCAATAGTGCGGTAAAGACTACAAATAAAGAGAAGCTGGGTCCTTCCGTCTTGATATCCTGTGGTCAGCGAAATTAATGTTAAATGTTAAAGCTTCTAGACTACGGGGTGTTGTTTATTATCATTATTATTTCGACACTTCTGACACTTATTTTACTCCTGTCTTAAGAGATCGAGGAAGAAGAAGGCAGAATCATAAGCATATTTCAAAGAGAGTTTCCCTCACGCCAAAAGAGGTAGGAAGCCTAACACCTATGGCCGTACGGGCCGGGGTGCAGGGGGCGGCCGCCCCCCCCCCCAAATATCAGAAACCTGACAAAATCGGGCGGATATTTTGTCTCAGTCGGGCAGAAAATTGGGCAGTTAAATTAGGTCTGGAGTCGGGCAAAAATCACCGCCCTCCCTGAGAAAAACAGTCCCGTACGGCCATGCTAACACCCTTCTCGTGGGAAGTCAGACAGTCCTAAATCACTTTCCGTAATGTGCAGACTAAAGGATAAGCAGTTGGTCACATAGGCGTACGGGGGTCCATATTTCTGGGGGGCAGGGATAATTTTTGTCCGAATTTAGAATTTTGGACAAAGTTGCCCGAATGGATCCACTATTTTTGCCCGAATTGGGAGAACATATGCCCCCCTCCCCCCGCCTCGTACGCTTATGGTTGGTCATGTTAAGTATGGTGTCCCTCCTAAGCAACTTATCCATTGGGGAAAGTCAGTTTGATTTTTGCAATTCATCTTCTGTTAATGGGGCTAAAGAAAAAGTTAGTCAACCATTACAAAGGAATGGAATTTCTCCACCCAAAATGTTCACAAAATATAGTCCTTATTTTGGAGAATATTGAAGATCCCTTGGCTAAATCAATGTGCTTAATTTGCGATGTGGACGTAGCAAATGAATTACACAGAAATGAAGAAATTTTAGGCCTATGCCAATGGTTGCATGTTATCCTTGGGTTTGCGGTGTACAAATTTGAAAACAGTGTCTGAAATGCCTTCTCGTAAGTTTTCATATGGGGTTAGCTTGTATCTGTTGAAACTTTTGCAAGGGTCCAGAGGCGACGAAACGGACCAAATTTACCATCTAAGAAAATGGAGGATTCAGGGGCGGGCTTCCTAGAAGACATGCAGGTGACGTCAGGCCAAAAGCTGGAATTGCTCCCAAATGGATTCCAAAGACAGGGGTATGCCAAGATTCGAAGCAAAAGCAAGGAAGAATATTTCTGTTATCCAAATGAAAATAATTCATAGCTCACAAAATTGCTTACAATACATTTATTTGTATATTTTCTGGATACAGGGCCGTAGCCTGCGGGGGGGGGGGGGGACTAACCCCTGAGATTTTCACACCGTAAATGAAAGTTGGCCTACTTGAGAATAAATATTGAAATGCTGAAAATTTTGCTGTCCAAATTATTATTTCAAAGGCCCCCAAAACCTGGGAAATAGCAAATAAGGGTTCCTTTCAGTTTCCCCGATATCCCGGAGAGGTCGCCAGACCCTCGCCACGGACGTGTTCTTATGTGGGTTTCTCTTCCTGACGAATAAACCATCTTCCTCCTACAAGACACATCGCTTGAATACACCAGCATGTACACTAGTTAACTGAGATAAAACAGACAATCATTACCTTTACTTATTAGCTAAACTCAATGAACTTGTAAAGTAACTATTAATTAAAAGGGAATAAGCAGTCGCCGCAAACTTATTTTGAAAACACAGCTAATTCTTACACTTATCCTCTTATTTCACTTTAAGTAGGCCTATCTTTCATGATATGCTAGAACATAAATATTACATACTCAAGGTAAACCAATTAGTCACTCTCACCTCAGTGAGAAACATTGTAACATGATTCTGAAGAGCCATTCGTGAAACAGGATACCCGGGTACATGAATTCAAATTGGTGTGACGCTAGTTTGGCATGCCGTTGTAACAGCAGACAAGACATGAACAAAATTTGAAGTGAAAAGTTCAATTAATTCAATTCAATTCACTTTATTCCAATCAAAGCAGATAAAAATTCGAATAACATATCTGGTATGACATATTGGTAGCGATTATAAAGATAATTACGAAGCTATGTATGAGCAACAAGTTTCCCCGAAAAGCAAAAAAAAAAAAAAAAAGAAAAAAGGTCTTCAAAATCAAAAGTCGGTCTCAAATTGCCCGAAAAGCAAAAATAAAAAAAAGGTCTCCAGAATTTCGAATCGTACAACTATGGCAATGGGAGTCGGTCTCCAAGAAATGTAGTCCGTCCCAAAAGTTCACAACCCCTACAAATTCAAGAATATACGCCCCTGGCCTAGTGACGTACTAAGATCACCGTGGAGGAGCCTGCAACGGGTATCAGCCTTATTTGGGTGCCATGCATGCCACAGACGAAAAATTCAGTAACAATTTGCAGTCCAGATCATGTTATCAGCCCAAAAGCTTTACCAACGGTTACAGTTTGGATCTAGGAAAACGTAGAACAAGAAACATTTCTCAAAGCAAGAGCAGATGTGCCATCCCTTCCCTTAGGCAACATCCCCTTCAATTACACCCTACCAAAATAGGAAAAGTAACAAAATAATAAGGATTCCTAAACAAATAATCAATTCAAGGCTTTACGAAGCTTTGTCAAAGATAGCACCATTTTGCATCCAAGCCACCTCACATGGACAAAAATTTCTCAAAGAGTATAGGGTGTCGTCCCCTTCTCTTAGACAGCACCTCTTGCCTTACGCCCAGCCAAAAATGGAAAGAATATCACTAAATACTGACAATTTCTAAAGATATAATCAGTTCAAAACTTTGTCAGCGATAGGACAATTTTGGCCCTAAGCCAGGTCTTAATTGTACCCCTCAGCACCTTCCCCTAAGATGGCACCCAAGTACAGGTGAAAAAGGAAGAGTCCTCCACGGTATTAACTATCTGCATGTAGCACGCCACTTGGTGCTCCGCCTAGATAGTGTCATGAAATGTCCCCTAGAAATTTCGTTCAGGCTATGCCCTGGGATATCGTGTCAATCTTTGGGCGACTTGTAAGGTTGTGGAGGCGTTTTTCCCCAGACAACGCACTCGAACAAGGTTCTGTTTCATTTTGTAGAAAATGGAACATTTTGTTGATCTGTTGATATAAAAGAAGAATGTCGTGTAGTACCACGTTAGTATTATAACTTATTTTACATTAAGAACGCTAGAAGCTCGCCCTCAAACATGTTGCAATGGAAGGACCATGAAGTGCCCTGCTTTCCGTGGATTCCGTGGATTGAATGCACCTCTGAGCTCTGGTCTAAGAGGAGGGGTGTCCCTTCCACTTTAAGAAAATTCTTGTTAATTTAAGATTGCTTAGATGCAAAATGGTGATGTCTTTAGTATATTTTTGAAACTGATCATATATGGCTGGAAAATGCTCATAATTTAGTGAAATTTAAATTTTTGGTTGGGTGAAACATGCTTTTCTGGGGAGGGGTCTAAGGGGAGGGGTGTCCCGTCCCCTTTAAGAAAATTTTTGTTAATTTAAGATTGCTTAGATGCAAAATGGTGATGTCTTTAGTATATTTTTGAAACTAATCATATATGGCTGGAAAATGCTCATAATTTAGTGAAATTTAAATTTTGGTTGGTTGAAAGAGGAGAGTAAGTTACCTTTGTTGTCCACATATTAGGATGGCAGTTTCCCGAATTGAAGTCTTCTTTTCCCCTATATTACCCTAAATTCGAAGTACATTTCATTAAAGTAAATTACAAAGCTTAAAGAAGATGCTAATGTTGCAGCAAGTTATAGTTAAAAGCCTGAGGTTGTTGAAAATATTCCTCTAAATATTAAAGAATTCTGAAATTCCCTTGAAAGTAGAAGCAGTATTCCCAATGATGTGGGCCCGGCCGGTAATAGACTGGAGTTAGCAGTCCAATGCAGCGCTCATGAGTAACCCCTTGCAATGCCCAGAAAAAGTTATTGTGACCAATATAAGCCAAAATGTTATCAGCCGGAGGTCAGTAACAGAATTATTAACATAAGACTGATTTTTTGAGGTAGAAATTTAAATAATGAACGAATTTGAATTTCACTCTGACACATCACAAAGGCCTATTTAATTGGAATAGGGCCTAGTCATTTGTTTTATGACGTTGAAAAAACTTCAAAAATTTTTGGAAGGGGGGCCCGGGCCCCCTGGGCCCCCCTAAATCCGCCCCTGATATGTCACCTTTGTATTCGCCAACAGTGTTTTCGTGGGGCAGCTGTTTCTCGGAATCAACTTGTGACGTTTACATGTGTCATGGCAGCCATGAGAGGAAAGTGCTCTCAGCTCAATTGTAAAAGTTGAATCACCCAAGCAGGAAAAAGGGAAATCTTGACAGCCACAGTGGTTATTGTGTTCTGCTTCAGTGAAGAATGCTATCACCCAGCTTCCATTGTGCTGGTCAATAGATATTTCCTGAGTGGCCTCATGGGTGAATACACACAAACAATATTCTGTTGAATTTGACTTAATCCAAGGTACCCGCCGTATGCCTGCTATGTCGGGAGTAAAGTTAAAAAGTAGCTAAGGGCTTTTTCCAACATTCATGGCCTCTGAAATTGTGTCACAGTGCGTATAAAGTTAACGTGCGTGGAAACTGAGGCAAGGGAGAACGCTGACACAGTGCATCGCTGTGTGCTTAATCAGTGAAGCCACTAAAATTATCAGGGCGTTTCCGCCGTACGGCAAGAAAAAGATAAATAAAATACAATAAAAATAAAATAAAAAATTAGTAATAAAAGATGACCCTGATGATTTTTTTGTCTCCATACCCACAGTTTACATTCAACTTTGGAAGTTAAATGCGATTTTATCCGTTTTTCGAAAGATTAGGATTCTCACTGGAGTCAAGCTTTTGTTATATACCTCGGCCAATAACTGGGGCAAAAGCAATGACGTAATGTTTGTACTGGGCGCCGTTGCTTTCTTGCCGAACACAGAGCTAAATAAGTGGCTAATTCAGTCCAGATAGCAGGACATGGTTCTCCCTTACTTTAATTTCTATGGTATAACCATTTGTAATGGGATGTATCCCACCTTGGCGATCTTCACATCATTGATCACAATGAATTTCTGGCGCTTAATATAACTTTCATTGTGTACTCTAAAAAGACAAATCCTAAACCTAGGACTTCTCTTACTGTGTGAACATGATATTTATGAGCGGGCACGGTTACAGCTTTTTATGCATGCCAGGCGTGGTGGCCAGTATAGCAACCACACAAAAATCTCAAAGTGTAGGCCTACCTCAAGTCTAAAATTTCAACAATATATGTTGCAAAGCCTGAAAAAATGAATCCGAATGGTCCATCTCCCATCTTCACAGGCTATTTCTGAGCTGAGATATAAAAGTTTATTAACTCAATTTAAAATGGTAGATTGCGCAATAATTTGTGATGTCATTCTTATACTACTCAAATTACAGTCTTTGTTGTTCTTTTTTACTTCCAAAGCCACTACACCTTGTAGCAAAATGTGATAACTTTGTTACTGTTTATAGGGTAACTTGACTATAAAAGCCGCAAGAAAACAGGGAGCTTTTCAAGTCATATCAACATCTTAATTTCAAAAGGAATCAAAAACAGGTAATGTGAGTTGTACAAGATGGACATCACAACTTATCGCGCAAATTCTCAATATTTTATATTTCAGCAACGGGATAAGCTATGACAAGGAGAGATGGATGAATAAGATTCATTTTTCAACCTCTCAATATATATTCTTGTAATTCTAGACTTTGGGTACACTTTAAGTTTTAGCTAAGCGAGTAGAATCATCATGCGGTAAAAGCGCCGATGTTACCGTTCCCTACGCCTCTCTGTTTGTTGAACATTTAAAGGGGATATTGCATCACCCCAGACATAATTAGGAATATGATCATATCTGTAAATATAATTGGTGCACGACTGCACATTGGTTGAAGTTTATTCAAACAATAGCTCTCTGGTCAATCAATGATGAATTGTGCAGTCAGTTGCGTTCCGCCCTCACACAGTATAGTGTGGATATAGCCTTGAGCAATTTAAATTGCTAGTGCAAGCTACTGTAACTTTATCTCGGCCGGAGCTGTATTAGACATGTGTGTTTTCGTTTATATTAGAGGAGGGGCTAGAAGAAAACTTAGTGGGGAGAATTTTTGCTCCCTGTCCCAAATTGTAGAGCCCTCTAAGCCTTGGAACGTTTATTGTATATCAACCGTGTATTGCGATGTGCCTACGCCGTCCGTTCATCTTCCGTATATAAGCCGCAGGTCAGGATGACAATTAGAAACAAGCTGAAGTCACGTGAAGAACTACATAGATAAAGAGTGAACAGCACACTCTCTCTTAGTCTAGATCTCGCTAGAATGAACAAGTAACCAATCGTCCCTCGGAACTGCAAGTAATAGCCCGCACTCTACCTGCCACATCAAATGTAATATTCGACATTACAACGTTACCAATTACTGTGTACTCTACAATGATACCCTTTCTGTGATCTCTGTCTCTCCACAAGACAAACAACTTTCCGTTCTGGTTACAACAAATACTCTGTGGACAGTGAAATCCGTTTGGAGCATGAATCTCATGGTCATACGAGAGGACCGGAGGATTCGATTCAAGACCAGAAAGACAGGAAATCGTTCCAACATTTCTTTCCGCATCTGCATGGGAGATGAAAAACATATTAGGACCAGCGGCCATTCCTAAGATGACTCCAGTCAATTTTAACCCTGATGGGTGTAGGAACACTACTTCATCAATGTTATCACCAGAGAAGCCCGCGATACCGATTCTGAAATCTTCATCGATGAACAAGAACTTCTCAGAACTGTGGACGAGAGCTGACAGGAAAATTGTATCAGGAAAAGAACGCTTTAAATTCAAAATACCATGATAGTTGAATACAAGGACGGTGCTTTTTAACAGCATGCACCACCCTTCATCATTAGGTAAAGACGCGATACCAATGATCGCAGGCGGAGTATCATCTTCAGCAATTGCGTCGAAAATGAATCGACGGCGTCCGACGGATCCACAATTCGCAAACACCCACATTTTCGTCCCTTCATCAACTGCTATGGTCGTATTATTTGAAGTCACATGAACATAAATCCTCTTAGACGGCGCTATATCCTGTACGACGATCGTGTTTAAGACCATAGGTCTTCTGAAACGCTTCCACAATCCGGAGGCCCTTTCATTTGAGGAGCCGTTCGACTGAACACGCCAAACAAAGGGTTTGGTTACGTCAGACGATTCCTTACCGCTTGTGGGGGCCGATGAAATTCTTTCCCTCCGTTGAGGCGGTCCTGGAAGCTGTGCCCCATCATTTGAACTTCTGGTTTGATGAGATGTAGCTTTTTCCCAATGTTCTATCTTAACTGACGATACAAACGGAACAGCAGCAGCACCACCGTCAGTTAGTGGAGAATAATCTGATCTATCATCTTTGCGTTCTTCCACAGCGCCTCTACTCACATCTCTGTTGTCTACAATGTAATTAGTTACGGAGACGGCATTGTTGGAGTCCTTCTGGACGGAATTACTGGTAAGAGTATCATAGCCACCGAGATTCGAACTAATGGTGTCCGCTGGGAACGCCGCACTGTCGACTGGACGATTGACGAGAGATGTGTCACTTTGGGTTGAACGGAGATGTCCCCACCCCGGGTCTTCCTCTTCGGAATGATCTATTTCAGGTTGCTCTACTGGGTCATTCCTATGGTGTGAGGTGTCATCATTGGGGCTGGAACTCATGTTATGGCTCGCTTCCGACAGATCTCTTCGAATATTGTCTAGATGTAGTGAATTTAGGAAGACGTCAACAGCACATCTTTCCTCAGACTCCAAAGCTAGAGAGGTCGCTTTTGCGGAAAGAACCGGCTTAAGAGGTGTAATTATACTGAAATTATCATCAATATTGGAAATCACCCATGATTTTACTTTACAATCCCTGTCAGCTTCCTGCGAAAATTGTTTGAGTTTTTCCAGTCTTTTTTCACATTCAGCATCGATGCTATCCAAGAAACGTTCCTTTTCAGAATCAAGATACTGCTTTATTTTCTCGACTGTTTCATCCACTCTTTTCGTGATCTCGCCTTTCTTTGCCAAGATCTCTTGGTTCATACGGTATTCTTCGTCTGTCTTGATTTGCTTGCGAGTCTCAAACAGGTTGAAGATTTGATCCACAACGCGATGACGGTCACCTTGGTTGCACACGACTCTTAGACGATGCATACGCTCTACCATCTGTTGAACTAGAAATGCAGTCGGAAATGTCGAGGCTTTCTTTCTAGGATTTATCTCCTGCCTGCAAATACAACAAGTTTTGATAAATTTTGTCGGGTCACTCTCCTCTAACCGCTGTAGACACCCCAGGCAGAAAATATGGCTGCAGGGAAGGGACCTAGGTTCCTTGAAATTATCACAACAAATGGGGCATTTGACAAGTTCTTCCAAGCTGTGCATGTTGTTCTCGGTACTCATCTTTAGTCTTTAGACTTATTGCAGCCGTCTTTAGAATTTTCTCAGCCGTCTTTGTGTAAACTAAACCCAGGCTAATTCTGCCGACGAGTTCCTCCAGTCTCGATGACAAAGTCAACTGTAACAAGAAAAAACAGGGATTAGTCACGTATTCTACATAGATCTTTTTCGCAGTGGCTTACAGACGTGGATGGGGTTGGGGAGGGGGTGAAGCAGGAGCGGTCCACCCCGAGTGCATGCATGTCCAAAGAATTGTGCAGGTCACACTTCAAAACAAATGAAACAGTAAGTACACACATTAAAAAATGAGAATTTCTAGACACATTTTCAGTGGAAAGTATATACAAAAGCTGCCTTGCATTTAGTAATTTCCTTAAGTCTCCGAAATGGAACAACATCCTTCTAAGAGAACCGAACCAAAACAACCAACCACTTTCAAAGTCCGGCCAAAAACTACGCATTCACAAAAGTGAGAATTTTTTCAATCTTATCAATTTAAAGTTTTATCAAAAATAATGCCAATATGAGTCTCAGCCACTTTGCAATACCAACATTAGTTTCTCAAAGATAATAGAACCGGTAACCTTAGACCAGGGAGTTGCTCACTCCCTGCTTAGACCACTCTTCAAGAATTCCCTTTAACGGAATGACAAACGAATGATCCACCCGGGTGCATTCCAGCTACTGCAAGAACGCTACTGATCGCTTGCATAGAAATTACAATGATTCGATACACCTGGGATTACATAAACCTGTAACACAGGGTGTCTTTTCCATGAAAAATACACTGATTTGTTGACAGAGGAGCCACAATGTACAGGAAAGATATTACAGCAGGGAGTTGTTATCTCGGATAACAACTCCCTGATTACAGTACTAACGAAGATAAGTGGACCAAAACAGTTAGTTCCACACTGATATCCTCAAACTTTTGGGAATAGCCATGGTCTCATCGCCCTGGACCCTAGTCCACCAGCGCCAACTAGAAAATACTTCCATTCTACTTTCCTGTTTGTTGCGCCCTTAGATCCCACTTTGCAATCCCTGACAACACCAAAACACAGAAGGTACATAATCGTGAAGTGCGTTTCAAGACTAGCAGTTTGGCTAGTCGCACGTACACTACAAGACTTTGCGCTGCACAACTCAACTCGACCTTCGCGTCGCTGATTTCACGTCTCCAAAATCTAGGCAAACATATGACCAGATCTCAGTTAAGTGCCCCTCCGACCCCGATCGGTTCAAATTTGACCAATCATTTTCAGAGTGTACAGGATCGAGTACACGCGCTATCAGTTTCGTTTTCTCCAATATGCAAATATTTTTTTTTTCATTGTGAAGAATAAAATGTAAGAAATGTTGGATTAAAATGGAAACTTGAGAGCATGTAAGTTTGGTTCTCTTTTATTAAGGTTGGTTGAAATTTAAACTTTTGTGGAAAACAATCTTTTTAGTGTACGGTATTAGTTAAATATATGACCATTTATCGTACCCTATGATTCGTTTTGTGTTTGATTATTCCTTATATATAAAGGTACTCCGCATTTACTTCAAACATGACAAATTGACAAGAGGAAAATCAATTTTCTGACACTTGAAAGTTAAATGAAAATTAGTTTTAACTTACAACAGACTAGTGTTCGTTATGGATGGTTGGGCTTCACTGTCTAGGCCACTGCCTTTCAGGCTTTCACCCTTCTCTCTTAGATCCCTCAATAAGTTGACAATGATTCCTTTTAAGTTACTTTCACATATTGTTGTGTAACGCAGGCCCGTGGCCATAGTGGGGAGCTCCGTTTAAAGAGGCGTCGTATCCATGGGGCCCTGCCCGATCATGCTCCTCAATTTTTGTCGAGTTAACGTTTCACTAATATCAAAACAGAAAGGTAAGTGCCAGAAGAGAACGAAAATAATCTGTCTTTAAATGCACGCTTCCACCCCTTTTCTTGTACACGAAGCCCCTTCCTCTTCAGAACCATAGTGCTACCCCCTTTTGAAAAATCATTTGACAAACACTACAACACGAAATCTTGGTCAACGTCCCTTTGAAAGCTCATGTGACATGCCACCAAAATAGCTGTTTCACTTGTCAGTTATAGAATTAAGTCCTCCAATGAAAGTTCACTAACGTCTACCGTTCCCAAAATGTACGTCTCCAAAGTTTGAAGGCTTCTTAAGTAACTCATTGCCTATGCAAAAATAATGATGCGGAGTGTTGCACAGTGTGTTAAGTTTTCCTTTGTTAACCCTATGTAAGTTATCTCTTAATTACTGATCAGATAGATTACAATTTGGTAAGTGATATCAATTTTTCTGAAGGAAAGAATTTCAACTTTCATAATCAACCCCTCAGGGGATAACAATGCTACCAGTGTCCTTGAAATTAAGGTTGAAAAAACAAAGGCTAACATGAGCCATATATGGTATGTCCATCTTTCGATGTCACATATTTGCATATTTAACTCATGTTTATTCATGATACAAGTGTGAAATAGAAATTACCCTGTAAAATGGTCAATATCTGATGGATTGTAACGGGAATTGAGGCTATTTTCTTGATATTTAATGCTGTTTACATTAAATATCCAAATATGTAATTTTCATGTCACACGACCTTTGGGGAGCTGGTGTGCCTCCATTCCAAAATTCCAGAATTAATAGGCCTATTAGAGCAAAAAATGATCATCTGTCAGGCGGATGTAGGGTTTTACAAAGTGGTGGAATGAGGTGGGGATGGGAGATTCCTTGAGTAAGCAAAGCGAGAACTTACACTCAACGAGGACGACCTAAAGCGCATAATGTTGTTTCCTTGAGCAAGATACAAATTCTGGATTACCTCTCTACACCCAGGGGACCAGAGTGAGGTAAACTGTCAACGGTCGTATAGTGTTACAGCTGCTAATGCACTAGAGGAACTGGAACAATTTTATAATTAAAATTCGGTAATGCGTGCTCTGCTGCCCTTGATTTTAATTGCCAAGATATCGTCGAAATTAAGTAAAATTGCACGTTATGTTCCCATTCGATCTACGTAGTGAGCTAGGTTTCAAGGTCAGCTGAAAACAACGGTAGGAAACTCGCTCACGACAAGTCGATTCTCATCAGTCCATTCAATCATGGAAGTACTACCTCCGAGGTAGTACTTCCATGATTCAATCAGGTTGTAACTCCCACGTAGTACCTGAATGATACAACTTCCCATGTACTTTCTTCTTTACACTGGGGCTTTCTACAAAACAGGAAACATTTAACATGATGAAATAGTCTACATAATGTCGTATTTATAGCAAAATCGCAGTTTTTTCACATGAACTCATTGTACGTGTTGCTTTTATATATTGGAAAGATTCTCTGCAGGGTTAACAAGTCTGACGTTATCGTTCCTTACACGTCCTGTTAACCGTGCACTTCCTTCTTTGTAACCACAACAGGGGTGAGAATTGTTTTCATACGAAGGCTCTTAGGGCGTACCATGAAGTTTTATGAAAAAGGAAGACTATGGGAGTCGTAATATTAGCGTTGCATTTATAACTGAAATAGGGAAAGGGCGCCTTTCAAGAGAAGGAGCAGAGTCTCATTCGAGGGTGGTGGGGGCTCGTCCGTACGAACGCAACTGTTCTTAACTACGTGTAGTCACATCAGTATACACATGCAAGGAGATAACTGGTTTCTGGTTAAATTTCTCATGTACCATGTGACAAACCGACAAGTAGTAATGACACCCAGTTGTGAAAAATCTACCATATATGTACAATACGGTAAGTCAAACAGTAATGACAGTTGTCTGAATTGATGCAAGGAGTAACAACTCCCTGAGCGGTGATGTGGCCGAGTGGACAGAGGCGTTGGAATTTGAAGCGATGAAGCTTAGCTACAGGGAGGTTCGGGGTACGATCCGGTCGGGTCAAAGTAAGGTGGGTTTTTCATCCAAGAGAAACCTACGGTTATTCCATCTGAACTGGCCTTAAGTTGAAAAGAAACCAAATTTGACCTAAATTGTTGAATTGGCTGCCACCCGACGTGAAGTTGTAATTCATGAGCCATAGGCTTCCTCCACCTCCTTGGTCGCTTAATATAGCGTCGTAAACAACTGCTCTTCAAGGCCTGATTAATGCAAAAGTCTGTCGACTTCGTAGGAATTTCCCCTTGAAAGAGCCTTGTACGCAACAGCTGATGCTTTTCCCACAGGGAAACACCAAGAGCCATCGTAGAGGACACTTAAACCCCGCCAGGATATTATGTTAGTCACTGGGCCCACATTGGAGAAGAAAACCTTTACTCACCAACTTTGCCTAAGTTTACAACTACGATTAAATCATTAAAATGCCTGTCTCGAAAAGGGATCAAAGATCAGGTTAGTTTTGGTGGTCACTGCCTATTCACATGGATCATTTATTCCACGAGTCATGCACTCTGCATCACCCAAACGCCCTTTGAAGCAGGCGCGGTTCTAGATCGAGATTTGGGGGGGGGGGGGCTTAGGGGGGCTTGAAACGGAAGAATCATAAAATTTTCTCTCAAATATGTAAATCAGCCACGCGCACGCTGAAACCAATAGATAATAAAAACAGTACCATAACCAGGGACGGCGCAAGGTTATTTTGATAGGGGACATGGGTTGAGTGATCGCCATCGTGGGGGAGGGGTCTAAGAAGAGGGGTGTCCCCTTCCTCTGAGAGAAATTTTTGCTAGTTTAGGGTTGCTAAGATGCAAAATGGTGCGTTCTTTGGGTAATTTTTTGACTATATGGCTGGAAAATGTTCATAACTTTGTAAATTCTAATTTTCGGTTGGGGGAAAGAGGGCCTTCTTAGGGGAGAGGTCTAAGGGAAAGGTGTTCCCCTCCCTTTGAGAAATTTTTGCTTATTTAAGGTTGCTAAGATGCAAAATGGTGGGGTCTTTGGGTTATTTTTTGACTGATATATGGCTGGAAAATGTTCATAATTTTGTGAATTCTAATTTTTGGTTGGGGGAAAGAGGGGGGTCCTAGGGGAGAGGTCTAAAGGGAGGGGTGTTCCCCTCTCCTGTGAGAAATTTGTTACTTTAAGGTTGCTAAGATGCAAAATGGTGCGGTCTTCGGGACAGTTTTGACTAGTATATGGCTGGCAAATGTTCATAACTTCGTGAATTCTAATTTTTGGTTGGGTAAAAGAGGGCTGTTCTAGGGGATAGGTCTAAGGGGAGGGATCCCGCTCCCCTTTTGAGAAATTTTGGTTACTTGAAGGTTGCTTAGATGCAGAAATGGTGTTGTCTTTGGGATATTTTTGGACCCGATCATATGGGTTCAAAACATTCTTAATGTTTTTGGTTAAGTGAAAGAGGAGCCTTTTTTGTCTAAGGGTATGTATCAACAAACCTCCTGAAGTCCCCTTTTGGACACATTACTGCCTTCTAGTCGGGGAAAGTTTTACGCAAAATACGTGCGTGGAGTCCACAGAAATATTCTCGAACTATTATAAAAATTTGCCTTGCTTCATTTGTGCATTATAAAATCGTATCTGAAGGCTGGTAGAAACCGGAATATGGCCTCTTAGAAGCTCTGGATTAACTATATGGATCAGATATAGGCCTACCCCGCCCTCCTCTTTTCTTCTCCTTTACGTCTTCTTTTCCTACTCTTTTTCTCTTTTCCTGCAAATTACAGGGGGGATAGGCCTCCCTTTCCCGTGAGTGTCACCGCCCCTGACCATGACATAGATGTAATGTATATACAGGCATATATTTTTTTATTTGGAAGAATGTAGCTAACGTTACTGAAAGATACGAGCAACTGGACCTGTTCACATTAATGGGAATAACGATTCGGCCAGTAGATTTGACTTAAAAGGACTGCTAGTATAGCTTGACGAGATCAGCGACGAAATTACTCGTTTTGAACTTCCAACAGATGATTAATCCGTTAACTTGATTTACATGTACGTACATACTATCATAGATGTTACTTATGTTACTTATCTGACCCAACTTCCATTGTATGAAATCGTGAACCTAATATAAGATTTCGAGACATAGACGACAGTTTCCCTTGACAAACTAAATCCACTGGACCAAGATGTGCACAAGTGTATTGGGCAATTTTGTTTTTCTCAGTGCACGCAAATATAGCATAACATAACCTCTGAAAATTTGGGGGGGGGGGGCTTGAGCGAACTTTTGGGGGGGGGGCTTGAGCCCCCAAAGCTCCCCCCGTAAAACCGCGCCTGCTTTGAAGATGTTTAAATGCTTCATTCTAGTGACAGTAATTATGAAAATACTCCAGAGGTCTCCACCGGGGCGTTGCCCCTAGACCACGCCAGGGGACTCCGGGCCTCTGAAGAGAGCGTTTCATAATCTCGCCGATCCTTTGGCACCGTTGGGTCATCTCATATTATTGCCCTGAAAACGTTTCCCCTCATCATGTCCTCACTTTCAAAACCATGACCGGTGAGTAAGGTCATTTGTAAAGTCAGGGGGTTTAAGGAAACCGCACAGCGCATGCTTGAATACTATGTTCCGCCGTCATGCGATATCAGTGAATTCCTGGTATTCATGGGCGTGGATCATGGGGGGATGGGAGGACGCGTCCCCCTCACTTTTTTAGATGGGGGAACATCTCCAAAAAGTCCCCCACTTTTTCAAAATGATGAAAAGTAAAACTGTGATGAATTGTATTATAACATAGATTACGAATTGACACTACATTTTAAAGGGTAAAGTGAGCCCAAATATGGCACCATTTGCCATAAAGACACCTTCCAATTTGCTTATTTTCAAAGGGGAGGGCTGTTCCCCCTTAGACCCCTCCCCCAGGACGGCGACTCGCAAATGGTGAAAAGTCCCCCCCCCCCCCACACCTTTGGTGATGGATCCACGCCACTGCTGGTATTATAAGTGATGGACACTGCGTCTGCCTAGAAAGGGGGTTTTAATTGTTATAATGGTCTGCGCTGTCTGACCTGTCATTTAAGATACAGATAATTGATCTAATGGAGAGCGGATAAAGTGTCAACGGCTCCACGTGCTGCACGGCAATGTTACTGAACGGTGTGCGTGTAGCAGCCAAAGTCCCTGGCGGCACGTGCAGTCAGTCGCGAAGCTATTATCTATTTGCAAATGTTGTTTGCGGAAAGAAACTTTATTTGTTGTTAACAGTAACCTTTAAAAGATGGATTTAGGCTGAGATTTGTTTTTGACATGTTAAAGAGGAACTAAATATCATCACTCCAGTTAAATTGCATTTAAGCCCCAAGTGTGATTTTCGAAACAGCAAGTGAAGTTAGCATTTTTCTTTCCCAAAATGAACTTGAAAGTAAGCAGGAGTGCCATTGTAGCCTCACATTAATGGACACTAGTACTTTACCCTTTTAGGCAGTGCAACATTAATAGACCTTATGCATGTGACGTCACAGAACAGAAAGTGTCCCCTCCCCCACGTGGAGACAAGAGCGTATCATTACAACACGCACCAACAAATGCAGACAGCTGATTCGTGTACAGGTCGAATACGCGCGTAGTCTCCAACGTACTAGCGAAGTCTACGTCCTGCGTACAGTGTGTTTCATTGTTTTACCGCCAAAATGATGTCGCGTGACGTCAATGTTTCAGGTCTTTCATTCCTCCATTGACCTGCACCCTAAATGTGGTCCCTCTCGTTGCCTCTGGACCCTTGTAGAAGTTTTCAAAAGGTACGAGTGACCCTTTTTATGAAGGCTCACAAGCAGGCCTTTCACATCAATTTCAAGTTTGTGAATCATGACCGTTGAGATTATGACAGGAGAGCTTGTATAATGGGCTGGTGGTTCCTCGTGCCTTTTTCCTTCGTCTAAAATGCTACTTTTCCGCAAGCGGAAGAATATAGCCAAAAGTGCGTAACATACCTTCAGTTTCATCATTTTTGCATCATTAGTATACTCAATTAATTTGCTACCTAATACCCATTACAAACTAAACATATCACTTCAGCAACATGATCTATACGGCACCCGGGGGCGGGTGGGTGTTAAATTTGTAGAGTAACACCTTCAGCGGGGAAATTCCCTTGAACTAGTGAGTGAAGTACTACCTTAAAGTTTACAACTGATACTTTTTTCCATAATCTTAATGCTTTCGTACTGTAAATGCATGAGAAGCAGGGAAATTTTTGAAACTTTCTATTCCCCATTCGTGACCTCATATTCCTAACTTTACAAGGTCAAAACGATCAAAAACAACAATGATAACAATGCATTGTTCATTAATGTGAGAAGACATCACTCTGGCTTCCTTAAAGTTCAGTTTAGGTTATCTCAAGCTGTCAAGCAAAATTAAAGGAAAACATCACTCACAAGGATTCTTAAATTTAGGTCCTGTTTCACTTACGAAAACTTAAGTATTGCTTATACCCTTCCATTTTCCATAGTGATTCCACTTTCAAGGAAATTTCTTGAATTTGAGAAAATGTTGCGTTCTTTAGGGGCTTTGAGGTATTTTCAAAAGAGACTCTATAATTTAAGTAAACTGTAAGAAGTTTATAATAATAAACAAAAAACCAGAGGAAAATCAACAACAATCAAAGGAAATTGGTAATTGTTGAAAATCGAGGAAAAGCTGATAAAAATGTTTACGGTCTGTTGGAAATAAACCTCCGCTGTGTACTGGAACACCATTATAAGCAGGCTCAGGAAACACATTACATTTGATGCACACATTAGCAATAAGTGTAAGTTTGGTTTCAGGGCTTCAGCCTGAGGAAAAGGACAATGGATCATTTGCCCCGGTAGATTGCTAAACCCTAAATGAAAGTTGGCGTAATTGATAAAAAAAAATAAAACAATAAAAAACTGAAAATGCTGTACATGTTATTGTCCTAATTATGATTTTGTCCCTCAGAACCTGTACTGGAAAATTGTATGCGAGTTTCTGT
Organism: Holothuria leucospilota; assembly: GCA_029531755.1. Lineage (NCBI taxonomy): Eukaryota > Metazoa > Echinodermata > Holothuroidea > Aspidochirotida > Holothuriidae > Holothuria > Holothuria leucospilota. The sequence continues at coordinate 42,108,488 of CM055977.1, forward strand.
TTCCCCGAAATTTCCGAGGTGACCCCTGAACCCCCGCCACAGACACATCCTTGTGCGGGGTACTCGCCTTGAAGAATGAACCCCCCTCTTCCTCCAAATATTCTCTCTAAATGTAAAAGAGTGAATTCCACTCTTCGACGATTGCCTACAGTGACCACTCTTTCTTCGAGTGAAAATTTCACTCCGCTGGGAGTGGTAATTCACTCCAAATGAGTGAATTACCACTCCGGGCAGAGTGGAATTCCACTCGAAACAGAGAGTGGTCACTGTAGGCAATCTTCGAAGAGTGAAATTCGCTCTTTTACATTTAGAGAGTTGGATTAGCCTCTGACCGGTTTGGAATGTTGTGACTCTAATCACATGATACACTGAACAGAACTAAACTATGTAGGCTATATAAAGCTCTCTGTACTGTTTTTGACGCAGTATGCTAGTAATAAAATAGCGTATGATATGCTCTTAAAGTGTGTTACGCAACATATCAATTCAAGTTACACGGGCTATACCATGAATCAAACAAATGTCTTGATCAATGGCTGAAGTTTTAAAAATTGTAACCCTTGAATTTCCATACATTACTCGGGTCTATTGTTTGCTGTAAAGACGTAAGGCCCATGTACACACTTTGTTTTTTCAACTTGTCTCTTTGTTGAGCTTAAAAGGTCTACACCATGAAACCTCAGAGTAAATAATTTCAAGGAGTCATTTCTGCCCAATCTGGGCGGCAATTCTGACAAAAATGTACTTGGTAGAGCTACGCTACTCGCCAATCGATGGTGGAGTTCTCAGTGGCGTACTATAAGGGGTAGCCCACACCTGCTATCAGCTTTTGGGAGGTGCCAAAGAAAATGACTAAATAATGAAAAATTCTAAAAATAAGTTCGCTTCGCAAAACTTTACCAAAGAAAGTACCCTTCTGCATTTAAGTCACCTTACAAAAACTTAGTCTCAAAGGTGAGAGATACACCCCTCGCTTAGACAAGACTCCTTTCTTTTTACTTAGCCACCCCCCCCCAAAAAAAACAGTAACTGATGAGAGTTTTTAACCGTTCAATCAGTTCAAATCAAAGATGGAGCTATGTTGCATCTGAGCCATCTTAAAAACGACTTTTTTTCAAAGAGTGGGTGTATCAGTTTCCTCCCTTTAGACTACACCCCCTCCCTTACACCCAGTCCTCAAACAGGAAAATCAACTCAATAATGAAAATTTCTAAATTGCCACAGCTCAAACCATTGCCAAAGCTAGAACATTGTGCCCCCAGGCCTCCTTACAAATGTCACCCTTCCCTTAGACCCCTCTTCTAGTCATGAAGCCCCTAGGAATTTCGCCCAGACGACGGCCCTGGTTTTGCCAAGTAATAGTAGCTCTCTGTTTTATTTAAATATGGACATCATGGAACTGAATATCAGCGTTTGCAGTCTGAGTTGATGGTGGCCCCAAAGTTTACGAAATGTAAGGATATTGTGAAGCCCATTCAAGGAAATTAAACATCTGAAAGCCCTTGTTCCACGCAATATTAGCATAGGCATTCAGAGTATGTAACTTGATAGCAGCGCTGCACACTTCATCTGTTTGAGCCAAACCGGGACCGCACAACTCCCCCACCCGGACTATTCCCGACCGGGACAAGTGCACACGGACAACTCCCTTGGAACAATTCAAACCCGGGCGATTCCAACTTTTATGGATTAGGAGTTGTCTGCAACTCAATTATACCGGCATGGATTGTTCGGGGTGGAACTTGCGGGGGGGGGGGGGGGTTGTTAGGAAACCTGAGCTAAACAGCAGTTTGACTTTGGCTGAAGCCTAAGTATGTACTAAACGATCACACACCCCATCTGTCAGTCTATGTCTTACAGTTACCTCCTCACAGATAGTCTTGGAAACGGGCTAAGTGTGGGTGATCACCTGTAAGCGACAGTACTGTGTGCATCAAGGAATCAATTTGCACGAAGACTCGGGACGAATTTGAAAGTGATACTTCAGAAGTTTTGGGTGAGATGTGAGATGCCGTTAGAGCACGAGGCGCTCATTAGAGGACATTCCGGCTAGTACCCTACCTAGGGAAATGGCCCAGGGTGGAAGGCCATAAAGTGAAGCCTCCTGGAACTTTCTGGTATTTGCAAAAATGGGAGTTACAATGGAGCCTTTTACAATCTTCAAATGACATTAAGTGGTGCGCTAAACAGGGGCGTAAATACGACGGTGGGGTAGGGGTGGGGCTGGGGTGTGTGACACCCCCGTGAAAATCAAAAGTCGGTCTCTGAGCTCCAAAACGTCGGTCTCAAAGCCAGGTCGGTATGCCGTTGTAACAGCAGACCAGACATGAACAACATTTGAAGTGAAAAGAAAAGTAAGAAAAAAAAGATCTTCAAAACCAAAACTCGGTCTCAAATTGCCAAAAGGAGCAAGAATAAAAAAAGGTCTCCAGAATTTCGAATCGTACAACTATGGCAATAGGAGTAGGTCTCCAAGAAATGTAGTCGGTCCCAAAAGTTCACACCCACCCCCTGCAAATTCAAGAATATATGCCCCTGGCGCTAAATAGACCACAGAAATCACAGTTTGACGAGTATTATTTTATGCATAGCCTATCCGAATTGATGGCTGGTAAATTTGAAGATGTCTGGCGCTTCTGTGTGGAGAGAAGGGAATGACATTGATGTTAAGGGTTGCAGTGGAGGCTTTTGAGAAATAATTGTAAGTCCAGCGGTGATGAGACAACCACCTGCAATTGATGGGCGAAAAACGGACTAAAACAGCATTTTCACTTTTAATTTTAGTAATATTTTACTTCATTTAACATTACAAAAGTTGTCCGTCACGTTAAAATTCCTCCAAAATTTCTCTCGCCTGCTTTTTTTTTTATTATTTCCTATTACATTATTTATTTATTTTTTGCTGAAAACTGATGCGGCAGCTTCCATGCCTACCGCAGATACTCGACGGTCCTCTGAGCATTTATCATTGTACTGGAGGGACTGGGGGATGGGAGCGGTGAAACATTTTCAAGAGGGCGATATGTACCGTACTAAATGCAATATGGCAATTGTAATTTTTAATTTTCTAGGGGGACCCACTCCCTCTTGCTATGGGTTTGCCACTGTGTCACCAATCAATAGGCCCCAAAAGAATCGATAACCAATGGAAAAATTAACGTCAATCTGCTTAGTATGCATGTACATAGTGGGTTTTCACAGCTTGAAACTGTTGGATAAAATGTACGCACAATACTCTGTCATAATTCTGGGACAATTCATTAATTTCATACCACAAGCATTCAATACAAAATAACCCACATGAATGGTTGTTGAATCTATAGCCGCCCACAACACGAATTTGTAGGACCAATTTCAACTGTCTGACACTAGTTTGTAATTTGCTGCCCTCAATTTTACACGAAACGCCTCGATACGAAACGAGAAGATCCCATGCGGTACTGCGGGCAACCGCTTCGTCAAATAAATTGTTAAAAAATGCCGTAATCGTAAAGAAAATTGCGAAATCGTTCGATGAAAAAGGTTTTGAATATTTTCAAAAAGGCGGCGACTGGCCCCGATAGCATACCGTACAACTTACCTACTTTGCTACAAAATCGTAGCTACTTGTGTCGTAAAACACTGTTTAAAATTTTTAAACAACCACATATTAACCCGTGAATCGCTCAATGTTGTTTAAATTTCAAACAACCTTGTTTGAAATTTGAACAACACTGTTTAAATTTCAAACAACCTTGTTTGAAATTTAAACAACATTGAGCGATTCACTGGTTAATATGTGGTTGTTTAAAAAATTTAAACAGTGTACACACAGTACGACGAACAGAGTCATTGTGGCATGTCGATCTTAGCAAAATCGCACTTATTATAGGAGTTGCCTTGATACTGGTAGTAATACTAGCAGTGGCAGTTGTAGACCCCTCCACTGGCCTAGGATGCTCTTCTCAACTGGGGGCAGGGTTGGGAAGTAACGAGTTACAAGTAACGCCGTTACTGTAACGAGTTACATTTTGTGTAACGGAACCCTGTAACGAGTTACATTTGCATTTCAGTAACGGAGCAAGTAACTAGTTACAATTCTGTGTAAAAGTAACTGTAACTGCGTTACATTTGGGTCCCGTTACAAATAGTCAAAATGACCACAAATTGCATTTTACTCGAAGTAATAACAGAAAATTTTCAAATTGATGGCACTTTGGTAGTAAAATTATTTTTGATATATTTATCATTCATCTCTATTATCGACGTCGTCCTCACCGACATCAAATTTTATTCACGATTAGAATCATCAGTTGATATTAGATTCACATGCTGCAGGCTTACAGGGTCACTTACTTGTCGATTAAACTAAGTTTAAAATTTGATTTGTGTGTCAATTTACTTATTAGACAGATCAAAGCTTATTATCCATGAGACCGAATCTTTGTGCGATTAGTTGAAAAAAACAGAACGTTCCTCTGTCAAACTAAGGCCCAGCTGACTTTATATAGCCTACTACTTATACTAAGTGAAGTCAGCTGGACCTTTGTTTAATCATATCGTCATTTAAAGGACAGATTGGAGATAGTGCACCATGAGAAACAGGTTGGCCCATAGGCATTCAAATACAAGACTTACTTTGAAAGCTTAATCATTGCCTTTTGAGACGTTAGGGCTGGACCCGAGTCCACTCTATCCGAGTCGGAGCTAACTGCGATTCTAGATTCCCTAATCTTTCCGAGCATTGTACGTACCCCTCAAGTTCCGGTCAGTTCTGATTCCAATGACACCAGTTCCGAGTCTTTGCCAATGTATAGCATATCAAACTTGCAGATGCTTTAATTCTATTGTACATGTCCACCATTAATAAAGTCATCATTTGTAATCACTTCCATAGCCTGGCCTCCACCGTAATTTAGTTGATCATGTGTGACAATACTTTACATCTGTATATTGTGCACAAATTACAATGGGACTTTAAACACCTTTAATGTAACTTTCATATTTGAGAACTCGGCTGGAATGAGCTCCTAGTACAAGTCCAGTTACATCACATTTAGGAAAAATTCGATTCCGGAACCCGGGCAAATTCCTAATCTAGAAAAACGCTCTTGAGACCCGCATTAAGCTAGTCGAGTCCGGACTCTTGCGTTGGAGCCTAGTAAATTATACGGTGCCAGTCGTCGGCAAACACCGTTCATCCATTTATGTATCTAATTTAACATGTATGGTATCCCTATTTGATGAATCAAACATATGAATTTAGGCTATATCATATTCTTTTCAATGCCCGTAACTCCTAACACTGGAATAATAGTAACGTTAATATATAAAACAGCAGAATATTGAGATGGTCAAATGGCGTTCAGGTACCCTAACAAAGCTAATTGAAAGAGGAGAGAAGTGTCCGACTTAAAGCTTCACCTATTTATTGTAAAAAGAAAGTGAATTATGGGTACATGGCCTGCATGTGTAAACTACATAGTCTCACCATTTCTATGCATTGTTTTATATCGACACAATGTGAAACTTAAAATTTATGCCGGAATATCACTTAGCTCAACCTTAGCAGTGAGGTTTTAAAATTTTACCGTTAACAAATATAGAGCATCATATTACCATATTTATGCCCTTGAGGGGTGAAGACTTAAATTACTGCTAAAACAACGCTCTACCCCTTTAATAGCTGCTAACCTCTCAGTAAATTGTGATGGGAGTATAAAGATTTCCACCCTCAAAGAAGTACTGTCGTAACTGGAAAAGTTTTGGTTACAACCATATTCGTCTTACAAATATTTTGCGTACGACACAGTTCATGATGAGCGTTAGGAGCCTCTGCCTGAATCCCCAGTGAAGATCAACTGGCATCATTGACTTTCTTTGGGGAACACCTATGGATAACCTGCACAAATGAGGTTCGGTCCTCTCATGTGCCCCTTCTTACTATCTAATTATACCCCCCCCCTTCCATTTCAGGTACCGAGGTACCGTATATTCACCTTGAAGTAACTAGTTACTTTTGAAATGTAGCTAGTTACTTTTCACTTAAAAGTAACTGTAACTAGTTACTTTTTCAAAATTGTAACTAGTAACTGTAACGAGTTACAATTTTATGGAATTAACTGTAACTATAACGAGTTACTTTTAAAGTGTAACGGGAACAACCCTGACTGGGGGTGAACGTTCTTCGAAACTCTTTCCTGGGGGAAGGGGTCTAAGGGGGCCCCTTCCCCTTTGGGAAATATTTGAATATTTGAGGGTCCTAGGATGCAATTTGGTACGACATATTGTGTGAATTTTAAGGAAAATTACAGCAAAGTTTTGACATTTTTTAGCGAGAGGGGAAAAATAAGGGGTTTTTGACCTTGAATTGTGCGGGGCGGAAGCATACTTCCACCCCACCACATTTTTTATTTTAGACTTAAACCAACCAGCGCCCCCACTCCTATGGATCCCTCACACATTGACGCGACTACTGGCGACGCAACTGGTCGAGTTGAGAAGCGACGTGCAAAGCCGAGTAATGAGCGGCTATCTTAGCCCTTAGCCAGAACATAGAGCGCGCAACTCAGCAGAGAGTGACATTTACCACCGGGGATCCATTAAAGGTCAAAAGCAGTCGCCCCAAACTTATTTTGAAACAACAGCTAAATGTCACAAATTTCTTCTTATTTCTCTTCAAAGTATCTTTCATAACATTTTAGGACATAAATATTGCATGTTCAAGGTAAACCAAGCAGTTGCATCTTGTAAATTTTACAATTGAGTGAGAAAAATACTGTCACATGATTCTCAAGATCCAGGAAATAGGATAGTCTACTATACAATTCTTTATTGGGGTGACTGCATTCTCCCTTTAAGTACATGTAGCTGGATACAAAAATGGTTCCGTTTCCTTTCTCGATTTCTGAGGACTAATATTGTTAAAATTTACTAGCTATTGGGTCTTATCTTATATTGGACAACTTGGAGAAGGTCTTTTACCCACTAGCCTTCACAACCAGTGCACGATTCATTTGACACAAGGACCACCCCCTTTCCTCCTCTCAATATGTACGAGTGAGATCATTTTTTTTTTCAAGGAACTTTAAAGAACTAGTAGTTCCAAGATTCTGACATAAAATCTCCGATAAATACATTATTCTCCTGGTATCTTCTGATCTGGGCCAGTAGCTAGTTGCACAAATTTGCCAGATGGGCAGTTTGTTAGGAGAGGCGTTGCCGCATCCATGAAATCCATCATTGATTCATCATTGGCTTCTAAAGTTAAAATATAGATATGAAAAAAAGGGACTCGGTGGAGCGTTGCCTTGAAATGCCTCCTTAAGTTGTGGCTCAGGGTTCGAAGCCACAAACCCAGAATCCCCTGACTACTCCCCACCCCCTCCCGTCTATCCCGACTACATCCAGTCAATAGTTCCTATCATACTCCTTACCGTTATGCTGTCTTTTTGCCGAGATGTTGACAAGGTCCTCAGGTAGACTAGTTGTATCTCCGTTCCGCAGTAACTTTATAAAGACTCCAACATATTGATGCCAAGTAACAGACAAGCAATGTATTTACAATGTTATGAAGCCGATTCACCCACAACGAAAACAAGGTTTGTTAAAGTTACAAAGAAAAACTCACTAAAACAGCAAATTTTTGGATCACTTTTGCTTCGTTCCCAGCAAAAACGGACATAGAAAGAAATGTCGGTAGTAAGTTCCGTTAGGTGTTATCGGAACTAGACACAGAGTGTCGGGTGACTATATTGCACGCCGTTTGGTTCAACACACTATGGTATACGTCGATTTACATCCAGAACACTTACAGGCAACTTGCTTCCTTGTTCACGTCTGTTCTGGCAGAAACAATACCAGAATATCAATTTCCTGAAATAGTACTTATGAATAGTTGTATCCGTCTCAGAGTCTAATGTCAATGTACCGTACGTCATATGCGAGCTGAAAGCTGAATTTACACTGAAAGCTGAATTTACACTGCGGCATAGTATTCTCACATTTTAGCATGTTGACTTTACCTGTTTACGGAACACAGATGAACACCCCTTACCCATAACCGCATATTCAACGAAATCACTCAACTGTACCATTATCATGCACACCCACCTTTTATGTAAATAATGAAAACACTATTGTGTTATTTTTTTCCTAGAAAGTTATCCTTAGGCTATATGGAAAGACTTATAAGCACAGATATGTTGAAAATTCTCACCAATGCTGTTCCGGGCTATGATAACGATTATTTAACAATGGCAAGCCCTCTGCTTTACAAGTTCCTCTGTAAGCAGGGAGGTACGTGATATAAGAATATCAACTTCCTGCTATGCCTATTGCTGATTTCCAAGCATATCAGAAACTTCCCTAGATTAATATGATGATGTAAGCCTTCACTTTATTGCCAGTTTGCAATGTCAGAGATATGAAGCCCGTAGCCACGGAGCGGGAGAGGCCCTCTGGTAAATTCAAACTTACCACTGCCTTACTGCATTTTAGACCGTATGCCTCGCCCCTGAGAAAGTATTTCGCTTCAATGGAAGCTGTTTCGCCCCCTTGGGTACCTTTGTCTGGCTACGGGTGGAGAGAAAGGATGAAGAAAGGTTTCAGATTGTTAACAATGAAGCAGACATAAATATAAATAGGCCTATACATAGACGTGCGTCTGTGTACAGGCATACTTTCCGATTTCGTCGGGGAGCCTTAATCCGTACGTACGATAATGTAATCCCAATGACCTTCAGTCGTCCCGACGATCTGCTTGATTTTGTCCATAGGAAGGGTATTTTCTTTAAAAGACCCCACATTTTCCAATTTTCCTTAAAAAACCAAATTTTTCAAATTTTCTTCCAAAAAAAATCCAAATTTTTTAAAGTTTATTCAATAAAATCCCCAAATGTTTCAAATTTTTGTTAAAAGAGACAAATTTTTGTAAAAAAAGCCAAATTTTTTCGGCGCGCTTCGTGCGCCAAAATTTTGCGTTCCTCATCTTTTTATCAACTCATCGCCTTTGTCGGGGCTTTGGGTTGCTGGCCCCTCGTCGGGGAGCTTGCCCCCTGTCAGAGCAAATCTTGGCGCCACCCCTGCCTCGTTGAGGAATGTTTCCAGTTTTGTCGGGACACCTTAGGATGCCATATTCATCTGAGTTAACACACATTTTCAAATTTTCCGCAATAAAACCCCACAATTCTTAAATTTCTACTAATGAAACCTTTTTTTTACGTTTTCTTCAATAATAACCCAAAATTTTCAGCGCGTGAAGAGCGACTAGAAATTTTGATTTTTCATCTTTCTGGCAACCCCTTTGTTGGGACTCCAGGTTCCCCACCCCTCCACGTCGGCTACTGTTGATACAGGGGTGACGTCAAAGAGAGAGAGAGGTAAAGGGCCATGCCCCTGTCAGGGAACAAAAAAATTTTTTTTTTCGCAAAATCACAGTGGCAAAATTAAGAGTACTCTCTAACACTCTAACACCTGGTCAGTCTGCTCTCAAAAAGTAGATTTTTAATACGACGCCCAAATTTTCGACGCGCTTTCCTCAGCGCGGGAAACGCATTAACGCGCAAAGAAACTGATAAGTGTGCGCACACCATAACTTGAGTTAGAATAATGCTATCGCGATTACATTTCAGATTTCATGTTTTTACCAGCCGCCTTAAGTTCAAGAGAAAAAGTTACAAAACATTCCCTTGTTGCTTGGCCAAACAGCTTCAAATTAAGAAAAAAATGAAGGCTATAGACTTGTCATTTTTAAAGTTTTGCCCATTTTGGGTCACTGCAATTTTGAAAAATGGGAAATTTGATGATATTGGAAAAAAACTTTCCTTCATCCTAAACTTCATTTGAGGAGATCTGAAGTGTTTTTTTGCCAGCACATTAACGCTACAAGAGACCAATAAGTTTTTATGAACCATAACTTGAATTAGAAAGATGCTGACGGCGCACAGGGGGTTTCATATTCATAATCAGAGGGAAACGTTCATAAACCGTTCCCATCAAAGTTGGGCAAAATGGCTTAAATTTAAAATATGTAAAGGTACAGACTTCCATTGTTTTAAATGTTGCCCGTTTGGGTCGTCTTAAAAATGCAAAATTTGATGTTTGCTAGACGGAAGAAATCGGGGTCTTAATGCTGAGTACGTGTCATTTGGCGATATTTGAAGTAGTTTTTTACCGCACCTTAACGCGCAAAGAAATTGATAAGTGTGCGCACCATAACTAAGAAAATGTGCTTTATCTAAATGGAGTTTACTTTCAAAATCTGTGGCCATTGGCTCAGCAAAAAACGTCCATCAATCGTTCGACTGATAACTGGCCAAAATCGGATCAAAACTGAAAAAAAAATTACTATAAACTTGCCATTTTTAACATTTGTTCATTTTTGGGTGTATTTTAAAAATGGGTAATTTGATGATATTTCAAAAGAACTCGTTGCCGTCATCTCAAATACCTTTCCTTTGAGGAGATTTAAAGTGTTTTCTACTAATGCATTTACACGCAAAGTTGTAATTGTGCACGCACCATAATTTTGGTGTGAAAGAAGCTATGGCTAAAAGGAATTCCTATTCACGTCCAGCGACTTTTGGTTCACGTGCAAACGTTCAAAACTCATTCACTGGGAAATTCCTTAAAATGGCTGAAACTAAAAATATGTACCATAAGCCTATAGACTGGCTATTTCTTGTATTTTCCCCCATTTAGGGTTTATTCTTAATTGTGCCAAAGTTGAAGTTATAAGGAAAAAATTTTTCAAAGCGCACTATCTTATTTTGCATTTGTATGCACTTTAATTTGATAATTGAACAAAAGTGATTATTCATTTTCAATTCATTCTCATTAATTACTAGTTTATAGATCGCGACGCTTTTGTTCTCAAATTTTTGTTTGGAAAGGAGGGCTAAAATGTACCTCATCCCCATCTGACTTTTTTAGGGTAGGCTTAGCCCTCCCCGTCCCATTGCTTTCTAAGTGTATACTCTACTTGCCCATTCCTCTCTATTGCGCCCTGAATGGGCTCTCAGTTTCCACCATCATATATATTTTCAAACAAAGTACGTTGGTAGCCGAGGGTGGGGACCAGAAGTGGGGTTTAGAGGTTTTCTCTTTTAGTGAGGGAAAGGCACGCTGAAGAGGTACAATGAGTAGTAAAATGGTGACAGACCTATCCAGAAAACCCTACTCAGCAGCAAAAGGGCTATGGGAAAGGTGACAAATTACTTGACTGTAAACATCATTTCAAAAGATGAGGTACACCACGCAGTCCAATGTCTACATCATCATGAAAAAGCATAACTTTGCAATAGACAATAAAGACAACAAAAGACTTCAAAAAGAAAGCAAAAATTTTATTTATTTGATTTCACTATCCAACACAGCAATGAATTGTAAATTTATACACAACTGGTCCCTAGCTATAAATATTTTAATTTATACACAAATTCCAGCTACAAAGAAAAAATTTTGATGAAAAAACTCACAAGTAGGATTCCCCCTTTGTTCATCTGGTTCAAACCCCCTTTCTCATTATATAATGCTAACGTCAATGATGACGATTTCTGCCCCCCCCCCTGTGTTTGCTGCCATAGGATATGAGGTGGAAGGCTGGGGGGGGGGGGAGGGAGGATGTCCAACCCAACCAGACAGAAAGTTTGCCATTTTCTGGCTAAATATGAACTATTTTCGAGCAAAATTGCTGCAGCCTCACACTTCCCTGCTGGAATGACTTCAGCATGCTTATGTTTGCTGCGATCATGGGAAGACTAAATTCCTTGGGACTTTGACCATGACCTCAGCGTCACCAACCCATTGTGTGCTAGACGGAACAAGGGTGGTAAGATTTATTACAATGCAATGTGACACATTCTGAAGTGAGACTTATCCTACCTTGAGAATAGTAGACTTCAGTGTTTGTCAAACTGTGGTTTGAGTTTCAAGTCAGCAATGTATACATCTGAGCTCATGCAACAATTGGTTTAATTAACCAAACAGGTATCATGCTGATGCACAAGGCTATATATAGTCAGTATTGTGGGCAGAAGGAGTCCATACAGGTGACACTGGTAAGATACTTCCCAATGTTGTCATCAAAATGTACTAAAATAAAAGGCATGAAAAGACTTGAGCTGCTCTCTGGTAAAAGCCCATATCGCGTACATGTCCGTTAGGGAAATGTTACATGCTCCCCCGGGCCAAGTTGATACGAAAGCCCGGGTGATCCATCCTGCTTCCTTTCAAGCGTGATAATTGATTTGCTTGCTCGGCCGGTCACTTGGCAGCTCAAGTTTCTTTGCTTAATGCTATTAATAGCATGCAATGCCAATTTAACAATGACTGCAGTCAGATCTGGTGCTAGTGGTCGCCGTGTCCTTCTCCTCTGAAAAAGTCATGCGAGTAATTGGCTAATAAGCCATGCCCAAGATTGTTGCTCACAGAGATTATGTTTGGTGATTGACATGGAGAGGTTGGTCTTTAGACTCTAACCCAGATGTTCACCTTATGTTGTGCATAATCACAGATAAGAGAAAGTGTTTTTGTTTTGGTATTATGAAGTGACCCTCCTTTAGAAATCTGCTTTACAGTGGAATTCTCAGAAGAATTATTAAAGCATAAGCTGTTTAACACACCGATATTTTACTGCTTTGTCCATAGAAATAAAGAGTAAAGGAAGCATGACGTCAGGTGATCTATCTAGACTAAAGCCACTCATTCAACTCTCTGTATGGCAACAAAGCAGCAATGTGTAATATAAATGTGGTGTTGCTTGTGCCCCAGTTATTGGAGGAGAAACTACATGTTTTCAAGTTGGAAGTATAATACAAATGACTTAAAGTACCATAACTTATCTCTGTTGTGAAAATAACTCATACGCTTTCAAAATTGAATAAATGACATTTGACTACTGAAACGGAATGTACACCGTGCATATGGAGACACACCAATCAACCAGCTCTCAGTTTGCTGTACAGCGGAAGCATCTGAAGCATCTTCACTATTTTCATGGCTTCACTGGTTAAACATGCAGCGATTCACTGTGTCAACATTCTCCCCTTACTTTTAATCTCTAGTGGTTCTGTGTAAATGTCCAATCTCTTATCTAAAATTGGGATGATCATTTGTTTCTCCTTCTTTTCTGTAAAAAAGTGGACCCCAGATGCCAGCTGCTTACTCACGAGAGCCCAGCTGATACAACACACAAATTCAGGGCAAAAAGTAACTGTTTTGAATGCCCTAGGCCGTGAAGGCTTGAAATTACTTGATTCAAGACGGTATGGCATACTCTAGCAAACCTTATTTTCTTTGTAAGCTCCGGCACAGTTGGGTACTCCAGGCTTGCATTAAAATCTTCTGACTAGTATTTACACAATAATATAACAATTTTTGGCACTAACTTGGCAATATTTTTAATCTTTTCTAATTTTTATGTACAAACCGGGTTATAAATATTTTGAAAATAAAACACTCAGGCTGGACACTTTTGGCATTATTACCAAAAAGATAACTCCAGTTTTGGTATGGTAGCAAATGTGCTACAGAAGAACAATACAAGATTAGTCTGTATGCAAGACACAGATGTTGCCTATACTCACTCATCAGCATAACTGAAAGGGGACAATTTGTCCTCTTAGGTAACTGTTATACACCAGCCTCTACAAGACGGTTTCTGTACAATCTGCAATTTAAATGACTCATGTATAACACAGGTGAACCATTTTCCCCCTTGTTCACTTTCCCACCCCCTCCCCCATCCATCTGAAGTCAAACTGTAGTTGTCCAATCCCTTGATTCCTCAACACCTTGTCAGTGAGTAACCATAACAACCAAAGCTTGTCACATGTGTCCCAGTAAACATTTGCCCTCAGATTGAAGTTAGTTGGGTGTAATCTCAGTGTCTATGACAGACCTCTAAATATTACCTGACCTCAATTTGACCTACTGGGTCAAAACACAATGTTAATCCAACAGCTAAATGTCTCTTGAGATAGTCATTGTAAGGACCACACTAGGTTGAATGGGCCCACTGCCAGCTGTTCAAGTCTTCAGGGGAACTTTCACAGATCCATCACCAGAGTCATCACTGAAGTCATAACTGAGGGCATTTTTTTCCAGGGGAGGGGGATGTAGTAAAAAATTGTCTTGTTGGCAGATTGTCCCAAGAATGCCCCCCAAGGCAATAAGCCAAAGGTACAGATTTTCCTCACATTCCTTCCACACTGGCATATGTATATTCTCTGTCTTCTATTAATTGCTCTGCAATATCCATGTGAGTTTCACCATATATGTCGCATGTTTTTCTGTTTTCAGTTGACTTGGTGTGGAAATTAACAGAAAGGCACCTGCTGTCTGAGGTGCACATGTTTGTGCAGTGGTTCATCGTCAAGGCCGTCACACTGTACAATGGGTTACTCTGTAAGCGGTAACCATCATAGATTATATACACCTTGTAACGGTGGCTATCTGTCAGAGATACTGAAGAAAAAAGGAAACAAAATCTTAAAGTAACTGTCTCATCTTGTTGCTTTTGGACTGTGAGGGGAACTGGACATGATAAACCAAAGGATTTTTAAGACAGAGTTAAATGTTGGCATTACCCTAAGTCTTTCTTTAATCCAGTTTTCTTGAATGTATAAAACTGTTGGTGGATTAAAAAAGAGATATTGCTGGTAGGAAATACAAACAAAAGTCATGCTGAGTTGACTTAGCTAATAAGCTGCATTTCGAACCCCACTGACATGAAATGCCTATTAGGGCGATCGATCATTTTATCAACCCCCAAAATTTAAGGCCATTTTTTTCCATCAACACAATGATTTTCATCCAGTAATATTGCAACCAATAACATATTGCAGGAGACAAGAATGTCATATTGCCCTGGCCTTATCTCACTCACCTGTGACAAGAATGTAATTCATGACAAACCTCTTGGCTTAAGGCCTGTCTACACGATCATACATTTGTCCATGAATGTCATCATACAAATGTATAACATTGTTTCACAGAAGTATGCCAAACCATTTTCTTTATGGACAATTTGTTCATGTACCATATAATTGAGTCCCAAACTTTCTGCACTTAAAATGTCCAAACTTTTCATTTTTGCTGACTATCTCTAACAACAAGCAGTCCCAAAGTTAGGGGATGATTTCTCTTTCACGCGTACACTATGTGCAAATGATATGATCAGACCACAATGTTTTCAAACATTTTGAACATTTTTTGGAAAGATCAAGCATGCAGCTAAAAATTTAAATACTGTCCATACATGTGGGACAGTGTTCAACTTTGTTAGCCCGCCTACACAATCATACATTTGTTCATGAACATCGTCAAAGAAATGTATGATGAAGTTTTGAACAAATGTATGATCTGGTAAACAGGGTTTTAGTTAAATTGCATGACATCAGCCTGGGTTGGCAATTAGTTTAATGCTACCCACCTTTTGCAAAGTTCATAAATGACTGATGCCACAAGTTGCCCTTTGGAAGAGGTTACCCAATGGGAAAGCTTCCCATTGGGCAAGCTTATCCTTTGATAAACCAGTATAATATTCTCCTTCCCCTACCTGAACTTAACATGGTAGCATTAATAGGTGTAACCATTTCAGGTCCATCTCCTTCACTGCTGTATGCTAGAATGTTAAACTGGTATATTCCACTGGGTTCCATACCGGTTGCTTCATAGAAATGAATGGATCCATCACTAATATCAACGGTCGTAACAGTACTATTGAGCGCATCTCGAAGCCAATAGAAAACCTGTCAAAAAAGAAATATTCAGAGGAAATGAAATTGTCAAAAGTTAATTTTGAAAAAGTTGAAGGCTAAATTCTGGTGGCACCATGGCAGATATAGGTGTTATGTCAGCCATAGGCCATATCAAGTTACCAGTAGGCTACAAAGGTAAAGAGCACATTTCGTTTCCTTTCATTTACTGTTTTTTCGCTTTACATATATACATACAAATAAAGAATATAACTTTTAAATAGGAATTTATGTACATACATAAGCGAAAGGAAGTACACAAAAACTCCAGAGGGCTTGAAAATGTGCACTCCCTATAAGGAAGGAGAGAAACAAAACAAGCAAACAAACTGCTTCATTGATGGCTTTCTTTCGATAATGAAATTACAAGCATATCTGTTTTCTTTTATATTTCAAATGTTGGGTTGAAATGGCTTAATTTTAATACATTAACATAACAAGAAGTTTAATTAAATTAACCTTTGCTCAAATTTGTCCATCCTGATGTCATACTTGATCCACTATGGTGTATAACATATTAAATCTAACTTATATTTTGAATACTGTAAGACATGAGAGAAAGGTAAGTAAGTTATGGTAAGTACTTTATCCACTGGTTTCTCCCACCTGAAATTGCTTTCCATATTGAAAAGATGCCATACCTGAGTTTGTTGGCAAAACCATCTGACACGGAACTGTAATGCATAAAATGTCATTTTTGATCTCTTGTGTGATTTATGGTTGTATTAAGGATTACTGCCCAGGTGAAGGAGTGAATTCAATTAAATAAAACTCCATCGGTATTACTTGCAGGGTTGGCTCAAGTGCTGGCTGGTTGAGTCAACTAAACCCCTCAGTCTGGCCAATGCCATTATTAGCTGAAATATTAGCAATATTTAGAATTTACCAGATGGATGGCATAAAATTTACCATTTCAAACCCGTATGGGTAATTCTCTGCTATGAAGATGCTTTAATTTGTTCCTTTTCTCTCCACGTTTAGCTGTTGCTGACCCAAGGGACAAAATAACCGGGTTTGCATTGCAATTTGCTACCCAAAAATGACCAGTTGCGAATCATTTTCAATTTGGCCTTGCGGAAGTTGCGAATCGATATTTTGTCAAGCTGTGTCCGAGTTTCAACTATCCCCATTGATGCAGTGTGTAACAATTGTCATATCGTATGGAGCCAAAGCCACAACATCAGCTTCTGCTCACTTCCGCCTGACAACAACACATGCAGCTCCCATAGACACGTTATAAACAAATACTTTGAAACTGCTAACCAAGATGAAGTAATCGCTAGTCAATTCGGATTTTGATTAGCAATTACTGCTAATCAATTCACTCACTCTGTTTTGTCCCATGTGACCACAACAATCTAACAACTTTAATGCTTGAAATATGTAGGTAAACCCTGTTTTTAAACTAACCTTGTAACCAGTCACATGACTGTTTTGATCAGCAGCCTGTGGAGGGTCTTTCCAGGTCACTAGGGCAGTCACTGGGGTGCGTGGATCGACGGCTAAATTATTAGGTGGAGCTGTGGGGTCTGTAGCAAAAACAAAATACACATAAACAAAAATAATTTGGCAAAGGACATATTTTATTATGTTTTAAATGAAAGATAATTAGTGGGAAGCAACTGTGAAATGTATTCATACTATGCCAACTGCAGAGTTCCAAAACCTCTGTTACCATCCCAGAGAGAAAATACTCTTGATGAAGAAATTTATGACACCATTTTAGCTGCTTAAATCAGTTACTTATAAGGAAGGACCACCAAAAAACCCCACACAAAATTTTTCAAGAATGGATGAATTTCTAGGAAAAATTCCTGTAGACATCTGTTGAAATACCAACAGCTTTGAACTGGTATTAACAGGTTTAAACTGGTATTAAAACAGGAACTGGCAATTCATCATTTACCTCTTGGAGTTGGCAAACTCCAGCAATATCAGCTGGCAAGCCTATGAAATTAACAGCTAGGTTCCTCTTGGCACTTGTTAAATTTCCACTGAAGGTCTGTGATTCTGGTCTGCATATATGTAGACAACAGGTAATTAAAATTACCTGTGTTCCGACCATGTTAAAAAATGTTCAAAGGTTTCAATAGGAGTATTTTCCTGGATTTCAGGGTTGGGTCTAAACCCTACCCCACAGAAATCTAAACCATGGGTTATTCTCAGCTAAAAATGTTCAAAAGGTTTCAATAGGAAAATTAATCCAGCACAACGTAAACTGATTTCATCGTATAGTTTCACACCAATCTAACATAAAGGTAGACAAATAGAGGTTTTTGCCCAGAAACTCTTTCACATTCCACTATAAATCAATAGGCTCATTTGGCCAAAGTTCCCCGGGAAAAGCCCACTTTCCTGGGTGAAAAATATAGATGTCTTATGTCATCTGATGGCTAAATACTCCAAGTGGATTCTAGACTAATGAGCATGTCACTATGTCACAACCTGCCATATAGGACTAACCTGCAATTGATAGTCACATTACATATTTGGGTTGGTCAGAATGCTCAGCTAACAATGGTAAACATGGGGAACTTAAAATCTACTAAATTTTCACATTCCCCTGGACTGTTTGTGTTAAGGGCTGTCTAGGTCCATGACCAGGCAAATTCCCTTCAGACAATTCCCACCCAGACAATCTACCCAGACATCCCCCCCCCCCCCGGACAGTTGCCCTCAGACAATTCCCACATTTGAAAATTGCCCCTCACACAACTTTTGCACCGAAAAATCAGAACTGTCCTGCATAGATATTGTAGGGGGGAGAACTGTCCCAGCGAGTTGTCCGTTGGGAAATTGTCTGAGAACCACCCACCGCACTTGTGTATATGGTTAGAAGTAAAGTGGTAAGTGCCTTTGTAATAAAAAGATTGCGAAGGAAAAGCTTCCTGCATAATTTTCTGCAGAAGCAGAATCCTATGGGACTGCTTCTTTATGACACTCTGTAAAACCATTACAGACAAAGAAAATACACTTGAAACTGGTGATAGCTTTTAAATTAACAGCCTATTGTTTTATGGTTTGTCTGTTGCTTGCCTTTCATGCCGTATTTAACCCGTTAAAACTGTTAGATTTCCAACCCCCAAAAATTGGACTTTCGTGGGGTAGGATTATATGTCACTTTCTAACGCCTAAGGCTATCACCATCGCCGAGCCAGTTAATTATCTCTTTCCAACAAGCTGTATCACATGTCATGATAATCTGGACAATGGCAACATCCTGCCTTGAGGGAATGGTGTAATAGAGAAGGGGAAAGGTTTTTTTAGTAGTTTTAAGGAGACCAATACCTCATGTTGTTTGGAAGAGATATTACATAAGGAACCAGTTTGGACAGAGTTTCAGAAAAAGCTCATGATCAGATGGGCTACTTTGTTACTGCCTGTAAGCTTTCTCTGCTCATATTTAGTGGGAGACTGGGATGACCATTGGATGGGTTTACTGGAGTGGATGAAAAAGTATTGCACGTGCATGTCCACACCGATACTCTCTTAGGTTAATTACTTTAAGTCAAGACTAAATCTGTCATAATAATCGAGAGAACAGATCTAAAATAGGATGGATACAACATCCGCCAGAATTTTTACCTATGAACTGCAGACTTGTATTCAAGTCGCGACTCAAGTCACAGCCCCTCAACACTACCTGACTGGAAAAATTCTGGGCAATTTCCCCTATCGAAGTAACACAGAGATTTAATTAAGGCCATGAATAGACTCGAGTCCATAAAATAGCTCCAGTTGACTTGATTTGCTGAGAAAAGAGTGACTTTTAAGATATCTCTGATGAATGGGGAGTCATTAATATACTTACACAAGTCTTCTTCACAGATATAGTAATACCCAGTTGTACATGCTGCATCATTGAGTAACTGAGAGGTTGCTATGGCAGCACAGTCCTCACCACTGTCAGAATTACTGGGCTGGTTGGTTGCCCAGTGTGGGCTACTTGATGACAGATAAGAAACATCGTTCACATACTTAAACACACCTGTCATGGAAGAACATTTATAAATTAACATTTAGTGGTTGTTTATGCATAAGAAGAAAATAACAGCCACAAAGCTAGATCAGCAGGCTGAATAGTCTGATGTGCTTCGTGTAATGCACCATAAGATTATAAAGCATATCAAAACCAACGGAAAACAACAAACTATAGGAAACTACTTAAAAATGCTGTATAGAACATCATTTGAACTTTGTGCTAAAACAGTACAATGAATAGGCAAGCCTTACGTACCATGACTATCTCTGTTAAAACATAAGCATAGACACCCCACCACTTCAACGACAGTGTAGGGTATGATCACATGTCAAAGCTCATCACCAGATCCCAACTTCACTGCCATGAAGCATTCATCATGGTCAGTTTGTAAAACGTGAATAAGCACAATGCTCTACGGAACAAGTTTCAAATGACGTTAACTTACTCAGATGTACAGAATGCTTGTATTAGGCATCTATCAATATATTTAGTATCATGAATAATTTTTGAGCAACCCACAGTTCCCTCAACAGAAAGCTTTGAATAATCGAGATCCATATGTGACCATATTTTGTACAAACCAGAACTGTGTGTAGCTGGAAAAGTACCACAGCTTGCTATGAGCTACTGCAATAGGATACACACCTCATTTCATAGGGTACACTGGTCCATTCATTCATGTACCACCAGAAAACTGCATTACTAGCCTTCTCTGCCAACCCACTAGCAGTTTGATGAAGGGGGTGTGTTAGGCAGCTGCTGCTATTTGATTTACACCCTGTACAACAGACATAAGTAAAACTGGCCCAGTAATCAATCATTCCTGGGACGGGAGTGATGGCTTTCTTGTGGATATTTACTCATCCCATAAGCACCTTTGATCTACAGTGTCAACATTTTCACAGTCAATTTTGAAAGTTTAACTCCAAGCTGACTGACAAGTATGATACTTGCCTCACAACAGTTTACTCTTGTATTTTACTAGGAGACAGAGATACTTCAATTTTGCTTTCTGCTAAAATTCTGGTGACCCTAAAAAATTTACAGGCTACCCAACTTTGGGTCACAACCTAAACGTTTGAGAAAAAAAAAGTCCCACTTCAGCTACTCTCACCTTCTTCTTCAGCGTCAGTAGCCCCGATCCAGAAGGTCCGTGATGAGAAATGGTATCGGTAATAATTGATAAGGTATTGCCACTCAGCATCGGTCTCTAAGACTGCCAAGTCGGCCCCCTGGGACTGACAGTAGCTTCGAGCAGAATCAAAAGTTCGGGTATCTGAACTGAAGTAATAGCAGCTCTGAAGGCTGTCATCATAGGCCCAACTGGACACACAAGAAGAGTGAACTGATGGCTGAGCTATGGCTGATGCACCTGTGGTTAAGGATAACAAGACAAATTATTTGTAGCTTATTTTTTAAATGAAGTAAAATGTTTGTTTCCAAAATATGAGCTTTCAATCTGGAATATCTAGAAAGTTACAAGAAAATTCCATTTCACAGAGAGTTACAAAGTAATGACAAACATGTCAAAGCTTTTCAGCTTTTGAATAACCTTCTACACACCCTAACCCTTATCCTAACCCTTCCCTTAATACTCTGTGACTCTATAAAAATAATAATGCTCACCAATGGCAGCCTTGCAGACAAAGTAATATGAGTTTTCAACACTGACATCAATATAGTCGTCACTCTCATAGGCATACATTAGAACACCGTTTTCTGTGATCCCTCCGTTTGGCTCACCATTCCGCCATCGAGTATAAGTGGCACCATTCAACTCTGCATCAGTCCAGACACCTGCGATTAAAAATTAAAATGCATCTGAAGAAGCTGACTTTTCCCAAAGCTGTTTCAAGACAAATGTTCCCCATTAATCAAAACAGAAGCTCATCAGGGAGTGACCTCCTTTCTCCATAATTAGAACTGTGATACTTTATCTGATTGACAAAAGAAAGCAGCATTACAAAAGCTTCATAAGCATTAGTTACAGAGGAATTCACTTACATCCACAAAACAAAAAATTGTCTTCAAAAAATAAATAAACATATAAGTTTAATACTAACTGGAAAACCATCATATTCACTGCATGGTTTCTACTCTTTAGGTTTGCAATTTTTACCTTCATTCTCAATGTCATTGAGTCCAATCCAGAACGTAGATTCACCGGGGTTGATCCAGCGAGCAGTTAGTCTGACATAGAGGTACTCACTCTCATCTGCAGGGGTTACAATGTGACCTAGAAAATGAAGAGAAAAAAAAATGTGATGGAATTCAACATGATCCTACCAATCAATGAAAGCCATTCAGAAATAACATGGAGAAAAGAAAGTGCATCATTTTGAAATGAACCTTCCCTTAATCAGAACACAAAATGACATGACAAATGACTCAGCAATCTTTTTTTAATTGATACAAACTTGCAATTAAATCAGGACATCTGGGCTTCTTTGACTTGTTTAAAGCATCCAAGGTAAGTCTCATCAACAAATATTACTTTCTTCAATTTTTGAGCTTTTTAATTAGGCATTGTCCATTCAAGTACATAAGGTATGTGCATTGTTAAACAGTTTAATACGCAGGAGAGTTGAATACAAAATGCAAGTGCCACTTTAATTTTAAGCCCAATATTAGAATTTCCTTCTCACTGTGGATTTCTGAATTCAACATTACTGCTAGCAATTAAACACTTAGCTCTCTTATTGTCCTATTACATTATTGAAGTTATTTAAGTTTACTAAAATACAGTATAAAAATGTCAGATAACATAATTATAAACAGGATATAAAAACAATAACAGTAAAATACCACATAAGATCAGCATTGAATATATTTACAGATAATAAATCCAAAGTACACCTCAGTGCACAAAATGTCAGCCATCTGAATTAGTCCTATTGTTGAGTAAGCGCATTGGTAGAACTCAGCTTAATAAATACGAGGATAGATAAACCTGTTATGCTATGACGATCATTCACTTTTGGTGTTTGCTCATAGTAGCAGACATGGAGGTGACAGAAGTTCTAGTAACAGGATTTTTGTACTATGTTTACAACTAGCTGAAATGCAGCCTAATGACAGGCTAATCCAGCCCACAGAACAGTCCTCAAATTCACTGGAGGAGTAATAATTTTTCACTTGCTGGTATACTAACTACCAAAAGTACTGGCAGTAGTAGGATTCACCTTTGAGTGCACATAATTAATTGACCCAGCCACCGTATAATTGTAGACAAATCGACAGTCAATTTTGTGGTCAACAGGGAGAAAAATCATATAAAGAACTACGTGACAGTCAGTGGCCAGAGTGTGAGCTAAGAAGGATATTAATGTCTCCTAGCTTTAACTAAATTTCTGCCCCTTATCTCCAAAGGCCCATAATACCCAAACTTTATGACTTAGTTCTCTTTCTAGGCTGGCTTTTATGCCTTTCATCAATTTGATCTAAATATGAGTTTTGATAGCAAAACAATCTGTCCCCAGACTTGACATTGTTCACCACTATGTGGTCAGACCTAAATATATGACAAAATATGCCAGATATTTTTTAAAATCAATGTATTTTCCACAGAAAATTTCGGTTACCCAGGGAAATATTGATGATTGAATAATGAAATGTCTTACCTCCCTGGTTTTGACAGTACACCTCTGCATCATACCAGGTCTTTTTCTCTTCAATATACCTGTAGCAGTTAGAATTATACTCCGCCCAGCCTGATGGACAGCTATCAGAGGCTGTAAGAAATTGAAGCAGTTAAAGGCTTGTATCTTCAAGAAAAGGTTGACCGTCATACTTCATTTCAACAATTGATACTATCAAGAAATTAATTTAAGTCTTTTCCTTCTCAGGTCCAAGTCTGGGTCTCTCTTTACCTGAGTCCAAATCCAAGCCTGAGACATAAATTCAAACATGAGCAGTGATCCCGGGATGGGGGGGGGTGGGGAGACAGGGGGACATGTCCCCCAATATTTGAGAAAATCGCCCATTGACTTTGATTTTTCACACAGTAAATTATTTGAAAATGGGATCATGCCCTCCCACCCAATACTGAGAACAAATCGCTGCCAATGAGTTCAAGCGACACTGTCTTAATTCTTATGCATGAGTCCCATGGATTTTTAGGACAGTACCCACAGTCTTTGAAGACTACAATGATTTTAGGCCATTTTTCTCAATGTCTGATTATCTTATGATATTTAACATAAAGATTGTGTATTTTTGTGCTTCGTGTTATTTAATATAACAAAAGCCTTGACTTTTTTTCAAAATACCTTAAATGACAGAAAGTTTGGAAAATATAAACAAAAAAATATGGACCAACACTACAGTAAATGTGAGGAAAATGTTAAACCAACAACAAGCTGCTGTTAACAAAATGGATACAAAAACAGATCCTTGATAGCATTCATGCCTCCTGAATATGCTTACAGGGTCATTTTAAGATTTCTACAGTAAAAATAAGAACTTATGGCAAGCCAGTTATCATCAAGTCCTATAACAACAAGTTTGGAAAAATTTCTTCACAATTTTGTTGGGTATGTGATGTGAGGTGCCTGCCATAAGCAATTAGTTTCCTTTTACACTTTCTTAAACATGTATACAAGCCAGCCAAATAGAAAGAGACAGACAGACAGACATAAAGACATGCAGACAGATGGAAAAACAGATAGATACAACTTTGTCTTGTACACTCCTGCATGGGTTTTATTATATTTTTTTACAACAGCACATGTGACAATGAACTTACAATAAAGGAATGGGTCTTATTCTAAGAAGGGAGCTGCTGCACAATATGTGAAAAAACTTAAGTGCTACTGAGCACTACCATACCTATTCTCTCTGGAATGTGAGTTATACCAGTCTATTAGGGCAATTGATCTGATGTGGTGTAAAAATCATACTAAGCAAATTTAGCATTATGAAGGGCTGGAAAAATGTTTATTTCCCAGGGAGCAGGTCAAATTTTCCACAATGCCCAGTTTCCCAACTTTTTACACTTGTTTAGCATGACTATCGGTTGTTACAGCATTTCAGAGATTGTTTCTAGGAAAGAGAACACATCTGGGATGCTGGTGTTTGGTGAAAATTCTCTGTTTTGAATTTTACCTTTAAGAGAAATGAAAATTCAGCAGGCAATGTATAAGATCACGAACATAATTCTACACACTACGAAAACACTTACCTCTGGCTTGATTTTCCTGTCGATCAACTGAAAAATAAGAGACAGAAACAAGAGTTACATTCCGATATATTTTCTATGAAAACTGAAAGACAAATATTCAATGCATGACATCAGTCTATACATCATACCAACCAGCTGGATCCAAAATTCACAGTTATTATCTAGCTGCTCTGTCTCATGCACAGTTGCAGTTATAGTAAGTTTTTGCTA
Source organism: Holothuria leucospilota (assembly GCA_029531755.1). Lineage (NCBI taxonomy): Eukaryota > Metazoa > Echinodermata > Holothuroidea > Aspidochirotida > Holothuriidae > Holothuria > Holothuria leucospilota. Next base: position 42,133,596 of record CM055977.1, read on the forward strand.
AAATGTCATCCAATCAGAAGTATGCATATATTTAGGGCAGACTCAAGTCTCATGTACCTGTTGTAAGGTGTGCTAAAACTAAAATCATTAACTGAAAACCAATCCAAGATTTCTGACTAAATAAACAGTTCATCACTTTTCCCAACAGCATGCTTCAGTCTTGTTCTGGTACATAATATCTTAACCTAAACTGAGCAAGAGTCAACTAGCACAAGTGTTAGTATGCACTAGGATCATGGAGTACAGCACACACCAGGAAAAAAAAGAAGCAAAAAAAAAAAAAAAACCAATTACACAGATATTGGTATACCATTTGAACCGTCCGACATGAGAAGTTTTGGTCATTAATCCCGTACACTTTGAGGGGCTGAGATGTGTGTTGATAAGCACCGGAACATTCATCATACAATTCAGAGTACAGTACTCTTCCCGGTGTAAGTGCACATATGGGTTTGATGGCAGTAAACATTTCAGAGACAACTAACGTGTCAGTATGTTGGTACAAGAGAATGAAACCCATACTGTCAGCATGAGTTTGCTTACCAAAAAATGAAACAAAACCTGACCACCAGTGTTTCTGCTAAGCTGCTATGACGCGATTTTGACGCAATGATTTGTCAATTTGATGCACTGATATTCGTGGGGAAAATGAAAAAAAGGGGTTTCAGATGCAGTGTGAACAACACCGCGTGCCTTACGCATGCACAGTTCTACTGAATTGATGTGTCTAGTCAGCCAAATTTTCTTAAATTGAGTATATTGACCCACTGGATAATTTCTTAGAGGAAACACTGCTGATCACATTAGAATTATAGGGGTATATACCAATGGACATTTGTTACATACATGCCAGCTCAGGCCAAGTAACCAAGCCACTACCATATGTGCTCACATACTGTTGTAAAATCAATTTATTGACTCACATATGCGGACAAAGAGGTGATATGATGTATCAGACACAAGGGTTTGAGATTTATCATCTTCTTCGCTCAACCAGCATTCATTGGTGGAAGGATTGTAATCAAACGATCGGCAGACAAAGCTAGTAGCCGAGACGCAGGTTGATGCGCAAGAGTTTTGGTCCACCCCAGAGATATACTGATTGTTGTAACCACTGATGTGAGAATCCTTGATGAACATAAAATCTGTTCTTGAAGTAACCAGATCTGAAAAGGAAGGAGACAGTTACATAATGTGAACATTGTGCTCATCAATTCATAGGAGAAAATTCCTGTTGGCACTTTATAAAATGCCAACAAGTTTGAACTGGTTTTAAAGTGTTTGAACTGGCAAATTAGTATTGCCTGTTGGGGTCAAGATAGTCTAACAAGCATCAACAGGTAACACTTGTAAGATAAACAGGTTCCTATTGATACCTATTGAAATCCTGTTAAACAGGTGTCATCAGGATTTTTGACCTGGGTGAAAAAAATAATTTCTTCAAGCCTTACTACTCAGGATTTGAATAATTGGTTACCAGAATGCTTCAGAACACGTGTATAATGGTACCAGGGTATCAAAAGGAAATAAAATTCTAGAAGAGAATCACTGAAAAATCTCAGGTACTGTCTAATATGTCAAAAAAGCTCAAGCAAATTTTTCAAGCCCTGCTACATTTCTACTAAAATATACCATTCCTTGAACAGACATTTCTCTATAAATGTAACTTGTAAATGGTTATTGATTCATGACGATTAAGCTGACTTCAAATCAGGTAACTCTTAAATTACCTGATAGCTAGCTGCTGCTACTTGACGTACACCATATTCAACAGGCATACTGGCCTATTAAAGTTGCTCTTCCATTTACCTTAAGCCTGCACTTTGAGCTAATCTTATAAAAGCTGTTCTGATTGGTCAGTGTTGACTTTTGCAGATCACTGAAATGTGATATGGTTGCAGCCTGCATTGCATCTAAGAGTTAATTGACATCTCACACAGTATATTCAGGAGCATACAGCAAGGAGCAGTTCAACTCAAAATGGCCTAGCTTTGTCTGGAGAGTGTAGTACACAGGTATTTTTGTAAATTTGAGGGGGGCTAGAAGTAGCTTAACTTGGGAGTATTTTCACTGTCTGGGATAAAAAAACAGGGAGCCTAAACCATCACTGGACTGTAAATGACAGTTTTCTTCTATAGAATGGTATTCATCAATTTGTGGTCCGTAGATTTAAGAAGATGGCATGAAAGTTTAGAAGTTTTTTTTTTTTTTTTTTTGGGGGGGGGGGGGGGGAAGAATATAAGGGAATCTCAGCATCATTTCATTACAGATGAGACAGGGGATCCACTGAAAGTGTTCAAAAAGAAAAACAATTTATCGCAGTTAGTATAAAATGCTAAGTTTTGAATATTCTGTCTTGCTTTCTTTTTTAAGAACTATTGAAAGAAGAAGCCAGCATACCCATGAATGGCTATATAGAGGAATTTTCAAGACATTTCTAAAAATATTAACTAGTCTCTAAAGAAAAAAAACTTTTTTTCATAAAATTATAATTTGAACTTGACCCCCCTCAAACTTACCACCTGTCTAATTAGCCCTGACTTATAACAAACACATCCCTGGGCAACACATAAAAGTATTAATTGTCAGACAAATAGACAACAGGTTCACAGACAGAAAAACAGCAAAACCACTTTCCTTTTCATTAATTCTATGAATAAACCACCTAAAGTTCAAGCAACCCCTTGCCTAATTATGAGGGGTAGCACAAGTACTTACAGGATTCATCACTTTTACAGTATAGTGAGCCCAGGGTAATGTACCCTTCCTCAGAACTGTCCCCAGTGTCTCCAAATGCCACTTTTGTCACTGGCAGGTCATCTTTGTAATTGAGGTAACCATCATCTGTCCTCCAGGTGTTATCATTCTGGCTACAGTGGCAGATTCTTCCGTTGACACAGTTTCCTGAGAGGGATTAATCGAGTGTGCAGCATGTCAGCACTTTATGTTGCAAAGACAGAGACTTAAATTAAGAATTCAAATCACTCTTGGAAATGCAGTTTTGGATTTTCCAATGTCCTATTAATTCACTGAGCCTTCCCTTTTTTAACTAATACTGATTCTTAGTACAGTACTGAAACAATTTCGTTCTCCTAAATACATTTTTGTTTACGGCAACTGGAATTCACAATTGATGACTTGACTTTGATTGATATTGAAGTTGGAGAATTTAAATGATGCAGAATAGTTCATATTGAACAGCATGCAGACAGTACTCAGATTACACAGGAATGTACTCTGCAGGATATTACCTAAAGCAAGTAAGGTTTGTCTGGACAAGCAAGGAAGTTACTGAGATAGTTTGAGAAGAAGTAAACTTAGAAAACTTTAAAAATGCCTGAGATGCAGAAATCTGCTCTTTGACTTTAAGAAATCGTTTGAGAACAAAATCCTACACAGTTTGTAAATAGTCTGCCTAGGCTGGTCTAGCTGTCTCTCACATCCCTGGTCACTTATCATAGTACCGTAACTGCATCAAGGCCCAAATTACCTTATTATGTGTAGATAATAATGCAACTTTGGAGGACTTTGGTAAGTTTAGATTACGACTTAACAATCTGATGGGTAATCCGAAGTGCCTCTTTTACTCCATACTATGTGCATCAGATTTTGTTAAGTTGTTGTGAAAGAATAACAGCAGAATAACTGTCACAGAAAACCACTCCAAATGTGTACATTATCATTGTAAAAAGATGATCCCAAAACCTTCTCTTTTCATCAAACAAAGTATTAACTAACCTTGCACTCCACACTGGCAATAATCTGTACCCTGAGTACCACCACCCCAATAGCTCACTTGGTTGCCATCTCTGTCATACCAAGCTGAATAATCACTGTCCATGGTACTGCCATGACATTCCCACTATATAAATACAGAAAAGCCAAAATGTTGGAAAAATGCATCACCATATTCACATATTTCTCTTTAAGTAAAGCAATGTACAAACCTATAATTAAGCAGGGGTGGGGGAGGAGGGAGGGTGTCCATTTTTACCCCATGGTCCTTAAGTTTTAGCAGCTTGCTTGCTTCAAAATATATGACCATGCAACTTTTTAATTTTTTACACAGCATCTGGTCATATCTCTCCATCTAATCAAATCCAATACTGAGGTTAGTATTTTAATTAGTGAATGAGCAACTGCCTTGATTTTTGTGCATAAATTCCCCAAGTTTGTGCACTCTGGCAAGAGTTCACGCACTCATTTCAATTGTTTGTATAAGTGTTGGAACCATTATCAGTATTCACCACCAGTATCAACCAACATTCCCCATTTTCATCTTATATAGGTATCAGTAAAATTTACCTTAAATGTCAATATTACCTAACCAATATTTCTCTTCCCATATGTCATGAAAATGTATACTTTTTTAGTATTTTTGAATGCAAATTCCAATATTTATCTCATCAAGATGAAACAGCACTTTATTGTGGTGCCCTAGCCTACAGTTGGTTGCAGAAATGCTTATTTCCCACATATCGGTATCAGCTGATAATCAGAACTGAAATATTTGTATCGGTAATATCTGCTACTTGCAATATTGGTACGACACTATGTACATGCTGTACCATGAAATATCAGGGTATTCCTGGAATGTTTGCCATGAATTGCCATCATGCCAAACATCATTTATATTCTACACTCTCTGTAATTCAAAAAATACTTCTAGTCATGGAAAAAGTTACCTGGTTCTGTTAAAATCTGTAAGACCAAAATAAAATGTGGATTAGACTCCCCACTGGTGGTCCAAACCCTCTCAAAGTAAAGCTTGGCCATGGCAATGTGCATCAACTTGCCATAACATTCTTCTCTTCAGTAAAGTAATGCACCTCAGTACACCTTTACGTATATATCCGTTTAGTAAAATGATGTACATCAAAATACCTACCTATGTTTGATCAGTATATATATTTAATGTAAGTAATAGTACAAACACCCAAACTGAAGTGTATTTCATTCCCTGTCAGATTCATGGCAGGGATCCCCTTATTTGAGAACCCCCAAGTAAAGGTCAACCTCCCAGTAATTTTATGGTATATTTACATGTATACCCATATGCGCGAAACCAAGCGTATGTTACAAGTATATAAGTAAAGTGATGTGATGCAAGATACCTTTGCATACAGCTGCTCAGAAAGTGATGTATATCAATATACATTTATGTACATGTGCAATAAAGTTATGTGCATCAACATACCTTTACATATGCCTGTACAATAAAGTTACGTGCATTAACATACATATGTCCCATAGTTATGTGGATCAACATACCTTTATATACATTTGTATGATGAAGATATGTGCACCAACATATCTTTACCTATGTCTGTCCAACAAAGTTATGTGCATCAACATACCTTTATATACTGGTAGCACTGTCCACTAATATCAGCCAACACAGCTGCTTGGGAGAAGCTAACATCTTCATAGCGCAGATCAAAAGAATAAGACCTTGCCGACTCGTAGCCAGAAATCCTGGTGCGAACCTCCTGGTTATGTTGGATCCTAGCAATACCTTTCAACAAAATGAAAAATTATAATTGTGAAATATTCTATCAACTTTTGGTTTTTCAAAGTGCTAGCTGTGAGCAGGCTTAGATTTTTCTTGTGCATTTATAAGTGAAAATATTATGGGTACAAATGGCACACTGTTTTCAGTTTTCCTCAAATACACTTAGGCAGTATTGTGCATCATTGCAGGAATTTCTTGTGCCTTGTGCCAAATAGTTACATTTATTTTTTTAACAAATTCATGTGGTTGAGAAGCCTTTGCAGATGTACCTTGATCATTTGTGATTGATAGAAGAAACAAGCAAAGGGGATACATGAAGCCTTCCAGTTTATTCCATCTACACTGTTTTTTAAGTAGGAAATGAAATGTTTGTGCAATGCAAGAATAGCTGTAACAATTTGTAATACTCAAAACTTATACCCTAGTGGAAGTCTACAGTTTTAAGTTTGAAAACTCTGACTGCATAGGTTTGTAGTCTCTTCTTTAATGTCACATTAATTAACTGCTTATATTTCACATGCAAAATATGAGATGGCCATGAACAAAGTTTAACTTGCAATTAAGTCTCCTTTTACCGGTAAGCTGTCTCCCCAAAATTTTCCACTTCCTTTTGATATTGATATTACTACACAAATTCACTCTGACGGTAAATCTCGATTCACTATTCTCACTCTTCCCTACAGTATGTGTCATTCTGACAATGCTGACACAACTTTACATCAGCTAACACAGACACAATGATTTTGCTCACTGTCCATTTTTACAGGCACTGACGGACAATTAAATGTTGTTTAAATGTCAGGTCAGAAACTTAAAAGCCCACAAATGGCTGGTTTATGACACCTTTATAATATGTAACTGAACTTGTTCATTGAACATAATGCATGCTGACTTAATGAAATAAAAGGCTGTACCCATGGATTTTGGAAACTGCTTTTTCTGAGGGAAGTGTTTCCCCAACTGGTCAAAAACTCGATCATACTTACCTGTGTTGCCATCAGATGACATGTCACAATATACCCTGAAGGGGTCTACACCATTGTCTCTACCATCAGGGTCAATGGTGTAATAAGTGCTACTGGTATAACCTTTTCTTTTCCACTCTGCACAGGACACTGGCAATTACAAAAGAAATCAAAATCCTGAATTATGCACCTTTGAGATTTAAAGTTAAAGGATTTTGGACAAAAATGAAGGCAACCCCATGCAAGGTTAAATGTCCAAATGTAACTGCCTCATGTTAGTGTTTAACAAATTAAGGCCTACATGTGGTATAATTGCCCAAGGCTATGCTCTGCTGAGGAAACTGCCATGTGCGATGTCACTGCCTGCAGAAATCATTGTTCAATCAAGTAACTTATTATTTGAGACATAATTTTAGATTGCTTTGTTCTTTGTCAATGTAATGGCAGTCACCAATTGTGAATTTTGGTCGTCTCAAACCTAAAATACATTTGGGGTGAAGAGTTTCTGCCTTTAAAGAGGGATTTGCATCACCCCAAGTACGACTTTTACTTGGTGGTAAGCCCCGCCCATAATTGTCTTTACTGCTTCTCCTTGCGCAGACACAAACTGCTGTGTAATATGAGCTGCTCTGCATCTTTTGAATTTTGTAACTCTGATGTCAATCAAAGAGTAGTCACCAACTGCGACTTTTGCTTACCCCCAACTAAAAGTCATGCTTGGGGAGATGCAAATCCATCTTTAAGTTAACTACAGACAGTTCCGAAGGAAACCAAATGTAAGCTGGCTTAAAGGGCACTGCCACTTTTAACCAAACTATTTGTAAGGTGAGTTCATAATAATTAAATGCATCCTGGTGTCATCCTAAAGTCTGTCTGCTTCATACCTAAGAGGAGAATGGTTTAATTTCAATTTCTTCATCACTGCAAAAAAGAAATTTTATTATCTTGTACATCTATGACGTTGCATGGGCAGAATAAACTGCACAATTTGTCAATCTATGGCTAGTGATTGGCATTAGTTTGGTCTTACTGAGAGGTAATTACATATGTAAAAGACTGGTATTACAGTTTAACTGATGGTGTTGAGGTGAGGCCAGTGTGTGTCTTTAAGATGAGGCAAAGGTGGGGGACTTGACCATCTTACCTAGCTGACCATACAACTTGAAAATATTTTAAAGGAAATTTGAAGTCACACTATGCATGCATGATTTTTAGGTACACTATTCTTTACCTGATTCACCTTGGGTTCAGAGAAGGCGAGTTTTCCAGTCTTGGGGAAAATATTTTCAACTTAATTTGCCTAATATTCCCCATTAAAGAGTCTGGCTATACCCCTGTGGTACACAAAGCTATTACGTACCTGTTGTGAGGGGGTACTTGCAGATGAAGTAGTAGGTATTGTCACAGTTTGCATCATTCCAGGTCCCATCACTACTCCAGGTGAGTACAGCACAGTTTTCATTGTTGTTCGCTGAGGAAACAATTCAAAGATGGATCTTTAAATTCTGCATGCACACCCTAATCGCAAACTTGCTTTAATAAGGTTACCAAAAGTCCAGATTTCCTCTGATATGCCCTTTCACTGACATGCACAGCCAACTTACAGACATGGCCTTCTGTAATATCTGCAATTTTACATATATTACAAATGTTTAACTTAAAATTTATTAACAGACGTGTTGAAGTGTGAGTACAATTAACACAATGCTGGGATCAAAATTAGTGGAGGCAGCTGAGGCTGTATGACCTTTGGGTACCTTCACTTTACACTGATATGACTTATGATAACCCACACGTAGGGCCATTATGGACTTGATGCCCTCTTCACAGCAATGCACAGTGCCCCTAAATTGGTCTTAAATGTACCCAAAATTTTATCACTGGACAAGATAATTATACCAATTAGACACCAAGTGCAACTTTAAATGCAACCACTGACTTCGGTGCTACTAGTTTAAACACTATCACACACGTGCAGCAGGTAATCTAAGAATACAAATGCTCAAGCAGTTGCTATTTCATGAATGCTACATGCTTTGCAGAGTGACTTTTTTCCTCTCAGACATTTTAGCTCTTCAAATCAAAGTCCCATTTGGAGAAGTGCCACAGACATCACTGAAGCAACTAACCATTTTTAAAAATTTTCTCAAAAAAAAAAAAGTTAAAAAAAATTGTAAACCAGTTGATGAAGCTGGTACCTAAATTTTCTATTTAGGAGCCAGTGCCTGCTAAAGGTTTTTATTTCTATACATCAATGCATGTCTTCTTTATCATTTCTTTTGGTGTCTTTTTATCTCCAGGCTGAAATATTTGTGGCCTGATTGACTCCCCTTTTTTATGACTTTGATACCCCGGAAGATATTTGCCAGCAAAAGACCATTTGGCCATGTCCTTTTCAGTTCTTATTTCAAGCCCTGCAAGTGCCATTTTGTACATGACAGATCCCCTTTCCCTCCTTTTAACCCCCACCATAACAACTGGAAAAAAATGAAGATCACATTCTGACGGCCACTGTCAACAAGTAAGTGCTGCATTGTACACTCATGGCAACCATGCAACCTAGTGTTTGCACCGGGTACCAGACCGGCGATGTCAGGACCTGGTTCTGAAATTGCTACCTGGATCCAAAGTTTCACTAAAATAGATTGCACGAGTGACAGAACACCTAACAGGTTACTTTTTCCTGGCAAAATTTATCACGCACACGCCTAAGAACACTTGTCATGCCGATACGTAAGATACATTGGTGTTACATTATATCAATGTGCTAAGCAAAATTTCTTATTATGACTTTACAACAAACTTGTAGCCTAACAGAAGTTATATTTCGGGTACCCGGATACCCGACCGACCATCGACTACGGGTACCCAGTTCTGAATTTTGGACCCGGTGCATATAATGCCACCACATTTACAAACATGTATTAATCTTAAAACTTCCAGGTCAAATTTGTAAATTTCTAATTGATACTACTGTTATTTCTTCTCTATTACACAGGTTTAAGCCTGAGGTGCTAAATGTATTACAAAATGGCAAAATTATACACTCCTTCTCTTTCCTCTGAACACTAGCCTTCTTCTTTACTCTTTGCTTATCTTCTCAGTGCTTGCTCCAACACCCGGTTGCTGTACCTCCAACTATGACAGCTGGCCGTTCCCTTGCTGTGGTACAGATTAATCTACTCATAATAATTGAACTACCTCCTATGTTTGGTAACCCTTTCAAAGGAAGTCCTAAAGCTGACTTTTTCAAAGACTATAAACTTTTGGTAGGTGCTCTGTGACTGCTTTGTAAGTTGCCGCCGCCGCCGTCGTCGTCGTCGTCGTCATCATCATCATCATCATTATTATTATATTACATTATATAAATGAATAAATGAGGATATCTTACAATTATTGGGTTCACCAGTAGTCCATGCAGTGTAAGAGTATGCTGACCCATCGGACCACTCCCATGTGCCCTCACTGTTGAGGTCATGCAGTCCTATCCAGTATGCATTTTCAGTGTGGGTACGTCTGTGTGGGAAAAAAAAAGATCTATAACACCAAAGGTTTGCAGCCACTAGAACTATGTGTCCCCTGAAATCATAAGACACATTCCTATTGGGGATTTGTCATGCTTCAACAATCCCCCACCAGCCTGGGTCAAGTAAAATGTCACTTGAGCAAGCTCAATGCTTAGCACTATAGTATGCAGGGCAAGATCACTGCTCTCACCTTAAAGATAAACTTTAAAAAACAAATATTGCAAGCAAAACCTAAAGTTGCAACCACTAAATCTAACCATAGCTATCATTTTCTTAGACTGTGCAGCAATGTTGCAATTGAGATCTTACCAAGTAGGGCTGGACTAAGTCAATATTCATGGAGGCAAGTCAATTTCAAAAGAAGGGTCTAAGCTCAAATCAAGTTTTGATATATTAGAGGGGTTCTTATTCTAAGCACTTCCGTGAAATCTGCATTGAAATCAGATGCGTGGTTCTCAAGAAATTAGCAGTTGAAGTTGTCACATTTTCAGCATGAAGTGAACTTGAAGCAAGCACATATGACATCATAGCCTCACATTAATGGGCAGTCTTTTGTTTTTCTTTAAGCTATAAAACCAATTTTCTCCTCCACAACCCCATGTTATCGGAATGTGATTGCATGAGAGGAATCATTAGATGGACAATTCCTTTGAAGTTTACCAACCGTGATTAATCTAAAATAGTCCCCTGTAATCCTCTGCTTTCTCCCATTAGTGAGTAGGAAGATTGTTTGCTTCAGCTAGGAAAACAATTGATTTCCTTATCTTTGCTTATGCGTGAGTGACTTCCAGCTGCATTTGGTAATTGATACTAATCAAAGGTCCCCATCCAAATGCCTGATTCTCTGGGTATGTGGTTAACAGAGTTCTAAAGCAACTGTCTTCCTAATGTGGAAATTTTACAGACTTCACATTCCCCATGGGGAGGTCCTATCCCTATTAACTTCAAGGTCAGCAGAACAGATTGAAAATACAAAGGAAACAAAACATTCCTCATCAATGTGAGGAAGTGACATAACCCCTGCTTGCCTCAAGCACACTCTGGGTCACAAATGTAGTAACTTCATTTGCTGATATGTCGAGTAGTACATGTCTGATTTGAATGGAAGTTTCACCATATTGGGTTGATTTAGTTCCTCTTTCACAAATGAAAATTAATTTTTGCCTAAACCTTTCCTTTAACAGCCAACTCCACAGGCAAGTACTCATTTATTATTTTTTCTTTTATTTGCACTGGTGACATCCAAACAGAAGGAAGCCATATTAGTCCTTTCAACTGTAAGACAATATGCAGTAAACCAACTGCTTCATAAATATTGGAAATAACTTTTCAGGAAGATACCTTACCTAGACATAGCAAAAGCTGAAATCTTTTCGGTACTATCCAAAATGCTTACAAGGTCAGCATCACCCCTCAAGTTCCTGCAGTAATCTAGGGCGTCGAACCAATTCCTACTTTCCTCGACTGCACGATAGCATCCGTTGCCTTTATGGGTCCAGCCACTGTCACATAATTCCATGCTGTTATCAGATACTACGAATATTCATGGTAGAAATAAAAAACAAATTTTTTCAGTTCTATCTTTTATTATTTTATTACATTTAAGAGCTAAATCCTAATAAAAAAGCTAGGACACACACATTATGGGCCCCAGGTCAACTATCAGTCCTAGAAATGAGTTCACCAGTTAGTTGTTTTTTGTACCTAATGGTACCCATTTAGCACCTCATTTAATAGAGGTAACTAAGATAAAGCATCCTGCCCAAGCACACAATTAATGTAAGGAACAAACAGGGAGAAGAATCAGTAATCCTAGGATCACATGTCACTTAGCTCATCCACCACAGTCTCAGTGTGGTCAAGAAATTTTACTTTTGTCTTGTGAGATGCTTCTTTATATCTAAGAAATTTATTTAATCTTAGAGACAGAGATAATTTTGCATGAATCTTTGCCTTAGAGAATAAACCAGGAATTGAATAAAGATGACTGTTCCACAAATTATGGGTTACATTCCTGTACTGGGTCATCAAGCTTCACCAGTGAGTTGTGGGCTGCATCTGGAAAACAGGGAATAACATTTTGCTACAGTTATGTTTTTGCAATAGGAGCTTTCTGAATTTTGACATAATCTTAACAAGGCCTTGGGAATCTCATTTTCAGCAAGATAATTTCTAAATTCACAACAGGGAACCAATGTTGGCACTCTGCTTAGACAGTGTCAGATACTAGCTATAGCCCCCAGGTTGCTGCAATGGTGGGGAATCAAAATATGGGTCACCAAGGAACATGTTTAGCATCCACCTGTTTTAATCACTGAAATGATAGTATTTTTATGGTGAAACAAGACAACAACCTTCTTACAACCAGCACTTAGATTGGCTCAAAATTATTGTACCATCAGAACTGTCTCACCTTCATACTTGTAAAATATTGCAACAATGTCAGGGAATGTCCGGCTACCTACAAAAAGAATAAATGCATGGGTACAGTCAGTAAGTAGACAAAGCAACATCACAATGCATCTCCTAACACCAATTTGACTCCAGTAATATTCACTTGATCTGATACACCCTTGATATATAGGGGGTAGAAAAATATTACTCCCAGAATGGAAGTCAAATTTTCCATGATTTCTTTCATATTTTCATGTCTTCATAGGTATACTGCACCAAACTGAGGGACACATGAAACTGAACAGCAGCAGCGGCGCCAAGAGGGGGCTTGGGGGGGCTTTAGCCTCCCCCAAAAAGGGGTCAGCCCCCCTTCCCCATTAGCCCCCCAACTGAAATGAGCAAACTGAAAATTTAAAACACTCATTAAAACAATTTTATTAAGTGGAATTTTTAATGGCCCTAAAAATTTGTCAGCCATCAGCGCTAGCCCTACCATTAACCCCGTCCCCGATCTGAAATGAGGAAAATAGGCCTATGTGTATTTTTACGGCGTTATGCAAGTTCAACTGTTTTCATTATATATGACCCACGCCTTAAATCACCTGTAACCCGTTGTAGGAATATGACACATTACAGATAGGCTAGGCAATGCAACGAATCAGGGTGTGGCCAGGCGACAATAGTATTCCCACGCCTGTTTACGCCTTGCGTAACAGTAGTGGTGACAAACGTACCAGTAATCCTGGAGTATTAAACATCAATTCCCAAAGAGCAAAGATGTTAGACAGGGATATGATTATCGAAGCATTTGCTGCCAACCATAGGAATAGACGTATCATTTTAAAGTAGGTGGAACGATGTATTTTCTGATATATATCATCGTTTCTTTTCTTTTTTTTTTTTTGAACTTTATCTGTTTATGCTTGAAATCCATGAAATGTCAAAACCTCAAGGATTTACTGGCTTTTTCATATTAAGGACACTGAATGAAGAAAACATGTATTTCTTTCTGTTTTTAAAACTATTCTTAAGGGACAACTTGCAATTAAGTTTAGCAAGAGGATTACATTTTTGTAATGGAAATATGTAAATAGTTTCTGGGGAAGTGCTTATGTTTCAAAAGTGTTTGTTCAGCTATATATGAATATCACTTTCATTCAAATAAATGTTTTATAAACCATGACACCTTTTTGTTTTTGTTTTTATTTCAATTTTTGTTTATTCGACAATTGAAGAAATATACTTCAAGTAATGTTTCATGAAGCAATTTACACAGACGTATATGCTACATGGGTTAAAAGGGTGATTAGATGCCAGGACCCACAATACTATATAAGAAGCTTTTTAATTTCCACATTGGCCCTGAATTTCCTATGGCATGTACTGTATGCCTCCCATGTTTCAGATGTTCTTGAATGATCATCATCTGAGTTTATTTTCTGTGTTTGGAGACCACCCCCTCATCAACATGTCGAGTCCCTCCTCAGCCCCCAACAAAAAATCCTAGCAGAGCTCCTGCCAGGGCGATGCCCCTGGACCCCACCAAGGGCTCTAGGCCGTCCCTTTGACCCCACGCCCGGGCCTTGGGCTACGCCCTTCGCGGATTGCCGCTCAAGCGGAAATTATAGTACTATAAGCCACTCCAAAAATTTGCTCAGCCCCCCCCCCCCCCCCCTTAGCCTCCAACTAAAAATTCCTGGCGCCGCCGCTGCTGAACAGGGGAACACAGTGTACTGAAACAATTTTATCATGAAATGGCTAAAGCCACCCATCCAGGTTATAAAATCAACATTTGTAGGATCTTTGCAATGAGAGGTGAAATAAAGGTTAGCTAAACCACAACGTTCAGTTCAAATGCATGGTTTATTGGTGGAAGCAGGCCGGGATCACTTTATTTTCACCGGAACAGCAAGCCTGAAGTCAGGCAACTAGGTACTGAAAGGGGAAAGATAAGTTAAGGGAATAGGGGAAAATATGTGTAGGGTACGTAGGGAGATATGCTAAATGCATTGGCAACAGTTACTATTAATTTCCGGGGGGTGGGGTGGGGTGGGGTGGGGTGGGGGTGGGGATGGGGGATTTTGATATTGTACACATAATGTCATGTTTACTTCAGATTGATTACATTAGGGTACATGTTACAAAGGGTTACAAAATATAATTGCTTTCTGTAAATGTCATGCAGGCCCATGTAGCACACTGGCTAGTGTCGACCTCATGAAAAATTAAGGGCTAAAAGAATCGTGGCAGCTTTCCCCTAGAAGGTGCCCATTGTTTTACAAACATTTCAGCAGAAACAGCTAAGAGTCACACACTGGCTAATGTTGAATTTATGAAAAAGTAGGGCTAGGAGAATCGGGGGCCATCTTTCCCTTCTGAGTCTCCCGGGTTAAAAAAAAAATTTCCTAGGGAATCAATCAGGGGTCATTTGGGACTGAGCTAGGGTTAAATGGGGTTAAAGGCTAATACCTTGTTAAACTTTTTGTATGTTCTAGTATTCTGTCTACACTCATACTGTACATTTAAATCATATTTGCATTTGAGTGGGCAAAATAATTGAATGAAGTGAAATGGGCCCTGGCCCCTGCTATTTTCATCCTTCATTGTAAATGCGCATGCAATGCTCACCGCTGTTCCATGTTTGGTAAGTAGACGCAGCTGATGCTATGAAGAATGGGCGTGTCCACCAGGTGTCCCAGCTGCAACCTGCATTGTTACCATAATCCACCACCACGACCCAACCTGAATCCACATTACATCCACCATATGCCCGGCTCACAAAGAAGTGACGACTAATGCTGTCGTGGCTGTTCAGACGCAATGTGAATAACAAATTGTAAACATAAATTGTGACACACCAATGTAAGAATGTGGAAATGGTGAGACTACTGCCCTAAGCAATTGTTGGGAATCTTCACAAGCCAAATGTTAACTATCTCCTACACGCCGGCACATAGTACTACAGTATATGAACATCATACTGATCAATTTCCTTGCAAGACTACAATATGTATAAAGGGAAATGTGACCCTACAGAGTCTACATGAAGAATCTATTTTCCTTCCAAGGTGTCTAATTATGCTCTAAAACACTTTTGGATGACACCCACCTGAACTGCCCCCCCCCCTTCCCTAAAGAGAAGTCCTTGCAGGCTCTAGGTACTTCTATTTAAATGAAATTAAACTTAAGAACTAATCCTTTGAACTTTCCATGCAAAATTATGAAAACCAATCACAGCACAATTTCCAATACTAGTTAGCTGGAAGGTCATTTGCATGAGAGATGAACAGTAGTCAACACTGCCAACAGATGATATATGACTAGAGGAAAAGGGTGCACTTAATTGGCCAAAAGAGGCTTTGCTATTGGAAATGTCCCATGATTGCAAAAATGCTTGTAGTTACTACTGCATGTGGAGAGCAATACGGTTAAGCATCACTTCTATTAAACCTGTAACTGGACAATTCCCACCTGTACAATTTCTCCAGGCATCTCCCTCCCTCACCCAGACAACTTCCCGTGGACTATTTCCGACCTGAGGGGGAGGGGGACTGTCAGAGAGGGACTGGAGAGGTGGAGGGGGGGGGTTGCAGTTTTCTGGAAACACTCAAATCTATTACACAGAAACAGCCTGTCCTGTATATTATGTATCAGAACATGCCTTTTAAAACTTGTTACTAGCATTAATAAGAAAGATCAAAGGATGTTACAATTTCAACTCTGCAATAATATCAAGCACAAAACAGAGCAAAATTCTTGTTATGAGGGTTGCCAGATAAGTCTTTTAAAAGCCAAAATATTAACTAAACTTGGCTTTTTTGAAACTGAACTGGCTTTCAAAATTTAAAGTCTAATGACTTATTAATTTTCCAGTGCAAGGTGAATTTGATTTACAAGCTGCAAGTGTTTCAATGCATATTTACAGCTGATCACACAAATTGTAATTATTTCCTTTAAAGTCCCTACAATCTCCCCCCCCCCCACCCGACAGTAAAAATTCTCCCAACTTGGTTGGCGTCTAGCTCCTCCTACAATTTAAACTGAAACACCTGTTTAGTACACCTCCCAGACAAAGCTACAGTAGTTTGCACTAAGTTGATATTGCTCAAGGCCATATCCACACACCACTGTGTATGAACACAACTGACAGCACAAGTCATCACTGACCTACCAGAGTGAAAATATTGTTTAAAATTAACCTCAAAGAGCAGATACCAATTGCATTAAGAGCACATTCCTAAATATGTGTGAGCAATGCACTCAACAGCCTGCCCCTTAATTCAAGACCTTAAAAATGTCAACTATAGCACACTGCCAAAATTATCAACACATTTCAAATTACAGCATTGAAGTAAATACTAATCAAGAAACTCTAACATCATTCTACTAGAATGCTCCCACCCTTTACTTCAAACGATGATAGAAGTGGCTGATTAATAGGAAGTGGAGCTCTTAAATAAAAAGTAGATATAATGCACTTATACACACCCTGCCATTGAAAAGTAGTTCATGCTTGTTGAATAAATGTCTGTATACGGTGCGTAAATCAACTGTCCGGATGTAAAGAACCCTGTCCGGCTGGTGCCCGAAGAGTCAAAAGTCAAACTTTTGACCTCATATCCACTTTGATAGAAAGCAAACTTTACCTGTAATGTAAGTAAAGGTGCAAAACCCGTATAGCATTTTATTCTGAGTCACTGATAACAACTGACATTACGTAGTTTTCATTTGAAATTAAATTCACAAAGAGGCAAACAAACATGCACGGTGAAGTTTGGACCCTACTAAAATGGGACAAAACTAAGCGGTGCTAGGTAATGTTAATACCCCTCCAACCTCCCACACTGCTGGAGGCTCAACATCCCTACACATGATTTCCCTTCCTGCTGATTAAAGATCAACTCCACAGTAGGGCTGTGAAAGTTTAGCAAAATTACTAAACGTTTAATCGCAAAATTTTGCGATCGTTTAGCGATTAACCGCAAGTACCTATGATCAACATAGAGACTTTAAATGTGCTCTTGAACATGATGAATATGTAAAATGCGTTAGTGACATCCGGGGACATAGTTTACATGAACCTCAAACACAGATCCTCATAGAAGGTCAACTTTCATGCCGTATGTTTATGTGGGTGCCAATTGTATAATTATGTATTTCACTTTTTCAAAAAGAGTTAAAGTGAACATCTAATTTTCTGTAATGACTGCAGATTGTTTTTTATTTCGTATGGAAAAACGGGTTTTGCGATTAATCGCTGATAGCTTTGTACTAAACGTTTATTGCACATGCGATCGTTTAGCGATTAATCGCTAAACGGTCACAGCCCTACTCCACAGCTAGCTGCATAGATTTATTATGTGGGACTCAATAAAAATTTTATAAATTGGGATGCCAGTGCAACTAACTGACCTTTGAGGCCCTTAACGTAGTGAAATGCACACAAATGTTCCTTGTAAAGTTGTGATAGAGTTACCCTAGCCCATAGATCCTCAAGTGGTTGCCCACAGAGTTCACAAAAAGGGTTCGCGAAAGGTTCAGGTAGCCCAAAATAATAATAAGAACAGAAGCTGCTGAATGAAGATGTGGCTACTACAATAAATTTAAAGCACTAACTTACATAAAAGTGGCCTGTGGTCAAAGATACTTTAGAAAACCTGCCCTAGCCAAACCAAACCATGGCAAGGAGGAAAGTTAAAGCTTTTCTTTTAGAACATACTAACATAGAAGCAAAAGTGAAAACAGGCCCAGGCCCATCCTTAATTGTCTGATAATGTTGTAGAGTTATGCATTCAACTGTAACCAAAAACTTTGTTCCAAATTCCACATTGAACTGTCTACCAAAGGTTTTATAATGAGTACATCCAAAACTTTTGGGAAAGTCAGTATCTAATTCTGTGAAAATTTGACCCGACCCAGTTTCATAAAAAAAATAACAAAAACAAAAAAAAAGGAAAGAAATTAGGGCCATTTTCCCCATGGAGCAGGGGGGGGGGGCTAAAACTAGAAATTGTTTACATGTTTTACAATGAAACTATATAGGCTCACCTGCTTGACACTATTGGTATCAAAGCTGTTAGCAGCAGAAGTTTTGTAGTTACTGGATGTTGAGCCAAGACAAGCAGCTGATGCACTACCGTCATTTGTGGTACTTGACCCTTCCCACAAACTTCTAACATTTGTCTGTGAACTCTTCACTACCTTCATCATGAGTGTCCACTCTTGAAAACAGAGTTAATTTAATGATGAAATGATGAATGATGAAATATTCCACTGAAGTAGACTTAGGGTCATACCTCAAGGGAGGCATTTGACATTACCTGTACAATCCCTTGCCCCCAACTTGTCCCCCAACATAGGATGACAGAATGTAGTGTTATCGTTCAAAATTACAGTATTGTTTGCTAATCTTGCCCCACAACATGTGACACTTCCCCACATTTGCCCCCACCCTCCCCAAATGCCACTGTCAGGCAATGCTACTACATAGTTTGCAGTTGGAAGTTAGTTACAAATCTTCAACCTACATAAAATAAGGTCCTAATTTATTTTCTCATTTATTTCAATATCTTAATTTTGACCGAGATGCTAAATCCACTTGAAAACAAGAGCCCAATGGGCACTGTGGTTCCTTGCTGAATGTAATGAAACTGAGCCAACTACTGAATGAACCAGTATTTCTGTTGATTCACAAAATCTGCTCTGTAGACAATGCACATCTTGTGTTAACACATTCAAGCATAAATAAATTGTTCGGAAGAAATACAGCCTACAGGCACTTCAGGGGATATCAAAACAGACAGGATACAGTTACAATTTGTTTTATTCAATTAAGCAATCACAATTCATGCATGCTCAGTGGTATCTGATCCAAATGATCAGTAACTTGGTTCTCTTTATAAAACTAACAACCCATAGTAGCATTTAATTAACCAATTCCAATTTCCAATTCCTGCAAGCTCACATGTCCTAATCTAAGGACAAATGTTGTCTGTCTAGTGAACTTTCACAACAGTCCTCTGCTTTGTGGGCAGAGAATCTTCTGCAATATTAAAAAGCAGTATTTGATGCACGTTTTCATAATGGCAGAATTATGGATTAAAATCGTAATACTATAATTTCAATTAAAATTGAGATACTTGGCATCTCTGAAAGATGTCCCAAATCTTTCAGTCATTGGGTGAATGTGATCTTAGTGTGCGGGAATGATACAGTTTTTTGCTTATATTTTTGACTTGAGGAATTCTTGGGAATTTGCTTTTTGGCATCTGGTGATTTCAACTCTGACATCCAACAAAACTCATATGGGTTTTCTGCTAGATTTAATGCAACACCTCAAAGCAAAGATCTATTCAAGCTTCCTACACTGAGATATAGAGTTGAAAAGGTTTGCAAAGTTTGACCTCCAGTGACCCCAGATGACCTTTGGTCTCCACCAAAATATTTTTCCCCACCATAAGGCATCCACTAAGTATGAAATTTATCCAAGCTTCCTACCTTGAGATATTGTGCTAACAACAAGGTTATCAGTTTTTGACCCTCGGTGACCCCAGATGACCTTTGACCCCCACCCAAAACTGTATGGCACAGCTTCTCACTATGGTGTATCTATGTACTAAGTATGAAATCTATCCAAGATTTTTTCCTTGAGATATTGCATTAACAAGGTTTTCAGTATTTGACTCTCAGTGACCCCAAATGACCTTTGACCTCCACCAAAAATTAAAGGATTCATCTTCTCACCATAAGTCATCCACATACCAAGTATGAAATCTATCCAAGCTTCCTACCTTGAGATATTGTTTTAACAACAAGTTTTCAGTATTTGCCTGCTGGTGACCCCAGATGACCTTTGACCTCCACCAAAAGCTACAGCATTCATCTCCTCACCATAATGCATCTACATACCACGTATGAAATTTATCCAAGCTTCCTACCTTGAGATATCGTACAAACAAGGTTTTCGGTCTTTGACCCCTGGTGACCCCACATGACCTTTGACCTCCACCAAAAACAATAGGGCACACCTTCTTACTATGACAGATCCATATACCAAGTTTCGGCTTAGTCCAACTTTCCCTTGTTGAGTTACAGCGTACCGAAGCAAGTGTCACACACACACACACACGCACACACACACATACACACACACACACGCCAAGCTGACTACATAGGTTCCTTTTGCTAACGCAAGGAACCAAAAACACGAAATCGTTTTAGTTTTCTTCTATCTTATCAGTCCAAAATACATCTTGGCCTGTTCTTACTCCAATGTAATTTACTGAAATTTGTATAACCAAGCTGTGTTTTACTATTGCATAGCATCTGCTTATTACAGAGTTTGTTTCCAAGAACAACACTAAACCTTATAGTGTTAACAAAAGTTAACTATTATCCCATTAACCCACATGATTCAAATGTTTTTCCTACATATTTTACCTAAAAAACCCCAAAATAAGGTGTATACTGTACACTGACCATCCCAAAACCCACAAAAACTAAGACAAAAACTATCTAGGGTGGTCTAAGCAAGCAGTTCTGTAAGTCACCAATAGTTTTGGTCATAGGCATCAAAGGCAGAAACAGGGGCCCTAGGAGCTGGGGATTCATCTCCCCCTCCCCTGATAAAACGTTCCCTCTTTTGGGAAAATGCATTCTTTTTCAGGCAACCTTACAAGAATTTGTGACAAAGTGCTCAAAGTGCCCTCACTCCCTGTTGTTGAAAGTATAGTCCTGTATACTTGTGTATGTCCAGACCGATGGATTATCTGAACATAGAAAAACCCAGCCAATCCACATCACTTAGAAAGGAAACATAAGATTTTAAAGGGAGATGGCAGTCACCCCAAGTCTAGTTTAAAAAATCTGCTAAGTATCAAATATTGTCACTTGATTG
Source organism: Holothuria leucospilota (assembly GCA_029531755.1). Classification (NCBI taxonomy): domain Eukaryota; kingdom Metazoa; phylum Echinodermata; class Holothuroidea; order Aspidochirotida; family Holothuriidae; genus Holothuria; species Holothuria leucospilota. Next base: position 42,154,890 of record CM055977.1, read on the forward strand.
ATTGGAGCATGATGGAATGAAGAAACAATTTACCATCAACATTCTCAGTCTCACATTCACTGGTAGAGGATTGGTAGCACCTATCAATGTAGTCGATACCACAATGTGTACCACCACTGATACAGCAGGCACAATCAGTACGGGTAGAGTCAAATGGACAGTAACATCCAGTGCTAGTCCCTGTGTACTGGATCAGAGCTATCAAACAGAGAGATAAAACATAAATCACTTCAAACTCAAAAGAAAGGCTAATGTGTGTGGAAATAAAACTGACACTGAGTTTGATACTATCTATTTTTCGAGATCACTGCATACAAACAAGCCTTGTACAGGGGATATGGAGGACTGAAAGACCATACTCATTATTTAATATATAACAAATGATGATGAATTTTAACAAAAGACATTTTTCAAAGTTTTCAAAGTGATTTCTGGGAGAAAGATGGGGTTCCAAAGAAAAATTGTTTTGTATGCTTTCCGAAGTGAAGGAAATGGATGAACCCTTAAAGAAGGGGGGGGGGGGGACCCAGAAAGGGAACAATAATATCTACTTAACACATAACCTGTCTGATGTAAATTGTTAAATTTTATATTCTTTGAAGCCAATTCCATGTACTGTACTCACCTACTGAATTTCTGAGTATGTCTGCAAATGCTTTGGCAATTATAGCCTCACGCTTGCTCTTATAACTTCAAATTTACTTCGTGTTTCCCTTCAAAACAATCTAGTTTCCTTAATACCACAAAAAAGTCTACTTCTCACCGATATCGATTCTAAAATTGAATACTTGGGAACCCTTTGGCTTGATGTGTAATTTAACATGGCAAGAATGGTCTTCACTTAGTAACTGGGTCTATACACCTTAAGGACAGCAACAATAAAATTCCATGCCTTTGCCAATCTCAATGACCAGACTGTCAAAAGATTTGTCTATTGAAATGCATCTTCTAAGGTACAGAAATATGAGGAGGTAAACAGCTGCACTGCCCATACATTTTAAAGAAGCTACCTAGTCTACACAAAATTGAATGACTCGATCCTCCAGGCTGAGGGACCCCTGCATTTGATCACTGTGGTACTTACTTTCAGATCAATGTATCCAAACTGAAATACAGTAGGTAGATTAAGTTAATTATCATGACCTCATCAGTTTGACTTCTGACTTACTGAGACTGTAAACTAACCTTTACAGACACTGACACGAGAATCACTACACCTATAGTCCTCCCATCCACCATCCGTACGAATACCGGCACAATTGTAGCGGTAGTCTGATGACGGTTCTCCACTAGCCCAGGAGGTGTAAGAGACAGCTGTTCCATCAGACCAAGTCCATGAACCTTCCTGATCTTGATCAGTGAATCCTGATGGCCAACAAATTATCATACGTAACATTTTACTAAACTTCCATTCTTTGGTTTGCCAAATGAAAAGACTTTGTAACTTGCATTTTTTGGGCTTAATTTTATGGGCTATCCTCTCAGTCAAAAGCACTGGCTGATACAGTCTTGGTCTTGTCTGCCTGAATGAATCTCAAAACTAAATTATGCCAGAACTTGATCAAGATAAAAAGTAGTTCATGGTGTAATAAGCACAACTTGTCAATGATTTTCTTGACCGGAAACGCCCCCCCCCCCCCGGGAGAAAATTTCCACCCAAAACAATTTCCCCAGGATAATTTCCTCCTCCTTACAATTAACCCACAGACAACTTTCCCCACCAGAACATTTGAAAATGTCCAGGGTTGGATTTGTATTTGGTATTGTCCAAACTGGGAATTGTAGGCTTGTAGACAAATTCCAGGGGAATTGTCTGGAGTGGGAACCTAGTGTTGCAGCTAAAGCAAAATAAGTGTCAGTTACTTCCACAGATCACAGGAACCACAAAACCCCTGTCTTTGGGGGAGGGGTCCTTGAGGATAAACCAGCCTGTAAAGGTACAATGACTGACAAGACTGATTGACAATGACAATGTGATTATTGATAAGTGTGGACCAAAATATGAGTGATTTTTGCCACTTTGGAGATTATCCAGGGTAAATTTGTCTTACATTTTGGGTATTTTGTCTCTCATGTAAATTAGTGGAAGAATTGCTACCAACACAGGTGTACCAGGCTACTTCAAGTTGGGGGGGGGGGGGGCAGAAATTTTGCCTGAAATTAAAGTAGCCTGGAAACAGCACATATTTCTATGAAAATTTAGAGCAAAATTTTCTGTCCAAATGGGGGGAAGAGGGGGGATTTCTGCCCCACAGACCACTCTCTCTTTACACCTATGGTGAAGAGTCCTGAGTGCCAACTGGTAAAAATGAAAAGGACTACTGCTTACTCCCTGCCATCATCCACCATAGCTACAATCCTGTCAATGGTCAATAACAGGAAAACTATCCTTTTGGAAAAACTGTTATCTGGATAAATTTGTCATAATTGTTCCTTTCTTCAAACAATTCTATAAGATTCTCACTTCACTAAGTTAACAGTATTCCATTATTGGGGGCTCCAGGCTTATACCTTAAGAATGTGATGGTCTTAGGGAGGGGAGTCTAAATAACTGTTTACTATAAAAAGGAAACCAATGATCTTGCACAATCTAAAAATCAAACAAAATCTTAAAATATCTTAAAGAAGGAAAACAATTTCACTGCTTACCAATATGAGCTGTAGTTGATATCATGTTCCGAATGGTATCCCTTGCACCTGAGCTGATGATGCTTGCCAGGTTTCCACCTTGAGTCTCACAGTAGGCCTGCGCATCCGAAACACTGAGTGAATTTGTATTGTAATAGAAGCATTCATTCCCATACTGGGTCCAGTCTTTCCTGCACATTGTAGCTCCATCTGTTAAATTTAGATTGAAACTATAAAGTTATTTAACTTAGTAAAGTTCAGGAAAAGGTGTCAATTAAAAATACCATGCTCATAACAAGATACCTGAAAAAACATGTGAAATGCTGTAGGCCTGGGAACTGCGCTCTGTTCCAGTATCTCTTCGTTCCGACATCTCTATGTTCCAACAAGTCTACTGTATATGACATGGGCAGATCCAGGATTTTGAGAAAGGGGGGAGGGGCGCACACATCGTCGTGAAGGCCGACGAGCAAAAAGAAAGAAAAAAAAGAGTCTTCAAAATTTTGAAGACCCTTTTTTTTTTTTTGCTTTTTCGCATCTGGGAAGCATATTTTCCATATCTATTTGCTATTTGCTGGTGAAAAAAATCATTGGTCATCGAAAAAAAGGGGAGGGGCGTGCGCCAGGTGCGCCCCCTTCTGGATCCATGCCTGTATGAGGTCAATGTAAGGATAAGGGTTAGTTTAGGACCTAACCCTTATCCTAACACTAACCGTAGTGTAGACCTGTCTGAATATAGAGACATCGGAACAAAGAGATGTCGGAATATAAAGGTGTAACCATAGGCCTTACCTAGAACCACGCAAACTCCAGGCTATGGTGTCTAAGAAGTTTTACCCAAGTTTGTGTAAAAAACATGTTCATAAAAATTCCAACAGCTTAAAATATAAATTACTGGCAGTTTTCTTGAATGAAATAAAAATCTGGATCTTTTTTAATCACAAATGAAGATCGTACATTTTCTTTAGCTTCTGATTCAGGGAAAACCATTACCATTTAGCTAAAATAATGTAAAAATAATAAGCTTCTGGCTGAAGTACATTGCACTACACCAATACTTGTTCTGATACTGGCTAGAGATTTGCCTTTTATAGTCATAGGTATTGTGGTAAGTCTCTGCATGATGCTGTAATTACTGGGAGATAGACCTCTATAACATTTACATTAATCTTTATAAGGACAAATTCAACCTCTGCAGTCTTAATTATGTTGTTCTAGCAGTCAGCTGACTCTCAAGTCCATGTTGGTTTGCATTTGTGGAAGATTCTTACATCTAAGCTGACAAACTTTCAGACATGCACAACCACTCCAGACAAAGTGTGGCTACAACATAAATGTTTCAATTCATTATTTTTGGCCTTAAGTTGACTAGATGTTTATACATACATGACAAAATTTAAAACCTTATTTTACACTTTGCAATTATTTCACGAAAAACTTTGACAAGTTGTTGGGGGTATGTATGCAAGTTCTTCACAATGAGGAGGGTTCACTAGGTCCAAGGTTCACTAGATTGCAGGTTCACTAGACTGAAGATCCTAACTTTAAACCTAACCATTATCCTCAACCAAGCCCTAATCCTACCACAGGTTAATCCTTAGCCTAACCCTAAACTTTATTTTGCAATTAACCTGAATTGGAACCCTAACTCCAACCCAAAGTAAATTTTTTTGTCAAGCGGATCTACTGCCTTGCAAACCTAATAAACCTTCGGTCTAGTGATGATATATAACCCCTTCACAATACCCAAAAAAGCTATGAGCTTTACAATATCCAATATGTTTGATGTGGGAATGCATCAGGGGACTGTTAAAGGTGTCCTAAAGTGAAAATCACAAATTCTTTTTCCAGCTAGTGATATTATAAAAATTAACATGATGACGAGATGCAACTGCAAAAACATCATCACTGAAACAAAATACCTGTTTTTCTTTGGGGTTTGACCTATTGTATGTATGCTGGATGGTAACAGACCTAGTGTAGGCTATACACTTGATGGAAGTTCTAGGGCTGTGACCGTTTAGCAATTAATCGCTAAACGATCGCATGTGTAATAAACGTTTAGTACGAAGCTACCAGCGATTAATTGCAAAACGCATTTTAAATATTAGTTCACAATAAGTCATAGTTATGAGATCACAACCACAATAGGACCAACATGCTGTGTATTGCTTTAACTGACAAATTTCCCTTCAAGAAGAAATTAAAATTTTATCACTTTATTGCATCTCCTCATTTCTGAAACTTTAAGTTAGATTGGTAATTTAAAATGAGATCAGAGAGAATATGCCTGCCCTCAAGATGAAATTTATTTCACATGCAAGCACAGACTATTAATGTGCAGAGAAATTATTAAAGTTAGCATTTGGCCATTTCAATTTTGTCAATTAGTCAGGAGGGTGCTTTTTTACAGAAGTAATGGGAACAAAAGACTAGTGAACAAAGCCCAGATCTGTCCTAACATGTCTGATAATGTTGCACAAATATGCATTATAGTCAAAAAACTTTTTGTAAGTTTAACCATTTTTAACTTTTGAAATGTATAAATGTACTGTATCATTTATGATTTTGGACATAAAATTAACCCTTTTTACAAAAATTTGACCAGCTTAAGTGTTAAAATAAGGCAAATTGTTGTCTGGAACTTTTTCAACTCAGGCAAGGACACAAAACAAGTATTTTTTTATATGGAAGGAGCTTTAGGACCTTGTGAAGTCTTACAGTAGGTGACCAGACCATACAATATCAAGCTGGTACACCAAAAATGGTGGCTTTTAACTTATTCTTTCAAGAAGCAGCTCAGCATGACTTCACTGTGACTCCAATAAGAAGGGGCAAAGGCTTGACAATTTCCCCCAGTGAAATCTCTTGTACCCCCATATTGTTCCTAAAACATACAAAAATTGTATGCAGCTGACATGCTACTATATTACCCCTAAATAATTTCCCCCTTGCCAGTGAAAGGCTAACCCCTCCCACTTTGATTCTTGGTGCAGCCACTGCATCTATGATTTCTATTGCACAAACTTCTATTGCACCTGGAAAATCTAAAACTCAAGGCCTGCTTAGGGAATTTAACAATTTATTTTCGCATGCTCATTTGTCATAGCTTTCCCAGGCCTTTTTGACCTCACTTTTGGCAACTACGTAACAACATCTGAATTCTCCCCTAAAAACAAGAACTGCCACATCTGAAATGTATGAGAGGAAACTTAAGTATTAGGGGAGGAAACTAGCTCTATGTAGGGGAGGAAACTCCACATCAGTGTAGGAGTCAGTGTTGCGCATTGGTACCTGTACCAATTAATTCCATGCAGCCCAATCATTGCTGGAAAGTTTGTATCTGGTCTGCAAAAGTTTTTGGCCAGTTACCTCTTTCATTAAGTTTTACGCTGCACCCAACTAGCTCACGGTACATATATAGTAAGCACATTATACATAAAAGGCATGAATATCATACATCAAACTGGGATGTACAGTCATTAGGCCTAGTTATTACATACAGAAGATATTCATCGCATCATGCATAGGCCAACTTTTCCAGTCTGGCCACCCAGCGTTGTTGTGCTAAATTGTAGGCTATAGGCATGTTACTTGTATCAAACTGTTTGTGGATGAATTCCAAATAAGTGGTAGTTATACTGCAGAGCTGCTGATTTTTAATTTTATACATGACATTTAGGATCACCTGGAAATTGTATCCATATGCAGGACTATTTGCTTTGAAATTTGTAAACCTTTTAAAGTTGTCATTAAGTCAGTATTTACCCTGGGTTTTAGAGAGTGTGAGGTGGTATTAGTCCATTGGGGTAATATGGCACCAACAGTGAGGAAGAACTATCACTAACTATAGCTAGTACAGTACAAATGGCAATTATTGCAAATTTCTGTGAGGTGGTGGCCAAAAACTGTGAGGTGGCTGCCTCACAAAAAGAATGCCAGGGGGAAATCCTGCTAAGTTATTGTCAGCGTCAAGTCTGACAACTTGAAGACAAACTAGCTTTGTTGAACTTGATGACATAGCTTACTTCAGTTTAAATTGCAGATTTTGACAAGGCTCGACTCCTGCTACAGCTGTCATGTGAGTGTATAGACTCTTGCCTATTAGGCGAAAGCATTCATGTTCATGAGAATAATTGCTAAGTTTAAATTACATATTACTTCTGAATGTACCGTATAGGCCTACATGTTTCAGATGTTTTCAGTGAAAGTTCTGACACACTCATGGTACCACCATGCTACAGCAAAATTTCCAGATGGTGAATTTCCAAACTTGCTTATTGAGGCACAATAGGCCTATGCATGGTGGAAACCTAGCCCTAGCTGTTACCAGGCTTGGTGCAATTGTAATCAGTAAAAATCGATTTCATTTTTTGAAGTAATCGTAACTGTAATCGATTACTTTTCTTACTTCTGAAAGTTGCAAAGTAATTGATTGCAATGGGAAAGTAATCGTAATCATGGTTTAATTTACGATTACATTGAAGTTAAATTTTAAACGAAGTGCAAAAGAAGTAGAAATTATTAAACAACTTTTTCAGAGCTTGTTACTTCTGTTGGAGTGACTATTGTTAAGTTTCCTGCTTTCTTGGATGCTCCAGCCTACATGATTGAGAGAGGTTCTATATAACTCACAGATATGCAAAAAAAAAAAAAAAAAAATTAAGAATACAAAATGTAATCACAATTGCAATCATTATTACAATGCAATGTAATCGTAATCATTTACTTTCAGTTTTAGCTGTAATTGTAATCATAATCGTAAAATCTGAAGTAATAGTAATCGATTACATTCAGATGTAATGGCCCCAAGCCTGGCTGTTAGGCACAGCCTACTAGATTCAATCTGAAGAAAGCTAACATTGGTAGCATAGCCTACATCCAATTTGTCAGTCCGATGGCTGACTGAAACTGAAAGGTGACACCATCATCATTAACTATATCTCATTCACAATGCATGATGGGATGCAAAAGGTTGTAATAGAGCCAACCTTCAACATCATTGCTCCTTTTCTATCCCGTCCATACCATAATGAAAGTGCGCTGCCTTTGGAAGTTGCCTAGCCGATTAGCAATCACAGAGTAGGATAGGAACTAGAGTGCGCACTCCTAATACCGCGTACATAAATCGGCTGTGAGTGCATGAGACCGCGTCTACCACAAAGATCTACATGTAGATCAGTGGTCTACCATTATAGGTGGAGGCAAGAACTTGAAGCTATGCTGTATGCGAGCATGTCGCAGTGTTGCCACTCCTAGGTTTTTTTCACTAGATCTACGTTTTTTTAGGTTCATCTGGGTTTCTGGGTTTATTTTTTTCAAAAAGGTACAAATCTGGGTTTTTTACAGTTTGTAGTTGAAACTCGAACATTTGATTGCATTTCACAAGTTTCATGTGAATAAACGTTCGTAAAACATCTGAAATATACTGAAAAGGCCTAATTCTTGAAGAAGAAGACAGCTTCTCAGTTCGTATTTCGTATTCATTACCTCGAGCAGGACTGAGTGTTGTATAACATGTGAAAGGCATGTAAGGTAACACACCGCCCCGTTCGAGGGCTACCATACTTCTGTATCTATTCTACATTAGGTAAATGTATGCACACTTCCATCACAAGATGATACACATTTTTGAAACCACGGTCCATAAACATGTAGGACCTAAGGTGCAAATATCTATAGGTAATTGGTTGCACTTTAATATATGCTGCCCTGGAACAGTACAGGTCAAGTCCATGTGCCCGTCTATGCGTGATTCTGACTCTGAATCAGCTGTGGATCAGCTGCATGGGGGGAAAGTCACGGTAGGGGGTGGATGTTGGATGAACATGCAGCTACCAGTACAAATGAGTTATATGCCTGTATTTTTGGTAACTTCAGGCCAACACCTAAGAGCTATAGAAAAACAACCTTATTGAGAAGCCAACTTACAGCAGCCTACAATGCATCCCTGTAATGTAGGGGGTCTATCTTCCTGTCAGTTCAACATTCCATTCAATTGCTGATGACTGCCAGTTAAGAAGGATGTGGTTGAACTTGCTCTAGGTTTACAAATTTCTCTCTGAAAATGAATCTTTGTCATCTTGTATAGCTACTTAAAGCTTCAGAGTGATTCTCGGGTTCGAGGTCACGGTATGAGGCTTGCCAAATGTTTTGCAAGGTTTAACATAAGATAGTCTCGCTTCTCTTGTAGAATTGTCCAAATGAGTGGAATATAGTCTGCCAGAGTAGTTAACTCCACTCCTTACCAAAAGCAGCCAACCAGAGTACCAGACCAACACCAAGCGAGCCCAGTAAAATTAGATGATTCTACTACAATTATGGAAGAACATTCAGTTCAACATTGACGATTTTCTGATTTCACTGGACTCGCTTGAAGTTGGTCTGGTTGGCTGTTTTTAATAAAGGGTTTGGTCTCCAGGGCATCTTATGGGGCCTTAATAGCCAGGCCCCTTTGCCATTTATTTAACCTTACGATACGTTATGAGTGTATATATGCACGCACGCACCCTAAATAACCGTAACTTTCCCTCTATGCAGCTGATTCACATGCACACAACAGGATGGCTCCTATTCAGCCAATAAGCACACAAAAAAAAAAAAAAAATGAAGAAAATTGCATATTTTCCACCGCAATAAAAACCCGCCTGTTTACCTTTGATTTTATCCATCCTTAAGGTAATCAATCCTGTAATTACGTCTTCTGTCGGAATTTGCAGAAGTAACAGAGCTCTGATCTGGGTTTTTATTTGGCAATATCTGGGTTTTTTAGAACGCAAATCTGGGGTTTTTTGTTTTCACTGGGTGGCAACACTGAGCATGTGTGTACAAACTGTATGGTGGCCGAGTCCCCGTGAGATCACTGCTGTTTCAGGGAGTGAGCACTCTATAGTTCCTACTCTATGTTAGCAATGTATAGCCTAGGCCTACAGTAGCAATTTATACACACGGGATCAAGAAGAACACAATTATTGTGTGGATCTGAGGTGGTTAGGCTAGGGGTTGGTGCAACCTAGCCTAGGCCTTTAGCTGTAATTTGGCCTAACGTATCCTGGGCCCGACTGTTAGTGAGTTAAGTTAGTAAGTTTAGTAAGTAACATAAAGCTTAGGCCTAGCCTACACCATCACAGTTTCAATAACCGGGCCTAAGGCTCTTTACGAGACCTCGTTGCACGATGATCGCAGGACACTTTCTTTTGCTTTCGCCAAAAAGTTAGCATACGGCCGAGAAACTTGGGCCAGCAAGCTTAAGTCCAGCGAACGATTGATAGTGATGCACTGATACTGATCACGCCCCGTAAATGACCGTACATGTGCCTGCAGGCCGGGATAGACTAACGTAAAACTAGACTTCCGTAATGACCGCCTTTTGCACAATGTCGCTATCTGTGCCATGCCCGTGTTACGCGCGCAGGGCTGAACTTGGACTTCTGAGCTGCTTGAGGAGCGCGCTTACAATGTGCTGAATGGCTTGACGTATAGCGAGCGCGTTTAGAGCGCAGTGATGTATGCATTTGTTCGTGAGGCTGAATAATATTCGCACCTGCGTAGTACAAGGGGGAGCAACCATGAAATGAAAAAGTCATACCTGGCAATGGAAGTTTACAAGGTTTTCCCCGAAAAGTCCAAAACTTCATACGATACAGGGGCGAATTCATGAGAGGCAAGTTAGGAAATGATCTCCAGGAGACTGAAGGGTTTTGAGCCCGGATCCTTCTGAAATTTTTAGATATATCTTTCCAAAAAGGAAAATAAAGTTTAAGCGACCTTTTTAGGATTTTTTTTTTGCCAATTGTTTGGCTCCAACATCTCAAAAACGTCAAAAACATTTCTCGGTGAGCTTCGCGCTCATCGGGACTTAGTGTATAATCTATCAATAGCTCAGACAGAGACGACTGACCCTGATAGCACATAGCGTTGACGTTATGTTGGGCCAATGTAATACCAGCTGTTACCAACGGTTGCCAACATTGGCCCAAATTAAAGGGAGAGATGCCTTGAAAGCGAGAGACGCAAATTCGAGTTAATAATTGCGCTCAGGGATGTCAGTTTAAGTATAATTACCCAAGTGAGAGAAGAAAAACAAGCTGAGTTGTCTGTAAGACATATAATCAAAAATAATCATTTAGGCATATCGAACCCGCCACAAAGTTCAAGGACACCTCTGTAATTACCTTTACATGCAGAGGCATGGTAGTTGGCCCCGTCAGCACTGAGAATGGGAGGCTTTGAGGGCAACACCATCATTTATCACACATATGATTCTAATGACGTGCACCTCCAAACACAAACGTTACACCTACAAATATGAGCAGTTGGTTACAGCAGTCCAAGGAAGAAGCAAGCAGTTTACCTCCAGTCCTGTTATTGGGACCTTACTTAAATTAGCCTCCTTTATCCGAGAGACAAGACTAAAAGTTTAGGTCTTTGGTCACTCTTTTTTCAACAGCATGGGTCAAGTAAAAAGACCCTGCTCTTCACTAGTCTTCGACACCTTCAGACCTTGTTGAACGAAGAACTGGGATAAACTCAGAGCTAACCCTGGGCAGACCCCAAAGATTTACCTTTGTGCCACTAAAACTATCCAATCGCAACATCATCTTAGAGTCATGGGAGGGGGATAGGGGTATGACCATTAGAGAAACTCTTTAATATATAGAAAACAAGAGATACTCGACCCTAATTTAGCAAATTAATCAATCGTTAAAGCAAATATCCCGTAAGCCATAAGCGCTTGGGACTTCTTTCAATTGGGAGCTGAGCACTTTTCCCCAAAAGTTTAATACAAAAATATGTCAAGTTGTCAAAAAACTAGCATATATTTTACCCGAAAATAGAAAATATTTTTCTCTAATGGAGGAGGGACTACACCTCCAGTCCCCGCTTACACCGTTGATTCTCTTAAAATCAACTAATATGTTTAACCAACCTACTCTAATTTTAACATAACGGATGCCAATGTGTACGTATGACAATGTGAATGCACGAAGCAAAACAAGTATATGGTTTATACAAACATTTTCTCCCACGTTGAGACGCCTTCTTTCTCAACAGTGTAAATAATAGCTTTAGAATACTCTTTTATTTGGTTTGGTAGGACGATATTGAACGAGACCAATGTTTGCCAGTTTTCTCCTGTCAGCGTATAGACCTTATGCATATGACATCACAGAGCAGAAAGTGCGACCCCTGTGGAAGCAAGCGCGTATCATTGCATCTCACATCAACAAATGCAGACATTTGATTTGTGTACTGGTCGGATACACGTTAACCGCCCTCCAAAATGACGTCACGTGACGTGAATGCATAAAATCTATAGGAGTATAGAGACGAGTAAACAACACTCGTGGTGAAATAACACAGATGTAGCCCACGATTTGTAATAAACCTTATTATCTTTACCTAAAGTTGTTTTTCAATAAACACTACAAGTATCTTTAGTAAAAAATACCTCAAAAAGTCCCACAGGCAGAAGTTACGTTACCAAGACTGAACATTTTCGAAATCTTTTAGAGGATTGTTGCTACAAATGGGCGACGTGGCACAAAGGCGTGTCGGTTCTAAGCATACGTTTAATTTTATTGTGAACTGCGTTGCGCCTCTGTGGCTGCCGCCCCTTGGTTTTTCGTGGCGATGAGCTGAACGAAAAAGTTCGTCCGCTCCGCGGGCTAGCACGGAGGTTGAATGGCTGAATGCAATCATTGATTTTCACAAGCGTCAATTAGTTAGGGGCATGACCATAGTAAACGAGGAACGTGTGGGAGGATACAGGAGTATTAAAATGAGGGGGCTATGCCATTTAATTTCAAGTCTCTCGATATCATGTTCACATTGCTAAAAATGGAAACAGGAAATTTTGTAGCAATTAGTCCACACATCAGCAAAGAAAGTGACGTTTTAAAAGAAACACCCTTAACTTGTGACAAAAGTAGGCGGGAGAGTCCCCCCGTTCTTCATCTTGGCCACGATCCCTGCATGTATATATGGGCTAGTTACAAACATCTCTTGACATGACAGCTTGATACTTACCTAGGCAAATCACATGAAGCAACAAAGTCACAAGCGAGATAACTGGAATATGAAACAGAGACAAAAGAAAATCATCAGAATTCTCAACATTTTATTCATCATTATTAGTTAAAGGGAAAATGCAGTCACCTCAATTTGGATTAGTATACACCGGTACCCTATTTCATTTATGTCTCTTGAGAATCATGTGACAATATTTTTCTCACTAAATTTTGAAATTCAAGCAGAGTAGCTCTTTGGTTTACCTTTAACATGAATTTACTTTCTGAAGTATCATGAAAGATACTTGAAGGGAAGTAAGAAAACTTTTGTGAGATTTAGCTGTTGTTTTAAGATAAATTTAGGGAGACTGCGTATACCCTTTAAGAAAATTTCAACTAACCTCTTACATATTCTATTAGAATTTTTACAGTTTTCCTCGTGCTATTAATTGTAGTTGGGAGTAAAATTCCTGTGTCTCGGAGGTAAAATTTAAATATCGCGTGCCTCTTTTGCTACATGTTCCTCTAAAGTCTGAACAACATCCTGAGGAGGTTTTCAAAAATTAAAGAATGTTTGCTATTTACCCTAAAACTTATTTCGAAACTCATTTCTACCTGTAAGACTGCAAGTGTCTATGCTTCCCATCATGCCTTTGATTTGGTGTACTATATAAATGTGTCAATGAGCGTTAATAGCATTTTCAAAATTGTCAAAAATGGCTTCTATATACGTATTTAAGAAAAATCCCTCCTTTTGGCAGTTTGGATTTAAGGGAGAAAGCAGTTGCCCCAAGTTTATTTTCAGAAATCTGTTGAATCGTACAGATTTTCGCTTATTTTACTCAAAAGTATTTTTCATTATGTCTCTTTATGAAAAAGAAAATGAATATTAAAGGTAAACCAAGAAGCTATTCTGTATGAACTTAGCAATAAGTAACAAAAATATTGTCACATGATTGAAAGGAGCCATTCCTGAATTAGGATGACAGGGTACACTAAGGGGGCTGCAATTTCCCCTTAAGTTAGCGGTACTCTTTTCATAGGACCAACATAACAGTCTTATGAAGTTACTTTATTAGCATTTACGGCCGCTGCTGCCTGTATCAATATTTAATAACAAAGGAAAATAAAAGGAATAAATGCAAGCAGGTGACTTCATCATTAGTTCATTCATTCTTATCTTGCTTTGTTCTACAATACAAAGCAAGGACAGTTTTCGTTGCCTGTATATTCCACAAAAGTCCGATTGGAGGAGTTTGACAATGGTTACCGTCCTAGGGTAGTTGCCCCTTGGGCGGATCATTTCGTTATTACCCTCAAGTTACCCCTTCCCCTTTGAGAAGTTTTTCTTTTATTAAAGATGGCTTTGGTGCAAAATATTATTAGGTCATTGTTAAGAAAACTTTAATCTGATTACATGTTTAGAAATTGTATGTTATTATTTGGTGGTTTATTGGATGTCGAATGGCACCCTTCAAGGCTAGTAAGCGGGACGGACCGCTCCCTTAGTAGGTAACTGGCACTGCTATGCTACTCAGTACAAGAGGGAGTTGTGTTTTAGGCCAGGTAAGCCGTGCAATGTCCAGATAGTCAAAATATTCAAGAAAAATCACCCCAGATTGAATTTTGACCCCACTTAGCCTACTGTCCTTTGTAACCCAATGATATGGGTTGAACTTACGAGTCCACCTAATGAGTATGAGGTCGTAGGCTATAGACCTACTCGGTACACCCTTTAAGAAACTGCCTGCCCCGCCGTTTGGCCACATGAGCCCCTTATCACAACCCACCAAAGGCTCGGTTCGTGTCTTATGTGAGTGTTGTGCATTGGGAATTCGTGGACTGTTTTGTAATTGATAGATTTTCGCGTTTCCCTCAGATTCGTAGCAGAAAATTCGTACTGTTTTAAAATTCCGACCAAAATAATCTTACTAAATCATTACTCCAGCACAATAAGTCAGCACCCTTAATTTAACAAATAATTGCCTTGACCCCCATCTCACCCCACCCCTCAAAAAACCCATGGCCACCAAAACTGTCAAGCAGACGGAATCTGAAAATTATTGAAGTGAAAATAGTGCGCTACAATAAAGTTATGAGCTGGTATCCTTTACAGGGCAGAAATACAGGAGGTTACACACAACAATGCATTTTCATTTGCCGTCGGGGAAAAACCCGGCTCAACACCTTACTCACCAGTAATTCACAGGGGGAGGGACCGTCAAAAGGACGGCGGTCTAATTGAGCTTTAGACCCTTAGCCACTGATGGGAACCGCACGATGGCGGCGACCCCTGAAAAATTTTCGTCCCCTAGAATATTGCTATGTCCTTAATACACCTGCGTTAAAGGCAGTAGGCAGTCGCTCCAAAATTTGCTTTGAAAAATCAGCAAATTCTTGCAAATCTCCTCTTATTGCATTAAAGGCACCTCTGAAGACATTTTGAACATAACTATTACAAACAATAGGTAAAGCAAGGAGAAATTCTCCTTGATTTTCACAATTCACTAACATAAACATGGTCACATGATCAAAATAGGCCATTCATGAACTAGAGTGACGGGGCACACTAACTCTGATTGGGGTGACTGCCTATTGCGTTTAATCTCTCCCCCTAAAAATATTTCGCCCCCTGGAATATCTCTCCTCGTTCAGCACCTTAACGGGCTACACGCCTGTTGGGCCTGTATTCATGAAGGAAGTGGGTGGAGATGTCAGTAACAATCCCCAAGCTTTCCTTATGCCCCTAATTTTTAAAGTTAGGTGCGGAGGCCTAAGAGAGATGGCAGGGGTACCGCCCCTACAAAAATTTCTTCAGACAGTGAAAATTACCATTGGCGAAATGCATTTTTAATATACCTCGATCCGATAAAAACATTTCACCCCCTTGGAGGTTCTCCCGCCCCTTCCATTGTCTGGTTTTGTGTCTGGTTGTTTCACTTCAGTGAACAGATAGACTCGAAACTTTGTAATAATGTAAAATTTAAAAAAACTTAAAGTATGACTTTTACTTGGTGGTAAGCCCCGCCCATAATTGTCTTTACTGCTTCTCCTTGTGCAGACACAAACATAGTTCACTGCTCAAGGCCACATCCTGGTGAGCATAAAAGACTCCATATGTAATAAAAACATTCTCTGTGCATGCTGTGTAATATGAGCTGCTCTGCATCTTTTGGATTTTGTAACTCTGATGTCAATCAAAGAGTAGTCACCAACTGAGACTTTGGCTTACCCCCAACTAAAAGTCATACTTGGGGTGATGCAAATCTGTCTTTAAGTCTATCTTATATCAGCTAACTACATTTGTCGTCATTACAATATTTCTTCAAGTTGTTTACCAGACTATAAACAACTGGATTTACAAAAATTTACGTAAGTATACACTTACGTAAGAAACTGTAAAATACGCCAAGAATGTTCATATCCGAGATAGAACTGCGCCCATGAAATTACCTTCTGCCAACTGTATATGTGATAATGAGAAAGATATTTCCTTTCCAGCCTAGTGAAGGTACGCATCACAGAGAATATTAAGGTAAACGCCACCGTGGGTCAGAGTGGTGTTACCACCCGGGCGTCGTATTGTATGTACAGACCCCTCCTTTTCAGTTTAAACAAAATCCCGTCAACAAAGTTATCACAACTTTACTTACCAAGAAATCTGTTACTCTTCTTGTCCATTCTGATGCAACTAAATAAAAAGTTTCGATGAACATAAAAAGAAACAAACCAGCTTGTTATGTCGAAAATCCCATCTTAAAGAAAAGTTGTTACAACAAGCTTATCCCTGACTTACACATTGCCACAATTTGTCTGTAGGGTGGAATATACCTATCTATAGGATCAGCTCTCCCTACTTTGCTACCCCCTTTTGTTATGAGGTAGACCAAGGAGGTCCTTAAAAGAAGCCTAATCGATAGATCGATACAAGGGTGAAAGAGATGCATGGGAGAAAGAGTCTTGAATGTACAGTAGGAGCCAAATCCAGCAAAAGAGACATGCCGTACATATGCATATTATATATGGTCGTGGCAGGGCCTAAAGCATTTTGCCATCAAAATCGGTTGCCAGTCGGCGAAGTCGATGCGCGCCGGATAGAAGCGCCCTCGAAAGGACCAGTTAACTAGCAGACTTTGCTTTCCTACCCAAAGGACAGAAGACACGTTTTCTTTTACAGTCGCCGTGAGGGTCCGGCCGTGGGTCTTTGCAACACTTTGGGCAACAGTACAAAGCTGAATTTCCAAATAATGTAGCACTATACAAGCATTCACACTGCAAAACAAAGCTCACAAGTACCTTTACTGGAACACTTAGGCTAATTAACGGTTAATTGATTACGATAGGGTTGTAATAGGCCTACCGCAAAGTGATGATTTGTATTACTTTAATATCGCTATGTTTTTTATTAAACTACAGGGAGAGGTATCGCGAGACTACGAATGCCCTTAGTGGTCCATCCAATCGCACACCCAGGATCCGGGGGGGGGGGAGGGGTGGATTGGGTTTTCAACGTAAGTTACTAAGTTACACCATCTAAGCAAAGCACTGCAATTTGTTGGCGTGCAGCACACGGAGAAAATTGTACCTTGAAATATTTTCACTATCACTACATGTGGCAATGGCAGACCTTGCTTCGCCCTAGTAACCCTTAACCTCTCTTGAAAAACTGTAACTAAGTTCAACGCATTTTGAGCAATGTGAATCATTGAGCGCCACTATTAAAGTGTAAAGCCGCGGTCACACTACAACGAATTCGGATCGGATTCCGATCCGATTTTTGTGAGTTTTTATTAAAATCTTTTCCATTTCGGGTCGGAAAGAACCCAAAATTTGCCAACCTGTGTAATTATATGATTTTTATCGCAGGACTACGAAAATTAAATTTATACGAATTATTTCGTGACGTCACATCGACAGACAGCTTTTATCGGACTACGCGTGTCCGATAAAAGCTGTCCGTCGGTGTGACGTCACGAAAAAATCAGGTAACATTTCATTTTCATAGACCTCTGATGCAAATCGTATATTTGCACTGGTTGGCAAATTTTGGGCTCTTTCTGACCCGAAATGGAGAAGATTTTAATAAAAAAAACTCACAAAAATCGGATCGGAATCCGATCCGAATTCGTTGTAGTGTGACCGCGGCTTTAAGCCGCAAAATTTGGAAGTTCTTGGTTATTCATGGCGTTGTGGACTTGAGAATGGAAGGTCATTATCAAGTTTCAGAATCAGATGCTGGAAATTCACAATATTAGGCCTATATGTATTAGAAGAGAATGAGAAATGTGTCCGCAATCTTCTAGGAGAAGGCGATGAATGCATTGGCGGATTTCCCACTTCAAGTTTCGCAGCAACTGTTCTCTCCAATTGAAAAAAAAAACTCGAGAAATAACGACATTACAGGTAACTTTGGAACCCCACCTTACTCAACCGGGTTAACCCCCTAAGCCCGCGGAGTGGTTAATTGGCTACTGATTGAATGGGAGGACAAATACAGGTAGGTTCCACGACAATAGCTTTATTCGTTGTAGTGTGACCGCGGCTTTAAGCCGCAAAATTTGGAAGTTCTTGGTTATTCATGGCGTTGTGGACTTGAGAATGGAAGGTCATTATCAAGTTTCAGAATCAGATGCTGGAAATTCACAATATTAGGCCTATATGTATTAGAAGAGAATGAGAAATGTGTCCGCAATCTTCTAGGAGAAGGCGATGAATGCATTGGCGGATTTCCCACTTCAAGTTTCGCAGCAACTGTTCTCTCCAATTGAAAAAAAAACTCGAGAAATAACGACATTACAGGTAACTTTGGAACCCCACCTTACTCAACCGGGTTAACCCCCTAAGCCCGCGGAGTGGTTAATTGGCTACTGATTGAATGGGAGGACAAATACAGGTAGGTTCCACGACAATAGCTTTATTCACCAATGTCGGGTGCAAGCCAAAAAAGTAGCGGGCCTTGCAAGCTTCCACCACCCTACGTGCAAATTGTAATTCATAAGTCATATAGCCTAGGCTGCTCCCATATCCATGGTCACTTAGCGTCGTAAAACAAGAGACTTTCAAGGCCTGAATTAAAGTCTGGGTTGAGAGCGATTACAACCCAGTCTCGTTACTCTCTGAGCACTAGTCGAGAAGAGTATGCCACGTGTCCTCACCGAGTGTTAATTCGTTATCCGTTTGATACAGGGTCCTTACTGGGCTCAGCTGGCGTCCTGAACCTGAATTACATTAAACTAAAACTTTGGATGGACACGCATCTCTCGCTTCTCATAGATTCACGTAATCTTTGCAAGGGCACTTTCAGTACAGTAATATTTGAAAAAGCTGTAACGGGATCTTCCCCCAGGAGGGGGGGGGGGGGTCGTACCTTTTGAAAGGAACAAATTTCAAGTATGTACTGAAGAGTAGCAAGATTTAGTTCAACGGGGATGGGCACACTAGTCAATGGCGTTAGTTTTTGAACCATTTAAAGAAATTTTCGTTGCGATTCTCGCGTAAGTTATGGATTTTAAGTTGGATACCAGCTTGTCTTTTCTACTTTGTGAAGGTGAAGAACTTGAGTTATCACTGGAGTCACAAACCTAAAACAGAAGTTGGAGAAACGTATGGAGGCAATTCTATTAAATTATTGTCATACTCAAAAATA
Source organism: Holothuria leucospilota (assembly GCA_029531755.1). Lineage (NCBI taxonomy): Eukaryota > Metazoa > Echinodermata > Holothuroidea > Aspidochirotida > Holothuriidae > Holothuria > Holothuria leucospilota. The sequence goes on from CM055977.1 coordinate 42,174,174, forward strand.
TACACTCCCTTTTCAAGGGTAGAGATTACTTGGTTTAGGGCAGGCTCTGGCATACACGGATCAATGCTTCCATTTAATTTACAAACCGAAATTCCTCTTCAAATCCCGTAAGTTGGTTACTTAAGTAACTTTGTCAACTTTTCAGTCATGAATGTGTAGAAGTAGTCCCATTTCTTTGAGCAAGATTTTTGAAACTTGCCAGATTACTCCGGAAGGCATGGTTCTTTCCTTGGACGAATTGGGAGGGGGCAGCTCAATTTCTTATCCTAGTCCTTACCCTGACCTGAACATTTACTATTTCACAATTTCTATCGACCATTTCTGAAAATCGCCTCCATTCGTCCGGGGAAAAATTCTGACCAAGAGATAAGAGTCTACGGAATAAGAGTTGGATAGAATGAAACACACTTTGGGTTTGCAGCTGACAAACTTAACGTCATATAGCAGTCCTATCATGGTTTACAGATTCATCTATGGGGGTCTACATTTACCCCTTCAGGCTCCATTAGGCATTTCCGAGTTTAAAACAACTCTTTAACTTGTTGAAAATGATTCTCATTCTCCAGGAGAATGAGGACAATTTTTCTAGGGTTTTGGATCAAATTCGCAACTATCCAAGTTTCACAACATTAAAACTAACAGAAGATGAATGATACTCTTAAAATATGTTTCATCTGGTTTTATTTTTCCAAGCTTTACTTCTGAGTCTTCCTCTAGATATAATACACATTTTTCCATAAAAGGCAGATGGAACCAATATAAATATTTTGAAATGAACAGAGAAATATCCAGCCAGTGGTAAAATGCAAAGCTTTCTGCCAAATAATGGGCCAACTCCTGAATAATATACAGACCTCTAAAACTTACTTTTTGTTAAAAAGATAAATTATATGAACCATGAGATGTAAACGACATTTATCAATTTGATTAAGCAAAGCATACTGCATTTCAAAAGGAAAAACTGGCACCTAAGGGGTCATCCTTTTTTCATCATTTTACTAGCATACAATAATTACAATTGCTCTAGAATCTAGGCCGCTAACACATACTTTGATTATTACTAGATTTTAAAATCATTGCCATTTAGTTTGAAATACCCCCCTCCCCCCATCACACTGTTTTGTACAATCATGGAAATTGTAAAGGAATAGATGAACCCAAAGGCACGCTAAGATGGGAATTGCAATGCCTTGCAATATAAAGAAAAAATACTGAAAACGATATTCTAGCAATGGACAGAGTGTACAGTGTACACCTGGCAGGCTAAAAGATTGCATTTTCTCAAGCTATTTGGAAGACAATTCCCATATACACAGGCAAACTACTTAAAACTACAAAAAATAAAGAAAAGACAGAATTACTCTAGGTCTGGGAGTTAAAAGTAACACTGAGTACTTGCAGTTTGAGTACAATGTCACAAGTACAAGTTCATTTGCACTGCCTCTCCTTGTGAGTACCAGTAGAACATATCTTTATGAGTATAAAAGTATGCATCTATTCTCACAGTTACCAGCACAGGCAAGTGTGCCAATCAGTGAGTATGAATATAAACTTACAACAAGCCTATAACATGGCAATGACGTAATCTGGCAAGTTTTATTTGCAAATAGTGATTAATCATCACATTCTAAATGTCCAGCTGAGATTCCCTTTGGAACTCTTCTTGGTTCCCTCAGTAACCCAATGAAAAACCCTTGGAATCAGAGGATTCCATTTGGTTAATGGAGATCGGACAAAGAGAATAACAAAAACACCATTCTAACTAACCAAATCCTTTTGGAAACCCTTTCAACTTGTGAAAAACTACTTGAAGTCCATTAAAACCCATTTTTTAATGAAATTTGGACCGAAGGGTCTCAACGGAAAATTTCTCCTGAATGACCTTGTATTCTACATGGTTTGCACACTTTTTCGAAAAATGTTATGAAACACTTTCCATATCTCAAAAATTTTCTAAAGCACATCAGCACTCAAAATACACGGGGGTGGTGGGCAATGCACCTGAAAAATTTACGAAATCGCCCCTTGAAAAAATTCCGGAGGGCAAAAAAAAAAATGTCTTACCAAAATCGCCCCTGAGATCTGTCAGAATCTGTTGATGGCTTCTTTTAGCAAAATATATTCACTGAAATTCCATGGATCCCATTCACTTTGAAAAGTTGTTTTCAGCTTTTCTCACGATCCCCAAAGTTATAATAATAATTATAAAAGTACTAAACTGATAGGAGAAAACTATAAATTTTCCAACTTATTAGGTGTTACAACTTAGATACAATCCTATTCTCACAATCTCAAAATAGCCCTTGTCATCTCTAAAACTACCCTCATTAAAAAAAAAAATGGCCAGGGCGATTTCACTTTGTATTTCAAAGAATGTGATCAAGTGGTCAAAGGAACGGAATTAACATAACAAAACACTTGAGTTAATTGATCGTAGCTGATTTACATACATGCTGAAATAACAATTGCCATAGAGCATCAAAAATAATGTTTTTATTCAAGTGAAATTATAACTTTCCCAGCAGGTTTCAAATATGTGGCTCTTTCAAATATACATATTTTACTACCAATGCAGCCAATGTAGGTTCAGGACTAAGACATGTCTGCTGAGCAGGCAAGTAAATTAAGCACTTTTCCATGGTCAGAGTACGAAATAGCCAGAGTGAAAGCCTTGAAATGATTGATTCAAATTCATCAACTTTCAAGATTCATAAAGCTGCCTACAGGCAAGCCTGTAGCCACACAGGGTGCTGAAGGGAAGGGGGGAATGGCCTCGAGGGGTTCAAAAGACTTTTCAGGGGGTCAAGATGTGTTAAGATGTATTAAGGCAACAGTAATTTGAAAATTTATTGGGGACAAAATTTTTATGGGGTCCCCCTCTCCTTGACTATGGGCCTGTCCTGTACAAGCCCTGATCACAGATAATGCACAAACAATATAGTGGCAGAAAAACTGCCATAAACTAAACTGTGCAATACATGATAAAATTGTGATCTTCAAAAGTTTCATTTTTTGTACAAAGACTAAAGTGGAAAGGAGGAAATGAAATTTTTAGTAAATTGCACAATTTTACAACTGCAGAAATCAGAAACACTGAAATAAAGCAAATCATGTCCCATTACTGCACAGAATGTTGTTCTTTTTTACCTAGATGTCTCAACAAATTGATTGCATGCATTTTATCTTGTTTCATTTCCTACTGCTCTTTTATTCCGTAATATTCATGTATTTAACCTTCGGATACAATTTGAATATTTTCTCAATAAATAAAAAAAAAATATTTATTTTCAAGTAGCACTCAATTACAACTTCAAGTTGTTAACAATGGGTCAAAAAAACCTGTCACTCAACTCAGCCATGCAGTTGTCATGGTTACAAAATCTTGCAAGCTGCCTAGGTATATATGTGACTCAAGGCTGGTCCAAATTAAATGATTCAGAATTTCATAAATCAGAGTGAAATAGATAACAAAGTTAAATAAAAATAAAGAAATCCAAAGCAATTTATATTTTTTCAAAATGTGTTCTAAAAGTGCATTAATGTCTTTGGCCCATCAAAAGACACATGTGAGCAACTTACAGATGTGAATGATTGGAGGCAGCACAGGAAATGGACACAACTTTTTTCCACGACTAATTATGTCAAGTATTTTAGAAATTTCCACACAAATCACAAAAAATAAAGAATAAACTTAGGGTTAGGCCATAAGGCTGGATGTTTGTTATATCATTCTATGTGGGTTAGGGTCATTGATAAGCTCAGGAATTGTAGCTGACTTGAATATCCTGGGAGAAAATGTGCAAACTATACATTTTAACAGACAGTGGTTAACTGGGACCAACCTGACTAGGCAACCTGACACCGACTTTGGGTGGTCTCAGTGATCCCACACTGACAAATGGATGGTCTAACCAGTCATGAGACCAGACATTTTTGTCTCTGGCAGTCTGTCCATTTTAGACAACCCTTTCTCCCCCACCCCTTCCCCCCAAAAGAAATAAAATATGATGATTTAATTGGTATAAATTAACTGTCTTCATGAAGGCACAGACTACCATCAGTGTCTAACACAAGAGCTTTCACTGGTTTAAGTGCTTTGACTTAACCCCAAACCAATGTTGGTTTGGTCTCCAGCAGTCTGTGTAGGAAGCTTTGCCATTCTTGGGTGGGCTGGGGCTCTAAACTATGTTAAGACCAGCAACTGAGTGGTCTGGGCATAAAAAACCAGACCACCACACACCTTTCATGCAAACTTGTCACATCAAAATGTCGAGTCTAATGATGGATAGCCACATGATTCTAATATGATGTACCTGGCTCAGTAAAAAAGACAATGAGCCAAAAATGTGGCACACAATGTTTACCAAATTGAACCTAGATACCTCTAGGGAGATACCAGAGCCTTTTTTTAACAAAAAATACTACCCTGGACAGGTACTAAGAACAAATTGAAGTTTGGTATTTGAGAAATAACCTAACTTTCTCAAATGGAAATTCTCTTTCCTATATTTCAAATTATACCTTTTGTAAAATTGGCTCTGCTTTAGGCTACTCCTACGGAACACGGAGACCACTCAGACCAATGTTCTGCTGAGTTGCCCTTTTTGTTCTATGGATTAGATGGCCCTGAAAGTTAATATAGCATTGGTGTATAGTTTGTCTTCTAGAAGTGAAATATAAAATATGAGGTGAAATGTTATATGTTTGTGAAGAGGCGGCGGCAATAACAACAAACGAAACCAAACACTACACAACTATGGGAGTCCATTTGTGACCTACATGACATGAAAGTCCTTTTAGTCCAAATTCTTGTAGAAGCTGACCACAGTTAATCAGGCTTGCATCATAACAAGGTAACAGAACTCCAGCTCTATCAGCACAATGTGAGCTCAAGCGAATAATGACTTGTGGTGCTTAATAAGTAGTTCCAGTGGCTACTAGGGATTGGCCAGATCATATGTCCGGATAGAGCATGGTTGTGAAGATACAACTGGCTGGACTAAAACCACAGAATGTGAAAGTTACTGACCATCACTAATAAGACTTTCCCGGGCTGTGGGGGACTATTCGGGACTGTAGGCTTATGGGCATTTGCATGGCATGTATCTTAGGAAGTCTTTACTTTAAGTACTGTGCAGCAGTGTTCTTGCACCTCGTAATACTTTCTGACAACAGTATCTGATGACACTTCACATTATGGAGCTACCTTTGTTTTGTGAAGATCACTAGCAAACTAACACCTATCTCCTCAATGTAACCATCAGACAAAGAGCGTCATGGTTTCCCAACATTATGGTTGCAACTCAAATTAATGTCGTGCAGCACTTTTTGTGAGGTCCCAGTTAAGATAAAATAAAAGTTGTAAACTAATACCAGTGTTCTTGAAAAGTGCAACAACCATCACTTATTCCAGTAGCAAATACGCTGATACATCCTCACACTTATTATACTTGTTAGACAAGGCTCCCAAATTTATCCTCAAACCTTTCAGGTTGATGACAAAGCAGGACTAAATGTGAATGATAATCAGTGACTTTGTTCTCTTAGGTCATGTAAGGGGTAACACTCTGATGCTAGTTTCGGTGATTGAGTCACTATCAGAAAAAGATTGGGAAGCCCCTGAGAAAAACTTAAACGGTAATATAAAGTTGTCCATGAAACTCTTTTCTATTGCATATTGTTTCATTTTTTCAGTCAATCAAACCTGTCTGAAAGCTTGCTTGATATATTGAAGTTTGTTACACAAACTGTACTGCTATGCACCACTATTGCATATTGGTGGTACTTTGCTGTACAGTGTGAGCATACAATTTGTACATCCTCTATACAAAGGTTGTTTGTATTTTCTGGTATCAATGAGCAATGAATTCATTACCTAGTTTGCATCTTTCAAAACATAAAACAGCTGGAAGATAAGATCCATGTAGGGTGTAGCAAATTACATGGGTACAGACAACACAAATTTCTATGTAACTGATATCCTTACATGATTTTTGAACACAATACCTATGCCATGTCCCTTCTATAGGACTGTACTTCTTTCCAATGGCAGCTCTGTGAATATATTAGTCACCTTCAATACTTAAGGTAGTACCCCAGTGTTATGAGACAGTTTACTCTAAAGACCCTGTATTATATATAAAATAGCAATAATCATTCCAAATAGAGTAATGATCTAATTGTTAACCTTTTTGAAGAACAATAATTTCTAACTTTCAATTAAACTGCTGATAATCTTCTTGGTCCATTCGTAGAAACTCCCCAGTGTCCAGATTCTTGGCCATTAGAAGATTAGGGTCAGCATTGGGGACCTTGTGGACCACATGTACTTTATCATTGCACACATCCTGTGAAAACAAAAATGTACCTCATGATACATATACTAATTATCATTTCAACACAATGATGACTGGATTTAAGTAGGCTATCAAATCTATGCTGGGGTGGGTTGCCAGAGTCTGCTTCATATTGGTGACTCCTGGCCAGGAGTCAAGCAGTGGGTATGATTTCCAGGAAGTTGTGACCTAAGAGAAATCTTCAGTACTGTAAAATATACACACAAAAATCATTGTTTTTTCCAAATCACTTACACTGGCAAGTTTTCATATAGAATTGTACGAAACTGGGTTATTTAGCCTTTTTCTCTATTCCATCAGTAATTTTCCCTTTAGTCAACAGGAACAGTATGATTCTGTGACAAGGGCAATTTGGCACATCAGACACAGAAAAGCTGGTGTATTTATTACTAACTGGTAGGCTAGGCTGAACTAGGCTGCACTTTGCATTATAAAGAATGCTGGGTGGTATTGTGACTCCAAATGCAACAGGCACCCAACACCAAAAGTTATTGGAGTTGTTCAAGCCTAATTCTATCCATCACGTCATCGTAAATACAATGCAAGATTCAACCCAAACTAGTCTTTCCTTCAAGAGGGTATGCAGTTGTCTCTGAACTTTGTGACATCAGTTGAATCAAACTAAAAATTCTTACATTTCTAGTACAAGTATCTTTCATAACATTTCCAAACACAAATATTGCATGCATCAGGAAAGGAAGTAACGATCTCCTGTTAAAGAACCATATATTATTTAGCACATCTGGGTATGTTCAAATTGGAGTAACTGCACAATTTTCTGTTTAATAAATGGGGACAAGGTAAATAAATATTCGTTTTACATTTGGAATTAGAAAAGAAATCTGCATGCAAATTTAGACAGAAGTCTGAAGCAATTAAGTTACCTCCAGGTATCGAATGGCCACCTGAGTTATTTTTCCACAACCTGAAACATAGAGACATTGCAAATCTGGGCAGCTGTTGGCTAGAGCAAAGACACTGCTATCAGTCAAGGTATGAATACCTGAAACAATTAATTCTTTGAGAGGGCAGCATCGAGCCAGTTCAATGATCCCACGATCTGTGACCTACGGGAATAAGACATAAAAGTACAACTTTACTGAACAAAGGAATCTGATATCTTCCACATTTTCTTTCTTTCCACCTTATACCACTGCAAAGATTCTAAGTTGTGTGAGCTTAAATTACAAGGAAAATTACACTGTTCTTGGACAAAACCTATGCTGTCATTACGTGGACAAGGATGAAACCAAACATCGCCTAGTAGCTGGGAGTAGGCTCTGTGCATTGGGCTATATGGTACTCAGTTTGGGTATACTTGCAGAGCAGAACATCTCCTGACCAATGACTGCATAATACACCATACCTACATCAATTGCAATGTTTACAACTATTTCTGTGGGATTAAATTAATTTTTAGAATGCTTTCTGCAATCTGCATGTCAAGTTTTTGTTTTCAGCATTGCTTAGCTTTCTAATCATGTGGTATGTCACACATGTATTAAACACTGACATAAAATTTGTACATGTTTATGTCATACTTTTGTTCCTGTAAGGTACCATTTTGAAATTACCAACCTGAAGCTGCCTCAGCCAGGCTGCAGCTGCTGCAGCCATAATTTACTTATACACGTTACACATACAATACACATAACAATATATACTATACACATGACAATATAGAAGTATTAAATTTATTCTACCATTGCAACCTGTGCAGCAACAAAGCATGGGCTGCAGCCCTTGCAGCTTAGCTGAGGCAGCTGCAGCCTTACAGCTTAGCTGAGGTAGCTGCAGCCTGAGATTCTAATATGTTGCACAATATGTAACACACAAAAGTGCAGCAACACTAGCAGAGAGCCCTCTTTTCTGCAATGCTACTAACTTAACTCAATTTTTTTTTACATTCTAAGTGTGAACCTACAATTCATTGCAAAAGGCAATGATTTCTAGTTGTTCAAATTCTCAGTCTATCTTGAACTCACATGATCTTGTCCATGGGTGCAGCTTTTTAATGAAAGGTATTTTAAGCAGGGAAAATTTTCAGCAAAACTGATGAGCAGTGCATCATTAACACATCTGACCCCACTGAGGTGAAGTTCTTCAAGGTTAATGCCATTCTCTGCCAGAAGGGTTAAAACATCATATGAAAGCTGAAAATGACAATAGAAAGAGCAATATTTTGTCAAGATAGTGATTTTTTTGACATTTTTCACTTAATATACACCCTGTTGTTGCTTAATACTAAACAAAATTACAAAAAATACAAAAATTAAAAAACAGAAACACACACACATACACATCTGCAGCAGAATTCTTCATCAGAAATAATTTATCTTATCCACAAATAAATTACAAAATTTAGAGTTCAAGCTCTGTCTATGTATTCAGCTAGCTGCAAACTTGTGGCACTAGACTGAAAGTAAGGGAGTGATCATGCGCTGTACTCCTTAAAGTTTATTGCACTTCATAAGGCACTTTAACAGCAAGTAATTGCATGTACATTTCTCAATATCTTCTGAAACACAGACAACATACCAACCAAACATGAATTGCCTGTTGTTTTATATGTGGTGATAGAGTAACAGAGTCTATAGGTCCTCGAGTGGCAGAGTGGTTTATTACAGCTGCTGTTCATCAATGTGTTCACAAGTGTGTGGGTTCAGTCCCCCTTGAGGTACGTGGATTTTTCTCTGCTTACTCCAGCTTTCCTCCCACTTGGCAAGGCTTGCCATCAAAATCAGTTTACTAGGACAGCTAAGTCAACTCTGTGCCAGAGTGAAGTGTCCTTAGGCAGACCAGTTAGCTAGCTGACTTTGTTTTGAAAGGTATCTGCTACACATGTTCCCCCTTCCCCCAAAATCTATTTCTCTGTAAAGTGCAAGTTTAACATCACCTGCCTAATTCCAAAGATTTCCTTCCACACCTTGGAAAGCACAAGCTGAGCACCCAAAGATCTGTTCAGACCTTATCCGCTTTTCTTTTGCCCAAACAAAAAACTAAACTTACAATAAAAAACACAAGCACTTAAGTCCACACGTGCATAAAAGGTTGGGTCCCTTTGATATTTCTATTCCTTTGTTTACTTATGAGTTTCTCTGCCATCTACACATGATGTCACCAACACACAGAAGGAGCAAGAAAAACAGACATTAAGGCAGGCAGACTGTAAACAAGTATTAAAGCAGACAAGCACACACACAAACAGCCAGGCACTGAAAGAAAGATAAGGGATAGACACACAAAGACAGACATTAACAGACAGACAGATGACAGACAAACATACTGTACAGATGGACACACCGAAATAAAAGTGAATAAGACCATCAAGGCAATATCACAATGTAGTGTTAGGATCATGGACAAACAACACCATAAACATCTTATTTCCATTAAAATAATACTTTTAAGATAAACTTAACCATGACGTACATCTCTACAACCGCCAAAGCTCAAAATTTTCACTTTCTTTGCCCTTTTGGGGTCTGCCAGTAGCACTTTTAGAGGTTCCCCCTGTACCCTGGTGCAGTGGTCCAATGCAAGTGACTCAATGTTGTGGCAATGTTCTACTACAGATTGGAGGCAGTTATCATCAAATTGTAGATGACATCCCCCAAAGTTGAGGCTGATAAGCTGATGTCCAATCTCCTTTAAGAGCTGAGAATGAAGAATCCAGAGAAGTGAACAGGTCAGAAAAATGCAGGACATTGTTCCAATGATTTTACCTGACATAAGAGTGAACAAGTATGATACTAAATTGTCTTTCTATTAAATTCTCTTTCACATTTTGCCAAGAGGTTTCCAATGTCACTAATTTGATTTCACAGTCAAAAACAATAGATTAGATATGTGGGTAACAGACAAAAATGCAACTCAAAAGTTAAAAAACTGCCCCCTGAAAAAAATAATATGATAGCAAACAAAACTGGTTATCTGGAATACTGCTGAGGCACTTTGTACTTGGTCATCCTTGGTAGCAAATAGAAAGATTCTAATAAGATATAAAGATAGTGTAGAGGGATTTCATGTGATGTCATGCGAGTGGGATGGCCAGGCACTGAAGGGCAACACACACACAGTAAGCATATTTACAGCACACGCACACGGCATAACCATAGATACTACTGTGACACAATGGACGCTTGCCCAGAGATGCGCGATCTTGCCCTTCAATACCAAAGAGATGCGCGATCACGTGACGTTGGTGAAACCCCTCTATTGGACAATTTAACATCATGTAATCCTCAGGAAATTATGGATATTTCTGAAACAGACAACAAACGACTCACATGATTTAAGTCAGTATGTCATATACAAAAATATCTGCTGTTGTAATAAAGTGAACTCCTATATTATGACAGCATGTTGGACAGAGACTAAGGTGCTGCACTTATGATCCAAGTATTTCTGCTTTGATTCCTATTTGGTTTATCATGTTGTTTCAATCTTTTGGCAAGACACTGTATCTCAATTGCCTCTCTCCATTAAGGGGTTAAATTACGTGTTGCCATTTGCGCACAGTATACAACGGCAGCCATCTGAAGGGATTGTCTCTGGGCTAGCTTTTACTGACCAGGGGTAAGACAAGCCTAACCTTTGTTCAGGCTTGCCCAGATATTGGCTCCTTAGAGACAGATACCTGTGTTAGCTACACTGTAATTTTAAGCCCAGTGTGTAGTTACAGCCCTCTGGAGTGGTTTTCTTCAGGGCACACTATCCCTGAACAACAATTATATGTACTGTACCTTTGATAAGGATTGTCATATTGTCACCTGATAAATGCAAACTATTATTTTTACATTTCCCCCTTCCCCTTAAGAATGCAATAAAAGGCTGCCAAACATTCTGTGCTGTAACATTACGTACCTGATCTGCAACTGCAGCTGTGATTGTGTTTATTCCTGTCAGCTTCAGATCTGTGAGTTTTGGTAATCTGCTTAACACCTGTATTAATGTACTGCCCTCTATTTGAAGACCCCCTAGGGATAATGATGTCACTGATACAGGGATTTCTTCTAAAACTTTGTTTCCTTGCGGTTCCATAATTTTGTAACAGAAAGACAGATCAAGGGTGGTGAGATGGTCAAGACTTTGGAACAGCTGTAATGCAAAGCAGAAAATAATATTTATCAAAAGTGTACATTTTCAAATTTTTCATGTTTGGAATTTTTTTTTATTTTGAATGTAACTGTTTGAAAAGATATGCCACTCTTTATCAGAAATACACTTGAAATACTATAAACTTAAAATCTGTACTCAACATAAGGCAAATTTATAGAAATACTTTTATTTATATCAGAACAAACTTTCACTTTAATTTTCTCTCCAGCTTTTGAAAATTTCCTTTTGCCAAGAGAGATGAAATTTTAAAGTCTTTGCAAAAATAAAGTCTTGAACAAGTCTTCAGTCGTACCTAAAAACCGAGGCATTCTTACAGCTTCTCTTTTACTGGTTCTGATTTGCATTTCATAAGCACTTTGCCTAATGTTGAGGTAGGGGCTTGGATGACTGCAGGTCAATTGAGGCTTATCTTAAAACCTGACTTCACATTTCAAAATAATTATTCATCAAAATATGACACCTTACTTTGCTAAGGCTTTCACTTGTTATCCTAACCAGTCCATCAAAGTTGAGGCTGTAAAAAAAGAAACAAAATATTCAGTAATCAGAAACAAGAGATGCTGAACTAAAGTTAAAAAGTTTCTAATAATATACATGGTTTGATACTCAAATGGACAAATCTTTGACCCTATGCTTATGCAAGGGAGACACTGTGTTCGTGGTACAGAAAATTTTTATAGCTTTAAAACTAAACTGTCATTTGTGGGTGTAGAATGATAAAGGTTGTTAGATATTCAAGAAATGACTAATTTGTTCAAACAAACTTTAAAATGCAAAAACATGTAAACATAATATGCTGTCTAAAAGTTCCCTTTTATTGATGAACATGTTGAGGAAAAGAGATTAAACAGAACAAAAAATATTCTCTAGCTATCAATACCATAAAAGACTTGAGGCAAGTCTATGATGTCATAGCAAAGCTTCAAGTAGCAATATATTACTGTATTTTCTCTTCACCAATTGAAATGGAACTAAAACACTGAGAATAGTGTCCAAAATTCGGAACCAGGTACCCACAGTCAATGGTCTGTCGGGTACCGAGTACCCGAAAAAAAGTCTGTTATAAAGTCATAAGAAATTTTGCTTTGCACATTGATATAATATAACACCAACGTATCTTACGTATGGGCATGACAAATGTTCTTAGGCATGTGCATGATAAATTTTGCCAGGAAAAGTAACATGTTAGGTGTTCTGTCACAGGTGCAATCTATGTTAGTGAAACTTTGGATCCGGGTAGCAATTTCAGAACTGGGTCCTGACATCGTCGGTCGGGTACCCAGTGCAAACACTAACTGGGAATATATAATTTTTAAAGTAAATAATTTGGTAACAAATTTCACGATAATGGCTTCATCAAAGGGACTAATTGAGACACAGATTACAAAGAACTACCGTGTCTTAAACATGTTCAAATTATTGTGGGTTTATGACGTCAAAAGACTTGATAAAAGTTATCACTCCCCTCTGTTGCAGCAAACTAACATATATCTCTCAGGTCTGAATTGAAAAAATTGTTTCTATTTTACTTTTAGCACACACACCTTCTTAGTGTTCTGCCTTCCTTTTAATGTTTGTATAACATCTTTCAACTTTATCTCAGGAACAGGGATGTAAGTGGCCCAAGGTGATTTTGCAGGAAAATCATACGTGTCAGGGGGTGCAGGGCCTGCTTAAGGGCCCTGCCGGGGTCCAGGGGTGCTGCCCCTGGAGCTCATGGGTTTGCAGCTTATCATTCGTCTGTAGATGGGGTCTCAGAAGACTTTCCTGTATACGACTATTGTGTTCAGAGTACCTGTACTGCACGATAAAGCTGCCTTGAACAAGCCACATACACACCATTGATTAAATCTGCTACAGCAGCGTTGTTAACCATGGAACTGGTAAACACCCTAGGATACTGACACTGTGTTTAGTGTTACACCATTTTCTGAATTAGGCCTAGGCTATAGGCTACCAGATGAGAAGATAGCATCATTTCATGGATTCAAAAATGTAGCATTTGATTACTTCACATTTTCTAATTTTGCAACACTCACGTGTCTCACTCTCAGACGTACTCTCTTGATTCACATGCTCCACTACTAACGTTACCGTAAACTAAGTGATAAGTTTGTTGGAACTTGCAAATGATAGCCTAACCTTACATCAAAGTTAGCTTGTCCTGCTACGTTTGTATGTAGCCGACAGAAAATATCCCTCACCGTCCTTTACTCCCAACCACTGCCACTTGAATTTATTCATCCCATCAACGTCTTTCAAATCCACATTTCTTTGAACTTCCACCTTTTCTGTATAAATATGCCAAAGTCTTCCGTTGCCGCGAACAGTAAATTCCCAATGAGCATCCACGAATATATTGCGTTACATTACATACAGTTAATTTGCAATGTGTGCATACCATATACATATAGGCTAATGACCTCTGAATATGTACGTACCTAGCCAACGTTAGGCTATGCTTTTTTTACTATATCACTAGGCTGTTACGTGCAACTGCTTACGTGCACCGTCTGTTTAGGATCTGTGTACGTAGAAAAACCACAAGCTGTGCATGCAGTACTTACAGATTGCGGACACAATCTTCACACAAATGCGAAAGCTTCCGTAGTGACGCATGAATGCCACAGTATGATCATACAGTTTGCATGTGGTTGTATAACGCTAAGCTTTGCTGTGTACACATCACATGGAAAAGATCGGAAACGTGATGTTTTTGTAGCACACCATCTCAACAAAATATGAGCAATTATAGTACCCCCTATCCAAAGAATATACAACAATGCTACTGAGCAAGATCGATCTCCGTTCAGGACACGGACCAATGGTGCCGCCCATGTGCATGGCTACGTTTACACATTATGTCCTGCTCTATGGTTGCTCCCGGCATCGGCTCTGAATTTGTCTGCGACAATGCATTTGGCTCAAGTTGCAGGCTGCGGAGAACTCGATTTCGGTTTAGCGAGGAGCATGTCAACAGGGCGGTCATATACTGTATAATCGGCTCTGAATATGATCGCGTTAATGAAGAGGCTTTCTGGAACTAGAATTTCCAGACATAGTCAGAAGTTATCAGTACAAACAGTTCTTTCCTTTTCTAGCGGCAGACTAACAGTCCTTTGCCGGAGATTTTTTAGGACTATGCCAACATTTTTTTCCGGCCGCCGAGTTATGGGCCGTTGCCGGAGGTTTTTTCAGGAAAAACAAAAATGCCGGAAATCCGGCAATTGCCGGAAGTCTTACATCCCTGCAGGAAGTTACTTTCAAAAGTAATTCAAGCATACAGCAACACAGGTGTTTGGGAGGGTGAAGGGGGGGGGGCTGCAGTCCCCTCTCTCCACTCAGGCAGAATACATGCTCTGTTTCAGGCTACCCTGTGAAACTATTTCATTAATGGATAAATTCAGTGCGAGAGAACTACTATAAATGTTCAACCAAAATGAAATTTAACAATCATGTTAGGCCTGCATTTTATTTTTTTTGAATATCCAAATTACCTTAGCCAGGAAAATGGTTCCTGACCCCAGTACTACGTTGATTAATTTATTAAAGGATTATGTAAAGTTACAAGAAACAACCAGTTGGAAAGCCCAAGTTCCAGCATGTGAAAAAGTACAGCAACAGACAGAAAAATAATCGTAATAACGACTTAACATTTGCAGCATGACTGTATTCTGTTGCAGTTCCAACTGTTTGGAATAACCTGCCCCATCATATTCGAACTGTTACTTCTGTGAGCTCTTTGAAAACAAGACTTAAAACGTACTTGTTCTGATTTTGCTATTCATTAGCTAACTTTTGTTAAGCGC
Organism: Holothuria leucospilota; assembly: GCA_029531755.1. NCBI lineage: Eukaryota > Metazoa > Echinodermata > Holothuroidea > Aspidochirotida > Holothuriidae > Holothuria > Holothuria leucospilota. Next base: position 42,189,460 of record CM055977.1, read on the forward strand.
TTTGTGATTGTTTTATGTAAGGCACTATATAAATCTATTGTATTATTATTATTATTATTCTTAGTTGTTTTAGTTCACAACTAAGTCATCAAGTAGCTCAAATACAACTCACCTTTTTATTTTGTTGCAGAACTTTGCAATAAATAGCATAGACTCATCTGATACTGTGTAAAGTCCACTGATATTCAAATCATTCTGCAAGGCATAAAAATAAATGTTATTAATGGCACACAATAAAACATCTAAGGCTGTCGATTTGCGATTACTGAGTCAATCGTTTAATCGCATGTTTTTGCTACTAATCGGCGATTAATCGCACCTGTATTCCCCTTACGGGAATTCTCCAGAACTGCACAATCATTCCGTGTAACATTAAGCAGCCTAACGTTAATGCTGTGACAAACACTATTCCCATGGCTTTTAATTGCAATCTGCAAATTCAGAAGTCTGTACTACGTATTAAAAATTCATTTACTATTACATAGACAGAGCTTGGTACAACCTGATTTTATAACTTTTTGTTCATATTAAAAATGTTAAATCAGTTACAAATACAACAATCGTTAAAATCTGGAGTACATAATTCAGACTGAGTTACCTTTAATCCTAGCTTGAGTTTTGTGCCCGAGCGGCAGTAATGTAGGCCTATACAAACTATAACGTACTGGGCTATGGGTTATCCATTACTTGCAATGACTGTCTACGTAACTCTTTCTAGGCCCTGACATTTTTCCCACTGATCATTACCACAACCTTGCGCAAAAATACCTCAGTGATGTGTTTCAATCTCCCTTTATTTCTTTCTTTTCACTCTTCTGAAAGATATCCATAATACACACAGAATGTTTCGCTGTGTCTATGACAGTAAAAATTTACAATACCTAAGCCTAGTCGTCTTTCTTTCTGCAACGGAGCTCACCCCATACATGTTTCCATGTAGTATACGACATAGTATAGCGCACGATGTATAGTACAGTGCATGTTGTAGACCGGCGGAAGATATTGTTTTAACTACCCAAATTACGCTGGTTAACAGTACTCAACAAATGCATAAGTCTGTTTGCCCGGGACTAGCTCAAACTCCACATGGGCTAGTGACAATTAAACATGAAAAGCCCCATGGGCTAGTGCAAAATGCTGTATATCCGTGTAGTTGTACTGAACCTATAGATCTTGCCTTTGGAGGCTATTACAAATGTCATTCGGCCTAGTGGAATAAGTTTGTCAAGTGCCTCCTTCAAAAACTTTGAGCCCTGGTGGCTAACAAAATGGTCCCCCACCTGGCTCTTGGTCACTTCAAGTTCATGCCAACATTACAATTACATTACTAATCTCCTACAGTAAAGAACAAATACTGTATAATGGGAAATTTGCACGGGGTTTAAATTTTCGCACTTTTTGTGACCATGTGCCTAATCGCGAATTTAAGACCCGTGAAAGTACTTCCGTTAGTTTGTACAAGACCATGTTGGTTGCCTGCATGCAACAGCGAATTCTTCACTCCGCAAATATGTGAACAAGGTACAGATTCGCCAAAAATTAGCCTTGCGGAAATTTCCCGCTATACAGTAGAGCCTTTGTACAGTACATACCAAGCTTTCTCCCAAGCACTCTGCAATGACAGGTACCACATCTTCTGTAATCTTGTGACATGGATTTATGTGAAAGGTTGAAATTTGAGGATTTTTAGTCACAAGACTTGTTATTCCTGTGAAATAAAAAGTAAAATCCATGTAAAACTGGTAAGATACCTACCCCTGTAGGCATGCAATTTATGCAAAAAACATACCAGTTTCTTGTACTTGACACAAGAGTTTCGCTAAAATTATGACTATAATAATAAGTATAAGTGAAACTAAAAATTACAAAATGATAAGCCATAACCTGTCAACTCCTTCACCCAACAGTGTTCTTTAAACTCTCTCTCCTCTAATGCAATTCCATGACCTCAACAGCAAGCATTCCATGACTTCTCCACACATACATTGCACAGCACCATGAACTTTCCAGTTTTTACGGACATACTTACAACTAGACCATACTGGATAATGCAATGATCTTTTCCAAAAGTTTTAAATTTCATGACCTTGAAAGCAAGTTGCCAATGACTCTTTTCCATGATTTTTAAGCCCTGGGAATTTCAATGAAAATTTCCATGACTTTCCAGGTTTTCCATGACCTGTAAGAACCCAGGAATATTCTCTACATCATGCACTCATGATCTAAACCAAATCAAAATATTTCCTACAAAATACAACATTTTCATTCCCTAGCAATTATTTCTTTTCTTCACAACATACAATAGAATCATAACAATAGCCCTTGTCTCACCATCATTTGATACTTGAGTACACTTGGTTATGTAGACACTCTTCAGCTTGGGTGAGCTGACAGCTTGCAAGCTCTTGCACGTTATTTTTGTTAAATCATTAAGTTTTAGAAGCACCAGATGAGTTTGCTTTGAAAGTAAAGTGTGCAGTCCAAGATCTGGAAAACAAAAAATGAAATTTGGAAGCTGTTTACCTTCCATACAGCCCATTTATGGACCCAATTCATATGATGCCAAGTTGGAGTAATTATAGAATGCAGGTCCACATGTGACAATGTTCTTAGAGTGGATTCGTGGATTCGCGGATATGATCTTTGGGATAGGAGTCCCACAGTTCTTGTCATTTCGATTTTACAAAGTCAGGGTTTAGAGACAAAATATTACGAAGTCTGGAGAAGGGATCCCTAAGTGGATTCACGGATTCATGGGTACGATCTTGTTTCCCCACCCAAAGCTATTTGAGAATGACACACAACACACTGGGTTTTAAGACAAACCCTGAGTGGATTCGCGGATTCGTGGATACGATCTTTGTTCTACACTCTAAGCTATTTAAGAACGAAAAAATTGAGATCGAATCCGCGAATCTGGATTCTAGGAAGAAATAAGCAGTGGACCTGCATTCTATAATTGTACCGCTAAGTTTTGTTTAAATCCATGGCAATGTTGGAGCGCTTATAGTGTAGGAGTACTGTATGTCTCTGTACTTAACACACAACATCTATGTACATGTAGCAGCTCACAAATAGTAACAATCATCATATGTTATTCCCACACAGGCAGCACCACTGTGTGACTTTAATTAATTGCTCACGTGTGTACGTGTGTACATCTTCACCTCACTTACTCCTCAACGGGGCATATTTTGGGTATTCTCTATTCAGGTTGTTATTGAAAATGTGACAAAGGTGAAAAATGGGTCTATTAAACTGACTCTCATTACTGCAGAAGTTTATCTGTAACCACTCATCTTGTCAATCTTCATGTGTCACATGACAAGCAAGGCTTGCCATTGGAGTCTTAGTTCAGTTCACATCACACTGTCCAATCACGGTGGTTCAAATGTAGGCCTTCTTATTTGAATGCCTATATTTTTGTCCAGTTGTTGCCATGTTTACATCTCCTGGTCCTTACATTTGAGAGTACAGACTACAGCTGGTCCTTATGTTTGAGGGTAAAGATTACAGCAGTGGCAAATTGTGTGCAAATGTACACAAACTATATGTTTCTATCAATTTTGTATGAAGTCATACTTTGAAAAAGGACCCAAGCCCCATGTGATGTTTCACTATTAATGAATGCTCATTTTCCCATTCATGTGTAAATTGTTAGCAGAGGTGAAAAGGTGGCATGTGAAATCTTACAAAATGGACTGTGCAGAAATTAAAAATGTTCATCTCTCTATTCGCACGTGACATATGCACTGTGACAGGTGAACCGTGACATGAACTTCTGTGGGAAGCCAGAGTTTATGGAAATGCAGCTATGTCATTACCCTTTGTCAACAACACCACGTTGGACAATACAACTTTGCTTTTCAAGTTTTATTTGAACAAGTAAATTGACTGCTTGTACAGCATCTGTCAGTACTAACAATAACATGCTTTTTACTATGTTATTGTTTGTCTTTCCATCCAAAGTGTAGAAAAACTTTTATTTGACAACTTTTGTACATCCTCTAATTTGCAAGGTGAAGTTAATAAGTAACAATTCAGTTTCCGGGCCAGCGGCTAGGATAGCATTCCTATTCAGCTCTCTATGGTTTCTAAGGTGTGCACAGTCTAGTATTAAACAAGTAATCTTCACATCTTCTGCAACAAACTTTCATATGTGCAGTTCCAACATGAAAGGGAAAATGCAGTCACCCCGAATCAGAATTAGTATACCCCATCATCCTAATTCATGAATGGCTTTTTTTTATCATGTGACAGTATATATTTTTGTAACTGAATTGTTACATTCATGGGAATTAACTCCTTGTTTTACCTTTTGTTTGTAATAATTATGATCAAAAACATCTTCAGAGGTATCTGGTATGCAAATATGAGGAGATTTGCAAAAGTTTGCTTATGTCTCAAAGCAGTTTTTGCGTGACTGCCTATAGCCTTTAAAGACAATGAAAACAATCACACTTAATCAGTAACATAATGAAAGGGGAAGAAAATTCTAAGCTCAATGCTTAAAACTGTGATTATTTACAAATCTTGATTGGTTGTGATATATGTTGCCATTACTCCACTTTAGGTGGTTGCCTTTTCCAAAGTCACTGACTTGAAGCAAGTCTATTCTGACTTTTCAAGCTCATGTTGTGTACGAAGACTATTTTTTCCCCCCTTTTTACTCCATAAAGAATAGAATGTACTGTATGCCCTGGTAGCAGAATTATAGGACTCCAGTAAGATCATAGACTACTATTCATGAAGTCACTATGGTAGTTGGGCCTTGAAAAAAATGGAAAAGAAGAGCATAACATCTGTTTAAACAAAGTGGGCTTCTGATCAAGCCTTTCATTGAGCAGGAGCCAGGCAACTTTTATCCCACATTCCCCAAGATATACAGTGCCTAGTATGCTTCAAAGATACATGACCAGGGTTTTGTTTCATAAAGAGTTATGTTCAATCTTAAGTTTGGTTGGTTAGGGGTATGGCACGATGGATTAAACTTCGGACCGATAGTAACTTTTTATGAAACAGCGCCCAGGTGACACTTAATTTTTGTACAAAGAAATTGGTCTTATCTCCCCTTACAGCCCAATCCCCCGGCCAATTATTTAACACAAAACCGAGGTTTACAATTTCCGTTAGTGAGAGGGCATTTCCCTTGATTTGTGCACATAAAGTTGCATTGATTTTGTGCACACTGATAATATACTGTAAGTCCATGAGCTCATGTCAAATATGTTTGTATACATGCTGTGTAACTTGTAATACCAGGATATTCCTAAAGTCTTGATAGTAAACTGCCATTATGATTAACAAAAATGCTCCTGATCATGGTAAATGGTACCTGGTTCTGCCAAAATGGCACCTGTTTCTTCTCAAATCTACAAGACCACGAGTCAAAAGCTGGATTGGACTGCCGTCAAAATACATCATCACATCACATCAGGTTCGATGTTGTTGGCCACAGGCACATCATAATAGATTTTATACGTTGTGGCAAATGGATGTATCCTTGTGAATCATGAGAATGATGCTTTCTCCATAACCCAAGATATGTAGGTGATGGTATTTGTAGGGGGTTTAAAGTTTCCTCCCCTTTCTCTTTTGGTGTGTTATTGCCACCTGAGACCTGAAGCTTCCATCTCCTTTAAGTATTTCAAGCTTCTAAAATTATGCAACAATATATTGCATTCAAGTTAACAAAATTTCACAAGCCCTGCAAGGAAAATGTAATTAACTTGCATGTATAGTTGATCTCTGGTCTCCTTACCTGTTACATTATTGCATCCTTCTAGCACTATCCTCTCTAGCTGACACTGGCTGTAGCTCAGCTGTAACAAAACCTCATCAGTTACTTGAGGGCAGTATCTAAATACAATCCATCTTACGGCAGGACAAAACAGGTGGTATGTTATATGAGGCAGGTAATCCTCTGTCAGCATGTTGTGATCCACCAACCTCTTTAACAGTTTTTCTTTCAGGCTAGTGGGAAGTCTCCTGCCCACATTACTAATTGTGTTCAGGTTGTGTGCAATGCACTGTAGACAGACATCTCCCAAAGACTTGGCCATCCTCCTTCACGTCAAAGTACCACAAATTACTGTGAAATAAAAGTTAACTTTCAATTTGGTGAAAATTCATTATAACAGATAAAACAAGTTTCTTCATACAAGCCTTTGGTAAGGTGTGTTGCCATTATTAAACCATTCAATATGTTCTCCATACAACAATACAACAATATCTTGTCGACATCTTATCAAAAAATATAATAAACAAAGAATGTCAAAATGAAAAAAAAAAAAAAAAATGAGAATCCCAGAGTTGTAATCAAGTTAGGACTCCAGGCACAACCTTCCAAAAGTACCAGACTTGAAAATTGAAGGAATTTGCTCCTATAGAGAAAAAGAAGCACAGCAACTCCAGTTTAATAATGACTTACCTGGAGTCACTAAAATAGCTTAATTGACTTGACTTGCCACAAAAAAGAGTGAATGGGACAAAACTTTATTTAACAAACTTGGACCATCAGATGCACTGTATTGTAGACCTATCTGAAGCTTTTTTTTGATTGTTGGATAATTAGACTAAAAGTAGTCGTCTCAAATATATTTACCTCTCCAAATGAAAACAAACAACTGAGCCACAGAGTGTATGCCATCAATTTAGCAATTCATGGTTTAACAATTTTTTGAAGTGGGTGCAAGAATTCATATTGATACCCAGTATTTTCGGATCATAGAAATATAAAAATTATTTACACATAGTCTCTTCCAATGGATGGGCTGATGCTTGGATGCTAGTTGACAATATTCTGGGAGCCACCTTTGGAAATGCTGAAAATTTTTGGACATTGCATGCATTCTGTGGACTTTGCATTCTGTGCACTTCTAGATGTGCAGCTACCCATGTACAGTTCAAAGTGGGAAGGAGGGGGTGTTCTTTCAAACAGCTTTGTACAGTACTGCTTTAATGATTTGAGGGTCAGGAAACCACTAGCTTGGCTCATTGAGGACACTATCCCAGATTGATTGTGGATGAATATCAGCGAGATTCACCTTTTCTTTTCAAATAGAGCCCTCAGAGGTTAAAGAGACAGGGATGTACTAATTGTTCCAATCTTGCTCCCAGGACTGCCATTTGACATCCCCATCTGACAGACCTGGGTGTATCCCCAGTCTTTAGCCATTTTTCCAAAGGAAGAGTGGATCTTTTCTCTGCACCACTGCTCAACAACTGAACCGAGCAAAGTGGACAACATGATACCCAATTTTAATTCACCAATGTAAACCCTCTGAGCATTACTGCAAACAGCTATGCTGAACAAGTTGTACACATCTGTAGTTGCACACATCTGCACTCTTCAAGTTTTACAATAGTTCTGGCCCAAGTTCTTCATAGGCAAAAATTAACATCAATTATTGAACAGGTCACAGTTATGGCTTATGGTGTTATAGCACATACTGTTGCCTGATACTTATTTTTCATCATGGGCTCACATCATACAAAGAATCAATTCAAAGTATAGACAGTGTAAACCAATATAGGGCAAATAATAAACTAGGGTTAACACTTTCCGGCCTAAGCCTAGTACATAGTTAATACTGTAGGCCTAGGTGAGTATACTAATAGCTTAGGCCTAGAGCTATGAACGTTGATTCATAGTATACTGCTGGTTTTATTGTACTATTAGGCCTATCAGGATAATTCATACCTGGTCCAACTTTCTTTTGAAATAGCCTATCTGTTTTAAACTGCCTTACACAATGTATGTATAGTACAGTTGATGCAGTGTCATTTTCAACGTTAATGGCTGTGATTATTCAGTCTTTTGAAAATTGTCACCGAAGATCATTTTGTGCATGTTTTTTATTCTCGACCTGTATAAACATAGACCTCATGAGGCTAGAATTCAATAGGAGGATTTAGCCATCAGGCGAATTAATACGTCTATATTTTTCACCCGGGAAAATGGCCTTTTCCCGGGGAACTTTGGCTAAATGAGCCTATTGAATTCTAGCGGCATGTAAATGTGAACAAACTATACAACAGCACCCGCCCTAGCTAGGCTACATTATACTTGCACTGCCGTTCAATTGGGTAACCCATGACTCTTCAATCCCACTTCTCCTCACTGTCCAACTTAAAACTAAGTTACTGCTAACTGTAACAACAATCATTTGTTATGCTACCTAGTGAATACAAGTAGCCTAACATAGCCTACAGTATACACTGGCCTCGATTGCTCAGAAAGCATGACACTGTAACTTACCGTAAGCAACAAGCCCAAATAGTTTCTTACTGCTCTCTTCTACAGGCTGGCAGTAAACTTTACAGTACTAGCCCTGCAGGTTTAGCCTACACACTAAGCCTACATATACGGTATGCGTATGGTAATTTGTGTTGGCATGTTACTCCATGCTCAAGACAAGACAAAATACAACATTCTAATAAGATCTACAACACACCTAACATGAAAATATTTATACCGCAGTGATCTTCGGCACCGTTTCGTCATTATTTAAAAATAACCAGTACACTGTGAGGAAACAATACCCACCTACTAGTCTTCCTCTGACTCACACTGGATAATGCGGATATTCTGTAGATAAGCGCAGCCGACCTTACCTACAACACAGCACACTGCAAATAGTAAACAATGTTACCGTTACTTCCGAGTTATCCTGCAGAGCCAACTCATGTTTATGTCCATAGACTTCGAAGGTAACAACATACTGTTTTTAGAAGAAAACCAGCGGCTAGCTACGTAGGCTTGACTAACTTTTTAGTCCATTGAAATAGCAGGGAGCTGTTATTTAGATAACAGCTCCCTAGAAAAAGCCTACAAACTGCCAGTGTTGTAAAGAGTCACGACTCGAGTCACTTCTTCTCAAAATGATAGTGACTCGAGAGAATTCAGGAGTAACGTCCCCATTGGAATAGTACAGTGACTCGAGTCAATGACCCGACTCGAGTCACTTAAAAGTTTGACAATTGGTGACTCGAGTCACGAATCTAGTAACTCGATTACAACTCTGCAAACTGCTCGTGGCGGAATAAAGAGTTCGAGTTCGATGAGGTTCGGCTCAGTTTCTAACCACCACCTTTTTTCCAGTTGTGGCTCACTGGCTTGTTTTCCCTACTCCATTGCTTATGCTGATGCACCAAGCACAATGGCAGTAGGTGCTAATAATTAGAGGTAATAGTTGTTGTCTTTTTAGCATTTGCACATCTTTTGAGGTTGAAAAATTTGGCTAAACGTAACCTCCCCTTAGATGAAACCCGCACTACAGATGACCTGATTTACATAAAATGTAATGAGTTCTGCTCAAATGAAAAAAAAAAAAAAACACCCGCAGCTCCCCACATGAGTTTAGCGTGACCTGCAGTGGTCAAAAAGCACTGGATATGCTTGGGACCGCCGGACACCTCGCGGATCGGACACAGTTTTGGAGGGTAAGCAATGAAGCACACTGTACGCACAACCAAGACTTCACACGCGTGCGTAGTAGACTTACGCGCGTAACCGCGGTCGGTACCCAGATTAGTTGTCAGCATTTGTTGGTGTAGGCTAAGTTGCAATGATACGTCCCACGGGGGACTGGGAGGGGGCACTTTCTGTTTTGTGATGTGATATGCAGATGGTCTATTGTTCTGGTAGGATTTCAATAACTTGAGAAAGATTACACAACTTTTAACCACACTGGGACTGAAAGAAAATGGGAGAACTGAGCCTAGGGGACTCCAGCCGGCATAGAAATTTTAGGATTCCTGGATAAAGGAAATTTCCACTTTCAATTAAATACGTACAGCAATGATCTTCTGACCAAAATCGGCCACTGCTGGTTGAAAAAAAGGAATGGGAGTAATGTTGCACACAACCAGGATTCCAAATGACTTGAATGGATAACATGAAATTTAAGTGACACCGTGACTGAGCAAAATTTTTTCTCTTTTGAGGCAAATTTTTTGTCACTTCGGGAAAGTTGCCAATTCATGCATGCAGAGGGAGTGAAAACACTACCATTGCAACCCAGTAACAGTCTGACTTACTTTTTGAGTAATGATGGTGGTGCTACTATTGCATCGATAAATTGATTTGCAAAGGATGAGAGGTGGCATTGTTGGTCCAACTACTAGAGTACGGTATTCATTATCAGTATCAACTATCAACCATAGGCATATGGAAAAACATTTTCAATTATGAAATGACTTTTAACCTGGAAATGACATATCTTGCCTGGAAATCCCTTGTTTTTTACTCAGTCAGGGGTGGGGTTTGCTACCCACCAGAACCCCTGCCTGATATATCTTTGGTACCCCTTTGGCATTTCTTCCAACTTGAATATTGGTAAAATTTACCTAAAATGCTCATACTACCTGACTGATATTACTCATCTGTTTCTACATACAAATGTTTCACCAGTTTGTAATGTCCATGACTAGAATAAGTGCCAATATGCAAATGGAAGGGAATTTTGTGGCAGTGCACAATAGCCTATGGTTTTGGGTACAGTATGCTCATTCCTAAAATATCTTTACCAGATCAGGACAGGCTGACATGGATCCAGATATCAAATGTCCGGCATACCAGTTATTGGAGATATCTGTGCAACACTTACTGAGTGCTGAGGTACTACTATAAGGTTGCCAAAGCAGAGTCAAATATTTGAAGAGAAAACTATGACAATTTTTTATTCCATCAATTGTACTTAGTACTTGTCTTGAATAGCAGATATTATTTACATATCAATACAACATTTATGTACTAGTGTCAGAGAATCGTAGTGGCCAACATGAGAGAAAACTTGTGATAGAATAAAGAAAACCACAGAAAGAGCCAGTTGTGTTTTATTGATGTTCTTTGTTAAAACCTTCGAAATACAATCAATATATGAATTTTGGGCACATTAATGACAGTGCTGAAAATTCTCCAGGAGTCGTATTTCCTATAAAAGTGGAGTCATCACTCAACTACCGGCCAGGAGTCGCAATTTTGAAGTAGAGTCCTCCAACCTGCACAAGCCTAATGGGTGAATGGGGAATAGTCCTGACTCCACACAAAGATTCCCCAAACTTTAATTAAGTTCCAAAGCTTTAAAGTCCTTATGGTGAATGGGCCCTCCACCTTCCAACTGCCTGTTCAAGATCCCCCACAAATCAAATCCAGCTCTGAGCATCACCAAAACTGATTGAAAAATAAAGATGCAAGCCCGTTTAAATTTTTCCAGTGCCCTCAAAATCACAAAGGTGTTGCTATGGTACATCTTAGGTTTCAACTGTACACAAGATATGTACATACACAAACATTTTCAGAAACTTTTTATCATTTGTACAAACAAATCTCTTGTCCTTTTACATTCAAATTGTATTCTTTTCCTCCTTTTACTGTAGATGTGTAATTTCCCTTTTTTTATTCAATAAAGTTTACTCTATTCTACTTTACGTCATAATGCACTTTTTTGTATTTTGTTTTTTTTTTTATTTTTGTACCAGTTCTTTGATGCCACAAATGTTACTAAAAGTTTATCAAGGATGTCCCCTTTCACCTTAAAATAATCTTTTGAAAAGCTTTAATCAAGGTCAATAAATATCGGATGGCTCCAGCCACAAGGGAACGGCAGGGGCTAGTGAGGATCACCATTTGGTTGAACTCCCTTTTGCAGCAAACTACCATTAAACATCCAATGGTAAGTCCTGCTGGATGACACAAAAATTAAACTTTCTTTCTTCAAAATATAGTACAAGAGTATTGCATTTACACTATATTTGAACCACCCAAACAAAAGTGTCACAGTCAGCATTTGCAGTCCTCACAGCCCCTCACTAGGTGTAAAGTCAGTACCAGTTAGTGAACTAATTGTTTACAAAGTGATGATTGGACAAGAAAATACTTAAAAACAACGATCGGGTAAAAAAAATTTCCCTGTCAAGTGTAACCCATCCAAAATCTGCCCAAAAAGCAAAAGACCTCATCAAATTTGTAACCAACCCAAAAGAACACTTAAAAACACTGTCCAAGCATTTAAAAAACCTCCCCATTAGGTGTATAAACCACCTACATTTCAACACTGTCTACAAATACATTAAGGGTCCTGGCCCATTTCATAAAGAGTTACAATCAATCTTAATTTTAATCTGCTGTGCAACTGTCCTATTGAAATCAAACTTAAGATCGATTCTAACACTTTATGAAACAGGGCCAGGTTTGATTAAAAACTTCCTCCAATTTGCACTGGGGTTTTTGACCCTTGAAAATCACTGAGGCCTATTAGCAGTCTTCTGGCAGAACACAGATAAATTTACATCTAAAAATAATTTGCTATACATTAAGTGACTTATTCAGTTATTCATACCAGCTTAGTATGACTTTGTCATCAGCATGTGAGCATGGGGACAATAACACCCTTCTGTCCTCAGATTTCTGAAAAATTACATACTTGCAGCAAAATAAGCCATAAAATATTTGGCAGAAGTACATGATTCTCTTGAAATTACTGAAATGGGGACAAACAGGTGGAAAAGCATGAGTAGTATTCTCTAGACACATAGTAATTATCTTAAGTAGCAAGTTCCACAACCTTTACTGTTAATCTGATGAGAATTTGTGAGCAATCAATATTAAGGAACACTGTATTTGTTTCTGTCCTGAATGAATGACAGTCAAACAATTTTTCACCAGTGTTTCTTGGAACTCAAGTTAACCACATGGACACCTTACAATGTTTTTTAACAGAGCTTCTCTGGAATGCACAGTATTCTCTGAGTTTTATTCATTGATCTTTCATTTTAAGAGAAACCCAAACATCTGTTTGAAAGGTGTTTTGCAGTAATAACACCTTCTTGGGATGTTTCATAACATTCACTTCTTTCTTGAGAGACCATGTGACAGTAATCTACCAATCAGCAGCCCCAGATGCAAGGTAATCTCTTCTTCCAATTGTGTTTGCCTGTTTGTTCTGCATAGCTTGCAATTTGGGACATTCTGTGATGCGATGACCCAGACCTCCACAGAAAGAACAGCCTCTTTCTTCTGCAAATGAAACAAACAATAAAAGATCTCACTAGTAATTCAGATAAAATTCTTTACAAACTGGATCAAAAATTTGTTTGATAAAACACAGCTACTTACAAAATATTTACAGATGGTAAAATTTCACACTATTCTACCACATTTTCCCATGAAAAGTACTGCAAGATATTTTGCTCTTGCCAATGAAAAGTCCTTTCAGGCTAGTTGTAACAATATTGCTGTAAATAAGGTTTCAACACAGAGAAAACAGAATACAGCACAACACAAGAAAACAAAGTATAAGACAATTAACTCAGCATAACAGAACAATGCAACATATCACAAACCTAGCACAACACAACATACCTTGACATAACAACACAAAACAGAATAACAAAACAAGGAAACCTAATACAACACAACATAACATGATATACCACAAAACAGCATAAAACAGCTTAAGACAACAAAACAGCACTGCACAGCAAAACCCAACACCGCATATATAAACCCAAGCCAGTGTAACACAGCTTTGCATAAAACAACACAAAATCCATAAAATTTAGTTTGGAGATAGATTCTTTAGCTCTTTCTTACCTCCAGTTCCCAGGTACTCCTCATCTCCACCAAGGGCTTGAAGGACCGGTGGAATTTTCTGTTTGGCTTCTAACAAAAGCTGCTTCAGATCCAGTAGAACAGACTCCTCTGTTATGACAAAATATCACAAAGAATTTCACTGATTTCTAATAATAATTTGCAAAAATTCAGGCCCATGTAAAAATTAGTTCAAGTGACCATACAAGTGGGAGAACCCTGTTCAATCTAACATCAATGACAATTCCATTGGCTAGCTTCCTCTACATCACTTAAGCTCACTTCTAGAATATAACAATTAAAACACTCTTTACACATTATATAACCATAGGCTTCATACAGAAAGTAAAACCCACCTCGCTATGTCCATGCTGGTAATTGAACCACCATCCCATACACTCCACTCCCCCCCACCATACCTACTATCACTACTTCAAACTTTATCCACATGACCATAACAAGGATTAAATCATACAATTTGTGATAGGTTACCAAAGGGTTTACCTCCCACAACTCTTAGTTATGTATATTTTTTTTTTTGCCCACTACCCTAATATACAGTACAACTGCTCTCTCTTTATGCCAATAAGCAACTAAAGGCTGTGAGGTTGACAAACAGAATTATAAAAAAATTATCACTTGACTGCCACCACTCACTTTATTACCCAGTGACACAAAATGCAACTATCCTTCTTTTAGCAAGACAAAATCAAAAGACAGAGTTTTGATTTAAATTAGGTGAGGTTTGTTGTGATACGAGAAGGAACTGATAGATTCAAACTTACCACATGCTTTATTGATGAAAGTTGTGGCTACACCAGTCTTTCCACATCTGCCAGTTCTTCCAATCCTGTGGACTAAAGAAAAATGAAAAACAAATTTTACCTCACTTTTCTTGTGTGTCTCACAATGATCAATTCACTTTTTTGGATAAAACCAAAACATCGGTTGATGACAGAATTTCTGATAAATTACAGACAATGAGCTGAACATTGACTGAACATCTTAAGACACTGACAAATGATAAAATATGAATTATGGAATGTAAATTCCAAACCAAAGAGTGAGGGTCTCTGCCAAAAATCTGCTGCTGAGATCATCACAAGGCCATCAACCTATTGACCCAATATCACACCACATACTGAATGTAAACTTTTATAGACAGACTTTTGAAAGGAGGTTAATTCCTCAAAGATTGAAAACAATATATTATTGATTTCATTCATCTATACTATCTTGTACAACAGCTTTCAGCCCTGTGAAGCACCAAATACGCTGAAAAAATGCTAATATTTTTACTATGACATACTCTTACTATCTGCTGTATATTTTTCTGATAAATTAACTTGAGGGAAAAATATATCTTAGCTGGCCATCCTCATTCCACTCAAAATGTCTCCGTCCAATTTTTTCATCATTTCCACAAGCACACAAAACAAACAAAGTCTCTCACTTCAGGATGGCAGCTTACCATAGTTTTCAATGTCCTCTGGCATATCATAATTTATAACATGCTGAATGTCAGGGAAATCCAGACCTTTGGAGGCCACATCTGTTGCTACCAAAACATCCTTCTGCTTCTTTCGATATTGCTCAATGGCTCTTGTCCTCTCCTCCTGATCTGTAGAGACAAAACCAGAATAAGACATTGTTAAAACTCTCATTGCAAAAAAAGGACATCTTCTGTCAAGAAAAAAGTCTTGAATTAAGTGGCAACATGAATTAAACTGTTCACTTGAAACCTACTTCCTTCAACAGTAAAATATTCTAAACATTAAGGATACTAGTTCAAAAGCATTACACCCTTTGCACTCGTGTTTGCACCAATTTTCTGATGTTTTTGGTAAGGTGTCTCCCCTGACTATTTTGGTTCAAGTCTGCAGAGGATGCATGGAACTTTATGGGGGCTGCAATGCTTAGGAAAGTTTGCAGTGGTGAGAGGGGGGGGGGGTGGTGTTAAACTGGTCTTAACAGCTAGCATGACTGTTTAATTCACGCTTTTGTATTCCATTGGTTTTCACTCTACACAGTTGTCAGGATGTGTTGCAGAACAAGATGTTCCACCCCTCCCATCCTTTATAAAGTACCTGAAGAGTGGGATTTCACCATCATACATTAAATGGAGATATTAAATGACAGTAATTCGAGCAGGATTGGTTAAAGTGTTACATAACTGCCTTGATATCCTCCTAACACAAATCAAAAGAAAGGCATTTTCCTCGTCGTCCATTAAAGATACATCTGACAGAATATTTCATATGTCTGAGATGGGCTGAAATTTTTTTCTCCAAAATCAATTAAGTACAAACTTCTTTGATTGAATACTCTGTGACATTGCAAAGTGGATGCCTAGATGAATACTTATGTTAACTTCTGTTGGAAGGATTATCTGTATTCATCATCGGTATCTGCCAATATTCCCCATTTTCATCCTGTATCTGGTATCAGCAAAATTTACCTTAAATGCCGATATTACCTAACTGATATTTATCGTCCCATATGTCATGAAAATGGTTCGCTGCTTGAGTAATTTTGAATGCGAGATCCAATATTTTGCTTCATCAAGATGAAAGGGCATTTTGTGGAGGCGCCTCGTAGCCTATGACGAGTTGCAGAATGCTTATGATCATGATGAATTTATAAGTTTATTGTCTGTAAAACGGAAATTTGTTTCACACTGGATGTTAAACAAAAATACAACAGCACTTCAAGCAAAAATTACAAAGTAACAAGAACAAACAATTCAAATATACGGCAATTGGGCAAAAATGTACGTACACCCAAATGAAAATGCCCTGTACACATCAGCAACATGTCATCCACCACTATGGTAAATGCACATGATTATCTTCTCACTTTACTATTAAAGAGGTGGATGGAGTCCGGAACAAATGACTGCCTATAACGAGCTCTGTTGCTCTGGAGAACACGTAGGTGCAACCCTGATGTGTTAATGTTATAGAGGCTGTTCAATGGGTGCGTTGTATCTTTCATTATGTTTTTGACCTTAGAACGTACTCTATCGTTGTAAAAGCTTTTGATAGTGGGCAGTTCTAGACCAATTACTTTCTGAGCAGTCTTACGAGGGCGATGAATTACGGTTACTTCCCAAATATCAGTATCAGATCGGTATCGGCCGATATTGAGAAATGAAATATCGGTATTGGTAACATCGGCCACTTGTAATATCCATACAACACTATCGTTAACTTCAATTCAAGTACCTTTGCCTCCATGAATGGCAACAGCCTCCACACCCTTCAGAAGAAGATATTCATGAATGTCATCCACATCAGATTTCTTCTCAGCAAAAATTAAAACCTGTAAGATACAGACACACCAATTGTTAAGTTTCAAATTGCAATTTGATTTCAAAAAATATCAAACATTTTTAGAACTTTCACACTTTCCCCTATTGGTCTTTTTCATTTTTTAAACTGAACTTGTAATCAACTTCAAGTTTATCCCAGCTAACCTAACGTAAATCAGATGCACCCTCAACTTAGGAAAAGAGATAAATTTCTCACAATTCCTGGCAAGACACTTCTTTAATAATGTACATACAGAATAGAGATTCTTCATCAAAGCTATGTGAGACTACTTTTATAGTCCAGATTATACCTTCGATGTGAACTACTTTTGAAATTTCCTGATCAGTCACTATTTCAAAACTTCCCTTCTCATCAACTCGATCTATGATTCCCTTCGCATATACTACAAGGCAAATTCCCTACTCCTACTTATGTACAATATTCAAAATTTCCTTCTCATGAACCACCTACAGTACTACCTCAAAACAGACCTCATAATTCTTAAATAATAACTACGACATGAATTACTGATGCACTGTGCTTAAAACTTCCCATCCATGTGCTTTGAAATTGTTCACCATATATCAAATCCCTACTCATACA
Organism: Holothuria leucospilota; assembly: GCA_029531755.1. Classification (NCBI taxonomy): domain Eukaryota; kingdom Metazoa; phylum Echinodermata; class Holothuroidea; order Aspidochirotida; family Holothuriidae; genus Holothuria; species Holothuria leucospilota. The sequence goes on from CM055977.1 coordinate 42,206,968, forward strand.
CTTCATTCACTATTACTAAGCCATTTACTATGATGTATGGACTTCTGTGTGGTTTATTGACATAGCACATGACAGAAGAAAAATTTACATCACAGGTAAGAACACCTGTTTTTTGATGCCTGTTTTATCATTGAGACAGAGGGAAGACTCATCACTCCATGATTCAAGAGCTACAACTCACAGGTGGCTGTGTTTTCTGCAAACACTCCAGAAGGTACACCATCTTTGCTTCCTGTTTGACATACTCCACTTCCTGTATAACATCCAAGCTGGCTGCTCCTGCCCTTCCAACATTAACAGTAACAGGCTTTACGAGGGCGCTCTTTGCAAAATTCTGGATTTTCTTTGGCATGGTAGCACTGAATAGTAGTGTCTGACGTTGGCCCTGCAAGTGTTGGATAAACAGAAAGCAAGAGATGTAGTGATAGAAATGAGTTGTAAAATTGTACTTGAAACTTTTTCACAACAGGTATTATTGTATAGAGGGAAATTTTCACAGGGGTTAAATTTTCGTACTTTTCGGGACCAAGCATCTAATTGCGAATTTAAGACCCACGAAAGTACTTTCGTTAGTTTGTACAAGACTATGTTGGTTGAATGCAACAGCAAATTCTTCACTCTGCAAACATGTGAACAAGTTACTGACTCGCCAGAAATTAGCCTCGTGGAAATTTCTCGCTATACAGTATTTCAAATTTAATAAAATTATTGAAGCTTTTTTCGTACTAACTTCACACAGTCTTTGTTATATCATTGCCTCTATGCAGTAACCAGTCAAAGTTGTAATAGCATACACAGTGCAATTCCTCAAGATCTTCCACATCATGCTATGATACGACTCTTCACAGTACCGCATGCATACCTCTATGACCCAATTAGCTATTATTTTGTCACAGGGTATGCTACTGAAAAGTTTTGAACATGTTCAAAATGTTTTGCATGACATCATATTGAATCACAGTGGATGGCATTTTGCTATACTAGGACTATGGCATTTTCTAATGTTTTATTGTACAACAAGGCTACCTGTGATGAAACATCAGATAGTGTTGTGTTGTGTCATTTTAAGTCATGGCATGTTGTGTCATACCTTAAGACTTTGTGGGCAAAATCACACACTGTGCTTGTATTTACAAATACTGCCTTGTTGCTATGTAATGACCTTGGCATAGATTAAGCTACAAAAAATATGACCCACCTTTTCACTTTACAGAGACGTTTTAAGGAAAAATAACAGGTAAACAGAAAATTTCTGTGATAACAATGAACTGTTTTGTTAAAGGGACTAAACATCTTACTTATCCCATTTACTACAAAGCTTAGAGGAAATTTTTACATTGAGTCAATATTTTTACATCGGATCTACATGGCATGGTCAGAAAATAACTGGTACCATTACAAAACCCTATTCAGTCTCACCAATTATCTCTGGCAATAGCTTTTCTTGCAAAACATATTACACATTATTAATGTTATGATAGTTGCATCATTTAAAACTTTGAAAGTTTGGGTGAAAAAATTATTTCTGAGCTACAAAGTTTTGAATATCTGCCTGGGAGAATGTTATTTCTTGAAAATGAAGTTCCCAGCTACCTTATTTTAAATTGTCTATTATTCCAAATCGATAATCCATGCTTCAACAGTTGCAGCAACTTTCTCTACTACAATCACAATACTTCCCTTCAAGCTTTAGTTCTTTCAGCTGTTTTACCTTGAAATAAGTTAAAATTGTTCTGATATCTTCTTCAAATCCCATGTCAATCATCCTGTCAGCCTCATCCAGGCACAAGTACCGACAAACTCCCAGGTTGAAACATTTCTTGTTAAGCATGTCCATCAGCCTACCAGGTGTGGCCACCACAATATGTACACCTCTGTAAAATAGATCCAAACACACAGACCTGTCAGTGATAGACATTAGCATCATTCAGGCCCATAAGCATATGGGACCATTTGGATTTGGGGGGGGGGGCAAATTTTCTTGCCTGAATCGGTGCACCTTTTTAGACAAATTTTGCCTGAATTTCTACCAATTTTGCAAAAACTACGACAAATTTTGCCCGAGGTTTGAGTTTGTCCAAAAATTTTGGGGCACAGTGCCCCCTTCTCATACCAAGATAATCAGGCCTGTAGGCAGCAGCTACTCAGGTGTGGCTAGGAAGGACTTATCCATCTTGCCAGCTCAGTGGACTTGTGTTACTCTTGCACCTATATTGAATGCACTCGTAAGTTAAATGTCCATGAACTTTCACGTGACTGGCTCAAATGTTTGTGTGTGAAATGTTCGCTATTAAAGTTGATATATACAACCACCAACAAAACACGAACAAATAGTCAACAAAATATCAACCAAAGCATGTCTGATTACCAAACATTTCATGTGACGTACTTAATGGGACATACGTTTGTAGTTTTCCTTGCTTACAATTCTCTCAACGAAGACGTCTCAATGACTGACAGCGTAATAGTAAATAGGTGGTAGATCTGCCGTAACTTTCAAATCCACCTTGCACTATGCACAGTTTAGTATAAGAACCAATTAACAGTTGAGAAATGACTTCAAATAAGACTCTTGCATGAATACAGTGAAACCGGTTCATCTCTTTCACTGTTTACAGGTGTTTATGTACTTTAGTGAAATGTGTATTCACACTTGCTGTGAATGATAGTATTCACAAGGAAGATCTGAGGTTGAAAGTGAAGCAATGAAAAATTTGGAGGGCATCTAAATCAAAATTTCAGAGGGACATTGCCCAGGACCTTTGATCAATATTTGTATCAATCTTTATATTATTGATCTACAATACTATTAACAAACAATGCACATATGCTCAAGACTACTTCATCATTTCGGAGCTGTGACAGACAGGTGGGGACTGAACGGTCTTTTAACAACAGAGCCACGGAATACAATGGTGTGGTGTAAGATGAAAACTGAATTATTTACACTGCAAAAGTCCCTTATCCAGTTAACTGCGGAATTAAAATATTGCAACTTTCATCCCACTGCGGAATTAAGTACAGTGCATATATATATATACAAGATGGACACATCTGTCATACGCAGTAGCGTAAAGTTAGGACATGACAGATATATCCGTCAGATGCGGTTAACTGGTTAAAGTGCTTCATTTAGAAAAATTATGTATCATTGTATGTTTTCACTTATTATTCATTTTTATCAATGAACCTCCACTACTCCTTCTTTTGGTGTAATTCAGTGCTGAACAACATTCTTCCAAATGGAAATATGTACCCTACTCCAAAGAGTACTGTAAACTTTTTCTCCTATGGACTGGACACTTAAAACTTAGTTGACAAGTAATGCAAAAATTTTAAACCTTTCCCAAAGAAAAGAAGCAAGCCCATATCAAGCACTTTTTCAGTAGGAGAAATTTTTCACAGTCATCAAATTTAGAGAGCATGCAAGTAATTTTCTCAATCTCAAGTCATAATGAAAAGAATTCTACAATTTATCTTGACATACACACTACAACTATGGTTTCAGCACTTTTCCATGAGCATCAAATGATAAACAAAATTCCATCCCTTGTAGATGAAGGTCACTAACTGAAAATGCAAACATTTCCATAATTCTCAAAGATGTGTAGACACTCTGATGAGAGAACATTTCTCTGCTTCAATGAACACTGACTTTGTGCACCACTGGAAAATAATCCCACATATTCTGACCTTGAAATTGCTTACTTACCTCAGGCACGTAGCCAGAAATTGAAGCCTGTTGGCAAACTATCTAAGCGTAGCGCCACCATAGGTTGGCATGAGCGTACAAGAAAATTTGGCCAAAAATACCTCCCATATCGCTGGAAATGTCACTTCCCAGGCCTTGTAAGTTGCATACAAACATTTTGTTTTATTTTGAGTTACTAGCAATATCATAAAGAAATCATTTAAAAAATACCAAAAATATGCTCGAGGGGGCGGCTGTCCCCTTCTCCTCCCCCTCTGGCTATGCGCCTGGCTTACCTCCTGATAATCTCCATTTGTTCTTTGACTGCCACGCCCCCAATACACAGCATACACCGCAATGATGGCTGGTTGTCCAACTCTAGGCACTTAATGAGATGGTTGATTCCTTCGTGAGTCTGACGGGCAAGTTCACGCTACGACAAAAGAAATGAAATCAAACAAAATACTACTGATAAATGTCTTCTTTCATGATCTAACGTTCTTAGTCTATTACAGAAGTCCATTTGATCATAGTTAATAGACACATCCCTGGTTAGGAAACTTTACGTACACCCTATACACACCACGTACAAGCCGAGTAGCTATGTTGAGAAGTGCAGAAAAGTGCATCACGTGACATTGACCGTGCACACGATCAATCGAGTAGGGATATGGCTACATTGAGTGTTGTGTTGTTCAGTCATTCATGGAAATAAATTGAATTTGATTCAAGGGGTGGAAGGGTTTCAGGAAGCTTTTGAATCAGTAAGTATTTGTGAACAATCAAATAAACGAGGAAAACCATGGCCCACAACCCCCACGTTTCTTGTTTGAGTAGAATTAAACTACCGTACTCTGCCAAGTTTGCATTGATGTGTAGCGTTAGCTAAATACTATCATGTGTGAAAGTAGAAGACGGTTCACTATCTGACGTTACCAAGTCAGTTAACAGTTATATTTTTAGGGAAAATACCCAATCATGATATATACTAGATACAAGCACCAAATTCCACTCTTTAGGAAGAAAGTGAGTCGTTCTCAAACTGACACAGATCTGCCAACTTCTCCCCCGGTTTTACCGGGAGACTCCGGTAGTTTGCACGCCGACACCTCCCGACAGTGAGATATGCAGACAATACGGCGTACGAGTAGCTGCAACGAACGTGGAAGTACAAGGGCAACTTTCACTGCGCATTAGCGAATAATGCGGCGTATGACCGTACAATCGATTGAGTTGGCTATAAGGCTACATTTAGATGAAAATCTTCCTATCTCCCTAATTTCCCACTAATCTGGCTATTTTTTGCCCTGAAAAATTTAGATTTCCCTATTTTGGTCTGTTGACAATTGCGGAGGTTTTATCGGTAAAGTTGGCAGTGTATGTAGGGTACTAACTACAGCTAGTAACTCCAGCCGCGAATACCGTTCGGTGCTTGGAGGGTTTTAAGACTGAAAAGTAACAAAACCAAACTTTTACAAAAATAGTTCATAATTACCATTTGATAAAGGTTCACAAGTAGTGCTACAGAAGTACTACTTTTGAGGTAGGTAGGTAGTACTTCCATAGTGGTGTATGTAACACCTTGCGCTACACGTGTAGTAGAGCTAATCAACCAGCCTTGTGCACGGTTAGCATCACGTGACTACTGACCAGAAAGCCAAAAGGCTTAGTGATTCCTTGCCAATGAAACTTAAAAAGCAATCTTCGAAGCACCAATCATGTTTGCTAATGACGTTCTCTCCCTAAACTCATGTTTTGAGGTTACCCTTCTTGAGATAGTGTTTACAAGCTAAGTGTCACATACACACACACATACATACAGCAGACACACACATACATACGGCTAACATGGCATCACCGTTGCATAGATTCCTCTATGTCAGGGAATCAAAAGCTTTGTCTGGTCTCAACCTTTCTCAAATTCACATAGTAGGCCTAGGCCTATACATACTGAAAAGTTTGTATGATGTACGCCACAGAATTACGCCAAATTATGTCATGCAATGGGACTAATATTTCACGGTATACCGGTATTTTTGTAAGTACAAGTATATACCGGTACCCATATGTTACCACCCATCATAAGATACCAAAGTATCGATGAGAACTGTACCCGATGGTACTGCGAAAATATTTTTTGAAAATACAATTGAATGGAATATTACTGAATTATAACACCACATCCATTGGATAACTGCCTTGCATTTTTTTATATTAAATTATAAACCTGAAACGTTAATTTGATAATTAATTATCACCATTCCAATAACAAAAATCACCTAGGAAATGTTAAATAAAATGTAATCAGATGATGCTAATGAGTACCCTTGTGACATTTGTTTTAACTTGGAGAATAAAAGTTTGCAAAAACAGCTTTGCGTTGTATTTGTAACTCATCTAAGCTTTAAACTATTATAGAAAATATTATTAACCAATGGAGGAGTACAACAGTATTTATGAAAAACTATACATGAAAACAAATGTGCTTGCAGCATAATGGTTCCGTAAGTATAGGCCTACACATTACTATGCATAGTATACAGTGTGCAGATATTTACTAACATACTGGAAGCCCAGCACCAAGCGGTCCTACTAATTAGAGCCCGGCTGTCCATGTACGTACAAATCAACCGCCGTAAAGAAGTTCAATTGTTTAGCAAACGTATTAACAGCAAATTGGTACGTAAATCACACGTATAGTAATATTAAACAAGTTTGTCCCCCCCCCCCCAAAAAAAAGCCAATTACTGTATGTGTTAAGTTAGGCTATGTTGTCACATCATGGGGGAAAAACTTTAATTGATCAGATTAGCAGGCCCGTAGCTGGGGGGAAACCACTTTGAGGGGTCACATCAAAGTAGGATTGTCGCTGGCCTGGGGGAGGGGTGTCCCCCTCCCCTTTGAAAAGTTTTGTCTTTTTCAAGGAGCCTAGATGCAAAATGGTGTGAGATCATTTCATATTTTGACAGAAGTATTCTTGAAGGTTTAGTTCTATTTTCTTCGTTTTTGATTCTCCAGGGGGCAAGTGTCCCCCCTTGCCTCAACCTTGACGCCCATGTTGTCAGAGCTAATGAAATTACGGTATGATCACGAATGTACCTCTAGTTATTTTCACATACAGGATTCCGTCTGCCGGGAAGAAAAGTGCCGAGTGGGCGGAGAATAATCCCCTACACTTTCAAAAGTAACATACCCGTCACTCAACTGTTGATGCCCATTCAAGCTGAGGCACTCCAGGCAGGCCTATGGACCCGGCAAACTTTGCAGTAACTTTGCCAAAACACTGAACATGATCTTTGAAATTTATGATTGATAAAAATTAATATTGTCAATGCAGACTCATTGACTCATTCTGTAAATTACTTTTGTTAAAAAATATAAATAAAATCATACTTTTGCCTTCAAAATACAACATTGAAAAGGTATTTTTCGGCCACCAAGTTCTTTAGGCAGTCAACTTTATCGTACCTCATTACGTACATTTACGATGCTTCTATAATGTACACTCATGTATAGCCAGGCTAAGTTTAGGTAGCACAGGGCGAGCCGGGCTAAAATTAGTAGGACCCCACCAAGTGACTGCTATCCGGAATTGCGACTGAACGAAACATAAACTGGGGAGTACTGTACAATTGCCACAAACCCCATTAGCAATATCATGGCACCCTTAAGGGAAGAGTTGGCGCTCTATTCCCTTCTACCATAGCACCACAGTGGACACAGGTTGGGCCAAGTCCAGGGTAACATATGGCGGAGCCACTCCATGAATGTTGCGAATAAGGGTCCAAGGAACCATTAACTGACATCCATGTACCAATGTTCCATTTCAATAGTACATAGTCGGGCCGAAGCCAACAGTCGGGAGAATGGCAGTGACAAATAATGCTATCTATGCTCAAATCTTTTTGTTCTTATTGTGAGTCAAGTATTCACTTCTCTTAAATAAGAAGAGTATAAATATTGCTGCCACATCCCGGCCATAATCTTAACCAAAGTCTCTCACAGAACAAACTATAAATGAACTTCGAAGCCCACAGTACTGCCATGCAACTAGGCCTACTTGGCTATTTCACACCATCCTACCGTGTAATGCATATACACAAACACAGGGTGTAGGCCCCATGTGCTTGTTTTAGGTGTTTTAGTATCATAAAGAGGGGTAGGTACTGCATGCACGCACTGTATATTACTAGTTTACTACATAAGTATCCGTTCGATACTGTCCACAAATCGATGGACTGTACTCGACTACGTACGCATTATGTAGGCCTATGAGTTGATAGATCGAATGTGGCCTACTGTCTTTGTGATTTGCTACAAAGCATGAAAAATTTGCTGCATGAAATGTGAACTAGGGTTGTAGCCTACCCACAAATATTAGCAGAAAATTTTGTTGTGGTTCACTGACCTGGCGCGGACCAGAGTAGCTACAACCCTGACTCTCTATCACTTAATAAGCTTAGTTTTGAGCTGATGAATCTAAACATTTTTGCAGGTATTTTGTGTAAAAACTGGACTATTTTCTCTAATGGAACCAGTATTGCGGTATTACCGGTACCATTTGTGGCAGTACCAAATTTCAGCGGTACCGTGAAACCTTACAGGGGACTAGGCCTATGCCACGCCAACTTATTGTTAACACCCCAGTCTCAGAAAGCATAATCCTGCAGCCTGACACTACAATACATTACTGTTGGTTACTGCAGACATAGGCCTACTGTGTATTTGGCTTAAGGTGTAGGCTAGGCTAACATTAGTGTTTGTTATAGTACCGACATTCACTTTAGTATGCCCCCCCCCCCCAATGACGTCGCCATCGTGCACCAAAGCGGGCAAAGCCAGTACGGCATACAATTTCATTTGCCACAGATCTGCATGAAAACTCTTGAACTTTCCTGTATGGGCCTAGGCTATACTCGTAGGTAGGTCTTGGCCTAACTGATTTCTACAAATCATTAGCCAGCTGCCTACATGTAACTTTGTAAGACCCTTCATTCTAACGATACTTGCACTTAGTAACACTAACAAGTAACAGTCACAGGCTGTCCTAACGTTATACAGTAAACGAGTAAGTTAATACCTTAGGCTATATACAGTACATATAATAGTGGAAAGGTAGCGCACTTCACAGCCTTTCGCCTTTCGGTACCAACTTCGCCTGCCTGAATCACGCTGTTCATGCCTTATTCTCCGTTATCAATTCACAACAATCTTCCAATCGTGCCCGTACAGCACTTCTGTGGTATGACGACTCATTTGGACCGATAAATGTGTTTAAAAAAAGGAATATTTTTCTGCGAAAATTTCGTTTGCACATGATCACGTTTAGTCGTCGCGATGGTGACGTCACTTGTATAAAGGGATTTCCCCCATCTTCGAAATCCGGTCCTCCCACTGGATAGTTCGGCCTATCGTCATGAGAGACTCACTACGTCAGGACAACTATCCAATGGGAGAGCTGAATACCATCAGCTAACAGCTATCATGATCTTCTGGATACGGATGCCCTTGGGGTATGGTTAAGTTTTACAGAGCGTGTAGTAAATATACGTAGACCGTTATCACATTATTGATATGAATGGTTCATCACAGCTACCGTAGAATGAAGACCTTTAAAGAAAATGCCAATTTTGACCTCAAATGACTTCTAATCTTCATGAAATTTTAGGACAAATATGTACTACATAAAAGCCAGCTACACAGCAAGTTTCAAGTTAAACCAAGTTCTACACTCAAAGATATTGTGCTTGGACGATTTTGGCCCTTTTCACCTCTGGTGACCCCAAATGACCTTTGACCTCTACCAAAAACGATAGGGATCACCTTCCTGATATGGGCCATGCACATGCCAAGTATGAGATTCCTTGAAGTTACACATCTTGAGATAGAGTGTTTACAAGCAATTTCTATGGCGTTCACTATTTGACCTCTCGTGACCCCAAATGACCTTTGAGCTTCACCAAAAACAATAGGGATCATCTACTCAATATAGGGTATCCACATGCCAAGTATGAGGTTCCCCAAGATTACCTTTCTTGAGATAGAGTGTTTACAAGCAGCGTCACACACACACATACATACGCACACACACACATACACACACACATACACACACACGCCATCACCATCGCATAGATTCCTTGCCTGCCTTCGGCAAGGAATCAAAAATCAGGATCTCAACATAGACAGTGCAGTTCCCCCAGTTTCCCAACCAGGGATGTGTCTATTAACTACGATTTGATCAAAGCACTGGTGAGGTGACAAGCTGCCTAGGAAAGTAATCATTCACATTTCAATGATGACACATCGATGGGCACAAAAGTCTTACTACTTAGAGTGTGTATTGAATAGCAGCAGCTATCATTCCTGTAACCTATTCTTCATGTCATAGTGTGACGATCTCACTTTAGAGATGGTACTGATGTTAAATGGAAGGTTATTACTCACAGTTTAGGTATGGATGAATGGGCCAGCATATGCCATTTGTCAAACAGCATGTATCGAGTAAAAGTACTATCAAGCTTGATCACTGGAAGAATGTTTAATTATATGTTTGTCAGTCAATAATCCTGTGGGTGTCAGAGATTTATCTCTCAGATAGCCTGGTAAAATATATGGAAGACTTGCAGTGTCCAGTTTTTTTTTTTCAATGAAGGGTTACTTATGATGAAAACATGTCATGCAGAACCATTAATGTCAAAGCAGGAACTATGAATCAAAAAGGCAGTATCCTAATTATGCCATGAATCTCTCATGAGAGCCTCTTTTATGATATGGTAAGCAGACCTGGAGAGTTCGGTTATGCATAAGTATGCCTAAATAATTTGCTTGTTTTTTGGTTTCCTCTTTGCACCTGTTTTCACAATTAAGGATGTTCTTACCAGTAAGGGCAAAGGTACAGAGATTTATTCTGGAGGGAACTGAGCTATTTTTGTCCAAGGAAAGCCTATACTGCACAAGTCATCTGTACAAATTTCTAAAAAAAATTAGACGTAGAAAAAGGTTTTTCCCATACTATGGGGGGGGGGGGGTGATTCAGTCCCCTGGCTTTTATGCCTACGAGTAAGAACACTCTTCCATTCAAGCCAAGCATATCCACCTTTTAGTTGCTACAAAGTCTGGCATGGCTCATGTCACCATGAGTTTTAATACTACAAGTTGTAAGGAGTAAGGTAAAGTTCACGACTGCTAGGAAGTTAAGCTGGACAGTGCATTGGCTAAGAGTTATTTAAGGTTGGATGATATGGGCAAAAATTGGAAATCTCGAAGCTCCTTGTAAGGGAAATTTTGACATTTGGAGGGAAATTTTCACCACTTGTAAGGAAATTACATTCTTGATAACATTTAACATATTTTGGGAAATATGATTTCTTCTTGGAAAAAAACAAATTTTTCCACCCCGTTGCATCTAACCAACCCTAGACTACTGCAGGTTTGACCTCATGATGATTCAAGAAAGTTAAAAGGTCTCACATTAGTTTTTACTCCATGTCCAGGACAAGCCTTGACAATGTTTTGATTATGGCAAAATATGGCACCAGTAAACTTACAGATGGACAAATGATTAGTCCATAAGGTCCTTCATTCTTCATAAAAGGTATTCTCTTCTCCTGTTCCAGACAAAACATAACAATGGGAAGGGTGAAGACAAGGGTCTTCCCTGAGCCAGTGAAAGCGATACCAATCATATCTCGTCCTGATAAACTGGAAATGCATAAAACAAAAGCAAAGACAAATAGATGTATGAAGCTTGTGCCTATCATTACGGATGGTGTTGGACTCAATTATCCATATGCAATATTGGCACTGACTGATATTTATCACATCAGTCTGATATTAATATCACTGAAATTTTCCTGAATCTCTATGTGAAGCTAATATTTCAAGACAGGTCATTCTTTCATACCATACAACTAAGTATTTTACCTTAGCCAATGAAATAGCATCACAGTACACTATCAATGAAGAAGTAATGATCAATTCATCAAGGAAAGCAAAGTTTGGCACATGATGGGCAATGGTTTCGTTTATGTTATGCCATTTTAAGAAAAAATATTTCTGGATGGGTACTGGCCCATAAGCAATGAAAAAGTCAGCTACTTGCTTAGCTGAATAGAAACTGCACTATGAAACAGAGTCTGCTACTCACATGACAGGTAATCCTTGGATCTGAATCGGTGTTGGATGTGTAATTCCTTTCTTTTTCAACCCGTACAAAATAGCCTTTGGAAACTTCATCTCCTATTTCAGAAATATCACATGAAACATAATTACATTATGGAACTTATAATACTTGTCAATTATGGGAAATTTTACCGATGCTTTGCTTCATTTGGTTGAGTACCACTATGCAGGGAATTGTGGGAAAATTGTCACAAAAGGAGATTAGTAAGTTGCAAGTCTTTTATGTAATTATCCATCTAATGATAGTTGCAGAAACCAGAATGCAAATCTGCATTGAGATTTTCATGGCTTCAATGTAAGGCTTTCCATTGAACCTTGATGAAAAAAAAAAACAGGATGAAACTAAGATCAAAATTCACAACCACGCAGGACCAAAATAGTAGTTGGGGGCCAAAAATGGGACAAACACAGGACTTTTTGTAGCTTTTTCTAGATTTCAGTGGTGTCACCAATGATGACCATGACAACATTGTTTGATCAGTTTAGATATTTTTCAAGTACTTCTTATATACATCTTTATTTCTTATGAGTGCTGGTAAGTCAAAAATGCAGGATGAAGCAGCATTTTCAAGAAAAAAGTCAGAGAAGGGGCATGGTCAACCACAAGGAAAGAGTAAAATATATAGGAGCCACTTGGAAGCCTGCAGCTTAAACAGGGTGAGACTTGCCAATGTCTTCCCACCTGAGATATCATCTTTACAAGGTTTCCTTGTATGACTTCACCTTACTATGGATGACCTTTTTTTCCAAACTATCTACTTAGTTGTTTTGCTCAAAATGAGACATTCAAATCATATGTATGGTACTTGTGCTACATCCTTGGATACAATGTTAACAAGTTTTTATCCTTTGCCCTCTGTTGACCCACATGGCCTTTGAATCCAACAAAAATCTCATGCCAAGCATGGCATCTAAAAGCCAAGTATGAGAACTTCAAATGACACTCTTTTTGAAATATGGAGGTTACAAAGTTTTCATGAGGACATTCCAATTGTCATCAAAACCAAAACTGATGTTGACTACTGACCTTGAAATGCTTGATAGGTGGTGGTATATCATCTCCTTCCACAAGGATGTGGAGCTTCTTCCGCACCCTTTCATGACGTCTCTCTCCCATAGCAATTACACATCTTGGAGGAGTCCACCTGAAAGCCAATAAAAGGAACAACTTGAGCACCTTTAAGCTGTATCAAGATGTGATAGAACCACTTGGGAGGACCATGCCCTATGGCTTGCAGATTACTCATCTCAGGTGGCTATCCAGTACCTAACCTTCCAATTTAGGTCAATTTTGGAAGTATAGAATACATCAATTGTTTGTATATTGAAACAGCTATTATGATAACCTTTTGTTCATTTAAAAAAAATTCAACTGTAGCTATTTCTTGGCAATTGGTTCATTCTTCATGGTTGTTCAACCTAACTGTTCTCTTCAACTTCCATTCAAGTTCTGCATATAGAGCTTATGCATATGACGTCACGCTTGCCTCCAATGGAGGCAAGCGTGTATCATTGCAACTTACCCCTGCAAATGCAGACAGCTGATTCGTGTATCGGTCGGATACGTGCGTAGTATTCTACTGTAGAGTGCAAAGTTTACGTCGTGCGTGCACTGTGCTTCACTGTTTTGGCGCCAAAATGATGTCCCATGATGTCAATGCATAAGCTCTATACAGCTGTACACCTTTGAAGGGAAAATTTCCCCACTGAAAATGTTTCAGATTTCCCCAACTCAGTAAACTTTTACCCATCCCTCACAGAGAAACCTCATTACCCAAATCTCTTCACTTTCTGCATGAGATTACAACAATTACTCTGCACACCTTTCCAAAGGATCTACCTTTGTGTAACTTAAAATCTGAATGTGTTCTCTCTCAGTAAAGCCACTTTGCTGTGTAATGTTCTTCTACACCTCCCAAATATGCACTTGTTTTGTTTTTACTCACAAAACAACAAACAGATCTTGACTTAATCATTGTTGTGATTCTGTTGCCCCATATCTTTGAAATGATCTACCCGACCAAAACAAGATCGCAATATTTCTCTCATCTTCTCAGTCTGTTTTAAACACACACTCATTCGTGCTCCTTTGATGATCCTACATTTCCTTTTCTAGTTCCTACATCTCATGTATCAAAAAGCCATCATTGTCTCTTTTTGGTGGATGCGAGGGCACTATAAATATTCATTTTTGTTGTTATGGACCATTCAAAGAATCCAAGTACAGTATGTAAAACTGCTTCCAATTTGCCCTCTTTAATGCCCATAAATTAGGAAGAAGGATCAATCTTAACTTAAGGCATGCTGTTCAATCCACTGGGGGTTCTAGAGGGGTGAAGGATAAAGAAAAAGGAAAGAGTATTACTTACCCTGTTGTAAGAGCTTCTGTGTAGGTAATACCCTTGGCCAACTCTTTAACTGTTAGAAGGGCTTTGTCTTCTTGAATGCTCTGTAGTATTCTTGTTTCTTCTTCTTTTTGTTTATCCAGGGCAGTCACTTTCCTATCTGCATAAAATAAAAGTGCAGAAAGATATTTAAATATAATATTCCAACCTCTAGAGTAACTTTCACAATACTTCCTTGTAATCAATAAGGACAATTTCCTCCCCCTCCCCAATTTTTCACAGCTACAGTTCCAACTACAGACTCTCATGACTGAAACATGCAAATGTGCATGCCTTTCAAGCATACTGCAAGAACTGACACTTCACACTTGAACAATGTGACCAGTCCTGTTGATAATATTGGGTCATTTGTGGCCATTGATGTGAAAGATGTGGGGATGAAAGGGGGGGATTGGGGAGAGGAGGATCCTCAGGCAATGGTAAACCCAAAATGGTTCAACTAAGCCCCCAGTTTTCAAACCTATGATTTCAATAATGGGGCCTGTGATGGATCAATGGAAATCCCCCTCAACAAAAGTTAAGCACCTCTAAACAAACATTCTTCCCCTCTAAAGCACAGGTCACACTCTAGAGCGATTTCAGATAGGATTACGGTCCGATTTTTGTAAGTTTTAGTTGAAATTTTCTCCATCCCTAGTTGGAGAGAGCCAAAAATTTGCCAACCTGTGCAAATATATGATTTGCATCAGAGGACTACAAAAATGAAATGTAAAGTTTAACTATTTATTTGGTGACGTCACATTTGCAGAGAGCATTTATCGGACATGCGTGCAAAAATCAGATTGATTTTCAAACAAATACTGCTCTGTTGAGCGGTATAAGTTATAAAATGGTAGCAGAACAGTTTATCTTGAGACAAACTAAGATCAGTTATCGATATAGCATGACCATCCATAGAACAAAGTCTGAATAAAAAACTATTGATCTGATTTAGAAAAATTCCAATCGGATTTCAGATTGAAAATCGCTGTAGGGTGACCCGCCCTTAAAGTGACAAGCTGACTTGCTACCCAACTATTGGTAAAGATGAGTTCCATCACCTGCCCAGGCAATAAATTTGAAGTACTGTCACCTCAGTTTGAATGAGTAAAGAGGTGTTTCACCGTCACCACATGATCACACATCTCTGTGGTTGTTAGACATGTTACTCGTCAAGCATCCATTGTGTCACAGTAGTATCTATGGTCATGCTGGGCATTTGTGCTAAAAATATGCTTTCTGCATGTGTGCTGTGCCCAACTGCATGATGTCACATGAAATACCTCTGTACACTGGTATCCTAACTTATGCACCATTCTTGTTAACCATGTGACAATGTTTCTGGACTAATTGCTGAATTTTCACAATAACTCCTTGGTTTTACCAATTATATGCAATTATAATGTTCTCAAATATAAACGCTGCTTGTGAGGAAAACAATAGGAGATTTGTAAATATTTAAGTGATATTTCAATATAAGACTGGCGATACTTCCTTAAAGGAGATTTATATCTTCCTTACTTTCTGCTTTTCTTTTCAGCTCATTATGTTGGTCCAAGAGACTGACATTGGCCCTTGGGCCCACATCATCTTCAGCATCGTCTTCATCTTGTTCAGCTTGTTTCTGTTCATCCTGTTCCTCTTTGTTCGACTGACGAATTATTGCTTTGGCTTTTTCAAGCTTAGAATGGAAAGAAAAAGTTCAGCTCTCAGTAAAACTAAGTGGAAACATGGGAAAATACTAAGCAAAATGCAAAAACTTTCATATTCGGTAGAAAACCACTCAATGCCCACCACCCCCTCCTTAACTCACCTCATGCCACTTGACCAGATACGACCCTACTGCATATTCATACCTCATTTACTCAGTAGGGAAATCTAGTTGGCCAGATTTCATGTAAGATCCAGGTTAGCCTGTGGCATGATCGGAAAATTTTGGATCTGTGCATTTGTAAATACATAATTCACAGGCAATCTAAGGGGAGGCCCAGTCCTTTCAATAAGACATGTAATTACGTCATTCATGACAATTTCAATTCGATACTTAATTTTTGGGTCAAGTCTGCTTGCTGATATATGTGGTTATTGCCAGGTGACGTCATCCTCGTAGAATAAAGGTGATACTATTTTCTTATCTGTGTTTCATAAATCTGGCAAATTCCCTTAGTTAACATGCATACTGATGTAAAGTGCAAATGCAGATCAGATACAGAGATCTGATCTTACCATTTGATCTTGGCACGGAGTTTAGTGGAAGGAGGGGGTAAAAGGATTTCCAAACAGGGCACCAAGGTGGTATGAATGTGAATGCTGCTACAGGATTAACTATGAACCAATTACTACTTGATCTTTGTGTATTGGCTTCGTACTACAAAAACTTGTTGAAGTAGCAAGTACATGTGAAGATACACTTGGAGGGGGGATGTGGGAGGGGGATGGGGGAGGGGGGGTAATTACAGTGCAATACAAGTATGAAGATGTCAAAATCAAATGTACCTTATTGTTGCTAAAATGTGACCTTTGGATTATATCAGGAGGTCAGGGGCTGGGTTCAAAAAGAATACTTATAATGCACAAAACATTGCATTACTCAGACAGTGTACAGTACTTTGGGTATTCACAAAAGGAAAAGTGTTAATATTGAGCATAGCTTCAAGCTTCAGAGTTGTCACAGATAAAACAGCAACACAGTGAGGCATGCATAAATCCATATAATTGTGCATGTGGTGTACCATTAGCATAAGAACAGACCACCATGTAATAGTTACTGTGATGGCGTTAGATGAAAATGTGACAAAACAAAATTCACCCACAAACATGGCTGAGCATTTCTAGCAGTTAGGCTGCATATCTTTATGCACAGTATAAACTGACTTTGTGAATACCACCGGAAAGTTCTTATGCAGTTCTTTGATTGATGCAAGAACTTATGCAATGCTTTAAGGATAGTCTAGACCCACAAATTGGTGCTGTGGATGAGTGGATAAAGGGGGTGGCATTTGAAGAGATGAAGCTTGGCAACCGGGAGGTTCGGGATTCGATCCCCGGCCGGGTCAAGGTAAGGTGGGTTTTTCATCCAAGAGCAACCTACGGTTTCCCCATCTGAACTGGCTTTTCAAAAAAGAACCAAATTTGATCTAAATTGTTGAGTTGGTTAGCCACCCAACGTGAAGCTGTAATTCGTAAGCCATATAGGCTTCTCCCACATTTATGTGCACTTATTGTCGTAAAACAACTGCCCTTCCAGGCCTGAATTAAATCATTCTTAAATGTGTTACAATGGAACTTGATCTTGGCATTCTGGTAAAATTTTCAATCAGTTACACTGTTTCAGTTCTCAATATATTGCAAACTGAAGTGACCACATTTACCACCAAAAGTGAACTTGAAGCAAGCATGTGTGACATCATGGATTTACACAGATGACCAATGTTTTGCTACTTTGTCAAAATTTATCTTCCAATTACATAAACCTGGTGCATTAACACCGTGAATACATCCTGGGTATTCAAATATTTCTTTACATACCCCAAGTTTGGGCAAACTCTAGTTGTAGCTATTCTATCCAATTCGAGGTCACAACAAAAGGTTCAAAAATAAAAGAAACTCAAAACATTGGTCTTCCATGTAACTCCATGACATCACTCTGTTTGCTCAAACTTTCCTCTTGGTAGAAAATGTGATAACTTACAGCTTCTGGAATTTTGAGCACTGAACACTGTATTTGAATGCAAATTTGATCAAAATCCTTAGAAAGGTCCTCTGTAACATATCAAAACTAAAGCTGGGTCTATACCACTCTTTTAATAAACTCTGTCACAGGTACTGGTAAAGTGCAAAAGCACCATAATTGTTGGACTCATTCAAAGATATAATACAGTGACATGTACAGTATACATATCATTACAAACCTGAAGTCTTCTTCTCTCCTTCAGCGGAACATATGGTACATAGTTTTCATCGTCAGATTCAACAAGATCATTCTCATCTTTTTTTGGCTTCTGAAAAGATAAAAAGAACAGAATTCCTATTTTTTATTAGGCTTAACTGATTTAATATTGTGAGAGAGTACTTGATATTATACCATGGTACCTTATACTTAGGTGTTTTAGATTTGTGAGTCTCATACATTTATTAATTATAGTTGTAATAAAGGATCCTACTATAGGCTACTGATCACCAAACACAATAGAACTAGTTGATATCACTAAGTCACGTAGCCGGAAACTTTTTATGGGGTGGCTCCAGCATTTCATTAGGGGGCTTCACTTACAGTACAGAATGGTATATTTTTTTAATCATGAATTTTCCAGTGAGGGTTCTAGGGGAAGGGACAGAGAATTGAAGGGGGAGGGGGTTTGCGCCCCTTCAAGCCACTTTAGCTATGCCACTATGGTCATTTATAGTAAAGGTGGGCTCAATACATGTATAGAATTGTATGCCTTACACTATGACAGATGAGCTTATTAGTAGAAGGTAGGGTTCATACATTTGCTACATTGATGAAGCTCAGATAAAGTTGTTGTGTTATTTATTGTGTGAAATTTGTATGACACTTCACAGCAAATTTACCATCTAGGATGATGTTACTCGATAAAGATTGTGGGGGGTCTGCTATGTGGAAATTTTGATGTAATTTTTTCTTAGGCCAGCCTGTTTTACTTTAATGTGATATTCAAAATCACATGGGGTATTTACTCATTATGCTTTATCTAACTGATGATTATTTTTCATGTACAAGATCTATTTGTTCATTTAATGTCTCCTTACTTACTTTGAAAGCTTACTTTAAGTTGGTCACCACTCACTTATTTAAGTAATCTGTATAGGGTTGCCATCTTTGACCAAAGTAAAAATGGAACAACTTATATGACAATGGGAAGGGATGTGATGAGAGGGGCACCACCCCTCTCATCCTGAAAATCTGGATTGTGAATAGCTGTCTTGATCCTAAATGGTGTAATATTTATAGGTACTACTGATTTCACCAGCCTGGTTGTTTGTGCGCTATCAGATGTAGCCATGCTTATCAAATTTTGATTATGAAATAGCATGACATTGCACCTGACATACATTTGATAGGCAAAAAGGAAGACAAGGTATGGCTACTGTTTTTGTTTCACAAAAGGACAAGTTGTCTTTCTGGAGGGGGCAACTGTTTTTCACTCTAAAAACAAGGTTATCCCTTTTAAAAGGGATGGTTGATAACCTTGCACTTACACATTGTTGATAAGCATACACGTAAGTACAGAAAGGTGTGGTACTAAATTACCGTGTCCATAAGGAGATCTTAGTGACCAACCACACACAAGGCTCTACTGAGGCTACTGTACCTTAAGGCCATTACAAGACCTGTAATATTTCAAGATTTTGAAGAGAATTAAAAATTTTGACATTTGGATCATTCTGCAGGATCCAAAGTTTTGTGTGGCATATACTCTTAACCCTTTGAAATTGAAATTGCATGACAGCATCTTCCCCTTACACTTCTCCTAAAGCCAAAATGGCACAATTGGTTTTCAAAATGATGTGATGGGAATTTTCCATTTTCAGCCTATGAAAGAGCTCACTTCAACAGCCTAGGGTTTGGACAAAAATTATTTTTTTAATTGTTTTTCACTCCTTTTCTGAGATTTCCAACCAAATATTTACAGGAAAATGGACAAAAAGGCATTTAAAAGGATGTCCACTAAATATAGAGTGCACAGATTCTACACGTCAGATGCTGAAACAGAAAGATGAGGAATATTAGTCTTCTCCATGTCAAATGTCAGGAACATCTCCAAGAAAAAAAGACCCTCCATAAGAAAGCACAAAGTCTGGAGGCCGAGGTCAAGACGACATCAGAGGAGCGTTCAGAGGGGAGAGAGAAATGCAACTAGCACACAAGCATGATTGAATTGCTGCAGATTGGAAACTGTTGCCATGGAGACAAGGCCATCCATATCAAATGCCAGGAACACCAAGAAAAAGAGACTCTCCACCTGAAAGCAGAAAGTTTGGAGGCAGAGGTCAAGAAGACCTCAGAGGGGCTTTTGAATAGGATAGCCAAATGCAACCAGTACATTAGCATGACTGAATTGTTGTAGGTGGCTGTTGCCATGGAGATGGACCTGTCCAAAATAAGGGTGTGTAACAAATACTGCATATGACAGATGAATGATGACAAAAGACACATTCAAATATTGTACAAATCAAATCAGATTTAACTAAACACTTTAAACAAAAAAGTTTTGTTGTCTGTAGAACTGAGTTGTTACTCAAGCAAGGCTGGAAAAATTGTTAATTTCCAGAGAAGGGAGTCATATTATCCACAATTCCTTCCATGTTTTCATGTACAAAAAGGGTTAATTTCCTTCCAATTGCCATTGAAATTTCCCTTCAAGTACACGAATTTCCTGGGAAGGAGCCTTCTAGTTTCCCAACTTTTTCCGCCCATAGTTGTGAGATTGGCAATCTGCACTGTAGCCAACACAGGCAGAGATTGTGAATATGATGTTTTAAAGTTCACCTCAAAGAAAAGTTGAAGAAAATAAGGAGCTTTTGATGTCGTAACTTCTATGATTTGATTTTGTTTTGATCTACCATCTGATTACCTTGATACTCATCGATAAAAATTTACAGACTGAGCACACTTTATTTACTTAGACAAGTAAAGGGATTTACACAAAAACAAGTTCTACCATATTTGTTACCCATATTATATTGTCAACTTTTTGTGGAATTTTAGCTCTTTTCCCACAATGTGAAGTTGTATTCATGACAGCATATAGTCATAGTAGGATAATTTGGGGTGCAGAGTAAAATTTTCAAAGTTCATAGTTAACTTTATGTATTTTATCACTGTGCAAAGATGCATAAGTTCTTTTCACTGATATTTAAGCCATCTCAGCCATTTTAAGCCATCTATCTGCTCTTTTTAGGCATATTCACGCAAAACTGTTCACATATTTATCCATTTTAATGTTATCACAATGGTTGACAGAGACTGATTTGAATATTACACTTCATTCCTTGTAGCTTACAAGGGAAACTGATATTTCATTCTTGGGTTTGGAAGTAAAAGTGCAGTCATATCCAAGTGAGAATTTGTTCCTCATAAATTTGCATATAATGCTATAATTTACTTTAATTGTGATGATTCCATGTAAGTCTGTTTTATAATCCAATATTTATTGTATGCTGCAACTGCATATAATTTTGCAGTGACATCTAAAATACACTGATTATTAAGATTTACAGTTAAAGACAAGATATAAGTAGTTAACCTAGCTTTTGTGACTCAACTGAAATCTGAGTACCGATGCTGCACCCAATCCGTAACATGATATCAGGCAAATAAGAAGTCTCAAGCCTTCTAACCCTATACCTTTCCTGACTTCTTTAACTCTAACCTACCTGGAGACATGATATCATGCATATATGCATGTCTTGAGACACAAATGTGATACCTTACAAAACAAAACATAAGGATTTGGTGAATGCTGTTAACTATAACTGAATATTCATGCTACAGTAGACATACACAGTATTTGTTACATGTTTATCATACTGAATATTCAATGAAATCTTACAGCCTGATTAATTTATTTACGAGAATTCAGTATACTATTTCTTGCATTTTATTTTAAATTTTAAATCTTTATGTTTTCACTCAATGACAGATGGTAGACTAGAGGTACAGTGACAGATTATAAATGACTGATGACAAATGATAGAGTCATGTACAGTTCAAAGCAGGTCGGATTGAAAAAAAGAGAATTGGGGAAGACTTACTGACCAAAGAGGTTACGCTTGGAAATGAAAGTGCTTAGAGCGCCCCAAAATGTTGGCAAATTCCAAATGGTTGGTGCTAAAAAACACAATACTTCCATACACAGGGACATTACAGCACCTCACCATGCATGCATCAAGAGGTGCCTATGCCCTAATGCAGCTAGCAACAAAACTAACTGGGTTCTTATGATTGATGGAGTTACTCATCAAACTAACAGGGAGACTTTTCCAGTCTTTGACTATTTTAGGTATGACAGCAGTGTAGACTACGCCTCAACCCTGTCCTATGGGTGAGATGCCAAAGTCTATCCACAGGGACATGGGCCTGACCAAAGACTCTCTTCATGAAAAAAAAATCAGTCTGTTTTGCTTACAATTGATGCTCAATGGAGGAATATCATGATCCTTAAGGATAAAAGTCATGGACCCAGGATCCCCTGAGAAGTTAGAGAAAACAAACCAAGCTGATCTTCTCTGAATAATTTCTAGTTTATCCTGCAAGTTAAGTCTGGTGTGGGTCCCGGATACTGCTGGCACAATCTAAAACTGGCAGAAGAAGACCTTTATTGGCAACTAGTTTCATATTGCTAGAGCAGAATGACAAGTTCCTCTGAAGTAGGGTTGGGCGGTATACCGGTATTCAAGTGAATACCGGTACTGGTGGTACCGGTAATGAAAATACCGAAGACATTTGATGTGTTACTAATACCGGTTCTTGTAAAAATTACCGGTACTCGAAAAAATTACCGGTACTCATTTTAATTCCAAACGAAAATAAATATGATTCTTATTTTCTGTGCTAGGATGCGTCTTGATTAAAATACTTTACGCAAACATCTTACTCAGGCTGAAACTGAAATCAAATCATCCCGTCATCCTTATCAACTCGCAAAATCCCCACAAATATGTCTTGCCCACGCAATATTATCTGCAGTGTATGCACCGTTCAACAGTGCACGGGCCACAGACGGCGAATTCTTTATCGCCGGCGGGAAAACAGACAACCCGTAATTTGCTTCGTTCCGTATTACGGTTTCTTCCGGAGTTCTGTCAAACATCTCCCTGTGACTGTTTAGGCCCCATATTTTCATAAGTCTAGGTTACCATTTTAAAAATCATACAGGATCACAACTTCCAAAGCAATTTTGCCAATTTTGGGAAGCTTCGCAGTTCGACTGTAGCCTACAGTCGATCGTTCACTGCATCGTTCACATATGAACGTGCATGGGTTGCCTACTGTCACTGTTTAAGATACTCTTTTTGTACGTACTATATACAGGAAATGGCGACTAGCGCGACAGGGCGCGTTCTGTTGATCACTGTACAAACACCGCTTCAGGTAGCCATCACGTTGGTAAATTGAATTACGGATGCCTAAAAAGTATGCACAGAAACGTCCCACCGTAACACGACACAACAACACGTTGTACATGAACTGTTATTTGATCTGGTGTGTGTAAGACACCGTAAGTTCTCCCAGAATCGTGAAACGAACGTTTTGCATGTACCAAAGAAGGCAGCACATGAACGGTGAATTTTTCTAGGCGGGAAATTGACACGTTGGGTCCAGCTAGTCGCACTGTCAATAGGGTTATGTTATCTGATATGAAAATGATGGAATCAATTTCCGAAGAAATGGATGTCCCTGAAATTGAAGATGATGAAGTGGACTCAGTTGACCTCCAAGAGAATTTCGAAAGCGATTTGCTTCCCGCAAGGAACAAAAAATCTGCAGTCTGGGTATATTTTGGTTACCGTAGAGGTCAAGACGGGAAACCAGAAGATGTTGAACGTGCGACTTGTAAAAAGTGCAAAAAACAATTCTGGGCCAAAGGGGGGAATACTTCCAACCTTTTTAAACATCTTGAAGTGAACCACCCTGAGGAATATGGGAAAATAAAGTCATCCACCTCCAAGGGTAAGGGTATATCAACAGTACCGCAACCAGTTCATGAAAGATCAACCGGAAAACAAGTAACTCTTACATCATTCAGTAAATACAACAGGGAAGAAAAAAAATGGAAGACACTAACAGACAAAGTCACATTTTGCCTTGCGAAAGACATTATGCCGATTTATTCGGTAGAAAAGCGAGGCTTCAAAGAGATGTTACAGGCTTTTGACCAGCGATACGAACTCCCCAGTCGCAAATATTTTTCGCAAACTGCTATCCCCAAATTGTACAACAAAACTCGAGATGGTGTGAAAGAAAGTATTCAAAAAGAGATGATTTTTTTGCAGCCACAAGTGACTTATGGTCTAGTCGAAATATGGACCCATACATGAGCTTTTCAGTTCACTACATTGATAGGGAATGGAAATTAAAGACCCATTGCTTGGAAACAATTTTCCTCCCGGAAGATCACATAGCCCCTAACTTAGCAGATGCTCTCCGAGATATTATACAAGACTGGGACCTTCCAACTGATAAGCTTGTAGCAGTCACAACAGACAATGCAGGTAACATAAAAAATGCAGTGACTCAATTAGGAATAACTCATGTCTCATGTTTTGGCCATAACCTGAATTTGGCTGTGAACAAATCTTGGAAGAACGAACCCCGCACCACACGGGCTGTTAGTGTGTGCAAAAGTATTGTGAGTCAGTTCTCACATTCCTGGCATAAAAGGAGAGACCTTGCTAAATACCAAGAAGAACTTGGACTGAAGACAAAGGCATTAATCACTGTAAGTATTATTGATCAGTTTGCATGCAATCATTACCTTTCAGATAGAACTTGCATGGCTCATTTGCTGGGAACGCACTTGGTATCACATCTGATGTTTTTGGTGTGTAGACTAGGTGAGACTTTATAATTGCCAGCACAGTTTCCAGCACATTTCCATGACATTGTAGTTTTGCCGATTCGTTTAAAATGCCAATGGGAGAGAACTTAATTACCCTCTACCCTAGGATCCTACCCTATACTATAGCTAATGAAACCAGTCACCCAAATGTGCTGAATTTGAATATTACATCACTATAGAAAGTTTAAAAGGTATATCATTTATTCTACCACCTCTAGCCATCCGTTATTGAGAATCCCGCATTCTGATTGGTTAAACACTGACCTGTTATTCCACAACACACGGTCAGTAATCGTAAAAGCTGATAAAAATGCAGTTTTTGACAGACTTTTGGTGGTAGAATAGCTATAGGAATAAACCACATTTGTCGGACTATTATTGTCTCATAAACCGTCTCGACTCCAAATTAAGCAAAATAACGGACTCGGCTTCACCTCGTCCGTTATTTTGCCATTTGGAGTCTCGACGGTTTATTCACCAATAATAGTCCGCCAAATGGATTTATTCCTTAAATAACAACACTAAGTTGCAGTACTGTAAGTGCCCCTTACGAGCGCTCATATTTTTCATTTTTATTTGAAGGAGAACGCTACACGTTGGGGTTCACGACAGGCCATGATTCATAGGCTGCTGGATCAGGAACAGCCAGTTCGTCGTACCCTCGCAATGGATCCCAAATGCTCGCATTTGTTACTTACCTGGCAGGACAAACATATCACAAAGCTCTAGAACCGGTGTCCAAATTCACAGATCTTATTTCTGGTGAAGACCATGTGACTAGCAGCACTATTTTACCAACATTAGCCCTTTTTGAAACTGATATTATGGCTGCTAAAGAGGGAGAAACAGAGCTCACAGCCGAAATGAAAGGCAAAATGCTAGCTGATATAAAGGAACGGTACGAAGGGAAACCCTTCACGGCTCTTCTGGAGAAGTCCACCTTCCTCGATCCACGATACAAGACAGACTACATGGATGATGAAAAGGTGGAAGAGGTCAAATCAAGTATAGTCGAGGAAGGGGCCAAATGTATTACGGATAAGATCCCAAATCCATACGTGAGCGGGGTTTCTGACACAGAGGAACCACAGCCAGTTCAACAGTCAAACAAAAGAAAGTTCGGACACATGTTAGCAAAAGCTAAAAAACGGAGCCAGGCAGCAGGGGTATCATGCCAAGTACAAACTGACGAAGACATTTTGAAAAAAGAAATCAATGGCTATATGAGCCTAGACACTATCCCCTGGGAAAGCGACCCACTTGTTTGGTGGCAAGGGCAAGCGAAAAATTTCCCATGGCTTGCTCTTCTCGCACGAAAATATTTGTGTGTTTGTGGTTCGAGTTCGTCGTCAGAAAGACTGTTCAGTACAGCTGGTGATATTGTGAGCCCAACTCGAAACCGACTTAAACCTGAAAAAGTCAGAATGTTTACTTTTCTTGCGAAGAACTTAGAATAAATGTGGTTTGAATCTAAGTATTCGGTATTCAGTACAGTAGTACTGAACCCAACCTTTGTCACACATTGTCTGTACTAAAGTAGTACTGTTACTTTTAATTACTTCTTGTCTTTAAGCTTTGATGGTTTAGCCTCAATTGTTAGTGAGTTTATTCTTCATATCATTTCATAGGCCTAAAAGGCTATAACAAGTACAGATCAGGGGTTATGAGGGTGTAAATTGGAAGGGGAGGGGGGGGGGGGGATACAGTGCTTGTATTGATCATTTAAGTTCAAGTTGTCTTAACTAATTGTTAAGGTCAACAGAACTGAACATCAGAGCATGGGATTTTAACATGCAACAAATTGAGTATGTCTACTTATTTTGTCTCTTCCTTTCAACCTATTAAGCATACCAGCTGCGCCGGGTGCCGATACTGAAAGTTTGCTATCATTTTCGATCGGGTATTTTCCGTCATACCGAAGAACTGTTACAGTACATCGTATACACTAATTGTATCATACTAATACTGTGTGCACAGGCATACAGTTACCTACGTACGCTGAAAGCAAAATACTGGGATTGTGTGTTCTTGGATTTCTACAACGCTGCACTCCACTCTGTGCGAAAGCAGTATAATGGCCGGAAAATTCTGGTCTTCGCCTTACGAAGACCATGCGATAGACCAATATCAATCACAGCAGAGATTTTTGTATTATAACTCAAGGGACGTTTTCTGCACCGTTTATTGCTATACTGTAGTGCTTTACTGCTCGCTGCTTACCACGTTTGTCACCCATACCCACCCTAGGCATCTGTACAGTCAGTTCAGTAAATGCGTCGTATCAGTGTCGTAACGTTCATGGCAAGCTGCGGACGATCCTATTGTGGAGGGAAAAATCTTGAAAATTCCCAATGATTTCGTTTGCTTTATAATTATTACAAGTTTTAAAGAAGTAGTATATGCTTGTCTTTTTTTCTTTCCAAATAACAGTATCGAACAGCTCCCGATATGATAATTTTCTTTCACCGATCACCATGGTGTTGAAGTGAAGGTAAATCCCCCTTCAGTAAAAATGGATGAGTCCAAATAGGCCACTGAAGCAATGTCAGGAAATAATTAACGATTTGTAATGATTTTAATTAGTTTATAAGTTTGCATGGAGTAAATACACCTTTAATTCAACTTTTGACACAATTTTTAACCATTGCAACAGTTTGATGTGCTGTAAAATGATGGTTTCACAATATTTGCGTCCATGTTTCAATATGCTTAATTTCACTGTATCCAAATGTTACTACAACATTATTATAAACCATGTTCTCACTTTCATGTTAGCGGTGTTGAAGTTAAGCCTTGCAAAGAGTTCTGTGTTTGAGGTTCACGGATTAAAACGTTTGGAAAAAAAAAACGGATTAAAACGTTCTCCAGGATACCGCACCTCAAACCATGTACAGAGAGATGTGTTGAGGAGAGTAGGACTTCACACGTGTTGACAGTCTTCTACACATCCAGCGGACCCATGGAAAGTACCATAAAGGTGCATCGACCCCTTTTCCCGCCGACTGTTCCAACCACGAATTGCGAACCGGTACTGTCCGTAATACCGGTTCTGTATAGTTAGCGGTACCGGTACCAAAATTTCATGGTACCGCCCAACCCTACTCTGAAGTATCCCTAAGGTTCTGTTAACTTTGTTACAAACATTCTGAATGTGCTTGACCCAGCTGAGATCACTAGAGATAAAAAACCTCTGAAGTACTTGTAAGAGTCAACCTTAAGTACTGTAGCTTTACATCATTTAAGACATACGTACTCAAAATACATAGGGTTCTAATATTACCCTTGGAAGGCTGGAATCTCATGCCCCAAGTTTTGGCCCAGATACCTACATTAACAATGTCATTCTGGAGCTTAAGACAATCTCCAGCATTTTCAAAAATGGGGTTACAGACCAAGTCATCAGCAAAAAGCCTGACATTAGAAGCAGCAGCATTTATGATGTCATTAATGACATCATAAGGCTTAAAAGAGAATGGGTCCATCAAAAGACCCCTGAGGTGCACCAGACACAACATCATCAAGGAAAGCTGAGTTCCCTTTACTACAACATCCTGCTTGCAATCAGAGAGGAAATCATCACAAACCAAAGAATCTGTTTAGAGACACCCAGACTACAAAGCCTGGTTTTAAGGAACTCATACATGTGGATCAGTGTCAAAAGCCTTTTCAAAGTCTAGCATAGTACATGTATCTATTTGTTTGTTAGTATTGAGGGATGAGACCCAGTCTCCAATGACTGACACCAACTAAGTATCACAACTATGTGACTTTCTGAGGGTATGCTGCTTAGACGAAGGGTTATTGTTTGGGTTCAAAAAAGTCCATTAAGTTGGAGCTTATAATATGCTCTAACAACTTACAGCAAATTAAATACAAGTTAGCAAGACAGGGCGATACCTGCTTGGGAGAGAGCTGTCATTCTTTTTGTAAATAGGGTAGACATTAGCTCTTTTTCAATCCAATGGTATACTCCCCCTTGAAGGGGATTGTTGATAAAGGTGGCTTAACTTGCGAGCAATGTACGAGGCAATTTCTCTAAGGACCCAAGGGTGGATGTTGTCTTGTCCCAAAGCCTTGTTCATTTTTAGGCCCTTTAACAGCTTATCAACCCCATGGGTGGATACTGTAATGTCAGCCACTCTATTAAAAGGTTGGTCTACTGAGTGGAATGATGTTAAAGGTTTAGTGAAGACACTTGTAAACTGAGAATTAAAAGCTTGGGTCTTCCCCAGATCAGTAAATTGCTAACTTACTATTTGTCTGAAGAGGGGGGATTACTTTGTCCTTCTTTTTTTGGACCCTTTGTACCTTTTAAAGGGCATATCATTTTTTAGGCCTATATCTCCAATATACCATTACTGTAGTAAATATGGGAGATACCAACTTCTCTTTTAATTCTCTTGCATATCTTGGGCCATTTGTTGTAGATAACATTTTTCTGAGCTTTTTATAAGTAGCATGCAATCTAGCTGTTCTGTCTTTGATCAGTCTATGAATACATTAAAATTATTGCACACAAAAGAAAAGTCACATATACACATTTGCCACCCCTTTTCTAACATGGTATGTTTTGTATGACCCTACTCTGTTCGTTGATATTCTCTCCACATGGGAGGCTACTACTTTGTTCAGGGAATTTTTGTAATAATATGCCCTCCCAGCTCATATGTGAACACTGGAACTTGCAAACGACTAAAAGCAAGTCTGAGTGCTGTTTTTGTCCTGCGAACATTGTCAATACAGTAGGCCTTAAGTGAGTGTTTTTGATCACTCAAAATGCGAGATTGTCCCTTTGACTTAAGGATGTATGAGCAATGTTGCCAAGGAGAAATCTGGAACAATCTTACGATATTTATGGATGCGGTAAAAGAAAAGAAGCCCCTTCTGTAGTTTTTGCACTCATATGACTAACTGCCATACCATAAAACCACACAATGCGACAGTCAATTCACACAAAACTTTCTGGATTACTTTGTTCTGCAACTTTGCTTATTATGGTCCATGGAATGTAAAGCACTCAAAGGAGAGGCACCGATGGCAAAACAAGACGCTTTTCTGCCGTCAGTTATGTCAAGCCCTGTTCTTGTATTACTGTACAATGAGAATGTGCCAGAAGTCAGCATAGGCTAGAAGTATCAGAATTTTGGACAAAGGAATCAATCACGGATGCAGAACTGCACTTAAGTGGTTTTCATCTTGTTAGGAAGGACAGAAGTGATAGAGTTGGGGGAGGTTGTTTGATTTATGTGAAAAGTGATATCAACATTGTAAAGTTACCAGACCTTACTGGAACTAAGGACACTGAATCAGTTTGGTGTAGGTTGCATTTGTCTACATCCACAATTTTATTGGGAGTCTGTTATCATAGTCCTAGTTCAAGCGAGGAACAAGAGAGAGCACTACACAATTTAATTAGCAGGGCATGTAGCCGGCATGATACCCTAATTTGTGGTGATTTTGATCACAGATCAAAAAATTGGAACATTCTTCAAGCCAATGAGGAGGATAGGAAATTTTTAGACTTGACCTTGGAGTGTTTCCTAGAGCAACATGTCAAGGAACCTACAAGAGGGGATAGTTTATTAGATCTAGTGTTGACTACTAATCCGAGTATGGTGGATAATGTCTTAGTATCTGAACCACTTGGTAATAGTGACCACAACATGGTTTGTTTTAGTCTTAATTGTGGTATTATGCTAAAGATTTCAAAGGAAATGGTTTTTGATTACAGGAATGCTGACTATGTAAATACAAGAGAATTTATGAACTCTGTGATCTGGCCAGATTTTGATTCAAGCACTGTGGATGAGATGTGGAACTTTTTTAAATCAAAAGTAGTAGAGGCTGTCCATCTTTATGTCCCTAAAATGGCCAGAAAGGATGGTTCCAGCAAACCACTCTCGTGGAACTGTAAAATCCATAATGTGAGGAAACAGAGGCTATAAGGGAAAATCATGTCTTACAAATTTATTGTTATTTCTTGAGGATGTGACCAAGTGTGTTGATGATGGTTCCCCAGTTGATGTTTTATATACTGTATGGACTTTAGCCAGGCCTTTGATAAAGTTCCACAAGAGAGACTGCTGAAAAAGTTGTCTGCTAATGGAATTGATGCATGTATTACTACAGTAATTGGATTAGAGCTTGGCTGTTTGATAGGAAACAGAGAGTGGTAATTAATGCTGGTTTCTTCAAGCTGGTGTCCTGTTACAAGTGGTGTGCCACAAGGTTCAGTGCTAGGACCTTTACTGTTTATTGTTTATATTGACAGAGGTGTTTGCAGCAAAATTCTTAAATTTGCTGATGATTACAGGGGAAGAGGCACTTGCCTACAGAACGACTTATGCAAATTAGTGGATTGGAGCAAGGACTGGCAAATGTTATTCAACTCATCCAAGTGTAAAGTAATGCACATTGGAAAAGGAATCCAAATTATGACTATTTATATCAACAACGTAAGATTACTGAAGTATCAGAAGAAAAGGACCTTGGTGTAATTATTGACAAGTCACTTTCTGTCAGTGGTCATGTAGCTAAAGCTGTCAAAACAGCAAACCAGATTGTAGGGCTCATTAAAAAGTGTTATGAGGACAAAAGCAAGCCAAACATTTTACAACTTTACAACAGTCTAGTGAGGCCTCACCTTGATTACTGCTCGCAGATATGGAGGCCATATCTTCAACAAGATATAGACTTACACGTAATCGAAGGAGTACAGAGGAGGATTACAAAATTGATTCCCAACCTCTGTGATAAGGATTATTCAGAGAGACTCAAACATACTAATTAAATGTCATTGGAAGCAAGAAGGCACAGGGCTGACCTGATTGAAGTTTTTAAAATTATGAGAGGTTTTGACAGAATCCCTGTTCATGATCTAGCTATTTCAACTAAAAAGTCATCAGAAATCCTGTATGATCACAAGGGGGCATGCGTTGTGCATTCTTAAGCAGCGACCTCATCTTATGCTGAGACGTTACTATTTTTCTCAGCATGTCATTGATGACTGGAACTCTCTGCCGCCAGAAGCTGTTAAGGCCAAAACTGTCTTACAGTTCAAAGAGAGCATAGGACCGCTATTCAAGAAGCTTGGGGGCATACTACCCAGTCTGCATTCCATGCACTACAACACAAAGATCTTCGGCGTGAGCACCGACTCCTTCTCGGCATAGAGGCGGGCAAACGGAACTCCCAGCCTACCGGAAGGCCGAATCGGTCAACTCCCGCCGTATGATCACGTACAGTACTGTGCTATATACCTGTACTTGTATTGCCGATGCATTACGTACATGTATACATATGTGCGTACAATCGCTTAAGGATTACTACTGACTAGTTCTAACGTGTGTGTACTATATACCTGTACGTGCATTGCCAATGTATGGTGACCGTGTATGCATCACGTACATGTATACTGTACATACGTACGTACGCCTACGGATTGCTATGTACATGCAATGTATATGCACAGTAGTACAGGAAATGGGCCCGGCGTATATCAGCCCGGCGTACATCAGGCTGGCATACATAGGCCTGGCATACGATCACAAAAACCTCGGCATACCTCCGGCGTAGGCCTTACATGGAATACACCCTGGCATACTACTAGCTTAAGGAAGCTATCTGCCCCATTAACCAACCAGGCCACTAGGGACTTTGTGCCTTACTAGGCCAAGTTCCTGGTGGACCGGGTACGTAAACCAGGTACGTAAACCAAGTAACATTACTTAGGCCTAGTAGTAGTACTGTGTACATTTAGGAGGTGTATAGCAGTATAGGCTAGGTCCAACAGTTCTAGCCTACCCTAGGTCCTATTCCATTTCCACAGGCATTCGAAACATTACGTACATATACTACACACTATAATAAGACAAGGTAAGTCATTTCTCACAATATGTACTGAGAAGAAGTAGGCCTAGCCTAGGCCCAGTTGCGCCTCACTGCCAGTGCTTCCACACTCTAAATTCATTTTTCCTGAAATGGCCGATTTCAGGTAATTTAAGATTCCATTTCAGGAAAAATGAAGGTGTGCCAGTACTAATTTAGAATCTGTGCTCGGAAGTGACGTAAATTACAACTTAAAACTTACAAAATATCAGTGACAAGTTAAGTTCTAAAAGAACAAACATTAACATTACAAGACAAGCTGTCGAAAGGAAAGCAACAGTGAGATTTGAACGCCGAACACTGCAAGAATACGAACGCGGTAGTGATGTCAGTATAGCGATTCCATGCCCTAACCGATAGCGCTGCTAGCCGAGCTGCCGGCAAACAGTTTTAAATATTATAAGTACGTAAAGATGTATACGTAGGCTATAATTATACATGTATACGTATTCTATACGTATACATATATCCCTACAGGTATAACCCTAACCTTATCTAACCCTATCCCTATGCGTATGTGTACCCTATCCGTATGCCTACTAACGTATATAACCCTAACCCTATACCTAACCCTAATCCTATACCTATGCGTATCACGTACGTCACTTCCGGGCACGGATTCTAAATTAGAGCCGGTGCGCCAATTACATATTTTGGAGGCCTAGGCCTAGGCCTCGTATACGCATTGTAACGATAAAATGGTTGAACCGCAACTTGCGCCAGCTAAGTTCTGGTTTCGTGGAAGTAGTACAAACCACAGGCGTTCCGATTTATATGTACATATATAATACACTATACATATATATACTAACAAGGTACGACAATTTTCTGGACGAGGCTTACAACTTGGCCTATTTTTACACTCTTACACTCACTGTGAACCTCTCTGATTTCTTGCAATCACGTCATTCGATGTGAAAGAACATTCAACATCCCTTCGGGCACAACTGCGGGCATAAAATCACTTCTAATCAGAATTATTGGTAAAAAAATGGGCTCGGCGCAACTTGGTGGTTACACAGACAGATGACGTATGATTATAACCTGCGCAACCATCTATGCCGTCTCGTAAGCGAAAACACGCAGCGCAAGGTAAAGCAAATCAAAAGAACGTACGTTCGCTGTGCAGATAGCACTTGTCCTTGAACAGGACTCTATGCTAGGTACGGAGTAGGTTCTACCGTTAACGCAGTACACGGTCCTGTTCAAGGACTAGCGCTATACGTATCTATCTGCACAGCGAACGTACGTTCTTTTGATTTGCTTTACCTTGCGCTGCGTGTTTTCGCTTACGAGACGGCATAGATGGTTGCGCAGGTTATAATCATACGTCATCTGTCTGTGTAACCACCAAGTTGCAGAGAGTCCATTTTTTACGAATAATTCTGATTAGAAGTGATTTTATGCCCGCAGTTGTGTCCGAAGGAATGTTGAATGTTCTTTCTCGTCAAATGACGTGATTGAAAGAAATCAGGGAGGTTCACAGTTAGTGTAAGAGTGTAAAAATAGGCCAAGTTGTAAGCTTCGTCCAGAAAATTGTCGTACCTTGTTAGTATATATATGTATAGTGTATTATATATGTACATATAAATCGGAACGCCTGTGGTACAAACATTGTTCTGATAGCCTAAGTCTTAATCACATCAGTCATCAACATCTGCTACTAAAAGCATTTGAAGAAGGAGGATAAGGAATGAGTACTTCATAAGCAACACTGGATTGAGAAGAGAAAGATGCAAACAAACCACCAACTTTAGAACGCCTTTCGCTAGATTCGGGTGATCTGGACCGAGAACGACGTGCTGTTGACGACGACATCACGACTCTGTTGTACGAGAATACTTTCCAAGCTTCCACAATTCAGTGCACAGTATCCAAAATTTCCTGATTGTTGACGGCCTTCCGAAAATTTTCGCATTCAGTTTTTGAGATCATTTCTTAAATACCATTTTCCTTTATTCCTGATAGGCAAACATAGGCAGAAGAAGCCTTTTAAAAAGATTTACCATACACATTGGATCCACTACTTCGAATTCTGAATTCCAGAAATTTCTTTTTTTTTTATACA
Source organism: Holothuria leucospilota (assembly GCA_029531755.1). NCBI lineage: Eukaryota > Metazoa > Echinodermata > Holothuroidea > Aspidochirotida > Holothuriidae > Holothuria > Holothuria leucospilota. The sequence continues at coordinate 42,241,765 of CM055977.1, forward strand.
GAACATATAATATAGCAGGGTAAAGAACTTGTTCTCGAAATATTCCTCCATTTTCGGATCATTTCTGGAGAAAAGTGGAAGTACTGATACATTTCACGTTCACTTCACCAGTCTGAAGCTAGCACAGGATTCAGCACAGGATTCGCCCAGGATTCATTATAACCAGTTATAAACTAAAGGCTCCCTCGCTCTGGCAGTATGATTCCTCTGTTGCACAGGGGAAGGGTAATACTAAAGGGGGCGCTACTTTCTTTTTAGGGTTTAACTACCTTTCATCTACGTAAGTAATATCCATTAAAATGAGAGAGCGCCACCAACTGCTTAATTAATGCGAAAAGTAGCCAAAAGACAAGGGTCACGCTTTCATAGACGCTGGTCATCAAACATACCCCACTGAGTCAAGTGCCTGAGTAAGCCAATGAGCGCAGGCTATTTAGTTCGCTTCTGCCCACATCTGAAAAGGACGTCCCCTGTAAATAGATGAACGATCCCTGTCGTCATCGTGAACGACCCCGGTCTTTAGCAAGCAGACAGGGAGGGAGGAAATGACACGGCCCCTAAACCATGAAGTGTCACACCACACACAGAGGCCTCGTGACGGCATATGCTATCTACCCACTACTAGAGATAAGAATTGGAATTGATTATATAGGGTCACTCACAGAACCATATTAATGTTATTACTGACTATTTTAATCAAAATCCCATGCATCATGAAGGGATTGGGGTGTCTGTGGCTATCATCTTTACTTGTAAATCAACTTTGTGACAATATCTTTGTGGCGATTCTCGCAAATGCAACCAAATAAATGATGTTTTATATAATTTTCTACATTTTCAGCACTTAATTTAGTTGATGGAAGAGTAAAACCAAAACGTCATATCCTTTTCATCAAGTGCTAGCCAATCAGTGTGCTTTTCTGCTTGTTTGTTACTTTGTTGGTGTACCATTGTTTACAAACATAAAGGTCTAACGTCAGGGGCAACTTTTTGTATAAGTTTCCATTCAGTTGTGTCAGTACGAGTAATAATCCTTTGGGGCCCTATTGTTGGTGTTACAATAGCCACATTTCCTTTCAATGCAGCTAGTTCATGCAAATTCAGAACATCGTTAAAGCTTTCTGGGGATTTTCATTAAGGGTCGTGTACCTTCGGGGTTGTTAGTCCGCGTTTGGGAGTGGTTTCAGATCTTAGCCTGTAATGAAGACTTTTCTTAAAAGTTGTAGAAGTACTGTACTAGTCATCACCGATACAACGTTAGGCATTGGCTTTTGCTCTGTTGACAAAAGATGCATGCTCAGACTGGTAGCCAAGGTGCCAGTGCAAGGTGGGGGGGGGGGGGGGACTGGGATTCAAGCACCCTCCTGTGGCTCATAGTGATAAAGGGATATAGAGCCTACAAATTACTACGAGGTTTTACTCTGTTCCCCACCTAGCCATTGTCCCTCTATCAAACCCACCAAGGTTACTGTGGAAGGTCCTTGGACCATACGCCAATACAAAGAGCTTTTCAATCCATCTGTGTCACTTGAGTTATGGGGTGGTGTGATATGAAAAACCCTCCACGGCAACATTTTGTCAGCACTCTTGTACAAGCTATCTAGGCTTCCAACTTGTACTAGCATTCTAGCATTGTGTACTTTATATACAAAGTCGAACGTTGCTGTCGTATCTGTAGACATCTCCCTGTTGCAATTCAGTGAGTTAAAAAGCTTCGCCAGTCTCAGTTGCTAGGCAACGAACTGTTTCTTCATCAGTTGTTGTTTGAGGTCTTTGATGGAATGAAGAAAAGAAAGAAAGTTTATAAGGTTCCCACTGAAAGGAGATCCACACATGATTGCGCATGAAAGACAACCCCTATTTAGCTATTTTTTGTCTGAGGTGTCGTGGTCCACTGTTGCAGAGTTCCTACCTGAGACCTGATTAAGTGTTTCGTAAGTCCCGAGCTCTGGGTTTAGCACTATTTTGGAAGACTACCAACTTCTTCGCCCCTTTCTTTCCAATTCTAGGCACAATACTTACCTTATTCATTTGGCAATCTGGTGATCAACCCACATGTATGCCAAACCCATGGATAAGGGCATTCAGGGGAAATGTTTTCCCCCTAGAAAAGTAAAAAATATGAATTTTGTATATAGTGCCCCTCCCCTTAATCATGATTCGCACCTGTACCTGTCTGACTACAGGCCTGATGTGTGCAGTTCCCCCCGTGTGCGCCCCAGGGGTGGTGCCAGCGGGGGAAATAGCATGCCCCCCGTCGGGGAAATTTTCCACTTTCGTCGGGGAGCTTAATCCGTACACGATATAATATGTAATCCCAATGACCTTCAGTCGTCCCGCTTGATTTTGCTCATAGGAAGTAAAGATTCTTCAATGAAGACCCCAAATTTTACATTTTTCCTTAGAAAAAAGCCAATTTTTTCAAATTTTCTTCAATAACACCCCAAATTTTCAAATTTTGCAAAAAAGTCGAAATTTTTCGGCGTGCTTGGCGCACCAACAATTTTACGTTTGTCGTCCTTTTGGCAACTCATCACCTTTGTAGGGTCATGGAGTTCCTGGTCCCGTCGGGGAGCTTGGCCCCCTGTCGGGCTAATCCTGGCGCCACCCCTGGTGCCCCATTCCCCCATCCCCCTACTACCACCCCGATGACCTTCTCATGAGGGATGATCTACATTGTTATAACTCCAGTTGAGTTGATTGTCCCCTCTATCCTAAGGAATAAATTAACTCCTAGACTTAAAATGCGATCCGGAGAAACTCATTCCTCCCATAATTTATGCCCAAGTGAAGACGTCACTTAACTGAAAGCCTTTACGTAAGACTTGGGAAAACCATTAAATCGTCACATCCTTCATTTCATTTTACTGACATGCTATTATTAATTGAAGACCTTCTTTGAATTCTACCTCTTTGTATATAGGCTAAAATAATTGGCATAAAGAGCGGATCCCGGGTTAAATCTTTTCTCGCTTTCAAGTCGGAAGTAGCCCATAATGCTCAGATTGAAGGGACACGAACTTACGTCTGAAAGGGCCCTTGAATGGGATGGACTAACAGCGTTGGTCGCTTAGATCACATATGTGACACTAAAATGTAGGGCTTCTTAAATATCGTGATTCTTTCGTGGCTGCGAGCAGCAGGTATAGGATAATCTGTTCGAATCTTTCAGTTGTAACTCTGTTGTATTTGTATAACGAAAGAAGTTTTAAAGGCATGGGACAGAAAAATATTTCGATCTATTTCCGTTAAAGCGGTGCTTTTTCAGTGCATAGAAACGGACACTGTCAAACCGGACCGGCAAAAACACAACCACGAACTATTTACAACTATTTACAAACTTATCTTACATTACGCTAGCAAAACAAAATTACTGTTTCCGTTAGAGCTATGTTCTTAAACTCGGGGACTTGTTATTGTCCTTAACATTTTGCTTGTTCTGTACAGTACACTTAAAATGCTGAAGTCATCAAGATGAAGATTCACCTGGGGAAGATTCGCAATCTTTGAGAGGATGATCGAGGAACGTTCTTCCAAGCGAAAGGATGATCGTAACTGCTAGACAACATCCTGAGCGTTTTTGTAACGACCGCACAATGCTTCCCGCCACTTAAGATGGCCAATCAAAGTTGTACTAGTATTGTACGAAATTAACGTTCGTTCGACGTCAGGAATGTCGGTGTTATTGGTGTGCAATAAAGTTTGTTCAGGCGAAACCTGAAAAATATTAATTCAAAACATATTAATTATATATTAATTATACAATAAAAATAAATACATGAATAAATATTAGAGCTATTCCTAAATGAGCTTTTAGGTTTGGGCAGGGAGTTGATGGCAGCTTTCTGGTTTTAAAGGATGCCAAATCCCCTTTGAACTTGCTCCATTTTGAAAAAATTGTCCCAAATGGCGCAGCAGAGTGTAAACAGAGGCGTCGCCAGAGCATTCTAAATGGGGGGGGGGGGGGGGTGACAAGTTTGGTCGACTAAAGGGAAGAAAATACTGACAGAAAAACTGACCCCGGTAGCGCGAAGCAAGCGTGTGCGGGGTCCAGGGGCCATCCGTAGGCCCCAGGATGAGCCCAGAGGCAAAGTCAAGACGGGGGCTAAGGGACGAAGCCTCGGAAATTTTGAAATATGTTCAAAATTATGTATATGAAAATGAAGCATTTAACTATTTTCAAAGCGTTCAATGGACAATAAATAGACCACTGAAATTACAACTGGGACACTTTTTTTATGATATTGTTACTCGACTAAAAGGCGGTCGAGTTGTTGATGCAGAGAATAGTGATTGAGTAGAATTGATAATTGAAGGGGTTGTTTCTGGTATCTGGCTTTGAAACAGTGTTATCACTCACGTTGTCCTACAAGAAGTGGGCCTAACAATAGGAAGTAGCGGTGATGGATGAGCGCGAAGCGCGCCGAAAAAAGAATTGCATTTTCAAGGGCAGTTCAAGGTACAGAGTCTAGTACGTTACATAGCAAGTGTTTTTTCACAAACGGTTAGCCCATAGTATGAAGTACCAGATTTAATTGAGGACAGTAGGAGAGGGGGCAATATACATGGGAAATGCCACCCTATACGCCACAACTATTCGCATACCACTTTGTAAGCAACTGGAAGAAATCATATTGACACTATAGTGGTTTCAGGAATTTTCATTGGAAAGCTACTCATGTTGTACATGCGGGACCAATGTCGACCTCAGCCTCACCACCTTTATATGGACTTGGGTTTTACGTCAGAAAACTTGTCACTATATTTATTAATCTCTCTCAGGTGCGGAGAGAGCATGGCAAAATTTGGCATCTAAAACACTCTCGGTTTACATTCAGAGAAAAATACATCGGCTATCACGGTCGGTCAGGTGGTCCAAATTGGTCATAGCATAGTTTGTGCCTCCTGCCTGACGATGGTACCTTCTACCTGATGACGGTCAAAACCGCCGCAGAAGCTTATCGTACTCTGCGAACAACTACCGGTATATACACAGTTGGGGATTATGTTCCCGTTCTAAACTGTGTAAACCCTGGGTAATTAAATGGCGGCCAGGGGGCCACATCCGGCCCGCGAGGCGATCCTATCCGGCCCGCGAACAAATTAAGGCCTAAAACAAAATATGAGGTTTCTTTCCGAGGTATTTTGATGAGGACAGAAAATCATATTACTTTAAATGAAGTAAAACATAACTAAAATGTGTTGAAAACGTTATTTTTCGGCGGGCTTAGCGCCCACCTAGGCCTGTCATTAGCAGTTACTTCACTATTACTTCATAAAGGACAGGTTCTGTGCAGTGATTGTTCTAAACCAGTAACGTGGCCAGGGGGACCCACCCATCTTAGTAAAATTCACAATAATTAGAAAAAAGGAGGCCTACAGTGTGCCTGAATCGGTGAAGCTGTACTGCTTTCGAACAGTTTCTGTACTTTCGGATAAAAAGAAGTTGACGAATAGTCAAATTGGAAAATCAAAGTAGAGGGGAGAACTGTAGTGTTAAGGTGGCCCGCATGTATTTCTATGTGTTTGTTCTTTTTATTCCTCCCAAAATCGTCCCAAACTACCAAATGTTCACTCGCTCCGAACGCTTTTCCATTTAAGTTCAATCTAGAAGTAAAAATAATTGGACTAACTTATCCACACACCCACTGCATAAACAAAACGATGGGCGTGTTTTCCGACATGGGATGGCCAGATCAGTGATGGTTAAGTAAGGGGAAAGCCACTTAGACCAAGTTGTACTGGCTTACGAATTCTACGGGAAGTATACCTCTTGGTAGAAGAAAATATAGGCCTGAAACGTTGCCTCCTATTTGCCTTTCTTGAAGTGTCTCTTTTTCTAATCATGTGATCTCGAAATGAATGAATATTTACATCTTACAAGACTTGGAAAAAGCCATTTCCAACGATCTGGAAGCTATTTTCGCACCTAAATTCTTGGCACGCTACGTACCAACCGATGGTGACGCTCAGAGTGTCATGATTAACCCCCTCATCCCCACCCAAACAATCATTTCGATGTGAATGTTCACCACCGAATCTGGCATGAGTTTATTATCTGCTCTGCATAACATAGGATTTTCGATATTGCAGTAAATAATGTTCAAATTGTGATACTTTTGATCATATGTTCATTGTGTCTCAAATTAAATTGACAGAAATGTACGTATATGTTTCAGTCATACAATGTTTCGCTCATATATTTGAGATTCTGGGGTTCCACAGGAGCGTTGCCCTGGACCCTACTAGGGGCCCTTCGAAGTGGAGCTTCTAGACACCACTCTGTTTGGTGGGAGGCTTCGCCTTCCCGTTGCGTCATTTAGTCATTTGAAAATGGGACTTCCCCCTCTCGAACAAACTTACTTGCCTGTTTGTGGCCCGCGAAATTTTCATGATGAAAAATGTAGCCAGCCAACGAAAATAATTAAGATCACCTCATCTAGGGTATCGGAGCTCTGCACTGCTTAGTCATATGGAATTGTACTATAAAAGAAAATGAACTGCGAATCCCAAAAGGGCGTGTAGCCCACCAAAATTTTGTAAGGTCTTATAGAAGAATCCACTTAATCCGATTAAAAGAGTTAAAGACGTCCGTTGGGTATGACATACTTTATCGCATTCCCTGAGTTTACTCGACAAAATCGGAAACTAGGCTTTCTTTACAGGAATTCGACATAGCCATCTGTCCAACGGTGCCACTAGGATTTCATAATTGGGTAGCACCACAGGAGATGATGTCATAATTCCATTCCAGTTGATTTCAGAAAGTCGGTGCTAAGTATGCATATTCGTATCTACGATGCTTTGCACCCGGGACTGGACTCTTCCTCTGTAACCTACGGGGAGCCGTCCTGGGAGTCTGAGGGGGTTCGAGGGGGAGAGGCTTCCCCTCCCCTTTGATAAGCTTTGATCGTTTAAGGGGGCTTACATGCAAAATGATGATACCTTTGGCAAAGTTTTGAACTGTTCATATGTTAAAACATATTGCTTTTATTTTTGCCGATGGGTGTAAGGAAAGTGGTATGGTGTCTAAGTGGAGGGGTTGAAACTCCTAGCAAAACTGGTCCGTTTAATTCCAAAGCTTTGAACTGATTTAATTTTAAGAAATTGTCACTACCTTGTGGTATTTTGGCTGTGGCATGGCACACCTCCGATCATGGCGGTACCGTGAGAACGGCACAGGGCCTCCTGGAAGCTCTGGGGTAATTAAACTGGGGAAGTTCGTGTGATGATTTTAATTGACCTCCAAATGACACTTTGGAGAGGATTGGAAAAGTTTTGAATATTTGAGGGCCCTTGGATGCAATTTGGTGCAATTTCTGAGCAAATCTGAAGGAAAATAGGCGGCAAATTTAAGACATTTTTAAAGAGGAAAATATGAGGGATTTCGTTCTTGAGTTGAGGTGGACGGAAGCATACTTTTGCCCACTACATTTTGACTGTGTGCCTTTCGACCTAACCCCCCACCACCACCCGATGCCTACGCCATTGGGTAATATACTTCAATAATAAACATCGCGCTACAAATTTTGCCATAATACAAGATTACCATCGCGTCTTGAATAACCTGAGGTTGGGCTTAAAGTTCACAGAAAATAGTTCTCGCCCGAAACATCCCGTCCGTGCACTATCGTCCTACTAACGGTTTCTGGCATGTAGTGTATAACTGTGGCAATTGCGCGCGAAAAGAGCCAAAATTTTGCATAAGAGTTGTTACAAAACCCGTTAAAGTACTTTTGAACAAATGTGTTCGGAATGTCATTAAAAAGTTAGATCGCCCGGAGCGTAGGAAACTTTGATAGATTTGACAGGATTTGCGATAGAAAATTATTAAGATAGATTCATCATTCACTCAGTCAGTCGGAAAAACACTTCATCCTACCCCCTACAGAAATGTACAGCTTAATCGCCTTTGCGTTTATTTAACAAAGTCGAAAATCGCTTGGGCCATACTCCCCCCATGCCCTCAAGCCGGCACCACTGTCCCTGTTCTTCACAAAGCGCCACCCCTAATTCTAAACGCTGTACATTTCATAAAGTTGCACTCTAAAACACAAATTGCGACTCAACAACTGATCTACATGTAGATCAGTGATGGTTTTTCGCAACGATGGGCTGAACGAAAAACTTCGTTCGCTTCGCGAGGTAGTATTCATGTGGCAGTGCACTTCGCCAATTCAAGTGGTGGTACGTGCACATGATCTCTAAATAGTCTTAGCACGATCTTGTGCTGAAGTTTGCCGTCCATCGGTACATCTTGTGCAGTATCTGAAATATGTGTATTAACAAAATTTGATATTTTATTAAAAAAGTTTGATTTAGATAGAAAGGGAAGAATGGGATTTTCATTGAATGGAGGAATCAAATGAAAAGTGAAGTCCCCCAGTTTGAATTAGTGCACCCTGTCATGCGGCTAAATCAGGAATGGCTCCGATCAATAATGTGACAATAAAAGATAACCCTCCCCCATTTTGAATGAGTGGCAAAATCCCCGATCACAGTCTCGAACACTCACCTTGTCCTGTGATAAAAGTGCAGGGAACTTGAGTATTTGCAGGGTCATGCAGGGGTGGCCCCAGAAAGGACGGGGGGCCATGTCCCCCCTTCGGGGAAGGCTGGCCTGTCGAGGAAATTTTCCAGTTTCGCTGAGGAGCTTATTCCCAAGGACCTTCAGTTGGAACTCCGACGATCTGCTTGATTTTGCTCATAGAAAGGGCAGATTCTTCAGTGAAGACCCCAAATTTCCACTTAAATTTCCTCCAAAAAAATCCAAATTTTTCAAATGTCTTTAATAGCATCCCCAAATTTTACAATTTTTTGCAAAAAAGGTCGAAAGTATTCGGCCCACTTTGCGCCAGGCCCGTAGCCAGGAATTCTTACATAGGGGGGCACCGGCACCTCATAGGGGGGCACCGAAGAAGATAATTATATTTGTAGACAGTAGAGCCACCATATGATTACAGTTTGCGGGAACTACAGGGGATGATATCTCAAGCTTAACCACAGACAGCTTGAAGGTATCGGTTTTACGTGTGCACATACGCGCGAAGCGCGCGAAAATTTCACTCTTATGACGGACATTTTCGCCTCCTTTTGCAATACAAAGACGTGGAAAGTCTCCATAAGTGAAGGGAACAAGACTATGATCACGATGATGCTTCTTCAGCTTCGCTAGCGCAGGTGAAGAGTTCGAGTACTTTGCGAACGGCGAGGGGACCAGGAGCTGCCATTGGGCAGTTTTGATATGGTCCAGTATGATTTTGTTAGGACTCAGAGGGAAATTCCCTAAATGTCTGAGGAAATAGCAAATGGGAACACGAACATGGAGCTTTGAGCAGGACTTTGAATGACAGTGAGAGCACACCAATCTCTTCACAGTTCACAATTCAGACGGTCATTATCGTATTTCTAGTACTTTGAACGAAATTTAGCATGAACAGAAAAAAATAAATTTTGGAATAAATTTGGGTACGATCAAATTTAGCTTCAAACCATATAGTCATTGCGTTACGAATGTTACTCAAGTTACTAGATTACTACATGAAAACCCTTGATACCCAGCATCTAAGTTTTGGCTATTCTAGCTTTGGCTGGAATAGTTCCCTGGAATTTTTATGCTAATAATGTTCATAGGCGATATAACTTCGCTTGTAAGAACTGCGCGCGAAGCGCGCCGAAATTTTGCAGGAAATATCATATCAGTCATATCCTGATGGGCATACAAGGCTTTAATATGTAATCACAACATTCTTTGCACATGGTGTGTAATGTGAGCTCTGCATCTTTTGACTTTGATGTCAATCAAAGAGCATTCACCACTGACCAATTGAGAATTTTGCTTTCTCTCAACCAAAATGTATGTTGGGTGATGTGTGTCTGTCTTTAAGAGCAAAAGCAAGACGCCGGGCGACTGGTCGCGGGGCGACCTTCCACCACCCTTGGACAATGAGACACTTTACGTTTCTTACAAAATATGTTTATCATGATGTTGAGTCTGAATTAAGAATCTTCCTGATCATAAGAGAAAGAGGATAGACTTCTCATAGATTCAGTTTTGTGTTTTTCCGGGAATCACGCCTACACGAAAGAACAATAGCCTAATTGTGAAACCTTTACCCTTACATAAAGCCAACATATCTGAAACCGGTGTCAAAGCTATATGTATTTGAAGATGAAAGCGCGCGTAGCGCGCGAAAATTTTTGTAATTATATAACAAAAATGTTACAGAAAGCAAAATATGTTCATAATTTAACGACTTTTGGGATCATTTTAGTCAAAAATCGCCTGGTGTAATACCAGAGCCATCGTTTACACGGTATTAAAATTTTATTTTCGATCGATTTTCCATATGGTGGGGCACAGTGGTCCGCACGGGGGGGGGGGCACGGCCCCCCGTGCCCCGGCCTGGCTACGGGCCTGCTTTGCGCGCCGAAAATTTTACGTTTTTCATCCTTTTGGCTACTCATTGTCTTCAAGTTTTTTGGGGCATGAGGTTGCTGCCCCCCCGTCAGGTAGCTTGGCCCCCTGTCGGGCAAATCCTGATACCACCGCTGGGGTCATAGCATTTACGAATGTGGGAGCCCACGGTTACGAACCTATATGTGAAGGCCATTTGAACACTAGTCGCCAAAAAAAAAAAATGATATCATAGATATTCACTTAAAACATTGAAAAGCAGGGCGCCCCAATTTTAATTAATGTACCGCGTCACACTATTTCAGCCTAGGAATGGCTCCTATCAATCATGTGACAATATTTGTTTCCTTATATTAAATTCATGCAGAAATAACTCCTTGAGGTTTACCTTTAATATTCAATGAATTTATACAAAAATATAAAATGAAAGATACATCTGAGCAAAATAAGATGAAATTTGTAAGATTTAGCAGATTTTTGAAAATAAACGTGGGCGAATGCATTTTCTCTTTAACTAGCAGTACCTCTTTGAGAAGGCCTAAAGATACCATGTCTCCCAAAAGACTTAAAGGCAAAAAGGTATGATATCCTATCATATGGTGGTCCCTTTGCAATAGCGTCGCTGGATTTTGGCTAAAGAAGAAATCTTGTGATAGCCCTCAAAGAATGGGCCTATAGTATATCTTGGTTTGGAGCCCCTTTGTGTGCCAGGGCCCGTGAGCACGTTTCCCTGGCCCATGATGCTTTAATTCCTTAATAGCTGTAAAAGTTGAGAAGTCTTACGTACGCCCTCGAAGCTACTTATTTTGGTTGACACTGCGTATCAAAAAGCGGCTGAAAGAAATTTGTTGTAGGCAGGGAAGGGGGTGGTATCTTGAAGTCATGACACCTTGCACAATATTGATATGACCAGTTGTCGTGGGGACCAACAGCAATGTGCGACATTTGTCATTTGTGAGGTGCTGTCATCTTATCATAATCTTACTGGTCTTATTTTTATTATATGGAGAAGTGGAGACCCCTCGAATTGCAAAGTTTTCGTGGCCATTGCCCTCCCCCTGTGAACATATGGTGGATCACTGCCCATCTGTGTCCATTTGTTTCGTTTTTAAATAATTCCTTAAAGTTGTTTCTGTTCTAATATTAAACTAATATAAAAGATCATTCAATGCGCGTGCACGGAGAGGGGTTCACAAGTGCATCGAAGCATTAGTTCATGATACGAGCACAAGGCACCGTTTTCAGGGCTGCCAAGTTATAGCAAGAGTGTGGTGCCGTGTGTGATTTTGACATTGTCTAAGCGGGGCGCCGCCATATGTTGGCGCCTAACGTCCCAAGAAAATTTTGCAAAAAAGTGCCTCCCTCTTCACCCCAGGTTTGCAGGAATAACACTCCCTTTCCATGTGAGTTGCATGTAAATATCCATCACTTTGATATCTCATGGTTTAAAAAAATGGAAAAACGGGGGAAAATATTTACTTGCATAATTGTTGCATCAATAATCTGATAAATGAATGAAAAATAAAGAAAGAACGAAAATTGTCCGTTACTGGACGATATATGAATCATTTATAAGAAAACATAAGAAAATCACTTACTCATTGGAGCCGAGTTATAAGTCTTTAGTCAGAGGCGCAGACCTTTCTTTGAGTTTGGGGTATGAAAATACGCCACGGCACCCCCTTCGGCGTGGAATCCAAGGGTAAAGGTCCGGTGGGAGACCAGGAGGAGAAGCCACTGGAAACTCTAGGGCATTTACAAAATGGTTGGCACTCGAATAAAGCATTTACTTATCTAAATAGCAATGAATAAGAACGTAATAGACCATACAATCGCAGTTTGTGACTTTTCTTTTCAACTTACTGGCCTATAATTCGAACCATGAAGCTATTACGAAATAGGTTAATGTTCGAAAAACGGTAGGTTGATTACTTCATAATGAGCGGGCTTGATGGTGGCGAGGATGGATGACAGCAGAAGTTCTATGGGGTTTTGCAAGAATAACAGTTAATTTTTTTAACCAAAAGCTTTAATGAGAAGATTAATATTGTAGCTTATGAAACAAATGCCTGCGTAGCGCGGAGTAATAATAAAGAAACTATGGTATGTGGAGGATGCGCGAAGCGCACCGAAATATGGCATTTTTAAAGACATTTAAATAATATTTTCCTTTATCTTACTAAGCATTGACTACAGCATTGGATACGCACCCGGTCTAACTAGACCTAAAATCGTATTTTGTCTATTTTAATAATGTAATGTGGAGTAACGGGCAGTCGATTTCATCATCTGATCACGATGCAGGCATTTTGAAGATGGGAGGATGGATGCCGTAAGGGTTTCATGGGACTTTCAAATTTCATTTCATTTGTTTGTTTTATAAGTCCACTCACGTTGTCCTGCCGGAATAAATAGTGAGAAAAGTATAAGGTGAATGTTTTCCCTTTATTTCACAAAGCATTTAAAGGGAGAATGCAGTCACTCCAATAAAGAATTGTATAGTAGACTATATGTCCTGAATGGCTCTTGAGAATCATTTGACAGTATTTTTCTCACTCAATTGTAAAATTTACATGGAGCAACTGCTTGGTTTACCTTTAATATGCAATATTTATGTCCTAAAATATTAAGAAAGATACTTGGAAGAGAAATAAGAAGAAATCCGTGACATTTAGCTATTGTTTCAAAATAAGTTTGGGGCGACTGCTTTTGACCTTTAACTATCTGCAAATAGTATTGAACGCGCACTAAATTAACAACCTAAAAATTGCAGCTTATCCTTTTTTCATCACAAACTAATTCGGAATAAAGATCAGTCGATCTCTTCATCGAAACAACAGTTTTTAGGGTTGGGAGGATAGAAGTTTTACGGAATTTTGCGATAACGATCTTATAGTCACGCTGTCCCATACTTGAAGTAACAATTGGACAGTTAGCGTCATATGATGGATTTGGCACGAGGCGCACCAACCTAGCATAACGTTTTACTTTACTTCACCCTACAAAAGTAAGCTCTTATTTTAAAAATCCTTTCCTAATTCTATTTAACAATAACCGCTATACATTTTTAACTGGGAGACAGATAATGATAATTTCGTGGAGGGGGGAGGGAGATGGGCGGGGGGGGGGCGATGCACGTGAATAAACCAGAAAGCCCAAAGACTTCTTAATGATTCCTTGCTGAAAAAGGGATGATTTGTTACACGTACTGAGGTTTATCCCTCAAATTTATACTGCTTGACTATATCATTTTTAAGATGTTTTCACAATTTGACCTCTGCTGACCTCGTATGAACTTTGAAATCCACTAAAAATTTAATACAAAAATGTATAAAAATGACTTGTCTCAGTAGGAATTCAAACCCGGGCCGTCTGTGAGAAAAATCGAGTACCAATCCATTACGCCGGCCATCAAAGAACTCGTAAAGCGAATGGTATTTGTAATCATTCTATAGTCACAGTATCCTTTACACGTATCCTTTACACGTGTTCATAAATAGGCAATTCCAATTCAGTTTTTTACGTAATAGTTATGCTTGTGAAAAAATGTTGTTCTCTATAACAATCAGGTCAGGCGATTGCAACTTCGTATATAGGACCCTCGATGAGCTGAGGTGGCCACTAAATTAATCACCAGGGCTTAATTTTATGTAACGTGGGTGATGTTGACACTGTAACTTCTATGCAAATGACCTAAATAAGTTTTATAACCGCTTCGAATGCCACGACTTCCAATCTGAGATCAATGACCTTCAAGTCTCTTTATCGGATTTTGATGACTGGAATTTTAGGACGAACGAATTAGAAGCACGACGTTATTTCTCAGCTCTTAATCCTTCCAAAGCAGCGGGGCCCGACAGAATACCAGCTCGTGTTTTTAATGTTTGTTCTAGCCCAGCTTGCCAAATTTTTACTTATAGTTTTAATCTCAGTTTTAGCTCATGTTCCGTCCCGTCAATTAAGAAAACATCCTGTATTATTCCCGTTCCTAAAAAGTCTCCAATCACCTGCAGTGTATGAACGATTTTAAGACCTGTTGCACTTACATCTATTGCCAGTCTGCGAACGTATTTTATTGAAAGAGTTCTCCTCTATGTCAGCTACCTACATTGACGAATTCGAGTTTGCCTATCAAAAACATCGTAGCACCGAAGATGCAAACCTTAACTTATTAGAAGAGGTTTATAAGCATCTTGAACACTTGGTAACAGTGTCCGTATTACGTTTTTGACTTTTCCTCGGCCATTAATACTATACAGTCACATGTTTTGACAAATAAGTGATTGAACTTTGCAAGTATTCCTATGTCCTTAATTCTTTGGATTTTAAAGTATATTACCAATAGGAAGCAATTTGTAAGAGTTGGTCCCACTGTTTTGTCTGATTTTATTGTTTCTCACACTAGTGCCCCACAGGTCACTGTTTTAGCTCCATTTTTATTCGTTTTATACACTTCTGACGTACGTAGTAATGATCCTTTATGTCCGCTAATTAAATTTGATGATGATGCGGCTTTGGTAGGGTTAATTGAACGTGACGATTGTTCTAATTACGTAAACCATTTACATAACTTTATCGATTACTGTGATAATAATTTTTAGAGCTAATGTGAAGAAAACCAAAGAAATGCTCATTGACTTGAGGAAGCTAAGCTGTAACGCCTGGCCTACTTTCACTTAAAGGCGGTGATATAGAAAGGGTTAATAATTAATTATAAGTATCTGGGGGTTTATTTAGACAACAGTCTTTCCTGGAACGATCACAGGGACTTTCTGATAAAGAAGCTTAATGTCCGTATGTATTGCATGAGGAAACTCCACTCCTTTTGTGTCAGTCCTGTAATTTTATCCGTGTTTTATAATGCTGTTATTTTTAGTGTGTGGCGTTATTGTTTGTTAGGATGGGGTGGTAACATTAGTCAATGTGAAAAAGACCGCTTAAATCGTTTAATTAGAGGAGCTAGTCGCATGATTGGTATTGAACAGACAGGTTGGTGATACATATCGCACCCTCTTGCCACATAAATTGCACACAGTCTGGATCGACGTCAGTCACCATTTACATGACCACCTAGCGGATCAGCTTATTGCTCGTGGCGAAAGACTATAGACTTCCAAGCTTTGGCACTAAAACCCGTCACCCTTATCCTTCGTTCCGCAGGCTATTCACTGTCACAATAGTAGTTTTAAACGCTAGTTGCACTTTTCTGCATTTTTATTTCTGTGACCGCTGCCCTTTGTTGCCCGTTGCTGTTTAACCTTTTGTTTTTACCTGTTTTAAGTGTTTGTTTTATTTCCTTCTGTTTCGTGCTCTGTTTTGTTATTGTGTAGTATGTTTATTTCATGTTTAATGTACTTTTTTATTTCATTTTCTGTTTTTTTCTTCTTTTTTTTACTTAGTTAGATTTTAATCCTGTTTAATTGTTTTGTATATTTCTTTCATTTTCCTCTTTCATGTTGTGAGCGAAGTAATTTCCAGTGATGGATTAATAAAGTGATATTCTATTCTGTTCTGTTCTGTTCTATTCTATTCTAACGTACTAAGGTGATCGTAAGTGGATCCACGCAGACGGACGCTCAACTGGCCCCACTTCCCCTCGTTTTGCCTGTTGTACTATAAGAAAAATGTTCGCGTATATTGCTGATGAAAATGCTGAATCTTCCATCGCCTGATTATGCATGGCCCTTAAAACCTGGGAATCCCATATGAGCGTTTTCTCCACCTCAGACTTATCCTTGGGTTAGTTAGTTAGTTAGTTAGATGAAATTTAACGACACACCAACACAGATGTGTTATATAGTGTCAAGCAAAGTTTAAATACGGTGCAAGTCCTTCCCTTTAGTCGCCTCTTACGACTAAAGGGAAGGACTTGCACCTTGGGGATGTTACGTAAGGATTAGTTCGCCCCTCTCGAATGGGCTCGCTTCTTCAAAACCTGGATCCACTCATGCCGGTTTTATTAAGTATTTCAAGTTTGCGAATTTTTGCACCTGTCACCCTCTTGAATCTAAGCCGTCATAACTTCAAGAAAAGTCCCCCCCCCCCCCACCTTAAACTAATTTAGACCCTTCCCCCATGTTTCACGACGCGAATCACAGAGGCACAAAATGGTCCAGCGATCAAAAAGGTTACACGAGCCCGGTCTAAATTCAGTAGGTCTATGAGTAAGCTGATGATACGTACGTACTTACAAAACTTCTGATAGGATAAAATGGAATACACGTTCGCGAAACCGATACATTAGCATGGTTTTCTGCCATATGCGCACAAATGTTTTCCCAGTTTAACTGGGATACAATGCATCAACAATGCTGATATGACCTGAGACTGATTTAATAACACTTCAGTTCACATCCTTGTTATCTAACCCGCTCTTTCATCGGCCAATCGTGATGAAAAGTACGGAAAGGGTGTCAAGTTTTTCATTTTGCGTGAAAAATATTTACGTATCAGAGTGAGAGCGTGAGAAAACTCGCATTGCGTGAGTCTCATGCTCAATGCGTAAAAGCTGACAGTCCCTCGGTTTTGCATATGTGGGGTCCAGAGGCCTGTGTTAGGGCCCCTGGCATGGTTCAGGGGCAGAACTAGTGTGAATTTCCAGAATGCCACGCCCCCTGAAACTCCCTCAATATAAGATGATAAAAAAGCAGAAAATCAGCATATTTTTTTTTGGCAGGGGCAACAGGCAAAGCGGAGCATCACCAGCCTAAGTATGGCGAGAAAAAAAAAACCCAGAGTGCTTCCCATATAGACCTTATGCATATGACGTCAAATAGTAGGAAGTGCGCCTTCGAGTGGTGACAAGCGAGTATCATTGCAACTTTCCAACAAATGCAGAGAGCTGATTCGTGTATCGGTCGGACACGCGCGTAGTCTTCTACGAGCGCGTGCGAAGTCTACGTCGTGCGTGCAACGGGCTTCACTATTTTGCCGACAAAATGATGTCGCGTGACGTCACTGCATAAGATCTATTGATGGAAATGGAACTTTCGGCACTGTGTCTTACAAGTTCCTGTCTTAACAATCTTTATTTTTAAAATCTCGGAAATTGACACAGATCAATGTGATAAAATTTACTTGGAAAATTTCGGGGCAGGGGGGGGTCAACTGCACTGCTGCCCGCGGCATTCCAAACCCCTTAGATTGTAGGAAAGCCCACTCCAAAACACATAATTGAATGTGTGGCGCCGCGTGGATCTCAATATTCGGCATTTCAAACCCCAAAGATTATAGGGAACTGGCACTCTAAGCCACCGTGAGATATTTTTCTCTACAGGTAGTGTCATTCTTTACCCTACTTAACTTAAAAGGCTGTCATCCCCGACAACTAGGAGAAAATCTGATCCCCCTCCCCAGATCACCGGATTGCAGGAAATCGCATATCGCATTCTAAATTTCTAAAACACAAACTTGCCAATACAATTCTGCATTGGGCGTCCGCAGAAAAAATTCGGGGGGGGGGCAAAATTTTTTAGGGTGCCCAAATTTTTTCATGGGAAATATTTTACTCCCAGAAAGAGTTTAGATGCTACTTTCGCACAGTGTTGACAAAGGCGTAGCCAGGAATTTGTCAAGGGGGGGGGGGCAAAGCCCATAGACTATCAGCGCTCCGCGCCACCATGGGTTGGAAATGACACTTCCAAGGCCTATTTACCGCATATAAAAGGGGAAACACTAGCAGTATCGTAAATATAAACTTTAAAAAATACCAAAAATATGGTCGGGGGGGGGGGACTGCTGGGGCTTGAGTGTTGACATTTTTATTCAATTCCTGTTTTGAGAGTAGAAATTCACACTGAGTGAACTGTTAGGAAATGTTGATCCTATATTTTCTTCGTTTTTTCTTTATTTTTTCTTCGTTTTTCAAGTTTTTGATTTTCGGGGGAGGGCACTTCCCCCCCTTGCCCCCTTGTCCCCTTGCCCCCCCCTCCGGACTCCCATGAATTCTGCGTATATCTAGAATCTGCAGTCTGGTGAGAGAATTATCAGGAATATCAGGGGATAGCTTGGCATCCTACATTATACGGGAAATCACACTTTCCATCACCTTGACATTTTTTCAGTTATGAATATTTCATTGTATCCTACTCAGTCTAACTACAGACTGTTATCACCGGCTACCTTGACCACACTATTATATAAGACCCCATTTCGATTATTTAGATAGTACCATTGCATTTGGGGGGGGGGAGGCAAATGATGGTTTCCCCAGATTTTGCTTTGAAGAGCTACGACCTCCTTGGCCCCGCGATTTGCGCCCCTGTCACTGTTCAGTTAGTAGAAACTTAGACTTTAGGCTACTCCATTTCACAAGCATTCGAAAGTTGACATTCTCATCTTATGACAATGAGTTTGCACCGAGTTAGAGAAGTTCTGGTTGTATTTGATCCATATTTGTAGACGTCACACTTAACACTGGAAATATCTTCTGTGGTCAAAATCGGCATCCGAATTTCAAACGGTTAGCTGGCGAAGCAGATGTGTCTCCACACAGGGTGTGGCCTTATTTTCTGCAGGACAAATCAAGCAAAAATGCTTTTACGTGAGAATGTACAGTTTTGTTTCGAAACGGCAGTTTTGATTCAGAAAAGGGTACGAAAAAACATGAATCATGATTTTCCAGCATATTCCCGACAAAATCTAGAAGAAAAAGAATTCCAAAGAAAGTTTAAAAAAAAAACAGTGTGATATGCTAGACTGCAGTGGTTCCCAACCTTTTCCAGCTAAACGCCCCCTTTCACCAAATGAGGATGGGTAAACGCCCCCTCGTCTATAGCCTATTATTGCTTTGGATGAAACGAGTAAAACAAAACATGCTGAAATAAAAGGGTAGACCTACAGTGACATACATCGTTTCTACGTGTGGGTTCGACCCATGCATGGTAGCAAAACAGCAATGTGGGACTTAAGAAACTGACATCCTTTTGAGATGGCGACTCTTTAACCCACGATTTACAGAAGGTGGAAGGCTTGATCGCGATAGATTTAGAGAGGAGAAACGTCTTTGGTATTTAAGTGACTTTGCCAGGACCCCATCGAGTTGTGGACTGTTCCCCAAAATGAGGCCAAAGGTCAACATCCCGGTACTGCGAGATTCGCCTCCGGAAGCTGTTAAGTATTTGATGTACTGTCAGTTAAATTTTGGCTAATATTAAATACAAACTAAAAAGACGGCAAAATCAGCCTTAGACCAGTTTGTATTTCAATAATAAATAACGGGAGTTCCCTTTGATGCTGAAAGGGGCTTGTCCTGTCACGGGAGGAAGAAGGATGGTAGGGTATTTAAAGACTCGTGCCAATCAATCTGTCCAACAAGTAGAAATAATGAGAAAGCAGATATTGGCGCACCGAAAACTGCAGTGAAAACTTTTTAAAGTTTTACTTCATAGTAGGCCTACATTGCCAAAGTTATCTATTTTGTTACAGTTGCCTACAATTGTCACTTCTATCAGTATGTCATGATTATGGACTGCAAGGAAGAAAACTACATTTAAGGTTAAATTTGCAGGACGATTTTTAGCTATGACCCCTTCGGTCACCACTTTCACCATCACGGATCGGAATATGAGGGTCTCTGCAGGAAAAATTGAAATTAAACACTTTTACAGTAGATGCGATTTTGTAGCATCTGGGAAGGGAATATTAGACCTACTCAACTTGTTGACTCCATTCATCTCCTTTTTGTGTGAACTTATTTGAGAGTTCAGCTAGAGAAAAGCTTTTGAAATCTTGTAAAGCCTTGGTTCAAATTGAGTATCCCATTTTTTCAAAACGCCCCTGCCGCCCCTTAGCGCTCATCGACCCCCTGAATTTTGCAAACGCCCGGAGGCCATAACGCCCCCGGTTGGGAACCACTGTGCTAGAGTTTATCAGGCTTATAGTCAAACGGGTCCAAGTGTCCAGGGCTGCTGTTACCTACGTAGTCGGCTGCACGGCATATTCCTTGTTCAGTCATATCCCTGTTGGGGACTGAGCAAAGGGGAGTCCGCTCCGTGGGGTAGGGCTGCTGCATCCCAGAAGTTTTGTCCCCTGGACATGGATTTTGATAGATCAATACTGCATGTATGTCTTGTCCTGCAGAGAGAGAAAAGACTGCCAGGGTGGGTAGGTTAGATGTGGTAGGTTCCAAAAGAGTGTACATTCTTTGTTTACTCACCTCAAAGTTCATCAGCGAGGTCCAATAAAGTTTTTTTTTCTTCTGAACCAGTACACCTGCCATATCTCTATAATTACAGATCGGGGAATTATACCCTTAGTAATCAGGGTCCCCCTGCACGTACCTTGGCTATGGTCAGGGTCACCCATACCCATGGAGCAGGGGACTGTACCTCTTACACCAAGAAAATTGTAAATTACCAATATCTTAATATATCTTAATAAATCATTCCCCCAGTGAAAGATATTTCGACCCCTAGAAGCTATATCGCCACTTTGACCCCTTACATGTATGCCCTGTCTGATTGTAGTGGACCTGTGGTCATGTGCACCCTGCCATCGCTGGCGTACTTCCTCGGTGTAGCCCAGAGCCATATATTCTTATGGCTCTGCTGTAGCCTTGTGTACGTAGCAGACTGGACGCAAAGCGTACCTAGGATGTTGTTTTTGGGGCTCTACGGGGGCTGGAGAATTTGGAGGGGGGAGGGGGGTTCATGTTTACTACCTACGCTGAGCGCAACCATGGGTTGGCGCGGAGAGTACCAAAAAGAGCACCCCAAAAAATGAGATTTTAAAACATCCCAGATCGCCGGAAATGGCACTTGCCAGACTTAGCAGCCATCAAGAAGTGCAACTGGTGAAACAAAATGTAAAGATTGCTTTTATTTTATTCTCAAACACATTTCTGTAAAGACAGATTAGCTCAGCTGGCCGGACTTGGGGTCCGAGGATCGCAAGTTTGAATCCCGTCTACTTTCTAAGCGTAATCCCACCTTGAGTTGGCTCGGACTCGAGCGCACCAAGAAAATATGAGATGTTAAAACATCCCAGATCGCCGGAAATGACACTTGCCAGGCTTGATAGCAGCCACCAAGAAGTGCAATTTTGGTGTAAAAATTATAGTTTGATTTTATTGTATTCTCAAACACAAAAGTTTGCCACAATCTATCTGAATTGATTCAAAATTATTCAGATCGAGTGGAGTTGTCCCGATGGATTTCAGCGAATTGATAGGAATGGAGATTTTCACAGCTAAAGTCTATCATTATCAAGTTGAGTAGCCCAGTCGAGTGAATTTTTTTGGCCCAGATCGCTAGTGGGGGTGCTTCCCAGCAAGCAAGCCCCGTTGGGTCCCAGTTGGGTTTTACTTGGGAAGCTTGGGCTTAATTGGGTTTGGGCTGAGGTTGGTGTCTACCTCGGGTCCCAACTGGCGCCCAGTTGGGCTCATGAGAGAGATGATCGAGAGAGATGCTGTTAACTCATATTTGGGCCAACTTAAGTTGGGCTAAGTTAGCCCAATTGGGGCCTGATGAAATCCGTGAGACAAAACAATTTGGGCCTCAATCAGTAGCCCAATTTGGCCCCGATTGGGACACAATATGTTGTGTTGTTGGGGTTGTGGTCCCGACGATTTGTGAGGTACTGGTGCCCGCCCCAAGCCCCCGTAGCTACGCCACTGGCTCTACAGCATGTTCCTTGTTCAGCCATACGTTTGGGAAGCCTTAAAGAGGGGCAGTGAGCAGATCGAGTCCGCTCCGCAGGGTAGCCATAGCCCAGGTAACATTCCAATATGGGACCCGTATGGGCCCCATATGAGTTTGCACCCAAGATTTATAAGGGTCCCATATGGGCCAGCCCATGTGACCCATATGGGATAGTTCTGGGGTCCATGTGGGCAACTGCCTAATATCAGCCCCAGAAATATAGGCTACCATATGGGTAATATGGGCAGCTGGCGAATATGGGCCCCTTATATTAAGTTATAAATCTAAAATCTTGGGTGCAAACTCATATGGGCCCTATATGGATTCACCTATATGGGGCCCATGTAGGTTTGCTACCTGGATGGTCACCTGGGTCCATGGGCGGCTCTAAGAAATTTTGTTTGGGGGGCAAACTCAAGTCCGTATTCAGGGAGGTTCGGAAGACCCCCCAACAATATTAATAGTCAGCTCCGGATAGTAATATAGCCTCAGTAGGAGTATGTATAGGCGTAGGGGCACAAGTTGATGGGGGGGGGTGTAACGATCTGCCCGAAAAATAGAAACAAAAATTTCCGCGCGCTCAGCGCGCGTTCAAAATGTTAATGTACATATCATAAAGGCATGCATCCGTTATCACACCGCATGCCAATTACATACAATAATTTGCCACGTTACTAGCTATTCCATAGTGAAATATTTCTGGGGGAAGTCGTTACAAAATGATGATAATAATCAGTGGTGCAACCAAGGTTTTCTCTCATGGGGGTGGACAGGCACTATGTTGTGTGATCGCCGGCCTGGGGGAGGGGTCTAAGGGGAGGGGTGTCCCCCTCCCCTTTGAAAATTGTTTGAAAAATTAGGTGTCCGTACATGCAATCTGGTGCCACATATGCTACCTTTGAAGTAAAATTTTGTGTTTTAGTTTAGGTACTAAAAAAAAAAATCGGCGTCAGTGACGGGAGCATGGCCTAATGGCTCCTCAAATACACCACTGATAATCATAATATATAAGTTTAACCATTAAAACACACTGGTGAACTAATACCGAATATATGGGTACTGGTGCAATCCAAATCAGAACTATATTTTAATTACCAAGGAAGTTTTTTTAAAGTATCGACTTCTGTTTAGCTACATTATTGCATTATTTTTCTTTCAGTAGGTGCCCGAAAAATTCTCAGAATATTGCCCGATTTTCACAAAAATATTTTGTTGGGGGGAGCTGCATCCCCCAGCCCCCTGCCTCCTACGCCTATAGAAGTATGGTTATTATTATGTATTACAACGATGCCCGCTCTTCACTGACAAACCATTTCAGGCAGTTAGTTATGGGAAGACTACTTTAAAAATAAATACAACCATATCAACAGATCGCTACCGTACTACCATAGGGGTGGGCTAAGAGCCAGGTGAAATGGGCAAAGCGGCTTGATTCATTTGTATAAAATAAGCCCCACCTTTAAATATTTTATTGTTTCTTTCATTGTGTCACAATATGTTTCAGCTTTGCCAAGAAGCAATAAAATGTTGGTTTTCTGGATTGTTTTCTTAAACTAACGAAAATTTTGAGCATGAAGACACTTGAAAACGATGAAATGATAGCACTAGTAGTTTGGATCTCAGTACCGTTCCGAAACGAAATTTTTTTTAAAGGGGGAGGGGAATTCCCGTAACTCAGAACGACGTCTCATCCTATATACAAATAGCTAGGCCACTAGTCAAAAGTCTCATCCTACTGGCAAAACTGCTTTTAGTCGTGGATGATAATCAACACGAGTAATGGGTTGTGTATCTAATGACCCCGAAAGCTCTGAAGTGTCCGCAAAACTATGGACATTTAACTCCAGCATTACCGTTACACTCTGTAAATGACATTATGATGCCTAAGCTAATCAGCTAACAGATATCGCAGCGTGATCATTTGTTTTGATTACCTTAGCTCGCACTAACGGCAGGTCCATTTGTGATGTCTGAAGTATATATACGGTAGTAGCAAACAAGCAACTGAGAAAAGGCGCGCGAAGCGGGCCGCAAAAAATGGCGTTTTGAAAGCACTTTATTAACGTTTAACCTTCGCATTGCATTGGAAAGTTATTCACTCCTTTAATTTTAAGCCCACTCAAGGAAAAGGGAGGGCCTAACCCATCTCGAATTACATGTTTTTTTATTATATTCATTTTTGAAAATCGAAGACCATGCTTTGCAAACTTTTGGGGGGGCAAGTGCCCCCCTGTGCCCCTATGGCGAGCCGCTAATGCCTGGGTCCCCCTGCTGTAAGGGCGTGCTTCAGTTTCTTTTTGCACCCCCACGTCAGGGTGATCCTAGCTGATCGATGGGAAAATACCAAAACAAAGCTCGCCGCCCACTGTCACTAGGTCTGACCGTCGAGCTCAGTTGAGCCCATCACGCTTTACCCTTTTCCAAATAGCCTGGTTGTGTCCCACAATTCTTTGTAACTGCTATTTGGAAAAGGTCTACTATGTCAGGAGGGATCATCAGACTTTTCAGTACGTCATACTCATCCTTTGCTCTTGCTATACTAGGAAATACGTTGGAATCGACTATTTGCGCAAAAGGAGTAAAGTTTATATTTTTACAAAGTTCAAAGACAGCTTGTCAAATGCTCTCACAAAAGAAAAAAGGCAATTTGATATAACATTAAAATAAAATAGTTTAACTACAGTATTTGCGGGTTCTTTTGTATGTTATTACGATTTTTATGATGAATGAAGAACATCAGCCTGTGGATAATATATCTGCCCATACGTCATACATTTATTTGAACCTTACCAGTTAGAGCCTGGGCAGTACCCTATTTACACATATATGTACGTGCACGCGTCCTAGCCTACGTACAACAGCAATCGACACAAATTACAAATTTATATCCGTGGATATGATGAACACAGTGTACACTGCACATACTCACAATCACATACTGTACTTATATTAGGTTACTCGACTCACATCTATTAAACTGTATATGTGTGATGACTGTGTACGTGTGGAATTGAGTTCCAAGAACTGCAGAAAGGAAGTGGGCAGAATGAATGCTCCTAAAAAGATGTACTGAAGACACCCTTAGTATGTTGCGTTTGTAGCAAATGTAGAATGGGGAATACCACGTCTACTGGTACTAATCCTTCATCCCAAAGATCTGGTAAGTTGTGCCACTTTGGCGGTTTCCAAAATAGGCCTAGCCTAGGCACTAAGTGCTTTTGTCAATGTTCTGTAGTATATGCAGCAATAACAATACATTGAATTAACGTTCAGGTGAATGTCGGACAGTAACGTTAGAGTAGACCTAACGTTAGGCTAACAAGTTTCGATGTCCCCAAGGGATCATGGCCACTATCCGTCCGGTTGTTCCATTCCATTGAAAAATAGGGGGTTGCAATCTTGACTTTCACATTTTTATGGTAAATGATGAGTCGTTCTCAAAATAATTCTTCTAAGGCAATTTAAAAATAAAGGTGGATAATATACAACCAAAAACATTTTGAGAACGACTCTCTTTATATCTGTTATTTTTTTTGGCAAAAAGTATGAATACTTCAATATTCCTAATATCGGACTGTACTAGTCTGCCGGACGGATAGTGGCCATGATCCTGTCCAAGTTACAGTAGGTTGTAACGTTAGTATGCAGGCCACACAAGTTTGTAGTTCTTAATGTAACTAGTGTTTTCACTGGGTACCTGTGTACCTGACCTGAGTACCCGACCGACAGTGTCACAGGCCTTCGAAACATTACGTACATATACTACACACTATATATATGTAATAAGACAAGGTATGACATTTCGATAAGAGAAGAAGTAAGCCCAGTGGCTGCACTGCCACCCAGTGCTTCCACACTCTAAATCATTTTTCCTGAAATGGAATCTAAAATAACCTGAATCGGCCATTTCAGGAAAAATGTTTTAAACTGTGGAAGCACTGGCTAAGCGACTGGGCCTACTCTTGCTTAGTTTTTATTCTTATTTTTGTTTTATTTTGTCACCTTTTTTACTGTTTAGAATTTATCTTATGCACAAAGTTGCATCCGAAGAGGTGTTGGATATTCTGCTGGAACAGATGACATGATCGACCAAGTCTTTTGAGGTTCACAGTAAGAGAAGAGTGTAACATTCGTGCTTCGTCCTGAGAAATGTCATACCTTGTCTTATTATATATATATAGTGTGTGTAGTATATGTACGTAATGTTTCGAATGCCTGTGGACAGTGTCAGGACCTGGTTCTGTAGGGCCACCGATTTTCCGTGAAAAAAGAGTCAATTTCCGTTACAGCAATTCCAAATTCCGTGAAAATCCGTGTAAGCAATTTGCCAAATCCGTGACTTTCTGTTTTGAATTGATTAGTGTGTTAGGCCAGTGCAGCCTAACCAGACTAAAATCCAATCACCAGCCTAACGTCTAACGTTACACATATATGTAATGGACAAAATACAACCTAAAACAACTTAACTTACGATTGTTTGAGTGTGGGTCTCTTGTTCTTCTTACACAGTAAAAGATACGTATAAAATTATATCCAAATGATATGCAGGTACTAAATCTGATAATTATTCCACAATTGAAAGTGTAACTTGTCAGTCAGAACGTTATGATCCTTCGATCATGAACGTACAAACAGAGCAAAACATGAAACTTGAGTAACGTGCGCAACAGTTTGTTATGACGCACTCATGCAAAGTATACCATACATACAGTAAATGATACAGTATAAACAAGAATCAGCTACAGGCAACGGGATCGCGGGAAAACTTTGCAAGACTGAGCAACATTTGACCTACCGAAGGCTAGTAAATGCGCAACTCGCACCTGGTCCCACATACAGTAAGCATCGGAGGGGGTGAATTTCAAGTTTTCCATCAGATTGTAGCCCGCTAGAGCCATCCAGTGTTGTTACGTACAGACTTTTAAACTTTGTTTTTCATTTTGCCCTGTTGATTGCAGACTTCTTTAGCATTCTGAGAGATTTTTGAAGTTCCGTGATTTTCCGTGAAAATATTAAAATTCCGCGATTCCGTGACAATTTCCGTGATCGCGGAAAATCGGTGGCCCTAGTTCTGGAATTGCTACCCGGATCCAAAGTATTACTAACGGGAGTAATGGTACACTGTACGTGTAATAAAACCTTAACATGTTACTTTTTCCACATAGGTTGGATTTTACAGGTTCCAGAAAACAAAATAGATACCTAGAAAATCGTTTGCTCATCTCTTTTGTCTTTTCTCTTTAGTATCAGTCCAGTTTCTGATGTTAATACCAATCTGCCGATCCCTGACCAACGCACTTCCTGCCATAAACTATAACCAGCTGTACTGCATGTTTTAACATAGCTGCCTAGCCTGTACAGCTAGCTAACTAGCTACTGCCTCCTCACTGCCACTCTGACTCCACTCTTGATGACTTTGACTCCATTTCAAACACAAGACTCCTTCCCTTCCTTCAAGCGATAGATGTGTAGTTCTTAAATAATAAATGAACAGATTCCATTCCTCACTGTGACTTCAACTCCGTCTCAATAGACAATCTTGGAAAAAGGTAATAGTCAATTTGAATAATAGAGGGAATGCACTCTGACTTCAGCAACAGGCCCTGACCAACTGCCTCTTGGCTGCAACTCCAACTCCACTTTCAGACACAAGTCTTCTTCCCTTCCTTCAAGCGATAGATTTGTTCTCAAATAAATGAAAAGAAGATTCCATTCCTCACTGCAACTCTGTCTCCACCTCAGTTGACAATCTTGGAAAAGTTAAAAGTTAATTTGAATAATAGAGGGTATGCACTTCAACCCCAGCAACAAGCCCTGACCAACTGCCTCTTCACTGCATGGCTCTGACTCCACTTTCAAACACAAGCCTCCTCCCCTTCCTCCAATTGATAAATTTGTCATTCTTAAACAAATGAAAAGAAGATTCCATTTCTCATGACTTGACCAACTGCTTATTCACTGTGACTCCGACTCCAGTGGAAAACCCATGCTTCAAAAATGTGGGGCATTCTATAATAACTCCGTTTCCCATCTCGATAAACTTCCACCAGGACACCAATTAATGAATCATGAACTTTTTTGAATGAAGGGTACAAAATTTGTGTTTACCATAGTAACTAACTGGGAATGTGTGATTGAAAGCTAAGTCTGGCATATATTTAGTTGTCTTTATTTGGAAGGAAATTTGTCATCTTTGGAAAGGCCCCACCCCCCACCTCCTTGGTGAGTAAAACAATCTGCACCATAGCTTATGTACATACCCTTGTTACCCTGCTCGTAATGGACCCAGGAAAAGAGCTGCTGGCATTCCAACAGTCCTCGGCAGAACCCTGCTTTCAGTAGAGAATTCATGCACAGTAGATTTACATGGAACCTGACAAAGCTAGAGTACTGTAAGAACAAAGAGGGTGAATAAATCATCTCAACACAAACATTTTCCTGCAGTTACATCTTCCTAGGTGCAGGGGTGGCAATATTTTATAGTTTTTTTAAAAACTAAAAAAATTTGATTTGTTGTACCTGCTCATTTAATATGTATTTA
Source organism: Holothuria leucospilota (assembly GCA_029531755.1). Taxonomy (NCBI): domain Eukaryota; kingdom Metazoa; phylum Echinodermata; class Holothuroidea; order Aspidochirotida; family Holothuriidae; genus Holothuria; species Holothuria leucospilota. The sequence continues at coordinate 42,270,362 of CM055977.1, forward strand.
AATCAGATTTTCTTGATTTGGATTGATTTTTTTTTAATTCATTTATATCATTTTATGGAGCAATACATGCACATAATTTTTTTGCAAAGTATGCTTATTTTTGTTATTTTTATCCTTTTCTGTCTGACATGGAAGTACTTAAATGCAGTGCCAGCTTGTTTGCAATACTGTCAAAAGTTTGCAAAAATCTTGCATCATTTTCAGGGCAATTTGTTGTGGCAACTTGTGAATGCCGACAACACTACTGCATTGTTATAAATTATTAAGTTCTCAATGAATAACTTCTAGAACCATAGTGTGATCACTATTTTCAGCACTGGATTTTTGTAGTTTGTAAGATCCCAGGTCCTTTACCTTTTTCTCTCCAAGACTTCCAAGTAATCTTGGACAGTGGAAACTACATACATGTACGTTTACCTTTACCAAATATGTTTACCCACTCTCTAGGTTGAAAGGTGATGCTGAAGTCCCCTGTTGATTGTATTTGTACAGTATCAACAAACTGGTTTGGCTTTTGAAAAAATAAATTGGCAGAAATAAATCCTGTTTATGGTAAAAACACTCAAGTTTTAGAGTCCTTTTAAGGTGTATTGCAAATAATCTGGTAGGAGTAATTCCAGATGACTTCTTTGACTCTGAGGTACTTTGGTTGTCCTTCACAAATTCTGGTTGTCAGGGATGACAGGAAGACTCTAAAAGTCTGTATTTTATGCTGAACTGGCTGTCTCTTGCTACTCATACTTGGTCATCAGCTGTTCACCATCTTGAGGTGGCAAACACTTTAAAAAGTAGAAAACTGAGAAAATATATGCCAAAAGTGCCTCCTAGATTTCAGGGAATGGTAAGCCTTGTACATTGGCTACTGCCTTCAATACCTCTTTCATCCTCCATTTTTACCCTGTACAACCATACAACTTGTGAATCATGACAGCTTTACAGGCCTATGGTCCGTATGTATGCTGTATAAATCTCTCACATCAAAATGCACAGTTTGCATACATAAACACGTACATAATACAGTACCTGCTTGTGAGCATGTTTGTTAAATTTGCCTTCCAAATGGTCATGTGTTTCTCCTCGTGTACTACTGTAGCTGTTGATTCAGTGTATGGTACATGTATTTATGCCTGCTACAGAAGTTATGTGTATGTCAGCAAGTATGGCAGTGTACCAGTATGTATCATACACTTATAGGCTACCGTAGGGAAGCACAACTGTGTGCATACATGGATACAATATATATGGAATTTTGTATGTAGGGCTGTATGTAGTTCATTTATATTGAGCTAAGTTAAGTAGTATTCATCAAAATGTTACCAGGACAAGATTTGGAAAAACTCAGATATTTTCTGTAAATTATCTGATAATTACTTTGCTGATGCTCCATCTTCAAACAACTTTTGTCATGTGCACTCCGTTTATCTGTTCACATTTTTGTTCACATTAATCTTCCCAGCCCAGTCATCTTTCCATGGACGCCACACATTGGATGAGCATGGAAGGAAGTCAGGACCTTCAAGAAGGAACCTCACTGCTCGTCAAAGTTGGCCCAACCTCCAATCATTAGATTATCACAATAATGCAAACTTAAGGTCCAACCTAACAGGAATGAGACCTATACGCTTTCATCAAGTACACGGTCAAAACATTGTCCTCTCTCGAGACTGTATGACAGTCACCAGGCAAGGTAGCTTTTGCAATGCAGTGGTATTCTCAAGCCGACACATACGCCAGAGAGAACCATTTTCTGTTCGACTTCAGCAGTGCACGACGAGAGGTTGGAGCGGTGTTCTCAGGTTTGGATACACAATACATTGTCCTGACAGACTAAGATCTGCAACTTTGCCAAAGTATGTATGCCCCGATATGACAGTGAAACCAGGAAATTGGGCAAAGGCCTTGAAGGAAAGCTCTGTCCACAACAATGATGTCCTCACTTTCTTTTACAATCGAAAAGGGGAGGTCTATTTGAGCGTGAACAAAGGCCCTTTCAATTTGTTCTTCAATGGCATTGATGTCACTAAACAATTATGGGGACTTATAGATGTGTATGGTAATACCACTGGTGTAACAGTTGAAGGTAAGTTCGTTTTAAAAGTCTGTCTTGTCCATAAGATATGTCACACACCCCCACGATTGGAGGGACACAAGGGCTTTTTGCCTGAATCTCAGAGCCTGTTTAGAAAAATCTGGCCTGAATTTCTACCGATTCAGCCTGAAGTTTGGGGTTGTCCAAAAATTTGGGTCACAGTGTCTCCCTGCCCCCATGCCTATACACACAGACATACATACATCCAAAGCAACTGACATTTTAACATTCAAAATGGACATAAAGTTGGCCTTAAATTGTTTAGGCTTAGGGGACCTGTAGTATAGTACCACTACTGTATTACATTCAGTGGTGTAGTGAGCATCAGCAGTGCTAGGGACAAGTATAGCTTGTGCTGCCTCCTTGCATTACCATCATGAAACAATACTGAAGCAGCACTGTAAAATTTTTTGAACCATATTCCTTTGTCCTCTGGTTAAATGTACCCCTACCCATCGTGACCCTACTTCACTGCACCACAAATTACAATTTAAGGCCTACAGTAAAGTCCGGTTTGTAAATCCACATTTTCATGTGCTATAAAGCTATGAGAACCATGGTCATCCCTTACTCTTTTGGGCCAGTCTCAGACAGCTCAGCATTGAGCAGTGTTCAGCTGACATAGCTTAGTAGCGCTGTACTGAAGTATGAATCAGACGTAACAGTTAAAGTCTTCTAGATACTGTTCTTCATCATCAATCTGGGTAAGGATTAATGGGTTATATACAGTACTGTATATACCTTCTAACATTTTATCAATTACTGAAATCCACTGAATTAAAACCCTATTACAATGTATACAGGTTAACTAGTTCAGGTTGAGTTACGGGAATTTTGTGAAATAAGGATCGCCAAGAACACTCATGGAGTGTTCATTTTACATGACACTGTATTCTGTAGCGTGCTTCTAAGTGTGATTGGAGACACTGTAAACAAGTTTTCAAGAAACATTCCTCAGTAAGAATATTCTGTATTTTGAAGGAGTTATAGATACAGGTTGTACACCACTGCAGAAGGTTTTTGCTCTTTTAAGTTTTGGGTACTAGGATATTTTGTTCTTCACAACATTACAGTATGGCAAGTCTCACAATCTATTTCACTCTTGTGTACTGTACCTCATCTATTACATGTATGTACAACACAAGTTTGTGGAAACCATGTGTATTATGCAAAGTCCTTCATGTTTTAAGTATTACATACTTGCCAACCGTTCCATTTTAGCAGAACTGTTATGTTTTGTGAGCTTTTAAACCCATAAAAATCAGAACGTTCCTGTTTTTCTAACTTTTAGTATGAAAATGTAAGTGATCAGAAAAATTGTGACGCAACAGTTTGGCAAAAATAAAGTCAATCTTTGCATACACCTAAGTGATTTCAACATATATTGTGAACATTTAGAGAGGAAAAGAGGAGTTTGACCCCCCTGGACCCCACCCATTGAGGTTAGCACTTGGGTGCTCTCTGTGCACAGTGGATCATATGCTACATATGTTGCGTTTTCTGAGATGACAGTGTTGGCAAGTATGGTATTAGTTTGTAGCAGAAACATCAGGAGGGTATGTTTACTGATGTTTTGATATACTGTAGTATTGTTAGAAATTTACACTACTGATGATGTTATCCTGTTGTGTAGGGCTGTGAACATGAAGCAGACCACTAAATGTTTTAAAAACAGAAAAGTTTGGAGTCATTAAGCGGTTAATTGGAGGGGAAGGGGGGTCCTGGAGTTATTTTAAAACAACTGTAGAAGACATAGTAAAACCTGATGGGCAGTGTCTCACTGATTGATCACCTTTGCATATTAATATTCTTGAGGTGGTTTAATGTGACAGAAAGTAGGAAACTTCACAGATGCTGAGATGGATAAAAATATGGAAAGAGTTCAGCTGTAATAGAATGAGTTTAAGGATAAATTGCTACATGGTCACAGCCTACTGTTACAGTATGAATGCTATATACAGTAATCCAAACAATCCACAGTTATGAACACTTATTTTCTGGCACGTGAACAGTGTACCTGTACAGTACACGTCCTTATAATCCAAGCCGGCTGTAACCCACAGCATTCATGGTCTTCACATGAATAAGGTTGTAAACTGCAGTACACACACACACACTATGTCACAGTACACATCACTCTCTACATGCAAAATTTTGTTAAAAATCCTGTCAGTATTTCCACTGAGGTACATTCAGTTGTGGGATGGGGGCTCCTGAGATGGATTATGCGGTGAGGAAAATAATTGTTTGCAGAGAATTTCATGCACCTGTTGTCACCAGCAATTATACTGTATCTCTACAATATGAAGAAGTAATAGGTAAAAATTGCTGTCAGAACAACTTGCAAGAAAGCTGACCACAGAAGAATTTCAAAAGGGGGAGATCACCCTTTCATTTCATATCTTCAGGTGAACGTTGAATCCTGTGTTAAAACAAGTCTCAAAATAAAAACTGCTAGGAGAAGAGGTTTGATTGGCAGTTATTCCTCACCTAGTAAAGGCCTATAGGCTATATATAACATGTATTGATTGAATTGCCTGTTTGGAAAACATGGATACTCTACCAAGTGGCATTCATGGTAGAGTATTTATATTTCTCCCTTAAAACCATTGAGCTACTGTATCACGAAACATGAAATGCAAAATGTACCCATTATGTGGCAATGGCAGCTATTCTTGAACCCCCAACAGAAAGATACAATTAAAAAAAAATGTGAAGTATATCATTGTATATACCTGCAGTATTGCATATCCCATTCTTTGTGTGCATTGGTACAGTACATGTGACAAACTACAGTACTGTATATAGCAGATTGCATTGTACAGGTAGGTTTACCAACTAGATGATTACTGCAATAGTGCAGTACTGTAATCTAGTACAGTTACAGCCAAAGTACAGCCTCCAGTGAAAACAACTCCTTCCCTCTGGGGTTCTGTGGTAGAAAAGTTTTCTTTTAAGTTGTACTCAACTTTTCAGAAGTATTAAAGGGATTTGCCAGTGGCAAAAACCAATACCTTTAAAAAATGCTGAAAATTTGTCTCATCTAGAAGGTGAAAACCGCATCTCAATAGCTTGTAGCATTTGGAAGATATACATTTTCAAAGAAATGCATTTTTTTCTCAAGACGAAGTGCATCATGGGAAACTGTGATGTCATCGCGGCACATTAATTTGACAAAGCCTTGAATTTCTTTATGATATTGACACTGCTGTAGGGAATATTTGTCAACTTTGTTTACTGTGCCCTATATATGTTGTAGATTTATGCTAAATCTACATGGAAAGATATTCAAACATTCCAGCAGTATCAAATTTCAAGGACAACAGGACATTCAATTATAAAGAAAACAAAAGAAATCTGAGGCAATGTGCCCACTTTACATAACATTCTATGACCTTCATGAGAAGTAGAGGTATTTTTGGACAAAAATAAGCAGTCTTTAACGTTAGATATCTCGAGTTAAGAAAAGAGTATTGCTACAGGGTTTGAAGGGCATGAACTGGAATATTTTTGTCTTTCACACAGGATCCTAATGAAAAGCCACTGGAAAATGCCTTTAATGGCCTTGAACTGACAGTACCATTGTTTGTATGCAAGGTGTACAGGTCTTTCCTTTTCAAATCCCCAGAAATCTTTTGTGAAGAGCACAGTTGAGGCCACTGTGGTATGAGAAACAAAGCTCAAACAGTTGTTGGAAAACCACTGTCCAATAGCATACTGTACTGTAGACCAGATGGAATCATTGTCTGTCCTCATAAATATGGTTTTGTCATTGAATTTGTGTGATCAAGTATTACTGTATGTATGATACTGTAGTGATATACTGTAAACTTCCAGAGAGACAAGTCTTGTCTTTGACCTGGTAACCACAGTCTGATGATATTAACAAGCCTTTCCCAAGACATTTATCCGATAGAACTGTAAGCAATTTAACACCTACTGTAGCTAGTGGACCTGCTTAGAGAAAAACTGCCATTGGAATGCTACAGTACCAACAAATTTGAGACAGAAATATTTAAGAACACAGTATGATGACTGATCTCTTTATGGTTATCACTATGCAAAACAAACTGGGCAAGGTGAGAAGTGGGAGGGATTCTGCTTAGTTTATTGGAGCCTTGGAGGATTCAGATTTTGTCTTTTTTTTTGAGAGGAGGGGGCTGTCTTCAAATGTTCGCAAAAAACACCCCTGAAAGTTTGCAAGGGGTACAGATATTAGAGGACTACTGTTTGTTGACAGTTGTTTGGAAGGGGAGGAGGATTATTTTTTAAATTAGAATATTTGGCATTTTTTACCCCTCAACATCATAATGAGGGTGATTTGGCTGCTGTGAGGGCAAATCCCCTGAATGTTTTGAATATTGGTTCATGGATATTCATGTCAATGCTTCTACTCGAAATGAATTGTAGCAACTTCAATTCAATTCAATTCATTTATTTTATTTTATCACAACAATATATAAACATAGGTTTAACTTGGTTGAAGGGAGCTGAAGTATGTCAGTCTTATAGGGTACTTTGATTTGGGTTGTTCAAGTGAGGAAGGATTTTTCTGGGACAGGCAACCTTTTGAACCTGCTTGTGAAAAGTATGCCTGTAGGTCAGGGAACTGTTGATGTTAGATGCTTATAGTGGTAATGCAGTTTGTTATTATTGTAGCTTACAGGATGCCCTGGGGGTGTGCCTGCATGGGATTGTCTGAGTTCCCTCACAGGAGCATTGATCTTACTTTCGAGAGAGTAGTCTAATGGTAAGTGGGTGTTTGCTGTGTGCATGTTGAATTATCGTGTGTACTGTATGTTGAAATGGACCCCAGTTGAAAATGTACTGTATGTGTACATTAATGTAGCGTGGGATTTCAGATTCTTTCCCTTAGTGCTGGGTACAAATTTGTAGTGCTGGGTGGGTCCCCCAGTGCCACCTAGCAAGGGCACATCCCTGATACCACAGAATATGACCCTGGTATAAGTTGTGTTGATAAATTCACACATGAACACAAGCCAGAGTTTTGACAGTAGTCTTATCCATATGTACTGTTGGCACCCCAACGTGAGGTTGCATTTTTACTCCGTACTGGCTTGGTACTTGCCACTGATTGTTTTGAAACTATGCAGGGCTTGTACACAGATTGTGTAGCTTAGTGATGAGTTTCTGCCTAAGGGCTTAAAAAAACTTTTTCTTTTATAGAATTTGATGATTATTTCTTATTCCTAAAATGAAGAAACCATGAGAAACCAGGGACTAAGGGACAAGCCCATATTATCTCTGCATTCAGTGCTTTGTAAAAGCAGGGAGTTGCCAGCAGACAGGCAAAATCCTTGGTAAAAGGGTTGAAACTTGAAAGCCTTATGAAAACATTGCAAAGTAGGCTGTTTAGGTTTGTTCTTTGTTAAATGGAAAACACTTGAATTGTTATTGTATACTGTTTTTATTGTTTACATTGAATATTTCTTTAGAAATCTTAATGTTTGCTTTTCATTTTGATTAGGAGTGATCAGAACCATCAAGGTTGGCCTTCTGTGAAACTACAGCTGTTCTTAAAGTAATGTTTTTGTTTAGTCATAGGCTGCAATGCAATACTGATTTAGGCAGCTCCATAATTACTTTAAAAAAAGCAATTATTGTGACTGCCCTGTTTAAACTTAAGCTTTTAATGCACAGTCGTGGTTTTAGATATTGTACTCTCAAAGAGTGCACTGTTTTTTTTTGATGATTGCAGTGACCGCAGTTTGTTTAGTTCTACATTAGCCTACATACTGTACTGCCTTTCAATACATACTGTACAGGGATAGTGCACTGTACAGCATTTGTGTGCCTTGCACATCAGATTTGGGAACGCTTCCTTGTTACCCATAATAACTAATCTGTATCCTAGGTGAGAGAAAACAAGAAGCAATTTCTTTGCATTCAAAACCAAAAGTGAGATTTTTGGAGCAGTCCATTTGGGAATTTACCAGGTTACTCTGCTTTGCATAATTGTGAGGCCTTGCAGCTGTAGAGTTGAATTCTTTGTAGCCCCCAGATATGATGAATACTGTAGTTGAATGTGTTATTATGTGTTCATCTTTGTGTTGTGCTGCAAACTAATAATGGAGAAGAGGTTAATTGAGTTCAGATTAATGCACCTGTAAGTATGGCACAAATTCTGTGACCTCGTGAAAGGAGGATGCCCTCGTACAAACATGTAGCTACAATGAAGGTACACATTATTTCCAAGAGATGTCAGCTATGTCAAACTGCCTGGTTTTGTTGTACACATACAGTATTGGCCAACACTAAAGCAATGTCTGCATACAAGTGTTAAATGAGCATTTAGGCTAAATGTCCAATTTCAAGTGAGAACCTAAAGGGTAAGCCAGAATTTCTGTTGTAACTCCTTGTTGGGATAGTTTCAGGTTATTTTCTGCTGTGGGAAGCAGCCCTCAGGACCTTTCGTAAAAACAATTACAGTCACCTAAATTTAAAGTACCGGTAGTTATACCCCAGTGTTAATGCATTTATGGGTCTTTTTAATCTTGTAGCAATATTACTACTAAATGCGAGGTAGATCTTTGCTTTGAAACGAAGTATACAACTATGTGTTCTGAAACACTTTGAAGGATGGTTGTAAGGGAAATATGACGAGATTCTGTGTAGTCAGCTGATGTTTCTAAAAAAGGATGGAACCACTACTTTGTTCATAAGTAAAGAGGTATGGGCAAATGCACAGTAAACCAATACAGAATTAGTATGCATATATTTAATTTTTGTTTCATATGTTTGTACTTATTTATGTTCACTGGTTGATCTTTTGGCGTACAGAGATAGTCTGAAAAAAATTCTTTAGAGGTCACAGAAAAAAGTGATGGTTAAACATTGACTTGCTGTACTTCAAGGAAAAACAATTTACTGTAGTTACACTTTGCACTACCAAATTGATGTTCCTTGTTTTTCAGAGTGTTTGTCATGTACATAGTTTTCACATAATTTGCTGAGGAGGATTTGTTGAAATAAAATGCTGCAAACCAAGTGGATGCACCTTTTTATTAATGTTAAGCATAGGAATGAGAATTGCAATGCCAGTTACTGTACTATACTACACTATATAAGAAGCCAGTACAGTTGTAAAAATTATCGGCAAGTAACTTCCATACAGTACTGTAGCTTTCCATTTTAGGAAACCATGAAAAGAAACAGTATAACTGTAAAAAAATGAAAAAAGTAGTGACACGTTTTAAAGTGTGGGTTATAATAATTGCTCTACACTGTAGAAAATAACTTGAAATTTATGGTAACATAGTACAGCACCAATGTTCAGTACAGTAGCTGCTAATGTGTGCAGTAGCTGCCATAAATCAGGATTTTACTCGGTATATCAGCACTGCTTGCTTTCAAGTACAGTAAATGCACAAAATTTAGAATTGGGGGGGGGGGTTATTCCAGTATTAATACTTATACAGAGAGTCATCCAGCATTTCTTATATTGGGAGTCATTTAGTTAAAAGTCATTCAGGGTTACTTAAATCATCAGTCATCATTCAGCATTTATTTGTATTGGGAGCTGTTCAACATATATTGGGAGTAATCCAGCATTTAAGTACCAGTTCCTAAAAGAGTTAAGTACTGTATGGATGAATGGTTTGATGCCTCTGCCAGACTACTGTGTTTGTACTTGTGGGCAGGACAATTAAATTTCAATCACCTCTGTCCTAGCTCAAATGCATGAATAGAGACCTGATATGTTTTCTTCATGTTCACTGTTTTAATAGTTGTTCCTACCCTCTTCAAAATTTTGAACTGATGATAGTACCAGGGATGAGTATAGTAAAAGAGTACTGTATCAATGCATAGAAAGTTAAACCAACTCTTTGTGTGTCATTCAGTATATGAGTACTGTACATTGTACAGTGAGAGTATTGTAATAAAATAATGTGTGGTATTGGCGTAACTTAACTGAGTTGGGACTTGGGAGTCTGCCTTTGTATATAAATTATGAATTAATTGAAGTGTGGGCAGTTAATTACAGCAGCTGTGGGAATAAGAAACATAAAAGAGCTGGTTTCCCTTGATATAAATTCACATGCAATAGAATAAAATACAACTGTTGGAAAATTAGATTTTGCTGTACCGTGTAGTACGTACCACAGATCAAGTCCACGAACGTTTTCACATGGATACGAAGGCTTCAAGCTGCATTTTGTCTGTATTCCACAATTTACCTCCATACTGTTCAACCTTTTGCTGACCAAATTAAAGGAGATTAACTTCAAAAAGAACTTTTTCTCTAAAGAAAATTCTCTTTGACCTGTGATTGATGTCTAGAGAACCATAGTTTTAAACTCAAAAATTGTTCGTCATGATTAATTTCTGCCTTGCACATGCAGGCTCTGTTATGGTACACTTTCCTTCCCAGCATGTATTGTATATCGAAGTTTCCCAACTCACTTCTTATGAAAAATCTGTTACAAAAGTTAAAATTAGTATCTTTTACCTCTCAAGATGTATCATTTCAAATTGTGACAATTTCTAGAATAACTCAGTGCTTGTACAAAAAGAAAGATTTGGGTGTTGCATGATATATCGATTCTGTAAACCTACAGTACATGATTTCCTCATCTTTTATCTTACCAGCTACAGTACAGTAGTTTTTAATTTGGTCTGTGATACTGACACTTTTGAAGAAAAGATTTTGAACTTCAATAAATAAATATTGTAAATACCATGGGGTATGGTACAGTATCAACTGTCCTTGAGCTTTCCCTAATGTCAAGATACATACATACATACCTCTTTGAAATTAGCCAGTTCCTGGAGTACAGTAACCTATCACATGCAGAAGTAATGATATGGAATGTTGTGTGGTGTACATTTCTTTTGTTAAATAAATTATACAGAACAGTAGGTTTTCTTATCTCTTAATTTCTATAGCCAGCTAGTTTACAATTTTATATTGACACCTTTCAAGAAGAAAACTTCATCCATCAAAATAAATCCCTGTGACCGTTTCAGTATTTCAACAGATTTTGAAGGTTAAAAGTGATAGATTTGTAATGATATTCTGCCAGTCCCCTCCTTCTACATCACAGATATAGCTAATTATTATTCAAAAGGTAGGTTTAAAGTAGAAGTACTCCATGAAATGTTCAATATTTTGATAAATTCTTAAAGGAATTGTGGCTTTTCTACCTTTTTGAAATGCATCAGTGAACCAACCTTGTATGTTATTGTCATGTTTTATGTCATCAGACCTTAAAACACCCATCTTATTCCTACTACACTTTATGTTGTACTGAATACATAGTAGACAGCTTTAAGGAATACTGTACTCTTTAACATGTGCTCCATGCACATTGTGTGTATTAAACTGTACTGTACAGTGTAGGACAATGCCCAAAGCTGAGTGTTTTAGTAAAAAACCTTTTTATGAGCTTTTTCTTGGAAATCAAAGAGAAACAGCCGCATACATGATACTTGTCACTTGAAGGGAAGCAGATGTGCGGAGGCAGTCTGAGGGTTTTTTCAAAGACCTGTGTTGCGAAGTGAAAACAACATTTTTGTACAATGGCAGTTCACAAACTTTTTGTGATTTAAATAATAAAATGTCATGTGTAGTTTAACATGCATGCAGGCAACACAAATGGTGAAACAAGGTTGTATTGATGCCTGGGTGATAGGGTTGGATGATATGAAAAAAAATCCATATTGATACATCGCGATAATATTGCCAAAATTTTTGCGATGTATCTATATATCGCCTAAATGGATAAACCTGTTGTAGACAAGGCTTAACGTGCCTTACATAATCCTCAAAAGAGTTTTACAGCTAATTTTCTAAATCAGGACGAAATCGAAGAATGAATACTGAAATCATAAACACTGTTTCATCTTTAAAATTTGAATTATTGAAATTTCAGTCCCCAAAAAGTTTTATTTTTTTTTCTATATCATATCGTGATGAGTATTTCATATCGCATATCGCGATGTGGACTTCTGGCGATATATTGCCCAAACCTACTGGGTGGCATTCATTTGGAAGTACAGTACTGTACATACTTCATGTACAACAGGGTTCCAGCTGAACTAACTTGGGCACACCCTTTTAGGAAATCAAGTCATATGAAATCAACAAATGTTTTGAAACAGTTTAGTAGGTCACCTTTCAGATAGATCTGGCTGTTTTTTGACTCATTTGCAGCAGTAACATATACTGTACTTGTACAGTTTTACCGAGGAGGAAATAGCAAATGTTTAAGCAGTTTCAGCCATGTGGTTTGGAGCTACGGTCTTTGAAAGTTCAAGTGCCATGCCCACTTTTGTGGCCTCATGATCATACCGAGAGAGATTTGAAGATAATGCTCTCAAAACTGGATACATCACAGTTAAAGATTTGCTTGGTTACTTTGGGCAGAATCCTGCTTGAAATGTAGGTAAGCTTTAGGGATCAAATTTTCAATATTTTATACCCATAAAATGACTTCTCTGAATCACAAATGAGGCGGCCTTTTATTGTCTACATTGGGAGATAATTGGGGCAATATCCTGATTTTGGGCAGAAAGTGACCTTGATATTTGGATTCAAATGACTCCAGCCATTCTGGGATCGTCAAGTACTGTAGCAGAGTGGTCTTTTCCAGCTGCTGTGCACCAATGTGTTTCACATGTGCGTGGGTTCAAATCCTGCTCGATGTAACGTGGGTTTTTTGCCGAGTACTCCGGCTTTCCTCCCACTTGGCATTTGGCTTGCCTTTAAATTCGGTCGCCCAGCTGACAAAGTCGATTGCACGTCAGACTCAAGTGCCCTCCGGCAGACCAGTTAACTATCTGACTTTGCATTTGCTTTGCTGAAGTTGCCCAAGCCTTGTGTATGTACTGTATTATGTGCAGTGCTACTGTACGTGTATGTAACACACAGTACAGTATTGATATGTCATTCGGAACTCGAGTTTAGAATATTTTATTTTCATTTGTCTAAGTGTCTAAAACAGATTAAAAATAATACACAATGCTGCCATAGATATTTTTACAAATGATTAAATTGTCAATTTGATCTTATTGCCTTTTGTTTCATATGTTTTGTGCTAGTATAAATTTATTGTACTGTAGTCCTGAACTATTTCCCATCTGTTGTGATGGTGCAGCATCAGTCTTTTGTACAAGTGATATCTCTACAGAATGTTTCATGCTTTTCCTGCTCTTTAGATGTACGGTAGTTCTATGGAATGTTTGTGGTGACTGTAACTTGTTTAAAAAAAAAATTAAGTAAATATGCTTGTAAAGGCCAGTTCACACTAGGCGCGACGCAGTACGATACAATACAATAAAAATAGTTTTAAAAAACAAGTAAAAGTAGACCCTCTCGCACTGAGGAGGAATACAATGTGATATGATACAATGCGATAAAATTAAGTCCCAGTTCTTACAACTTTCACCCACTCATCACTGAGCGATATTTTGGGTGGTCAATGATGAGACAGAATTGCTATTTTGTTAAACCACATGACCCATCGGTGATTGCACTATCGCTGCAAGATTTAGAAAAAGTCGCCATATCTTATCTCATGCTGTGTGAAAAGGCCTTAAAATGTCATGCTCAGTCATAGGTATTTATGTACATTGCCTCTGAAAATTTTTCTTGGAAAGGAAAACCTTGAGAAAAACATTTCTGTGATACATCACCAGTACATGTACAGTGCCGTACATTACAGTGTAAAGTACAATAGGTGTCCAGCTGGGAAAGATCAATTCATGGAAACCAGGATCAGTGTTTCTTGGTAAATTATGCAGTGGATGGTACCCTGCCTTTTGGAATATAGTATACGTAGGTAGGGGGTCTCATGCAATATAATTGACATTCTTAAAATGCGTTTCTGAGTTGATGTATGCATGTGGAATGTAATTAATGCATCATGTGTAGGAAAATTTGTCTTGAGTTGCGGCAAGTTATGTACTGTAGGCCTATAGTTTTCTCAGAAAATGCAGGCTCATTTGGATAAACTAGTTGCAGTTCTATGAAGTACTTGAGTAATTGTGGACAAAATGTGCTTTGAGTATTTTGTACTTTTCTTGTCTTGCAAGGGTAATGTCTGCTTAAAGTGTAAAGAATACATTTTGTATCTCATTGTAAGCGCACATGTCACCAAGAATGAACAACCAGAATATTTACGAAACTTGCTGCATTTTTTCGTCATGTCTTGGTAGGATCCTTTAAATGGTGTGAGTCCTGAATAATGGGGTTACAAAGTTCTATAAAACAAGTACTACAAGTATAGCGCAAGTAAAAGGCATTTTAGTAGTGAGACATGAATATACTTCATACTGCTGTCTAATAGCACATCTCAGCCTTTGTATACTGCATTTCTCAGAATTTGTTTTCAGGAATTTGTATCCATCCTGTCAACGAAATAGTGCAATTAGAGCATAGTGAGTAAAGCATGAAATGGTTCAGAAGAGAGGGGTACATTTTTTTTATTTATAAGTGCTACTAGTGTATTAAGTTATTTGGACAAAACTTGAAAAATACCACTACATAGGACACGTTACTAGGGCCACGGTTTTTCTGCGATCGCGGAAAAAAGCGAAAAAAAGTTAACTTTTCTGCCCGGAATTTCACAGAATTTAGCAAAAGTTATTAAGCTCAAAATGTTTTGTGCCTGCACATGACACAGATTGGCGCTACTTTGATTATATTATTACCAACATGGGATGACTCCACCATGGTACGGAGAAATCGTCGATGAGCGAGCTAGCTATGTTACAAATTGAAAAGAGGATTGATGGACACAGTCCATTTATGGACAGGGTGTTCGAAAATAGACACTGTGTAATGGTCCTTTCTTGAAGTACCCCCTCACTAACTTTGGTTTTCTCTCCTCCACATTATCGGTGGATAATGGTAAGGAGAAATCGTATCTCTATTTCTCCTTCCCATGTTTACCGAAGAAAGGGGTGGAAAAACTGGCATGTCAGATTGCACACCACCGCCATGTTCTCGGCTTCCGTAAACTAGGCTTATGTCTTCCTGTAACAGTTGAAATAGGTGTTTAGATAACCATGTCAAATTTTCCCCTTGGAGATATTCAAAACACCTCTTCCTTCCTAGAGTATTGTTCTTTGGTACCTCATGTGTGTAGTAGGCCTTGATGTATGTTTTATGAGATTTCTCAAGTTTGAAGAGATCAGTGTAACTAGAGCAGGTAGTGTGATCTGCATGGTTTCTTACACTGCTCAAAAGAGTAACCATACTGATTTTAGAACTTGTGTATGATTGGAAGTACTACAGTATTGTACCTCTGAGGTGGTACTTGGGTGATTAGGACTGTCATGTGCAAAAAACATTTCAAAGTTTAAATTCACTTTACAGAATCCAACTTCTACTATGAAGGCGTAGGTAGTCAAGGTTGAGTGGGTCACTGTCCCTTACAGTGCCTTGGCCCATGGCTTACACAGTAAAAAACTGTAGGGGGAAGGGAAAGGGGTGGGTGATTTTTGAACAGTTGCCCAGTTTTCTTCATCAGCCCTGAGTATCTATCATATGTAAGAGGGGAAGTGGACCTAAAGTCTAGAATTACAAGAATATATATTTTAGAGGTTGGAAAATGAATTGTATTTCATCCAATCCCATTTTCATAGCTTACGGTACTCTGCTGCTGAGATGTAAAATGTTGAAATTTATTCACTTAAAATTTGAAATAGTCTATTGCACAATAATTTGTGATGCCCTTCTTGTACAACTCACATTACCTGCTTTTGTTTTCTTTTAATATTAAGATGTTTATAATATGACCTTGAAACATTTCCTGTTCCCTTGCATAACATGTTGTAGGGAGAGGGCTTGTTTAGCCAGGTCACTCAATAACAGGAAGACAGTGATCACATTTTGGCACAAGGAACAGTGGCTTTCGACAAAAAGAAAAACGAGGACTGTAATACTGTATGAGTAGTACAAGAATGACATCACAAATTATTGTGCAATCTACCATTTTAAATTGAGAATAAGC
The DNA here is from genome assembly GCA_029531755.1 of Holothuria leucospilota. Lineage (NCBI taxonomy): Eukaryota > Metazoa > Echinodermata > Holothuroidea > Aspidochirotida > Holothuriidae > Holothuria > Holothuria leucospilota. Next base: position 42,286,427 of record CM055977.1, read on the forward strand.
TTCAACATTTTATATATCTCAGCTTTATAGGAATGTCCTGTGAAGATGAGAGTTGGACCATCTGGATGCATTTTTTAAGCTTTGTAACATATATTTTTGAAATTTTAAACTTACGGCACACTTGCTCATTTGCTCGATTTGTGGAACACCTTTGTGATGCAAGAGCTATTTCTACAGTTTTCAAACATGTTTGCTATTTTATGCACACATGTATGCAGTGTGGTGACTGCAGAATGTATTTAATGATAAAATACAGTACAAAATCGTTTTATGGATAAATTCAAAGCATGATATTTAGTAGGGTTTCTACTGTAGAGTAGTCTTCAGCTGTGGCTATACAGTGCCACATAAAGTGTACAAGTTTAATGCTAAGTGCATTTTTGGTATAATCAAGCTTGTAGGAAAATTGTGTGTATGTAGATGGTTTGACTTATGGGCACTTTGACTGGCTTTTGTGTAAATTCACAAATCCATTCAATACCCTGCCCCCCTTCCCGCCCCCCTCCTGTAGCCCCTGTATGTGATTTAAAGTTTTACCTGTACCTGAAGTTGAACATGAAATATCACTTAATGAATAGTGAATGATTTTACAGTATGGAACACAGTGCTGCCAGTGATGTAAACATACTGTAGCGCTGTAGATGTGGTATAAAGGCGGCCTACTAATGAGGACCATCCACAAGTGCAAAAAGACATGGGGGACCTAAATTCAAACTTTGGTCATTTTAGTTTTGTAAAGACAAGTACAGTAAAGACTAGAATACTGTTATACACAATATTTCATTCAATTTTTTCCACCATTTGTACAATGTTACAAAATTTACAATCTACATATGCTCAAGGAAAAAATTTGGGAAAGTTTCAAAGGTTAGGTTGTTCAGCATGGCAACTTTTTCGTTATATAAAAATACATGTTGTATTACTCACTGTTATTAAATCATGTCAAAAGGTTTTGTTATCATAGGTAGCATTACCAAAGCACAAGGAAGTTGCATTGTTTTGAGGTGGGTTGAGATTTGTTATCGTAAGACTGCACATACTGTAAATCTTCCACAAACCCCCCTCAAGATATAGCTCTGGAAAGTCAATTAATGTTTGAAAAATGTCAGTGATGATAGAAGGGTGAATATTGGGAAGGGGATAATACTATACAGCTTGGTACAATCTCACGGATGATTTCACAGTTTTTCAACCTAGGGGACATTCTTGAGAGGCCAAAGTACTGTAGACTTAGATGTAGAAGTGGAACATACGTAACAGGGAAAAATTCTTCAGTAATTTGTTTGAAATATTATTTGAGTTCACTCCTTAAGAATGTGTGAGTAATGAAAACTTGGAGGAACTCTTGTAGTTTTAGTTGGAATCAGGGTTTGGTCTCAGAGATGATGGGAAGCGAATAGGATGTTGTGGTATATAGGCATCATGGTGAGGAAATGCTTTGAACTAGAAGTACTGTCTCCTAAACTTTGGGGAAGGGGGGGGGGAGGTAAGTGGGGTGGAAGGCAGGAAACTGGATCTATCTACTTGCTTTTGAGATCAAGAATGGGAAATCCCCTGCCCCCCATCTATCCCCTGCCCACCCCCTTCCCCATCATGGAAACCCTGAGTGTTTGTTCCATTGTTGGATATACCTTGTTGATATGTTGTTTGTTATGTTTAGGCGAAGTTCTGCACTGTGTCAAGTTTCCAACCCTTCAGTCCCTGTAAATGGGTGACACTATACATGTTATGACTGTAAGTTCTCTGCTCACTGTTAAGTGCAGATAAATCACGTGCATCAAGTGAAACCAGCCAAAAATATTGTATAGTTTTTGAGATGCCCTACCCTATACAGGTACTGTACGTGTACATCCATACTGTAGCAAACTCATGCACTTCAACATTGAAATACAGTACAATACCACGGAAATTGAAATGACTCGGCAACTTTAACAGTGTACTGTAGTATAAACTAGAGTATACTGTACTGTACCTGTCTGCAGTAGTTGTACCTACTTTGCCACAGTGTGGACTGTACAGTATGGCAACCTGACTTGTGTACAATGTGAAAGTTTATATTAGTTGGAAATGTGAGACTTGAAAGCGGTAATCTTTACTGAGAAAAAAGATCCATGGCCTACATACTGTACCTCAGTTCTTTTTAATCACTTGTAATAGAGAAAGTACAGTACTGTATCAAATACAGTACATTTATTCTCTGCAGAGGATTTTCATTACTCAGGCAGGTGCAATGTACTATAGTACTGTGCAATATGAATGTGCTTAAATAGGAAGAGATTTTTAGCAAGTTTAAATGACACTGCTTTACTTAAGGTTCATGTTACAGTTGAAATAATTTGTAAACATTACATACACTTTGGTTTTACTTTAATAATACTTGAATTATGGCCAGTGTACTGCAGTGAATTCTTCTTTATCAGTTTGCAGTTTTAAGTAGATTCTATAGACATAATGCATGATTTTTGAGACTTTTTTCTGAGGGTGTCAAGTTTTGTAGATTTGTACAGAAAAAAACAGAATAAAAAATAATGGATCAGCCCAATTAAATGAAACTTTGAGTTTGATCATTTATAAAATCATTGCAAGGTTTGGCATCCTTGAAAGACTGAAAGTATTCTATGCATGAGGAAGACAGATACTTCTGAACAAAGAAATAGCTCACTGTATTCCCTTCATGGAACTTCCTTCCTGTACCTTAAAATTTTTCAAATGTCAATTAATACCAAGTGACTCCATGTTTTCCCCTTTGGTGAAACTAAAAGTCATAGCCTCGTGATGGTGGTTTATAACATTGTACTACTTCCTCATTGATATGCTGTATCCATATGAGCATAGGCATATGGGAGGGAGGGGGGAGACTGGGGGATACATCCCCCCATGTGAGCAGCAAAATTCCTGGTCAGGCAAAATATGTATGTTCTACTTTGCAAGCCTGCTTTAAAACTCAGGCAAAAGTTCTGACCTTCTTGCCCTTCCCTCATTGGAAGTAATGCCATATGCAAATTTATGCATATGTGTGCTGGGAACAAAGTGAAAATTCAACAGTTGGGTTGTTAGAACTGTGGAGCTCAGGGGTGGGAATCTTTTTCCTGTGAAGGGCTGTGGGAATATTCATAAAGACATTTGCTGGCCGGAGCTCTTCCAAGAGGACAGGGGCTAGGCTTTTTGACCTGCAGCTTGTTCATACCAATATGCTGTCCAATGCATGCCACATTGAAGGGAATAAGACTTCACTATTACAGTAGTACATACTGTACTTTTGTGCAGGTAAAAGAGGCTTACTTAGAAAATGGAAAGCTTGTTGAGTGGCTGGTTAAAGTATTTTATAACATTTTTGGCATTTCGAAATGCTGGGTAGGCCAGATAGGCCAGATCAAATGGTCTCCAGGGGTCAAAATTTAATTTTTTTGCTGCTGTTCCACGGAACAGCGCTTTTTCAAAAATTACTGTTCCGGATCAGATTTTACTGTTCCGGAGCACAGTACCTCGGCATGTTTACAGTTCGTGCACATGCCTGTGCAAAGGTGCAAATTGCTGTCTACTGTATTTGAGTTGTATGACTGCACGACTTGACCGTAACGTGGGGAGGGTGAATTTTCTCCTGCAGGGGGGATTAGCCAGTGGGATATCTTGATTTTCTTTTGGTTCTTATTTTTTAAGCATAAATTTATCGCCAATAATCTTGCATTGTCCCGAGACCTAGCATTGCATTGTCCCGAGACCTAGCATTGCAGTGTCCCAAGACCTACTGTAGGATGAAATACACTCAAAATTGATGCAGAAGGCACAGCAAGAAAGGCAAGCGGGATTTGAGTGAGAGCAAAAAAGTTCCACGGTAAAGGAATATTTTTGCTTGATTCATCCTCTGCATTGCGGTTTATTGCTATAGCAAAGCAATGAGTGGGTTCTCCAACATATGAGTGCACATACTGATGTTATTTTCTCGCAGCAAATTTACATGAAATTGTTCTAGTCGTATCCTTCGCCATAACCTTGATACAAGTATCATTCCACACAGTAAGTCAATGGGAAGATCTTGCAAGGAAAACCATTGACTTTGGTTGCGAGATGTCAGCAGTCAGAATTGCTTTTAGTCGTTTCAAGTTTCGATGCTTAGTTGCTAGCTTGGAGGGAATATTACAGTAATACAACACCCCCTAAAAACACAATAAAGTGGAGGGAATATCAATGAATAGTTAGAGGTCATTTAGAACATAGCATGCAAGACAATGGGTGATGTAAGATGACCTTCGCTAGCAGGGCAATAATGACATACTGTACTTAAAGTTTTTCTGCGTTTGGTAGTAAAACTTCAGTACAGTGTGTGCGTTTACACAGTACTGTACCATGCAGCATAGGGAATAACACGTGCAAGTGTAACCGACTTTAATTGATAACGATGGAAGGAGATTGCATTCCATGCTTAAGCCAAAATTTATGGGGATCTTTTTATATTCACGGCGTCATTACTTTATCAGAGATTAGCATGTGTGTATATTTATATGCACTTTGCTTCTTGTGGAAAAACACTGTTCCACGGAACAGTGGCTTTTGAAAAGTTACTGTTCCGGCACTAAAAGTACTGTTCTCAGAACAGCGGAACAGTGGGAATTTTGACCCCTGGGTCTCCATACAGCCTGGGGCTAGAGGGTCGCCACCCCTGGTGTAGCTGTATACATTATATTATGCTGTAGCTGTATAAATTTTATTAAATTTGTGATACATTTGCTTTGCACCCGTCCTTATATGCAAATGCAGCTTTGTGCAGCACAGTTGTGGGGACAATCATTCACAAACTGGTGTTGTGCACAAGCTGGTAGGGAGTACCTGTCATGTTTGTGTATTCATATGGTTTATCATATCTGGATATAAACTTTGTCTAGACATACTGCTCTGTTCATTTTTGGAAATGTTCTGAATGAAGAGTACTGTTCCTGTTGATGACCAATATGCAGACCCTCACATCATCTATTAAAAGTGAAGTCTTCTTAAGACATTTTGTAAAACCATGTACAAAAGATAGTTCCCCTTTGAAAACCTCACAGTAGGGGTTCAGGGTTTTCACTCAGCATTTTTTTCAGGAGTCACAGACCCTTCAAAATAAATTTACAAGAGTCAAATTTAAAAGAGAAGGGGTCAAAATAAATTTGAGTTTAATACAACAAACTTAATTCCTGTTTTTGATTCCTTGCCGAAGGCAGGCAAGGAATCTATGCGATGGTGATGGCGTGTGTGTGTGTGTGTGTGTGTGCGTATGTGTGTATGTGTGTATGTGTGTGTGTGTGTATGTGTGTGTGTATGTGACGCTTAGCTTGTAAACACGATATCTCCAGTTAGCAATGACTGACACTTTTCATATTTGGTATATAGATTTGTCATATTGAGAGGAAGAACCCTATTGTTTTTGGTGGATGTCAAAGGTCATTTGAGGTCACCAGAGGTCAAAAACCGAAAACCTTGTAAACACGATATCTCAAGTTAGCAATGACCGACACTTTTCATATTTGGTATACAGATTTGCCATGTCAAGAGGAAGAACCCTATTGTTTTTGGTAGAGGTCAAAGGTCATCTGAGGTCACTGGAGGTTAAGCTGCGAAAACCTCGTAAACGGCTTGTAAACACGATATCTCAAGATAGCAATGACCGACACTTTTCATATTTAGTATATAGATTTGTCATGTTGAGAGGAAGAACCCTATTGTTTTTGTTAGAGGTCAGAGGTCATCTGAGGTCACCAGAGGTTAAACTGCGAAAAACCTCGTAAACACGATATCTCAAGATAGCAAAGGCCGACACTTTTCATATTTGGTATACAGATTTGTCATGTCAAGAGGAAGAAGCCTATTGTTTTTGGTAGAGGTCAAAGGTCATCTGAAGTCACCAGAGGTTAATCTGCAAAAACCTTGTAAACGGCTCGTAATCAAGCTATCTCAAGATAGGAATGACCGACACTTTTCATATTTGGTATATAGATTCGTCATGTTTAGAGGAACAACCCTACTATTTTTGGTGAAGGTCAGAGGTTATTTGAGGTCACCCTAGGTAAAAGGCTGAAAAGGTCGTAATCACTATATCTCAAGATAGGAGTGACCAACACTTTTCATGTTTGTTATATAGATATGTCATATTGAGAGAAAGAACCCTATCGTTTTTGTGGAGGTCAAAGGTCATTTGAGGTCACCAGAGGTCAAAGGCCGAAAACCTTGAAATTGGGATATGTCAAGATAGGAATAGCGGATATAGATTTGTCATGTTGAGAGGAAGAAGGCTATTGTTTTTGGTAGAGGTCAAAGGTCATCTGAGGTCACCAGAGGTTGAACTACAGAAACCTTGCAAATGGCTTGTAATCACGATATCTCAAGATAGCAATGACAGCCACTTTTCATATTTGGTATGTAAATTTGCCATGTTGAGAGGAAAAAACCCATCAATTTTGGTGGAGGTCAAGGTCATCTGGGGTTACCAGAAGTCAAAAAACAAAATTTCCCAAGAATTCCCAAGATTGTCATCTGGGGTCACTGGGATCAAAATCAACATTTCCCAAGAATTCTCAAGATTGTCATCTGGGGTCACTATACGTTAAAAAGCAAAGTTACCCAAGAATTCCTAAGATCATCATATGGGGTCATCAGAGGTCAAAAAGCAAAATATCGCAAGTATTCCCAAGATTGTCCTCTGGGGTCACCAGAGGTCAGAAAGCAAAATTTCCCAAGAATTCCCAAGATCGTTATCTGGGGTTATTAGAGGTCAAAAAGCAAATTTCCCAAGAATTCCCTAGATTGTAATCTGAGGTCACCAAGGGTCAAAAAGCAAAATTTCCCAAGAATTTTCAAGATTGTTATATGGGGTCACCAGAGGTCAAAAAGCAAAATTTCCCAACAATTCCCAAGATCGTAATCTGAGGTCACGAAGGTTCAAAAAGCAAAATTTCCCAAGAATTTCCAAGATTGTTATATGGGGTCACCAGAAGTCAAAAAGCAAAATTTCCCAAGATAGTCATCAGGGGTCACCAGAGGTCCAAAATTTCCCAACAATTCGGAAGATCGTAATCTGAGGTCACGAAGGTTCAAAAAGCAAAATTTCCCAAGAATTTCCAAGATTGTTTATATGGGGTCACCAGAAGTCAAAAAGCAAAATTTCCCAAGATAGTCAGGGGTCACCAGAGGTCCAAAATTTCCCAACAATTCGGAAGATCGTAATCTGAGGTCACGAAGGTTCAAAAAGCAAAATTTCCCAAGAATTTCCAAGATTGTTTATATGGGGTCACCAGAAGTCAAAAAGCAAAATTTCCCAAGATAGTCATCAGGGGTCACCAGAGGTCCAAAAACAAAATTTCCCTAGAATTTTCAAGATCCAAGATCCATTGGAGTTGAATTCCTTTCAAGACACTTTCGTTTTTCTTTTTTGTTATATTTGGTGGGGTTCAAAGTTCATGTGAGGTCAGCAGAGGTGAAATTGTTAAAGTATCATAAAATGATGTAGTCAAGGAAGATAAATTTGAGGGATAAACCTCAGTACAACAAAGCATCCCCATTCGGCAAGGAATCACTAAGCCCTTAGGCTTTCTGGTTTGTTTATTTTCTATATCTGTGATGCTCTTCCACTATCTTTTTCTTGTAAGACATGATATTCTGTCTGTCAATAATCAATATGGGAACTGGAAAGTGCTACACTTTGTGAGTTAATTTGCACAATGAATGTATTGGCAAAATTGTGTTATCATTACTGATAACTGATTGTTGGGGCGAAAAAGCTGTGTGTCAGTTTGACCCCAGAGGTTTTTTGTCTGTGCATGAAAATGAAAAGTTGTGCGTCATTGACCGGGTGCCTGAGTCAGTGAAATCACTGGGGTTTCTTTGTATTAAAGGGGTCATGCATTTTCAAAAGACTGTGTAATTTACTATATCTTTAGACCTACTCACTACCTCCCCCCTCCCCTCCTCTCAGAGCATACTTGGAAAAATGTGAAAGATAATTGTGTAGCAAAAAACCATTGTCATTTATATTTTGAAAAAGCATAATGAGTCTGTTCCCTCCCCCCCCCCCCCCCCCCCCCCCCCCCGCTTCCATCCTTTCCTTTGTGAATGTTGTACTGTTTTGGAAAATGCATGATAGGATTCAGTGCTCGGTACCACACATGCTGGTTACAGGGTATATGGAGATGATTGCTTACAGATTATTAAATGTAGTTTCAGCCTTGAGAGTTCCCAGGTAAATTTACTCTTTTCAAGTATTTGCCAATCCCTTGAGAAAGGAAAGTTTCAGTCGTTCCCATTGAGTTATGGCAGTTTTCTTGGTGTGGTGTATCCTTATTCTTCATTTCATTTTACACTCAACTGTGGCCTACAATTAAAATAGGCCTACAGTACTAATAAATCTTGAGGCTTGCTGGTAGGCCCCTTCTGGTGAGAAGCATGAATTTCTCCCTAGTAGCGATTCCACCTGCAGATGTACAGTACTATTGTAGTTACACTGTAGGATTTATTGATCCCTAGCATTGGTGTTGTAACATTTGATGGAGTACAGTAGTACTCCCATGACTCATCTGTTGTGGATTGTGGTGCACCAATCTCTTTTACTCCTACTTCACCTTGTCTATCACATGTGTGAAATAATTCCATCTACCACGGAATTATATTCCTAAAGATAATTGGCACAGAGGTGGCCCTATCCCTGCTTCAAGGTTGTGACCTACTATGGTAATGTATATTGTATTATTGTTATTGTCTGAACAGAACAAATTACTGTATACTGTATGGAACTATATGAAACCTGTGAAGATTCAGTTGTGCATTAAAAATTAAAAATGTTCAGTGAAGATCAGTGCTGCACAGGTAGTAAACCTTATACAGTCATATGCAGTGAATAAAGTCCTCCTTTTCATCTCTGCCTTCATAAACAACCCACAACAAATTGCACCTAACCTGGCCAGTTAGTCTTGAGATTCACATTCTTCAGCAAAGGGAGGAAATGACTTGATTGAAGAGCAATATACAGTACTGTACATACAAGTTGAGATGTTATGATGAAGTGTATGAAATTCTCTGAAGAGACTCTGCAAAGTCAATAAGTATGGACTGAATATTCCTGCATAAAGTTATACAAGGTGTAATGCGGATGGTCTGCAGTTAATATAACAGCTTTTGTAGCAAGCTCAAAGTAGTACAATTTTTGTATCAAGCTTTGCATTTCTGACATGCTATATTTATGTTTCTGTCAATGTTCAAAATCTTTCAAGGGTGTACTAGTACTCTCTTACTGTACAGTATACCCTGTATTTCATGCCTAGATTTGCGATGTCAGAACCTTAATGCATGTACTGTTGTACACTGTACCTGCATGGTACACAACAACACTAAAACAAATATTAGACATACTGTAGGGCAGGAACTAAAAGGTTGACTGAGGTTTTGTCAAGTGTGACAGAGTTCAGTTCATTTATATAGCAACAGTGTGGGCCTCCTGCACTAATGTGATAAACATAGCAGTGTTTCTCTGGAGTACATGCAAAGTGATTTGTAAACATACTTTTATAGCTATTCCAGGTTAAAGCACAGAATGTTCATGTATGCCCATAGCACACTTCCTGTGCATGCACAGTTTTAGATGATAATGTAAGAGAGAAAGCAAGAAAGGGGACTTCCCTATTTCACACAGTAGCCAGAACTGTTGTAGTTTCCTTTACTGTATGTGCTCTACAATGGGTAATACAGGGAGCTAGATATTCTCTTGAGGTTAATGGTATGGTGTACTGTAGCTAATGTAAAAATATCCGAGTTGGCTAAATGTGTTAAAAGAAGCATCAAAAAGGTAGAAAGTACTATGACTGCAATTCCAGTAAAAAAATCCATCAGATGTTGACCGTTTTGCAGGGTGCAGTAATTATGGTTTAACATTTATGTCGGGAATAAACAATTAGCAAAATTATGTTACAACCTATTTTGCTCCTCCTACCCCCCCCCCCCGCCCCTTCCTTTTACCCATATTGTAAATTCTGTGTCCATTTTGGGAGTGAATTTGTGACATGGAAGGAGGGAATCACAAGATACAGTATCTTAAAGTGTTTTCATAACTCTCACTTTTAAAGTAACAGTTGTAATGTTTTGCCCTGAGGGATTTTCTTTTGAAGTGAAAGTTACGTACTTCAAAAAAATCAGTATAGCTGTCAAACTTGTACAGTAAGTACTGTATTTTAAGGATAACTTAAGGTTAACAGAAGAAGCACTTAGTCTGTGCAGGAAGACCCACTTCATTAATTTTGCATCTAAAGTTATGTCAGGAATGGTCAAACTTGGAAAAGGAATACATGTACCTGGAGAAGGGTGAAAGGTTACACTAATTCCAATGAATCTTTTGTTAGGGGATTTTATTCTATTATTTCTTAGTAAGGACAGTTCTCTTTGGTTGTGTGTCACCAGACCTTTAACAGACTACAGTAGTCATTATTAAAGACCGTCTTGCTTTCCTACGGGCTTTGTCAGAATTATCAAGACAGAAAAGACATTTTCACAGTAGGCATGGAATGACACCATGCCATTCATATTACAAAATTGAAACAATGCTTTTATTTGATCTTCTCACACTGGGTACGAGATACAATAAATGAGCTGCAAACTGTAAGCTTTTATTGCTTGTCACTGAATGATATTTTTGGTGGAAGCCGCTGAGATGAAATTGCAATTTTGGTAAATCAGATGTTTAGCATACTGTATATTGCTGAGTTATTAGCGTTGTACCATCTCCGATCACATGATGTACAGGGTAGTAGTGGGCTGTGACGGGAATGTGGTAATGTAGTATTTACTGTAGGTACTTGGCACCAAAGATATTTAAGTTCCTGTAGTTAGTTAGATGAGGTTTAACGTCCCAGTTTCCAACCATTTGGCTCAAGTCGAGATGACCACGGCTTTTTTCCAGTTGTGGCTCACTGGCTTGTTTTCCCTACTCCATTGCTTACACTGAGCACCAAGCACAAAGGCAGTAGGTTCCATTTTTAAAGTCTTTGGTATGACCCAGCCAGGATTTGAACCCTAGACCTTCTGGCTGCAAGTCGGATGCTCTAACCAGTCGGCCACTGCAGTCGGTTTCAAGTTCCTGTAAGCTACTGTTAGTGAGACATGTTACATCATGTCCCTACAAGTGTTAGGTATCCACTTAATGTGAATGCAGTTTTGTAAGAAATTTATAGTACTTTTGTGGTGAGTAGGTGGAAAGGGATTTTACTGTAATGCTTCATGCACCACAGTAGGCATTCTGTGTATACTGTACACATGTGCAGTACAGTACAGTAGTGTGTAGTCAGTTCTTGCCAACCAAGTGAGGGCTCCATAAAGACCTCTGAATTAAAGGACTTGCCTTAGATACCTTATATTTTCAGTATTTATTTCAACATTTCATTTATCTTATATTTCATCCATACTATTAAAATACTGTTGTAATTACATGTTGTTTATTACAATCGTCCTTGATATTTTTCTTCTTTCCTTCCTCCAGCTGACTATGATATTGTCATTCCAAATGAGCGGCAACTCCAGGCGATGTCAAGCATTCCAGAGAATGCACCCACCAACCCTGAGCCTCCCAGCGAGTTACTTCTCCTTCCAAGGGGTGGGGCAGAAGGTAGATCCCTACCCACTTCTTCACCCGTTGCCACCACCAACAGCTATGCCCCCTTACCATTCCATGAACTAGCCCATGGGCACAACATTATCTTCAGAGAGCATAGTTTGGTTGCAGAACGAAGACAGGATTCCTATTCTGGTGGTTTGGTGTTTATCAGTCGCCCACTCAAAGTAGGAGAGGAGTTTGCAATTGACATTGTTGGAGTGAGCAGCCGATACATTGGTAACCTGGGGGTAGGGGTGACTGCCTGTGACCCAGATAAGCTCGTTGATGAGGTACTTCCAAGTGAAAGCGAGAGTCTGGTAGATAGACCAGAGTACTGGGTGGTAACCAAAGAATTGGAAGTGCCACAGGCTGGAGGAAAGATTGGGTTTGTCATAAATGCCCAAGGACAGCTGCACCATGTTGGTGGAGATGGCACCAGTAAGGGTATCTTGATGCATGTGGACACTTCTGTACCACTTTGGCTGTTCTTGGATGTCTACGGAGCTACCCAGGCAATACGTTCAAAAGGTAATAATTGGAGTAGATAAGTTTGTAACTCAACTTTTGTCTGTTGTGAAACTAAGTGCTCTGGGTACGGGCATTTATGCAGTAAGGAGTTTAATGCTAGTCAGAGTAGGTGGCTAAACTGTTTTAGAAGCTCCTTTGCATGATTGAACTGAGGAGTTGATGTCAGTAATACTGAGAGGTATGGCACATGGTTGCCATCTGGCATGTACAGTACAGTATCCCTGCTAAATTCGGGTAAACCTGACAATAAAAATTTTGGTTGGCTTGGGCTTTTTTTTTTCATTTTGCAGTGACTATGGAATCCAAAAGTAGATAACAATAACAAAACTTAAACAGGTTGGTGTGTATGACCTTTCAGACATATCAGTGTTGTCATGACCATTTCTTTCCGTTGGGAGTAAAAGATGTAAAAAGGCATATTTTGGCAAGAATATGGCATTCTGCAACCCAGGAAAATGTCATGCTTTAATTTGCTTTATCATTTCCAGGTTTTGGCACAATTTCTAATCTGTGCACACAAAGTATACGCTTTTGCAATTAATTGGACATTTGTTTACTTTTCTCTCTTACCTTAAGGTATCAAATTACACCCACGGGATGCTTTCTTTGTAGAAGGAAATGTGGAGATTGGCTCCAACACACACTCAGCTATGCCTTTGCTCCCTGGACCAAGCTGTGAGACAGCATCTGCACCAGAGCCATGTGTAGTCATAGATGGCCCAGACAAAGCAGAAGCAGCCACTGTCAGACCGCAGAAGGCTCGTGCCAAACCACCACCGAGACCTTCTCACCCTCCAAAGTTTCACGCAAAGCCTAAAGATGATGAATGCAAAATATGCATGGAGAGATCCACTACGACAGTGTTTTATAAATGTGGACATTCCTGCACGTGTGAAGAGTGCGGCATGAAACTGAAGGGAAAACAGTGTCCACTCTGCAGAGCAGAAGTTGTGGATGTGATTAAGTTGTTTCGCTCTTAAACAGTTGAATTCTGAAATGGAGACTGTTTTAGGGACTCTTTTGATGAATGGGGACAGAACTAATGGGCTCTTGAAGTTTGAGTCTTAACTGCTCATGGTTAACTCAACTTCATTTAAGTAGAGGATGCTCTAACACTTTTACCAAGAGTTCACCCAACAGGAGGTATGTAAAGGGAGCTTACATGTACCTGAGATAAGTACAGTGGCTTTTGCTGCCCATGTGCTGCCCAGAGGTGGAGGATTAGGGTTGCAGTTTGAGCCTCAAGCCTGAGACAAGTCCTATTATCAAAAATGCAGACTTCAGTCACAACAGCTGATGACTCTAACTTGGTCGTATGAGGTGAAACTTCCACTTGCAATAGAGGATTGATTGTATGCTAGAAGATTTCACTTAAGTATAGAAAATGAAGAAAAAAATGTGATTTGTTGTAAAAATGGCAAATAGGCAAACATGCTGTCGGGTACTTTTTGTACTCATTCAGTAGACCCCCTTTCATACCTGTTTTCTACACTGACTACACATGATAGCCCTTGAGCCATGAATGAAAGAGTAATAGCTTGGAATGGCCACCTGAACTTCAAAGTAGCACAGGTCTGGTCTGACACTAGCTCACTAAGTAGCTGCTTAGGGCCTCATGGCCACCATGGGCTGCCAAGAGTACTGAAAATGTACAAGAGAGCTTGAAATGTTAAACATATCACATACACACAGAAACCTTGTCTAAAACTCTAAAATTCGAGGCTTTGGTTCAGCCCTACTGTAGTCTGCCATCTAACAGCAAAATATACCCTTTGGTTAACCCCCTTACCTCGAGACTTTACTCAGCACACCATTTGCGAATATTCTGTCATGTATTACTACTTCTGTGACATTTGATCATTGTGTGATATCAATGTTGGCACATGTCTGTGTTTATATTCTCCATAGACCTTATGCATTGACATCACCGATCATCATTTTGGCAGGTAAAACAGTGAAGTAGACTGCTGACATGCACGTAGTAGACTTACGCGCTGTTACTCAATTCAGCTGTCTGAAAAACAGTTTAAGTTAGGCAAGTCTTTGTCAAAAGTTTTGTCAGTTCACATGTAAGCAAGGAAGTCATGCCAAATGACTTGTGACTTAGACTTGTATCAAGAGATTTGGACTCGCACACAGACTTCACCCCCCCCCCCCCCACACACACATAGGTACTATGGCTCATCATTGCATCAATCCAACTATTCAGATGTATTCTAGTAGTTTGGAAAGTCTGTGAAACCATGACAACCAATTACTGTACAATTAACATGTTTTGAGTGGAAGAATGGAATTGCACCCAAGCTTTGCAGCAAAGCAACTATCAGATGTGAAGGCTATTTCTTTAGCCTATACAATGTAAAAAAGATTTCATAACTTAAAATGGCATTAGGAGCAAGCTGTAATATCATCATTTACAGTAATAAGAAGATGCTTTGAGCAAGTCTTACATTAAGTGGAGCCAAGTGATTTTTACCCTATGGTCCCAGAGATTCAGCACCTTAGTTTGCCTACAAAATGTTTGACCAGGTGATACCTACTTTCCAGGAATGGTGCTTGGTCATTTCCCATAAATGTTTTTGTATCCAAAAGTGAGGTTAGTGTTGGTTATAAGTGAGGGAAAAGTTCCCATGAATCTTATATGATTTGAGCACAAAGCAAAACACTGATGTAAGCTCATGGCTCAGTTTACGTGTTGGTATATCGTATGTGTACATCATTATCATACTGTTCATCTTGCGTAATTGGAATTTCCAACATCTTTTATTTAAAATATGGCTACTGGTGTTGGTAAATGGCACCTGGTTCTGCCAAAATTTACAAGACCAGGAATGAAAATTTAGGTGGGACTAATGCTTAGGTCAAGCCAGCTTTATGTACGACTTAGATTATATTAGCCATGTGATATTTCTATGACCCTACTGTACTTGGATGTTAAAAGAAGGGTCTAAGCTCAAACCAAGCTTTGACATATTAGAGGGGTACTTATTCTAAGCAATCTGATGAAATTTCCATTGAAATCCGATGTGTGGTTCTCAAGATAACAGCAGATAAAGTTGTCACATTTTCAACACAAAGTGAACTTGAAGCAAGCACATATGATGTCATACCCTCACATTAATGAGCAGTCTTTTGTTTTTCTTTTAACTTTATCACCATTTTTCTCCTCAACAACCGAATGTTATCACAACGTGATTGCATGAGAGGCATGGAAAAATTACAAACTTCACATTCCCCATGGGGAGGTCCTATCCCTATTAATTTCAAGGTCAGCACAACAGACTGAAAAAACAAAGGAAACAAAGCTTTCCTTATCAATGTGAGGAAGTGATATCAGGGAGCTGCCTACTGATATAACTTCCACTTGCCTAAAGCTCACTTTAGATCACAAATGTTGTAACTTCTTTTGCTGGTATCTCGAGTAATACAAGTCCGATTTGAATGAAAGTTTCGGAAAAATGCATAGATTTAGTTCCTCTTTCACATATGAGAAGAAAATTTTTGCTAAAACCCTTCTCTTTTAAGTGTTATTGTTTGCCATTTTTAGAGGATGAAGAGTACAGAAACAGTATTTAAGTTTAGAAGACTACAGTACATAGTATGTTTAAACAAAAGAAAAATTATATCATATATTGACTTATTTTTGATTCAAGGTTTGCTAATTGTTTAGCAACAAATATCTGATATTTTGGAGAAGTTTTAATATAAAATTTGCAGTAATAATGAATTTTTGTCTAGATAGCCAGTACTTAACTAGATAGGTCTACCAAAGTTTAAAGGAAAAGTCATTCTGAAGTCAAATGAAAGGATATTGTTTATAAGATTTAAGAACAAGAACAACCCAAACTAGGCATATTCAATACACTCTGTCACCTGGATAACTGTCACACTGACCCCATCCAACATTGATGTAACCAGGGATGTAGCTAGCCAAATTTGAGTGCTGAGTAATACGGTATTTCGGAATGAACGCAAGTAGCGAAGGTCAAAGGTCAAATGAGGGGAACCTCCAAGGAACAGACGAACTTTTTGCCACCGTCACTGTGTAGCTAGAGCATATACACAGCCAATGAGAGCCGCTACGCAGACACTCGGCTGATGGCGGGATGTAAACATTCAAAAATTACATGTACGTACATGTAGGTACGAGATACGCATAGTGTATATATACTGTACACATAATTGTATGATTGTGCACGTACAAAGCGTTATTGTGCAGAGACAGGTAGCTAGCTGCTACTCGACTCATAAGCCTCACAGCAGTACTTAGATTGATCACGTTATCGACGCAGTTTAGGGAAGGTTGTCATGAGTTAGGCTCACAAAATCTAGGCTATTGAGATTTATGAAAGATGATGATGTATCTACACATTTAATTTGATAATGGCGAGTCGAGAAAACGGGGACTTAAACTAGCTTCGCTCTAACGTTAAGTTAGTCCAACATTAACGTTTATAGTGCTTGCCACACTGAAAATTCCCGAACTCGAAACGCTACCCTTAGGCCTACCAGTTTAGAATAGAAGGAATGCGTGTGATAATGATCACTCGAAAAAAATGGTCAAGAAAATAAAGTACGATTTCCCTTCACTAACCTTGTAGGCTATACTTGATGAAGTTCTCTAGCGTCACCCGACCCACACCGGCTAGTCAGTCTGCATGATATGTCTGCATGTGGGCTGCTGCATAGTTAATAACTGCCGTATACTAGTACGCTTATAACAGATGATATACGTACGTACATGCCGTGCACTAGAGGTACGTGCAAGAAAGAGTATATGTACACTTCGGTAGCTATGCAGAAGACATTCCACATATGTCTGCTTACAATTCCATGTATTTAAAGAAAATGTCCTGAAATAGACACTAAGTTCGATTCATTTTAAAAAATATTTCAATTTTTGCACGTTTTCAGAAAGACTTTTTATTTCTGAAATTTCTTTTAACCGTTGAAACCATTTTTAAAGCTTCTGGAATGCACTAAGGTTCTTTTTATGAAAAGGAGATTTCCATGAAGGTAGAAATATAAAACACTGCTGAAACAATGAAAACCCCTCACTTGACCTTATTTCAAAGGTCACTACGCCTGCGCTGTAGGTGATTCCGAAATACCGTATTGTCTGATCTGGTGAAAGCACCTCACCCCACCCCATGGCATCTACCCCATTTTTCAGCCATTAATTTTTCATTTTTCCCTCATTTTACTTTAGGAAGTCAATTAGGGCTAGTTTTAGGTCTTGGTAGGCAGATTTGTGGTGGGCGGGGAGACGTGTGTTTGCCTGGAGTGCCGGGCAGGAATATCAAGTGCTGGGTGTCACCGCCCAGTGCCGCCCACTGTAGCTACATCCCTGGATGCCCCAAAGAGGGTGTTGGAGAGGGTGGGTTCAGGATATGACCAAAGGGGGCCAAAGTCTGCTGGTCAAGAATCCAGAGTAGGTAAGAGTGATAATGAGGAGTGTGGGGGATAGGTAAGTTGGACACCATTTAATACCTAAAGGGGATATTGTGTCAGTATATTACTTCTATACTGCAGGAGCCATCTGTTGTAATTAGATGTGTGACGGTGATTTTATTTTATGCAATCATGAACTGCAAGGAACTTTTGTGACGAAGTAGAAGTAATGGCGAAATGAGGAGACTGCAATATTCTTTACATTTTCTTTAATTATAACAAAAACGCTCTGAGATTTGACTAACTTACAAGTACAGTTTTATCATTCATTTTTTCAAAGCATGAAATTAGGTGTTTCTTCACATTGAGGGGCAGGGGAAGGGAGTGGGAGGGGGAGGGGGAGGGGATAAGACCCACTTTTGTAAGGTTGAGGAAAAAATCCACATATACTCACTGCTACTTTACACTTTTTTATATTCCTCATTGATTTATTCCCCCTCCCTCTCCCTCTCCCCCAACCAGTCTTCAGTTGGGATTGATACCATTACACTGGTACAACTGTCATCATGTAGAATGAATTGTGGCTCCAGAATTGTGTGATTGCCAATGAATTTAGTAACATGGTCAATATTGTTACCATGGTAACAAATGTGTAAGCATGCAGTATGACAGACACATGATGTAGATTGAGGTCAGAAGGTGGCAGTTGGTCATCCATTCGGTTTGGTGTGTCCTCTGGGGATGTAACTTCACCAGAGGATTAGCTGATTGGTTTTCACCCTTCATCCTTGCCTGTTGAGACTCAAAGTTAAAGCACTTCATCAGAAGAAAGGCATCTCATTAAAAAATCACGTGGGATTACTCTCATGATGTTGGGAAAGTCATCACCAATTGAAAGACTTTAGCAGCAGGTCAGCAAGGTGTCAGTTTATCCTTGGATTACCAAAATGGTAGTTTTTACCTAACTTGTGAGGGTTATTTTCCTTCTTTAATCCTCAGGCTGTCTGGTACAGTATATGAAATAATTTTACTCAGCAATGACTGACTGCATCTACTCAGGTTTGATTTCCTGCCTATAGAAATGAACATCTCGCCTGAATTTATGCTTTATGTGCTTACGAATAGTAACAAGCTGGGAAAGTGAACATAACCATTTCTCAGATATATGCTTTAAGTACTGTAGAGTAGTTAGTATGTATTAATTCAGAATAAATGAAAGGTTAATAGCTTTAACTTTTTTTTTTAATAAAGACAATCCATAGTTTTCAGAAAGTGGCTTTATGAAAGTCACAATGCCTTGTAGCAAGTATTGTATAGAGGTTCTTCACTGACCTCCCTGCATGGCTGTCTCACTGTTTGTTGGACACAGACTGTCAAGCATTTATTGTGCATAGTTGTTTATAGGGTTAGGCTCTGGCCATGCAGGGATACAATTAAAATGTGCGCATGAGCTGTGAAAGCTACTGTAACCTAACATCGTCAAAAACCTCAGTAGATCCATAGGTCTATTTAAGTCATGATCCTGTGGGGTCGGGCGGTCATCTGGGTCTTTTTGTTACCCTAGCAACTTTGGAGTGAAAACAATGACTGCAGTGTGAAAATAGGGGAAAACTTAATGCGCGACACTCCTGGGGTGAAAACAATCCCTGGACTACACTACATGCCAAGTTCGCGCAATACATTGTTTTCACTCCAACATGTTGTTGTGCGGAAGTGACGTGACACCGACCGACCCCATAGTATGCATTCATGCCAAAAAATATGCCATGTTGGGGAATGAGGGAGGCACAAGTGAGCTCGTGCAAAAAGTGACTCATCAGTCAGTCAGATGGAATAGCCACTGGTGTGTGTACAACATACGGTGGATGTACATTATTACATGTGCAAAGGTGTTGCATGCAAATCACATACATTCTCTCCATGTGTACCTCTAACATAATGGTGTTATCAAAACATCATGTGAAACAGGCCAATAGGAACGTGTGGTAGTGTGGGTATATGCTATAAGAGGTAAACAAAATGTTGCAATATGAAATATGTATATAATGTTTGTGGCAAGTATGTAAAGCAATTTTCATTGGAATCATTTCAAGGTATGCTTAAATCTTACATTTTGTGAAGTTGGCAGTACAACGCCAAGAAAAGTAGTCTCTGAATGTTTGTACACTATATAAAAAAACATCGTTTTTTTCTACTTTTTAATTTTTATGGTGTCTTGAGAAAATATTAAAATCTCAAACTGTGCCTGATGCATTTGTCCTTCAGGCAGACTTTTAATGACTTTTCAGCAACGTGTATGCATGTTCTTAGGGTGAGATTTGTTGCCGTCTTTTATCTCCTGTTATATTTAATGAATATTGAGGAATTAATTCATCACTTTTGCTTACACTTTAGATGGTCTTTATAGAACAATAACTTTATAGTTACAACAGCAATTATATACAGCCATGATTCTGTTTGTGTGTATGGTGCAGTGACATGAATGTGTGTATGAATACTATACAGTATATCAGGGGTCGGCAGCCTGTAGCCCCAGGGCCAGGTCAGGATAGCCATTGAGAAAAGTCTGGCCAGTAAAGGATTTCAAATTGTAATAACAAAAGAACAATCATCTGACCTGATTAAAAAATTAGTGTGCTGAAGAACAAAACACAGAGACAGGGCAAGTTGTACCAGGGAGGTACTGCATGGAAGGGTTTGGTAGGGTCTAGGACACCCTCTAGTTGTAGGGGATCTAACTGCTATTATATAGTTCTTGCATTATGGTAATTGCACTTTATAATAAGAGAGTAAATGGGTAAATAGCAGGAAAGTGTGTGAACTCATAGACTCCAAAACCAGGGACTTTGGTGAATATACTATATGTATCTACTGCTTAAATAATGAAAATGCTTGTTACAATGATTTAATAGTTTTGTAATGTCAATCTTTTTTTGCATTTGGTTTTTGTCAGCATGAATTCCTTTTTAAAAGTTAGAAAACATTTCACCAGTTTTAGATCAACCACTTATCTTAATTTTAACTTTTTTTCAGATTAAGGCCCTTCCCCATGTCACTGATCAAAAATTTTTCCCAGGCCCTTTGAAAAAGTTGCTGACCCCTGTGTGAACTGTGAAGAAAATATGTACTCATTGCCATCTGATACAAAGTCAAATATTTTTGTGAAGTTCATCTGCAAATAGTCTTTGTGGTAATCTTTTTTACTCATTGTACTGTGTAGGCCATATTATTTCCTTTTTATGGATAAATTGATAAATTATAAAATGGTTATTTCTCTAAGGGTGTATGCAGTCACGTAAAACTTTCTTTTGAAAGGCCTCTTTGTCAGAATTTTTCTTGATGCTGCATATGTTTCAATTTGTAGGTTAGAGAAAAGCTAGTAATATCCACTTTTACAATTTGTGAAAACCATAAAAAAAAAAAAAAAAAAAATCAGAGATGTTAACACAATTTGAAAATTCTATTAAATGTTAGCAGGTTTCATATAAAGACCTTTGGATATAAGTGCATTTGCCATTTGAATAGGTTCTCATTGGTCACGTTGTGATCTTGCAGCATCCAAAGGGATTTGACTTTTAAGATGTTAGATTTGTCCAGTGTGCATTCAATTAATAGGTCATGGAAGTTGGATGTTTCAAGCAAAAAGTGCTGATTAAAGTCATTTAAATCTTTCACAACCCATTTGTTTTGATACATACTAAAATTTGGCCATGGCAGACCTTGTTTACATTCCCATACAGTATGTGAAAATGAAAACATGTTTTAAGTGGTTGGTTTTTGTTGTAATAAAGTGGACTCGATAAGATGGCTGTAAAAGGAGGTAAATGTCATCTTAAATTAACTGCATAAAGAAAGAAAAAAGTTGTAAGAACTGAACTTCAGTGGATCACATTGATTTTGTAATTGAGCCATACAATTTTCTTTCATATTTTTTTAATGATTGAGGGTGGCTAAATTTTGAAATCGATGACAACTGTGCTACAGGTGAAACTGTTCAGGCATCTCCATGTTACAACCAAGCCTAACATTTTTTTTTTTTTTACTTACCCACCTACTTACCCACTACCCCTCCTGTGCTTACCCATTTTTAATGTCACATACCCACCGTCTTCTGTACACCTGTACCTTAATAATGAATAGACATTGACTTACACATCCCACATCAAGGTTAGATGATCCGACAAAGTCAATGAAATACAAGCTTGTCATTTTGCTTTTCTTTTTGATCAATATCTAAATTATTTGAATGCAATTTTAAGGGTAATACTATGTGTCATTCCGTGTGTGCTTCACTTACCTGCATTTACAACATCACTTTAATACCGCAAGAAAAACTCTCTTACCAACGGTAAAGTTTGTAAGTGTTAAATGCAAGCCTTGGTTACAACAGTGCCAGCACTATACACGCAGACATGTTGCTGGAAGTTACTGATCTACAATTTTGTCTTTGTTTCACCGAAATAATGATAGAATTCGCGTAAGTTTTTAACCCAATTCCTGACCATGACCCTAATCTAAGTTTTGTTAACCCCAACATCCTTACCCTATTTCTTAATTTGTCAGAACATAGAGACACTGGAACATAAAGCAGTCACCGTGCTCTCACCCAGTGACACATATTACACAGTGATGTTTGCTATAACCATTAGTTAAAGTATAATTTTTTGCCCTTTTTCTTTAATGCTTGATGCCCTTATTACGTGGTTTCAGTATTTTTCAAGCATAATAAGGCTATCTACATGTGTGAACTTTATTTCTTTGTTACTTTTTTGTGCAAAACTGTCACCTTTTCATGTCTTTGTTAATATATTAAGATTCTTTTTCCATGAGTGAGTGTACTGTTATATCGGATGAGGAGGGCAAGTTAAAACTAATGTAAAGAAAGAGAAAATCTTGCACCAGAAGTAATAGTTATCCATATTAAAGAAGTTAATATGCAATGACTTGTATTTTGTTTTGTTTCTAAGTCTGTTATGTATGTGTGTTTTGAAGAAAGGAGGCATGGATCAGCAGAGTCCTCACAAGGAGGTGGGGAGGGGTTTATAGCAAACTAGGGTGGCTGGGAGCCATGTATAAATGTCGGTTTGTATACCTTATACCTTAAATGTAATTGCAACAAATAGCAAGAGCTAGCAGTAGCTATTTAAATTGAACATAATCATCAAGACTATCCCACTTACTGCAATGTAGTCAACATACTACATTTCCTTTAAAGGCAGTAGGCATTGACCCCAAAATTTGCTTTGAAAAATCAGCAAATTCTTGCAAATCTCCTCTTATTGCACTACAAGCACCTCTGAAGACATTTTGAACATAACTATTACAAACAATAGGTAAAGCAAGGAGAAATTCTCCTCGAATTTCAAAATTCACCAACAAAAAACTTGTCACATGATCAAAATAGGCCATTCATGAACTAGAGTGATGGGGCATACTAACTCTGGGGCAACTGCCTCTTACCTTTAACAATTCACAGGGGTGGAACTAAAGTTTTGCTTCCAAGGAAGATCCTTGACTTTTCCCCCCTGGTATTACCTGGATAAACTTACTCTTTTACATATGAAACTAAAAGTGCTACCCAGGGCCCTTTCCCCTCCCCTTGCTTTTTAAAACATTTACTAGGTCTGACCATGGAAGTTACTACCTGGGAGGTACAGTAGTACTTCCATCCTTCCACATGCTTGGAGTAAGCTATGTAAACAAACACATACTTGACATAAGATTCCAAGGAAGCTGTGGATGAGGTCTAAAATTCTGCTGCTATTTTGTGATCTTCATACTCTTTAACAAGGGTAAGGCTACCAAGCTATTTATTTAGTGTGGATTGTTAGCTTTTCATTTTCCATTTCATTTGTTTTATCACAACACGTCAAGTGATAGAAATTTTTATCATCATGCAGGTACAGAAATGTATGTGGTATATGTGGTTAGGTCAATTAACTTATCCAACACTGCTAAATTTCTGCTAAATTTACTTGTAGTCCCTACTCCAGTTTCAAATATCTATTCACTGCACCTTACCCCCCCCCCCCCCCATACAGCTACCCTGTACTAGTTGCATCATCCAAAGCATATTCTGCTAAGTATACTTCTGTGTATGATCTGTCTACTATGCAATATGGCTACTCCTCATCACAATTCGTACATCTGGCATTACTTGAAGCTATTGTTTGCATTTATCTCAAAGTTGCAGTCACAAATTGAGAATGTTGATACTGAGGGTTTGGGGGGGGGGAGGCAGGTAATTGGGGGATCTTGCAAAAGGGGCTGCCAATGGCTGAATGTTGGTTGTATATTTTCAAAGAAATTGTTTCATTGTAAATTTGGCTGCAATGTATGTAGAGCTCTGGCTATGCAAAAAAAGAGCTGCATCAGTAAATTTAATCTTTTCCATATCTATATGCTGCTGTCACACATTCGGTGAATATGAGACCCTACATTTTAATGAAGCTGGTTTGAATTCTTCTCTATTACTTACAGGCCTAATTTCTTTATCTCAGAGACTCGGAGAAATTCTCCAGCTGGATTCTCTTCAAGTTCCTCCTCCAGCTGAAAAATTAAACTATCTTTAGTTCTTCCCAGAAAAAGGTCTGCAGTTTTATTGCTCAATAAAATCTTGATTAGTTCACTAATGTGTGCTCTGCACAAATCATTGACCAATCAAAGTAGTGTATATTTTCAAGGGCAAAGTATAAATTTATGTGCATCCACCATTTACAATTTAGACACCAGGGGTTCTCCAATATATTTGGGTGACACAGGAAATGAAAGTGCTGCTTTTAAAGGGGGTATGGCATCTCCCCAAACCAGGGAGTTGCTAGCAACTCCCTGCCCAATCATGCTTAGGAATAGCCCTGTAGTTCTAATAAAGCTGATGAATGCACTTTGATTGACATTCACTCAAATAATATAGCTTCAATCTGGTAGGTTTACAATGACTAGTCAGCTGTGTTCCCAATTAAACTCACAAATGGTTGTGTATCACTACGGCCTCAAGCAACTGAAACTCAGTGCAGGCTACTGTGGCTGTCTTGGAGGTGTACTAGACAGGTATTTCTGTTTAAATTGGAGGAGGGGCTAGAAGTAAACTCAGTAAGGACAAATTTTTTACTGTCTGGCCGGATGAGATTTGAGAGCCTTTAAGGCAGAGTCACCACCCCACTTAGATTTTCATTTTTTGCTACTGAACTGGGGCAGTTTGACATCAAATTGGGAAAATTTAAAATTTTAGATGCAGTGCAGTCCATGTTGCACAGCATGCAGAGAGAGTGCTCAGATTACATAGTAGAGTCCTCAGCAGAATGTGACCTTGGTTTTCACAGTTGGAAGGATTGTAACTGTCTGGGATATGCAAAAGTGTACCAGCCAGGGTGGGAGGGGTGCAAAATATTGCCCACCCTGTGATTCAGGCAAAACCTTTTTCTGAGGCAGCATTTTAGGAAACAGGGCAATATTCTCAGGTTCTACAGGTTTTTTCTCAGCTTACCTCCCCCCCCCATTAAAAATACCTTTCTACATAAAAAAAAAAAATAAGGATGTTCATACTTAAAGTTTATCCAGTTATGAGCATCGTTAGAACAAAAAATAATCCAGACAGTCTAAGAACTCTGTTCATATATACGCAATGATATTAATTAGAGCTCAGTGTTATTTGTACACATCATACATTGTATATAAAATTGTTTGTTGACAAAGTATTCATCTGCATTCTGCAATCAGGTTATATGGAGCTTTTCATTCAACATAGGGTGGCTATTCAATCTCAAATATGGATACACATATCATTGTGTCAAATTTATTCAACAAATATTTCACTTAAATACAACTAAGGATTTTCTGCCAGCCCTTCTTGATCTACTCAATGGGGGCACTCACCTAACCAATAGCACTGGCAAATTGCATCAATTTGAATGCTCACTGTGAAAATGAAATACACCTGGACACTGCAGGTCAGAGGGTTACTGTCATAGGTGTAAGGGGAGCCTTTTATCTCCCGGATTTTGGCATTTTCTAAGGTAACTTTCACCTGTTCTTCAGGACAGCTTTTATTAATGATTTTTGGGAGAAAGACAAAATTGGAAAATTGTTGCAGAGTTATAGTCCCCAGCCTCCCTCTACCCCAGTTCCAACAAGCCTTGAGTCCATCTCACAAAATTCTCGTCACAGTCACATTCATTTTCGAACCATGCTGCAAATAAAAATTGCCCCTTTCCATACAGTTTGAAAAAATGGATGCCATCTTTGTAACTTACACCAAAGTCATAACTATGAATGTCATTGCTAGTATTGAACTTCCCAGCAATCACTGTTTTGCTTCTGGTGTATAAACTATTAGTTCTCAAAGGTATGCCACATTTTGGGAGCAACCCCAACCCCCTTCCCACCCCTGACCCTTTCCTTATTCAAAGGACTCCAAGAACTTTTCAACTCTAAAATTTTTGCATCTCTCTTCATCCATGCTTAAATCCTATGGGTTTGCTGTCACTTCACAGATAGATGGGGTTGACAATTCTAATATCTCTAAACCTGAAATGCTGGCTATGATGGTGGTCATGTCACCCAAAGGAATGAAAAATAAGCAATGTCATTTTGCAGATGGTAAGGAGAGTGATGTTTTACAAAGTTTAAAACACCCTGAAGATAGGTTAAATACCACTGAATTGAAGCACCATGTATCATCACCTCCATACAAACAAGGAAAACACAAAATTCAACCCATCTTTTTGCAAATTTGCTCTTTTGCAATTTAGCTTCAAACTGATTTCTTCACATATTCTCATATGCAGCAAAAAAGAGAAAGTCATTTCCAGACTTTGCCATGAAATGACAAAAAGGCAGGGCCTATCCACAACCACACCAGGACCAGGGGTAAATCAAAGGGGGAGGGGGCAGAAATTTGCCCCACCTAGAATTTTCAAGACAGATTTACAATTATTGTATTACCAAGACTCCAAGACATTTTCCTTGGAATAAATTACGTAAAGAAAACTTGTAAACGCTCCAATGATTGTTGGGTCTCTTAAGCAACTATTGTCAAAATTTTATGCCCACATTGCTTCAAAACTGTTTTGTTGTACAATAACAAATATTCAGAATTTTCCACATCTGTCCCATATAAACCAATCTCTAAGGCACCTCCCCCCTTTCTTCATTTCATCTCAAGTACCTGAAGTTCTGGATCAGCTACTGAGGATCCCCATGGAAAAACTACTGGTCCAAACCACCCTCCTAATTACCCAACCTCACCCCCCCCCTCTCCCCCATTATTTGTGACAGCCCAAAAATGAGGAATGCAAAGGAACATTAAGTATTATAGGTGACTGGGTGTGATGAAAACATATTTAATAGAATAAAAACCTCTGAATTCTTTTGTATAATGTGTTGATGCCATGATGCTTTTGTGTGCTTATCAGAAAGTTATGTGTGAAAGCAATATTGTCAGTACAAGTATACAAGTTCAGGTTATGACTGCTCGTAGCAAAAAGTAGCAAAAATGCATTGCTGTAAGTAAAATTTAGGTTTTAACACCAAATGCTTAAAGGGCCAATGCAGTAGTTACCCTAATCTAAATAAGCATACCCCCTCCCCCATTTTAATTCCTGTATGGCTCAGTTTAATAATGTGAAAATTGCACAATGTCAAAATTGTTGGAACCAGAAAAGAGCTTTGCAAATACACAATTTTGTTCATCAGGCTTTTGTAAATTACAGAATCAATCATATGCTGAATTGTTTATATCAATTAAAGGCAGCAGAGAAAGTATACACCAATGAATTGCATCCTTAACGGCAACTCCTACAACAGCTCTAGCAAGGCTGCATTGACATTAACTGCAAGACATAGTATGACTGGCTTAAGGATGAACCAAGAATGCAGGAGACCCCATGGGCAAAGGATCACTCTGGAGGTCATTCAAACTTAAAATTTTGGCAATATAAGGAAAATATGAGTAGAAGCAAAAGAAATTTCTGAGAATATCAGTTTGAAGAACCTACCACTTACATAATCAGTTATCAGTTATTCAAAGAACTACAAAACTGAACTGACTTCACATTCTAGTCAGATGATGGTCCAAAAATTTTTTATTTGTCAGTTTTTTTTTGTCTGCTATAACTTAATATTCTATTCCAATAAACTTTGTTTTTACAAAACGATAAAACTACTTTAAGTCTCCCTATAATTTACTCATGCAGTGTCTAACTTATCTAAATCTTCCATTTTCTGTGAGTACTGTTTTAACTTCAAATCTTTACACTTTGCAAACCACTACCTTTGAGTTCTTGGATCAACCTAACTATGGCATTAATTGGCACCTTGCACAAGAAATTGGTTTGGATGATTTCCAGGGTCCCTCGGCACATTCTCTGGTTCTGCTGCTTCATTCTCCTCGGCCTGCATGATTACCTGATGACACAGAGGACACGAATCCTGCATGTACAACCATTTCCTCAAGCACGCACCATGGAAGAAGTGTTGACAAGGTGTTATGCGAGCAGTTACCTTCATCTCCTGATAGCAAATAGCACACACATCTTGAAATTGTCTCAACTCCTCTTCTGTTGCCTCTGGTAAGGAATTAATCTTCTGCACGGCAAGCCGTCTTAAGTAAAACTTTTTCCAGCCATCCTTGCCGACCTGGAAAATGTTAAAGTAGGCATGAATGCACATCATGGTTGCCCTGATGATGCCACCAGATTCAAAGACTAGTATCCAGAACCCATTGATAAAGAGAAAAATTCCAGAGAGAAACTCAAATGTACTTCCCACAGCTTTGATGTAATACACATAATCATCGAGACTTTCCCATTGGTTCTCACTGAATGTGTCATAAAGGAAGAGTCCATACACTATGAGACTCACGATAACTTTAACTATAAGCTCCACACAGAAGGCAGTAACGGCTAGTAGCCACGTGCTTACAGTAAGCACACTCCACCAGTACCATATACAAACTGTGGGGAGTAGCAATAACATAAAGGCTGCCACCATTGCACGGACATGGCGTTGGATGGGTGCTACAGTGGACGTAGAAAGCTGCATTAATACTGGGTGCAGAATGTTATGAATAAAATGTAAATGAGCTGTGGCTAGAAGACTGATATTGCGGTACAATCTAGCCACACGTTTTGTTCTTGTGAGACTTGGTAGTCCTGTCTGAAGAGCTAAAATGAAAAATAAAATAGATGTCATTGTTCCAACATGCTCTGCTTCTCCCTCGTGTCCTCCTATAAATTTTCGTGATAAATTTCCCATAAAACTTGCCACGGGTGAGAGAATTGCACTGATGCCCAAGACTGCTATGAAAGTATCGCAGATGTGTGCTGCTATCTCTTCACTCACATTAGCTAGAAGCTCTGGTAGGTCCTGCGATTCCAAGATCATTTCTGATGGAAAGTCTAATATATGCAGCAAAAAACGGCACGTAAAAAATATCCGTAAAACTTTGGGAACTTGCAATCTTGTCCACTCTGACTCCAGAAATATTGTTATCCCAAGTTGTTTGATTATACCAGTACATACTTTTACAAACCTAGACATTCTAAAAAGTAGCCAAAGGGCTTTTGCTACCACAGCTATGACAAGATTAACAACAGGCTCAAAAAGTGCAGTTATTTTGACAATGTAAACCACATGATTGACTTGACCTATGACCTCCTCTGCATCATCACCGTCAAAATTGTAGATGCCTTCCATACACAGTCTAGACACCACTGGTAAACAAAACCAAACTAAATGGTAGGTCAAGTTTCCATTCCTTAACCAGTAGCTTTTGGCTCCAACAGTGACAAACAGAAAAGCATAAAGTAATTGTGCACAGAGATAGACAGTAAAATCTAAGCTGAAAATTATGTTTGCATACAGTCTTCCAGTATTTTCGATGCTCTTATGTAACTGAAACACTGAGTCCCAATCTGAGGAAGACCTCCTCTCGTTGATTTTTGTGATGAAAACATTGTTCCACCACATGGACGTGATCAATGCTCCAACAGCAAGGGAGATATTGTAGAGGGACCTCAATGCTTTTGATGGAAGGAAAAACACAACCAGTGATATACTGACTCCTGTGAGGTGAGAAGAGAGGTAAAAATTAAAAAAATATTTCAACAGTGTTGTTAATACAGTGATCTGCTTGAATTAAAATGAAATATACTGATGATGTGACACACCAAACATACATTCAGAAGCCACTGGTACTGTATGACTGTGTGCAATTCTTGCTACATATTTACTCCATGCAGAATTATCTCAATTTTAAGGGGAAAACTTAACCCAATCTACACATGATGGCTAATTATTTTACAGGCCATCTGGGCATAAAAGGTCATGGCTGTCAGTCTTTATGCTCTTCTGTATTTGATGACATTGCCCTTTCATTTACAAAATGTTAGCTTCAATAATTTTACTGTGCCACCTTCCCAACCCTCTCCCTGCTTTGTCTTGTTACTCTGGTACTCTGTGAGCCAAACGACATTTAGAATTTAATAACAAATGAAACAAATTTCACACAAATTAGGAAGCAGGGCTTAAAAGCCAGAGAGTAGTCCATAAACATATTTTATAGTGCATATCAATGCAAGAATCCTATTTCACCAGCATCAAAAAATTGGTGTCCATGAACTGACACCCCCCCGGCCACAGTTCTGGGAAGAAGATTCACTTATAATAGAATAAATCTTGGGGGTGGGTGGGGTAGTGTTGCTAGAAATTTGGGCAAAGGAAGCAACACAGTGGTGTTAACTTTATGATGACCAATGCCAGATTCTGCTAATACAATTGCTAAAATCTCCCAAAGAGAATACTTGTGACCCATTTTTGTTTCTTTCTTTCAATAACTGCCCTAAAATTTGAAAAATTGACTCCATACTCTATTGAAAGGGGATATATTCAACTTTGATTTCATGTGTGGAATGTGAAAAATTTTCTAACACAAAGACTTCACAGTGAAATGAAAATCTATGACAGCAACTGGTCAGCTGGATGGATTCATCTTTGCAACTATATTGATTTCACTGGGAAGAGACGGGGTTGGGAGGGTGAGAGGAATGGGGAGAGAAAAAAATTTGGGATGCATGCCATTCCTTGAATACAGAGCCTTGATACTACTGTAAGTAATGACTCTCCCAGACAAAGTTCCCACGGACATTAAAGGTCATTTATTTGAATGATTGGCACACATCAAAGTCTACTTGGCCATTTGTCTTAGGGCATGTCACAACTGTTATGAGCACTTTTCTACAATGAAACAGTGATTTGAAATGAGGACCTTGATCCTAACACACCTCCCTAGTGATATTAAAATATGCTGAGCAGCTGTCCAGTCATCTCTCACACATTGCACAAAGATCACAGTATATGCTGTGAGCAGAAACCAACACTAAATTTCAAATGTCAGACATGGTCCCATAAATACTGACACTGTTGTACATTACACACTTCCTGAGAATGTTTAAATACCTGAAAAATTCTGATGTCAGTTTGCCCCATCAAAAATCCATACTGTGTTGCAACTTTTAATAGGAACAAATTCATTTGCTATCTTCTGAAAGGAGCACAGCCCTTATCCTGATGAAACTTGACTAACTTTCTAACAACCAAAGGGAAAATTGTTTTTCAAGAAAGTTGTTGCAAAGGACAAAGGCCTAGGGTTAATATGTTTGAAATAAACATCCATATTACAGTAGCTTTGTTCAGCTCAGAAGTTGTATTCTAGTAACTTGGCTGGGATTTAGTTGAGTCAAACTGGATGCCTTGCTGCACTTCAAAAAATGTTAAACAAAAGGACGTACTTGTTAGATAGGTACACCAGACAATATGCTGTGATGTGTACTTTGTTACAGCGAGGTCCAGAGGCCCAGAGTTGGGAAATGTTACCACGCAATGCCTTATGGGAATCGGTCAAAGGTGAAGTGTACCATGCTAACAGTGTCCCACCGCGGGTGCTATATACATGCACGGAGCATGCACAGCTAAACACCTGCTCTGTTTTGAGGACATGAGAGGAGGAAAATGATGTCTAGTGTCACTTCAACCAACTTTTTGTTCATATCGTAAAGTATAGAGGCCTACAGGCTACATTCACTTTGCCCAGTTAAGTATTTGTTTAGCAAAAGTTTTTGCCCTTTGTCATGGTACACTTGACCTTGTGACCTGCCTTAAGTACTGAATTTCGCAACTTGTCTATTAGAATTGACACGGCACAGTATCAGATGTGACCGTACATTTCACTTAAAGAGGATCGTTCCAGCTAAAAGGGAATTACAGGGAAGGGTGTGCCTTTGAAGGAGAAGACTACTTTATACAATACCTGCAAACAGAAGAAGGTTTTCTATGAACCAATGTTCCACACCAAGGCCATTCAGGTTGATTCGTAGTCCACAAAAGGCATCAAGAACAAGCAGCGGGGGCACCCTTAGGATAGCTGTAAATATGGTCAGTTGGTGGCTTTGATGATCCACCTCCACTTGTCCTGCCATTTTCAGGTACGTCAATGAACTTTGTAAGATGTGACAAAATCATCAAGGAAGAAATTTCTGTAAGCCATGAAAAATACAAAAGGACACTGCAAATATGTAAAGTACAACTGTATAAACCTTTTAACATATTTGCGGAACTTTAAGATAAGTCAATATAGTCATACAGCATAGGGCAGGGTATTTATTAAATATGCTAACTTTGGACCCATCAGTGTAACTTTTAATCTTATTAACCAATTTTGTATAAGTTCTGTACACTGTGTACTAAACCTGAACTGTAGAGTGGATCAAGAACATAAGTAGCCTAGGTGTCATACAAGAACTATCATTCCCTCTAAAACAACTCCTAGAACAAGATGGGTATTATTTGCAGAATCTTGACAGAGTTTCTACTGTAAATGATACACCATATTAAGATCTGTCAACACAATCCTGACTCATGAATTATTGAATTACTTCAGGTCCAACACTTGTCAATAAACTTGTCAATAAACATATGAGATGAATAATTAAACTTGTACAGCTATAAAGTACTGAAGTACTATTTCAATGTATGGTTTCAAGATTTGTTATTGAAAAAAAAAAAAAAAATCTGAGATGAATAATTAAACTTGTACAGCTATAAAGTACTGAAGTACTATTTCAATGTATGGTTTCAAGATTTGTTATTGAAAAAAAAAAAAAAAATCTGCACAAGACATCATTCTCTGTAGCTACTCCTTATTAATGCATGCAAGTACACTGTAATCTGACACTGTGCATGTAGAGTATACATGTCTTCATAAAATACTGATGATCTCACTTGGGACATGTTGGATGACCATCTAACAGCATGTGGTCAGTGAGAAATGTGTTTCTGGCAGCAAGACTTCCTAGGTGTACCACGAAGTAGACAAGGCGGGGTCTCATTCTTACTATACATACTGTATGTAGAAGGTATGAAATCCACAAGAAAATTTCACATGAAACTTTCCTGGAGGAAGGAAGGGGGGGGGGGGGGTCCAGAAACTGCAAGTTGAGGCTCTTTATATATCGACCCCTTTTCACATACTGACAAAATAGGCAAACCCCAAGAGTTAATTATCGTAACCAATGAGCTACATGTAGTAAGTTTATAACAACAAAACATTCGTCATTACACCAAACAAAGGTTTTGTCTATTCATCAACACAATGCATGTGTATATTTTTAAGAAAATGCCACAAATATCTCTTACACTTCACTTGTGAAATTTTCAGATGGGATTCTGAATCTTAAATTTATATGAATATACAGGTATGACATCATATTGTCAATAACATTGCAACATGTTGCAAACAGTTTTACTAAATGATGTCAATGATTGTAATTTAAAGGCAACAGGCAGTCCCCCCTAAATTTGCCATGAAAAATCAGCACTCTCTTGCAAATCTCCTCTAATTGCATTACAAGCACCTCTGAAGATGTTTTGAACATAACTATTACAAACCATAGGTAAAGCAAGGAGAAATACTCCTTGAATTTCACAATTCACTAACAAAACATTGTCTCATGATCAAAAGTAGGTCGTTCATGAACTACCTGTAGAGTCATGGGGCATACTAACTCTGGGGTGACTGCATTTTCCCTGTAACACTACATTTACAACCATGTATGGTGGCACATGGACCATGATGCAATATAATGACAATGCAGCATTTATTTCTGCATATCTGACATTTGATTGGTGTCATGCTACTGATCTACTGCATGTACAATGTCAAATATTTACATTGCATTATGTATGGGAGTATGAGTTAATCATAGATTTTGTCATAGAAAAATCTTTGAAGTGTTATGATAAGCATCAACTTTTCTTCTGACCCATTGGCTACAGTCATGGCAGGCTGTACCTGTGCCTACAGGGCCTAGTCACTCCACCATTGGTACATTCCACCATAGGTTCAGAATCTTTCCAACATGGCAGAATGGTTGGAAACCCATTGCAGAAAGGGCACACTTTGGAAATGGAGTTGTAATTGTTACAAGTTGAAGGCATATCTCATGTAGACTTAAAAACTCTTGGGAGAGTGTGGTATCAAAGTCAGAGGAAATGGTGAACAGTTCCCTGGCTATAGCCTAGGGCTGTGATTGTTTAGTGAAATTGCTAAACATTTAATCACAAAATTTTGCGATCATTTAGCGATTACTCGCAAGTATGATCAACACAGAGACTTTAAATGTGCTCTTGAACATGATGAATATGTAAAATGTGTTAGTGACATCCGGGGGACATAGTTTCCATGAACCTCAAACACGGATCCTCCCTAATAGAAGCTCAACTTTGATGTCGTATGTTTACATGTGTGCCATTTGTATGTATTTTACATTTTCAAAAAAAGTTTAAGTGAACCATCTAATTTTCTGTAATGACTCCAGATTGTTTTTTTTTATTTCGTACTGAAAACAGCTTTTGCGATTAACCGCGGGTAGCTTTGTACTAAACGTTTATTTACATGTGATCATTTAGCGATTAATCGCTAAACAGTCACAGCCCTACTATAGCCCACTGAATAGAAGTGTATATATATTGTATCGTATAAAAGGATAGTTGAAAAATGGTTGAATAGATTCAATTAACTTTGATCGTTGATTGAAATAATTGTTGTGAACACTGCATCTTCAATCTGTAAATTGTATCACTTCCATACAGTCATCAACCCACCCGACCCCATTCATTTATAGTTGTACACAACTTTGTAACTTCTTGCACCTTTGACTATTTATTTCTAGAATTTCTATTTCCCATCCACCACTTACTTATTCAAGAATCTAATCCTTTAATCTTAATCCTAAGTTGATTGATCATTTCAACTTTGACATGTTATACAGGCTTGAAAAGTCTTTTTTCCACTGAAAAAGTATCTTACCCAGTGTTTTTTCTAGGGAAAAAAGTTTGCGTCCCCAGGACGCAACCGCCTGAAAAAGTTTGTGTCCCAACTTAGAGAGTTTGCATCCCACTGGATTCACTGTACAACTTTTGTTTGACCAAGTTGTGAGTTGCAACCTGCTTTGTAGCCTATGTCTGTACCAAACCCTGTGCAATTCACTGTAGCCTTCTTGTAGGAGCCAATTATTTTACCAGCTATAACCATCACTTAAATCAAACTATCGATGATCATCAACTTTAATGGCAAACATGAAAGGTGCCTACAACATTTGAATAAGTTGCTTAGAACTTGCATAGTGAAGGTCAGAGATCGGTATCGCACGATATCTTTAGTTCTTGCAGACAGAAAATCTTTTATTGTAGGTACTCCATACGATAGTTTGCTAACCGGCCTAGTCTCCCTTGATAAATGAACGTCAAAAGACAGCTCATAAACAATTAGCACGCAGCACGTGTGGATCGGGAACATTTGCAAGCTAAGGCAGAGAAGTAGCGTGAGAGAAAGTGCTGGAATTTTTAAATACGTTTCATTGCTATACAGTACATATACGCAGGTAGATATTTAAGTCAAATGGCTCGACATTTATGTTACTAGATTTCATAGTTATCGCTTAAATTAAGATGACATGCTTCCACCATCTAAAGAAGTAAATTTTGGTATTACAGTTAGGTATACATAAACTATGCTCATATTTTAACCAAAATAATATTCTTTGTATCAAATCAATCGCTAAAACTTCGTATTAGTTTTATTTTTTGGAAACAAAATTCACTTCGTCAACTGTAGCATCGTACACATTCTTTCAAGGCGGTACCTTGGGTTGTGTGCATGAAAAAATCTTCTATCCTGTTACTGACTTGAATATTAAGATGATACAGATCTTTACATTGTTCATAATTTTTCATTGCTACTCAAACTGTATTGCAACTTTTTTGCCCCCAAAGTTTCTAAACATATGGCAAAATTGAGCAAAATATTATCCCCATATTTTCCATACCCCCTATTTGTTAAACTGGAGCATGCCAGAGTCACGTGCACTGCTTCGCCACAACATATCGAACATGCAGAGCTGGGCAACAAATGAACATTCGTATGTGATAACGACATGCACAGTGTCTACCGTATTGTGCCGTATATAGTTAACGGTACTACTGTATACGGGTGAAATCTCTGCCCAGGAGCTGCATCAGAAAGAGTTTTACTTTCAAGTGTGTCATTACCACGAAGGAACAGTTTGCACAGTATGCAGTGGATTTTTGATAAGAGTAACAAGAAAGCAGTTTACGAGAAACTGAACACATGGTTGAGCCTGAGGTACTTTACAGTGCAGAAGTTGCAGTGACAAACTTATCGTTATTTTTTGTTACAATAGCTATGATGCACACGTCATGGCACACTGGACACAAAGACACAGTAGGTAATGATAGGACTGATCGCACATCACAAGTTAATGGCACTCAAAGAATATGGTCAAATCAAGTATTCTTGTCTGATTTTCAAACTCACGGTATTAAGAACCAATGGCACAAATGAAGTAGGCCTAAAATTTAATAGAGCATTGTGATGTTTACAGTAGTGTTTATCTGATTGATCCAATCAGAGAAGAGAAGCGGGGCCGATGACGAATTGTACGTGCATACAATGCACTGAACTTCTGAAGTCACGTGTTGCAAGGTTTACGGTCGGGTTACCCTGATGGATCATGTTTCGGGTTCCTACCTGGTGCAAACACTGATCTACTGTACATAGGACATACAAGTAGTACGTAAACTCGTGCAGTGACACACGCCAATCGAGCTGCAACTTTGCAAGTGGCACATTGCCGAACAAGATCTCATACTTCAAACCACGTACATGCTTACAACACGGAACAGTACGCATTAACGTTGTTTGTGCTCAAATGAAGCAAGGTGTGAAAACGATGTTACTACGGTACATTGCGCTGTCTCAGAAGTGTCTTACTCACGTTGCTTGTGCATGCATTGTAGGCTGTATTTGCATGGGTTAGGTGGTAAGTTAAGTGTCAGACACAAGCCGCAAAAAAATCTTGCGTCCCGCAGACGCAGTGCAGTAGCACATTAAGCGTCCCTATAAAATTTCTTGCGTCCCAGACGCTACAGCCTGCGTTTGTAAAAATGCTGTTGCCGCCATGGGGGTATTATGGTCGGAAGGCACATTTTCTATGGCTGAAAGTGCACATTTTCAATGGCAGAAAGTACCCATGGCAGAATGACTTTGTTCCTGTGCCAACACAGCTACAGTTATGCAACTGCACAATGTTAATGTCACTAGGCCTTAACTTATTCAACTGCAACAACTCCAGATTGGAAAGCCTGCAAAGGTGCGCAGGGGATAATACTGGCCAAGAGAATTGCACGGCCGATACTACCTACGTACGAGAAAATTTTGGCCAAAGCTACCTCCTAGATTGCAAGAAATCGCCTTTCCTAGTCACTGTGCTTACCTCTTCCGCCCTCCGTCCTTACAAGTTCTTTAACCGCCAAAGTCCGAAAATGCATGTGATGCTGATATATATATGCCTGGCCTAGACTTGTATGCACTGTGCATGTGTAACATCTAGCGGCCAGCCTACTGTACATACATACAGCCCTAAAAAACTGCCAGGGTAAAACTCAATGCCTGTACTGTTGTACACGGTACGCAATATACACACCCATAGTCCGAGTCTTGCATCTCACCACTGCACGACACAGTACTGCAACGTAAACACACACGTGGTGCGAACTCTGCACGTCAATTTAAGCTGTGTTTCCACGAGGCTGATGCGGGCGGATAGGCGCGGACGCTGGCAGGCACGCACGCGGTTTTTCAAATCGCTCATGTAGTGGTTTTACCCGCGCCCGCGAGTGCCAGCGTGGTATTTCGCAATCATTTCCGGGAATTTCTCCGTTATCACACGCGCTTGTAGTAACTGCAAAGTACACTGAAGAATAGGCTAATCGCATGTGCCCAGTTGTTGAATCGCACAGAGTTGTATAGCCGATTGTGTAGGCTACTGTTTACACAGCGAGGTTAGTAGTTCAACTCTTCAGCAGTCGTAATCACTTTGGCCCCCAAACCGCAGTTATCAAGAGAGCAAACCGAAGAGCTTATCGAGCTGGTGCGTCAAAAACCGTACCTGTATGATGTGACTGACCCGGACCATGCTGACGCAACAATGATTGCCAACACTTGGCTGGCAATCACAAAAAAAATGGGACTGAAGGACAAAGGTGACACCTGTGCCCGCCTCCGCGCCCGCCCGCGTCCGCCTCGTGGAAACAGGTGACCTGCGTCCGCCTCGTGGAAACACAGCTTTAGTTAGTACCTTATGCATATCATACGTACCTGGTTGTAAGACTTTAGAGAGTTGTGTATAGCTGCATAGTGACTACGGAGGTTGGGAAACTGCTGAGGTACCTACATGTATGGATAGTCTACGTTTATGTCTTCTACGCGGTTACAATGAGAACCAGTGTGTAGACAGTAAAAGCTCTGCGGGGTATCCAGAATGTGCAGTTTAAACTTCTCTGCAGTACGATTTCAAGATTTTCGAGTGAGGTAACATTTGTGCCGTTGAATTGCAAACTTGTTGTCAAACTTACGTGGCTGCTGCCAATAAGTTTGCACGGTTACAGTTGTCAGTTGTTAAATTTGCGTGGCTGGCAACTTCGAGATTCATCTTTTTGTGCGGGGGATAAATCCCCCAAGCAGGACAAACTTTCCAATCTGTCAATAACTTAGCCTAGGCCTAGGTAGCTTGAGTTTGCCCTGGACTTTTTAAGAACTTTTGCCTGTAAAGGGTTGAACTTGCGGTTGTGTGGTACTGTACTTATAAAGACTAATGCAGTTCTCAGTGGTAAGCTATTATAGTAATAATGGAAGGATTGTTCTTTAACTTGCCATGGAATTACTAAGGCTACTACTTATCACTAGTAAGGGTTCCTACTTTTAGCACAGCTCACCCGGCACTGCCTAAACGCCTTGCTACACATGAGCGTATATTATGGAAGCATCGTAAAATGTACGTAATGAAGTACAATAAACTTGACTGCCTAAAGAACTTGGTGGCCGGAAAGTAACTTTTCAATGTTGTATTTTGAAAGGCAAAAGTATGATTTTACTTATATTTTTTGAACAGTAGTAATTATAGAATAAGTCAATGAGTCTGCATTGACAATATTAATTTTTACCAATCATATATTTCAACTGAGATGTTCAGTGTTTTGGCGAACTGCAAAGTTGGCCGCCTGCCTGGAGTATTTTACTGCCTCATCTCAAATGGACGTCAAAAGTTGAGGGATGGGGACATGTTCCATAACTTTAAAAAGTGGAGGGGATTATTTGGCACCCACTCGGCCATAATTGCAATTTTGAAAGCCTTGGCAAACTATGCAGTTACTTTTCAAATTCAAGACTGGTCTTAATAATCCTATACACTTTACAACAGGAATTCCTATTTAACTCAGCGAGCCATTCTTGCTTATACATATCGCTT
The DNA here is from genome assembly GCA_029531755.1 of Holothuria leucospilota. Taxonomy (NCBI): domain Eukaryota; kingdom Metazoa; phylum Echinodermata; class Holothuroidea; order Aspidochirotida; family Holothuriidae; genus Holothuria; species Holothuria leucospilota. The sequence goes on from CM055977.1 coordinate 42,325,835, forward strand.
AGTCTTAACTTATTTGCTTTAATCAACCATGGATGGGGTATGAGGTCGGTCAGTTATCCGGGTCTTTCCCCATTTACCCTGGCGACTCTGGAGTGAAAACAACAACTGACTACATTATGACCATATGGGAACACTTTACGTGCAATAAACTGTTTTCACTCCAACACACTGTTGTCGTGCGGAAGTGACGTGTCACCGACTAAACCCCACATGGTTGTTGGAACACTGAAGCTGCATTTACACTGTTTGGCATATATTCAATACTCATGACATACCAGTTTTGTCGAAATATTTTTTTTCATTTGTACTTAACCAGGGAGAGTAATAGATATTTTGATCATAGAGAGCCCTTAAAAACTCATAGGCCTACATCATACTAAACTCACTTCCATTGACAATCCTACACCAAAAATAAACCATTCTTGCCTCAGTTATTTCATTTAACTGTTATACCATCATATAACCCCCATACTAAAGGATCTGCACCAGTTACCTATTTCTTATCGTGTAAAATACAAGATTGTTTTAATTGTTTATAAGGCTTTAAATGGTCTAGCCCCTAAATACCTAAATGACTTTGTTATTCTCTACAAATCCGTCCGCTCGTCTGGTGACAACCTACTTCAGGCCCCCATAACAAGAACTAACACTGGTGACCGTGCCTTCTTGGGTGCGGCTCCATCACTGTGGAATAGACTCCCAGCTGATATTAGGCATGCCCACAATTTAGAATTGTTTAAATTTAAACTTAAGTCTTTCTTGTTTCGTGAGGCCTTTTCTGTGCAAAGCACTGCCGGACATATTTCTTATGATGGCGGGGCTATATTAAGTCATTTATTTATTATTTATTATTAACTGTACGTCCTAATTCCGTATGCCGTACTGTATGCTTGTTGAGTTTAAGAATTTGCTTACCAAATTTAACATGAAAGCCTTCAACTTGGCTGTATTTACAATACTGTGATCGTTTAACTCCCGTAGAATTTTTTCTATGATCGCAGAAAACCTCGCAAGTTCCCACAATTTCGCAGAAATTCACACAAAATCCCACACGCAGATTTCAACGAAATTCCGTACAAATCAACGCATACAAATATCGCACACATGACCACAAGAATTTGTGGTCAATGAAGAAGAGAATGGTATGTTAACTGATGAAGTGAAAGGTTAGAAGCTTACAGTACAGCGACTTCTACAGCACAGACGAGCAATCACATACTTTGTACAGATGGAATATCACTGCAATTTACCAATTAACATTATTTTGATTATTATTAATCATACTTTTGGTGGAGAGGGGGTGGTTTGTATGCATTTTAAGGGGTAATAGGATGGCAAACAGAATTTCATGTCAGGGTTCCAGTACAGCCGGGAGTAAACGAGAGAAATGTGAAAGGAGTTCATCAGCAAGTTTTACCTACTGAAAATACAATCAGAAGCGCATTAACAATTTTCTATGCAAGTTCACCATTTTGTCCATCAAACGAAGTTTCTTTCCATTCATAACAATCTGGGACAATACAGCATGAAACTGTGAATAGGACAATGGTTAATCAATAATGATAATTAGCTATACAAGTTGACTTAGGGCCGGGAAATGTTAACTGAATGCATAGTGGACCACTTAAGGCCTACAGTATATGCGTTCTGTATCTAGACATTTGCTCAAGCAATTTGCCCACGCTGAGAGTGGGGTGTTTTACACACCTTTGGAAGTTTGAATTGAATTCCAACGATTTGATATCATTTATATTCATACCTGTAGATTTTAAAATGAGGTTGCACTCTTTTACGCCATGCCACGATTTGCACGAATTTTGTCCTAAACAATTCGACTGATATTCGCACAGGTGGTAAGAACTTCCTGTACATAAAGTTTAAAGGTCATATAAATTTCTACTGTTTGAGTGGACTTTTTTACAATTGTTCAAGTCCATAAAATTGAACCATTCCTTTGCCTACCAAAATACTGTAGTAGTCAGAGCCACTGCAATGGTATCACATCTTAGTTCCAGCAGGCGATTTTTTTTCTTCCGGCACCCTCATGTTCCGGTACAATACAAATGCAAGCTTCGCCCATGGCTGTGACTGTCTTTTTCAGGGAGGGCGGTGAGTTTTTGCCCGACTCCAGATGTAATTTAACTGTCCAATTTTCCGCCCGACTGAGACAAAATAACTGCCCGATTCAGTCAGGTTTCTGACATTTGGGGGGCCTCCCCCAGCCCCCCAACCCGTACGGCCATGGCCTCGCCGCTTTTTCGTTTTCATTTCACACAGATGTCGCAATGGATATGGATCCCATTTTGACCCCACCTCTAACCTTTGGAACCTTTCTAACCAACCTTCCTATACTCTACCCTCTACGACACAACTGCTAATATTTTGAATCTTACCTACTGGACAAAACTTTGGAAGTCTGAGTCCTTGGGGAAAAATATTAATCCAATTATAGTCCTTTCAGTGAGAGAATGAAGATGGAAAATTCGGCAATCAATTCTCGAGACTTCGCCTCTGAATCTCTGACTCAGGGCCCTACAGCGGAGTGCAATATAGTATTGCCGGGATCTCCCTAAATTCACCCGCGGCGTACTGTGCTAACATGATCTGAATTTTAACCCAGCCCTTGGGAAAACATACCTGCATTGTCATTTTACTGTCACACGCTGTATACGCTATAGGGGCCAGCCTGCAGGTCTAGTCATGTACAATACCATTCATTCACACATGGGCCTAATACTGTACTGCGTTATGTGCAAATACCATATGTTGCATGCTGTTATTATGAGGGCCGCTGCAAATGACTGGCAAATGCAGGCTCCTTTTACGTGAAATATCCAATCGCAACTAAGGGTTTAACACTCATTCATTCATAAGCGGCCAGTGCCCATTTTTGCGTAACCTTTTTTGGAAGCTGTATGCCCAGTAAGCCCCTGTATGTTTACGTGAGGTCACACAGGATTTTTTTCAACCTTCAACAGCGAGCCCCATCTTGGGATTTACCATAAACAATATTTCATCCGATACCAAACTTTTACCGAATACTTTTCTCAAGAGCAGACTTGTTCTACACCCATGAAAGAAAGAGATAAGGTACAAAATTTGGCTTGTTAGTGGTTAATTTTGCTGAAAATCTGCACACTGAATTTTGGCCCATGACAGCTGGTTTGTAGATCGGCGCGTTACCCAGGATATGAAATTTAATGTGTTAGGTTGCTGTACTGTACGTACCACTACACGCCTATGGGCTGAAGTGACAGCACAATCGTAAATAGACAGTACATTAAGTCGGACAGTGCTGTATGTTTTCATGAGGTGGGTGTAGCCTAGTAGGGTGGGATTTAACAGCTGGTCGTTAAAGGTGATTGGTAGCAGCCAATGGAAATTTTACACACATCAAGTCTGTGAAAAAGGGGGGGAGGTCCAATGATGTCACTAGCAAAGCGATGCACAGAATGTTGCATGCAAATAAGGTGGGCCCATTCCAGGTGCCTGGGAAATTCTCGAGTCGAAGGTTTCTCATGGAATTGAAGTGACACACAGTACTGTACCTGTAGTCTACATTCGCTATGTAGCAATGAGCTACAGTAGCCAGGAAGTGTAAGCGAATAATGTGTGCTGCCCTGGGCTACAAAATGTAAGACAGTATAATGATGGGCTAAAAAATAAGACAGTCAAGTGGGTTGCAGTTTCATTTATGCGGGCCTAACGATTATCTATTAAAGGGTCATCCACCATCGTGCTGCCGTGGAAAATTGTATTTGCGGTTGTCCAAGCAGAAAGGTATAGAAACACCCATCCATGGCCGTTAAAACGATAGTTCCACCTTGCCTTTCTATATGCTCTGAAGATGAAGTAATACACAGAGGAAAGTGCCACTCATCTCACAAACTAGGAAATGAATTGGATATATATTCAAAGAATGACGGTTCGGGATGGCTGATTAGGCTACTTTGCATGCTTTCCAAGGTAAGAGAACTTTCTGCAAACATGAAATTAGGCTAACACTGGATTGCAAATTTAGGGGGCAACTATTACAAACAGGCCTCATCCAAAATATGTATGATTTCTGAGAAAGGGTGGGTGGGGAATCCAGTCCCCTCCCAACCGGAGAGGCCAAACCTATTTCTTTGGAGGATTTGTTGAAAAATCGGGTCATACCTTAGGTAATGCAGACTTTTTCAAGCAGAAGCGGTTGGGACCCATCCCCCAAAAATATGCAAATGCCTACCCTTGCTGATGATTGTCATCTAATCTATGTTTCGACGGCACCCTTCTTATGAATTTAAACTTGACGAATATTACTTCATGTCTTTTAATAACTAGTCAGTTACGAAAGGTGATATGTTAGCGCAAAACACTGTAGCACAGTTGGATTATGAACACGCATGGTGGTATGTCAAAAACGGTGCCCCAGCCAAAAAATAAAAATTTTTGGTGGTAGTTACTGTACTTCCATTAACCAAACTTTAAAATATACTTTAAAATACATAGAAATGAATCTTTCGCCTTTAACTGTTATGTAACAGCGTACACTGTATACGCAATGAACACACGTTTTGTCCGTTCATCTGAAGTGTATGAAAACTTATTCTGCTACATGAGCAACTGCAACCTTAAGTGAATGATCAGTACTTTTCCAGATAAACAGTTTACATTTTTAACTCGCGTTTGGTTATTGAACGAGTTTGATTTTTAAGAGACCTTGTCAACGATTTTGCGCGATTTTGTGCAATTTTGTGTGGTGAAAACTGCAAATAATTGTACGAATTTTCCACGAACCTTTGCGGTCGAATTTTTGTACGATTTTGAAATCGTGCAAAATTGCAGAAATTCGAACCACTTCACACAAAATCGTGCAAATTCGAAGAACTTTGATTCTTCGATATTCTACGGGAGTTAAACGATCACAGTACAGTATCACACCCCAAACCTCACACCATACCCATAGCAGAATCGGAAGAACCAGGTCTGAACTAGGTTTACTAAAACAATTGAACTTACTCGGTTGGTTTGTACGTACATGAATAGCCGGGCTAAGTTTTGGTAGCACCGGGCTTGCTGGGTGAGCCAGGCTACAATTAGCAGGACTGCTAGTAAGTAATGTTAATAGCCTACATAGAGTAGGATTAGCCTATGGGAACTTGAGTGCTCACTCCCCGAAACAGCTGTGATCACATGGGGACTCGGCCGGATGGCCGCCACACAGTTTGTACACACACGCTCGCATACAGCACCGCTTCTTGCCTCCACCTAAAATGGTAAACAGGTCCCCATGCAATCACAGTGGATTTACATAGGCCTATGCGGTATTAAGAGTATGCATTCCAGTTCCTATATCCTACCCCCTGTGTTAATAGTATAGTAAGTAATCATGAGTCGATCAGTATCATGAGTCGATCAGTATCATGAGTCGATCACTGCATTCTAAACGCCAGTACAGCGTGAAGGCGTGATGTGATTGCAGTGTTAGGATGACCTGCATTGCATTTTCTTCAATCAACATAAAAAACAATTATTTGCCTCAAGGCTATTTTTGACTTCCAAAGCAAAAATGTTACTCATGGCCAAATTTTCAAGTTTTGGCATAAGTATGAACTAAAATTTGGCAAAAATTACAAAAAACGGTGACCAAAATGTCTTTCATGAAGCTCTGATTAAAAAATTTGATAGAAAAGACATTATTCTCGATGATTATTTGTCAAACTGTTCTTAAATGTGTTAATTTATAGCATTTTATTTGCTTGTTTTTTTGTAGCGATTGACTCAAGGTTCCTTCATTAGCACTGTTGCATGTACTGACACCTACATTTCAAAATTCATTTTCTACGGATTACGCAATCTGAACAACACCAAAATATAGCACAATGAGAAAGACATACAACACAATGTTACAGCAAAGTTTTATTGATTTTTGTAAATGTTTTTAATATTTTTATGGTCACAGTGTTCCTTAAGTGATCGACTCATGGTACACCCAGTATACTTCATTAGGCCCAGGCCTTACTACTAGTACTAGGCCATAGAGTAGAATATAGTGACATGACCTAATAAGGCCACTTTCGAATTTCATGCATCGATACAGTCAACAAAGCGCGTCAAAACTGCTGTCACAATCACTCCGTCAATTTTTCATGCTGCACGTGCACAGCAAACTCCCTTGCAAATGTGCGTGAACCTGTTTAGTATTTCAAGCACGCGCACACTAAAATATGCAGCCTCAAATTGAATGCACAATCTGCCTACACTGAACCGTACATACAGCTGGCCTTATTAGGTTACTTCTGATTTTAGGCTTGAGCCGGAAATGCTGAACTTGTCGAAATGGTATCTCTTGAAAGGAAAATTCTGTGGTAAAGATTTATAGCTCTCAAATAAGATCAAGTCTGCCAAAAGATTTGCTGGTACAGATTCACATTCTTTTTTCTTGTTTAACGAAAGTTTTCTTAGAGTGGCCTTATATGGTCTTGCCATCGTATAGGAACTAGGCTAGAGTGATCACTCCCCGAAACAGCTGTGATCACATCGGGACTCGGCTGCCATACAGTTTGTAAACAATTGCTCACACACAGGGTAGCTTCTTGCCTCCACCTATAATGGCGGACGGGTCCCAATCAGTAATCTACATGTAGATCAGTGTCCCCATGCAATCACTGCGGATTTTCGTACGCGGTATTTGGAGTGCGCACTCCAATTCCTATATCCTACTCTATGTACTAGGCAAAGTTATGATGGTTAGGCCTAACGTTAGGACACTGCGCTTTAAACGCCAGCCTATTTCTACATTCCTCCTGAATAACGGTCGTTTCTATCTTGAAAGTTTACCACCAGTAAATCTTCTCCTTAAAGGGATACAGCTGTGGCATTTTGAAGTACTTCACTTGTTCATAAACCGGCATGTTTTGGTAAAATTCCTTCTTCGTAGCTATCCATGTCAAATGTACGCCTAAGTAATGTTATATGTACGGGCTTTGCATTTCCACAACCCGAGACGGAAATATCCCTTAAATGAGTACAAAAGTTCCTGAAATTTGATGATCATTTCCTGCATATCATTTATTCTTTTCCTTATTGACAAAACGTAAAAGCAGAGACAGGTCAAGATAGGAAAGGATTTGATAAAAATTTGGTACTGCTGATTTGAATGAAAGAGTTGTCACTAAATAATACTGAATATCCTGAAACTGGTCAGTTACCCTCCCCAACCCGAAGAACTCTGAAATGCCCTACCAAATTTCGAATAATTTCAAAGGAGGTGGAAACACTGACGTGGCCGTGTTTCAATACTGTTGGCGTTGTTGGCGGAGGGACGGATGCAAGGGGGAGCACAGCGCAGAAGGAGCGCAGAAGGGGAGGAAAAGGGGGAACAAAAGGGGGAACAAAAGGGGGAACAAAAGGGGGAACAAAAGGGGGAAGAAAAGGGGGAAGAAAAGGGGTAAGAAAAGGGGAAAGAAAAGGGGAAAGAAAAGGGGGGAAGAAAAGGGGATGGGTGGGGAAGGATAGGAAGGGAGAGGAGGGGAAAGGGGAGGAGGGGAAAGGGGGAGGGGAAAGGGGAAAGGGGGAGGGGAAAGGGGAAAGGGAAAGGGGAAAGGGGAAAGGGGAAGGGGGGAAGCGGAAAGGGAATGGGGAAAGTACAGGATTGTTCCTGTTACACTTTGAAAGTAACTCGTTACAGTTACAGTTATTTCTCTAAAGTTGTAACTGGTTACAGTTACTAGTTACTATGTAGAAAATGTAACTAGTTAGTTACTTTTGACTGGCAAGCAACGACGGATCCAGAGGGGGACGGAGGGGCGACCGCCCCCCTAGATTGACCAAGAAAAAATTTGAAAAATACATAATTAAAAAAGTAAATTAAAAACATATAACTCACACATTTTAAGGGACGTTTCCGGTATATGGGGTATAGTAATTAGGCATGTATATCTCAGTTCAATACCGCAAACTGAATCATCTCTGGCGTACTGTCTGTAAGAACTGGACGCTCTTTTAAAATGTCTAAATTCTTAGTTTACAAAATAATTTCATACCCTCGATAAAATTCCTGTCGCTGCATATAGGCCTAGGTGGCTGACTTGAGGCGAAATAAAGGTATTTACTGGGATACTATGCCCCAAAGATGTCCTCGCTCTGGCGAAATTCCATGGCGAAATGAATTACATGTCTGGTGTAACTTGTGAAGACGTTAAGGTTGAGGACAGACTGCCGTCTGCCATTGATGCAGGCACGATTCTGCTGGGGAAAGGGGGTTTTAGCCCGCAATCCTCCCCCCCGAATGTGCACAATTTTAATATTTTAGTAATGGTGAAGACATAGATATGCATATGTATTCCTCATGGCCCTTTATCAGGCCCGTAGGCAATAAGCTCTGTAACAATTCTTCTTATAACTACAAAAAAATTCGGGCGCTACGCGCGCTTTTATGTTCAGTTTCATCAAGCGGTAATATCCTGCATTTCACTCGATATATTCGACGAAAAAGTTTCCAAAAATACTGTTCTTGCCTAGTTGCGATTCCATAGAAACACAAAAATGCATCGTTGCAAATTTCTAACCTCTTTTTCTTATCTTTTTTTTAAGATTCTTTCTTCAGCCTCATCATCGTGGCAAACATATTTTGTGATGAAAATATATTTTACAGTTAAGTCGGGGAGGATTAATTAATGGGTAAGATAAAGAACATAATTCCCGACGACGACCATGCAGGCCCTCATTAAATTTCTTGGCTTGCTTTAACAGTAAGTAGGGCAGATTCTTCAATAAAACCCAAAACTTTTCAACTTTTATTAATAAAAGCAAAAATATGAAACCTTTTCAACTTCACCCATTTTTTCGGCGCTCTTCGCGCCCCTTATACTTCGATCGAGTATATGGCATCCTTTTGGCAACCCAGTGCATCTGTCAGGGCTTAGAGTAGCTGGCCCACGTCAGGGCGCTTGACCCCCAAAAAGGCAAATCCAAGGACCACGCTTGGCTGAGCCTGCAAATTGCCATCATTCGGTGTCATTCCTAGCTACACATATTATCTTGTTTGGTGGCAACCCTATGCCTATGTCAGAATTCATGGCCACGGGCTTTCTCTTTATGTGGTCTCACTAGGCTCAATGACAACATAGCCCCCAAAATATGTCCCTAGTACAACCGCACCTGCATGCATTTTTGCCTGTGATGCAAACCCATACCCGATACTGAAACGCTTGCTTAGGATTTCTCATCTCACCAAGTAAAAGTGGCAACAGGAGAAAGTTTTTCTGGATTAAAAAGGTTGAAGACATGGCTAAGGAATAGGATGAGTGGAGAACGCTTAAACGGGTTATGCTGATACATGTGAAAAGAGGTGTTGCAATTTGTAATCTGTAAGTCATAGATCGATACGCCAAACGTGGGAATCGTTGCCTAGGATTTTTATTGTGACCTTAAGTTCGTGATCGAGAGTCACACAGGTGGCTGGAAAACACTCCCTGAGCCAGGAAAAGAAACGTACCAGCTTTACCTTACGGCTCAAGTAGCTTGTGCCCCCCAAGGGTTGTCAGTGTTTTTTTTTCATGGAATGAAAATGTATTAAGCTATAGTTTCAAAATAGGTAACTGGGCCGTGGCGAATTGTTCTTTTCTGGTACCCAACAAACTAACAATCAGAAAAGTATAGGACAGACGTGATCACATTTTGACAATCTCTAATAATGTTAAGGAGAAGGGTCTTCCATCCAAGAAAATACTGACAAAACCATAAGTTCCAGGAGCTCACTTGCTAAGCCTGGGAAGGGCGATTTCCGGCGACGTGGGGGGGGGGGTATTTTTATCGAAAAATTTTCGGGTACGCTCCGCTCCACTTAGATAGTCTTCCCACAAGTTTCAGCCCCATCTAGTCCAAAATCCTGGGCGGGCCACGGCTGCGTGCGGTTTTGAGTATGGAACAACAAAAGTAAAAAAAAGGTGGCGATGTAAGATCTTGTTCCAAACTTTGGCGAAAAGAAAAAGGGTGATTATTTCTTGTCCAAAGCAGGGACAGATGATTAATCATGTACCTACATCATTAAGCCACTTGGTAAAAACAAATTTTGAAATATTTTTATAACGAAGATCTCTTTAGCGGAGGGAAATGAACAGCAAAATTATAATTACAAATAGATTTATCTTAATTTCCCTTAGATGTTTGAAACAGATAATTTTTACTTTTCATTTTGCACAACAGTGACATTTTCATATGATTCTGTTAATAACTTTCGTATAAATTCGAGTAACATCCTTCCCTTCAGTTGGGTTGTCAATATTCGTAAACTTCTTCCACTGACTGGAAAGTACCTTTTACTGAATCCGGATCATTAAAAGGTAGAACTGATGGAATCACCGCTAAGTTCTTCTCTACTCTTGGGGCAATTAAAACTAATTTTCTGTGCTTAAATTGTCTCACATTGCGAGAGCTTCCGGGGGCTTTGCCCCTGGACCCAACGCGGACCCCCAGCTGGACCCCACGAGGAAAAACTCACGCTCGTGGTGCACCTTCGGTGCACTGCTTCCGCCCCCACTTACAGTTATTCCTGGATCCGCCCTTGCTGGCAAGTAACTAGTTACAACTCAAAAGTAACTAGTTACTTCAACTTGAATACATCTACGCATCAATCGGGGACAGTGGCTTAACTAGCCTTGGTGGGTAAGAATTAATTAAGGGCAAGGACGACCTCAAGAGGGCCCACAATGTTCTTAGATGAAGAATTGGAAAAAGTGAAATGACCAAACAGCGGCGCAGAATGCACCGCTCTCCTGAGGGGTGGGATTCAGGGGACCGCCGCTGGACTCCAAGTAGGGTCCAGGGGCATTATTTCCCGGTGGAGCCTAGAGGACGAAACCCAAGGAGGTCCTGGAATAATTTCATAAGTGTGAATATTACAATGAATCATTTGACTACCTTCAAATCACATTTAATGAGCACAAAACGACCACAAAGTCACAGGTTGCCTATTTTTTGTGATATCATACCCTAAATAGAGGCTGAACAATTCGATGCGTGCATGGGGTTGTGGGCGGGTAGGATGAAGGACGATATATGGGTTGCATTGGGCTTTGGAACAAGAATTTCACATAAGCTGTCGTACTGGTAGATGATCAATTAGAGTGGAGTTAGGCCTATTTCAGTTCAGTGAATAGCCTAATGATGGACCCCTGAAGACAGTACTAGTGCACAAGCTTACAACGGTTTCCTATAGTCCTTTTCATACGATGTGTATGGAGTTCTTATATACCCGCAGAGCGCCCCGGAAGGAGAAAGTTTTAAGACATTTCAGAACTCAGTACTTAACTGAAAATTTCTTAATGAAAATTTAAGAAATGTTGGACCACTTTTCTATTGAGTTGAATAAGAGTGGACTCCTGGTGCCCCAGATCGGGTGATGTACAGTCAACATCTTTGAGAAAGCTTGGGGTCTTGATCTGAGAAGGGAGTCGATCGATGGGGCGGCCGCCTCCCTACTAGTTACGACACTGTGGAGGAGCGGAGTGCTTCGTAGCAGCCAATAATTTACTTTTTGTGTTGGCCTTCAATTCTATACTGCAAGTTACAAAAACACCCATGGTCGCGAAGCATCGCGGACGGGGCCTGCAGGTCCTCCTCCAGGGAAAATTTTGAAATAAAAAATTGTTAAATGCAATTTTCTGGCATCGAGCTTTGGTTGTATTAAAAACTGCAGGAGTCGATACAGTTTCAGAATATGGATGTTGTTACGATCTTATCTCAGGACAGAGCTTGGTAGATAATGAGGAAGAGTATGGGTATGACTGCAGTGACAAAATGAAATGATATTTCGTAACTTCCTTTACTACACTGCATAGGAAATACAGGAGCTTTCCTTGGCGGGGAAATGGAGTATTAGTCGTCGGAACCTAAATTAAAAACCTGCAGGTGGCGACTTTGGAAACTTTGTATACACATACTAAACTACGATGTAATAACAACGTTTAACTTTGTTTCCCCAAGTGACTGAAACTCAAATTCAGCATCTTTCCTCGCGTCAGAAGTCCAGCGATCGTCAAAATAAATGTACTTTGTGTCCGCTGTGGCTATTTGTAACGAGGAAGTAACGGGACCAAAATGTAACGCCGTTACAAATACTTTTGCACTGAATTATAAGTAATTACTTGTTCCTTTACATGATTTCAAATGTAACTCGTTACGTGACTTCCAGTGGCGTAGCCAGGTTTTTTTGTCAGGGGGAGGGGGCAAGAGCACCAAGATTTCCCCCAATTAGTGATCCGCTTCCTAATAATCAGTGTTCTCCGCAGGTCCCAAATTTGTCCGGGTGCTTTCTTCTGACCTGGCTGATGTGACTGATCGCCGTCCTGGGGGAGGGGTGTAAGGGGAGGGGGTGTCCCCCTCCCCTTTGGAAAATTTTTGGTCATATAAGGTGGGCTAGATGCAAAATGGTGCCACATTTGGTGCTAAATGTAGACTGAATACATCACCAAGAATTCCTATTTTTTAGGAAGCTTTTTTTTTATCTTGCTTGTCTTCAGGTCTTGGTGAATTTTTCTTGAGTCCTACTGGTAGATCAGAATCACAATGGGTGAAGTACAGTAATTAAGTGAACCCTGGTACACCTTTCCCTTCATCAGTTCACCACATTCACCACAATCAGTCCAAATTTTACAAGGACCTGCCCTTGTAGCAGAGTATAGCACTTGACCACTGACCCATTCTAACAAACTGCATATACCACAATGCTGCTGCTTTAATTATCAAGAAACATTGGAAGTATCCAGTAAAAGGACAGAGTCCCTTGTCAGAGGTCCAGAGATCCCATGCTGTATAAAACAGATAGTAAAACATAACTAGTACAACTGTAAGCATGGTGTCATGATTCCATCTCTGAAAACCTTAATGAAGACTGGTTGTGCCAGTGTGGCATATACTTTTAAATAAGTAAAGTGTACTGGTTGAGAAATTTAAAATTTTACCAGATCATGCGCAAATTTCACCATATATTCACTTTCAAAATTTCCCCCAAGATTTTCCAGAGGGGGCAACTAGCCCCCCTGTCCCCCCCTGGCTACGCCACTGGTGACTTCGTTACACAAAAGTAACTCGTTACAGTAACGGCGTTACTTATAACTCGTCACTTCCCAACCTTGCCTAGTGCTCACTTCTTATCCGGTGAGCGACCAAAGGCATTACAATAAAGTTTTCATTGTGATCGTCATAAAGCATTTAAATCCAACACATGTAGTCTTCTAGCAAGCCTAATAATACACAGAGCAATGTATTCTGCGCGTATAGAACACGTAATAAAAGTGAACCCACGTTAAACTCTTTTAACAATGGAACTTTCTGTAATACGTTCGAATTTTTGTACGCAGGTAGCCGAATAGAATGTCAGAATGGCGATATGTCAAATTCAGTGGCGTAGCTAGAGCGGGGCAGGGGACGGTCGCCCCCCCCCCACAAAGCCTCCGAAGGCCTCTGTCGAAAATTTCTAGTCTCTGTCGGAAATAAATAAAAACAAAAACAATTCATTTGAAACACTTACAACACTTCTTATGTTTTTATGCAGAATTACACATCGATATGTCAAGGTGAAAATCAAAAGTCGGTCTCAAAATTGCCCGGAAAGCTAAAAAGAAAAAGGTCCTCAGAATTTAGAATCCAACAACTATCAAGATAATCTGCCGGATTTTTTTTACTTCCCTCCCCCCCCCCCCCCTCCACAAAAAATATCTAGCTACGCCACTGGTCAAATTGATACTTCCGCCCCGATATTTGCGGCTCCATGAGTAACTGAGCGTTACAGTGTAGGTATAGAGGAATTTCATGTGACGTCACGCGAGTGGGATAGACTTTATGCATATGATGTCACAATAGAGAAAGTGCTCCCTCTTTTGGAGGAAAACGGAAAAGCACGTATCATTGCAAGTTACACCAATAAATGCAGGTAGCTGATTTGTCGACTAATCATATAGGCGCGTGAGTCTACTACACGTGCGGCGAAATCCACGCTGTTCGTGCACGTGTGCTTCATTGTTTTCACCCAAAATGACGTCAGTGTGATGTCAATGCATAAGGTCTATATAGGCTTTTCATGTGACGTCATAATACTCCCTGGCGCCATGTTGGAGTACATGTAACTTCGTAGTACACCACACTCGACGCGCTTGCTCAATGTGTACAAACCGCGTATACCACAGGGCACACTGTGCGGGGCGTTCAGCATACTACTCATGTGTTCTTGGCATGAGTGTCCTCCAGCATGGCGAACCCGTGACGTAATTGCAAAGCCTCTATAGTTTCCAACCAATTGGTTCAAGTCGAGACGACCACGGCCTTTTTTCCAGTTGTGGCTCACTGGCTTGTTTTCCCTACTCCATTGCTTTATGCTGAGCACCAAGCACAAAGGCAGTAGGTTCCATTTTTAAAGTCTTTGGTATGACCCGGCCAGGATTTGAACCCTAGACCTTCCGGCTGCAAGTCGGATGCTCTAACCACTTGGCCACTGCATTATAGGCGAGTAAGTCTATGAACTTTAAACCAGTTATTGTGCGTTCATGTTCAAGTGTACTTACTTGTTTAGCGGTTAGGAAGAAATAAACTTCTTGTAAGTGGAATTTAGTGTTGAGGAGTGATACTTCTTACATTTACAATGTTTCGAAATAACAAGTATTAACACTTTTGTAAGACATTCATTTCCCTGTATGTTTCCAAAAACGACTGAACAGTGATCAGCACTTCCGCCACGACATTACCATTGAAGAGAAAGGGACACCTACAGGGCAAAATTCAAGTCATGACTGTTCACCAATTAGTTAAAAAATTTCAGGGGAATGGTATTAACCCCCAATAACCCCCGACCTCTCTTGTGAAATGCTTTCTCATACACCTACGATTTTGATTATTAACCCCGACAACTTACAACTCATCTTCAGTCAAAATCATTTATTAGCGATTCAAATTACATATGGAGGACCCTGGGGTTTCTTTAGAAATGTTCCAGAATACATGCAAGAGCCATGATGAGGAATATCTTCGGGAGGACCTCCTAGATTTCCTGCTATTGGTTTTCCTCGCGGCCGGCCACACCTTACCGGAATGCAACCTCGTTTGAAAGTCTCTTTCCCTGGCATTTTGTCTACGAACAGCAATAATGACAACCGTCCTTTGATTTAGCAAACTATGCCTGATGATGACGACGACGACGATGACGATGAAGATGACGATGACGATGACGATGATGATGACGATGACGATGATGACTAATAAATTTAATGTGATAGGTTCATAGTACCCTAAATATTGAAACGTATTGTACCATTTTGCATCGAAGCACTAAGATTTTCTTAAAATTATCCCAAGGGATGGACTCCCCTCTCACCCCTCCTCAACACAACACTTCAGTTTTAAGCTAAAACTCCTCACTCTCAAAGTTTGTCTGTTAGAACTCAAGTAGAAGCAAAGCTGTTCTCTGAGGAAACTAATCTGTCGAAAAATTTGGTCTCTGCGCTATTCACAAAAATGTTTACCTACGATGTTGGGATAGCCCGCGTACCCCTGTTGACGCCATCCCTGCACTACACCGCAATCATTCAATGAATATGAATCGACCCCTTCCCCGCCCACCCATTACTCTCGCGGTGTTCAAATGGTAAGTTCGGTACTTTTAGGGTCAGTACAGATCCGTCCACGTACAACTACGAATTTGATCTTTACTGAGTGACACTCGATCATCCTTGATTGGCTTATGACCTTCATCTTTCTTCGAGTGAAGTCCTTAGCACTCTTAAAATACGTAAAAGAGGGTAATAAAAAGATCATCTTGCAAATTTACCCTATTGTTTTTCTTAATTTTAACGGTTATTGTTCATTTTCACTGGTATCTCTGTCAAATGCGACGGTAATTTGAGTTAAAAATTTTTCCATCTCTCCCTCGTTGGGTCATTTTAGGCAGCTTAAGACACGTTTCACGGCCACGAAAATATATATTGTAACTTTCCTTGGCTTTGAATTATTCAATATTTCGGCAATTTAGCGGTGTGACAGTCTGCGCAACCTTCTCAATAAAACTAAGAGACGATATTCTGCAAGTCGTTTGGAAATAACAGAAATGGAATTTATGTACTCGAAATGTGGCGCCTTCTCATCTTATTTGGTTGCAGGGATTATTGCAGGATTTATCCTACAGATGTTCTTTGTCAGCGGTAAGTTCAATGACATGATGCATTTGGTAAGGTGTCACTTCTTCTTTTCTCCAATTAACGAACTCACAAAATTGGTCAGTTTTCCTGCATTTTTAAGAATATTCATCGTAAACATGCTACATTCTCATGAAAGATATAGTGCACACAAAGTAACGTTTTGAGGGAGAGAAATTCTCGAGTCTTCAAATAGTGGTCACTTGGTTGCAACGTTACATGGTTCTTTACGGTAAACTGCAAGTTACATTTAGATGATCACGTTGCTTGGAGAGGGCGAAATTGCTGGAAAGGTCCTCCAAGTGTAGCCGATTATGTCTCAACTGGAAATCTGTCACAAGTCGGGTAAACCAGGTGCGATTTTCTCATGATTTCGTAAGATACGACACAGAGCACCACGTTACTATCGTCCGTCGTACCGTGTGTTCACCCTTCCTTTATTACGACACGATTAGCAGCGATTTTTTCCTCAGCGCAAGCTTGTTTATCGGGGGCCTGTCACTGTCATAATCTGGGAGAATGTTTAGGGGACAGTCAGTTCATTACATTACCTAAGAGAAGGCGCGGCATCCGTTGGCGACTAGCATACCAAGGAAAGGTGAGTAAAGATGCTAACTGGCGCTATCTTTGGAAAAGTTTTGAACTGATTATATGTTTAGATTTTTGAATGAGCCGTGAGCATTTCTTATTTTTTGGCTGGGTTCAAGGGAATTGGTATTGTCTTTTTTGGAAAGGAGTGACACCCCCGCCCTTTGAGAAACTTTTGTTTGTCCGTGCTTAGATGAAAAATGGTGCAATCTTTATCAAAGCTTTAAACTGATTATATGGTTTAAAATTTTAATTATAGTGTGAATGTTGATCAATTTTCCTTTTGTTTTTAGTAGGCACAATACCAACTTTGACATTTTTTTTTGCATATGTATGATGCTTGGATGCAAAATATTGCCATTTGGCAAGATAGCACTTATTGCTTTGAAATTACTATATGTTTAGAAATTTTTAGTATTGAGTGATTTCTTTCGGTCGTTCCACGGCATGGCTCTCAGGACACGATTCGTGGTCTTATACAGTAGGCCCATCAAGAACCGCAGGTCAAAAATACCTCCCACTGTCGAGAATTGGCACTTTTTAGGTCTTACAACTTTTATCTAAACGTTCTTTACTTTGAGATTTCATTCTTTAAAAATTTATACTTTAAGGGAAAAGGGTAAGTTCGAAAACGTTATTCAGTAAAATCAATTTGTAGGGAAAGCAGGACTTGAAGTTAATGTACAAATTCATTGATTTAAGCATGGAAGTAACGGTAATCTGAAATATTTGTAAAAATCATCTGTGGCATGCAGAAAATGAACGAGTAGGTCTCCGAAGAAGCTTTAGCCTAGTGACAGGTCTCAGGTGTGTTCTAATCATCATGTAGTTATAGTTAGTGCAGCAACATTCGTACCCGGACATGGGTGGATCCAATATTTAAGGAAGAGGCAGGCCCATGGGGTGAACCAAATGGCGCATTTATATCGGGGTCCTGGGAATCTCCCCAGGGGAATTAGGGAAAAGGCCATTTGTCACTTTCTGAAGGCCTTTTAATCATAATTGTGACAGTGAAATTTACGATAATTTGCCGTATTTTCTATTAATAGGACAACTTTCATTTAGGGTTTAAAAATCGCGAGGGTAGCTGCCCCTTGCAGCCCGTTGCAACCCTGGAAAGGGGATTCATTCGTGAAGGTGAAGCTCCTACGTAAGAACTCAAGGTCTGGGGCCTCACCTAGAAATTCGGATAAAGAGGCCCAGCTATATGTAGTTCGTCAGACCATATGGGGACCTGAATAATCAGGACGTTTTACAAGGAGGCAACGAACTGGCATCTAGCGTTTGGGGATCTCTGCGCCCCCCGCCCGGCTACTGCTCTGTCTGTCGTAAATGTTCGAGTGTATTTCAGTGTTAAATAGTTTTTGCACCGTATCATAGTGAATCACAACATGACATTTTCTTAGGACTTTGGCATTTCATACGAGGGCCGTTGCGTCGCAGTTGCGGCACTTCGTGACAAGATCGGCTGTCATTGAACAGACTTTCTTCCCGTTCTTATGGATAGGCAATCGGGAAGCGTTGTGGAATCACATAACGGTTGTAGAAGGTCCTTATGTAGGCTGATGAGTGAATGACCGAATTTGCATCGGGGTAGTTGTGCTGTTCCTCTACGACACGACGGCGACCCGGCTAGGCAGCTACGGTTTTCTCAAGTTTATTAACCATGAGTAGAGGTCGGTTTCGTCGAATTGTAGTGGAGTCGGTGCTGTTTGTGACTAAAGTCTGGCTAATCCTTAATCGTAATAAATGCTATAATCGTAAGAAAATTTTATTGACTATATAACTTGATATTGTACAATGCAAAAGTTTGGAACTTATTCAAAACTTTACGAAAGGCCCGATAAGCTAACGTCAGTAGCGTGTTCAAAGGGGGGGGGGCCGGGGGGCACTGGCCCCCCCCCCCACCTCTGAAGCCAGTCGGGGGAAAATCTCTTAGTCGGGGGATTTAAGGGTTAGGGGAAGAGAAAAAGATTGAAGAGACACTGAGCACTCAACAGGGATGGCGCCAGGTGGGGGCGGGGAGCCCCATCGGGGAGTCTTAATCGATACGAGAGAGGACAATTTCTCTAATAAGAACCCAAATTTTTCGGCGCGCTACGCGCGCTGTATATTTACTCCAGGATCTTCAGCAGTTCCATTCCACATTGCTAGAAAGCACATGTCCTGCCAACCTTACCACGAAACATGAAGGCAGAGAACACTGTTCATGTCGAGGTCGAAAATTTCATCGCATGTCGCTAAGCCTAGTTACTGTTCTCTAATGTGTGTCATGCGGTACGGTCAGTTTGTGAGCGACTCACGGACCAAAGTTTGGCTGTTTCATAGGGTAGTCCAAGTGTTTCGATAATATGTATGTTTTCCCCGATATGGTCTAGAACCCCTACAGTTTTTCTTTTTGGTTTTCTTTATGTTCTTGATCACATATCTTTTTTGTGTAAGCCTACCAAAAATTTTCGCTCGCTTTGCAAATTCAAGTTTCAGATTCGAAAGAACACTATATAAAGTGCGCAACTCGGCTCATGAAGTATTAAGTGATATCATGTAAAATATGCCCTGAAATGGCATGGAATAATAAGTCATATCCCCTTGTCACCACCTGTTCGACAGAGGGGCTGTCGAAGCTTGGGGTAGCTGACATGGCCCAGCCCTCTGAAAATTCTGTCGCCACCGATGATCTGTTTACTTATTTTGGCTTTCAAAGGGTCATTTCTACAATGAAACCCAAGATTTCCGGTACGCTTTGCCCACTCTTCCACAGTTCTGTTACTTATAGCTAAATATAATACAAACCATTTCCACCTTTTCAAGTAACTGAAGAAGTAGAATTCATGAATTTATGTAAAAGTTGGGAATTTCACCTCATTTCACGTTATTCAGTCAATGTTCTCTTGGGTCTGTTGTGCGATACGGCTATAGTGACAAGAGGAGAGAAGTACAATGTAAGTTATGCCCGATAGGGACCAACTGCCCGGACAATTGACCTTTATTAGCTTTTAATAATTATACCGATTCCTTTTAGTGAAGGATAACCCAAAAAATTTTCGCCCCCATTGCAATTTCACTCTTTAGATTCTGGGGAAAACATTAAATCAGCCCCGAAACTACGTTCCTCTAGTATATACACCCATTTTTATGAAATATATGTCCCGCAATGGCATGGTTTAGTACACAGATTTTCTTCAGATCCCTCCTCCCCATCCCCTTGACGGCATCGGGGCTGTCGGGGCCTCAGGTCGCTGCCTCCGCTCGTCTGGCCACCTGTCGGGCAAATCCTGGCGCCATCCCTGGCACTCAAAACTTAGAAGTAGCCTACAGAATGATATTAGGAGAGAATTTTTTTTTTTTCATTTTTTGGTCGTTTACCAAAGGATAGAGCTCTTCCAATTGTCCTCCAGTGAATAATCAGACAGGATGCTATCAATATCAATATCTGTCTCATATGGTGCAGGTAGGCCTACTATCATTAAGTTCCTTTCGCCCTTCGCGCTAGTCACTTTAACCATCTGTAATGGTAAACTATATAGGTTTAAGGATGAAACAACGCTGTTAACTTTTGCGAACATCTCAAGCAGCCTTCTTGACTGGCCTCGTGATCTTTAACGTAGTCCTGTCAATGTATGTGACACATACTGTAGCACACTGCAGCTTTCAACGCATAGAGGATAACCTGAACTCTCCGTCACTGACACCGAATTTTACAAAATCTGAAACAAACGAAACCTGATCAATAAGGCCTCTAGAACCAATTTAGGGCGGTCTTATTAGCTTATGTTGCAGGAGCTTCCGGGGGCTTCGCCCCCTGGACCCCCACCGGGGCTCTGCCCCTGGACCCCGCCAGGGGCCCTGCCGCGGGCCCCTGGACCCTACGCGTGCAAACTCGCGCCTCGCGCTCGTGGTGCACCTTCGGTGCACTTGTCACATCCCTTCATGTCAGTCGGGGGAATCACAGGTTGTGCCCCCCCCCACCTTCGAAATCCTGCACACGCCACTGGCTAACGTAGGCGACTCTGCCACAAATTTGTGGCTGATCGTGTCGTAGACTGGTAGAGGAACAAACACGGTATACGACTCACATCATTGGCATGTGGTTTCTTCTAAGAAATGGTAAGAGAAATCGCAACGTGTTTTCCCGACTTTTCAATGATGGTATCACGATCTATCTTACGACACCATTGTCTATGATATCGCAAGAGATGGTAGAGCATGGTGCAGCTTAAGTGAAACATTAACTTGTCTACGAAGTGAAAGCCCTCGATGCAGTGCATTAGGCCAAAGTATTACAATTAGTATTAGTATATCTTCTTGGCATTAGCTACTCTCTCACCTTTACATGCCCAACGTATACCCTTCCATTTTATTTGATTTCTTTATTACGAAAAACCGTTTGTTTCCATTTTCAGTTGAAGGCCAAGAAGTTTGTTATCCTGACGTTGGCTGCTTCGATAGCACTCTTGAATGTAACTACCACTTTCTTCCTCAAAGTCCGGGTGAAATCAACACTATGTTTTTTCTCTACACTCCTCAGAATCCATCAACGTCTGTAACCCTTAACTGGCAAGATGATTCTAGTATCATTAACTCCAACTTCAGGGGAAACCGAGGTACCAAATTTATTATTCATGGTTTCATTGGCAACAGCATGAGAGGATATGTTACGGCAATGAAGGATGCCCTCCTTTCCATTGTAAGTCTTTCCGTTAATTTTAAAGTACTGGCACAAACTGAAAGAGTTGCTTTTTAAGAGAAGCACTGGGAGGGGTGGAGCGGTAGCCCTCTCAGCAAAAAACAAAAAAGTAGTCAATTCCAGGACCAAAGTAATTTTTTCGAGGCCAACTTCGCGTCATCATTATTTGCCAACTAGCGAAAATTACAAGGCAAATACGTGCCCACCCCCTATCCTGTGAAAATGTCTTCCTATGGTCTTTGGGCTAAGGCAGAAGTGAGCGATTCAGGCAAGTACTTCCGAAGGATTTACTATTGGAAAAGTACGGCGAGATATCTGTACTGCAGCAGGTGAAATTTGATACCTCTTCCTGAAGGACTTACGACCCAGAAGGGTGCACACCACCATTAGAGAAACAGCCCTCTCGAGAAAAGTAGTACCAAAGTACACCGTCAATGTTAGGTCCTTTTTATTTGTGAATTACTTATGTTAATATGATCAGTTGATGCCGATTCTTCCTGGATATGAAAAAGGGCATGTTAATGTGTGGGTTTTGCCAAATTTGGATTGATTGAAAGTGATTTAGGCCGTTTTAAAACTTGTCAGAAGAAAGTGGTGATTTCCTTCACCTTGCGGATTAATATGGGTTGGTGTACACCCTCTAAACTTCATCCCCTTATAGCTCAAAATCTAAACCCTATGCTATGGTAAACTTGTTGCGCCATAATAGGCCAACTCGTCAAGTTTTCATTTGAGGGGTGGCTTGTCTGGACTGCGAACTTTGACAAGGCTGTAGGGAGCATGCTACCGAGACAAATTAGTGTGTAAGTCAATGGAGAAGCCAACGGTGGTGTGCCCCCAGAAGGGACAATGTTGAAAGTAACGAGATGACCTCAGCTCTACAACGAGTTATGCTTTCAGGTAGGCGGCAGGCCCCATCTTAGAATTTACCTCGATACCCACTGCCTAATATTTGTGTAAAGAAAAGTTTCATCCAGCGATGGATGTTAAAGATAATTACCGTTTATTGAGTCGTAAACCCATATAAGTCGATAAGCTTTTTGTCATAAGCGCATTTTCCATTGGGGGATCATGTGAGCGCCTTTGCATGAATGTTAATGTCTGTTTGAGGGGATATAAAACATATTTTGTTCAAATGACCTCCCACGTTACGTCGACATTTTAGTGTTTCATTGTGACGGGTCACAGTACTGCTCATGTGTGTGCACACTGTTTTTACCTTTCGTGTTATGGACGCTAGGTACAATGAACTCTTCGGGGTAAACATTAATCAGCGTAATAATTTTGAGGGCGTTCATTCTTTCGATCTTTGCACTTTACTTGACAGAGACACAAAGCCCTTGCGGCAGATTTACCCTGTCTAAAATCATAGAGTTGAGACGTTTTTAAGTAACAGTCGCGAAAGGGAGTGAAAAAAGTTAGTGAAAGGGGAATTAAAAACAAATCGATGGTCCAACCATCTCTGGATTATCCGATTCGACCGCTGTCCCAATTTTGGAGATTACTCCCGCCACCAGCAAAAGAGACGGAAGAGATGGTCAAATTGTTACACTTTAATATTTGTCACACGATGGAGCAGATAATTGTGATACGGTCAAGCAAATTACTTAACCCAGGGAGTTGTCAACTCCCTGCTTAACCTCATTGTCAGAACTGCAGTCATGATGAATGAAGCAAGCACTGCGAAATAAAATCGCAAATGACCCACCATTTTCGAAACCTTTTGACAAGTTATGCCCCAGATCTCAACAGATGATTGGCAAAAACATTTCCTCACATTAAAATCCCGATTTGGATAGGTCAGTTGGTAGGACACTCTGATGGAGACATGCGCATGGCAAAGATTAACGAGGATGTATTAAGCTGTATGTCGAATAAATAAAAGAATCACCTTTCTTCAATAGGGAAACTTCAACGTCATCCTGGTAAATTGGGAAAACGGAGCAGACTTGTTTGATCCAATACAAATGTACACAGACGTAATAAATCTACCATTTGGCTACGAAATTGCTCGTCAAAATGCAAGGCTGGTTGGTCGCCAGATTGGGTTACTCTCACAAAAACTGCAGCAACTAACTGGGGCATCTTACGCCGATATGCACCTGATTGGTCACAGTTTAGGAGCTCAAACGGCTGGCTTCGCTGGCGAATTTCTCTCCGGTCAATACGGGAGAATTACTGGTGAGTTCCATAGTTACTGGTTAAGGTAGGAAATCATTATGTTTTAGTTTGCGGAATGAACAGGGCCTGATTTATAGTAGTATATAGTTTAAGACTAGCTAGTTTTTGTCTTTACGCGTACGGCTCTGAAGCATTAAGTTGTTTGAGGGGATTTAATATCGTTCGAGCGGCTTTTAAGCCGCTCCTTCGGATTTTGGCCTAATGACAGTGGAGTGAAAGTAATCGGTGAGAAAATTGGGACTCTAACGTAAACAATTAGCACGGTTTGAGAGGAGTTGACGTACTAACAAGAGGTAAAGGTGGGATGGCTAAGGCAAAAAAAAAATAGAAGATATCCGGTTGGGAGCAGAGCAATTGGTTTGGAGAAGTCCCCGGGAACACCACTAATTTAGCCTATTAAAAAAAGAAAAAAGTCACATCACCGGTCGCGCCGTTCCCTGGTAAACCAGGTCATAACTCACAAGCGGAGATATCTAACCTAATCTGGGTACCCCACCCTAGGCTCAACCAGGGAGTTGTCTGTTTGCAACTCCCTGGCTCAACCAATCGCTCTACTTCTTCCCAATTTCTGCAGTCAGAATATCCGAGGGTGTTTTAAGATTGTTTTTTGGGTGGGTTGTAAGTAGCTTTAGAATAGTATTTTTAGCAAATGGGTATGAGGACAAGCAAGATCGAGTTAATTTAGTATTGAGTTCTAATATGCGTTCAAAAATAGTTTGAGAGTGTGTTGTTAGAAACACATGTTCTTCGGAGATGTAACTGGGAATTTTATAGGCTAATCTGTGTGGCTGTTGTGTTTATTCTTTCTAGCTTTTTTAGTTTAGTAGGAGAAGCAGTGAGGTAACAAATGCTACCATATTCTAGAATTAGCCTAATTTGGGTTTCATAAATTCTCAATCCTATTTCAATCCTACCATTTTGAAGTAGGTCTTTTAAACTTTGTAAAGGACCCCAGGCTTTGGCGCAAATAGTGTCAATGTAATTACTAAACAAAGCATGGTGATCAAAAATTACACAGACTTGTTCTAGTCTGGTTTGTTTTTTCTTTAAAATTTACAAGTTAGGATTTTTGGGGGTTGATTTTTATACGCCACTTGTTACACCATTTTTCGATTTCTTCGATCTCTATTTGAATGTGATTAGTGGAAATATGTAGTTTGTTAGCTATACTCCAAATTGCGATATCATCTGCAAACTGGGAAATATTATTAAATGCGAAAGCTTGGTGGAGGGGATATCATTGACGTAAATAGTATAAAGAAGGGGACTAGGAAGAGAGCCTTGAGAAATATCTGCTTTGATTTCAAAAACATAAGAAAGCTTTTCTTTAACTTGAATTTGGATAACTCTCTCATGTACGAAGGAGGATATTAGCCTAGTGTAGTAACTGTTTAATTGGATTCTATGTAACTTATATCTTACACCATTGTGCCAAGTATTGTCAAAAGCTTTTTCTGCGTCTAAGAAGAGGGCGGTAGTAACTTTCCTAAGGGTTAAAGGTTGTGTGACATGCCACCAAAAAGAGCTGTTTCACTTGCCAGTTAAAGAATTTAGTCCTCCAATCAAAGATCCGTTGAAATTATTTCATTATCTTTTACCGTTCTCAAAATATACATCTTCAAAGTTTGATGGTTTCTGAAGAAACTCATTGCCTATGCAAAAATAATGATGTGGAGTGTTGCACAGTGTGAAGATTTCTTTTGTTAACCCTTTATAAATTATCATTTAGTTACTGATCATACAGATTACAGTTTGGTGAGTGATATCAATATTTTCCAAGGAAAAAATTTAAACTTTTATAATAAACCCCTCAGGGAATAACAATGCTACCAGTGTCCTTGAAATTAAGGTTGAAAAAACAAAGGCTAACATGTGCCTTATATGGTATGTCCCTCTTTCGATGTCACATATTTGCATATTTAGCTCATGTGTATTCATGATACAAGTGTGAAATAGATATTTACCTGTAAAATGGTCAATATTTGATGGATTTTAATGGGATGGTGGCTATTTTCTGGATTTTTAATGCTTTTTACATCAAATATCCAACTATGTTATTTTCATGTCACACAACCTTTAAGCCAATTCTAATGTCGTGTATTAAGCCTAAAAACAACTGATTAAAAGACCCCTTTTTGTTTCTGAATCCACACTGGAATTTACTGAAGAAATTATTAGATTCGAGGTGATTCCTAATTTGAGAGGCAATAACTCTTTCAAAAGTTTCCCCACTACAGGATAAAAGACTAATTGGTCGATAATTTTGGGGATAAAGTGGGCTCCTTTTTGGTTTGGGAATAACAATGACCTTCGCTATTTTCCAAGGATTAGGGAAGTAGCCTATTTGAAGAAGATCATTACAGAAATTGGTAAGAAAAAGTAATAAGGCAGTTGGACATTTTTTTTAACATTCTATAAGTAACCTTATCAGTCTCCGGGGTGACTTATTCTTACTTTGATTCAGAGCCTGAATAATTTCGTCAATAGTTATTGGATTAATGGGTAATATGTTTCCAGTAAAATTGGGAGTAAAAGTTTCCTTGTTATCGTTATTGAAATTATCGACAAAGGTCTTAAAACTCTGATCACAATGAGGAGTGTCGTGGATTTGATGGATTGAGTGCATGGTTTCAGCCAACAGATTAGCCTGATCTTGATGATCTTTAATTCTTATGCCAATGTTGTCAATAAGTTCAGTAATTAGTTCTTGATATTTGGGGTTAATTTTCTTCTTAACTCTCCTCCAGAACACACTTGGGTCAGTTTCATTATTAACTTTTTCACAGTTTTCAGTTATGGGTGCACATCCCCATCTATAGAGAAACAGCCCACTCGAGAAGAGTAGTTCCAAAGTACACCGTCAATTTCAGGTCCTTTTTATTTGTGAATTACTTATGTTAAGATGATCAGTTGATACCTTTTCTTCCTGCATATGAAAGAGGGCATGTTAATGTGTGGGTGTTGCAAATTTGGATTGATTGAAAGTGATTTAGACCAGGGGTCTCCAAACTTTTTTGCTTGGTGGCCCCAATTTTCGACTCCGGAATCTTGGTGACCCTCAAATTGACGGGTCGGTGAAAGGAGTCTGATTTTACTTGGTTATGCAGTGTTAATAAAGCAGATCACTGGTTCTTAGCTTAGAATCACTCCCATTTCTTATTTTTAATGAGAAATTTGACAATTATTTTTCGCTCCTGAATCCTTTTCGCAACCCTCCGAAATATTTTCGTGACCCTCAAAAGGGTCGCGACCCCTAGTTTGCCGACCCCTGATTTAGACCGTTTAAAAATTGTCAGAAGAAAGTGGTGATTTCCTTCACCTTGCGGATTAATATGGGTGGGTGTATACCCTCTAAACTTCATCCCCTTGTAGCTCAAAATCTAAACGGTCATTCTATGGTAAATTTGTAATGCCATAATAGGCCAACTCGTCAGCTTCCAGTTATTGGGATCTCATATTGAAACACTGATTATTTTATAATCTTGAAAAGACAAAAGACAAAAAAAAAAACCACTCGTGTACAAACTAATGGCCAGATGACGTTTCGAAAATAAGGGGAAAGGGGGTGGGGCAAAAGAAAATCAAATTTTAAGGTGCCTAAAAGAAACTGAACTGCACCGACTGACAGCCAGGAACCCCATGACCCCCGAAAATGTAGGGTACCAAGGCCCCTCTTAGAGTCCCATGTATAGGGTTCAAGGGCAATGACACGGTGGAAACTGAGGACAAACCTCCGGAAGTTCCAGGATATTCACATATTGTATGAATTAGTAAGATGAAGAATTCAACCTTTTTCAAAATCCGTGTAAGTTAAACATTCGTTTTGTATTAATGAAACAGGTTATGATACAAAAATTGCTAGGCCTAATGACCAGTCGAGGTGACAATACAAGGGGGTTGTGGACGGAACAATGGATGATGACAGAGGTTAGATGTGGCTTGGGAAGAATGACGTCAGTCAAACTGTCCTACAGGAAGGAATTATGGGACAACCATTTGTGATGCGTATATACGGTACATGCGAATCGCCCCCAAAAATTACATGTATGAAGAAATTTCAGTAATAAGTTTATTTATTTTGTTAATATTCCCCCTTCTCAGTTCTACTGTTTTAAGGACCACCAAATGTCGGTCAGAACCATTTGACTCTATGATAAATTCCTCAATGGGAACTGTGCCTAGGGTTTGCAACATTAATGGCACAGGTAGCGCCAAAATGATTTCTCGCTCTCATTTACATTTGTTGTTCTACACACTCCCTGAGTCTCGTTGACATTGCCATTACAATCTGCTTATTCGTTTATATGTCGAAGCAGAGACGGCGAAAGCTGGGAGGCGGGGGGGGGGTGAAAGGGCAGGAGAGCTTAGTCCCCAGGTGAGAAGTGGCTAGAGATATGTTCAGCCATATACAACAAAATGGCTCGTTTATCTATCTGTTTTGTAACAGGCTTAGAAATTGTCACTGACGTCTATTTTGACATTTGAAGCCCAACATATTGTGTACGCTAGGCGACAACTAACAGAAGTGCTCGCTCAGAGAGCTTCAAAAAATTTGAAACAAACGTAGACGGTTTGGGAGAGCGCTTGTGAGGCGTCCCCAAAGAGTACAAAAAGATTTTATGCGAAAAACAAATTAAGCGAACCCTGCACAAAAGACCTCGGAATCTTTAAAATTGTTTTTGAAGATGGGCAGCTACCCCGGACTCTGATACTTTCCCCATGATGGATACACGTAGCTACGCCCTAAGCAGTGGTCCCGGCACGGGGGTATGAGGGCGCGTTTCCCCAATCGATTTTCCGAAATTCTCCATTGCCTTTAAAATGAACAAAAAAGCGTTTAAGCTATAGATTTCTGTAGGGGGCAGGGTTAGGTGTATTTTCGACTGAGTGATAGATCTAACTGTAATCAATTTCTATCAAAGTCGCTTGCCAGCTATCAAATTTTCTTAAATCCTTTGCAAACTATCTATATTTTCCCGCGCTCGGAGAGCTATAACTTTCAGTTTTTTTCTTTAATGTCATTCCAAATATCAATTTGTTCAAAGGTATGGGAACAGGTTTAAGAACAATTCTAATGCAAAATTTCTGCAAAAATTTCGCCCGCAATTGCCAGGGGTGACGATCCATTCTTGATGATGACCATTATTAGGACGTTAATGCACGGAATTATTCTCGCGAGAACTATTTTCAGTAAACTTAAAAATACAACCTCAGGCTTGCATCAAGATGCGAATATGTGGCAATCTTATATCATAGGCAACATTTATTGGGTCATGTATATGATTTGAAGTGTATTACTCTTTACCAGGTGCGTAACCAGGCATTTGCCAAGGGGGGGGGGGGGAGTCTGTAGACAAACTATCTAAGCTATCTAAAGCTGAATGCCTTATTGTGCCCTAAATCGATGCAGTGATGTGTCGTAATCGCCAGGGACTCCCAAATCAGTGCCAACGCCCCATGTTCTCCGTGTACTCTGTAGCCCCCACCTGAGACTTCTCAACCCCCGGGGGACGGTAGGGACCACCTGAGAATCACTGCTCTAACCCTTTTGTTAGACCTTTACTCCTCTATCGGTCGTTTCCCATTGGAAGATGTTCGTTTGGGTTCTCGGTCAAAATTAGTGAAAATACGATTTCTGTAAAGGGTTTGGTGTGCTCTCTGTAGCTTCATTTGGATGTCACTTAACCATCATACTAACGTCCCCATTTTGCAATTAACCCAGAGCTTTCAGGAGGCCCTGTACTGATCTCATGGTACAAGCATAAGAGGGGGTGCCATACCACAGTCAAACTTTTGCAACGTCAATTTCTAAACCTGCATATCAGTTAAAAGGTTTACCAAAGAAAATCAACATTTTGCATCTTAGCCACTCGTGAGAGAAAATTTTTCAGTGTGAGGTGTTTCAACCTCTCCACTTAGATACACACCCTTCCTTCACACCCAACAAAAGTAAAAACAATTCACTTAAGTATGAGAATTTTTCGACATATAATCAGTTCGAAACTTTGCCAAAGATTTCACCATTTTGCATATTAGCCACCTTAAACGAACAAAAATTTCTCAAATGGGAGGGACCCTTCCCCTCAAACCCCTCCTCCAGGAAGGCACCTCCGCACCAGGTTAAAAAGGTAGGGTCAATTCCGGGTGCAAAGTATCGTACATACGTGCGTATTTACGGTCTACGACGGCATTCTGTAGGTTTGCCTGGATGGGATTACGACGTCATCATCTGTTTCGTTTCGTTTCGTTTATTTTCTCAATTTCAATACATACACTTGTTTATACAGAATGGAGAGCTAACAAACAATTGACGAAGATTTCAAAAGAAAAAAACGGAACCAGATGAAGCTAAAAGCTTTTCTAGTCTGGCCCTATCCAGAGGTTTTCGTTTAAAAATGTGCC
The DNA here is from genome assembly GCA_029531755.1 of Holothuria leucospilota. Classification (NCBI taxonomy): domain Eukaryota; kingdom Metazoa; phylum Echinodermata; class Holothuroidea; order Aspidochirotida; family Holothuriidae; genus Holothuria; species Holothuria leucospilota. Next base: position 42,355,862 of record CM055977.1, read on the forward strand.
CCCAACCATCGAATCTTGGCGGTACCACTGGCCCCAAGCCTCGGTGCGCACCCTTTAACCTTCCTGCGGGCTTTGTTAGGGATCTACGGGGAAGCTGGAAGAAATGGAAATATTTCATCGTGATTGTTCAGATACAAACTGGCAAAAGGTTGCAAACAATTATTAGAATTTTTTTGTATTTCAGAAAGTTGGTACCAGATAATGAGAAGGGACTATGGTGTCCCTACTCCCCTTGTATCTGCAGAGGTAAAAGTACCCCATTTGTTTAAAAAGTTTTAACATGTTCTCTTTCGGTTGTTCTTTTACCCTCTCTGTAGGACTTGATCCAGCCGGACCAGGATTTGACACTTTCAGAAACTCACGAGGGTGTCTTCTTGACAGTTCAGACGCTATTTTCGTAGATATCATTCACACCGATAGTACACTTGGAAACGAATACGCGGTGAGTTAAACGATGACTTTGCAGGCTGTTGCGGTATTGTTGCTTTATTTCATGGTTTCAGGTGGCATCAGAGTATCTTAAAAGGGAGTAGCATCCAAGTTAAACTAGATAACAACAACAAACAACAACAACAACAATTACAATACTTTCCAGAAAAGAAAGCAATGCAACACAATGCACAAACGATGCGGTAAGAAAACAGAACACGATTTATGGACGAACGTTATATCCTTTGGCACCAAAATGATGAATGACGCTCCCCATGTGTGTAAAACTAGTGCAACATAATTATGGTCTTTGCTAATGTTATGGAGACAGTGAGTAATGCATTTTCAGATTTTCCCTATAGTAAGGTGGTCGATCCCGTCCCCTGACGGAACCACTTGGACTGTTTCCCATTTCACCTTTAAACGCGTCTTTACCTATTCCGTATTATGGACTTTCTTCAATAAACATTATATAATAGTATTACAGTGAATGAAATGCTCAAAGCGCAATCATTATTGACACATCATAGCTGGTTCTGTTACCATACTGTAAGTGGTGCATTTGTAATGAAGAGCGCCACTAATTCAAGAGGATTCCCCGGGAATAACGTTAACCACAAATGAAATTCCAAATAAAATGTTATGAGGCATAGTACATACCATCTATTCAAATGAATGTGCCAGTATATTCATGTGGTTAGTGAAGCAAAACAATTGAAGGAGTCCTTGTTGAAAAATAAAAATACGGTAAATGAAGGTATTTTAGGCACTTTTGCATCTAGTTCTTCCGCTATGCAAAAAAGCATTTCGAGTGAAGTGTCAAGCAGTAACCACCAGTTTCACCATTACAAAATCTCTCTAAATCAAAATATCAAGGGTCATGATACACAGATTTAAAATTGGAGTGTGAAAGTCCTGTTTGTGAGCTATCGTATGAGGTGTAGTGTGTATTGTCGAAAACTTCTACAAGGGTCCAGATGCCACTAAAGGGACTATAAAGTATAGTGTGTAATTCTGTGGAGGAGTAAGTGGTGGTGCTTTCCCGTAAGACATTAAATAAAAAGAAATAAAAAGAAACCAATTAAATTGTTTCAAAAGCAGGTACATTGTTTTATGAATGACATTCATCCGCACTACACTAGAATTTCAGCATGAATGGCTTCACAGACAGAAAAGAGGGCGACATATGAATAATTAAGGGCAGGTTACAGTTACCGGTGCCCCAAGTTGCTCGGTGTGAGAGTGGTTCACGATGCCTTGATATTACGCCTTTAAGAAGTGAATTTGAATCCCGTCCGATGTATTGTGTCTTTTTCTCCGAATTAGCCCGGTTTGTCATCAAAATCGGTTGCCCATCCTGCGAAATCGGTTGCGCGCCGGGCTGAAGCGTCCTCGGCAAACAACTTAAAGGGAAAATGCAGTCACCCTAAATTGAATTAATATAGCCGGATATCCTAATTCATGAATCAAACTTTTAAACCATGTGACAAAAATTTGAAACCGAGTTTTTAAATTTATGGAAGCAGCACTTTTTTTTTACCTTGAGAATACTACATTCATGTTATGAAACAATAGAGACAAGACTAGATTTGTAACATTTTTCATCTGTCAAAGCAAGTTTGGAACGACTGCTTAGTCCGTTTAATAACTAGCCAACTTATGTTTGCGAGATTCTTAACACTAGTTATCTGGTCTGCACGATACAATAACGAGAAATCAGAGACGAAATTGTGTTGAAATAGACAGAACAACGTATTCAAAAAATCAATCAATCAATAAAAATAAAAAAAACCATAGGTAAGAGAAAAAGAGCTGAGTTGTGAGCGTACAAAAGAATAATGTTTATTCGCCGGGATAATTTTTTCCCTCAAATAATGGCGCTCTCTTGATAGTAAAACTAAAGCACTAGGTTGTATTAATTGCATCAAAAGCTGTTTTTCACACCCTACTATTCTCTTGTCTAAGTGGGGTATTATCATGTTACAACCCCATAACCCAAAGCTATTTCAAATGATAGGATCTCTGAAATGCATTTTATGGAAGACCATGGGCGTGGATCATGGGGGGGGGACGCGTCCCCCTCACTTTCTTGGAAGGGGGACATCTCCAAAAAGTCCCCCTCACTTTTTCAAAATGATGAAAACTAAAACTGTGAGAAGATAATATAACAGTAGATTACAAATTAACACTACATTTTAAAAGGTAAATTGTGCCCAAATATTGCACCATTAGCCATCTAGACACCTTCCAATTTCCATTTTTTTCACAGGGGAGGTGGCCCCACCTCATTTCCATGTTTGTGGTCTTTACTCATTGCTCGAAATAAGAGACAAAATCGTAAAGTTACTTAAAAATTGCTAACGCCGACGTCAAAATGGCCGTGGTGCTCCTGTAGTTTGCCGTCGGTTCTGTGCCACAAAATTCCAAAGCACTATATACTAATGCTCCTAAAACTAATTTATGCTAGTTGAAGAAAATATTGGAAAGGTTCGTTGAGAGTCGACTACTATGCAAGGACAAGGTGTACCACAGTGAAATAATGAAAAGATTGCTACCAGTATCATCTCTATCAGACATTCGAAAGCTCTGACATGCACAGTCCTGATCACTTCCATATCCAGATTTTATTAGATATGAGTAAACATGCTAATGACAGGGGCGTAAATACGGCGGGGGTGCCCTCCAGTGAAAATCAAAGGACGGTCTCTGCGCGCCAAAAAGTCGGTCTCAAATCCAGTTCAATATGCTTTTGTAACAATAGACCAGACATGAACAACATTTAAAGTGAAAAGATTCCACCAATCTTCTACTGAGTTCCCGAATTTTTGATCGAATGCCCCCAAAAATGTGCAAAAATCTTCGCGCGCTTCGCGCATGTAGCGGTTTAGTGGAATCCAGTTAAGTATGCCTTTGTAACAGTAAACCAGACATGAAAAACATTTGAATTGAAAAGATTGCTCGAATTTTCTACTGAGTTTCCGAATTTTTGATCGAATGCCCCAAAAATGTGCAAAAATTTTCGCGCGCTTCGCCCGGATGTAATGGCTTAGTGGTCTGTTTTATGCACATGAACTGCAACGAATTTCGGGCAATTTTTTAAGATTCGGGCAAAAGATTTTCTATCCCCAAATTGGAAGAGTCCCGTACGCCTATGATTATTACTACCGTCCTGTAAATTGTAATTATCTAGGAAATTTGGATCATACAACTACGTCAACGGGAGTCGGTCTCCAAGAAATGTAGTTGGTCCCAAGTTCACCCCCTGCAAATTCATGTATATACGCCCCTGGCTAATGGTTTACTGTTCACTTACTTCACACAGTGTGGTCTTGATTTACCCCAAGAACTAAGTAAAAAATTCACTAAAGCAAGGAAGATGAAAAACTTCCTAAAAAAGTAAAAATTCTTGGTGATATATTCAATTTAAATTTAGCACCAAATGTAGCACCATTTTGCATCCAGCCCACCTTTCGTGAGCAACTTTTCCAAAGGGGAGGGAGACACCCCCTCCCTTAGACCCCTCCCCAGGACGGGGATTCGCAAATGGTGAGAAGTCCATCCCCCACCCCCATCTTTGGAGATGGATTCACGCCCATGTGGAAGACACTTGTGTTCATATTACTGTTTCATGTCAACTGTACGGCCATGACTCGGCCCATGAGTAAAGCCACGAATGCAACGGTTGACCGTTCTTACGTTAAATCGTCATGTTTTTCTTTATCTTTCATAGACTGGCCATCAAGATTTCTATCCCAATGGTGGCGTGTATCAAGTCGGTTGTGTACCTTTGGACGAAGCCTGCGATCATAACAGAGCCATTTATTATTTCACAGAGAGTATCACCACTACCTGTGAATTTCTCGCCTACCCCTGTTCCTCGTGGACTAACTTCCTGAAGGGTAAATGTAGGAGTTGCGGCAGTTCGGGATGTTCTAGGATGGGGTACTACGCTGATCTTTCTACAGCTACTGGAAGTTTCAGGCTTGGCACAAACACCGGGTCACCTTTCTGCAAAGGAGACTCAGGCCAACCCCCAAAGTTCATCGATTTCTTTTTTTAGACTGCAACCAAATGATAAAACATCATTGAATCCCCAAAAAGGACATAACATGGGTCTAAAAAGATACTAGTATAATTTGTTGTTGATTGCCTCTCGGTTCACACAGCCAAGGCTGTCCATCGCCATGGTAACAGAAACATAGTATAAACGAACAGCAAATCCTTTCTCCATGAACAGAGTCTTTCCAACCTTGTACGTAATTTGGCTTCAATGAAGGGGGTTGACCATGCGAGTACTACCCCGAGGTAGTACTTCCATGGTACGATGGAAACTGGTCATCCCGTAGGCCTTTATTACGTAAACTGCCTTTACTAGTCAGTCTTAATGCGAAAAAGAAGTAAAGTTATTCCTAATTTAGAAAGTAACAATTCAGAAACAAAAATATCGTCCCATGATGAAAAAGAGGATAACATTAATAAAAATATCAGGGTAACAGGCTTCTTGACATTTGACATCTTGAAGGTTTACGGTAGGCCTACAATCATACTGTACAAAGCTCTCTCCCGATCTCTTTTTATGCACTCTAAAGTGACCCAAGGATATTTTAGAGTGTTGAAGCCCTTAAAGACAGTTAAAAACCTCAAGGGAGGGGCAAGAACTTGTCTCCGATGACTTTCTTTCATACAAGCAGAAAAAAGTTTAAAACACGATGGCATGAATTTTCCTTAACACACAAGTGTGCAAGCTGTCACATCACACTCAACAGTTGCCACAGTTAATCTAACTCTCTGGTTGATCTATATATTAACTTTGGTCACTGACTCTGATTTTAACAAAAATCATACCATGACGTGGCTCATAGCCATTTACCGGCATTCATAGGGTGAAATTAGGGTACACGATATGCAGATATCATATCATTTACAGAAGGTCTTACTTTATCATCTGCAGTGAGGTATTTGAATACATCCGCGATTCATCTAAGTCGGGGTTTATCAACCTTTGTAATTCGGGATAGACTCTTGATTTTTGATCTACCCGAGGATCACCTTCCCCCATCATCTGAAGACTTAAGTTCTACTTGTATATTTCTAACTTAACCATACGAGACAAGTTTCAACTCTACGCAACGTAACCTACTAAAATTCCACCTGTGTCGGACTCGGATGAGATTACTAAGGTCATCTTCCAATCCCCTCTTACCCCCTACCCCTTCGACATTGTTCTCGTATAGCCCGTCACCCATGTCGAGGCTTCGGTCGCTGCCCCTCACCCCCCTGTCCGGTAAATCCTGGTGCCACCCTGACTGTTAAAGCGCCCTCGTTCATTAATCGTTACACCCAACGTGGCTACAGTTGTTGTTCCTCGACTTGAGAATTTTTATTTCCAGTTACATTTGAAGTTTATTGGTGTTACCATGAGTCAATCATAAAACGAATCTTGTGTTGTTAAAACCACAGAAAACATGAAGTAAAGTGGATGAAACTTTCTATTGTGCCTTCTTCATTTTGTAATACTGTATTTTAGTTGTGTTCGGAGAAAAGGAGGGCTCCCTAGCAATTGAGGCTGGAATTGAAAGTCTACGGTGGCAATACACAATTCTGATGGAATGTTGAGTCGATCACTACTTGGTAAAGACCAACTGAGACTGTTATTCACCGAAGTCAGGAATACTTGTAACAGACACCAAGAAAATATGGACTTTTAAAACGAAATTTTTGTTGAAATTTAACAAAAATTCTAGTGTTTTCAATGCCCAAACTTGAAAACGGGTTTGAGTAAACTTTTCGTTTGAAAAGGAAGAATCAACAAAACTTATTAAGTTGAAGCAAATGCGTTGCATGTGATACTTAAGTTTGAATTACATCACATCTACACGCTTAGAGTGAACTGGTTGTATCGAGGTACGTGTACTATACAAGTAAACGATCTGCTGTTTGTACATTGTGCGGAGCTACTGTCAAGGATGACCCAAGAAATATGCTAGCAATAAAAGAAGAAGTGTAAAATGAAGTTGTGACATTTTTTGTCTTCCACAAAGTTAAACATGCAAATTCGAGGCAGGCTTAATTCGACACCTGATTGCACATAACATCTCGAAAAATTTGCGACTTCACTTCTACCTGGGGCGAAAAGGCTTGTGACTTGATTTGTGCTGCGAACAAATGACTTGTGACTTAACATATTGAAAATTTGTGACTTGACTTGATTTGCAATGAGTTGTGAAATATGATATGATATGATACATTACGGACTTTACAAGCCTCTATATCCACATCAAACATTAGAACACTGTAACAAACTATTGACTTGGCTTGACTTGTGACTGAATCAAATGACGTATGACTTGGACTTGCAAACAGTGACTTGTTAGTTGTTACCATCTCTGCGTAAACCTTGTTAACACGATATCTTAAAATGGGAATGGTGAATACTTTTCACACCCATATAGAATATGGAATTGTCACAAAAATACTCTATTTTTGGTGGAGATCAAAGAACAAAGGTCATCTAAAGTCACCAGAGGAGAAACTAAGAAAATCTTGTAAACTGCTTGTGAACACGTCATCGTAAGAGAGGGTAAATTAAGAGATATCATACTAGGTACATATTTGCCATATTGAGTGAGAGGACCCTTTACTTTTGGTAGAGGTCAGATGTCATATAGGGTCATCAGAGGTCAAATGGTAACAAGCTCGTAATCACGTTTCATGCATGGTAGCCGTAATGGATCTCCATCCATAGTTAGGCCTATCATGTGGATGCTCCATATTAAGTTTAAGACGTTATTTGTTTTTCGTGAAAGACAAAGGCCATTTGAGGTCACCGGTGTCAAATTGTGAGAACTCGTAAGCATGATCGCATATTTAGCTTGGACATTCTCCACATTCAATCCAATAACTCTATTGTTTTTGGTGGCATTCAAAGGTCATTTGAGGTCAACGAAACCCAAATTGTGAAGACCTCTTAACAGGATATCGCATGAAGCATTACTCTAAGGGATGTCTCACTTAACATGTAGATGTCCAAAATTAATTTCAAAAGGGCCATTGTTCTTTAATTTGGGTCAAAGTTCAAGTTCAGGTCATCAGAGGTCAAGGTGAGAAAACCTTGTAAACACGAAATGTCAAGAAGGATAACTTTGAGGCGCTTCACATTAAGTTCGAGAACTCTATGGCGTTTGGTGAAGGTCATAGGTCAGTTAAGTCATAAGAGGCCAAATGTGAATATGTAGAAAGCATAATGCATGTCATGCTATAAATAGGCCTAATATATTTCGCAGGTCTTTTTCTGGCTGCTACTGCGCCGCCCGACACCGCCCGACACCGCCCGGCACCCTCTGGCACCGCCCGACTAGAAATTATAGAACGTTTTGATGTTTTTGTAACAGCTGAACTTAGACTATCAGCAGGTCGATTTTTATGACGCAGGGAATAGTGTGTGGGATGTTTGGTTAATGGAAGGGTCAACAAGCTACTTTGGAATACAAATTTCACTCAGGATGAGGTGCGGTAAGTGCCAGTGAGACCGATGACCTATGTACGATGAGTGTGCATTAAGTTTGTCTAAACACAGCTGCATTTTAAAGAAAATTTAACAGATGTTTAATTTCACTTCACATTGCAAACATATTCCCATTACATTATGGAAAAATTCGCTCCCAGCTTTTCTAGTATAGTCTAATTTCCTTTTTTACGGACACAATGATTTCGACTAGGTGTCTGAGGGATATCTCTATCATTTGCCACTCACCTATGTTAGTAGAAGGGATGCATCCCGCTCCTTCCCGCCATAATCATCCTTTGTTGCCCCTGATTTAAGAACAACAGACAATATAGAGTAGTCTATGTTTTGCAACCGTTACGGTTGTACATTCATCTGTTTATGGTGTTTAACATATCACAGTTAAACTTTGATGGATTTCCCGTTAAATATGGGACAGTTTGGGCTACCCTTTTCATTCGCGGGGGCCACACTGGAAGCTTGACAGGAATTGTCCTCGAATATTGAGAATGTCTGTCACCCTACGTTAGTGAATGGAACTACTTATTAGTTTGCACTATAAAAACGTCCGGATAAAATTTGACCCTAATCCAGATCTCAGGGGCACCTACCCAAATCCGTGTCATTTGGAGTATTCAAATCGGGATAAAAATGATCCAATCTGGATCATTTTTTATCCATATCTGATTAAATTATTGATCCAGATTCGAGTAGGTGCCCCTCCGATCCGGAATGGGATCAAATTTTACCCGGGCCTTTTTAAAGCGTAGTCATTCTTGACTGTAGTGATCATAGCGTTGGGGTTTTTTGTAGGTTCATCTGCTTCTCAGCCAATCATTTAATGGGCTTTGACCGCAGGGTTTGCCATCCTAATCGCGAAACTCACATTTTAATGCGCTTTAAAGGTGGTTTGAAGGTAAATGCCAATGAGGACCAATCAGTTACATTTTGTTCTATCCCATAGATATATATCAACAGGAAAATATTCTTTTCATGTGACCTTTGACATCTAACCATTGACCTGGTTATCATCAGTGAAGCACAAGTCCACATAACCATGCACCCACGTTCCAAATCTGTTCCGTTTTAGAAAAGTTACAACCTCCAAATCGATATTTGACCTTCAAATTGATATTCGACCCCCTTTGGAAGGAGGAAAATGTCTTTACTTTCAAAAGAGTCAACCTGTCCAAAACAGTTGAAAAGGTGTGCCCATGCACATTTCGTTCAGTTTTATCTCCAAATTTGAGAGACTGCGTATAATAACCCTTTGTGCGAAGGGGTCTATAAGGCACACATTCCCAAGTCCATGCACTCAACTATCAAGATTGGCCTCAACCTTGTTTTTGGTTGAGCAAGAAAAATGTATGAGGTTTCAACCATTCTTCAAGCAGGGTCAACGCCAGGATAAGCCCGACGGGATGGAGGCGCAAGCTCTTCAACGAGGGGCCATAAACCCGAAGCCCCGACAAAAATGCGAGGGGTTGCGAAGGATTGCGAACGTAATTTTCGGCCCGCCAAGGGCGCGGAAAATTTTGAATTTTGTGATGGAAATTTAAAAATGTTGTGTTTAGGGTTTTTAGTTAAAGAACTGAACATTTGATTCCAAATCTTTCACCTTTGACTTTTAACCTTTAACCTGGGCAGAGTAAAAGGTTCAGTTTACACCAAAGAGTACGTACCCAACGAGTTTCAAGTCTATTGGGTAATCGAAGTAAGAACATTTGCTGACAAAAGCAATCGCATAAACGCTTTAACGGACAAATGTAAAAAAAAAAAAAAAAAAAAAAAAAAAAAATAATAAAAAAAAAACAAAAACAAAAACAAAAAAACAAAAACATCCATATTTTGTCAGTGGAACAGAAAACATGACTTCCACAACTCCTTTCTGTGCAACCCCTGAGTAGCGGTAATAAATACCCAAACTTCCACAGTGCATTTCCATGGTAACTGTCGCTATGACATTTGGTAGAAGTAAAGGGATTAACAAAGCACAATATCTCATCCCCCGTACATCCTGTATAGGGGAGTATGAGAAAAATGACTTTACAAATCTGCCCTTTATCAAAATAAGTTTTTCATATGTCATATTTGCAGGTACCATTTGGTACAATCTCTTTAAGGAAATACATTTCCTTCCCTCTCGCTGAGTCCTTTTAGGGCTCTTGAGAGAAAAAAGTCATTCAGAGTATCACGTTTCACTGTCACGAATACACATTACCTTGTCTTTGAACTTCATTTACCATTTAGACTATAGTGAAGTCACTCTACTTTGCAATCCTACTAAAGCTATAGGAAACAACAATTTTACCAATTCACTTGGAGATAAAAATGGACTCTTTGTACGAGAAATCTGTTACATTTTCATCTTTTTTGGTCGTTTGTTCGGCTGCACTGCTTATCGTACAGATGGCCAATGGCTGTGGTAGGTATAGCCTTTTTTATCGTTACCAAATTACTGCACTAAATTATTCAAGAAACATTCTTGGGAGGAAACTTCACTTGAGGTATAGTGGTGCGCAACGTGTCACTGTTCATTATGGTTTGACATTATGTAGAGATGCCCCAAGATCAGTATTTGGAGAAGTGGGATCCATTCGCAAGGGCGAAAGTTCCTACATGAGAGCCCGTCAACAGCGGGGACCCAGGGCCTCACCGGAAAAATTACAAAAAAAAAAAAAAATAGAGTGATCCAGGATATTCGTTTTTCCAGCATCTGAGGGCTTTAAAGTTAGAATCGGTACAACGAAATTTTCAGTTTTGTCAGTAACTTTTCAAGTATGCAAACTTCCATTTAGGGCTTGGAAATCTCGAGGGCGGGAACCGTAGCTACCGTAAGGTACCTGTCATTAAGTTTTGAACATATTCAATTCTTTTGCATCGTGTGATATTGGACAGAGCCATGGCATTTTTCAGTCAAAATTGCAGTTTCCATGTGGAGTCAGTCTCTTAGCCAGGGAGGGAGGAGGGATGCATGAAGGGGAACTTGCCCCGGAATTTAAAACACTAGGCTGCCTTTGAAAACAGATGGAGGGGAAATGAAAAACTGTAAAGGGAAAGATGAAAATACTGTGCCATTTGACATCTTTGACCCACTGGGGCTATCCCGTCTCCTTAGACCTCCCTCAGGACAGCAATCCTCCTACCTTGATGTGATCCAAATCGGCCACTCTGGCTTAGGGAGTATTTGGACTGATGAGTGAGTGGACCAAACGGTGTAGGACTCATGTGCGGCTAATGTACGATCAACATGGGATATGACTTCTACCCGACTAGGTGGCCATGGTTGAACTTGTTCCCAACTCATTCTTGACGACAAGTCGGGGTTAGTTGCGTCGGATTGCAGTCGGGTCGGCATAGTCTGTGCGCCTACATTACGATAATCGCATTTTCTTTACTATTTGTCTTAAGACACGATCGGCTACGACGTCTCGACCGAAATTGTTTGTTGTCGTGTCATGCTACTGTGTGTACCAACAATGCTTACCACCTCTATGTACGTCTCTTCGTTCTGACATCTCTATGTTCCGACAAGCCTACATTGAATGTAAGGATTTGAGTATGATTACGTGTGTCGGAACATAGAGATGTCGTAACAACCGTAGTACCCTAACCCTAATCTAACCCTTATCCTAACACTTGACCTCAATGTAGACTTGTGGGAGTATAGAGACGTCGCAACAAAGAGACTTCGGAACAGAGATCAGTCCCCCAACAACTTATCTAGGTGAACTGCAAACTGCAAAATTATTAAATGCTAGTATATGTACCTAGCCTTCGAAAAAGGCTCCTCTCTAACCATTACAAGTTGTACTCTTGCTGCTTGATTTCTTTCTTACTAAAGAAACCATTTTCATTTTCAGTTGAAGCCCAAAGAGTGTGTTACCCTGACGTTGGATGCTTTGATAGCACTCTTGAATGCAACTACGGTTTTCTACCTCAAAATCCGAGTAAAATCAACACGATGTTTTTTCTCTACACTCCTGAGAATCCTTCAACGTCTGCAACCCTTAACTGGCAAGATGATTCTAGTATCATTAACTCAAACTTTCGGGGCGACAGAGACACCAAATTTATAATTCATGGTTTCATAAGCAACAGCATGAGAGGGTATGTGACGGCAATGAAGGACGCCCTCCTTTCAGTTGTAAGTGTTTCCTCTGTTTTAACAGTTACTAACTCCCAAGGGGGAACTGTGAGGATCAGACGGGTCCTTTTTAAGAGAAGTGCTGTGTGTTATCTCCCACTGCAGAAGAAAATATGAAAGTACTTCCCAGAGAGGTCGCAACTCCGATGAGACACTAGACTTAAAAAGCCTACAAACAGCCCAAGAGTTGTGTTTCCCTCTCTCTGGCCAGATTTAAGGATGTGCCTTTAATACCAACGGCTGGAATATTTATTAATGCTTTTAAAGTTTGATTAAAACTCAGGCTATATATTTAGGCTATACGTTTGTTTTGTTGGATACTTACTAAGGGCCACAATGAGCCATAAAGAGCTTAAGAATCAGCTAAATTTGATGTGGTAATCTTGACGTCACTCAAAGTGTACTGGCGCGCGGCCATATCCACTTAACCAGATCTCACAGTACTAATCTAGGCTAACATTTGGCGCTTACTGCCTGCTACAAATTAGCAGTGGGTATTTAGGCTATTTAAGCTCATACCTGCACGTTCTCGTCTAAACGTAGGCTTGAAATTGCAAGGCCTCATTTTCCTTTGAAAAGCCAAAATACCAGCAAACATGTCTCTCACTGGCACGACTGGAGTATAGGGTAAAAACTAGTCAGGGTAATCATTCAATGAGAGACATTCTTTTTGGTTTTCAATTTCCGCTCGCCAGTGAGAACAAATACTGCTCTGAGGGAAAACAAGAAAGCACACCCTCACTCAGGATTACCCTGACTAGATGACAACATGCGAAACATAATTTTATTATTGGTTTTAAATTTGTTCCCCAAATGTAGAAAAAATCAGGGACGGGTAAACAAATCCATAGTGTGCCATGTGTTTTACATGGCCGGGAACCGTGTTGTTAATCAATGCATAAATGATAGTCATTTTCAAGGATCGAGGCCACACTTGAAGGAAAACGCAGTCATTCCAAGTTTAGTAAGTATACTCGGGTATCCTTGTACATGAATGGCTCTTTTAAAGGCTCTCTTATCTGACCCCAGACAGTAAAATTCTCCCTACTAAGTTTACTTTTAGCCCCTCTTCCAATTTAAACAACAACAACAAAGCCAAAAAACAAAACAAAAAACAAAAAACAAGAAACAAAAAAACAAACAAACATCTGTCTAGTGCACGCCCAAAACAGAGGCACAGTAGCTACACTGAGTTTAATTTGCTGGAGGCCAGATATACTGACACACAGTGACTGTTTGGGAGCTTAATTGGGAACACAACTGACTATACAAGTCATCGTTGACCAACCAGAAATGAGCTACAGTGTTTGAATGAATGTCAGTCAAAGTGCAGTCATCAACTGTATTTAGAACTCGAGGGTTGCTCCTGTTTGGGAAGGGATTTGCCAGCAACTACCTGGTTTGGGAAGGCATTTCCACTTTAAATCATTTGACAATATCTCTGTTACTACATTGTTTGATTCACACAGAATAGCTCCTTAGTTTACCCTTTATATGCAACATTTAGGCTCTGTAAAGTCATAAAAGATACTTTCAAGGGACATAAGACGATATTTGTGACACTTAGATTATGTTTCAAAATAATTTTGGGGTGACTGCTTATTTTCTTTAAGTGAGTCACACGATCACAGGGAAATGGGGAAATGAAGACTGACGATCCAACCATCCCCATTTTGCAGAATTATCCTGATTCCACTTGCGAATTATGACTCAAACCCCGGCAGGGATACAAAAACCCAACTTAAAGATCTCGCGAGATAAAGAGCCCAGAAAGATAGAAACCTTCGTGTACTTTTTTAATTATATTTTCATAGGGTGCGATGGAAAAATTACTTGGTCTAAACATTTAAGTAAAGTCAGAGTTGCAGTCAAGACGAATTAGCAAGGACAACAAAAGAAAATCGCAATGGACAACCACTCTTTGGGACCTTTCGACGTAAATATTACATACAAGATAAATATTATATGTAAAGATTGCTGGGGAGTGGGTGAGGCATGCTTCCAAACCTCAGGCTGCATAAACGCCAGCCACGGCTCCCGCAAGTTTTTCCTAACATTAAAATCGTGATTTGGAGATTTTGTTAGGTCAGTTGGTTGGACGTTCCGGACAGGACATGCTCCTTGTAAGTGGTTAATGTAGACGCATCAGGTGACTGTCTACATCAAATAAACTAAACCAAAATCATTTTTCTTCAACAGGGAAACTTCAACGTCATCTTGGTGAATTGGGAAAACGGAGCAGACTTGTTTGATCCAATAGAAATGCTTACAGACGTTATACATCTACCGTTTGGGTACGAAATTGCCCGTCAAAATACAAGGCTGGTTGGCCGCCAGATTGCGTTACTCTCACAAAAACTACAGCAACTGACTGGGGCATCTTTTACCAGTATGCACCTGATTGGCCACAGTCTAGGTGCCCACGTGGCTGGCTTTGCTGGTGAACACGTCTCCGGTCAATACGGAAGGATAACGGGTAAATTCATAAACAAAGCACTGGATCATTTATGTTTTAAGTTTATGGATTTACAAGGGCCAGGTTAAAATTTGAGGCCCACAACAGGGGTGGCGCCAGGGAGCAGGAGACATGGCCCCAGTTGGGGAAATATCCAGTTACATTTGGGAGACTCAATGGGTACGATAAATCCTCGGCGACGACCAGTCTCCACATTAACTTGATTTCTCTCTAAAGAAGATCATATATTCTTCAAAAGAAACACCGAAGTTTCCAGTCTTCCTCAAACACCTTTAAATTTTCCAAATTTCTTCAAAAAAGACCCTAATTTTTTTTTACGAAAATTTTGCCGTTCGACATTACTTCGGCAACTCGTCACCTTTTGTGTGGGCTTACCAAGAAACTCGAGATGAAGTAAGGCACCGAGTTCCATCTAATGGTGCCTAGTAAAAGCGAGTCCGTAATCAGAGAAGGTAGTAAAACGGTCGAGATTACTTCCGGAGGGGGAAGAGAAAGGCAAAATACTTCTAAGAGGACGTAATATACTAGAATGAATTCAGACAATAATGGTCATTTTCTATTGGTGGGTGGAATATTATTCTAAGAGGCAAGGCCCCTGGCCCTCCTTGGCTACGAGCTTTTGTAAAAGGTTCTCCGATTGGGTACCAGGGATAAAGCGCTGGAAGTTCAGGATTAGTAACAAACTGTGTGCATTAGAATGATGAAGCCCTCAACTATCTTCAAACGGCATTCAATATTCATGAAACAGATGGAAATGTTATAGTAGCCTAACTAGGATTAATAACTAGGATTAATGATTTGGCGATGCCGGGGCCTGAAGGGGACTATGGACAATGGTAGGGACTGCATGGAGCTAATTGGTATAGTAATACCAAGTTGTAGTACAGAAAGATATTAAGGGAAAACCCGTGTGCTATGGCGTACACCATCTGCCTTGGAGTGAACAGTGCACTCAAAGAGGGCCCAAATTGCATTTTAAAGACCTTTCAGTGACCCGTTTCTATTTTTTATTTCCTTTCTTCGGTAAGGTTATTTTTTATTTTATTATTATTAGTCAGATTCAAGTGACAGTAGGTTGCAAACAATTACCACAACAACAAGTACCACAAGTAAAATTAAAACATTCGGTAAAAATATTTGAACTCGTCTTCTTCCGGTGTCTTGTTCACCTTCTGCATAGGACTTGATCCAGCCGGACCAGGATTTGAAACTTACACAGACTCACCAGGTTGTCTTCTTGACAGGTCTGACGCCATTTTTGTCGATATCATTCATACAGATGGCGCACTTGGAAACGAACACGCGGTGAGTTGAGCAACGACTTTTTGTAGGCTGTTGTCGTAGTTGCTTTCTGTCAGGATTTTTCTGTAAGGATTTTAATAGCGGAGTAAGTATCTTGAAAGATATCAGGAAAATCAAACAACAACAACAACAACAACAACAACAACAACAAAAAAAAAAGCAAACAAAGAAACGAACGAAAGAACAAACGAGCAAACAAAAAATGACATTTCTTTCTACTGATAAGGAAACAATACAACAAAGTAAGTCTAAAATTCGATGAGAAAACCAAGAACCGATTTTATAGAAATGAAAGGTATTTTCAACATAAAAATGATGCATGAAATCTCCCATCATGATATTGAAGATACTCCAGCAATGTACAGTGTTTTGCTGTAGTATTAGATATGGGTTAGGTTAGGTTAGGTTAGGTTAGATGAGGTTTAACGTCCCAGTTTCCAACCAATTGGTTCAAGTCGAGACGACCAAGGCCTTTTTTCCAGTTGTGGCTCACTGGCTTGTATTAGTTATGGGATACATAGCGTTTACATGGTTAATGAAGGACAAATGGCGCCTGCAGGTCTTGCCACACAAATCATGCCACTGAGATCGCTGTTGTTTGGTAATGGTTGGTCAATTCGCTCAGAGTGTGCAATTTAGAAGACTATTCATTGCATTAATAGTCTCAAAGTGTCCAGCTCAGAACCATATTAGAGAAAATTTATACACTAAGACGGAACCAAAAGAAGTAAAAGTCCTCTCAAATATCGAAGTATCAGTTTTGGAAAATTTGCCGAAGTTCGCCGAGACTACATTGACAGTGTAGAAACGATTTTCATAGCCTAATTTTCTAGGTTTGTTAAGTTTTACTACCCCAGGTTAGGCTAATAATAAAAACGGATTGTCTGCTATATTGATGTACATGGCACACTATACCTACCAGCGTAATAACTATCATATTACATATTGTGGTGTAGCCAAATTAACGATCACGTCACACTGGCAAAGGTAATCTTGTTTTTTATAGTCATATAAACATTAAAAAGGATGTAAAACTGTACCCTACCTGCTTTAACACTTAACGAATATCGTGTTTCATATTTAAGTATTTCTTCTTAATCCTTTGAGTTG
The DNA here is from genome assembly GCA_029531755.1 of Holothuria leucospilota. Classification (NCBI taxonomy): domain Eukaryota; kingdom Metazoa; phylum Echinodermata; class Holothuroidea; order Aspidochirotida; family Holothuriidae; genus Holothuria; species Holothuria leucospilota. The sequence goes on from CM055977.1 coordinate 42,372,830, forward strand.
CCTCTCAGTCAAAGTATTCGTGGATCTATAGTTTCAGTAAAGTGGGCAAATCAAGTTATGCATGACGAATTGGGCTTCATAAACATGGTCCAGCTGTTCCTTTCCTCCGACCTTTTAAATATCCCATTTCAGTCCAGTTGAAGTAGTGATATCAACGACACAATTGATTGACACAAAATGCTTACACAGGAATACATTCCAGAGCTCCTTGCATTGGCAACGGCTATGGGGCTCGTAACATAGTATACCCCGCTAAAACAATACTATAGTGGGGTACGAAAACAGCATTTTTAGCGCAGTCTACACGACAGACCTACTAATAATTAAGTAGAATTCGAGATATACAAATAAAAGAAGGTCAGGGTGAGCTTTGATGAGCTAAGAAGCAAATACCCTGACAAACACAACGTTTAAGAGACTTTGGATGATCCAAATAAAGACCCTTTGCTTACTTATTTTGACCAAACAAAAGTGAACTATTAAGACAGAGTTTAATAGCGTCAAACTTTACAATTTTTTATACCCCCACCTAGCCTACATAACCGCAATTGAAGTAATGACCTTAAACCTGTTTTCATGATCTTTATGCTGAACTCATCTTTCAGGGGGCCACGGCCCTTATCTTTTGTGAACTATTTAAAGGGCCACCAAATTGTAATGTCCTTTTCATATTCAGTTCTACAGTTTTCTCATGAGTGATTCTCACTGAAATGTGGCCCCTTAGATGCAAAACCAGTAAGCTGTATGAAAATATGTAGTGTGATTTGCGTGCAAGGTTCCATGAAGAATATGGTCCAAGTTCAGACCTGAAAGTAACGATCGTGTATGACAATCGGATCTAGGGGAAGTAAGCTTTGAATAAGCTGACCAGAATCTCTGAAATAGAAATCTCAGTAATACAAATAGTTAAAGGCAGAATGGATGGCCTGTGGCAGTGATCTAGGAGGAGGGGATGTTTTCCTCCCCTTTGAGAAGGTTTTTGTGAAATTATATAGCCCTCGTGTACATTAAGCTAGAAGTTGATTGTAGGGCTTGTTTTTTTTTAAACAGTGATCGAAATGGCATGTATTTTAAGCAACTTTCTTGCCTTACATACTCCTTTCTTACATGTCTTAGAAGATGGCATGTGAGTTTCAAAGGGGAACCATCACCCTACTATAAAAGCATTTGCAGCCCAAATTTCAATAGTTATGGTCAGGGGCGGGATTTGATGTCTGAAAGCAGGGGGGGGGGGCAAAGCTGGGTAGACTGTCAAACGGGGCTGAAGGCACCGTGGGAGCGAGAAGCGCTCGCCCTTACGGCGTGGGGTCCAGGGGCCCGCCTCAGGGTCCCTGGCGGGGTCCAGGAACAGAGCCCCGGTGGGGTTCCAGGGGGTGAAGCCCCCAGAAGCTCATGGGTATTTACAAATTGTAGGCATTTAAATGATGCATTTTAGCTTCAACTTCAAATCACATAAAGTGGGCACTTAACAGACTACAAAAATCACAATTTGACTTTTTTCAATTATATTCTTACTCAGTATGACTAACAGTCAGATAGGGTTGATAATGCAGAAGGCTTGAGGAGGGAGGGGAGAATGGATTATTTTGAGGGTTTCTGGGGCTTTGGAACAATGATTTTAAGAATGGGAGATCTAGTATTCAGAGTCGCGCGCTGAAAAAATGGCATTTTCAGACTTTTAGCGATATGAGTAACAGGATAGCTAAGAAAAGTGTCCTCAAGGATCTAGAGGGCTCTCGCCCCTTCTATAAGCGTCTGTTCCTTATTACGTAACCGGAAATGGCACTTTCCGTGCCTTACAACTTGCATCTAAACAATCTTTAAAGAGACGGTTAGTTTACACAGATTGATGGTGATAAAAATTTTGCTTTGAAAATTTGTTGGGAGGGGAGTTCCCCTTGCCATGGGAGCATAGGAGGTTTCAATGATAATAAAAGTTTGTGCGAAGCTGCAAGAAGCAAGATGTTCTACAGGAAGTAACACCGAAACCCGAAACAATATAAAACGGGTGCGCGCGAAGCGCGCTAAAAACAGCGTTGAGACAGCATTTGAGACTTTTATTTGTAGCCTATTGTTTTTCTTTATTTTTAAACGCAGTATTTTCGTAGCATAAAAATTTTACCTATTTCGCCGGGTGCCTGTTCTTTCCATAGAGCAGGGTATAGGATCCTATATCCTGCTCTATGGTTTTTTCTGTCATGTTTCATTTTGTCGATGGTCCTAGACCAATCCTCCTCAAAGTTTACCCGCTTGGCGGACGTGTATTACTCCCTGCACCTATATCGGCTGCACTCGTAATACCAACTTCCGCAAACTAGAGTATTAGAGTATGTACGTCAAAAGAGGAGTACATATTCGACACCTGCTATGAAGGTAACCCTCAACTTTGTTAGTGTAAAAATAAGTTAGTGACGATTTTGAGGGTTATAGACTATGTGATACTTTACAAAGTCAATGAAATGTTTTATGAGCAGTTTTTACATGGACATGGACATGGTCAAGGGCATCAGCAGTTAAAGTGCCAGGGAAGTAATTTTTATTGAAGGCTGCATCTTGGGAAGTTGTGGTCGGCAAAACCTTTAACCGTGAGCGACAAAGGGGCGAAGCCGGAGGCTGGGGACTGAAGGTTCTCCCCGAGAAATTTTTCTTAAATTTGGCGGCTTTTGCGGCCGTTCTGGACCATTTCCTGAGAAACTCCTATTACCATCAGGTGTAACTTGAAATGCTAATGAAAAAGTTTCTTATGATGATGATGCAAATTAAGATTATAACCGTCAGTCAATTTGCTGAGGATGGTGGTAGTTGGTGAGAAAAGTGAACAGCAAGAGATGCAGCGAGGATTTTGGAAATAGTAATTTACTCAAGCTGCCCTACAGGTGGTAATAACGAGGCAATTCCACCTACGTTTTCCTACGCGCACATCAGTACTAATGAGACATCGATTTATATAAGGAGTATGCGAAGCAAGCCGAATTTTTTTTCGGGAATTGCGACTCCCTTCACATGGGTAGGGTTTGGGACTTTGTTTGCAAGGACCATGGTGCATTTTGTGACGTACTGAGTTTCAAGTCACACTAGTGTGGCGCGTAGGAGAAAAGAAATTTTAAGGCGCCAGACAAACTTTCAATTGTATTAGTCAGTTTTCTCTAGAGGTGCGCGCGAAGTGCGCCGAAAAAAATCTTCCTGGCATTTTAATGGTTTTGATATTACTGTTTTCCTTTATTTAACGTTGAAAAATTTTAATCATGATAGGCTATTAAAACTTCTCTTATAATTTCTCTGGTCTCTCTTCCTTTCGCTCATTTTTTATTACTTTTTTTAAGCTCTGGAAAAAAGTGGGGGGGCCCGTAATCCCGCCTATGGTTACTTGTGAGCATTCATGTAAGGATTAGTCAACGAAGGAATAATGACTGCTACGCTTCTCCCTCAGGATCTGAAGGAACTAATGCTACTCACACGTGATCAGAGGATCAAAGAACTAAAAGAAATATTACAGTGACTGACAAAATATGACAGTTTACAAAAAAAAAAACAGAGACTTTTTCCCTCTCTATCGATTTTAACCTCAACTTCAAAATATGTTGCCTTTGGAAAATATAAATTTTCAAGAAAATATTCATTCCGCAGTGTAGGCTATTGCAATATGGGAAGTCTGTAATTTCATACAGGTAAACAAATTCAAACAAACTCAAAATTTTTAAATTTCTTTCTTACATTGTCACATGTTAATACCCTTTTCCAAACAGCAATTACAAAGGATTGTGGGATAGAATTTGATACGCGTCGCTTTTTTGGTCCAGTAAAATGCCATTGACAAAAAAATGGTCTATAAAATATATAGAGAGAGATTTAGACTTGCAAGGTCGAATTAAACACTTCAATTTTAAAGAGGAACGAAATATTTTGGAAGCAATCTGGTAATACTACGAAAAGTTTTCTCATTTAGTAGCCTTTCATCAGCAGAAAGTATTTTCTTGACTAGTCACTCAAGACTTTAGTAAATTTGTAATCAGCTTACCTTCTGATAAAACAAGGGCGCATGTCAACTGAACTGTCTTTAACTTAAGTGTTCTGCCCCTCGGACAAACTAGAAATTTGTATAATCAGAGGGTGTACTGAAGTGGTTTTCAATCAACTTTGCACTGTGTATAAGTGTAATACTAGGGTGGTGACCAAGACAATGTCTTTATAAGAATAACCTTCATGCAGGAATATTTTAAGTCATGAACCATGGGTGTGGGGTTGAAGAGAAGGCCTTCGATTTTGTATCCTTACATTTTTACTGAATTATTCCTTTTAACGATTTCAGATAGTAGCATTTGGCAGAACTTGTTTCATTGTTTCTTAGCACAGACTTTAACATTCCCAAATACTCTCTGCCAATACTTTGCAAATGACTAGCTGGTTCAGGTATTAGTACACCAGCATGGAGTGTTTTTCCAGGGAGTTCCAAATAACAACTCCCTGGTTTTTCTAAGACATCAAATGACCAGATTGTTACACTTACAGGTAGATTGTTTCATGTAGCTTTCTACAATACACAAAAATCTGTTATGGAGTGGCGTATAGTCATACCCTGTCAGGGACACACCACCATTAGATAGATGCTCGTCCGCCCCAAAGGAAACAGTCCATAACAGTACCTTAAAATAGGTTTAGATGACAATTAAAATATCGTTTCATGAATAAAGGTTCTTAATATATGGTGGATACGAAAGAACGTCAATGATAACGTTGATGTTGAGCAATTTGAGAAGATTTGAGGCGGTTTATATCAATTCTGGAACTCATGGTTATGATAGGGTAGATTTCCGCTGTTTGATCATCCCTTCGGGTGTGGGTGTACAGTCCTTAAGTTTTTGTTCTTCTGGGTCAAAAGCTAAACCGTTGTGCTAAGGTAATTTGTTATTGTCATGACGGACCTTCTTGGCTCTGGTAATGACCATGTCATTACTTTGAACTTCTTCAAGACCTCGGAACAGTTGAAGGAATCTCGTTTAGTATTTAAGTAAGGGCGGAGTGACATAAAAATAACCCCCGGTCGCCGATAAGTACTAAATTGGCAAACGTGAACGTGTGAGTGTACAGGTTACACAAATGGCCAAATATCAAGGTATGAGATTGGTAAAGACAGAATAGCTTACTTCAGATGCCGCATGAGAACAGAAGAATAAGAGATGTTTGGTCTTAAGAAGATGGAAAGACTTAATAGTAAAGCAACTTCACTCCTTCAAAAATCATTGATCATAATTATCCGAAAAATAAATCACTGCTGTTTCATCTTTTACAGACTGGCCATCAAGATTTCTATCCCAACGGTGGCCGCTATCAACTTGGTTGTGCACTGTTTAACGAAATATGCGATCATCGCAGAGCTATTGACTATTTCACGGAGAGTATCACAACCAATTGTGAATTTGTCGCCTACCCTTGTTCCTCATGGACTCGCTTCGTGACCGGTAAATGTAGGAGGTGCGGAAGGTCAGGGTGTTCTAGGATGGGATATTACGCTAATCTTTCTCCAGCTACTGGAAGTTTCATGCTTGGCACAAACACCGGTTCACCTTACTGCAAAGGAGACTCAGGCCAACCCCCAAAGTTCATCGATTTCTTTTTTTAGTCAACTTTTCTGACTTGATGAAATATTGACTGAACCCTAGTAAATTAGTACTTAGTGTGTGTAGTTTGATTAAGCCCTTGTGAAAAAGGACATAGGGCCTACATAAAGCCAAATGACAGGTTAGTAGAATGTTGTGGATTTTTAGTTTTCTTTTTACTTTGCTGAAAGAAAGTGAAGAGTAGTTCATTCAGTCTGGTATATGGAAAGTCACAACCATTTTTGACTGTTGGGGCTACCGGCCAACTGACGCGGGTAATTGATATGGGCCCATTAAAGTAGTCACTAAATGCTTAATAGAATGAGAAAGAAGTTCGGGGTATTACCTAGAAAGCAGTGCCAGATCAAGGGAAGGGTTAAGAGGGGTTGACCCTTCTTTCGAAAGCTAAAATGATTCTTTTAAAGTATTTTCTTTCAAATTTGGCTCTAAGCCTCTCTTTTATAGAGGGAAGACCCTGGCCCCTGCATTTCGGCCGCCAAGGCTGTCCCAACACATGTACACATGTACACACACCCACACACACACACACACACACATATATATATATATATATATATATATATATATATATATATATATATATATAAGGTCGAAATGCTGCGGAGCACTATAGTAGTATGTAGGTCGATAAAGGTTGTAAAAAGTGCTAAAAGTTTGCGGAAAATTCCACGACGTTTCGAGTATAGACTCTTCATCAGGTGGCAAAGAAATGCAACTGAACAACAAAGAAGTAGAAATAGAGAAAAAAACACATTGAAGAAAGGCACGGCAAACCGGTCGTACAAAGCCAACACGGTGTAAAAATGCGAAGGCTGCATAAAACTGGTAAAAAGTAATGATAAGGGGAACAAGTTAAAAAAGGTCCATTCTAATGTTAAGACCGTGTGGGGAGAGGGTCCCGAGCTTCATGATAAGCCGGTTTTCGGCGGTCTGACGATCACGGTCAGAACCTCTGCACATTAAGGCTGCGGTGACGGCCAAGTCTTTAATTGAGCACGGTGATGGTGGGTTGAAATGTGTGGCGACCGGATAACCTTGAAGGTTCTGTTTGATGGACCTGAGGTGTTCAGTGATTCGGTCAGCCAGCCGACGTTTGGTCTCTCCCACATAAAGGCAATTGCAACGTCCACAAACTAAAATGTAAACCAAATTTGTGGAAGTGCAGGTAAAGTGTTAGTTAGTAACTGATTCGATCCTGAATGAAATTCAACCCAAGTACTGGCATAGCCTTTTGAACAAGGGAAGAATGAAAGAAGAATGAAAGAAGAAACCAGAAGGAAACTTGAGCCACGCGAGTTTGAACCCGGGACGGTAGCTGTCCGCTCTCCGGGCGACCGCCGTTACCACTGCACCAACGTGCACTGACGTACACTGACTGACGAAGTTTTCAAACCATATATATATATATATATATATATATATATATATATATATATATATATATATATATATATATATATATATATATATATATATATATATATATATATATATATACACACATATATAACACTAGATTAAAATGTTGGGGGAAATCACGATACCGCGGTTTCGTTAAGGCAAAAATGAAACAATAAAATACATAAGCATATATTTCCCCTAATGTAAAATAAACTGTTCAGGAACATAATCAACGTTATTTTAATGGCTCGTCATCCGTTAGTGTTAACGGATAGGTGTCCGTAAATTCGTCGACATTGAAGTAATAGTATGTAGATTGTGTGGTTGAAAGCAAGTTACCACACGTTTACGTATTCCTATATAAAAAGTGTGTGAAAACGTTAAGGGGGAAACGATTTTTTCCCCGAATGTACATTTTCCCCCTAATGTAGGTTTTTTCACACGATTTTCCCCCAAGGTGAAAAATAGGCATATATATATATATATATATATATATATATATATATATATATATATATATACATATAAATCATATTTAGCAAACAGCTACCCATATTGGCCTCATCTCTTCATCAACCCTGTCCACAAATTTCCAGTTCCTGCCTTCTTCCCAAAATCCACAAGGTTCCTGGCAGACCTATTGTTTCGTCACACAGCTGCCCACTGTTCTCATTTCGGAGTACGTGGATTCTGTGCTCAGTGTCTGATATCGGAGTTACCGTCGTTTGCCTAGGACGCTCTCCACTCCCGGACTTATTCAACGCCTTGAGTTTCCAGAATATTGCGGTGAACGTCTCTTGTTCAGTGCAATGGATGTATCCAGTCTTTACACATCCAACACCCACCATGCTGCTTTATCAGCTGTCCTTGACCAACGCCAAAATCGCGAAATACTTACCACGGAACTGGTTCTATGTTACCCAAAACTGTTTTCAGTTCAACGTAGGTTTTTCTCCGCCAGATCAAAGGAGTTGCCAAGGGAACCAAAATGGGTCCTTTCGTGGCTTGCCTGACCATGGACCACTTTGAAGAACAGCAAGTTCACGGTTAAACTGGGTCAGGCTTATCCTGTACAAAAGGTTTATTGATGATATTGTAGGAGTAGCGATACTGCCCTGTCATGATTCAGGGGTCCTTCTTTAAGTCTGTAGAAACCTTTTGTCTCTTTTCGAAATTTACTTATTATATTTCAGACTTCTCAGTACAGGTAGTCTTCCTCGACCTTGAGTCATCAGTTGGCGACGCAAAATCAAATCCAACTTTTACACTTCAAGCCCACGCATTCTCGTAACTGCCTTTTATATCCTTCCAACCATCACAAATCCTGCACCAATTTCATTTCCTACTTCCAACTTTTGAGGGCCAAAAGGCTTTTCTCTGAAAAACCTGATTCTCCAAAGCCTCCAACCAAATATTATTTTTCTTTGAAAGGAGCCAAAATCCCCACGAATTCCTTTCTGACGGTTTACGTCCAATCAAGGGAACCAATGAAGAAGGTTTTGGACAAAAAGTCAACACGTCAACCATACTACGCATTCCTTTGGTCGTTCCCATCAGCCCACCCTAGCACGAGCCATTTACAAGAATGTAGAGATCCTTTGCCAGGGCCGGTGAGCTTTCCCGACCCTCGTATTACAACCTTCAGAGTTGAAAAAAAAAACGTTTCTTATCATTTGGTTCGGGCCCCGCATCCACAATAACCTATGCCATTACCCCAGGAGCCTCCCTAGTATAAGTAACCGCGGGAGATGAAACACTTGCTGGGTGGTAAGCAAAATATTCTTCTCACTATTGTGGGACCCAACGGCAACAGCATCTCTATTAATCAAAACTTCAGCCTAGTGTTAGGATAAGGGTTAGTTTTGGGTTTAGGTTAGGGTGAGAGTGTTACGGGAACGGATTTCGGAACACAGGGAGACGTTGGAACATAAAGGTTTAAGTGCATGACATGCACCTGATACACGGTGTTATATGCGTATATACGTGGGTGTAATCTTCAAAGAAGACACCGACAATGCATTGAATATACGTGGCTAACAGCGGCCATGTTACTCTCCTTTATTTCCGGTCTCCGTTCATGGAACGCCAAACGTGCAATAAGTCAAACATCGATACATACATAACACACAGAACACTATATTATACGTAAACATGCGCAGTTAATTTCTTTTACGAAAGATATGCTGAATACAGGCTATGTTAGCCTTTACCTGCAATACTGGCGGCATTATACGTAAATGTGTGTGTTTTTGGGGGGGAGGACGTGTCCCCCTGTCCTACCAGGATTAACGCCCACGGTTGTTATGTTGTAACCTTTCCATTCCACTAAAATTTTTATGTACTAGAAATCTAGATTGGTTCTCTATTCTCCCTTTCGTTTTCTATTTTTTCTTTTTTCATTTTTCATTAATTTTAGTTGTACATGAAAATATGAAAAGTGCAAAATTATGGACACGGCGTGTACTAACACTATGGGGGGGAGGGGTGGGCGCCCATTGCCTCCCCCTTGTATGCGCCATTGAGAGAGATGTCAGATTCTAAAGTATTTGGTATGACCCGAAAGTGGTTCTCGAATGTTTCACCACAATGCAATTCGAGTTACTTTATGCTAACACGGATAGTAATTAAAACAATCTTTAGCGTATTAAGCGTAAGTTGAAGTTGTAGTACACGCCGTGTCCATAATTTTGCACGTTTCACATTTTCATGTACTACCCAGACATATCATTTAGGCTATATCAATATCGAATTTAATAAATTAGCCTAGCACACGGACTCCTTGTAATATGGACAGAGCACCCTGCACTAACCGCTAACTTTCTATGCGTAGAGTGTCGCCACCTTACGTAAATGTTTAGGCATACCAATATGGCTCAATGCCTCCTATATCTTATGTGTAAAGTTATTTAGCATCGACAGATTGTGAGAGATGCTTGGAAAAATTTCGAAAAAGTGCAAGTTTTGGTCAGAATCTTCGAACAGAATGAAGTACTTTGATATTATCCTTTCATTCATATTTGTATTTTGTCTGAAATGTTGCAGATTCATCGTTAAATTACGCAAACTACAGTAGCGCGGCTGCCATCTGGATAAGCCTGAATTTGTTCGAACTGTGTCGATACTATTGGTCATGTAATCCTTTGTCTACATGTATAGGATGCCTCTGGCCTAACCACATGAAAGTTAGGATATCTATCCTACCCCATTCCTTGAAGCATAAGTAAAGTCAAGATTTAATGAGTTGCAGATGGAGGCGAATGTTTTTCACAAACAAAGAAGATGTATAAAGAAACGAATGAAAGATATCAATCTTACATACCAGTTCTAAGGTGAAATTATTTGGCTCTTTCCACTTATGTGTTTAACAAACATGAGTTTGAAGAGTCTCCCCAAATATACTCTGACAGCTGCAGTCCATTTCCAGAGCTACAACATGCTTGTTAATACAGCAATAGTGTGTATAGGCTTTCACAAAAACGTACATTGGAATTACAACAGGACACATGTCTACACTAGCTGCGGTGCTATGACGTTAGCTACAGAGGGGTATAGATCGATCAGTAGATAGGCTAATTTGTAATGACTTTCTCACACACGTACACACACACACACACACATCACCATTGCATAGATTCCTTGCCTTCTAAAGTGCCTTCAGCAGGGAATCAAAAATATACTCTATGACATGTATGTACCGTGTCCTCATTTCAAAATGAAATATTTTTGAAGTACCCGGATCCTGAATTTGCAAAAAGAATCTTGGACATTCTTTCAATCTGCATTACATGACTAGGCTTCAAAGTAATGACACACATGTAGCCTACGGTACAATCATGAAAGTACTACCTCGTAGGTAAGCTACTTCCGTCATGGAACAACTTTGGCAAATCACCCTCAAAACAACACTTAATGAGGGATAAACCTTTAACAAAACAATTTATGTGCTACTTGACAGTCTCTTAAGAACCACAATATAATTCCTTAAAAAAATTAAAGTTCACAAAAATTTTTAACTTCATTTCGTGAATGCAATTACATATTACTAAGGTTTAAAATACACTACATCTGTATCCATATTACACGAAAAAATTGTTTAGCTTACGACTTCTTCTGAATTTCAAATAAAATCTTGGACATTTACTTTCACTGCGTTACATGACCAGACTTTAATGTACTAACACACATGTATTGCACAACTTGTGCAAAGTGTCACTCTCAAAACAATTTCTTATGAGAAATAAAACTTTAGCACGGACAAGGCATGTGCTTTGAAAAACTTCATTAGATATTCATGGTCATTTGAAGTGAAAAACTTTTGCCGAAATACACACAACTATAGGCCTATATTAATATAGCCTTTAAACTGACTAGTCTTGTACACCCCACACGGTAAAATGTTTTGGGTAATTATCTATCCCTAGTGAGCTACTAGCTTCCACACGTTTGCCCTAAGCAATGGAGTAAGGGAAAACAAGCCAGTGAGCCACAACTTGGAAAAAGGCCGTGGTCGGCTCGACTTGAACCAGTTGGTTGGAAACTGGGCCGTTAAACCTCATCTAACTAACTCCACACGTATGCACTTCGAGGTCAATATAATAGGAAAGTGGTCGTTTATCAAAGAATTTGCTGACTATCAGTCACTAAGGGCTCAGGTTAGCAGTCATGGAGGGGAGCTCCTGCTATAAGTTACGCAGGCTATACACAGGTGGAATTGCTACTGTAAAAGATCTTTGTGACTTACCTCCCTCTGGAGGGATCGAAGGTTGCAATTTTTGGTGTAGCTTGGCAACTGGAAATTCCCCCTTTATGGTTCAGTATTTGTTATGGCAACTCGCAAGTCTCCTAGTCAAAAACTGTTCTATAAAAATGGACAACTCCCACGCATTTTAAATGAAAATATGTCCCCATAATACTCCCTTAGAAAGGTCATGAGGTCACCAAAATTAGCAGGGACCAACAAAACAACCATCTCTTCAACATGGACTACACCGTATTTCGATAAAACCAACCTTCTAAGAAGAGATCCTTAGACAAGCCAAGATTCGTAGTTTTGTGTCGGCGACTTTAGTTGCTGGTGCCTGCGTGGCAGGCACCGCAACTAAAAATGCAATCATGCAGGTTTGTTCTTCTTCAGTTCCTTGTAGAATATAATTGATTAAACCGATTCCTGGCTTTCTTCTCACTGAGTTGTTGTAAGTGTAAGATATTAGTGTTACAACATACAGCACTGGAAAGTTTCTACCTCGGATGTACGTTACCGGCTGCTTTACCTAGGCTAAATGTAGCTTATTGTATTGTTGTACACCAAGGCTTCCAGCACCTTGCACTTGTCCAGTGCAAGCAAACTGCAGCTATTGTACACTCATTGAAGCTTTGCAGGTGTGTGTGCACATAGCACACAATGGTGTTGTGTATATTTGAAAATCCTTCCTATTTAGCATATATATCATCGACCAATCACAATGTGCTCCTGTTGGTGTGAAACATACACTGAAACCATAAGCGTACGAGGCGGGGGGGGGGGGGGCATATGCCCTCCCAATTCGGGCAAAAATAGTGGATCCATTCGGGGAAATGAGACAGCCGAGAAAACAAATTATGCCTTCTTGGAACCGACACAACGGTATCAAAATTCGGGCAGCTTGGTCCAAAATTCTAAATTCGGGCAAAAATTTTCCCTGACCCCCCAGAAATATTGACCCCCCGTACGCCTATGACTGAAACCACAGTATACAAAGTACGCAATACACTGAAAAATAAGAGTAAAGTGCTGGATACAGACTTAATTGTTGGTTAATGACTGTAAGTGAAAGAACACTGAAAAATGTATTGCATCGTGGTTGTAATCAAAAGTATTAAAAGTACTTGAGATAATACAATAGAAGTGAAACAATGGTCCAAGTAGTAATTATCACCCTATCATTGTGTGCAGGGTCATTAAATTCTACTAATAAGCTGAGAGTGCAAATTTCATGGGGCATGTCAGCACAGGCTTAGTTTAATGCATTGCTGGAAGAGATCCTACAACTAAATAACGCTAGCCATAAGGGCATACAGTTCCACCTGGGTATATACAGAAGCCATATTTAGCAAATCAAGTAAAGAATGGTTAGTAGGCCTCCTACACTTAAACATGGAGAAGGATGGAAAAACCTACTTCATAATTTTAGGTTTTCATTAAACATTATGAGAATCCAAGATTTAATTTGAAAAAGGAATTGAAAGGTAGGTAGGCCTATGTTGTCATACAAAGTACCCGTCATTACCTATCAAATGTTATAAAGAAAAACTGAATATGACCTGAGGCTCTACTCTGGTATCCCCCTAGATCTGTCCACTGAAACCAACTACTAATTTCAAGGGTTGTATTTGGAGTGTGCTATTATGGCCTATCATTTCTTGCCATCTTGCTATTCTTTCAGCTGTTCAGGACAGGAGTGCAGGGGAGGGGAGGGTTTCCAGGAGCACCTTTCTACTAATAAACACTTTTGGTCCGGAAAAGTGTAAACATGCAATGGTAAGAATGATCTTTTAATTTCTACCCCTAAGACAATTCTTGAGTCTTGCAATTAAGTTACATAAATTAAATAGCTCGATCAGATGTAGAAAACTGAAAAAAAAGAATAAAATATATGCAAAGCGTAAGTTATGACACATGGTCCTTGGAGAGATAACAAACCCCAATGGAAACTACACGGAAAAGTCACACATTTCGTAAAGAATTTGACATTTCCCAGGAAAAATATTCCCGTGGTTAATTATCACTTCCCGATAAGAAAATGAAAACCCCTGTGGGTAATCATTATTCCCCATGATATGATATCAATTCCCATGAAGAATTACAACTTTCCATGAGATAAGTAAAATCAAACCACATGCGGATGTCTAAGCTTCCGTGGAGAATTTGGATTTCCCTCAGGAATTTCATTTGAAAAGATACAGTTCCCATAGTAACTTCCAGATTTCCGGTGGCGAATGTACAATCGATTCCCATGGAATTCCCACGGGGAGACTTTCCTGTGGGAAAGGAGGCACTTACGGTGGGAATATCGTGGTCTTTTGTAGGTTTCACTGTACATTAAATTCATGTCCCAGACATCGCCACTTTTTAAGCTTGGGTGAGTATCTAGCAGCTTTTAAATCATAGAGTGTCACGTCTCCTTCACACAGATGCAGCAAGAACCCGACTTTCATATTATAGACAGCTAAAACTGTCAATGGTGCAAGAAATTCAATTCAACATCTTTCTTGGGGTTGCGATGGTGAATTCAAGGTCACTCCGTGTATTTTGTAAGCTCATTATCACGTCCTGTTGGGAAGCAATGACCTAAGCAAAGCTTCACCATACATTAGTGCGTTTATAGCGTATAGACAAGTTTGGGATAAACCTACCCCCCCCCCCTTGATCACAGAACGTGGCCCTTCTCATTAGAATATAGTACAGATAACGGCCGCTCTTTGGGAATTTTCATATCTGGACCTCAATATAACACTATTAAATCACGTTATTTGGAAGCAATACAAGTAATGACGCAAGAGTAAAGTACGGTAAAAACCTGTCTAGTGAAAAGCGCTCCGACGGGAGATTTGAGTCCGGGGGGGGGGGAATGAACGACCCCCTGACTATATAGGCGCTTTGCCACTGATCCTTACCTCCAAAACTTTAAATGTTTATCGATGGTTTTATGCAACTCTTCTGGGGGTAGCAAGGGAACAAACCTGGTTGTTCACTGCTTTCAACAGTCTTTAAATACTCTCTCCAGGTAGGAATTACTACGTGTCTATCACTTGTCATTTTTCAGTGTTGAGCCGTAGTCTACGCATTTCTTTTATCGCACACTTTTCACAAGGACTTTGAAGTTCATACTAGCAAAAGTAGTAATGCTGGATCAGTATGAAAGTGAGGGGATCACTTCTTTTAAGGGGCACTTTAAATAAATAATATTTGGTCCGAAAAAGTGACACCTTTTATGGAGTCATATATTTGCAAAACCCCACTGCTATTCAGCCTAAAGGCTGAGAGTAACGTTTTGGGGGAAACTTTCATCTACAAATATCATAATCATCTTGTTGTAATCAGTCCCCTTCATGTTTCTTTCATTGCACCTATTCGTTATGTAACTTTTTTCTCTTTCTTCCTCTTTAAATTAATATTAACCATAATCTCCAACGCTTTTGTTTTCATGTTTGAAAAGTCAAGTATACATGCCACAGCTGAAGAGTGAAGTGGAAAGCCCTTCACCGTCCGTCACATCCGTTCACAAGACAGACTCAACATTGAAATTTGGATTAGCACTTGGGTTGGACTCTGATACTTGTTAACTCGGATTTGAGGACTTCTGGATCAGGACTTGACTTGGGTAAACTAAAGTTGACTCTAACCATGCTATATGTAACCTCAGGATACACAACATTTGCTGATGTAATCATTAGTTTTATGCAATATCCTTTCTTTTATGTCGCGACAGTCGCGGGGGCCGGGCATATTATTCGCTAAACCAATTACATTGCAAGGCATATCCAGATAACAGCCGGTGTGAATGTAACTCATAAAAGGAGTGTAGACCATAAAATAGTTGATTCTGTGAAGACAATCGAATCAAAACACAACTTCTTTCCTTCTACATGAAAAGTACACCGAGAGACCTAACATCGTTTCCATGATGGTCTTGTGTTTCGATATGTGTCTTAAAATGTTGCCACTTGCAACTGTGTTATTGTGGACAACAAACGGTAAGTTAAAAAACAAATGACTTCTATTTAAATATGCTCTATCAATTGACCCATATTCTACATAAGGTCACCGTCTTTACCAGAGGCATCTTGTTCATAGGATCCGATCCAGAGTTTTGCCAAGCTGATAAGGCTTCTCTGAATAGAGAGACATTTCAAGGAAGGGGACGAAAACATCCTGTCTTTAACATATTCTAAACAGGACCTCATGCCTTTGCGATCGTCAAAGTTGCTTTGTCTTTTGACTCCTTTTCTCAAGTGGTCCAATTTCACTGGCCCCAAAATTTCTTTTTGACACGACGCCCTTTTTCAAACCAATACTTAGACGATAACGTAAGGGGCTTTCTCAACCGGCAACCAGTTTCAATATGTCAGTACGTTAAACTGAAATGATTGTTGTATAGGAAATTTCCGATTTTTGGATCTTAGTAGTGAATAAGAATATACTTTTCCAAAGAACCCTCGGGTCTGTGGCCAAACCGAACATTATTCTCGAAGAAGTTCTGCTCCCTTGCTCCCCGAAGGAGCTACTTCCCCGAGGGGACAATAAGACTTAACATGACCAACCTCTTGACCTTCAGACCTCTACATCATGGTCTGTCATGCGTTTCCCCCTTCTAGACTGGCTAAAAAGAACAGTGCTACACATGATCTTAGCCAAAAATCCGAGTAGCGAAAGATATTCGCTGCGTAGAAAACTCTGAGCACCTGGTTAATGTGAATATACTGTAAAACGTTATCCGTCTTTAGAATTCCAATGGTTTCCAAAAAACATTAAAATCTCTTTGATACGGTTACATCTCTATACTTAGGATTAAAACCTTTTTGGTTTGAGGTAACATGCGAATGTTCACGTGAAGTACACATGCACTAACTTTCAATTACAGGCATTAAATAAACATAAAATTGAAAGATGTGGTGACCTTATAATGCTGAGAATCACTTGTAGTATTTAAGTCATAAAAAGAATAAGGAAGCAAAATATCTACTTGGAAGAGAAGGGAGTAGCTATTTCACACCTTTTAATTCTGGGGTATTGCATTTTTGGTTCAGTGTGACAGTTTCATACCCTTTTTTGTACGGTTTCAATGTCATTACATGGTGAAATATCTGACTTTCACATTTCAGTAAAAGGTATATCCTCATTTACTTTGATCAAATCCCCCCTGTTTCTTGTTAGCGTAGTCTCAAGTGGCGTTATTGCAATATAAAATTTTGGGTGTACTTAAAGAGATTATCCACAATACCTGGAGTCAAGGATTTTACAAATTTAGACTATATTAACTCTTTCGAAACGTTTTTGAATGTTGCATTTTATTAACTAAACTTTTGCTCTGCTTACAATATATTTTTGTTGGAGTTTAAAGTTCTTATGAGAGAGCTAAAACTCGTCTCTTAGCCTTTTGTCAGTAAGCTGATAAATAATTGTATTGTGTAATTTCCTCGGAAACCTACACAGGAAGGTTTTCCCCCTATGTTCTTCAAAACAAAGTATCGTTTTTTCCCTATCCAATTGGTCAGCCCAAACACGTTATGCACTAATCAACTGCTGGATTAATGTTGATGATCCAACCCGACCAGTGTGATAAATTTGTTGGGTTTTAACAGACTGTGAGAGCTTTTGTGTAAAAATACCCTATATAGAACACGAAAAGGACATAGCCCACAACAGGGGGATTCTAAATTGCAGAAGACACAGATGAGGCTCAAATATACGGAAGCGTAGAATGGACATTGTATTCGACGAGTTGCCGACTTGGCGAAATGACAAAAATCTGCAAATTGACGAGTTGACGACATGGCAACGTGACGAAATTCAGAAAAATGACGTTTTGAAGAGATTCTGTATCTCGTCAATGCAACGATTCTCTGCAAATTGACGACTTGCGCAGTTGTTAGTATCTCGTCAAAATGACAAAATTCAGCAAAATGACGTTTTGACAGATGCTGTATCTCGTCAATGCAACAATTCTCTGCAAACTGACGACTTGCGCAGTTTTTAGTATCTCGGCAAAATGACAAAAATCAGAAAAATGACGTTTTGACGAGATGATGGTTCCCATCAATGTGTCAATTCTCTGCAAATTGACGACTTGCGCAGTTGTTAGTAACTCGGCAAAATGACAAAATTCAGTAAAGTGGCGTTTTGACGAGATGCTGTATCTCGTCAATGTCACAGTTCTCTGCAAATTGACGACTTGCGCAGTTTTCAGTATCTTGGCAAAATGATATAATTCAGCAAAATGACGTTTTGACGAGATGCTGGTTCCCGTCAATGTCAATTTGATGCAAATTGACGATTTGCACAGTTGGGGGGGGGGGGTCTCGGAGGTTCTGGGGTATTTATAAGCAATTTCAATAAAGCATTTAACTATCGCCAAATGACACTGGATTCGCACTAAACAGTCCACAAAAATAGAAATTACAAAATGACCGTGATTTGTTAGTCAACAATTTAATGATGGGAGGGGTGAGAGGGGACGACATATCATGTTTAGGTTTGCACTGAATTTTAAAAATAAATTTACTTATGCTGCCCAATAGCTATTAAAGTTGAGACAACTACCTTCCAGGTGAAGCCTTCACGTAATTAGTGCATCGAAGGTGCATATACCTCTAGGGATCTGGTTACCTTCACAGCAGGTGTCGAATTTGTACTCCTCTTTTGACGTACATACTCTGGTATTACGAGTCCAGTCAATATAGGTGCAGGAGTAATACACGTCCGTCATGCGGGCAAGGGATCTGGGGCTAACGGGGAAGGTTTTTGAAAAAGGAAGTCCTAGAATGCGGTTCTTTGGGTTTTGGGTGTCTTAAAGTTAAAATTACGACAGATACTTTCTACCCGAATTTTTTCAGTAATAAATGAAAAAGGGTGGCTATCGCCCGCAGACACTATTCCTGGTTCAGACGCGAAGTGACCAGAAAATTCTGGTATTGAGCATCCGTGAAATTTTCGTGCAAGTTCTTATACTCCTTAGGGAGGTATCACCACTTTATTTTCTCTGGTGGGGTACCTGGCTCCGCCCCGGCGAGTATTCAGGAGATCAAAGAACCCCTTTGCAAATTTGATGGCGTTGGTATCTAAAATAAATAGACATTAACCTATGAGAGTGAAGCTATTTTATAATCCTCTTTTTATTGGACATGCTATAGGGTTTCACAAATTGCAACATTTTAAAGTTCTTGAACATAAAATTTGGTTTCAAGATAATGTATTAAAGGGAGAGGACTCACGGCCACAATAGTCCCATAGCTGTTAAAAATAAAGGTTGAAGCAACAGCGGGGGATTACATCTCCAATAAGGCAGTCCTTCACATAGGTCAACAAGTAAGTAGAAAGGCTTTCACGACGGGAATCCATACTAGTAAGATGATTTCAACGAGTACGCCGTTGAAGGTCTTGAAATAGTCAAGCTTTCGTCAGAAGTGGCTCTGACTTCTTCAGGACTGATGCAAGGGGTGTGTGTGCTCTTCGGGCTGCTCGGGGCAGCCCCTTCAGCCAAAAGAGAGAGGTTATTTCTGTGGCCATTAGGAAGCAAGTGCAGTGAAGTTATATAGTTACGCTGCAACCCTGATTGGTGGATTCTGTGTTCTGATTGTCTGATTTGTTTGCGTTCTGATTGGATAGTTGAATTGAGTATTCTGTGCTCTGATTGGCCAATTTATCTGTGTTCTCATTGGATGAGGCAAGTGAGAAAGGACCATGACTGGATGTAAAAAGACTGTTCCACATGTGGCTGACATCTTTCCCAACCATCCTGTTAAAAGTGGATTTTTCATTGGCCCTAATCTCTAGAGCCTCTCTGATTAGCCGCATCCCTAAATGTTGAACTTAAACATTGCTTTTGGCATCTGCCCATAGAGGTGTGTGGTTATTGCAGTGAGCATGCTCAGCCAAAGCACAACCTTCCACCTTACCTTGTCCTGTAGCTCTCTTATGCTCAGCTACTCAAAAAGAAAAAAGAAAAAAAAAGAAGAAAAAAAAAAGAAAAAAAAAACAGGAAAATGATGAATTGCCTACTTCGAGAGATCTTGTGATTTCAACAATTTTCAATATGATGAATTACATATTTCCGCGATCTCGTGCTTTCAACAATTTTCTGCAAAATGTTTATTTTATTCCTAACTTCTTTGAAAACAATTCAACAGTTTTATGCAAAATGATTAAATGAAGACTTATCAAATGTCGTGATTCCAACAATTTTCTGCAAATCTTGAATGACTGGCTGCTTTTCAAATGAGCAATTCAACATTTTTCTTAAAAAATTAAGATCTGGTGATTTCAACAATTTTTTTGCAAATGTTAAACTGCTAACTTCTTTTTAACTTAACAATGCAACAATTTTCTGCAAAATCATTGAATTATAACTTATAGGATGTCTTAATTTCAGTAATTTTCCGAAAATTGATGAAATGATTACTTATGAAATTCCGTGATAGTAACAATTTTGTGCTGAATGTAGAATTACTTAAATGAGTTATGGCATCCCCCAAATATATTTAGACATATCCCCATAGTTCTAAATCCAGTTGGTGACTGTACTTTGATTGACACTCATTCAAACAAAAGTACCTGTAGCACCACTCTTGTTTAACGACTCTTGTAGCACCACTTTTGTCTAACATTTTGTTCAAGAATTTCCTCCTTATGACTGGTAATCAATGAAGCCTATCGGTCTAGACTACAACTGGTTGTATGAGACGGCTTTGCCGACATTTTAAGGTCACAGAAAGGCTATTTTCCGGAGCCCTTCGCACGCACCTTTCAATGTATTCGTGGCAGGATTTTATTATTTCTACCACAATTCTGGGCTCGGATTGCGCGCTCTAGTTTCATTGTGTTCCTTTCGGACTTTGGTTTATATACATAAATAGTAACCCTGGCCAAGTGGCATACCAAGACATGTACAGGTAACACTTTTTACATTAAAGGTCGAGAATTTCATCCTCAGTGGGACAGCTCGTCCCCGTTTTGGCGAAATTG
The DNA here is from genome assembly GCA_029531755.1 of Holothuria leucospilota. Classification (NCBI taxonomy): domain Eukaryota; kingdom Metazoa; phylum Echinodermata; class Holothuroidea; order Aspidochirotida; family Holothuriidae; genus Holothuria; species Holothuria leucospilota. The sequence goes on from CM055977.1 coordinate 42,393,569, forward strand.
GCGTATTGACGAAGTAGGCAAAACCTTGAAATTTGCAAAGTTGAATGTGATTGTTTGGTCATTTTGGCTTGTGATAAATGCAGTTTTAGCCCATATCTCAACATTAAAATAGGAATGACAATGTAATATATTTTATTTTCTACAACTGAAAACTAAGAAATGATTAATTAAGCAAAAATTTCCACTTGAGAGAACATTCGTCCCTATGTAAGATAAGAAAGTTCTGGTGAAAAATGGGGGCTGGGGCCGGAAAAGCCCTTCCCACTCTAGATCCGTTCCTGATCTTTGGAGAAAGGTCTGTTCTTATGTCAAATGTGCACACCAATATGTTGGGAAATTAAATATATAACCTCGAGTCATGCTTAAGCACATGTTTGCCGAAATGCATTGATTCTGAAAACAGAAAGTAAAGCATGGATCGATCGAATCTCGTTTAGTTCATTGATCAATAAGAAACCTTTCAACAGATAAAATTATTATGAGAAAAAGGAGAAAAAAGAGTGGACAAACGATTGACAGGCATGACTGCAGATTAGTCACAGCGACTATAACATTACTCGCAAGAAAGTGCCAGTTGCGGAACACTAAACATACTTCGAACGTTGCAATAAAACTTGCGTTTTTGAAGGAGGGAAGAGGTCTATCTGCTACTTGTCTGTTAGGAATAAGAATTGAGGTCGACGATATAAAACGAAACAAACAATCTTGAGGACACTTTATATGTTTATTTGCTACGATTCCTTCCTCAATAAAAGTGTGCAAAGTTCGACATATAGAAGACCAACTTCGGAACTGTCCATTCTTAACGAATAAACAAACCGTTTTATGTAGAATTTATTCTATTTACATGAAAACTTCCCCGAGTTTAGTGTTTCTTATATTACAAGTTAAAGTTAATGACATAAAAATATTTCTAACTCCTTGAGAAGTTTTCATAAAGTGTTTTAAAAGAGCTGTTGGAGCCAGTTGAGAAGAAAGTATTTTATATAGCCTGTCCTTATAATTAAGCAAATATCGAGCAATGGGGACACATGCTGTGTTTACAAATCAATCGGTTCTTTTAGGACATTTGACTTTCTAAACGACAGGTAGCTTAGCACGCAGTCATTAGTGGAGGATCACCTTCCTGCGCCTTGACAAATGGAGGGTGCACATTCCACAGAGCTATACATCGGAGGGGGGGGGGCAGCCAGCGTTTTCTTGGTTGGGTGGGGGTGGGTGTAACATAATGAATGTATTTCAGGCGAGGATCCAAGGGGCACAGACACGCACGTGTTCCATTTTTTCGCCCGCCAAAATGGTGCAATTTAAGTGTATCACGCTGTGCAATACAAAAGTAAAATAACACTGTATTTTGTTCAGGAATTCTCTATTAATATAACTGGTAGTTTAAGCCTATAGGTACAACTTGAGAGAATGGGCCGACTTTTCCAACACTTTACGGTAACAAAAGGCCATTTTCCGGCGCGCTTCGCGAGCACCTTTTCACTGCATTCGTGGTAACCATTCATTATTGCTAACAAAAAAAAAAAAATCGGAGTGCGGTTCGCACACTCTAGTTTCATGGCGTTTTTTCATCCTTTGGTTTCATATACATAAATAGTAACCCCTGACCAATTGGCGTGCCTCGACATGTATAGGTAACACATTTTTCTGGAAAGTGTGGGAATTCCGTCCTCAGTTGCATTGCTCGTCCACTTCTTGGCGTACTGACGAATAGGCACTACCTTGAAATTTGCATAGTGACAAATATGATTGTTTGGTTATTTTGTCCTGTTGAGGAGTGCAAGTTTAGTCCGAAACTGTTTATCTCAACATTAAAAATTGGAATGACAATGTGATATATTTTATTTTCTACAACTGAAAACTAAAAAACCATTAAAATGGCAAAGTTCTCCAATTCAGAGAACATTCGTCACTATGAAAACTTGGAAACAGAAACAGGGTCGTCACTACACCAAAACTGGGTTTTGCCAATCCGTCAGTGCGCCAAAAGGGGGCCGGTCGATCTGTTCTATTGTATTTGTCGAGCGGTAGCCTGCAGTAGTCTACCAGGGAAACCAACTCTCAGGACATACGTGTGGGCACGATTCAAGGCATGTTATTCGTGCATGGAGTGGGGAAAGGTTGGAATAGGGTATCACGGTCCCCGAGTCGCGAAATTTTCCAGCTTCTTCGGGGATCCAATCCCTGACATGCTATCAGTCACCCCGACATTATACCTATTTTTTCTCTCAGAATGGAACCCAAAATTTTCGGCGCTTCACGCCCTATAGAGTTTCCTTTTGCTTCAGTTTCTTCCATAGCTCCGTTTCATATAGCCTAAATAGTGAAAGCTCCCCCCTCCCAAGTTACCAAGAACGCTTTAGGTATAGCCTACATAGTTTTCTATAAAAGATTGAGATCTTCATCGCTATTCGCACAGTTGTTCCTTGTATTTGTTGTATGGTTTACGGCATAGGCGTAAGAAGAGGAGGGGAGCTGGCCCCCAGTGAAAAGTGCGGTGGGACGGAGTTTGCTTCCGCCCCCTCTATCCGAGGACAGAAACCCCTTATTTGTTCACTCTCTTCAAAATGTCAAATGTTTTTAGTAACTTCCTTCAAACTTTGCACAATATTTCGCACCAAATTGCATCTAAGGGCCCCAAAATATGCAAAAAATTTCCAGATGGGGAGGGGGACACCGTCTTAGACCCCTCCCCAGGATGGCGGTCCTAAACAACGTTCAGCCCCCCCCTCCCCAGTTGAGAAGAGCTTCCTACTCCTATGACTTACGGTGAGAGAATTGCGGTGGGACGTTTGGCTAAATAGCCAGGTTGGACACAACACGTGTTATCCCCGATAATGGATATATATTAGGTTCTTCCATCTGTGCCTACAAATGTGCATCCTGGGGAGGGGTCTAAGGGGGTGTCTCCCTCCCCATCTCCCAAATGTGCAAAACGAACCCAAAAGTACAAGCAGTTATTAATAACACCTCCCTGATTATTCATTCCTGCCCGTCTGCAGGAGAGCTCGATTGGAATTGACGGGGCCAAAGCAGCTTACTGTTCCTACCATTACCCGTGCTCCCAGGGGCGGCGCCAGGGTATTTCGATAGGGGGCAAAGCATGAGATGAGTGATCGACGTCCTGGGGGAGGGCTTTAAGGGGAGGAGTTGTCCCCCTCCCCATTGGGAAATTTTTTGTTAGTTTAAGGTTGCTTAGATGCAAAATGATGATGTCTTTGGTACATATTTGAACTGATCATATATGGCTGGAAAGTTTATAATTTAGTAACTTTAACTTTTGTTTTGGGAAAGATGCTTTTCTGGGGAGGGGTGTCTCCTCCCCTTTGAGAAATTTTTTTATTAATTTAAGATTGCTTTCATGCAAAATGGTGATATCTTTGGTATATTTTTTGAACTGATCATATATGGAAGAAAGTGTTCATAATTTATTGAATTTTAATTTTTGCTTGGGGGAAAGATGCTTTTCTGGGGGAGGGGTCTAAAGGGAGGGGTGTCCCCTCCCCTTTGAGAAATTTTCATCACTTTTAAGATTGCTTAGATGCAAAATGGTGATGTTTTTGGTATTTTTTGAGCTGATCATATATGGCTGAAAAGTGTTAATAATTTATTGAATTTTAAGTTTTGGTTTAGTGAAAGAGGACAGTAGCCTTTGTTGTCTAAGAGAAGAGTCAACAAACCTCTTGAAGTCCACCCCCTTTGGGTATGGGTATGATTTAACTCAAAAATACGTGCGTAGAGTCGACAGAAGCACGAAATTTTACGAATATTTTCATTGGTTAATATGTGCATTATAAACAGATTAAAAGGTAACTAAAGGCTGGCAGACACCGGTATAGGGCCTCCTGGAAGCTCTGGACTAATTATATGGATCAAATAGATACCTACCCCAGCCCTCCTCTTCTCTTCTTCTTTCTCCTTCGATTCCCCTTCTTCTCTTTCATTTTTTCCTTTTCTTCCTTTTTCCTGTAATTTTCCTTCTCTCTCCCCCTGTTCTTGCAAATGATAGGAGGCGGTCTCCCCCTGAACCCTGTGGCGCCATCCCTAATTTTCTTTGCTCTTTTGCTGATTGACTCAAGATTTCTTTTTACAGTAAAAATTGCGTTGTGTACCGCCAAGCACCTACTATTTAAAATTCGTTTTCTATGGATTACTCAGTCGAGACAACACCAAAATAAAGCACAATAAGGTATAGGCGTAGGTAGCTTTTCAACACTGGGGGCTGAAACTTGTTTCGGATCGCCGTCCTGGGGGAGGGGTCTAAGGAGAGGTCCCCTCCCCTTTGGAAAATTTTTGGGTATTTGAGGGTCCTCAGATGCAATTTGGTGCAACATTTTGGGCAAATTTCAAGAAAAATTACTGCATTTTTTTTTCATTTTTTACTGTAGAGACAAATAAGAGGTTTTTGGCCTTGGATGTTGGGGGCAGAAGCATACTTCAGCCCCCAGCCCTCCGCTTCCTACGCTTATGCAATAAGGGAGACATATAATATTACTTCAAAGTTTAATTCATTTTATTAAATGTTTTTTATATTTTTATTGTCAAAATGTTCGTTAAGTGATTGACTCATGATACCCCCAATATATATGTTCACGTTCTAAACTTTAAATGGTCACATGCTGGGAATGGAGAGACAGTAAATGTTTGAGATTGCCAAACATTACATAATCCGGACAGGGGGCAATACCCATAGACGGAAGGTTCACTTGGTCGAAGGTTCACTAAAGACCGAAGATTCCCCTGGACGAAAATACATTCCGAGTTACGGGTAGGGTTGGGGTTTTGGTTAGATAGAGATTCATGGATCAGGCGTATCCCCTGATGCACAAATTAGCTGTCTGTATTTTTTGGTGTAACTTGCAATGATACGCACCTTTTCTCCAAGAGAGGGAGAACTTTTTGCTCTGTGACACCATATGTGTAAGGTCTCACAATAACTTGGCGTTAGGGTATACTACTGTATTGTTTTAGCTTTACTCTCGGTTCCTGTGCTCTTTTTGTTTGCGCGTTATGTATAATGGCCTTAGTGTTTATGTAATACTAAACCTGCATTCACATAAACAATGGAGAAAACAGAAAACGTTATGCGTGCGGGGATTGCAAATTTCAGGTATCTTGAAACGGACAATTTAACTAATATTGTGATAGATGGGTGACATACTGTAACACCTCACCTCACCCCACCCCCTATAAAATTATGTGTCTTAAAACGTTTTTCAGACGATTTTATTTTTTGGGTTGAAAAACAATAGGGGGCAAATGCCTGCCCTTCCCCCATGTGGCGCCGCCCCTGCATGCTCCTCACCCACGAGCTACCTGCATCGTCGATCATAGCGACTGATCGGCAGTCCGAATTAGGCTGTCAAATCATTATTCATACAAGTGTTATCCAGTCTAATGGGTTAAAAGATTCGTTGTCATTCAATGCCCACAATTAGTTTTTACATACTGCGAAACGTCTGATCTTCCTGGGGTTCTTCACATGTTGCCTCTGTAACCCACAACGGTTTTAAATCAAGTCCGGTCCCTGGACCCGAGTCGCAAGGACTTGTATAAAACGGTTTAGAGGGTGTAAATGATATAGAGACCTACAAGCTTTATGAGAGGGACATTTTACTGGAGTTGTCGCAGGTCTGTTACATGTGAGCGTGTGTTATTTACCTCTGCACTTTGTTCTTGTATTAAAGTAAAATGTGATGGGTAATAAGTGAGTAAACATGGTGAACGGTACCAAAGACGCCGCAAGAGAGCCAGCGCTATCCCGTGTGCGTGGCCTTCCAGGGAAACGCTGCGAGGTGCCAGTAAAATTGTGTATGTCTGGATAAGGCATAACACTGAGAGCGCAAGAGACAGACACTGATAATTAAATTTGTGAGACCACTGGGAGCGCTCTGAGACACCTTTTGGTATTTACATGGTGTCGAACCCCCACCTCCGTATATACGCCCCTGCCCTCGTCATCTGGTTAAGCAGTTCTCGTTCCAACAGCCCCTTCGGCTACCTCGCCTTCTCTGCCTGGCCCATACACACTAGCCTTCTTTCTTCCAAATTCTTGATCCGCCCTGTGTTTGACCCCCTGCATTTCCAGTTCGCCCCTCCGCTCCCCTGAATTTGCGCTACGTTGCAATGTACAGCCTTTTTCTCTAGACAGCTGCCCTGGACAACATTGCAGCCTCTCTACCGTCTCTTACGGTAAAAATATTTGAAAATGACCACTCTACACGACCGAGAAGTCACTGGGCATGGCCCTAGCAATGACACATGCAGTAGAAGCCCCTCCTTGTGTTAGCATTCCTTATCAAAAACCCTTTTTTGAATTTGTCATCCACTAGTTCAACAAAGGATCTATGCAGAAACACAGTGAAAATATTCGTATGCTAAGTTTATTTTCATCGATACTACAAACATCCTATTTGTATCTTTCTATTCTATGTGCTGATATTTTTTTTAACAGGCTACATAACCAAATTCCAGATGTGTCAAATTTCTATTACACTCTTTTTTGCTATGAAAGTGAAACAAAAAATAATTTTTAATCTTCATCTTTGTCTAAGCTGCCATGGATTTGGTTAGGGGACTTTTGCCAGTTATTTGTTTTATTTTCATCAGGGCATACTTTCATATCACCCATCAAATCATATTTTGACCGACTTTGACCCACCCACGGGGCTTGGTGTATTAGATATTCCCAGCCATTCAAATGTAAATTTACTCGACTTCTTTGAGCTTTCACAAGTGAAGAATACAGACTTTGTCGCGTGAATAGTCTTTAGTTAAAACAGATGTTCTGGCAAACTTTATGACCCATTGCATGAAAAGCGAAAGAAGAAATTATTGTCAAATGTGATGTTTACAGCTCTCAAGTGTCGAAGGCGTCGTACTGAATGATTAAAAAAAACGCATACGGTGTACACTACATGATAAAAGCACATAATAAGCTTGACTAATAAATTTGGGAATTATTGGTAAACCATTGTTTCATAATTGCTTTTCTCTTTTACATTTTTGACCACTAGCATCTCAAAACTTTCATTTTAAACTAGTTAAAGAGCTTACAACTTTGCCAGAGATCATTCAAATGTCCTGTAAAACAAGGATGTCTAGTCTTGGGAAAATTTTTACCTTACTTCCTGAATCTAAAATGTTGTTGATCGATTGTGAAATGGTGAAGAATAGCCACTTACTGATGCTCAACGTCCGTTTAAACCAGTACTGGAAAGGGAATATCATAGCGCTTTCACTATAAACTGCGTCACATATAACAGGGCCTCTGCTTCCAATCAATTTCAAGTTTGTAAAGGAAAAGCTGTTACAAATTCGTAAATAGTCTTTCAGTCTACATCAATGACTTTCAAATGTATGCGGCGATCTACTCGTCTTCATGCTATCTAGGAGCTAATCCCTCCCTCAAAGCCTCGGGCGTAGCAAGTAAGGGTTTGCTTTCCCCCAAAACTATTCCAGGAAAATTCTCCGACCCCATCCGTTGACGTACTTTCGATGTTCTTATGTGAGGACTTTGCTCTCGCTGGGCTTCAGAAGAGTATCCACGGGTGGGGCTCCTGGAATCAATACTACTCCCTCTCCTCAAGCTTTTATTGAAAAAATCAAGAAAATTACTATCATATAAAAAAGATCACAATATTAATAAAGTGAATGACTTAAACAATGTTTAATGAACAAAAAAAAAAAGAAAAAACGAATTAAATGTCTTTTAAAGTGCGTTGTTTTCAGCGCGCTTCTGGCACACATTGCAGATCCTCATATCATTATTCACTCCTGTATAACACCTTCAGCTTGAATAGAATTATGGTTGTTCTAAAGCCCCATACACATTATGTCATCTTTACTTCCCACTCACAATTAAGCCCTGAATAAATCAACCGGACATTAACTTGAGATAGGTTATATATAGGTTAATAGCTAAAGTTTCATTTTCGTGATCTGTTTAAAAAATGCAAGTACTTCCATGGTTAAAACGTCACCCAGTGCCATTTTATATGTAGTAAAGTTCTTCACTATAATACCTTCAAAGTTTGTAAATCCTGGAGCTTTCGATGGCTTCGCTTACCTGGTTCCTAACAAGGCGTTGTCCCTGGATCCCACTATGAAATCTAACAAGGTTCTCTGGATCCCATGTTATGTGGAACACTCTTCCGCGTCTCCCTCCGTGTTCTTGGATTAGGCTATTCTGACCATGGAGCTACAACGAATCCGACTTGTTTCGGCCATGACAAACTTCTGACATTTGCGAACGACCCTCTTTCCCCAAATCTTGGATCCACATTGCACTTGACCAATTCCTTTCCTCTTCTAACCCCTGAACTGCCACCACGGTGCAAGATGTCTAGAGTTTTCTGTTTTTTATCGAAGGATATAATTTTCGAATGCTGCCTTCAACCAGTCGCTTAGCATCGTTGTTTGTGATAAGAATAGGTTCCGTCAGTCATTTACTGGAGGCTACCGGTCGACAACTACAAAGCAAGCTACGTAGGCTACAATATGTCTTGTTACGATACGGTTCTGTACAAAACAAGCTGAAAATTGGTTAAGGTTGTATTTTTGGGATCTTATAGAAGAAGTTTTGGGTACAGACGAGAAAATCTAGTGATATAGGGTGAAAACTGGATTTACTACCGAGGTGGCTGCCTGTATGTATGTAGCGGGGGATAATATGCATTGATGAAATGACCAAACCTTCCACCACGAGTCGCTCATCCAAGCCTACCGTATTACAAATTTATGGGAGGTAGTATGCTGTAAGTGATGAAATTCAATTTGTTTTTTTCTTATAAAGCTGCAGGTTTTTCATTTGATTTAACTGTGATCTTGAACACTTATTTATTTTTCATTCGTAGACTGTACCCCCTCTCTCCACCTCTCTTTCTCTAGGAGAATCACTGCGAGTCACTCACAAATCTGCATCTTATGAGCCTTTCCAAACTTGTACATCGTACTTCGTCGTTAATCTTCCTTCGATAGCAAACTGACCAATGTTGTACCGAAAGTGGTACAAGAGAGGGGTGGGGACACGTTTCCCCACAAAAAGTTGTGTCCCTTACGAGATCCACAAATTTTGGAGGATTTTGGTCGAGGAGCAATAGACTGGCTCCATGTAAATTGTAAACGTGAATTGCAGGCGGCAGCCAGCATCACAGACATTTGTGATGAGATATCATGTTTCTTACCAAATGTTACATACATACAAAGTATAGGCCTACATACATAGCAACACACAAGCCAACATAGATTATCTCCCTTTACTGTGAAGCTAAAAAAGACACCATTACATTGTATCTGTGTTCTTTAAATAGGTAAAGCAGTAAAGCAATTTTTGCTCAACATCCAAAAAGTTGACATGACAGCAGCATTTTTTCGAAAAACAAATTAATACAAGTACAGTAGTTAGAAGAATTCGGAGAGGCTATCAATTTTATTAAGAAGCTCGTTTGTCACAATATTATCCTAATGTACTGGATTCGAATTTCTAAACCGTCCTCTGGCTAAACCCTATGTCTTACATATCGTTGTCCAATGCAATCTTTCACCATCAGGTGCACGTCAACTTAACCAGCTTCGGAGTAATTAATAAGACAGATTTGACACAAATGCTTTTAAAGTAAAAACCATACCTAATGAAGAGACATGATGTTTTCACAATTGAGTGACATTACTACGAGGATTCTATTGGGTTGAGGGGTTGGGGAGGTCTTATTTCATACCGGTGGAAATGTACGTGTGTGTTTTTCCATTTTTGTTGAGAAAGCTTAATTTAAAAGCAGTCGCTTGCACTAAAGGTTTTGCGTTTACACCTTAACCAGGGGTGCCATTTCCCTACCCCAAAGCTCTAGGGACTCAATAAATTGGACCACTTCGAGTGGTGGAAGCATAAAGCAAAGCACGTAAGATGCATCTCTGACTGGGGTAGCGTGCGAGGGTTATTTTTGTCGCCTTCCTTGACTTACTCACTATTGTGGTACCAGTGAAACTTTATCTTTGAAAGGGGTCCCCATGCCCCATGCATACGACCCCTCTAGCCTTAGCCATTTGTTATATTAGATTCTCATGTGACCTTTTTTGTCTTCAATAACAGTTGGAGCCAAGAGTGTGTGCTATTCAGGCCTTGGTTGTTTCGACGATAACCTCCGGTGTAACTCACGACGTTTACCCCAAAGTCCGAGTGATATCAACACCAAATTCTATCTCTACACTCGTGAGAATCGACAAACGTATCAAGTCATCGACTGGACAAATGATGCTAGTATCGTCAACTCAAAATTTCGGGGCAGCAGAGAAACCAAATTTATCATTCACGGTTTCAGAGACAGAATCATGACACCAGACTCAGACTTCCTAGACATGAAAGACAGCTTTCTATCCATTGTAAGTCATTTGAGATCAAATTGGATACTTCTTCCAAGGTTGGAACACGACCAGGAATGGGATTTGGTTTGTTAAATGAAGAAGGAAAAATTCTGGACAAAGGCAACGGTGTCCAGGGGTGGCACCAGTATTTGCACGATAGGGAGCCATTATCTCCGACTAGGGGTAGGGGCAACCCGAAGCCCCGACAAGGACGATTGGGTTGCCGGATTTAATTGTTATCGCCATTGTTATAAATCCTTTCGATAGCCTTAACCGCATGTAGGGCGTTTCATTCTACCAAATTTTTCCAAGGAAAAGTTAGGACCCCTTCCGTGGACGTACCCTCCGTATTTCCGTGTTACGGATTTGGTCACCCATTAGCGTGGCCACGGTGGTATGGTAAGGGAATCAGAACCTCCAAAAGTGGGTCAAAATCAAATAATAGTAAATAAAAATTAAAAAAATACACAAATTAAAAACTAATGGGAAGAAATTACGCGAGAAAAATTGGAAGGAGTGTTAATTTAGAAGATAATAGCAATGCTAGTTGAAGTAAAACAGGGCTAATTTCTTTTAAAATGCTGACATTCAGAGCCCTACGTGTGCACCAGTCGTTGTTAGGTGTCTGATTAGTCATTCTTGCCTACCTGTAGGACAACTTGAGGGGATTATTGTTCCATAGCAGCTCAACGTTTCCTACCATCATCCATCATCTTCACTGATAAGCCCCCTTGCCCCCGCATCATCAAATCGTCTGGCTGTTATTCCGAGTTAAATTGTAAAAATAAATAATTGAAGAGTGGTTTTCATGAAATGCTAATTGCGCCATAGTCATCCATTGTCAAGTACTTGAAAATTTGTCTTCATGCAATGCCCATAATTAGGGTTTCTCTCTGTGTAGCTCCTTACCCCACAAGAGTTCTAACTCCAATCTCTAAACCACCTCCAGGGACGTACCTGCAACACGTTTCAGAGGATGGGTGCATGTAGATTGACCGTCTTTGACCTAAAAACCGTGCAAAATGTATAGGATATTCCCAGCCATTCAAAAGTAAATTTATTTGACTTTCTTGGGCTTTCAGAAGTGAAGAATAAACACTTGTCCGTGTTAATCATTATGTAGTAAAAACAGGTGTTGTGGCAACCTTTATGACCCATTCATAAATACCAAATGATGAAATTATTGGCAAAATTGATGTTTACAACCCTGAATGATTTAGAATGACGCATAAGCTGCATACAATATGGTAAAAGAACCTAATAAAGTGGACCAATAAATTCGTGAATTAGTGATGAAGTTTGCTTTTGTCTTTAACATGTTTAAAGTTTAGTGTAAGTTAGATAATTTACAGGGGTACTTCTGTGAGCGGTGTAATAATTCATTTGTTTCAGGCAATTGCATAAACCAAACTCATTCAATATCATTGAAAAATTTACAACTATAGCATATCTGAAAAACCCGGATATCAAGTCAGGGGTGTCGCCAGGATTTGCCCGACAGGGGGCCAAGCTCCCCGACGGGGGCAGCAACCCAAAGCCCCGACAAAAGCGATGAGTTGACAAAAGAATGAGGAACACAAACTTAAAATATTTAGCTTTTCCTACAAAAATTGAAAATTTAAGGGTTCTATTTTAAGAAATTTGAAAAATTTGGATTTGTATGGAAGAATATTTGAGAAATTTGGGAGTTTTATTAAAGACCTTTTGAAAAGTTTGGATTTTTATGGGAGATCCTTTGAGATATTTGGGTTTTTTTTAAAGGAAAATTGGAAAATTTGGGGTCTTTATTGTAGAATATGCCCTTCCTATTTGAGCAAAATCCCAGCCATTTAAATGTAAATTTATTTGACTTGCTTGGGCTTTCAGAAGTGAAGAGTAGAAACTTGTCCGTATTAATTATTATGTAGTAAAACACAGGTGTTGTGCCACACTTTATGACCCATTTCATGAAAATCAAATGATGAAGTTATTGGCAAAATTGATGTTTACAACCCCGAATGATTTAGAATGACGCATAAGCTGCATACAACATAATAAAAGAACCTAATAAAGTGGGCCAATAAATTCGTGAATTAGTGGTAACATATCGCACTATAATTTGCTTTTCTCTTTAACATGTTTTAAGTTTAGTGCAAGTTCGATAATTTACAGGGGTACATCTGTAAGCGGTGTAATAATTCATTTGCTTCAGACAATTGCATAAACCAAACTTTATTCAATATCATTAAGAAGTTTAGAACTTTGGCATGTCTGAAAACCCGGATATTAAGTCTCTGGAAAAATTTCACATTTTTATTTACTGCACTTACAGCGTTAGATTATGAACCCTAAAGGTACATAAAACAGGGCTGACTCTATAACGCCCAACGTTTGTCTCAACAAAGATTGTTAATGAGATTAAGTTCCCATTGTGCTTTCATTAAAAAATTACTTCTCTTTCTACAGGGCCTCTGCCTCCCTTAAATTTCAAGTTGGTAAAAGAGAAAGCGGCTAAAAATTCACAAACAGCCTTTTCAGTCTGTGCAAGCGTTTCTCAAGCGCATGGGGTCATTGAGCCCTCTTGATATGGCGTAGGAAATAATTTCCTTCCTCAAACCCCGGGCATAGCTTTTAAAGGATTGCTCCCCTAGAGTTTCTCAAGGAAAGCCGACCCTTTTACTAGATAAACAGTCAATGCTCCTATGTGAGGACTTCTCTTTCTATTGCAAAAGTTTTCTATTACATAGGGATAATCACCTAATATCTCTAGTCAGCTATTATATTTCTTTTATTTATCTTAGGGAAATTTGGGGAGGGAGAAATGTCCTCTTACCCCACCTGTAATCCCGCCTATAACATGTCTGGGTCATTAATTTACTTTTCATGCAACGAAATCATGGTATTAACGGATTATGAGAAAGATGGAGTTCAGGCATCGTAACAAATAATTTTTGTGGGATGAAGACAGTGGGGTGTGAATGGAAGAAATCATCTTCGGTGATTAACCTATCTATAGGGCCGGATTTACCTTTGAGGGGGCCCTGAACACAAGCTAATGTGGGGGCCCTTCAACTATAATTCTCCACAAGACTACAGTGGCGCAAGTCACGAAAGAATGGCAAAGATTGAGGTCACTTTCACCGCCCCCCCACCCCACTCCAACCAGAAATGGTAGGTAATTTCTGCTGGATCAGTTCACGGTTAAACTGAATCGATCTTTAGTGTAGCCTTATAATTATGCGAGACAGTCAAAAATAAGGTAATTGACAATGGGGAATTCTCGCACGGTGGCTACCTCTGGATTTAGTCTGGAATACTCTACGAAAGACATAATAATGTAATTTTGTGGGGCTCCCTTTTTGTGGGGCCGTTAGGCACGTGCCCCACTGGTCCATGCTTAAATCCTGCCCTGCCTACCTATCTTGATATCAGTGAGCAGGGGGGTAGGGCCCCAAATACACTCCTAGTAGCACGACGCCTTTAATAAAGAGTGAAAACATTGCACCACGCTCATGTAAAAAATGACGGTGAAAGCTTAATTCCCATGTGTTTATTGTAACAAAATCAAAGAGTTAAGGATACATCTTACCTCAACAGGGAAATTTCAACGTTATTTTAGTGAGCTGGAAAGATGGAGCTGACTTATTTGACCTGAACGGATTACTGGGTCATTTATTGAACTTACCGATTGGCTACTTACAAGCCCGTCAAAACGCGAGATTGGTTGGTCGCCAGGTTGGAGAACTCTCACGAAAACTGCAGCAACTGACTGGGGCGTCTCTTTCCAGTATGCACCTAATTGGTCACAGTCTAGGTGCCCACGTGGCTGGCTTTGCTGGTGAACACGTCTCCGGTAAATACGGGAGGATAACAGGTGAGTTCAAATGTCGAAGACATGAAGCACTTATGCCACAATTTGAGAAAACTAACATTGCAAATTATTATCGAATGTTACCCTGTTTGGAAAAGACAACCATAAGCTGTTCGTTAATCCTGTGCCGGATTAATCCAGTGCGGAGCCTGTGTCATTTTAAAATGAGGGCCTCCTAAATCTTACAAAAATTTTCTACAATCAATACTCTAAAACTAATATTTGCATTTGGTAGGCTATGTACACTCATTTTAGTACAACAAGAATTTTTTCAAGTGAGACACAGTCACATTTTATTTGAAAAGTAAACAATTTATGATTTTGCCCCCTAGAAAATGGAAAATTGGTTCTGCCTTAATACATTTTAGCATACCTCTCCTCCCCTAAAAATATGTTGCCCCCGTACAGAACCTATCTCGGCACCCTTCGGCACCTTGTCTGGCTACTGGCCTACGCTGGACTCTGGTACTGACCCCAGCAGCAACGACATTCACTACTTCAAAGGTTATCTGGTCGACTTGGCAGGTGCAAACTTTTGTAAGATATTTTTGCTATAGTCTACCTAAGTGCGTTCAGGGGCTCAAGTTCAACACTAAAAAGAAATAAGTCATCAATTCCTCGAAGGAGGCTTGCTGAAAATTGACCACTTATGTAAAAGGCAGGACTCCCGAGTCCGGACTCAACTCAGAGTTGAGCCTGCCTTTTACTAGATTCGAAACCAGCAGGAAAAGGAGTTCCCAGGAACTGGCTCGGAATGGGCTGTATAGCTGGACTCAGACTTAGACTCGGAGTCAATTCCAACCGAATCTACATAATGTGGAAAATATATGAATGTTACCTCACGCTCGTTTATCATCGGCGCCCATTGTTTTATATGAATGGCCACACACCGTCATTAATTACTGGCTTACTCAGACTAGTAAAATTGACTCCATACACTGCCCATTTGAATTAACTTATAAAAGTGTTAAAGGGGTATGGGTACGATATGCTACATTGTCCAGTAGTCCAGAAGTGAGGTCACTCTAATCAGAACTTGCTCAGGAAGGTACCACCTCGGAATTGGCCCATAATGGGGGTCAGTGGAACTGGCTATGGAATCTGGTCAAGTGGACTCATATACAACCCTAGTAAGAGGACATTGCATACAGTAATACAAGTTACTTCTACTACCCTACAGACAATTTGATGGGATGCGAGTGGTCAATATTTTGATAAGGGAGAAGATAATTAGAATCATACCCACTGGA
Organism: Holothuria leucospilota; assembly: GCA_029531755.1. Classification (NCBI taxonomy): domain Eukaryota; kingdom Metazoa; phylum Echinodermata; class Holothuroidea; order Aspidochirotida; family Holothuriidae; genus Holothuria; species Holothuria leucospilota. The sequence goes on from CM055977.1 coordinate 42,409,037, forward strand.
ACTGCTGTTTTAGTTACTACATGACTAAATGGATAAATGAGACTTTGTAATCGCATTTGTTCCAGTTTTTTTCATTCGCTTCAATATTTACAATGGACAGTTTTTCAGTAACCCTCTTTGTTATATTTTTAAATTAAATGTGAAAAGGACTTTCTCCCCCAGTCCCCTAAATAAATAACTAAATAAATAGACCCATTTTATAGCCCATTTGGTCAAGATTGCTTGTGTTTCTGTGTTAAATAGAAATAACTAGGAAATCCGAAGAAAAATATCATAAGCACATGATGAAGTGGTTAGCTAAGTGTAGTGTGCGTCCTCTAAATTGTTATGAAAGGCTTACGAATATCTCTGATCTCTGTCTGAGATCAGTTACATCATCGCAACTTTTATAGTAGTAGACCGAGACCAATATCGAGAGCCGTGACATATGATTTTGGGAAGAACTCAAAAGAAAGATTTTCCATATATTGACGAAAAAAGCAATCAGAGTTAGTTTTGCTTTGCCCTTATTCCTGCTGCATGAACTACCATACACAAAAGATCTTACTCAATTTGGGGTTTTTTTTTTATCTTACCTGTTGTAGGACTTGATCCAGCTGGGCCAGGGTACCAACCATACACATCCACGGCAGGCTGTCTTCTTGAAAAGTCAGATGCGATTTTCGTGGACATCATTCACACTGATGGTATCTTGGGAAACGAGAATGCCGTAAGTTGTGAGATTTCTTTATACTATGTTACAGTACTTTCGTCACTTACCACGTTATATCATTCACGTCCATTCAGAGATCCCAGAGGTTTAAAGTAAAAAATTTCGAATTAAATTCAAACTCATTTCTTTTATGCACAAACTTACACATATCACGATTCCATTAACTGAAGCGGCCAAATATGTGGCGTTCCAAAAGAAGGCGCGGTAAGCAGAAACACCACCATTGTGAGGTATACTGGGGCAAAGTGCCACAGCATCAATGGTAACAAGAAAAGTACAAGGAAGGTGGGCCAAGCCTAAGGACTTTGAGAATAAAATGTTAGGATATGGGATATGGTCAAAGATTTCGGACTGACAGTCTGTCGCCGAACCACAAGTCGAAACTATTGGCATTCTGGGCGATCTCCACCTCCGAGTTTGTGAACCTTAGGAAGTACATAAAAACAGGCAGGTCTAGTGTCCGCCAAAATAGCAAATTTAAACATTTCCTCTGTAACATATTCGCACGGAACAGTTTATCCGTTAGAATCGCCTTCTCATGCTCAATATCACTGAGCACATTTCTTCTTTGATGTACACAATAATATAATCTCATTACAATTACGCATGCACATGGCAAAAATTGTTATTTTGGGGCAAAATATATGCATTTTTCCAGCAAAACTGTTCAGCTACACCTGGCCCCATCGAAAGTGGTCCTGTAAGCTTATGGAATGTAGTGTTGTCTGATGAAGTCTAAACCTATGACAAAGGAAAATCTAGAGTCATGTGTTTCAGGGGAATCACACTGCCGAAATATGATAATCCTGCGAATTTTGTTTGTTGGGATTATAGTCAAAATTGTATTGCCATCTAATATCTGACCACAAGTAACCTGAAATCCAAGGTTATTTATTCAAACATAAAAGTAACTGAAAGTCTCGTTCTTCTCTCCAAAGTCCAAAGTAATGTTACAGAACATTTCGTTTAATATAGGGCATAACAAGTGTTTTGGTAACTGTTAAAGTATCCTTACAAAAGCCCATGATTCAGCAAAAGGATTTCTTAAAATTACCCCTCCCCCTTTTGGGACAAAGATTAGAGCTGAAATGATATTAGCAAATATGATGAAATTAACAAATTCACCCATGTGATTTTACAAAGGTTGAGATCAGATGTTACAAAGCGAAGGATATCTCGAAACAGGAAAATTAGATAGAAAAAAAATGAAGACATGGGGTTATCTTTCTACCGCGGCTGTCTTTCAGTGCCTTCAATCAATGAAAAAGGTAGTTAAAGTTATTTTCTTCCTTCACAGGTTGGCCATCAAGATTTTTATCCCAGCGGTGGCAAAAACCAAATCAGCTGTTCGTTTCTGGATTTCATTTGCGATCATATGAGAGCTGTAGATTTCTTCACCGAGAGCCTCGATCCAAATTGCAAGTGGAATGCTTACCCATGTTCCTCATGGACCTTCTTTAAGTTGGGTTTTTGTAAAAGATGTGGAAAAAAGGGATGCTCCAGAATGGGATACTACGCGGATCGTTCTAAATCTACCGGAAAATTCATGCTTGAGACAAACAAAGATAAACCATACTGCAAATAAGGCTATGGCCAACCTCCATGTTTCTTGTTCTCTTAAGTAGTCTAGTTGAAAAAAAATGTTAACCTGCTATTTGGATCAAGTTGTTTTGACAAAACGTATTGAAATCTAGATTTACTGCAATCTTGGTTCCCTCTTCATTTCAACCGCCTTACTGAATTTATAGGTTATAAACGAGGCAGAAAAGAAGTATAATTTTAAGTCGAGGTGGTATTAAATAATTCAGATTGTTTTATCTTGTTTAATGGTCACAGACAGGTTCGTTGCTATGAGTGGCTTGGGGAAAATTTTCAGCGCGACAAATTATATTAGTTCCCATTTTAAGTTATTGATAAAATTTCATCCGGACTACGATGCTATACATTTCAAAACCTGGGTTATTGAAATCAAACCAATTTTTAAAAACATTCCATCTGTCTGATCAGTGGGCAGAATACCCCCCCCCCCTCTCCCGAAATGAACAAAGCTACCCTTTTTGGCTTGGACCGACATGCTCACACTCTAATCAATCCCTTGTGAATTGATTCAGCCCCCTTGTGCAGCTTCCATCAAGAAAAAATTAAATAAAAAATCCAGGCTAAGCTATTTAACGCTATAATCAACAAAGGTTGTTGGGAGATCTAAGTGTAACCATTGTGAGAGATACGTACCTTGTGCGTTTCATGAATTATTTACTATTACTTTTCTCTTGGTGAAAGGATAATAAACCTTCCGTTTAACAAATTTGGGTGCCAGTGCAATAAATTAGCAAGCAATATAACTCGTGTTGATTCCTCTGTGTACTATATTGTAGAGTGTTCTTTCTAAATTTCACACTGGTAGGCTTCTATTGATGCTTTACCTCTATCCTACTCAGACGAGTCTATGGGTGTGTGTGGGTGTGAATGTGTGTGTGTTTGTGACGCCTTGCTTGTAAACATGACATCTCAAGATAGCTGTGATGGGAATTTTTAAACTTGTTAGCCCACATAGATTTGTCATATTGGGAGGACGGTTCCTATTGTTTTAAGTGGAATCAAAGGTCATTTCAGGTGACCAGAGGTAAGAACCTTATACCTTGTAAACACAATATTTCAAGGTAGGAATAATGGATACAGAAAATACTTATTCTACAACCCCTGACCATCCGTTAGTGCATTTTGTTGTCTCTGATTGGCTAATATGGTGTCACATGACCGTCCGTTATTCTTGCAATAACGGATCGTTAGCCTCATTGTTCTGCAAAAATCACTGGTAACCTGGTAACACATCTGTATTTGGATAATATTAAGACAGTCTGCAGTTGCTATGCAACATGTTTGCATTGGTCAACACTGTGACTACACTGACAGAACCATATATACTGTAGCATGATGACCCAAGTTTAACTGAAAGGCATATATATATATATATATATATATATATATATATATATATATATATATATATATATATATATATATATATTTCTGTATCTGCGTCTGCAGGAATCTATACACAAACGACTGAAAGGAGGCTATCCTGCAAAGTTGAGCGCAACAGGAGTCGGACGACATAACTTTTAGAGGAGGCCAGCATTACTTCACAATCCATGTTTGACCTCAACCTTGAGCCGTCTGATGTCGCTAAGCCAATTAGATTGGCAAAGTTAAGTTTAGGGGTAACTCTCTATAGGAGATCCATGTAGCGTGTATAGGCTAAGAGGAAGAAACTTTTTGATCAGAAATGTGTAGAGAAAATCCGTCATCAAGTCCATCAGAAGCATCAGTGATTAGCCAATGCAACTTCAGAAGTTTACAATGATGTTCATCTGCCTTCGACGAATGAAGTTTGTGGACCTGTAGTAAGTACGGTACACCATATTCACTACATATAGTACGTATAGGAGTATGGGAAATGCCTACAATTTTGTTAAGTAAGCGACCCATGCAAGTGGCCACATTTTGTTATTCGCCGGGAAACACGAAACTTTAAAAGTGGCGGTCACAGAAACCATCACAAGTCATGATCTCTCATTGGCTTATTTGGCCGTAATCACTGGCTGTCTTTGTACCTGCTACAAAAAGGTTTTTGAGACATTTCTTACAAAATTTTGTTGGGTTTTGCCCTATTCATCAATTGTTTGGTTGTAAAAATGTCGCACTATTGTTGGTTCAAAACCCCAAATTCGGAAATATAACGGATTCGGCTTCGCCTCATCCGTTATAGTCCCAAGTAATTTGTATTCTCGACGGTTAAAACACGCCAATTGCAGTTTTATTCCTGAAGTATATCAATTTCCGTATTAAAAGGTAAAACTGTATTGGGTATGGTGGAGGTCAAACTTCATCTCAGGTCACCAGAGGTGAAACCACGAAAACTTTGTAAAAACTGCTTGTAGCCTAAGTATAATGTCTCAAGTACGCAGCGGTAAGTGCTTTTTTCACACTTAGTGTACGGACTTGCCGTGTTAAGAGAAAGGTTCGTATTGTTATTGGTGGAGGTCAAAGGTCATTTGAACTCACCAGATATCAAAATTGAAAACCTCTAAACCCGACATTCCAAAATATGAATGATGGATACGTTTAATACTTAGAATATAGCATTGCCATATTAAAAAAAGAGCCGCGTTGTTTCGGTGGAGGGCAAAATTCATCTGAGGACACCAGGGTGAAACTGCGAAAACCTTGTAAACTGCTTGCAAACACGATAACATTGAGGATCTCACACTTTAGCAAGTGGACGCCACATAATAAACACAAGAATTCAATTGTTTTTGGTGGTGGTTAGAGGTCATATGAGGTCATTAGAGGTAAATCAATCTCATAACATGATATCCCATGAATTTTAACCTTGATGGATCTCACAGTTTGCTCAATGGTCCACATTAATTTCAAGAAGCTTCTTGGTATTCATGGAAGTCAAAGATCAGTTAAGGCAGTAAATAGCAACTCCCTGGTTAAGGTCACCTGAAGTAAAATTGTGACAAAAGCATAAACACAATATTTCAAGAACAGTAAAACTGAGGGATATCATACTTTAGTATGCAGATGCACTACACTGAATTAAAGATCCAAATTGTTTTGGTGGGGCAAAATGCCATTTGAGGTCATGAACGTGATATTTCAAGAAGTGAAAATTTGAGGGGTCTCCACTTAGCATGTAGATCAACTCCACTTTGAGTTCAAGAAGTATTGTGATTTTGGTGGGGGTCACAGGTCATGTGAGATCACAGAGATAAAATTGAGGAAACCTTTTAAACATGATAACCAGGCATATAGTTGGGACTATACTTTTTAAGTGGGTGTGAGATCTAATTTTGCCTACTTCTAAGGCCTTTTGTGCCGACAAATGGTGTAAATCACGGTTTATGGTCTAGACTTGGCCAAGTTTCTCGTGAGTGTCCTCGTACCTGCTGGTCGTAACTCTATAAAATCCGTACAGTACGTACAGCTCACCATATTTACCTTTGGTTTAGTAGGCCCTTTATCGGCCGCTTATTTGTATTGCGTTGCAATACAAATAAGCGACCTATAGAGGGCGCACGAAATAAGAAAAAAGAGGATGGAGAGAGGACTTTGTAATCATAGAGGGAATAAGTTGATCAACTGTCGGGGCGAATTACCCCCTGTCTGATCTAACTTGCATTGTATCGTATCCATCGTCTCCCGACAAAACGATCAAATTCCTGGGATACCGAAATATGGAAAAATAAAAAATAACATCTATGCAGTTAAGGATGAACTTCTCGACTTTTGCAGAAACTGTGTAGGCTACATTTTTTTTTCTTGTTGCTTTGTTAGGAGTTCTCTATTTAGCTGTGTGGACCCAGACTATGATAGAAGATCAATTTATCCCTACGGCGAGAGAAATACGCAGGAATTTTTTTGGCGATATTTTGAAGAACATTTAGAGAATCTCCGAACAAAATGAATTTTGCAGTAAAATGATTTGGCTTTACTGATTCGTATTCTTCGGCCTTCAGCCATGGCTTGCCTACTCATGTTTCTCCTGGAACAAGTTCCTAACGGGACTTTTTAGGAGCTGGAAGACAGGGATGTTCTAGGATCGGATACTACAAGGATCTTTCTAAAGCTACCGAGGCTTTCATGCTCAAGACAAACAAGAAGGAACCTCACTGCAGAGAAGACCCAGGCCATCCTTCACGTTTCTAGTTCTTTATAAAAATGTCAGACATCCGTTTGGATTTGATAAAAATGGTTGAAATCTAGGTTTAGCGCAACTCACTGTTTCTTCTTTGAAATACATCCTTCCAGAGGTCGGTAATTTAGATTTTTTACCTTGTTTAATGGTCAAAGGGTGTAACTATAAGGTGTGGGGTTCGAGTACTCCCACCACCTACAAGAACATTTTGACCCCACGAGCCGCACATATTACGTGTCCCGAGGGAAAAATTCTTTTTATTCCTTTAACAAGTTATCAATATAATGCCATCTAGACTAGATAGCTACATTCAAATTTTGGATAATGAACCCCACACTCTTAAAACCTCCTGATCAGAGAGAACCGACCCAGAATCCGGATCATTCGTTTGATCAGACTGGGATAAAAACATGATCATGCTGTATTGACTGCGCTAAATAGTTGTTATTCACACCCCACCATTCTATTATCTAGTGGGGTATATAATGTAACCAATCCTGTAGCCTAATGCTGTTGCAAATGCAGGGAGTTCTTCTTAAATATGTCTTTGTGGAAGATGCTTGTGGCAATAAAATGTGTCTTCATGATGAAATCTTCACCTAAACTGTACAGTCGTTAGTAAATCTAGGAAAGTGACAGTTAATCATTTTAGAGAGGCCTAGTCACCATGATCCCGATTGAATCATTTTAATCCACCACCGATTTAGGTTCAAGTTACATCCAAACGTTGTTAGAGTGCATTGTTCAAACATTCCCACTGTCTGCGCTGTCAATGGGCAGAACAACTCTTCCCGAAGTAAACATAACTATGTGGGCTTTACCTCCGGCTTCCATGAATTGATTCAGCAGTGACTCTCTGTTCCAACGTCTCCTTGTTCCGACACCCTCTATCCCTTACAAGTCATAAGGTCAGTGTTAGGATAAGGGTTAGGTTAGGTTAGGTTAGATTAGGTTAGGTTAGGTTAGGTTAGATGAGGTTTAACGTCCCAGTTTCCAACCAATTGGTTCAAGTCGAGACGACCACGGCCTTTTTTCCAGTTGTGGCTCACTGGCTTGTTTTCCCTATTCCATTGTTTTTATGCTGAGCACCAAGCACAAAGGCAGAAGGTTCCATTTTTAAAGTCTTTGGTATGACCCGGCCAGGATTTGAACCCTAGACCTTCCGGCTGCAAGTCGGATGCTCTAACCACTTGACCACTGCAGTCGGTTGGGTTATGTTAGGGTGAGAGTATTAGTGCTAAGTGCGTCGGAAAATAAAGACATCTGAACAATCATAGGGGTGTAACCGATACGTGCTGCTTTGGAAAACCTTCCTCGCTTCGCCACTGAAGATACGTCGGTGGAAATTTTTTGAAGCTTCGTAAAGCTTACTAAGTTGTAAACATATAGGAGTATTAGATCTTGTCCTTACTACTATTTTTCTGCTGGTGAAGGGCTATTACCCTACCGATTAACATATTTCGGTGTCACTTCAATAGATTAACATGCAAAATAACGTTTGTCGCTTTTTTGTGTAATAACGTCTTCTTTTGAATTTAACACTGGAGGACGTCAAGTAAGCTGCACTTGCTGTGTTTTCGTCCTGCAGGAATCTTTTATTTATCATTTAAAGTAGGAACATACCCAGGTTGCACATCTTCCGAACTCTATGGTGTGTGCGTGTGGCAATACGAAGCGCTTTGGACAATTACAGGTCCTGATGCGTTTTGGTGCAATAGTTGAATAACATTTCTTGATATGTTATCACAGTCAGCGGATACAGGTGCGGGGCGAAACAGGCGCCCTTCCTATTGGCACTCCAAAAACAAACCGACAAATGTTTCCCAATGTTTCCTTTCTTAACCCTGAATCGATGTTTAAGAGACACGTCATTATGCTTACAAATTGTTCCGTGCGCCGTGCTTTTATTGCTTTTATGAACGTGCGACCCTGGCCTACCATTCAGTTGCACCCCGGACTGAAAAATCCAGTACGCTACTGTGTCAGCATGTTATCACTTGTCCCATCATGGAGATACTACTTGGACAGGAGAAGAAACTTCCCAAATCCCTTTGCAGACGACAAGCGTGCCGCCAAGGTCAAACTAAAAAAGTAGTTAGCACTAAAATCCCACTCCCTTTGTACTTCATTGAAGATTCAACAAGCTTAAAAGGTGTTAAGAACTGATCACAATAGGAGCATGTCGTCTGCTACATCTTGAAGAAGACATGCATATCACTTCAGCGTTGCCAGTCGCGTGAAATGAAAATTAAATTGCTCGTTTCGTCGCGTAGTGTCGCTTATACACAAGTGATGATTTGATTTCTTGTTAAACAGTAAATATGTACAAACCCTTTTCAATATGCGCAATAATGGAGAAATTGATTAAAATTCAACAGCAAAGTATAGACTCGTCACTAGTCTACTCATTTGCGTATGGCATTAACATTACTCCTAGCACCAGCATCTATTCTTACGAAGCAATAATCAGTCGTTTTGAATTTTTACTCTACATTTCTCATTTAGGTGTCGGCAACTTAGCCAGCACCAAAGCATTGTACTATTTAATCCATTTGTTAGGCTATAAGTAGAAAGGAATGAGGTTGTCAGTGTGTAATTGCAATACAATACAATACAATACAAAGTGTAATTGCAAACGCAAGACAAAAGACATGAAAAGCAGTAAGTCTCATCATCGGTCATTTACACGATAATTTCCTCACGCATGTCTGGGCCTAATTGGATAAGCATAAATTAAAGTCGAACTTTCTTCTCCTGTCCAAGTAGTAGCTCCATGGTCCCATTTATTCAACAAAGGTTATTATATAATATCAGAGAAATCTCTGCGGTGGCTCTATACAGATTCGTGGGGCATTCGCATTAAGAATTAAGTTCCTCAATTTACGTTGCCATGCGAGCTTTAAAGAACCCGAAAATCACAATTTTACAATATAATAATAATTGAGTTGTCTTATCAGGCCCACAGCAAGAGAAGGTACGGTGTGTGTGTGTGTGGGGGGGGGATTGCTTTCAGAGTGGGCGAAATATTGTAAGGGAGATATAAAAAATTCATTATGACAATAGTAATTTTTAAATCTATTTTTCTCCTACTTACGTCATCTATTATATGTGTGAACAATCCCATTTACCGCGGAATCAGACTCGGAAAAGATAATTGACGAGAGGTGGCGCTATATCCTTACTTCATTGTAGTGACCTAGGACTCGCCCTCATTGAGAATATTCTCCCGGCTCCCTTTTGTCACGAGCTCGAGTCTTATTTTTACATCCGATTCTTGGATTAATAGCCAGACAGTTTAAAAATGAACTAGGAAAATCAAAACAATCACAACAATGAGAAAATCCTGCTGGGTTTATTAAGAAGTTTGTACAATATAAAAAATAGTGAAATATGCATACCCTGCACAACATATTACTACAAAATACACTATATAAAATGCATACTGACATTGATTATTCTACTTTGTGCCCAAATCTGTTAAGTGTTTTGTAAGGGATTTTTAACACGTTAATTCAGATGCAGCGGTGGTGCGAGTTGGTAGACAGGGCCCTTTATACGTAGGGGAAATATTCCAATTTCGTCGGGAAACCTCCATGGGTACGAAAAAGTTCGTAATACCCGACCACGACTATAGTCACCCATACAATTAACTTGATTTTGTTCTCAAAGAGGACATGCATCTTAATAAAATCTGAACATTATTCAAATTTGTGGCGTAAAAACTCAAAATTTTCAGTTTTTCATAAAACCTTCAAATTTTTAATAGAGACAAATGGCGACATGATCTGTTAGCGGCAAGGCACCACCTGTTGTCATGTGGTTGTCACAAGCCATGTAGTCAATCTCTGATACTCGGACACCCTTTAGTGGTTGAAAAGTGTTCAGTGTGAGTGGACAGAAAGCTACCAAACTGCATGCATATTTTTGTGGAGAGAAAGCCATAAAGCTTTTCATAAACATTTTCAAATTTCTCTTCAATAAGAACCCATTTTTTTAATTTCCTGCTCTAATAACACACAATTTTATATTTTTGCTGCAGTAAAACTCAAAATTTGCAAATTTTCTTGAATAAAAACCTAAAATTTTGCGTTCGCCATCCTTCCGGCAACCGTCCGCCATTGTTGAAGCCTCCAGTTGCTGTCTCCCCTGTCGGGGAATTTTCCCTCCTCACGGACGAATCCTGGTGCAACCCTTGTCAGTTGGGGGCCACATTGAGGGGCAGCGAGGGTCGCAATTGAGTAATTGGTTTAGTCAGAAGTAAAATGCGTCAACCCACTGCGCATAATTAATAGTCCTTACTTGTATAAAACAAACCTTTACCAAAACAGATTGGTACTCACACAGTACATGCATTTTATTACGCAGTGACCAACTGTACTTGTAATAAGCTGTCAGTGCTGTAAGTCTCGAGACCAGTTTAGCTGCTCAGTTTGCCTGTCGAGCATTTTTGTAGGAGTCTTGAGAACGAGACCAGCCTTTGTGTAATTTTATTTCTTCAAATCGGTTAAAAATGAATTTTCGTGAACACATGAGTCGATAAACTGTCATTTCATATTGACCTACTTATACCTTAGACTCTCATTTAACAGAAAATAATGATCAATTGCTATTTTTTTGTTTGTGACGTGATCATAGGCCTGTTCAGGTAGACTGGTATTTGTAGATTTTGATTTTCATAGATGCGTGAGGCTTATAGCCAGACAAGATACTGAAGGGGGCGAGATAGCTTCCAGGGGGCGGGTTAATACTAAAATGCAATAAGGCAATGGTAAGTTTATATTTCTACAGGGTAGGGGCGCCGCCCTTTTAACCCTCTTGACTGAGGGCTTGGCCTTGGCGTGAATTGCTAAGGTTATGTATTCATGTAACACCACTATGCTGTGAAAGGTACATCAAAAGGACTAGAGTAGATGGCACCTTGTATTGCATGTCATAAATCTGTCGGATCTGACAGCCTGAATGAGGTATTGGCTGGAAAGAGCAGTCGCCCCAAATTTCTTTGGAAACATTAACCAAATTTTACAGTTCCTCCTGTATTCTTTACAAATATCTTTCATGATTATCCAAACAAAGATGGTTCATATTAAAGGTAAAGTAAGTAGGTTTTCTTCATTAATTTCACAATTTAGTAACAAAAACACCGTCACATGCCTTAAACAGAGCCATTCATGAAGTAGGATACCGAGATACACTAATTCAAATTGTGGTGACTGCATTTTTCCTTTAAATGGCACAGACAGTTGGAAACACAATTTTCATGGGGTAGAAGGTGTTTGCGCTGAAGTTTTCCTTCACTGGCAACACTCAAGACATGAATTTGCCCGGAAAATGACAGTATAAACTTTTTGGTGGGAAAGGGGAAACGCTGTCGATACCTCGACCCCTCGCCTCACACACCTATAACGCTTTTGTTCGTGGGCGAATATGAACAAACCAGGGAGTTGTTATTTAGTTGTTAAATAACAACTCCCTGGTCTGACCACAATTGTCTCCTCCGACCAGGGAGTTGTTATTTAGAAGGAGATAAAACGGCAGCTCTCCCGTTTGTCCACACCTAGTCGCCGCCAAGGTCACTTGCTTTGTATAGCACTTGAAGATACAATGGGCTTAAAGCTATTGTTAGTATATAACAAAAGGTTCATGTCGTCTGCTACGTTGAATAGAAATGTCAGCAAATTTTGTCCATATGCTATAGCATTGCCAGTCGGTTTCCTTGAAAATTAATTTGCAGCTCCCAACGCGATGCAACGCTTATCACACTACGCTAGTTAAATTTTATGTAACATGTTGATCATGTACTTACTATTCGGAAATTGCAAAAGTTTGGGGAAGTTAATATAATCTTAAAACAAATTATAGTCTCACAGGCTCTCTTTAGTCCTTTACGCATTGTGCCAGTGTAAGACCTCCTTGTTATAAGTTAGTCTTTCTAAGGAATTAGCAGTCGTTTTGATTTATTAGACAGTGTTTCTTACTTGACTGTCGGTAAAAACCTTCGGATCAAAGCATTGTTCCTCCTAATCTTATTCATACGGTATAAGTAGGTGTATAAAAGGTTTACTTGGGTATCATGTACAAATTGAATAGGATCAGACAAAAGAAGTGGGTACCCTAAGCTCTAATAATCACTCATGAATCGAAACTATGCAAACGATGAGGTGGATCTAATCAGGTTACCATAAATTAAAGTTCCGATGTATCTCCTCCTGAATAACAACTCCCTGCTCCGACACAAACAGACACTTATTAAAGACCTGCATTCTGTTTTTGCCTCATCCGACAAGTTTCACTGACGAAATTGGTGATAACGTTATCCTGAACGGGGAAACCAGATCTTGCAACAAACTGTTTGTAGTACAGGTGTGGTGTTACGATATAAAATGTTTCCTTGCGCTATATTTGTCAAAATCAAAGAATTACTTGAGGCAGAGGAAAATGTTGGGGACTTTCCCAGTCACCTCGTTCCATAGCTGTTGTGAACGATTATTGACTACCTATTGGGCTACTAATGACGGTACCAAACTGTCTTCATTTGTGGACAACCAGGAAAGATGGAATGGCATTCCACCCCTCCCCTCAGTTAGTACTTTGAAAGTTCCTTTAACATCCAAAGGCAGCCTGGACAAAATCCCAAGGATGAGGGGGGGGGGGGGGAGCTAATGGATCTAAATGTGGTCCCAGTGACGTACCTAGGATAGTTGACACCTTCTGACACTTCCTTTGTCACCTCCGTCGGGGAGTCGCCCTAGGTGATATCTCTAAGCCGAGGGGTGACTTTTAGGTAAGTCAGCTAAGTTGCAGACTGGTGTTATCTTGGAAAAGTTATGAACTGATTATATGTTTGGGATTATCGTTGTGTAGTAATTATTTCTTGTTTCTTGGTTGGCCCAAAGGGGGAGAGGATGACACCTTCACCCTTTTTTGAAAAATTTTTGTGAATGCATATGTAGGTGGGAAATTTGCTTTGTCAAAGTTCTGAACTGATTACAGGGCTTAAAATTTTCATTGTATTGAGTGAACTTTCGGATTTTTTTTGGAGGGGGGAGGGAGGGAGGGAGGGGAGGGAGGGCACAGTATGCGGAGGGATATTGCCTAAGGTATTATTTATAAAGGCTTAGATGCAAAATGGTGATATCTGGCAATAAACCACTTAGGCCTACCGCTTTGAACTAAATCTAAACATCCTTTACGGTGAGATTTCATGCGTAAGAAATTTAGACTTCAAGGGGAAAGAAGAAATTCGAAAAAGTTATTCAGCTGAAGTTATTTATCACTTTCACTTTGTAGGGGAAACAGAATTTGAATAACTGTCGAATCCACTGATTTAAGCATTGCACTAAGGTAATTTGGGCTATTTCGTAAAAGTATGCGCAAAAAGAGTAAACCTTCTAAATAGCTTTTAGCCTACATGTCTCAGGTATGTTCTACACTTATATCATGTTTAATTATAGTTACTGCAACAACATTCCTACACGGACATGGCCGGATCCAATATTTAGGGAAGAGGCTCATTCGTCAGGCCTAGTTAACCATATATCACTTCTGGGTGCGGGGATCTCCCAAGGGAAATTCGGGGAAAAGGTAGCCCATGTATTCGATTTCCGGGTTCTGAGGGCCTTAAAATCATAAGGGAATTTTAAGCATTTTGCCGTATTTTTTTATGGTAAATGGGCCAACTTTCATTTAGGATTTGGAAATCTCGGCGGGAGGGATAGCGGGAGGAGAGAGGGAAAGCTGACCTCCTGCCCCGCAGGCTACGGCAATGATGGGCGTCAATAAGGAGGGGACGGACACATGTTCCCACACAATTTGCATTTATAAACATTGCAATTTAAAGCGATTAATAAAAGGGTACCTACTTAGTAGGCCTACTCACTGACGTCGAATCACACCACAGAGTATCCAGGATCCAAGAGTCTCCTACAAGCCCTTACGATCTCCCGTTCGCTTAAGTTCTGCCCAAGGTCATCCCCCACACTTCTGAGAAGCTGTTGCGCTCATGTAAATGTCACATAAATAGGTGTGCTAGTTTACCTAGAAGTTTCTCTCCTTGGCACAACGTTCTCTGAACAAAAAACGAGAAATGCCATCTTCTAGAACAGTGGTTCCCAACAGGGGCGTTATCGCCTCCTGTGGGCGTTTTCACAACTCAGGTGAGCGATAAGAGCCAAAGGGGCGGCAGGGGGGCGTTTGCAAAAATAAGATACTAAATTTAATTGAGGCTTTAAAAGATATCAAGTATCATTCTTTAGCTAAACTTTCAAATTAATATGCAATACTTAGGAGTCAACAAGTAGAGGTGGTCTAACTTTCTTTCGGTTCACTCCAAAGTTGGTGAGTTATGTTATCTGCTAGATGCCAGGAAATCGCATTTTAACAGTGATGCATTTCAAAATTTTCCTTGTGAGGACCCTCAAAATGAAGTTATGTACGCTACCACACGGTCATGAACGATTTCACAATGAATAGTGTCAAAGGCAAAACTTCATCGTGGATATCAATATCAGGATCTTGATACTTGAATTTACGGAGGGCATGTGTTGTAGAACAAGCAGCTATGGTAGAAGTAATAGTGTTAGCAGTCGATTAGAACTTCAGTTGAAAAGTTCCCTGTCTATATGAAGCGGTGCCCCGGTCTCGGAAGGGGTAGTCTCGGTCTCGGATATTGAGGTTTGGATTACAACATTGTTTCATACACATGGCCTAAAGTTAGCAGTTGTTTCGCAGCCGTGCATGATAACAATTGTACTTAAACTTAAGACCAGATCACATTTTTGAGATGACTGATCAGCTAAAGAGCGTAGCTCATGGGGGATTGCTCCTGCCGGGGACAGAAACCTTTTTTGGGTCGGAGGATTAATATAAGTGGAGATGTTAAAGTGTTGCTTTTCTTTTTTAGCCTTCGGAATGAGGAAGCCTGCCCTATGCTTTTCCTTGAAGACACGATATAACTTACAAGGCAAAGTGGATTTGTGGCAACAGCTGTCAAATTAGTCATGTGTATTAGCTTACAGGAAACGACTTGGAGGGTGTAACAAATTTGTAATCAGAGATTATTGAAATCCCTTAAAAAATCTGCAAAAATTATTAATTATTATGTTTTGAACTAATAATTCTTTTATTTCATTCATTAGTAAAGCAGGGGAAATACAGGGATGTTATTACTGCTTATCTCACCACAGATTCTGGAAATAGTATTCATCGGATTGTTTTTCAAGTTGATTTTACGTTAATGATTCTCAGCTACGTAAATGCTTCCCTGGTCCTGTTATTTTTCACAATTTAATATGTATAATGAAGACATAATCGCACAAAGTTTGATAAACGGATTGTAAAAAGTAACTTCATTTAGCAAACAATGACTAGAAGTATGTGTCAATGGGTTTTATACTCGTACCCGTACCCACAGATCAATTGTTCCCAACGGGTCGGTATCGCCCCCTGGAGGCTTTTTTGCAACTAAGGGGGCGATAAGAGTTGGGGCTTTGAAAAAAATGAAATCATACTAAATTTAAACGGGGCTAAAAAAGATACCAAGTATTTTCCTCTAGCTGAACTTTCAAATAAGTATGCAATAAAATGGCTCGAGTTAACAAAGTCGGGTAGGTCTAACAATCCCTCTTTAGGTTCACTACAAAGTTGTGAATTAGTGAATTGTCTCATCTGCTAGCCAGTGGCGTAGCTACAGGGGGCGGTCGCCCCCCACAAAGCCTCCGAAGGCCTCTGTCGGAAATTTCTAGTCTCTGTCGGAAATAAATAAAAACACTTCATTTGAAACACTTACAACACTTCTTATGTTTTTAAGCAGAATTACACATCGATGTGTCAACGTGAAAATCAAGTCGGCCTGAAAACTCAAAATTGCCTCGAATCGTACAACTATTAAGATCAAGATAATAATATGTCGGAATTTTTTTGCTTTTGACCCCCCCACAAATAATATCTAGCTACGCCACTGCTGCTAGCTGCTAGGTAATCGCATCAAACAGTATTGCACTTCAAACTTTTCTTTGAGAGGACCTCCATACCTTCATCAGTGGTGGTGAAGGGGGGGGGGAGGCTATGGGTTCCATAGATCAAAGTTTTCCCGCCACTTTAATCTCAAGTGTAATACTTGCCTTGCTGTTCATAGAATCACATACATAATCGACAATTATAGATAACTGAAAAATAATAGAAAACGTCTGCAATGCAAAAGGAAGAAGGGTATTAAAATTCTTCCAAAATGCTACTTTTTGGCGAGCAAATGTGGGCTATCTGTAATAATTCCCGATGAGGGACACCTTGAGTAGCATACGTCTTCCAAAGCCCCATGCAGCCACTATCATCCTTCTTCCCACCCACAATACAAGCCAACCGCAGAATCAAAGATACCTTCCAGTAGGAACTACTTTAGGAAAAATGGTCAAAGGGTGATTTAAATTGCTTCATTAACTCTCGTGCTGACAATATCGTAAATACTAAAGAACTGCAGGGGCTTTGCCCCTGGTCCCCCACTGGGACATTGCCCCTCGGGCAGCTAAGGAGGGCCACTAGACTCGAAACACTTCACACTGTGGAATCCCAAAATCTTCCTCTCTTTTAGAAGAAACGTTTCTCCATCCTTGACCCCGATGAAGGCTTCACACCTTTGTTAATCGCTGGTTTTGGATCTGCCATCACAAAAAGGAAGACCCAGTACCGCTTTTGTCTGTTGGTACTACCCTGGGACAGGCCCACATCTGCAAGGTTGTATGTATGCGTTTTATTTCAACATGTGCTTCAACTTTTTTCGTTTCATTTATAGTGGTACTGGGAAGGGGCATGGAAGGGGGACCCCACATGGTGAAAGGGGTGATGAGTTGGAAAAGGTTGGGAACAACTGTTCTAGAATAACGATCTTTCCTCGGGGGGGGGGGGGGAGACATCTGCCCAACCTCTCGAAACGAGTGAGAATGAATTGTATTGTAAAAATTTGTAATGGTAGCGTCTATTAAAACTGATCAATCGTGGCACACAACGAAATTTCTCTGGAATAAACCACGAAAGACCGGGACTTCTGTGGACTTGGACTTGAGGCTGGGTCTAGTTTAGAAGATATTGACCTTTTGTACGTCCAAGATTTTCATCCCTCTACATGTACATTAGTCATTAAGTTGATAACATTGCCAGAGACCAAATTCAATGACTTCACAAACGCAAACAATTTTTGTGTAAGGAGGGGGAAACGAATCTTAATAGTATGTAGCATTTGGAAGATAATAATTTTCAAAGAAATGTTATTTTCCTAGAAATACAGTGCGTTTTGGAAAATCTGTGATGTCATCGCGGCACATTGATTCAGTTTTTATAGTATTTTCACCGTTGTAAGGAATATTTATAACTTTGTTTGTTATACCTTACATAAGGTGTAGTTTTATGCTAGATCTATATACATGGAAGGATATTCAAACATTCCAACAGTATCAAATTTCAAGGAAAAACAAGACATTCAATTAAAAAGAAAATCAAAAGGAATCCGAAAAGGAGATTACGAAATCTATAATTTAAAGACAATAGGCAGTCCCCCAAAAATTTTCTTTGCAAAATCATCAAACTCGCGCAAATCTCCTCATATTGCATTACAAGCAACTCTGAAGACGTTTTGAACACAACTATTACAAACAATAGGTAAAGCGAGGAGAAATTCTCCTTGAATTTCACAATTCACCAACAAAAATATTTTCACATGATCAAAATAGGCCATTCACGAACTAGAGTGACCGGGCATACTCACTCTGATTGTGGTGACTGCATTTTCCCTTTAAGGAGCATGAAAAAAAAAACGAACAAAAAAACTTGAATTTTACTGTAGACCTTATACACTGACGTCACGCGACGTCATTTTGGAGGGTAGACAATGAAGCACACTGAACACACGACGTAGACTTCGCACGTGCGCGTAGTAGACTTATGCAGGTATCTCACAGGAACACCAATCAGCTGCCTGCATTTGTTGGCATAAGTTGCAATGATACACGCTTACCTCCATCGGAGGTTGCTCTTTCTGTTCTGTGATGTCACATGCATGAGGTTTTTAGGTGCTGAGGAGCATTTTCAGTCATCCATATAAAGTTATCTTATTCGAAACACTACGTGATCATGATTAGTCGCAAGGTGCCATAAATTTGAATTATGAAAGTTCCAAATGTAACCTACACCATAAAGATACTAACTAGATAACTGTACAGTGAATCGAGGTTTGGTAACTATTAGAAAGTTTTTGCTGGTAGTTGCATACATACATTATTCTCTGGAAAAAAAAACCACCAAGTAGCAGATGTCACTGGTAGCTGCCATCATTTGCATATTACTCTCAATATACAGGTAATCAGAACATAAACGTGACTTTAATATACCCATGAATTTTATTCAGGGATTTTATTGATTCTGTCTGCTTGTAATGTGGCTGTGGGTACTCCTCAACTCATTCTGTGCTCCAAGCAGTGTTGCATGCCTGCTTAAAGCTTGCTGCTTTGACGGAGTGCTTTGAATCAACGGCGTCCCTTACTTTTTTCCCTAAAACAGGGCTGGAAAACTCTACGATTTAGGGGAGGAGCTGAGACCCAATTAAGCGCTTGAATTTTAACATTTTTTGGCTGTTCTCAGGCACAGCTAATATTAATTTTTGAAGAAAAACTTCTAATCGAAAATTATCAAGGGTGTAGCCCCAGAGCCTCTCGGCTTCGATGTCTCTGTAGGAGATGCAAAAGAGAAAAAAGCTGTGTGAATGTTTCATATTGTGACTTTGGGATAGTTATAGTAACGGTAGTGGTGTGAGATCATTTTGAATAAACTGGATCACGTCTTGTGTGTGGAAATTTTGTGCTTTTGCGCAAATGAGGTCCTTTTCATTTTGTGGAAGCTGTAGCACAGACATATTCTTCAAGAGCGCCAAAGTAGTCCAGTCCTAATGGAGTATTTGCCGAGGGTCTAGGGCCTGAAAGTTTTGACAAGGAGGATAATCTCAAACTATTTGGCTAAAGATGAGGATAATGAAAATAGGGAGAAAGAAGAAAAAAAAAAGAAGGAAGGGGAAGAGAAGTGAAAAGGGGAGTTGGTGTAGAGGAGAAAATTAAAGAGTAAAAAAGGAGGGGTAATAAGTGAACAGAAACAAACAAAACGATAGAAGAAAAAAGAGGGGAAGAGTTTTTCAAGTGTTTTCGTATCATTTATCATGTTCAAACTTATGTAGCTGTGAATGCAAAGGCGATTTTCGGTCACAAAAGGCAAGCTTTGCCTACGTTAGCTCAACTTTTGCGTCTGGCATCCTCAGTGGCGTAACTTTGGTTCAGGGTGCCCGGGGCAAGAATGGGTTAGGTGCCCACTGACCAAATGACATGTGCGCATGATGCAACAGAGCGAATTAAGTTTTGAAAGACACTTACAAATGATACAAATCTTTCAATCAATTTTCATTTATGTTTAAAGAACTAATCATGTTAAGATGACGGGTCGTTATATTCAGTGTGAGAAGAATGATGCTCGTGTTCGTACAGTTATGGTCAAACATGCAATCCTATGCAAAACCAAGGTGGGGAAAGGTTTCCTCTTCCAAAAGTCCATGGCAAACAAAGTATCATCGTGGGTGCCAGACCAACCGGACGCCCCCCTCTAAGCCCGGGTGCCCGGGGGTTCGCCCCCTCAGAGCACATAGGAGTTACGCAACTGGGTATCCTTCGTTTCTGTTTCATGCATTTTATGGGACAATTCCTTCAAACAAAATGCCCAGTTATACTTATTTCATTTAATTTCTCTATCCACTGGAATGAAAATTGAAAATTTCGAACAGCCTAAAAATGAAACTTCCTGAACATAAAAATTGACATGCAAAAAGTTAAAAAATAGTGCAGCAGAATGCATGTAGTATTGCATGTATTGTTGCACACTTAATTAAACAAAATTTCGTGGGGATCAAAAGGATATTTGCCCTCTTAGACGAGCCTTTCAGAATACTGATTACTGTATCAGTTACACTTAAACCTCTTTATTATTGAAGCTGTTGAAGTTAATCACTACTGATACAGTTACTTCCTATGTACCTTCTATTAATGTCATGTCCACTGACCGGATCGATGTGGTATTCACCATGCTGTATCGACTGCGCTAAAAACAGTTTTTCAAACCCCAACGGTTTACTATGTAAGTGGGGTGTATCATGTTACCAAATGCATCGCCTACGACCAATGAAAATGCCAGAAGCTCTGAAATGCATTTCTGTGGAAGATGTTTGTTTTAATCAGCGGTGACTGCGAGCTCACTTCTTTACCTGAAATTTGCAGCTTCAGTCAAATCTAGAAAGTAATAGCGACCCAACTTTTGGGAGGCCGATTTATTATGACAAAGAAGGGAGCGCCTTTCCCCGCCTCCCACCTGACAAGTGATCTCGGATACGCCAGCCAATGTATAATCCTCTGGACTCTGGAAGACTATGGCTTGGCTTGGATTCGATTGCTTTAGTCTTCACTCGGAATTGCCTTAGCATTGGGTAAGCTGGAACTCATTCTAACCATACTAGGTCTATAACCTTTTTATCAGTTAACAGGTAAGCAATATTTACGTATTGCAGTATTAATCACAAGCAGTATACTTTCTTTATAGTCGCTGGGGGCGGGGCATATTCCTAGTAAACTAGATATATTGTGATGCAAAACAAAATAGCAGCCGGTGTTACGATGGCTCTCAAAAGGAAAGGGAAGTATAAACATATCGGCGGAAATCAAATGAAAAAATAAACCTTCATAACATTAGTTCTCTCATGGCCGGGTATTTTGATTTGTGTCTTATGATCCTTGCATCCTTTCCTTGTTGGTCAACAAACGGTAAGTAAAAAATTAAATTGCTATCTTTTCCAAACGTTTGCTCTTTTTAATGATCCATAGTTCTCTTCAGGAAGGGGAAACAGTCAGTGGCGTAGGAACCGTGGGGCCAAGGGGGCCATGGCCACCCAATATGTTTTGAGGGGAGCCAAATGTCATTTTGCACCCCCCCCCCAATAATTGCGACAGTTTACAGTTTCGTTTTACCCATTTTTGCTCTTAAGAGGACAATTTCTCTGATAAAACCCTAAAATTTTCGGCGCGCTACGCGCACAGGAGAATATTCTGGTTTCTTCAATAGTTTCATTCTACATTACTAGATAGCGCAAGTCATTTCTCCCTTACCATAACACGTAGGAAAAAGTACACAGTTTATGTAGAGGTCGTAAATTTCATCCCAAATTGCAAAGCCTAGCTACTGTTCTCTTGTGTGTCATGCGGTACGGCCAGTTGGTGAAGGACTCTCCGAGCAATATTTGGCTATTTCATATGATAGTCAAGGTAGTTTCGATACAATGCATATTATCTCCTATACGGTCTAGAACCCCTACAGCTTTTCTTTCTTATTGTTTTTAATAATTACATAGGCCTATGTTTTTTGTGAAAAATGACCCGAAAAATTTTCGCGCGCTTCGCGCGCTTTGCAGTTTTACAGTTTAGATTCCGGAAAAAACATTTAATCAACTCGAAACTTAGCTTCTCTAGTACATACAAATTTTATGCAATATATGACCCGAATGAAATGGAGGCTAGTACACAGGCTTTCTTCAAATCCCACCTCACCAATACTCGACGGCATTGGGGCTGTCGGAGTTTCGGGTCGTTGGCCGTTCGCCGGGCAAATCGTGGGGCTACCTCTACTCAACTTAATAATAAGTTAACAGACTCTGGCTGTAGAAAATCTCAGTTCCAACTAATCCACTGAAATCCATGGGGGATAACTCAACGCTGAACAATTTTGAATGAAGTCGGATAGATTGTAACAGACTTAAAGTGTTAAATTCAAATCAAACTTTACAAAATTTGTACAACAAGGACACATCTTGATGGCTTCAAAAATCCTGGCAAGCACCCTTTCCGGTGATTTGGGATGTATTAAAATCTCAGATTTTCTCGGTACGCTCCGTCCACGCAAACCTATGGTGGCGCTTTGCTTAGATAGTAAATGGGATTCAAACTTCCAATCCTCGGACCCCAAGTCCAGGCCAGCTCAACTAATCTGTCCTCACAGAAATGTGTTTTATGGAAAAAATCAAATCAAGCTTTACATTTTTCCAAAAAAATTGCACATCTTGATGGCTGCTATCAAGCCTGACAAGTGCCATTTCCTGCGATCTGGGACGTATTCAAATCTAAAATTTTCTTGGTACGCTCCGCGCCTACCTATGGTGGCGCTCCGCTTAGATAGTAAACGGGAGTCACCCCCACAAAATCTCCAGTCCTCCGGAGCCTCCTAAACAAAAAATCACTCCTGTATGGTGTTGTTTTTGTTTCCTTTTGCTTTGAATATTTTTATTTTGCTCAAATTAAAATCGGAAGAATCACATTGAGCAAATGTGTTTTTGTGTGGGAAGGGGATTCAAAGTCGAGAAGTCACATCTGTTCTGCCCCCCCCCCCCCAATGTCAAACATCTTCCTACGCCGCTGAAACATATTTCAGCTCCATGTTTACAAAAGGTACCTATAACACTTTGGTAATAAAACAACGTTTCCAGTATATTATGCAAAGCTGCAGGTTCAGATTCAAAGTCAAAATCATACTACTTTATTTCCATCTCTCAACAACCATACCATCCATCTCTAAACCATTATTTAATAACAGGCTTATAATAAAGTAATTCCAGTATGTTGTACACCATAGTGCATGAACACTGGAAGGAAATTAAAACTAAAATTAACACAATATGAAAGAGATGGAGGAGTGACCGCAAGAAACTCCTAGGAGCTTTTGTACGTCGGCATCCTGAACTTGGGACAAGGGAAAGGCAGAAAACAGTAGGGATAACAAAAAGCTCTGACCAAACAGGATAATTTGACCTGAAATGATCTTAAGGATAAAAAACAATTTGCAAGTATTTACATCAGACGGAAGTCAATTTCAAAGATAGTTTCAAGGTGAGTTTCAAGCTAGTTTCTACCACTATCACAACAAAAAAGCAAGTTTTCAACAAAATTTGATGTTGCACAGTAGTGATGCATTACAAGGAAGTTAAATAAATTTCAAATAAATTAATGATGAAGTAATTTGATGATTTAAAGAAAAAAATGGTGATATGAGATTCGTACAGGAACCAGAAAAGGTAAAAAGCTTTTTTTTCAAGTCTGGCCTTTTCCAAAGAATAAGAGAAGAAGAAAGTATATAACATTTGGTACAACAACAAAATAGGAACCTAGAACAGGTAAAAAGGAGGAAAATGGTGAGATGTGAAAAACTACAAATATGTATGCCATTTCTAACTCTCTACGACATTCATATATACACACATTTACACATCTTAACACACTTTATATATTTACACACTATGCACACACATACGTAACTGCTACTTTATAGGGGGTGGGGTTACTGCATCAGGAAATTACCCTCACGTCAAACTGACACTCGCGCCACAATAAATTTCCAAGCTTGTTGGTTAATTAAGGTGCATAAAACCTCAAGTATGATCGTTGAGAGTCTTTAGGCTGATAAGGCGACACCCCCAAAAAGGAAATAAACAGGGGTAGCAGTCTGAAGAAGACCTCATGGAAAAACCATAAAAATCCGAGTTTAAAAGACTTATAAAATGTAAAGTCTATCTCTCTCAGCAAATAAAAAAACTTGTCAGTATCCCAGCAAGCAAGCCCTATTGGGTCCCAATTGGGTTTTACTTGGAAAGCTTGGGCTTAATTGGGCTTAGGCTGAGGTTGGTGTTTACCTCGGGTCCCAACTGGGCCCAATTTGGCTCATGAGAGAGATGAGAGAAATGCTGTTAACTCATTTGGGCCAAGTTGGGACCCAGTTGGGACTCATAGGGCAAAGTTAGCCCAATTGGGGCCAGATGAAATCTGTGTGACAAAGCAGATTGGGCCCCAATCAGTAGCCCATTTTGGCCCCGATTAGGACCCAATATGGTGTGCTGTTGGGGATATCAAGTAAGACAAGCACGCAACACGATCAGAGAAAGCATTTTAAATGAAGAACTCCACCAAGAGCATCTGTTCGGCTTTCTTCTTTTGTGGTTGGCCGTTAAGGCTCATAAAATAAAACAAATATTCATTCAGAATTTATGCTTTTAAAAATATCAACAAACTCCCATCAAAAGGAAATTAACATGTAGGCCTACCATAAAAGAATGTACAATACAGTACATTTTACCTTCTTAAAAGTACATAGCCTTGTATCTCCTCAAACTGCTTATCACATTTTAGGGCCTACAGACTGTTTGTCTTCTATTCCTGTCCAAGAGCAAACCAGATCTCTTTTTTTCATTCGATAAGTTTCAGTTTGCAGCAAACAGACACTGAGATTTTCTGAGATGGTTCACAGACCAGTTCACTTGACGTCATGTATTGTTTAATATTGTAGGAATGGAACGTGATTGAAAAGAGATGCTCTGTTTATTTTTGCAGAGTACGTGGTGGCGCGAAAGGGGTAGGGGTGGGAGATGGGTATAACTATATTACTTTAGGGATTCACCTGTGTTATTTTCACTATTTTTCAGCTAAATTGAAAATGTCCATTTCACTACCTTCATTACCTGCATTCTGTCAAACCCTAACCATATTTTCAATTGAAACCCTACTCTTCAGTTGCAGCCAAGAGTGTGTGCTACGAAGATGTTGGTTGTTTTGATACTGAACTTCCGTGTAACTTACATATTCTACCCCAAAGTCCGAGTGAAATCAACACCAGGTTTTATCTCTTTACTCCTGAGAATCCATCAACGTATGAAGTCATCGACTGGACAGATGATGCTAGTATCGTCAACTCAAACTTTCAGGGCAACAGAGACACCAAGTTTATAATTCACGGTTTCATTAGCAACATCATGGAACAAAAGTTTCAGGACATGAAAGACGCATTTCTATCCATTGTAAGTCGTTTTACGGTCGAACTGAGTACTTTCCCGTAAGGCCAGTATTATTATGACTTACTTGTGTGGGACAACAAGGCAACAAGGCAGGGTTAACCGTGTACAGTACCTCGTTATTGTTTTGGTTAATTAATTTGTAAAAGCTTGGATTAGTAATACCTCACAGTATCGCAGGCATCATTTTTATGTGAGGATCCATTTCATGAGAGATGGGGAGAGGATCCATTTCATGGGGAATGGGGGTGGGGGGTGAGTGATGGATGGTGTAAATACTAGCATTGTATAATTAAATGTTGATAGGGAAAGGGCAAATTTTTCACTCAGCTTGATCAAAAATTCCAAGTTGGGGCACACATAGGAGACAAGGAAGATGGGGAAAGCTTTTGTGTGCTTGTGTGCCTGTGTGAGTGAGAGAGGACCCTTTTCCTTGTAGATACCTAATTGAAATCTTCACCTTCAAACCTTTTGCAGCATGCCAGGTCTCAACGATAGAAGCCTGGATAAAACCCGCCTTTCTCACCCTCAGCATTATAATCATCAGATGAGCCAGTATATGGAACATGGGACCAGTTTCTTCTCGTAGTTTTTACTTTTTCTGCATTACTTTTGTACATCTCCTGTTTTTTTCATCGTTAATTTTTAAAACTTTGGGTCCAGTAATTTACCTACCAAATCTTACATATGATATGGTCACGTGTAGCCAGCCTCAGAAACCCTCTGATTATGGCAATATTGATTATGTATACAAATTCGTGACATCCAAACATCCAAAGGGAAGAGGCTCCGTTTATATATATATATATATATATATATATATATATATATATATATATATATATATATATATATATATATATATATATATATATATATATATATATATATATATATATATATATATATAAAACACTTTACCAGGTATCTGGTCCATTGTTTTGAGTTATAATATATGGCAGTATATTCCTGTTTTCCAAGAGGGCAAGTCTCCTCTTGCCTCTACCGTGGACTCCTATGAAGGCAACGGGAGCCGATTAAGGGGTAACAAGGAGATGGTCTCGTGAATACGTTGCACTGGCCGTACCTCGCAGGCTCCTTAAAAGTAGTTTTACGCAATTATTACAATGTGCATGAACTTATTATGCACAGGGACAGATAAAAATCTGTGGAAGGAGCCCAGCTTGTATGCACCCACTGCCTAAGCTTTTATACGATTCGATCTGCACCCTCTTTCAGTATTAAAGGTAACCCAAATCTGGTGAATCAATAAACTGATGCTAAACTGTTCTCGTTTAGAAATTCGTTGTAACAAATTCAAAGATATATCTTTCCTCAACAGGGAAACTTCAATGTTATTTTAGTGAACTGGAAAAATGGGGCTGACTTAGTTGATCTGACAGGATTATTAGGCAATTTATTGAATTTACCGCTTGGCTACGAACAAGCTCGCCAAAACACCAGGCTGGTTGGCCGCCAGATTGGGGTACTCTCACGTAAACTGCAGCGACTGACTGGAGCGTCTTTTACCAGTATGCACCTGATTGGTCACAGTCTAGGAGCCCACTTGGCGGGCTTTGCTGGTGAATATCTCTCCGGTCAATACGGCAGGATATCTGGTAAGTCATAAAAGTGAAAATGAGGCATTTATGTTAACATTTGGGAACGTTAGCATGACAGCTCATAATCAAAATGAAACGGTTAAAGAAAACATGAAAAGAAACTGCTTGTTTAAGCACAAACTGCTCGCTCCCCAGACTTATTTTCACAAGGCGTTATCCCCTGTCGCTAAGAATTAGCGGTGAGACTTTTCATAGACCTATGCATTGACGTCACACCGACGTCATCTTAGAGGACAAACAATGAAACAAGCTAGATATACTATACTCACGAAGCAGCCTTCGCACTGGCACGTAGACTTCCGCGGGAATCCAACTGGTACCAAATTAACGGTCTGCATGTGCTGGTGTAAGTTGTAATGCTGAGTCGAGGGGGGCACTTTCTGTTCTGTGACGTCATATACACACGTTTTGTAGCCAAGGGGTGATTACTACTCAGTTTAAATGGGCTGTTGGCATAGATACGTAACATGGTAGGCCTACCTTGATCACGGATAAAACTGTCGACTTTAGGGCAAATTTACATCATAATTGTTTTCCAGTTGGGGATAATTTCAGGGAAAGCGCCTAGAGTTGTTGGCGCCCTATTAAGCTTTCTACCGTCCTTTTACCTATTCGGCATTTTGGCATTTTTTCAATTAATTGAAATGAATGTTAAGGAATCAAGTTACTCAGGGCTACATTATGCGTGGAGGGAGAGCCAGGACGTGACCAAGGATCTTAGAAGGTGAACGCACGCAAATGTCGCCCAAGTATCGACATGAATTGACAATCTTTTTGAAGGTTAATTGACTTGTCAGCAAACACTCTTTGTCCGATAATCACATGGAGCTTGACAATTGCCATTAAGTCATTTAGCATATCCTTCTCTACGGTAATAATCATACATTACAGTAAATTGGATTTAATCTTATACGCTGTAGGACTTGATCCGGCTGGACCAGGGTTCGACATCTTCGCAGACTTGCCAGGCTGTCTTCTTGAAAAGTCAGATGCCATTTTCGTAGATATCATCCATACTGATGGTGTTTTAGGAAACGGCCGAGCTGTAAGTTGTACGAAGTCATGATAAGTGTTACGGTACTTTTGACATTTAAAGAAGATCAGACTCAAAAAGATCCCAAGTTGTAGCCAATATGATCACCTGGCTCACAATGCAATCCTTTAAAGGATTTTTTAAAGGTCTCAAAAGAACCTGGAAAACAGAATGCTATCTATAAGTGTTAACATGTCACCCACTTTCAATTGCATAGTTTCAAATATCATTACACATCACACCCAACAGCAAATGAAATACAAAAAAAGCAAAAAAATCCTGCAAGTATTGAAAAGACAAAATGTCTGAGCAAAAATTGTGTTCGCCTTCATAGTGTGACTTTTTTCATAGGCGTAGGAAGCTGTTTGAGACTGAAGTTGTTTCAAACTGCCGTCCTGAGAGAGGGGAGTAAGAGGAGGGGGTTTTGAAAATTTTTTAATATTTGAGGGTCCTTAGATGCATTTTGGTGCATCATATTGGGCAAATTTTAAAGAAAAGTACCGCAAATTTTTTGCATTTTTTTTATTGAGGAAACAAATAAGGGGTTTTCGTTGTTGGATTGAGGGGTGGGGTTGGCGATGGAAGCATACTTTCGCCCCATCACAATTTTGACTGGGGAGCTTAAGCCCCTCCAGACCCCCGATTCCTACGCTTATAACTTTTTTTTTGCCTTTACTTTTCTCTGAATTTTCTGCTAATAAAATGTAACGGTCATTTCACATTCAGAAAAAACAGTGACAGAAATAGTCACTTATAACTATGCCACATCGAATATGACAACAGGCTCATTTCAAAAGGAATACCCCAGCAGCAGAATGTTTTGTACTGAAAGGATTATGTTCCTTAAACTGTTACAGACTCTAGTCGCCCAGAAACGCAATCATAGTGATAATACAGACTCAATTTTGCGGTTGGTTACAGTACTTTCATTGACGCGAATTCAGGTTGTAACTCCAAATGTACTTAAGCCATCTTCATTGGTCAATGGCATGACGCGATTAGGGAGAGGAAGGCCTATTGTACAGTACTTTGCACAGCAGCCATGGCTCAGTCAACAGAAGGGTTAAACAGAGGGGTCTGTCTAATTGGAACAGAGTATGTACAGATTGTTTGGCATGCTGCATTGACTTCACTAAAAAGGCTGTTTTCCAAACTCTACCTTTTTAGTGTTCATCTGTGGTATAATAATGCTACGAACCCTATTGTTTAAGGTAATTTTTGTCGCCACACGAGGGTTCCTCTCCAGTCAGGTTACAAGTAATAACACAACATTTTCTACTCCTTGCCTAGTTGCAGGGCTGTAACCGAGTCCACCTAACCCAATTTTGGGCCGATTCCAATTCCAGTGGCCACCATTCCATGCCAATTCCGAGTCCGGTACCCTCCGATTCCGAGCCAATTCCAATTCCAGGTTTTTCAATTCCTGGCCAATTCCGAGTTTGCCGAGAGCCATTTGACAATGTAGCGCCTCATACAAATGCTTTTTGTACTATTTACAATTACACTTATGATAAAAACCGGCACTTTTCAGGAGTCAGTTTCATACTACGGCTGGCCCTGTAATTTAGTTGACTGTATGTGACCCTTCACTTGTTAAATTGTGCACCAATACTAATGATACCTAGGTAACATTAATGAAACTTTCATTTTGTGGACTCGACTGGAATTGGTCCCGAGTCAGAGTCCAGGTGAGCCCATTCCGGGCCAATTCCGATTCCGTGACCTCCCTTTCAGGGCCAATTCTGAATCCGGCGAAAAACAGACTCGAGTCCAGAATCGAGTCCGAATCCGGACTCGGATGTTACAGCCTTGCCTTGTTGCATTCTGGTTAATAGTTACATTAAAATGCAGGTTGCAAGGTAACGTTCCTGTTGTATTTTCGTGTGCAACTGCAAGACGCAGAAAGCTAGATACATTTTTGTGGCAGTAGTTATTGTTAGATTTATTGCCTCTATACACTTGAGATGTACTGTATTTCATAACTTGGGTCACAAAACTACCCAACTCTGGGCATTTCTTGTAATCGAGATGGGAAGCAGTAGGGCTGGCCACTTCGTGAGATCAATTCGTCATGGAAAGAGTTTTCACAGGTTATATGAAACTATCTAGTAGGAGGAACTAAAAGTAACTGAAGATGAAGGCGAACCTTAAAGTAAATTTTTTGTCTTTCCTGATTTGGGTAGCAGGCCACAAATTATTCCTCCGTTGACATGTACAATAAATTGGGTACTTTTCGAGGCCCCTCTGCCCCTCTGGAGCGTTGTATCGTTTTCAAAAGGTACTTATAAGCTACTCCTTATGCGAAAGCTTACAAGTAGTCTTTTCACACTGTTTTCAGATTTGCCTGTCATGATCTTGAGGTTTTATGTTTGGAGAGTTTTATAATAGGGTAGTGCCTACTTTTCCCAAAATTCAGTTTTGCACAGCGAAACAAGAAGTGCCTAAAATTCATCTGATACAATGTTTGCATAATGAGTACCGTACCTCAAGTCATTGGCTACGACTACCTCATCAAAAATTGTGCACATCTTCCAAAAGACAACTATGGTTTTTGTAATTGCAAGAAAACTTATTTTTCTATCTTTCACAGCTTGGCGATCAAGATTTTTATCCCAGTGGCGGGGTGCATCAAGTGAGCTGTGATCTATTGGATCACGAATGCGATCACAGCAGAGCTGTGTCTTTTTTCACAGAGAGCATCACTTCTAAGTGCACATGGCTTGCTTACCCATGTTCCTCGTGGATCTACTTTATGGCGGGTTTGTGTAAGAGTTGTGGAAAAGAGGGATGCTCCAGAATGGGATACTACGCAGATCGTTCTAAAGCTACCGGGAGTTTCATGCTTAACACAAACAAAGAGAAACCCTACTGCAGAGAAGACTCAGGCCAACCTAAAAATTACTTGTTCCTCTTCTAGTTGGAAATGTCACCAGGTCCTCGCCATCATCTTTTCGAAAAATATTTGAAGCTTCATCCAGTGTAACTGGTGGTTTCTTGTTCGTTTTATGCTCCTTTACAAACGCTAGTGACTCAAAATGAGACCAGGGAGGGGTGGTATTAGCACTCCCCGATTAGAAGGTACACGAGTGTGCCGCTCTGGATAATCAACTCAATAACATACTTTATGCATTGACGTCCCCTGACGTCGTTTTGAAGACAAAACAATGAAGCCAATGGCACGCACGCAGTAGACTTCGCGTGCGCGTGTAGCGGACTTACGGTCGTATGCGACTGGCTGACAAATCAGCTGTCTGCATAATGTAACTTGCAATGGTACGCACTTGCCTCCAAACGGGGGAGCACTTTTTGTTCGGTGACGTCATATGCATAAGGTCTATTTGGATCGGGATGCCTACAAGAAGTTTCAGGGAACTGACATACCTGACAATAGCTTTGTTCTCCACATCTCTACCGAAACCGGAAATAAACAATATGGCTTCTTCTCTGTTTAAGACATGAATACAATGAATTCTAGACAGCAATAAATTTCAAAAGTAGGCCACTGAAACCAGCCGCACTTAGTTGCATATATGAGGAGACGTTATTAGTGGGGGCGGCTTCCTTGAGCCTCGAGAATTTGCGCTCCTGTGAACTATTATCATGCTACTCTACTTGTGTAATAAAGATGGTATTATTATCATGAAATATGAGGCACATACATTTTTGAGCAATTAGTTTGAATTTATTTGGGTTGGCCCATATTACAGGTGGAGTTTCACTCATCTGTACTGGAACTTATGATTGACAAAATAAAACTTTGTCTTTATTTTGATCAATAACAAGGTGAATAACTTGACAATTTGGGTAAGACCTAACGTGGTGATTTCTTGCCATAGTATTCAACAATTTTAATGGGATGGGCGAAATATAATTGGCAATGAGACGCCGTTCTGTGTATAGCCCTAAACATGTAATGCATTACTGCGTTAGAACAGAAACCGCTGTGGGCTTTTCATTTGAAATGAATTCGTTACGTCCAACTTTTTTGGCACGAACCTCAATACTGCAGTAGCTTAGTACAATAACACGTGGTACTTAGAATCATGGAGCTCCGTAATAGCTCCATATTAGAAGAAGTTAATAGAGGAAGCCTACTGGGTGTGACTTTATCACAATTTTATAACATTTTATTTGTTAGGTCTACTGCGGTACCTCTACAAGGTACGGGTCTTAGCGTAAATATGGGTTTGGCAATGTTCAAGCGTCCACGTTTTCGTTGTTAACCAATGAACTAATGCTGCCATTTATAAGACATTCAAGAAACTGTGTGGGTGTTGTCAATCATTTACACATGAACGAATGCGTGTATTTGTAGTAATACAATTGTAATATTTTTGTCCCTGAAAATAAAGCTATCCATCATCTGTATTGAAAGTCTTTTCGAACTTTTAAAAAACAGAAAAAATATTGAGTGGGACAAGAAACATATCCATCATCCCCTTACTCAAAAGAACCGTTAAAGCCCTTCACCCGTTTGATCCACTCCTGTGCAGTCACAGCGGGGAAACACCTGTGGACAAAGGGATAAAATTAGCATATTGCACAATTTCACAATAGCCCCTTTTCCATCTTTTTGTCAATGGCATTTTACGTGGCCAAAAAAGACGCACACCAAGGCTCTCTGTCCCACAATCCTTTGCAAATTTCTATTTGGAAAGTCTATTACTTGATGACAAGGGGAAATATTTGTGCATAGAATAGGATGGAACCTAACTGCCAAGCCTATTATAATGGAGATGAAAGTTATTTAAAATCAGAAGTGGATCCACACCTATATTAAAGCAGAAGGCTAATAGCACTCAGTCATCTTATCTCTTTATGTATAACGCAATGATTACAGCAGTGAGGTAACCGGGAAAAAACTTATGGGTGTGGGGGAAGTGGCTCCTGGGGACTCTACCATCATTGGGACTTCTAACAGCGGCGGATTTAACAGTCAGCAGTGTCAGCAGCTGCTGACAGGGCCCCCAAAACTTTGGTAAGTTGGGCCCCTTGTTGTGTCGAGTCGCCTCTACAGTCTACCGTGGGCCATAGTCTGCGAGGACAGGGGGCAACTGCCCCACTGAGGTTCCACATCGTAAATAAAATTGGACCTCCTTCGGAAAGAATACTGAAATAGTGAAAATTTTCAGTCCAGATTATGATTTCAAGGCCCCAAAACCTGGGAAATTGCATGTAAGGGTTCCTTTTCTTCCAAAACTTTCCTCAGGAGGTCTTCGTACCCCCGTTGTAGATGCATTCTTATGCGGTTTTCTCCTGGCGAATAAACCATCTTCTTTCTACAAGATATATAGCTTGAATACACCAGCATATACGCAGGCTAAAGAAACAATAGCATATGATTACCTTCAGTTATTAGCTAAACTCAATGAGGTGGTAAAGAAACTTTCAGTTTAAAGGACATAAGCAGTCTCCGCAAACTCACTTTAAAAAAGCAGTTAAATCTCACAAATGGACTCTTACTTCACTTCAAGTATCTTTCTTGCTATGTTAGAACATAAGTATTGCATATTCAAGGTAAATCAAGGACTTACTTTATACGTGAATTTCACAACTCAGTGGGAAACATATTGTTACATATTGCCCGGGATACCCGGGTACACTCTATAACTTTTCTTCTTGAAAACTGAACTTGTTTCTAATGCATGAAATCTAAAAGTAAATAATGTTTAGACGCAACTTTTAAGGTCTAGAATGTGTCATTTCTCCTCATGTGGTAGACATTTCGAACGAAGATTTTCTTGCAAGGCTATGGTAAGGTTCCCCAGTGGCGTACTAAAAGCGCTAGGGGGAAGCCCGCACTGCGGGTACCAGCCTTGTAGGGATGCCATGCCACAACCGAAAATTCAATAAATAATTAAAATTTAAGATTATGTTATCAGCCCAAAGCTTTACTAAACACAGCACCATTTTAGATCTAGGAAAACTTAGAACAAGGAAAAATTTCTGAAAGTTTAGAGGTGTCATCCCTCCCCTGAGTCAACATATCCCCTTCAGTTACACTCTAACAAAGTATAAAAACACCATAGTAAGTGTCATTTTGCCAAGCCACCTCACAAACACAAAAAATTCTCAAAGAGTACATAGTGTCATAGAGTGCCATATCCTCTTCTTACAGAGCACCTCTTAACTAAATTCCGGCCAAAAAGTATGAAGAATATCACTAAATAATGAAAAATTGTAAAGATATAATAGTTCAAGGCTTTGCAAACGATAGCACTATTTTGCACCTAAGCCAGGCCTCGCGTGTACTCCTTCCCCCAATACCCAGGCTGCCACTCATGCAGAGGTGAAAGGTCCTCCCGAATTCCAGCTATCTGTAGGCACGCCACTTGGTGCTCCGCTTAGCTAGTGTCTTGATCTGCCGCCTGGAGATTTCGCCCAGGCTACGTACCTGGTCTACAAGCGTTTATCAACCCTTTGTGCGCCCACATGACAATTTTTGTCATGA
Source organism: Holothuria leucospilota (assembly GCA_029531755.1). Lineage (NCBI taxonomy): Eukaryota > Metazoa > Echinodermata > Holothuroidea > Aspidochirotida > Holothuriidae > Holothuria > Holothuria leucospilota. The sequence continues at coordinate 42,443,463 of CM055977.1, forward strand.
GAATTCATAAAAGTATATCTGGAGCAATCGTTTATAGCTTATTTTGTTTGAAACAAGATGTTCTTTTTTCATTTATGCAAAATCCGATGGGTGGGAGGAGAGTTACAACTGACGAAAATGCCAAAAATTCGCTGGAAATTTGAAACTTCCGAATTTTGGAAAAAAATCTTTGTCGAAATTTTCTGATAGCCTAAGCGGTTTGGAGTGCAAAGTTGTAGTTCTGAATGCAGGGTGTTTAGTTTTAAGAATCTCTAAAACAAACAAACTTAGAACATTTCATACTTTCAGTTCATAAATAAATTTGTATAAGTTCATTAATTCATTTCAAGAACAACTATTATCAACATTTTATCAACATTTTCCAAGAAGCCCAATGCCCCTGTTATTTATTGAATAAGTGTATTAGCCATGCTTTAATGTTTTGACTGTGCTTTTGTTTGTGTGGGAGTGGGTGGGTTGTGTGTGTGTCTGTGAAGGTGTTTCATTTTCTTGTTTTGTAATTTTAATTTTGTGAATGTATGAAACATGTATGTGATATTGTTTTAATATAAACACCACGTTTTTTGCCTCAGTGACAATTTCTCAATAATTCTTTCATAAACAAATTAATCAATAAATAAATGATACATAAAAACGAACTTCAAAAACTCGATTTTTGGGCATAAAAACAGAAAATTTCTTAGAGTTGGGAGTGAGGACACCCACCTCCCAATCCATCTCCCGTTAAGTCACTTCACTCCCTCAGTCCCCCACCACACCTTCTTGGGGGAGAGGTTAAGAGCCCCTGCTTCAAGATGCTGACAAAACCCTTTTCCTTAAATCCGCCGCTAACTTCTAATACAAAAACCGGTACATATTTCATCACTCTTTCTTCTACTCGTTTTCAGTAGGGGACTTCTGGGGGCGAGACTTTTGTGGCAGGGGGTTTACCCCTGCATTGAACTCCATTTGACATACCGTCATATCTGACGGCTTTATGCTTACATTAAGAGATTCACTAAGTTGTATGCATTTACAACTGCCCTTACCATACCATACTCTGTAACGAAGTTCAAACCCGTCATACTTTTAACAATCTAAAAATTTTCAATCTAAGGAATAGCAGTCACTATCAATTAAAATTCCCCTTGCATGCACACTCAAAAGCATTCTTTCTCCCATTTTATTAATTACGTTTTCATCCGCAATGATAGGTGTGCTTGCGTCACACGAGACAGCACAAATATTCATCTGGGCAACCACAGCGCCGCCATACTGGTAGAATATCTCTGGAATATTGCTTTGCCACCTTATTGAATGATCTGGATTGAACGTTAAGTTTATTACACGATGTTTCCAAAAGGGTTTCAACTTACCTACTCTGACTTGCACATGGCATATATTTATTCAATGGTAGCATTTCCTAAAGGAGGGGTACATCTATTCTCCCATCCCAAGGGCTTTACGCCCCTGCTATTTTGCATTCCATCCCTTGATTTATTATTCTATGTTTGTTCTATGTCTACTAGTTGAAGAAGTTGCTTTACACAGGCCGTCTTGGCTGGGCTGTGGGAGGGCTTCAGCCCCACAATAATTTTCAACTTGAAGTTTGCTTGCCTTAAAACGTCCAAACTTACCTCAGAAAAAAAAACTGGAGTTGAATGGTTCAGCCCCCAAAACCTAGACCCCCCTCCCCCGACGGCACTTTTTTCAGGCCTCCATCGCTTTCTGATCAAGAATGTATCGCTGAACAGCCATTTTTTTTTTGTAATTTCTTGTTTTTTAAGGTGAAGCATAAAGTTTAAAATCTGAATCCTAAGCAAATATTAAGCAGCTTCATAATAATCTCTTTGTTACACATGCAAGTTTATAACTTAATTGAGCTGAGACTTGCATCTCGCTTAATAGTACTTATACATTTAACATCATTCATAATCCCATTTTCTGATTTTATAACTGTGTTGGCTGCAGACTTTCTTCATTAAAAATTAAATCGAGTTTTTCTTTTGTTTGAAGAATAATATTGAGCCCATGGAAAGTAAACATATCAACTTATCAGATGTGAGATATTGTCTAGGAGTAAGGTTACTGCTATTTTATAGTCTCAGAATGTAACGCTGAAAAGTACTGTCAAATTAAACATGTGAATCTTCATTGTCAGAGAAGAAAAGAAATGAAACAAAAAGGCAATTTAATAATAACAGCAGACATTTCACTGTAAAGAACAGAACATTTGTGCAGTAAGAAGATTGCCGTTTACGTTACGTTGAAGCAATTTTACGCTAATTTTCTATATGATACTTTCCTGGAGTGTTAGAGAGAAGATGGGTTTAATGAAAGCCGTTCATTATTTCGTCTTAATATTTGGAGGAAGTCTTTTGGAGTTTTCAGGAAGTCAAGGTATTTCTAAGTTTTGTCTGTTCTGGAAATTTCGTAGCGATTCAAACCAACCATTGATGTTATGGAACTCATACAATTATAATGTGGATATCTGGATATGGCAGTCATTGTCAACCTGTTTATAAAACTCATTGGTGGTTGGCACTTTAGCCTAAGTATACTGGTGAAGAGAAGAAAAAAAGTTTAAAGAACAAATATTTAAAGTTTAGCAAAAAACGAAGAAATAGGAATGATAAAATTTCAATCTTTTAAGCGCAGCTATGTTAACATATCGTTTTGATGTGGCGAACGCCCCACCTGATCTTTTTCTTGTCTTCTAAATATCGGTGGAATACGAAAATAAAATCAGTGCTTTGATAGGCTGACATGAGGTATTGGTCTCCTTAGAACTACTAAAAATCTCTTTCCCTTCTCTGTTACACCAATTGCCGCGGAGACATTGTTTACTTCCTATCTAATCAAGCGTGTAACTCTTGGAAGGAAGAGTGGAAACAGGATCCAGACTCGGCGATGGAGATAGCCTCGGGCGTTAGAAAGTGACATGTAATCCTACCCCACGAAAGTCCAATTTTGGGGGGTCGGAAATTTATCATTTTGAACGGGTTCAATACGGCATGAAACGTGTTTATACGACTTTTTCAAAACAGCTGCCTTTAAAATTTTGAATAAAATGTCTTTTTCATGAATCAAGTCAGGTGTAGGCAATCATTAAAAATACATTGATGTAAGAATAACTAAACAAATTGTAAAATTTTAGCAGGTTTTACTGCTTACGCCTGAAATAAGCGAATCCCTAGGTTCAAGTTCTTCAGGGATTATTGTGTTTTCTTCGGCCGTTATATGTGGTTTTGGAGTTTGCTTTTTTAGATATGTTTGAAAAGAAATATGTACTCTGTGACAAAGATATTTCACAATGTCATAACAGAAGGGTCAATGTGACTGTCAGAATGAGATGGCTGGGTAAATACTTATTATTATTGCTTTTTCTGGGCCATAATATATATTCTTTAGTTTGTCTTGCTTCTGAGAACCTACGTAGATACTGGAAAAGAAATCAACGGTTCCTTTTTGTATGCCACAACCATGGAAGAAACACGAAGATATGCTGAATATTATCTATCGCTGGATAGTTGTTACTTTCGTTCCATTGCAGCATAATTAGGGGTGATTAATGCTGTAATCAGACCAAAAGATCTAATTTAAAATGAGAAATGTACTTATCAAACTTATTAGTTACTAGTTTGATGTTGATTTAAGTGGACCTAACTAGATTAGGAAAAATAAGACATTTACTTTTATAAATACCCCCGTTAGGAACCAACCCTGATAACACATAACCACATAGATGTATCCCGGATGAGATTACAAACAGAGGACGCATGTGAGTAATTTGAACGAATGAAGCCAATCGTTTTACTTGAAATTGCAGTAAAACAAGAAACCCTTTTTCCAATTTACCATAGAAAGTTGCCCAGAAGGTTGTAACGCCTGTATCGACGGGGTCCTTGAATGTATAAACTTTACACCATTCACCCAAACCGATGTCGGCTACTTAGACACCGTTCCACAGATTACTGAAGCGTAAGTTATCTTAGATATTTTACGTATTTATTTATTTATTTATTTATTTATTTATTTATTTATTTATTTATTTATTTATTTATTTATTTATTTATTTATTTATTTATTTATTTATTTATTTATTTATTTATTTATTTATTTATTTATTTATTTATTTATTTATTTATTTATTTATTTATTTATTTATTTATTTATTTATTTATTTATTTATTTATTTATTTATTTATTTATATTAAAAATTAAAGTAAATCCGATGAGTACACTCCAGTACATGCATATGAGCCTGCCTTCGAGCTTCATGAAACATCATATAGGATTACCAAACAGAAGAAATGCAAGTGGTAAACACTGTGGGGACCAGGGTTAAAGCGTGGAAATGTTCAATATCAAGCTTTTTGATGACTGCCACAAATTTCAAATGCAGGAACATGTTGGTAATACACCCCGTTACCTTCCTAGCAGGTGTCGGATATGTACTCCTCTTTTGACGTGCATGTTAATTGGTATTACGAGTGCAGCCAATAAAGGCGCAGGAGTAATACACGTCCGCCAAGCGGGCAATGCACTTGAGAAATTTTTCTGAAATACAGTCAGTGACAATGCTGAAAATAGGAAGAGATCATGCCAGTTTATGATAATTAAAAGTATGATATCACTATGATTTATAATTAGAAACTTCTACCGTCTCTCACTCATCCTCTTAAATATTACTCCTCTCACGGGTGTCAGGAGTTAAGTATTAAAGTCGAACAGAGTGACGACAAAGACTGAAAACTGGGATAATCGACATTAAAAGTCAATTCCATTTGAGAACTGATTCAATCGAAATATGCAATTAGAATCAATTAGACACTTTGCAAACGCATATGAATTATCTAAACCGTTGTAAAACTTATCATTTATTGCTGTAACGCGTTTTCAAATAAAGGTGCTGTAGTGCATTAACGTCTTGGAACTTCATTGTATAGGAGTATTATGGCAACAGAAAGTACTTAGCCCACCCCAAGATGAGTATATTAATGACTTAAATGTTAATCGACAGCTGCTGAAAATATATAATGGTACTTATAAGCATCACTGCAGTTAGTGTTGGTGATATGTTTAACAAAAAAAAAAAAAAACGTTTGTGCTTCGAAAGAATAGGTAACTGCAAGAATACTCCATCAAACACTAAAATCCATCAGGTTCGGAAGCTTAGCTTGTAAAAGGAGTTCTTTACGTGGATTCAGGGGACAAGCCACTAGCCAGGCCCTTAATCGGTTCAAATTCCCAAGACTTGGCAAGGGACCGTTCAAACTCTATATACTATTCAGGGGCTGAATTTGGTCTGAAGGTGCTACCTATCAGATCAAGCGAGAACTTGACGTACTGCGTTTAATCAAGAAAAAATGAGCAGAAGGGCATCTGCTAAAGCCATAAGAACCTGCTATGGAAAGTCTGCCTAGTTTTTCTATAATGAATATCCTTTCTTTAATGAGGCTAAATCATTCTTTTTGAGTATAAGATGTCAACTTGTATCCATTTTAACAGATACCTATGGAGAAACCCACGGGTGAAACCAGATTATCCGTGGAGTGAGGCTGTGAAGAATACCAATGAACAGATTCGCCATCAGAGGTTGTATTTCCCCTCTTTTTAATAGTTAAATGGTAGTTTATGTTGTTCGTTAAGTGCAACGGTCGTCGGTCAAATAATATATGATGTCGAGGGGATCAAATTACCGCTTGTTTTTAAAATGTTTCAAAATACTTGTAGGAGCTGAGCCTAGGAAGTCTCTGCAAATAACTTGAGTCCTTTTGCCATATTTTGAGATCTAGTATTACAGCTAAGCTTATCACCCTGCAATCATTAAAAAAGACTCCTGGTTTCACTTTCTTGGTGGTTAAATATTCCCCTCACAATTATAACAAGAAAATCTGAAGAAAAAGCCAAAAGTTTTCTGTAGGCACTGGAATAGTACGATCTGCCACGATGTCAGTTCCGAAGAGCTACGAATTGGCAAAGTTATGCATGACGTCATCAGTGGGACTCAGGTTGTATACTTCTCCCAGACATTATACAACAGTACAACACATTAAACGGTGTGACACTAGCCATTTTTAATTAGTGTTGTAACCCACAAAATGGTTTTAGAATCCTAAGTATCCATAGAAGGGTTCTTCATATATGGAAAAACGTGAAAAAATCAAAGTTCAAAATAGGCAGAAAAAGTCACAAAATCTTGTAAGAAGCCGTAAAATATTGCTAGAATTAGAAGTGGCCAAATTACGACTACTCAAGAAAGTGCAAAAAAAAAAAAAAAAAAAAGAAGAAAAGAAAAGAAAAAAAAAAGAGAAAAGAAAACACAGTACAGCATAGCAAGGTATATCTACCAATCAAACGTATGCAACCCCCACCCCCTGCAAATACAAAGTTTTTCCTAGGCAACTCTCGGACATACCTGTTCTTAAAAATTAACAAAATCCTGCACCAATTAGCATCGAAGTACCTTCCAATATCCAGAAATTCTCTTCGTAACGGCCCCTTACCTAAATAGGCCTACCCCTCCCCTCGGATCGTCTTTACATTTGTAAATTTATTCGAAAGCCACGATGTTATAAACTCTACTTCGAATTGGGTTAAAACGGAAAAGCGACCCTCCCCTTTAGACAGCTTAGTAAAGGGCCTGATCAGGCGCGGTTCTAGATCGAGACTTTTGGGGGGGGGGGGGGGGGGCTAAAGGGGGGCTTGAAACGGACGAATCATAAAATTTTCTCTCAAATATGTAAATAGGCCACGCGCACGCTGAAACCAATTATAATAAAAACAGCACCATAACCAGGGACGGCGCAAGGTTATTTTGATAGGGGACATTGGTTGAGTGATCGCCGTCGTGGGGGATGGTTCTAAGGGGAGGGGTGTCCTCTTCCTCTGAGAAATTTTTGCTAATTTAAGGTTGCTAAGATGCAAAATGGTGCGTTCTTTGGGGTAATTTTTTGACTATATGACTGGAAAATGTTCATAACTTTGTGAAATTTAATTTTTGGTTGGGGGAAAGAGGGCCTTCTTAGGGGAGAGGTCTAAGGGGAAGGGAGTTCCCTCCCTTTGAGAAATTTTGCTAATTTAAGGTTGCTAAGATGCAAATGGTGGGGTCTTTGGGTTATTTTTTGACTGATATATATGGCTGGAAAATGTTCATAATTTTGTGAATTCTAATTTTTGGTTGGGGGAAAGAGGGCTGTTCTAGGGGATAGGTCTAAGATGAGAGAAATTTTGGTTACTTGAAGGTTGCTTAGATGCAAAAATGGTGATGTCTTTGGGATATTTCTGGACCCGATCATATGGGTTCAAAACATACTTAATATTTTTGGTTAGGTGAAAGAGGAGCCTTTTTTTGTCTAAGGGTATGTATCAACAAACCTCCTGAAGTCCCCTTTTGGACACATTACTGACTTCTAGTCGGGGAAAGTTTTACGCAAAAATACGTGCGTGGAGTCCACAGAAAATTCTCGAACTATTAAGAAAATTTGCCTTGCTTCATTTGTGCATTATAAAATCGTATCTAAAGGCTGGTTGAAACCGGAATATTGCCTCTTGGAAGCTCTGGATTAACTACATGGATCAGATATAGGCCTACCCCGCCCTCCTATTTTCTTCTCCTTTACGTCTTCTTTTCCTACTCTTTTTCTCTTTTCCTGCAAATTACAGGGGGATAGGCCTCCCTTTCCCCTGAGTGGCACCACCCCTGACCATGACATAGATGTAACGTATATACAGGCATATATTTTTTAATTTGGAAGAATGTAACAAACGTTACTGAGAGATACGAGCAACTGGACCTGTTCACATTAATGGGAATAACGATTCGGCCTGTTGATTTGACTTAAAGGGACTGCTAGTATAGCTTGACGAGATCATGCAGCGACGAAATGACTCGTTTTGAACTTCCAACAGATGATTAATCCGTTAACTTGATTTACATGTACGTACATACTATCATAGATGTTACCTATGTTACTTATCTGACCCAACTTCCATTGTATGAAATCGTGAACCTAATATGTGATTTCGAGACACAGACGACAGTTTCCCTTGACAAACTAAATCCACTGGACCAAGATGTGCACAAGTGTATTGGGCAATTTTGTTTTTCTCAGTACACGCAAATATAGCATAACACAACCTCTGAAAATTTTTTTTTGGGGGGGGGGGGCTTGAGCGAACTTTGGGGGGGGGGCTTGAGCCCCCAAAGCCCCCCGTAAAACCGCGCCTGCGCCTGATGTTGGTATCTTTATCTGAAACTAGCATTTTTTAGAGAAAACATATTCTCGCCCTTTCTTCTCTTCTATTAAGACTCAGAGTATATGATACACTTGATGCATGGATTTATGTTAGGCCTGTTGGTGTATAGTCAGTTCCAGGTTTAACAAATATTTACCTGTAGGATTGTGGCACTTTGCGTCAATGCTGCAGGGAAATTTGAATTCATGCATCCTAGCCAGGATGTACAATCCTTTTAAAAGATAAGACGGCCCCTCGATTAGGCAAATAATGGTTAAAACGACCAAGAAATGGAATTGGTTATTCCCGTAAGAATCGGCATATTGAAAGTGTGGCTAAGTACTAATCTATGCCTAAAAATTTGAATATCTGTTACTACGTGGAATGAGAATTAAAACTCGTCAAATTTGACTTCGGAATACAAACTTTACTGTTGGTAATAATTACTAAATTTATTCCCACAGGCATATGATTAATGATGCCCAATCTGAGGAAAGCCTTTCATGGAGTGATGCTGTTGGAAATCATACCAAAAACGTTATTCGAGTCATTCAAAAGGGGTAAACACATCATGCTGAGAAATTTAAACTTACCTTCTTTACCGTCATATTATATATTGAAGCTCAAGGTTTAACGTAATGCAATGTATCATTTCCAGTTTTTACTTCATCTGCATAACAATCTTCTCCACGAGTTTCAGGATTTCTTTTGCCGTGGTCTTGATCATGACCACTAAATGCTGTTTAAGACGGATGGAAGAAGTTAAACGGAATACATAGTTGGTCGTTTAACTCATAGGTTTCGGAAACAAGTGGGTCTTAATCCTCCAGTAAAAGATGTAATGGGCGGATGTTTGCTTCCGCCCCATCAATTTCATGGTTGAAATCCCCTTATTTGCTCCGCCTGTAAAAAAAGCCTAACATTTGCAGTGATTTTTCTTAACATTGTTTATGTGCAATGAGTACAATATGTCGCACAAAATTGCCCCTAAGGACCCTTGAAAATTCAAAAAATTCTCAAAAGGGAGGAGATATGGGGAGGGGGCACCCCCTCTACAGGACGGCTGTCCGAACCATAGCTCAGCCCTTCCAGCCGAGGACAGTTTCCTAAGAGTTCGATATAACTAATGACAACCCAAATCAAACCTAGTCCTTTTTGTTCTTCTAGTAAAATTAACAACAAATAAAGACATCAATTCCAAATTCAAATTCATGGATTTTTCTATTTTGGGGAATAGTTTCCTTGCATCGGGTTTCCCACACTAAACGAATAAGTGCGTATTAATGTGATGTTGCATAAGGATTCATATTTTGAGGGCATACTTTCCAAAACTTTTGACGTCGCCCTTACTCAAAATCCATATATGGCCCAGATATGGGATTTCATATCTGGCCCATATCTGGGCCAGATATAGAATTCATATCTGGTTTGTACAAGAATTGGGCAGATATAACTTGATATAATATAAAGGCCATATATGGCCATATATGGCCCAGGTAAAGTTTCACTTTTATATGGCCCAGATATGCCCCATATATGGCTACTCCATTTCTGGCCCATATATGGAAAATCCATATATGCCACATATAAAGAGATTTATATCTGGCCCATATCTGTGCCATATATGACCCACATAAAACTTTATATGGCTCACTCTTTATATGGCCCATATCTGGCCCATATATGGAAATTTATATCTGGCCCATATCTGCACCAGATATGGAATTTATATCAGATCGGATAAAAACCATATATGGCCAGATAAAGTTCTATCTGGATCAAGCCTTTATATGGCACAGATCTGCTCTAGTTATGAACCATAGTTAGGACGTATAGTCCACACTCCTCATGGAGACTTTGAACACCAGAAAACAATGTTTAAGTGCTCCATGAATTAGAATTTAATGTAAGTATTAGTTTGAATTGACTTAAGTACATAAATTCAACTTATTTCATAACAGTGAACAGAAAAATGCCTTGAAATTTCCTATTTTATGTAATCACAGTGATATGGGCTTCTTATTTTAAACTTAATTACGTATCGGACTCTAAATTTTGGTTACTGCGTGGTGCATATTTTACTTCCAACTTCCTAAATCATGAAAAATGTAGGTTTAGATACAAGCTCCGCCCAAATATGCAAATTATTTGCCTAAGTTCACTTAGTACACTGCGGTATTAACAGAAGTGTAGCCACAAAATAACTGCAATGTCTGGGAAGGTGATGCTGTATCCAAAACATGTCTTAGTTTGTAACAAGCATAATCCAAGAATCAAATCAAATAAATAATAAAACAAACTTACAAAATGCTCATTTGCATATCTAGCATATCAAGTTATATCTGGCTTTATATGGCCATATCAAACTTTATATACATATCTGGATCACGGTTATATCAAGTTATATCTGGCTTTATATGGCCATATCAAACTTAATATGCATATCTGGGTTATGTTTTAATCAAGTTATATCTGGCTTTATATGACCATATCAAACTTTATATACATATCTGGATCACCATTTTATCAAGTTATATCTGGCTTTATATGGCCATATCAAACTTTATATACATATCTGGATCACGATTATATCAAGTTATATCTGGCTTTATATGGCCATATCAAACTTAATATGCATATCTGGGTTATGTTTTAATCAAGTTATATCTGGCTTTATATGACCATATCAAACTTTATATACATATCTGGATCACCATTTTATCAAGTTATATCTGGCTTTATATGGCCATATCAAACTTTATATACATATCTGGATCACGATTATATCAAGTTATATCTGGCTTTATATGGCCATATCAAACTTTATATACATATCTGGATCATGATTATATCAAGTTATATCTGGCTTTATATGGCCATATCAAACTTAATATACATATCTGGATCACAGTTTTATCAAGTTATATCTGGCTTTATATGGCCATATCAAACTTTATATACATATCAGGATCACGATTATATCAAGTTATATCTGGCTTTATATGGCCATATCAAACTTAATATGCATATCTGGGTTATGTTTTAATCAAGTTATATCTGGCTTTATATGGCCATATCAAACTTTATATACATATCTGGATCACCATTTTATCAAGTTATATCTGGCTTTATATGCCATATCAAACTTTATATACATATCTGGATCACAGTTTTATCAAGTTATATCTGGCTTTATATGGCCATATCAAACTTAATATACATATCTGGATCACGATTATATCAAGTTATATCTGGCTTTATATGGCCATATCAAACTTTATATGCATATCTGGGTTGTGTTTTAATCAAGTTATATCTGGCTTTATATGGCCATATAAAGTCTTTAATCAACCAGATATTTCCAGATATAAAGCCAGATATGGAATTTGAGTAAGGGCGTGGATAACATTGGTGAGGCGATCCAACAAAATGTGTTTAAAGAAAGTGCTAAAATAAGCTAAATATGTTTAGTGGGTAATTACGGTCAATTATCAACAAGATTCTAGAACCAAATTTGTTGCTTAACTATCAGTATTGGAGATAATAATAATTTTTTTCTTCCTATATTGTCATGAAACCGTAGGTTGTTCTTTGAGTTAGGAATAACCCATTTTGCGGAAGACGATTTCAACTTATTTGGAGAAATTTCTAACCTGTAAGTACGAAAAATGTGCATGATGAGATAATATGATTAAGATGTAAGACATTCAGGGTACATGGAATAAAGAACAAACAGTTATTTGTAAACGGGTATAAAAATGGTTTCTTACCCCTCGTCACTCATACGTAAATTACATATTTATATTAAAATCCAGAGATGTAATAAGAACTTAATAGTACTCAAAGTTTGGATCACATGAAGAAACACTTTGAGACGAGCATATATTGTATAAATTTCTTTATAGGGGTCTTGCATATAACAATATCCAACGCATTTTTGGTGACGTTTTCCCCAAAACACTGACAATATTGTGAGTTACTTTTATAATTTTTAACTTCCAATTAGAGTGATGTACTAAAAATGAGTTAATCAGTATGGTCTGTGTTTGGGGTTTGGGGACTCTGTGCTTTATTGATTTGAAAATGGAGATTAACGACGGTCCGTACGTACAAACTTTTTATTCAGCATATTTCTGTTAGGACCATTTATAATTTTCCAGCAGACACAATTCTTAAACAGTTCTGTTCCCTGTGAATACATTTTAACATGTTGACTGTTTCAGTCGGTGACCTAGAATGAAGTGAATAATCCTTCAATGAGGAAAATAAGACATCATTTACATCAGAGTAAGATAGTATCACCGAACAGACGAAGGTCTAAACATGGTGACGGAGACCTTGATAGCAAGTGGGCCTTAGGATGAAAGTTACGTTAACGAATACACACTAAAGAGTAGGTACGATGTTGGAAAACCCAAATATGAATGACAAGAATTTAGCGTTTTTTATATATACCGATATCGTTCCAATGTAAATTCTACATTAAGCCTTGGGGTACAGGTGAATAAAGTTGACCAAGTAATAAAAGTTTTATTTTAAACTTGTGACTTTTGCAAACTTTTACATGACAACTAAATATTTTAATAAGATGAATTACTCTCCAATACTCCCTGCTGAAAGCAATGTTTTTCCAGATAATGGCACTATATAGTGATCTAGATTAGACTCTTTAAAACTTTAGAACTGTAAGACCATATATCAGCTAACTTGAGTTTTAATAACATATTAATAATATTTTGTTATTTAACATGAAAATAAATAAGAAACAGATTGAACAACATTATGTCCAGCTACTTAATTTTTCAATTTTATTCCCTTAAGGGAATGTATTACCGTTGCTTGTCTGTCTTTTACTTCACAGAGATTTAAGCTATAATAAGATACAACAAATTGACCAAGGCACTCTTCCACCAAAATTGAAGGAACTGTAAGGCATTTTGTTTCCTTAATTAACGTTGAATGAAGCGTTTGGTGTGCTTCATTGTGAGAGATCTTTGTCATATTCCATTCAGTTACTAATTCGATGGTAGATATGGATAAATGATGCTAGAAAATTACATCAAAAGTTTCATAAGGAATTCAAAGCTCATTTTCATACCTGTGTTAGATGAATAAATTCTTCCAATACTTCAGTGCTGACAATTAAATTTTTTTATCAACGTCATGTAAACATTCGGTGGAGGACTACTACGTTTTGGTATCTTCCTGTGTGATTTACTATTAAAATTGCAAAATACATACTTCAATAGACGACTGAACGGGTTTTCTTTTTAATGAAATCGTCAAATTTTAGAATATCATAATGTTTACAATATAGATTGCCGCTTATCCTATGAGTAAAGTATAAGCAAAGGACATATCAACCATTTGATTCCACGATTGTTTCTATACTAATACAAATTGTCATGATTTTTTGATGCTTTTCCATATAACCAAGGTACTTCGATTATTTTTTCAGGAACCTGTCAAATAATGAGCTCGGAAAAATTGGTCTAGTTGTCCTGCCATCAGGACTGTCCATTTTGTTAGCAATGTACAAGAAATAGTTTCGTTGATGAACGAAAATTGACAAAAATGTATCTCATTCAATGAATATGCAATGTATAAGATCTTGCTGTGATATCATATTGAATCTCTTCCAAAGTACATCATTAAGAATGGAGCTGGTCATATTAGTGACATATTGTTTAATAACGTCAGTTAATCATGGCAGCCAACATTTATTCAAGTGAGATATATTAATGTAGAATTAAAGATGGCATTTTAAAAACGTAATAGTTAGGAAGATGGACGTCTACAATAAATTTAAGTTAGCGTGCTCTCATCTTGCACTCTAATATGATAGTAGAGAACGCTCCGATGTACACTTTATCCCTTCTTATAACAGAAACTTAGCTGGTAACGAGATAGCAAAACTTTATCCAGATGTTCTGCCCTCAAATCTGTCAACTCTGTAAGCAAAACAACGTTTTTTTCATTGCTGTTCGGGAAAATTAAGCTTTAGTCTCCTATGTGGTATCCTACATATAAATTGGAATGCTCTTTGGTCATTTGCATCCTAATGAGTGTATCTGATATAAGCGGTTTAAAATTTCATTTAAAGATGACAAAGTTATTGTAGGCTACTTGAATATAGGTTCTGTATAATGTACTGAAATATCTAGTGCGATTTGAATTATCTTTGAAATGTTTGGCAAAATAACCTCCCTCGGTAGAGTAGATTCCCCAGTGCTTTTCGAAACGGCTAGATATAACGCAAAGAAATGTTCTTTTTAGGAATCATGCTTGAGCATAATGTATCATGTAAGAAACTGAAATGCCTTGTAGAATGATGCAATTTATATTACATGAAATAAAACAAACTCCCCTTGTGTTACATATTAATATGACAGTTACTTATCTCCTTAGGCATGTTTGTTAACAGAATATTGAATGAAAACCGCATTGCTCGAATAAGACATGACGTCTTACCATTACAACTTTCAACATTGTAAGAAAAGAGTTTTTACCGCGATTTTCATGTACATCTGTACTTGAATACCACAGTCTGTTGTTTATCAAAGCTAGTGGGCCAAACATTTATTCAATTCTTCAAAGATGAATCTTTCAGTTACTTGGTAACACATTTACCAGATTTTTTCAGAAGACAGAAAAAGGTAATTTGATTTACAAACAGCAACTTAAAAATGTTTGAGTTACATACCTTTGGGCCTCTTTAGCTTTACCCCCAAAGCCCCTTACTGGTCACTTAGTATCCTTAAAAGAGGAAACGTCAGTCGATAAAGTCTCCTCCCTGACTAGTACAAATTTAAACAATCCAACAAACTATCTAAATATTCACTTTCGGCATATTCGTTAGCTCTTAATTTGAGAAATTTCAAATAGATGAATTGCATCTGGTTTTATGCTTTTTATTTGTCTTGATACAACATCTTATCTGATAACGCCACAAAAAATGGCAACATTCAGATCTAATGTGTCTTTTTCTTCTCAACTTTCCTTTACTGTACTTAGTCCTCAGTTTCTTACCATTACAACTTTCAACATTGTAAGAAAAGAGTTTTTACCACGATTTTCATGTACATCTGTACTTGAATACCACAGTCTGTTGTTTATGTACTTAGTCCTCAGTTTTTGCACTTAAAAATTGATGTCCTCTTTAAATTCCAGGGTTCTCTTCTCCAACCGTATCACAAGTATTAAAAAACAGGAGCTGCCAGAAGACTTGCAAAAGCTGTATGAACTTTTTCGTTTATCTATGCTTTCTAGATATTGCAAGCATAAAAGTGTAAAGTGGAGTGAACAGGCATTTTTGTGGGAACAAGTAGAAGGGCCAAAAGGGGATTATGAGAAAAATGTTAAATAAGAAGTTAGACTGTTGCAAAGCCAAATTTTGGTCCTTTATTATATCGCTAATGTATCATAGGAGTATGAGGGGGGCCAAAACGGTCTCACCGAGGAAACATTGAGTCATAACTTAACAGTGCTGAAGCACTTTGATGACAGGTAGACAGATGAACAAACAATGAGAGATTTTTCCTACCATTAAGACATACTAAAGTGCAGGGGTCTGCTAGCTGAGTAAGTCAGTTGATATAGTTTTATTCATTATGGTTGTACAAAAAATACTGCCACTGGAATAAATTGCTATTAGTAGTAAAACATAAATAGGAAGCAAGAAATCGTATTCTTAATGTCACAAAAGCTTTGTCAACAGTAGTCTAAAGGTTGAATGATCATATTTTGATGTAAAACTCCTTTGTGCATTGCTTACTCCTCACCACGTTTGATTAAAAGTAAGTCCCTTATCCTTTGTGAACAACACAGCACGTTAAGAATGAGATCAAGAATCAAATAGACACATCATCCGTATGTCCGTCACATGTTATGTATTTCTGAACATTCTTTTTGTATTGAAACCAAACCTCATAAACATTAACGCCTGCTTATTCATTATTGTTTCTTGTTTGGTTACTAGGATCCTTGTTAAAAATGATTTGAGACATATAGGTAGAGGTGCTCTACCACAAAGTTTGGAGTATGTGTAAGTATGGTAAAGGATTCTTTCCATATTAACCCTTAACAAATTCGAACCCTTTCAACTAAATTCGAAGTCGATCCAGTACTCAACCTGTGAGCGCATAGCAGGCTAAAAAAGGGTAGTTTGGGGCTCCTTTATATAATCAAAGACACCATCGATAGCCATATGTTATCAACTTCCATATTGTTTGATAAAAAGTGAGCCCTAAGCGAGTCTTTTGCTCAGTATTAGTATTCGTACAATAATCCAAACCATTGATAAGCTCCTGGTTCTTTTCAAGAGAGTGAGAATGCCACAGAGCCCTTGACTACAAATCCTGATTGGATCCTCGATACTTAATTAGCTAATTGATTCCAACATCATTGTACCCGACCAAAAAGAAGCTACTTGGGTTGGCTGTTTTAAGCTGTACTATTTCTGGTGATTCTTATACCTGGCCCGTGGTAAAGGATTGAAGGTGGGATTTACATCGGATTCACTGAACGTTTTACCTAGGAATACAGTCCACATGCCATTCTGCCATAAGAGACCTTAAATTATTCTCAATATTTCGTGTACATTCACAGGTCTGCCGACAAGTATTTCGTGTGTTGTTTTGTAAAGGAGAACAGTGAATGTATCGCGCCACCTTCATCATTTGCCACTTGTGATGGACTATTGCAAAATTGGAGTTATAGAGTAGGTGCATGGATCCTCTCCGTGGTTGCTTCAGTTACAAACCTAATCGCACTCAACGGACAAGTAATTAACAAAAATAAACTCCAAGACAAATTCGTGCCTACCGTAAAGACTAATACAAACATTTTTCTGGCAAGCCTTGCTTTTTCCGATTTCTTGATGGGGATTTATCTACTTTCAATAGCAGTCGCAGATGCCTGGTTTGGTTCCGACTACTTTACTGTCTACTCCGAAGCCTGGCAGACTGGTGCAGTTTGTGGAATGATTGGCATTATTGGTACTCTTTCCATCATCGGCTCTCTCTTTACTCTGACTGCCATGTCTATTGACAGATTAGTTTGGATTGTGCTCCCAAAAGGAAAGACTTGCTTTAATCGAATTTGGGCTGACACTGTATGTGCAATAATCTGGGTTTCAGGAACACTCCTAGCCATCTTGCCTCTTCTACTCTCGCAAAAATTCGAGGACTTTTACGAACATAGTGATGCGTGCTTAAATTTACCAATCGTTGCTGTTTCTGAACCAGTAGCAAGAGGATTTGATTGGCAAAATCAATTGTATCTCCTTTCGGGTTACACCGCATTCATGGAAGGTGTTGTTTGGACATACTCCCTGGTAATTTACACTTGTCTGAGTTCAGTGTGCATCTTAATAGCTACTTTGTGCTACACAATTGTCCTTACTTCAGAGTTACTACTAAAAGAAAATGTTCTCCCTAAAGACTGGAGAAATCCAGATTTCCAGCTAGCAATGAAAATGTCAATAATTGTCGGGGTTAATGTGCTCTGTTGGTTCTGCGTTATTATATTGACTGTTTTGTCACAACTTAACATCATAACGCCTAACATGGTCAATCCTTTGTTAGTGATTCTCTTCCTTCCCTTAAAGTCTGCCTTGAATCCTCTTGTTTACTGTTATGGAAATATTCTTAAATGTCCCAAACCAAGAATGGTTCTGAAAATAAGCCTGGTGCGACAAAGAAACCACAGTTCAGCAAATTTAACTTCTCCAGGTGTTGATCCAATGACTAAATAGTTTCTGGTTGATCTGTACTGACCCGGTACCTCGTCTCACTCAGATATAATATATATATATATATATATATATATATATATATATATATATATATATATATATATATATATATATATAATATATATATATATATATATGCATATATGTGTGTGTGTGTGTGTGCGTGTGTGTGCATTTATAGCATTTTTACAAGAAAATGTTTGCAGTAACTGAGAATTTCCGAAAGTGCTGGGCTTCTATAAAGTTTGTTCACAATTGTTGTAATCATTTCTTGAGCTGTTTACCTGTGGTGCAGCACAACTTCTGTGGTTTTCAAGGGGCGTATGCTATCAATATACTGCAATGTGATGTTGTCCAAGTGAAGTGACCTTCACATTAAATGACTATGATTTCTGGGGTCACTTGTGGTGTTTTAACATTTTATCTATATCGCCTAAAACTGTAAAGCCTTTTGGGGATGGTATCTATGTTTATGGTAGATCACGCCAGATCAAAGCTCTATACCCTGTGATGCATGTATGACCGCCGCTGCTTTAATTATGTGTAGAGATACTGTATCTTCAATTACGCTTGTTGCAAGTATGCCCAGTGTAATTGCTTTTTATTGTTTGTCAGTTTACCTGCGATTAGTAGATATTTTCAGTTTTTGTTCCATACCTTTGGACACTTTCTATTTTCCTTGTGGAATAGTAATTGACTTTCAGTCTGTACGACACTCGTGTAACAAAAAGTCTACAAGGAGGTGAATTTGTGTTCTCAGGATACACAGGATGACAATTTTCGTTGGGTAAAGTGGCCAACTTCCGGGGTTGCCAGCAATTATGACGTACAAGTCACTAGACAAACTTGCTCCAACATATATGACTGCAGAACAGCAGTCCCCCCCCCCTCTCAAAGGTAGTACATTGGTGTGAAAGTATGGAATTAATTACCCACTATCCAAAGCGGCACCAAATCTCAGCAACTTATAACGAATTGAACGATACATTTTAAACTCACTGTTTTTTATTGATTTCAGACTTTTACTTGTTTTGGAGAGCTTTCAGCTTTTTGAATTATACATGCTTTTCACCTTTCAATGTTTAATTTTTATAAGAACTGCTATTGTTTTACTGTTTTGTCAGTTACGAGTTAAAATTTTCGGTGCATGATTTAGGTATTTCCTACAATTTTTTCTTTTCAATGGTACTATTTTATTTCTACAAATTACTTTAATGTGGATTTCATTGTTTTTCGAGGGCCTCTGGGATGATCAGCTCTGATGAGCTAACAGAATTACCTTCTCGAAATAAAGCTGAAATGTTGTTTATCACACCACGTATCATGAGCTGTACTACTGAGAAGAGAGTACAAACGTAGCATAAGTGGTAACTTCTCCCAAAGCTCTGGTCTAGACTAGCCTTGGTACAGGCCTAGTTCTCACGTACACTTTGTTCCCTGAACTAGGCCTAGGCTATCGCTGAAGGAAGTTTTCCCCGCGTGCTACTGTGCGAGTAACATCGTCTGCGTCCTTTTCTGCAATGATTGTTGCGACATACGCGTATGTGCGTGTATCAGCGTTACTACAGCAATGGACTATGCCACAATTGAACAGCAATGCATGCTATTTAGCGTAAAATAGTGTGAACGTCCTAGTAACAAGATTTAGCAGTTTCATAGAATGTTTAAAAAGCAAAACAGGATCGTTTGTCTAAATCAAAATTTTTGGTCTCTCTTTGGACACTATGTGCAAATATTCTTAGAATGAAGGGTCTTAAACATATAAATGACCCGCAGAGGTCAATTACCTCGGAATATACGTGAATTTGAGAAATATTGAGACCATTCAATATTTTTGAAGGTGCGGTAGCCCAATTCTGCAAATGGCGATATTGCTGATCTAGTATGGGAAGCCCCAAAGCGACCCAAATACTACATCAGAAGACTGCGGACTAGTCTAGATAAGCACTACAGTGACTAGATGTGCAGAAGCTGGAGATATTTTACACTCGGGACGCATGCAACTACCATGGAAGGATTACAATTTGTAAACAAGTACGCTTTAGCCTGCACATAGGAAGAGGGGAAGCGGGCTTTATTCCCCAGTCAAAAATGGGGGGGAGGGGGTGTGAAGTATGATTCTGCTTACACTAATCAAGGATGAAAACCTCTTTTTGTCCCCCTGTGTGGTATGCAACACTTGAATTAATGTACTTGAACAACTACAAAAATGTACCATCAAATTGCATTTAGGGAAGTTCAAATATACAAAAACTTGGCCAAAGGGAGATGGAACCCCCTCTTCCGGGACGGCAGTTTAAAATGTTCAGCTCCCCCTGCTAAGACCAGCCTCTTACACCTATGAACACGCCAGCAAGGATAAACACGAGCTTCAGTCACTTAGTGGAATGGGACTACTACATGAAAAGTGTTGATCAGCAGTGGAACAGAAAAGAGGCATTTGGTGCAGCATCTATCCAGGATTTCATTACACAGATGTCTTGCAGCCTCCCTGCTCCTCCCAGAAATACAGGTCATAAAGCTACTTTCTCAAAAAGTATAAATAGATACATTCACTATTTCACATTTTCAAAATATTTAATAAACCTTTCATTATGATACTCATTCGATTTCTGTACAAAACCTGTAAAATTTTACATGTATATACAAGAATAGGTAATTGTATCTTAATATAACAATGAGTTGGTATACAAGTAGATGATAAAGCACTTTGAAAATTGATGATTGCATAGATGCCCGTGCTGCTACTGACTTTTCAAAAATATATGAAATCTATTTTTGTAAGATAAAAGATGAGATACAGACTGTACTAGATGCCTACTCAACCTTCTAGTCCATGATAAATTTCGAAACCCCAAATGAAAACCTTCCTAAATGGCAATGCTTGATTAGAAAGGATTACACCAGATGAAAGCATGAAAGTACATCTTCATTTTACAATGCCTCTCATTCTTTGAAATGGGCAAGCAGCTCAACTAACTGAGGTGTAATGGGGTGTCATTTATCACTCTGCTATACAACTGGAAATACCAGCCATTTGGCTCAAACAGCAGTTTGTTGGAAGCAACCTGTAGCTAATGGACAGTTTCATAGCATGCAAAAAGAAACACACCCAAGTTATAAATATGATCTCTGGCTACCCCTTTCCCTATGAATTACATTCAAAGATATTATTTCTTTCACCTTGAAGACTTTTTCAAGTAAGGCCTTATGTCTTATGCATCTAAAAGGGAAAGTGCAGTCACCACAATCTGATTAGTGTGTACCTGGATATCCTATTTCATGAATGGCTCTTGAGAATCATGTGGCAATAGTTTTCTCACTGAGTTGAGAACTTTATGGAGAGTAACTTCTTGGTTTACCTTGAATATGAAATATTTATGTTCTGACATATCATCAGGTAATTTGAGTGAAATAAGGGGATATTTGTAAGAATAGGCTCGTTACAAAAGATGTTTGGATGGAGTGACTGCTTATCCCCCTTAAGAAACAGTTCCTGAGTCTGAGAAGAGTGACACAGCAAGAGTCTGGGCCTTACATGGACTTTGTGCCAAAAGGGTGAACCTGGAGAATACCCCTTTGTAGAGGTAAGCCTGATTACTCATTATTTCCTTCATTATAATAGTCTAAAATGCTGCAGAGGGTGGATTTGTGTTCTCAGCTAGTCTAATGTCTTAGAATACTTCCTGACTGTTATCAATGAAGCTAGGTTTCTAATCCACCATGCACAACATGGTGTAACTAGACTTTACCCAGTGCATACGTGTGCATCCAATAATGAACTTAAAAGTACATTTCCCACTTCATTTAACACAGAAATTGACAATGGTACCCAACTTTTATTACAACTAACATCTGATTTCAGCCAATGTTTAACCATAAAAGAAAGGGCCCATTCCACATAATGCCATGTTTCATTTCAAAAGCCACATTGGTGGTACATGGGTGAAGCTTAAATGTGTTATGCATGCTGCACCTACGAACATATGTAATACCACCCATACATGATACGTTGTACAGGCACTACTGGCAATATGGGAAGAAGTGTTGGCAATGTTTTTCTGGGTACACTAACAGCAACAGATGGTGGGGCTCTGCCTTGTCTGTTGCGCATCCTCCTCCCCCCACCCCCACCCCTGCCAAAAAAGTTTGCTCATGACCATGTCTGTGCCTTGCTTATTACTCTCACATGGCAGCTTTTTGAATTGCCATTAGAAACATGAACGAAGGTGTAATGGGTCTGTACAGTCCACTTGATACAAAAGTCATTAATCTGAGCAACACACTGAAATGTTTTCACTACTAATGGCCAATGTGCACAATACATTTAAATCTAATGAATACTTGTACTACGGCATGATTTGGATTCAACTATATCACATTTACACCGAAATGAAATCAGAATAGTGCCTACCCCATTTCAACCCTCTAAAATTTTCTTGGACTAGAACATCAAACAAGTATTTAATACTTAGATTAAATCACAGAAATATTATAAAAAGGATGGTATAAAACTCCCAAAAGTGAATATTTTCCCTAATGCTACTTACTGCAGTCACAAAAGTTTATGACTGCTTTTCAGCTTTCTATAAGAGAACCTCTCTTGAACAAAAATAATTATACCTTTGCATCTATAAAACAATGACATTTCTAGGCAAGTTTTAGTCAAAGACACATCACAGATTACCCCTAGTCGAGTATGACCTGTCCTGTATCCTCAAAGAGTAGAGTCACCCTGGATTTGAATTTCAAACTTCTACCCCACCTGCAGTAAAAGGCCACATGAAATCACAATTTGGATAAAAGTTCCAAATATTCTGGAAACAATGCTTATAACACATGGGGCCATCCCCAATTGTTAAGTACAACACCTGATAAACAAGGAGGTCTCTCTTAATTCCATCTGAAAATGCCTCTTAGTATAGCTCAAACCTCTTAAACTTTACAAGACCTACCAACCAACGAGCAGCTTAGTAATGCAAGGAGTGACATACTCTGTTCGTTTTAAATAAATGAGTTGCAACTGATTTTATAGGACCAAAGCCAGAAATTGAACCTAGGTCATAGGCCTTTAACTTGGTGTAGACCTTATGCACTGATATCATGCAACGTCATTTTGGAGGCAAATAATGAAGCACTCTGCATGTAAGATGTAGAATTCGCACACACATGTAGTGACTTTGCGCACGTATCCAACCAGTATATATATCAGCTGTCGGCATTTGTTGGTGTAAGTTGCAATGATACATGCTTGCCTCCATTATATAGAGTGCACTTCCTGATCTGTAAATCATATGCATAAGGTAAATTGGGTCCAGATGAACCCAGATGGCTTCCTGACCCTGCATGTTTTACATGAGAACAATAAACTATATCTGAATATATGGTGTTATAGACTTTATCTATTGTTGTAACCCGACATCATTTTGGAGGCAAAACAATGAAGCAAGCTGCACGCACAACATAGACTTCACACGTGCACATATATGACCAGTAAACAAATCAGCTGTCTGCATTTGTTGGTGTACATTGCAATGATACACACTTACCTCCATGGGAGGGGGGGGGGGGGCACTTTCTGTTCTGTGACATCATATGCATAAGGTCTATATATACCCCATGATCACACATCTTCATACTACAAAGAAATACTAATGTAACTCAAGTGTACCTGCCATCATAAAACTTCTACAAAAGTGAAAGGGAAATGTCAGTCAGGTCACCTAAAGCACTTTGCAAGGAAAGTATATTGCCACATGTTACTGCTTGCTGAAACATCAATATGTAACAGAGAGGCATAGAAATTGAAGTAAGGGAGAACACTGACACAGTACATCACTAAGTGTCTAAGCTGTAAAGCCACAAAAAGAGAAAAAAGGGAAAGGGGGCGCTTCCGTTGTACAGCAAAAAGCAAGATGACATGTGTGTCTCCATACCTATAGTGTACATTCCACTTAGCAATTTCAATCTCATTTTATTCATTTTTTTGAAAGACAAAGAGTAATTTTTACAACAGAGATAAGTTCAAAGTGTTTAAAGTTTTTGTTTACTACTCCTGACTTTGAAAACTTGTAGTTCCTCTGCCGCTAACTAAGGCAAAAGCAACGCAGTAATGTTGCTTGCCATACAGACAGCTAAATGAGTGGCCTCAGTCCAGACAGTAGGACATCATTCTCCTTACTTCAATTTCTGTGCACAGAATTATGTGTAACCATGTTAACCACTGCATGCACTCACAAACAAGCACTCGCTGGAACATGTTTTCACCATATGCCTTCTATATTTACTTAAATAATGGGCACAAGCAAAGTGGAATGTATGAGTACAAATATTTACTTCTTCAAAACTGTGCTATTTTGTCTAATTTATTGTTCTGAGTGAGAATTTCTTGGTACAAAATTGCCTTTCATAGCAACTGCAGTGTGTGAAATGTACTAAAAATTTTCTTTACATATATGGCTGGAAAAAGGCTGTGGCCAGCCTGACTTAAACCAATTGGTTAGAAACTGAGCCGTAAACCTCATCTAACTCTAACTCTAACATGCACCAATATGCCAAGGAAGAAAAGTAGGCTTGACCTCCAGCAGTGGTGACACTACCCTTTTTAGCAAAGAATGCCAACCCTTCCCAATGTACACTTCAGGTGAGAAGGCAATGCCACAGCTCTCAGAAATTATTGCATATTTTAAGGCCTGCTTGAAGTTTAAAGCACAAAATAGCCCGATCAATCACACATGAAGTTGCTGACATAAAATTTCATATACAGGGTACAACTGGCAATCAATCCATTAGCAGCTTAAGTTTTCATCACAGGCAGTACAAAGAAACAGGTGACAACTTCAACACTTTAAGTACATCAGTTAAAAAATATTATATTTATGAATTTATCAGAAGTATCAGGAGTTCATGGGTGAAGGATTCAAAATGCTTCACAAATGTGTAGTTTCTATGATTTACTGTTTCTAACTTTTTAATGAGCACACCAGGTCACCCATTAGTTTGAAAGCATACAGTAGAAGTAGGCTGACTGCATGAGTGCAATCATGATACAAAAATGAATGTTTGGTAACTTAACCTAATTATATTTGTAACCTATATCTCATTATAAATAGTATTAAATGTGTCGTGTAGCTATGGTAACTCAAAATACTTCACAGATAGGTGGTTTCTATGATTTACTGCAGTTAGCCTGTTAAATAAGCACATCAGGACTAGGTCACCCATCTTTTAAAACCATCCAGTAAAATCTGGCTTTAGACTTTTGAAGACATTAAGCTTGGCTTTGTATGAGCCGCATTCCACATCAGACCATGCAAGGTACAGTCAAGACCCTCACACTCAAAGCGGTGAGAAAGGGGGCTCCGAAGTACCATCCATGACACCAGTCCTGCACTTCACAGGAGCGATAAATGTAGATGTACGTTTCCTTCAAAGACTCGTAAGTTTCAGCCTGTGTAATTACATGGAATCCCCAGATACAAGATTTCACCCCAAGATAACAGGCCCTCTGGCTGCTGTCAGCCTGGACAAGGCACAGATAATTTCAAATCAGAGTTTGGTAGGCAGTTCATTTTATAATATTCAATAAGTTCAGGTAAGCTTCCAAACTTTGCAGTTTGATCCAGAGCAAAGGAATTTTGCTGTTAGAGGAAAATGAGGAAAACTTGGGTAAAAAGAGATGCTCCCATTTGACAAAATCAGGGCATGCTTCAAAAAAGGTTTTGACAAAAAATTTGAATTCTCCCACCATTTCACCATTTCAACCTGGTCCCTATTAAGTTACTCTAACACCTAAAAAGGATGCTGAATTTCTCAGAGCATGCAGGGTTAATAAATATGTATACATTTAATACAGATTACTTAACTCAAATATGGCCAAAGGCTCAGACTTTTGTGGATACTTTTCTTGGAAAATTTTAAGATTTGCTTAAACAAGGGATGGGGAACCTCATTCCTATGAAGGGCTATTTTGATGTTTAAAAAAATCATTTGCGAACTAACTAGAGTTTTCATATGCCAGTCAACTCCCAATGCACACCTCAGTGGGCTTACCATGTGGTGTAGTTGACCCTTATAATTATGGTAGTGTTACATGGAGTAATAGGCAATAACACAAGTCAAATAATCCACAAATATGGAAAACAGGTTAAATGGTGGATTTAAAAATATCTTTTGATGACTTCAACATGTAAAATTATTTAATTGTCTTGCAGGCCCTATCAAATCATCTAGTGGGCCATATATAGCCCACAAGACCATTCCCCATCCCTGTGCTAAAGAATCTGCACTCATTTAACCAAACTTCAAACTTTCAAAATCAGACTTTTCCCTGAATATGAAGTCCTTTGATAGAAACTTCTAAGTGAATTTCGACATTTTTTTTATACATTTTTAGAATTTTCTGCAACTGCAAAAACTTTTATAGAATATCTTGAATGCTCCCATTCTATGCATGCCACCAAACTTTTCAGTTTGACAGAAAGCACGACAGTAATTACTTCGTTGTATTTTCAATTTGAAGCCAAGTCTTCTTCTAAATAGTATTATACTCACATTGTCATCAAATATTGTGTAATGTTTGCACTTCCCTCCGCCATCATTGTCGTGCCATACCATAACAACCTACAGATGTAAAACAAAAAAAAAAAAGACTGAGTTTAGTAGTACCAAAAAGTCTGAAAAGACTGCAGGGACTGAGCTCAAGTTCTTTGCACTTGTAAGCCTTAAAGCAACAAAAAGCTTTACTGTTTCTTCAGTTTTAAACATTTACCATCAGCAATTCCTCCTTGTGACTCCCAGAGTTGATGAGTGACTCCACTTTACTTGGAATCCTTAATCCTGAAGAGTTTTCAATTCTGTCAAAAAATATGCACAAAACCCTATTTTGGAGATTCCATTTTTGTCTGTTTGTAACCAAAAATGGCCCGTTTGGTGCTTTTCTTTATTCCATCACAAGTTTCATGCTCTGTAGGCCAGTATCATACTCCAATATTGTCAGTTTAGCACTTCAGCCATCAGTAAAAGCCTACTGCTGCATTAATACTCAACAGTACACTAGTAATCGACAGTCTACTGCTGCCATGGTAGGGTTCCTGCATCAGTTATGAAATCATTGTGGAAATTGCAACTCCATTTAGTGCCAAGCCAACTATGGGCTCTTTGTTGGAGAGTGTACCCATCCCCTCCCAACCCCCAATTGTTTGTAGCAGTTCCTGACCCTTCCCTGGAGTAAAGCAGGTACATAGACCTGCACCCTTAAAATTTTTGAAGTGTAGCCTCTCACCTTCTTTGATGCATCTCTTCCACTGGGTCTTATCAAGTACATGCCGTTATGTTGATGTTTACGAAGAAGTCTGTGTGAAGAAAAGAATGGACGATTACCTTTAATTGTCCTTGTGACTGACATACAACAACATAAAAAGCCACAACACTTCAGGTACCACAACACATTGGTCTGATACTAAGAGAGCAGCGAACAACTTACTCAGGCACTGGACTACTTGTGGTCCAAGGATAAAGGACTGCTTCAGCTTGATGTATTTTAATATCAATCATATGTGGTGTGAACAATGCAATAACTTTCACAGTACATGGTTTGTTGAAATTCAAGAATGACAGAATATTTTAGAGTACAAACAGAGAGCAGAAGAGCAAACTTTTACAGGTATGGTTCTTCCTAGTCTATTGCACAATGTTAGCCTTGTGCAGAATGGAGGCCTTGTGAAGTAGCTCTTCATATGAGCTCTGTTACATAGCTGCCTTAAGGGACTTATCAAAGGTAAAATATCACTGACTAGGTGTACTATGGGTGACTGCTCTCTGTTCTGATGTCTCTTTGTTCAGTTATCTCTATATTCCAGAAAGTCTACTTAAGGTCAGTGTTAGGATAACAGTTAGGTTACGGTTAGATTAACGGTGGAAGTATTAAGACTGCATGTGTTGGAACATAGAGGGATAACCATAATATGTGCACCGCATTTGACCAGAATTGTCTAATAAATACAAACATTATATTTTAAAGACATAACAGCAAATGCCAACCACCACCATCATTTTAAGTCAGAACTGACACCAACATGGAGATCTTGTGGACACAAGACTAAACACCAGCCCTACAGCCCTACTCTTATTAACACTTAACACAAGTATTTACAGTTCCCCAAATGAATGATCCCATGGAAATATTTAAAAACCATTTTTATGTTATCAAGATATCTTTTTTCTGTTTTCAAGATATAATTCTTCAAAGTTTGACCATTTATAGCAACCAGTCTTTTACAGATATCACAAATAACCAATGCAACCAATACAGATATTACAATTCTCAAGATCGGTAAATACCGATCTGATACCAATATTATGAGCTTACTGCACATTGAAACAAAAGCTACTGTGCACAACCACTAAGTATCATTTCATTTACGTAAATTAATACTGAGACCTACAGTCAGACATAGGAAAATAAAGTATCATTTATATGAAATCTAGGCCAAGAAATATTTGTTGGGTAGTACCAGCATTTCACGCAAATTTTACTGATATGGGACAAAAATGAGTAACAAGGGCTGATACTGACATTGAACACCAATAACTGGTCGAATGCTACTAACGACTAATACACAATGCAGAAACCACTACGTCAAAGTGTCCGAATGGAATCTTGGTCTGCTCACCCACAAGATTGCCTAGTCTTAATATGAGTACTACTCAGTGTGCTATATGTAATGGGATTAATTCTCCCATTCGTCTGTGGTAAATGCAACTTCATACGTGTTTTATCTTGCTGCTTAGAAAAGTGTCTCAAAAGGTCTGTTGTGTTGCTTGGAGATGGTCCATATTGTTAACAGTCTTGTGGTTTTCATTTCATTAGTCACAAGTGGACCCATTTTGCTTGATCACATATTTTGCCTGGGCTATGTTTTATCAAGCAGGCAGCTTCAGATAAGAGACTGGACAGTTTCTATATTTGGAAAGTTTTTGGCAATGTCACTGGAGTGATGCACAGTATCATGATTTGTCTCTGTTAATATTGGCCAGGTAATCATTATTTGGTGTGTAATGTTACCGTATTTCAATTGACAAGCACTTCTAAGGAAACACACTTTTCGGGGTGTATGCATGGAAGTTACCATTTTTGCCTGTTGGCATTCTGATTTCGCAGTCTCACTTCTTTACTGTGAGATTTTATATATTTCTTTGTAACTTGGCTTCCATTCATTTTGGGTATCCAAAACCCATTTACAAAATGACTGGCGGAATATGAATTCATTGAGTCCTACTATTATGTCATCTCGTACCCAAAAACACATTCCATCTATGTGTGGCGTGGGAATGTATGGCAAATATACAGGAAACAAAGAAATCTAAGACACAAAGTAAGCCGAAAAAGTCTAAAAAAATTTGCTTGAAGTAAGCTTGCATAGTGGCAGCTCCCCTAAAAATTTTTAGAATGATGAAATCTCAACAACCAAACACCATATGAAGAAAACTTTTTACTCTTTTTAAATTGGGCTGAAAAGTTTGGTCTTCTCCCTCATAATGCAAATTTCTCTGATACTAATGAATCACAGACTTCTAGCCCTTAATAAGGGTGTTTCTGCTGCATGAGTTTGGCACCCAAACAACACTGTCTTGGCCCAGTGGACCACAAAATTGCAGATGGGGTGCCAGGAGAATCTTCTACAGTAAGCTATTGTGACTGCATTAAAAAGCTTTGTGTTGTATGTGCACTGATGAGTGAAGTGTGAAGTTGTACTACTGTTATCTCAGAGTGTGTGGTCAGTCAATGAGCAGTGTGGTCAGTCAATGAGCAGTGTGATCAATGACACATGCATGCATTATTTACACTTGATTTAATTTACCATTAAAGTGCTATATGAAGAGCATCGAGCTTGTTTTCCTCATGTTTATGAAACAAACTTCTTTTGAATTCTTACATGCAACTTACACTACTTTATCAGCTCTACTTTATCCACTGTTTCACACAGGTAATTGAAAGACCTCATACTTTGATAAGAAACAACTAACAAGGGTAGAATCCAGATTTTCATTTATAATGCTAGCTGTGTGATCACCCTCCCTAATTTTCCAAAAGAGTCTCAGGAAAGCAGTATGTACATCACTCTACTTAAAAAATGTGTGATAATGTTATTATTCGTTCTCCAAAACAAACTTGCTCTCCCTAAAAATGTGTGGCAAATTTGAAGTCTTGTTTCATTTTCATTCATGGATAAAGGACAGGTCCACTATCTGGCTACTGCCGTATGCTAAAGTTTTGGGGAATCATACTCACTCTTACAGAGCAAAAGCACACTAGGAACAACTGAGGGAGGTTACGTATATGTCCTATGGAGAAAATCATTGTCCTGGTAACCATAAGATGAGCTAAATATGATCTGACCCTGTGCAGCCTTTCCTCTTGAATATAATTTTGAATTAATACAGCAGATCATCAACTGGTGCTTCAGAATTGGCTAGGAATGATAATACACCTCAGAATATCTCATGGGTAAGATTTGCATCACACAATGTTACTCTTTCTGGTTGGTCAAGTGGGTGATTGTTCTTTTAATGCCCCTTAAATAATGTTAACATTAACAATCTGATAGATTTCCTGATCAAAAGTACATCAATTCTAAAACTTACTCTTCAGCATAAGACTTGTCACTTGTTGTCATTATAGCGCTCTGTGGCAGTAGATTCCGTGACTGACAGGAGAGACAAATACAATAGAAACCACGTTTTAAAATCTCTTATTAGCGATAAAACAAAAGCTGCTTCCTGTAATAAAGCTTTAACTATTCATTGGAGTAGCAATTAAAGTGAAATTGTAGCAAAACTGTTTCATTACAAGGAAGACAATATCATATCATTACAAGGAAGACAATATCATACATGTAGCACAGAACCTGTCCAGGAACACTCAGAGTAGAATACATTAAACTTAATGATATTTTTACAGTCTTATATGTAAACCATTTGTATTAAATGGGGTGTAAACGGGATACCACTCTCTCCACCTCCTCCATGGTAATGTTATACCCAGAGTTGCCTCGCCCCCCCCCCTCCCACCTTGTCCTTAAATCAACTTGTTCTGGGCAATCATGCAGTTGAATGCAGTTTTATTGCAGGCGTTATGAACTCCAGTTGGCAGATTGTCTCCCCTCTAACCCCCCTCCCTCCCTTGGTTAAAGATTCCATGGATAAAATCAGCATTAAATAATCGCCAAAGAATGTTGTCAAATGGGTCAAAGTGTCACAGTGGAGGTACTGTGCGGCAAGGCGACTCTCTGTTTTAATCTTTTAATGAGAAATCAGTGGTACAGGTTGGATAATTTACAAAGATTTGAAACCACATACTCATGAGGACACCACTTACGAAGACAAAACCTTATAAAGGACTTTGACCTCTGAAGGGTTTTTTTTGGAGGGGAGGGGGCATTTTTCTGTGGGTTATACTATCCTGGCTAGGGGTTTAAGGGAGGGAGGACTAATCCCATGTAACATCAGGTGTCTTATATCAATAATGGGAGGATGTTTGCCTAGGGTTTGAACAAAAAATTCTAATTAAACAATCCAAACCCTTTTTTTGTGGGAGGAGGAGGGGAAGAATTTTAGGGGGTAGAAAACCCACTTGGAGAATGGAGGGGTAGACAGCCTGTAATCTGGCCTATGGTGAAGAAGACTTGACTCAGCAGGATTGCCTAACAAAGCTTGTCCATAGTATTACCATTAAAAGGCAACTGACCTGAAATATTCCTAGTCTGTAAAGCTGGATATTAAATCAGATAAAACAATGTTTTCCAACTGACTGTCTGGAGACAACTTTACTGAAACCATACAAAACAAACCAGTGTATTTGTTTCTTACTTTTACGATAGGTTTGGGTGCTGGCGGTGGTTTAGCAGGTGGTGACTTCAAAGGTATGGGTTTGGGAGGTACAGGCTTGCCAGGTGGTATCACAGGTCTTGCTCCTTTTGGTTTTGGCTTTATTGCTTGTATTGGCTTTGGACTCTGAAGAAAGAGAAGTTGATATGACACTTTATATAAAGGCTCAGCTTAAAGTATACTTAAGGTATAAATACTCCACAGAGAAGTATTGGTATGAAAATGATAGAATTAAAGTAAAAGTACAAGGGAGTTAATGGCACAGGTGAAGTTAAATACTTGAGTTAAATGTATCACCTGAAAACAGGGCTGGATTCAAACAAAGGCCACAAGAGCCATGGCTTTTGTATTTTGACACTTACCTCTAGAGCCCCACAAAATGATACACTTAAGAAAAGCCACATTGCCCTTACAGTCCTCCCTGAAAGATATATCAAAACAAAGACCAGCTAATACAAAGGTCTTTGGGCCATTTTAGATGCATGATTATGCCATTTAAACTAACAGAAAAATGGCCTTGCCCTCATGCAAAATTCTATCCAGCCTTGTGAAAATATTAAATTACTACAAATCCAGAAGAACAGCTACATCATTTGGATGTGTTCTTCACAGTCCAGTCAAATGAGATACAAAATCATAAGAGCCATCCTATACCACTCAGGTCAGAAGGGAAGACATAGCATTGAACAATACTGTACCCTGCCAACAGTGCAGCCATTATGACCTTCTCGGCCGATATTGAATACCACCTGAGTCCCTTGTTTTGGCCAAAAAGGAAGACAGCCCCCGTTTTTGGCCCAAAACAGGGGAGATTACATATCTATCGAGTTTGTAACAGTAGCCCCACTGAATGCTCTACTGCACAAATTGGTCCTTACATAACCGCCAAACACCTTCCAAGAGTAATTACAGACTTGAGTTAGTTAGATGAGGTTTAACGTCCCAGTTTCCAAACAATTCAAGATGACCACGGCCTTTTTTCCAGTTGTGGCTCACTGGCTTGTTTTCCCTACTCCATTGTTTATGCTGAGCACCAAGCACAAAGGCAGTAGGTTCCATTTTTAAAGTCTTTGGTATGACCCGGCCAGAATTTGAACCCTAGACCTTCCGGCTGCAAGTGGGATGCTCTAACCACTTGGCCACTGCAGTCAGGTTACAGACTTGAGTAGAACAGTATAAATTATACAGTAAAACCGCTGCCTATCCGAACACGTTGGAACCAAATGTTGGTCGGATCAATGGAAGTTCTGATACACTGGGTTTCACATGTATCATTAATTTGCTCTGCCTGGTATAGTATGTACTTAATAATAGGTCAAATTGTCCATTAATTGTCTCCTTGTCATTTCTTTCATTTCATAGTACAAATAAACTTTTGCTGAAGATTCACACTCTTTGTGTTTTTTTTACAACTGGACTTCCAAGGAGGGTGTTTTTAATGAGGTATGTGCAGCAAATATTGCCCTGGGTTACTTTACTTTGCTCAGCATTAGGATAGCATATAGCCTCCAAACAGAATCCTAATGTATGGACCAAAAAGCAATGGTACATTTTCAAAAATTCCATACAAAGATGCATTTAAAAGTTTACCTTTACAAAACAGGATACACACTGTTGAACATGCAAGAAGGAGATTTAAAGAGAAATCCATACCACTTAACAACACCTGACTGTCTGACTGCCAGGCCTACCTACTAATTTAAGTGGCACTAAACTTCGAGTGACTTTATACGAGTTACTGTATGAAGCCTTGGCTTCTCGAAATGGAATACTGGCCTTAGAAAAATAATGTGCGTCACGCTGTTTCCTAGTAAACTGAGATTGGAATTAAATGAAGCAAGGGAGAATTAAGCCCCACCTGTTTCATTTTCCTTCTTTTGCTCTGACCTATTTACTGTCCCATATTTATACTATACAAAGCTAATATAGTACAGGAGAGTACAGTAGGTGAGTAACAGATGAGGTGTATTAACAATCATACAGTAGAGCTGAGTCAATTAACTACGTACACTCAGAGGTGATTCCTACTACTGGTAGTACTTTTGGTTAATATTTAATATTAAATGATAAATTATTACTCTTCTAGTGAATTTCAGGACTGTTCTTCATTGGACTGGACTGAACGTCATGGCAACATTAATTGCACTTCCCATTTCTGAGACAGTAGGCTATGCAATGGGCAGCAATATTACCTTTGATTAGCTCTGAGAAGTACATTACATACAGTTGACCAGCTCATGCAAAAAATTGGTGGTCTGAGCAATTACAGTAGTTAAAAAAGTTGTAACCCTGACCAATATTAAACTCATGTGCGCTGAGGAAGTGGTACCGCATGTACATGCCACTGGAATAATTTACAAAACAGCTCTTCTACTGCTCAAAAACTCCAAAACTATTTTCATTTACTGTTCAAAAGATTATTCTGGTTAATATTAAGGAATTCACAAGATACTTAATTTCACATTTTAACTTACATCTGGAGGTTTGGGGTATGGCACTTCTCTCATTGGCTGCCTGAAGCTTGTACCATCAGGATCTCTCCTGCACAAGAAATGAAAATGGGATAAAAAAGTTAAAACATTAAAATAAAATAAAAGTCAAACAAACTTAGAGAAATTTATAGAGTGGTTGATCTAAGTACACAGGTTACTATATTAGAGTGGATCTTGGATGCAGAAAGGTCAGGTGAGGGTACCCTCGACAGGATAATGCTGAAGCCCCCCCCCCCCCAAAAAAAACCCTATGTCATTGACTACTGAAACACTTTACAGTAGCCCTAAATACATGCATTACATGGGTGTGTTCAGTCAATTCCCTTCTGTACACAGAATTTTAAATACAGCTTGGTACAGCGGTGTGATCTGAACCATTGAAAGGTCTATAGTTTTACAATACAAATGGTAACTTTTGGTATCAATCACCTAAGATTCAAAGACCTACAAAAGATATCAGGTTTTTTTTCATTTGCACTACCATGTGGGAACCCTATTATGGGCGGCGGCCTGTAACCTCACAATAGGATAACACCTAAAATGCTGATAAAAACAAATACTGTGCATAATGGTACCAAGCCATCGTGCCATTTACCCTTTCATGTCACTGTCAAAAGCAACAAGGCAATACAGATGTAGAAGCTGCTGTATTTACCCTTCCCTTGCACACAGATTTCCTATGCCCTTTTAGAGGCTCAAGCCCTGTGGGAAAGGGGTCACAGAGGGAGTTGCTCCTTTGGTCTGCCATTTCAGGAGGGAGGGGGAGGGAAGCAGAGTGGGGGACACACATGTAAGGAGATTATTACATTAATACATGGTTAATGGAAATCAAAATGAAATTTTACGAACACTGATTGTAACCCACCTTATTTCCCTATCTTTCAAAGTATTTGGATTTGATTTAGGAAACTGCTTTTGTAAGTTCTCAAGAAGCGTGCTCATCTCATCACTGTTGTGAGGTGGCAATGACCTCGAAGGAGGTTGTGGTAATTTTCTGTGTGCTGAGTCATTGTCTGGTAAGTCATAATTGTCCTCTGGAAAAAAACAGAAAAATCAGAATTATTTCCACAAAATTAAACAATAACATGACACACTGTACAAGGCCCCTTTGAGACAAACAGTAGATGTAGGAAGCAGGGAGGAAGTAAGCTCTCCCCCCTTCCCCCTCCCCCTCCCACAAGGTAGAAAGTTTGCTACTTTGGAGAAAAATGTAAACCAATTTAGGGGTAATGTGCTTAAAATTACAGACAAAAGTGCATGTAATCCCCACAAGGAGAGTCAATCCCCTTTGTTTATGTTTTGACATCACATTTGTGTGGCTCACAATAAACTGATCTCTACACCTACCCTCCTATTCTATTGGTCTTGCCAGTATGCTACTGACTACAAACATTCATCAGTCACATGCTGGTGAAGTGCTCTGCTAATGACAAGTGGCCCAGTTTATGGGCCCTTTATCTCACCTCAAACAGTAAACCCTACTTAGTTCTAGCCCCTCCTCCCATTTAAACAACAACACCTGTCTAGTACACCTCCAAAGCAGAGCCACTATAGCCTGTACTGAGTTTCAATTCCTCAAGGTCATATTGACAAACAGCACTGTGTGAGCTTCATTTCAAATACAACTCCACCAGTCATCACTGACCAACCAGAGTGGAGCTTTCGTTGGATTGAATGTCAATCAAAGTGCTGGCACCAACTGCATTCAGAACTATAGGGCTATTCCTAAATATGTTTGGGGGTGCCATAGTCCCTTTAAAGGCAAACTCTCATCACCTTAAAATACAGTTCACATCCTTTAAAATTGTGAATGGTCACAACTGATCTGACTGAGATATCTATGTCAGTAAATCCAAAGGATACCTCCCAAAAGTATGTAACCTCTGGTTGGTCAATGACATTTGCAGACCAGTGAGACAACACTTAAACTAGATGAGGGTAAAAAAGTAAATTGTTTGGAAAGGTCTTGCATTGAACAATGAAAATGCCCAGCAGGAGGTGCTCGGGCAGTAGCTGAGATTTGAAGGAGGGGAAAAGGAAATTTCATTTAGAGAGTATAAACCATTCAGGAAAAGAAAAATTGGCCCTTTAACATAAATTACATTCATAACAGCAATGCATTCTTTTTGCAATCTTGACGGGCTTTCTTTTTCAATTTTATGCACTCTGTATAGTCATATTAATTTTGATATAAGTTGCATTAGTAGAACTGAAAAATGTATCAATGTTTGGAAATGAGTTAGCTGAATGAATGCAAAACTGAAACTTATCACACATATATTTATTTGTAATGTAACTTTATGCAAAAATGAGATGCTAATCACTGCAATGTAAGCTGGATAAATCACTGCTAATTAAGATGAAAAAACATGTCAAACTGTCAAACGGATACAGACAGAAAATTCAAGGACTGCTAAGATATCAGGTGAAGATTCAGAATTCTTTGCAAGAATAGAGGGAAAAAGGGATCTGAGGATTGTCAATTTCTTAATAGAAATTTCATTATCTACCCATAAATTCTCTAAGAATAACATCCACGAATCTGCTCATGAATACCCAAATATCGACATCACACCTTGCATCCTTTGCTGTGGGAATAACCCTTATGAAATAGAAAAAAATATAGCAAAGAAAACACCAATAATTCTACCACTCATACCACAAAAACCAACCAAACACACTGAAGTCAACACAGGTACAGTATAATAAGACACATACTGATTATTCAGTATGGTTTAATGGGCTCAATATGATACAAATACTGACAAATACATGGTCAACTATCCTCTGCAATTTGCTTTCCCTGACAAGCACATCCATAACACCTACTAACAGATTTATTCTGAGCTCATTTGCTGTGGAAGGAGAATGAGATCAGGCTGCTATCCACAAGGCAGACACTGGGGAAGGGGGTTGGGGGTGGGGTGTGTCCATTTAAACCCTCTCAGGAGCACCAAATAATACAAGATAGATGCTAGGGGTATGAATTACACCTGTAAAGTGAATCCACCTTATCCCAGAAACAGTGGAGTCAGTAAATATTTAAAACCCAATCGCAAACAGCTTAATGACTCACAGTCTCCCAGAAAAAGTGTACAGTATGTCTTAATCCTTAATGCACACAATGTGGCAAGGATGATACTAAAAACACAAAACAGTTCAATACAAACACTGTGCACTGTAAGGTTTGTGTGTCCAGTATTCAACTGTAAGGCTTTATACCAGGAGGGAACAAATCCCATAGAGCAGGTGCTTATATCTAGTGTCAATCACATGAACCAAATCAGAGTGTAGTACCCTCAAACCCCTCCAGGAACGCTGGATGATCCCTCCCCCAATGCTAGTACCCACTCTCAACTTGGTGTGCATTACCAGAGCAGCAACGTGAAGTGTCTTGCTCAACAACCTACTCAACTCACCATACCAACAAAAGAATTCTCAAACTCACAACCTTTCAACTAAGAGTTATAAGCTCTATAGAGCTTATGCACCTAAGTCACGATTCTCTATTTTTCCATCCAGGCGTACATTGTGCAACAATTGTTACTAAGGTGCTGTCGTGAGCGCGTGTCTTGAACACACCTACTACGTATGGCAGTTCCATCCAGTAAGCCAAATTGAAACGCGCTGTCACGTGCATAAGCTCTACTGCCTGTACTACTGTACACTCCCAAAAGTTCTAATGATTAATACTGTACCTCAGCTGTAATGTATGCTTTCTCCACTTTATTATCAAATAGGGGCTTCGCTTATCACACACGGGTATGAACTAATTCATTCATGTAACTACATGTAAGTAAATACAGGCCTGTGTACTGAATAGCTATTGACATCTCTATTGTGTTTAACAAACAATGCCAACCAATTGGTTGGAAACTGGGATGTTAAACCTCATCTAACTAACTAATTAACAAACAATGCAGATCAGCCTACAGTATTGCACAAATTATTTGAACTGGTCCAGGATGTTTGTTCTCACCTGTCCCTCTCCCCCACAAGCCTCTAAAAATTATGGCCTTACAAAAATGTCCACCTAAATAATGTCCCATCCATTTACTGCAACTTAAAGGGCATACGCAGTCAGTCTAACTGTACTCTTAAATATCAGTTTAACTGTAGCGTCAAATCAGCTTTTGCCAAGTACTTCCCTCAGGAGTACCTTCCATGTTTCCTGCACACGTATCACAGGACAAGCATAGCACCATAGGCGTATGAGACCCCATCCCCTTCCCCATACCTTGGAGTTCAGGGAAAGCCAATATCTTAGGCCAAATTTTTGGTAAATATGCATCTATTTTCTCCAGCAGCACCGGCCCAGTTTCTGTCAGGCAAAAATGGCTCAGCTGCCCTAGAGAAAAATATCCCCTTCACCTACACATACTGCAGAACTTACGAGCTGGAAGACAAAATTGTAACATGATGTCAAGAAGCCACAGACAATTGTCCTGGAATGCAAACTAAAAGTGGAATGGTTGCCCTTTATTTTATGGAAAATAATGAAAACTTTCAATATATGTTTATTTTATTAATTTTATACTTTTTTTTTTACTTTTCACTTACTTTAACTTGATTTTTCTTTAGAGGGCGTAAAAATGCAATATGAATCACCTAAACATACCCCAGTTTGCTAAATTATGTACTGTTCTTTTGAGTTTTCTAACAATTTTGTTTGTAGCTATTGTGTTATGTTACTTGACATTTAATATGCAACATAATTTTCTGAACTATCCTAACAGATACAGTACTTGGTGAGAAAAAAAGATCAATTTGACAGACTAAGTTGATGTTTTAAAAATATGGTTGGGTATTCTTGTCCAAAATTATTATGTTTTCCAGTCTTAGTAACAAGTTTTCCTTCATGCCAATGCACAATATTTGCTGCTCTCTGTCCACTGACCATAAGAGATGCGGAAAGTTTGAAGTACAGTTACAGTACAGTCAAAGAGGCATACAATCAGACGTACAGCTTGTCACAGAAAAGCAGAAAGAGATCTTAGACATGGCATGCACATTATGTTGCATTTGTCACCCTAATATTCACAAAAATCACAAATCCCGGAATTCCCATATTTTAACAACCTGTTTATTAATACTATTTACTTTCATTTTTAAGGCCACAACAGCACATCTAAGTGCATATTGCAGGGAATCAAATTTCAGAGAAAGTTTTGTAGTACTTGTTCAAAAGAAAGCAATTAGCAATATATTGGCACTTAATTGTTTAATATACTCTCTCTACTGAGGAAATTATGACTGGAAAATAAGAGTATTAATATGTAACACATGAGGAAATTTATTTTCAAAATTTGACGAGTGCAACTCAAGGCCTATTGGCTATTAGCACTAATGTATATATGTGAGGGACTAGCAATCTAACATTGGGTCTAGCTAATACTGTATCTATCACAGACATGGGAATGGACCTCAAAGGAAAAGGAGCATTCCCTTTTACTCAATGAGAAAAGCTTTGGAAGTTTAAGCTGCTTACATTCAAAACCGTGCAGATTTTCTAAGATTTCAAGTACTGTATAATGGTTACGTGATGATGATAAGAACATTATTTTTCACTTAAATGTGTAATGAACGTGGAATAGACTGGGGAAGACGGTACAGAATCACGAGGTATTGGCACTAACACTGGGTCTTTAAATCCTACAGTACCTGCACCTCACATTTATATTTCTCGCACAATGTTTATGGTGAGGAGCAATTTTACAGAATAAACCAAAATAGGGGGACAGGGAATGAATCCCACCCTGGAATGCAATAATACTTCTGAAATTAATTTGCTGCCTCGATCCTTATGGGAGTACTTACAAGCAAAGTTGGTGACTCAATAAGAATTCACATACACACCACAGGTGTATGCCAAGAATTTGGAATGGAGAGGGAAGGCTGGGGGGTGAAGGCTGGGGAGTGGTCTTTTCTAAATTGTAGCCAATTGTTATAAATTTTGTCATACCATTTAGGTGCTAGTTCCCTGCAAGTACCCTTTTTCCACCCTGAGATCAATGGTTTATTTTGCTGGGGGGACGTTGGATGGGGAAGGGGTACCATGCCCTTCACCCCAGCCTAATGTATCTATGATACTCACCTATTCCAGTTCAAGTATGGTCATTTTCTATCATGTATTTTTGTCACTGAACTGTTAAATGTCATGCCAGAAATCTTTGGTTCACCATTAATACACTCATCAACTGAATGATGAACCCCACTTCTCTGGGCAAGGTCAGTCAAATCTGGGCTAGCCAACTACAATGTGACTCACATCTATCACTGTACCACTCTTGCATGTCACCAGAGTGACCAAGAGGTGAGTAATGTTAATTCAGATGTCAGTCACTTTAATGACCAAGCAATGAGTCATTGTGGGTCAATTGTTGCTCTTTGTACAGAGATGCCAGCTTTCAGTATTGCTCTTCTGTCTGGTTAGTGGGATGCATTCTGTTGATGAGTACTAAGCTGTTGTCAGGAAAGGGATGACACAAAAGCCTACAGATGATGACTCCTAGAGAGATATATACTTCCTCAAATTAAAATAAATATTTCAAAATAATGCAAGTTTGTTATAAGCTTTAAAGAAGACTCTTCATTAACGGAGCAAAACTATAAGAAGTTTAGTTTTCAGTTTCGTTTGTAGAGTGTCTGTGCCAGAAAATAAATGATCCAAAGTCCTTTTGAACTGAAGAGCATTAGTCATGCAGACAGTTCACACTTTTTGTACATTAGCTCTACTCTAATTAAAACAAGACATCATTACAGAGTTGTTTCCAATAGTTACAGGCCCATTTTCTGATCAAAAACTGCAGACGATGAATAGGGATTTCAAAATGGTAAAAGTATTCACTCTTTAATGAGTCACAGTACTTACCAGGAATCAGTAGTTAATGTTTAATTTAATGCTACATCAACAAAATGAACTGATACTCTATGAAGCTCTTTAGAATCACTTTGATTGAAATAGATGAGGTTTGCACACTTTAAAACTATTATTTCTATTTTAAAACATTTTACATCAGCAAGTGGCAATCATTTTAATCGCCATAGTATACTGTACGTAGTGCAGGTATCCTACAGTAACCTCCCAGCTTTGATATTTCTTATATTAAGTGGCTACATGGGAACAGGGGCATACTGTAAATACGGGGTTGTGACACCCCTGCTGTGAAAATGAAAAGCCGGTCTCTGAGCGCCAAAAAGTCGGTCTCAAATCCAGTTCAGTGTGCCTTTGTAACAGTAGACCAAACATAAACAACATTTGAAGTGCAATAAAGCAAAAAACAAAGAAAAAAAAGGTCACCGAAAATCTGGAACAAAGTCTGAACTGCAAAAAGAAAAAAAAAAAGAAAAAAAACCTAAAAAATTTGGGTAGTACAACTGTGTCAGCGGGAGTTGGTCTCCAAGAAGTGTAGTCGGTACAAAAATTGGTCACCCCCTGCAAATTCATGTAACACGCCCCTGCATGGAAACAATTCTACGCATTTTACTTTTCATTATCGTACATGGGGGAGGGGTCAGATGTCACTTTCAACAAAGTTACAACAAACCAGCTAATGATGACAAAATGTAGCTATATACTGTATGCAATTGGTTTTGCAGCATACATGTATTTTAAAGTGAAGCGTACTTTTTTTATCCTTTGCTAATAGTTTATATTAACCTCTCCTTTGTGCACATGCAGCTAGCAAGGACATGTACACACGGTTTTTAAAAGGCTTTCCCCAATTTTAAGATTTTACGTAAAAATATGTTGATTACTCTTAATGACTCTTTTCCATGCCCTACTTTCATTAAGTACATCATTTTAAATACAGTATTGCCCCTTACAATCAATTGATCCTGATACCACTTTAAAATTAATTTGACCACTTTGCATTTAATTTGACCTTTTCTTCACTTTTGAAAGTGACTATGACATTCCTCAGTACTACTGTTTTTGCTCATAAAACTGTTTAGTTTAAAATTAAATAAGAAAATACTTACTGCTTCCTTCTTCACGTTAATAATTCATTAACTCTTTCATCAAAACCTTGATGTAACTATTTTCTTCCCCAAAACTTCTTAACTTATGAAAAAGAAGTAAATTTTAATATATTTTGACACTTTCTTCCTGTCCAGTATGCAGACAGCACAGTAACCCTCAATCAATAAATTATTTCAAAGCCTTCACAACAGGTAACGGGTAGAGTTCAAGAGGTCACCAGGAAATGATGCAATGTTTTAATACAAAGTCTGACGTCAGAAATTTGAAGTCTCAATGACAGATTCACTTAGTTAAATAATCAACTGAAGAATGCATGCAAGCCATTAAGGAAATAATTACTGTTTTGCGGATTTTAAGTCATCTTAACAGTCAACAGCAAGCAATACTGTTTCACTTAGGTTTTAAAACCTGACAGAGTGGGCATAAGAAGCATATTTTGCAAAACTTTCCATTTATTAAAGACTTACTTTTGCAAAAAAAGAATTGGCACTAGCAAAGAAAATTGAAAGGCTATCTTCATCTCCTCTCAAATAATTTAGAGGGGATCTATTCAATTTGCAATTGTTCTTTGGAAGTTTCACATTTCCTTATTAACATAATTCAATTATTCAAGCAAGATGAAAAGAAACTTGTATTGGATGCAAAAATCTTTTATCAGGTGTGTCAATCTTACAATCACAAGTCCTCATTTGCAAACCCTACTTCTTCACTGAATGTTTGACTACCATACTTATACTGAGGATAAATTGCCAATTACCAAGTAAACATAATGACTGCATTTGGGACAGAAACTTTCATATCTTAAAACCATCATTTTAATGTACAGCACAGAATGGCAGACAATTTCACAATATTTAATTGAGGAACCTTTATTTTCAAGAGATAAGATTCTCAAAGAAAGAACCTCACTGCTTTTTAGCTCAAGAACGATTTTCCCCCTTTTGTAGAGGGTAAAACTTTTGCGAAGAAATGCCTTTGCCATAGTTTGTTGGTGATACTGAATGGTGTAATTATAAAACACAATATAGCCCTTTGATAATCAATGTTTATTAGTAGCTATGGAGATTGCTAAAACAGAGCAGCATTTGAAGCTGTGGGTTAATTTGGGCCTACCGTAGCAACCATTAGAACATTGAACAGACACCAACCATACTATTCAAATCAAAATTTGGATTTCATCTCTTTATGCCCCCTATAAAGAGTTTATGTCCTGCTTCCTTCTCATCCTGCTCAAATTAAGGGTATGAAAGAATTTTTACACAAGACCTTTTTATTACTTTTCCCATTGAACTGACCTACTTCAGGGTTAGCAAATTGAGTCCCATAAGGTTTGGGAAGTGCACTCTCTGTGGGCCCATAGGCCTTTTCCTGAAGTGAAGGATATTTTGACTTAAATACAATAAACTTTGACATAATTTTCATGACAATATAATTGACGGGAAGTAAAGAGAAGAAAGAGTTATGCATTGTTACATGTAGTGTTACTTTGGCAACAGATTGTTATTACGTTTTTTGCAAAAATAATATAACAAACAATTAAGAATCTAATTTGCACAAACTAGCATAATAATGAGCATACTACCTACCAAGGCATTTACCTCAAAAAATGTCCGTTTGTGTAAAGGTGAGATAGCAACCAACAAAAATAGACTTCTCATGCATACATAACCTACAGTACATTCAGAGTGAATGAGTTTATTGGAAGAAATGAGCTAAAATTTTTCCTTCGTTACTCAACTTTAATGACATCATAATTTGCAAGTCCTACAAGAATTTTTGTAAGTAATCAAGGCTTAACAGTTGCTTTTCAATGTCCTAAAAATGTAATTTAAAGGGAAATATTGCGTTTGTTTTACAGAAAATTTTCGTACTTTTTAAACAAATATTAATAGACACAGAATGATACACAATTCAAAATAATGCATTACGGTAGCTTCCTTTCAAGATATAAGGCTCTTAAAGGAAGAAATTTGTTTATTTGTTGCACAAAAGTAATTTGTTCACCCAAACTTTCAAAAATTCAAATGATGCAACATCCATTGCTCTTGTAATGCATAATGTTTTGAGAAGATGAAGCTATTGCTAGAGTTCACTGGTGAGACTGAATGGTTTAATAGTGTTTAAGATATTTTCTTTGTATGCTATAATACTTTTCTATATACTTAATACTTTGCTATAATATTTTCTTTGTATGCATTTTAGATGCAACATTTGCCTTTAAGGCCAATTATGTAAGTGTTGCCCCTGGTTCCAAACCTGGATTCCAAAGCCAAGACTTGGTACTATAGGGAATTATCAAATAAATTTATGGATGGTGCAAGTACAATTTCCAGACTGTAATTCTAATT
Organism: Holothuria leucospilota; assembly: GCA_029531755.1. Taxonomy (NCBI): domain Eukaryota; kingdom Metazoa; phylum Echinodermata; class Holothuroidea; order Aspidochirotida; family Holothuriidae; genus Holothuria; species Holothuria leucospilota. The sequence continues at coordinate 42,488,148 of CM055977.1, forward strand.
GCTGTAGTATTCTAACAGGTGCAGTAATTGTTTTTCAATAATTTCATAAAAAGTTACAAAACATCAATATTATAAACCTTTATTTCCTCTTTTTTCCATTTTCGAACCTTTGTCACTTTGGTAATTAAAATAAGTGCCATTTTGCACACTGCAATGCTCCAGTAGGCTACTGGCCACTGCTGTGAACAACCTCTGTATAAAACTATATTAATTGCAGTGGGGATAATTTTACATCTGTATTCGGGATTGATGCTGCAATGTTCATAAATGTGATGTCCCATGTCAGTGAGGTTACAACAAAATGACTTATATTTTAAATAATTACATAAAATATTATTTAAATATTATTATAGCAAATAATATATTAATATTCAATTTTTTATATTTTAATATAACCATAGTATACAATTTTCTGTGATAATAGCACAATTTGATGATATTTGATAGAAGTCCATGCTGTTCTCATGATAATGTGCCATAAATTCAGAGCTCAAGTCATGCTTGACATATTTTTCTTTTCCACATTACAGAAAACTTTGACCTAACCAGAAAGCCCAAAGGCTTAGTGATTCCTTGCCGAAAGGGAATGCTTTGTTACACAGAGGTTCATCCCTCAAATTTATACCTCTGTACTACATCATTTTTTATGATGTGTTCACAACTGGACCCCTGCTGACCTCAAATGAACTTTGAACCCCACCAAAATTTGAAAAACAGAAAAATGAAACCAGAATGGAAAAATGCATTGAGGTTTTGATGATATATGTTCTATTCCAAATAATGCCATGATGTCCAATATCTTTCAGTCACTGGTCAAATGCTATCTTAACATGATGGAAAAATACAGTTTTGTGTTCCTATTTAATCTTGGGAATTCTTGGGAAATTTGTGTTTTGACCTCTGGTGATCCCATGTAATATTCTTGGGAATTCTTGGGAAATTTCGCTTTCTGATCTCTGGTGACCCCAGATGACCTTTGACCTCCCACTAAAAACAACAGGGTTCATCTTCTCTCTGTAACACATCTATATACTAAGCATGAAATCTATCAAAGCTTCCTGCCTTGATATATCGTGTTAACAATGCTTTCAATGTTTGACCCCTGTGGACCCCAAATGACCTTTGACCTCCACCAAAAATGATAGGATTCATCTTCTTACCATAATGCATCCACGTACTACGTATGAAATCTATCCAAGCTTCCTGCCTGGAGATATCGTATTAACAAGATTTTCAGAGTTTGACCCCCAGTGACCCCAAATGACATTTGACTTCCACCAAATATAATACAATTCTTCCTCTTACTATAAGGCATCTACATACAAAGTATGAAATTTATTTAAGCTTCCTACCTTGAGATATCGTGTTCACAAGGTTTTCAGAGTTTGACCCCTGGTGACCCCAGATGAACTTTGACCTCCACCAAAAATTATAGGGTTCTTCCTCTTACCATAACGCATCTACATAATACATACAAAATTCCTCCAAGCTTCCTACCTCAAGATATTGTGTTAACAAGGTTTTCTGGGTTTGACCCCTGGTGACCCCAGGTGACCTTTGACCCCCACCAAAAACAATAGGATTCTTCCTCTCAATATGGGGCATCCATGTACCACATTTGAGAACTGTCTGAGCTTTTCTTCTTGAGATATCAAGTTAACAAGGTTTTCAGGTTTTGACCCCCGGTGACACCAGATGACCTTTGACCTCCACCAAAAACAATAGGGTTCTTCCTCTTACCATAATGCATCTACATACTAAGTATGAAATTCATCCAAGCTTCCTACCTCAAGATATTGTGTTAACAAGATTTTCAGGGTTTGACCCCCGGTGACCCCAGGTGACCTTTGACCTCCACCACAAACAACAGGGTTCTTCCTCTTACTATAATGCATCTACATACAAAGTATGAAATTCATTCAAGCTCCCTACCTTGAGATATTGTGTTAACAAGGTTTTCTGGGTTTGACCCCTGGTGACCCCAGGTGACCTTTGACCCCCACCAAAAACAATAGGGTTCTTCCTCTCAATATGGGGCATCTATGTACCAAGTTTGAGAACTGTCACAGTTTCCCTTCTTGAGATATCGTGTTAACGAAGTTTTCAGGGTTTGACCCCCGGTGACCCCAGATGACCTATGACCTCCACCAAAAATGATAGGGTTCTTCCTCTTACCATAATGCATCTACATACAAAGTATGAAATTCATCCAAGCTTCCTACCTTGAGATATTGTGTTAACAAGGTTTTCAGGGTTTGACCCCTGGTGACCCCAGGTGACCTTTGACCCCCACCAAAAACAATAGGGTTCTTCCCCTCAATATGGGGCATCTATGTACCAAGTTTGAGAACTGTCACAGTTTCCCTTCTTGAGATATTGTGTTAACGAGCAAAGTGTCACAAACACACATACACACACCCACACACACACATACACACACACACACACACACGCACATACACACATACATACACACACACGCCATCATGAATGCATAGATTCCTTTGCCTTCGGCACGGAATCAAAAATGATTGTTACATAACTTGTTACAAATCCAAATGAATATTCAAGGCAAACTGCATTGCCATCATCAGATATAATCTTTTCCTTTGATAGGTACTTCCTGCCCTTCCTCCCAGCTGTATAAACATAATTTAGTTTGAGGTCCAGGGATTAAAAATTGAGTTGTGGGATGTAATTCATTACATGGCAGTTGCAAAGGAATTAACAACCGGCAGTCTGTAAAGGGCCCTCCAAATCTCCATGACGTCAAACACATCCCTCTACAAAGTGCACTGATTTCCCCCTGGCTTCCTCTCAAATGCAACCATTTTCCAAAGCTTCTGCAGTTGATTAAATTTCACAGGAATTCCAATAAAGACTTCAATTCTACTTAATTTTGTAATTCTTTTGTACAGTCTACCACAGCTACAAAGGGAACTATGGTAGACTCAGACCTGCCAACATTTGAAAACTGGAAATAGGAACACAGCAGTGCAATTTTGGAAAATTCGCCGGCCTGGGGGTGGGGTCTAAGGTTTTGTTAGTCTATAATGCAAGCAAATTGAACTTTGAGCTAGTTCCCGGCAGTGCTGATTACATCCCTTTTTGCATTATAAGTGCACAAAATAAAACTTTCAGCTCATGTTACTTGTTACTGTTAGGCTGGGCAGGCTAGCATGGTAATGTTAGTCATGTTACACACTTAGCCTAACACAAACTTCGTTTAGGCCTTGGCCTATGTGAATGATTCTTGGCGGGGTTTATGCAATGTATTCAGAAAAAAAATCATATAAAAAATTCCCACCTATTTCATAATCCCCGCGACTTTCGTAGTTCAAAAGTTAGACCTCAACGTAACCGTTAAGTTCAGGCCTAGCCTAGGCTAGACTGCACACATGTGCTATTTGGCTATGCCGTAATTTCGCTACGTTACCGTTAGTATGATACGGCGAACTACGGTACCTAAAAACGCCTGCAGGCTCGCAGCTTACTGTCCCAAAGTTTAATACTCAAAAACTTCGTTGCTGGTCTTCCGTTCAAAATTGAACACTGTCATAAGTATTTTGTTCAATCTTCAAATATTCTTTTTCATCCTTCTTAATCTCAAACAACAGCATTGCGATTAGTCCCACTGGTTATCAAACAAACATGCACTATGTATTGCGTATATACCGTATATGTACGTACCCCCCCCCCCAGGTGCCACACGGATTTCGCGGTCGGTCCGCAGGCGCAGCTGTGGTGCGTTGTAAAGCATTAACTACAGCGATCGTTAGGGATATGTACTGTCAGTGTGCACATATCCTGAGACATTTTAGCGCGCACGGCGGATGTCGCATACATAATGCTGAAGTCTTGGTCATAGTGTTTACATATATGTACACGTAAAGCCATACAAGTTCGATCCACGAATCATTAATGAGGTGCATGACATGCGTTTTAAATGATTAAGTTGCAAGGATATTTTTGTACTATTTTGGGGTGGGTGCTAGAAATCGGAACATTCTGATTTTTTGCTATGTACAGACTCAAAAATCGGAACGGTTCCGATTAAATTGGAACGGTTGGCAGGTCTGTAAGATTGTTGGGGAAATAATAACTTCTTGAATACCCTACAAATTCCTAATAATGGAAACAATATACTACTATCCTTCTTAATGAGCATTTTTTTTTAAACTTTGATTCAAAGACCCTATGATACTCCAAGTTTTGTATTAAATCTCAACTGGGTTTTTTACAGTCATTTTATTGAAAGGTGCAATTATCTTTGACAGGCTGCTTGCACTCCAGAAAGCCTTTTCTAACTGCACTCCAAGTCTACACAATTTGCAGTTTAAAACCAAAACTGATTGAGACTAGGCTGTAAACCTCACCATCTCAATCCCACAACACACTGGGATCAAATGAGAGATCATTTCTTGTGCTCATACCTGTAGTTTTTCATGCATTACATAAACACACAATGGAAAAACCTTGAAACCAATGCCAGTTGAACTATTGTACAGTACAGTACAAATTTTGCGCCTTTTGCTTAATAAACAGACAACCAGTGTTTCTGATAAGCCACTTTGGCACTGGGACACAATTTTGACAAATGGCTATTGCACTGACCTTCAAAGGAAAAATGGAAAAAGCTTTTCATTTGCTCCTGAAGTTAAAGGAAGAATGCAGTCACCCCAATAAAGAATTGCATAGTAGACTATCCTATTTCCTGAATGCCTCTTGAGAATCATGTGACAGTATTTTTCTCACTCAATTGTAAAATGTACGAGGGGGGGAAGTGCTTGGTTTACCTTGAATATGCAAGATTTATCACCTAAAATATCATGAAAGATACTTGGAAGAGAAATAACAAGAAATATGTGACATTTAGCTGTTGTTTCAAAATAAGTTTGAGGCAACTGCTTTTGACCTTTAATGCAATTTGCATGATAAAGCACATACCTACCAAATATCCACCAAGAGGAAAAAAAAAAGAATAGTGCCAAATACGCCTCATATGGCACCAAAAGAGAACTTTCAGGGCCCTCAGCAGGCTTCACTCTTCGAGCTCAGGGGCCTTACTCTACAGGCTCAAATCTGTGTCTGTAATATTTGTGCTGCATGCACAAATGCTCTGAATTTTTGCAAATGAATCAAATGTTCAAATCTTGCATATTTTTAATTGAATGTATGTCCCAGAAGAGCCACTGTAGGCAACAATTGGAGTCCCTGTTAGTAAAGCAGACTACAGGGTTACTGTAGATACTCGGTTGTCTGGTCTGTTAGAGGACCGTATTCACATCCACAATGCACTGATTCCGGATGTGAACAGAAATGTCGTAAGGCTGTGACCATTTAGCGATTAATCGCTAAACGATCGCATGTGTAATAAACGTTTAGTACAAAGCTACCAGCGATTAATCGCAAAACCTGTTTTTCCATAGGAAATAAAAAACAATCTGCAGTCATTACAGAAAATTGGATGCTCCCTTTAACTTTTTGAAAAAGTGAAATACATCAAAGTTGAACTTCTATGAAGATCCGTGTTTGCCAGGTTCACAGAAACTATGTCCCCTGGACCTCAGTAATGCATTTTACATATTCATCATGTTCAAGAGCACTTTTAAAGTCTCTATGTTGATCATAGGTACTTGCAATTAATCACTAAACGATCGCAAAACTTTGCGATTAAACGTTTAGTAATTTTACTAAACGTTCACAGCCCTAAAATGTGGTTATGATCCAAAACTATTAGCATTACAACTTGCTTTCGAACATATCATACTGCAAAACGTAAAACAATGTTAGCTATAACCAAAAGTGTTTTCATCACTCTCAGAACTGCAAGATTCATTTTCAGCGTGTTAGCAATTTTGAAAGAAGATTAAATCTTTGTCATCTAAAAGAGCATGCAAATTTAATAAGGTTCAATAAAATTTTAAATTTAAGGTTTGGCATCGCAGAAAAAATAGGACATGCTGCAAATTTAAGCCAGACGCACACATATGTTATGAGTTTTGCCTATGATTTCTCACATCATGACACAACATGCATGCCACAATGTGACTGTTTGTGTAACTCAACGACATGATTAGCCACTATTCTGTTGCATCTCATGCTATCTCAGCATGTCTGAGCCTTTCGTAAAATTTTGAACGTTTTAAACAGTTTGCGGTATATGTACCATAATGAGTCATAGGCAGTGGCATTTTCTTACCATTGTGGCATTTCTTTTGACACACTTCCTTTGAGATGTCACATGAGATCTTGTCATGTCATATCATGGAATATTCTGTCGTACAGAAATCATAGACAAATTGTACCATGTGCGTCCAGCAACTGAGCAAATGTGGCCATGCAAGAAAACAGTGTTCTTGCACTCACGCTCCAAATCTGGCTCTGGGAATTTGGGCCTACTCCCTGGTGAGGCGGGTGTCAACCTTCGCCGAGAGCAAGGAGTCGTATGACTGTCTGACCTACTGATATCTGGAGAATGATTCCTGTAATGTCTTGGTCGAGGATCCGAATTTACTCTTTTGCCTGCAAAGTATACACACATATCGTTTAAAAAGAACAATTTCAAAATCTCCAGCTAGAAAGAAGCAGATTACCTCCTCCAAACAGTTTGAATCAAAGCTTCCAGATGTGGAGGGAGGGGGGTATAATGTTGATGTACTTAAGCATGTATAAAAATTATGCTGTGAACCTCTTCGCCACCCATAAACAGAAAAGTAAAACATACGAAAACCTCACTTAGTAAGGGACTCACTGGACACTTTGCTATCAATTTTCCACTCCTATCAATACAAATACTGTACCTTCAAAATTAATGTAATTTTTTAACTTTTCTGTTTTGAGCCAGTAACCTCCACTCACCCACACACAACTACAATAAATTCTTACATCCTATAAATAAGTCCTTTAAAAAGCTCATTTGAATGACAAAGGAAAATTGCAAAAAATGAGTGTCAACTTTATTAATTACAAACTCCAAATACCTGAAATGTCCCCATTTTAAGTGATGACATTTTAAGTACCGTGCTAAGAGATACTTTATAATATCTTAAGTACCTTTAAAACCATCTTTTCAACTTGCAGTGTATTCTTTCCTGAGTTTATGTATATCAGTGTAACAGTATAGAGCTTACAGAGCTTTTGAAGGAAACTGGATGGACTTCAAAGAGCTGCTACTTACAGTACTGACCCACACAAAGTTGACAGAATGAAACTGAAACACTGAATTTACAGTAAAGGGGCTTATTGAGCTGGTTCATGAATTTTATGATTTTTTTGTCACACCTGTTGAGTTTTATATTCACATTTTGATGGTAAATGGTCAAACTAAGTGGTTCTGCATGTTTAACACACAACTGGAACTGCAAGTATGATAGGGTTATAAATGATTAAAAACATTTATTACAAATTCATGACCAGCAACTTTTTATCATTATATATTAATCATAGGCGACCGGTGACCCCCCTTCAAAGACAACAATTAGTAAAGCTTATACCAACTTGATTGGCAGCCTCTCAACTCCTCTAATCCACAGCTGTTGTGATCAAGGCTTCAGCTGTATACATGTATATTCAAAAGAGACTGGTCTATCAAGAACTTGGACAAACATCATAAACTACAACTTCTTAAACCCACTAAAAACTACAATTTGTCACATTTTCAGCAACTATATGCTGTGATAAATGACTAATCAGGCTAATATGAAGTCCTGTCATGCAATGATTTCCATCACAGTCATCACAAAATAATCAACATCAACTCAATGAGCCCCTTTAAAGTCACTAAACCTTGCAAGGCCATACTGTACTTCAAAACATGTACAGCACAGTATTTTAGACTGATGTCTTATAAACAACCTGTGTCACACATGCAGTCATGCACACTTGAGGCCATGGTTCCTTTAGTCACAAAGTAAGATGCACTGGAATATAAAGAGATCATCTATTTTTTCATCACTTGCACAAGGGTAAAATTATACAAGGGGGGGGGGAGGGAAGAGAGGGAGAGGGAAAGAGGGAGATTCAAAGATCCATCTACACTTTTTCACATACAATAGATGATGATACTTTTTGCCAAAAAATTATTTGTCACATTTTCAAGGTAAGCTCTGGGAAAAGGGGAAGGGGAAGGCAAAGGAGAGGGGGAAAAGAGGAGTGTTCCAAAAATGTAAGTTTTGCAGTCTTAGTGTATGAAAATGATAAAAATATGGATTAAACCATTAATTAGTGTTGTTTTTATAATCATGCTGCTATAGAGTCTGATTCTAAATCCTATGAAACATTTTGCAGAGAGATGCACTTCCTATGCATAGATTACTGTTAGCAAGCTATAAACCAACATACTGTACTTGTCAGTGATTTTATATGCGGTACAAAATGTTGGGTTAGTGACTAAGTCTTGTTGTTGAATAAGCACAGAAGCAGTATTTACCAGACAAGAGTAATAATTAAACAATTCAGTTTTACTACAGACAAAGCCATTTAGCATTTTACCCTTCCTAGCAAACACAGAGGTGACAGCAGTTTACAAAATGAGCTCTTACATTATTCATCAACAATGACAAACTACTACGAACTTGAATAGGTCAAATATTTCCTGATAAGATATAACTATACGTCAGGCCTTCAAGATAACTGCCACAACTCAATTTTAATATTTCTCTATCTTCAAACTATAAGTTAAAGTACTCAACTCCCCTTCACCAACACCTAGTCATTTGCTTTAATACACAATTAATCATTTTTCATTCTCTACCTGTGGTCAAGATGATGTTTTATGAGGTAACTTCAACCCTTCACACGGGTTTTTCTTCTTTGGATAATTCCTGAAGATACATTACATATGATCTCCTAACATTCCTTTCTACAAACTGACAAAAAAAAAGAAAAAAAAATATTTTCCCTGTTTGAATGGACTTAAATACTCCTGACAATAGACTGATGGGTATTGAGACAACAATCTCCTTTATCAGTCTGTTAATGTATATAAACATATATACAAATGACTCCAACCAACATCATATAATGGTGAGAGTGTCACTAATAGCCCTACTAATTATCTATAAATAAACCAACTTTAAACTTCATCCCTGATTCTTTGATATTACTTACTAAATCAAGACTGAAATCAATTTCTCAGGTTTCATTTTTAGTTCCATTAACTTCCTTTTAAACCGAAACAACAAGGAAAAACGTGACATTTTCACTTTTCTTTTGATATAATGTTGTTTTAGACATGGGAACAGTTTTGCGCTAATGTAGTCAAGGTTAAATGCAAACTCTGTGCGAGAACTAATTTCATAATACGCCCAGTTTCATTTTCACTGCACACAGACTCTAGTATATTCAAGTTGCATAATGTACTTAGACAAAGAACTGGTTCAAATTTTAGTATAAGCTTATATCAAACAAAACTTTTTCATTTCCACAAACCAGCATCTCACATGAAGGAAATGCAGTATTTATTGTTGTGGATACCAAATATGTTTGAAATTACTTTATTTTCAGTAATTTAGAATTTAAGCAAGACAAGGAAGAACTGCTTACATGTTACAAATGCTATTACATTACTTTTGGTTTTCAATCAATATCGTAAAAATTACTATAAACTTTGCACAATTATTTCCCTGAAAAATAATGAGCTACTGAAATTTTACCTACAAATCCACAAATGCAGTACCACCCAAAGACATATCAGCATCTTTGTGTAGGGCTTGACATACAGTAAATAACTAACATCCAACTGTCCAATGCCCAATGCTTTTTTTCACAACACTGGCTGAAATTCCAGCAAATTTCAATGTTTTGCATTGTTTGAAGTCTGAGAATACTAATGAATTTTGACACCGAATGGGTTAATGTGATGTTGTTTTATCCCTTTTCTAGCACTAAGCCTAAAATTCACCCCGAAATGAGGATTTGGTTCATTGATATGTCAAGTTTTTGTATTCAACTGCTAACCATGTATTTCTGTTATGTTCAGATGGACAATAGTGCAAAAGAAAGATTTCAAATTAAATGTTCTGGTGCTAAAAGAGTCTTTTTTTTCAACATTCATGAGCACTGCAGCAACCATAAGTACCAACTTGTTTTTGCCCCTCCAATATTTTGCCAATATATCAACATCAACAACCTCCATGTTGGATTCTGATGTATGGTTGAGGGCATAAAATAAGTAGGTTAGATAAATTAATCACTATCAGAATCACCATGCTCCCTTCTCATATATGCAATCCACCACTTACCTGTGGTTTGTGAATCTGTAAGCCCTACTCCCCTCACCTATTAATACCACAGCCCCATGTACAATGGAACAACCACTGGCAATGAATGAATCCCTTGCAGATGGTGCTCTACACACTTTCCTGAATGCTTGCAACAAGTTGCCTTTGTGTCATTGCCAGCAGAATGACAAACACATCACTAGTGTATGCTCAAACCTTTTCCTCACTTTCTGGTGCTGCCAGTGGTTGTTCTGCTGTGACAGAATGTCCAACAGTAATAACAGGTGAGGTGTTAAAGTAGGAGCAATGCAGATTGCATAACTCAGTGAATGAAAAATATGCAAAAATGCCATACAAACATGTTTCTTTCAAAATTTTCTTGCAAACCAATTTGACACAATTCACATATCAACAAACAAACTATACTTTCATGTTGAATTCTTCTATCAGGTTTGTAAAAACACATTACAAACCATGCTACATTTACATGCTTAATATACCTTTCCTATAACTGACAACACAATCTTGTTCCATTTGATAACCTATCATTTAAATCTTAAATGACAGCAAATTATCACAAGATAAAAACCTCCCTACCACTTGCCAACAAATTTCCTTCTCTGGCTTTAATCAATCAAATATGCCACATTTCATATAAGTCCTGACAATAATCAAACTTTATTAACAGAAAGAAGTATTCACATGTAGGAAACAAGTCACTTTCTTTTGTACTGTAAAACAAAATTTATCTCTAGACCTTGCACTAAATCATGTTCCTTTGGGATGTAGCTCCTTTTGGGAGTAGTTTCACCTTTTTGCTTGCAGTGCTATAAAACTTTTCTCAAAAAGCATCTCTGGGTTCTTGTGTTTCAGAGACAGCAGAGTGAACTTTATAATAGGCCATCTCAAAATTTATTTCAACAAAAAGACAGAAAAATGAAGTCCTTGTGACTTTACTAAAATTACTTCTTTATGTGTGAGTATCAGTAAAACTCACTAGATTGGAAATATGCTAGCCTCGATGATTACTACTTATTTACAGTGTACAGTAGCCATCACTTTACTGAACCTGCAAGAGCTCCATTACTGTACATCCTTGTCAGGAGGGCACTCTACCAGTACTGTGCTATCAACTTACCAGTTACTTATTGTAGGTGCAAGAGGGTTACATGTAAATAGGAGGTACAGTGGTGAGAGGTATTAGGTAGATTAGGTACCTTACATAGAGTTTTAAGCCTTCTTGATTTCCTGAAAGGGTCACCTATGGGTCACTTGCCAATGTATGACCTCTCTAAAACATGGATACCACAGTGACTTGAAGTATTAGTATGGACCATGGAAGACATGTGTCCCACCAGTCAGAAACATCACAGCGACATGCAAATGAGACCAAAACCAAAAATGCAAGTTAAGAAGTATGACAATACTCTTGGATACATGTTAGATTCCAAAAGGATTTATACCCAGCAGATAAAAAATATGTAGCCATACTGTACATAGGCTACATATCAGCTTCTTGGAGACAAATTATCAATGCAACGTCATACTGCAATTGCCTACTGTATTCCTAAACTGTCTTCCAGAAATCTGTCACAACATGTTTTGATTACCACTTGAGTCCAACAGCAATGGCTTTATTAAGTCTGGACTTTACTCTTACTGTACAGTAGCTGTTTTGATCAATGCCTGATTCACATGCAGTATCCATGCAAGCAGGCAATATGCAGCTATCGTTTCCAAACAATTTCTCCATTGGAAAACATGCACCGTGAACACTGTAGGAACAATACCATCTTTTATTAAAAGTCACATGACAAAATGGATGCCATGCAATAAATTCTGTGTGCACTTACAGGTGGGCATACCTTGGCAGCTCTTAGCTGCTCTCCTTCTTTGGACAGGTGAAAACATTGTAACAGGTGGAGTCAAGCAAGGATCTGTGGGGAATTTTAGGAGTTTGAACATTACTTGACTTGCTCCAAAAAATCAAAATCCCTTGGTTTAAAGCACACTTAGGAAGGGACTGATTGTTACTATGTGAAACCTTTTTGTCTGGTGTGATTCAAAATGTAGTCAAAATTTCACAAATAAATACTTATGTTCCATTTTACATTACATCTGTACTGTGAAGATGCATGGTTTGAATGAAAGGGAGGTCACTCCCATTTAAAAGAACCAGTGACCAGTACAGTTTTTATATTATTCTCTCTTCTCAGCAGAAAGCATGATTGCCAAAGTTGTGCAAAGATAAAACAGGATTTCCAACAGTGCTTCAGGAGAGGCTGCCCTCCAGACAGCCAGAGCTGTGAATTTGTGAGAGGCCCAGATGTCAAACAGACAAAACCAAAGCTGGAGCAAACAGAAGGAAGTTACCACAAACTTCAAAACAACATGGAAGACTGTGCATTTGAAAGCATTGTATATCACCACAGACACCAAAAATAGCTGTTTACAAATACAGTGATGTTTCTAGGTGGGGGAGAAGAAGTCCTTTGTTAACGAAAGACCCAATTTACTGTACCCCTTTGCACAGAAGGTGACTAGATAAAATTTTTGCACTTGCCCATTTTGCTGGTGTGAACGTACAGTACAGTATGAAGGTGCTTTTAGACACATTTTCAAAGATGTGAAGACACCAACAGATTGGGTCACCAGGGAGACAAACAGATATACAGGTGGAAATAAAGACGGAACACATAATAAAAAAAACTCTATCAGTTTTATCTACAATGAACAAAAACCACACATAAATCTGAAATGAAGTTACCACACACAAACCTGGATCTACTCTCAGGAAACCCTTTGCAACCGTATGAAATAAATAGGCAAAATTGTAATGTGTATGCAATGTACAACTGAAATATTGCACACATATTTGGCATGGTTAAATTAAGCAAGAATGGTCTATATAACAATACACAGATGACAATGGAAAATATACTCTGAGTGACAGAAAGGGCAAGCATGATTTTATTTTCAGGTATGGATGTAAAATACTTGCTGCGGTTTTATAGAACTTGGAGAGGATGTTTTCACTTTCTTTATAGCATTATAATTGTGAACAATATACATGAACTTGAGACACAAATGAGGTGATCTTTTGTATACAAGGAGAAAATGAGAGTTGTGTCAAACACCAGGAAATAACTCAAGTTAGATTTTTTTTTCAATGTACAATAAATACATCTCAAAGAATGAAGATATATCCACCCCTGTACTAAGGATGCCACCCAGTAGACAGACTGGAAGTTATCACTCATTTCAGTCAAAACTTAACAATTATTAGCAATTATCACTTGCAAATTTCTTTATGAATGGGATTTTTCTTAGAAATACTGAGGTCTTCATGTGAAGAAAGATTCTAAAAGATGAATACTCTGCACAATTAACATAAGTATCCTGTCTACTGCTTGTTACTTCATTTTCTTGCTTTTGTTTTTTTTTGTTTTACTTCCCTTGTGTGATTATTTCCTACTGTGCAGTCAAGTCTACTCGTAAAAGCTTATGCAGTTGTCCCCTCCACATATTTAACATGGCTGAAAAAATGATTATTTCTCAAGAAGCAAGTCAAATTTCCCACAATTTTTTCTGTTTCATAAACACAGAAGCCAAATTCCCTCCAGTTGCCACAAGTTCATCCACATACCACTTGAAACTTTCTAGAGAGGAGCAACCCTAGATTCCTGATTCTTCCCATCCATATCCATTTTAATACCTATGAGTATTCCTGTGTGGAAATTAATCTCAAGCACATGGCAATATTAAGTATGCTTGAATCTCAAAGCCCCTTTACATACAGTACTTCACTCTTTGACCAACACTATTCATATCAACACACACAAGCTAGCAGGAAGATACTCAAGAAGCACCAAGACCAAATCACACCAACAAAAGATGGGAGAATATGCATGTATTCCATAGACACCTTTCATGTATTGTTCAGCCCACTCAAATGGTTGAACAATTGAATACTGAAATACCATGTAAGAAGACAATTTAACTCCTATGCAAAAATAGAATGCTGTTCTGTTTGGCAACAAACCGCTGCAGTATGAACCTGTAAAACAAGGTCAACAAAATGACAAATCATTTTTTGGCTGAAATGAATTTTGAGGCATGGCTTCAACATAGGGTTCACACTTCAGAAAGACATTCACGAGGGGAAGTTGTTATTTTGGTCAAAACAACTGATCATCATATTCTACTAATTTTTGCGACGGAGCCAGGCCAGACAGTTGGCCATAAATATGTTATCTGTGGTTGAAAAAAAGGCACCAATTTTGGCATAAAACATAAACCCTGTTTACCGATATAGGTGTGGTAAAAACTTGATGACTCCACAATCCAAAAACATCTCTGTAGTCACTGAACTGTAAACTCGCAAGTTAATGGGAATGATGCTGCCAACAATGATTAATTCCTCTGGACATAACTGCCCATACTGGGATAGCATTATGGGAATGGAAAGCTACACAAAAATTGCTGTTACTTATTTGCCACAAATGCAGCTTGACAACTTTTGCAACTGACAATGATTTTGTGATGGTATAGTATACTTGGATGGTTTATGTTTGTGATCACATGACAGGACTAGCTGAAAAGCTACAGTAAATGGACAGTGTACATCAAAGTTTTATCAGAAGAATCTACAGCTGTGTTCCCACTTGAAATTGAAAAAGTCAGCACCCCAACATTCTATTTCTCTGACTTTATCTTGGGTAATATGCAAGCAAGTGCTTGTACTAAGGTGCGTGACAGCGAGATTCCTAAGTTGGTAACCTGGTAGAGAAAATAATTTTTGGCAGGAAATTCTTGCAACTCTTAAAGCTGCATAAATAGGCCATTTATACAACAGAAACACCCACAGTGTAAAAGAATTACACAAAACTATGCAAATAGTCCAACACAAAAGTATTTTAAACGTAAGAGATCCCCCCTTAATTCCATTTTCTAGCTTGAAAACTACCGTACTCCAACCATACCTGTCTCCCAAGTACTACATAATGCATTCACCTCTCTTTAATATATGGCTTTACCTTCCCTAGGTGACAGCACAAGTTTTTGGCTGTCACATGACCAGGTTCGGGGGAAGGGGAGAAGCAAAGAATCTCAAACATCAGAAAAACCTTCTCGGATGCTTAGCTAAGATTTTGTCATGGCTAGAATGTGGGGTTCAGGGGCCTTCCTGAGAGCCCCAGCTGAGATTTATGGCATATGCGTCCCCTCCCACCCCGATGGAGTTCTTTTCCTAAAGAGTGAAAAAGAATCTAAACAGGAGAGACATAGTCCCTGCAATCTTCAGGGTAATTAAATTCCATGAATTTTCTTTGATCAAATTTTGAAAAACCCATGATACTGTATTGTGTATCGAAGAATAGCTATGAAACCAACTGCATTTAAAAGAAGTTATGATCTTTACAGAATTCAACCCTATTACTTTTCAAGGGTCCTGGACAGGAGAGCCATGGGCTGAGTTTGTCAGCTGATCAGTGATAGAAATAAGCGGTATCACATCAAAATTTGCGATACAAAGTGCACCTCTATGTGATGCAGTTCTCAGTATGTGTAGCATATTTTTGCGATGCATTCTCAGATTTGGCTGTGGCTTTCAATCCCTTCTTAAGCATCACAAAAATAGTATTTAAAACAAAAACAAGATTTGAAAGTCTTCACTCCATTCCAAAGTTTTTCATTTATCACAAAAAACACTGAAATTTTCCCTATGTATCTGACGAACATATATCACAGACAGATGTATGCATGACTCTGGTTCTGATTGTCAAGCTGCATGGTAAGTCGGATGCACTGCAAACAAACTTCAAACGAAGAGCACGGTACTGTACATGTATTGTACCATACCAGTATTACGTCGCAGATCATGTCTAGTGTAACATGCGATGTGTGCATGTGTCATTCATGTGCATGTGCAGTATTAAGCAGTTTAGTACATATGCACCAATGTTGATGTTTCTGAACTAACAAATTCCTGTAGCTAACTGCACCCCTCAGAATCTTGACCAAAACATTAACCAGAATTATGTTTAATCATTAATATTCTAGCAGTTTCAACTTGGAATCAGTGAATATGTGCTCAAAATTTGGATGAGTCCCAAACATAAACAGGGAAGATTTTAGTCCCAAAGTCATAGTACGATCATAAAGACCAGCTACTGCTTTCTTCATACAGTGTACTGTAGACAATACTGTATGTCTCAATTGAGCAAACTGATCATCCAAATTCAGGGATCCAATATGCCTAGACTGCAAGGTCAAGAATACCCAAATCATGTCACTGACCATGTCCAACACACCCTAAAATGAGAATCTGAAATATGTTTGCAAGTTTCATGTGGAAAATATTTCTCTACTGGGCAACTTTTTTCAGATAAGCTTTAAACATTTTCCAATGCCTAATATTGTTTCACATCGAGCCTAACCTAGGCATGTGTACCTGTGCACAAGTTAATGCAAGCTCCTACAGCTGGATGGCCGATTAACATCTTTCAATAATTATTCTTGCAAAGTGGTTATAAATTTTGTGCTTGTTCTCTAACATTGTGCTATGCATGGAAAGTCTTATTTATGGGTAGGATGACATCATTCTTTGTCCAAATTTCTTACATTATTTTAACAGTTTTTGGTTATTTCAGCCATATATTACACTGTTACGAGAAAGTGGAAAAAAAATGACTTCCCCCACAAACAAATACTTGGGCAAATTTGAATGTAACTAATTGGACTCAATGATGAATGCATAAGGGGTTATCAATGATAGTCAGTGACTAGAGTCAAAGGTCATCTAGGGGTCACTTGGGATCATTTCCTAAATAAGTAAAAAAGTTCTCTTTGTCTCCAACAGATTCAGTGAAAGTTGAAGGTGTTGCATTGTGATGTAAATTTGGTAGTAATTTGCACCATTGAGAGTGTTCAGAAATTTTTGGTCAATGGTCACGTAGTGGCTATTTTGGTACAGTACTATTGTTTATACCAGCATTTATGCAGTACTGTACCATCTTCTGTTTCCCAACTCACAGCTCACAGTCATGTTGAAGGTCTCTTGGCAAAAAACTGAAGCCCCTCAAATTTTCTTAGGTCTTTTCAAAAGAAGAGGGTCCTTCCTTGGGCTCTTGGATTTAAAACCCTAAGGAAAGCATTGGTAAAGCACTTATGTGTCTAGGCTTTTACCCTTATTAGCAAAGCAATGGTGATCATGATGCAGAGAAAGCCGTGGTAGCAAAAAGGTTAACAAATGGCAGGAAGAGATGAATGGGGACCCTCCACAAAAGTGCTTTACTAACAATCTGAGATTAGTTGCTACACAATTCTGAAAATGCTACTCAAGATGAAAATTTTATTTCCATCACTGCAGCTGACCACAGGCTCTGACAGGCAATGCTTGCTAGTGGTCACTTTGCTTACATCTGAGATGGTCAAGTGCCATTTTGTAGCCAGCAATCTGCTTGCCTAACTGGTATAAATTTGGCTGTCTGACCAGAGTCATGGAGATGAACACACAATGTATCCCTTGCGAATATAAAATGGGACTATTTTTCACAGTAGCCCAATTTTACAACGATGCTAGCAAGTACTTGGTCAAACCAAAGCTATGTTCATTATAGAGAAATAATGTGAAAGACAGGTAAGGTAGGAGCAGTACTAAATATAACACTACTACTGTATGGTCTGAATACCAACCCACTACAGTATTGCTAAAATGTACCATATGATCAGTTTTAAATTGCAAAATCTCTTTTGACCAAATTGTTAGCTCATGATCATCCCCAGAAAAATTGAAACACCAAGTAAAGGTGCGAAAGTTTAAACACTTTCATAATTTGCAACGAAAAAGTTTTAAGGCAAAGCATTTGTGAAAAATGAGATGTACAATTCGAATTAGTGGCACTGCAAAGACATTTCCCCTGTCATGAGAAGGTCAAGTGGGAACACATTCCTCTGATAAACCATGTGATGTCACATTCACAAACCTGTAGGATCATTATCTGACAACACATCCATATAATCAAGTTCTGTCGCAAAGTAGGAGTCACGATAATTTGGGTTCGTCCCTGTAATAGTCTCAATCTGGTAGATGACATTGGCTTCAGGAAAAAAACAGATGCCCAGATTGGGGAAAAATGTAAATAATTACAGATGAGAATATCAAAAAGGTCAGGGAAATGTTAAAGATTCTTTCCACTGCCTCTTCTCCCATTCTATGGATCTCTGCCCCATCTTCTAGTTTTCCCTTCTCATTCTTTCATTTTTACAGGTTTACGAGCATGATTTTGCTCTGTGGACAGATTCACAGTGAAACTTTGAAAATCCTATATGTGATGTATGACACATCTCCGCAAGCACTTTTCACTAAGAATCTGTCTTAAAACTGTTTCAACTGTTTACCTTCTCCTTACTTTCATGGGAAAGAAAGGTTTCAAGACAACCCTATTTTTTTGCAAAATTTACTTACAATATTTCCTATGCAAAACATAAAAGCAATGAATTATTGATTAAAATCTTCATTGAATTACACAAAGGATCTTACTTTATATTTCAGCATTGAAATGATGCTGCATTTTCCTTGACAATATTTCCTTTGCAAATTCTGAAGCATCACCATGGAAGCTGGATGCACCATCAGTAAAAGTTGAAAAAATTGTCCCAAGAAATATTCTTGAGCTCACAAGAAAGAAACTATCTCTCACTTTCATTCAAATTATAAATATATTCCAAATACACTTTTCACCAACAAAATGGCAGCATATCTATTGCTAATGATGAAATTAACTTTATAAGGCTATACCAAAATTCCAAGGTTATATTACGTGATCTTCAATTAAATCTTACGAATACTATTTTCATACATGAGCATTTCTTTGCCATGCACATGCAGCAAGTTTTATAAATTTTCTTACAGCATCTGAAATAAATCTCCATAAAATTCTCTCTGCTGAATAGTTAATGATTCTTGGCACATTATGGGGGAGGGGAGAGAGGCTTCAACTACAATACCTACCTGATGCTACTGATGAAAGGGGAGGGTGAAACCTGCCCCCACTCCCCCCTCCACTGCTCATACTCTCATCATCATCAGTTGCAATATCATCATAGCTTTCATCATTTTCCATGTTAGTAGTAGGTGACTCTAGGTCCTCATAAGTTTCCTCACGTTCATGAGGATCTATACTGGATGTAGTGCTGGATACCGATGTCAATGAATCATCAGTGTGAGAACCTCCGACAGGGGGGCATCTTGCCTGTTCTGTAGTAATTATATCTAAACATCTATCAAAGACCCAAAAGAAAAAAAAAACATGAGTTTTATAAAAGAGATGTTAGTCAACAAAAACATATGAAAATATGACACCTACTCTTTTGATAAAAATTTGTAAAACACACTCCCTATGGATGATGTTGTCATTTTAATGTAAACATTGCTGGGCTGAACTGTATGTTAATAAATATGTTCTGATTAACAGGAAGATCTATGATCTATCAACAAAAGTGTTTGTATTTTTATGGAGCCCTAGTTGAGTAAGAGATCCATTATAGCCATTTCTGTCCTCCTTGTAAATGAACCCATTCAAATTCAACGACTGTAAAAGGCTGCACACTACAGTAGGCTTGGGCAAAATACCATTCTACTTCACAGTAGTGCATCCTTGCTGAATTCCAAGTTGTGACCTACTTTCCTTGCATGACTGGATTTTCTCCGGATAATTTTCACTGGCACAATTGCTCCCTACCCACAACCTCTCTCTCCAAAGACTGTCCCCCAATAATTCCCACCCCAGACAATCCTGACAAATTTCCCCTTGAAAACTTTCACCACAGAAAAATTATGAACTGCCCATGGGATAGTCACGGGTAGGGGTGGGGAAGGGGGTTGTCTGGGAATTAAAGGTTTGTACTTGTGTTGTTTTGCAAATTGTAAATATGAAGCTGTAATAATGCCTACTGTGTAGGCCATCGGGCATGTTAACACCCATGGGTAGGATGTTGAACTGTTATTGTAAACAAACAAAATTGGATTTGTGACCAAAAATGTACAGTACATGACAGAAGGGAGGGGGGGGGGGTGGGAGACTGCACCTGACTCTCTTTCCCCTCCCTCCCTCTTGAGTTGTAGCAAAACCACTTTCATAAGCAGAATATTAAAAACTCTGGAAAATTTGTCCCTTTGCCCAAGATTTTCACAGGCCAAGATGGCTCATCCACCATATGAATACAAATTCCTGTGTGGCTAAGTTTGTAACTCCTAAGGCTGTGGGTACAGTGGAATCTACAAGCCCTGATGTTGACCTCCTGTTCAATATATTTGTAACATTCATTTTAATACTAAAGTATAAACCTGGCAAAAGATGGTGATGATTATAGCATAGTGGACGGGAGCCCTGGGCAGCCTTTACTGTAATTAGGAGGTAATGAGCAGCAATGTAGATTCAAAAAATACCTGATTCACCCACGCCTGCATACACTTTAAGTGATAGCAGGTTGAAGACTCTTAAATTAGCAACATGACTCACGTTTGTTTTACTTTTCCGTGTATTGCATGATCCATTGTAGCTTTGAAGCAGGCCATCCACAGCTGAAAGATCAAAGGAAGACTACCATTTAGTGAGGAAAGGATTGACAAGTCCAACAGCTGTAGAACCTAATTACAGATTGGTATCATGATTTAATACATAGAACTTTGAAATAGGAATGATTGATCTTTAATAGAATTAAGACAGAGAAAGTTGTCACTGAATAGATGAAGAACATGTTAACACATGGGGTTCACGGATGAGCGGTGAGTCACATTACATCCAATGTGGATATGTCTGACAGGTTCTGTTTGGAAGTAAAAGTTAACTGGCAGTGCAGCAGTGACACTTTGGATGGACTAAATAATTCAAATAGGAAATTAGGAACTTTGAAGTTTACTAGTGGAAGCACAGCATTGGTAAAATGCAAGGTATTACATGTGTCATGTCCATGCTCCTCAGTCACACTGCATCCACTATGCAAGAACACGACATTACATTTAACATGATTTAACAACAGACGTAGCATCTGTGAAGATCTTATTTGCTTCATCTCATATTTATTTCTTTGAATTAAATAATGCCTTAAGAGCCCTTCTTGTTTAAAAGCCTGTATAGAATAACTGTCAATTATCAGTACACAGAAGTAAACACCACCGTTTAATTATCAGTTCCCCATAATATTGAACTTGTAACGTAAATGGCATACATTCTGTGTAACTTTATGCTTGTAAGACCACTTTCATAAACTGAATCAAATGGACACAATTACTAGTAGAGGTTCAAAGTCTGTCCTTTTGTAAGCGAGTTTGCTTGTGGAAACGGAGTAGGAATACTGTACAATATAAATGGTACTGCACAATACTAATAGGTGACAAAGCCAATTGTACAAGAGCCTGCTTTTGAAGGCATAGAACTGCATATTATACTGTGTAATGAGAGTGCACAGTAAGAGTGCAAATTCAGTAACCCAAACTGAAATTTAGACACCTATGGTAGGTACCTAGCACATGCTACTATTCACAATTGGATAAGTGGTTCTTTGAAATCAACATTGCTACTGTACTGTTATTGTCTGTGAATTACATTGTGCTACATAAATCCTTCATTTCCTGGTGTTGGGCAACGTTTTATGACATATCTATCATGTCAGATCCATGCAGTATGTGAGAGACAACATTTGACTGTTATTGTACATACTTAAGCTCAGTCTGTTGATATTTCAACTTTTGGAGTAACGTTTGGGTGACTGACACTTGATTCTACTTCCTACATCACAAAAGAAATAAAGCTCACTGCAAATTGCCTTGCATGTGGGCAGACACATTCTTGTACTGTACCTAATTTTAGCCTTTTGTTGGCATTGACTCAAATATAAAATGTGTATGATGCTTTTGAAATGCATGGCAATTTTCTTGCCTTTGGCACCACACATGAGCATTTTGCCCAAGTCTTTTACCACTGCCAGGCTAAACCACAGGAGAAGTTATTGCAGCTTGCGCAAAGCAACACAAACGACACTTTTAGCACGTTTCTTGTGCATAACAGGCTTAGTACAATGGTAATTTGTGAACATCTCCCCTCTTTCAAATTTTATTAGGCCAATATGAATTACTTCAAAACAGTGAAACTTCATGTGGTATGTACCTTGCCAACATTAACACATTGTACTGTACATACTGTATACAGCACAGTTTATTCTGATAACTCTACTTAGTAGCAAGTACATTGTACACATACAGCATAGTTTATTCTGAGAACTGTACTTGGTAGCAAGAACATTGTACACATACAGCACAGTTTATTCTGAGAACTGTACTTGGTAGCAAGAATATTGTACACATACAGCACAGTTTATTCTGAGAACAGTACTTGGTAGCAAGAATATTGTACACATACAGCACAGCTTATTCTGAGAACTGTACTTGGTAGTAAGAACATTGTACACATACAGCACAGCTTATTCTGAGAACTGTACTTGGTACTGTAGCAAGAATATTGTACACATACAGCACAGCTTATTCTGAGAACTGTATTTGGTAGCAAGAATATTGTACACATACAGCACAGCTTATTCTGAGAACTGTATGATTGCAAGAACATTGTACATATACAACAGTTTATTCTGAAAACTTTACTTAGTAGTAAACAAAGTACACTTATTTCAAGTTATGACATGTCCAATTCAAGATCACACTAATTGCTTAATACAAATTGCTGTTACCCATGGCGGATTAAAAACATCCTTTATTCCTACAAGCAAGACACGTTTACACACCATTCAAACAACTACTTTTGATAAAATAATGCCCAAAGGCAACAACTAAATCATCAATTAAATTCCATTTCCTCCAGTGGAAGTAACATTTTGGAACCTCTGATGCGAACAATTGGTGGTGATTAAACCTTCACACCTCACCATTTGAATCGTTTTTGCATGTGACAAATGGGAATGTACAGTACCTGGATGAGACAGGAAAGCAACTGTGCCATGCAGTTACAGAGAAGAAAAAAAGAGGTCACTGTAGTTTTCTTACTTGTTACATGTAAATTAATTAATAGAATTAAAAGAATGTATGGCTTAGTATGGTTAACTCTGTTGCACCCCACAACCAGGGAAATTACCCCCAAGAACAAATAAAGATCCTGTTTTGCAGCAAGGTTGGGGGTGTGACACGTGAAAAAGTGAGGTCACCACACTCGTGAAGAAAAATTGAAAAGTGAAGCGCATAGCAAGATGACCACATTCAAAGGGGTAAAGATGATTATTAAAATCTATACAGACTAACCATCACCAACTGTATTAACCCCATTTACACTGATATTTTCTGGATGAGGGAGGGGTGGGGGAATATTAATAAAAACTTTGAGGATATTTCCTGCAGATTTTTCCCTGTGGCTAAGGGTCCAGGAGTGCTACATCCTGCAGTGAACCTATTGTAGCCCCTTAACTGTGTGCTTGAAACACTGGCAAGACATTTTACGTGTATTCATGGGTTGATAAACAGGTAATGAATGGGAAACTTTGAGTTAGGGTTATTTCCCTTGTGTCAATAACTGGCAACGTTCAGTAGGCCTATATAATGCATGCTCATTAAGTGCACTGTAAGTTAAATGGGAAGTGGGGATTTCAAGTGCTGCATAGGATATGTTTTTTTCCCACAATGTAAGGAATGAAGTCTTCTGGAACCAGCCTTTGAAGATATAATGCCAGTATACTGTCGTGAAAGCAATGAGTATATACATCCCTAAACCTTAGGCCTATACAGAGTATGGATGCAGAAAAATTGGGTTGTTTTTTTAAAAATTTTTTTATTTTCGATAATGCTTTGATGTTGATAGTGCATTTATATCTGGATTTTTTAATACTGTACTGTGCCGCATTATCAACCAATAGTATAAAAAAAAATAAAAAAATAGAAGTATTAATACCTATAGTCAATGACACCATCATCCCTTAGACAGCACAGTACTATACATATACTTTACCCCCCCCCCCCCCCCGCACACACGGTGTCCTCACGCATCCAAATGACTAACCCCCACAGGTACCCACATGTAAACCTCTAGGTAGAGAGAGGTGACTGAGATAAAATATTTTGGCCTAAGGCCAAAACGTAGAAACTAAAAATATAATGAACCGGCCAGCCACATCAAATCAATACTCAACAGTACTATCAAACATCCAGCAGTATCAACAATCAACATGGAAAATAATTATTTCACGCTGTGGGTTTGAATGTTTTATTTATATGAGAACTGGATCTTCTTCTGAAATGGTTTGTCATGTCGATAAATTCATTCATCGTTACTGGCATGTTATTTTTAAGATTACACATTTTTGTAATCAAGACATGGCTTCACCTATGCCACATAAAGCACTGTGCTGATTCAATGGCCTTACCACTAACTGCTGATTCCCCCCCCCCCCGGTTTGGGATCTACAAGCCCCCAATGCTTTTTATATTGAGCGCCGAGGGGCTCTCTTTCATCACTGTGCTATCAGTTTTCCTGGCTCTTCCTTACTGTACTGTAAGTATGGGTTACACACAGTATGTAAATGTGAAAAGAGCAGCACGCTTATGTCTGAGAACTGTACTTGGTAGCAAGAATATTTTACACATACAGCACAGCTTTTTTTGAGAACTGCATGGTTGCAAGAACATTGTACGTATACAACAGTTTATTCTAAAAACTTTACTTGGTATAGTAAACACAGTACACTTATTTCAAGTTATGACATGTCCAATTCAAGATTGCACTAATTGCTTAATACAAATCGCTATTACCCATGGCGGATTAAAAACATCCTTTATTCCTACAAGCAAGACACGTTTACACACCATTCAAACAACTACTTTTGATCAAATAATGCCCAAAAGCAACAACTAAATCACCAATTAAATTCCATTTCCTCCAGTGGAAGTAACATTTTGGAACCTCTGATGCGAACAATTGGCGGTGATTAAACCTTCACACCTCTCCATTTGAATCGTTTTTGCATGTGACAAATGGGAATGTACCTGGTTGAGACGGGAAAGCACAACTTTTTGTTTTAACTGTGCCATGCAGTTATGGAGAAGAAAAAAAAGAGGTCACTATAATTTTCTTACTTGTTACATGTAAATTAATTAATAGAATTAAAAGAATGTATGGCATAGTATGGTTAACTCTGTTGCACCCCACAACCAGGGAAATTACCCCCAAGTACAAATAAAGATCCTGTTTTGCAGCAAGGTTGGGGGTGTGACACGTGAAAAGTGAGGTCACCACACTCGTGAAGAAAAATTGAAAAGTGAAGTGCATAGCAAGATGCCCACATTCAAAGGAGTAAAGATGATTATTAAAATCTATATAGACTAACCATCAACAACTGTATCCCCATTTACACTGATATTTTCTGGATGAGGGAGGGGTGGGGGAATATTAATAAAAACTTTGAGGGTATTTCCTGCAGACTGTTCCCTGTGGCTAAGGGTCCAGGAGTGCTACATCCTGCAGTGAACCTACTGTAGCCCCTTAACTGTGTGCTTGAAATACTGGCAAGACATTTTACGTGTATTCATGGGTTGATAAACAGGTATTAATGAATGGGAAACTTTGAGTTAGGGTTATTTCCCTTGTGTCAATAACTGGCAACGTTCAGTAGGCCTATATAATGCATGCTCATTAAGTGCACTGTAAGTTAAATGGGAAGTGGGGATTTCAAGTGCTGCATAGGATGTGTTTTTTTCCCACAATGTAAGGAATGAAGTCTTCTGGAACCAGCCTTTGAAGATATAATGCCAGTATACTGTCGTGTAAAGCAATGAGTATATACATCCCTAAACCTTAGGCCTATACAGAGTATGGATGCAGAAAATGTATTTCATAATGCTTTATGTTGATATCATTATATCTGGATTTTTTATACTGTACTGTGCATTATCACCAAAGTATAAAAAAAATAAAAAATAGAAGTATTAATACCTATAGTCAATGACACCATCTAGGAAGAATCCCTTAGACAGCACAGTACTATACAGATACTGTACCCCCCCCCCCCCCCCCGCACACACTGTGTACTCAAGCAGCCAAATGAATAACCCCACAGGTACCCATTTAACCTCTAGGTAGAGAGAGGTGACTGAGATAAAATATCTTGCCTAAGGACAAAACATATAATGAACCGGCCAGCACTCAAATCAATACTCAACAGTACATCAAACATGCAGAGTACACAATCAACATGGAAAATAAGTATTTCACGCTGTGGGTTTGAATGTTTATTTTATGAGAACTGGATCTTCTTCTGAAATGGTTCATGTCGATAAATCATTCATATTACTGCATGTTATTTTTAAGTTACACATTTTGTAATCAATGAACGGCTCCACTATTCCACATAAAGCACTGTGCTGTTCAATGCCTACCACTAACTGCAGATCCCCCCCCCCCCCCAGTTTTGGATCTACAAGCCCCCAATGCTTTTTATGAGCCCGAGGGGCTCTCTTTCACTGTGCTATCAGTTTTCCTGGATCTTACTGTACTGTAAGTATGGGTTACACACAGTATGTAAAATAGGGAGGAAAGGAGGAGCAATGAAGATCATTAGTTTGTTTTGCTGCACAATCCCAAAACTTCCTGATGTGAGAATTCTTCAGGGACTGTACCCCTTGCTACCTATATGCATTATATCTCATAGACTGTCAGGGAAGAAAATCTCCCATTTCAAAGTGAACCTTAAGTCTAGAATTACAAAATTTTAAAGGTTGGAAATGACTTTATTCATCCAACTCCGGCCATTTTCTTAGCTTATTCCATTACTGAGATATAAAATGCTGAAATTTATTCACTTAATTTGAAATAGTTGATTGCACAATAATTTGTGATGTCCTTCTTGAGCAGGACAACTCACATTCCCTGTTTTGTTTCCCTTTGAAATCAAGATGTTTTTGTAACCTTGGAACAATTTCTGTTCCCTTGCATACTGTAGCATGTTGTATAGGGAGAGTTTATATTGCCAAGTCACCCAATGGCAGTAAGAGTGATCACATTTTAGCACAGGGTGCAGTGGCTTTCGAAAAAACCATAATGGAACATAAACACCCTAAAACGAGTTACCCAGTTTCCTTCGCACAGCAGCTTCATGCTTCAGTAGCTACTTAACCTTGAAACACGGCCGAGAGCTGTGGAAGCTATTTGGACTCAACCACTTTTACAGGGGGTCATATTTTAGTAAAAACAGATTTTATCTTTCTGCATATATTATAGCTTGTTTGAATATTACAAAAAGTACTTTATCACTATCACTTCCTTAATCTGACATCTTTTTGGGCAAATATCATTCTAATATTCACAAACAACTACTAAACTTTCCCTTTCATTGGACGATGACACCATGAACGAACAGTTTTGGAGCCAGAATCTAATGATGAACATTTTTTTTTAAACTGTGATTTCTCTTTCATTTGTCGATGAAATGGTATAAAACTTTATACTTTATATCTATGATCCATAAACCTTAGAGACATGTTTACTGGCATTACAGTATTTCTTTACATGGGTATAGAAAATGCAAAAATTCAGCTCCGATTCAAGAGCATGAGCACTCTTAAAGACAGACAGTCTTCACCCTAAAGTATATATTTAGTGTAGGGGTATCAAAATTCTCAGTTGGTGACTGCTCTTTGATTGACATCAAAGTTTGAAAATTTGAAGGATGCAGAGTAGTTCACATTCCACACAAGGCAGAGAGAGTGCTTTTATTACATTTCATAGCCTTGTATGACAGGACATGGCCTTAAGCAATAAAACGGTTTATTCCTGCACAAGGAGGAGCTTCATACAGTTACTGTATGGGAGGAGCTAGAAATTGCATAGTTGGGAGAAATGGAACTGTCTGGGATGATGAAAATTCCCCTTTAAGTTTTCAATCCAAACTGTACAACAGCTGTCCAATGCCACAGGAAAACAAAGAGAATAATAAGATGTTCTAGCACCTTGTGTGGTGTATTTTATTTTCAACTAAAATCTGCCGAAGGTTCCGCTCAACCAATCAGAACGAATTTTATACTGTTGGAAAGATGAAAGGTCACTCTGAAAGATCCACTTTGCCCCAAGTCGATATGACATTCAGAGGCAAAGATACTGTATCACTGTTTTTTTTAATGAAAAGGCCGCAGTTTAACAGTTTCAGCGAAAGTTGCCATTGAAAAGGACTCTTTTTAGATTTTTAAATGGAAATCCGCCGAATCTTCCTGATGTTAATTTGGAATAAAACTTAGAACTATAACTTATAAATCAATCTTTCATTCTGTGCATGCCCCGTGATTTTATGTTAAGTGTGGGCTGAGATATTGGTAAATAAGTCTGATGTGAAGCAAATCCACACACAGTTAAGACATTCGGGGAAGTGGTCAGCCGAAAAATGAGCGCTACAGCAGTGTTCGCACTAAGGAATTGAAACTGTGCGGGAATTCCCTCTCTAAAAATTTTTTTGTGCGGGATTTTCAAAATCAAGGCGGGACCTTATCCCTCCCATAAATTTTTCTTGAGTGGGATTTCCGTCGCCATCGCAAAACTACTCCCCACGCAAGAGGTACTACTTGCTGTTAACGGCAGTTAATGCGTGTCACTAACGTTAGTGCTTCTCTCCAAGTTCAAAGCCTCCTCTGATGCAGCTCCAATTCGTCACTAGGTGTTTTCCTTCTGAAGAATGAGTGAGTATAAATCCGTGAACTTTAAGTTGAAGTGGAAAATATGAGTGAACTTCATTGGAGATACACATACGATCAGAAATTAACGAGAGCAATGTACGACGTAAAATGAAGAAAGTACATACTGTACATATTCAATACAATTACACATGTCAGCCTCCACAGTGCACTACAGCTCTACAGGTGTGTAACCAAATGTACTGTACACGATACAACGTTGCGTTTGCAACCCTGGGACTGTGATTGAATTTCAATCCAATCAGATTCGCTCTTATTTATACAACCAGCAGCCAGCATATAAGAGCTGCACTGTGAATGGCTAGATTACGATGATATTTGTTGCTACCATAATCAGTGTTCAGCTTGGGAGTTGCGATCCGCTTGCTTGGGAACGATTCTATATTGCAATTTATTGTGCGTATTATCATTGCAATTTCTCTGTACAATCACAGCTGCGGAGAAGTGCGCTGGAATTTTAGCTGGATTCAGAACATCAGCTGCCCGCTTATGATTTATTTATGTGCGGGAGGGGAGAAGGTGTGCGGGATTTTCCCGCGTTAGATTTAATTATGTGCGGGATTTGAAAGACAAAAGCGGGATTCCCGCAATCCCGCGCCTTAGTGCGAACACTGCGCTACAGTATGTTCCATTATGACAAAAAACAAAGACAGTAATTTGAGTACTAGTAAAAGAATGAAATCACAAATTATTGCACAATCTACCATTTTAAATTGAGTGAATATGATTCAACATTTTTTATCTTACTGTAGCTCAGGAATGTCCTGTGAATATGGGATTTGGACCATTTTGATGCATTTTCAAGCTTTGTAACATATATTTTTGAAATTTTGGACTTTAGGTATACACTATACACTTTAAGGAGGCCTCAAAAAATGCAACAGGCATATTTGATAAGTTCAATGTTTCAAAGTAGGCTGGAGACAAATAGCCTCATCACTGTAAGTGCTTGTTTTAATCAAAATGATAGGATATTTTTGATCTGTTCAATCATTTTTACGCTCAGTTATCTGAAGTGTCATCAACTTGTAATGTTCTATTCATAATAACTCTATATAAAATGAATTGACAATAATTTACACCTGTTCTGTCATAAAAAGGGGGAACACTATTAAATGACTCCAACATGCACAATAAAAACTTCACTTCATTAAAGGGAAAATGCAGTCGCCCCAAAATTTTCTTTGAAAAATCAGCAAACTCTTGCAAATCTCCTCTTAGTGCATTACAAGGAACTCTGAAGATGTTTTGAACATAACTATTATAAAAAATAGGTAAAGCAGGGAGAAATTCTCCTTGAGTTTCACAATTCACTAACAAAAATATTGTCAAATTATCAAAATAGGCCATTCATGAACTAGAGTGATCAGGCACACTCACTCTGATTGGGGTGACTGCATTTTCCCTTTAATGGTTATCATTACAACGTACTTAAACAGTGGAACAATAAAAAAGGAAGGGAGCTACTTTGAACATTTTAATGAACAAAGCTACTTTCCTTTTAATATCTAGACTTCAATACATCCCTAATGAAAACACAATTAAAACAGGTATTATTATAAACCAACTTTTAGTATCACTTTCAGATTAATACAAAGTACAGTGATTAGAATATACGGTAAACTCTATCACAGCAGGAAGTGAGGACCCAACATGAAAGGATATCAACTTCAGAGACAATGTCATGTGGCATTGTATTACAACAATAACTATTTAAATATTAGAGGTATCTACTTTAGATGCTATGTTCTATGGCATTATCTTACAACAATAAACTATTTAAATTGCTGAGGGTTTCTACTGTACAGACTTTGTTTTACAGCATTCTGTTACAACAATACAATAATAAACTACTTAAATATACATCAAGAGGCCTTTTGACTACGACCATGTGTAGTATCTGTTCTTTTCAGTCTGTCTAAAATGAGCCACGCATGACAGACCAATGATGTAGAGGTCTGAACTTCTAAAGCACGAGTGGTTTCTCTGTTCAGAATTTTTGGAGCCATGTTTCGATGTTTCTCACGTCCCTACATCATGACGTGTAGTTTTGCTAAAGCCCAAATTTTCGGCGTCTTCAATAATGGTTTATCCTGTCCTTTGGACAGACAACTATATGTAATAAAACACCAGCATGACCACTGATTGACAAATGCAAAGTAGCCCTTCTACCAAGCATTTTTCAGTTAACAGTCAAAAACATGCGCAAAATGGTACTTCGTTACTTTAAATGGGTTATCCTTTCTTTTTTTTTTTTTTGGTACGTTTTTTAATTAAACTAGAAAAGTATGGCTCTTCAAATATTCTTCTCAAACTGGCATTGGCAATTAGGCACCTAAGCGATAAAAGACCCTCCAGTGTAGTCTGGTACATCAGTTACAATATATGGCTAGGGTAATTCTACAAACATTATAGCTGTTGTTAGATATTGTACTGTACTGCAGGTTACTCCATTGAAATACTGAAATGAATGTAAGCTAGACTGTAAATTCATTTTAAAAGGCCATGGGTATCCAGATCCAACTATAACATTACAGGCTCCCAAACCTAACATCCTAATGGGCACATTGGTTAGTATGTACAGTATATGTTCTGCCACAAGAGCTCAACTTGCAACTTCGGATATGGTAATGTACAAGGTAATTACCAAAATTGAAACAGGAATATTTCCCACCCTACTATCCCCCACCCCACTTTACCACTTTATTTTCACCTTAAAACACCTCCAAACAAGTTCAACGACAACTCTAGACAAATATGGATTTCAAAGCCCAAATATAATTTTAAAGGCATGGTGATGTGACGAAAATGACAATACAAGAAGGAAAGAAAAAAATAAATTTATTAAAAGGTTACATCCTGAGTCTTTGCATGTTTGTGGTATGAATGAATGCAAATTTTCCTTCCTTCCAGCTACACGTCTACGTACACAACCTCCAACAAATTTCCTGAGAAATTTTAACTACTCTGTCCACAGGATCATGTAGAAGAGCTGTTGACAAATCGTAAACCTTCACACAGTCAACAGAATTAAGGTTGATGACAGCACAGATACAGTATGTAGGGATTAAACTCCCACACACAGTAAACCTTATTACTTTACAAATTTTAGGCCAGCATGAGACCCCATTATTGACCTCTTATTCTATGAAATCATTTCATACCACACATATGCTGTAAAAATTGCTTTAAGGACACCAGCAGTGCCCACTACCATTGGGTGCAAATTTGCTGGAAAATTTTACAGTTTTGCCTCATTCCTCTTGACTACTGTTCAAGACTACTGTACAACCACAGGCTTTTCACTCATCATTTTTTTCAGGAGTCACTGACCCTTGAGAATAAATTTACAAGAGTCAAAACTAAAACAGAAGGGGTCAAAATAAATTTGAGTTTAATGCAACAAACTTTATTCCTGTTTTATCTTTATTTTCTATATCATTACATATTGTTGAGGTAAAAAGATGTGCATCAGTTTGACCCCACAAGTTTTGTGCCTGTGCATCAAAATCAAAAGTTGTGCGTCGTTGACCCTGGTGCCCGAGTCAATGAAATCACTGCAACCAAGAATGAGATGCTCAGCCTGATACCAAGAAGAATCTACATGATTGTACAATCTTTTTGCTGAAACACAGAGTTCCAGTAGAGAGTGAAAGTCTCCTACTGTACAGCAGATCACTTCCTTTTAACAAGTGTTTGCACCGGGTCCAAAGTTCGGAACCGGGTACCCGAAGTCAATGGTCGGTCGGGTACCCAGGTACCCGAAAATACAACTTCTGTTAGGCTACAAGTTTGTTGTAAAGTCATAATAAGAAATTTTGCTTTCCTAGTTGATATAATATAACACTTACGGGCACTTACTTATGGGCATGACAAGTGTTCTTAGGCGTGTGCGTGATAAATTTTGCCAGGAAAAAATATTAAACATGTTAGGTGTTCTGTCACATGTGCAAGCTATGTTATTGAAACTTTGGATCCGGGCAGCAATTTCAGAACTGGGTCCGGACATCGTCGGTCGGGTACCCAGTGCAAACACTACTTTTAACTGCTGTTTGCTTACAGTAGCACACTGGTCTCCCAAAGCATTGTAAATTTTAATATGAGTAAATACTGGATTGCTCTTGATGTTCAGACCTGACAAGTCCTACACACAGGCATGTTAGTGGCAACTCTTAAGAGTTGAGGAAACTTTGAAGATGAACTCAGCACACTTGAAGCACTGCATTCTTGTGGGGTCCAAGAGCAATGCCGTAGTATAATACATTAGGGGGTCAACCAGACCAAGCCCCCAGAAGCTCTTGGCATTTTCTCAAATTAATAATACTGTAGCCTCAAAATCACATGGAACTTTACTTCTAAGAGTTCAGTAAGAAAACAGAGCAAACACCCTACATTTTCTGATAATAACAAACCTAGGTAGGTCTACTAAGGGGGGGGGGGTGGAGGGGAGGAAAGGGAGGGTGAAGTCCCCAGCCTTCAACTTCATATACCTGTGGATTCCACCATCATCTATTACAGGTATCTGTCAGGGGTCAGTATTGAGAGCATCTGAGAAGTTTTAAAGTTACCTCGAGCATGTAGTGGCTATTTCAAGTTAACTAGTTGTAGCTATTTTTGTAGTCACTAATATGGAAACTGCTCTTTTAAGTCATCTAAGATTAATTAACTGTGAGTGTTTGAACATGTTACACAACAGCTGTTAATTAATACTGTACCACTTGCCACTAAGATCAAAGACCGACCGTCCGTCCCTGACCTATCTAGAGAAATTAACAGAGGTCGTGTAAAGTGCAACATTTACAGTAGTTCATTGCCAAAAGCAATCTATAGTGTAACTGCAAAGTTTGATTCCAGGTCGTCCTCCATTTTGCAGGAAAGATACATCACTACCCCCCCCCCCCCATATCTTGTTTGGGTATTAGATATACAGTATGCATATGAGGTTGGGGGTTATGGGGCTGCAGCCTCACCATTTTGGGCAGAAAATTTGATATCCTGGGTAAAAATACTGTACAGTATAGTGTATGCCATTTTCCCGGCATACGAGCTTAAAATTTCGGGCAAAAGCACTCAGTTCCCCCGCCCCCCAAATGAAAGTGGTCCCTGCACTTATGGTATTACACAATATACCTCATTTTCTGTAAATGACTGTCTCCAACACTTTTACACTCACCCACTCAGCCAGCTAGGTGGCAATGATAGAGAGAACAAATCTGTACAATTGCTACCATCAATATACCAGTTGGACCCAACTGACCAAATTTACAGCCTTGTTTCAACTACGTAGACTCAACTGGTTTTATCTGGTACATGACCAATTTGGTATTAAACCAGCTGGATCAAACTGGGTTACACAGCTGTCAACTGGCTTCAACTTAGCTTATGCAAGTTATGAAATTTGTTGGATTTCTGTATGAAGAGAACCTGCATTTAACCAAGTTTCACTTGACTTCAACTACTGTACAGGTTCCATCTGCTACTGACTTAATCTAGTTGTGCCGATATGGTTTTGATACAATTGGAATCTGGAGAGCTGGGGGTGGGGATGAAGCCTCTGTCAAAACAATGCAGTAATAGTGTAAGAGAGGAAAGAATACCATGCATGACACCATGGTATCATCATAAAAACATTTTACAAAATCCTGAAAAGTAAAAACTTTATGTACAGTAGTAAGACTTCATCAAAGCCTCTACATGAAGTGTACAGTACATGGCAGGGCAATGTGAATAACTGTAACTGCAGAGTCACAGGTACTGTACAGTAAATTTGCAAGCAATCTGTACAAAAATAAATAGTACATACTGTACATCATTTGGATTAAACGAGAGCTAGATCCTTAAATAAGGCACTTGAAAACAATATTAAAACACCCAAACTACAACCACATGATCTATAAAACCTGTAGAAGTGTGAATTCATCAGTATGAACTTTGGATGACAGACTCATTATAAAAGCTAGCTAACTCAAATATGCACAGTGCCACTAAGAATGCGGAAACAGTGCTTGATATCAAGTGTACTGTCCTGTACAGTAAGACATGTATATTCTACCTAACTTCTAAACCAAACACTATTTAGTGCACTAAAATTTAGGCTTGCAATTCCCACTAAGCTGCAGTACATACAGTGAGTGAAATATTTTCATAACCAGAAAGCCAATAGGCTTAGTGATTCCTTGCCATATGGATATATTGTAACAAACATGAATCACCCACATGACAAGCATGTGAGCCCTCATAGTTATCCTACTTGAAATATCATGTTAATAAGGTCAAAAGCTTTCGAAATCTTGTGACCCAAAATGACCTACATGCTAAATATAAACAATCCACTGGCTAAGAATGAGGTCCCTCATAGTTACCCTCCTTTAAAATATGATGTTTACTAGGTTTTGACCTTTTGTGATCTCAAATGACCTTTGACCTGCACAAAAAATAATACTGATCATCTTCTCAATATGGTCAATACACAAGATAAGTATGTGATCCCTCACAGTTACCCTTCTTGAGATATCATGTTTACAAGGTTTTAGACCTTTTGACCTCTGGTGACCTTAAATGACCTTTGACCTCCACCAAAAACACTAGGGATCATCTACCCAATATGGGCAATCTACATGATAAGTATGAGATCCCTCACAGTTACCCTTCTTGAGATATAGTGTTGACAAGGTTTTGACCTTTTGACCTCTGGTGACTCCAAATGACCTTTGACCTCCACCAAAAAGAATAGGGATCATCTACTCATTATGGGCAATCCACATGCTATGTATGAGATCCTTCACAGTTACCATTCTTGAGATATAATGTTGACAAGGTTTTGACCTTTTGACCTCTAGTGACCCCAAATGACCTTTGACCTCCACCAAAAAGAAGAGGGATCATCTACTCAATATGGGCAATCCACATGGTATGTATGCCATCCCTCACAGTTATCCTCCTGGAGATATTGTGTTTACAAGGATTTAAAGTTTTGGCCTCTGGTGACCCCAAATGACCTTTGACCTCCACCAAAAACAATAGGGATCATCTACTCATTATGGGCAATCCATGTGCTAAGTATGAGATTCCTCACAGTTACCCTTCTTGAGATATCGTGTTTACAAGGTTTTGACCTTTTGACCTCTGGTGACCCCAAATGACCTCTGACCTCCACCAAAAACTATAAGGATCATCTACTTATTATGGGCAATCCTCATGCTAAGTATGAGATCCCTCACAATCAACCTTCTTGAGATATAGTGTTTACTAGGTTGTGACCTTTTGACCTCTGGTGACCCCAAATGACCTTTGACCTCCACCAAAAACAATAGGGATCATCTACTCAATATCAGCAATCTATGTGGTAAGTATGAGATCCCTCACATTTATCCTTCTGGAGATACCGTGTTTACAAGCAATTTCCAGCATATTTACTATTTGACCCCTTGTGACCCCAAATGACCTTTCACCTCCACCAAAAACTATAAGGATCATCTACTTATTATGGGCAATCCTCATGCTAAGTATGAGATCCCTCAGAGTTACCCTTCTTGAGATATTGTGTTTACAAGGTTGTAACCTTTTGACCTCTTGTGACCCCAAATGACCTTTGACCCCCACCAAAAACAATAGGGATCATCTACTCAATATGGGCAATCTTCATGCTGAGTATGAGATTCCTTGTAGTTACCCTTCTTGAGATATCATGTTTACAAGTAAAGCGTCACATACACACACACGCCCACGCACACGTACACACACACACACACATGACATCACCATCGCATAGATTCCTTTGGCCTTCGGCAAGGAATCGAAAAGTTTGGGATGCATACAGTGTTTTGCTGCCCCTCCCCCCCTCAAAAAAAAAAAGAAAAGAAACAACAAGACTAGTCTTGATGGAAACTTTCCTGACATCTTGTCAAAGGGATGCTTTCTGCAAAGAGTTCATCCTTAAAAAGAGAAGTTTTAAATTTCTGATAATGTTGGATTTGTACTTGCACTATACAAGCTCCAACCATGGTCCATTTGTTTTCAAATCTGTCATGCTGTTGTTTAGCTATGCAATGTCATGGCCACCACATTCACCAATAGCATGGTAGGTTCTTTAACATTCCACTAGATTGACATAAGCAGCTTGTTGAAATGGTTTCAAAACCAAGCCAAGGCTAAAAATTAAAATGGTTCTGTTTAGACTAAGTGATTTTCTGTAACTATTTCAGATACAGCACTTGACAAAAAAGATTGACTACCTAATGTAAAAGTAATGAGAATCTTGTAAGGACTGGGAGGAATTTTGTTTAAACTTGGTCATTTTCAGCAATTTCTTCATTACACTTGCACTTTTTCAAATTTCTTTTGACACTCTGATGAACTTTTAATTAAGTTAAAAACATACCAAACAAATTTTAACAGTATTAGACTATGCAGTCTTAGATTTATTCTGCAACTTGGTGGAATGGCGGAAGGATAACAAAGAATGTGATTCAAGAAAGTGCAAAGATACAGTAGCATATTTTCATGGTTACATTGTAAAATCAGGAATAAAAATAGGTCATTTAGGACAAAAAGGTACAGTATAAAATCAAAGGCAAAACACAAAACTGGCCTACTTATGAGACTGATATTCCTTGATCCAGAAGTACTGTAAACAGCGTCCGAAAAACACAGAGGCGGAGCCCGATTCCGCCCTCGAAAGGTCCAAAAGAGCACCCAAAATTGAATTGAGGAGTGCGAAATTTCAGTCTCGTATTGCGCAGAATCGCCCCCATAACTTTCTCGCACCAAAAAGTATGAGATAGAATTGCCCAAATTTTTTTAAAAATTAACTATTTTGCCCAAATTATTCGCCAACTTTTTCTGTTGGCGATTGGTTCTGCTTCTGTATCAAATTCATCTTTGCTGGAAATCACACGCAACCAACTGTATGTACATTACTGTAGCAAGCTTCGCGGCCGCTTTACATTTCCAATTCTTTCTCCTTCACATCGGAATTTCACTTACACAAACTCGAGGTAATGCACAGCTAGCTACAGTATGGACAGCTGTATGGTCTACGTGCTCAGTGCGGGTGTTTATAAATCCACTGGCCTTCCCTTGGCAGCCGCCGGGCTGTATCACAGACCCATGCATGTGTTTCATGGCAAACCATTAATGAAGTATGCATACAAAAATGGCCTACAACATCAACTTTTCTTTCTGCCTTTTTGGAAATAAGTTTGTCCATAATTATACAAAATGAGCTGTTTCATTGACTCTGTGACTGGAGCCATAGAACATCGATATAAAAACTATTATAATCATATCGAAAATGACTTGATATCATTAAAATTCTTCAAGATATAATTTTTGTAATCTAAGTGACCATGAGTGCAAGTTTTTGACTCGAAAAGAGAAGAGACTTTGGCTCCGAAGTACATAGTTCAATTGCACAAGTAACCTGCAGCTTGCTGCATACATCTTGCACTGCAGAGAGTAGCACTCCAAAATACATCATTTTACAGTAACAAACATGACCAAATAAGTCAAAAATGACAAAAGCATTCTCCTGGCTTGTTCAAAAGACTCTAAAACAATTATCTATAATATACTGACAACTTTTTAGTTGGAAAGTTTTTCCCCACGAGGCACAAATCTCCTGAGTGGCTTTGCAGTTTTGCCATTGCCTAACGTGATACATGGATAGGCCTACTAAGCTGCTTACCAACACAATACACATGCAGAAGTTGTCTACTTACTGGTAGGCTACAGGGTCTAAAATTTCTCAATCATTTTTGTTCCAAAGTGTTAACAAATGCTGTCTCAGATGTTGTTATGAATGTTCAGACTTATTCGTGGTCAGGATAGGATTTTTTCTTGTCAAATCAACTTAAATATTTTATTTTCTTAGTCTTTTGCCATACATATACTGTTACGAGAGGCTGATACAGTCTTCAAGTCCATGCAAATTGAACCCAAGTTCACATGAATGTAACACCACTGTAAATCCTCTTTCCATTGCTATGTAGGGGGTCATCAGTTACCATTAGACAAAACCATTGTGCTGTCCCCCACCATGCACTGCAGGGACCACTGGACCAATTTTGAAGCCTAATATTCTAATCATCTACTGTAAGCAGCCTAATATGTTAAAGAAACTAAAAGCCTCAATTCCCAGTTTAAGGCTGCCCAAAATGCCCACAGTAGAAAATGTGTTGGGGATAAATCCCCCATAGCTCCTCATCTCTGTGATGCCTGCCCTGTCAGAACATACATACTGATAAATGCCCTTTACAATGGGTTTCAGTTCAATATCCTATTGGGTACTTGTACTATCTAAGTTAAAGGCTTTAGCAGTTTTTTCATTATCATATTTTTGCTCCCTAGATTTTTATTTGGCCCAGGCTTAATTCCTTGAGTTGGGGCCCTGTTGGTTCCCAGTTGCGTGGTAATAAGATGTTGGTGGAAGTGCAAGCAGTCTAAAAGGAGTTCACTTTTCATAGGAAATTATGGAGAGATCCTGGAAAGATACAGTATCATTCGACAGCAACAAAAAGAAGTAAGCAACTCACATAATTTATTTCCTGATTAATTCATTCTGTCTCAGTTTACATGTAACAAGTAGGCAAATTGCTATCTTTAGGAATGCATTTAGGGCCATTTAGCAATCAATAGGAAATAGCACTCGAAAATCTCAAAGTAGCACTCGAAATGGAACTGAGGGGGGCGATTTTTTTTTTAAAATAGCACCCGAAATTGAAAAAATATTTCAGACCCTGACTGTAAAAAGCCTAACCTATTAATCCAACGAATGCATAACATTGGTGTGTCACACGCAAATTCTGGAGGAAAGTATTTTTCCTCAAAAGTCACAAAGAAATAATGACTGTGCTTTATTTACATCTGCATCATTTCGAGATGTTTAAATATGTCAGCATTTTCATTTCTTTGACCTTTCCTCTTAATTGAGATAATCACTTCCTCAACTGTAGCATATATACTTTCATTTCTGCTTTACACCAACAACAACACCGTTGTCAAAACAATGAAAGCAGGTTAAGATACCACAAATGTTTTTTGATAGGAGGAATGCTAAGCTTTAATAATGATAAAAGAAACTACTTTGGTTTTACATCTTGAATACTGTACATAGCATTAATGACCATTTCTAACAAATTACAGT
Source organism: Holothuria leucospilota (assembly GCA_029531755.1). Taxonomy (NCBI): domain Eukaryota; kingdom Metazoa; phylum Echinodermata; class Holothuroidea; order Aspidochirotida; family Holothuriidae; genus Holothuria; species Holothuria leucospilota. The sequence continues at coordinate 42,528,253 of CM055977.1, forward strand.
AGTACTGAACAGTAAACCAGTTGAAAACCTGCTGCTTGTTAAAGGTCAAAGGTCAATGAGTAATTTCTATCTTCCACTATGTGAACATTACTTCAGCAATGGCTGTACGCAGAAATTTTTCAGTGGGGAGGCAAAATCAGGTGAATTCAGGTTGGAATACCGAAAGGGAACCAAAGGCACAGTGGGCACTTCCTCCAACAAAGAAGGGTCTAGCGGCCCGCCTTGGGGGGCTGGGTGGAGCCCAGGGTTGACGCCCAGGTGGAGGTCCAGGGGATAAGCCCCTAGAAGCTCTGGGGTATCCATGAAATTGTGAGCATTACAACAACACATTTAAGTTTCTTCAAATGACATTGGATGGGACCTAATGTAGTATTACAAATATCACAATTCGACATTTTTTCAGTTACAGCCGTTCCACCTTCTAACTGCCGTTCCACCTTCTAACAGCCGGCCAGGATTAATGATAAAGAGGGCTCCAGGAAGGAAGGGAGGATCGATTATGGTGAAGGTTTCTCGAGGCTTTGGAACCACGACTTTACCCAAACTGTCATACAGAAAATACAGTAAGAATGGAAAAAACTAGTAGTCAGAATGGGTATGTGCAAAGTGCCCTCCCCAAGCCCCATTTACACTTTTTTTCTGACGCTGATAGCGATATGAGTAACAGCAAAAATAATAAAAATGTCTTCGAAGGGTGGAGTGGTTGCAGGAGCCCATATATTGGCTATATATGGGCTCCTATGTATTAGGTATTCTTAAGATAGGGTAAGGGGTGCACTCACTTCACTGTGTGTGTTTCAGATCTCTGGTCTATACCCACTTACCTGGTACCTTCACTATTGTTTGTACCAAATATGTAATAATAATAATAATAATAATAATAATAATAATAATAATAATAATAATAATAATAATAATAATAATAATAATAATAATAATAATAATAATAATAATAATAATAATAATAATAATAATAATAATAATATCACAATGCATGTTGTTAACCCAAGGTCTATTACATTGTAAATCATATCAGTACAGTAAATGATTAGTTGGCCTCCCTCTCTCTCAAACGGTTTGGCCTCTGCCTCCATCATTACCTCGGCTGATCAGGCCTCTGCCTCAGCCTCAACAACCGGTGGCTTAGACTTTAACACAGTGACATACCTTCATTTCCCTCTCTGACGCGGCACAGAAATACCATGTCCGAGCAGATGCCCTCATACCGATCACTTTAAATGGCCACTTTCTCTCTGTAGATACCATTTCTTCTGCTCTTATGACCCTAAGAGAAAAATTCATAAACAAATAAAGCTAAACTTTTGTGGTGAAATTCACCCCCTATTCTAGGAAGTGAACCATGTTCCACAGTGTCACTGACTGATCTAGAAAAGGTACAAGAGTTTGAATTTTGCTAATACTGGAATTATCACATTTGCAATAATTTCATTTTTCAGCATGCAGGATTATCAGCACTGATCTGCCTTGTTAAAATCATGTTTCTTTCTTTAATTAATTCTGTTACAAAGTCTCTTTACACGCTCTTTCCAGTAGACTGCATCCTTCCCCTTCCCCTCCTTATAAATTCCACCCCCCATACCACCAACCACAATACATCCTACCCATCATGAACCAATTGGTTGGAAACTGGGACGTTAAACCTCATCTAACTAACTAACTAACCTACCCATCATGTAAGCAACACAAAGGATACAGTACAAAGACAGTGTGACCACCTGTAGCACTGTAGTTTCAGTAATAAATTGTAAACAGGATGACTGTAATAAATTTTAAACATCCTATTTCACAGCTAACCAACCCAAATCAGCATGATGCCAAGTTCTTAGGCATAACAATCCCTGGAATACCAATTAAATCCTTCATCTGCCAAACTTCAGTTTTGAATGAAACAATTTCGTCATTATGTTACACAGTACTACAGTACCACCATGCTATGCAGTGCATTAACAATTTCAATCAATTACTTAAACCCCAACTTGTCCCTCCTGCACGGCAAACCTTGGCAATCTAATGCTACAGCCTATGGTATGTAACTACCAAACATAAAACTAGAGAAATAATGGCAGTACTAGAGTAGCTTTGCCTCACAAGACAACAGTGGGAGCCAAGAAGTTTTCATGGCAGGAAGGTTCAGGCCCATATCTGTAGCTGTAAGATCAAGAGATGGCTTCAAGATAACCCAGAACTGCAAGAAATCAGTCTAAAACATGTCACCCTGATTCTGCATTTACCATGCACAAAGTGCCAATGTGACAGAGATGTGTTTTGGGTTTATGGTGATGGTGGTCAATGGGTATCTAACTGGGCAACCATCCCAAGTAAACCACACCTGTACCAGAAGCTCAACTACTGTATTTAACAAGTTGTCACAGTATGACTGGAACTGTCTACAGATGTCTTTCCCACATCTACAGTAACTCCAAACTTATCAAAATAGAAAACAATGCTTGACAACTTTCTACACCATAGTTCAGGCCTCAAACACATTGTAACAAAAAACTTGGCAGGATCATAACTTTTTAATGCCAATTGCCAACCCTGGTACAAATGAAGCCTTCACTCACATGTTATGAAGGAACATTAGCAATGATTTCAAGAAATCACTTTAAGTACAGGGTCTATAGTACAGTAGGTCTATGCTTGCTTAATGGCAATCTCAAAGTAAGAGAGAGAATCCTCTATGAGAACACACACAGTTCCTACACAACTCCCCCTCCCCAACAATTTTCCACCCATACAATTATCACCTGGTGAAGAAAGATGTACAGTACCAAAAAAACTAACATCTTTGGGAATTGTATGGGTGGGATTTGTGCAGGTACATATCATCCAGGGTTTAGTTACCAGCCTGATAGTGTAATGTACCGGGGGGGATCTGGGAGGAAAGTGTACAAAGAGGAGTGGGCTAATTTGGTCACAGTCATTCACTATGTTAATTGGTTCTTTCATTTTGGCCAAAGTGTACCAGAAGGTCATTTGGGAAATTCATACAGTTAGTAGTCCTGTGCAACATGGTTAGATCTACGTAAACAACTTAACATGATCCTACCTGTTGTAATCTTTCAGAGAAAACCAGCCAACAGGTTTTTTGCCAGTATCATCCTTATAGTAGATAACATAATGACTGTATATGATCAGGTACCGCAACTGCCACTTGCTAAGTATCTGAAGTTTCACTGGAAGAGCATTACCAACACTGGTGGTCACTCTGTCTGTCTTCCTGTTTGCCGCCCTCTTGTAGGCAAATCCCTGATGAAGGACATCTTTTTCCAAGAGTTGACTGACACCTAGAAGATGTAAGAGAAATATTATCTACAACTTTTTATGAGAAAGTAGTATCACCACAAGGATTCTTGCACCTTTTTCCTCTATGGAGTTATTTCATGTGATATCATGCAATTAGGATTGCCCGGCAATCATCAGCAACGCACACATGCAGTAACCATACTGGCAGCACACATGCACAGCATGACCATAGATACTACTGTGACACAATGGATGCTCGATGAACAAAATGTCTAACAACCAAAGAGACGTACGTGATCATGTGACGTCGATGAAACACCTCTATAGGACTAGGTCCTTCAGTTTTATGAACTTAGATATTTTATTACTTACAAAAAAACTTTGTGCTTCGATTCCTGCAACTTCAGCTTCTAGGTCTAAGTTAGATCCTTCATTTTTATGACCTTACATGTCTATTATCTGTGGAAGCTCACCTACATTCCTTCATCTTTATTCTCTAGGTCCAGGTCACTTACTTTTTGATAACAATTAATTGGAAAAACAAATCTGTACCATTGAAGCAGGTCACTCCCACTCTTGGGAGATTTGGAGGCCTTAATAACTCCTCACCCAAGAGCTGGAATTGAGGCGGGGTCAGTGGTTCAGAAGGCCAACTTCTGGTCACAATGGGGGTGCAATGGGGGCTCCACTTGCAAGTTAGGCATATCTGATGTAGCAAGGAGTAAGTATGTGTCTGCAAATAAATGCAGGTCACTCCCACTCATGGACTGTTTCAATACATTTTAATCAAAATGATTGTATTTATTGACCACATCTGTGTTTATAGCAGGAAGTTATTTCAGGGCATCATGTAGGTGGTGACTGAATTAAGCAGTTCTCCTAATCTGAATGAGAATTCAAAACCAGGCTGTGAAGCTCATCTTGATGCGAAATTGCAGTGATAGTAGCACAGATGCCCTAAAGGAATTGCACTGGTTGCCTGTTAAGTGGTGCATAGTGTTGAAGATTCTCTGTCGGGCCTTTAAGTGTGTCAATAATCAAGCCCCACATTACTGTACCTTCACGAAATGTGTGATGTTAGTTTTTATTGCTTATGGTCGCATGGCAAGCAAAAGTTTAAGGTACCTCTATCACAAAGGGTTAATTTCGGTGACCGTTGTTTCGCTATTGATGCACCAAAGAGGTGGAACAATATGCCTTTGGATCTTCAGAATTGTAGGGACTTCTTGTGTTTTAACTGTAAACTGAAGACCCATTTATTTAAGAATGCATTTGTGTAAGGTGCCACTGAATGTATGTTTTTACATGCAATAATGAGCGCTATCATGTATCTTCTGTACATTGTAAAACATAGATGTTTGAAGTGCAACACTGGCCATTTTAGCACAGCCCACAGGACACTTCATTTCTGTGGCCTGCATGGCTCTGACAGTGAGGAAAGTTTTCAAAATCATGTCTTTTTCTGAAAGTTTTTCACATGTTCAGTATTTCTCTTTTTCATTTTTATACAGTATACACTCACTGTGTGTCCCAAAATATCACAAGTAATCTAGCAAAAAACTACAACTATAACAATTAATGCAATTCTGACTGGCATCCCACCTTCCCAATTAATGCCAAAAATGACTGACACTCCAGTGTCTTTGGATGCCCACCTCTGATCTATGGTAAGGTGCTAATTGACAAATGGCACTATATAAAGCTACTGGCATACAGTATACAAAATGTTTAATGTCTGTTAGGTTGCAAAATCTGAGGACATGGGATTAAAGGACCTTACTGTACAGCAGAACTTGACAGTAGTGGAGAGAGGTTTGTGAATACTGTGTAATTCAGTCCACTACTGTACTATATGACCTGCTGAGAGACCACATGGCACATAACATGATATTGTATGCACAATGTACCATTAAAGATGGATATTTTACTAAAAAGTGGTTCTTTACTTTTTACACTTCTGCAGATTCTCTTTCCTGAATTTTGACTTTCCTAAGTGGAATACCCATATACTGTACTGTAGTCACCCTATGCTGCACTGGCAAAACAACTGTAGGTTAATGCATTTCAGTGTCAACTTTGATCCTGATCAGCAAACCTTCCCCCGCCCTGTGCAGTATGGTACTTCAAGCCCATGGCACTGTGCATTTGTTTCCACTTATCACTAATATGCATAAGGGCTCTCAGTGGCTTTCTGTCATATACAGTACAGTAGACCCGCCTGGCAACTCCCTGGTGAGAGGTCATTTATTGCTGTGCATTAGCTTCAACCTATGCTGCTTTGCTTTTGGTGTACCATTCCAGCTCTACTCATCATTACTGTACACAACAAGCACATATACTCATTATACTGTATCACTTTTCCACAGAGATTCAATTATGGAAGCTGTAAAGTATGGTGATTTAATTGAGAAAAGTTTTTACAACTCAAATGTTGCCAGATTGGGAGAAAAATGTCCTAGGCAATCTTCACTTTGGGAAACATTTTACACAAGTTTCAAGTATTGATATATTAATGTATGTGAAGCAAAAGCACTTGTCAGCCTGGTGAATGCTTCCTTCTTTAGGTAGTCATCTTGTCATAACAATTAGTAATATCCTGAAAAATGTTTGTAAAATCTCCCATTATAAAAAGTATGTTTACACATACTCTTCCATGTGTGAACTGTACAAATAGTGGTGTCTGTACTGTACCTACAGTACTTCAATCCAGGTTACCTCACCTATTAACATAGGAATATGAGAAGGGCATGGAGGTGACTGGAGGGTTTCCCCACTGTAGGAGAATATTTGCTTCATTTTTAAAGAATACTTTGAAGCAAAATATACAGTACACTATTTTGGGGGCAAAACTGCATTTTTGAATACCCCCCAACATTTTTGAATATTCCCCCCCCCCCACTTCCCGACTGAAAGAGGTCCTGCACCCTTTCATCAATTACAACTGGGTTTCTCAACCTTAGCTTGAGGCTCACTTTTGATTGCTGAAATAGCCCAAGGGACCATCTGCCACCATTAAAACAAAAGTTCCACTGAGACTTTTTACTGAGACAATTGCTACAGTACTGCAAAAGGCACGATCGAAAAAATGTGCTTACACAGTGAAGCCAAAAATAGAGAAGAGTAAGTCTTTATGGAGCCCTATGTACAGTAGGTAGGGGTTCCTGTCAGGGCCGGATTAGCGTTGTGTGGGGTCCCCAGCACTTTCTATAGCGGGCCCCTTTTACAAGTTTAACCTCCTTCCCCCTTGCCCACCTGCTTACACAAAATTAATAACACTCAACAGATTAAATTTTAGCTTTTAACCGCTAATAACTAATAGTTGCTTTTACACATTATACAGTGATAAATGATATTATATGCCAGATAGTGTTAAGGCATGGCAAAAGTGCACACACATGAAAACGTAAGCACGACAACCAGTAAATCAAAATAATGTGGGTCTCAATTCCCGCGGGGGCCCCAAAAGTGCGGGGCCCCTGGCATATGCCGGTTCTGCCATTGGGTTAATCCGGCACTGATTCCCATAGTGCTATTAGTTTTTACCAGAATGTTATAGCTGGCAATAATGGTACTGTACTGTATGTAAATAGGAGGTAAGGAGGAATGGAATAGATCACTAGTTTCAACACAAAGCAACATATACTGCTAAAATTCCTGATGTGTCAGATGAAATAAGCTGTACTGTGAATACAAATAGTAATTTTATAAATGAAGAATCCAAAGTTTTTTATTTTTCCAGCCGACTTCAGGGCCAACCAAATGGCACTCCACTGGCCACCTGTGGAACACAGTCCACTGATAGTACAAGAAGTGAACCACACCCCCTTAAAGTACTGTGAACACGACTTCTAGCAATGATGTTGAAACTGATTAAAGTAATTGTAAAATATGATTAACAAAAGTTACAATGGTCATAATTATCTTCAAGCAAATATTAAAGGACTTACATTCATCCAAAACTATAAATCACTGAATCCTCTTTCCTCACTAACTAGTATCTTTTACATGTATATTTCACAACACAGTTGAATTTTTTAGGTCACGTAGGTTTCATCTGGCATCACAGGCATATGGGGGTCAATATTTCTGGGGGATCAGGGATAATTTTTTTACGAATTTAGAATTTTGGACCAAGTTACCTGAATTTTGATACCGCTGTGTTGGTTGCAAAAGGGCATAATTTATTTTCTTGGTTGTCTCATTTGCCCAAATGGATCCACTATTTTTGCCCGAATTGGGAGGGCATATGCCCCCCTCCCGCCCCACATCTCATATGCTGATGTCTGGCATATAGAACCAAATTTAACAATTTGTCACAAAACAAATGGCAACCTGTAAACACACACACATGATTCAGCATGTACGGTAGCTACAGTATGGCATCCACTATAAGAAAGATATACAGTAGTGCACACTTCATCAGCCAGCATTAGCTGATATTTGTAAGGTCCAGCAGCATGATGCCTTTGTCTAAGCCCAAAGTGAGGTAGGCTACTGTTACTAGTTGCCATAATAAATGAATACAATTTTTATTCAGGGTGGAGAGAAGGGGTGGGGATGGGAGCAGTGTTTCTGCTAAGCTGCTACATGTATGACACGATTTTGACCCAACTGATTCCTAATTTGACACGATGATGGAAAAAAAAATAAAAAAAAGAGGGTTTTATGGGGATTTAGGAGTAGGAGCACAAGCTCTGCATTTACAGTAGCAACGAGTCAAATTTGCATATGGGCTTGTCTACAATAAAGGGGTATAAAAGTGTTACAAAGGTGGTGAAATTTGAAGTCCTCTAAGAATAAATTTTTGTTGTGTTATTTTGTTTGATTGGTAGTCTCAATTTTTTCCTGAGAGCAGGAAGATAGTTCTTTTCACCTATCACCACTTTTTAAGTGGTAAGTGTTGCTGGTTACATATGTAACGGGGACAGACATGGAAACTCTGCTCCAGAAATCTTTAAGGAGGACAATATGTATAAATAAACCCTGTATTTAATAGAATGATAAAGAACAAACACTTTTTCACTGAAATTGCATTACCATTAGTTAAACATGGACTAGTATGGAGATCAATGGTTACGTTGGTAACAAGGATGGACACGTCCGTCCTCGTTACCAACGTAACCAAACTATGTTCGAGAAAATTAAGCACTTTAAACACTTGAATGCATTGTGACACAAGTTTTGCTCTTTCCTGAAGTGTAAACTGATGACATGTGAAACATTCATCAAAAACCAATGTCCCCATGTGCCTACGTTATACTACCGACAAGGACATGGTTACGTTGGTAACATCTGGACGGACATCGCCTTGAAGGCTCTCATACCCTTGTTGTAAGCAAAAAGATGGAGGAAAGCACACAAACCAGTGACAAATATGGCCATCTGCAAACAGATGCAGTTTTATCAAATTCTCTGGTAATTTGTGTCCTACAGGCCTGTTAATATGATAGTTACTGTACCAACGTAACCATTAGGGGACAGACATGTTACCAACGTAACCATCATGTGCTCCGCAATTGACTATGATGCATTTACTGCTGGATTATTTTATTTGTGGTACTGCACATGATCAAGGTTAAGTGTTACATCATAACCTTAGCTCTGGAAATCTTTTCTTTCAGTTAAAATATCAACTGTTAAGATTTAATATCCAGATGGACGGACAAATCTCAAAATTTTACTACAAATTGCTGATAAAATTTTGCGGTGTTTGTGCACCTAAAAATATTCATTTATCATTTACCATTTATTTTGTACATTACATTTATGAATGAAGACAAAGAACCTGCATCAGTCACATCTGCAAAGGTCCCACTCACATCATAAATTTATTCCACATCCTATGTAACACTTATAGGTGGTAAAAAAGGCCAAAATAGCCCCAAATTCTGCCCAAAACATCCTTTATATAAGTTGGACATTGATAAAATTGTCTTTATTATCTCTCTATAGTCCTCCAAGTATGGTGAACTGTAAAATCACCAAACCATTGTGACATCTTTCAAAATATCATCAAAGCAAAAAACACACACTGAATATTTTCCTTTACTGTAGACAAGCCCATATACGTATTGGGCAGTTTGACTCACTGGATAATTTCTTAGAGGAAACACTGGGTGGGGGTCAAGATCACATGCCCTAAAAGATCATCATCTAGCATCTTTGGAATGAAACATGCACAAAATTGCCAAAGAGGTGCCCTGGGGACCCCCATGGCACAAATTCAAACACAACCAGTATAAGGTACAATACAGTAGACCCTAGCCGAAACAGCCACTGTAAACTTTACAGCATGACCATGGTGTATGGTACAGTAGTGTACATATACACATGGAAGCATTACCTCGGAGGGTACAGTATATATACTGTGTGTACAATCATAGTGCACTGTACAGTAGAGGGAATTCCCAATAAAGTCATGCTACATGTGGTACGGATGTCAATGATGGGGACTTCCACTTCATAGTGTGGGCTGCAATAGGGATAACGCACTTCTTACAGTCTTCTTGCAGGAAGGAAGTCCTGTGTTACTGCAGGCGAGGGCATGTACCAAATACACACATCTTTATGACCACAGTACTGTTCTGTGATGGTTCAAGTTCATGGCAATAATACACATTAGGACAGTAATGTGTACTTGCCAACAAGTTTGCAGTAAAAAAAAAAATAGTAGAACGATAAATTTATGCATCATAGACCTTTTTCCAAATAGCAATTACAAAGGATTGTGGGATAGAGTTTTGGTACATGTTGTTTTTGTCCACAGTAAAATGCCATTGACAAGAACGTCGCACACCAAAAGTCTGTCCCACAATCCTTTGTAATCGTTATTTGGAAAAGGGTCTATGCTTGCAAGTCAAAATGGTTGCAGGGGAAGTGGGAACAGCACTCTCTTCTGTTGGATCTCTTTTCCTTTGTACTAAATAATTAAGAGTTTCTGCAATCACTACCATACTAAGGATATGATGGTACGTATAGTGATTAGTCCCAAAACATTTGGTATACAGTACTTCATGTATTAATAATTAATTCAGCTCTGATATAGCGCATAAATGTTATTCTCAATGCGCTTAGAGAAAAGGTTACAAAATAAACAATTACTGAGAAAAGGCTATTTTAAACAAGTAACATTTAAGATGTGTTTTAAAGTGATTTGGAGTTGTACTGTAGAATGCCGGATGTGACCAGGAATATGGTTCCAAAGATGAAGAGCAGCAATTGAAAAAGCCTTTTGACCGTAGGTGCTGGTTCTAGGAGAAGGGGTTTGTAAGAGATACTGAAAACATGAACGCAGTACATGAGAAGTGGTATATATTCTTGCGGCATATGATTAAGAATTTTAAAGGTGAGTATAAGGCTTTTGTACGTAATCCTGTGATTTACAGGCAGCCGATGCAGGTCACGAATAACTGACCAGTGTGATGTGTTCCCTATTTCCTGTGAGGGAGACTAGGCAGGCTGCAGAATTTTGAATTCCTTGAAGTTTAAAAGTATCTTTTTGTGGTAGACCAATGGACAGAATTAATTTAATTTGCTTTAATTGTCACATAACTTTCTTGAATATCCTTGCCATCTTTGAATCTCTATATTTGTTTCAATCTTCTAACATCCACAATCAGGACTAAATGTGCATATTAAAGCCAACCTCAAACTGAAGTGCATAGAGACACCTACTGTATTACAGTTTATTCACTTCAGGATACAGTATTCAGCCTATTCACTTCCCAAGTTCAGTTGTCTATTCACTCCAGTTTGAGGATGCCTTATGGTACATGAAGTATCTCATAATCTCATAAACTTTTTCTTTCCTCCAGTTTCTTTCTCAACATCATTCTGTTGATTTACTCATTTTCTGCAGATTGCCTTAATTGTCACAAAACTTTCCTTAATATCCTTGCCATCTTTGAATCTCTGTATTTGTTTCAATCTTCTAACACCCACAATCAGGACTAAATGTGCATAAAACAAAGATACTGTACAGTATATGCTAAAGCCAAATAATATAAGCCTACAACTTTGGCAGACTGCATTAAGCAATAATCCTGAGTATAACCCCTAAATGATTAAAAAATTTAAGTTCACATGTTTTCCATACAAGATGTCCTCTCCAAGATGGCATAAACACTGTTTATGATCAAAACATCATAGCTACATAAATTGTTTCATTTCGTTTGTTTTTTCGCTTTACATATGTACAACAATATGACTTTTACATAGGAATTTATGTACATACATAAGCGAAAGGAAGTACACAAAAACCCCAGAGGGCTTGAAAACGTGCACTCCCTATAAAGAAAAGGAAAAACAAAACAAGCAAACAAAACCAAGAGTTCAATGTTCATTGTGTAAGTTATTTGGGATCTTTCTACATTACTGTAGGATGCAGCATGCACTCTCACTACAGTAGTATGATGGACAACATACAGTAGCCAAACTGTTCTTTGTGGCAACAAACATCAGTCTATAGCAAACTCTTATGATTAATTCATCTGTACAATATGAAAAAGGTAAAGGGTTTATCTTTCACTGAATGAATGTAATGAATCTACAGTAGTAAATTTTTGTTACAAGAGAATGCTCTTCATTTAATGCCTTCATCATGAGTACTGTATACTGTACCATATTAGGCCTATTAAAGAGATAAGCAGTGTTATCCCCTCTTCCATGTAATACTCATACTGTATGTTAACAATTTCAGGCTCAACCTATTCCCCCTCCATCCCCCCAACCCCTCCATCCCCCCCCCCTTAAAAAAAAAAGAATAGAGCAACAGAGACCTGTGCTAAAAACTCAAACCTGGCCAATTTCAATCCAAGTCAACGTTATTCTAGGAAGGTACAGTACTTTAATATCTTCAGTGGCATTTTGGTATGTTTTTCATGCACCCCAAGCAAACATGGAACCCAGTAATGGAAGGGCTCAATTTTGAGGCCTTTACTAAAAGCCAGCTTGCTCAATACTGTACTGTATGTACAAGTAAGCATGAACAAGGCGCGGGCACTGCTGTACATGCAATAAAAGAGATTCTACACTACAGTACTCTCATAGTTGGTCATACAAAATACCCCTTGGCAACAAGTGGGCGAAAGTTGAAATTATTTCAACTCAACTTTAAAAAGTCATATCACATCACTCCTACCCTGTACTGTAGTATAAAAGGGTGTAAGTAATTTACATTGTTTTCAATTTTTTTATCACACTGCATTGTACCTAGTGTGAAACGGCTTTCAATGTAATGAAGTTTCATCAACATCTATTGAGTTTGACTGTTTGACAGCTTGCTGAAGGATTGTTGACAGACACAATAGATCACATTTAAATAGAGTGATGGTGGCTGATTGAATACTGTAGCTCAAAGAGCTACAAAGCTGGTTTGACCTACAAAAAAAAAAAAAACTTCTGTGCGCTGCTTGAGCCAGCCATTGCCTTCTTCCTGTACAGTAAATACAGTCATATTAACACGTGATAAAACAGTGCTCACAGAAACCGTGCTCTGGGTAAACTGACAGAGTTTTGTATTGCCACCAAGGGTCTGCACTGAAATTAAAATCGAAAGGTGGGACAAATGAAAGTTTATCTAACATAATAGGGTATGACACATTAAGTACTGAACCAGTACGTGCATGCTGTATTTTCATCAACTGGAAATCCCCTGCAATAAAGATATTTCTATAAGCAAATCAAACCATCAATTAGGAAGTTATAAAACTTTATGCTATATATTACATGTAAAACTTTATACTTTAGCAGGTACAGTATTATGATACAACACACCTTGGATTTTATGGCATACACTGTGCATGAACTGTATAAAGTTCTGTACTTCAGCGTTAGTACTTACTGTGACCATCACATGCATGCCAGCAGCACTGCTGCATTTCAGGACTGTATGGTGCTCTCTCAAGGTTGGGGGGGGGGGGGCAATAGAGCATGTCATCCATGAGTGACTGGTCCATACTGTAGGACCCCTGATAGAGTTCACGGTGAGTAATGTACTGCAACTACTACTGTACTTAGCATACAGTATACGGTAGAGTATTGTTGTGTAATGTTTCTCCCACTAAATGGTTTTGAAGCAAATACTGTACGACAACCTCATGAGTAACTTCTGACATACAGTATTGTACATGCATCTTACAGGAAAAGTGCAGTGGTACTATGTATTCATGCAACAATAGACTGATTCAAATGAAATAAAACTTGCACAGCAGGAAGTGAGCATGATTTAATAAGGTGAATAAATTTTCTTGTGATAGATTAACAATGTATTGTCAGAGAGTATAAACACTGTTTTCCCAGCAATCAATGACAAAAGCCCTGTTAGGTTTGTTGACCATTGTTAAGGGATGTTATTCTGGGATAGTTCAAGGACATTCCCATCATTTCCCACAGAAAAGTACAATTAGTATATAAACCATGTACTGCGATGGTACTGTAGTGGGGACATAAAATCAGGAAGTCTTTTTAAAACTTAAAGGGGAATTTTCATCATCCCATATTTTTCAAAAGCCTAGGAAAAAATAAAAGTGGGAGGGGGTGAGGGGAAAGCACCCCCTTGCTCTTGGTAATCCTGCCTGTGATCAAAAGGCACCAATTGCCTCCAATGTTTGCCACAGTATCTCTCGAAAAGATGTCAAGGAAATATTTAAAGGTGCCGTTGGTACCCTTTCCTTTGTATGTCTGCGATTGTATGGAAAAAAGTTACATACTGCAGTCCTGGCAAAAAGAACCCAAGTTGATATTGCCCAGGCCTACTAGTTCTCAATATACCATGTGTCTTCACTGTATAGTAGGCCTACATCATGACAAATTTGGCTCTGCATAACTAAAAGGTCATGTGACATGCCACCAAACAGAGCTGTTTCACTTGTCAGCTAAAGAATTAAGTCCTCCATTTAAGATCCATTGAAATTGTTTCAACACTTTTTCGTTCTCAAAATAAACGTCTCCAAAGTTCGACGATTTCTGAAGAAACTCATATGCAAAAATAATGCAAAGTGTTGCAGAATGTTAAAATTTCTTTTGTTTATCCTATATAAATTATCTCTTAATTACTGATCTGACAGATTAATTTACTGGGTGATCTCAATGTTTCCGAAGGAAAGAATTTTAACTTTCATAATACACGTAAACCCCTCAAGGGATAACAATGCTACAAGTGTCCTTGAAATTAAGGTTGAAAAACAAAGGCTAACATGAGCCATACAGTACCGGTATGTCCATCTTTCGATGTCACATATAATTTTCATATTTAGCTGATGTTTATTCATGATACATGTGTGAAATAGAAATGACCCTGTAAAATGGAATGTTGGATTTTAATGGGAATTGCAGCTATTTTCTGGATATTTAATGCTTTTTTCATCAAATATTCAACTATGTTATTTTCATGTCACACAACCTTTAAAGAACATGGAAAATTTTTACTTGCAAAACCTATTTCCTGTTATTAATTGTTCAACAGCAAAAGATAAATCCAACTACTTTTTACAACATTGTGTACACAGTGTATTCACAACACTGCACATACTGTATACAAGTAGGACAACTACCTCGCAAGTACAGTAAATATTCCAAAAATACTGATATACTGTAAGCATGCTGTACAGTAAAACTGTCAAGTGGATCTCCACATTAAGGCCACTTGCAAACTGCAAAATCATCTGAGAAAGTCAATGAGGGTTTATCAGGGTTGGCGGGGAAATACTGTAATGGAGTGTAAAATACTGTGTTGCAGTATTTTGCATCCAAGAGATTAACAGAGATATCAACCACATGTGGGAAACGGAGAATAACATTAAAATTTACTGATATCCGCTTTTCAACTTCCTTATTCATGCAGAAATGTTCTTAAAGCAACATACATCAAAAGCACTCAGAAAAAAGACAACCAAAATTATTTCCCCATATTTCCTAGCCTGGTTCTATCATTTAGCGGTATGTGCAGTAACTGATTTCAATGCTCACAATGGTGGACACTTTGGACAAGCAAAAATACAAGTCTGTAAAAAGTTTTCCAAGTTACAGTATAGGCAAACAATTTCAAATTTTAGTCAAATGTTACAATGAAAGCCATGCAATTAGATCTCCACAAGCTCCAATAATGCACTTGTCAATTAAACCAGGGCTCAATTTTAAAAGCCATCCTGTTGCCCATAATGACCAAAATTTGTGATGGACAACCAAAAAATGTTGGACAACTGAAGTTCATGCCACAAGCTACCAGACTGCTTCTACCTAGGTTACTGCAGATTTCTTTGTGGACTATTAAATTTTCTTTTGGACAACCACAAAAGGCAGACAGGTTGTCCACTGAACTGTAACTATAAAATTTTCTTAAAATCAAGGCCTGTTAAAACCATGTCCAACCCTCCAACCCCCCCCCCCCCCTTCCAAAGTAGTAGCCATAGAGGGATGTGATTTACAGAAATGTAACAAGTGTGTAACTTTCTCAGCTAAGTCTGAAATACTTGTCTTGGCAGAATAGGCCATCATTCCCCTTCACATCCCATAAGAACTTTTTTTTTTATCAAACTTTTGATGCATAGTTTGAAAAATCTTGCAAATTTTCCTGGTGCACTCTTCAAAATGCACACCCCAGTTAAAAGGACTGGCAAGTTCCCAGTATAAAGCAGGGACTACATGAAAAGTACTGTGCATCCCTGACAAAAGTGGTGCGACATTCTTGCTACTGTATTGCCAAGGTAGAGGGCGGGAGGGGGGCTGGGGAAATGAAAAGTGCATAAACTCTCTTTAGTATTATGCTCTCTTCAGTATTATAATATAATACAGTAGAAACATCCATGTTTAAGTCTGTGCTATGGTAATAATCACTGATTACTGTTCAAACATACATGTGCTTAACAGGAAGGAAGAAGTCGTTTAACTACCCTGCTTATTGGCACGTGTTATACTGTAGTTATGTACTACAGTATGTGTGCCATGGACATGCCCTAGTAAATAACTATATATGTAAGGTGGATTCTGATGTAGTAGTACTGTACTAAGTGTGCACAGTCCAGCTCTCATGTTTTTCCCCAGTCATACTGTTAGTGTACAGTATATACAGAAGTCACACTACCATATTAAATAGACTGATACAGTACTTCAGAGTAGTAGTGTACACTTTATTTGGAAACTGTGCACTTCCCAACCACTGGAAAAAAAAAACAAATACTGTATACTGTAAATTCCAATAAAACAATCTGTGCAACAAATGTCAGGGCTGTCTGATGATTTTAAACCAACCATGCACTGCTTTAAAGGGTTTATCAAGTTCTGAAAAAAGGAAAAATTACTGACGGGGGTAAATTATTACAATTTAATGCTGGAAGAAGTTGCAAATTAAATTGCCGAAGGTTTTCAACTAAATTTGCAACATGTCTAATAGTTACATACTGTACAGTACTGTACAGTACTCTGCAGACATCTTGTAGTCCCCCCTCCCGTATTCAAATCTAGAACTAGCAGCTTTATCTTTTAAATTTTTTTTTGTATGGGGGAGGGACATACCTGCAGGGGGAGGTAGAAAAAAGCAATCAAGCATTGTCTGAGCAGGGCTATACTTACTAATGTTATCAATTTCCGAGGATGAAATCTCTGGAGCAGATGTCAACTTGTTGTGAAAAGTTTTGGGAAGATTTATCATGCCAGTGGTAGAGCCAAGAAGAGTATCTTTAGCTAAGGGTATTCTTGCCATCCTGCCACCATAGCATCAACTGACCCACAAATGACTGACACGACGCCTTTGAGAGGGTAGCTGAAATGTTGGATTTACTGGGTTTAGAACCTGCACAGAAGAAAAGAGGGAAATGATTGAGAAAGTTAATAATACCATGTTACATAAGTTTAAGACTATGGCATAGAAATTGGATACCTACAAGGAGTGGGATTAATGTTCTAAACTTCTCATTGTGAATGTTATATTGTCACATAACATGGCGTTATACCTGTATGTACAGTGGTTGCCCATACCTTAATTGAAAACATGAGCTACAACTTTCAAATCATGCAAGGTTAAAGTATCTTTCATTGTATGTCAAAAGAAGAACTTTACAAAAATATTGCACAATGAGGTATTACAGGTAAAGCAAGGATCAATACTACTGTATATGGATTTAAATCATTGTCATATCATAAAAAGTGAGCCACTCATGAAAATCAACTCTAGCCCCCACCTTCCTGGTCCTAAGTAAAACTATGTGTGTGTGCATGTGTATGTGTGTGTGGGGGGGGGGGGGAGCGGCTAGAATATGATTCCACCTCTCCCATCCACCCCATGAACCCCTAACGGACATCTTCCTACAGTATGAATAGAAAGTATTAAAATGAACTATCTCTTTTTTTCGTGACAGAACTATTGTTCAGATCTAGCATTCCTATGGAGTAGAAGATAATGCTAACTTTAAATGATCTTTTACAAAATTAGGCCCACTGAAGAGAAATTGATGAAAGATACACTTAAAAATCTCACCACTGATGACAACCAAATTTAAATGTTCTGCATCTAAACTTTTGTATCAAAGCTGAAGCAAGCACTTAACCATGCACCAGTAGGTTCGCCCGCTGTGTGAAAACTGCCTTTGTACAGTAGAAAGGTACAGAATAGGTACTGTACTGTACTGTACTTACTGTTTGCCCCTGTAGGCATTGTGCAGGCAGGAAAGATGGTAACTCAAGCAAGATTCCATAATACTGAAAAGGTATGATGGCGGGTATTTCCCATTTAATAACTTTGTAACAGGTGTACCTTGACTCCATGCAAATTTTGGTAGTCATATGACATCTACTAAATTACATAGTATTTTAATATTATATTTATTTGTAAAGGTATTTATGGCATGCTTGAAGTTATGCTCATAGATGTCTGATCTGACCTTAAGGCTTAAGATCGTTATCATAGAGTTTTACAGACTCTCTTATCTCCTCCCACACAGTAAAATTTTCCCTATTCCTAAATATGTTTGGGTACGGAGTTGCTAGCAACTCCTTGGTTTGGGGGGATGCCTTATCCCCTTTAAAATACAGTAATTCTGCCGCAGTGGGTTATTTTTTTCTTCTCTTGTGCATTTACTGTAAGTTACTTTACAAGTACCAGTGGATGCATGCACAGTACACAAACATGGCATAACTTACAACAAACAAGACATAGTTGGACATATTTGATGTACAGTCAAAGGCATTAAACACCTGCAGTACAGTAGGAAATAGCCCTAATGAACAGTGACAACAGTGAAAGCCAGGTCAATTGTCCAATGCACATTCTGTAAATGGTTGGCCTTGTACAATTTGAAAGGTAGAACAGGATAAAAAGATTGTTGGAAAATTGGAACTTGGCAAATAATGCTGCCAAATTCCAGATATCCAGAATTTGAGATGATTTTCCTTTAAAAAATTGAACTTAGTGATTACTTTGAAATGCAAACCTGTGCAGAAATTGTTTATTAAAATTTTTTGTGTGTGACATTTTGCTTTATTTATGTGACAGAAGTCGCACGAATGTGGGCTGGCTGACGTTTTGATCAGCACCTAATTCCAGTCTAACAACATGACAATTTTTTTTTTGGTTGAAATCCCAAAGATTTTACTACAGCCACCCACTGCAAACCAAGTACTTCAGGGTCAATTGCTCTTCTGATGGGAAAACCTTCAGTGAAATGAACACTGCACTGTTCAGCAGTTCATTACTAGATGCCAACGACAATTTTTTACACTTTTCTGCATTTTTTGTCTGCATAACCCCTCTCAGCAGCTTTCACCTTTCGGGTCAACAGCTGATGGTCCTTTTTTAGAGACAAGCTGACGAAAAAACTTGGCTCATTAAACATTTGACAGGTCATTTATTGCCTTGCATTAGCTTCCAATCTCTGTTCTTTTGCTTTTCATGTAACCATTCCATGAAGCTCTACTGCCCTAATACTTTCACCATTAGGGGGACATCGTTTTCAGTTGAGATCCTGTAGCACATACTGTACAGAGGCCAAGAAGAATGGTGAGAGAGGAAACTTTTTACAACTCAAATGTTAACAATTTGGTGAAGAAATGTCTGCAGCAGTCCTCATTTCCCCAAGCTTTCTGGAAACATTTCACAATTACAAAAAGTTCTGACTTTTTTACAGCATGAATTCAAAAACCAGAAAAGTAATGCAGCATACAGTACTGTATATACTAGAGCACTTAATTTCACTATATTCTGTTTCAATCAAATTTTATTGAGACTCTACAAAAGCACTCTCAGTTTGCCATCCCAGGATAGTAACAAAGGTGAACCACAAGTGCTTCTCCCTATCCCTTCTCCTTGTACCCCATTGCATATAAAATTCCCATAATGCCATTTGTTAAAAATACCACTTTCTTAAGTACAAAAAAAAAAAAAAAGTGATCCGACCAGATTTCAGGTACAGTAATGTAACATACCACCAACTTAATTCCAGTTGGCTCACAATACTGGGATCTAGTGCATCTCCTTTCTTTTCCACTATTCTTGAAAAATAGGTGTTGGAAGTTTGGAACTCAACTTTTCTGTTGATGGAGCTGAATGTTTTAGTCTTTGTTTGGTACATTTTACCACTTCCTGAAACCTACAAATATCCACAATGTGAGTAGCACATATATGTAATTTGTCCCACATTTTCCATCTCTCACAATTTATAACTTCACCTTGGACATCCATGAGAATGACGGTAACTCTGGAGTGGATGGGTTTTGGTAAAGACACTGTACAACAGTAATCATCTTCATGGCTAAGATGAGGACTACTCACAAGAAATTTTTTTGAATAATCTTTTGGGACATAGTTTGGAATATCTTCTGTTACTCAACCCTGAAATGTCTCTAATTATTTCCTAACAATAAGATTACTAATCATTTCTTTTGTATCAATTTGTAGGTCTACTTTATATTCTCATATTGTTGAGTCATTCAAATAATACTGAGATGGTTACCACCTTCACAGGCATGAAGACGGTCACCAGGGAATTTTCAGAATGATATTTTGTGAATATTACGGATCTTCTGGTCAATAACTTGCTAGCAGGGCTCGAAATAACAGGGGCCTGTGGGCCCGATGCTCCTACAAATTCATTCGGGCCCATAGCTTCTACAGAGAAAGAGGCCCGGTTGGCTCCTAAATAGTTCAAATCTAATTGTACAGTTCTGCACATGAACCTCTCCATCCACAAGTCAACGATCTTATATCTTGCACAGCCTGTGTATTTCCAACACTAACAGTCACCAAAAACCTGCGAAACATACATTATTTCTGAAATCAGTGATATGATTGAGTAATATAGCAACATGTACTGTACAGTTGTTACGCCACCCTGACACTCACACGCATTTTGTCCCAGCAATGCCGCACAATCCCTCGTGGCAAGGCGTGCCATTTTGGTGCTATGTAGCAGAGCGTAAACCCGTGTTTGCGACCTGTTCACTCACTGTACACGCGTACACACATAAATAAGGCACTGTCTATGCAATGCCCGGCCAAAAATGGGCCGCATTGAACACATTGACATGCAGGGCTCGAAATAATGGGGGCCCGTGGGCCCGATGCTCCTAGAAATTCGCTCGGGCCCGTAGCTTCTACAGGGAAAGGGGCCCGGTTGGCTCCTAAATATTTCAAGTTAACTGTACAGTCTGCACATGAACCTCTCCACCCACAAGTAAACGATCTTACATCTCGCACGGCCTGTGTTCAGTATTTCGTACTAAAAACTATTTCGTCACTACAAAACCTGCAAAACATTCATTATTCTGAAATCAGTTCACATCACTCTTTAACAGTCTGCTTTGTCACAACACGGAAGATCACTCAAGCAGAAGCACACCGATGTCATTCATGAGTAATACTGTAGGCCTAGGTCATTGACTGCACATATGCACGATGTCGGGCTTTTCCAATCAGATTACAATAAACAATAATGATGAATGAGTGACTGAGGATTTGCAAAACCTGCCGTACTACGGGTGGGCTGCTCAGGCAAATACTGTACTTAGCGTTCATGACTGACTGGTTGGCGGGAATTGGACAGTGCCCTTCATTTTACCGGGGAATAAATTCCGGAGTTACGAGAAAATTTTGAAAATGTACATTACATGCAACATGTATAGTTGTTAAGTACTGGTCTAAGAGGGTGAGGACAGATTTCAGGCTAGTTTCAGCATATACAGTACTTATAGCCTAGCTTAAATATACCTATACAGTTACACGTTTCCAAGCACATTAAAAGCATCCGTACACTTTAACAGCCTTTTTTTCTTTGTTAGTTTTGGGCCCCTTGATTTCTCATTTGGCCCCTAGATTCCATGAACTAGGGGCCCGGCTGGCCCCCAAAGGTTGAAGGCTTATTTCGACCCCTGACATGCAATGGCACTACCTGTTTATGCATAGGTTAAGTGTTGCGCATGCACTGTTTATGTCTAACGTAACGAATTGTCCCGCAATGTCCAGCAGTGTCACACACGACACGCATAGTTCCCGCTGTATTCCAGCATCGCCACTCATTGTCCCGACGGCTTTGCACATGCGTGAAGTCGTAAAAAACTTCTGCTGTTTTAGAAATCAAGAAAAACTAAATTTTTTATTTCTACATAAAGACTGAAAAGGGATATGGTGTCATTTTTTGCCAGAAAAAAGGGATATGGTGTCATTTTTTGACACCATATCCCTTTTTAGATCAAACTCTAATGGGAACGCAGATCAACAACACTCACTCAAGATCAAGATCCACCGATTTTGATCGACCGTTCGGGGTAGATCAGATCGACCGCGCTGGATCAAAGTTTGTAATGGGAACACATCGGTAGATCAAGTGACCTCGGATCTCCGGTTTATTCCTTCCTGGCATGCATTTGCTTTCCGGTGACAAGCGCGGGTAATATTCCTTTGTTCTAGGCCCGCGCTATGGGCGAGTGAGTGTATATAATATAGTGCAGTAGTGTAGCGTACATATGTACAGTGCACATTTACTGCCTGTATTTCGCTACCGACTGATCACCAGTTGCAGTTCTGAATTCTATCTCTGATAATTTACGAGAAATTTGGTCTGTTTGTTGACACATTTTTGGTATGTAGCTCTTTTAAACAATTTCTTCTTACTGTACATCTGAAATCTTACCGATAAATTAAACCAGTGGCTGCCAACGTTAATAAATGCAAGTACAGGTGCACCAGGCCTATGTTGAACCGATTTCTTCTCCATGCTGCACGAAGAAGGTAACGTCTACGAATTAGCAATGCATTCGTCAACTGTCTATGATGTAATTAGAAGCAGGAGCAAACTTGCCAAAACAGTTTACCTCCATATTAAAAAACAAACGATGATATCGAAATGTGTTAATACCTTACGGTCCTTCCGAAGAAATGTCGTGGAACAGAGAAGTAGGCCCAACGTTAGTACCAAGATGATGAACAAGGCAATGCTGCTGCTGTTGTTGTGTGCATGCAGTTGAGTTAGCTAGCTAAAAGTCAGTATACTACATGCACACCCATGTGTGTTTTTGTGATACAATGCTAGTGTGTGATACGAAATAGCAGGCCGACTTGTAAACATTGGTGACCTTTTCGCGCTTGCACAATGTGTTCATATAACATGTTGATCTATCGTGCTCACTCAAATGGGAACGCGGCTCTGGATCAAGTTATTCTACACCTTGTGCCCCCCCCCCCGTGTGCCCCCCCAACTGAGATTTGAGATTTTGAAAAAATATAGATCTTCTGTAAGTTCTGTAGTTAGAATATTTGACTACCATGTTTCATATAATTTGATTCTTCTTAGGAAAAGAAAAGGCAGCAATTTGTATTTTTTCGAATAACAAAATGGCCCCATCTCATAAAGCAGACAGTGTTCTCTGTGTCGGCGGCTGAGCATCAGTCTTGGTAATCCATCCATACAGTACAGTACCATGGAACTTGCCTGCCACTTGCGTTGCGAATTGTAATGCAAGCTCAGTGCCAGCAATTTCAAGGAGACTTTTCCGTATTTTCTTCTTCGAAAAAAATAATTCCAATAAATTTTAAAAGAGAAATATATGATACAAAATTCTATGATCACTTTAATCCAGTAAGACTCCAATCACCCAGTTTGTTGATCATGAGAATTTCACGTTAATTGAAAAGTCCACAATCGAACGAATATTTGATCGCTGATTCGGCAATACACATGCACGTTTTTTTCACTTTCATGTAAATTTCTCAATCCATGCATTTTTTCTTTTAGTTCCTAAAAATTCGTTATTTTTTGACACAAATTTTACTTCAAAAAGGTAGCGTATGTGGCACCAGATTGCATCTAAGGACACCTAATTTTTCAAAAATTTTCACCCCCTCCCCTTAGACCCCTCCCCCAGGCTGGCGTTCAAACGACATAGCCTACTGCATATGCTGCTATCTAGTTGTGCCCCCTCATCAAACTTGTTCCCCCCCTTGGGGCCCCCCCCCCCCCCCCCGGAATGAAAAGTCTGGTGACGCCACTGCTGCAGTCTGCAAAACAGTACATCCGATCAGCAACCAAGTTTAGGCCCATGCCTAGGTTATACATATGCCTAAACTTAGCCTAGGCCCCGACTGGAAAACCGAAGATCTTCGGCGTGCAGTAAAGACCTTATACGCCAATTTCATGGCGTGATTTTCTTGTCTTTTACATACACACTGTACTTAACATAACATAACAGGTTAAAGGGCAAAGGAGGGCTAAGGCCCCAATAGATGCCCTGAAGTCCAAACAACCATAACTGAAAACAAAGAACCAACCAATACCAAACGAGCCCAGCACAATTAGATTCTACCGCACTTATGGAAGAACTTGTCAATGTTAACCTTAAAGCAGTGCACAGATGTGGAGTTAACTACCCACTCAGGCAGACTATTCCACTCGTTAACAACTCTATGAGAAAAGCTGAACTTCCTAATGTCGAGCCTTGCAAAATTCTTAACCAGCTTCTTACAATGGCCTCGAACCCGAGAATTACATTGAACCTTTAAATAATTGCAAGAGGACAAAGGATTCCTTTCAAAGAGAAATTTGTACACCTGAAGCATGTCCCCCTAATCCTTCTCAACTCCAGGGTGGTAAGCCCAAGATGCTTAAGTCTAACATGATAAGGTAGGTGTCTCACCTCGGGTATAAGGCGAGTGGCTCTCCTCTGGACTTGCTCTAAAAGAAGCTTGTCCTTTTCATAGAAGGGACTCCAAGCCTGGGCTGCATAGTCGAGGTGGGGTCTTACCAACTGCTTATACAGATTTAGTACAATTTCTTTACTAAAACTACTGAAATTCCTCTTGATCAATCCAAGCACCCTATTAGCCCTAGCAGCAGCAGCTGCACACTGTCTAGATGGCTTTAAATCACCTGTAATAACTACACCCAGATCCTTCTCAAAAGTCACATCACTCAGAATACTACCATTCATGTTATAATCATAGCTGAAATTTTTAGGACCAAAGTGAAGGACTTTGCACTTATCTGCATTAAAAGACATTTGCCAAGCCTGAGACCATGAAAATAACCTATCCAAGTCTTTTTGCAGTAATGAGGCATCATCCTTATCACTAACCTTCCTATAGAGCTTAGTATCATCAGCGAACTTACTAATACTAGAAGTGAGAGAGCTATCAATATCATTGATGAAAATTAAGAAAAGAAGCGGGCCAAGAACAGAACCCTGTGGAACTCCACTTGTAACTTCTTTCCAAGAAGAGAAATTACCATTAACAACAACTCTCTGAGATCTACCATTGAGCCATGAATTTATCCAGTCTGCACAACTGCCCTTGATGCCTAACCTATGCAGTTTAACCATAAGTCTACCTAATGGAACTTTATCAAAGGCTTTTGAAAAATCAAGGTAAATGACATCAACACTGTGACCACAGTCAAGAGATAAGGAAACATCTTCAAGAAAGCTCAGTAAATTAGTAACACAAGATCTACTCGGTAAAAAACCATGCTGTGACAGATTGAGTAACCCATTATCTAAAAGATATTTAAGCAAACAATCCTTGATTACAGATTCCATAACTTTGCACACAACACTGGTTAAACTGACTGGCCTATAATTGCAAGGCAAGCTCCGATCCCCCTTTTTGAAAATTGGAGTAACATTAGCAATCCGCCAGTCAGCAGGTACAAAGTTTGAATCCAGAAACTTCTGAAAAATAATGCAAAGAGGAACTGACAAAATCTCGGAGCATTCATGGAGAATGACAGGATGGATCCCATCAGGCCCAGGGGCCTTACTAGCTTTTAAACTCTTCAACTTATTACAAACCACCTCTTCAGAGAAGACAACATCACTAACTAAAGAAGAATTATCAGAATCCCTACAAGTCCCCAAAACAGATGATTCCTTGGTAAAAACAGATACGAAATAATCATTTAACAAATTAGCCATATCCTGATGATCAGTAACTAGTGTGCCTTCATTACCTTGGAGAGGCCCAACACCCTCCTTAACCTTCTGCTTAGACCTGACATAGGCATGAAAAGATTTTGGATTTACCTTAACCTCCTTGGCCAATTGCTTTTCAAACTTAGCTTTAGTGTCAATAACCAAATTTTTAACTAAGAGTTCCTGCTTCTTGTAGACTGCAAAGTCATCAGAATTCTTACTGACCCTATATCGACGCCAGCACTTACGCTTCTTCCTGGCTGCTCTAAGTACCTCTCTAGACATCCAGATTGGCCTATTTTTAACCACAGCTTTCTTGAGTGGGATACACAACTTTGTAGTGTCAGTAACTATATTTCGAAAGACACTCCATGCTTCAGTAGGACCTAAGTGAGACAAACGTGCAACCCAATCTATGGTAAGAAGCTCTTTAGCATGATTAAAGTTAGCCTTGCTGAAATCTAAAACAGTTTTGTCACTACCTTGAAGTTTGCTGAAACAAAGTAACTCAAAACTTATGAGGTCATGGTCACTAGATCCTATCTTACCACCACTAGCTACATTTCTAACCATGTTTTCGTCAGTACTTAGTACCAAATCCAGACAATTGTCCTCACGAGTGGGAAACAGAACATGCTGGGTAAAGAAACCATCAGACACTGCCTCGAGAAAATCCCTCCCATGTGACCTACTAGTACATGAATGCCAATCAATATCAGGAAAGTTGAAATCCCCAAACACAACTGCCCTTTTCGAAGAAACTATCCTAAAACTATCGAACAAACTTTGATTATTATCAGCACAAGAATTTGGTGAACGATAAATAATACCAACAACTAAAGGAGTGCAAGACTCATTGCCAAAACTAATTTCACACCACAAGCAGTTAGAAAATCCTGAAGAAAACTTGTTGGTGACATCAGCACAATTTATGCTATCCTTAACATACAGTAAAACCCCTCCACCCCTACCACAGACAGTATCAGCCCTATCCTGCCTGAAAATTTTGTACCCAGGAACCTGAATTCAGAGTTGCTGATATCACTGTGGAGCCAAGTTTCAGTAACCCCAACTATGTCTGGATTGTCTATGGAAATATGAGCAAGGAACTCACTGAACTTATTGAAAAGGCTGCGAACATTGGCAAACATGACCTTCATTCCACAAACTGCCCTATTTACATGTTTCCCCTTGTTACTAACACAATCACTCTGAGCACAATAAAACTCAGAAACCCCCCCATCCTTGGCTGACCTCACCCCTGACTCTAGTTTGACACCTGCGAATCAACAGCCCTAGAAACCAGCCTACCCAGCTCATTAGCCCCTATGCTCGACAAGTGCAACCCATCTTTAGCAAAAAGATCCCTCCTATTTACAAAACCAGCCCAGGTATCAACAAAGAGAAAACCCTCAAGAGCACACTCGTTTTTCAACCACTTATTAAATCCCAAAATTTTGCCCCAAGAGACCTTCCTATCAAACCGAGGGAGAATACCACAAACAACCCCTTTCGAACGTGTCGACTTTAGCCTACAAATCAGTTCCTTATACTTTGACCTAAGTGAAATTTGATTGTCCCGACTGAGATTATTAGTGCCCACTTGCACAGCTACAACTTCCTCGTCCCCAACAATTTTGCCAACTCTGGCCGAGATGTCCTCAATTCTAGCACCCGGAAGACAAATCCTTACCCTGTTCCTTCGGTCCCTCTTACAAAATTCCCTATCAGTATACCGAGTAATGGAGTCCCCAACAAACAGTACCTTACCCTTAGCCTTTTCACCCTCCCACAGACCACCAGAAATACCAACGTCCTTCTCCTTTGATTCCTCTACAACCTCCTGAACAATATCCTCCACTGATAATCCCAAAAAAGAATTTGACGTCTCAACAGCTGGACACCCCTCAACAATTTCAACAGGCTTTCTACCTTTCTGTACTGAAACCCACCCGTTTGAGCTGTCAGCAGCAGCCAAAAGTCCTTCAAGTTCTTTTAGGCGGTTACACTTCTGACAAACAAACACAAAGGTATCTCTAGATGCTTCTTCAAATGTGCAATTTAGGCCCAAATTTACAAATTCAGCCCACATACCACAATCATCACAACAAATAAGTTGGTCTTCAGCCATAGGTAATCAACAAAAAGGTACAGTACGGGAACAGGCAACAATACAATAAATCTAAAAAGTTAGCTATGAAGGAAAGTAAGAGCTACAGTAGCTAACCCCTATAAGCTAAAGCCTCAAGTAATGGCTAGACCTAGGCCTAATAATATAAAGAACAACTAGCCTACAGTAGACCCTCTAGGCTTTTACTTAAAACACAGTACAACAATTTGGCGTGGCGTAAAAGTTGAGAAAACAGGTGACTGGCGTAAAAATTCGGTGTAGGAAATACGAACTTTCCAGACTGGGCCTAGGCTAGGCTTTTACCGTTTTACTGAGGACCAGCCTGGATATAATGAAAACCGGCAAAGATTTGGGACGAGAGCCCATGCATTGCTTTTGTACTGTAGCTAGGCCTAGCAAGTTTGCTAGTTTCTGTAGCCAGTAAGTTGTGATTTACTTGCCTATGTCTATATTCGATTCAGGCCTAGTCTTAGTTTGGCTTGGTCTGTCACAGGTTTACTTTAGCCTTGGTTAGGTAAATTCCAACTAGCTTAGGCTAAGAACAGTAAGGCTATGTCAAGCCTAAATCGACTGTACTTTAGTGTACAGTACACTGTCTACTACGTGGCATGCCGAACTTACTGAGTGTGATCATTCACGCCGATCAGGTAAGGTTACCTTCCAAATTTCTTATGAAGTCTTCCAAGATTAAGCTCAGTAATCCATTATACCGAATCCTCCTTAATTCGTGTCGAATGTCAATCCACTAAATTCAACCCATCAACATTTTAATTCATCCTCGAACTCGCAAGGTGGCGGTAAAGTACGATCAAAGTTGTAATAGGTGCCAAGGCTCGGACACAGTACGAATTATATTATTTTGTTCGCTCAAGTCTATTTACTTTACCGCACCAGCGCTGCCAGGTCAATCATGTATGTAGTAAATTCATTGTAATTCTGTACTTGATACGTAGCGTGCTGTCTGTCACAGGTTGACTGTACTGTAGCACTTGCCCTCTCCAACAACACTGCACACTTGCACGTTGCATCCGTATGCGTAGGGGAAGTCCAGAAAAGTTTTCCCGACTGCGTCATCATGCAAAAACTTTTGTTGCTCAATTGAGGTCGCTATACTACATGGCTCTCAAAGATATTATAAGCATAGATTCCAAACTCCTATACCTACACTGTTACGCTCAGTGACTCCTCATGGAGACGCAAATATCGGGGCGGAAGTGTAAATTTGACATATATGCGCCGTTCTATTCCGTAATCTGCGTACAAAAATAGGAACGCGTTACAGAAAATTCCACTGTTCAAAGAGGATAGCACGGGTGCACTTTGGCAACGTGTTCTATAGACCTTATGCATTGACATCACACTGACGTCATTTTGGGTGCAAACAATGAAGCACACGTGCACGAACGGCGTGGATTTCGCCGCACGTGTAGTAGACTTACGCGCGTATACGATTGGTTGACAAATCAGCTGTCTGCATTTATTGGTGTAACTCGCAATGATACGCGCTTTTCCGCCATTTTCCTCCAAAAGAGGGAGCACTTTCTCCATTGTGACATTATATGCATAAGGTCTATACTCACAGAAAACATTTCTTTGTGTATTATCCGGAATGCTTGACGCACACTTCTGCGCGCTCGGGGAACAAACGCGTTAGTTGATTTCCCGTTGTGAACGCGTCAGAAATTAAACGCGCATATAAAGTGCGGTACTTAAAGATACCATAGAAACTGACCAATGATATAGGCGGATAAGTCTATGAACTTCAAACCAGTCATTGTGCGTTCATGTTCAAATGTACTTTTGTGTAATGCTGTCGGTTAGAAGTAAAATTCTTGTAAGTGGAATTTAGTATTGAGGTTAGGTTAGGTTAGATTAGATTTAAAGACACACCAACACGAATGTGTTATATAACCAGCCAACATGCCCAGCTGGGCCCCAGCTGGGTTTTAGATGGGAAAGCTGGGCTTAGGTGGGCTGACTGATGTAATTGGGATATTGGTGTTTTGAACAAGCCAGACTTGCTTATGACACGATGAGAATGGGGAAAAAGATTTTTTCGTTATTTCTGTAATCTTTTGTCCGAAATTGTTTTCAGTTTTTTCCGGGTTTTAGCTGGGTTTTTGCTGGGCTTCCCCACATTTTGGAGCCCGGCAATAGCCCAGTTGGTGCCCAACTGGGCACGCTTGGAATTAAATGCCTTCAATTGAAACTTTTTTGCTGTTTCAGACAACGTTGAAAGTTTTCTTGAAAATAAAATAGCAAGACAAAATAATCCAAGTTTTGTAATTGGGCTAGAGCTGGGATATTGATGGGTTTCCCAAACCAGAGGAGCCCAAACAGGACCCGGTTGGGGCCCAGCTGGGGAAACACATTATGTATGAATGCTATTTCACTCTTTTAAAATTCCTTTTGTTAACTTTTCGTAGTATTGGCGCTTTTAGGTTAAAGGTAGGCATGCGTATTTAAAATGAAGTTCATCTTCATCATTTTTTTTAATGGGCTCTAGCCTGGCTAAAGCTGGGCTAGCCCAATATGTTTGGCCCAGCTGGGGCCCAGATGGGCCCAATTAGGAAAATTTTCAAAACATAATTTCATTGAGGTGATTAACTCTTTTTGCTTCAGAAAATGTATGTCCTAGATATTTTATCATAAATCTTTTTTTTAACTAAACATGTGGGAATTTTTGGCAAAGACAATTTGAGAGAAGAATATGTTTAAAATGATGTAAAATTATATTGGAACACCAGGTTTATATAGCTTTCATCTTAATGGAGCATTCCATATTTTTCAAAGGAAATTTGTGTTTATCACTTAATGCAGGTCTAATTGAAATAAAGTGAAGCTGGCAATGGTGAATTCTTGCAGAAAACCATGTTTCTCGATTGTTCAATACAACATTAAGAAGGAGAAATTGAAATATCATGAAGAAAGTTGCATTCTCAATCGTTAATAATAACAAACAAGTGTCACTGAATATATATAATAGCCAAACCAAGGTATATACTTAAATAAGAACTTTCCAGCAATATCC
This sequence comes from Holothuria leucospilota, assembly GCA_029531755.1. NCBI lineage: Eukaryota > Metazoa > Echinodermata > Holothuroidea > Aspidochirotida > Holothuriidae > Holothuria > Holothuria leucospilota. Next base: position 42,559,071 of record CM055977.1, read on the forward strand.
TTCTACCTTTGAAAGTAGCTGGCATTAGCAATGCCGGTAGCTTTTAAGGCTTGTAGAAGGAAAGTTACCTCAGATTTTCCATTGCTAAGCCAGTTGGACCCCCAAGTGGGACCAACCTCAGCTGGGGTAGCCCAGTTGGGGCCCACATGGGAACACCTGACAAACACGGATTTGCCCCAGCATTGGCCCAGCATGTAGCCCAGATGGGGCCCGACTCCAGCCCAGATGGGCTAGCCCAGTTGGGGCCCAACCGGGAACACCTGACAAACACGGATTTGCCCCAGCATAAGCCCAGCAGGGGCCCAGATGGGGCCCGACTCCAGCCCAGATGGGCTAGCCCAGTTGGGGCCCAACCGGGAACACCTGACAAACACAGATTGGCCCCAGCTGGGACCCAGAATGTAGCCCAGCAGGGACCCAGTCTGGGCCCACCTGGGAATGTTGGCTGGGTATAGTGTCAACCAGGTAAAACGTGAAATTTACATATGGTTTCAAATACAGTTCGAGTTCGGTTTCAAATTCAGTTCAAATACGGTGCAAGTCCTCCCCTTTAGTCCCCTCTTACGACAGGAGGGGAATACCGTGGGCATATTCTACAACCCCCAGCCCACAGGGGGCAATTTAGTATTGAGGAGTGATACTTCCTACATTTACAAGATTTTGAAATAACAAGTATTAATACTATACATTCATTTCCCTGTTTGTTTTCAAAACGACTGAACAGTGATCAGCACTTCCGCCCCGATATATTGGGCTCCATAGGGAGTCAACGCGCCATTTTAAGTTTGGAATCTATGCTTATAATATCTTTGATGGCTCTGACAACAAAGATATTAGTAAGCATAGATTCCAAACTCCTATACCTACACACAAGGGTTCCACCTAGGGTAACTTCCCACCAACTAGTTTGAAGATAATCAATCGCCTTAATCGTTTACGAGAGATATTAACAAAACAATATTGGACTCACACACACACCCATCTTCACACACACACACACACACACACCCAGTTGGGCTTTACATACTGTTTGAGCACCTCATTGTTTTCTCTGTTGTGTTTGCTTCCTTAGCCCTGTGTTTAGCAGGGGAGAAGGTGGTTTGTCGTGTCTTTATCTGAGCCGAGCATCACTATCCGTTGGCTCAAATAGAGTAATGAACAAGAATATTGTTTTGGCCAAAATGCCTCCTATATTGAAATGAAATTGAGAGCGTTTTTCGTTGTTATTAGCGTGACGCTGTTGTACTTTAGAGTCGGAATGGCTACTACTACCCATCCTTCTACAATTTCGACGATGACTCTATCACAGGTCAATAGAATTCTCTGGAATTCTAACCTTAGTTCCTTAGCCCTAACTTTAACAATAGACTCTCTATTGCTAAACTTCTGAGGACATGAGAAATGTCATGTATTTCCTTCTAAGGACCTGAAATCCATTGTTTAGGTCCTCAATCTGAATGCAAAGTAAGTGCACATACACACGCACGCACACACAGGCACGGACACGTTTTATTCCCTCCCTCAGTCAAGGAGTTCGGGTCACCCTGGAGTGCCCCACCTTGGGCCAGACCCTGAGACTTGTAACTTGGGAACAGTAACCGTTACCATGGCAACGGTTGCTATTTCAGCTGCCGGCATTGCCATATATAGCTCCAACTGGTAAAGAGACTACAGTAACTCATCCTCCTCACTAACCTAAGAGGTGACTATCTTATCAATTCTAACATATCATGAGGTTTTACCTGGATTTACCTGCAGGGTGGTCACCCTCTTGTCTTCGGCTCAAAAGAGTCTGCTTGAGAGAATGGCTCTAAGGAATAGAAGGTTTATTGACCCTTGAAGATCCCGTATTCCAATAGTCTATTCCTGAATGTGTTCAGTGTTGGAGCAGTAGCAACATTCCGTCTGGTAATTTGTTCAATGTTTTCCACACTCTGCTGAAATATGAGTTTCTCCTTACTTCTAATTTTACTGTTGTTGGTCTTATATATTCTTTTCGAATTTCCTCTGGTTTTACTGTCCTTAATAAATTCCACAAAATCATCCAGCTTTAGTACTATTTTCCCTTGTGTTATGTTGTAAAATGTTATCAGGTCCTGCTCATATGTCGTTGCTCAATTGTCATCAATTTTAATTCTTTAATTCTTTCCTCGTAGGATTTACTCTCCATTCCTGTTACAAGCCTGGTCATTCTCCGTTGTACTCCTTCTAATAAAGTAATATCTTTTTTCAAATACGGCCTCCAAACTTGAATGCAATAATTCAAATGTGGTCTTACCAGGGACTGGTATAAATTCAAAACAACCTTGCGATCAAAATTGATGAAGTTCCGTTTGATAATACCCATAACTCTGTTGGCTTTCTTTGTTGATTCGGCACATTGTCTACTAAATTTCATTGACGTATTAACGTACACTCCCAAATCCTTCTCCTCATCACTTTCTTTCGATTCCTTCCCATCCATTTGATACTTGTACCTGGGATTACCATGTCCAAAACGCATTACCGAACATTTTCCTACGTTGAATTTCATTTGCCACTTTTTAGTCCACGACATCAATACGTCTAAATCTTGCTGTAACTGTTGCTTATCCCTTTTATCTCATATTGGGCATATTACTTTTGCGTCATCTGCGAACTCTTAATTCTGACTGCACGCCTATATCTAAATCATTCATGTACATTGTAAAACAAACAGGTCCTAATACCGATCCTTGTACCACTGAGCTTGACAACTCGATCCATTCTGATTCTTTCCCATTCAACACTACTCTCTGCATCCGTTTTCCTAGCCATTCTTCAATCCATTCCAATATAGGTCCATCGATTCCATGTGCCCTGATTTTTGTTAAGAGTCTCCTGTGAGGTACTGTGTCAAATATCTTTTGCAGATCTAAATATATGACATCTACAGGAATACCTTCATCAATGTACCTTACTAACTTATCCCAACATACTTACATATTTGATACACATGAACGTCCCTTTCTGAAGCCGTGCGGTGTGTCTAAGAGTAACTCGTTCTTTTCTAAATGCTCTACTGTGGCATCTCTGAGTAGCGTTTCCATTATTTTTCCAGGGACAGATGTAAGGATGTATTACTTTTTCTAACGTAGGCCTATTGATAGGCAATTACTAGCAAAAACTTGAACTTTGACCTCTGACCTTTGACTTATAATCTATGACGTCATCACTTACGCACACACACACAAGTTTTCATGGTCAAGTACCTATAAGTTTCATTAGACTTAGGGTTTAGGAGGAGTTAGCGACACACTTTTTGCTCACACCCACACTTACACACTCAGTCACTCAGATACTCAGAAACTCAAATACTGAGACATCCAGACACACAAAGCTTCACATTTGTAATGTAAGTTAAGTACAACTTTGTAAGCGCTAAGGCTCGCTAGCGCGCGTTTGCATGCACATCATTGTTAAGTACACGTAGGGAGATGAGGTAAGCATAGATGCCAAACTCTACAGAGGTTCTTCCTGACGTCACAAATACATGGGGCAACAGCAAAGTCAGCCATATTGGGCCCAACATGTACATGTCTTCAGAAGTATTGGTAAAAGCTTAAAATGTTTCGTACCGTACCTTCTTATCAAAGAATGTTTTCTTGATGATGGCTATTCATCAAGGTAACTGACAGGGCTTAAAGTTTTATTATTGAGTTCCAACAAAACCAAATGTACAACGTAGAGCTGGATGAGTTTCTGGAACCCAAAAGAAATTTCTAACTCCGGAGTCCACATACTAGATTGCAGGGTCAGAGGGCTCGAGTATGGACTAGGGTACGAGTCCGGATTCGACACCATTTTTTGTGGACTCAGACTTTACTCGGACTCGGGCCTTTCTGGACTCGAACTCGGTTCAGACTCAGACCTCAATGTACTCGGACTTGAGACCGAGTCCAGAGTCGAGTCCACCAGCAATAATAACTTTCAAAGTTGGCAAAAAAGCAGATGCTGGGTTTTTTATTTTTATTACCAGTACAACACAGCCACAAACTTGGACCAATGGCTTTATTAGCAACTTACTAAGATGTGTAAACTATGAATGTGATGCACAACCTGCAGTATCTATTACTACAACCAAAGCCTGTTGATAGGTTTACAACAAAGGCAGTTAGCTTTGCTGGGTCTGAAAGTATTAAAGGGTTTCAAAAATCTCCAATAACTGAAATCGGAGAAGAATATAACCAAAACCTTGAACCTCCTCCAGCTGAGTACAACAATGTGCTTTTTGATCATTTAACACCTTGCACAAAGCAAACAATGAACAGGTCTGTACCTTGCCTTGCAGTACTCTTTTCACCGAATCTCTCAGAATCCTCCTATTCAAACCATGAAGTCTGAGGAGGTGGTGGAGGTGATGAATTGTTTTGCTTCCTGTGTGTTAACAAATTTTACATCAAGCTACTGTGCAGATTACTACATAGAAAAGCAAGCTTTTATAGCATCTTCTACAGAGGGGCTTCTTTCTTTTAAAAGACATCTCGATCAGATGTGAATAAATTGTCTAGCAGCGTAGGTCAATGTTTTCTGCTGATCTATGTATATGCAGTTTGTAGAATTATTATCTACAGATCAGCCATGTACATCCACTCACATTACAGAGCTGATTTTTTTATTTAATAAATGAACTATTGCGTTATCTTTTGTTCATGTGGATGGACTGGTATATATGTAAGTTTCCCGGGTTGCAAAGGGGACTCTTGTCCTTTCCAGTGGCGGCACCAGGATTTTAAAAGTGGAGGGTGCAAATGGAGAGCAAAAGAAAATGTTGGAGGAGGGGGGCAAAAAATTTTCGCGCGGAGCCCGAAATCGAGCGCGAAGCGCGAGCTTTAGCGGGTGGGGGCCAGGAGCCCGCCCTAGGGTCCCTGGTGGGGTCCAGAGACAAAGTCCCGGAATCTCTGAAGTTTTAGCATGTCATTGGGTGAAAAATTACGTCTGAAGATGGATATATTTTGGTTCACAATGCATCATCAAATGCAAAGATTCCAAATAGTTTTAATGTATAGGGTATTCCTCCCGCCAGACCACTATACCTTTAAGCGATTGGGGTCCAGGGGCCCACCTAAGAGACCCTGGTGGGGCTCCAGGGGGCGAAGGCCCAGGAAGCTCTGAGGTTTAAGCATATCTCTTGGTAAAAATTAAGCCTCAGGAGAGGAATATGGTTTATAACAAATCATCAATTTGGTTTATAATACATCATCCAATATGTCAAGATTCCAAATTATTTCAATGTATTAGGCTATTCCCCACGTCAGGCCACTTTACTTCAGCTGCTGAGAGAGGCCATCTGAAGGCAGTGCTTCTGACTAGGGGAAATATACCCCCCATTCCCCCTCCCCTTGGTGCCGCTACTGGTCCTTTTATGGAAAAGCTAAGGCAGAAATGTCTCCTAACCCCAAACTCCGAGGGCAATATTAACATTTCTTGAATTTTATCTCTGAATTATCATCAAACCTGTAGCTTCCCATACAGGTCAGGTCACTTTGATGACACAAAAGTGGTACTAGCCTAGCTATTAGCCTAGGGAAACCCCCAGTCTCCATGCTTGGATATACCCTGAATGCTTGTTCTGTATCTAATTCATTCTCCTTCCACACATAAAAAGTATATATAATTTATAAAGGCTACCGTAGACACAAGGCGGTGGGAAGGGAGCCATGGCCAGCTCCATCGGGAAATTGGTGATACGGCCCCGATCAGGGCAATTTCTGTAATTTCATCGAGAGCCTCACTTATGATAAGGCCTTATCTCCGATGGCGGCCAGTTACCCCGCCACTTTAGTTGCTTATAAAACCTAATTTTTGATTTGTTTTTCAACAAAAATCCCAAATTTTCCAGTTTCAATACAAACAAATATTTCCAAATCTCAATGAAAAACCAAAAATTTTCAGTTTTCTGTAATGAAACTCCTAAATTTCTGGTGCAAAAACGTATAAGCTTGGCATACTTTTGACAACTCATCGCCTTTTGGGGGGCTTCAGATTGCTGCCTCCTCCCCCGTCGGGGACCTTCCCGTCCCCTCGGACAAATCCTGGCACGGCCACTGTCGATAGGCCACAATACTATTCTTACTATTACCCTGTAGACTGTGGGTCTACGTGGAACAAATTTGGGCATACAGGTCTCAGCTAGAGGATGACAGAGTGAGTGCCCTCGCCTGCACCCCATCACAAGAATGGTTCAAAAATGCAGTTGGTTTCGGACACTGCTCGGACTCGGATCCTGCTGGACTCGGTCTCAGCTCGGACCATAGGCCTTCTGGACTCGGACTCGGGTTAGGTAGACTCGACTTCAACCGTGCTAGATTGTGCAGTGCTGCCTTCATATGTTGATCAGCTAAAGATGCTACAGCAGAGTATATATTCTATGTAATCGTTACAAAGCATTTAAACCCGACGCACACAGGGTACAACTACAATTTTTTCCCTAGCCCTAACCTTAACACTAACCTTGACACTAACCTGAACACTATTTTCATGATTTTATTGGAAATTTGTAAATATCGCCCCCACTCGTCCTGGGTAAACAAATAGAACTTTTGCATATGACGTCGCAGAACAGAAAGTGCGCCCCGTCGAATGGAAGCGTATGGAACGCCGTTTTATTTTTTAATCGAGAATTCGAGATATCTCTAATTTAATTAGAGATATCTGAAATTAATTTCAGATATCTTTAAATAAATTGAAGATATCAAGAATAATTCTAGATATCTTGAATTCAATTTGAGATATCAGAAATGAAATTTTCGATATCATGAGCTGTATTTGAGGTATTTTAAATGTATTTTCAGATATCAAGAAATGAGTTTAAGATATAGAGAAATAAACGATTATTTGCGATATCTCGAATTCATTTCGAGATATCCAAAATTAAATTCAAGATATCCCGAATAGAATTCGAGATATCCAAAACTGAATTCGAGATATCAAGAACTGGTATTCGAGATATCCAAAATTCCAAAATCAAATTCGAGACATCGAGAATTCCAATTTTCAAGCTCTGTAACATATACTTTGAATTTTGTAGACTTTAGGTACACTTTAAACACAAGAGATATGCTGTGGCAGCACTCTCCCTTATTCTAATTTCTATGGTCAAGCTCTTTTTAACTACAAAGACATTGCGCCATCACTTTTTTGTCCATCAGTATTCAGCCTTGGCAGCGACTCTCTCTGACTGCATCCTAAGTGTTTCAAGGCGTTTTCACAGCTTATGTCTGTCGGAACCACCTCGCAGGATTGTTTGACTTCTGCTGTAGCAGGCGACAGCCACCCTCTTTCCCCATGTTACCAACTTGCCCTTTACTATGTCCTTTTGGAACTATCATAGACACTTACCTTTGTCTCAAATCATGGTGGTGGGCAAAGCAGCATCCCCCAACTACCCAAGGGGGGGGGGTGACATGATGGAAACTCGCTCGGCGACATCAATTCAACTGGCAGCCAATGTACTCCCATGCTGGCGTGACCAACACAGTGCGTACATTCGTGTGCTTGTGAGTGATCATGCTCGGAAGCAATCGCACTGTCGGGAAAATTGTGGCGACTTTAAGGGAAGTTCGGGAGTATTTACATAGTTTAAAGCATGAGAATGAAGTACTAACTGTCTTAAAATGACATTAGAAGGACACTGAAAATTGCACAAAATTCACAATTTGATAACTTTTAAGCAGAGTTTGGAAAATGCTTGTTCGATGCCTTTCAAGTAAGAGCAGTCTACGGAGAAGTTCTGAAGGAACTACGGAGAGGTTCTGAAGGAAAAATGCCTAGTCTTTAGTTTTTGTTGGTCCTGGGTAACATAGCCCTTTGGTCTTACAACCCATTTGTCCTACAACAACAACAACAGTACGAAGCCCCTAAGTGGCAAGGTAATATTGGACCTTTGTACGTAGGGAACCATCTGGATGCAGTGATGTGGGCCAGGCATGTATGTGACCCATATAGGTACCATGTGGGCAAAACCTTGACCATTTCATGTGGGCATGGCTGGCCGATGTGAGTTCAATAGGTCACACCATACAGGAATGGTGTGGGCTGTTCCAAATGGGGAAACTCAAGGCCAATGGTTGGTTTCTATGTGCTTTCCCACATTGGTTCCGTACAATGCCGGATTTAAGCATTGGCTCAAGGTGCACGTTCCCAAGGGCCTCAAACAAAGACGTTCCCCACAAACTAGGATATCATATTCTTCTAGGGCTATCGGGAGACAACATTCTGGCTCCAATCCAGAGGCCCCGCACATAGAGAGCCCCACAATGTGGGCTATCTTAGTTTTGGCTTTAGTCCCTTGGAAAACGTGGTCTAGCCTAAACTTGATTAACAATTCTGGTCAGTAACGTCACTTAATCTGTCCGAGTCAAAACAGGACTGTGGCAGCATTTAAACTAGACCGATCTACCGTACGTGTTTCCGCATGTTTATGACATTGTATCTATGGCCACTTGAAGAAAGTGAAAGTGTATAGCTATCTTCTGAAGAGCCCCACTATATGTTCAAGGGTCCCCACAAATGTTCGTACCCAGGGTCCCCACATTTATCAAATTCGGCCCTGGCTCCATTTGGGGGGGGGGGGTCCAGGGACACAATTTATGAGTGTAGTGTAAGATTCAAAGTTTGTAGATTCCCATGCCTCGCGTGCATTATATTCTGACACCATGATGCCATGGAGGAGAAAATTGGTTGCAAAGTTTAAAGAAAAACAAAAGAAAATTCATTAATGTGAGATTATGATGTCACATATGCTTGCTTTAATTTTACTTTAGATTCAAGATGTGACAACTTCATTTGCTAATATTTAGAGAACCACAAGTCATATTTCGATTCAAATTTAACTAGAGTAAATTCCCTCTAACACATCAAATCTTGATTCATCATGTCCAAACCTTTCTTTTAAGGATCATCATATGGGAATGACGTCTATAGTCTATCCAGACAAGATATTCAAGGGAAAAATTCGTTTTCCAACCGGGAAGATATGCTATCAACCCAGGTTTTATTATTTGGGTTTTATTATTTCGGTTACTCAGATGGGCGGCCTCAAAAAAATTTGTTTGGGTGAGGGGGAGAGCAAACTCAGGTACGGTACGTTTTCAGGGAGGTTCGGACAATCCCGGCAATGTCAACTGTCCAGTAAGAGTATGGTTATTATTTTGTAGTTTAGTAATGGCCCATATAATTTTCAAAGTCTTTTCAGAAATCATCTCATGTGGTAGTCAGCCATTCGCTGTACTATCTTTAAAAATAAATATACAATCGTAACAGGCAAATTTGTTACTCCATAGGTGTAAGAGGCAATGGAAGATGTAACCTTCGTAGTATTTACGCTTCTTTTTCACGTACGTACTCTAACACCTGACAAAATTGACAGAGATCGTCCATTTTCACTTAATTCATGGGCCTAAATTGAAGCTATCTCTCGACTGTTGCTTGGTTTCAAAATATAAATATGCATATTGCGAGAAGAAGCTTAAACTGTTCTAGTCTACTGCCTTCTCACCTTTACACAGTGAGTGAATGGTACTTTTTCTTTGGGTGATGTTTAAATGAGAGAATTCACGCACAAAACCCCATTGACTTTGGTCCCGTGAAATACATGGTAATCCGAACGTGCTCTACACACGATTCGATCCAGGAACCTCTCGAATCTCGAATGCCAAACAGTATACTCATCTACCAAGTCAGATCCACCCTTTAAAGTTTTGTTGCTTCCTTCATTGTGTCACAATATACGTTTCAATTTTGCCAAGGAGCCATAAAAGTGCTGTCTTTCTGGATTGTGTTCTTAAATAACGAAAATTTCGAACATAAACAGTAGCGTAGCCAGAGGGGGGCAGGGGGCAGAGTGTCCCCCGGTCGAAAATCGAAGAAAAATCGGGACGACGGAAAATGAAGAAAAAAGAAGGAAGAAGAGGGAAGGAAAGGGGAAGGAGGGAGAGAAAAAGGGAAATGAAAAAAAAAAGAGAAAAAAGGAAGAAAAATAAAATAACAATAAAAAAGAGAATTATTATCGAACGGATGGAAGGAAATGATGGAGAGAAGGAAGAGGGCTTGATAAAGCAGAAAACTGGTTCAAATATCGACGGGACGAGTACTGAAACAGGCAGGACTAGGGACCGTGGAAAAGACCGAATTAAAGGAATGAGAAAGTGAAGGGCCCAGAAGGCAGAAACCACGAGGGATGAAGCCAGGCAGATTGTGCACGGAAAGGAGGAAGTATGAGGGAACTAGGAAAGGGAATAGATAGCTTTAGACGACTAGAGAGTCCGAGAGGACAGACTATAACGCAGAGCAGAGCAGAGCAGAGTAGAGTTAGAGGGAGAGAAAGACCAGGACGTAAAGAAAAGCTGTCAGTGTGGGAGATGGAGGGATGACATCTACCGTCCCGATTTTACCTTTTCATCCCTATCAAAAAGGGATACTTAAAATCACTGCACCGGTGCAGATTTTCTTTTAAAATCACACAATGAATGGAGTTAGAGTTAGATGAGGTTTTACGGCACAGTTTCTAACCAATTGGTTTGAGTCGGGCCGGCCACGGCCTTTTTTCCAGTTGTGGCTCACTGGCTTGTTTTCCCTACTCCCACAATGAGTGGAAAAGAGCCAGTTGCCAGTGCGTTGCCACGAAGTGGGGTTTGGTATCAGAACCCTAATGAGTGGGTCAAGAAAAGTTGCCAAGTAAAGAGAAACTAAATGTGAATCTGAATATAGTAGATAACGTTTGCAATGTATAGTGAAGCATGTCAAGGAAATTCATACTAAATGGTCTTTTCGGCGCGCTTCGCTCTAATAAATCATAATTGCATAGGTCGTTGTTAGTCAGTTTTACAGGACAGTTTGAGCAGAATTTACTCAAGGCCTTATGCGTCCCTCATTTGCCATCATCCATCCTCTCAGGTGCAGATCCAGAGGGTATGGATCCCATCTCCTCTCAGAGGCAGAAAATAGCAACAATTTTTTAAAAATGAAGGAAACAAACAAGCAAAAAAACATCGGGAAAGAAAAGAGACGAGACCAAATTAGACAGAATTTTAGACAATAGAAGAAAAACAATGCCTTGCAGGGCAAGCTCTCTTAATTCAAAAAGGATTTTTCCGGTGTGCCTGTTTAATTTTTGCTCTTTGTGAAAATCTTAAACCTATTAACCCTTATAAAACCCGTTTAGTTCCCGGCATAATCCATCCGCTCCCATCTACACTCACCCTATCACCGTGACCATCATATTTACCTACCAATAGCCTAGTCCAAGTTAGCACTGTAAAAATTGATTTTGTAGCAGATAATAAACGCGTCTTGGCGTTTATGTAACCGAAAAAACAATAAAATACATAAGCAAATTAAAACGTCTAAAACGCCAACTTTAACACATTGACGCCACTTTAACGCCATCTCGTAAACACGTTTATGCCTTTATTTCTTGATTACTGTAAACATCAAGTTGGTTTTAATAAAGAAAAATTATCATATATATAAATCATGTAAACGTGTTTGCGGAGTGCACTTTAATTGACGTCATTATCCTTATCATGTGTTAATATTCGTTCAGTCATTTACTGTGCGTATCCATTTTGTTGTTCGTTTTCTAATTCTTAAACGCCATATATGTGTTAAGAAATGAAGACGTCTATTTTTACACTGAGGAAATTATAAAAAAATCAAATTGTGATTCTATATTGTTTGTAGTGCGCATCCAATTCCATTTTAAACAGTTAAATATTTCGTTCAGGCTCGTCGGGTCACAGGGTAAGCAAGAATATTGTGTTCACAAAACACATGCAATTCCAACCATGAGGTTCAACTGGTCGCGACTGACTCTCTCTGCTGGACATCGTCGAAAATGGCGAAAACCTTGGTTATATTCAGAATGCCGTGGTCTCAGTTTTCAGACCCGTTGTTTGTCTAATGAAGAAAAAGGTTCACTAAAACATGCGCTAGCTCCACACATATTTTGCATTCCCAGCTGAGATATAGGCTAAAGTGATAAATCTTACCTCTGTCCACTCAGATTCTTAATTTTCTCTCAGGGGACCCCCTGGTATGGCTGACTGTGGCAGCAATCCTCCTAAAATCTTAAAACCAAAAAATATTTGATAATTTTACAACTTACAACACCTGGGACGTGTCATTTCCTGTAATCTGGGAAGGCATATTGGCCAAAATATATCCTGTACGCTTCGCGCCAACTGGTGGTGGCGCTCCACTTGGATAATGTCTCAAAGGTCCCTATGAGGAAAGGTTATGGATCCCTCTGGAAAAATTCCTCAATCTTGCATCCAGTTTGCCACTGACAAGGCACTCCGGTGTCATCAAATCGATCATCATTTCTTCCGCGTTCTGAAAAATAGTTAAATTGTGATCAACGTGACTTTATCAGTTCGCATACTGATAAGGCCATTTAAATATCAAGTCGATATTGCATTCTCATGCCCCAGTTCTTTACAATTCCAGAGCTTCCGGACTTGGCGGGGGGGGGGGGGGGTGAAAGGAACCCCAAGCAAACGGTGGGGGGGTGAGACCCACCTCTACAATTACTCACTTAAAAATCATGAAATCGGGACGAATATTTTCATTTTGCCCCCCCCCCCCGGTCCGAAGAGTCTGGCTACACGCCTGAACATAAAGGCACCCGAAAGCTATGAATGATAGCACTATCTGTCTCAGCACCTTTCGAAACATTTTTTGAAAAGGGTATGGGAATGCCCCTAACTCAGAACTGCAATTCATTATCTGTACAAAAAGGTCAGTGACCATAGGCGGAAATTTCTGGGATGGGGGATACACTTTTTGACTAAGGGGGATGGCCTACAAAAACATCCCTGCAGATTTCAAGAATATAACAAAATAAGATACTCTGTTTTACAATGTTTGGTTATCAAATTGATTACTTTTGAATAGTGTGAAATAAAGAAAACCATTAATTAATTTATATGGCTAAAAATGTATTTTATCTGCGCGCATTCCTGTCTTTTTATTACTACTGATCTGTTTGAATTACATAAATGATCTATATGTCTGATATATTGATCAGTGATTATTACATGTCAGCGTGAGCCTGTTTAGTTTTCCAAAGCCCCTAGTGCAACTGGTATCACAACCGATCCTCTCGATCCAACGAGCGGTAGCCTATCTGCCAGCCAAAATCAGTGACGGTTTTGACTGGGAAGAATAATTCAAATTACCGACTGTTGAAGAGGTAAAGTGAATGGAAGAAGAAAGGGCAATATTTATGCAACTTGGATAACCATAGTAATGCCGGATGAAGCACAACACTCTGCATTGTCTTTAAAACGATATTTTCGGCGCACTTCGTTCGAACCCATTGCAGATAATTGTGCCATTGCCAATTCCATTTTAGACAGGTTGAGTAGTAATATTTTTCAGTGCAATTCCCACATACACGCATCCACCTCTATCACCAAAATCCCAGTGCACCATCAAATTCACCGACGGTTGGTACCTATGCAATACATGAAATAATAGTCAAATTCCACTTTCGAGGTCTGTTTAGAGCAAATTCAATGCCACTTTCGGATAGTGAAATAATTAACACCGCAAGGAGAACTTACTGTGTCCCCACAGCGCTTTCCGAACCGTTGGGTCCTTCTCGATAATCAAATTCTGTAGCTATACGGGCCTTATAAAGATAACTATCCCTAAAGTCGGCGAAGCGCCCGGAAGCTTTTTGCTGGAATTTCGAACAAAATCTGCATAATCTCGTGGAATACATCGAGCCCACACAAAATGTGTAAGACAAACAATGCCCTCGTTCAAAATTATTGGGTGTGCCTTCAGAACTTGCAGCCAATTCAGTTTTGCTCAGACACCGATACAGCTTCGGCTTAAAAAATTAGCGCAGCTTATATTGGCTTTAGAAGCATGTATTCAATGAGCGACTTTCGCGATCATAGGTGGTTAAGGCTTCCGTAATTTTACCAAATAAACGTTTCCCTCTTTACCCTTTTTGGAAAATTGAAATCTTTGACACATGAAACACACAAAGTAAAATAATCCCATCTTCCAGCACTAGAGAAAGAAATGCCGGCGGAGAGCTCCGGTGAATTCCAACTTGAACCCAGGCCCATAGGGCCAGACAAGGTTTTGAAAGAGACAGAGATGCTCTTTTCACAAACAAGATATTTTACGGGAAGGGGATAAGGTGAGGTATCTTATAGCCATAAAAACTTGTTGTTCTCAAAAGAGAAAACAATATGTACTGTGGGGGTCCACTGCCCCAACCCACCGGTACCCCCAATCAGGGCCGTAGCTAGGGTCATATGTTTGGGGGTGTGAAGGTCCCAAATTCCGACTGGAGAGATATATTTTCCAACTGAATGGTGGCGCGTAAATTGCACCATTTTTTATGCGCCCTGCGTTAACATACGGCAGTGAGGATCCTTCCTTTGTCACTACATAAAGGTGCCGTCGTGGGGGAGGGGTTGATATATGGCTGGAAAATGTCCATAATTTAGTGAATACTAAGATTTGGTGAAAGTAGAAAGTATGTTGTCTAAGAGAAGAATACGTTGTCAACAAACCTCCTGAAGCCCCCCCCCCCCACAAACCTTTTGACTACTTTAATGCCTTCTATTCTGGCATCTATTGCTGGCATATACCTGTATAGGCCTCCTGGAACCTCTGGATCAATAATATAAAATGGGGCAATGACTGGCATCTAAATAATAATATAGAGTATTACGCCAAGCACTTTACATCTATCGTATTTTTACCAATTATGAACGAAAATCGAGACGAACAATGGGGAATGGGCGGGAGGGAGAGTATAGGTGCAGAAAAATGGTACTAGACCTCCCAGACAGGTATAGCATAAACGGTTTAGGACTAACAAGCGCGTTTTCAGAATGTACACATAGTTTATGCTATAAAAGTTCACTGGTACGTTGTGCTTATAATGTTCTTAAGTGATACAACGTGGATTGTGAGGATTGCGCGCGAAGCGCGCCGAAATTTGGGGGTATACTTCAATGCCAAAATGAAAAACCTGCACGCAGGCTCAGCCAGGGGTGGTGCTTTGATTTGCCGACATGGGGGGAAGCGCCCTGACTGGGGGCCAGCTACTCTAAGTCCCGACAGATGCAATGGGTTGCCAAACTCAAAATATGAGGGGCGCGAAGCGCGCCGAAAAATTTGGGGTTATATTGAATTTTCATTAAGGAAAGTTGAAAAAGTTTCCATTTTTATTGAAGAATCTGGACAAAACCAAGAAATTTGTTCGGGTGACTGTATGGTCGTCGTCGGGGATTACATTCTTTATCTTACCCATTAAGGATCTCCTACGAAACTGAAAGATCTTTTTCTTACAAAATATGTTTGCCACGATGGCGAGGCTGAAGAAAGAATCTTCTAAAAGTTAGGAAAAAGAAGAAAGAACTTCGGAATGATGCATGCATTTTCGTGTGTCTCGAGAATCACGCCTACACGGAAGAACAACATTTGTGGAAACGTTGAAATCCAATATGTTTGAAACGGGGGCGTTACCACTAGATAGAACTAGAGATGAAAGCGCGCGTAGCGCGCGAAAATTTTTTGAAGTTATAGAAAAAATCGTTACAGAACTTACTGGCTACGAGCCTGATAAATAGACGTTTGGAATATTTTCTGAGCATATCTATGTCTTCACCAATATTAGTCTATAAAAAAATTGGGGAGGGGGGGGGGCTAAAGCGCCCTAGCTCCCATAGAACTGTGTCTGGTACAATTACCTTAAAGGGGAATTTTCATGATCCCAGACAGTTCCAATTCTCCCAACTATGCATCTTCTAGCTCCTCCCATAACTGTATGAGGCTCTTCCTTGTGCAAGAATAAACCTGTTTCATTGCTTAAGGCCATGTCCTGGTGAGCATACAAGGCTATAAAATGTAATAAAAGTACTCTCTCTGCCTTGTGTGGAATGTGAGCTACTCTGCATCTTTCAAATTTTCAAACTTTGATGTCAATCAAAGAGCAGTCACCAACTGAGAATTTTCATATACATACACTAAAAATATACTTTGGGGTGATGACAGTCTGTCTTTAATAATGTTCATGAGATTGATTGTAAATCGTGACGCATGCGCGCGAAGCGCGCCCAAATTTTCATTAAATAAGATTTTCATAATAAAACCTGCATTCAGAATCTCCATCAAAATACGTTCAATTGCCCAACAAACCAACATGTCACTCAAAAAGCCAGTCCTTTACCTGGTAATTTGTAAACAGCTTTAACTTCTGCTGTTGTGCTTCTCCGAAAGTTGCTATCGGAAGATGTTGATAATAAGAAAAACACTGAGGTCAGGTTTGAAGCGCGCGGAGCGCGCGAAAATTTTGAGAGTTTGAGAAGAATTTGCGGAAAAGGACAGTTTTGATTTGATTTAACGTGAGGAAAATAACGTTTGGTATTATTCTCACTTGGTCTAGTTGGAAAATATATACAAAGTTGACATAGGCTCAGTCGGAAAAGTGTGCTAGACTGAGATATCAGAAATTCCAACTGGCATTTCAGATTTTCCGACTATCGTCGAACTTTGGGGGGTGAGACACCCCCCCCCCCACACCCCCGGCCGCGACGGCCCTGCCCCGAATCCATTGGCTTCAGGCGTGTTTGAAACTTCTGCCAAACCCGTAGCCAGAGGAGGAGTAAGGGTTCCCCTAGAAAAGTCCCCCAAGCTTTCATTCCCCCTTCAGTGCCTGTCTGGCTATGGGCCTGCCTTCTGCAAACTAATGCCCGTCATAAGAATGCAGAGATGATATCCGGTGTAATCTCTGTTACACCAGTCTTGCTGTTTGACCGTCCGGTGCACGTGTATTAGGGCCCGTACTCCTGCACCAACATTGGCTGCACCTGCAAAACCAAGGTACGTGAAAAGGAGCGACGCTAGTCTTTGAATAGCCTGAGGACCGTGCTGTATATTCTACTACGTTGAAAGTAGAACCTACTCCGTATCACAAAATAGATAAAGGGAAAATACAGCCCCCCCAATTTGAATTAGTTTACCCCATCACCCTAATTCAGGAATGGCTCATATCAAGCATGTGACAATATTTTTATTACCTATTTGTTGAATTCATGCAGAATAACTCGTTGGTTTACCTTCAATATTCAGTGTTTTCTTTTTATACAGAAACATAATGAAAAATACTTTTGAGCGAAACGAGAGGAAATTTATTAGTTTTAGCAGATTTTAAAAATAAACCTAAGCGACTATTTTTTCCCTTAATATACATGGTACCACGCATAGTTAAACAAAGAGTGCATAGCGTAGAGTCCTACACAAGGACTTACCTGCTGCGAAGGTAATCTTGCTGTAAGGCGATAGAAACGTAATGTGTATAGGGCTCATCTATCGCCACTAGAGTGTTGTGCCATGCATAGAAATTACAGGGGAAATTACTGGGGATCTTCTTTGATGTGTGTGTGTGTGTGTGGGGGGGGGGGTACAACATGAAAACGGTACATCCCTAAATTTTTTAGTTATCATACAGGATACCAAAAAATATTGGCAAAAAGATGAATACACACCAAGTGGGAAACGTCTGCAACATGAGTACCGTGCACCGTTGCAGTCTCTTCTTTCGTGAAAGATCGACAGCCGTTTATATTTTACTTCAAAGCACACTGAAAGTAGCTCACTTCGGCCAGGGCCAGGGCCATGCCAAAATCCATGGGGGTGGGAGAGCATTCAAGTCACGTACCTAGGATAGATGGAAATCGGACGGACCCTTCCTTTGTCACCCCGTGCAGGACGGTTGCCGCATTGAATAAGGTTCTTAAGGGAGGGTGATATTCATAGAGTGTAGCTTTAAATTAAAAATGGTACCATATTTGGCAGTTTTGAACTTAATTATATGATAAGAATCCTTATCAATATTCAAGCAATTTTTCCTTTTTTTTTTGCTGGGTGTAAGGGAAGGGGTTGCCGTCTAAGGGGAGGGGGACACCATACTCTTGAAAAATTGTTGTTTGTGTAAGGTAGTTTAGATGCAAAATGGACTTATATTTGGGAAGGCTTTGATATTCCAATATATTTAGAAATTCTTATATTTAGTGACTTTTTCCTTTCTTTTAGTTGGATTTAAGAGAAAGAGATGGCTTCTGAAGAGACATTCCTCCATTTTGAGAGTTTTTCTATTCAAGTTGACTTAGATGCAAAGTGGTGCTACCCATGGGCGGCTCTAAGAAAAATTTTTAATATATGAAATTTTGTGAAAGAGAAGGGATGATTTTGTCCAAATTTAGAAATACTTTTTATTTAAAACACTCGAATTACATGTTATTTATTTATTTTTTTTAAAGGCTGAAGACCATGCTTTGCAAACCTTTTTTTTTGGGGGGGGGAGTTGCAATTTCCCCCGTGACCCTATCGCGAGTCGCTAATGGTGCTGCCTGTTACTGTGTCGTAAACTACTTGGTAAAATGGGGGGGGGGGGGATCTGGTAACTAGTCACCATGTAAGCGGAGCATCAGCATTAGTCGGCACATTGCAAGTGAACTGAACCATAATATTGCCAAATATTACTCCAAGAGGCTTTGTGACTTGCATCCACATTATTTTGATCTCGGTAGCATAAACGAAATTCAGCACATGTCATATGCCAAAAGATTAGTGTTCAATAGCCAGGATTTTTTTCAGCATGGTGGGAGCACTAGAGAGCATAGGCGTATAAACGGGGATCTAGTGTCAGTGACCCCTAAGAAAAATATGTTACTTTTTCAGAGCCAAATTCATGTCATATTTTGGAGGGGTTAACGAGGAACAATTCGGGATAAACACCTTCCGCCACCTCCTGAAATGTCTCTCATACGGTTAGCCTCGACCTCATTCCTCCAAAAGTGAGGATGCGGCAAGGACGACAATGAAAAAAGGAAGGCGAATGAGGTCTTTGAGGTGAGCAATGCGGGGTTGGATATGAGGCGGAAGCCTTTACAAAAAGGTTACTATCACTTTTTTTATAGCCAAGGCCAGTTGGGAACAATAAAAATACTCGTATCAAGTCAAGTGCTAATTTAGTCTCTGGAAATCTGGCTTGGAGAGTTGCATAGTGCGCGAAACGCGAAAAATCTTTCGCAAAGGGTAGCATCTTTTGTCATCGCATAACATAACATAACATAACATAACATAACGTAACGTAACGTAACGTAACGTAACGTAACATAACATAACATAACATAACATAAGGGCAAAGGAGGGCTAAGGCCCCATAAGATGCCCTAGCTGAAGTCCATACAACCTTAACTGAAAAACAAACAACCAACCGACACCAAACGAACCCAGCCGCAGTTTTGGTAGAACTTGTCAATGTTTCACCTTAAGGCAGTGCACAGATGTGGAGTTAACTACCCACTCAGGCAGACTATTCCACTCGTTAACAACTCTATGAGAAAAGCTGAACTTCCTAATGTCGAGCCTTGCAAAACACTTAACTAGCTTCTTACAATGGCCTCGAACCCGAGAATTACTTTGAACCTTTAAATAATTGCAAGATGACAAAGGATTCCTTTCAGAGAGAAATTTGTACACCTGAAGCATGTCCCCTCCCCCCCCCCCTAATCCTTCTCAACTCCAGGGTGTTAAGCCCAAGATCATACGTCTAACATGTTAAGGTAGGTGTTTCACCTCGGGTATAAGGCGAGTGGCTCTCCTCTGAACCTGCTCCAAAAGAAACTTGTCCTTTTCTTAGAAGGGACTCCAAGCATGGGCTGATAGTCGAGGTGGGGTCTCACCAACTGCTTATACAGATTTAGTACAATTTCTTTACTAAAACTACTGAAATTCCTCGTGATCAATCCAAGCACCCAATTAGTCCTAGCTGCACACTGTCTAGATGGCGTTAAATCGCCTGTAATAACTACACCCAGATCCTTCTCAAAAGTTACATCACTCAGAGTACCATTCATGTTATAATCATAGCTGAAATTTTTAGGACCAAAGCGAAGGACTTTGCACTTATCTGCATTAAAAGACATTTGCCAAGTCTGAGACCAAGAATATAACCTATCCAAGTCTTTTTGCAGTAAGGAGGCATCATCCTTATCACTAACCTTCCTATATAGAGCGTAATTATTACACATCAACTGTCGGGGCAACTGACCCTATGAGGATAATATCAGGCCTTCGTTGTAGTTTTCGGTAACGTATGACAAATACAACTTCCTGAGGTAAAACCCATCTGGACTGAGGATGAAATTCCTGAACTTTACAGAGAACACCTTATGCACGGGCTACGTATGTCAAGGTTATCTAGTAGTGGGTCTAGAGTCAACTATTTGAATGCCAAATATGAAAGAAACTGCACCCGATGAAATTTAAAGCCGGCGAAGCGTGCCTGAAATGGGTCCTTATATTGAACACTGATATTCTGTAGACTTCCATGGGTGTACTTATCATCAGCCACATACAATCTTCTTGCTTCCAGCAAGAAAATTTCAACCATAAAAAAAGGGCACATTTTGAAATTTTGGGGAGGGGGTCCGCACGTCACCGCCCCTCCCCTACCCACCCCTGAATAGACGAGTTGGGAAACTTATACATACAATGCATGCTGGGAAGGAAAGTGTACCGCAACAGAGGGTGCATGTGCAAGACAGACTTTTTGTGTAGTCACGCACAATTTTCGAGTTCAAAACTGTATGTCTCTAGACATCAATCACGCGGTCAAAGAGAATTTTCTTTAGAGGAAAAGTTTTTTTGTTTGAAGTTAATCTTTTTAACATGGCCACCACCCCCAGATGTTTGCTAGCCCCCACCCCCCAAATTGTGTGTGTCCTAATAAAATTTCTAAGAAGTAAGGACCACGATCAATGTCGTGCCCCCCCATTTGGTACCTAGACCCCTCTAAAAATTTCAGGGGCGTAGATTTCTTTTCAACTTTGGGGGGATGGGGTGAACTATCGCAAATGTGGAAAATGTGCACGCGAAGCGTGCATGGCGAGCGCGAAGCGCGAGCCCATGACGGGTGGGGTCCAGGGGCCCGCCTTAGGGCCCCTGGTGGGGTCCAGGGGCAAAGCCCCGGTGGGTTTCAGGGGGCGAAGCCCCCGGAAGCTCCTGGGTTTTAATGTCTCAGAAGTGCTAGGAAGACTGTTTGAAGGGGTTATTTTCAGTGGAAATGTTATTTGGTAGGCTATTGGTATATTCATGCATTTAGGAAATAGCCTACTATTTTTAGCACAAAACTCGTTGATAAGCTGCACTGGATTGAAATTGTACAAGAGCAACAATGTCCTGTTAAGCTTAAAAGGCAGAGATCAACATATAGCGTCATACCAGACAACTGGATTTTGAATTTGGAGATCATTGCAAGACCTGCAAATAGGCTTGAGATCAGTGGCGTCGCCAGATTTTTTGTGATTGGGGGCCATAGATGATTTCGTAATAATACCTCAGTTCCCCCAAGTCTGCTAAAATTACACCTTTATTTTCCATGCGTTCCTGCATTTGCATGCAGCAGTTTTGATCTTTCATTTGTCACTACATAAAGGTGTCGTCCTGGGGAAGGGGTTTCCCCTCCCCTTTAAGAATTTTTTTTATTAATTTAAGGTCTTTTAGATGCAAAATGGTGCTATCTTTGGGATGTTTTTGGAACTGATCATATATGGCCGGAAAATGTCCATAATTTAGTGAATGTTTATTCTTGGTAAGGTAAAAGAGGAGAATATGTTGTCTATTAAGAGACAGATACGTTGTCAACAAATCTCCTGAAGCCCCCTCCCTTCTGTCTATTTTACTGCCTTCTATTTCGGGAAAGTTTTTACACATAAATATGTGCGTGGAGTCCACAGAAACATTCTTGAGTTATTACGAAATATGTCCTTTCCTTTATTATGCATTGTGAAAGGGCATCTAAGGCTAGCAGATACCTGAATAGGACCTCCTGAAAGCTCTGCATTAATCATATTAATTTGGGGGGGGGGGCAATTAAATAATGCGTATACTACCTGACATCCAAATGATAATATAGAGTACGACGCCGAACGCTTTACAACTATCGTATTTTTACTACTTTTGAACTAAATCCGGACGAACAGCTGCCAGCAATGAAAAATGAGAGGGAGGGCGAGTATAGGTGCAGGGGGTGATATTAGACCTCCCTGACAGGTGTAGTAAAAGGGGTGAAGGAATGATAAGAGCGTTTCAGAGTGCTGTTTTCGTCATAAGTGTATTAACAATCACCATCTATACCGATAATGGCTCAGCGCGAACTGGCGAAGCTCTGGTAAAATTTTTTGAAAAATGTATAACGGCAGATACGTACTTCCAACCTTCTACATCGTGCTATATATTAGATTGAAAGATCCTATGCATATTGGTGCGAGGTCCTCCACAGATGTTTGGAGATGTATATCTGTTCTTCGGAAAGTGTCGTGATCAGAACAGTTTCGTGTATTATTACCTTAATAATGGTCATGACATGGAGTGTAAACAGTGACGAATAATATTTCCATTACAAAACCTGCATTCAGACTCTACATTGAGACACTTTCAATTGCCCAACAAACCTACATGCCACTGACATAAGCCAGTCTAGTTTACCTATTAATTCGTAAACTTTCAACATTTTGCTGCTGTGCTTCTCCAAAAGTTGCTATCGGAAGATATTGATAATATGAGTGACACTGACGTAAGGTTTGAAGCGCGCGGAGCGCGCGAAAATTTTGATGGATTGCCAACGATTTGCTAAAATTCTGATACTTTGAGAAACATTTGTCATAGAAAGTGAAGCGAGATTGAAAAATTTCTAACGAAAACGAATAAAATATACTTTCCATCATACACGTATCTGTAGACTGAAACATTGGGGGGATGATTACATGGGCCATCCCCCCCTAGTCAAATGTTGGGGGGATATATCCCCCCATCCCCCCGGGATTTACGCCCATGAAAAATTTCATCCTAGCTACTACGTCCCTGCAGCTGAATATGCATGACGGTAAATTGTGAAGACAAAAAACCAAAAAACAGTCCCAGCCTTCGTATCCGTGTGAAAATGTCCGTGGAATGGATCTGTGGTAGTACAATGGTACAGCAAAATCTAATTTCCCAACTCGTCTGTTGATATTACTTTAATTTCTATGATGCAATATCAAGTTATCACTTAAAGCAAGTCGAAACATTTTGTTGCCTAGCAACATCCAACAATCCCTGATCGTATTTCTTACCGGAAGTGCATCTTAACCCGCGATATACCAGCTTAATTAAGTACATGGCAGACTAGTTCCGCGAAAGCGCAAGTTTCGGACAACGAGATGATGGAAACACATCCATTATTCATTCTACAGACGGCCGTTGTATAATTTACAAACGGTACGGGGCGAATATATTTAAGGCCAAATGGATACAAAGGACCAAGGCTTTAGGCTTAGCCTACTTGAACTTAATCTGAACATAAATTACTAACTTTTTAACATTGACGAAGGATTCCATCCAGTAAGCTCTAGCCTAGGACTGTAAGTGTAACGTTAGTGTAAAGATAGGCTTAACGTTATCCAGGCTGAAGGCTAATTAATTATTGCTCCCTAACAGTTTAAGGCCTAGGCATATAGTGAGTCTATGCCATAGAGTAGGATATAGGAACTAGAGTGCGATCACAGCTGTTTCGGGGAGTGGGCACTCTGCTTCCTATATCCTACTCTATGGTGTAGGCCTATGCCTTCCTTGGCTTGAGTCAGTCATTAGCCTAAGCCAATGTAGCTTGGTGGGACCGGAATTCGGTCACCTTCATGACTGTGCGATGCTGTACAATTGGTATGGAGTGAACGAATTCCGGTCCCTGCCGAATTCTGGTCCCTTTAGTATACAAACGTATGACACATGAACTGCGTACAACACTTCTTTAAGTTCTTAACTAAGTGACAGACTATGGCACTAGTCTAGACTAGTAAACTTATAGTAGTAACCAGTAAAAGGCCTGTGTGGTCGTTCGCTGAGAGCTTACTTACAACATTAGGCCTAGTCTAGTCCGCAGTCTGCTGACCTAGGCCTAGTATTTGGACCACTTAAGGGCTTGCCATGCTAGATCAGCATAAGCCTAGGCCTATACCAATTGGCAAAATTGGGGCTACCACACCTTCAAAAATTTTGGCCTCAATCTTTCTCATATTCACATAGGCTAGGCCTATACTCCTAGATAATTGACCTCTATGAGTCATTCATGTTTAAGACTCATCATTCAAAGGATACTGACGTTTGACTCGTTAGCACTTAGTCTACAAAAAGAGACCAAAAATTTTGATTTATACAAATGATCCAGTTTAGTTTTGTTAACATTCTAGGCCATATCAAGCTGCTAAATCTTGTTACTAGGACATTCACACTATTTGCTGCTAAATAGCATGCATTACTGTTCAATTGTGACATAGTCCATAGCTATGGATATGTTCATATATGTATATATATATGTTATATATATATATAGTTGCTATATACGCGTATGCGCATGTATGAACGTAACTATAGCTATGGACTATGCCACAGTTGAACATAAATGCATGCTATTTAGCATACAATTGGTGAATGTCCTAGTTACAGTACATGATTTAGCAGTTTCATAGCATGTTTAAGAAATAAAACAGGATCGTTTGTGTAAATCAAAATTTTTGGTCTCTTTTTGGATACTAAGTGCAAATAATCTTAGATTGGAGGGTCTTAAACATATAAAGGACCTGTAGAGGTCAATTATGAAGGAGTACACATGAATTTGAGAACGATCGAGACCATTCAAAATTTTTGAAGGAGCGGTAGCCCAATTTTGACAATGGGTATATTGCTGACCTAGTATGGGAAGCCCCAAAGCTTCCCAAATACTAGGTCAGCAGACTGCAGACTAAAATTTACCCAGCCTAGCCTACAACTAGTGTTACCTAAAGGTGGCTTGAGGCGTCCTGTAAATTTGTAAAAAATTATTTGGAAAGATCTCCAAATCGCTGTGAATGGTGTCCTTCCATCATCATATGATATGTTTTTATAATGGTGATATCATTCATGGAATATATTTTGGTGTCACTCTTATGGGCTTTCATAATGTTTGGGTGACCGACTCAAGGTATTACCATTCTTGAATGTAAGGCATCTGAAACTTTTGGTGGGAATTTCTCTGTCTCTTGAAAGTTTGCCAACGAAATTTACTCTAACTTTCAGTGTTAAGAGAAGACATGTTCATGAGAATAAACTGGGAAACTGTCTTGTTTTTCCGTCTGCGCACTTTGGTAGTACAGTATTTAGTGAAACCTGCGCATTTTTTTATTGATTTTAGGTTGTTCCCGGTGCAGTCGTGCTGTCACTATCATGCAAATTACAGCTGGCTGCACGTAGCCTGCATACAGTACTGGTACGGCATAGTACAGTTCTCAGCATTATATGTCATATACATACCGTAGACCATACTGTATAGTGTATGCTGAGAACGTCTGTGGTATCCATACTGGCCACATGTATTCCACACGTATGCCGTACAGACGTTCTCTGCATTATATACATATACATACAGGTATATGCGTAGTGTATGTGTATGTATATGTATTCATATAAAGCTGGGAAACTGTCTTGTATGCATTGAAACTTGAGAAAGTACCACTTCAGTTTGCTATACTTTGTGTGATGCTACATTTCTGGACTTTCAAGATATGTACTCACATTGTGTTATTCAAGGACTGTTTGACCCAGTAATATGTTTAAACACATAGGATTTCGATACTTCTATTTGGTAAACATTTCAATTTGATTTGCTTTGGTTTGATTCATTGACACTTTCAACTGTTTAACAAAATACATCACTCCTACTTGTGAGTAACTTTTTATCTATGTGGCATGCCTACTTCTCTTTACTAAGTTGGGGGTGACAAAGCCCTTGAGCATGTTGAAAGTTTGTAACTAGTAATAAACCCTATCATTAAATATTATTATTGAAAGCACACTGCAATCCTGGTCTATGCATTTTATTATATCTAATGAAGACTTGCTCAAAATTAAGTTGTAAGTTGTATTGTATAGCTTACCTACAAATCCGGCAAATCTGGCCGGATTAAACAAAAAATCCGGCCAGATGCCAGATTTGGAAAAATCCTCAAATCCGGCCGGAATTCCGGCCGGATTTGAAATCCGGTACACCCCTAGATGGGTTTTTCCCATGCATTTTTTTATTCCTTATTTTCATTCCCCGCACACAAAAAAAAGTTTACAGTCTGGTATTCCTAGTTAGGCCCAGACTGGAAAAACTATGTTTAGCCAGATGTGTTTGGGAGTGCGATTATGACTCAATAAACATGGCAGTCACGTGGCATGATTTTCTTGCCTTTTGCATACACACTGTATATATGCCTACTTTTGCAGTATGTTTATTTGGTGTGGCATAGAAATTGAGGAAAGAGTTAGGCTCACTGGGGCAAAACTTGGTAGATCTGACACAAACTTCCCAGTATGGGCCTTAGTTGGTGTGGCCCTTAAAATGAAGCTTCTACACAAATTAATGGCTTCTGCTTCTGCTCCAAGACTGACAGCTCGGCCTCAAAGGGTGTGGAGTTAGCTTGGTGGTTTGAGTGTACTTCCTTGCATACTAGAAGTCCCCGGATCATATCCCAGTGAAACTACTTGGAAATTTTCTGAGGACTAAAATTTACCTGTTCAGCATAGCTGTTCACGGTGATGCCGGGTTTCGCGGGGGGCTTAATTTTCATCAATGATATTGATAGCTTTCTCACATCTAGTTTAAGGAAGTTTGCTGATGATACTAAGCCATCTACAGAAAGGTTAGTGATAAGGATGATGCTTCTTTACTGCAGAAAGACTTGGATCTATGGTTATTTTCATGGTCTCGGACTTGGAAAATTGTCTTTTAATGCAGATAAGTGCAAAGTCCTTCACTTTGGTCCTACAAACTTCAGCTATGACTTTTGAGAAGGATCTTGGTGTAGTTATTACAGGCAATTTGAAGCCATCTAGACAGTGTGCAGCTGCTGCTGCTAGGGCTAATAGGGTCCTTGGATTTATCAAGAGGAATTTCAATAGTTTTAGTAAAGAAATTGCACTAAATCTGTCTGTATAAGCAGTTGGTAAGACCCCACCTGGACTATGCAACCCAGGCTTGGATTCCCTTCTATAAAAAGGACAAGTTTCTTTTAGAGCAAGTTCAGAGGAGAGCCACTTGCCTCATACCGGAGGTGAGATCTCTACCTTATCATGTTAGACTTTAGCATCTTGGGGTTATCACCCTGGAGTTGAGGATTTGGTGGGGGGGGGGGGGTCAGGCTTGGGGTGTACAAATTTCTGTCTGAAAGGAATCGTTTGTCATCTTGTAGTTATTTAAAGGTTCAAAGTATTTCTCAGGTTGGAGGCCATTGTAAGAAGCTAGTAAAGTGTTTTGCAAGGCTTGACATTAGGAAGTTCAGCTTCTCTCATAGAGTTGTCAATGGACTCCTTTCCCAATAGGAATTACAAAGGGATAGAATTTCGGTGCGCATCATTTTTTGCCACAGCAGAATGCCATTGACAACAACATTGCCTACCAGAACTCTATCCCACAATCCATTGCAATTGCTATTTGGAAAGGGTCTATGAGTGTAATAGTCTGCCTGAGTGGGTAGTTAACTCCACATCAGTGCACTGTTTTAAGGCTAACATTGACAAGTTCTTTCATGACTGTGGTCGAATCTAATTGTACAGGGCTCATTTGGTGTTGGTTGGTTGTTTGTTTTCAGTTAAGGTTTTATGGACTTCAGGGCATCTTATGGGGCCTTAGCCCTCCTTTGCCCTTTAACCTGTTATGCTGTGTTATGTTTGGGTAAATTTTAATTGGATATCTGATTGTCTGTTTCAGGAGTTGTCTGACTCAGTATGTATTCCGATTCAGGAAGTTGTTTGCTTTGCACATTTCAGCTGTCAAGCAGTGGTGCAGAGCAAGGAACCTCCATCTCTCCCAGCCTTGGGAAAGTGGCTAAAGACTTTGGATACATCTGTCAGATGGGGGCGTTAAATGCCGATCCTGGGAGCAGGATTGGGAGCAAGTAGTATCTATACATGCCTGCCTTGTTAACCTCTGAGCACTCTTCGGAAAGAGAAGGCAAATCTCATTGGTGTTCATACTTGCTCACTCTGGTATAGGGTCCTAAATGAGCCAATTGGCCCCTCGACCCTCAAATGTTAAACTTAAACCGTGAGTGTATCAGCCAGCAATGTGCAGGCATTGCTAATCACGTGTGCCTTAAAAGCGTTCCCACTGCTTGCATTTGCTGTCCCTCTGGTAATTTGTTCCAACCACTTATTGTTCTTGTGACTGAAGATAGAATACTTATAAAGTATTAAAGGCATTTTCCAGTGGCTTTTCATTAGGATCCTATGTGAAAGACAAAAATATTCCAGTTCATTCTCTTCAAACCCCGTAGCAATACTCTTTTCCTAACTCGAGATATCTAACGTTAAAGACTGCTTATTTTTGTCCAAAAATACCTCCAATTCTCATCAAGGTCACAGAATGTTATGTAAAGTGGGCACATTGCCTCAGATTTCTTTGTTTTTCTTTATAATTGAATGTCCTGTTGTCCTTGAAATTTGATACTGCTGGAATGTTTGAATATCTTTCCATGTAGATTTAGCATAAATCTACAACATATATGGGGCACAGTAAACAAAGTTGATAAATATTCCCTACAGCGGTGTCAATATCATAAAGAAATTCAAGGCTTGGTCAAATTAATGTGCCGCGATGACATCACAGTTTCCCATGATGCACTTCGTCTTCAGAAAAAATTGCATTTCTTAGAAAATGTATATCTTCCAAACGCTACAAGCTATTGAGATGCGGTTTTCAACTCCTAGAGGAGAAAAATTTTCTGCATTTTTTAAAGGTATTGATTTTTGTCAAAAACTGGCAAATCCCTTTAATGCAGAATTGCCATCTCTCACAGTTTCACCGTGACTCTCACGGTTGCAGGCATCGTCTCACGGTGAAAATGCAAGATCACATGGTAGAAATAATTTTGATGCAATGCCAGATAAGTTTCCTCATTTAGACCAAGATCAGTGCTTTCCATCACTGGTTAAATTATTATTGAATTGCAGAGGTATGTTGTCGTCAGAAAAGTGACTACTTTTTTTCAGACAGTCGGCTTGTACGTAGACCGGCATCTTTTCTTTATGAAGAGGGTGAACAAAAAATCCAAAATCTCTCTAATTATGTATGAGACTTGTTTAAAATGTCCAGGTTTGGGATGTGATTTTCAGGTTTTTTTGGAAGAACTTCAAAGTTTGCCATTTTTGAGGTTGGCAAGTCTGTTAATATGACAAAGAGGTTGATGAAAATATTGAGTGCTCTTTCTCTTGAAGCCTTGCGGGGTCACTGGAGATAGGCACCAGCCACTGTATGGGTACGCTAGTTTGTAAGATGATTGGTCGTTTTATGTATTAAGGTTAATCTGGATGCTGATCTTCTGTTTTGCAATGTTGGCCAGTGTACGGTTGGTGTTGAAGAGGTTTACAGTAGTAACTGTTGCTTCAAATTTATTATAGTTTTGTTTGGAGAATCTGGCAGCTTTTCTTTGGACTTACTCAAGTTGGTTACAATGCTTCATGGTGTGCAGGTCACATGTTGGTGAAGGATTATCTAAATGGGGTCTAATGAACCTGGTATAAGCAGATGACTCAAGAGTTGCTCAGTATGAGTTGGAAAGGTTTAGACCTGTTTTATGAGACCAAGAACCCAACTGGCTTTAGGTACTGCATGAGCAACTTGTGTATCCCACCTCATATTATTTTTGAGTTGAATAAAGTATACCAAGTTTGTGTGGATAACTGTAAAGTTCAAGAAAACTTCATGTTTTCTGCAGGATTTTTTTCTTGCTCTGGGTAAAGGTTTTGTCATAGGCCTTTTATAGGGACCAGGACTTCAAGAGAATCTGAAATAAAGTGGGACAGCATGGTGCAGGTCAAAGTTAGTATTGTGGAAGTCCTCTCCTGCCTGCAAAAAAAAGATGAAAGTCATTTGTATAAACTTTGTAAAATTTGCAAATCAGGGCTGTTGTTAATACAAGCATGGAGGAATGAGCTAAATCCTGATGGATTAAATTCCTCACAAATGAATACTTAGAACATTTTACAGTAACACTGTATATTGATTTAGGATTTAAGAACATTAATTTACTTGAACCAAACGTGAAGACTTTGTAGTTAAATCCATTTCTTCCTTTGTTTACTCATTAACCTTTCATGTGTTTGGTCAGCCATTTGTTTATTGGTTCATTCATTTGTTTCTTTGTTCCTTTTTTTTTTTTTTTGGTTTGTTGATTATTCTAGTTTGTATAGATTTTTAAAACTGATAAAAATAAAATCATTATGTAGAAATTACTAGAATGATGATGATTTCCTAAAAGAATGGCTTGCAATGAAAAACAGCTTAAATGATTTCATTTTTCTTTCTTTGTGCAGAATACTTTGAAAAGTCAAACATGGAACACAAACTTGAGAAAAAGCAACTTTCTGAGGAGAAGCTCCCAGCTGATAAATCTAACAGTTTACTCAGTGTTAACAGTGACATCAAGAGCAGCGTTCACATATTAGACGATGAAGATAACAAACGAAGAGAAGAGAGGGAGCTGTTAGAGAAGGTTGAGAAACTACTTCTCGGGAAAGTCAAAGAAGGAGAAAAAACAGCTATATTTCAACTTGGCCAGTTTTATTTTGAGTCTGTGAGTATATACTGTAAAACATACCAGTATGCAAGAATATTCTACTGCAGAGTCATTTTTGAAAGAAAATGAAAATAAGTACTTTTGTGCCAAAATAAGTGAGGATGTTTAATCACAAACAGTAAACTAGGAAAAAGCATTTGTCTACCAAATGTGAACCTTCTCCCTTATCAGGGACCATAAGGAGCTGGAACCAGTTGGGAGTGTTCATCTTTGAAAGCTGTTTATGATCAAATACATTTTGACAAGGTTTGACAAAAAGTGTTCAAATACTGTAATTGAACAAATTAAATTGTACAGGCTGATGGAATATCTGTCACAACCTGCTGCATAACTTTAAAGGGCAAAATCTCCAGTACCCCAGTTTATACAATTATGTTACTGTATGGTAAGCTGAGACTGTTCAATGGCCTGTTTTAAAATCATGTGGGTGTGTAGGTTTGTTTGGTTTTTGGTAGTGTTGGGCGATATTGACTTTTTTACCATGGCGATAACAGAACAAAATTTATCGCGATAATTCGATATACACAATAATTTTCATAAAGACAATTTCCCCAGGCTTGAAATTCGCTTCCGTGCTCAAGCATGTTAGAATATTCAGTGATGAACTTTCATGGATTTTTCATCAGTTCAATGTGAAAAAAGAATGTCTTCAATAAAAAAAAACATTTTGGAGACAGCAATGAGAAGAAAAAAAGCATTACAACCTGGCAATTCTTTTTATTGTTTTGCCAAGAATTTATCGTCATTTTTGAATTCTTGTCATCGTATCGCAATAAAAAGAAATTATCGGGATAACTATAATTTTCGATATATCCCCCAACGCTAGTTTTTAGAAACAGTTATGAGATCTCTTAACTACTTGGTTTTCCTGTGGTTTGCAAGTTTTGTAATGTAATAATATCGGTAGAAAACAGGTACAGGTACCATGAGTGTATGATATTTGAATTCCCAGAATCAGTCCATAGCAATCTGATACAAATTGTACACTGCCCCTATTAAAGCACTGTCATTTCATTACAGTATATGAGGTAAAACACTGGCACGTTAAGTCAGGAACAACGTTTGTGTGAAGTACAGTACGGTATAGGCACGTAATTTTGATTCAGTGACATGAGCGGCTTTTTAAGTAAATTTTACCAATACCAATACAGGATGAATATAACTTATAAATTATATTAGCTGATACTGCCATCATACTGTATAATGATAATTGGTCCCGCCTTTGCTTGTACTTTGGCTGCCATGAAGTCTACATGTGAGAGGGAAATATTGAAGACAATTTTTTACAGGTTCAACTGATCCTATGTAAAGTTTGGGCAATTAAATCAATGTAGAATAATTTTCTATGGTTTCTGAATAAGTAAAATTTAGTAGCCTTCTTAAGTACCTGTTGTCACCAATGCAAGCAGGAGCCTCCTTGGCTGGAACATTGGTAAGAATACTGTACTAAAGGTACAGTATAAATAATGACTGGAGTCTGGAAGTACAAATTTGTTGACCAGTGGATTAGGCTACACAAGAACACAAGTAACAAATTCAATAACTGCATATAACAGAAATATCACACATCAGTTTTTACACTAGCACCAAAAATCTGGTGGGAATTCCCCCCCCCCCTTTCTTAATTTTTTGGTGGGGACTTTACGTGCCTTTCATATGTTGTTACGATATTATTGTTACTTCACCTGTTGAATCAACTTTGCAATGTCAGGTACTAAAGGAAGGGTTTGCTGAATCGGGTATTGGAACGATGTAATTTCTGAGTGAAATTTTTTTCTGTTTTTACTGTTTTCCTTAAAATATTTGCAACATTTCTGGTATTAATTGAAATGTTTCAAGTGCTACTTTACATTTTTTCATTTCTTTGTACCAAACACATTGCAGGAATTTCCCCACAATGGATTATTTTTTAGCAGGAGTCTCAATTGTTTGTGGGAATCCTGCAGTCCCACACTCTAGTGTAAACACTGTCACACAGTCTTGAATTTACATAACAAAACAACTTTGATTGACATCACATTAATATAGACCTTATTACAGATTAATATGATGTCATCACAGAATCATTTATCCATTATAACACTTTGCTCTACCCTTGTGTTTATTGCACACACCTTGAAAGAAGAAGGAACCCAGTTCACAAAGTCACATGCATCTAAGATATAAAAGCATAGAAAATGTTTTTTCAGTGCTATAAAAATAATAACCATAAATTTTATCCTATGTTTATTTATCAAACTTTGGCCTGCAGCTTTTCTTCTCAATAAATTTCTACTTTCAGGAGAGGTATGAAGAGGCTAAGTACCAGTTTGAGAGTATAAAAGACAATGACTTTCAAGCCCAGTTTCAATTGGGAATAATATTTTATGACGGCCTGGGAACCAAAGCTGATCCTGTAAGTTCTCGTTTCGTTGACTTTTTATGAGTGAAGCATGAAACTATGTTACTTGCCTTAATTGTGTGGTAAGCTGAAACATAAAAGTTGTGAGACTGACATCATACATATGAAGGTAGAATAAAATAGGGGGTGTTTCCTAATGTTTTATTTTGACAGGAGAAAGTTAAGTAATTTTTGCTGAAATAAATAGCTGGTTATCAAACCTGGAGATTGTGTGCACCATTGTTTGTAGGATTACACTTTTCTGTTCAAAGATGGCCATTTGACTTCCATTTATCTGCAGAAAAAAGGTTTTCAGTACATGCTAAATATCGCTAACTCTACTGACAAAAGAGCCAGCCATTTGGTTCCCTTTGCTCAATATAATGTTGGTCGAGCATACTTTGAAGGAATAGGGGTGAAGCAGTCAGATGTGGAAGCAGAAAAGTGGTGGTTACTGGCAGCTGATGATGGAAATCCCAAGGGCAGTGTCAAAGCTCAGACTGCCCTTGGAATGTACTACAGCCGGGAGGACAGTCTAGACTTGAAAAAGGTAAGGGACTTTTAACGTATATGGTACCAGCATGGAGCATCAAGGCTGATAATAGCCCAAATAGTTGGCCTTATGGCAGGGTCCAAGATCGGGGGAGGGGGGGGGGCAGCAACCTGAGGCCCTGACCAAGTTGACAGTTTGCTGGGAGGATGGCAAAAGCAAATCATTTGGCACATGAATCGAACCAAATTGTTTTTACTAAGGAAAATTTTAAAGCTTCATGGGGTTTTGTTGAGGAAAAATTTTGGTTTGTTATTGAAGAAAATTTAGAAATTCTTGTTGAAGAATCTGTCTTCCTTGAAATCAAAATCATGTAAACAGTAGGGGTGGCTGATGACCATAGAAGATGGAATGCTTTATCATTCACAATAAGGCTTCTTGATGAAATTGGAAATTCCTTGCTAGGGGGCCAGTCTTCCCCACTGGAGGAGGGGGCATATCCCCATGCCCCCACCTGGCATCACCCCTGCCTTATGGTGTCATTCTCAGTCCGTGAGATACAGAGCTGCTACATATATATGAACTCAGGGGTCCTCAAGCATATTAACTGCTGTATCTCTACAGGGTAGGCTGACAATAGAGCCCCCAGTTTCTGTGTACACTGTAAGATATCTACAACTCATCTTTTCTGACTTGTATTTAATTTTTTTAAGTTAAATAAGTTAAAACTTGCAGATATGGAATAAAAAACCTATACATTGATTAATTTTCTATGACAGTAATAAGGAGTGATATTGCTATCATGTTCTTATAGCTATGTCAAGTTTCAACCCTGTGTAGGTTTAACTTTGCCTTAAGATGGAATTGCTGGATCATCATTTCAGTGATGAAGTGGGCTGTTTCTTAATATTCTTTTTAGGCTTTTTTCTGGCACTCAGAAGCAACAGGAAATGGGAGTTTAGAATCACAGGGTGAGTTAACAAGCAAATTATTTGAAAATCTAATTTTGCTGATGACGTTTACTGGAAATATACCAATCTTATAACTTTATATATGCCTATTGAAAAATTTGAAAGAAAGAAAAGTTAAAATCACTTGTAAATGACTTAGATAAGGTTCAGGGTGTCATTCCCTGTAGAGCAGCCACTTTTCTGCGATCTGCTGAAAGTCATCGCCAGGTCTGCAGGATTTGTTATTTAATCTGCTACTGGTACTGTGGCTGAGTAGATGTAGGCAGTGGCATTTGAAGGTTAGGAACTGGAAGTTTCGGCGTTCGATCCCCGGCCAGGTGAAAGAAAGGTGGGTTTTTCATCCAAGAGCAATCTATGGTTTTCCCATCTGAACTGCCTTTTAAAGAGAAAACCAAATTTGATCTTACTTGTTGAGTTGGTTAGCCACCAGATTTGAAGTTGTAATTCAAAAGTGTAGGCTTCTCCCACATCAGTGGTTGCTTTATAACATTGTAAAACATTTGCCCTTCAAGGCCAGAATTTCAAAACATATTATAACTTGCACACCGTGATTAATATAGGGGGCAGCATTCCCCTATTCGCAAAGTGGGAGTTATGTTTTAGTGTTCAGCTGGCAATAAGCCCTCTTAAGATGGTAAATTGGGTAGTTTTGGAGGAGAAGGGTGATAAATATGAGTTAAAAAGGAACATGCTGTGTGCATGTTAATGTCTATGGCAGCTAGGCCCACTTTCAGTCTATAGTTCCAAGTACATGGGGCAATAGGGGGTTTAGCCCAGCAAAGGCCTTGCATGGTTGTCCCCAGAATGGTGGTGAGGAAGGCCAAAAATGTCAACTGATAGAAAAATTACCCCCCTTGTCTGTTTCATATTAAATTAACAAAATTTACAAAATAGCCCTTACAAGCCAAAATAGCCCCTGTCAACTGTTTCGGGGGGGTATCCCAGTGAAAAATGGGATGCTTGTGGAAGATTTTGGACGACATTTTTCCCTCTTCAGTTTCGTCCTAGGCTTTTTGGAAAATTTTGATAGGAAAAAGTGCTGCTTTGGAAGGTTTTCCAAGGTTAAGAAGAAAGGAATGTTTCATTGCTCAATCAGCCAACTGTTTTACCTTGAAATGGGGATTTATTACCTCTGATCAGTAATTGCTGCCTACTACTGTAGGATGGATTTAGTTATTTCTTTTGTTGCATGAAGAAACCTTGAAGGTTATTATGGTTCCTTTTCTACGATGGAATAGTCCAGGCAGAGATACTGGAATGTATAACTGTACTTGACAAATTGTTATGGCAGGAGGGTGAATTTGGAAGATTTCGGATGAATCGTCCAAAAGTAATTTTCTGTCCTATTTTTCACTGGGAATTTTCATTTAAAAAAAATTGCCTAGGCTCCTGCGAAGAAATTAAATAAAATTTGAACCATGCCTTTGTCAACTATGAGTTGCTTTAAAATTACAAGAAAAAGAGAGATTATATACATTTTGGTCATCTTTCACTTGTTCGGAAAAGTCTTTGACTTTTGTACCTTTTCAGCAATTTGTAAAATTGAAATTACAGAAATTATTTCAGGATTGTAAAATATGTACAATAATTGTGGCTTGCCATTAATATAGTATCAGCATATCTAAATAAAACACAATCATAGCTTACTTAAAGGCTTATAAAATCAGAGAAAACTCTTTTCTTGGAAGTGCTTTTGATAATGGTTATGCCCATCACTCTTTATTTATGGTTAAATGACATTAGGTGTTAACGTACGGAAAGAAAAGGGCACCATTGATAGTTCATGTAGATATAATTAACAAAAATAGAGAGATAACCTGCTGAGCAAGACAAAAATGAAAGAGGGCCCTCTAGAAAGATACTGATCACTTTATTGGGTAGTTAATGTGGGCGTTTCCTGTTGTGTGTTAATAAGTATCCATCACAACTCTGTTTACTACTCAACTAATTACTGTTTAATGAACAGGGGAATGAAGTGTAACAAAAATTGAAAGTTGATATTCTGTCAGTATTGTTCACGTGATTAACTCCATCATGTACCCTGTATAACTATCTTTCAGTTTGTAGTTTATCAATTGAATGCTTCAATTACTGGCGAGTTGGCTTTGCTTAAATGGAAAGATTGGATCGTTAAGTTAAGAAGACAATTGAGAAATCATAACATACCTGTGAAACTAAAAGTAGGTTCTTATTTGAAAAATCTTGGGACAAAAGCCAGCAGACACATCCATATTCTTGAGAGGTCACTCTATATGATGAGGTTGGATAGCCAAGAATCGTGTTTTTTTATTAAGAGATGGGGTGAGGGAGGAGGGGGGGGGGGGTCTGAGCACTTCATCAAAGTATGAATATTTATTTCTTAACTCAAAGAACTAATTGAAACAATCAGACATTACAAAGATAAATGATCATAAAAGCAACTTTCATAAAGAAAAATAATGTGACTGTTCTATTGTTTTGTAAATGTCTATGAGGAAATGTGAAATCCAAGGAGACAGAGGGCAAGGGAAGTTGAAAGGGAGATGGGGAAAGTAACAATGACTAACCGATATATTATTTTAGTAACAAAGAAGGTGGTTATGTACAGCTTTGAATAGTTAAAATACAAGGTTTGATGGCAGTTGTCCCTCAAAATACTCCTGTCCCAATTTTCAAAAGAATAGAATTTGTATACAGTACAAGAAGAGTCATGAACTAGGGGTGTCTTATAGGAAGAAAAAAAAAGAGTAGGGGCTACAAAGTAGGCCCTTCCCTCACTCACTCCCAAATTTTTTCATACAATTTACTTTCAGTAAAATTGGGGATTTTTTTTTTTGAAGTATAATTTATGTGCAGCATTAGAAAGGCAATGATCCCAGTTTGATTTCAGCTATGACCCCTCATGGGGGCGGGGTGGGGGGTGGAGGCAGTGGGAACAGTAAGAAGTTATGTAGGGATTGGTGTTTCAGATATTGACTTTCAAAACAGGTGTGCTTTGAATGACAATTTATTGGAGAGATGTATCCTTCATATCACATATTTTGATTTTGTGGTTCTTAATATACCCCAAATTTTAGTCTCAGAAATTTTACTTTTACAAGTGTATACACATTAAACAATTGTAAGAGAGTGACTTTACTGTAGGGTCCCAAATTTGTGGCTATGCATGTGTTGCAAGATCCTTGTATTGCATTGAATAATGCAATACTGTTCAAGTGGGCCTACAGACTGGGTGTGGATTTTTTTGTCTGGTGGTGGCCTTTTTATGTCGCAACATAATTTAGATACCATAAAAACTATTACGAACACCTCTCAGGATTGGTGTTGGGTATTGAGAAACTCTTTTTCAAAAACTCGTCCTCTTTGTTATATTCAATTGCATGCCAGTGCTGCTGTACAAGCCCATACATGTAAGTTTTGTTTATGAGTAAATGTTCATGAACAGCCCCTTTGGTCATAGAAACTGAAACTGAAGTAAAAAAGTCCTTTTTTACCATGGATAAAGTGCTCTTTACATTAAATTTGTCCACAAAAGATCCTTAATAGTGCAATGCAACCCATGTGTGCTATTGTAATTCCCTCTCTGAGCAAGTGGGAGGTCTATAAAACTATGCAGCCTATAGATAGAAAGCCATACTGTACATATAGTATAAGTGAACTGACATAAGTAGGGGAATTCTAGACCTGGATGTGATCTCCTAATTTTAGGAGGAAATCGCACAACCAGCTTCGTATATATAACATACATTAATTCTGATACATTTACACTTTCATTGTTTTGTACTGTCTATTGTTAATCCCTTTTGTAACTAGAATTGGCAAATATTCAAGTATATAACAAACACATAGTTGCATCATCTGTGAGAGAGAGGATCTCAGATATGATGCAGATTTGATGGTGTCCTTTGATAATGTAATCTTAGACCTTTCACTAAATGTTGTAATACAACCCAAACTTCAGTTTGAGTCTTTGGTAGGGTTTCCATAATTTAGCCCATAATACTTCAAAGTTGAATGTATATTGTGCATATGGGACTACTTTGCAGAGAGGGTGGGGTGGGGGAGGCATTTTTGCCGGAAAGTGTGGTATTTCTTCATTACAAGAGTGTGTTTTTCTCAAAAAAGAGTGAATTTTCTGTCTTGTGGGGGGAGTGGGAGCTATGATCTCCCCCACCACCCTGCCTTCATATGTAGAGATATTGCCTGTCATAAAATCTATGAGGTCATTTTGAAGTCTGGAAAGTGTGAGTACATGGCTGCAAAACTTGCAAAACTTCGTGGGCGCACATACTTTGAAAACCAAAATTTCTAGCTCATCTGGTCTACTTAATTTGGGACTAAGATGAAAATTTCCAGCTGCAGAATGATTTTCGCGGACGCAATGCGTCTTTGCGTCCAGCATTTTGCAGGTGTGTGTGAGTAATTAGGGAGCTGTAAGTTCAACAACTAACTTCAGTTTTTCTGCCATGTACAGTAGAATGTGATCATTGAAGAACAAGTGTTATCTGCCTGGTATTATGTGTGGCAGATATTAATTTTCATTTGATGGCTAGTTTGTTATAATTACCAGCTGTACATGAATGATTTCGTGAAGGTGAAGCATCATCACTTTCACGTACTCATGTGCTGTATCACATGTAATACTGTGTGTCAGTGCGACTGCATCCAGCAGAGAATAGGGTGTGTGAAGACACTCATGCATATGCAGCAACCACTGTTTTTGAAAGGCCAATGGGAGGTGACTCTAATGTATCTTTCCTTCCAAGAATCAAAACTCTGTGAACCACAAAACTTTGAAATGCTTCACAATATTTGAACTCTTAAACATCCCATGTTGATGGCGTCAAAATAACGTGTGGCATTTAATTCTTACAGCCATTGTGAGTTCAAGAATTTTTCTTGGATGGATACCATTTTTGGATTCACAAAAGTAATTGCGCATGGTTGATATTTATGCCACTGTCCTGTGTAGTGAAGCAAAATGCTGCTGACCAGTTACTTAGGAGTAGTCCCAGGTGATATAACAAAACTAATAGGATTCTTTTCCATTTTTTGTGGGCTAGATGGTTCATTAATAACAATTCTAAAATGATGATATTTTCAGTTTTTTCTGTGAAAAGGTGTGTCAAATGAAAAGGAATCCATATTTTACATGTCATTGTTTCTTGTGGTAGAGTATTTTTCTCTTATAGCATACTAACAGAAAGATGAGAGGATTGGTGGAGGGGTGGGGTTGAGCAAAAGGAATAAAGAAGACAGAAATATGAGTATTAATTATGGGCATAAGATTTGCACTTCTTTATTGCAGAGGGAAGGAGCTGTATGTTTAAGATCTGCATACCTACAAACGTGACCTCCAGCACTGATAACCATGTAACAACAGTCTTAAAATAAAAAATAAAAAAAAGAAAAAAATGGTGCTTTCCCTGAGAAAATAAGGCCCCTATGTCCCATCATGCATCCCTCTTTTTCAACGTAGGAGGAAGGCATTTTCTCTTACTGTCTCCTGTTATTCATACAATACATAAATTTTATGTGCTGCAGGCACCAATAGTGCCGGCAGGTATATTACTGTACCTTCTTTTGAGATTCTGTTTGTGCAGACTTAGTTTTAGACATACATAAATTATTTCTTAATTCTTGTAGTAAATCATTTTATCTATATCTAATCAAATATGTTGCAGCAATACTTAAAAAAAGTCATTCCTGTTTTCTCTCTTTTTTTCCCTTTTGTAATATCAAGATTAAAAACATTCAAAAACCTTTGAAATTATTGCTTGATTGACCAACACTCCATGTGAAACCCAAAGAAAAAGCATGAGTTTACCTTAGTGAAACTAAAATATTCATTGTGATAATTGATAATCCTCCTTTTTATGCCCATTGTGGAAGACAAAAGGAAGGGACTTCTTCTCTAGTTAGTCATTTTTTACCTGGTTCCACTCTTGTAATCAGCAAACAGGACGTGGACATGTGCTTTGAAGTTCTCACAGAACAATTAGTCAGCTGGGCTTTCACTTAGCAATTAACAGTTTCGATGTAAACAGGTTAAGTACTTGTCAAAGGGAAAAGATGTGTGCGATCAATCAATGGGAAAGCACCGAGTAAAAAATTATTAGATGGATTAATTTAGCTCAGAGAAAAACTTTCAAACTTGGGAAAGTTGGGAGAGTGAGTAAATCTACATCTATTTTTACTATAGTGATGAGTGACAACAGTGTCAAATCTTTAATGGACATCTGTATTAGTTTTTAAGTTTTAGAAACACCCCCAGGCTTATTTTTGAAGACTATGTTCAGACTGGGTCTTTATTACGGGGAATCTATAACCCTATTATGAAGGTCAGTTTGCAAAAATCTGGGCGCACATATATTCAGAGTCAGATGTGCCTTATAATGGTGATTCCTTGCAAGGAGAATCAGATCCCAGAATGGGGGGGAATGAAGGAGGCATAGTTAGAATTCATAATCTAATAGTCTGGGGCAGACAAGTGAACTGGAATATCTAGTTTTATAGTGGTTGAGAAAATAGGGGCCCTGAATTATTTTCAAATAGGGGCGGGTTGGGCGGGGATATGAAAGGACACAGGGAGGGTAGAATATGCAACACAGCTGGGTTTGCGCCAGAGCCTATAGGGTCAAACCTTGGTGCTGGGGCTGCCATCTAAAAAGTTTAAGGCCTGCTGTTCATAGATAGAATAATCCTGTAGGCTTACGCTTGTATACCTTGCGCAACAAACTTTCATGTTGAGTAATATATCCCTTTCTTGCATGGCTTCGATTATGTACTTTTACTCAGTTGCTGCACCAGGGTTTTGAAAGTGGTAGGTAAAGGGAGATGGAGCATGAGGTATCAGGCAAGGGCAATATCATGTAAGCTGCATAAATTTTTATGTTAGGGGGATAACTGGAGGATGAGTTGGACAAAAAAATTCATGGGGGTATATACCTTGGGGTATAATGTGCAGGAGACCTTGTTGCAGGGTAATTCTTCTTTGAGGATTCACATTAGGCATCTTCCTTGGGTTGACTACCCTGGAAATTACTGTCCATGACAATTTTCCCTCACACAACTCTGCCCATTAAAAAATTCTGCCAATTGTTCATGCAGGGTGGGAATTTTGTCGATTGGGAATTGTTTCACAATGCAAGTAATGTATTTAAGAGTGCTGCAGCATATTATCTCTGAAAAGTAGGGAGTACAATATAGCAAACTACGCAGGTTTGTCTGAATATGGCCATAGAGGCCTGCACCTTGTGTAAATTTCAGGCCTGGAGTTTTGTTAAATTACTTTGTGATAGACCACCAATCTTACATAACACACCTGTGTGTTCCCAGACATATTTCTGATGTTGGATTGACTTCTTCCTGCCACCCATTATTGACGTTGCTTCAGTTGTGTTTACCTTTATACCCAAGTTTTTCAATTTGTAGAGTTTGTAGGGTTACAACTTTTCTTGGAACACGTGAAGGTGTTTTCTTATCCTGAAAGAAAGAACAATTATATTCAAAACTCCAAGGTGTTGCAAGTGTGATTCCATCATTCAAATGTGGAATATCATGCACCTACAGTATTGTGAATTTTCAGCTAGGGTTTGCTTTAAGTTATTCTCAAAAACTAAGGAAACAAAAAAACAACAAACTGTTAGAGTGCTGGGTGACCACTTGTACAGTAGAAATGAGTGTCCTCAGTTTCATGCACCACAGAATATGCACCTGCACAAAAGAAAGTGTATGGTATATAGTGCTAACCAGTGTTGTTGAAGCCGGTTTCACACTGTACTCGAAACAATGAAATTTGGGGCAATATGACCTAATAAAAATGTGGCCAACTCCTTCATAGTACAGGCAACGTGCTCTCTGTCTCTAAGCCCCAGTAACCGTGTGATTGAAGAAAATGTCAATTCTTTTCCATGATTGGTCACATCAAAATATCACTCGGTTACAATTGGATTGAAGCTGAAATTTTTCCAAGTAAGTTATACAGTGTACTGAGTTTCAGGTGGCATTCTGTTGTGTTGTATTGCACCATGTATTAAAAGTCGAGCTACCAGCATTATTTTTTTACTTTTTATGGTATTGCATGGTGCTGCATCATGTCACACCAAGTTTGAAAGGCCTACAATGTGCCTACCAGAGTCCTTGCAGGTGACAGTTGACTAACTGTACACTTACAACGGTAACAGCATCCTTAATTTGCAATGGTGATTTGGCAGTGACTGTGCTTTTGAGGAACCCCATATCTAGTTTATACAAGATCAAAGGGATGATTCCTTGGTTTTGTGAGTAGTATATTTTCATCGTGGTAGAAACATGAGAAATTTGATGCAGCTTGCAGATGTGTATTTGTTTGTTAATTTTTTCCACTTTACATTAAGAACTTACTTTAAGATACAGTTGTTTATGATACACTGAAACTGCCATAGTATGAAAATCGAACAAATGAGTCATGCCTTCATAAACAAATATAATTTTAAGAGCAGTGAAAAAGGTGACTTCAGTAAAAGCAGAGCATATAGAGATGAGACTGCCTCTAAAAGGAGAGAAGAAAAAAGAAAAAAAAAAGAGAAAAACAAAATGAAATAAAAATACTAAATAAATCCTCTCTCCCCCCTCCACCATCCCCCACCAGATGGTGGGGAAAGGTAGTAATATTTTGTGCAGAAATATCGATGTTGCTTTATTTGAGAGAGAAATAGTGTCGTTTTAATGATGATATGAGCATGATGATGGGCAAGTATCTTAGCAGGGTTCCCAAGACCTACATGGAAACATTAAAAATTCTAGGAATTTTATTTTCAATTTCCATGCCTGGAAAAGTGATAAAATTTTGTTGTAAATGATGTAAGTTTTGGAAAAATGGAATTCTTATTTTTACAATGCATACTTTTTACCCTGAAAATTAATGCTCATCAAACAATCCCATTTACTCTTAGATTTTCATAATGTTGTCCTGAAAAGGTCAAGGAAAAATTAATTGATGGAATTTAGTTGTCCTTAATGAAAAAGAACCCTGTTCTAGTTAAAGTGGACCTAAAGTCTAGAATTACAAAAATACATATTTTAGAGTTTGGAAAATGAATTTCACTCATCCAACTCCCATTATCATAGCTTATTCTGCTGCTGAGATATAAAATGCTGAAATTTATTCACTTAATTTGAAATAGTCCATTGCACAATAATTTGTGATGCCCTTCTTGCACAACTCACATTACCTGCTTTTGTTTTCTTTTAAAATTAAGATGTTGATATGACTGTGAAACATTAACCATTCCCTTGCATAGTAT
The DNA here is from genome assembly GCA_029531755.1 of Holothuria leucospilota. Lineage (NCBI taxonomy): Eukaryota > Metazoa > Echinodermata > Holothuroidea > Aspidochirotida > Holothuriidae > Holothuria > Holothuria leucospilota. Next base: position 42,602,864 of record CM055977.1, read on the forward strand.
GTTGTAGGGAGAGTGCTTATACTGTATAGCCAAGTCACCCTTTAACAGTAAGGCAGTGATCACATTTTGGCACAAGGTGCAGTGGCTTTCGAAAAAGCAAAGGAAAACAAGGACTGTAATTTGAGTAGTACAAGAATGACATCACAAGTTATTGTGCAATCTACCATTTTCATTTGAGTGAATAAGCTTCAACAGTTGATATCTCATCTCAGGAATGTTCTGTGAATATGGGAGTTGGACCATCAGGATGCATTGTTCAAGCTTTGTAACATTTATTATTGAAATTTTAGACTTTAGGTACACTTTAATGCTATGTTGTTGAAATTGCAAAACTGCTCTTGACTATCCAGCTACAATTTAATGTCTTGAAAAATTATCACTGGTTAGCAAATTGATCTAGCAGTTTAAACTATTAAAAAAAGAATCATTTCTTTGAAACATCAAGCAAAGATCTTCCTCTTTGATGGTGGTAATAATGAGGATGTTATTTTAGACAGAATTAACATGGCTGCTTGGTTTAATTCTTAGTATACCTATTACAGAATTTTATTTAAAGACAGATTTGCAACATCCCCAGTAGGACTTTTAGTTTGGGGTAAGCGAAAGTCTCAAATGGTGACTACTCTTTGATTGACATTAGAGTTACAAAATTCAAAAGATGCAGAGCAGCTCATATTACACAGCATGCACAGAGAATGTTTGGATTACACACACAGGGGGTCTTTTATGCTCACCAGGATGTGGCCTTGAGCAGTGAACTATTTTTGTGTCTGCACAAGGAGAAGCAGTAAAGACAATTATGGGCGGGGCTTACCACCAAGTAAAAGTCATACTTGGGCTGATGCAAATCCCTCTTTAAAGGTACACCTTCCAGTAAGTTTCAGTACAATGTTACAGGTAAGATCTTCTTTCTGGATGAAATTGGAAGTCAACACCTATGAACAAATACGTGTCAGATTGTACACTGAGCTTAATATGGAGCCTACACTCTGTCATACTCATACTGTACCTAGTCTGACATACATCCTGGTATCATATGCAGTGTTGCAGCATGATCCAGATCAAGTTTGTGTTTAGACTTTTCAGTGATTGGAAGAAGAAAATATGCCTGCAGGTCTCAATTGTACTGTTAACAGTCTTTTTAGACTGAAGTTCAACAAAGACACTATTTTGAACATAGTTGTGACATCTTCATGACCACATGGGGGGAACTTGTCTAAGTTGGCTCTATCAAAATTGTATTCCGTTATTTTCCGTAAAGTTTACTTTACATCTTCAAAGCCATTGCTATATTTGCTTGAGATATGTGATTGATATGGAGATAATTGTCATAACCACAATAAAGTCAGTAAGCATGAACCAGGGTCTTATTAAAAACTACTGGACGGCTCTTGAGGACTTTTCAAATTTGTACATTTGCAGAATGAGCAACCCCTGGACTTCAGTACAAATTTAATTGTCAAACTGGATAGCTCTTAAGTATTTGCAGTGTATTGCGGTTTGAAATTGCTGAGATGGGTCATCCATCACGGACTTCTTATATACATGGACAGAGCATATTGCACTAACGTCCTATGCGTAAATTGTCTCCACCGTACGTACACGAGTAGGCTTACCAATATGGCTGCCTGCTATAGTCTTGTGTGTAAAAGTTTGGACTTGCTCAAGTGGCTCAGTATCGACAAATTGTGTGAAAAACTTGTAATATTTTCGAAAGAATGCAAGCTCAGGTGAAATTCATCAAGTAGAATGGAGGACTGTGATATTGTTCTTCCATTCATACTGATATTTTGTCTGAAATGTTGCAGATTCATCGTCAAATTGGGCAAATGGTAGTAGCCCGGCGGCCATCTTGGTCAGCCTAAATTTGTTCGAACGGTGGCGACCGTATTGATTGCGCAATCCTCTGTCCATGTATTGAAGTCCGTGGTCATCCATGCATGCATACACTATACTTTTTAGAAATTGTGAGTCCTAGTTGTTTTTGCCCTTTGATCTTGGTTGCTGAGAGAAGTATGTATGAACAGAAATACAAGTGAAGTAGCTACTGCATTTTGTAGTGACATGAAGGAGGGGGGTGCATGAGGGAGGGGGGATTTGGAGGGGCACAATAAAGGAGGGGGATGGGGGAACAGGAATGCAGTACTTTTATGGTTTTTGTGTACTTGCAGTATGTAGTCATTTGGCAGTCTGGCTTTTCCTTTGAAAAGAGTACAATGGGCAGCAAGTATGCTGTTCAATAAATGTAAATTTGGTGCGGAAAAATTTCGTGAGCATGAGTGTATGCAAGAAGGGAATGTGGATGATAGGAATGTAAAGAGGGAGTTGAAAGGTTGAATGTGTTTGCATTGAATGTTTACATCACTTTACTTTGAATGGTGCAGTATATGCAGTAGGGGAGGGGGAGGCAGGCATTTCAGTCCTTTCATCCATTAAAATTTAAAATTTTCAAGCATTGGCAGAATGAGTATTGGGGAGGGGGGGGGGGCACTGAGGGAGGATATGCCATGCCACAATTCAGGTTGAAGGTTGATCTTCTGATTGCAGCATGGTCAGTGGTAGGTTGATATGTTTAGGATAGTGTAATAGTTTTGAATGTTTGGTGAGTAATGGCTAAATTCAGTGCAGGTTTAATGCTTTTTTTGTGCATATTTCATGAAAATAGCAAAAAAAAAAAAAATATAGGAACAAAGTCTAGTACTATGGCTGAAAGCTCAGGTACAAATAAGATACTGATCTTTAAAGAGGGCTTGCAAAACAAAGTAAGATCTGGAACATTGTCTAATTATTGATAGAAGTGTGTGCTGTGGGGTAGGGGAGGAGAAGAGTGATGTGTTTCTTCTTTCTGATGACATAGGGCCATAAAGGGCAACAATAAGTATCTTTTAAAGGTCCAGCTGAAGGACTCACTCCTGAAAGAGATCAATGTGGGAAGGCCCTTTAAAATCTGCCAGTTGTGGGGGATTTATGACTTTGCATGTCAACATTGCGCATTATCATTACTCTCTACCATGGGCAGCAATCCCGGGGGGATGGGGGGATATATCCCCCCAATATTGGAGAAATCGCCCATTGACTTTGATTTTTCACACAGTAAATTATTGGAAATTCTGGTCATATCCCCCCCAATATTGAGAACAAATCGCTGCTCTTGCTCTCTACCATACTTCAAGTCTAAAAACCCATACAGTATACATCTAAGGCATTACATGTATTGTTATTATTGTCATTGATGAAACTAATTTTATACCTTGACAGTTTACAGTAAGTACAGTATCGTCTGGAAAGAACAATACATCAGGGTGGTGTCATATGCATATTGTTTATGGTACATCAATATATCAATTGTAGTTTTCTATAAGTAAAATTGGGTGTAACTTTGCCCTTTCATTAACTTTTGCTATTAAACTTTGCAATTAAAATGATTAGTTGCTTTAAAAGTGGTCAGACCCTTATTGAAACCAAAACTGGAAGGCCAATTTGACCTTTATAATTTGCCCAACCCCCTTTCTCCTCATGCATTACCCTTTTCAACCATCAGATAGTTCAGCTCTGATCTGAGTGAATCTTCCTTATAAGGAATATACTGTATAAAGGTTCTGTTTTTTTCTTTGTCGTATTGTTAATGAAAGACGGTTTACTTTCGCTTTTCTTTAGGAATGCAGTATAAAAACCAACAGTCAGGCTAATTTTATCATTTGACGTCACATCCATAGCTTAAGTCCCAGCTGTCTCCTTGTTTGAAATGTAGAAAAATATTTTGATGCTACCAAGTTTTCACAGTGTAAGAAATATGGGGTTGAAGGAAATTTTTATAGCTTGAGCATTGAGTAAAAACAGTTTGTACATTTATACTTACAATTAGATAAAGATTTTGGGTTGTTTTACAGTACTCAAACAATAATTGACTCTTTGGCAAGTTAAAAGAAACACTGCACTCATTTTGGTAAAATGAATTAAAAAATGACATCAGGCCTACCCCCTACCCCACCTTTGGAACAAAAAAGTATGTGTGCAAACTGTGCATGAGGGTTAGTGAAAGCCCTCAAAAGTAGATTGACTTGTATGTGATGTAAGAGCTATGTAAACTTTAATACAAAATGTGTTTTTTGCATTCTAAACAGGGATGTAGCTACAGTGGGCGGTGCTGGGCGGTGACACCCAGCACTCAATATTCCCACCCGGCACTCCAGGCAAACACACATCTCCCCGCCCACCACAAATCTGCCTACCGAGACCTAAAACTAGCCCTAAATTTACTCCCTAAAGTAAAATGAGGGAAAAATGAAAAATTAATGGCTGAAAATCTGGTAGATGCCATGGGGTGGGGTGAGGTGCTTTCCCCAGATAGGACAATTACCCGGCACTTAAATTTGGCTAGCTACATCCCTGATTCTAAACCAAAATTCTATATGAGTACACATATTGCATGCATGGGGATTTGTTTTATTTTCAAATCTACAGTGGTTGTTTGTTCTTTGCAGACATATACTTTTTCTGCAAGGTTTAATTATGAGCATTTTCATTCTGTACACTTATTATAAATTGGAAAGAGGAATTTGTTTCAGGTGGTGGGGATTTTTAGTCTATTGCAGAAAGGTTTGATGAGCAGCTAGCTAAAATTGCAGAATTAATGCCTGTGAAACATTTCATCATTTTGTGAATTTCCTTGAATTACCCCTTTCCCTCATGCTGGTTTCTTTATTGTGTATACATGTTTGTACATACTGTAATGTGCTTTTTTTCTCTCCATAGGTGCCCTGGGAGTGATGTATCATACAGGACAAGGCGTGCGCAGAGATGCAGACTCAGCCTTTGAATGTTTGAAGGAGGCAGCCGACAGGGGAAATGTGTATGCCATGGGACATCTGGTGGCTCACTTCTATGCCACGAAAATGTATACCAAAGCTGCAGAGCTTGCTCTAAGGTAGATAGACATTTTTGAAGCAAACAAAACTGCAGGATGGGGTTTGACCTAGCCCCTGGATGTGCTGACATATACTGTAGTCATTCTTCTTAATATGGGCCAGGGGAATCTACTCTCCTTTACTTGGTGGGCGAGTGAAAAGGGGCCAGTTGGTTTTTCCTGTCCGTTTTTGAAGGTTTGGAGGATTGAGGTACTTGAACTAATACCATCCTCTTTTTTTCACTGAAAATTTCTGAGGTGGCACTCTGTCTTCCATGATCACACTCTCCTATTCGCCATCCCACAACTGATGGGAGCTTGTTGCAGGTGAGAATATACCTCCTTGGGACCTGCTGGAAATTTCATTGTCCTGATTATGAAACATAAAACCTCAGAGCGAGGGAAGTCACATTTTAGGGCTTCTTTTTCAAAATTCCAGACCCCAGCATGCCTTAAAAATACATTTGGTGCTGATAAAAGGGCTTCTCCATTATCAATAAGTCCATCATGGGTCTGCCTTCCCCTGAATATTTCCCTCGCTGCAATAGATAATAATGCAAATAGTATGAAGGGGGAAGGGGGCATGGGCTTACTAGCTGAGGGAGTTCAGAAAATCCTCACCATGTAATGGGAGCGCCCTCACTAATTAAACTCTATTATTGCACTGACTTTATCTTGCTCTTGAAATGATTTAAGAGAAAACACTGCTACATTAAAGCTGTTGACATGTGGACCTTTACCCTGTGGTATCACATTGCACCATGTAGAAATTTCAGGATGAAGGCAATATACCATAGGTGTGAATAAACTAAAATGAAACCACAATGAACTTTGTATACCCTTTCAAAGGTCATTACATTCAAACAATTGTGCCATCATGTCTTCTAGTAAAGTCTGTCACTGTGGTACAAATGTAGCTGTGTTTAATGCTACACAGTATGTGAAGTACATGATTAAATGGCACATAAGTATTTACCCCATTTTGAATTACCAGTTTCCACAGTTTTAATTCTAATATGGCTGACTTGTGAAAGTAGATTGTTTTTACTGTTTGTTCTGGAATTGCCAAGTTTATATTAAATGACAGCCTTTGCTTACATACGTAAGGTGAACATGTGGGTTAGATGCTGAAGACCATCCTCACCATGTCAGTCACCGAACATAATATCTTAATCAACAATCATGGGCATGGCTAATTAGCTGATTATTTGCATGACTTCCTCAGTGGAGGAGGACACTGTGACAACTAGCACCAGATCTGGCTGCAGTCATTGTTAAAATGGCATTGCATGTTATTAATAGCGTTACCCAAAGAAACTTGAGCAGCCAAGTGGCCGGCCAAGCAAGCAAATCAATTAGCATGCTTGAAAGAAAGCAAGTTGGATCACCCGGGCTACATATCAAAGCCCAGGGAAGCATATGTAACATTCCCTAACAGACTTGTACCAGGGAGTTGTTAGGAAGGAGATACAACGATCAAATCTGTCAGACAATATGTACTTGAAAATGATTTAATTCTTTTCAGGCACTGCCATTTGATTGACAGGTCCCTTTGTTCCTATCACTAAGTCTTTGTTGACTAAACCCTTTTAATGATGATCTCCTCCTTTCTTTTCCAAGTAATCTCTAGACAAAGGCTATTGTCTACACATGCTTTGAAGTAAGGTTTGTTTTCGCCAATGAAAAGGCTTTAATCAGGATTTTCAGTTAAAGGACTGGTAACAAACGTTTAAACGATGTACTTCAATTGTGCCCCCATGATTTTAATACGTCACCTGCTGGGAACATTGTTCAAGCCTATACATTTCTCTTAGTTTTCAGCAAATTTTCCCATCATTAAGAAACATATTCGAAAAGTAAGTCATAAAGAAATTCTTAGCTGACTTTAAATGAAATGATATTTAGTGCGACGAATAATTACATTTTTGCATGACGCCTGGCAAAGCAAAGTTTGTTAGCTAGACGTAAGGAGTGTGTGTTCCCAAGGTCATTTTGACAATGCCTCACTGATCCTTGTTGATCTAGGTATTGAGATAAGAATTTTGAGAAGAAAAGCAAGATTACGGTCGGAAACGAACATTGCTTCAAAGAGTCTAAGAACATTGTATCTCCTTCCTAACAACTCCCTGCTTGTATGCAATGTGTTTTTGACACTGGGATACCTTTGTACTAAAAAATCAAAGATACTTGTATTAGGGGAAGAAAAGTTTGTAAAATTTAGCTAATGTGTCAAAATAAAATGGGGGCAACTGCTCATCCCCTTTAATGGGTAAATTTCCTTTTTCCATGCAGACAGCTTAACCTCTCCTGACCAATTGGTTTCTCCCTAGCACCTTCTTCAATTAAATGTCTGGCACCTCCCACCATAGGCCTATATCTGTAGTATGAGTGGGCACTGAGCTTACCCGTCGTAATCTGAGCTCCATCAGTCTGTGCTCACAGGGTTTTGTCGCGTTTACTCTGGGGTCTGCTGTGATATGTGTAAATTCTAGTCCATACCCCTAAATTTATACTGTAAAGAGCAGTTATGGTGGACAATGAGTTACATAGAAACACAGTGATCTGCTTTTTGGCTAAAGCATCACCCAAAAAATATTTAGGAATATGATTTTATCCCTAAATACAGTTGGTGAATGCACTTTGACCAGCTGGCATAAAGTTCACTCTGGTTGGTCAGTGATGACTTGTGCAATTATTTGTGTAGTTCACAGTTTAGCTCATACACAGTATTGTGTAGATGTGCCCTTGAGCAAGTTTAATAGACTCAGTGTAAGCTATATTACTTTGTATGGGAGCTGTACTAGACAGGGGCGGATTTGGGGGGGGGCCCAGGGGGCCCGGGCCCCCCTTCCAAAAATTTTTGAAGTTTTTTCAACTTCATAAAACAAATGACTAGGCCCTATTCTAACTAAATAGGCCTTTGTGATGTGTCAGAGTGAAATTCAAATTTGTTCATTACTTAAATTTCTACCTCAGAAAATAAGTCTTACGTTAATAATTCTGTTACTGACCTCCGGCTGATAACATTTTGGCTTATATTGGTCACAGTAACTTTTTCCGGGTATTGCAAGGGGTTACCCATGAGCGCTGTATTGGATTGCTAACTTCAGTCTATTACCGGCCCGGCCCACAGCATTGGGAACACTGCTTCCACTTTCAAAGGAATTTCAGAATTCTTTAATATTTAGAGGAATATTTTCAACAACCTCAGGCTTTTAACTATAATTTGCTGCAACATTAGCATCTTCTTTAAGCTTTGTAATTTACTTTAATGAAATGTACTTCAAATTTAGGGTAAAATAAGGGAAAAGAAGACTTCAATTCGGGAAACTGCCATTCTTATATGTGGACAACAAAGGCTACTCTCCTCTTTCATCCAACCAAAATTTAAATTTCACTAAATTATGAGCATTTTCCAGCTATATATGATGAGTTTCAAAAATATACTGAAGACATCACCATTTTGCATCTTAGCAATCTCAAATTAACAAAAATTTCCTCAAAGGGGAGGGGACACCCCTCCCCAGAGAGGCATGTTTCACCCAACCAAAACTTAAATTTCACTAAATAATGAACATTGTCCAGCCATATATGATCGTTTTCAAAAATATACTAAAGACATCACCATTTTGCATCTAAGCAATCTTAAACAAAAATTTTCTCAAAGGGGAGGGGACATAGACCCCTCCCCAGAGAAGCATGTTTCACCCAACCAAAATTTAAATTTCACTAAATTATGAGCATTTTCCAGCCATATATGATCGGTTTCAAAAATATACTAAAGAGATCACCATTTTGCATCTAAGCAATCTTAAATTAACAAAAATTTTCTCTCCCCCTTAGACCCCTCCCCCAGGATGGCGATCACTCATCACATACTTTATCCCCTATCAAAATACCCCCGGCACCACCCCTGGTGCACCGCATCCCCCTTATATCCCTCCCCCGATCAGACTTTTATACAAACCACTATGGCCTGGGCCCCCCCTTCTGCCAAATCCTGGATCCGCCACTGCTAGACAGCTGTTTTTGTTTCAATTGGGAGCTGTACAGACAGGTGTTTTTGTTTCAATTGGAGGAGGGGCTAGTAGTAAACTTAGTAGGGAGAATTTTTACTATCTTGGGCAATAGTGTAGGACCTGTAATAGGCAATATGAAAATAAGATATACCCGAAACATTTAAACAGATGTACGTCTTGAAGTAAATTTACATTCAAAGGAATCCACATAATTTCATTGTAGTAGGTAATGTTACTCTCCATGGTCTCAGATTTCACCAATCTGCCTGTCATTGATTTTACCACAAGATAAGCTTGTAAATTTGTGAATCGATTAAATTTTCCCACTTGTATGAAAACCAGACTGCAGTCACCATTTGTGAATTCTGATTGCCCCAAATTGTTAATGTATTGGATGGTGAGTGTCTGTCAGCCTTCAAAGGTACCAAACCTAATATTATCACAAACTGGCTCTGTTTTCTTAGACAAAAGAGATGATTCTTTTTACCTCTCTACGTCTGAATTTGGATGGATCAAGTTTTTGAATGGTACACAGACTAAACGATGGCCAAAAACTACTGTTCTTTCAACTCCTTGTGGCATTATGTTAACATTTTCTTTGGGGAAAGCTATTCTTTTCTTGCTGGTATATCACTCAGCATTTGCAGTCATGATCGAAGTATGCAGTCCTGATGGAAATTGCCTTGACTCTTATGATGGTGAGATATCTTGCCTGAGGGTGCTTTCTGGGCCAAATTAAACATTTTAATACACTATATGTAAAACAAAAAAATGGCTTTCATTCGTGTTTTTGGCCTCAACCCTGGGAAATGGTGGCACTCGACTAGAATAGGTCATTTCTGGTTAGAAAAATTGTGTACATAGGTGCAGCCTGCAGAGCTTTAATACTTCAAAAAAGAAGCCCGCCCTCAAGACTCAGCATGATAAGAGTTAAACTACTTTAGACTGAAGAACGATGTAGCTTACATTAACTGTATTAAAGTTACTGTCAGTATATGCAACAACTTTAAAACTTATTTGTAAAATAAATCAGTTAAGTACGTTTTCTTGTACAAAGATCTTTCAAGTAGTGGGCTACTGTGTGTTGTTCAAATGTTATTAGTATGACAGTATCTGTCTGATATTATTTTGTATTTTTGTTTGTAGACTCCAGCAATAGTCATAAAATTTGTTCCACATTTCAAATTTTTAATAATGAAATGTGTATCTAGTAAGTTAGTTAGATGGAGATTGCCCAGTTTCCTATTGGTTCAAGTCGAGCCGGCCACGGCCTTTTTTCCAGTTGTGGCTCACTGGCTTGTTTTCCCTACTCCCTTGCTTATGTGTATCTAATGTACGATAATGAACATAGGCGTAGGAAGTTGTTCTCGACTGGGGGGCTGCACATTGTTTTGGACTGCCATCCTGGAAGAGGAGTCTAAGGGGAGGGGGTGGTCCTGGAGGGTCCTTAGATACAGTTTGGTGCAATACTTGAGCAAATTTAAAGGAAAATTAATGCAAATTTTTTTTTTCTTTTACAGAGCTAGGGAACAAATAGGGGGTTTTGTTCTTGAATGGGGGGGGCAAAAGCATACTTCTTCCCCACCACATGTTTGACTTTGGGGCTTTAGCCCCTCCTTCTTCTTGCTGCGGCCTCGAAAAGGAATAAGACCATGGTTTTTGGTAAAATACAGTAACATTTTAATTAAAATGTGACCACATTCAGCCTGCTGTTGTAAAAAATTAATAATGCAAGGTCTGGGCTTTTAACAGATCTTCTTGAGAGACTGAACAAGTTTTTGTCCTTTTTTATGAGGTCCTTTACTGAAGCAAACCTTGCCCAGCAACTCAAGCCATCATTCATAACCTCAATGCATTAAATACATTCTGCATAACCTCATTGTAGTGTTGCATTCTGCTTAACCTCAGTACATTGGTATATTCTGCATAACCTCAATGCATTGTTACATTCTGTATAACCTCAATGCATTGTTACATTCTGCATAACCTCAGTGCAATGTTATGCAGTGTTACATTCTGCACAACCTCAAAGCATTGTTACATTCTGCATATTGTCAGTGCACATACAGGTGTAACCTTAATGAGGTGTTACATTCTGCATAACCTCAATGCCGTGTTACATTTTGCAATGTCAGTTTATTGTTACATTCTGTAGAACCTCAGTTCAGTGTTACATTCTACATAACCTCAATGCAGTGTTACATTCTGCACAACCTCAAAGCATTGTTACGTACATTCTGCATATGGTCAGTGCATCGTTACATTCTACATAACCTCAATGCAGTGTTACATTCTGCATAATCTCATTGTAGTGTTACATTCTGCATACCATCAATAGACCCTTTTCCAAATAGCAACTACAAAGGATTATGGGATAGACTTTAAGTACGCATTTTTTTTTTGTCCATAGTAAAATGCCATTGATGAAAACGACACACACTAAAACTCGATCCCACAACCCTTTGTAACTGCTATTTGGAAAAGGGTCTATGGCTTGCTACATTCTGCAGGATTAATAGAATAATAATCGTATGGAGAAAGCCAAGTGTTGTTGCCAAGATCTTTCTGTAACAGACCTTATAAAAGTTTGAACTACTGTACAATCTGTGTTTGATAAAACTGTCTCCAGGGATGGTTCTTCGTGCCATGTGATGGATAGATCCACAAACACATTGTTTGCCCACTTCACAATGGGTTTTTATCAATGAAAAGAAAACATGTCAACATGATTAAATGTTGCTGTTTTGGGATTTTGTTGACTAGTTTACAAAATGCTGTAAAGTTTATGCACTCTGATCCTTTCTTTGTATTATTCCCACACACTGACTTAACTGTTACATTTTCTGTAAGGTTACAGCCATATGGTCCTAAAGCTCATTGATTCTTTGATACCACTTCCATAAAAACTGCATTTACAGTCATGCAGGTAAATGCCACTAGTGTCTTGAATTTGCAAAATAAACCCCTATGGGTGGATGTCCCCCCCCCACTAGACTGGTAGTATTAGTATAACATCATAGGTACAAGGACAGGGGGATCATTTTTGGTTGTGGTTACCAGTATGAGTATGTTTCTAAGGCTTAAACATCTTTTTCACTGGTATGAGTATAAAATAGTTTACATTAGCTGCAAGATGGTACGCTCTTCTGCAGCAAGATCAGACTTATGGAAGGAGTACAAGCAGTGTCTTTTTTGGTTGTTGGTAAAAGTACAAGTAAACATCTTTCTCATATCTTTCCATGTAGGTTTAGCATAAATCTACACCATATGTAGGGCATAACAAACGAAGTTGCTTAATATTCCCTACAACAGTGTCAATATCCTAAAGAAATTCAATGTTATGTCAGATTAATGTGCTGAGATGACATCACAGATTTCCCCTAATGCACTTTATCTTAAGAAAACATTGCATTTCATTGAAAATCAGTATCTTCCAAACGCTACAAGCTATTGAGATGTGGTTTTCACCTTCTAGAAGAGAAAAAGTGTCTGCATTTTTTGAAGTGATTGATTTTTGTCACTGGCAAATCCCTTTAAGCACCAGCCTTCAAAATATGTGAGTGCATATGTATAAGTATGTGCATTATTTGTTCTCTGTCATGGGTACAAGTAGTGGGTGGAATTAATTTTATTTTGTTCCACAGGGAGTTTTTTGGATTTTACTGAGATTATTATTCCTGTCACAAGTTAAAGGATTGCCCCTATTTATTTCCAGGGCTAGTACAAGTACAGACAAAAACACAAGTTCAGTGGTAATTAAAGTACTCTGCAGGGTTTTGGGGGGATCACTATACATATCTGCTAGACATAATGATATTTTTACTGGTTTTTGTGACATTTCTCTTTCCATTATTTAAAGGCTTACACTTTTGGAAAATATTGACGAAATCAAAGAGGCTACAGACTGTTTGCCTGCTTTTATATCAAAAGGAATCGCAATGGGCTGTTTCTATTATGCCAGATGTCTACACCTTGGGCAAGGTGTTAAAAAGGATAAAGAATTGGCTCAGACGTATTACTCAAAAGTAAGTTTTCCTTTGAGGTATTTGACTATAAGAACAAGATCTATCTTATGAGTTTGTACATTAAGCAGCTGACCTTGTCCAGTTTTAGTACATTCTGAATGTAAGAAATGTTAATTTGTACATGGAAGTGATACCTTGCTTAGATGTAGGCTTTAATTTTAAGAAACTCTAGCAAGTGATCTTCAAGATACTTATCCTTTGGAATTGAAATTGATGTAGTTAAATTAAATGTTCTGCATGCATAGATACTTGGACATGTTGGTCTTGGGGGAGCCTTATTTTGGACATTATTGGTGGGAGGAAGGGGGGATGGACCATTCACATTGCTGCATCTGTTAATGTGTAAGTACAGGGGTAGCCACGTATGTGCACATGCAAGTAAATAGGTCTCTGTGTAATAATGGTTGGAATCCATTTGGTTGGCTTAAAATATGTGCAAGGAGCACATTTGGAAAAAGCCTTTCAGTGATAGGTCAAGTGAATAAAAAAGAGATAAGTTGAAGGATGGCCATCTTCTATTTATAAATATTAGCAAAATATTACACTCATTGACCAAGTATATTGGGGGAGGGGTGCAAGAATTGTGTACCCCCTAATCCTGCTTTTGGGAAATCGTGATACTCACTCCCCTGTGATCACCACCCATGCAGAGAGTGATTCCTGTGAAAGATTTGTAGAAATGGTTCATTCGTCAGAAAATAAGCCACTATGTTGCAGGTATGAATTTTGTTACACTACATCCAACCCCTCATAATGTAGAACTAAAATATAAAGCTAAACTTCGCACATAAGTTGAACACCAAGCATAATTTAAAAGTTTATTTAACTGTCGCCCTCTACTCCCTATTTAAATCTTTACCTCATATTCAAGCCTTTACAGTACCAGTATCTCAGAATACTTGAAAATATTTTAGTAAATGTTGCATTTTGTCCCAAGTACTTAAAACCACGTGGCATCACACTGCAGTACTGCTTTTTTTCCTATTGTATGTATGTTTGTACACAGTTATCCTCCACCTCTCCAACAGGGGATTATCATCTTCCTGCTCATCCCACGACACCTCAAATTGTATTAATGTGTAGTTTGTGGTTTAACTTAAACAGTCCAGGAGGTTTTTGGTTTGTGTTATGTACCTTCCAAACAATTTTACAAAGAGCTACTGTACCGTCTATCAAAAGTTGCTTATGTTATCTTGCATTCTCTTAAAGCCCAGGTCACACCGCCACAACTAATTACGACCGGACAAGACTTCTCAGTCCCGTTGTAGACAATTTGCACTAATCATAGACATTTTGGCACCTTCCTAAACCTATGAAAGCATAATGCCACACTGCTCCGACTCTTACCGACAGAGCGTCATAAGCCAGCTGCACGTAGCACGCCACCAATTATCCTTTGACATGCACCCTGGAGTTGGCATTTCTCAGCGTGGACCCTTGCAGAAATTCTCAATAGGTTCAGGCTCACAAGTTAGCCTTTCACACTGTTCAAAATATGTGTACAATGTCCTTTGGAAGATTCAGCTCACAGTACGAAAACTTCTTTAAAGGATGATGATTTTCCAACCCCTTCACACTTCACAGAAGTGCCCAAAATACATTTTTTCCCTTCATTATGCATTGAGGAGAGTCGGCTTCTATTTGTTATGCTAACACTCGCCCATTACAAACATGAACTCAATATCCTTTTCATGACCATTGTCCACACTGTGCCATCTCCCAAATAGGAAATGCGTAGGAAATGTTCCAGAGTATGTTTGTTTACTTGAGTGGAACACTACCTGCTATCCTAGCAGTGGAAAAGGAAAATTATAACTTTAAACACTTGTGGCCTAACTGTAAAATTGCAAATGTAACCTAAATGTTTGCATTGTGACCTACTACTCCAGTACACGCTGGAAAAGTCAGTATGTCACAAAAGGCGATATCGCTGCAACCGATCCCTGTCAAACAGAAAATCACTCAGTACACACATAGGTGTAGGGATATTTTTCTGGGGCTGAGCTCTTTTTGCCAGAGTGATACCTGTGCTACCGTAGAAAGTTGCTGGATTTTGCCAATAATCTGGCCAAGAAATATTTTTTTCCAACCCCCCTGGCTTGTGCGCCCATATCCTTACACGTATTTTCAGCATAATATTAATTATGTTTACTAAAACGTTAAAGAAAGCTTTAAAAATCGAAGCCTGGTGTACACAAGCATTTGCATACGAGATAAACTCATCACAGAACTGAGGGTACTCACTTTAATTTGTAACTTGAAGCAAGAAAGCCGCTTTTCTGAGCCTATGCTCCCTGTATTGAAATATGCAACAAGCTTGTGGTTATTGCTGGTTGAAGGATGGGAAAACCATGTCAGTGAACGCTACTCACTGATTGGCCAAATGACAGCAGGACTGTTTGTCCTTTGGCAGGAGAGTCCACACCACCATGACGAGTACTGACTTCATCCAACTACGATTGAACATGTTTAATCTGGTTGACAGCTTATGACCTGATGGAATTCAAAGAAATTGTAGTCGTGGAAGTGTTCACAACCTACAGCCGATGCGACATCTTGTCGCAACGTGTCGTGGGTAGTAGTGGCGGTGTGGCCCAGACTTAAGTATTATTAGCATGATTGTATTTAGTTACTGTCTCCTTCTGTTACGTTGCCCTTGATTCCACCAAAAACTCAGGGAACTGGGAAACACCTTTGAAGTTAAGGTGTCTCCTAGCTGGTTCACTTTGACTATTTTACCCCTTGCTGGTGTGGTTGCTGTTATGCAATGTGTCTTATGTTAGTAATGGTCCTAACAGAATCAGGTGGTATCTACTGTATGTTATAGAATGTAGTAGAACAGACTTTGGCACTGTTAATAGGTTAAATTTATGAAGTAGGGGAAGAATACAGAGACCAGTAGACCAGAAAGACCAGTAGAGTGTTTAAGTCAGTAAGTACTTGAAACAGTTTCACAGTAAGCTTCCAATTCTCTTTGTGTCAATATATATTGAAGTATGAAATACACATTTATGAGGAATACTACTCGAGTTTGGTAAATATTATTACCCTTATTCTGTTTGAACAATTCATGCACAGTAATATTTTATTGTACTTACAAAGTTCATTGCAAACTACCTCATGAGAATTTTGCTAAGAAAACAATACCAGGGGGGCTATAGCTACTGTCAGCTGAAGGTTCAGTCGAACATTTGCTAGATAATGAGACTTTGAAATCATTCAAAAAAATTTAAAAAATATGGCAGCATATTACAACCTAGCCACCTTATGTAACATAATTTCTCAAAGGAGAAGAGAGTGTCACCTTCCCACCAATTGACCCAGCCCGGAAAATGAGAAATATTCATCAGTTCAAAAATTTTGCAAATATTCATCAGTTCAAAGATTTGGCAAATGTTGAACCAGATTTACATCTAGGCCACCTTACATAGACAGAAATTTCTCCTAGCAAAGGAGAACCCCTCCCCTTAGATCACATCCCCGGCATGAAAGACTCACCCCTGCAAAAGGTGACAGTTTGGATTAACCCTGGGTGCCAAATATCATAGCTTTGATACCGTAACTGGGCTAGACTGAAAACCACAATGATATGAGAATAAATATAATCTAGGGTAACCTTTAAGATGAATCCAGTCTCAGATTTATTGCATAATAGTTACATTGCTTTTACGCCAGCTGCCCTTAGACTTTGCAATACTCTACTTGTAACTACTATAATGGTTTTTTCAGTCCATACTTTTAAATGCTGGCCCATTTATTTTGTTTCTATTTTGTTTGTACTGCACCATGAATGGCTTTCTGGATTTGGGTGCTTGACAAATGTATAATATTATTTCCATTATTAGAATCATCATTATTATCAGTTTCATCATTATTATCAAAGAGTATGGTATCAGTCAAAAAAGCAAACTCCTTTGAACTTTATATTATGCCTTGATAGGCAATAATGATTTGAACTTTTGACTTGAAGAACTTCAGTTTCCATATGGCATTTATGGCTAAAAGTTGAAATTTATTTGGGTGTGATGTGGTGAGGTAAGCATTCTTTTCACATATTTGGCAGAGTAAAGATATTACTGGTAGGAAATGTCATGAAACATCATGATTTAACCACAATTTTGGTTTACAAAAAGTTCAGAGATGGTGCATTGACTCTCTACTCTGTGCCAACCATAATACTGTATAAGAGCAGTGCACACAGTTCTTTGAAAGTCAAAAGTTCAAGACAACATCGTGTATTCAGGCATTATCTAAAATTCAAACTTATGTGGGTATGCAGAGATATGGTGTTTCAACCACACCTTCAGCAGAGCTAATGTCTAGCTATTAAAAAATGTGTATTTTGAAGATTTTTATGAACTAGCTTCTGTGCTTGTAAAAATTAAACAGATACATTATAAAAGGTTCAGTGATGGTGTGAAAAAGTTTTCCTGTCCATCTTGCTCTGTATCATGAGAAATTGGTCTTGCTTAAAGGGAGAAAGCAGTCGCCCCAACTTTATTTTCAAAAATCTGCTAAATCTTACAAATCTCCTCTTACTTTGCTAAGAAGTATTTTTCGTTATGTCTCTGTATAAAAACGTAGCATACTGAAAGTAAACCAAGGAGCAATTTTGCATGAATTTAACAAATAAGTAACAAAAATATTGTCACATGATTGATAGGATCCATTCCTGAATTAGGATGATGGGGTGCACTAATTCAAATTTGGGAGGCTGCATTTTCCCTTTAGAATGGTGTGTTTGCATACTTTCCTCCTCCAGTGCATCACTTTCTGAAGGGTGGCATATTATATGGCTAATGGGGGAGAATTAGGTGGTTGATTGCAACAAATTCCTTCCAGAGAGGTGCAATCAACTCCCTAGATTCTGCTTGTATGCAAAAACTACACAACAGGAAGTTTACATACCTGCTTAAACTCACAAAGTCAACTTTTGTAATCTGTGCTGAGAAGAGTCCTTCTGTGGCAATGAAACATTTCCAAAGGCCATTGCCGGTATGTTATCTGATCTACCCCGGTAGAACTTTATCCCTCCCCCCTTGTTGCTGCTTTTCTAGCACAGTGAGTACATAATGCTGTCAGGGAATCTCATTTTTAAAGATCGAGTAGCCAATTGTCAATGATCTTTGCAGAATAATGGTAGGCCTGGGTCATGATTGAGTCAAGTGTTTGCATTGACTGTTGTGAGCCAACTTTTCATCATGTACGGTACGGAATCTTGATCATAACCGCACTGAGCATTACAATTTGACATTTCAGACACACTGAATAGCATTAGGAAAATGCACTCTACACAGCACATTTGCCACTGTAGTTCATTGTCTCCCATGCATTTGTTACTGTTACGGGAAAACATTTGGCATTTTGATCCCCCAAGATTGTAGGAAATTGCACCATTTAAAACATAAATTTGTCAGTAGACCTCTGCATCTACCATGTGTATGTGGGTCACCAGTATGGGAGAAAAATTGGCATCCCAAATGCTGAAGACTGGGGAGAATCCCGCTTAAAGCATAAACTTGTATGTAGACTCTGCATCCACCATGTGTGAATCACCAGTTGACCTATGGGAGAAAATACAACATCTACATGCTCTAGAGTGCATTCATGAAACTGCACATAAAAAACTGTTCTGACCATGTGCGGCGATCCGGGGAGGGGGGGACAGGGGGACATGTCCCCGCCAATATTTGAGAAATCGCCCATTGACTTTGATTTTTTCACACAGTAAATTTTTTGAAAATGGGGTCATGCCCCCCCCCCATATTGAGAACGAATTGCCGCCGTTGGTTCTGACTCCAGCTGAATCTTCTGTGAGCTTCGTTAGTGGACGTGGCAGGTCGTCATTTGAGAACCTAGGCCCTGTCATATTCCTCAAGACAAGCAATACATGTTTGGCCAATATGCTTGATATTTTTGTACAATTCAGCCAGCCTCCATAGACGTCTCACAAATAATACAGAATTAGGAAATACAGTGTATCAATTTTTTGTGTCCCTCAATAACATAACATAACATAACATAACAGGTTAAAGGGCAAAGGAGGGCTTAGGCCCCATAAGATGCCCTGAAGTCCATACAACCTAAACTGAAAACAAACAACCAACCAAACGAGCCCAGCCCAATTAGATTCTACCACAGTTATGGAAGAACTTGTCGATGTTAACCTTAAAGCAGTGCACCGATGTGGAGTTAACTACCCACTCAGGCAGACTATTCCACTCGTTAACAACTCTGTGAGAGAAGCTGAACTTCCTAATGTCGAGCCTTGCAAAACACTTTACTAGCTTCTTACAATGGCCTCAAACCCGAGAATTACTTTGAACCTTTAAATAATTGCAAGATGACAAAGGATTCCTTTCAGAGAGAAATTTGTACACCTGAAGCATGTCCCCCCTAATCCTTCTCAACTCCAGGGTGGTAAGCCCAAGATGCTTAAGTCTAACATGATAAGGTAGGTGTTTCACCTCGGAAATAAGGCGAGTGGCTCTCCTCTGGACCTGCTCTAAAAGAAACTTGTCCTTATCATAAAAGGGACTCCAAGCCTGGGCTGCATAGTCGAGGTGGGGTCTTACCAACTGCTTATACAGATTTAGTACAATTTCTTTACCAAAATTACTGAAATTCCTCTTGATCAATCCAAACATCCTATTAGCCCTAGCAGCAGCAGCTGCACACTGCCTAGATGGCTTTAAATCGCCTGTAATAACTACACCCAGGTCCTTCTCAAAAGTCACATCACTCAGAATACTACCATTCATGTTATAATCATAGTTGAAATTTCTAGGACCAAAGTGTAGGACTTTGCACTTATCTTCATTAAAAGACATTTGCCAAGTCTGAGACCATGAAGATAACCTATCCAAGTCTTTCTGCAGTAAGGAGGCATCATCCTTATCACTAACCTTCCTATAGAGCTTTGTATCATCAGCGAACTTACTAATACTAGATGTGAGAGAGCTATCAATATCATTGATGAAAATCAGGAAAAGAAGCGGGCCAAGAACAGAACCCTGTGGAACTCCACTTGTAACTTCTTTCCAAGAAGAGAAATTACCATTAACAACAACTCTCTGAGATCTACCATTGAGCCATGAATTTATCCAGTCAGCACAACTGCCCTTGATGCCTAACCTATGCAGTTTAACTATAAGTCTACCTAATGGAACTTTATCAAAGGCTTTTGAAAATCAAGGTAAATGACATCAACACTGTGACCAGAATCAAGAGATAACGAAACATCCTCAAGAAAGCTTAGTAAATTAGTAACACAAGATCTACTCGGTAAGAAACCATGCTGTGACAGATTGAGTAACCCATTATCTAAAAGATATTTAAGTAAACAATCCTTGATTACAGATTCCATAACTTTGCACACAACACTGGTTAAACTGACCAGCCTATAATTGCAAGGCAAGCTCCGATCCCCCTTTCTGAAAATTGGAGTAACATTAGCTATCCGCCAGTCAGCAGGTACAAACTTTGAATCCAGAAACTTCTGAAAAATAATGCAAAGAGGAACTGACAAAATCTCAGAGCATTCATGGAGAATGGCAGGATGGATCCCATCAGGCCCAGGGGCCTTACTAGCTTTTAAACTCTTCAACTTATTACAAACCATCTCATCAGAGAAGACAACATCACTAACTAAAGAATTATCAGAACCCCTACAAGTCCCCAAAATAGGCGATTCCTTGGTAAAAACAGATACGAAATAATCATTTAACAAATTAGCCATATCCTGATGATTACTAACTAGTGTGCCTTGATTACCTTGGAGAGGCCCAACACCCTCCTTAACCTTCTGCTTAGACCTGACATAGGCATGAAAAGATTTTGGATTTACCTTAACCTCCTTAGCCAACTGCTCTTCAAACTTAGCTTTAGTGTCAATAACCAAATTTTTAACTAAGAGTTCCTGATTCTTGTAGACTGCAAAGTCATCAGAATTCTTACTGACCCTATATCGACGCCAACATTTACGTTTCTTCCTGGTTGCTCTAAGTACCTCTCTAGAAATTAAGGTCATGGAAGGTCATTAAGGAAAATAAAGGTCATGTGATTTTTTATTTACATATTCTGTTGTCTTTCTGACTTGACAACCTTGTAAATATTGTGATTCCAATAAATTACATGTACAAATGCATTACATACTTGCTATTTAGACAAACTTTTGATTGTGACATGTATTTAAGTGATTTATCATCATGACTACTTAGAATAGAACTTTTCTTATTCGTTCTTGACAGTCATTCCAATTTGATGGGTTCGTGACACAGAGACTACAGAACATGGTGACTCATGGCATTATCTGATTACCTTGGAGAGCTTCTCTTTCAGCGACAGAGAGATATATTTTTGTTATTATTGTTTACGTCTTTCTTGTTTTTGATCAATTATTTTTGAAGATGGATGTAGGTTGCCGGTCACCCACGTTTTCACAACCACAGCATTTGCATGTCTATGTCTGCATCTATTGTTCAGCATGCGTACAAACATGGCATTACGATATCCTTCATAAGAGTTTAACCTTTGAAGACTCGAATGCCACGTTGTGCATACAGACAAAATTCATTCATGTGTGAAAAGTTTAAATTGTTTTCACTTTCATGTGATATTTCCTGTAAATAATCTATTCTCTGTGTTTGCAAGCAAATTATATCCGTCGGGAGTTATCATCCCTTGAAACTGAAATTTGACATATACTAAAAGTGACGTCATATGTGTTCTATTTTGGTCCTGCTCTCTGGGTATATGGGTATGATGGGGTGATAGGGGTGCACTTCTGTGCCATGCTGGCCAATACTGAGGAATTGTAATGCAAAAATGGGTGGGGAAAAGCCATTGCAAAAGGAGCATCGTTAAGGATTGTCCATTGCAGCTTTAAATTGAATTGCCAAGAGCGGTAGGGTCATTTATGGTCAACAATGGACATATCCAGTTCTATCAAACAGTAAAGATGTGAAGAGTGAATGAGGAGGAACATAGGTCCATGTCATCTGCCAGATTGTAGAAAGTGTTAAACTGAAAAGTCCAATTGCAGGAATTATAATGGAATACAAATTTTATATGTTGTGCATAAAATGTCATATTTTGGTCTTTTCAATCAAAAACATGTTTTATAGTGTTCATGGAAGTAAGTGACCTCACAAACTGCATCAAGTCTTTAAATTTCCTTTCTCCCAAATTCTAAAAATATGTCGGCTTTGTACTCATGAAGTTGAGCATGCTGGGAGTTGCTAGAATTTCCTTATTTGTGTACAAAAGATGTTCATCTATGTCAGGGTCAAAGAAGAAAGCCTGTCATAATGCTAGAATTCAATAGGAGGATTGAGCCATCAGGGGACATAAGACATCTATATATTTCACCTGAGAAAATGACCTTTTCCCGGGGAACTTTGGCTAAACGAGCCTATTGAATTCTAGCAGCATGGTCATATTCAAGGGTGCATACCCACTGCATCAAAGATTCAGTGGATCAAAGATTCACTAGAATGAAGGCCCGCTTGACCGAAAATCTTTGGTTTAGAGGTAGGTTGGAATTTGGATTAGATGCAGAATGAAGTTTAAGATTATGGTCAGGATCAGCCTTGGGTAGGATAAAGGGTTGGGTTAGGGTTATAGTATTAGAATTTATGATCTTCAGTCTAGTGAACCTTCTATCTAGTGAACCCTGCCTGTATTCAAGTAATGTAAATGCTTTCATTCCTATGTTGTTTGTTGTACATATACTATAAATAGATATTTTTGAAAAATTTATGGTATGCAAATTTTCTTTACTGACTTTTTATTATTTCTGCACTCTTTCAGGACATAAAAATGTATACTGCAATGTGCATTTGAATAAGATTAATCATTAACTCAGTGATAAATTCCATCAGTAGCAATTACACATGCCATATCAAATCTTGTGTGCTAGATAAAAGATTTTTTTCAATTATGATGATTTAAAAGCCTAAAAGTTAGATAAGGTTTGCAAGCAACAACAACAACAAAAAATATATATTACTGAGGTATTATCATTTAAAGGTTAGCATGTTGATCACTAGAAGCAAGCCTGTAATGTGTCCAACAGAGCTGTACTAGGAACAAGTTGCGATGTATTCTGTATCTTCGTTGATCCTTTTTTTTTCTGATTTGTGGAAGGTAAGTGAAAGGTGCAGTTAGTACATCATTTCTCAAAATTTAAAACTGAAAAACATCAAATTTGGAAAGAAACTTCACATTGTTGTTGGTATCAAAGTAAACAGTTGAGTAGATAATAGGGGCATATCCAGGAATTTTCAATAGAAGGGACACAAGGCTGGATTGATCACTGTCCTGGGGTGAGGTATGAGGGGAGGGATGTACCCCTCTCCTTTGGAAAATCTTCGCTTTTGGAAGGCGGCTGAGATGCAAAATGGTGCTATATTTGACACGTTTTTAAGCATTTTCTTTTTTTTGCCTCAACATTTTTTTCACGCATGACGGCCAATAGGGGAGGCGCACACCTGTTGCGCTACTGCCTGGATCTGCCACTGGATTTAAAAAAAAAAAAACTAGATGTTCTAAGTTGTTGTGGCTCTGTGACATCATAACAGACTTACTAGAAGTCATCATTTTTGCAAATGGTGGCACCCTGCCATTACAAATATATAGCCATACCTCAAGAACAGAACAAATAATGATGATATTTGTTGCTGCTTGGTTAAGTTTTGTTGCGTTGCCATATTTAATTACAAAAAAAAAAAAAAAAACGGGCGGGCTGCTTCTCCTTTAATTATGTACCTAATAGCCCCAAGATATTGAAGTTTAGACAACTTAATTATTGGTAATGAGCAGCTGAACAAACTTTTTTTTTGACACTGATGAACCTTACAAATCTTCACCACTTTCTCTCACAAGTGCCTTTCATAATGATTCAGAAATATACAATACTGCATAGATTCAAAAATTCAGTAACCAAGCATACTGTCCAATGATGAAAAGGTGCCACCCATGGACGAGTACTATGCCAGCTTGGGTGTACTTATTTAATGGAAACTTGCTTTTGCCTTTTGAAGTTGGGATACAATAAATGGGGCTAAATATTAGTCTGATTTTGTAGAAAAAGTGGTCTTGAAACATATAGACCTTAATTTTACATTACTTTGCTGATATTTCGATAGTTTCACTCCTGCATCATAGAATCCCTATTGTGGGATAATGGGCCAATCGCTCCTGCGAAGGCTTTGTACGGGATCATGAGGTGTAGCTCGAAAACGCAATAAGAAGGAAAAGAGTCCAAGCAGATTTCAAAATGATTTATTTGATGATTGAGTTCCAAAAATTATGCTAAATCAACGGCCGGCCAAAAAAATTAATTAACTATATACAAATCGAGAAGATGAGTGACTACATGCTGTTTAAGCTTCGAGGTCTGCAACACGAGTGAGAGCTTGCGGGCTGGGAGCCCTTCTCCTGCTTCCAAGCCTCGTGTGCCTACGGTAATAATACAGTCCCCTGATTGGTCAAAAGTAGTGACGCATTCCAAAAATAAATATTAATGAATATGATGTTCTTGGTTGACCAACCAGGAGGCTGTAAAGAATGAAAGTGACCGCGCCAACAAAATATGGGATGGGGACCTTCCGGCGTGTTACAAGACGTGGAAGTAGTCACGTACACCAAAACACGTGACAGGAAACCGGAAAGATTACCAGGTGTGCTAGAAGCGTGGGAATAACTAAATCTTGTGAGATAAACAAGTCTGCGTGGCGTACCTTGTAAATTACTTGGAAAAGGATAGCATGAACTAAATACTATCGAACACTATTCCCATCTCGCAATGCTGCCCAACAAATGTAGGAAGTGCTCTGTGAGCACCCTAAACAAATAGGTCGCTCTGTGAGTACCCTATGGGGTCTGTCGGTGACACGTCACTTCCGCGCGACAACAATGTGTTGGAGTGAAAAATTTATTGCGCGTAAAGTGTTCCCATATAGTCATACTGTAGTCAGTTGTTGTTTTCACCCCAAAGTCGCTAGGGTAACGGGAAAGACCCGGATGACCGACCGACCCCATATAATTAGGTTTCAGCGGAACGCCCTGAGCTACTCAGACCCTCGAAAGTAAAATAAACGGCTAATGGCTAAGGTTCCCCATGAAATACATAAAGGTGTTACACTGAGAGTTGACCATGTTTTATAAAAGCAGGGTCCACAAGACCGAGGGCGCTCTAGATCGCAGGTCCGCAAAAGCAAAGGTTCACTATAGACATGGGGTGCGCTAGCACTAACACTCATTCTAACCCAAGCCTTTATCCTGATCCTAATTTTTTATCTAATAACTGTAACCCTAATGGTATTCCAAACCCTAATTTTAACCCTAATGTTAATCCTAATCTTAACGCTTAGTAACCTTAGGAAGATTTTCGATGTAGTGAATACTTGGTCTACCGGGTCCCCATTTGTAGCTGGGTATTTGTTAACATAGCCTATATTCCTTTTGTGAAATCTACCGTTAGGTATAGGCGCACTGGAAAGCGTTTTACAAAGGCGGCATGTTTATGCCCTTGAATTTCCCCAAATTTGCACAGAATTATGATATAAATTTTGCCTTAAAATCGACATTTTTCCCCTGATATTTAATGCTTTCAGATGCTGCCACCCTTCACAACCCGCCTTCAATGCCGTTGCCATAGTCGACGGTGTGATCTGATTAGTCGACGGTTTGATCTGAGTCTGATATTCGATTCTTGTTCTGATTCTAACGGCAGTAAAAGCTTATCTGTAAAGCCGGGAAAGCTTTGAAAAATTGAAACATATATCAATAAATTTCTTGTTCTGAGGTTCATCCCTATATTGCTGTTGCCACGTTCCACCACGCTCCATACCCACATGTTAACATTTTGACACCAATATCATCCGACGCTCGTAATTGAATTTATTCCGATCAGTTTCCTTTTTTCCAAGACAAAGTTCTTTGTTACCATGGGTGTGCGGGCCAGGGGAAAGGGAAGCTTCCCCGTCCTCAGTCGAAATTTATTTTTCGGGAAGGTAACAGCCTCAAGGCAAAAGAAAACTTAAAATTATTAAAGTAGGCCTACTGAATTGGTTTCGATTTTTATACTCTAACAGTTGTGTATTCTTGACTGAAACGTTTCCGATTCTTGCCCAAATGGCTCCTAATTGTAGCCGGGAGTGTTTCCCGAATCTCCCTTAAATGCTCGAATTGTCAACTTTTTCTCAATGTGTCAATATATATTGAAACGTCACAAGATACGAAAAAAAGAGAGAATAAAAAACAGTCCAGCTTCTTGGGGGATTCACAGGCTTTGGCAGTACCAAAATTTTAAACATGGCGCCCTCGGCTTGTGGACTCCAGTCAATTAGGCAACAATTTCCTGAAACAAACGGACATATACTGGACCAAGTACATCACCACTTTTCATCCGAGAACCCCGTTAGAACCCTCACCAACGGCACAGATTATCGCAACTTCATTTTCGCCCCTCCTATGCGAAAGCCCTGTATCCTCAAGTGTCAGCCTTTTTCTATGTGGACTACCAAAATTCCCCCAAGCTGTCATAAATCCTCAAAAGCATTGATCTTACAGGGGCGGATCCAGGGTCTTTTCTGAGGTGGGGTCCAACATAAAAAGGGCACGTTCGTTTTCTTTTTTTTTAATTTTGGTTCCCATAAACGTCAGCGATTATACAATTTACCGCATATTGACAAAGAAAGGATAAACTAAGAAACATGCAAAAACTGGAATCAAAACCTAGACTCTAAACGGGGAATTTGCAAAGCGCGCGAAGGGCGCGAAAATTTTGGGGTCAGCCTACACTTTTAAGAAATTTGTACCAATTTAAAGCTTAAATTGAACAATTGGGCAGTTGGGTCCTATCGGGCGTAACTTTATTGTACTTCTCTCCTCGAGTCACTAGCCGTACCATACGACAGACACGAGTGAACTTTAATCAGGTTTAGCGAAATGCGATTCAGTTTCCGACATTTACATAAATCCATGTATTCTACTAATTAACTTGAAAAGGTGGAAAGGGTTTGTATTATATTGATCTATATGTTAACGGAACTGAGGAAGAGTGGACAAAGCCTACCGAAAATTTTGGTCTTTATCCCAGAAATTAACCTTATGAAAGCCAAAATAAGAAAAGCAATCATGAGTGGCGGCAGAATTTTCCCAGCAGGGGGACGGGCCATGTCAGCTGCCCCAAGTTCCGACATTCCCTATTTCGAGGGGATGATGAGAAGGGCAAATGGAGGAGCCTCATTATCCCATGCCATTGCAGGCATAGTTTGCATTACATTGCTTAATACTTCAAGATCCGAGTTGCGCACTGATAGTGTTCTTTGAATCTGGATCGTGAAGTTGAACAGTGCGCGAAGCGGGCGAAAATTTTTGGTAGGCTTACACATAAAACATATGACGAAAAGAAAAAATAATTGTAAGGTCTGCAGACCATATCGAAAGCTTTGTGAGTAGGCAAAACGTCACCCAGTCCATTTCTCTCTGTCTTAAAGAGAAAATTCAGTCATTCCAACCAGAATTAGTACACTCCGTCATCCCAATATATAAATGGCCTTTTTTGATCATGTGACCATTTTTTTTTATTGTTACTGAATTGTTAAATTCAAGGAGAATTACTCCTTGTTTTAACTTCTGTTTGTAATAGCTGTGGTCAAAAACATCTTCAGAGGTACTTGTAATGCAAAAAGTTTGCTGACTTTTCAAAGCTATATTGGTGCGACTGCCTGTTGCCTTTAGATGAGTAGATAAGTTTCGTGTTTTGCCTTTTCATTTTGCCAAACATAACGTTATTATCATAAATGTAAAAGTCGATGGAAAATGGGGTGGGGAGGGGGAGGGGGACAACATTGTTATGATTTGTTAGTTGCATAGTTTTCTTTTGCCCTTCGGTCTTAGCCACTGTGACTTTCCTAGGGCGTAGCTTCATTAGGGGCAGGGGATTTTTCTCCCTAAAGCCCTTTCCCCGTCCGCCCAAACGTCATTGACTGAGAATTATTGTTATTGTTCATACTTATGGATGGATAACTAACCTACACCATGCGAAATGAAACCCTGCCCTAGTTCCCACTCCCTTTCAATCAAATGCTTAGCTTTTGGAAGGAAAAGTTAAGTTACATCAACTTGTCCGTGGGCGTGTAAGCAACTTGGTACATTGAGCAAATCTACAGAATCATGACGGTGCCTGTGTTCCGCCAAGTACGCCTCTTCAGTATGACGTAGAATCATACAGAATGGAGAGTACGCTTGGAACAGTGACGTTCTGGCTAGAAGCGTAGGTCACCTCAAAGTTGGGTACCGGTAGTAATAAAAAATAACTTCCGAATTCACTTTATGAGCAAGAGGAGGGCATGAAAAATGAAGTCTAATGCATTTGGTAAAGAGGGAAACACAAACGACATGGCGAAGTGGAAGCTTATAAGGATGAAAGAAAGAAACCTCCTTGGGAAATCCACAGAATCACGACGGAGTCTGTATTCCTCCAATTACGCCTCTTCAATGTGACCTAGAATCATAGAGAATGGAGAGAGCGCCAGGAATAGTGACGTTCTGACTAGAAGCGTAGGTCATCTCAAAATTGGGTACCGGTAGTAATAAAAAGTAACTTCCGAATTCACTTTATGAGCAAGAGGAGGGCATGAAAAATGAAGTCTAATGCATTTGGTAAAGAGGGAAAGAAAAACAAGGCGTGGTGGGAGCTTATAAGGATGAAAGAAAGAAACCTATGCCATACTTTTAAATAACTTTTGTATCTTTCGCTGGACAGATTATTCATGACACTGTCACAAAAGTATATTTCTTGGTGGGTACCTGTACCCCCTCCCGTTATACTCGGGTACAACGTCGGGGGTACTTGTTGAGTTTTTAGTGCTTCAAATTAAGCTTCATCCTGTTGTTCGATGTTCATAGCTAAATAAGCGTCCCCAAGTTGAAAACAAACATTTCCCCGAAGAAAATTAAAAGATACTCTACAGTCGTACATCAGGATTGATCTTACAGTCATGCTTGAAAACGATTTTAGCTTAGAACAGAAATTACTTCATTTTCACGTACTGCTATTGCAATCTTTGGTTCAGAGTTTTCACAAAGGCAATGGCCATCTCGTATCCCTCCCCAACCTCCCACCCCTTATCCAGTGCCTTGGTCACTTTGGGGAGAGTTTCCCACGGAAGTTTCTGCTAAGATCTATTTCGGACACCATGAAGTTAATATGACAACACAAACTGCTATGCACCTTAAAACAGAAGAAAGATTGATCCCTTTCTCCTCACCAAGCAGTTGACAGCGCGCATGCACTTATATGTCAGATACATAAGAAAGATTGTTCCTTCCAAGTTTCGTTTGATTCCATATATGCAGAAGTAACATTATGAATTATTTCGAGGGCTGAAAATGACATGGCACACTTAGGCTATATTGTCTGTTAACACGATTTTAAAACAGTCATGTCCTTAAACAGGCCCGCCCGCACGGACCCACAGCTTCCTACGCCTATCCAGGGACGGGCGTCACCCAGTAGTGTACTGAGGAGTGTATTGTGTGCATTATAGCACTTCTTTTTTCGGTGCACTTGACACCCACAGTCGTATGTCCCCCGTCCCCTCCGAAAATTGCTAGTTCCGCTCTTTGAATCTTGGTGCTTCAATGGCATGCCAAGGTTAACTATTTCCATTTATTTGTGCGTGTGTTAACGGTTAATCTATTTGCTGTTAGGTTAACCATCCACCATGTTTCGGGTTATTTGTTAACTCATATACTTAATATTGCCCTAATCAACTACAGTACTACATACCGTCTTGTCATATACGTATCGCAAGTTTTCCTTTAAGATTAGCAACAACTTCTATTTGGGAAGCAGGTAGTTTTATCGAAAAGATAAGGTGTTGTTGACCTTGTTTGACAGAAACACCCATGGGAGAGGGGGACCACAAAATGTAGACGGTCTTCATAGTTTAAAGTTTGAAGTGCAGTGATACAATAGAAAATGAATCTCATGGACAGGCCGGTGTGGAAAGTTCGTTCCCAGTCATTGCCCCCCCCCCCCCGGGGCGGTGGCCGGGGGGGCTGAAGGTTTTGGACCGCGTTCCTGTAAAGGATTTAAGCCATCAGTCTGGGCTTCAACTCCTTACGAATGGATGTGGAGGTGACTTTAAAGCTGTTTTTTTTTGTATTAAGAAGAGAAGGCTTCACCCAACCTTACGGAAGCGTAGACATCATAAACTCGTTTTAGGAAAACCATTTTACTTTCTCAAAGCTTTTCTTTTTTCTTTTTCATTCTGTTGTTCTTTTCCTTTCTCCTTTTCCTTTTTGTGGGAAGTGGGAGCCTAACCCCTCCCCTTAGTCCCCCGTAGTACAGGGGCGTCAATCCGTATTCAGATGTGGGGGGGGGGACGGGGGACATACATGACTTAGCACAAACCAATCCCTTTGGTTTTGAAGAGGGGGCGTCTTCCTATAGGCCCTTTCCTCCCCCCCCCCCCGCCTTATGATTGCTGACGTTGTCCTATTCTAATAAGAATTATCATTTCAAAGTTAACATAACCATCACAGATGATCTGCCAGGTGAAATACACGGAGTCCACGGAATTACATCAAGAAGTTATCTTCACCATGTCCCAAAATATCTAAAACAACGCTTCGCAGCGTGGATCATTGTCGGAGACCATGGACCCGACCAGGCCCGTTGCTAGGGTGATATATTTGGGGGTGTGAAGGTCCCAAATTCCGACCGGCTGGATGTATTTTCCAACTGAGTGGAGGCGTTTAAATTGCACTTTGTTATGCGCTCTGCGTTTTGTATACAGCAGTGGGGATCCTTCCTTTGTCACTACATAAATGAGTCGTCCTGGAGGAGGGGTCTAAGGGGAGGGGGAATCCCCATCCGCTTAAAATTTTTTGTTAATTTAAGGCTGCTTAGGTGCAAAACGGTGCTATCTTTGAGATATTTTTGGAGCTGATCGTACATGGCTGGAAAATGTCCATAATGTAGTGAATTCTAATTTTCCGACTGGCTGGATGTTTTTACTAACTGCAGTGGCGGCGTGTAAATTGCACCTTTTTATTCACCCTGCGTTTGTATACAGCAGTGGGGATCCTTCCTTTGTCACTATATAAAGGTGTCATCCTGGGGGAGGGGGTCTAAGGGAAGGGAACGTAGCCCTCCCCTTGAGAAATTTTTGTTAATTTAAGGTTGCTTAGATGCAAAATGGGATATCTTTGGGATATTTTTGGAGCTGATCGTAGTATAGCAAAGGTGTGAAGGATTAGCAAGGGTGTTTTCAGAATACTTTGTAGTCGTAACTGTATTAACAATCACCATCTGCAGGCGCGGATCCAGAAATTTTGAGGGGGACCAAGATGGAAAATCTCTTGTGCACCGAAGGTGCACCACGAGCGCGAGCACGAGTTCCTATGCGTGGTGTCCAGGGGCCCGCGATAGGGCCCCTGTGGGGTCCAGGGGGCGAAGCCCCCGGAAGCTCTCGCAGTATTTTATTTTAAGAGCACAGAAATCGGCTCCAGTTCTTATGTCAGTGAGATTTTATACCTTTTCATATTGCATGGAAATTGATGTGTATGGCTCAGTATAAGTTACTATATGTACCTGCAGAAGTTCCGAAGAATCTAAGTTATCTTAAAACTTACACGCCAACATTATGAACCCATGCAGGTAACTTGAAATGATTTTTGCCATAATGAGTGTTGTATTTTCGTTATACGGTATTCAGGTATAGGAAGTCAGATGAAACAATTGCCGGTGAAAATTTGAATTTACATTTATAACCATTGCTATTACAAACGGTGTCAATTCCCTTTATGTGTGTCTATCAATTAGAAGGTGGCTTCGATACTGAGTTTTCAGTTCTCATAAGAAGAGGAGGGTGAAGAAATGAATATCAGTTGCTTTACATCCTTATTATACTCCGAAACTCTGAAATCACGTTTATGCACACAAATAATTGGCTTAAGGTAGAACCCCACCGATGAGTAATGCGAATACTTTTTGGTCCTTACTGGTAGTAAAAGGAGCAATTCAAGGCTAAAACTGCGCAGATCAAGCGAAAATCAAGAAATATTGAGAAGACTTTGCAAAAATCGTGAAAGATTTCAAATGATTTTTAGTAAAAAGTGATAAAAATAAATCCATCACTCAATAAAAACGTACCTCTCTCAGTAAGCGTAAACAATTGCGCGCGAAGTGCGCCGAAAATTTTCGGTATAGAGCCTCCCGGGAGCTCTGCATTAATTGAAAACGGGGACCAACAGGACTCTCACAACCTGACATCCATATCGGAGGAGAGATGATATATCACCTTGTCTTTTTAGGTATAGGAAGAAGGATGGTGGACAGGCAAAATTCGTTTCAGAAAAGATTTTCGTCGTTATTGAACGTCGCGGTAAAATGTTTGGAAAATAAGCAACGGCAATTACGTAATTTCAATCTTTCAGACCGTGTGCTAGACTAGATTAGTCAAAGATCCCATAATGATGAGAGCCATACAGAGAAGGAGAATGTACTTTTTAGAAAAATGTTTGCATTGGAATAATTTCTTGCGTCATACCTTTGTCAATGGTATATGAAATCGGGTGTAAACCCCGTCGTATGCGCGCGAAGCGCGCCGAAATTTTGAATAAAATATTAGTCCATGACAAAACCTGCATTCAGAACCTGCATCGGACACTGTCACTTTCCCACCAACCTATCTGCCTATGCTATTCAGAAACGAATCTTCTGACTGAGAATTCTTAAAAAGCACTTTTGCTCCTTTGTTCCCCCGTGAGTAGTTACCGAAAGCTATTGATAATAAGGACAACTCTGACACAAGGCTTGACGCTAGCGGAGCGTGCAAAACTTTGGAATTTGTCAAGAATTTCCAGAACTTATGATAGTTTGAGAACAGTTTGTGAAAGAAAATGGTAAGAACAAATAAACCAATCAAGAATTTGTCAAGAATTTCCAAAACTTATGATAGTCTGAGAACAGTTTGTGAAAGAAAATGGTAAGAACAAATAAACCAATCATTAAAACTACATCTCACCCTCCACGCTCCACAGAAATCTGTAGCTTATAAAACGACTTTGGGACCATTTTAAAAAATTTCAAGATTCGATGGGGGGAGGGGGACACACGTCACCCATTGCCCACTGTGCCGACGCCACTGTCTGTAGCTTAAAAGCCTTTGAGTTTATTTTAAAACTTTTCAGACAGTTTCGAAATCGAATAGGGTATGCACGCCGCTACTTTGCCTGCAACAGCTGGTGCCACTGTGCACAACAGCACGTCACCTGACAGCTTGTCTTTTGTATTCACTCTGCAAGTTCTTTGGCGAAATCTTTGCCTCTCAATCCCTCTAGATTACAAAAACTTTCACTCTTTAACAAAATTGTCACTAATTTCAGTGCAGCTAGCAGGGCCCATACTGCATATGTCACGATGTTTACTTATCTAGATCTTAAGTCAAGGATCATTACTCAGCTATTCACCTGTTTTCGAACATTGTAGCCTGGTAGCTCTCCTTTCGTTGCCAACCACTGTGAAAGATATCTAAAGAGATAATCCAGCTATAGCTCCACCCAACCCCTACGTTCTTATAGACACTTTTATTAATTTTTTGCTCTTAATTTTTCTTTCTCCTTTTCTTTTTTTTTCTTTTTCTTCCTTTTTTGTCCTTTCGTTTTTTTTCCGTGGCGAGGGGACGGGCCCCCCAGGTCCCCTCTGGATTCGCGCCAGCACCATCTATACCGATAATGGCTTCGGCGAAGCGCTCGGTAAAATTTTTTGAAAAATGTTTAATGGCAACAACGTACTTTCAACCTTTCACAAACGGGGGGGGGGGGGGGCATGCAGTATGTTGTGTGACCGCTGGCCTGGGGAGGGGTTTAAAGGGAGGGGTGCCCCTCCCCTTTGAAATTTTTTGAAAAATTAGGTGTCCTTACATGCAATCTGGTGCCACATATGTTACCTTTTGAAGTAAAATTTGTGTTAAAAAATTTACGTATTTTTAGGAACTAAAAAAATAGGCATCAGTGAGGGGGGCGTGGCCCAATGGGGTGTCCCCATCCCTTTTGAAATTTTGAAAAATTCGGTGTCCTTACATGCAATCTGGTGCCAAATATGCCACCTTTTGAAGTAAATTTGTGTTAAACAATTTACGTATTTTTAGAAACTTAAAAAAATCGGAATCAGTGAGGGTGGGCATGGTCGAATGGCCCTCCGCACTAATTGAATGATCCCATATTGATGCGAGGCCCCTACAGATGTTTTGAGATGTATGTCTGTTTTCGGAAAGTGTTGTGATCAGAAAAGTTCCATGTATAATTACCTTCTTAATGGTCATGAGAAGGAGTGCAAACCGTGACGCATGCGCGCGAAGCGCGCCGAAATTTTGCCATTAAATAAGATTTCCCTGACGAAATCTACATTCAGAATCCGCATCGAG
Source organism: Holothuria leucospilota (assembly GCA_029531755.1). Classification (NCBI taxonomy): domain Eukaryota; kingdom Metazoa; phylum Echinodermata; class Holothuroidea; order Aspidochirotida; family Holothuriidae; genus Holothuria; species Holothuria leucospilota. Next base: position 42,637,260 of record CM055977.1, read on the forward strand.
GCACTTAACAATTACCCAACAAACCTACATGTCATTCAAAAAGCCAGTCAAATAGAGCCACGACACTACTCTTTCATGCAAATGTGTGGGGGGACATTTGATATTGTGTCCCCCACCCATCGAAATGTGGGGGGACGTGTCCCCCCGTCCCCCCCAGGATTGACGCCCATGCCGTAGTATAGAGGGTATAGAAGTAGTTTCTGTAGAGGTGGGCAAAAATGCGAGTTGATCCATCCATGCAGGATAACACCAGGGGATCAGGACGAGCACTTCACAATATGAAAATAATGATACTTAGGAGAAGGCCTTTACGTATTGGTATGCAAATACGTATATGTTACGCACATATAATGTGTAAGTAAACGTATATCAATACGTGTATGTATGTATATATATATATATATATATATATATATGTATATATATATATATATATATATATATATATATATATATATATATATATATATATATATATATATATATATGAGTGAATCAACGCTGTATTGAATAGTCGCATGAAGCCCTTAGGCCATTATTCCTCTAAAGAATTATTCATATAAAGTTGCTACGCCACTCTACCTACTATATATATATATATATATATATATATATATATATATATATATATATATATATATATATATATATATATGTATATATATATATATATGTATATATATTATATATACAACAGAGCTGTATCCGAGTCCACCTGATCCGATCCCAGCCAATTTCGAGTCCAGTACCCTCCGATACCGGGCCAATTCCGATTCCAGGTTCTTCAATTCCCAGCCAATTCCGAGTCCGGCCATTTGACAATGTAGCACCTCGTAATTTTTTTTTAATGTTTTGCAATTACACTCAATTTGAAATGGGCATTTTTAGGAGTCAGTTTCATGTCCTGGTTCAAGCCAGTGGCGTAGCTAGATATTTTTTGTGGGGAGGAGGGCAAAAGCAAAACAATTTCGACAGATTATTATCTTGAAGTGATGATGTACTATCTAAGCGTAGCGCCACCATCATCTGGCGTGTAGCGCGCGGAAAAAATTAGATTTAAATATCTCCGAGATTGCCTTAAATGACACTTCCAGGGCTTGTCAGTAACCATTTCGATTTGTAATTCTGCTTAAAAACATAAGAAGTGTTGTAAGTGTTTCAAATGAATTGTTTTTATTTATTTCCGACAGAGACTAGAAATTTCCGACAGAGGCCTTCAGAGGCTCTGTGGGGGGGGGGGGACCGCCCCCGCCCCCTCTAGCTACGCCACTGGTTCAAGCTGTATTTGATTACCTGTATGTGACCATTCATGTGTGCAAGTTGAACTGTGTACAAATAACAATGTAGCCCTTGGGAACAAATATTCAAATTTCTTTTTTGTGGACTCGGCTGGAAACGGCTCCGAGTCCGAGTCCAGCTGCAGCCCATTCAGGGCTAATTCAGGCGCGTAGCCAGGAAATTGCCAAGGAGAGGGTGAAGCCTGTGGGCAATTATCTAAGCGTAGCGCAACCATAAGTTGGTGCGAAGCGTACAAGAGAATTTTGGCTGAAAATGCCTCCCAGATTGCTGGAAATGGCACTTCCCAGACCTTGTAAGTTGCATCTGGACATTTTTTTTTATTTTGAGTTACTAGCAATATCATAAAAAAATCATTAAAAATACGAAAATGCTCAAGGAGGGAGAGTCTTCCCCCTTGCCCCCGCGTCTGAGCCGATTCCAATTCTAGAACCTCCCATTCCGGGCCAATTACGAGTCCGATGAAAAAGGGACTTGAGTCTGGAATCGAGTCCGAGTCCGGACTCGGACGTTACAGCCCTGGTTTACAAGCTATATTTACATATTTGTTAATCACCAAGCGTACATTGGTGTAAAAGATGAGCTCGAAAGGTTCAAATTAGCTAAATGCTTTCGAGCTATCAACTGAGTTTTGCAATGTCTACTCGTACTCATAAATAGGTCTGTCAACAAATGAAAATGTATAGATTTTCCGTTTTTCACTGCCAAATTGTTGGGCCCCTCCCACCCTCTTTCCAATAATGGCCACCCTTGCCTGGAGTTGGTAACATTCAAGAAGAGAGTTTGCATATAGAAAAGGATGCCAAGTTTCGTCAAACCGTAAATTCAGAACTTAGTTCAGTGGCATAATGATGACATAATTGGTGCCAATTTCGTGTGTTGCTCAATTACACGGGCACTGAAGCGTAGCGGGATCTCACCACCTACGTCACGACGTCAACTATTTTTGATTTGTGCAAGGAAAAGCCTACAGACAATGAGTTGGTGTACTGAAAACGCCTGCAGAAATTGATCGGTCAACCATTTTCAATGTCATTTTATATGTGCATCCAAAAGTTTCCTCTTTCTTTTAAAACCGGTAACTTTCAAGAAAACAAGTCTTTCTGAAAAGAAAGAAAAATCCTTGTGAAATAGCCTGCTGAGCAAACAAACTTAGGTTACGTTATTGCGTGCTCACCGTTATGCGACTTTACAAATTTCAGCTGCACCTCAGAATTGTAAGGTAATCCTTTGTGCTTTACTGGGTAGCTATACAAATATAAAGTAACCGTCACGCATTGTTGCGCAAGTTAGAATGTGGACTTAAAGCAGGCTTATAAGTGACTGCTTAATTAATAACGACACCGGGTGTTAAGAACAGAATCCGTCAGCTCGGGCATGTTAGGCGTCTTTGATCAACAATAAATTTGACTTTTCAAACGGTAAAGCAGTTACAGTGGATGGGACATTGAATTAGAAGTTGCTGTGACAAATTTGACTGAGGTCATTTCAAAAGTCCACCTACACTGGAGTATCAAAACATGGGTATCAATCATTGGGGGAGGGGGTCACGTCCCCCTCTTCAATAGGGATTGATACTTATGCAACATAGCATTTTCTCTCACCCCATGCATACAGCGACAAATTTGTTGGATTGATTAAAGGCAATCTCAGACTAGTGTTTTTCTTTTTTATAAAAAGGGGGTTGGGGGTAATGTCAGAAATATGGTATCCCAAAAGACTAAGGAATTGCTCTTGTATACACAAATTTGTCGCACTGTGGCGTTAATTAGCATTTACTATAAAGTGAAAAGTTTTATAAACACAGGGAGTTTAAAGGTTTGTGAAAGGTAGTACCCATTTTACATATAAACCACTTATTACCAAAAATTTCTTGGACACCCCTTTCTTTGACCCCTCTCCGAGTACCGCATTCTTTGCAGTGGGCTGACTAGCCCTTGTTAGGGCTATTCGGCCATTTTTGACGCATTACATGCAATATAGACTAAATTGTACCTGCCTGTTTCCTGCACTAGCTTCACTTTACCCGTTCTCCTCTCACCATTTCTCTGATATCTGCCGGCCGGACTCATAGGTGAACCGTGGCGTGAGAGAGAGAGTATTAGTATGAGAAACCTGGTGTAACCACTGCTCTAAGTGTTCTGCTATATCGGTGATCCGACCCAACAGGGTCTATGGGCTGACTATAGGAGACATTCCTACAGGGCAAAATCCCATGCGGACAGTCAATGGCGTTATTAAGCGGAGCCCCAGTGACGCACCTAGAATAGTTGACACCCTGTCGAATCCTTCCTTTCTCATCCCCACCAGGGAGTAGCCCTATGGGAGGAGTCTTAGCGGAGGGGTAACATTTACGTAGGTCAGTAAAGTTGCAAACTGATGCTATTTTTGGAAAAGTTTTAAACTGGTTATATATTAAGAATTCTCATTGTGCAGTGAATATTTCTTATTTCTCGGCTGGGTTAAAGGAAAGAGTATTGTCTCAGAGGATAGCGTGCCACCCTCCAGTGGCGAAGCCAGAATTTCTTTGTTAGGGGGCAAGACTTCTCAAGGGGAGCAACCAAAATGAGCTTTTATGCACTTACTGTACTTACGCCGGTGCAGCGTGCATTGTGCATGACTATGGTACGGTATATGTTGATACTGCATGCATGCGGTTAAGCTATGCTTTGACAAATTAGACTAGGGTGCCATCATTTCTTGTTATCGTTTTCAGTTAAGACCGTACCTGCCAACTGGCAGAATTGAATAATTGTCAAGCTGGTCATATTTATCAAAGTTTTTATATTAATAAAAAGTCGTATTTTCGTCTGTCAAAGAAAACTATTCCCTTCTTTTTCTATTAAACACATCGCTTGAAATCATTTTTTTTGGGGGGGGGGCAAGAATGTGTTAAAAAATAATTTTGGGGGCAGTGCCCCTGGCCCCCACCCCCCCATGGCTACGCCACCTCCACCCTCACCCTTTGAGAAATTTTGTTTGTGTATGTTTAGATGAAAAATGGTGATATCTTTGTAAAAGTTTGAACTGATTATAAGGTTTAGAAATTTCAGTCACTGAGTGAGTTGTCCAAATCTTTTGGCAGGATGAGAAGGGGTACTGCCGCAGATGCTAACTTTGAGGAATTTTGCAAATCAATGATGGCTTAGATGCAAAATGGTGTTATATGGCAAGATAACACTTATAGCTTTGAATTTTTTATGTGTTTAGAAATTCTTAGTATTTGATGATTTTCTTCGGTCGTTCCATGGCATGGTTCCAAACAGACAAAGTTACCATCTGCTGTCTCGGACAGTAGGTCTATGGAGAAAAAAATAGTCAAAATACCTCCCACATTGCTGAAAGTGGTACCTTCTAGGCCTTGTCACTTGCCTCTGAACATTTTTTTTTTATTTTGAGATTTCATGCTTTAAAAATTTAGACTAGAAGGGAAAGGGAAACTTCGAAAAAGTTATTCAGTATAATCACTTTGAAGGGGGAACACGACTTGAAGTTCATTTAAGTGTTAACTTAGAGTTTAATCTGAGCTATTTCGTAAAAGCTGTGCCATACGTAAAAAGAAAGAGTAGGCTCACTAAAATGCTTAAGTCTACAGGTTTCAGGTGTATTCTATACGTCATGTAGTTATATAGTTAGTACAGCGACATTCGTAACCGGACACGAGAGGATCCAATCTTTAAGAAGCTTATTCGTGAGGACTAGTCAACCATATGTGGTCCGGGGATCTCCCCTTGGAAATTAGGGGGAATTGCGATTTTCCCAGGTTCTGAGCACCTTAAAATCACAACTGCGACATAGAAATTTTCAGCATTTTCGTATTTTTAAATAAGTCAACTTTCATTTAGGGTTTGGAAACTCTCGGGGGGCAGCTTCCTCCTTCCCCTCGTAGACTACGGCCCTAAAGTACACTGGGAACTCCACTGATATGACAAATCAAATTTTTGGACACTGCACAATTTCGAAAATATAATTCTGAATCATTTTCCTAGTTTTAAGTTTCTTTCATTAGCTCGTTTGACCCTGTTTTCGACACTGTCTCCCCTAAACTGTGACCAAAGTGCGTCATGCCGCTAAAACCGTGGTTTTTTTGTCTGTTGGTGTCAATTACCAATAATGTCTTGTCATTAACATAGCAAACGCGCCGTTTATCTTTCTGAGGGGCAATTGGCTCTTATCCTGTTTCGCACAAAAGTGTTTCAACTTCCGAGTTTTTTCTTTCACTTAAACTTGAAAGTTACATTTAGGTTTTCTATGGCCAGAAACTGACAATTTGACAACTGCCCTCTGTACTCAATTAGTCGATATGGCAACAAAACCGTGAACATTTTCAAGTTTTCGTGACCAAAGGAGGATCCAGTAAAAGTCAAATCTCGGTGTACCGATCTTTGAATACCGACATTATGGAATGCATCTGTATTTTCCAGGAAGAAATGACTAAACAATCTAAAATATGTCTGTGGACTTCAGTTCTTTTATCTTGAGTTTAAGGTGGGTTCCTTGATATGTATGTACAAGTACACGAACATTCACCGACCATTCGGCGGCTTTGAGTGTAGGCATACTGTCCATCGGGATGCACAGACTGGTCAGTTGGGTAACCCAAGACTTTTTCTCGGGAGGGCTCTCCGGGGAGGGGAGATCGACCATTTTATGAGGCGTTATTGATGATTTTGTCGGAATATTAACGTTGTTTTATATGATGTCAATCGGTAAACGGTATAATATTTTACTATGGAAATTTTAGGGTGCAATGGGGGGGGGGGCGTCGTGTGGGTGAAGCTTAGAGGCTTTTGAAGGGGCTCGTGCCCCACCCTTCCTTACCTGCGCCACTTATATGCTTATAAAGTTTTATTGGTACTTCAGAGAACACGGATATATAAGTATATCGGTGTTACCCAAGAGCCCGCACCATTGGTATGACTATGCACAACCTGTCCTTGTACAATTTTACACCAACTAACCCTATATACGCTAAAAGAAAATTAAAAACCAATGAAATGTTCCTCATCAGTTTACAAGGCTTTCGAATTACGAAATTGTATAACGACGTAAGGGGACGTTACAACACATTTTTTTGTATACTCTTAAAAGGTAAAACTGTGTCTTTTATGTTTGGAATGGATTGCAATTTACAAAAAATAAGTGTTCTCATCGCATCTATTGATTTCAGCCAGTTTTCCATTTTAAAAATAGAAATTAGAACTTCCTACACCTGCCTACCGGATACTGGTAAGGTTAAACTAAAGTTTTGATTTATTTTGTAAACTGCTTCCGGGTGGCCAAGTATCATGCAATTCATAAGTTTCGAAAAGGTTAAAATGCGGGCAAAACATCTAGCCTGTGTGGTTGCCGTATAGTTTTCCCCTACATTTATGAGAAGTCTAATAGGCTTGTGAAGATAACATATAAGTGAAACATGGCAATTTCTTCACAGGCTAGCAAACTCGGTCCCCACCTTTAGTACCGATTACCAACTGGGTATAGACAGATAGAGGCAGATAGGGGTGAAGGTGTGGTGATTGCTTGGTGTTAATATGCCGTACACTGAATGGGTTGAACTTCCTGGTTTACGCATATCAGCAAGCATAGCGTGACAACAATATAGTATCAATCACTTTGAAAAGAAGTGACGATATGTGGCTCAATTTCACAGGACAGATAATCATAAGCGTACGAGGCGGGGGTTGGGGGGCAGGGGGCATATGCCCTCCCAATTCGGGCAAAAATAGTGGATCCATTTGGGCAAATGAGAGAGCCAAGAAAATAAATTATGCCGGCTTTGCAACAGACACAGCGTTGTCAAAATTCGGGCAACTTGGTCCAAAATTCTAAATTCGGGCAAACATTATCCCTGACCCTCAGAAATATTGACCCCCGTACGCCTATGCGCATAATATATGTAACTAACGGCTCTGGGAATAAGAAAGCCACGGAGACTTTTTCAAGTCTAGTTTTCTAGACATTTGATAATGGTTTTTGCTCATCCAGCGTGGAAAATATGTCTAATTTAGCTTCTAACAGTCTATTAAGGTCTGAAAATCTAGTCACTTAGTGCACAGGATTCCACCTGTTGATATAATGGAAGCTTCTTTGAGGAGAGTCTGTCTCGAGACACACCCTTCTCAAAGAACCTGTCCATTTTCCTTTGAAATTTTTTTAAACGGAAAACTAGGTGATGAGGCAAAATGTTGCTCCCAATTACTAGTTTCAAGCAGATGCAATTATAAAGAAATGATGCAATTTTTAAGAGATGATTTCTTTGTTATTGATTATGATCAAGCTCGTGACTTTAAAGTGGAATCACTAGATCAGTAACTTTATTTATTACTTACAGGTGGCACACCGCTAATTCAAGGGAGTCCCCCCGAGGTTGCTACCCTAAGAATTTAACACCCTATTTGGAAGGGGCGGGGGCACAGTATCTATAGACCATTTTGCTGGGATGATATGCTCAATCTGTGATGTGGATGTACTGCTAAAAGAATTGAATACTGATTATGCAAAAATTTAGAAAATTGAATGTATTCCAGACACTTCGTTTGCATTAATTTTATATCCTGCGATAAAAAATGATATTTTGAATGGAGTGAACGACAAGAAACAAACCACTCTATTATACAAGCTAGTTTAGCTCAAAATTTCAACGATTTTGCATGATATACAAATTTGAAACCACTGCGATAGGCGTTCTTGTGAGTTTTCATTTGAGGGGTAGCTTGTATCTGCTGAAATCTTCTTCGAGGGTCCAGAAAGGGCACGAAACGGACCAAAATTAAGGTGAAAGCCAATTGAGGAAAAATCAGCGGTGGGCTACCTACAAAAGGAAAGAAACGTGTCCACGATACTGGATTTATACTGAAAAGTACAGTGTGTTGTCTATTAAAATTCATCATTATGCCTACGACCGTTCAAGTTCTGTCCCACTTTTTTGAACTTTTACTACTTCAGCGACCTTACAAATTACCTCAAAGTCACTGAGTCTATATTTCTAATGTTCACGGTTAGAACTGGTTAGGTTGCGTGCCCTACTAGCCTGGAGGCGTTCTCAGAGTTAACCGCAGATCGGCTAGTTCATTACGTTTGTTCGTAGGGCTCGGTTGACAATCCATCACTATCAACCATTTCTGCAGCCCACGCGAAACCTGGAAAGCTTAATCGAACGAGTGCACAAACTCATCAATACGCACTGGTGACTTAATTGCGAGCATAAGAAACTTCCCTCCCTTAATATTGAAAGGAAAATCACCATAACTATAACAGCCAAATAGTATTGTTGGGTAACTTCAGTTTAAACTTTTTCTCTGTCTGTACCAAAAGTTACCTCCACACTGATAAGCCAGTTCCCTGAATAAACAGACTTGTGCTGGCAATATTGCTGGAGGAAAAGATGCCACTGTGCACTACTCCACTTATTGGCATGATGGCATATTGCTAATTACTAATATGCGATACAGGAAACTGTCAAAAGGTCTTTGTTGATCACACTGATGATAAATATTAATGGAAAAGGCTTACTGGTCTTACATTATCCAAAGAGCTCTTTATTATCTGTCACTACAAGTGGATCAGAGTAAGAAGCCGTTTGTCTAAAGTAACACTTCTCAGAGAGGGGGACTACCCTGTAGTCCTACAGCCCATTTCATGGGCGTACGAACCGGAGGCGTACGAATCTGTCGGCCAGATTTTAGGAAAAGTCGGGTAATTCTCTCAGGTAATAAAAGGCTTTTCTCGTGAAGAACTGCCCAGTCCCCAAACAAAATGTCCCATTCGCCCATGGCCCATGGGCACTACAACCCATAGGTCCCACAGAGAAACGGCTCATTGGTACTGCAAGCCACTTTCGCTACAACTCCATTAGTCCCACACAGCATACGTACATACAAAACCCCATTGACTGCAGGACCAATGAGCTGAAACCAACGGGTTGCAGGACCATTGGGCCGAAGTACCATAGAACTACCGACTAATGGACTGTACAGTAGTACCAGATAACGTGCTGTGTGACTAAGGGATGTAACCATTTATCAAACGTCACGGAAGTATTAGCTCCACGAACAGAGTAAATAACTTCGATGAAGTAATACTGCAAATAGACCTTATGCATTGCAGTTCGACGTCAGTTAAGAGGGCAAACAATGAAGCACATTGTACGCACAACGTAGACTTCCCACGTGTGCGTAGCAGATTTAGCGGGTGTCTGCATTTGTGTTGGTTGAAATTTTAAGGATACGCGCTTACCTCTGCCAAAAGGGCGCAATTTCTGCTCTGTGAAATCATATGCATAAGGTCTATAGTCAACGAAACTTAGTTTAAATAAGTACTTATCTTGCAGTAGAACTCCGGTCCTGGATTGGTATCTTTGACGTCCCTCTCCTTTCAACAGCCGCCAGTTTGAAACGGCATTGACGACATTAACCAACCGCGTTTTGATTCGGACAATCGGGGGAGAGGTGGGATAGAGGAGGCGTTCACAATGACGTTGACGGAAACTCTTCCTTTTACATAATCTTTTGCTTACACGCAAGCCAATATTTTTATGTCTGTCTTAAGTACTTGTAAAAAAAGTACTTGTACTTGTAAAAAAGTACTGAGTAAAAAAAAAACCTATGACTTCAAGTGATGACCAAGTTGTTGCGTGTGTGCCTATGATCAGCACAATATTACCTCAGACCAATCATTAGGGATAACGAAAAGTATCAGCACAGAAAATAAAAAGTGAGTCACTACCCTTAAAGTGAGTCAATTTGTCCCTGAGGTGAATCACCTATCTAAAGTGAGTCGCCCCAGGGTCAAATTGACTCAGTTTAAGGACAGTGACTCACTTTTTATTTTCTGTGAGGGTATTCCTCCCCAACTGCCCAAACAACTAAAATGTTGGCTGCCAGGGTCACCAGGCCCGTGGTAAACATTTTTTTTAAGGAGAACGCACGCGGACGACAGAAAACGCGAAACACGAAAAAGAAAAAACACGTTTCGTGTTTTCTCACACTAACGTCCGTGTGCGTTGAACAAAAACAGAAAACAGCGTGCTTGTTCCCCGAAACAAGTGTTTAGTTAAGCAAGTGTTTCGCTATTTTTTGTTTTCGTCCAACGCACACGGACGTCAGCGTGAGAAAACACGAAACGTGTTTTCTGTCTCGTGTTTTGAGTTTTCTGTCGTAGGTGTGCGTTCGGCTTTACGACGGCGGTCGCTTTCCCATTCTAGGAGAAATCGCAGCAGGATTTGTGACACTTGTATATACTTATGCAAGTGAACGCACTTGTGTGGTTGGGGTTACTCTTGCACTGTGTGTCGAATATGTATCTCTTTTCAACGCACATGGTCATACAAATGCAGTCAATAAGGTGCAGCAGTCATATACAGGGATGGAGTTGTTATCCAAGGGAGGATACATCAAGAGGAACTTTTTTGAAATATAAAGGGTGCTCAGATGCTAACTGGTTCAGTATTTTGAAAATTTTGAATTTATGTCCACACGTTGGCCTGTGCGGAACTTTCCTTCGGTGGTCACAGTCCTCTTCATGGGCCTTGATACAATGGATTTTTGCATGCATCTCTTGGACGGGAGCATGTGACTTTCATGATTATAAGGCATCCCGTTTCATTTCATTTGCAAACTTCTTTCCCAGAGACATGACTATTAACTGGAAGCTATAAATCTCGAACAACAATAGTATTGTATGTATCAGATTGAGAAGGATGCTTGCTAGAAGGTAAATTCCCTTTAACATGGTCTCTATATAACACCGAGAGTAAGGTGAAACAGGAATTCCCAGGTACCATTGTCGCTGTTACTACTGTGCAGGAATAGACTATACCGGAAACTATTGACAAATATTTAAACAAATATGAAATCAAAGCACGGGGGTATTATCTAGGAATACCGACTCCTGCTATCAGGGTAAGCTCATATAGGTACAGGTTCGAGGTCAACAACGGGGAAAATAAACAGGACTTAAAATATTGAAAAAAGACAATGGATGATATTATAGTTGAAAGTACAACTGTAAAAGAGATCGGCCACTGTGAAAAACTTCGACTAAATGGAAGGTAGTTGTTTTACAACGTTAATGGAGCGTTCTTAAGATTATTTGAGGCTTTTAGGACTTTAAGTGCTGAAGTCCCTAACTCCCGGAATGAAGCAAGACTAGGTAATGAAGGACGAAGGGGAGAGATATTTTTCAGGGGGTTGGATATGTTTGTGACACTAAAGAGGAGCACCATTATTATGATTTGACGCTTAGCCTATCAAGAGATCGTTTTTCTTAACTGCTTGTCTTGTATCGCCGAAAATGACGCTTTCTGTGCTCTACAAGTTGCAACTGCACATTTTATAGTACAGTATACTTTGAAATATTACATCTTGCAAATTTCAGCTTCCAGTCGTTAGGTATTGAAAAAAGGAAATGTGAATTATCCTGTAAAGTCACACGAAAACGTAAAGAGGTGCGACAGTGCTGCACTGCTGCTTTGCTGGCCCTGCTGAGTGGCTAATATGGAGGACTTCCGCTACAGCTAAAGATGGCTTTAACGCCTGATGGCCCAGATCCAACAATCATCTTGGACACAAAGAAGCAACGATTTCAAATTAGCTCCACTGTCTTTTAATTATATAAACGTTAAGTTGTATTTTTCGAAAAATGTTGAGCCCCTTGCAGCTGCCCAGTGTCCCCTGCCATAAGATGCATCTGCATGTTAGGGCATTATCAAATGAAGAACCTGTTTTATCTGCCATGTATAACCAGTGAAATGTAGATATCATTTCTCCTTTGACAAGTGGTATCATTGTTATAATTTTCGGTCCTTCATAACGTTTTTAATGTCATCAAAACTCAAGATAGCACGCCTCTTAAAGGGGCATATTGAGTTGGTTCACAAAACTTATGATTTTTCCACACCTGTTGAGATTTACCCACATCTTGATAAAACATGGTCAAACTAAGAGATTCTGCACATCTGACATATATCCGGAAGTGGCAATGAGAGGGTACTTGATGATTGCAATCATGTATTACAAATTTGTGACCATGCAGACACTTTTTACCATTACATATTATTCATATGCAACCCCTGTCCATAAAAACTACAATTTTTCACATTTTTGGTGTAGAAGGTGATACATGGGTAATGAGGCTAAATAGAAGCATTGCCATGAAATGATTCCCTCCAAACTCATCACAAAATAGTCGATATCAACTCAATGAGCCCCTTTAAGGACATGTATCTGCGTTCCACTTGTTCTCCTTCAAATGTAGTACCCAAAAGAGACTTTGGGACAACTTGTAGGATATGGGACTAATGGCTGAATAGACCTTATGCATATGACGTAACATAACAGAAAGTGCTCCCTCTAATGGAGGTAAGCGCGTATCATTGCAACTTACACCAACAAATGCGGACAGCTGATTTGTGCACCGGGGGATACGTGCATAAGTTTACTACGGTCGTGCGAAATATACGCGGTGCGTGCAGTGGGCCTCATTGTTTGCCTCCAAACTGACGTCGCGCGACGTCAATCCATAAGGTCAACTTTAATGATAAAGTAGACAAGGTGATGAATCTGATGTGCACAAATTGGGTCAATTGAAAGGGTATTTAGCAGTTGCTCCAAGTTATCGCCAAACGTTAGCTAAATCTTTCAAATCTTCTCTTGTTTCCCTTACAAACTTATCTTTCATTATAGGATAAAAAATATTGAATATTAAAGGTAACCAAGGAATCATTCACCCAAACACGAATGTGGCACCTTACAATACAAAACGTGAGGGCACTGGTGCACCGGAATCATTCTGCGTAACAAACAAGTAACAAAAAAGTATCGTCACATGATTGAAGGTACGTAGTCATTCCTGAAGGATACCAGGATAGTTCAAATTTGGGTTACAGCATTTTCCCTTGAAGCTATTTTGGAGAAATTAAGAGCTTGGAAGTGGCGCCCCCGGGAAAAATTAGGGCTTTAACTGAGTAATAAGTTGTGGGTGAAGGGAAGAAAAGTTTGAGCTCTTCTAGCTAAAGTGTTCATAGTCAAGGTATGGTACGGTAATTAGTTGAGAGTGCTATGAACGGTCACCTTGTCAGTTATCATGTGAGAGATAACTTATACCTGGAGAGAACTTCTACAAGGCTTTAGAGCCACTTTCCTTATGAGATTTACGGTATTGTGCAGGGCTGGAGGACTCGAGTCCGGACTCGACCTCAAGTCCGGACTTAAGTCCGCTTTTTTTGGACTCGGACTTTGACTGCCAGTGGACAGAGTACAAATCAGTGCTCCGGACAAGTTCAGTCATGAATTTGCCTTCGAAAGGTCATTTACAAGAACCTCCGTTGCTTTGGGGGAAACTTCATCTCACGAGCTAACGAAATACCTTCTTCAGAACCCTTCCCCCACCGAGAGCGTATATTAAAAGATGTGATGGATGATTATTTTCTCGAGAAAACCATGGTTATCTGTTCTTTTTCGAAAATGCGAACACCCTCTACTACAAAAAAAAAAAAAAAAACACACACACACACACATGCGTCTGCGTGTGCCTGTAAACACGCAGGATCGCGCGTAAAAAGCAAAAGGAATCGCACGTGCTCTTGGGTGGCAAACCTGTGTATTTGGGACTCTCTGAACACAGGTTGACACACCCTTTCTCCTTCGATTTCAAGCCAGAGGTTTTGTCTCAGATTTCTTTGCTAACATCATTGGTTTTAATTTCCACACTTTTTGCACGCCAAACAGGTGAAAACTGTGGCAAACCTGTTACAAAGTGTGGTAACTGGCCAACCTGCAGTCAGTGTCTAGGGAAAACACATCTTTTCACGCAAACTTCCTGTGATTACCCAAGGCAGACACCTGAGGAATTGGAACAAATTGACACTGGATTTTTGTCCTCCCCCTCCTCATACCACTTTTTTGATAAAATGATGAAAAAGTGTATGACCCCTTACCTTTCTGGAAAACTGTGCACAGTGACAGAAGATAATTACTTCTTATGGGAAGACAATGAAAGAACAGTAAACAGGAAAGAAAAGTAAGAGGAAGTGATGTTGTGTTGAACTACTGTATGTAAGTTACACGTTCATATAATCAATGCGGAATATGAAAGTATATACGACTTTTGAAAACTTTGGTAAATTCAGCATTGGGTATTAATAGGGCAGCAGTTTCTTTAGTGAAGCTGTATCACATGATTTAATATAGATTTATTGAAAGTTCGCTGGAATTTTGCAGTGATAAAAATCTGTTTTTTCTGTTTTTCGCTAAGTAACTGAAAAAAGTCCTTTTATACAGATCAATCTCAAAGGAACTGGTTGATAAACATTTTCAAAAAATGTGTAGAAGGTTAATGTTTGTCTGTAAACTTTGAAAATCCTAAGGCGACGAAACAATGACATTCCGCAAATGATGGCAATTTTTTTTTAAATGACCCTTATAGGTAAACTGCTGGTATATTGTGCAGATAATGCTCTTTGGTTTCCCTTTCCCTCCCTGTTAATGGAATTTTGCCATTAAAAAGCCACCTGCGTCATCCCCGCATTCAATATTGAATGTTGTACCAACTCGACTGGCTAGCCTCTGGCTTTAACCCGGGAGTCCTGGGTTTAACAAACCTCCTTTTGTTCGTACAAAAGTATTTAAAAATGGATCTTGATGGCTTCTTGCTCGGTGCTTGGCACAGGAAATTTATAAAGAAGTTAGCAATACATGTGCAAAGGTGACGAGAAGATCCGTAATGACGGCAGGGGTTAGTACAGCCCCAGGGCTTAAGGACGTTTAGGAATGAAAAATGACTGGCAGAGAAATTTTTGAAGGGCTTAAAAGTTCATCGCTGACAAAAGGGGCAACATAAGAGCGGAGTATATGCAATTGAATATTATTTTCTATTTATATACTATGTTGACGGTGTAAGCGATGCAGAGAGGAAACAATAGGCTTACATTGTTGCAATTTTTAGTCCTGACGGTAAAGTTTATTTCGCTTTCAAGTAAAACGGAAAGAATCCCTCTTTTTGATCATGATCCTGGTAGAAGAATTCCGTTTATTTAGCTGGAAGTAGTACGAATCAGTCCCTGCATCAATTGCGGTAATATTTAAACATACCAGGAAATCTTTACTCTCGTTACGTTTTAGGAGGCTTCCTCACATACCCTGTATGGACATAGGCTAATACTTGATGTCGTCTGCGGTTTCAAAAGTCTGTCCATTGTACTGTTAAGGTGTGAATCACCCTAACGATCAAAAATAATTTTAGGAAGCATGCCCAAAATATCTATCTATCAACTAGTTTATAAATACGTGTATTGTTTACCTGTTCGGTCATTGTCCTATAACAGGATGCAGGTAGGAATCTCGAATCTGACCATCGAATCTGACCACCACACCTGCCAACACCCAAAATATGCAGAGGATCTGATTTTTGTGATACCAGGCATCTTGTCCTTTGATTGAATACATAAAAATTAAATTTCTGGCTAAATCTGGTGATTTGATATTTGCTCTACTTTCAAGTACAAATCCATGAAAATTTACTACAATTTAATTAATTATTGTTCATTGCGTTTCGTTGTTGCTTTTAAACAGGGTAAAATCTGAAATGTGAAAAGCAGTATTCCGTACGAGCAAGGAGTTTGCTAGAGATTCCCTGGTATAGACGAATCCGATCAGCGCTTGTGTTTAGTGACTGTAACGTCCCAGCCAATTAACTGGTTCAAGCCGACCACGGCCTTAAATCGTCTTCATTTGTGGCTCACTGAATTTCCCAAACTCCATTGCTTATGTGAAATTGAACGAATCAAGTACAAAGGCAGTAGGTTCCATTTTTAAAGTCTTTGGTATGACCCGGCCAGGATTTGAACCCTAGACCTTCCGGCTGCAAGTCGGATGCTCTAACCACTTGGCCACTGCAGTCGGTCTAGTGAATGAGGATGGGTTTCTTTGATAATATACCCGGTTGCTCATGTAGAAGGAATTTCTTGAAGGAGATGATTACAGTTAACATAGCATACCCGAAGACATCAAGTTCAAGTTCACCTGTATTAAGCCCAAAACAGGTAAATTCAATGCTAGCAGCGAAAAGATAAAAATACAAATACGTCAAAAGGTTTACAAATATAAACAGACAGTGGGATTTCAAACATAAAAATTAAAATAATAAAAATTTACAAATCTTAATAGACAAGGAGGTTAAGACGAGTGTAAGATATAAGACAAAAGATGAAAAGATGATAAGATTTGAATACAGAATAAAAAAAATAATATTTTATAGAGGAAGTGGGTCAGGGCAAACACCTATAAGAATTAAATTTGCCCCAAAACAATATTTTTCCTGAAATCGATCCTTTTTGGCCCGAGGAGGGGCTGCTGACCCCCGACCTCCACTCATACTCTTATTCCATGTGTTTTGGTTAGCCAATTCACTGAGATTTTTTTCATGATAAAACCATGGGAAACGAATAGACACAAGGTTTCCTAAATCAGATTATACTTGGGGCCTTAAAAGCCATTGACTTGGTCTGTTGGCACGAGGATTGCCAGCGTTGTAGTCCCGGCTACAAATTTCAAGGAGGCGGAGGAGGAGGCGGAGGAGGCTAGCTAACCTTAAACCGATATGGTTAATATAACATTGCATTAGACCCAAACCTTTACATTTCAGATTGTATTGCAGCCTGTACTAATTATTAGGCCTTTAACTTGATACTATGTCGGAAAAAAGGCTTGTTGAGACACACTCTTAAAAAGTTGCAACGGGAAGTGATTCTTGGGGAAAAATATACATTTTTACACAAGATCTTTGGGAATTTATAAGCTATCATTTACCAGCCGGCCTCAAAGAGTTCTCAGCTCATGTTCTGAGGTCATTGTGCACCATGCTGAGGCATACCATAAACCCAGGCCTCGAGACCTCCAATACTGAAAATGGCTAGTAAGGGGAAAGGGCGAGATACTTTGATTTGTTCGGTTGCAAAAGAGTAAAGGAACTTACATTTAACCTTATTTGCAAATCCTTGTTCAAGCTTTATTTTAACATAACCAAGATCTTAGATTAATGGCTATGAGTTACCCATCCTGTTTTCAAGTGATATCCATCTATACGGATTTAAACTGATACCGACTGAAATTTTCAGCGTTTCTGTTAAAGCCATAAAATTTGATGTCATGCGATTAAGAGCTATTGGGGAGGGGTGCAGCCCCTTGGAGTTGGAACGAGGCCAATTTACTGGGTAGAAAATTAGAAAAAGTCGTGCAATTCGGTCTCAAGAAAGGGTTCAGTTCGATTTTTACTGAGGCAAGAAACTGAGGCACAGTCCCAGGAAATGTACCGTATCTACTTAACACCTATTCCAGAAAAAAGTATAATTTCAATAGACTCATTCTGATAAGTGAGTTGAAATAAATTTTGTAAAACTTTGCACTAGAAGACCGAACACTGTATGACGCCTTCCACTTTCACGTCATTAAATTTTCGAGAATTATTCGATTTAAACCTGTTGTTGATTGTAGCGAAACTGTAAGTGTGAGAGGCTTTTATGAGTGAATGAATGGATACGTACTTGTATGAATGTACATATAAGTGAATGATGACACGTGTTATACACAATTGATGTGAAGTGCAACAGATGCATCAGTGAATGCGAAGGCAACTTTTTGAGAAAAAAAAACATGCGTCGACAACTGATTAAACGGAAGAACAATTTTACTAAAAAAATCATGAAATCCACGACGAGCACTTATGGGCACCAGCTAGGGTAAGCTGAAAGAATGGGGTCCTATTCAATTGTGTACGATTAGCAGTGGGGTAATGTTAAACCTAGTGCCCTCGATCTAAGTGGCTCCTGTCCAGCGGTTAGAAGCGACTCGGGTTAAGAAACGGCTCACAAAAGGGGTCCAGAATCCAAGGAGCTGGGGAAGTCTTCTGTTTTAAGTAGATAGAAGTAGATTAAGTAGTTCAAAGAGTCCACGATCATGAGCTCCTTGTTCACACGGAGATTGCACTGTTCTATATGTTTCGTTCTGAGAGCAATAAATCCAGGGCCTAAAACTACCTTCTTTCCTTTGCCCCTCGGATTTGTGGCCCTTTTGGTGTTGGTCCCCTTGCTACGCCTTGTCTTAGCTCATTTTAGTAGTAAGGCAATGCCATAAACACACAGTCTCGTTACACCCCCTATAAAATTTGAGATCAATGCTACTCTAAAAATAATGGACAAACGTAGCTCCTTTACCTTTGCATACGCCCTCGGAAGCTGGCTAAGTGCTTCTTTACAAATTTTTCCTGCAGTAAAATATCTTTAATCTCATCTATTCTTTTTTCTTTTTAGGGAGGAAGTCTTGATGTCACGAATTACCAAACTATTTCCGGCAAGAACAATTTGCGGAAATCGTGCAAATGGCTTTGCGATGCGTGGGCTGAAGCGGAAATATGTATAGAAATTTACACACATTTAGAAATAAATTTATTTCAGTAAGTTTCGTTCGAATTTAAATAGCTTCCTGGTTGCGGGAAAGATGACTTTCACCAAGCGGTATACAAAGCTATGCTAATTGTCAGTTACTCCAAGTAAGGTGTATGGACGGAAGACTGACAACCTACACAAAATGAGTAAAACAGTAAAAAATATTTCAATGTTGTTGCTGCATGTAAATTTGTTTCTTGATTGTATGATTTGATAACTTGAATAAGCGTAAAGAACAGTGTTTTAACATTCATTCACTGCTCTGCCCCAATGCTATAGGACTGGGACCGTTCTCGGACTCGAGACTGTCACTATTTTAAGGACTCAGACTCGTGACTCGAAGTCGGAAAGCAAGCATTCGGACTCGGAATCGGTCTTGTACAATCCGGGCTCTCGAGACTCGGTTCGAGACCAGCAGAAGTTTGTGTTACTTTTTTGCACGTAATCCGTCTTCACATATAAAATTTACATCGTCCTTCACGGCTCCTGTACTCCAAACGGCACCTATGTCTTTGCAATATGCTATGTCTAGTACAGATGATATTCGTAAAAGTTCTGCAGTAACAGCTTAAATCATAATTGGCGGCCCCGAGGGCCACATCCTGCTTCCGAGATAATCCAATCCGGACCGCGAAGAAAATTGAGACAGAACAAAATTCAAGGGTCCGGAAAGAAATTCGCCAGCAATCACCATCAGTGTTATTTAAGTTTTTTTAATATAGGCTGTTGAATCACCTTTGCCCACGAAAATGAAGTAAAACATATTCTAAAATGTCTTCAAAGTACTTCACTTCAGGTGCATCCATCGTTAATGTAATTGTTTGTCTCCCTCTTACCATGGCCGTACAGGCTAGGGGGGCTGGGAGGGCGCCCCCAAATGTCAGAAACCTGACAAAATCGGGCAGATCTTTTGTCTCAGTCGGGCGGACAATTGGATAGTTAAATTAGGTCTGGAGTTGGGCAAAGTTCACCGCCCTCCCTGAGAAAAACAGTCCCGTACGGCCATGACTCTTACATCTAATAGGACAACTTGAGTGGCATTATTTTTCTAAAGCCACTCAAAAGGCCTAACATCATGCATCCTACCCAACCACAAGCCCACATCATCACTATTTGAAAAGCCTTAATTACGCTCGCTATATCCCAGGGGGAGGGGAAGAACGGATGATCCGCATGGACTAACAAAGTTTGAAAAGCCCGCACATGCAACTTACAAGACTGGCGGCCAGAACGGGGCCATGCCAGGGTGGGGGAGGGGGAAGGCTAGACCGCTTCGGTTTTTTGTTCGAATCCTTTGGGGAGCCTTTGTGAGAAAAATAAAGTGCTGTAAACCTCCTACGGCGATCAGCTGCCTTTGCGGAAATTTATGTTTTTGATCCCTAGGAGGGTATATTCCTCAACACGACCTCCAAAATTATCTTAGTGCTTTAAGCAACACATGGAGTTCTGTTGTATTTCTTTCATAGTTTGGTTTCATATATAGCTAATAGCACAGGCCCCTCTTACCAATACATACAGGGAGTTCACTAAGTTTTGGCCTTCAGTGGTATAGTATTCTCTTAATGCTTTTCTCACGGTAAGCGTTTCTGGAGGTTTGTAGGGCAAACTTTGTTCCAGTAGAAACATATCATCCCCTATAGGCCTTGGTTAGCGGCCCCAACAGCTGACCTACAGTTTGCTCTCAAAAAGTAAGGGTTGTACCAAAACACTCCGGAAGGGGGAAAGTGGGAGAATTCTACTAGTCTAATAAAACTAAATTATCCCTAAACTCGATACATCAAGCATGCAAAAATGCTAAGCTATAGAATGGTATTATGTTAAATTTTTGGTATAACTCGAGGATCACTGTCTTCACACACTCATTGCTATCCTTCCCACAACCCCGCCGAAGCTTTCAAAGATCCGGGTAGCTACCCCTCGTTGGGAAGCTTGGCCCTTAGGCGGGGAAATCCTAGCCCCACTCCTGCTGAGAAGTACATTCCCCTAGGAGACATTTCTGACAAAACCCTTGGTCTGCTGAACATCAACTGAAGTTGGCAACTGAATATGGCACTGTCATAGGCTAATGTCAGCTCGTAGTGTTTGTGCTCCATTTGTTTTGTGTGCAACCTCGTGCCAGGGAACTGTTAGCTCCTGCTTGCACAATTTGAAGATTATAAGGTGTTTTTCTTGAAGACCACTATATCGCAAATTCTACCAACTTCTGGGGCTTTATCCCTGTTATTCTATCGGGGCAACACCGTGAAGTCTACCAGGGACCCTATCACGGATCTCTGGACCACAAGCCCGTGTGTAGCTTCCTGCCCACTCCAAAGGTGCCATTTTATCATTTCAAGAAGAACAAAGAACATGGACAAAGTATACGCTTGTCTATACCCCCAGGCTTTTGTGATGAAAAACCTTGCCCACCAGTAGAGATAATTAAGAATCCCCGGCCTATATCGTTACACACAATAAGATGAATAAAAGGTAATGTAATAATGGATCATTTGTTAATACTCATTCTTAGCAGACACTTTTCCATAGGGGGACTCTGACTCAGTCTCGGACTCGGGCTGGAACTGGAATATCAGTGACTTGGACTAGGACTCGGTAGGTCAGGACTTGGAATCGGAAGGTGGGGACTCGACTACAGCACTACTCTGTCCTTGAGGGGATTTATTCAAGAAATGCAGTGAAAGGTAGCGATTTGTTTTGCCGGAATATGAATGGGGTGGGGTGGACCCTTCACAGTGATGGCCTTTAAGTAAAATTCTACTAACACGTAAACTTATGCATAAATGCATATCTACTATGCGTATGCTTTTAATCTAGTTGACACTATATAAAACATTCGTGTTGGTGTGTCGTTAAATTTCATCTAACTGACTAACTACACGGATATTTCCCCTACCCGAGTGCATGTCTACTTTAAGCTAGCCGTACACTACACGACTTAGCACACCGCAACCCAACTCGACGGTCGGGTCACCAACAGTCGTATAGTGTGCAAGAGTTTAAGACTGCGACTGGCAGTTTTAAGATCAGTTTTAAGTCGCGCCGACTTCAGTCGGGAAGAACCAACATGTTCGTTCTTCCCGACTGAAGTCGGCGCGACTTAAAACTGGTCCTAAAACTTCCAGTCGCAGCCATAAACTCATGCACACTATACGACTGTTGGAGATCCGACGATCGAGTTGAGTTGCGCTGTGCAAAGTCGTGTAGTGTACGGCTGGCTTAAGTGCATGTTTGATTGCCATGAATGGGTAAGGTTGGACATAAAAGTAGGGGAAAAATCCCTTCGAAGCATCAAGTGATAGCAAAACGGTTGTCGACTGATACAAAAATTTGCGAGCCCATGGGCCCTTACCATCATTACCCAAACATGGCCTCCCTTGGATGGCGTATAACACCTTTCAGTTGCCAAGATGGTATAAGTTAAAATATGATCCTGTCCCTTTTGCCATTGTTCTTCACGTTTCTTGATCCCTTCTGTTGTATCATCCAATGAATAGGGGCGGAGTCACGGTGAGAAGTAACTTCATGTCGTTTAACTTGAATAATGTCGTGTAGAGTCGTAACGCCTCACAGCCGATAAACTAAGGGTCTTGACTCGAATATGTAAGCAGTGCTCATCAATTCCGTACCAAGTTGAACATAACATCTTTATGGTTTACGTGAGGTTATGTGAACAGTCTTCTTTCTAGATATAATTTGGTCACTCTCAATGTCTCAACACATTCCTTAAAATGCCAAACCTTTTTAAAATTGATTTCAAAACAAAAGTAGAAGCTTTTAGGTGTTATAGGGTACTAAGGTGGAGGTAAAAGTGGGCTACAAGCGTGCAGACTCCCAGTTATGCTAGGCACAACATTTAGCCTATAGATGAGAAAAATCTGATTCAACTACAGATTGAACCGAATTTATGTATACTCTCATTTCTGCTAAGTCACGTTTCTTATGGTAACCAAAAAGTTGCTATGATGCTGATGGAATAAGAGAGGTGCGGACGCACCTAGATTTATGGCTGGTACACCGCTCAGGTACTCGTCATGGACGGCAATTTCGCCTACATGGCAAACTTGTCACGATCGTTTTGTGAAATGAAGGTGAAGGTGACTTTTCCACTGACAAAGTAATAGGTACTTTATTTCACTTGTTGTGTATGCTCACCTCTCTACATGAACCTAAAAATTGGGGCAAACATTTTCAGTTTGTTACTCGAACTAGGCTTGAACATAAATGACAATTAGTCTTTAACGTGAAAATTACACAGAAAGGTCCAAAATTTTTTTAAGCAATAGCCCTTTTTGGCGAAGTTTTCCTTGAAGTAAGTTTGACGTCCCTTGTTTTGGTTTCAAGTTTGCTTCAAGCAAGCAAGCCAAAAAAAAAAAAAAGGAAGAAAAAGTCAATCAGCCTTTGTTCCAACTCAATAGTGAAATTCAGTCAAGCGTAATGCTGTGAAGGTAACTTCACGACAAACGTTAACCGTTTTAGACACTTTTAGCCCTTTTAGACACTTCCTCATCTTCAAAAGTTGAAGCTCATGAAAAAAGCACGAAATTTTTCCCACAAGCGGCGGAAGCTGAGAATTTGAACACAGAACATTGTCGTGGTATGTAAGTTGGATGGGAATCAAATACCTCCGGTTCGGAAAATCCTGAGGTCGCATTTTGCAGAATAATTTAAAAGACAGATTTGCATCACCCTAAGTATGACTTTTAGTTGGGGGTTACCAAAAGTCTCAATTGGTGACTACTCTTTGACTGACATTAGTTACAAAATTCAAAAGATGCAGAGCAGCTCATATTACACAGCATGTACAAAGAATGTTTTAATTACACATGGTATCTTTTATGCTCACCAGGATTTGTCCTTGAGCAGTGAACTGTTTGTGTCTGCCCAAGGAGAAGCAGTAAAGACAAATTATGGGCGGGGCTTACCACCAAGTAAAAGTCATACTTGGGGTGATGCAAATCCCTCTTTAAGCATGACTACTCCACCAGAAGTTTTGGAAATGTTTAAAATATATAAAGGAACGCATATTTCGAAGATTGCATGCCTTTCTGCAATGATGGGAAAGGGTACTTGCCTTCAGTAGTCATGGTTCCATCTACCCCCCGGGGCGGACTCTGTTTGCTCAGCCCCTCTTTAAGGCTTCCCTAACATGGAATATGTCTGAACCAGGAATGTTCCTGCTACGTAGGCAAGGTCCCAACCGTTATTGGTTATTAGTACGGCGAATCATCAGTGCTGAAAAGTAGACATGACATTACCACATTGGGTAACAAGGGACTTTGACAATCTCATAAGAAAAAAAATGTACATGTGCCGTCGTAATGTAAGTTCAGAGGGTCGTGTGAACAGGCATTCGCCGTATGATGAGTCGTACACACACACCACATGATCACATATTAACCGTTTTTTTTTTCCTAACGTATTCACCATTTAGGACTGAGTAGTGTAGCAGGGAGCTGGAACACGTCTTCCAGCTCCCTGAGAGCAGCAAGTTGCACACACCCGTGAACATGATTATGATGACACCTTCGATGGTGGTGTTCGTATCCAGAATTTTTCGATGGAGGAAGGGGGAGGGGAAGAATGTTCGATTATATACATGGTCAGAGGTGTAAAAAAGCAGCAAACACACTAGTCAATTTCTGAGGATACCGAGCCTTCTATGCATTGATTAGGATTTAAAAAAGTAAATATTCAGAAACATTTGTCGGTCGTCTGTTTAGGTACCACCGGGGGAAGGGGTGGGTGTATGTTGCACCATGTATCAACCGCTGCGTTGAATGGTAGATTGCATTACCAATGCTGTATATCAGGTGGCTAACATGCTCTTAGGCGATGATACTATACCTCATGTGGCAGTTTTTTAGGGAAGGGATCGCCACGATTACTTTCCGGACGAACAATATTTCCAAAATTGGCTCAAAACTGTTCTTTCTTAGGGGGGGGGGGGGGGGGTGATGAGCACACACCCATTTGAAAGGCCCGGAGATCACCAAGATGCAAATTCTTAAATTTCAGTTAAAGTCACCTTAGGAAACCAGTTCGGCCATTCAAATGCAGATTATGGCGACTTATCTGAATTTCTTCTTTAACAGTCATATGACTGGATCAGAATTGATAAAAGTCATGCTTAAGCCAACATCCCGTTTGGTAGCAGATATTACGCAGTCAGTAGAAATCGTCAGCAATCGTTGAAATTGTTTCCCATTTCACCTCTGTATTAAATGCTTGGTGGGGATGATGGACGGAAATCGGTGGTGGTGGTGGTATGGCGGGGAGGGTATATCCCCTACTTTTCGAGATGTCACTATTTGCTTCCTTACTGTTACAAGGAAACTTTTGCTTCATGGGCCTTTATCACGCTTTATATATACACTAAGGCTATATATATATATATATATATATATATATATATATATATATATATATATATATATATATATATATATATATATATATATATATATATAAATATATAAACACTGTGTTTAACAGTCTTTGGACTTCCCGTTCATATTAATAGTAACCTTTCTTGTTCAGCAAATATAATAGCAATGTCAACATTTGTCATGTAAAATAATTTGTTTGGTTCACTTAAAGGTTAGTTTGCATAGTCGCATATGACTGTGGAATAATCACTCAAGTACAAATCATGTACTGTTTAGGTGACACGTACGACGGCTTTTCTACGTCCCTGGACGTTCCGCATTCAAGCTTCACTGATCTTCACGTCTGGCAATGCAAAGTAACGTTACTCACTTTGGAAACTAGAGGTGCACTTTATTGGGGGAATAAGTCGTGCGGATTACTCTTTGAGTCTTATATCTTTCGGACGGGTGGAGAAACCATCTTCTTATCTTTATAAGAGTAAATAAACTGAACTGATGTGAACTTCAGGTAATGATATAACACATTTCACAAATCTTTTTTGTAAATGTTAAGACATTTTAGTACCTACCTGTCTACCTACAAATCTGTTTTTTGTATACGTTAAGATATTTTAGTATTAACCTACCTATCTACCTACTTACCTACAGCCTGTAAGTTATTTAACCAAAACTATTGGTAGGTTTAACAATAAATATTGTCGTTAGCTTAAAACCTTTTGTATTATACTGGTAAAATTTTAACAAAATTTTAACAATTGGACTTCAGTGCAACCTTTTTTGTAGAATATACAACACTGCTTATTTACACTTTGAAGCATTTAGTCTATCTAGCAGCCACAATTAAGCTGTCTTTATCGGTTGTATGAAATTCCAGCACGAAAAGGGTTGCGACTGCACGGTCTGGAGTTAAATGACCGTCTACGAAACGGTACTGAGGGATAAGAAGGCAGGAGGTACACGGGGTAGACAATTTCTGTGGGAGGGGATGAAGAAGCATAATACACAGGTACTGGGCTACACCGGGAACGACCTAATTATCAGTAAAAATTCATTTATTTTCAAGAGACTTAAAGTGTCATGTAGTGTTCAATGAACCACCGCTTAGTCATGAAGTGTTGACGTAAACGCAGTTTGTATACAGTATAGCCTAGTTAGTAATTTTGTAATGAGGAATTGACATATTCCATAGGCGTAAGAAGCTGTGCGAGACTGGGGGCTAAACGTTTGTTCGAATCACCCTGCTGGGGGAAGTGGTCTAAGGGGAGGGGGATACCCCTCCCATCTCCTCTTTGGAAAATTTTTGAACATTTGAGGGTCCTTAGATTCAATCTGGTGCAACATATTAGACAAATTTTAAGGTAAATTATTGCAAATTTTTGACATTTCTTACAGAGGAAACAAAGAAGGGGTTTTCGTCCTTGAAAAGAGGGGCGGAAGCGTAGTTCCGCTCACCTTATTTTTGACGGGGGCTTTAGCCCCCCGCCCTGCTTCCTACGCCTATTTACAATTCAGACTAAGCAGTAGTTTGGTTGCATACAGAATCAACACAGAAAAGTATGTCAGACCTTCTTGCATTTTCAACAGTCTTAAGGGATGGAAGGGTAAAATGATGTACCCCCATTTAGACAATAGAGCGGTAAGGTTTTAGTAACAGTTTTTTTCAGCTTGGTCAATACAGCATGGTGACAAGCATTTTGGCCCCCGTATCCTGAATGGTCAGATCTGAAGGAACAAATTATAGGCCTTTATTTGGGGGCATTGTATCAGGAGCATCTGTATCTGAAATTTAAGCTCTTAAAATAGAGGAGAATAAATTTTGGGGCAGTGCTGCCCATTTCGGACAGTTGGCTGTCCAGACGGTCCCGCATGTTTGTCGTCAGAATTGACGGACGTAAAGAACGATTGAGATTGGGCGGTGAATGAGCTTTATGAATCGTCACACTCTTTATTCGACTGAACATATTCAATCGCTACCAACAACAAAGCACTTGCACAGCTAGTAGCAATGCTTGTGTTTGGTGTTGTTGTATATGTATAATAAAGTAGTATGTCACTGTTGCTCTGTAGCCTACACTGTTTAAATCAAAACAAGTTATATAAAAACAGTGCACTTTGAGCCTAGATATTTGCACAGGTGTTTCATATACCGAGACGTTAGAAATAACTTTGAGACGTTGGAAATTAATATCTGGGATAGGAAAGGGGCCATGGCGAAGTAATATCAGACAAACAACATTTTTTCTGTTCGCTTACCAAGGTTTCTAGATCTGCTACACCCGCAGATTTAAGCTGCTTATGGAATGAGTTCATCGAGGGGCAGGCCTGTAACCAATGGATGTTTCAATACAGCTTGGCATATCTCGCGCCTTTAAAAATATTTCGCTCCTGGAAGCTCTCTCCCCACCAACCCCATTCAGTACCCACTCCCATTCAGTACCTTGTCTGGCTACGGGAGCTGTAGAGGGTCTAGGTGCCAACAAAACCAACATCTCCAAGATTACAGGACATAGTTGGTCAACGTTGTCAGCAAGTTTGGCCGACTCCAATCACACAAATACACATCTTGCACCTAGGGAGTGGTAGTAGAATACCAACGAAATATTTACCCACTGGGAACAAAATGTAGTCTTCATTCTTAAAAATTGTATTAGCCTTTTGAAAGAAGACTTAAATTTCAATAGGACTATGAGAACAACTTCCAGTATCTACATGCTACTTTCCACCTATGTAATATATGGTGATATAGTTTGAATGATGAACTGCTTGCAATACAAATGTCATGGGTACTGCATGTGACTTTGGCACATCATGAACAAATAACCACATATTTCTTTTTCCCATAAAAAAGAAAATTTACTTCCATATACCTTTGTTCGTACTTAGGACATAAATTAAATATTAAAAAACAATTCTTTTCCCACAAAAGATTTCAGTTCCACTTGTTTTTAGCGAATAATACACCAAACCTTCTCACTTAGGAATATTTATACATCATGCTGCGTTGACTGCGCCAAAAGCTCTTTTTTTTCACACCCCACCATTATTAGGGCGTAGCATGTTACCAACTAGTCTAAGGACGTTGTAAATGCAAAGAGCTCTAGATACATATCTATGGAAAGTGCTTCTTCCAATGAATTGAATTTTCTTGCTCACTCTATCACTTGAGCTGTATATCCAAAGGTACAAAAAAAAAACAGCCGACCATTTAAGGAAGGCCAATTTCTCATGTTAACATCTATTAAGATGATGGTCTATCAAGACTACATTACTAGTGAAAACATTTTAATTTCTATAGCATTGCGATAAAGTTCTCTATCATTTATGTCTTAGTTCTAAGTAAAACGTTGAAATTTACTACACCAATTAGCTATCATCAATCTTAACCTTTACTTAATCATTCCAAAACAGGAATGTGACAGGAAGACAGGAATAATATTTGACGGAGAGACTGTAAAATCCATGCCTTTAGAACCATTGGCCAAACCTTGCAACCATGTCGGAATTTCCATTGTTGGATGTAATTGTTTTTACATTGTTAGATCGATGCTTTGCTACCAACAGTTTAGAAACATACGTTAGTCCATTCTCGACCCTCTGACCATAGGTCAACAATTGAAGAGTGTACCTTGAACCATTTGGCCCTCTGACCTTTTCGAAAACCACGAATATACGGCGACGTTCGCCGTGTTGATGCCACTGATGACCCACCACAATTATGCTTTCTTGGTTACTAGTTGGACTAAGGTAAAGTGCTGAGTGAGTGGAAGGGATTATAATTGCTGAATAGTCAAATCTGTGTCCCTAACTTCTCGCACAAAAATTTTTATTTAAAAACATTGAATGTCTTAACCAGCTTGGTCTGGGTGTACAAACTTGTGTATATGCGTGTCATCTGAGCAGACACACTTCGGTGTCTATGCCCTGTGCCGTCTTGTGCCTAAGGGCTATATTCAATAGGCCCATATATCACACTAGTACTGATATTCTTAAAAGTATAAAAGGAACCTGGCACTAGGGAGACAATGTGTGTACAAAGTGCTGAAAGAAGTGTACTTATGGCATATTTGTCTATAGGTGATGGAACGGGTGATGTGATGAGCGACAAGAGGTCTTGATAAAACAAGCAGGATTAAGAGCTTTAAGAGCTTTAAAGTTGAAACATACTTAGCCCTGGAGAGTTGATGGACGCTGGGGGAGGGGGATTTCACCGTATCCTCACCAGTGTAATTTATCCCTTATTTTTACAGCTACAATTTCAGTTACAGGACTAACTATCAGGACTGTGGCCTGACAGGTACAAAAGGGGAGAGATCGTTTCCAGGGGGAGAGATACTGTATTGATGTACGCTTATTAAGGCAGTACGGTAATAATTTTTGCTCGCAAAAATTTTCTAAAAGGCGAAAGTTACCCTAAGGCCAGAGCAGCCACTGACTAAGGACCTGCAAATTATGTAGCTTTCAAACAGTTGCTTAGCAAAATGTTACTGTTTTCCCTCTAAACCTGGAAGGCTACCTGTGGGCCCGGCTGAACGTTGTACCTTCACCATTCAAGCATACTTTTGCAAAACACTTAAATCAACTTGACATCTAGGGTCATTGATCCCATAGACCTTTTTCCAAATATAGCAATTGCAAAGGATTGCGGGATAGAGTTTTTGGTACGCGTTGTTAATGTTAATGGCATTTTACTGTGGCCAAAAAGGATGTGTACAAAAATTCTATCCCACAATCCTTTGTAATTGCTGTTTGGAAAAGGGTCTATGGTTAAAGCTCCGTTTACAAGATCATGTATTTCTTTAAAAAAATCATCATACTTTTGCATGACGATGCTCATGGACAAACATATTATCGTGTGCCTTTAACTTCATGTCTGATCGTCCCAACATTGTATGACAATGTTTATAGGCCTTATAGGCCGATGTTAATGACAAATGTATAGGCCTAATCGTGTAGACACAAATGTATTGTTTACGTTCGACAAAGGGGTGGTTACTGTTTGACTAGGCAAAATAACGTCATGCACAGTATGTGTGCACTGGAACCGACAAATGAACAGTTCCTTGAAAAGCCTACGGTGGTAAACCACTCTTAAACACATTGACATGTAGACAAAAAGGCTTATGTATTGTTTGATGATCCTATCAAAGCCAGTATCTTTTCTTTTGGACTTTGGGATCAACCGCGATTTGAATTAGAAGCATGTTCAGCACATTGTTACTCACAACTATATACAATAATAATAATAATAATAATAATAATAATAATAATAATAATAATAATAATAATAATAATAATAATAATAATAATAATAATAATAATAATAATAATAATAATAATAATAATAATAATAATAATAATAATAATAATAATAATATAATAATAATAATAATATAATAATAATAATAATAATAATAATATAATAATAATAATAATAATAATATAATAATAATAATAATAATAATAATATAATAATATAATAATAATAATAATAATAATAATAATAATAATAATAATAATAATAATAATAATAATAATAATAATAATAATAATAATAATAATAATAATAATAATAATAATAATAATAATAATAATAATAATAATAATAATAATAATAATAATAATAATAATAATAATAATAATAATAATAATAATAATAATAATAATAATAATAATAATAATAATAATAATAATAATAATAATAATAATAATAATAATAATAATAATAATAATAATAATAATAATAATAATAATAATAATAATAATAAATAATAATAATAATAATAATAATAATAATAATAATAATAATAATAATAATATAATAATAATAATAATAATAATAATAATATAATAATAATAATATAATAATAATAATAATAATAATAATAATAATAATAATAATAATAATAATAATAATAATAATAATAATAATAATAATAATAATAATAATAATAATAATACAATACAATTAATTTATAAAGCACACAAGTTCTACACAAAGTAATCAAAGGCGCTAAGGTACTATGGTTAAAGCAATAAAAAATAAAACAGTAAAACAGAGAACAAAAACAAAAAGACAAGAAACAAAAAGAGAATAAAAAATAATAACTAAACCTTGTAAAACGCTTCATTAAATAAAAATGTTTTAAGACTAGACTTAAAAGAAGCGATTGTTTTGCAAGAACGAAGATGTAGCGGCAGCCTGTTCCAAAGGGCAGGGGCGCAGTGCTGGAAAGCTCGTCCACGAAACGAGGCCTTGCTTCCACGCACATACGTCTCAGCCAACTGGAACAGGCTAGCAGACCGAAGATTGCGCTTGGGTACATACCACGAAATAAGATCACACAAGTAACTAGGAGCAGAGCCATAGAGAGATTTAAATGTAAGTAGCAAAACCTTAAATTGAATCCGATAATCCACAGGAAGCAAATGTAACTCTTTAAGAATTGGGTTATATGCTCAGAATTTCTGGCCTTTAAAACAACACGCGCAGCACAATTTGGACACGAGCCAAAGGTTTTAGTGTAGTGGCTGGAGTCCCACAAGGAGCGAATTACAGGAATCTAAACGGGACGTAATGAAAGTATGCATCAGCTTTTCAGTATCAGAGCGTGAGAGAAACCTACGAATTCTACTAATATTACGAATGTAAGCATAAGCAATCCTGCAAATATTAGAAATATGTTTTTCCATGTTCAATTGTGAATCTAAAATAACACCCAGATTCCTCGCATACGGTTGCACAGGGACTGTGGCATCATCAGATGTAAAATTTTTATACAATAAGTTCATATCATTGGATTTCTTAGAAGAAAAGACAAGGAATTCAGTTTTAGAGTCATTCTATGCACTTATTAAAAACAAATCTTGATAAACATGCCACCATTTGAGTTGCTTTCTGAACGTATGATATTATGTGAAGGTGATCCTTCATCACACACACACATGGCACAATCCGTTTGGCCTACCAGGATTAAAACAATATTTTAAGTGATGTGTTCAACAAGTTGTATCATCTGAAGACTTCGGAAGAAAAATTGTGAACCACTATGCAGGAAGGGAGTAGGGAAAGAATCTGGTTTTGTCTTTGCCTAAAACACTTCGAAGCACACTATGCCAATAATAACAGTGGTTGTTTCTTGCAGTGGTGGCCATTAAACGTGTATTTGTGAAAGTATTAACTACGTTACCCTACGCTTCACTATCCTTACACCATTTTGTTCCTCGGAATTCTTTTCCTTGGAGAACACTCTAGATGATCTTACGTAATCCGTAACGTATGTAAACATGGTCGAGAAAGGATTGGTCATTCCACTTAGCCTTTTCACACTTTAACCTTTTCCTCTTTTGTGGAGACTTGTTAACTGAAGTACTTAAACCTCCAAATGAAAACTTGAAAATTTATTGAAAAGCCAAAGCTACTTCTAAACAGCCTTCTAGGTGGCTGATGCTATTGATTGTATACATTGTGAGCTTCCATATTCGATTACCGTCAATGACCTCAGTGTACTGAAAAAGCTATTCTAAAACCCAACCCAAGTCTGTTTTCAACCTGGGTTGCAAAATTAGTAGGCCTTTGGTAAATACGCTATATAGGGATCCTCAAAATGCAGGTTACAATGGCAACTTCCAGTTTTGTGTTTGCGCATATTTGCAAATGCAAGGACCTATCATATGCGTTCGTGCAAAAGTGTTTATGTAATTAATTGCCTAGTGACTTAACCTAAGCTGTATTGTATATCATGACTTGTGTAATGAGTGTCTACTTAGAGACGATCTATCTGTAAGGAAAATGAAAAGAAGAAGAGCTGAAATTTTTAGAGAGTCCAATATGATATGTCAGTTTGAGTTGGGGACCAAATTTTGTTAGCAGATTTTCATGGCGTTACAGCAACACGGTCAATTGATGTGACGCAAGGTAAGAATGTGGTAGTGCAGTCACACTGTCTGACAACATCAGTTTTTCCTCAATTGCTACACTATAAAGTGTACAATCCTATGTGTTATAGTTCTAGAAGGTTCATTAGGGATGAACACCCACATGTTCAAATCTCACGGTCATGGCCACTAAAAGTTTTTACATGTGAATTGATAAGATCGTCCAATAGCTCCGACAATTATCAAAACAACTATCAAAAGAAATAAATCAACTGCGAAAGGGCTGTTGCCTTATGCATTAGCGGCTTGCCACAGGGGGCACGGGGAAGTTCCCCCCAAAAAAGTTTTCAAAGCATGGTCTTCAATCCTCCGAAAATAACGTTTTTCGGATATGGCATACATAAAAAGTGTTCCTAACTTTGGACGAAATCATCCCTTCTACCTTACAAATGTCATATATTATTTTACGAAGTTGTATATACTAGTAAGTAATTTCAAGTATGTATTTCGTAATGATTTCAAGATTCAACCTAGGTTTACTGGGTCATTCGACCACTGGTCATGTGAATTAATATTATTCGAGTCGTCATGGTTTTAATTTTTTCAGGCTTGTATGCGGTTCCTTCAATGGGGGAAAATCTAGTTTGTGATAAAGAAATTTATAAAATTTCACACTGCCCCGGGAAGCTATAATCAATAGGCACGCAGAGTACTAAGAAATTTCTTTTGCCAAAAACGTCTTCTGAAACCATTGATGGTAAAGTACGGTAAGTTGTAAGTTGCTTCATGACATTTGTTTCTTGTGTTTCCATGGGTCAAAAATTTTTACTTCCGGAAAGGGTGAATAAGGAAAAGGTTATTTAGTAAAATCAGGGAGTTGTCCTAACAGCTCCCTGGTAAAATCACAAAAGCCTTAATCACCGATGATCGCGAAAACCGCTTATTCAGTTATTAGTCTTCTAAAGCCTTACGTGCCCGTTGTGTGTGAGGATTAATGTAAAATGCGAGAACTTTTGAACTCGGAGTTGTATCGGTGTCTGATCAAACATGACTGGCTGAGAGCTCTGCACCTTATCAGTGGATTACTTGGGTTAAATCCCTCCGCCTCCCTTGAGTGGATTTTAAATTAAAGAAGGGGGAATCACTTTGCGATGTAATGCGAAGATTAAAGATTAATAAAGTACCTTCAAAACAATAACTTTTCGGGGCACTTGATTGCTATTATATATACTTCAGACATGACAAATGGACCTGCAATTTGTGCGAGCTAAGATATTTAAAACAAATGATCACTTTGTGATATTTTTAATCTGATTAACTTCACGCATTATAATGTGTATACAGAGTGCGAAGTAATCCTGGAGGTAAAATCCCCAAAATTTTGCGACACTTCAGAGCTTTCGGGGGTCATTAGGTACACAACCCATTACCCAGGTTGATTGTCATCTATGAATTAGAGTAGTTTTACTCGGTGTCACGTGACCAGATTAGCATAGGTGTCTGTCTACAAAAAGCTGTAACGGAATGTAGCCTTCACGTAATGGTTTTAATAATAGGAGAGAGGTTTTTGTTCTCTTGGTCACGTTGGCCGGCGAGCGGTCTTATGACTGTCAAATGGCACGTTATAAGCAAAAGATTTTGCACCTCTGGTTAGCCTGCCGTTTCAGGTGTTTTAAAATGAACACCAAACAGTCAATCAAAGAGTTAGTGAGACTTCTGACTTTAGTGGCCAATTTGTAAAGGGGATGAACAGTCGTTCTGAGAAGATTCCTATCCCCTTTGCAAAAATGTTTCGGGAACGACACTCAGATCCAAAATGGTGCTATTATTTCATCGTTTCCAAGTGACTTTAAGTTCAAAATTTTCGTTATTTTTAGAAAGCAAATCCAGAAATAAAATATTTAGGGGTGGAGCTTATTTTATACAAATGGATCAAGCGGCGCTGCCTGTTTCATGATGCCCCATACTTCACCCCTTATGGAGTAGCGATTGGTTATCATGGCTGTATTTATTAGTGCATACCTGACTGACTGCCTGAAAAAGTTTCTGAAGAGGTTTTGAAAACTAGTTTTATGGGCATCACTGTAATTCCTAATAATAACCAAACTTAAAGAAAGTTGAATTGTAGTAAAATGACGATGGAACACAAAATTAACGCGTAGTTTTATCACAGAAAAACTATACTTTGTATTCAGGTTTATTGTCCTACAGATACAAAATTACTGTTGCTGCATAAATTCTTACTACGTACTATGCACATGTATCCTTCCAATGCAACTTGCAACTTATTTAAGAGATTTTGGTCTCACACAGATCATTTTAAAATGAAAACACTATTCTAAAAAAATTTGAAAATGTCACGCGTCTTGTTTTTCCGTTTTGACGGGATACATTCATTTTTGACATTTTATCGTAACACCTTGATGATGTGTTATGCACATTTAAGTGTATATAGGTCATCACTAAAACTTGAGGTTGAGACCATCTCCCACTACTTCAATGATTTTATGTGCTTCCAATATGAGGTTAAAATATATCAATATGTAAGGTGGGGAACCAAATTGTCTAAACTTTTATAAGAAATCACCCATTTATCAATATGTAACCTCCTCAGCAGGTGTCGAATGTCTATCCTTATTTGACGTTGGTATTGCAAATATGGTCAAGGTAGTTGCAGGAGTACAACCATACCTATCTAGCCTACAAATCAATGCGATGAAGAAGGAGGTAAAACAGGACAATTGCTGGGAGAAATTTCAATACAAAACATGTAACCAATGTCCTAGTGTAATAACAACCACTGGGAAGATCAATGCAAGTTTTCACTTATCGGTGGTTGCTTATTATGGTACAAGGGAGCATTTTTGTTATTCCATGTACAGGGAAGGAGACATAGCAAGAATTGTTCCTCACGGTTTGGTTACTAATACTTTGTCTATAAACGCCTTAGAAAATTTCATTGAAAATGAAGCGATACCAAAAAAGCCGTGCAGTTTGTCAAGCTTTGCTAGCTGACACATTGTCGATAATAGTCGATGGTATCTTCCACAAATTCCAACGAGCAAATTAATGTTACATGCGTATGCTTTATTAAAGTTATTTGAAGGCCTGTGCTTCATTACTGCATTACACGCAGACTTTCCTGAAAGCTTCGTCTCTATGAAGCCACGAGGACAGACCAGGGACTGCACTCTAAAAACGTCAGATATGAACCGAATCCGTTCAAATGGGCACTGAACCAAACTCTGGTCAAATATTTGACTAGATTTGGTTCATTTTGAACAGAAAAGGTTAGTTTTGAACCGAAACTAGTCAAATATGTGATCCTTTTTCGGTTAAGTGCTTATTTGATCCGTTTTTGGTTGAATTTAAACCGGACGTGTTTAGAGTGTGTCATCAGTAGAAGGCAGGTTTCTAAGGCGACACCAGATCAGGGCCCCGTTTCACAAAGATGAACTTAAGTTCAATCTTAAGTTTGATCTTAAGTTTGATATTTTTATGACCAAACTTATCCTACGATTGATCGTTAAGTTGCGTTCCACAAAATCAAACTTGAGCTACGATTGATTCACTGTAAAAAGTTCACCTTTAAGAGGCTATGATGACGTCATTACATGAAAAACTGGGCAATGTTATACTGTCGGCGACCAAGCAAACACTGATTTGTAAACACAAATCCGGTAAGTTTAAATGCGATTAAATTTGCTACATATCGCCGAGTAGACAAAAACCAATTAAAAGCCCTTGTTTGCAGTATGTGAAGTAATAAAGCACCATAGAAAATTGGCTCAGGCATACTAAACCCCATATTTTAATGGTTATTTTGTCAATCTAATTCAGCATATAGCGGACGTCAGTGATACTGATAGGCCCATACTCAAGGTGTGCAGTCTAGGCTAGGCCAATCCAAGGCGTAAAGTCTTACGTTAAACACAGGCTGAGTTACGGCATTATGCCTTGGGTTTGATTGCAGTTGCGTGGGGAGTTCCGTAGAGTCAAACAATGGCTTAAAATTAAAATGGTGTTTTAATTTCAGAATAAGGTTCAACCAATAGGAACTTGAATTTAAGTAGAAAAAGAGTAAGGCAGTTATCTTCAAGTTATCACGCTCATCATGACTAGGCCTAGGCCTAAATTTTACTTTAATTAGCCTAGGCTAGGTCATTGCCATTGGAAATGAGGCTAGGCCTATCAATTAACAGCACAACTTAAGTTAGGCCTAACGTTTAGGGCCTGCTTATCAGGGCAAATTGACCAAGTTTGATAATCATATTTTATAGGCCAAACGTTAGCCTAGATAGTACCATAAGGCTTAACTACGGTCTAAGAAAGTGACAAATGTTGTGGTCTAATTACTTGGGCATGACATGACCACTCGGAATAAACATGACACAACTATCAATGACACTGAGTCGAGTAAAGTTAGGCCTACCAAAATTCTTCATGGCATAGGCCCTTATGTTAGTACATTCCAATTATGGGCAAGGCCTCTGTAGGCCTACGCATAACGTTAGGCCTAGTACTCCTAAAGTCTTACGTAGGCTAAGACGCTAAGTTATACTAACCTTGGCCAGGGGTCAAGGCTATCATCACAAGGGCTTTTGCTGTCGCCCACTGTTGGCAACAAATACTAAACATGGACTCGCCTATGCCATATATACCTGGCTGATGCTAAGAGATAGCCAGCTTTGCCGCCAAAGCTTCCTTCAGCAAACCACAATAGCCTAGTTTAAAAAAACCTGAACCAGAATAACAAAAGAGAAGGAAGGGGGTAACCATTGGGTGGGTAACTTGAAGCCATGACTAATGTACAGTCATAGGCTGAAGCCATGATGCAGCCTACTTTATAGGTTAGGGCTTAAATGTTACACACAATTGGCTGTGGTCTAGCCTATAGTAACTTGGGGGGAGGGGGTACTTCAGAGCATGTGCAAATATACTGCAAACCTGGAATTTAGCCCATGTCATAGGCCTCATGAAAGCCTGCCTTACAATGTTTCCTAGTTTTGTGCTAAGGTAAGGTACACTGTAAACTGTTATTAATATTTTTACAAAGAATGAACTTAACCAACTAATTCACTGCAACTGTTACACCTCAGCGCTAGCCAATGTGCCTTCAAGTGCTATAAAGTTTGTCTGTATTTCGTGTGTTAACAATGGAATATTGCAATAGCTCAAATAAATGCTTTTATACCTGCTGATAACTATTTTGCCAGACTAGGCTCACTTTAGCCTAGCAGCTATTAGCATATCCTTTCGCCCTGGCAATGCTAACTTGATATGCTAAGACAAGCCAAGGCAGAATAAGCAGTAGGCCAAGGCCATTTGCACCTTGGGTTTTAAACAATGCATTAACCATTGTGGAACAAACATAGGTGGTGAGTTATTGTTTTTTGTTTTAAATTTGAGGTAGTTGATGAAGGTCAGTCACTTGCAGTGCCCTCCCCCCCCCCCCTCCCTTTACACTGAAGCCTATACTTTTTGTTATTTAAATACTATGTAAATGTTTTAGCACAAATTTTATCTCCCAGGTAGCAAATGTAGCACCAAATTGCATGTAAGGACACCTTATTGTTCAAATTTTCAAAAGGGGAGGGGGATACCCTCATAGAGTTCTTCCCCTGCCAGTGATCAAAGAGCATTTACATTCCCCCAGGAGAGAGTCCTGTCCTCACCACTGGTCACTTTGTCTGTGAAAGGAATTCTTCTGAGGCCAGGAAAATGGCAGAATGGCATTACTCTGAACTTGGTTTAACATTTTGTGTTTGAAGCCAAGTGAACACCATACAAATGACTCACATTTAAAAATGATGTGTAGTATTTTAGCAATTTTCAGCAATTTCATTAATGAATTTTGATTTTATTTCAGGGTCCTAAAAGTTTGTCAACTTAATGTGGCTGTCAGCTTTTACAGTGTGAAAAACAACCTTATCATTTCCAGATAGAATGGGGGCTTGGTCACTCATTGGAGATCATTAGAACATTTGAAGCAAAGAGAGGGGACAACATTTTGATGCCTTTCTTGAAGTCCACAAGTGAGGAGCAAACCTAGAAATAAATCTCTTAAACAGTGTAAGTTGAGAGTACAGACAAGTGAAAAAATATTTTTTCCATACAGGCAGCTTGTGAGCCTGTGTAATTCCATGTTAAATTCTTATGTACCTGGTTCATTTTATAATTTCGTTGTGCAAGGTTCCTATTTTTTCTGCCTGGAACACTTAAAGAGTTATGGTAATGCCTGTGAAGTAAAATGTCATATTGTAATGATGAAAATAACAGGGTTTGTGGCAGGTCCCCATAAAATCTGCAGCCGCCTTATAGGACTGCATGAGATTGACCAGGAATGTAGTGTGCTTGACCTTGGATTATATTTCAGGTCCTAAATATTGGTGCATTATATAGAGCTTTGAAAGCAAAGTACTGTATTTGTTATTTATTGGTGTTGTAATTAATGGGCCCTGTAAGATCCCCTTGCCCACTACATTGCTGATGTGAATCTGAAGTGTAATAATAATCATATTGAGAAGAGTTGTTAGAGTAATATTCTTTCAAACAAGTTCAACATCCATCCTCACACCAAATTTCATTGTTGCTAAGTAGTCTCATATTAAGCCACCAAAGTCAAGACAAGTGATTCAGCTATAGTTTGTAATGATATTTTTGTAGTAAGTACATGGGCGTAGGAGCCCAAGTTTTTTTTTTGGGGGGGGGGGCTGTAGCGACTTCCCTGAAAAATACAAGCCAAAATTTCCGTGCGCTCCACGCGCATTCAGCATGTTAATGTATATATATCATAGAGGCATGCACCAGTTATCACACCGCATGCCCATGACATACAATCATTTGCCATGTTATACCCTTCCATATTGGTTATAATATTTTTGGAAGTTGTTTACAACAATAATGGAAATAATCAGTGGCATAGCCAGGATTTTTCCCATGGGGTAGGGCATGCATATGTTGTGTGACTGCCAGCCTGGGGGAGGTGTCTAAGGTGAGGGTGAAAATTTTTGAAAAATTAGGCGTCTTTACATGCAATCTAGTGCCACATATGCTACCTTTGAAGTAAAATTTGTGTCAAAAAATTTACGTATTTTAGGTACAAAAAAAATCGGTATCAGTGAGGGGTCACGCATGGTCCATGGGCCTCCTAAATACACCACTGATAATGTTTAACCATTAAAAAACACACTGGTGAATTAATACTGAACATGTGCTGATGCAATTCAAATCAGAACTTTATTTTAATTACTAAGGAATTTTTTTTTAAATATTAATTACCTTTAGCTACATAATTGCATTATTTTTCTTTCAGTAGGTGCCCGAAAAATTTTCAGCATATTGCCCATACTTTCACAGAAATATTTGATTGGGGGGCTGACCCCCCCCCCCCCACCTCCTACGCCTATGAGTACATAAATATCAGGCTATTTTTTTAGAAGTTGAAACACATACCACCTAAGAATATGATGCATTTTCTGCACAAAATTCTGTAAACATAGGGTGTATAAAGTCACAATCACTCAGTACCAAGCATTACACACTAATAACAGCTTAAATCAAACTTCAGAACATTTGGAAAATAATGAAACCAAGTGCCAAGTATTCTGAACACATCCACTTTTCATTTCATTTTTTTTTTCATTTTTCATAACATTACATTATATTTATGAACAGGAGGATCACATAATTAAAGTGCAGATGTGGTGGTATACAGCTAGGTAAATTGTACCTTGATGTCCTTGTCAGGCTGCTCATCAGTTACAATTCACAGTGTGCGCATTGTTCATCCTTACCATGTATACAGTCCAGGAGATTGTCCAGTTGGGGGGTAATAAAAAAAGTCCTTAATGGGGAAAAACTTATGCAGTGGCAGCAGCACATTGTATAGGCTTGCTATCCTAACAGAGACAAGGTTTAGCAGGAACGAAGACCACTTCAAGAACTTTTGTTTTTTCAAAAACGGCGTGGTGAACCATATCAAGAATGATACAGGTTTTCGGTATCTAAGAATACACCTACAGAATAAAAAAATAATTCCATTACATTAGACCCACAATTTTGCAAGAGGGTTCCAAAACCGATGCACCATTGACGATGCACAAAAAAAGGGTGTGGAATCATGGGTAAGATAGGCAATATGGTGGTGCCCATGAGCAATTTTTCTCCCGATTGGGGAAAACTACTGTGGATTCTCCGATGAAAAGTCAAGGCAGCAGGCCTCTCAGGATACCAACACCCTGCCTCTCCTCTGACTAGGGCTTCTGCAGCTTCCCAGGAAGGATGTGTAATCTTTCTGGTTAACATATTCCAACATGCTTGAAAACAGTAAGGAGACCATTAGTTAACTAAGGCACTCTAAGGTAACACTGTGGCAGTAAATTGTAAGTAGTGAACTTAAGGTTGATGGACCCCCTGATTAAGACTGCAGTTTAATTAATGTTTTTTTGTATTTTTGTGCACACTTTTTGTTTCAGCCATTTGAAGATTCTCACCAGCAAAATCAGACAAGGAAACAAGCCTGAGATCTGCAATTCAGAAAGTGATATAAAGTGGAAATTATGCAGAATACCAACACTTAGCTACCAGGGAAGAATCAAAGTTTGAGCAATACATCTAAAATGAATACACAGTATATAACCTTAACTGTTTGCTGATGCACATCAAATAAAATGGTTTTTGTTGAAGACGAGGTGTTAGATCTTTGCAAACATCAGCAGGACCTGTACTAGCATTGCTCATTCCACTGCTGCTCATCATTTACAGTTCATGCAAGCAAATGTATTTCGGTGGAGGAAGACTGTGACTTTGAAGACATTTTTAGCATAAAATGTGGTATTGAGTAGAAGCAGATATGTAAGATTACAGACCATTCATCATTTGTATGTGGAGACTGAACTAAAGCGACTGTAGATAGTGTCAAGTTGGGTCTTTCTTTTTTGATGTAGGTAAAATTTAGGAGAAAATTTCAAATTAAGCAAAGAGGGCTCAGGGCTCTACACTCTCCAACTCACTTGCCCTGGAATTTTTTTCACTTGCCCTCTTGGTTAGGCGGACAAAATGTTGATTTCTCACATGGTTGTGTGCAGTCACACAGGTGACGAAAATTCCTGAAATTACTCTTCCAAAATCATTGCATTGGATTGGATGCTTCTTCCATCTTTGGAGATTTAAGTTTTAACACATTTACAGTAATGAACAGAGTTTTCATTCATGAGTTCTTAACCTAGGACTCTGGGGACCCTCAGCCGTTTGTTATTTTTCTCAAGAGTGGTGTGATTTGTGAAATGAAATTTTTCAATTCAATTTTCCTTCATACTGTGGGAAAGTGTTCTTTCCACTTCATATTTTGAGATCGGAGTTATCACTTGACCATATGGCAGGTTAGAACAAGAGATACCTGTAGCTTGCCCTTGAAAAAAATTTACTTGCCCCAGGAAATCAGGCAAGTGTTATTGTAAAGCCCTGGTTCATGTTTTAATTTCTTGAGAAAGATAAGATTTGCAAAATCATTTGATTATGTGATGTTAAATAGGTGGAAATTTGATGATAGAAGCATAAAAAATCACCTCAAAATTTCAAAGTCCACCAAATATTGATCATTTTCAGGGTAAATTCTATTTCACACTTGTATCATGAATAAACATGAGCAAAAGTGCAAATTTGTGACATCGAAAGATGGACGTACTAAATATGGATAATGTGACTTCGCCTTTGCTTTTACTTGAGAAGTCACAAACTTTGAGCAGGTATACAGTAACTTGGAAGGGTAAAAGATATTGAAATAATTCCAGTGGATCTATCATTGGGTTCCATCCATTACCTGCCTCGTGAAAACAACTCCGTTCTGTGGAATGTCACCATAACTTTAGGTATATGCAAGACCTTCACAGTGAATTTAAATTACCCATTTGATTCACTATATTTTGTAAAAATTAATTTGTGTAGTTGTTAATCAGAATACAAGTTTCAGAACACTAATCATACTTTTAAACAAAGTGCTGTGGTTTACTAAAATAACACTGAAATGAAGTTCATTAAAGCTGGTTCGACCATTTTGCTTTGAAATAAGTGAATATAATCACATACTTATCTCAATTCAAAATTCAAGATTGGAAGTTCAAACAGTTCTATTTTTTAATAATTGAAATGAAGATGTTTGCAATTATAATTTTGTCCTCATTAACAAAGACAGGTGCTGTCATATTGTACTATGAATAATTAAGGTTTAATTAGGAACTAATGCATGCAAACCAAATTTGTTTATGTTTATTTATGAACGATCAAACTGTTACATGTCGCTAAGAAATACAGAACTTTGATAATGGTGAAAATCATTTAAGCATTCCTTCAGATGGAGGGTGAGATTATTGAACATTGCCATGATGTACAGTTCATGACAATCC
The DNA here is from genome assembly GCA_029531755.1 of Holothuria leucospilota. Classification (NCBI taxonomy): domain Eukaryota; kingdom Metazoa; phylum Echinodermata; class Holothuroidea; order Aspidochirotida; family Holothuriidae; genus Holothuria; species Holothuria leucospilota. The sequence goes on from CM055977.1 coordinate 42,680,663, forward strand.
AACTTATTGAGAGTATTCATTGCCATCCTCAACAGTCGATAACAAACCAACTTTGTTGTAAAATGTTAAGTTAATGAAATGGGCTTAATAAGGTCCACGCTCATAACACTTTTACTAAGTAATGCCCGTGGGAGAAGGGTAGGTTGTTAGGAAAGTTTTGAGAGGATGATATGGAAAGAAAGTTTTTAAATCTTTGCTCTTTTCCATGAGGAATATGGAGTATATTACCTTCGAATATATTATCATCTGTCACGCTGTTAGCGTGTTTGAAAACATGTATATGGTCGATGAAATACAAATACCTCGAGCTTTGAGTTGCATTTGCAATGAAATACAAATATTTGTTTATCTTCATGTTTATATGTTTTGGCAAATTAATTGAGATACAATGAAAGGTAAAATGCAGTCACCAAAACTGACTTAAACTATGGTAACCTAATTTTGACTGATTTTCTTACATCATGCAGCAAAATTTTTATCACCGAACTGGTAACTTGAAAGTCATGCAGAATAACCTTAGTTTACCTTCGATGTGTAATTTATTTTCTGAAACACTATCAAAGACACTTGTAAGAGAAAGTCAAGGAGATAAGTAACATTAGTTGATTTGAAGTGTCAAGTAAGTTTGACACGACTGCTTTTTCCCTTTAAGATAAAGGTATTATGCACCCTCGGGTGCCATTGGCTCGCTAATTGTATTGCTACCGGTAAAGTCTGTAGGGTCTTGAAACTGAACACGTTTTACGTAAGTTTTCAGAGCATTTGGCATTTTAAACATTAATGAAATTTTACATAACTTTGCTGTGTTTTCAAAGAATAAAGCCATTGATGAGCATTTACGGGCAGTATGAGTATGGTTGACAGTGACCAAGAAGCTGAAGGTACTCCCAAGGAAGATTGAAAAATAAGAACTCATAGATGCAATACCCTAATAGCTACCAATCAGCTCTCGGTGTAAAGAACAACTGTCCGAAGTGTCACCATGGGTTAAAAGAATTGCCCCCCCCCCCATAAGAAAGAAGTTACTAAAATTGGAGACAGGGGTTCCGAAAACTTTTCATTTCCTGTACTTGAGATTTATAGTATGTTTTATGGCTTATTTAAGGGTATCTCAGCTGACAGTGTAGCCTTTCATCGCTAGAAAATATTATATTCCTGCTTTTATTAACTTCTCGTAGGGATTCCTACATGCAAACTATTTAAATTTTCTACCTGAGTTCAAGACAGCATTTAAGCTAGGCCTACCTTGTATTCAAACTGCGATTGAATAACAACCAAGTGAAATCGATTTTAGACAAAACCGGAACCTACGTAACTACTCTCAGTTAGCAATGGGTCATGAGATTTTTTGGACAAAGATATGAAAGCCCCGTGATTTGCCCCCAAAAGCATATTTTTGCCAGCAAACGTCACATATTCTGCTCAAGTGAAGGGAGTATGTTCCAACCCTGTCTCGTATACATGGTGTTACCCCTGAGTAAAGTTCTCGTAAAATAGTGACGGACGGTAAGGAAGTGAAGAAACTCGAAAATTAGACTTAAGTTAGATTTGGATCACTACTTAAAGTTACGCTTGATCCGTATCAAACTTACGCTTGATATCAACCGTAAGTTTCTTTGTGGAATGGGGATAAGTTTGATTTCAAACTTACGCTTGATAAGGTGATTTACGCTTGATAAGGTGATTTACGCTTGATAAATCAAACTTAAGATCGAGCGTAACTCTTTGTGGAACGGGGCCCAGCATGCATAAGAGTCCCTGCTCCTGATGCTTCTTCGGAATGTATGAACCCCTCTTGGATAGCAAACATACATATAATACACATAATAAAAATGTCCCGAAAATGAAAGTACAAAGTGCACATCAATATTTACAAATCGAAAGGCAAACATTTAACTGTCAAAGTTTTGCTGAAATCAGTTCATTTTTACATAGCTTAAGACTACCGTTCAAAGAGTCCGAGACCCCGATAAAAATGTCATTGGTCAAACCCGTTGCACGGATTCGCTTCTCAAACTGGTCAATCGATTCATTGACACTAGATAGAGTTTTACCTGTATAGAAAAAGTCATATGGTCTCGTTTGAATAGTGAATGAAATCATTTTGATGAAAGCAGAATGTTTGAATGTTTCTAGTTCATCGTACTTCTTGACCATAAAGTCTCCAAACATTAGACGTTAGCCAGATTGGCAATGAGCTGTGGGAGGTTTTCTGAATTAAACTAAATTGACAACATTCGCAGATGAGAACTGTAAGTGATCTGATAATCTATGCACAGTGGTGACCATTATCAGAAGTGCAGAGGTATAACGTTACACTTGAACCATGAAAGATTCAATATCTCTTGCAGGATTAAGTTGTATTATTTAGCCGAAGTAATCGAAGACATGGGTTAATTAGTCAAATGCATGAGCCGAAAAGTGACATTTTCGGCCTGTTTAAGTCATTAGAAATATATACATTCTGTTGACACTTTACACGGGTTTAAGACTACTTGCCAATAGGGGGCTGAGATCGAAAGGGCTGACATGTAATTACGTGACGCAAATTAGGGGCACCACCATCAGTCTGTGGGTAGTATGCCAGGTTAAGAACTCTTCGCTCCAGTTGAGAGATTGCCCGAAATGGCACTTGCTAGGCCTGTGATAAGCAAATGGTTGATTGATTTGATGACTCAGACTCATTAAGATTATGAAGCGGATGATGGATGCTGGTAGGGGCTGCACTGGGCTTTGGAACATAAACATCACTCAGGCTGTGACGAAATAGTCACTTGGGACCAATATCTGCAATTCTGCGCTGAAAGCCGGAAAAATGTGACATAAGAGTAGTACAAAATCTGATACAATTCATTGGAAGCTGTTTCTAACATGAACAAATAGACTGTTATATGTATATTTTGGTTAAGTACCGCATTAAACTGGGAGAAGCAGGCGTGGATCCAAGGGCGGCTTTCCCGGCCTCAGCCCCCCTTTTTCGTCACATCAACAATAACAAATACGCGAAAATTAGCAAAATGTTAATCTAGGAAAATATTCAAGGGGGCATTTAGCCCCCTTTTTTTCGAAATATTTGGATCCGCGCCTGAGAAGGAAGTTGGGACAATGTGTGAAACGGTTGGGATACTGGCCCCTATGCCTAGGGCGCCACCACTATTTACGGCAAATTTTGATCTACACTTTATGCAGAATGAGTAGAATTTGTCATCAATTAATCAAAGTGCGAAGATGAGTGGGCCTAATCTAGTTCTTCTTTGGATATTTGTTTACATGTCTAGTCATTCTCAAATTGTTGGGAAGGCCTAACGGTTGATCGTTGGGTCTTGGCGCATACTAGTTACGTCATATTGACTATATGGTTCCTTTCCACTAGGACTAGTCTCTCGACCTTTCTACTCCTTCACCTTTTTTAAGGGGGAAGGTTGCAGGTTGCCCTTATGGTGGCCATGATTATTAACAGTAGCATTTCATGTTGGTAAGGATGGGTAAACAGGTTTAATTTTGCTAGGAGCAATGATTTCCACTACACGGTTGGCGCCGCCCTTCTTTCTGCAGTGTGGTAAATCAGTATGCATCGGATTTAAAAGTATAGATTCGTCTGAGCAAGATTATGTAAAAGTGCCCACTTAGAATTCTTCACATTTTGTTGATTCAATTCATCTTGGAACAAGAGCTCATTTTTAGTTTGATTTTACTCCAGTAATAGCAACTGAAACTGATGCTAGGTAAAAACAGTAGACTAGATCATAATTTCGAAAGTTGGTTCCTTTGCTGTTTGAATAAAGGACTAACAATGGAGGTAATCCTAAGATACTTAGGCTAAGATCCCGCTATATTTTGAAGTGTCAAGTTGGCACTCGTGCTACCGCCAGTTGTACTACACAAACACTCTTAGTAAGTACCCGACCGCATTGTGAGAGAGAAAGGAACTTGGAATTTGAGATTAAAGAGTACTTCATGAATTTTATTTAATAGTCATGTCTCTGACAGAGCACATATCACAAGCCTATCTCAGTAGATTTCCAACAACGCAATACGAACTGTAACAACTGAGACATTGGATAACAATGTTCTCTAAACAATAGCTTTGTTGTAACGTGTTTCACCTCAGGTTTGTTCTCTGCGGTAGTATCCAACTTCTTAAATAATCGTTAACACATATATTGTACCAGAGAATGGACGTTACAGGTAATTAAAAATGTAAGATTTCTTTAACAGTTTATTCCTTTTACATTTGTAGTTAGTACAATCTTCTTTGAGCCGGCTTGGTCAAAGTAGGTTGATGGTTTCGGATGAGGATAACACGCCATCACTTTCACTGAAAGGAGGTGGTGCCTTCAGCTTTACACTCAGAAATCTGTCATATGTCTCGTTCTTGAACTTTATGTAGACTTTGATAGAATAGAGATTTGCCGTCTTTTTCAGCTAGACCAGTACAAGAGGAGGGTTTCACTCTCACGATACTGGCAGTAGGAAAAGAAGTCAGAATTTATTTCGACTTTGAAAGCCCAATGACCAGTATTAGAACATATCAATTTGCAAGTTCAAGTTAAATAAAAATGCCGTTTAGAAAACTATTAACAGACATTCCCCACGACGCGACGAAACACTTAGACTCCGATGTTTTAGTTTTTTATATTTTTGATAGCACATTTGAACATGTTCTCATTTTAATTAGGTATGACTAGCCTGTAATGACTTACTCTGATTGAGCAGTCTTTTTGAGTTAAAAACGTCTATTTTCGTACGACGTGGTTGCGTCATGAAACTTCATGCTAAACCCAGTGTTTTCCTTTTGCCAATTCAAATAATTTTAAAGAAACTTTACTAACACAGCAACCAACCAGATAGGCCTAAGAAGAATACCAAAATGTCTGTTAGCAACTGAATTTCATGAAACCTTACTGGGAATCTTGCTTATAATTTGCATACTAGGACAACTACGTTGAATACTAGAGTAATGGAAATGTGCATGACTGCTTTGTGGTTAAACATCTTTAAGTAACCTACAACCATTTAAGAACCACTGTTAATTCCAAACGATTGGTGCTTATCGGCTAACCAGGAGGAGATGCCCGTGTAGTAGTCTACCCTAACAGTGTTGGTGAAGTCAAAGAGCAAAGGCGGATCGATTAAAGTTTAACTTTGCTATTTAATTTGATCACTTTTTTACATCTTTCCGGAAGATGTGGAAGTTGTATCCACTCTTAAATATTACACGGGTAAAAACGATATTATTTTTAAAATTAAGCGTCAAAACGAGACGAAACCATCAAATAACATTTGCGATTTGTAAAATGATTAGCTATAGACAAACTTTCCAACGTGCTCTTCAAGTTATCGCAGACGATGGGAAACTTTTATGTATTGTTGGTGATGCAATGAAGCCAATCGAATAGCCTAGAGGAGTACAAAAGAGAAATTAGTGGTCTTAAGTATTGTTATGACTTTGCCCTATCCTTTGTACATTTAGCACAAAGGGATTTGGGGAAGTTTTCTCACCTGTAAAAGTAATAACTCCCCACTGTATGTTAAGTTAACATTGTATATTAGACAAACCTCAAGACTGAAGTAAGAGATTTTGAGGTAGGCAGTGTAAAGGTGGTGCAAGGTATATGGATTTTTGTGGCTAGAAGGGTAAGGGGGAATACTCCGGACGGTAGGGAGTGGAACCAACAATCCGAATCCCCGCAATCGCGATTGTTTGCTGGAAGGATGGGGAAGACAAAACTTTCCCTGTAAAGTGGGCCGAAAATATTTGGATTTTATTACAAAAATGAGAATTTTGGTTTTTATTGAAGTAAACTTTAGTTTTGGGGATTTTATAGAAGGAAATGTGAAATTTGGGGTTTTGTTTCAAAATTTGATCTCCATAAGAGCAAATTCAAGTAAACCGTTGGGCTACTGGTCACCGTCGAGGATTACGTACGTTAGCGTACTCATACTCCACGACGAAATTGGAAAATTTCATCGACTTGAGGCAGCTTTCTCAAATGGTGGGGAAAATTTGCCTACCCCAGAGACATAGAGTAATTTAGACATGTGCTTCCCCTACTTTGCAAGGAACATACGTTACCGTAAGTTTTTAAAGAAAAGTCATGAAGTAACAGGTTAGATTTCTCCAACAGTTATAGCTCTAACTGTTTGCTTAGGAAGGTTGAAGGAGCCCAGCCGACAGTTGTCCATGCAGAACTGGGTGTTATTGATACGTGCAGGTAACATGTGATACCAGGGCTGGATTTACAATGTGGGCCCCTGGGCACGGATCTATGTGAGGCCGGCCCCTTGAACACTCATTGGGCTGTTAAGACCATGTACGAACTCCTACCTCTTTGAGTAGGCCTAGGAATGGAGACACATCATAGTAAACATTTTGGTAACAGGATATAGCCTGTGGTCTCTTCTGCGTACAGCTGCTGTGAAGAGTTTTGTTTTGACTCGGACAGACAAAGTAATCGGTATTGACCAAAATATTAATCAAGGTAAGGCCTCTTCTCCCAATAGATTTAAGCCAAGTATATGATAGCCTACACTATGGGACCCTCTTTTGTTTCCAGATAGCCCTAAAACAATATAATTTCCTAGTCTGTGGGGCCCTCTCTATAATATCCTAGTTTGCCTAGTTTGTGGGGCCCCTCTGTATTGGCCACTGTAAAGTGCCCTGCCGGCCCATGCCTAAATCAGGCCCTGGGTGATCACATAATGAAGTTGTCACTTGATGAAGTGGAAACCTAAGAACTCACACCCGGTGCATGGTGCTTTGGTCTATTGCTTCATTTACCGTGCAAAAATCACCATTAGATATGCTTTCAAAGTATTCCTTCTAAAGCACTATGATCAGCGTGACCATTGACTACTATTTAATCTGCGGTTCCATTCATGGTTTTGTCTAGTTAAAGTGGCTAAATTATTTTCCTTTTTACGGGAAACATTAAAAAACTTTTACCTACAGTTTTTCATTGTAAAATATGTGATTTTTTTTGCCTTTGCCATTATAAATTATGCTTTAAGGCGTAATCTGACTAGGAATTGTGCCCAAGGTTGTGTAGCTTAAAAGCTGTTCCCAAGCATCGTAACCCTCAAACCACCATTACTATATTTACAAGGTACATGAGTGACACTAAAGGCTCCCTTATCTCACCCCAGACAGTAAAATTCTCCCTACTAAGTTTACTTTTAACCCTCCTCCAATTTAAACAATAGGCATGCACAGTACCTAGCCTGCACAGAGTTTAATTTGCTCGAGGCCATACATATCGACACGCAGTGACTGTGTGAGAGCTTAATTGGGAACACAACTGACTGTACAAGTCAAAGTTGGCCACTGAAGCTATATTGTTTGAATGAATGTCAATCAAAGTGCAGTCATCACCTGTATTTAAAACTCTAGCGTTATTCCTAAATATGCTTGAACATGGAGTTGCAACTCCTTGGTTGGGGAATGCCATATCCCCTCCAATGCTAGAAACATTTGAAAAGAAAGAATAGCAAAGAGTTAAGGGAGATTTCATGGTGTATCATAATGCAAACTGAAGAGACTCTGTTTTTAAGGTAACCAGAACTTAACAAAATACAGTAATAAACTCTGGATCAGTGGAGGGATGATGGAGGCAATTTTTAAATTGTCTACATATTCATCAGTTGATATTATTTGTCCTTTTAGAGACGTGCAATGTGTTTCTGGCTTACCTTAGTTCTATACATTCTATTCAATTGTATACCATGTATCATCGACAATTTTTTTCTCCGCCGGAGGCTACTTTACAGGGTTGGGATATTTGAGGCATCCGTACCGGGCACTATGATCCCCCAGGCTGGTAGAAAGGGCAGGGGTGGCGCCAGGATTTGCCCGACAGGGGGCCAAGCTCCCCGACGCGGGGCCAGCAGACCGAAGGCCAAAAGGACTAAGAACGCAAAATTTTTGGCGCGCAAAGCCCGCCGAAAATGTTTTGGTGCTTTTTACAAAAATATGATAATTTGGGGATTTTATTGAAGAAAATTTGAAAAATTCGGATTTTTATGGAAGAAAATCGATAAATTTGGGTTTATGTAAGGAAAACTGGAAAATCTGGGGTCTCTATTAAAGAATCTGCCCTTCCTATGTGCAAAATCAAGCAGATCATCGGGGCGACTGAAGGTCGTTGGGACTTCACATTCATCGTACAGATTAAGTCTAACCCGACGAAACTTTAAAATTTCCCCGACGGGGGGGGGGGGCAGCCTTCCCCGACGGGGGGCCATGGACCCCCGCCCCCTGGCATCTTCCCTGAGCTAGAGTAGTGTTCCGAGCAGAGATACGATTAGGGTTATATATGTGTAATATGTTTGTGGCACATGTCTAAAGGGAACGTTAACAGCAGTTGGCAAGTATTGTATTTGGGAAATTTGGGGCATTGGAGAACTACGAAATTTATTCATTTAACAGCTCGACCCTCCTACGGTTTTGTTTACTGGCTTGAGAGACATCCGTCCCATCTCTTTCAGATCTGAATTCAAGTATTAAAGAGGTGCAAGACATTTCTTCATTAATTTGACAGTTCGTGAAAAAAAAAAACCAAAATGCAACTAGCTTTGATTCAAACTGTCTTAGTACGATTAATAAGTAACATAGACTGATAATTGTCACTTAAAATTAACTTCATTTTTGGTGACAGTGGGAAATTCGTACCCTGATCTTTACTGCAGCCTAGCAATCAGCGAACATGGCTAAGAATTGTTCCGTTACGAAAAGTTAGTATACATATTCATAGTATATATATACATATATATATATATATATATATATATATATATATATATATATATATATATATATATATATATATATATATATATATATATATATATATATATATATATATATATATATATATATATATATATATATATATATACATATATATCCCTCGTGATGGCAGTTATGTAAACACACCATGAAACCATACTGTTAATTGAAGTGACAATACACGAGCAGCATTGAGACCAGTTGAGCCATTGCGGCCTTAAAACCGACCTATTACGTACAATGATGTTCACACACACGTGTACGTTCACGCATTGCCTATCCTATGTGGGATGCATGGTTATCTACATATATCGATCTATATGTAGTGGGACAATCGTTTGGTCTTCATGGTCGCTTTATCTGTTCTTGTACGGTTGTAAGTGTGGTGTACTGCAGAGCCTTAGGCAACGTGACCACGTTTTCGGAGAAGTACGTGTCTTTGTTTCAAGCTGAATTAAAAATTATGTTATCTCGGCTTAGTTTACATTTGTTGTGATATGTTAGCCTACAATGTGTTATGCGACAGAAACCCTAACCAGTTTCAAAAGGTGACTAGGTGATGTTTGTTTTCCAGTGTTAGCAAATGTAAATGTGAGGTTAGCAAATACTTGTATGGTTTACCGTATTCTACACAAACTGTTTGCTGAATTCCTAAGGAATTTATGGAATGACTATTTCCCCTACTCCTGGTAAGATTTTTCAAGTTGATAAAATGGATCACTAAAATTTCCACTTTAACCACCCGTGTACGTCCTCTTTAATGTCAATAAAGATTACAATTTGATTATTCACGAACTTGCAAAATTTTCAAGATTTATTTTGAAATTTTATTTAACCACTCTAGTCATAAAACCTATACAAAGATGTAATGCGGACAAAACAGTTTGTTTATTTTATTAGTATAGACGTATAGGACTACATAGCTATTCAAATGTTAAAGCCCTGGATCATTGGGTCAATTTATGCAATGAACTTTATAGAAGCTAGGAGGGGTGAGGCAACCAACCTGTTTTAAACATTTGGGCATAAGCGATCCTTGAATTACATTATTAGGTCCTACACCCAAGAGCCCGAATAACTTTTTAACAAAATCTAACAATCTCTTAGTATCCCAGGGGTAACACCAGGATTTGCCCGATAAGGGGGTCAAGCTTCAATTTTCCCCGACAGAGAGTGAGGGAGCAACCTAAAACCCCAACAATGGCAAGGGTTCCTGTAAGTCAAATTTTCGGAGCGCTCCGCTCCAAAACTTTTGGCATTTAATCGAAGGAAACTGAACAAGAGTGTTTTAACGGAAAAGAGTAAGGATAAGTAAGATTCATTGAAGAAAATTTTGATTTTTAATGAAGAATTTTCTACGTGAGAGCAAAAACGAATAACCTGTCGGGATGACTGGTCGTTGTCGGGGATTACTCACTTTATCACAGCCATTACGGCTCCCCGAAGAACTGGCACCGGTCCCACATCTGTACAATTTCCCACTAATCTTTCATTAAACATCACTGTTTACGTAAGTGTGCATTCATTGAGGAGGTTTTACCACTTTGTATGAACAAAACAACTAAACTTATGCTCCTAAACTGTAATCATTTAGAAATTTTAACAAATATTACATATATTTGTAGCATGGACTATACTTGATCGCTATCCCACCGCCTGTCCGCAAGCCTGAATAAAGGTCTTTCTTGAACTTTCCGCTTAATACTTCCCTGCCGTTTATTTTATTCTTGTCCGTCCATTGCAGAAATTAATTTGGGAAATTAAAAGTATACCATTCATAAACTGAAATAATGTATTAACATGCAGTGACGTTGAAAGGAAGTACGTGCTATTATGGTATGAGGTAATCGTTATCTCTTCCAACCACAAGAACACTTAACTAAGATAAAAGTTTTTCCATAAAGGAAGGAATTCCTGTCACTACATTTACGTGATGTATTTTTCAACCCATTGCAGAAATTGGTTGAGCTGTGAAAGTAGTTGAAGAATGTACTTGAGCATGTTGTTATCATTCAGTGGCACTTAAAGGAAGATATAAACACAGCACTCAGCGGCGGATTTAGGTTAGGACTGACTAGACTTTGACCTAGAGTCCCGCGCCTTAGACAAAATAAAATTAACTCATTATTTTCTTAGATCAACAGCAGAATCCTTGAATAATATAACCATGTTTTCAAGTAAATTGTAATCTGTGAATGTTACTCGAAGAGGCAGAACATTTCAATTGTACTAATAAATACGAATTCTTCAGGGCCCCGCCATTCCTACAAGCCCTAAAGATCCCCTAAATCTAGTCCTTATTATAGTATCAACTTATTGATCATACCACACACGCACCTATAAATTTCCCTTTCTGCAAAGGGGACCGAGGGTCTGGCGATTATGAAGGCAGTAGTCGTTTGCCAGCGCTGAAGGCAGGCAGTTGTGGAAGGCCATACGTTGAATGTTATTCACTTAAGTGCTTTCACGCGTCTTTTCGTGCAACAAATTATTGTCTGCAGTGAGCAGTAGTCTGACAGGGTAACTCACAGTTGCTTTCACTCTGCTTTAAATCATAGAACATTACAAATTTAGAATGACCTTTCTCTTTGTTAAAAGGGATTTTTCAGCAGAAATTATTTTGGGTATGAAATAAAAGACTGTGTTTCCACTTTACAGTCACAGATGACCGGTACTTAGACTACATCATTGAATGTTAAACATTGACCACAGTGAAAAAATGCTCTGCAAACAGTTTTCCTAGAAATCCTAAGAGGCATGGAAAGATGGCACTTGATCTGTTACGTCAACGAGATTGTAACAAAAATAAATATGTAGTAAATAATTTACACATGTTGAAAGAAAAAGCACGTGCATCTACGTGACATTTGCTTAAGTCGAAATTAATAGGCTACTGAAAGCAAATATAACTACATTAGAGTGTAGATTAGTCCTAGTGAGCACATTTTCCAAACTGAAGTGCAACTTATACTGAAGTAAGTGGGGTCAATTATCACAGGGAAGAAGGGTCTTTCCCCGATCAAAACCACACTGAGCCCTTTCGGTGACACATTCTAAGAAGGCTCAAACGTACTTCCCCACTAAATTGCACTAGGCGAGAGCAAGCGAGGGCATGAATCTCTCTCCAGAGATGATCAACATACCTCAACGCTTTGCGCAGATGGCGTGAAAGAAGGTCCCCAGAAGCTTTGTAAAGTTGAAGGCCTTCAAGTTTTACCTTTTTGTTGACTCCGTCAAGATTGCAGGCAAATTCCCCAATACAAGTTCCCAGAACTTCAACTCTTGTCAATGTTGAAACGTATTTGATATTATGCATTTAAGCCTTCATTCGTTACAATCCATTTTAATAACTAAAAAAAAACAGGGTTTCATGGAAGGATTCCCATTTTCGAACAGTAAGGGGGTTGCAGTCTTCTCCCAAATGATTCACACCCACGATAACTTAAATTATCACTGGAAACGTTCAGGTTACAATAACTCAACTGTGCCGAAAGCACTGCTGGAACTGAGATGGTGTGGTTCATAGGGGACCCACAGAGGTAACCTGACCAGGTCCTGACACAGCGCCTAGGCAGGGGCGCAAATCTCTGTTTGAGAGTGGGGGGCGAAAACGAATATTGCGTACGCCTGGATTTGAAACTGTGCACGCGAAGCGCGAAGCGCGAAGCTCTCGTGGGTGGGGTCCAGCGGCCCGCCTTAGGGCCCCTGGTGGGGGTCCAGGGGGCACAGCCCCCGCAAGCTCCTGGGTTTTAGTATTTCAGAAGCTTTAGAAAGATTATTTCGAACAGAAGTTTTTTAGTGTAAAGGCTCCTGGGTTTTAGAACATTTGCACTTGTCAAAAGGGTTAGTTAGGGCACAAAGTTAATACTACTGATGTGCTTCACAAACCGGGGCACAAAATACAGAGATAGATCGCTCTGGCCTAGATTAGGAAACGAAGTGAAAGTATAACTAAGACATGTTTTAAGTGTTTTGACTGAAAATTGATTCGTCTGCGCCGGGTTTCAGCTTCAGATGATATTCCATACGGCCTTGGTCAACAGACATTCAAATACTATGTCAGTTATAGCCTATAATTGTATTGTTGTCATGTGTTGTTATCAAAGGGATGTCAAAAGTGACCAAGTGGCGAAAAACATGAGTATTGCTATTCACATTTTTTGGGGGGCCAAATTAGGGTTTGGCCCCCACTTTTTCACTTGAGGGGGCAATGGCCCCCCTGCCCCCCCCGGATTTGCGCCCCTGCGCCTAGGTGTGGAACCAGGGAGCTAGCCCCCTCCCAGAGGCTCTGGGTTACTGGCAGAACCGTGATATTAAAACAAAAACTCAACTACCTTCAAGCAGGGAGTTGCAACTCCCTACTTTAAGTGGCATCGAATGATCACCAAACAGACCCCATATATCTTAATTTAAACGTTTAGAATTTAGACCATCCTTTCCAAACTCGTCTAAACTTTACTTTCAACTTGACCTTCCAAGGAAGTCAACGTGTCTTAAAACGCTTCAGCTTTGCCCAAAAGTCACAAAAATTGTTTGAGACAAACCTGGGGTTACGTTAATAAATATGGAACGTCATTAATGAGCACTTCCCCTCATCAAAATCCATATTTGCAACAGGTGTAAAATGTTATCTGTAACCAAGATATGGAAAGGATGATTGGTCACATTTGAACCAGATCTGGAATTCATAAGTAGCTGAGCACGTAACTGGGTAAATTGAGTCAGACATGTGTCAAAACTTGATATAAGCCATATATCAGCCATGCATGTAAAATGATGTCTGACTTAGATGTGCATCTGGACTTAATTTAGTCCACACATTCATTCGATATCTTTCGTATGTTTTTTTTTTCCAAATGTGGGATTAATATCTGACCACATAGTGTCAATAGTTGGTACTTGATATGATTATAAGTAATGTTGAGTATGTCATAGTCAACTCTCTAAATGGTAGCGAACGAAGACGTTCGAACGAAGACTTATGAATTTACGAAAAGTGTTTATATTTAAAGACTGCAATAATCATGCCTGCCGCTACATCCATTGAATGTGGAGCAAGTAGGCCTATACTCCAAGTGCTAAATTGTACTCACAAAGAGGTCATGCAGTCAAAAAAGAAAAAACGATCCTCTTCCATATCTTTAAGAAATATGTAGTGCACGCCAATCACACGAATTTTGATATGAGGTCTTTGGCTTGATGAAGCCAAATAAAACTTGATTAAAGTGGAATTGGTCTCTATCAAGATTACTCTGGATATATCTGCTCTGTTTGCACACTGATTTGGCTGAATATCAAGCTACATCTAGCTAGATACAGCCACGATTATACAAGCTGATTTGAAAATCCGATGTAGATTTTATTAAGTCGTATCTGGTTGGAAAAGACCATACAAAACCTGATTCACATGTCCGGCATGGGTTCTTATGAAGCTATATTGTGGATTTATATGGTCTTGCAAAACTTTATACCATCAGATGAAGTCTTTATTCAGCTAGTTTATATTGGATAAACATGATACTTAGTAGATGTTTGTGAACGTTCCCACGGCGAGGTCTGTAGTTCATACCACAAAGTTCAAGTGCATTCACTAACAAAACGTAGTTTAAGTCTAGCTGACAAAGTAACTTCATCAAAAACGGTAGTCTAAGAGGGGATTCCCAGAACAACCCTGGATGCGATCACTCAGGTGGCCGTAGGCTTAGCTTCAACAATGAAACAACCTGCTTAAAGTCCACACTTCAAGGTCACCTCCAAACTTAGGTGTAAGTGTATTTACTTCGTGTAATCCAGGTTCATAAATGGGTCGACTAAAAAGGACTACCTCCTCGTAAAACTGGGTCAAGCGCTATAATTCTCGCTAAACCAATAGAACTTGTTCAAGTGCATTCATCAAGTTGTATAGAATTTCACCTTAATAGTAGGCCAGTTGTTGGGAATGTATTTTGGTGCAAATTTGTTAAGTTGAAAGGTAACTCCACACTCGATGTGGTGAAGATCTTTTCGTCTTAGAGGTGCATCATTCGGCTCGAGGTAGGGGCTTTTCCCAAAAGCAATTCGGGCAGACACTGAGGTCATGATTCTCATAATTGTCTGCTTGGGTGGAAAACCCCATACCACTGGGTTAGGCACAAAAGTGATAACCAATAATTACTTATCCTATATACATTTTCAGGGGTTGAAAAGAATTGTGTCAAGGTGGGCTAAACTTTTAAGAGTTTGTGACGTCAAGCACAGTAGTCAAAGGAAGTATGACGTATCCTTTGTTTCCTATTACAATGGTAATACATAAATATTCAAATAGAAATCTCTGTGTTTTTCAGAGAAAACCAAGTTTTCTGGAACACCAAGGTTGTTTTTATCTTGCGTATCATTGAGTTGGGAACAAATAACTTTAAATATTGAACAAACCCAGAGTATCTTTAGACTTATACAGGCGCCTTTAGCATGGAAAGGTCATTTGTTAGAACAATGAGCTCTATGCGTACTCAAATATCCTAATTATCGTTACCTACCCTTGTTGCCTAAATGACTTAATCACCACGTTAAGGAGGGTTTCAATACTAAAGCACCCAATTTTGCCAAAATGATACCTTGTTCCTCTCATCTCTTTCGGAGTCTGACTTAATTTCTTGCACCAGAATGGAAAAGTAATGCCCCTAGAACAACTTCCTTTTTCCAAAATTTTGGAAGGAATCGAAATCCCTACAAAAGCCTTCATGCAATGATGTTGTCTTCCCCTACCTCAGCTTGGTGTGGTGTCTGGGGTAATGCTTGAATGGCACAAAAAATGGTGTTGTAATTGCGGAATGCCCTGTAAATTTCTACAAATTCCGTACGAAATTATTCGGCACAAATTATGATCTCATAATTGTTTACATTAACCGATAGAAAGTTTACGAAGGTTCTGGTAAACAGAAGTGTGAAGTGTATTTCAGAAACATATGAGAAAGGGGTCGGTAGGAGGTGTATTTTTAGTGTTACAAACTGTCCCAACAGTTTTGTCTAGGGTTGCAGAAGTTGAACTACTGCAAACTTGCGTATTTTTGGAAACTTTGACTCACCTGTGACGTTAAATGTTTGTCCATTTTGTGATTTCAAATGAGTCATAGATTATTCAGTAACTGTAGGACGGTTAAGGTCACCCAGTCTGAGATTCATTGAACTTTACTAGAATGGTTCCGGTTCATATGTTTTCTTTTGTACTCTCCTTTTATTTACATTCCTCAAATGTTTGTTTTTGAAGGGATGCTTTCTACATCTGAGCTCAGTAGTTCTGTCTGAACTTCGCGTGATTCTAACGGAATTAAGTCACGAATGAAATAGGAATATTACTTAACATGGAAGTTCAGTATAGGAGTAGGTTAGCAAAGTCTCAAAATGAAAATGAGTGGTAGCGGTGTGTACAGTAATGTTTTACAAAAAAGGTTAGAATAGGAAAAAAATGTATACATCAAACTATCATGATAGTAATGGGGAATGGGAAAGTCCCTGAAAACTACAAATAACAAACATAGTAACGGATATAGAGTCAAATTGTAGGTAGCCACACTCATTCACGGTTCTTGAACGACAATGGGGCTTTCCTACGAGAGAAATCGGAAGACACACACACACCCACACACATACACATATACATATATATATATATATATATATATATATCTCAACAGCATAGTTTGTATTTTGGACAGTTAAGTCAGACAAACCGACGGCACCAGCGCCGATGAAGAGGTGGTGCTCAGGTACCTCTGGCCATGCTTTGTAATGGGCTATGGAAGACCATTTCGTCTTCCACATGTGTTTTCATTTGTCATGCACTCTCTCTAGCAAGGCATCCTTGACATGATCAGACAGACTCTGATATTACATCTTTAATTTATAGTATAAAGCAGGGGTAAAGAACCCTTTTTCGTACGAATATTCATGCGATAGCCATAATCCACCTCTTCAGATAACTAGGAACACTGAACATTTCCCCGTCTTATAGGGTGTGGGCTTAGGGGTAACAAGAGGGTCATAATTGAGTAAAGGAAAATACCCATGTGTGGACTATATATGGACTGAAGCGAAGCCCCTCGAGCTCTGGAGAAGGTACAAATTTGTAGGCATTAGAATGAAGTATTCATCCACTGTCTTTATATGACATTGAATATGGAAGGCTAAAACAGACCAGCATTATCACAATTTGACGTTTGTCTCTTTACTTAATATGTATGAAGTAATCATGAACGAGCACCAACGAAAAGTGTATGTACAAAACATAGCCTTTGTGAAGAAATTTTGCTGGTTTTTCTGTACTTCACATTGCTTTACATTGCATTACATCGGATGGCCTAGAGTTATGACTTCCGTAATCAACTGGAACTAACACATGCAGTGCCCACGGAAATATTTCTCAGAGTTTGGTAATCCAAGTATGCATGTGACAGTGCACTTCTGTCCTATGCCATGCAATGTACAGGCGAGGATCCAGGTGGGGGCGCACCCGGCGCACGCACCCCTTTTTTCGATGACCACGGCTTCTTGAAAACATGAGCAAATAGATATGGAAAATATGCTTCTCAGATGCTGGGAATTCGCATCTAAGCGCATCTAGAATTCAAATTTTCTCGGGGAGGCCCCCCAACCCCCCCCCCGCCGTGGCTTCGGGCCTTCGGCGCTCCTTCGTCGGCCTTCGGCCGACGGTGTGTGGGCCCCCTTTCTCAAAATCCTTGATCCGCGCCTGATGTACTCTTCATGCAAAACTGCAGAGTTACCGCAAATAATACCGAGGGGTTCTCCACCTGGCTTAGGCCTACCGTCGCCGTATGAAATGCATGCTACATTGTGTATAGTGTAGTAATATACTTAGTGTTTTTTTTATCTGGAGTATTGCGTAAAATATGCAGAAAATAGTAAGCAGAATGGTGGGTTACAAATTATTATTAATCAAATTCAAGGGCACCTGAAATTGTATTTCTGAAAATAATATTAACGAATTGCCTCGCGGGCCGGATACAATGACATCGCGACCATGCGACCATCGGGTGGGAGTTCCCCACCCTTGGTGCTAAGTCAAAACATTTCTACTCCAGAACATGCTTCATTACTTGGTTAATAGTGGACTTTTTAATTTTCTACGAATTCGTCCCCTTTGTTCTTTTCTAGTTCCTTATCTTCTTTTGGAAGGGGGACATCTCCAATAAGTCCCCACTTTTTCAATAATAATGCCTAGATTAAGAATTGACACTACATTTTAAAAGCTAAATTGCATCGGAAAAGCCACATAGCTTGCTTGGAGAGAAGCCCTTAAATAAAGCTTTACAGTAGAAGACGTTGAAGTAGACATATTTTTCTTTTCAATTGTTGTTAATTTTAAGAATCAACTTGACCACCTAACCACATCTACATAAACATGGATGTAAATCAGAGAAGATAATTCCACAAGTAATGAACGGAGCAAGTCTATGTAACCATGGGTTATATTCCACTGATACATACAAACATATAAGCTTTTAAGTAGAAATCTTACAAATAACACTAATTTGTCAAACCCTGCCCATAATTACGCAAGATCAAACGTAAAAAACAGAATAAATTGCAGAATTTCATACTTCGGCAAGAAATATTGCAAACCTGTGTATCTGGAACAATCATTGTATAAGTTTACCACGGGTTTACAGGCATTGTCTTCTTTTTCAGTTTTACGTCACATATTTGTCGCA
This sequence comes from Holothuria leucospilota, assembly GCA_029531755.1. Classification (NCBI taxonomy): domain Eukaryota; kingdom Metazoa; phylum Echinodermata; class Holothuroidea; order Aspidochirotida; family Holothuriidae; genus Holothuria; species Holothuria leucospilota. The sequence goes on from CM055977.1 coordinate 42,699,155, forward strand.
GAAGCTTTCGTTAACATTGGTTTAAATTGTCCACGTTTGCCTGTAAAACCTGTGGAAACTATTGACAAGGTGTGGTAACTTGCTCACCTGTACTAATATCCATTAGCAAACAACATTTGCACGCAATAAACTTGTAATTAGCCCTGAGGTTGCGGCATACGCATAAAGACTTATGTACTTGGAACGAATGGACACAGGGTTTTTCTATCTGAAGACGTGTTTTTGTAAAGAAGAAGTAAAAAATAAAAAAAAAAAAAACGTTAGACGTAAATAAGCAATGACCCAAAATACTAGACGAGAGAAACTAAGTCAATAAATTCTGAATTGTTCATCTGGGAAAATGCATAGAACTCCCGATAAAACTGTATCAGACAAAATATCTATCTCACTGACAGACTTCTCTGATAACAGTAAGTCTTCTCAGGATACTTCTAGCCGAAAAGTTTTGATGGGTATCAGGTCTAACAGTGGGCTTGGGGAAAGATCCTTTAACTAAAGGACTGTAGAATTAATCTAAAAAGATGTCCTCTCGCCTATTTCTAGGGGAAAAGACTAATGGTCGCACGTTATAAAGAGGTGTTTTATACCTCTCGTTTATTTCAGTTGAAGTATCTCCATCCGCATTCTTGCTGGCCGGGGACGCGGATGGTTTAAGTGTGTTGTCGTGCTGTTTATCACGTGAAACATGACTACGACAAACAAAGCCCGGTACATATTAATAATTGTGTATTTAAATTTGCTACCCACGGCTCAGACTCTATCTATTCGTTAATCCAAACTTGCTGAGTCTCCGAAAATTAAATACATCGTTTAATTACCCGGATTTTGTGAACAGAGTAGAATTCGCACACAGTACATCCGAAAAAATTTCACTTTCTGTTTCGTTAAGTAATTGGTGTACTTTCATCTATATGGTTTTGTAAATTGGTTATAGTTTTTGATCATAAATATTTCAGTATTTCGGTATCTTTCAGTTCTAGTAATCTGGATATTCCTCGAGATTATGGCAAGATCGTATCTCAATTTTGTCTGTTTTATCAATCCAGGTGATAGAGGTGTTAAAGCCTCTTATTTGGGGTAAATAGGGGGTCGTAATTTAACGTAGAGCGTACCAATCGGGGTTAAAAATATCACCCCAAATCGAAATTGAACTGCTGTACTGATTGAGCTACATAGCTGTTCTATTGTGTAATGGGGGGGGGGGGGCATGTTACCATCCTCGTCACTTGAGTCCGTTGTAAATTCAAGGAGCTCTGAAATGTATTATCTATGAAAGATGTTTAAACCCCATAATTTTTTTTGTATCTGTGAGGTACATCATCTAACCATCCTCCTTCCTTTAGGCCGTTTTAAATGGAAGGGGCTCTGAATGAAGTTGAGAAAATTGTTTCAGTCAGCGAATCCTTGGGCGCACTACTTCACCTGAACTGAACGATCATAGGTACCTAAACCAGGAAACTAACAGCGGACATCCTGTAAGGGAGACCAATCCTTGACGATAATTTGTATTGAGAGTCATTTTGACTTCTAATTTTTACATTAAATATCAACAAACAATGGTAGAAAGGTTACACATAACTTTGCTATAGTGTTACAGTTTCAAATTAAACATCATCTCTTAAGATGTTTCATCTAATATCGGGGTCTGTAAACTATAAAAATTTATCGTTTTTGGAAAGAAAACGTTGTATATCGTATGACTGACCGAACCAACCTCCATTCTCTCTAGGTCCACTTTTCTTCGCTGGCATGTCTCAAATAAAGTCAGAGACAAATTTCTTGTTTTCTCTCTCTCTCTTTCCGTAGTGATCTGGTTTTGTGCTTAGTTCCGTGAGTCACGAACACTTTTAACGATGTTCTTCAACGATGGGGTGGTCAGTGACGACATTTGCTTACACCTCTCTGTGGAAAAGGTGTATGTAACTGAACTGAGTGCATCACTGGTATTGTTTCAAGTTATTCTTCTACACAACGGTAAGAATAAGTAATAGCACCATATTAAGTTATTCAATAAAACCAAAACTGAGGACATGTGTAACTGCCTAATCCCATTGACTTATAACCCCCTTCCTCCAAGCAGAATATGTTCTTCGATGACGTCACGCAGTGCTTGCATAGCTTGCTTGAATTTAACAGAATATAATACAGACCTAACGTAGCCTACATTTTGTTACCACGTGTTTAACGTGTAGAGGAATTAAAAAGTTTTTACTCCAGGTTTTTACTCCAGCTAATGCACGAATTCTATCTGAATATTTACTAGGCTAGAGTGGCAAGTTCTCCATGAACACAAAGATCAAATTTTGCGCGCTTTCCGTTTCTCAATTTTATTATATTAGTGGTCTGAAGACGTCACGTGTCACGTTTTCCTCGTCAAATGTTGTGTTTCATTTCTCTTTGTTTAAGCCTAGTATGTAGTTCCGATGAAAATAAAGCAGTGTTCGGACATATTGTTAGTACTACTTTCATGTTTGTCCTTGTGATATTTTCTGTCGTCTTTTCTGTCGTCTGTGTGTGTGTGTGTTTCTTTTGATGTGAAAACGTCACTTTCCGTGTTTCTATTTACTACTTCTCGTTTTCGTCGGTTTTCCATTTTCCGGATCACGGAGAACTCCTTACGTCAGTCCAGGCATTTATTCTACATGAGGTAGTGTTATCTTTTGAAAATGACAGAAGTAAAGACTGTGGTAGAGATCTTGTATGTAACTGCTGTCAAAACGGCCTCGAATACAGGTCCACGAGATAAAGTTTAGCTATAGTATGCCCCTCGTCAAGGATTGCAATTTCCTTGGTCATAGAGGAGGGGAGAGCTGATTGCTTATGATAAAATGAAACAGGGCTTGTATCTTTTTGTACGTCAATAAGAATACAGTGGTTGTATCGTTTTGTATATCTGTAATGATACGGTAGTTGTATCTTTTTGCACATCTATAATGATACAGCATCTTTTTGCACATCTATAATGATACAACATCTTTTTGCACATCTGTAATGATACAGCATCTTTTTGCACATCTATAATGATACAGCATCTTTTTGTGCATCTACAATGATGCAGTGGTTGTAGGCCTATCTTTTTGTGCCTCTATAATGATACAGTTCTTGTATCTTTTTGTATGTCCGTACCTTCATGTATGAGAAACGTAGCCTATATGTATTTAGCTACAGGCCTATTCATCTATGTACGTGTCTTTTGTTAAAGGTGCTCCTGACCACACTTGAGTCAGGCGGATGATCGCAGCTGGTAACTTTCAAACCACAAAATAGAAGTGACTATGGTTCAGCCCCAGTGTAGCTGGGTGATGCTTCGGTAAATGCTGATCCAAATAGCCACATAACCCTTACCTAATCCTTGACCCTAGCCTAACCCTGAACCTTAGCCCCAGCAAAACCCCACAATACAGTCCGATGACAATATAGTTACGATCTGAGCTAATCTGTATGTATCACCTGACTCATTGCAAAGTTGTATTCAATTGGCAACCATTAAGGAAATGTTGGTCAAATGTTTGGAGGTGACAAAGCTTACCCTGCCTCCCTCAAACAAATTGTTGAAGAACCGGATACTCCCATCTCCCCATGTTTACCTCCCTTGTCCCAGATGCAATCAAACGTAGACGCTATGTTATTCTCAACCAGTATTGCAATAGTCGCAATGATTTGGTGTTCATGATTTGGTGTACTGGAGGAACACCCTCTAGATTAATAAAACCAGTTGTTATTTTTCTATCTCCTTGAGTAATATCAAACAGCGATGCTATTATCCAGTCCATTCAAAGGGGGAACCGATTCCGATTGGGGGAGCACATCAATCTAGAAGAATTGATGTCCTGGGAGGAGGGGGTCTCTCCCCCTTGAGAATTTTCATGCTATTTCAGTCTGGTGTTAAGATGTCAAATACTGCGATTCTTTCCATCTTCCCTTTCCACTGGTGTTTCATTTCTTATTTTGACTTCGTTTTAATAACATAGACCAGTTACTGAAACTAGGTGAGGTATACGTGCCTTCTCATGCCCCCTTGTGGCTACGGGCTTGTTATAGTCATTTATTCTTCTCAAAGTGAAATTAGTTTAGTCACTGACAAACCTTACGGTAGCAATACACTGCATACGGCAACACCATTGCATCTAAACAGCAAAGAGCTAGGAAACGCACTGCAGAGTAAGCTTTCATATGCCATAATCCAGCAAACAAATTAGGGGATTTTTGAAATTTCGAAATTTTACTAACATATATTGTATTTTATCTTCTTTCAAATCACTTTTATAAGTTAAGGGTTTATAAAGATGCGTTCATTCCTTTAAAAGTTTACACTGATCAGCTTAGCATGTTTACCCTTCTATGAGCAACAAATTCAACGAACTGTTGGTTTGCTAATATCCAGTAGAAACTGATACGATCAACTGAAAAGTAAACTAAAATGTATTTCATTAATTCTTTTACTTATTTAGTAGTAAACATTTCAACAAAAGGAATTTCCCACGGATCAGTGTCACTATTTACTTGTCTGCTGTGACTGTGTCTTAACAATCGGTTTCAATCTCAATGTTGACTGCCCATTGCTTCACAAGGACGTTTTGACTGTCTACTCATGTACTAATGTTTCTATAACTAGAACTGGGTAAAATATTTAGTTTACTCTTCTCATTGCAGAAGGCAGAAGTACTATGATACGTAAAGGGAAGGAATAGTCTCCCGATCTGAGTTTGAATCATCAGCTTAATTAATCACATCAAGTATCTTTTATAAAGTTCAGAACATAAATATTGCAAATGAAAGGTAAACAAAGGAACTAGTTTACATAAATTTAGCAATTAAGTAACAAAAAATTTTCAGCAGAGGGAAACATATACACAGAAGGATACCGGATGCATACTTAAATTAGGCCTTTATCTTGTAGCACGTGTAGCAAGCATAGTGCTCTTTCGTAGTAGTCCATGGTTAAAACCAGAAAGCCCAAAGGCTTAGTGATTCCTTGCTGAATGGGGGCGGTGATTTGTTACACCGAGGTTCATCCCTCAAATTTATACCTCTTGACGTTATCATTTGAAAAAAAGAAAAAGATATGTTAGAAGGGATTCGTACCCGCCGTACTGTCTGCGTGAGAATCTAGCTCTAATCCACTACTACATCAAAGAACTGGTTCATCGTATGTTATTTTTTATCATGCTATAGTCAAAGCATCCTTTTCACATGTTCACAATTAGGCAATTTAAATTAATATTATTACTGTAACAGTTCTCTTTGTGAAAATAAATGTTCTCTATAACTTTACCTTTGAAATGGAAGAAAAATTCAGCCCTAACTTTTCTTTAGTCTCGAAACGTCGGACACAATTTGGAGGTGTCGCCCACTGTCTATTTAGTTTTCGTAGTTGCACCTCTGATGACCTCATATGGCCTTCGACCTCCAACAAAATCATAGGGTTCCCTCTCGCTTAAAGTAACACATCTATATACCAAGTATGAAAAGGATCCATCTCTGTCTTAAAATACCGTGTTTTTTTCAAGTTTTTCGGTTTTTGACCTCTGGTGACCTCAAATGACCTTTGACTTCCATTTAAAACAATAGGGTTCTTCCTCTTTATATGATAAATTTATATATCAAGTATGAAAAATGTCCATCGTTGCTATATCGTGATATCGTTTTTTTTTTGCAAGCAGCTTTTAAGAATTATTTTCACCTGTGGAGACCTCAGATAACCTTTGACCTTTACCAAAATCAATAGGGTTTATCTTTTGACTATAACGCATCCACATGCCAAGTATGAAAAGCATCTATGCTTCTAGAGATAGATATCTATGCTAACTAGAGATATCGTGTTAACAAAGGTTTTGGATTTTGACCTCTGGTGACCTCACATGACCTTTGACCTCCACCAAAAACAATAGGGATCTCCCTCTGAATATGATAATTTTATATTCCAAGTATGAAAATTATCCATCATTGCTATCTTGAGATATCGTGCTTACAAGCCAAGCATCACAAAAACATAAACATATATACGCAATCGCCGCGGCAAGTAATCAAAAAGCATGGCCGTCTTAAGTAACGGATTTGTAATTAATATCGTAGAATCTTTAGAGTGCGTGCCAAGCCCCTGGCGGGGTGAACCAGAACTTGTGACACCGCTGAAGGTACCCCTCCCCCATTCCAGCAATGACTGCAAGCAAAACCGTTGTAGCCTACTATAGTCATGTTTTGCTTCATTTTGCATTGCAAATTAATGTAATACATAAATTTTCTTTCTTCTTTCATGTAAATGAGGTTTCATAACATTTTTTCATTTGTTAAATTTTGTTTCATTTTGTTTTGTTGTCATTTTCTGCATTTTCTGACACAAATCTGGGGTAGCTGCTGTATTATCTCCCGTGGCGGTCATACTTGTACATTACTGAATTTCAGATAACCCACATTTTAATAAATTTTAGCAGCCAATAGTTTTCCCCGATGGCTGGCTTTAGCAATATGATGTGCACCGCTCCATGAAGGACTTGGTGGTGGACCCACGGAAACTTGGTGGTGGGCCTGTGTAGGAATGGTCCCACGGAAACGTATTTAGCATAATCTAGAGGTTGCAGCATGTTAAAACCAGGAAGTTACAACTGAAGTCATGCAGTTGAATCAGTTCAAGTCACGTAAGTTGCAGGGTTATACCAAGTTTGAGTAATGAGACTTAACTACTGTTATGTTAAAGAAAGATCTGCGAGGAGAATTAGTTATCGGTACAAGCAGTGTACCAAGGTTCATGACATGTAAAACCTCATATATAAATTCTCCTGATCTTTTCGCTCTTCCCTCCCCAAAAAGTAGTACACACACAAATATTGGTTACAATTTTAAAAACTCTGAGAAATTTGCCTCAAAATAACTTGTTACGAGAATGCAGAATGACTGCACTACGACCCATCCTCACTGTCCGTCCGAATTAATTATAGTAGGTGGAGTGAATGGTAAATTTTAAGTAGTGTCTTTAAAACATACAAGCTTCGTTAACTTTTCAACTCTTAGTATGTCAATACACCAGACATACCAGGAAACAGAGGTTAATCTTACTAGTAACTCTAAGCTCCAATGACTTCTGTTAAATGATGTAATGTATGAAGACCTTCAAATGTAGGCCTACTACCAAAATATAATTCCTTTCGATCGAACTACATCACTACGCTATACTTAAGTGGAAAGTAGATTGTAAGAGGACACCTCTACGGTTTTCTCTTCGAGAAGAAAACTACTGACAATCTATCGGTGTGAATATTCTCACAGATCAGTTGCTCTTTCATTTGTCATACCACCTCTCGGATTGTTTCGATGCACTCACCAAAAAGGTAGCCCCACCCCAGTCAGGCGGGTAGCCAGAAATTTGCCAAGGGGCGAAGCCTGTAGGGAAACTATCTAAGCGTAGCGCCACCATAGGTTGGCGCGAAGCGTACAAGAAAATTTGGCAAAAATACCACCCAGATCGCTGAAAATGACACTTTCCAGGCCTTGTCAGTTGCATTTAAACATTTTCTTTTATTTTCAGTTACTAGCAATATCATAAAAAATCATTAAAAATTACCAAAAATATGTTCGGGGGCAGCCGCCCCCTTCGCCCTCCCCAGGCTACGCACCTGTGCCCAGTCCGGTGAACTTGATGTGAATACATGTTTCAACTTGATTTTATTATGAAGTAATAACGGATATGAGTACATGTCAGCACAAGTTCAATTAAAACGTCAGTAATAATTCTGACACTTCATTTGTTTATGACCACAATCGAAAGTCTAACAAAAGCAAGTTATTAATATCCAATTATTAGTGAAAAGATTCGTATCATGTTACCCAATTGACGAAGCAATTCTAAACTCACAATATCTTTTTTCTTTTGTATGGCATTGTGTTTAATTTATGTTTCCACTCATTTTTCTTTATCTCACGTCGTTCACTTTTGTCCCTCATTTTCAGATTCTCTCGAGTCTACTCTGGCAACTCTACACACCTGATAGCATTTAATGTTATTCCTCTTCCACTCATAGTCCCCTCCCCGCCCCCTTTTTCCTGAGTCTACTCGGGAACTCTACTCACTTGATAGCACTGATTGTAATTCCTCGTCCACGTCTAGTACCCCCCCCCCCTCTCCTACCAGAATTCCTTGCACTGTGACGAGGCTGATTACAGGAAGGGCACAGGTGTACGTAATGCGTATTATGACAGGCAGTTAGAATATCTTTGACGTCCACTAAAATGTCTCCTTTGAGCAATGTCCTTAGTCTCCCTCCCTCAAATTAGTGTCTTAAAAAGTGTCAAGTGAAAGGAATGAATCCATAAGCTTAAGGTACAACTTTCCATTGGGTAAGGGGATGGGCATTTTTGCCCCAATTTTAATTGCAAACATGCAACTGGTTTGCCCAGTAATAGCATATTTTACCCCCAAATTGCAAACATTTTGCCTCAAAGTGGGTGCAGCCCCCAACTCTAGTGCCTATGATAGTTGTCCTCTCTCTTCAGAGCTTTGCAAAATTTAAAGCGCGAAGATTCCCAGCGATGAAAGATCACGGAGCTGCAAATAAATGTATTTAACGCTGGTGTGTAATGTAAAAGATCCCCTTTAGGATGACATGGTGTACTTTGTTCAGGAAACATTCGCAACAAAAGTTTCCCCTTTACCCTGAACATCTTTAAGTCCCCAGATAAGCAAACGAGGACCAATACAGTTCGGCAGTGCTTACTTGTGCTTGTACAACTTTTATTAATGCAGGTTTAATTAGGGGTAAGCCCCCTTGGATAGTTTTAACGGGCAAGTATTATTTCTTTGCGATAATAACCTGAATGAAGTCATCAGCTTTGTCATTCTGTGTAGAAAATTCCCCATATTGAAATCATGGGTTTCATATTTTTTGAAAAGAATATTTTACGACAAATGCAAACCCCCAGATGTAGGATAATATTTCCCTTCAATATTTTAAACTAACTATGTCACTTTTTTCTTATCGCAGTTTAACACGTGACAATCATTATAACAGAACGTGCCTTTTCAGAATTGCTTAAAATGCACCAAACAAGCTGGTATTTATGTATTATTAATATTGTCTAGATTTGTCAGTTTTTGTGCATGTGCAATGTTTTTTATCTAAAGTCTTTTATCGTTTTGAAAAAAAACAACAAACAGTATACACCATGTTCCATTGAGTGATTCAGTAAATATACATCATGGATACTAGTGGATAACTGTCTGACTGTGCGAGGACAAACAAATTTGCTTTACTGAAGGTAAACGTCTGTGCTTCGTTCTTCGGCTGAGCGCAATGCTGTGTGTCGCGTAGCAGGCTTGCCGATATAATTGACAACATTATCTGTACACTCGTATTCAAAATCAGTTCGAAAGTGATTGTACAGAAGATTGCAACAACCTGATCATTAATTTGAGATCTGAGAATATGTGGTGGCGTCTTTCTTCTTTTGAACTCGGTTCTGACTAGGAATACACTTATATAATGAAAACATGGCACTCGTAATGACACGGTGTCAGATTCTGATGTCGTCCCTCAAAATTTAAACTTGTCCCATTCATGCCCCCATCCCACCCACCCCCACCCATACTCTCAGTGACGGGTCAACCTACTGAATTGAAGGTTTCATGTATTGAAGGTGTTTTTTAAAACGATAACTTCAGCACCCACAATTGTGCTGTATCTGGTAGTAGTGGTGGTAGGCTAGGCCGGAAGGTGCTTAAATGTGGAAGAACACTGTATTAAGAGATTATTGTCAGCATCCAGTCAAGCTCAAGGTAGAACCTAGTATATTTCAAGACCAAACGTGGAGTAGATCACAATTCGACAGTTTGCGTTTCATAGAGTATTTTTCAGACGGTCACAATACAATGCGGGAAGCACAAAGGAGACTAATCCCGGTGTTGCCCGCAGACCTGGTCATGAATTAAACAAAGCTGTAAACATTTTGCCGTCGGACCGACGTTAGGTTTAGGCCCTCATGATCGGAATGAGGTCGTGTAATACAGAAGTTCGGACTGACGTCTCTTCAAGGAATAACCTATTTACGACTTCAATGCAACGTCGGATGGCCGTCTGAAAATATTGTACTCTTTTTTCCTGAAGTCGGTATGACGTTGGACGGACACTGAACGGTACGACTTTGGTCCAAACAATGTGCACTGCACGTCTTTGGCAACGTCGATACGACGTCTAACCGATTTGCATACGGAAACGGAGCTGGCGTCGGTTTGACATAGACGTTGATCTTAAGCAGACGTGAGTCTGGCGGCAAAATATAAATAACTATCAAGGGGAACGGGCAATATCGTCTGTATGCGTCGTGCCCTACAGGCCGATACTGAGTCATAAAGGTCAGAAGGTCGAGTTAGTCCTTTACATTCAGATACAGAATGTAGCTTGACCACAGCTCTGGAGGAACACATTGCTTTTCACAACGTACACCCGAACACATATCTGAAGTAAGTCAATACCAGAAAGGAAAAAAATATCCAACTGAATAGAACAAGGGTTCATGAGATGCATACACCATGTATAAGTGTTGGCTTATCTACCTCTAAAACTAAAATACAAAAAAGAGGGAAAAAGGGAAATCAAAACAAATACAAAATAAATAGAAAAGGATACTCAGAGCTGATCATCTTCAGGAGTGTTATGTACAAAACGTTTTGAGAGTAGGAAGGGGTGGCAAATGGCAACTGAGGGAAATTGGCCATTGATCACCAAAATTTGCTTATCTTCATATTTTGGGAAAATTTTAGTAGTTATATTAATAACAAGACCACATTAAGTTCTGTCAAAATTGAAGGGACAGGGAAAGCTAGAATCTTTTTCTTTTGAAAAAGGGAACATTATGTAACTCACAATTTCCATGAATAAGGCTACTTTCAAATAACACCCCTCTTTGACTAAGTTGTCCTTTCGTGCGTTCAAACTATACGCTTCCAAGCACTTGATTCATATAATGTATTAATATGCTGAAAAATTACTACTGAACTCCTTGACATTAACCGCGTGTTTGGTCTAGTGGTAAAGAATCCGCCTCTCACGCGGGAGGCCCGGGTTCGATTCCCAGGTCAAGTCATACCAAAGACTTTATAAATGGAACCTACTGCCGTTGTGCGTGATGCTCCGCACAAGCAATGGAGTAAGGGAAAACAAGCCAGTGAGTCACAACTGGAAAAAAGGCCGTGCCGTGGCCGGCTCGACTTGAACCAATTGGTTAGAAACTGGGCCATTAAACCTCATCTAACCTAACCTAACCTTAATATTAACGTTTCCGACAGCTTTTTTTTTGTAATATTCCCTTCGGTTTCATCCGATGGGGGGGGGGGGACCAAACATTACCCCATTATGCTCCATGAAGGAGCTACTTCCTCTGATCTTTAGATATTTGACAGCTATGAGATGATTTTGTGGTGTAGTGACGTCCGCCGCTCTGCGCCATTTACCTTCTAATTTTATTCACAGAGATATCCAATGGAGACGACCTTCCTATGAACTCGCCGAGAAGTGCAACGACAATACAACTTGGAGAAGTTGCATGTTTGCAGGACATTCGAACCATCTCCTTTAGAATTAAGGATACTAACAGAAATAAAATATACATATTTTGGTTAGGATATTGGCTAATGTCTACACACGTGTTTGTGGTGCACTCCGTTCAAAATTTATATAAGAAAACTAAAAATTCTAATAGGAACTACAAAAGAAAGCTATTGATCGGCTTTACAACGTCATGGCTAGTGCTCCTCCTTCCTTTTAATGCCGAACCAATCAAAGATCAATGCCATGGGACTTCCCCGTATGCTAGAAAAAGTCTTAAAATAGAATACAGCTTCGACTTTCACAACATCAAAACAAGGCTCACGTAGTAAAGCATTGATATCGGAGATTACATAACTTCTGCCTACGCACAAAGACTCAATATTGAAACAACGGGAAGTTTTACCTTTGTGTTAAAATGAAAGAAACATCTACTGTCAAATTATACGTAAAAACAGCGTTCTCAAGGGAAGAGCAAAAGCGAAAAGTAGTAGGAACAGAAACGGTTTAAATTGAGGTGCCACTCAGCAAGTCAACCACTTGACACCAAGCTCTTGATCGGATCAAATAATCATCCCAAACCGAATCATATCATCAACGTGAAGAAGTTTGTTCAAGCTCGAGAATTTTTGCTTTGTCAGATTACTACCTCAAGATATCCAAAACAGTAAGTGTCCCATATTTTAATCTTACTTCAACTTAGATGTATAGTTGTAAGATTTTCCACAGTAGGCCTATAATCTTAAAATAGTTTTTTATAGTTACTTGAGAACGACAAAGCACACTACAGAGTTAACTAGCAAGGGAGGCCTAAAATTGCTGACGAGACCTCCATTTCAATTTGCTATTACACGGGAATACCCGTGGTATACCCGGGGTATTCCCGTGTATAATAATTGTAACTTTGTAACCGTACAGAATGTTACTTAGATAGAGGTACAGGACCAGTGTATAAACCACCTGAAACAGAACTGTACGATTTAATCAGCTGGAAGGATTTTAAGTTGGTCCTCTTAAATGACATTAGTCATTTTGTCAATGTTACAATTCTTTCGCTTCTTGAACTTACGAGTTAACGCTAATTTTTGGGTTACAACCAAAGGCGTAAGTAAGCCTTTTTGATATCGTAACCATAGAAATACGAGCCGTGTTCACTTAAGGTAGACCAAACTATAGGATATATCTGTAATACTTATAATTTGCAGTGGAATATTTAACTAAACCAATTTCTTCACTAGTGAAAACACTTGTGGATTATTAATTTTTAAACTGCATTGGCAAGAAGCGACCCTCTGGTCAAGGCAATTGCCAGGGAAGGGAACGTAGGCCTATGATATAACTTACTAATATATTAAATCTTTACATAAGCCTTTAGTAAAGTATGTGTACAGAAAGTAACATTGGACTCTTTGAAAACATGTATTAGGAATTTCGGGTAAAATCTTATGCTTCTTCTTGGGCGTCACTTCATGTAACATATGGTATTATTACACGAACTTCGTAGATCTGTATAGAATCAGGTACATAATTTTAATAAACGTTGCCTAGTGATGGACCTTATGCAGTGAAGACAACATCTGATTGACACCCGTTTGCTCCGCCCTTCAAAGGACATGCTACAAAATATGGTTCGATCCATGGTTGAAGGTTGAACGTACAAACATCAAGGTGGTAACTAAACATGTCGAATGCTGGCCTGCTGAGACAGACGTTGTCATGGAAATTGATAAATTAGAGAATAGGATACAGCCTATGCATTAATTAAACCACAACACAGTCAAAAGTAATCATTTACAGCTTTAATAGCAACAGGAGTTTGACCGTGTAAAAAGTGTATTGAAGCACCGAGGGCGCACTTTGATTACTACAGCACTGTTGTCTCATGTGCATAAGGTGTATAGGGAAGAGAGATAATGTAAACTAGTAAGCCCAAAATACTTCACAATCGCTTCAAATGGTAAAGGAAATCTTTAAGTGACCCCGATTAATCATTAAGGTATTCAAGATAAATTTCATGGTCAATAAGTCATAATGTAACTGAATGATAGAAGTACCTTCGTTTAGTGCTGAAATTGATTTGTATTGAAGGTTAAATTTATATACATTTGCATACCCATGCATAACGTCCTAACGCCACCGGCAAGGATTCGAATCAAAGCAAGGGCCTCCAGTCCTGTGCAATTACGGACAAAAGGAATACAAAAAAAAAAAAAAATTAAAAGGATCAGAGACCAAGCTCTTCATTTTTAATTCTAGCACCCTTTCCGGTGCTAAACTATGCTACGATATTGTGCGAAGCAAAAGGAACTGAACCTAACTTCATTTGGAAGACAGATCTATTTAATATCACTTTCAACTTTGAAAGCAAGGATGCCATGCCCCTCATTTAAACAAGAAGCTTTCCTGTATTGATGTGTAACCATGGACTTGGAATAAGGATGGCGCTATCCAAGTTTTTAAACACATGTTTCAACCGGGGGTAAGTGTAAATTAGGGAGGAATAAAGGTTTGCGTATATGCACAATCGTGACGTCATCGAAGTTCCATTTTCCGCCAGGTTCGAGCCATTGTGCTTCATTTCATTTTAGAAATAGTTGACCTTTGTCGGTTTCCAACATGTTCTAATTTGAATTGAACTTAATTCGTTGGTTCTACTTCGTTATCATAACACTGGTCACTCGCCTCCTTGTTATTTTACCTTTTATACGCTGTCATTTAGGTTTGAAACTTTTTGAGGCCAGTCTTGATCCCGAAAAGTCAAAAAAGTCATCCATTGCAGTTAATAATTTGGTGTGCTTATTTACAATTGCAAATGACCTTTCCTTTCGTGATTCAATGTGATGTTTAGAAAGGAATACTTCACAAACAAAATAATACCAACAAACAAACCAACTTTAATAATTTTAGTTTTTCGGTATTATTCTACACGTAATTATTTTTGATGAATGGTGAAATGTTCATAATTTAAGAAAACACGCAAACGTATTTTTAAGGTTGGGGAAGCAGAAAAAACAGCAAACTTGTTAAAAGTGTTGCTATTTACCCACGTTTTAGGAAGTTTCCTCACTATTCGTAGTGCACTTCTCGCCAGGCTGATGGCGCCATAAATAATCTTTTGGTCTGGTTTAATCACACTCCGTGTATTATCCGCAATGCTTGTGTAACATTTCCGATATCCGCCTTCTCAAAAACCTGATGTGAACCGTCTGTCAACTGTTACTTTAGAACACAAAACGCTCAGTTGTTGCTCTAAAGGGGTGTAATTTTTAGGAGTTTCATTCTCACACCAGTCGCACAGAGAAAGAGGCGAAACATTGGTTTCAATACAACTAGAAGACATTTCAGAGGTAAAATCGAAACATTCAAAGAACATTCACAGGCGGGTCATCAAGAGTACGCGGGTACACGTACATGTTTCGGGACACATAGTGATGAGTATAATTGCTCAAAGGAACACTAGGCCTGAAAATTTTTTCAACGAAATTGGTAGGTTCTGGAAACTTTTTTTGTCCAATAAACTTGTTTATGCAATTAACATGATTTTGTGAGTGGTAATGGGTATGGATGATGCATTGCAATAAAGAATACTTCACATCAAATATAGTCAGTAACAGCTATTTTAAGGATCGTTGCGCACCTTTAACTTTTATGATGTATTTTCAACTACTGCAAGTATGGTGTGCTGCTTATTGTTAAGAGAGAAAAATCTGAATCATGTTAGAAAACAGAAATGTAATAGAGCATGATTGGGAATATCAGAAGCTATTTCAGATTGTTCTCCCAACCTAGACATTCTACTGTGCACCCGACATTTATCTATGCAGATACAGTCATGCCCCCTCGGTTCCACGTCATCTTCCTCTCACTAGTAGCGTTAGTCTGCACCTTGGTAGGCGCGAAGGATTCTGAGCTCGCACAAAACTTTGAAGAGATCGTGCTGCAAATCAGAGATTTACAAACACCAGTCGCTGAATTTGCTGAAGAAGGTATCCAACATGTAACCCAAGTGAGTACCATGAAAGTTTAACGATAGAATTAATTCTTATGGTAACTTTGATTTCTGGGTCTTATACTACTAGAGTAAAACTGACGAAATACTTTAAGTAATGTGATTAGAAAGTGTTCGTTTTTATTGACTGAATGTTTAGGATAAGGGAGACTAGAGACAACATGATTTCATCAATGTTCGAATTTTTACCCGAAGCTCGGTCTCGTATTCGAAGGTCTGTGTTATATTGAAATCATTAATTACTTTATAACCAAACTACTTATGTACGAACAAATTCCTGTGTTAACTACAGACTTATAGTGCAGGCCCGTAACCAGATGGGTGGTACGAATACCCATTCCCCACCCCACCCAGCCCCCCTCGAATGGAGACTACCGCGTAGGCCACCTATAGGACATATAGTTACTTCAAAATTTACGATACGCTGCGCCAGATTGAATATAAGCACCCTTGATTATTCGAAAAAGTTCCAAAGGTAACCCCCATTTGGCAACATCCCACCTCTGAGGGGTTTCATCAGGCCCGTTAGCCAGAATAAGCAATTTGGGGCACATCGATGTTGGAGTTTCGCCGGCCTGGGGGAGAGGTCAAAGTGGAGGGAATGTTCCCCTCCCCTTTGAAAATGTTGGCCTATTTCAAGGACTCTAGATGCAAAATGGTGCGAAATTTTCCCATTTTTCCTCAATATTTGTATTCCAAAAATGCCGGTCTTGTACTAAATTTTCCCCCTTCAATGCAAGACCTTTTATAAAGAATTATTTGGGGGCACGTGCCCCCGTGGCTATGTACCTGGGTTTCACATCTGTAGATTTGTCCAAAAGTTTAAATTCAACTTAGAGTTTTGTTCGAATGGAGGAGCGGACTTCCATTTTAGACAGTCTGGTCACGGGCCTGTAGTGTGAGCATAATGTCATGACTGAGAACCAAAGAAAGTATTGTCTGTTGTACGTGTGTGTTCATATCTTTTCTGATAAGCACGAGAACAAAGTATTGCGATAGTATCAATGCTTTACTTGCAATAACTGTAAGTACCAGTCCAAGTACAAATCCGTTCTCACTTCAAGTCTGATTAACTTAACTCAACAATTGATGTTAAAGTGAAAAGCATTGAGGTTATTTGATAAGTGTTGTTTACTTGGAATATAAAAATCTATAAGTATAGCTTACTGTCCTCTGTATTTTTGTCATTAACATCAACCGTCTAATCATTCCATAGGCGCGGGGAGCTGTTTTCGACTGGGGTGGTCAACGCTGGGGTGGTCAACGTTGTTTCGGGCCTCCGTCCTGGGGAGGGTTTTAAGTGAGGGGCGTCCCTTCCCCTCTGGACAATTTTTGAATATTTGAGGGTCGTTAGATGAAATTCGGTGCAACTATTTGGCAAATTTTTAGGAAAATTACTGCAAAAGTTTGACATTCTTTACAGAGGGAAAAGAAAAAGGGTTTTTCGTGGTGGTCGGATGCATACTTACGCTCCACCACATTTTTGACTGTTAAATATAGCCCAGCCCCCCGTTCCCTACACCTATGAATCATTCTCATATATTTTTTATTGTATACGTCAGCTAATCTCGTCAGACACAAGTAAAACTCAAATGCTAAGAGCAGGGAGGTGATAAAGTAATGCCAACTTCCTCTGTAAGGGGGAAGCTGGGTTAGATGTTAATTACAATGAAAGGCATCGGAACGAATGATGTGTATATTAAAATTGACGTGATTAATTTTCTTCTTATGTGCAGATCAATGGCTTTAATGGATTTTCCCATTCCTGTAATTGCATCAACACTGAGGTAAGCAGTCCTTCTTCTTCTATTTAGATGTAATTCCTAGATGGTCCACCATGCGTGAGAAAAGCACCTCCCTTGTATTACCACGTTCGCATGGCCGTACGCAAAACTTTTCTGGCAGTCGCAGCAGGCCAAGCACAGCCGCCATCAATTGGCTTTTAGTGTATGGAGAAAAAATGCCAGAAATGTTCACCATCATCCATGATTACCGGAGGTGGCACTCACCGTGCTTCACAAGTTCCATCATTTTAAAATCTTGGACATTTACACAGATCGATGTGATAAAAACAATTACTCTGAGAATTCTCGGGGGTGGGGAGCAACTGCACCTGCATGCTGCTCCCATGCTACAGGTCCTATCCAGTAAACAATACCTGTAATAAGAATCTTGATAGTATCATTTTATTATCATTTGCAAATTTCGTTCCCTCTTCAGTGTCTATTTGTTATCCCTCCTCTTTCCTGAAAAATGCATTCTTTGGAAGACATTCCTATATAAGTAGCATCAAAAGTTAACGATGTAAACCTGACAACAATTGTAATGATATACCTTAACATAGCTTAATATCCTCTTACGTCTCACTTCACATTAGTACCTAATCTCTTGTAATTACGTAGCCTTATTTCTTTGGTATTCATTTTGCCGTGTGACATAGGAAGATGTAGACCAACAATGTCCGGCAGTAACATCATGTCTTGACCACGTGTACTCCATGACAAGATACCTGAGTCATTTCTACGACCTCATCGATGAGTTCCTCAGCTCGTCAAGGGAAACAACCTTCAACGCATCCCAAGTGAAATGCCACTTACAGAACCTACAGTCAAATATCATAAATCACACGGTAAATTCATTCAACTTTACACACAACTTGGCAGAAAACTAAAATGTAAAGAAAGACTATAAATAAATACATACTTGAACATAACACAGGTAGCAGAGAATGGTATTTATGCAAGTTATAGAAGAATTTGTTTGGTTTGACATAAACAGGAGAAAACGAAAGGACAAATGTTTAAAAGTCCACTTTTTTATTTTACCTCATCAACAGCTTCAAGAAACAACCCATTTCCGGCCTGCAATGAGTTGGCAAAATATCTCATGTGGAGATAATGTAAGTGAAATTTAACGGGCTTGAAATATTTTCAGTGATACATGATGTATCAACTGCGTTGAAAAAGTTTTTTTCAAACCTCACCTTTCTTTTTTATACTGGGGTATTGTCTTATTAAGAACCCCATGACCTGATGCAATATTTTATCGCCGCACGCCGATTTTTTCAACTCAGGTTACGAACAATAATACAAGAGGGTCTAGTTCTTAACGAATTGTTTCTTTCTTTCAGTTAATGGTTACAAAATGCAGGTTGCAAGGAAACTTCCTGCTGTATTTCCGTGTGCAATTGCTTGATGGAGAGAGCTTAATTCGTTTTTCTGGAAGTATTCTGTGTCAAATCGATTGTATCTTTAACCTTTAGCTGTACTTTTGTATGTCATTACTAGGGTTATAAATTCCCTGCCATGGGATTTGTTGATCTATGGTGCCATGTGGGATGTAGAAGAGGTGACGAGTTTAGGGAGTCCTCGTGAATAGCTTTACTCAAAATGTAGGATTTAAAGGACCATAGGTTGAGCGGTGTTTGCTTTTGTTAAATAAGGAAGTAAAACAGGATCAGATGTCACTAAGAACACACATTAGTGATGAAAAAGGAACTTGGTTTACAAGTAAATGCAATCGTAGTTCTAAGCCATACTATACTTATTTGTAAAGTCGACGATTAACATTGCTAAGTAGTTTCAAATTAAAAGAACAACTGACCGACCAATTAGGTGGTCAGCAAACTACGAATGATGTAAACTAAACAAAAAGTCTTAAAATATCATCTCTGTTTCCTTTAATGTTCAGATTGTTAATTACACTACTCCTGAACCTGACGCCAGCCGGCTTGAAATTACCTGTACCGACGAGGTAAGTTTCAATATCACTTCAGTGTGGTATGCACTGTTGTCTGTTATACGATGGTCACCACTACCCTTATCGATGAATAGCTGGACAACTTGTGTACATTTTTTTACATTTTCAGATGCTTAAGTCCATTCTTTAATAGACGAACAGTGACTCAGATTGCAATTCACAGTAAACCGTACTCAACTACTAATTCTCTCAAGTCAATGTAACCAATTTTAAACTTTGGTGAGCGCCCACTGAACTTAAACACCATGGAATGAGCATAGTTGTTTACAACACATTCAGCGGAATGGCGTCCAAATCCACGCCCTCGGCGTCGTTTTGTTCAGCCAATCGGTTCCTAGGCGTTAACGAAAAATTGTGCCAATGTTTATGTAAAAGTTACCTCACAAAACTCCATTGCTTCCTAACAGGTTAGGTGAAATTACTAAAACTATTAATCTGGTCATTTAAATGGAAAAATCATGGATCATTTACTTCACAGTTTGAAAAACAATCATGGCATTTACTGCTGACAAACAACTATTTTGGCATAGTAAAATGACAATCTGATGACGACACTTTCTGCGATGCATTACCTTTCCATGGTATTATATGTCCAGTATGGAAGTGTCCATTAGATGGGACCCAGAGTAATATTCGAGATACTAATTGCTTGTTGTCTGGTTGAAAAGGACGACAAGGTCAGATTTAAGCATGGGCCAGCGGGGTACGTGTCCAGGGGCCCCACAAAAAGAGGGGCCGCACAAAATTACATTATTGTATTTTTGGTAGAGTATTCCAGACTGAATTCAGAGGTAGCCACCGAGCGAAACAGAGGAAATCCCACATTGTGAATTACCTTATTTTGGTTGTCTCGATTAATTATAAGGCTAATCTAAATATCCATTCAGTCTAACCGTGAACTGATCAAGCAGAAATTTACTTACCATTCCTGGTTCGAGTGAGGTCGGGGGGAGGGGGTGAAAGTGACCAATCTTTGCCCTTCTTTCGTGACTTGCTCCACTGAAGTCTTGTGGAGAATTATAGTCGAAGGGGCCCAGTTTGTGCTCAGGGCCCCCTCAAAGGTAAATCCGGCCATGAATGACAAAGATGTAAATTGACGGTTTCGTATGGA
The DNA here is from genome assembly GCA_029531755.1 of Holothuria leucospilota. Lineage (NCBI taxonomy): Eukaryota > Metazoa > Echinodermata > Holothuroidea > Aspidochirotida > Holothuriidae > Holothuria > Holothuria leucospilota. Next base: position 42,719,571 of record CM055977.1, read on the forward strand.
TACTGCCCTCATCGTAACTGAAAAATGTTTCAAATTATCATTTTAAGACTTTACTATAAGATTTTTGTCAGCATTTGTACAATGAAACTTATAATGATGCATTGCCTGTGATGTGTATCATATCATACACATATGTTCTGTTTGAAATAAGCACTGTATTCCTCTGTTTTAGGATGACTGTAATTTGGAATCCAAACTTGGATTCGGTCTTTCGGATTGGTTGGCTGAAATGCGAGAATCCATGGATTTACTTGCAAATGTTACAGGAGCCACTCAAGATTTACAGACACTTCTGGACACCTGTCACGTAACGTCGAGAGCTGTAAGGAGCAACAAGAAGAAAAATAAGGGTAAAAAGGAAAAAGGAAAGAAGGGCCAATCCAAGAAGGAACGGAAAGAGGTGGAAAGGCAAAGGAGAAAAGAAATAAAGGCTGAAAGACAAGCTAAAAAGGCAGCAAAGGCGGAAAAGAGGAAGAAAGCTGCAAAGAAAGCTGCAAAGAAAGCTGCACAAAGAGCAGCCAGAAAAGCAGAAAAACAGCAGAGGAGGGCGCAACAGCAGAATGAAAAGTAAATCAGTCATAAAGGAAATGACAAATATGGGCGGCTAAAGACAAACTTTAAAGCATTCCTCAATTTGATTAAAAATGTTTTCGTATTATTTCTTATTTTTATTTATTCCCAAAAGAACGGAAAGGAAAATTTCTAAAACTATACTTGCCACATATGTTTGTCAGGCTCTTCCTTGTCAAACCTACTTGAACAAAATTCAAACGAGACTGCATTTTTAGTTGAAATTTGTTTTCATTAATTCCATTCAGTGGATTGCAATTAATTTAGTAATTGAAGTGAAATGTGTGCTAGCATTGTCTGAAATGACATTAGTTTTATTTGACAAGTTCTTTCAAACAATGTTTTATCTTCATCTTTAATAATTCCAGCCAATTTTCATAGCATGTACAGTAAATACTGTACATGGTGGAATAACGTTTCCAGTTTTAAACTGTGCCATGTTATAATTTTGTAACACGAGGAACGTTTAAATATCACCAATTTCCCCTAACCTTAACACTAGGAATAACCCTAACCCTCCAAAAAAATAAGAGTAAATTCTGTTAAGTTTATAAGAGGAATCGAACCCAGAACCCCGAAAATCATGGTATCATGCCTTCCTTCTTGACCACTGTACCACGTGGAGAACTCGACAGCTGTTCTCCTAAATTAACTACTTATCTGTAAATCACTCAACCGTATCGTACCATTAACAGTTCTCGTAACACGTGTTACAGTTTCTGTAACACAGATCAGTTTAAACTGGACATGCTATGTGTATTGGGTAATAATTCAAATAAGTTCTCTAGCATTTGCATCGTGATAGGGTCGAAGGAGGTAGAACGTGTCATGAATCGATAGATCTTCCTTATGATTAAAAATTCTAAATTCTCAGTAGTTACTTAGTCGAGACATTCGGGGCGTGAGGTATTTTCGTCGAAAAGAACCCTAGAGCCAGATGCATTAGATTCTCAGAGTTATCATCAAGACCTCAGTAGTGAAAACCAAAGTCACTATTGGCTGATTATTAAACAGTCGTTCTTGATTAAGTGCGTTTTCAAATAGGCCTAACTTCATTTTTGCACAAAATGGCTATGAAAAATATCCAATAATATTGTTTTGAAGTTCACGTTTTCGAGGAAGTTTTGTATTGTAAACCTTCCTTAGCCATCCTTTAATTAGTACACTTAATGTTTCAGATACTTGCTCAAGACAAATTAGAGCTTTTCAGTTTTCATCTTCCATTATTGTTCCATTTTGCTAATGTGGTGGAATTTTTGTGCAAGGAATAACGTTTTGAAGCTGAGTGTACATCTTACCTTCTACTCATTGTCGGAATATAAGCCTTACAAGATAAATACTTAACTTGCTATTTTCCATTGTGTAACTGTTTTAAAAAATAGGTATAAGACAAGCCATAGATAAAGCGTTAAAGATATTCAATTTAACATATTGTTAATAACTCACTATCCAAAATATTTGCAACGTTTCTCCTAATTTAAATATTTATTCGAAAGCCAAAGCAACAAACTTGTTAATGTTTTACTATCTTCATAACTTTGACAAAACCTGCAGGAACTTTTTCATGCAAGATTTATCTATGCATCTGTAAGAGGAATAAATGAAAAGTAATTTATAATTAAGACAATTCTATGTATCCTACAAAACTATTTATGAAATGGAATCGATGTAAAAATTATATACAAGAATATAACATCAGCCTCATGATGTCGTCATTTTTGTGTCACGTCCAATGGACATGTTTTGCAGTTTTCTCAATGTAACCATTTCGTCCAACAGCCTTGGGCCCGAAGCTTCAGTAAGTCGATCTGAGTTGCAGGCGCGGCGGAACGGAAAAACATTGGGGGGGGGGGGCTGAGTGCTAACAAGACTACCTAAGCGGAGCGCCACCATGAGTTGGCGCGGAGTGGATAAGAAAATGTTTGGCTTTACAAACCCTCAAGATGGCCGGAAATGGCACTTTCCGAGTGTTCTTAGCTGCATGTACCCAGCCTTGAAACATGAATCTTATGTCTGCAATTTCCCTGCGGTCTCCACTTAGAGCACTTGGCAAATACTGGGGGGGGGGGGGGTTTAGCCCCTCACTTTTTTCATTGGGGACTGAGCCCCTAAGCCTCCCCCCCCCCGTTCCGCCGCCACTGCTGAGTGGGATTTCCAAATCACCCTCCTTAACATTCATCTTCACCAGCGACCCCCAAAAGTTGTTATTTCACTCTTGTCTATCCATGTACTTATTTTGTTGTGTCATTGTCTACATTCAAAACATACGTAGAACATAATCACTTAATCAGCTTAGATCAGGTTAACTTAGGCCAGTGAAAGATCCCGTTTGGATTGCCAAACTTCATCCAAACGTGACTATTTGAACTTTGCAGATCAATTTAAAAATCAACAGAAGGGAACTCACACCAGTCCTTGTCCACTTTGGAATCTCAGTGCCGTCTACAATGGATACACACTACCCTCTAGAATGGCGTTGTGTTGTGATTAATTTCTGCTACCAGTTAAGGTTCAGCTTTCTACTAAATCAATATACACGTTTAAACTATGGTTGATCAGTTTCAAAGAGAACTATTACTTTTAAACAAACTTCGAAACTGCTATCATCTGTCATCTACTTCTTTTTAACGACGGCATTGGCAGTAGACATCTATCTATCCGACTTACAAGATAAATTTACCGCAGAATGGAATAGACGAACCCAGAGAAGGACATTCATCTTCGAGAGGGTTACATCAATTGTTCAGCTCATTCTTTGCCATCGTTTTGCTTTGAACTAAGAAACCGATAAGTATCCTCCGTCCACCAAGACCACAATCTTCCCTCTAGAGGGAAGATACCCAAGACGGCGTTTAATATCAACGATTCTCCTTCGAACCGGAAATATTGGGATATCCAAACCTAAGGCAGAGATCCAACAGGAAATATTGTGATATCCAAACCTAAGGCAGAGATCCAACAGGAAATATTGTGATATCTAAACCTAAGGCAGAGATCATGTCAATGACTCTCATTCTCTCCCTATACCTACTCCAAAAAGTATTAAAAGCAACCCGGATGCAGCAATGGCCCAACTAAGGCGTACGGGGCACCCTATAGTTGGGGGTGAGCCCAAACGTTTAAGCTCTTTGACCTCAACGATGGTATATATCTTAATCAAGGCTCTGAAACCCCAGTACCTGCCTTGTAGGCTTCAGGTCTAGCATTAACCTCAAAATCAAGAGTATTTCCTTGAGCAAACATTAACGTCAAGGTGTAATATAACAATGGACAAAGAGAGACAGGAGATGAGGGGAGCATTTTGTACTTCAAATACAGCATAAAACCCAGTTCTTAAAGTAATTGACTCACAATAAAACTGCGATTTTAATTTATTAAGTGACTGAAGATACACATTACGCAGCCTTTTGGAATGGTTACACAATATTGCTCTCTTGTTGGAAAATACTTGAACTCGTAGCTTTTATGTGATCAATTACATACAAAGGCCGGGAGACCTATCACACGCAGTGGACGAAGTCATTATTCGTAGTCTGAAACACCTACTACTAGATGATACATTTTGGATAATCTTATGTTCACGAACAGGATGTGCGGGTTAGTCTTTCGTCCATCTAGGACCTGGAATCTTAGAAGACGAAAACCCCACAGAAGCTACCAACATGATAGTGATGCATCAGGATGTTGGAAGAAGGTTCTATTCGTTTGTAACCACACTTTTTTGTTGGTTATCCATGTTGGGTTACAACCATTTCGAGGTATTCCCACGATCGCAGAAAGAGCTTACCTATGTAGAGGGCTTATCGGCATATTCCTCGATCAGTCGTTGATGTGGGAAGCCTAAAAGTGGGCTAAGCAAACAGAGTCACAGAGCGAAGGAAAGAACTGGTAACACAGAGTAGCAAAATTTAAATAAGCAAAACCAACTCTAAAAAGAAATTACAGCTAACTGGGTGTATAAGATCAAATTGCTTACGACATGAAATTCAACTCTGGTGTCAGCGACAAATTTCATGGAACGTGTCTTTCGTCGCAGATAATGCTGGAGACCGTGGGCCTGTTCAGTTTGATTCATATACATAACAATTGTAATGGAGGAACATCAGTATGAATATATCTGACGAGACATGAACTCAATAGGTTGTATTTTGGGGGCATTTACAGTTGTGGACGAAAAAAGCATTTATAACTACAAGCACTCTATCTAATGGGCCTAAAGATGTGAAGCAAGTCGAAAGGCCAAAGCCCAACCAAATATAGATAGGTTCACCATTTCTTAAATGCGTTAGGCTACAGACACATTTCTAGTAAAGGAATATGATATTTTGTCTCTATTTTAGTAATCAAACATCGACTAAACGATTGATATCGGATCCGTGGGTAGGCAAGAAGGAACAGTAAGCATTAACTCGGACCGTTACGCCTAACAATATTTAATATTTAAAATCACCCTATCGAGAAAGAAAATACCGAAATAAGAGGCAGTTCATCTCACACTTATTGCTGATGGGAGGTCCTTAAACTATTTGCGATGACAGCTTGCTTTTCAAATGCGTCTTTCTCGTCACGGAAGGTTAAATTAGAATATCATATTAGGACCTCCGCCGAATCCGACTACTACTTTGTGGAAACTATCTCGAAATTTCTGTCTGTCTTCTACAGTGATACTTGATCTTACACTATTTGTTGGGGGAAAAGTCATATCAACAATTTCTAAGAATGAAAGCATCATCACATCACATCACATCACATGACATGACATCAAATCACATCAAAATGAAATATATTCCGTTTTCAGGAACATGACGGGAAGATTTAAGTAAGGCAGGTACTTTATGTTTGAACAGTTTGTTAAAAATCTACTAGAAAACACAGTGTTTTCTTGCACTTAAAATGGCATGAGTTGCAGATTTAAAAATGACTACTCACTTTTCGTTTGGGTGTCATAGTTGTGTTTAGATTTTTTTTTTTTGAAACTACGCAAATATCTGGCCTTCAGTAGGCTTTAGTACTTATATGTTCATTTCTAACATTACGATTGAAACACGGCTGTGGCATATACTCCATCAGTTTTGACTTTTGTTTGCATTCTTCTTCAATAAGGTATCGCCATCATAATGATGCATTCGATGTTGAAGGTCGCCCTCGTTGTGTTCAGCGTTGCACTTACCTTTTTCAATCAGTGCTCTACTGGCGGAACGGCGTTACTCGACTTTTCTCTAGAAGATGAAATAAATGAAGAGATGGAAGCTGTGAGACAAATGCAGGAAATTATACCTGAAATTGAATGTTCACAATTTGTAAGTACTGGATTAACACACATGCTAATGTTCATGGAAGCTTTCATGCAATAACTGATTGTTTAAAGTATGTCAATATTAAGACAGAGACCTACGTCCAACATTATAAGAAAAGATTAAACATCCATGTCTCAAACTGTTTGCACTTGTAACTATAAAAAACTGAATATGTGGACACAATTACTTCATAAACTTTGCAAAATGTCAGTTTTGTTGATTAATTTGAACCCTGTTCAGGAATTTAGAGGTTTCTTGCCTCGTCATTTGAGTATTTAGTTGTAAGGTGGTGTACCTTTCCTTTGAAGAAAATAAAAGAGGGGTTCTGTGAACACAGTTCCCTACTCTACTTCTATACTTTATGACTTAGATTTTAGTAGCTATTGTTTATTGTCGATTGCTGTCCTACACATCCATTCTCCACATTCTCCATTCTCCAATGTTTTTGTAAACAGATAAAAGGCTTACAACATCTTAAGAAACAGACCAAATGTTGTAAGAACACCAAGAGAAGCCAAAAGGAGGATTCAACGTGCATTGGAAAGGTAGCGTATCGAGTTATCAAGTAATCGAAAGATGAGTAATTAGTTTCGATCATATTTAGTCGATCTAATGAATATTCACTCCCGCACAGGGAGTAGTTACCATGGTAACAGGAGGGAAAATTGAGTACGGCACTACTACCTTGTTGTCGCGTCTGAAGCCACATGAGCCATGATAGCTAAGTCGTTAAGGAGGTCGCACGAAACGCGACGGACCAAGGTTGGAGTCCTGATCGTGGCTTAATTTTCTCTCTGAATTTATTTCTTCTGTTCTTTCCTTTGTTTATAAAGGTTATCGCTAGTACTTGGGACTGATTTTAAAATATGATCGAAGCTAATTAGTGTCGACCTATATATATATATATATATATATATATATATATATATATATATATATATATATATATATATATATATATATATATATATATATATATATATATATATTAACGTAAATACTGTATAATCACAATGCATATATATGCATATATATGTGTGTTTGTGTAGACGATTTTAATGATCTCTCATTAAGTCAGTGCGAGTGCACGTAAGCCGAAGATATGTATATTTTCCTCTGCGTTGCTCCCGTCTTGTTGGGGCCAGCGATGGGAACATTTACAGTATAATTATCAACAAAGAAATCACAGAAAGTCTTGCACTATTTTTAAGTTCAAGTGATGTACTTGATCGGCTTTTCTTTTCAGAACAAGTTTGACATATGTCTATACGGAATTGATGTGGCTGTTCGCTATGTTCCTTTTTTCGTTGAAGAATCCAAAAAATATCCCGACGACACCGTTATTCAAAACCTCTCTTCTAATTTACAGAACTTTAATATGACCTTCAGGGATAGGGTGAGTTTATTTACTGTTGCCCTTTCTTGACACTTAAATATACGTTGCATTGTGTAAGACGTTGATACACTATCCCTACTGGTAAAGGTGGGCTAACCCTACTGGTAAAGGTGGGCTAACCCTTTTGGAAAGCTTTGCGATGAGTGTTATTTACAATACATGTGGAGGTATTTAATACACATGTTGAGGTCATTAAACAACACTGTTTTGTGTATAGGCCACTCAAGACCAGATACGTACCTGACCCATGTTACTGTCATCTTACCACCCCACACTGTCAAACTGTACTTAAAGTGGTGGATTAAGGGGTTGTAAAAGGTGGTCATCACCCACGAACTAGTAACTGTAGGGACAAATAGACTATATGAAAAATATGTGCAGCGTGTAAATCATTGCAATCCAAGATAGGCTTTTGTTGACCTCAGTGCCTGAGATAGCCCTCCAAATATTTAAACAAAGAAACTTCAGACTTACTCTCTTCAGTTTTTCATCCGCCACCTCCTCTGTAGGTCATTTAATTTTACATCCAAAGGATATAAACTCAGATGTCACTTTTATATTTCTTTTCATGTAGCTTGGACGATGCATCAGGCCCATTGAAAACGATTGTAAATCATATGAACTCTCTAACGCGACAGATGTGAGTATAAAGCTATCGCATTATTTGTTCATCTGTGTATGTTGACTGTTTTTCGTTTTTTATTGTTTTTAAAACTTATACCCTAAAAAGTAGCATATTAAGTCGTTGCACTTTGTCTAATCGGTAAATCCTATTTCATACATTCTTGGATTAGGCCGGATTGATTGCAGGCCCGCAGCCAGCTTTTACCTGGGGGGGGGGGGGGGTCGTCATGCGTATGCGCGGCAGAACTATCTAAGCGGAGCGCCACCATCAGTTGGTGCGGAGCGTACAAGAAAATTTTTGGCTTTACAAACCCTCAGATGGCCGGAAACGGCAATTCCCGAGTGCTTTAAACTGTATGTAACCAGCCCTGAAATATGGATCTCATGTCTGCAATTTCTCAATTAATGCAAAAAAAAAAATCAATCTATGAAAAAAGTTAATACATATTTCTAAGCGGAGCGCCACCATCGGTTTGCGCGGAGCGTACCATTAAATTTTCGGCTTTACAAACTCCCAGATGGCCGGAAACGGCACCTCCCGAGTGTTCTAAGCAAGAATACATTCAGCCCCCACTTTGAAATTCTCCCCGCTTCCTGGAGAACTTGACAAATATTGGGGGCTGAATATACCTTCAGCCCCCACTTTTTCACTTTTCATCGCCGCTACTGGGATTCGGCATTTTCTTGAGGGCGCGAAGCGCCCAAGCGAGGAGCGGAGCAACCGAGCGGGGAGAGGGGTGGTTCTCCCCCTCCCACCTCTGGGAGTTTTTGCAATTTTTATATAAAAATTGAGCGATCTGGTAAACACCTAAGCTGGAATTTTCGGTTATTCTCAATCAAACCAAAACATGAAAAAAAAAGAAGCTTAGCCACAAAAATTGTAAAATAGGGCCAACAACGGAGTGAATTCATCATACAATGATATTGCAGAAGTGTAAAAAACTGAAAAAGGGAAGTACACCAAAAATGTGTCTGTATTTTCCTGAAAAAGCGTAGAGCATGTGTTACGGCTCGATATGGCACTCAAACCAATAACAGCGAATGAGTTACAGAAGGACGAGATTAAAATTCAACAACTTGATAATTATTTAAGTTAAAACCTCTCTCTCCTTAGTTTACACAATTATTAGATCTTAGCTTAGGCCTGGTTACAATTACTAACTTATATACTTAACGCTAGTCTTGACCGGCGGTGCAACGTCTACCATGGTAGGCCACTGTAGGCTTAGGCTTGGCGGTTTCTGCGAAGACGCGGGTAGGATAATGGCGAAGCCGAAGTGTTTGCGTTGGCGAATAACTTTATTCAGCAACTCGCAACACAGTAGAATGGCGTATGGCAGGATAGCGTACAGTTGAATGGCTGGCTGATGATGATATAATAACTGGAAGCAGTGAACAGTGGAATGTTTAATACACGCAATGATCGATGGTCTGGATCTGTTAGTTTGCGAATGTTGTTGATCTCTCCCTGATTATCTGAGGGGGGAAGAACTGTGAGTCCAACTCTAGACACTAAACATAAGCAGTGATCCTGTCTAGAAGCTTCACTTCCTAAATCGGAATATTCTAGACATCATGTAGTCCATTTTGTACTGGAATATTCTGGAATCGGTTAATTCGAGAGGTTTCTTGAATAAAGGCTGGCGAGTATAAAAGGAGAGTAGAATGACCTCGAAGCGGATAGACAGTAACCTCTAGAAAGCTATCATAGCTAGCATTTTCTGGAACTTTCACCCGTCGAAGGATTCGAGCTAGTATTCTTGGCAAGGCGTTCATGACCCGTAGCACATGCTTAAATTTCATTTGGAGATTCAGCAACCCCCCCCCTTCCCACCATAACGCCGTACTCATTGTACAGTACAACAGTATTTGATGCATTTTGCGGTCGCTACAAGTGAATTACTTCAACTTACATATGTGGGACGTGGATACGGGGAATCTATAGTCGTTGTATTTGTGAATTCGATGTATAGGATACCGTTAGTTTTATTCACTATTCACGGCATCGGTATAGGCCTATTACTTGGTCAGACCAGTAATACAACCAATTAAGCTTTCAAAATATTTAGCCCGCAAAGCAAAATTAGGGAAAACCCGTCACATTATGTGAGAAATACATGAAATCCGGACATTGTGGGCAATTCTACAAATCCGCCCGGACGTCTGGCATGCCCTAACACCTACGGCTTACATTGGCTAAACCAGCGGAATTGACATGTTGCCCTGAAAAACGCCAAAAACTCCAATTAGGCCTAAATAAAAAAATACAAAAATTCTGGTCTGGGCGGGGGGGGGGGGGTTCGTGCGAACCCCTGAAAAATAAAATTCAGAAACAAACTTTGAAGTTAACCGTCAGAAAAAATCATTAAGGGTATGACGATTTGCTGTTGTAAAGAACAGTTTCACAACATTTTTATTCTCAAATAAAGAGTTAACCTGTTTTCACTACAAATCCTGTAAGGGACGTTTTGTATCAGCTTGTAGCAAATAAGAGTCGAGATAACATAACATACCATCAGCCTGAAACTCCAAATAAGTTTAACGTTTTCGAACTGAAAACAACGAAATTTTAGATAGGCCTATTTCTGGTATTTGCTAATATTGCGGCAATGTGTATAGCAGAATCAGTAAAATATGTGTTTGTAAGGAATTGATCTTTTAACGTTCTTTTTAATTGTATCAAACAAACAGACAGAATGTGACACTAAGTCTCTGGTTCTGGAAGGTATGAAAGATTGGACAGTAAAGGTTATTGACCTCTACGATGAACTTAACAGCACAGTAAACGAAAGTTCCCAAAGTAAACTTGAATCCCGCTGCAAGAAAGAAATCAAGAGAGAAATCAAGAGAAAGAGAAGGGAACTAAAGAAAAAGGAAAGGGATCAAAGGCAAGAGAAAAAGAATAAAAGAAAACGCGAGAGGGACGAAAAACGTAGATTAAAAGGGCAACGGCAGGTAGATCAACAAAATGACCCAATGATGACGTCATCCCCTCCTGACTGTATTTAAGGCTTAAAAACAAGCAAATAAGAGGAAGGAACTGTCTCTACTCGACAAATAAAGATAAGAAATCCCTGCAACTGAAAGGTCCGTTGTAATTTGTTTAAAACCCCCATTATTTTAATAACTAATGCTTCAATGTGACCATTCTTGAGACAACACTTGAGCAATAGTACCGTGGAATGTTGCTCAATGATCTATTGAATGTATTAAAAGTGTCTTCAGGATTAGGTGTGATATGATAGTTTAACTAGCGAGCTTTTGTCTTCAAAATAAATCCTTTGGGCATATCGACAGCAAAATTGTTCTTGAAATGAGAATTAAGAAACAAAGGATCACATTCAATACCTTGTAAGACTACATGGTAAATTTGCCTATTTATGTTTCCTCATACTGTGGAGAGTGAATGAACATCGTGTAGCATGGTGAAGGTTTTTGATAATGGTGTGAACAGTGGTTTATTTTTCACATTTGCAAGTTTTTTTTAGAGCAAATAGGCACATTTGACAGTTTTATGATACTGGAACGTTGAAGGATAAGATGAAATTTTGCTTTCTTAATAAAAGACCTTATCCATATGACGCCACATAACACAGGCAGAGGTAAGTGGGTATCATTACAACTAACACCAACACAAACGCAGACAACTGATTTGTTTACCGGTCGGATACTCGTTTAAGTCTTCTCCGCGCACGTGTGAAGTCTACGTCGCACGTTCAGAGTGCTTCATTGTTGCCCTCAAAATGGCCTCTTCGTGATGTCAGTGCTTAAAGGTCTATGTGAAATTCACCTCGGAACTTTAAAATATAAATGAAATCTACCTTATTCTTTATGTCTGTAAGAGAAATGTTGCAGGACAAAGATGACAAACTTTGAAATGCGTTGAACAGAAATTCAGTGCTAGGTTGATACCTGTTCCAAAGTGTAACTGTACAGAAAGTTCCGTATTCTTCGGGGGCAACGCTATAGACCTTATGCATTGATGTCACGCTGTCACGTTAGACAATGTCAAACAATGCAGCTAGCTGGATAAGGTACATGACTTTGTTGCAAACTCTGTGGGCACGACGTAGCCTTCCTAAGCGCTTAGTGCTTACCCCAGCAGAGGGTGCACTTTCTGTTCTGTGACGTCATATGTTTAAAGTCTATTGTAGTTTAATATTCTTCAGTAGAAGTTCGTCATGCACTGAGATTAGTTAAAGTAGAAGTCTGCCTAATGTCACGACTCTTCTAGTAAGAGAAAAGTTTTATTTGGAACACTTAGACATGATACTCTATAAGATATGCAAATTAATTTTTTGTCACCTGGGGGAATAGTGGTATGACCAACGCAATCTTGAATATTAAAATAAGAGAATTTTTAATCGTTGGTTTCTAGGTCATTGACTTAAATCATTTATGGGGACTCTGAGTGTTAAGTTGCAACTCAAAAGTTTGTTTCAATTATGATTTTTATAAAAAAAACATATTGCATATGACACCTCTCCTTTAAAACTTTCGACTTTAAGTAAATAAAAAAGCAAGCATTTTCTAGTGTCTGGGCATTTAAAACCTAACAAAAATCGCACATTCTGCAAGCACGCCTGTGGTGTAATAAGTGTAAGCTTGCACGTACGGAATGGAGAAAATCCTTTTTGATATTTTAAAGACTTTGGTCAAAGAACAGCACTGCGTTGATACTTAGGGCATTTATCACATACTTTAATATTTTGGAAGTTATCAAAGTATATGCAATAGTCAGAGTTTCCACACTTTTGGTAAGAGGTATTATTGAACATAGTTTACTAAATTTTAAACAAGTTTCTGAAATTTCCGTGATAAAAGCCATATGGGCTGACTACTCGTATCAATGTTTAACACAATTTATAGAGAAAATGATAGCACGGAGTTTACAAATTCAGCTATAAATAATGCAGAATAAATAGAAATCTCTAACACAGCCATTTACATGCACGGAGGCCGAGAGGCCGAGTATTTGAGACTCAGTACTGCATTAAACCCTTAAATTGCCCGGTTCATTCAGATGGGCACAGTTTGGCAATGCCCCCCCAGCCTGAAAATAGCCTTGTGTACAGGGAATGAGAACAGGGATAAGTAGGGTTCTCGTCTCAACCCCCAATTTTAAGGGAAAGACACTTTTTATATCGATTCAAATACTTTTTTGCAAGTGTTACTTAGTGTACCAAATTGTGATCATATGGATATGGTTGTCATTTCTATAAACTGCTGGTTTCACTCATATGGATGCTTATGCAGGATATTTACCATACGAAAAATGTTTTAAGTTAACATATTTAAGCAAGCTTCTTTTACGGACACAATCACGTAATAACACCTTGTCTCTATTATGTAGAGGATGTTTAGAGGGATGTAATTTTCTGTTTCACATTGATTGGGAAGGCTCGTAGCCAGCCAAGGTACTATCAAGGTCTAGATAGCTTCTTGGGGCGACATATTTTTAGAGGGGGAGGGGGCAGGATACGCTAAAATTTATTAGGCACAATAATAAAGTTTTATTTTCTAGGGGGAGAAAATTTTTCAGGGTGGAGCCACCCCTGCCCTCTTGGCAACGGGCCTACAGGAGGGTGGTAGGGAGAACAAATGAAGTCTTTTTCATCTGCACTGATTGTTTAGGATACAATTAAGAGGTTTCAGAGAAGATAAATTATGCATGTTTTCTTGTTTTTTCAATATCTGTCTTCATATTTATACGTGCAGTTAAATGTAACCTATACGTACAGTTAAATGTTAACTTAAAATACAATATACATTTTTTATAAATATATTTTCACCAGTTTTGTGCAATATTTGAAGTCAGAGATGAACAACATGATATTTTTGTACAGTTTAATACTCTGTAAATTGTATAATTGTCATTATCAATCGTCTACAATATTTGTATTAATTCGGCATTCCAAGATACCACAGCCAAACCGTGTCATCTATTATTATGTACCTTACAGCATCATGTATTTTACTTAATACAGAAAACGCCATTACGGGGAATAGGAAGTTTAGATAAAATGATATGAAAAGGAAACTGTGGCACTTTAGAGCAAAGCCGACTTGGTAAGATGATTTACTCCATAGGCGTGCTCACTTTTTGGTATTTATAATTTTTCATAAACTTGTCAATTTTGTAATCCTCAAGAGAAAACGAACAACAAATAAATTTCATCTCTATGTGAATACACCGTTGAGTCCTTACAATTTATTACCGAGTTTGTTTTGACGCATCGTATTATTTGACGTTTCGTAGCTAATGATATATAATAAAGATGGGTTAAGGAAATATCTTCACGATTTCAAAATTTGTCATAGAATGTGGTGATAACAACTGAAAGATAGATGGAAATTTTCTTTGATTGCCCTACTTTTGGCCATATCATACGACCAATAGCCTCGACACATCTACCCCGTGAATACACAAGTTAAGTATTTATATGTTAGGTGACCACTTGACGTGATCTCTGGCCTTCTTGTAGCATTAAAAATAAATTACAACATTTACAACTAAGTATATCCTTAGCCAGAAGAGGTGTTGAAGTAGGCGAGATAAAATGTATTGAAATAACGAAACATGATAAATTTGTTTGTAAAATTGTTTCCAGTTTCCACTGTCATGGCTGGTCAATGGCATTTAAGCGTGCACGATAAGACAAGTGTTTTTTCAGTCCAGAAAAGAAAACAACAATTTTGTTCAAGCATTAATTTTTTTTATTTTTGAAGGGATCGTATGGCATTGGTTTACTCGTCATTCAATAAGTCCCTTCCTTGTTATTAGTGTTTAAGTTTGTGCAATGATTAAATCGAAAGTAAGAAACAGGACAAATATTTTAATATTTTCCACTTGCGGCAATAAATGTTTGCGCAAAAATAAGTTGAACTTTAAAGCTTTCCAAATTTTGTAACGTTTCTTTGAATTAAAAAGGAATAATATTGTTTGAGTGATTCAGTGACATTCCCTTTTAACATGAGTAAGAGAAATGAAAACTTTCACTTTCTATTGAAATATAAGAGTTGTCACACGAGTTAAGCCATGGAAAACGGAAAAGAAGGGAACTGTCAAACAGTTTGTGCAACAAATTAACAATGTTTTCACACTCTCTGTAGCGTTAGTGTACGGAAGGATATTTCACTAAGGGTACAGAAGATTTTTGTCATGAATTTTACTAAAATTGAGAAACAATCGTGACATGAATTTTGTCCTGACAACGACATTTTTGGCTCAGGAGGCTGCATTCCGATTCCCGCCTCATATGCCTATGCTCTTCATATAAAGTAAGGTAGGAAAAACAGCTGCAACTGATCAGTTTTTGATTACTGGCGGATGGGGACAGAAGACATGACAAGCAAGTGCGTCAACAACTTGGTGGGGGGATACGACTTTGACCAAAACGTCTTTCGACAACCGCGAATCGCAAAACAATTGAAGCGAGGGATTCGTGGTTCACTTAAGGGCACAGAAAAAAATATTGGAGGCCATATGATCTAGTACAATGGGCACTTTCCCTCGATTTTAATCCTTGAAAAACTATTTCCACCATTTGCCAGTATGAGTAAATTAAATCAGCTATAGTGCAAGCTATAGAATCAAACATTTGCCTACTATTTTTGTTATAGAGTTCTGGAAAAAAAAGTTGGGGGCAATCACCTCTACTTTCAAAATAGGGAGAAATGTCCCCAATGTCCCCACCTGTTAACCCTCAAGATGACAAGCACTGATAGAGAGCATTGATACGATGACATAGTTCTGAGGTACACTGGCACACCAATTTCAAAACTCTACTTGAAGCATTTTAAAACTGATCCAATTATTCGCGTTTAATGCAATTTTCATTTAATATAAACATGACGCGGAAATGAGGAAACCAACTCCTACATAAAATCCTCTCCACCAGTCTAATAAGTAAAAGTTAAACACCTACGAATTAGTCGATAAGTACAACTGCGAAAGTAATTTAGATTTAGTTCAGTAGGAAAGAGATATGATAGGAACAAAATCCTCATCAAGGACCATAAGATCCTTATTACAATCCTTATCACCCATTCGGTCGGACTATCAAAGGTTAAAATTTAGCTTTCTTTTTCACCTAATTTAAAAGCGTACTTTAGCTGACTTACGCTGCAAAAAAGTCCGTTCCCTTCTGAGTTTTCTCACAATGACGGAATTTAGTCATCTTTTTGCCAATTATTAAAAAATATCACCCTAGCGTTAATGGTCGGGTGTTTGACTATTTATAGAGGGTACATACAAGTACAAAACATTTTGACAACAAACAGTGGCAAATCCATAAGTTACACTTTCGAACTACCTCTATTAGAATCCACCAAGTACTTTAGACACTGTTCATCGCTAAGGTAGTCTTTAAAACAATATTCAGCTCTAACCTGTACATCGTATGTCGTGAAATTGCAGTTAATGTCAGTCAGTCTCCTCTTTGAGCTCTTTAACTCTTTTATGTAAGCCCTATAGACTCACATCAGAAAGACCCAAATACTAGATTACGGTCTTTCTGCCAAGCATAAAAGTTCTCACTTTGACGGGCACTTGTCAAATTTTCCTTTTTCCATAGCACTGTTCAATAGAAAAGTAATTGTAAGCATGATACTTCACTTTGTGTACGTACCTGAAAATGTCAACAATCGTCCATCTGTGGTAGGCCTATATCGTCACCGTCTCACAAACAACTTTCATCCATCTCGTTCACAGTCAATCTCTCCTCATCACTGTCATTCCTTACATTGACAAATGATTAACAATAATAGACATGATTGAGGTTCATTTGTAGTATAACTGTCATGTGCCTTACAACTGTTTATGTCATATGTATTAATTTACCTGTCAGGCTGCTTGACTCTCCCCCCTTATAATTGAAAGCGAAATCATGTTTCAAAACATCCCACTGACACTTTTGAAGATGAAGTGTAGACCTGCATGTGGACTATTGACGGAACGCTTTCACTTTATAGTTCTTGCGAAATTATAAATGACACTATCCTACCGATGTTCTTTTCTAGTTCCGTCTGTTGCCCTACCTTATCCGTCTTATTTTAAATACATATTTTTCAGACTTTCGATCAGGGGATTAAATCTCTTGAAATCATCCAACATGGCCGTTATCCACGGGGAGGACATTCGGAGACACATCCCATTATTATGCCATCCCAATTTTTACAGTCATTTCTTCAGGCTAAGTTAATATTTTATTCAGGAAAGTTCCCTTCCAGCACTGTAAAATCCATAGTGTTGAGATAACTAAAGGTATATGTGGTAAGTTTCTGCATGTATGTCTTATAGCTCTGTTCACTGAGTTCCACTGAATGCGTATTCCTAACAGACTTGTAACTCGGTTAAACGAACTTACAAAGGTCCATGTAGGACGGCACCTCAATCACTTTAAGTTATCTCAACACATTGGGTTTCACAGTGAAATATGATCTCCCTTAGATTTGAACAGGTTGTTATAGTTCCATATTCATGTGTTTTTCATGAAAGAAAGAAATAATTCTTCAATGTAACTTGTTAACGCTATTAAGCCTGATAAATCGGTGTGGTAAACACTACAGCAATTTGTTACCACAGTCAATTCGCTTATCACATTTTCGACGTAATTAGTCTGTTTCTAATCGTTAAAGGGGAATTTTCATGATCCCAGACAGTTCCAATTCTCCCAACTATGCATCTTCTAGCTCCTCCCATAACTGTATGAGGCTCTTCCTTGTGCAAGAATAAACCTGTTTTATTGCTTAAGGCCATGTCCTGGTGAGCACACAAGGCTATAAAATGTAATAAAAGTAATCTCTCTGCCTTGTGTGGAATGTGAGCTACTCTGCATCTTTCAAATTTTCAAACTTTGATGTCAATCAAACAGCAGTCACCAACTGAGAATTTTGATATACATACACTAAAAATGATACTTTGGGGTGATGACAGTCTGTCTTTAAGTTATCAGATAACCATTAGGGCATACTTACTTTATGCAGAACTAATTCAGCGCTTTCAAACATCCATACAAACATTGATCTGCAAAGATAGGCTATTTGCCGTGTACACTACTGCACTATAACGCATACTTGTCAGTACATAGTCTGGTGGGCTGACTTGTTACTGGTACACATAATTATTCGTTATAAATATTTGAACCTTAAGCTCTATAATCAGTTCTCTGATAGGTATATAGTAGTTTCTATACCTTTATAATAATTATATATAATAATATATATATAATATAATACCTTTATAATATAATACCTTTTTAATACCTATATAATAATTTCTATGCTTTAACCTTTGCTTTTGCCTACAACACTATGATGTACAAGTGATCAGTAGAAAAGAGCATGCAGTAACTTAAATCTAACATGGCGCTTGCTTGTTCTTTAATCAGTGTTTTGAACGGGCCATTTCTTCTTTGGCACTTTGGTATAACTAGAAATACTTCTCACACTGCTGTGATGGCCTGCTACAAAGCATACAACCATCTTTTTCTGGTTGTTATCTCAGAACATATTGAAAACTGAAAGAGAATTTGTCACTTTTACGTGTTCTGTGTGATAAACTAAGCAAGGAGGGGCCGTACATAGCTCGAAGGAGACCAAGGTCATATGGAAAATGAAAGCTGGGAGTCCCTTTTTTCAATTATATCATTAAACCTTTGCCAAAAACTTCTTCCCCAGTAATCCTCCACCCTGAAGTCTTGAGTTCATGCCAACTGGCCTACGTATATCCCCTCTTTCTCCCCCGCCAACACACACTTTCCGGTGCTGCCAGACCCAATGAGTACCTGTACTTGCTAGGGAAGCGAGACTGACTTCAGCAAAATGCCGTGCAAAAAATCTTTGAAATACTATGCTACATTTCTGCAATCAGAATGAAAGCATTGTGGGCCAGTTTCTAACATTTTCCTGCAGTATTCTGGAAAGAAGTGTCAGAAAATTTAGAGGGCTTTTAAGACACTGATAATTGTAGGAATCCTGCTTGATATTTACAGGAATTTACAGAATGTAATAAACGACTTAAAATTGATTGTTACTGGAGTTATCCTGCTGAATCATGAAGGGATCTACAGGAAATGTCCAAAACTCTAAACCACAATTTGTATTATCTCATAAAATACATACCTTTGAATAGTTTGGCATACAGAAGGTCAGTGAAGTTATGAAAGTTATATTAAGCACGTTAGGCTTATCAATACTCTAGCTTAATGTGGTTAGTACTTGTGGTTTGTTTATTCAATGTGTGTACAGGAATTAGATTATGGAAGGATAGCCTCCTCCGTTGTACCGATTGATCTGTACATACCGAACTGCCTAAGGTTAAATGTTCTATGCATTAACCGTAAACATGTATGTCAGTTTGTTTTATATAGACTATTGTTAAGATTGGATGTAAGGTATTATCATACAGAACCTCTATGCTTTTTGTAAATCAATTCTTGTTCTCCAGTCTCATTAAAGATCATATTGATGTCATCACCTACTTGATAACCGCCTTCTTAGAGAGCGTGCTGCACTACTGGGTGTGCAAACTTTTGTACATGCGTGTCCTCTGAACACACATTTTCCAGTTTGTATACGACATCATGTGCGCAGTGTACAAAATCTGTTTAGCAAATGTGAGGAAACACTATACATTCTATCAGTAGGTCAAGGAATGTACAGAAATTATACCGGATTTCTGGAGGAATCAGGGAAGGATGGAAAAAAAAAACATTAAATGTTTAAAAGATTATAGGTCTGCCTCAACCTTTTTGTAAGATTTCATGGAATTTACGACAGACTTACAGGTCAGAGTTTCGGAAAGAATCAAGAGTGGATGTGAAGGAATTAAAGTGGCTCATTGAGTTCATAATTGATATTGAATATTTTGTGACGAGTTTGAAGGGAAAAAAAGCATGACAGTGCTTCAAATTAGCCTCATTAGCCATTTACCACTTCCTAAAGTTATCGAAAACATGCAAAATTGTAGTTTTATGGGCTTAAGAGCTTGTAGTTTGCGATGCTCTTCCGATCCCTTGATAGACTAGCCTCTCTGGAAAATGCAACATGTATTACAACCGAAGCCTTGATCACAACAGTTGTTCGTAAGAGGAGTTCGGAGAGCCTGTCAATCAAGTTGGTATAAGCTTTACTCATAGGTTGTATTTAAACAAGGATTGCATATGATTAATACCTAATGTGTCTGGTCATGAAGTTGTAATAATTGATTCTAATCATTAATTGCCCTATCGTTGCCGTTTTAGTTGTGTGTTAGATGTTCAGAATCTCTGAGTTTGACCATTTACCATCACGATGTAACTCTCAACATGTGTGACACAAAATCATGAAATTCATGAACCAACTCAATACGCTCCTTTAAAATGTATTTTTAAAAGAATAGCACAAAGTTCACTCAGGATTGTAAGAGAATTGACAGGAATTCTGATGAGATCAGGAAATCAGAGAGGGATATGATTACTAACAATTGGAAATGAATTTTAAGAGAACACTGATTTTTTTTATAAAAGGAACTAAAGGCAATTGTGGAGTATTTTCTAAGGTAATTGGGGACGGATATACATAGGGGTACGGGAAGACATTTCACGGGAGGGTGGGGGCGGAGGGTGTTTGCCCTGAAAATTTTGCAAATTGCCCTGATTTTCTCCTTTTACCACGATAGCACTCAGGATGGGTATGGACGAAACTACCCCCCCCCCAAAAAAAAAAAAACTATAAAGAAAGATACTATTTCCGGAGTTTTGGTTTACACTTGTAATGGGTTCATACATCATTACATCAGTGAGTGTCGAAAATTGGTTTGCTCCCTACCAGGCTACCAGTCCCCTGCAAACCCCATCCTATATTCAGAAGAAATAGGTATGCCTCTGTTTGTGTTTTGCAAAGGTGTATATGACCTTTTCAATGTCATTTTAAGTACCTCGTTTGCATAAGACCATTCAATATTAATTAAAGCTACCCGCCGCACTGCCCACTGCACTGCACCCTTGCCCTGAAAAACAAGTGTAAGCTCCCTGAAATAAGCATTTTCCCTGCTCGGGGGGCTGCAGCCCCCAGACCCTCCGCCTCGTACGTCTATGCGGATATATAGGAAATTTGCAGAAAAGTTTGATTTCTATGTTTAAGGATATTTTTTATGTTTAAAAACTCCTGCAGCAATGTTCTGACAGCTTGGATATCCTCTGGGAAAGAAAGAGAAGAATACCCGGAGATGTTGTCTTTTCTAGTTAACAACTGCTCCCTGGAGCCTCATGCGAGGATGAACGATTTATGTATTGTTTAAGGGTTCGTGCAGGATATTCATTTTCTATGTTACTTGTATTTCTGTAGGACGGAATTTCCGTCACTTAATTGTATGGTTTCTGCAGGTAACAGTCATTAGCGGCTCGCTATAGCGGCACGGGGGGCACTTGCCCCCCAAAGAAGTTTGCAAAGCATGGTCTTTAATTTTCCAAAAAATAAAAAATAAACAAATAAAACATGTAATTCGAGATGGGTTAGGCCCTCCCTTTTCCTTGACTCGGTTTAAAATTAAAGAAGTGAATAACTTTCCAATGCAATGCGAAGGTTAAACATTAATAAAGGGCTTTCAAAACGAAATTTTTTCGGCGCGCTTTGCGCGCGTTTTCTTACTAGCTGCTTGTTTGTTACTATATGTACTTCAGACATCACAAATGGACCTTCCATTTGTGCAAACTAAGGTAATCAAAACAAACGATCACGCTGTGATATTTGAAATCTGATTAGCTTAGGCATCATAATGTCATTTACAGAGGGTAACGGTAATGCTGGAGTTAAATGCCCATAATTTTGCAGACACTTCAGAGCTTTCGGGGTCATTAGATACACAACCCATTAGCCGTGTTGATTATCATCCACGACTAAAAGCAGTTTTGCCCGGGTGTCACCTGGCCAGATTAGCAGAGGTATCTGTCTACAAAAAGTTGTAATGGGCATGTAGCCTAGACGTATTGTGTTTCACATAGAAGGAGAGGTTTCCCTTAACCTTGTCCAAATTGACAGCGCCGTTGGCCCACGAGCGGTCTTGTGACTTCAAATGGCATAAGCAAAAGGTTTTCCACCTTTGTGCTAAAGTATACCGTTTTAGTTGATTTAAAATAAACACACCAAACAGTCGATCTAAGCTCAGTGTAGTGAGACTAGCTATTTGTATATAGGATGAGACGTCGTTCTGAGGTAGGGGGGAATCCCCCCTTAAAAATTTTGTTTTGGGACGGTACTGATATCCAATATAGTGCTATCATTTCATCGTTTTCAAGTGTCTTCAGTGCTCGACATTTTCATTAGTTTAAGAAAACAATCCCAAAACCAGCATTTTATGGTTTCTTGGCAAAACTGAAACATATTGTGGCACAATGAAAGAAACAACAAAATATTTAAAGGTGGGGCTCATTTTATACAAATGGATCAAGCCGCTTTGCCCATTTCACTTGCCTCTTACTCCCCTCCCCCCGCCCCGTGGAGTAGCGATCGGCTGATATGGTTGTATTTTTATTTTTAGAGTAGTCAGCTCATGACTGACTGCCTGAAATGGTTTTTGAAGAGCTCTTGAAAACTACATGGGGCATCACTGTAATACATGATAATAACCATACTCCTATTGTACTATCCGGAGTTGACCATTAATATTGCCGGGGGTCTTCCGAACCTCCCTGAATACGGACTTGAGTTTGCCCCCCCCCAAACAAAACTTCTTAGAGCCGTCCATGGCAACAGTGGGCATGGTTCACTAGATCAACAGCCGGTTCACTAGATGGAAGGTTCACCAAAGAAAAGATCCTTATGCTAAACTTAATCTTAACCCTAATCCAAGATCCATCCAGACGATAATCCTTATTCTAAACCTAAACCTAATTCTGTATGCTACCCGGATTCGAATCCTGCCCCTAACTTGAAGTGGATTTTCGGTTATGCGGATCTTCGGTCTAGTGAACCTCTGATCTATAGTGGGTATTCCCCGTAAGAGTAAATGATTCCTTCATCTTAGTCCCAAAAGTTACCTTTGACAACCCTGCAGGTTAAAAGTGTAATCTGTCCAGAAAACATCAGTTTTGCAACAATCAATCAGGATCACAAGCATACGTCCAAAATTGGTGAAGAGGGCGGAGGGGAAGCACTTTTTCCTGTAATTTTTAATGCATTTTTGACCGGAAATAGCATATATTTTGACAGGGTATGGCAAATTATCTGCTCGAATGGAGGACTGAAGCCCCAACCCCTGCCCGTTCGCCTACGATTAAGATCCTTTACTATATAAAGAGATTCGAAGAATTACTGCCAGACTAATTCTTTCGGAATAAGTGTTTTCTTCGAACAGGCCTAAGTGATGTATAATCATGATGATTACTGTGAACATAAGTATCTCAGTGGTTTAACATAGCCAAACATCAAACAAAAACAATTTTTTTTGACATGAAAATGATTGACACTTTTCCACCATAAATCGATACACAATACGAGATAACGATACTGGTCGCGTGCACTACCGATATGAACGACTTACCAATGTGTTTGCACCACCGGCTCACCTTTAATGGTTCAAGCGTACATGCACTCCAATTCCAAAAGAAACATGTCACCATAGGCCTAACAAAGTGTGATTTTTCTTCAGTCGTCGAGCTTTTTATCCTTATTCCTTACTTCAGATGTTCATTGGAGTGGACATCAAGTGTAATTTCTTTCACTGAAGTAAAAGCACCTCTATAGAACGCATCATGTTGACATTAGAGACGTTCCTAGCCTGACACCTTCCTTATCAACCGCTACGACTGCCTTTCATGTGGAGTATAGTTAGTCGTGCACGTGAATATGTAAACACTTGCCAGCGTCTGTGCTTTGGATGGGATGACTCTCTCTGCACACTTTCTCGCCTTTCGAGTCCAAGCGATACATAAGTGGGGATGTGAGATTAAGCTCATTCTTCATATAATATGGTAAGCGTTTCAGCATTGACACGCAGTGGCAATTCTTAGATTTTTGCACGTAGCGATCAGTTGCGCGATATTTTAGGCCAAAGGTCACCACCGAATTACCGTCACATGGCAACTAAAGCTCTCAAATCGTCGTGTCTTTGGCATACCAGTACCTTGATTATGTGTTTCATGTTTTGTCCTTCCCGAAAGAATTTAGTACATGGGCTGTTTACATGTAACGTGCAAAAGTAGATTTCGTTTCCATCAGCATGTTTGTGTGCAGGTAAGTAGTCGCGTGCAAACAGTGTCTTGGCTGCTTTGGTTTATTTGGCGTGCCTTTTGTTGTAAATAAACCGAATAATATTGAAGTCATTCCATGATCAATCTGTTTTTGTCGTTAAATGCCAGTCGTAACTGTTTTCGTGGTATGTTGATTGGTCTCGTTTAACTAATATCTCATCTGAAAGATTACAATGCAATAATATAAAAAACTAAGTTTAATCACCTCACAGTCGGGTCGACCACACGTGGAGACATTGTAAGTTCTATTTATCTATCATGTGAATGGTACAATTACAACTTGTATATGGGAATTTCGCATCGCAGTATGTTTGCGGATTACTTCAAGTGATTCAAAGTTCATGATAATTTGTTTTAAAAGATATGGTACACTTATGTACCAATAAACAACCTAGGTTTTCAAAATCTACACGGCACAAGACCTAGTTGCTTAAAATGGTTCTGCAACAGTGCAACGTCCCTTGGTCATGACCCCGAAGGTAACGTACTGCACGAAGATGGATTGTTGCAAGCTAAACTTTGACTGATTTGCCACAAAAAATCATTACCAAGGTGAGCCGTAGCAAGGATCAGATCTGATGGACTGAGGTGGGGAGGGGCTCATCAGTGGTAAAGGCCTAAAGTGATTTTAGAACACAATATCGAAGTACAAAGAATCTTGAGATGAAGAAACAAAAGGGCTGAGTGGATCGACTTCGGTTTGGGGACCTCGTCTACGTCGGACCTTCGTCCGCTGCGTTTCCGTTTGAAAATCCGTTTGACGTTGGATCGACGTTAGCGAAGACGGCCATCAGACGTTGTTTGGACTAAAACCCGACAATCCAATGTCCATTTAACGTCATTCCAGCTTTATCAGAAAGACTGCAACATTTTCATATCTACATCTGAGTTGTCACAGATAGGTTGTTCCTTATAGAGACCTCAATCCGACCTCGGGCGGACCACCAAATGTTACCCGACCTCAATCCGACCATAAACCGATATCGGCCCGACAGCAAAACGTGGCCCCAATTCCAAGCACGCCTGTTTGGAGTAAGTGCACATAGGCCAAGAGTCAAAGTTGAGGGGGGGGGGCTATAATGACTTGCCCGAAAAATATAACCCAAAATGCCCGCGCGCCCCACGCGCGTTCAGCATGTTAATGTATATATCATATGGGTATGCATCGGTTATCACACCGCTTGCCAATTACTTGCAATCATTTGCCGTGTTACACCCTTTCATATTGGTTATAACTTTGGGGATTTCTCTCATGAGGTGGAGAGCATACATTATGTTGTGATCGCCGGCCTGGGGGAGCTGACTAAGGGGGTTTCCCCCTCAAAACATTTAAAAAATTAGGTGTCCTTACATGCAATCTGGTGCCGCATAGGCTATGCTACCTTTGAAGTAAAATTTGTGTTAAAAATGTACGCATTTTAGGTACTAAAAAGAAAAAAAAATCGGCATTAATGAGAGAGACATGGCCCAATGGCGCCCCTTAATACACCACTAAAAATCATAATAAGAGCTTAACCATTAAAAACACACTGGTGAATTAATACCGAATATATAGGTTCTGGTGCAATTCAAATCAGAACTTAATTTGAAATAACAAGGAGGTTTTTTTAACTATTGATTACCTTTAGCTACATCATTGCATTATTTTTCTTTCAGTAGGTGTCCGAAAATTTTCAGCATATTGCCTGAATTTTCACAAAAAACAAATTGTTGGGGGCTTCATCCCCCAAGTCCCCGCCTCTTACGACTATGTAATGGACGACTGGGCTAATTCTCTCAAAACCTGGGGGAACAATTTTTCTTATCAAATCTCACGTCTTCACCTACTCGTCATGTAAAGAAACAATATGGAGAGTTCGATAAAGAACCTACAAATATTGGAGAATGCAACTTTCTTTTAGATAAAACTCACTTATCTGGGCCTAAAGCTATGCTCATTAGATCCACTGCTTGAAAAATATTATGTTTGAATTTATCGAATTGAATCATTATGCCATAAGACTGTTATTTACAAGAGAGTTAATAGCCCGCGTAAATAAAGGCCGTTCATACTTGAACTTCAAGGGTACAATTTTGAGAAGGAAACGAGGTAAATCCTCAAGGCAACTGCTACCGAGGAATGCACAACGTTTCAACTCAGTGAGGGCATGCAGGATGTACAGTTGCCCCAGTCCTCTCTGGAACGACATTTAAAGGGGAACAATTGTACAGCTTTCTAAGCAAGTACAACATTAAGAACACATTTTTCCAAGCATTGTGATACCATTAACAACTAATATAACTCAATATCTTATTTAACACGAATTTTTCAAAAAAAATTTTGAAACTCACTAAACGCCACTGCGTAGGCAGTCATGATATTGTGAAATTACCCACAATGCAACGGAACTGTGATGTCACACCTGCACCTCGCCGCGGGTTTTACAACAACTGCTTGTGTAATTTGTAAGCACACACCTACAGTATTCACGGTAACGTCAAAACTATCTTTAATTTTCAAAAAACGTAGCGGTTAAATTTGCCATTAAAATCCAGAAATCTGTACATTACTATCTAATATCATCATACAGCCTTCTTCTTACTTGTTACGTATGATTTTTAACCAGTTAAAATGTTCGAGAAAATCCTTCACCCTACACTAAGTATAAGTGCAGCTCGAAATCCATATTGACTCTATATGGTGTATCACACACATGCATGGTACGGTACTGACCACTGCACTGCATCGCCGTAGTCCGAAGGGATTCGATCATACTTGTCAAAACGTTATAGATTTTTCTAAACTCTCAACAGCCAATCTGCCAATAAAAGTTGTAAAATTCAAAGTAAAATATTCAAACAATACACAGAAGTCTCTTACCAGACAAAATGCGTCTGACTGAAGCTTACTCAACCAAAAAGAAATGCTGTGCCTGTTACCGATAGCTCGAGGCAGCCATGATGGGAACACATCGCGGAGAATGGTTAGGCTTGCTTCCGGCAGACTCAAATACAACTCTCGACTGACATTTCAAGGTGTTGCTGAAAGAATGAAGCCAGTATTCCACCAAACATGCAATAATCGATATCGTACTTCACAGTGTCTACGCAAAGTCATCATTATATGCACTAAATCAGAAAATATCACAAGACTTTCGTCTCGAACGAATGCGTGGCCCTCGCGAACACGTATAGGTGTTTTAAGGAGAATAGTGTTTCTATAAGTTAGACAAAAATTTCCTCAGTGGATCAGAGTTTCCTTAAGTTTTCATGACTACTACCGAAGAGTTTAATCTCTTAATGTTCTTATGGTAACATAAGAGTAAAAACAGATAATCATCATTTACGTATAGAAATCTTTATGAAGAACTATCCAAACACCGCATGAACACAGCCCTTCAGCGTGATATCATGGGCTCGGAAAATGGAACCACTGAAACAGAGTATTCCTTGATAGCATCCTCTTGCAATACTACGAAAAATAAATGGGCAAGAACTATTTAGTATTTTCAGCTGTGGGGCATAAAAATCCCACAGAAGTTTTTTTTATACTTTCTATATTTTTTATGATTTAAAATACATAATTTTGAAATTTTGAACCACTACTCAGAAAAATTAAGAAGGCCTATTTAAATTTATTTGAGCTGGCAACATTTTGCTCTGGAAATCGTGAGGTGCAGGTTGTACGTCAGCAATCAGCTGATGTCTAGTCGTCTTCTTTCGAATATGTCTGCGCACATGCCAGCAAGCGAGGGAAATTTGAAATATATTATTCTTAATAAAGGTTTCATTTAAGGTCCACCAGGTAGAGATTATCTGTAGTATTTATATGTATACTACACATATGTAAAGGGTCAAATGGCCACTATAGTTCCCCTTTAACATTTTCCCACCGATGTGTGAGAGTGCAACCTACCTACTTTCCTGGAGACTGAAGGGGTGGAGGACATCGTACGGAGAATCCTGACTGAACTAGATGTAAAGCGGGAAATACGGGGAGGTACTTCCTGTAAGCCTTCCTCAAACTTGCAAACGATTCAGACAATAACAATATTCAAATTAAGGGCCTCATTTGTTTTTGTTATGCATACCTAGGCCTAATTAGCCTAAAACATAGGTCCCTGCACGAAGTAAAAAATCATACATATAAATAAAACGTTTGATCACTGGGAGATATATGGATATGGGAAATTTTGCATGAAATCACAGAAACTGCAACGTTTCGTCACATCCTCAAGTTGATCAGGTGAACTACAGTACAATAGCTATCGACAGAAAGACACAGCAGGGAGATGCCACTCTAACATCTCTGGACAAAGATATGGAACTAAATGTCACTTTTTCTCCTTCCGACGAGACTAGAATCCAAATTAATTGTGCAAGAATGAATGAAATAGGTACAGAAAGGGTTGCAAGGTGCATCTTATGTTTTGCAAATTACATATGAGAAACTTATGACAGATTGATTTCTTGCAAAACAAACTCTGTGACATCACGGTACTTTTAAAATCTATCGATGACGTCGAAAGCTTTCATTAAAAACCGTTTCAAACTTTCACTTTTCAACTCTTCAATGGATGTTTTTCTTTTTCGGTTTGCTTTCAAACCCCACATTTCATTAAAGGCACAGACACGTATGGTCTGGTTCTACGTTTTCCTAGTTTTAATGAATGTAACGGAGAAAACAGTCTTTATTGAAGAAAAACCAAAATGAACCGTTTCTCGTTTTTAACATCCATGCTTATTTTTTAACAGTTGTATTCTTTCTAGTTTGAATAGTATGCTCTAAATGAAGTCACTAACAATCAGAGGGATCTTGTCTCGTTATCAAAGAGTTTTCAAAGTGAAAGATTATTCATTTGTACTTAGACACTTAAAAACACTTCAACAAACGAACTGTGATGTGCCCAAGAACCTGACTCTAATTTGCAACAATGGGTATGGATGAAAGAGGTAGTAAGGTAATAATATTTCGTCCTTCAATGATGAAATATGGAAAGTAAAGTGGCACAGAAACCAAGAACAAATGCAACATTGATGGTATAAAAGTTCGGTGATTCTAACTTAAAAGCTTCATAGCTGTTTCGTGGCAACCCGCAACTGAACACCAATGCTCGTCAACAAAGTTTAAGCTTCTGTTCTGCCGTGCACTTTGACGTTTTTGAAATATCGTGCACAAG
The DNA here is from genome assembly GCA_029531755.1 of Holothuria leucospilota. Taxonomy (NCBI): domain Eukaryota; kingdom Metazoa; phylum Echinodermata; class Holothuroidea; order Aspidochirotida; family Holothuriidae; genus Holothuria; species Holothuria leucospilota. Next base: position 42,748,849 of record CM055977.1, read on the forward strand.
AGGTAATTAATTTATCGTATTTGCAACAAAAGCAAAATAATTATATACATATATATACATATAGATATAAATATAAAACGTAAACTAAACATTTTAAATCTTTAAAAGGTAAGGCTTCAGTCTTCAAGCGTGTACTAATATGGTAATACATTTGCAAACACATATGGATGGATGGCTGTAGTTTGAAAAGATTCATAAAACAGGAATGTGCTTAGCAATATCGTCTGACGTAAAATTTTGCTAATTCGTAAAAGCCCCAAAAGAGCAATTTGTATAAGTGAATCCTGTCATTAAACTTTCATACAACTTATATCAAATGTTTCTTATAGGAATGATTCTTAAGGTCGCTACAAAATAAATGAAATGAATAACTTGCTTCAAAACAGTGATAAAGTTTCGAAAGTTAAGGACACTAAAAAAAAACACACACACACACACACGAAAAGATGATCGCATTGTGCCATAGAAATTAAAGTAACGAGGAATGACTTCTAGTTATCTGGACCGAAACCATTGATATGGCTTTCTGTTGCGCACCAAAGCAACGACGCATAACATCATATCATTGCTTTTGGTCCAGTTATTACAAGTTTTCAAGTTAGGAGCATAAAAAACAATTAAGACTCTAGCTAGACTTGTCCCTATTTTGAAATAACTCCCGATCTTTCACAAATCCGGATAACATAACATTTAACTTCTGAAACTGAAAGCACGTTGTATGTCTGGAGACATCCCAATCAACCAGCTTTTTACCGTAGATCGGAAGCGCCCTCACAAGCTTCGTGGTTTCATTGGTTAAACACAGCAATGTACTGTGTCAGCGTTCTCCCTTACTTTAATTTTATGCATTGTACTAAACAAACGGAAGTCATCACACAAGGCATTCATTCATATCAATTTAATTACATCAGTATTAAATATAATTTATAAAACCAACGGTCTTCAGGCATATCTTTGTTTTGCATGTTTTGTTTATTCTTTCCTTATTTCTTTTATTGTTTATTGTTTAATATTACTTAGGTTTGGGAAGCTAAGGTCAGTGCCAAATATAGTTTTCAAACGATTGCAAAAACTTCCTGTTAAATATGAAATCCGATGAACATGACTGAATTTTGAACATGGTATTTCATTTTTTAACATAAGAGGTTAGATTATCTTAGTAAGATGAACTTGTAAATAAACTAAAGATGGTGGGACAATGACGGATTTATCTGTTCAAATTTCCAAATTTGATGGGTATTCATAGTGTTGGCTGCGAAGCTTAAAGACACATCTTCAGAAATATTACAGTTTAATTGTTTCATATGCTCAGTGAGTCAATGTACTATGGAAAAAGTGACATTGCACCCTTAGTAATCATATTCTATTTATAAGTGAGTGTTTTTTCAACAAAGTGAAAGTAAAATCTTTTAGAAAAATTACCGAAGACCCTCATGTTTGAAGTACTTTTTGTGATTTAATAGTTTAAATATGAAAAAGTAATGTAAAATAATCTTCCACGGAAGGTTTTGACTTAAAACACATCCGACTGAGGGGAAATGATAGGAGAACAGGGGATAGATGTCTTCACTTTTTGTATAGATTCTCTAATTATTTGTCACTTTCATACAGAAAATATTGCTTTTGTCCTTCATATCCCCACTTTTTCACCTTAATTCCCTTACTGATTGAGAGCTACAATGTACAGATGTGGTATCAAATCACTCGGACCCTTTTTACAGTCATTAAATTATTAACATTGAATTGAGATTTTTTGTCTATTCGCTATCAAAAAAAAAAAAAAATTGTCAGATTTTGGGAACAAGTAGAAGTTCCCTTTGAGTTATCCTCTTTGGTGGTTCCAAACAGTTACTCCATAGTCTCCATTTTACATTCCAAGAGCATCGATATGTACTGTATAGGAGAAGACTATGGTGGATACAATTCATTCCTCTTCCTTAGTCTCTCAAGTTTTCATTGTAATCAAGCAAGATAAAATGCAGGGTAAAATTATTGCTCTGTAATATACCCTTTCCACTGATTTTCTTTGAAATGGCAAAAGACGCTGCCCTTTTTAAAGTGACAAAAATTTGTTTTTCGTCTTTGAGATGTTACGGTTTCTGCCTCGTCATCCCTCTGAAGGAAAAATAATATTTGTTTTCGTTTATGATTCACGTCCCCCTAAGGCTGTCCTAATAAAACATCTCTGTACTCTTGATTTCACCAACTGTGATCAAATCTTTTTATTTAAACATTGTTTATTCATGTTATACTATTTTATGTCTAGAAGTAACTATGCTGCTGGTGAATTTTATACAATGGTGCTCACTTCTCATCTTACTGGAAAGTCCGTATCTTCTAAGAGCTGACGATAAAAACAGAACTCGTTTTAATATCAATCGGAAACTGGAAGACAACTATGTTGAACTTCAAAACATTTATACGAGTGTGGAGGAGTTCACCAGTTTATATGCACCGGATGATAAACGAGTAAGCATAACAAACTTTGACATTGTAATTTCTGTGTCGTTGTCAAGGATGCACGACATTTCAGTTGTACAGTTGTAATCAGGACTTTTGACCAGTAGTTATTGCTAAAACAATTATGACAATTTGTCGCACATCCCGATCAGCAAATACTTATTGTTGGGAGAAATATTAAAACAAATTAAGCCCAGTGCAAAGATTCAGTGGGAACATCCACTACACGAAAGTTAAGCATGTTAACGATGTCTGCTACACTAAAGGTGTGCGATCAGTAAAAGTAACTAATAATCTTTCATTTAAGATGAACTTCTCTAATCACTGGGCAATTAGTACACTGCGGGATTTAGACCTCGGAGCCAGAGCCACTCCATATTCCTGAAATCTTCATTAGGCGCACTTGTAGGGAATATTTTAAAGAACGTCATTATCAGGGAACTACTTTTTTTGACACTAGAAGAGTGGCGCCATCCTCAATTGAGAAGTAGCGTCCAAGAAACCTTTAGACAAATGTCCTAATATGCTTGAAGGAAACGTTACTTCCTGGTTCTTGAAGTTGCATTAAAAATTATTCAGCTGTACTTACAATTTGCTGACTCCAATACAATAATTTAAAGTATTCAATTTTTTTATTTAAATAGAAGAATTATTACATTTTGTACCGAAGGCAGTGACACGGGCTATCAACTAAAGTCCCATCAATCCAGGTCTGGCACTGGACAAATCACAATATGTGTTTTCTGCTACTATATTTTTAATGCTCGTATGAAAGTTTTCAAGAATAACAATATTCACTCTTGTTTATAGCACTTTTGTGACAGTGGACTGTAATTGTTTTTCGTTTGACAACATAATTATAGCATACGTTTATATTAGGTTTCCATGCTTGTAACATGAGTTTAGTGTAAGGAGAGTTGTAAATACTTTATTCTACAATATAACAACTGATCGTTGTATTTAACCAAAACCACTGACAATGCATTCAAGCCAAAAACAGTTTACTTTTTATTTCTTTTTGATTAAAATTATCTTTTGTTATGTCAGCTTGAAGGCTTAGAAGTCATGACCGATTATCTAATGGTTGAATGTGGCGAAACTTTTATTCAAATGGTAAGTTAAATGTTCCTAAATGTTCCTTTGTGGCAGATTTCAAGTTGGCCAAGTTCAGCTTAAAGGAGTAGTGTGGTTCAACGTTCGATCCATTGTAATCTTTTGAAACCTCTAATTTGTGTTTGCTCTCTGAGACAGGGTTGCCAACTGACATTTTGTACTGCCAAAATTGAGAAAATTTGGCATTAGAAAACTCCATAAGCATTGAAAACTGTTCATTTGGTAGTGTCCAAACTACAAGTGAAATTTGAACATACATCAGTGCTTTTAAGACCTTTTCTCCAGAGATATTATTGCGCTTGTGATGTTTTCTGAAAATTGACAGTCCAAGCATGCCGAGCGTCGAGGTCGAGCGTTTACATTTTTTGGGCAAGAACTTAGCAAAAAAGTGCTAGTTAGAGTTGACAATCCTGCCCGGGGATCCTTTGGAAAAAACTTTTGACAAACTTTTCTTAAGGAAACTCTTGCATTTTATTCAAATAAAAGCACTACCTTACATGTTCCAATGACGTAGTTATAACTGTTTGCAATGAGTCATAATAACGTCTAAACAATCATTACAATTGCAAATGATAGAATTCAAGTCTGCTTATGACACAGATACAATTGATGGGAGAAGAAAGAAAACTTCCAAGTCACCTCATCTGTAAATGCTGGTACTACTACTTAACTTCTTCCCCCTCCCGCACGCGAGTTTTTTTTTCGTAGGATAGCGAGGGGAATTCTATTCATACGGACCAATCAGCTTCTTGGAAAGAGGTCACACCCCTAATTCCAAAATAGCAGCTTTCCGACCCTTGTTTTGTAATTCTGACACCGGATTATGAAAGAACAGGCCAAATAACCCCCATCCATATAACCCTAACCTTAATTCTAACCCTAACCATGATTTTGAAACAAATTTAAAATTTTTTGAAAAATCGATTTTCCCGTCGCTATCCTACGAAAAAAAAAAAACTAGCCTCCCGCACAGGCATCAGTCAGATGGGAAATATGCTCACGCCACTAAACCCCTATTGTCGAAGCTTCCATTTATCGAGACTAGAAAGTTATTGCTAGGCAATTTACAAGGATGCCTTCCTTTTTACAATATCTTACATTTTGTTTGAAAATATTCACTTTCCTATAGGATGATGGAAAAGCTTGCCTAGATGCCATTATATCCGTTGTACAGCACATGCCAGATTTCGACGTCAATAACCTTAGCTGCGGTGATGACTACCAGAATTGTTCGTGGTTTCATGGTAACGAAACTAAAGAGAAGATCGAGACGTTCAGATACGCACTGCTGAATGGGGTGAGTTTCAAATCATGCTTTACCGTTTTCTACAGATGGTACTTTTTCTTTTAATCTAGGTACCAGAGTCTCATTAATTCTTCTTTCATATTTCTTTTCAGCATATGTAGATGAGGATATTATGAATAGTTTTTCAACACTTTTATGGAAAGATCTTTTAACATCGCGAAAAAGATATCGTCATTACAAGCAATGGCATTAACTCTAAATCTACTCTTCTTTTTATATTGAAAGGTTGGAAGATGCAATAACTCAATAACTACAGGCGAGAGGCAATCTTTTAAAGTCAGTTGCGTAAGGGTGAGAAACATCAAATTGTTTTTAATTTAAGGCTGTGAAGACATCGGGATTTGCCCGACGGGGGTGGGACTCCCCGAGGAGGCACCCACTGTAATATGTGGACATGGCCTTACAAAATTTAAACTCAGTACAGGCTAATGTGGTTTTATCAGGGACGAGTATTAGACAGTGTCATTTCAATAATAGGAGTAGCTAAACGTTAACTTAGTAGAAGAATGTTATTGTCTGGGCGAAATTTGCTGCCCTTGAAAAGCAACAACAAAATAATATAACTTCACTCAAAGGCGTCAGATAAGCCTACAACTTAAGATTACACATACAGCTATACAACTAAGATCACTTAAGAAAAAAACCCGGCCAAGAATCTTGTGTAAGTGTTCATCGTTGGAAAAGGCCAGAGAACAACTGCGAATAAAATTTGCTTTTTGTAGCGGAGGTTTTAAGGGTTCCGCCCTCTGAAGAGTTCTTAAACAGCCTCACGCATTACAGTGAACTGTTACTTTTGGCACTAGTTTGTATTTTTAAAGAATAATACATAACTATCAGTGTTAGATGGAGCAAAAAAGAGGGAATTAGAGGAGTAGGGGTTCGAAACTTCAGAACCAAGTTTGCAGACCATTGCGTTCGAGTTTCATTAAAAAATAAACTTTATAATCTTGATTCTTTAGATTAAGCAAAAGGTAACACAGTACATTTTTGACTATGACCTTTCTTATACCATGAACCGCATTTATTTTGACAGAAGCAAAATACTCAGGTATCAACTGGAAGACATGAAGTCAGTGTTAATGACGGCAACACTGAGGTCGGTAACTGAAATGAAGGAGGTTTTTTAATTAATATCTACCTTCAATTTTTATCAGGCTAGTGTTATAAAATATGTTAAGCGCAATCTTAAGATCAATGTCAGCTCCATGCTTGAAACATTGGCTCCAGAATAACGACTGTAACGTTCGAGAGTAAATATTTGTTAAATTAAGTGACGTCTCGGACCTCTTGTTTGTGGAAGCATAGAGGAACGTGCACAAGACAGACCCGCACATAGCCGGGGGTAGAGGGGACCCCCACCCCCTTGAAAAATTTCCATCTCGGTAGGAAATGTTTTTATAAATATTTGCTTCATATATTTTGATACATCTGGCCCCCTGAAAAAATATTTCGCCGCCTCCCACTAGAAGATGTTTATATTCTCTTCCACCTTGCCTGGCTACGGGCCTGGCACAAGATTAAAGATTAATCAACGGGCAGTTTTGTCTGTTATTAACGTGTATAAAACCCCACCAAAGCTCAGTATTGCAACAAATCATGACTTGAATTGATTCATCCGAAATTACCAGATTTGAGAAATCCTAGCGAGCTTGCCCAATGAACATAACGCACTGTATCAGGTAAATGACTTGTGCTGGGTCTTTCAAAGAGCTGTTCCTATGTAGTCTGGTCGTGATACCATAAATGGAGCGACCTGTTACAACTCTGTTAGAGGTACGTGCAATGAAGCAGGGTGGCGCAAGGATTTGCCAGACAGCGGGACCAAGCTCCCCGACGGGGCGCCAACAATCCAAAGCCTCAACGAGGGCGACAGAGTGCCAAAACGATGTTTGAAGGAAAATTTTGCGCTCGCCGAAAATTTTGGGCTCTTTTTGGAGAAAATTTGAAAAAGGGCCTTAACCATGAAAAATTTGAAAAAGTTTGGATTTTTAAGAAGAAAATTGGAAACTTTGGGAGTTTTATTGAAGAATTTGCCGTAATTTAGATCAAAATTAAGTAAATCGTCGGGGCGTTTGGCCGTTGTCGGGGACTACATATTTTATCATAAACATAACAGCTCCCCAACGAAACCGGAAAATTTTCCCGACGGGGAGCCCGGGCCCCTCCTGCCCCCTCTCCCACCTGGCGCCACCACTGCAGTGATGGGAAATGGACCCGACACTATGGTTTTCTCCTTAGAGAGGCCAGTCTAATAGCGAACAAGGTACATGTCATGTTTAATGAATTTTTATTTATGGGAAACAAGGTGCTAACTTCCACGGGGTTGATTGGTTCAAGACTCTACTTTTTAATCTTCAGGATTGTCCCCCAGACGCGCTCTTTTGGCAAGGACTTGAAGATTGGTCGTCTAATTTAACTTCTATGTTAAGGCGATTAAAAGCAGAGTCACATGACGAACTAGAACAAACGTGTAGAGACCATATAACTCTTTTTAGAGAAAGAAAGAAAAGGAAAAGAGAACAAAGTAAGGAAAGAAAGAAAAGAAAAAGACAACAACGTAGGGAAAGAAAGAAAAGCAAAAGAGAACGACAAAGGCAAAAGAGGAGAAAAATGAAGGAGAGGAAGAAAAAACAGAAGGAGAAGGAAAAGCGCAAAGAGGAAAGACAGGTGAAGAAGGCGGCAAAAGAGGAAAAAAGGCAACATAGGCAGTCAAAGGGTAAATAAAGGCAACAAAGGTAGTCAAAGCGGAAAGAAAGGTACAAAAATTGGAAAGGAACCAGGAAACGCTATGTTAATGAAAGCTAGGGAATCGGAGGTGCTTAGGAGAAGGCTACGGGGAATGTCTTTCGCGAAAGACATGCAGTATAGATGTTCTTTATTCTTGAAAGGGAATTGTCCACCGTTTGAAAAGCCATACAGTGTTTTTCGGATATTTACGTTTGTTATTTACTTACAATTTCTACTGATAAGATGTGTTTTTTTTTTAAATTACCATCAACAAACAAACAAACAAACAAACAATAAACTGCATATAGGTTATATTTATTTCGGTTGCTGTAACTGAAGTGGCTCATAAAGTTATGGTGAGTTTATCCTCCTCGGAGAATGCTTTTAAATATCGCAATTTGATATTAAGACCCAGTTTGAAATAACCTAGCACGGGCCCCTTCAACTTCTGGGGGTATTCAAGAATATAAACTTAAGCCAATAAAATCAAAATTGCTAAACCAGACTGGTTGCGCAGTTACTATCACTATGTCTCTACGGAGGCAAGAGACATCAAAATTTTGTTAGCCAAATTGCACAAACTCAAACCTCTTGTCCAATGGGAAATCTTTGGCAAATGATCCAGGAGTAAAGTCAAGATGTATAAATACTGAAATCGTCATTACTCCTGATGTTACTTTCAAATCCTCTCTAATAAGGACCATGCCCTAACCAGTCCATACCGTTTAATTAAGAGCGGTAATTTGCATATCGAAAGTAAAGAAAGGGCCGTCAGGGTTAGTAAAACGCTTATGTAGGGGAACAACCCCGGTATGTATGGCTCAATATAAAACATGTAATGTTTACGAGACTAGAAGTGGTCTCTTTCTTAAATAATACTTTAGATCTAAAAATACATTACATAGTACTTCATCATATTATCGTTGACATTTCTCATTTTAGGGACACAATTCCTCTTCTCCCTTTCAAGCTTTTATTTAATCATGATAACAATCTGACAATAACACTTATTTTCTCGATATACCGCAATGTGTCTTTCCCACGTTCATGATGTTTTAAACCGGTTTACCTCCGTAAAATTTAATTAGGTTATAGTAGTAAAATAAGTTTAACATGCATTACTTAGGAAACCTAGAAGACATTGCACGTAATCTAATGAGGGAGGTGTTATTAGCTAATAACACCTCCCTGATCTGATAAGCATATCAATAAGGTATTGTGTTATTCTGTTAAACGCCGTGGTTGGAAAGGGGGTCAAATAGTGGCAGCATTTGCACTACACCAATAGCAGAACACGGGGTAGTCATGTCTGCGAAAATTGCATGGTTAAGAGGCGTGTAAGCCTCACTCCGTACATACACTTTGGGTTAAAACAGATTCGCGGCTTAAGATGACTTCATTTTTTGTGCCCAGGAGTATTGCATCTGCTTCTTTAATCCTAACACATTGACGTCACGCGACTTCATTTTGAGGGGTAAACAATGAAATGAGGAACACTGCACGCACGATGTAGACTTCGCACCCGCGCGTGGTAGACTTACGCGCTTATCCGACCGGTATATACACAAATCAGCTGTCTGCATTTGTTGATGTAAGTTCAATGAAACGCGCTCGCATGCCTTCATGGGGGGCACTTTCTGTGACGTCGTATGCATAAGGTCTTTAATCGGAAGGCCTGGGATCAATTCCACGCCAAGTCACGCCAAAGACTCTAAAAGTGGCAACAGTTCCGTCATTCTTGCTTGGTGCTTAGCATTAGAGTTTTGAAAAGGATAATTTTTTTTGGAGGGGGGGGGGGTAGCCCGTAAGTACTTGGACGGCAGTTTGGTTGAATGTTTGTATGGGGCTTTTGCATTTTTGGATGAGAAATTGTGAACGAATAATGTGCAGCAGTTGGGGTCTTGGATTCTTTCATAATGTAAGTGCCCGATATTATCATTCTTCTTCCATGATTAACTTGATTAAGCGTATGTAATGTAGGTAATAAGCTAGGACACAGATTAAAATAAGTATAAATGTACTTCAAGAAAAGCAGTTAAAATTTCCCTGTCTTTCGAAATTCTTTTACTTATTCCATGAACAATTAAACCTATTTAAGTAACAAGGCCATTGAACAATAAATATTGGAAAGAACTTTGAAAGTTTTCCTAACATAATACTTATTTACATAGTTTCACATTTTTGCTTTTATTCATATTAATTAAACTATAAAAGTATTCAAAGAATAAAACATACTGATAATTAGCTAAGTGGGCAATGAAGACGGGAATATTTACTTCTCAAGCCAGCTAAGTGTGTCTTAAAATACGTACGTTGTTTTAGGGGCGTGAATATGATAAAACAAGCCTTGGAACAAAAGTAAAATGTGCAAAGACCGTTTGTTTGAAAACCTTGTTTCAAAATGTAGTTATTAGATTCAAACTTCTTCTTTATAAATGTTTGTGTATGTGTGTGAACTATTTTACTTCTTTGTTTACATTGGCCCAAAGCCTTTGAGGCTTGTCACTATTGTGCAATGATCAGTAGTTAGTTATGTGACTTCTATGTAATTAAAAATGAGAGCTAACGGTGTGTGCAATCTTAGGAAGAAACTTTATGAATTGAGGAAAGGTTCTAATATGTAACTGGTGCTGTGGCCGAGTGGATAGAGGCGGTGGAATTTGAAACGATGAAGCTTAGCAACCGGGAGGTTTGGGGTTCTATCCCCCGCCGGGTCAAAATAAGGTGGATTTTTCATCCAAGAGAAATCTACGGTTTTCCCATCTGTACTAGCCTTCGAAAAGAAACACAGTTTGATCTGAATTGTTGAGTTGGCTACCACCGGATGTGAAGTTATAATTCAAGAGCTATAGGCTTCCTCCACGTTTTGGTAGCTTATAACGCCGTGAAACAACTGCTCTTCAAGGTCTGAATTTAATTTTGGTCAAGTGTTGTGTTAGAGATATGCTCTTGGTTAAACGTTCATTCCAAAGCTAGTTGAGGCTTTTATTACATCATATAAAAGTAATAAAACATCTCGAAGGCTTTCATGTAGTATGAAGGCAAGTTGATAGTTACAACAAATACTACATTACATGTACAACCCCGTTAGCTTTTTGATAATCATCCCGGAATAAAACGGCTTTGCTCGAGTGTCACGTGACCAGACTCAGTATGTCTGCATACAATGTCTTCCTACAAAGATCCCTAACGGGGATGCACACGTAATGTATGCAGGATCTTCAAACATTGTAACAATGTAAGAGGTATTGTTAGCATACAAATGGAGTAGAATCGGAAAATAACTTTGAAGAGGAGACAGTGAATGAAATGATACCGTATTGTGTATTAGAGATAGTGGAGTAGCCAGCATATTTTCAAAGGAGATTGCTTGGGAAAGGACCATTTCACGAGGAGGCTGTTAGAGCAGGTTTGGTCGGATTGTTAGCGAGATTGTCCAAGATCAATAACATAGATTTATCTGGGTTAGCTTTCTGCCCATAGGCTGTACATTAACAGCGAAAGCCTACCAGATGACACACGGTAAATGCTCAAAACAACCGTCAACTTCTGAATTGTTGAACGGCTCCGCAATGTAGGTACATTCGTGACAGACACGTTACCAGGATTTTGACAAGGGGAAAGGGTGTATGAATTCTATGGGGGTTTCAAAGACATGCCTCTTAAGCTCTGGGTCATTTACAAAATAAACAATGATTGGGCGATACTGCAGAAAGGCATTGGGTGGTGTGCCCTAAGCAGGCCGGCTACGAAAACTGAAGTTACAAAACAGTTACAGAAATACAGCTTAACAATTCATAGAAGCTAAATAGTGAAGGGATTTAAGGCGGCCCCAAGACTGGAGTAATTCAAATGTACAAACAAGGCTTTTAACAAAACCCTATGTAAGATTCATAAACTAATTGGTAAACCAAAAGAGACTGGGGTTACATAAGCCATTCAAAGTAACAAACTCAGTCTGTAATGAACAAACGTTGGCTCAAGTTTCTCATTCATAAGGTAGCTTGATCTTACCGCAGTTTGTCCACGGTCGTTGGATGAAATTCTGGATATGGTTGTATTTGCGTGATAAATGGAAGGAAATATTTACCCCCACAAGTCACATAATGTTTATTGTGTAATTACTTGCAACTACGTCTTCGCCAAAATGAGTTTACAGATTACAAATGCCGGTGTTTTCTAGGTTAAACCTATAATCAGACGTACAATTGACATTATATTTCGTAGAAAATTTGATGAAACGTTTCTTCCTTCTTCTTAAAGTCCCAATACGACTTTGTATATGAATTTGGATAAGAGAAATTAGTGGTGCTTAAGGTTACTTAAACCCAAACATGACCAGAGAAATGATTTGTTGGAGAAAAAAGACATTTAAGAAAGTGAAAGGTTGTTTTAAACAAATCGTGACTGTAAATGTAACGGCTGTTTCAATATGCACAAGGTTCATCACGGTGGGAAGTTCTAGATCATTATGAATATTCATTACTCAGCTTCTTCGAGATCACATCACGTCTATGGCAAGCCAAATGCCCAATAATTCGAAAAACTTGGTTTATCAATCGATAAACCAGGTTTATCGGTCGATAAACCAGGTTTATCGGTCGATAAACCAAGTTTATCGACCGATAAGCCAAGTTTTTTTTGATAAACCAAGTTTATCGGTTGAAAAACCAGGTTTATCGAATTTCTCACTTAAAAAGTCGATAAACCAAGTTTATCGATTTGATAAACCTGGTTTATCAATTCGATAAACTTGGATTTTCGAATTATTGAGCATTCGGCGTCGATAAACTTGGTTTTTCGACTGATAAACTTGGTTTATCGGTTGATAAACCTGGTTTTTCGATTCGATAAACCTGGTTTATCACTTTACTGATGATAAACTTGGTTTATCAAATCGATAAACTTGGTTTATCGAATCGATAAACCTGGTTTATCAATTTGATAAACCAAGTTTATCAAAAACTTGGCTTATCGGTTGATAAACTTGGTTTATCGACGCCAAATGCCCAAAATTTCGATAAACTTGGTTTATCGACCGATAAACCAAGTTTATCGACCGATAAACTTGGTTTATCGGTTGATAAACCAGGTTTCTCGATCTATTGGGCATTTGGCTTGCCATAGGCAAGCCAAATGCTCAATAATTCGAAAAACTTGGTTTATCAACCGATAAACCAAGTTTATCGGTCGATAAACCAAGTTTCTCGATTTATTGGGCATTTGGCTTGCGCACGCCAAATGCTCAATAATTCCAAAAACTTGGCTTATCAATCGATAAACCAGGTTTATCGGTCGATAAACCAAGTTTATCGACCGATAAACCAAGTTTATCGACCGATAAGCCAAGTTTTTTTTTTGATAAACCAAGTTTATCGACCGATAAACCTGGTTTATCGAATCGATAAACCAAGTTTTTCGAATTATTGGGCATTCGGCTTGCCTATGGCAAGCCAAATGCCCAATAAATCGAGAAACTCGGTTTATCGGTTCGATAAACTTGGATTTTCGAATTATTGAGCATTCGGCGTCGATAATCTTGGTTTTTCGACTGATAAACTTGGTTTATCGGTTGATAAACCTGGTTTTTCGATTCGATAAACCTGGTTTATCACTTTTCTGATGATAAACTTGGTTTATCAAATCGATAAACTTGGTTTATCGAATTGATAAACCTGGTTTATCGATTTGATAAACCAAGTTTATCAAAAAACTTGGCTTATCGGTCGATAAACTTGGTTTATCGACGCCAAATGCCCAATATTTCGATAAACTTGGTTTATCGACCGATAAACCAGGTTTATCGGTCGATAAACCAAGTTTTTCGGTCGATAAACCAAGTTTATCGGTCGATAAACCAAGTTTATCGGTCGATAAACCAAGTTTATCGGTCGATAAACCAAGTTTATCGGTCGATAAACCAAGTTTATCGGTCGATAAACCTGGTTTATCGATTGATAAACCAAGTTTTTCGAATTATTGGGCATTTGGCTTGCCATACACGTCGACACTGTGCAGCACTATGCAGCCAGTGTACACCTACTGCATACGCACTCGCTTACCGTATTTTCATTGTGCACTAATCAACGGCGAATGCTAGGCTACGATGTGCTTGATGCACGAAGAATGTAGCTATAGGGCCGTAACACACAAGCAGTCAACTTGCGTGACATTGGCGGCCGGACTGCGGCTGTGCATGTTCGTACAGCCTGCCTGTATTTTCCCTCAATGTGCCAGGCAATGTCATCTTGCTTAGGATTTCAGGTGAGGTTTTCCTCCTTTTTCATGTTAGTTGTGCTGCAATTTTGTTGGCGTGGGTAATTATTTCTAACTACAATTCAGTTCTAAGCCTACACTAACCTGAGTATAGTCCTAGGCTATTTATGTAGTCCATCCGTCGAATATACAAGCAAATGCTCTGCACTGTTTACGTGTGTACATTTTACTACAGTTGAGCATGTAGGCAAGGCACCTATAGCTGTTTATTCATGAATAATCATAAACAAACAGACTTTCGTTGGTTCATACTCCTGACTGATAGGCTTATTACGAGGAGAGAACTCGAATTTCAGTTGGCAATCCGAATTCAACGTCTGCATTTCGGATAAAGGTTACTCCCGCTCTTCCTCGTTGTGATATTTGGGGTGGTTCAACTTGCCGTTTAAACTGGAATAATCCTCACCCTAATCGGAAATGTAGCTTGCAAAGCCCGCCGAAAAAATATGGCAAAGGATACTGGAAAGAGGTTTTATCAACTTTCATTAAATAAATGAACTTGCAATCAGTGAAGAGAACAATTTATCTAGCAATGGATGAATTTGGAGGGAACAAATTATGTTCAGGAGAAAGTTAGATCTTGGAAAATTTATTCCATGTGAGTTGCCTTGGTAACCATCACATTGATCATTAAAGTTGCAGCAGAGAGGACGCCAGTGAACTTTGTAAAGTGGGCCGAACAAAACGCCTCTTTAAAAAGTTGCAAGCGAGAATGTTTCTTTTTTGGTGAGAGGGGAGTTTTGAATATCAATGTAATCATAGTGGATGGGAAGTATCACGCCCTGGCCCTTACCTCCACAAGGACTCTTTAATAATTTAATTTTTCTGAGTGACCTTGTGAAACTTCTCTGACGACTTCACCCCTGAAGCTCTATACCCCCTCCCACACGCAAATGATTCAAATGCATTCAGACCGACTGCATGGTCAAGTGGTTAGAGCATCCGACTTGCAGTCGGGAGTTCTGGGATTCGACTCCTGGCCGGGTCATACCAGAGACTTTAAAAATGGAACCTACTGCCATTGTGCTTGGTGCTCAGCATTAAGCAATGGAGTAGGGAAAACAAGCCAGTGAGCCACAACTGGAAAAAAGGCCGTGGCCGGCCCGACTAAAACTAACCGGTTAGAAATTGATCCGTAAAACCTCATCTAACTCTTTTAGTGGTATGAAATTTGTGATTTAGCCCTGCCTTACCAAAAGTCCTCGACTCTAAAAGCTAAAAAGTACTGCAGATGGCCTTCTAAAGCAGCAATCTTGAGTTGACGATACCACTTTTCAGATGTGAACAGGTTCCCATTGTGTTCACGTCCGGCCTAGTCTGAGTCTGATTTTCTGTTCAAACTATGACCATTTCTAAGTACTGAAAAGATCCTCTAATACCTCCGTGCCAAGGTGGTATTCGTATTAAATGGTTGGACTGCGCGTCCCATAAGGGTTGTGACCATTCTGGAAAAGTTTTTTCACACTACGATACGTCTCCCCCGTGCCCAGATTGTGTCCCTCGTGTGTGTGTCGGTTTCTGAGCAAATTAAAAGCCTTTGCGAGGGTATTTTTCTGTGCAGTTCGTGTCCATTTCCAAGCACGTAAAAAGGATTGAATTCTAACTTCTTTTTACCTAAAAGGTTTGGGTCTGTAAGTCATGTTACTGAAGAGACGAGATAGTGGCATGGTTATTATTTGTGGAGGCAGAAGAGGAACCAATGCTTTTGTAAAAGTATACATGTTAAGTTATGGAAAGATAATAAATGTTACAGGAATGGAAGGAAGCTACAAAAAATAAAACTTATAAATAATTTGGAAACTAAAACTTTGTTGCATTTTCCATTTTTATGTCCCCAGTCGTGTGCAGGGGTGTAGCTAGACTACTTTTCAAGGGGGTGGGGGATTTATATTGCCTACTGCTACACTCTAAAAAACATCTAGTCAACTGGGGCACGAACCGGAATCTTGTCAAATATTTGACAAGATTTGTTTCAAAATTGACTAGAAATGGTTCAAAACTGAAACTACTCGTTTCATTTATGAGCCGAATCTAGTCAAAGATTTGACAAGATTCCGGTTCGTGCCCCTATTGATTAGATTCTATTCAAATTTGACTAGGGACATTTTTAGAGTGTAAGGCCGATTGTGCCGACTAACGGTGTAATTAGGCACGGTTCATGGTCACTTTTTGTAATTGAACCTTGTTCTGAATATGTCAGAGCGTGTCTATATAATGCCCACAAGGTACATGGATTGGGGCCTCGAGAACCACCAAAAATTAAGCTAACATTACAGTGTACATTCCCCCGAAGTGAAGTCATATGCAGTGGTGGAACCAGAATTTGGGGGTAAATTGTGGACAGAAGAAATTATTAGGGGGAATTTATAAAAAATTACCCAAAGGAACAGAAGGATTTGAAACGCTACCCACAGACACTTTTTTATGCCAACCTAACTTGCACTAATAGCCGGTCTAGTTGATGATGAAAGGGAATCCTTAATGGAGGCATGGATAATGGTACGGGTTACAAGGGGCTTCTGAACTGTTGAACAGTAACATCAGTCAATCTGTGTAATTATGACAATCTACAGTGATGGCTGTCGTATAAATTACACGTTTTTGGACATTTCAGTAATCCAGAGTCCAAAGCAACGCATCTTAGGTTGTTGCTAATACGAATGATAAGACTAGAGCTTCGAAGTTTGGACAAGTACACTCTATAAAAAGTTGGGCACGTGACGCAAACTACTGAAATCGGGTACAGTTTGCCTAATTATTGTTGATTAATGGGTTTACTGAGACATTTAATACCAATTTAGTGGCAACCAGAGTCTCGGCGAACCCGGCTATTTATCGCCAATTGCTGGCCAAACTTTACCCAATTTCAGTACTTTTACATAGGTACCCGGCGTTGGTATAAATATTCCCCACCTTTTCTGTAAGATGTACCAAATTGTAGTCGGGGACAAGTGGAGGAAAGAGGAGAATGGGGGAGGGGTTCAATCTAATTGGGGGCAGTACCCCCAACACTAACTACATGTGAAAGAATAAGAAATGGATAAGTGAAGTTTTGTTTGGTAGCCCCCATGTTTAAGTCACTAGTGACACATTTGGCACATATAATGCGGCCTGACAAGACAGAAATAAGTGACATACCACACCAAAAAATATCATGTCTGATCTTTCGTTACATACTTTTCGGCCAAAGTAATGCCATATAATGACAACCCATGGTAACCGTCTGCGCGAGAAGCTGGAGAATTTTTTTGCTGTTGTATGCTGTCTTTACCAAAGAAATCCTACGTTGTAGCTTATGCTTAAAATATATCTGGATCTCTTCATGGGTTACTACAAACAACGCATTCTACCCAAATAAGACAAAAAAATCCGACTTGAAGAAACGCACAGAACGTTACTGTGCTAGAAAATGTTGATAGCATATGGAATGGATTTCTTTATCGGCAAGCACTGTTTTGATTTGGTACGTACAAATTTGTCACTTCGGGTAAGTGGCTAGGAAGACGACTAGGCGGCGGGGATGGGAAGAAATCTATCAGACAATAAGCTACTACAACCCAATTCATTGCCACAAAATACTTGATGTATCTTGTTCAGTCCTGATTTACAGGTAATTTGAAGCGTTAAATACCGCGAGATGCGCGCAATAAAGGAAACAAAAATTAAGAAGGCAGAGAAGAATTTGTAATCATTGAGAGAATAGATCAACTGTCGGTGCGAATGACCACTGATCGGAGTAAAATTATATTGTATCGTATGAATTCCCTGATGTGATTATCAAATAGATCAACTGCCTGTGCGAATAGTCCCTTGGAGCTAACTTGGATTGTATCGTACGAATCGTCACTAACGAGATTATCAAATTTTCAAATAGATCAACTGTCGATGCGAATAACCCCTTATCGGAGCTAACTTGCATTGTTTTGTATGGTTCGTCACCGATGAGATTATCAAATCTCAGAGCTAGGGTCCCGTTCTATGGAACAAATAAAAAAAAAACCAACTAAAAACAAAACAACTATGTAATTGAAAATGAAATTCCGAACTTTTCCAGAAACTTTGAAGGCAATGTATAGGCCTATGTTATGATTACTTGGTAAAGTGTCCTCTGCTAGCTGTATGAATCCAAACGATGAAAAAGCAAGCTATCTCTAAAGCGCGTGAGGGGGCAGAAAATGTTTGGCGAAAGTTTAAACAAAATCCGCAAAATCTCGGAATAAAACGACGGAGTAAAATGAGTTTTCTGTACTGATTCCCTCTCGGCGGCCTTCCACTGGTTATGAAAAGTACATTCCCTCCCAACATTTGATTGTTATGAAATCTATTTTACATTAAGGACTTATCGGAACGTCTTTTACATATAATCAGACGTTATACAGTGTTTACAAAAACCATCGTGCTAAGAACAGTAGAAACGCTACAGTACTTCATTAAGGCATTTGAAAAACTTCTTGAAGCGGAATCAAGCATTACTGAAACTTAATGTCATACAGCGGACATAATGGCTACTCGAATCTAGGCACGTTGGACTAAGAGAAGCAAAGACTAGGTGGAATACACCGCGAGAAGCTTAAAAATTATCACTTGTCTGTTATTGAATATTCTCAAAATTGCCAGTCGGCCATAGTTTGGTTGCTTAAAAAGATTTTCTTTATCCTTTGTTGCTTTTTACACTTTCCAGAGAGTTGATGTGCCGAATGATCGTCGATGTGCCTGGGGGTGTCGCACCGCCACACATCCCATTGCTAAGCCCTGATAGTGTGGCTAAAGCATGGGGTCATGTCGAAAATGCAACAGGTCGCAAAACTTGCGTTACTGAGATACTGGAGGGCTCAAAGTCTTCCAAATCCCCACGGGCTACTAGTACGAAGACGAAGTAAACACTCACAGACTGGGGCTAAAGTTGAATTATCACTCGGCTTTGGTGCTGACAGGGGTTTTATGCGGCATCGAAAACTCTGAGGCAGGAAGAGAATGGGGACATTTCCAATGAAATTTGCAGTTAACACAATAAGACGTTCAGTGTGCACCGATCAATTTACTAATTTGGAAGAAGCACCTAAAAGCTGTTTCTGTGCACTATTCACGTAATAATGTTAGACATTGACAACGATCCGCTGAAAGTGAAAGAATTAAAATGACACGATCCTGTTGTTTCAATTCGCCTCAGCGTGAGGAACACACGCGAGCGGTGTCATGAAGAATCCTGTCCACGCATATATTGCAGCACAGATCTGAAACGTTCTCGATATGCATGTGAAACGTACCACAGATTGAACGACCTTGAAGGTCGTTAAGGGGTTAAATGCTGAACTGTGACATGTTCTTAAAGCATGCTACTTCAGATTGATCCTTTTCTGAAAGACTACATATGATGGCAATGTCAATCCCGGAACTGATCATCCAAACATCCCTTTCACAATGCGTCTGCTAAAAGAATTGGAAAGTCTAGACTGTAATGTCAAACCACCTTTTCTTTTGTGACATTTCCAGTTTCACCAGGATGTTGTCTTACTCTCTTAAACCGTTAGAGTAAAAAGGCACTCTTTAAGAGTGAAATTAGGGACCAATCTAAACTTGGATTGAAAGATTTCAATCCAAAAAGAGTCATTCTCCTGTTCTCACTCTTTTAGAGTGAATATTCAGTCTTAACTTTAGATTTAGAGAGTAACTGTTAACAACTGATAGCAACTACCAGCTCTTGTGTTTTTTGTTTTAATGTTGTGTTATAACTAGGTCTGATGTATGTTCTTACTGTGTTGTAATGAAGTGTGATTAATTTATTTCCATAAGTTCTTTTTTAGTAAAAGCCAATCTAACGATTTCTTTAATCGAAAGAGCCACCTCAGCTGCAGTCTGATCAGTTTTGTATCGATCGTATATTCCTTAAGTTAATACCTCTAAGAACAGATGCTTATATTACAATATTCATATGGGATTGAAAGTAAGGAATTGTATAATTTTAAATCTAGTGCAAAGCAGGATTCAGTTTGATTTGTAACAACATCGACATCTAAATTTATTGACTATTATTTTTAGGGCAGTATGAGACAGAGCCTACGTGTTACTTTTCTTGACAATATATGGAATTAGAAGAGGATGAGTTTCGCCAAATATTTACCCTCAACATTTGTTGTGGAACTATTTTGGCTGTTGCGAAGGAGAATTGCAATACTTGGTCAATTTGTGATTACATACAATGCATTCCTAATAAACCGTTTCTTAAGTACACATGTACCAACACTTCCCATATCTCCCTTTGGGCTAGTATTTGACAGAGACAGTTTTTGCATACACACACACACACACACACACATATATATATATATATATATATATATATAAGGTCAAAGTACTGCGTAGCACTTATGAAGTAGGTAGGTAAAAATGAAGTAGTAAATAGTGCTAAAAGTTTGTGAAAAATTCCACGACGTTTCGGGTTTAAATCCTTCATCAGGTGGCAAAAATGCAACTGATCGTTGACACGGCCAAACGTACAATTTAAAAAAAATACACAATAAAATTGGGCACGGTAAACCTCGGCTAGGAAAACAGACAGTGTTAAGTGGTTACCACAAGTCAAAATAATGCAGGAATTGCTGCGTTATAACAGTTCAAGTCTAACGTTCAGACCATGTGGGGACAGGGTTCCAAGTTTCATGATTAGGCGGTTTTCGGCAGCTAGGCGGTCATGATCGGAACCTCGACACGAGATGGCCGCCGAAACCATCAAGTCACGGATCGAGCATGTTGACGGGGGATTGAAGTGGGTGGCTACCGGGAACCCTGGGAGGTTCTGTTTGATTGATCTCAGGTGCTCGGTGACTCGGTCAGCAAGACGACGTTTTGTTTCTCCCACGTACAGTATATTACAGCGTTTACATACGAGAACGTAAACAACATTGGCTGAAGTACAGGTAAAATGCTGATGAACGTTAAACCGGTTGTTGTTGGGACCTACAAAAACCTTTCCATTGTAGGTCCCAACAACAACCGGTTTAACGTTCATCAGCATTTTACCTGTACTTCAGCCAATGTTGTTTACGTTCTCGTATGTAAACGCTGTAATATACTGTACGTGGGAGAAACAAAACGTCGTCTTGCTGACCGAGTCACCGAGCACCTGAGATCAATCAAACAGAACCTCTCAGGGTTCCCGGTAGCCACCCACTTCAATCCCCCGTCAACATGCTCGATCAGTGACTTGATGGTTTCGGCGGCCATCTCGTGTCGAGGTTCCGATCATGACCGCCTAGCTGCCGAAAACCGCCTAATCATGAAACGTGGAACCCTGTCCCCACATGGTCTGAACGTTAGACTTGAACTGTTATAACGCAGCAATTCCTGCATTATTTTGACTTGTGGTAACCACTTAACACTGTCTGTTTTCCTAGCCGAGGTTTACCGTGCCCAATTTTATTGTGTATTTTTTTTTAAATTGTACGTTTGGCCGTGTCAACGATCAGTTGCATTTTTGCCACCTGATGAAGGGTTTAAACCCGAAACGTCGTGGAATTTTTCACAAACTTTTAGCACTATTTACTACTTCATTTTTACCTACCTATATATATATATATATATATATATATATATATATATATAAATCCATAAGCGAGACAGTTGAAGTATTTATGTAAGTACAGTCTGAAACATGGTTTCACGAAAATTGATTGCAGTGAAATGTGTTGATAATTTTTGTCAGCTCTATTCCAGTACTCTACTATACCAGGGCCGGATCCAGGAATATGAGAAGAGGGCGGGGGTGCAACTGTCTGCAGTGCTGATCATACTTTGTTCATGGGCTTGGAGATGTAAAATACTGGTTACAAAATTCATTGCTTTGCCGAAATAGGGAGCGTACGCCCCTTTTTCGTTTGCCTGGATCCGGCGAATGAGGAGCACTGATCTAAGAGAAGCGCCTCCATGAGCTAAGAAAATTTTGTGCTTCTAAAGAATCTTCTACATCATCGGATATGGGAGTTCTCTATTGCGCGCTTAAAAGTGCAGATAATGACTGTAGGTATGTTGTTAATTGGCCTCAAAAATAACACGATTAGATCCTGTTACTGAAAACGATGTCAATAATACAGCTAGTATGCCTTAGTAACAGCTTCCTGGGTGCATCTTATCAGTAATTTCAAATCCTTGGAATTTTCTATGATATAAATTAATAGAAAAGAGAGTTAGAGACTAAAATAATAGAAGTTAGAGAGTAAAATAATAAAAAGAGAGTTAGTGCTCCAGAGTCTATATTTTGGTAGGAAGTAGTTAGGATTTCTTTTTAACTCATTCAGAAGCAGATGTAAAAGCTATTAGCTAGAAAGGTTGTGGCAATTTTCGGGGAACCTAAAAGAAAACATATCGGGGCCCCGTAACGTACAGTTTGCCTCTATTATTGGGTTAATCCGGACCTGATCTTACCTTCGAATAATGGTTGAGCTCATCAAAGAAGAGTGTTTGGTACTCAGTACCAAAAACAATGTCAGAGTTTTAAAACTTACAGTACCATGATTAACGTTTACAAGACTTCTCATGTTGTAAATCTTTTAAGTTATCTTCTGCTTTTCACATAAGATTCAATACCTAAGAGAATTAAACCCATTTGCTTGGGAACGAGAGAAGTTGGAAGGAAAAACATTAGAGTTAACATCTACCCATGGCCACTGGTGTAGAGTTGTTGAAATCTGGAATATGCATGAACAAAAGAGACCATCAGCGCTTCAAGAGTACTAAGCGCTTCCCCTGAAGGCATGTGGTCCAGTTGTCCGCCTATGGGCCTTTGGTAGAGTTCAGAGGCAACGCGACAGATGGCGTCCAGTGCGAGAGGTGTCGGAAGCTTTTGTGTAATTAAATGAAAAAGATTTTATTTTTTTTTATATCAGCTTAACTAGGATTAACAGAAGGTCGATTTGATGCTGCACGGAATGTAGGTGCGAAGAGTGGGATGACAGAAGCAGACACACGGGACTATGGAACAATTTACTTCCTTCAAATCATTCTACAGGATGTAATAATGAAACAACTACCTAGGATCTTTGCCTACGAGGTGAGCAGAAAAAATGACATTCAGAAATTAATCTGTTACATTTATAGTGTATCACTTTGCTTTACATTGCAAAAGCTACTTGATATATTAAAATTCCCTCCACATTCCGCTTGTCTCGTTTTATTTTCGTTATTCCCAGGTTTCATTTTAAAATATTACAAAAGAACAATAACAGAAAACATATTAGACTGTATTTATGAACATCCGGGGTGATCTGTGTAGGATATCCCCTTTATTCCCTGGGATATCCATCTATGGTCACAACACTCTGCGTTGGACCAGAGGGGGAACCATTAAACAACCAAATAGCTCTCGACCATAAGAGAAGAACCATGTACCGTACCTGAGATACTAAAACACTTTTTTGCCTTTGTTATGGCATTAAGCAAGTTCTTCACAATTATTGTTTTGAATGTATTGCCTCAAAGCCTTGAATATTGACCCTGAAACGTTTCAGAAACTGACCTGCACATGATTCTGGAAATAAATGGTTCAAAAGGGGTTTTTCGAAAGAAAAGTTAGAGGTTGAATAGCTCAAAGAAGCTATAAGAATTCGTTGCCATTTTTGAAGTACTACTTCTCAGTCAAACGGCTGTTAGTTAATGTCTCTTAGATCGCCAACGTTTAACAGTTAGATAAGCGCAGCTGATTTTATTTTTTAAAACCAGTATAGTATAAGTTGAAGAATTGGAAGGGGCAAAAGCAAATAATGTTGATTACGAGTTGACTCTATGGATGAACAATGAATTAGTAAATAAAATGACATTGGCTTTTATAAAAATTCATTTTCTTAAACAACCACTGTGTAACAAAAAGTGTGCAGCACTAAGCAGAGCTTGAATCTGTCACAATCAAATGTAATAGCTCGAGAAATCACGTAATGATTTAATTCAAGCTTGGTCGTATTGATCTTTCCATATTATGTATACAGTTAGATTATCTAAAGTATCCAATTTGCTCGATCGCTTCTTTGTATTTTAACGAGAAGTCCGTTGCCAGGGTTTGTGGAATCAATGAATTTTACGAAAAGAACGGTAAGTAGTAGATACCTTTTCTTGTAGTGCATAGTATCGTTTTGGCATAAGCGGCTGAAAGAAAGTATTGTTTGGAGATATTCTGAAGGCGAATAAAGACCATACTTTGCTTTCCCCTCTCTGTGCCCCTATGAAAGGAACGCTTAATGACACTAAATCCCCAAGATTTCATCCTAAGCTACTTTTCCTTCTCGAATTAAATCAGCAGCCTCAGAGCTAGGAATCGCCGTTTCTCCCCTACATAGATGGTCTATAGAAGATGGCCATAACTGGCTTAAGAAGCCCATAAGCAGGAGATATATCCTTACGTAACAAGGTCCCACCCGGCAAATACAACTTATTTCCTCTCAAACAGTTGCTATTACGTCAATTTGAATAGCACTCATGTGGAGGATACTGATAGCTTTCATCACAGTTTCAGTGAAGTGTTCCTCTTCACACTTTCGTTTTCAATGTATGATGTACTTTGACAGCTGGATACCTTTTGTTGTAGCAGTTCGTACAATTATCAAAGTTATTGATGAAAGTTCTAAGGCCTTAAACGCTTACGATGAGTATCAAGGGTTTTTATTTTGTATAAATAAAGGCTGAAATGCCCATTTTAACATCTAAAAAAGCCTAGTGGTTTGGTCAAGGTAATGAATAACCGTCGCATTTTTCATTTGAGCCGTTCGAAATGGCATATTCATCATAGAAGAAAGTAGTGACATATGAATGAATAGACAAAAGCACTCTTACAATGACGTCGCTTTCAAAATGAAACAAATTATATAACTATCAGTTTGTTTATTTACGCAATACTTTACTATGTATTCAAGAATGTATGGGTTTATTTCAGTGAAAGAGTGCAATGTTCTGATTATGGATGATGAAGTAATTTTGGCTGTCATCTCATTCTCTTGTTTAAATCGAGATGCTATAAAGGTGCCCGTTCAAGAAAGATGATCCACAGACTGTTCGTGTCTACCTGTCAAATAATCTGACAAAGACGACATTCATTTATTGATACCCTCAATCTACACTACCTGGATCTACCTGAAAATACATCGACACAAGGTAAGCATAAATGTGTAAAGATGCATTTCTCTATTTGGGATGTACGTTTAACACACACACAGTAAGAACTGAAAACGAGTCATTGTCACATGCTATAGTGGTGTTTTCTTATAGCCTAAACGATGTAATATGTCTACGGATTTAAGTACCCTCTTAACAACGTGGAGTTAGTTAAGCCTGAGCTTACTCTTTGCAAGATTTGTTTCTCAAAGCTAATTGAATAAAAATTATAGAGGATTTAAAGAACTTTTCTGAAATGTTTTTGCCATTTCAAACGTATTAACATTTTAAGTCTCTTTATAGCCCTTTGTAATTGCGAGATCATCATGTTGATTGCTTATTCTAAATAGCCTTTGTTAGGTTTACTAAGTGTTGAATGTTTTACTCCAGTTCGTTTCACGTTGGTTTATTTTACACTTAACGCTTGTTTGCACAACTGAAGGAAGGTTTGTCTTCAATGTGCCTATCTATCTGCTTAAAGGATTAGTAATCAACTCCACGCAATTGTACATTTTACCCTCCTCACGTTTCTGCATACACAAACACTATCAACAAATCGCTAACACGAACCACATTTTTTTTAAATCCATACCCTAAAGCAATATTTCAATCTCTTCAACATTAGCTGGAGCATCAAGCAATCTTTCTACTTCTAGTCCCGTCTACAAATAGCAACAACACAATGCTCATGCATTTCAGTGTGTATTTGAAAGAAATTCAAAGAAATGCACCTGAAATCTGTGTATTTTGAACATATTACTTTCCTTAGCAATTAATTGCACCCAAAGTATATTACTTTGGGTTATTAGACTTGTTTCAAGTCGACTTTCATTATGACACTATAAGTTTTGTGACTATAATACTGGGAGGAAATACTTAGATTCAAATATCTAGAAGGCTAACAAGACTATTTTGTAAAAAAGCCAAAATTAGTTTTGAAATCTAGGACGTTGTATGTAAGAGGCAGCTAACTGTAAGTCAGCCAGTTTGGAATGTCCGTTTCAACATTCCAGTATTTTAATGAAACTTTGTTTTCTTAAAATGATTGTATTGCAAACGTCCCCCACGTTTGGCCAAATGAAAGTGAAACAGCGTTTGAACATGCGTGAGAAGTTTTCTAGTGTTGAAACGTGTACCAAATAGTAAACTTTAAACTCCCGTACGGTAGGCAAAGTAATGGAGAAGGGACATGCATGAACAAACACCGATCCTTACGAAGAGGAGGCTCAAAGACACTTGCATAAGCCACAAGGGATTCGCGTTACTATCAAATCGGTTAGTTCAGTTCACTGCGACTTCAAATACGAAATAATGATTTATTTAGACAGAATAAATTTCTTCACAAATTTTTTTAAAAATTCAAGACGTAGAGGTAAACAAGGAACATTACACTTTCTGTAACAAATACCTCTTTGGTGAAAGTTTGCCAGACAAATTTGAAAAAGTGAAAACAGTGCTGTTTGTGTGCTAGACCATAACATTTTGAAAACTTTTCCCTTACGATACAAAAAGACACTGCTTAATGTTTATTAGGTGAATACTTGTAGTCTTAGCACTAATTAGAATCAGGTTGCAGTCATTTATTTTTTACAATTCAGGAAACACGAAGTTATGTTGTATTTAGGGTTACGCAAAAAGTTGGCTCGTCCTTCCAAAGTTAACAGTTTCATTGGGAGCATTTACTCTAAACTATTTACTTGACCAACAACTGCTACGAATGAAAATCGCGAATACTTAATAATTTATAGTTGTGCTGTGGTTCGGTTAGTATCGGTTACTTATTGCAGGTAGTTGTTATAAGGATAACAATGTTGTTGTTCGGATAACAACTCCCTGCTTATTGATCCCCGTACCATCTTTGGCAGAACAAGCCGCACAATACATAGGTTGGTAGATCGAACCAGGGAGTTGTTATCCGAACACCCTGATCGAACTTGGTAGATCAAGAAGGGATTGTTCGCCAAAACTTCCTTTGAAGTGAGGTTTGCGCTTTCAAGGTCATCTAGTAATCATTCGATTATCTTGCTCTTAAGATTTCTATAAGCGATAAGCTGGATTAAAATGTTAACACAAAGAAGTTTGTCAACTGCTACATTTGGAGTAGAATTATGGAGATTTTACCCATTGCCATAGCATTGCCAAATAAGTATATTCTCTCTGGTGTCGCTTGGTGTCGCAAATGAGACCACATCGGCTTGATTTAATGTAAAATTGTTAACACAGATTTGTGCTTGGTTATTTAAGGAAACTTGAGAAGACTTTTCAGAATGCAGTAAAAGAATTAAGCTTCTGTTTATTTAGCTCATTTGCATATGGTCTGTTTAGATAGAGTAGAAGCATTTGTATTGATCTAGTTCTATTAAACAGCCGTTTTGAGTTTAAAAACCCTATCATTACTATGATGGCGGTAAACAAACCTACACATCAAAGCATTATTCAATTTAAGCCCCTTGTAAAAAGTAGTACTAGAGGTGAATAATGTGGCAAGCAGAAAGAAATCGAGTTGAAAGCATTAAATAAAGGTCCTAAGTCCTTATCAGCCTTACCACCAGTTAATAGTTGATAATCTTCTATAACACTTAAATAGGTCTTAAAGTATTAGCATCAATTAAACTTCTCGTGCTACCTTCTTTCGGATAACAACTCCCCGGATCAAGCATTCCTTCCCGAGAACTCAGCAACGTACAGTTCTGACAGCATTTCCTTTCTTGGATTGTGATCAACTTATTCTCGGATCTGCCTTGGGGTATGAGTTTCTTTACTTAAAGATCTTTGGGTATAAAATCTACAAAGCTGTCTTACTCACTCATGAAAGAGTAAGATGAAAAAACGTTGGAATTATTTGAACATCTATTATCGTTTTCGAGATATAGCTCTTCAAAGTTTGACCATTTCTGAGATTTCGAATTTTGGTAAGCAAAAATGTAATGTGGAGTGTTGCACAGGGTCTAAATTTCTTTTGTTATTCCTTTATAAATAAGCTGTTAATTACTTACCAACTAGATTCTAGTTTGGTTTCCAATGTGGACGCTTCAAAAGAGGTAAATAGCTACTTCCATAATAAACACCTCAGGGCATGCAACCATTATAACTATCCTTGAAATGAAGGTTAAACAAACAAAGGATGACATGATACATACCATATGGGTCCATCTTTCCAGTCACAAGTTTGCTAATGTAAACCATGTTTATTCATCATCTAAGTGCAAAACATAAATGTCCTGTAAAATGGTCAATTTGCCTTGGATTTTGATGGTAATTCCATTTTGTAAGTTTCAAATGCCTTTAACATCAGTTGGGCACATTTATAATGTATATATGTACAGACTTTTAAAGCATAAATTGACAGTTTTTTCTTGTCCTTATTGTGTAGAATAAATTATGCTGCCAAAGGATATCCGAGTACAGTGCCTGCTGGTACTACTATTAGGAAGTTTGTGCTTATCGAAGGCTACCAAAATCAACCTTAGATCTGCAATCAGAGATAAACAAGAAGAAATAGGAAACATTGTTGAAAATGTGTCAGAGTTGTTAGACGAGACTGAATGCACTCTTGATCAACCAATGGTAAGATGGTACATATGAATTGATAAAGGGTCACGTGGAATTGAAGGAATGTGTAATTTCATCATTCATGGACAATTATACCGAAATTGGCTGATCGGTGCTCCAATGAGTTTGTTTTTAAACTCATCCCTTACGCATGCAAAATTTGTGGATTTTTTGCTGTTCCATTTGGCAACTTAGTGATGAAGTTTGACATGGTATAGTTAAGACTTTTATGTCACTTATGCTTCTACCACATCAAGGTGAATAAGTCCACAGTACACCTGAAAATGACCAAACAATTATAATTACAGAAAAGACGAATGTTCAGAGAGCGTTGTCTTATGAACAACGTATTTCTTACATCTGTCAACAATTACTTTTGTATACCTAGAAATGTGAGACAAGA
The DNA here is from genome assembly GCA_029531755.1 of Holothuria leucospilota. Lineage (NCBI taxonomy): Eukaryota > Metazoa > Echinodermata > Holothuroidea > Aspidochirotida > Holothuriidae > Holothuria > Holothuria leucospilota. The sequence continues at coordinate 42,777,822 of CM055977.1, forward strand.
TTATTCTATTAATCTGCTAAGAAATGACCTTAACGCCCTTTCTCTTGGAAGGTTCATCTCAGATAAAGATGCACTCTAAAAACGTCCAGGTAAATTTGGCACTGAATCGAAATCTGGTCATACCTTTGACTAGATTTGCTCCATTTTGACCAATAAAATGGTATATTTTAAACCAAAATTATCCAAATTTGTGATTCTATTACGATTAAGGGACTATTTGATCAGTTTCAGGTTCAATTTGAAAGGATTTCTTAGAATGTAGCCAGTGAGAATTTGTAAATAAATCAGCATGCTTTTTTTGTAAACGTCTTGTAGCTACCAAGTTGCATTGATCATACCCATAAAGACGGAGCATCGTATTAACCAACCTTAGAAAAGTTTTTGCTGGGTCTCTTTAAGACATGGATTCGTATTTATTTGGCAGATACTTGGCCTGGAATCGATGGAAGTGAGCCTTATGGACTGTAGAAACGATGTAAGTTAATCAATAATAATTGAAATTTATTCTAACACTTAGCACTGCAAGAAATCTACATTGAATTCTATTTAAGTACGACTTGTTTAGGCCAAAAGGGAGAAAATATTGACCATCGTCAACTTTCTCTGAACTAACCCAAAGTTTACAGAAAATTAATATACTGCAAAAAATTGCAAGCGTAGGTTGATCTAAAGGAGGCTCTCAAGAAGTAAAACAGAGACTGCAATGTTATAAAATATATATTTTTTATGTATTTATTATCAACACTTTCACCTCCATTCTTCATTTCACAACTTGCTACTTGTTCAAAGTTACAACCCAAAAGCATTGCACTAAGCTTCCTGCAACATGCAATTTACACTGCAGACACCGAACACGAAGTTCATTGCAACCTGCACTTCTTTCTGTTCTACTAGTGGATAAACTAATACAACCACTTACAAGGATGACAGGCACTTGTCACAACCCTGTTTGATTCACCGTATTATGCTGCAACCTGACTGGAGACAGTGAAATATTCGATGCATATGAATATGCATATAAAAATGGCCTTAGGCGATTGAGTCGGTAGTTGAACACAACCCCAGTGATTTATTCATTTAGTGAGGTCTGAAAAATAGCACTCTTAGAGTAATCAAGGCAGCATGAAATTTTGGGTCCCATAGGATTAACCCCCCTAAAGGCTTCGCGTGTGTTGTTTGCCAACTCTTGCTTTATAGCTATCATGTATAGGCTATTTAATCTAACACTTGCTTTTGGTAAAGTTAAATTGGAAACATTCAGTTCGGAAGTAAAAATCAAGTAAATAATAATACTGTATATTCAAACTTTTTCAATAACCAAACTCTAGCAAATATATTCCCAGTATTCAAACACATCGGTCTTCTGTTACTACAAGTTTGGACTACAGTATATTATTGGACTATGTGGGGCCTTAAAGATATTTTTCAGGATGTTTTTTGTCTCCACCCCTTTCCAAAATTTTGAGAAAAAGAAGCGCGCGCAACTTTCTTAACCACCTGACGTTACGTAATTCACCTCCCAAACAACGAAAAGGGGTGCAGGGACACGTTGCGCCAGATAATTATTCCCTGGGCAGACTATGCTTCTGTAGAAAGGTATTGGAGAAGATGTCGGGATGGATTATCGATGGAAGCAGGGAGTTGTTAGGAAGGAGATTCAACGTTCTATAGACTCTTTGAAGCAATATTCGTTTCCGACAGTTATCTTGCCTTTCTTCTCAAAATTCTTATCTCAATACCCAAATCAACTAGGATCAGTGATGCATTGTCCAAATGACAATTAGAAAACACACCTCTTACGTTGAACTGGTTAACTTTTCGTTGCCAGCCGTCATGCAAAAATGTGAAATTTTAACCTTTCGTCGTCACGGTTAATCGTCACACTAAATATCATTTCATTTAACCTCATCTAAGATTTTCTTTACAACTTACTTTTCAAATGTGTTTCATAATGATGGAAAAAATTGCTAAAAGCTAAGAGAAATGTGTAGGCTTGAACAATGTTTCCAGCAGGTGACGTATTTAAATCGTGGGGGCACAACTGAAGTACATTATTTAGGCTTTTGTTGCCAGTCGTTTTAATGAAAATCCTGATTTAAGTTTGTTCATTGGCGGAAAAAAAGCTAACTCCAAAGCATGTCTAGACAATGGCCTTTTTCTCGGGATTAATTGGAAAAGGAAGGGGAAATCATCATTAAAAGGGTTTAGTCAACAGAAACTTAACAAAAGGAACAAAGAGATCTGTCAATCAAATAGCAGTGCCTGAAAAGAATTTTATCATTTTCAAGTACATATTGTCTGACAGATTTGGCTGTTGTATCTCCTTCCTAACAACTCACTAATGGAAGTTTGGCAACACCTAGCGGAAATGTTGGGTTACTTTAGGTGGAAAGTTAAAGAAAGGTGTTTGCATTCAATTACCTCTGCATTCCTCATTAACTCTTTTGAAAATAATTTATGTGTCGATAATAATTTTTTTGAGGTATCTGCTACCCCTCACCTTTCTCATTGGCATTTTTTAGACAAATCACATGAAACCGTCACATGAAGTATGTGTGCTGTTCTGTGCTGCCCCCAGTTTCCCTATACCTTTGTGCAAGCCTTCAGACAATTCTGGACAAACTTATTGGGACATTTGCAGGCCTGTAAGATATTGTCGAGATGCTTTCCTCTAAGCCTTCCTCATTGTTGATAAAACAAAGTGCACTCTATTTTCTTAACCGCAAACTTGCCTTCAAGACAACATTGAAGAGGGGTAACGGGACTCTGTGTCCCGGATAATTATGCCCAGCATTGAAGCTTACAGTAATATATTCGACTTTCCCATTACCCAAGTTACACGTTGTAGAAAGGATGTCTAGTGATTATAAGAAAATGTAGACAATGTTTTATACTGGTTCAAAACTATTTTATCCACAATAGCAGTATTTTACTATCTATGATACTATTTAAAGGTTTTTCATAACCTGATTTCAAAGTATAAACATTTTTGAGAACTTTTTTTTTTATCTACTTCTAATCTACTCTCCGACCGGGTTCAATTTTTTCTGTCTTATAAGGATGGAGACCCTGAGGACTGTCTGAATGACGTCATATTCCATGTTAAGAACATGCCTAACTTTGAAAACTTGTTCTGCAATGTGACGGAGACTTGTCAAAGGATAGCAAACGAAACTCTTCATACGCTGTGGATCTTTCAAGATGACTTCCTTTCCACTGTAAGGAAAATATAAATACTTCTGTTTTGATCTTCAAAAGTATTGTATGAGTAATGATACCTTTACACCATATTTCCCTTTCTGAAAGAAGGCTAGAAATCTTCGTTTTCCCTTGTCCAACAATGGATTCAGTTGTTTTCATCTCTCTGTGCAAGACGGGTTCCTCTTAATACATTGCTTTAGGGGGTGAAATTGAAAACTATCTTGCCAATTGACCATGGCGTCAATAGGTAGGGAACGGGGGACATGCCCCCTCTAGTTCTGAAATTGGGGGGATATACCATATGCTACCTTCCTCCCTCTTGCCTACTCCCCCTCTTTTCCCAGAATCCTGACGAAGTAGTAGACTCCTGTTTGATTCCATAGCTAGCAGTTGCTGATTGAATGAAGTCGTGTAATGGCCTTCAATCGTGGGAAAATACCGCAGATTGCACCACTGATCATGGAATCCAAAATTTCCGGAAACAAAGCTGGTAGGGGTTGGCAATCGGCGCTTGAATAGACGAGTTGGGAAATGTTTCCACGCAATGCAATATGGGAATAGGTCAAAGGTGAAGTGTACCACGCTTACAGTGTCCCAGCGTGGGGGGTTGCATGCTGAGCACGCAGAGCTACACACATTGCCCGTTGTCATGGTACACTTGACCTTGTGACCCGACCGGAAGTACCGAATTTCCCAACCCGTCTATTAGTTGACGGTGACGCTCTACTTGTTAAATATGAAGTATAGGGTTAATATATGTGCATCCATATTAAGGTATAAAAGCAAGCAGTTGGGGTTCAGAGTCATTGTGACGCTATCATCTTTTTCTATCTTCTAACAGGTGGGAGCTTGTAATGAATCCATCGCCCTTAGCGAAGAGAACCCGTTGAATATCTCATGTTCAGAGGTGAGTACTGTGTCGTTCAAACAGAAAGAACTGTATGAATGATACGTCATGGTTCTTCTTGCCTCGTTTTAGTAAAAGAACTCGATGTAAAGGTGTGGGGTGATATTCTGGAAATTTGTAAATGGGTTAATAATGTCGTCTTCCTAAAATACACTAATACTCACCACAGACGAAACTGCTCTCGTGAAATGCACTAAAATTTATCTAAGAGCTAGACATTTTCTCGAATTTCTCAGGAGAATTAAACCAGAACATGGTAGAGCAGCCATTTGGTGACTGGTGGGAAAATGCCTCAAATTACATCACGAACCGTCTGTAATCCAAATTTTCGCTGGGCCTATTAAGCGGGTTCTGAATCCCAGTACTTCTTGGGCTTCGAGACAGAATTAGTTCTGGTCACGATCAATCTCATTCGCAACTTTGAGAAACTTTTGACAGTCATGGGTCTATTGAAATGCGTTTTGAGTGTTTAGATATTTGACCCAATAAATGACTGATGGTTAACTCTAAGTGGTAATAATTTGCAATAGCGTGGTGGAATGTATGGCCAACAACACGTATGATTAAGTGTAGTGTTTCTTTTACATAATGATGGTGATGACAGTAGAAAATATGCCTTATCAACAACACGATTTCAAAATATCACAGTTGATGGAGGACTCAATTCTTTTGGTTCTCTTTAATCTTTCAATTAGTGCCGATCAAGTGATCTCTTTTGGCAAGGGTTAATAATCTGGACAGATAATCTGGATCTTATGTTGAATAGCTTAGAAAGTGATGAATTTGCAACGTTACAAAGAACCTGCAACAAGGAACATGCTAGAACACGTAAAGCTGCGGCGAAGAAACAGAGGGAGGAGAAAAGGCTGAAACAGCAGGAGAGAAAAAGAAAACAAGCAGATAGGAAAAGAAAACAAAAGCTACAAAAAAGGCAGAAAGAAAGGCAACGGTTGGAAAGAGAGGAAGCAAAGAAGAATCCTAAGTCTCCAAAAGGAAAGAAGAAGCAGATATAGGAACAACCAGAGCAACAAGGGAGGCTTGAAGCTACGTTTTGAGACACCGCCTTTTCCGTTCTTTGGTACAGATAATACTTCACCAAGAACACCATTCGAACAAAATTATATGAAGTAAATTTCACTTGAAGACTATTTATATTTTCCCAAGAATGACTCCAAAGTCTAGACATTTTGGAAATTGAGATGCATCGAAGTGAAATTTATCCACTGTTTTCGAAAGACCAATGAAATTTATCTTTTATTTTACTTTACTTTATCTTTCCATTTACTAAAAAAAAAGAGTGACAGCAGGCATTACTTGAATAAGATGAAACTCAGAATGTTCTTAATCCTGAAATTGAATCGACACTTGAGCCAACTATAAACAAACGAAGGAATGGGCTTTTATCAAATTTGTATGCTACTCTGTTCATAAGTACTAGGTCAATAAAGTGGATTATTTAAACAGTTATCCTACTGTAAACTTGTGCGTATATATTTTTATTTACATTTTGTGACTGAAATCACTTATCTTTTAAAAGGGGTTATAACAGGTGTTCCTGAGGGAAATGAAAAATTGACGGTATTCAGGAATATTAAGACTGCAAAAATCATACATTACGGCCAAAAACACTTCTTAACGTACTTCATAAGGCATTAATACATGAACGAAAATAAAATTAAGGACGCAAGTCTAAAAGCAGTTATATTTCAATATAATTATTTATTACAATAGCCGAAGCAAATTTGTAAATACCCATATTTGTATTGAATTCGTAATATTTATCGCCTAGATATGAATGGCTTTATATTTTCAATAATTTGCAGTACTGCATGTTTTATGAGAAAATGAACGCAGGAGCATTAAGAGGTAGAGTTTACCTTGCCTTACAAAGATTCTACCATATTCCATACGTTTGTGTACATTTTTGTACCGCACTATACTATGTTTTAGCACAATTCGGTGATTCTCTTTGCCGTATGTACCGTTCGGAATGATCTTCTTTCAGAACTTCTTTTCATTTAAACGTCAACGGAAGTCAAAGTAAAATGTTAATTTGAACATTCGCTTTGAAATGTGTTGAATAAAAGCAAAGTCAAAACAATAAGAGTTTTTATCTTTTTTCATGCTCAGTGTCAAAAAGACATTCCGTCTTTTCAAAATCTGTTCCAGTCATGCCAGAAGGAAGGGCAAAAAAGGGAATCTCACCTAAAAAAATGTCTCTAAAAATTTTGAGAGAAATAAATTACTGTTGCTTTAATATGTCCCTTCCCCTGAAAAATACATCGCCCTTTGAACAGTAGGGAGAATTTCTCGTTTGGGAGAAAACGAAAATTCTCCATAATGGGGGAAAGCTTATGCAACACAGTGTGTAAGCTTGCTAGCCTAATATAGACAACTAAACAAGGTTTAGCAAGAACGAAGACTACTCTAGAACTTGTATTTATTTCAAAAACGACTTGGTGAACCTCCAATTAGGACATTGCTCTTCTGTAGCTAAGACAATACACCTATCGAATATGCGTTTAATTCCACAACATTAGACTGAAAAACTTTGCAAGAGGCTTCCAAAAACCATTCACCTCTGAAAATGTACACAATCTTAGAACGCGTGGAATTGTGGGTAAAATAGGCAAAATGGCAGCGCCCGTTTTCCGATCGGGGAAACTAGGGGATTCTCCAGAACTTTTGAAAAATGAAAGTACCTTGTCGCCTCTTTAAAACCTCTTTTCGCTACTGTCTTGGTAACAGTTCCTAACTCAGTTTTAATGGATACGGTTATCTTCCTTTCCTCCGTATGTCGCGTAGCTAATTTTGATTATGAGGACTTGGTTTGGCTCGTTCATTGGGGACGTATTGGAAGATGTTAGGAACCTAACCCTCTTTTCTTAGGGAGGAAACATGTGATGTGTATGGAGATTATTATTCTCATTTTTTTTTACATTTATCTTATGTTTGAGCGTAGTTCGTGAGAGGTTGATGCATCCCTGGACGCTTTATGTAAACCCTTTGTCTAGTCCAAAAACATGCAGCCGTTCCGACAGATCGTCTTCGGTGGCTGGATCTTTGGCTGATTGGAATGCTAACCTGATATAGTCAAAGCCTGTCAAGCCGTGGATTCCTTTAATGAAACACTGAATACATGTTTTACATCATGAAACATTAATTTGCCGATTAAACTTATTTTGGTGCTGGTGCAGTGTGAAGGATGCATGGGATGAGTCATGTGTATGCATGAATGCGCAGCATATAAATTGAATGTAACCTAAATGTACATCTAAACTTGTAATTACAGGCAAATCTGTTCTTGGACGTGGGTCTCAGTGTAGAGAGTGCGGGGAGATGGGGTAGTGCCAAATCTAGGATTTATCGAGGTGAACTTTAGCTTTCAAATACCTCAAAGGACTAAATAATGTCATTGCTAATTGCAGGAAAACAACCAGAGGCATCACGAATGATACATCTATTGTGTACAATCGTCTAACATGTGTATCTCGGTGGGAGAAATAAACATTCCGTATCTTGTGACACAGAAATTCTTTCAAGCTGTTGTGCTTCACAAGAGCACCAGCTAAGAAGTAGTGCATATTCATGAAAAGAATTACGAATATGAGGATTCACTTTCCGACGAGGGCTGTTGAATAAAAAAAAACTACTACGGAATAAACTGACTCTATTTTAGCCTATCGCCTACGGAAGACTGCTTTTCCAATTGAACTGTATAAAAAATGCAGGTATACAAAGCATTGCACGTTTCAATACTGAAGTCTTTTCAGATTTAACTTGATACAAGCGGGGACTCGTGTGACGTCACTTCCTAGTAACAACGATCGAGCCGATGAAAACAAATCGTTACTACGAAAGTGAACGCAGTTATTGATGCGGCGTTTCTCAGGCCTATTAGTATTTCACTGCGCAGTTCTTGTACTGGAACATCTTTTTTGTTACCGATCCTGCGGTGGCTATAGTGATCGTTTGCCTCAAGCTGCCCTTATGTCCTCGTCCGCCATTTCTAATATTTTCACTAACACCGACGTTGGTTTAACAAGTTATATTATTATTGCCATGAAAAGCCTGTCATGTAATGTTCCTTACTCGAAACGCAAATGCCGATTCAACTTGTCACAAAGCTTTACTAACATGAAGTTAAGACAGCTCACATCTTTGCTAAACTTGGGAATAAAAGTTATAACACCTCAGTCCAGTCAATCAGACGTTTCTAAGTTACAGAAAGCAGAGTCAGACAAACTATTAAATAAAATACCTAATAAGAGTTCGAAAATGTTTGATAACGTTTACCGGGTCTTTCCATTATATGCCTGTTCGCAATCTAGATTGTGCAAGGAATTGTGAGATGTATGGAAGATAAATAAAACGCCCTCAGTATACAGAGTATTGAAAATACGCGTTATTTGGAACAGATAAGAAGACATTTTTTAGACCAAAACGACGGCCTTTGCAAACTGTTAAAGACACAAGAACCCTTCTGTACGCTTTAGTCAGTTCGATCTAAAACGGCCGGACAGTTTGGGTATCACACAGGAAAAAAGTAAGTTTTGGCGTGCAGTGTAGGATGGCAGTGTTATTGTATATCCCCAATTTTTCAAGATATGCGCATGTGCAGTCGTAGTTGCGAAAAGACTTATTGGAGTAAAACAAGTTCCTTCTAGCATTACGGCCTATCAGTTGTTTTCAATCCTTTTACCCTCTTCAGCGCCTCTAAACTTTCGACTTATTCTAAACTGAGGACCCCACTAGATATAAGCACTTCTTTGATCGTTTTTAAAACAAAATAGTTCATTACGTCACATATCAGGTATCTTTATCGTGACACCAGTAAATTTGTACAATTATACGTCCTAATTAAATGAGGGCGCTTGTCAACTGAACTGTACAAGCTCCATTATCATGCAAGTTAACAACTACAAACGATGCTCTGAAGGACAAACAGAGAACGCAATCGCGTTAATTTCCAATTAACGTTGTACCTACTGTGTCTTACTGGCACTAAGGTTTTGACAACACTATACATATCAGTGGGAGACGACCAAAACAGATTCATTCACAAAGTTTCCCTATTTGTGGTGAAGGTAGAGCAGTTTTTAAAGAAGGCATAAAATTTTTCCCCAGCCCCCTTTCAGAGGTGCCCCAGCTATACAAAATAAAAGTTAAATTTTATCTTACTGTTAAAATAATTAATAAGGGCTTAATAATTAAAGTTCTGTTTTGGAGACGGATGCAAAAAAAGTGACTAATCTTTCTGCCTACTAAGGGCATATGATTAAGAATTTAGATGCACTTTTAATCCATGGCCTAGAAAGTACCATTCCCGGCCAATAGCAAGGTTACATTTTTGGCAAAATTCTACTTTATACCTAAGTAAATTGCCATTGGCATTTCGCTCAGATTGTGTAATGAATACCCCCTCCGACTTTTCACTTGCTTAGCATACAGCGGCCGATGATCAGCCCACCGAATCTGAGGTGCCTCAGGCCCCAAAGTTCAAAGTAAAGAAGTGTAGGTCTTGGGTGGGTAGCAAGGAGCACTCTGTGTAACTGTGGATGTACTTACCTAGTTTACACCACCACTGGCCACATACAGAAGCCAATGTAAATGTTTCATGTGCAAACTTTAACATGAAAGTACAGATTGAATTGTTCCGATTGCCATAAGATACTTCAATGGCACGACCTCTATTTGCAAAGGTTGTTAACCCTCCTTAAATGATATGAAATTTGAAATTTGTCTATACTGCTATTTCTTTCAAACTCTACATTTGAGAAAAATAACTTTACATACCGCTTTGAGTTTTATCTGTGTGTTGTGAATTAGTGATAGGTCAATCCCAGTAAACAGTCAAAAAGCGGTGAATTATAACTTTTTTCTCTTTTGTCTGTTTTGTAGTATCCCATGAGACCTCCATGATCTTTTATTTAAGACCCTCCTTTATCTTTGAAGATAAGTTTTTTCTTTTTTAAAAAGAAATACACCATTAACAATCTCTCTACTTCCTTCACGTCAACCAAATCGATGTCATTCGACTGATGCAATAAATTATCGATGCTAAAACCTACGTCAACAAAATGCAATATTTGCCCCCAGACATTTCTCGAAGTTGTTGTTATGTAATACAGCTTTTTGAGAAGAAAACGAAATTGTGTGCTTGTCCTGCGAGCAATCTTCGAAATAAAATGTTGCCCGAATACCGGGTGACTATATATATATATATATATATATATATATTATATATATATATATATATATATATAATATATATATATATATATATGGTGGTGACAAGTGCGACATATTTCCATTAGGACCTTATGTAAATGACAAGCCTCTCTTTTTGGATGATTCCCCTATCAATTGGATTCTTGGACCGTTAAACCTTTTAAAGTTTCCTTTTCGATGGTTTGTTTACCCTAAATTTTCCTCCAAAATTATCCCGTCTCAAAAGCTTTTACAAATGTGGTCTTCCAGAGATTTCACACCTTTTGGTAAGAATATTATTGTTAAAAGTTATGCTATTTCACAGTTACTATTTCTTTTTCTTGTTCTCCCTAATCCACCTGCTCATTTTATAAAGGAGCTTAATGCGCTATTTTCAATTTCATTTGGGCAGGCAATCCAGAAAAAATCAGGCGGAATACTATTATTAGTCCTTGTTATTTAGGGGGTTTAAATATCATTCACATCGATAGCTTCATTGCCGGTCTAAAATGTACATGGGTTCGCAGATATAGTGATAACACACAGGGTTACTAGAAGCTGTTTTTTGACTTTTACCTCCACAGATATGGCGGAACCCTCTTATTTAAATGTAATTGTAATCCAAGTGACGTCACTAATATTAGAAATAGTTTTATTGCCAATGTCTGTAATGATTGGTTGAGATACATAATTTCACAAAAAAGTCTAAGTTGTTGTTATGGGAATGAAATTATATGGAATAATTCTTCTATTAAAGTGAACAATGAAGTCGTATTCTATCAGTCATTGTTTGACAAAGGGGTCATGTTTGTCAGAGATATTTTGCAGGAAAATGGAAAAGTCTTAAACTATCATATGCTTTTACAAAAGTTTAATATCATTCATTGTCATTTCACTTCTTACTGGGGTCTTCTCTGTGCTATTCCTATGAATGGGAAGATTTATCGACATCTTGATCACATTAGTACGGGTAAAGGTGAAAGCCTTTATAATGCCATAAACCAAATACCAAGAATTTCCAAATTTGTTAACTCGAACTTGATAGAAAATGTCTCTGTCCCTCCAAAGGCTTTACCCAAATGGAGTGAAAACTTTAAATTTTGTAATGATGCTTGGCAAAACATTTCTTAAGCGCGTGGAACTCTGTCAGGGAGGTTAAGTTAGCACTACTTTCAGAATAGATTTCTACACAGAAGTTTAGGCACAAATCACCTCCTGTTTTTGATGAATATTTGTGACAACCAACTCTGTTCGTTCTGTAATGTTTACAATAAAACAATTGAACATCTATTTGGGGGATGCCAAGTAATCTCTTCTTTCTGGTTGGAAGTAGGGAAATGCGTTTTCAAAAAACAGTTTTTCTTTTCAAAAGAAGATATTCATTTTGGTTATAAGCTATTGAAAAGGCAGCCATATAATTTTTTGATCTTAAATGTTATATTTTATATTTACCAGCAAAAGCAAAGCAATCCCTAAAATTGATGATTTATTTTTTAAATTTGAATTTTCTATAGAAGTGGAAAAAAAGTATCTCGAGAATCAATTGTGGTAAAACTGAACGTTATGCTATATATGAGGAATTAAAAGAAGCCTTCGCCGTTTGTGATATGTTGTTTGGAGATGACAATTGGCATTATATATAATATATATATATATATATATATAGATATATATATATATATATATATATATATATATGTTCTGTTGTACCCAATGGAAAATTAACTTGCTTCCTATACATTGTTTTTTTTTCCGTACCTGTATCTGTATATAGCCTTTGTAAAAATTGTTTACGAATCTTTGCAAACTTATTGTGAAATAAATGAGATGGAAAAAAACTTCTAGCTCTTTTGTTTGCAAAATTGAGCACTTTGTTAAGTCCTGTCATTTGGACACTTTGTATATATATTTCGAAATACATTTTGAAGATTTTGCACTAGTCAAATCAACCAGTTATGCTCTTTATTGAATACCTTTAGACATATATATATATATATATATATATCTTACCCCAACCCTACCCCCAAACCCTGAAATTCGTTAAGGTCTTATATATATATATATATATATATATATATATATCTATATATATATATATATCTATATAAGGTCAAAGTACTGCGTAGCACTTATGAAGTAAGTAGGTAAAAAATGAAGTAGTAAATAGTGCTAAAAGTTTGTGAAAAATTCCACGACGTTTCGGGTTTAAACCCTTCATCAGGTGGCAAAAATGCAACTGATCGTTGACACGGCCAAACATACAATTTAAAAAATACACAATAAAAGTGGGCACGGTCAACCGGGGCTAGGAAAACAGACCGGGTTAAGTGGGTGCCGCAAGTCAAAAAAAATGCAGGAATTGCTTGCGTTATAACAGTTCAAGTCTAACGTTCAGACCATGTGGGGACAGGGTTCCAAGTTTCATGATTAGGCGGTTTTCGGCAGCTAGGCGGTCATGATCGGAACCTCGACACGAGATGGCCGCCGAAACCATCAAGTCACGGATCGAGCATGTTGACGGGGGATTGAAGTGGGTGGCTACCGGGAACCCTGGGAGGTTCTGTTTGATTGATCTCAGGTGCTCGGTGACTCGGTCAGCAAGACGGCGTTTTGTTTCTCCCACATACAGTATATTACAGAGTTTACATACGAGACCGTAAACAACATTGGCTGAAGTGCAGGTAAAATGCTGATGAATGTTAAACAGGTTCTTGTTGGACCTTCAATGGAAAGGATTTTGTCACGACTGACCACCGAGCAAGTATTGCATCGCCAGTGGTTGCAAGGAAAAAGTTCCTGGGGTGTCAGACACTACTGCTTGAGGTTGAGAGGCACGGACCAAGTGCTTAGATATGTTCTTTTCAATTCTGAATGCCGTGATGGGGGGATCAGGGAAATGGTCACGGGTGGATGGGTCATGACGGAGGGTCTCTACATTCCTGTAAATGGCACGTACAATGGGGGTTACAGATGGGTGAAAGGATAGGACCAACGGGATACGTCTGGTGGGTGTATGGTCAGTTTTGGGGGCAAGGGCAGAGGCTCTATCAATTCTCTGTATGCGTTTCAGGGCATTAGAGAGCACTCTTTGTGGATACTGGCGTTGTTCAAAGAAAGAAATAATCTGCTTGGAAACTTTAGCGAAATCCTGGTGGTCGGAACAAATCCGTCTGGCCCGTAAAAGTTGTGAGAAAGGAATCGAATTGGTACAAGATCTGGGGTGGTTGGAAGGGTACATGAGGTAGTTGTGAGAGTCAGTGGGCTTAAAGTGGAGATTGGACTTGATTTGACGGTCGGAGATGGATAGTTTCCGTGTCTAAAAAACTACTACTGAGGAGTTGGAAAATACAGTGAGTGAATTTCAAAAACGGGCAGAATGTTTCAGCAAAGTTTAATGTACTTTTCCTAATAGTTTCGAGGACCCACTGCGACACCAACATTTTCGTCAATGGACCTTTTATATAGTATGGGCTTGATCCCGGTGTATCGTGAGAACAACTGCTCCTCGGAGTGGCCCATGGTGAGGCAGGCCACAGAAGGTCCCAGTTTAGTGCCCATAGCTACTCCTTTAATTTGGCGGAAAAAACGACCATTGAACTGAAAGCAATTTTGTGTGAGGACTAGTTCAGTCAAGCGAAGAAAGGTGGTGGTAGGGATGCTAGGGTCCTGGCGTTGATCAAGGTAATGGCGTATGGCTGCTAAAGCAGCGTGATGGGGGATTGAAGTATAGAGGCTGCTGACATCCATGGTGAATAAAGTACGTTCACTGGGATTCTCAGGAAACTCAAAATTTTGAATTAACCTAAGGAAGTGAGGAGTATCCTGGATAAACGAAGGTAGGGTTGAAACTAATGGGGAAAGTACAGAATCTACGTACTGTGAAATCAAAACCGTGGGGCAGCTGTGGGAAGACACAATGGGACGACCAGGAATATTGGCCTTGTGAATTTTGGGCAGTAGACAGAAATTGGAGATTTGTGGGCAAGGGTGCAGAAGGGCTTTAGCCGGTTCAGGAAGATGTTTTTGACTTACAAGGGTAGCATTAATGCCGATTTAGAACGTCTCCTTCCTCCCAAAGTAACTCCCTTTCGTAACATTTCTTTGGACGAGCAGAAGGCCCTTCTGTCCCTCAAGAAGAACAAGAATTTGATTATTAAGCCTGCTGACAAGGGCGGTGCCACTGTTGTTTGGCGTCGAGATCTTTATGTTTCTGAAGCTGAGAAACAACTCTCAGACCAAACAGCATACACCGAACTGCCGATGGACCCCACTTCTGAAATCCAAACCTTGGTCAAGAAAACCTTAGCTACCCTTGTAAGTCAAAAACATCTTCCTTTATATTTCAAAATCCATTTCAAATAAACGCAATATTCTGTTATAAATAAATTGACTTCATCAATTTTCGACTGTAACTTGCGCTCCAAAAGCACACTGGTTGGTGGTTACATTTGTCAGATGGTGGTCACAAATTAAGGACGGGTCATACTACAGCGATTTTCAATCCGAAATCCGATCCCATTTTTTTCGGCGAAATCGAACCAACGCTGAGTTTCTTAATGAGACTTTGTTCTAAGGATGGTCACGCTATATCGATAATTGATCCTGGTTTGTCTAACGATAAACTGTTCTGCTACCATTATATAACTTATACCGCTCAACAGAGCGGTGTTTGTTCGAAAATTAATCTGATTTTTGCACGCTTGCCCGATAAACGCTGTCTGCCAATGCGACGTCAGGAAATAATTAGTTTACATTTCATTTTTGTAGTCCTCTGATGCAAATCATATATATTTACACAGGTTGGCAAATTTTTGGCTCTTTTCGACCAGGGATGGAGGAGATTTTAACTAAAACTCACAAAAATCGGACCGTAATCCTATCCGAAATCGCTGTAGCATGACCTGTGCTTTAACCATTCATTAACCGTCGTAAAATAAGCAGGAAATCTGGGTCAGCATTCTCATCTTCCTAGTTAAATTAACGACTGGCTCATATTCCTGGTTAAATAGTAACATTTTCAGGATTGCTTGGTTACTTAAAAAAATATAAACCTACTTAAAAAAATCTGTGACCTGGATCCTGGTTGATTTGTGAATTTATTAAACGTATTTGCTTTTAGTACACGACTGGCCTCCATACGATATTTTAGGTGGCACCCTGATTTTACGATCTATCTGAACTGTTTTTATTGGCTTCACATTGAGCTATCGTAAAACAAATTCTTTTGATATCCGTTGTCTTGCATTATGTCCATAAAAGGAACCAGCTGTTTGCCGTTCAATTCCCACGAAACTCTATTTATACACAATGATAATAACATATAATAAAAAGAACAAATTGATAGAAAAGGAAAGATATGCATAGGACGTAAATAATGACTCAGGAAATCGTGGGTCAGTTGATTTGACAACTTACACTAATCACTCCCTTGGCAGTTATAGCGTAAGATACTACGAATACAGGGTGGACCAGATTAATCAACTTGGGAACTTTGCCCTACAAGCTTTAAGGGTAATTCTGAGCTCTAGATTTGAAACCTTTCCAAAAGTGAAAAAAAAAGAAAAACAAACTTGAAGACATTTGCCTCCCTGATGTATAACTGGTAAAGATATCTATTGTTTGAGGCCTCCTGATTATTAATTATTTACGAAAAAAGCGGAAACAAGAAGATGTAATATGGAAATTTCCGCTATTGCTCTCTTTACCTCCTATCTGATGTGCCCTTGGTGTACCTACGTAAGTAACATAAAATGTTTTGATAATTGTTACCGGAGATGAAAACGTGATATCAACTTTCGTCACGAGATTAGATTTATCACAAAGGGCGTAATATTAACGAGAGCAAACTGCCCGTCAAAAATGTATAAATTCCCATCGTCTTTGTATCTTCCTTGTCTATCGGTTCAAAATTTCAGAAGAGGAGACAGAATCCTTCTCCTTTTTCCTAAACACCAACTCTTTCTGTTACAGTTCATTTCCATAAAGAATCTTTCAAAAAATTGTCAAAAACTGTTAGGGTTAGCTTTTGTTCCAGACTACTACTTGCTTTAAAAATTTTTATCGAAAAAGATGGTGTCTGTAAGGAAGATTCGTAGCTTTTGCATCAGAACAGCTTTACTGTGCTGCTTAGTATACTTTTCTGAGACCTCGTCTAACTTAATGATTTGGAACCCTGGAAGCAATGATCTCAGTCTACCTCCAAGAAGCCCCTCGTTAGAGAAAGAGACATTGGTGAGTTCACCTTATACCAAGTTTCTCGAGAAGTTTTTCTCTGAAGTAGGCTTAGTGAGGAGTAAGAAGTCCAAGAGTGAGTTTTCTGTTCATACTCAACAGAACCTGATACAGGGGAAGGATGGTCAAAAACGGAGTGACACAGAAGAGGATACGTGCTACATGCTTCCAGCTGCTTACTCCAAAATTCAAAGAGTTATCGGGATGGTGACTGATCTTAGAGGTCGAATCGTGAGTATTCTTTAGTCATAATTTAAAATAAACATATACAGGAAAACTGCAGTAGTACGGTATTATTCAACAATGCTTCGT
The DNA here is from genome assembly GCA_029531755.1 of Holothuria leucospilota. Taxonomy (NCBI): domain Eukaryota; kingdom Metazoa; phylum Echinodermata; class Holothuroidea; order Aspidochirotida; family Holothuriidae; genus Holothuria; species Holothuria leucospilota. The sequence goes on from CM055977.1 coordinate 42,794,683, forward strand.
TAAACAGCGATTTGTCGACAAGTTTTATTTCACTTTTTTGTAGGAGAATTGTGCACCCTTTGAAAAACCTTACAAATTTTCCTTCACAGTGTCATTTTTGCCGTAGAATCAGGTTAAATATATATATATCTCAAAGAGACATAATCGTAAAAAACAATTGCTTCAAAATCGAAAGATATCAATCTACCTTCCCTTAAAATCATTTAATGAAAGTTCTAATTACCACAAACTAAGTAAGCTTATATCACTAAATGTTCCTCACAGTTATATCGCAAAAAAGGGTCTACGTTTTTAGGCGTTATGCGACGTTTACAGAACTATTTAACTTGTTTGTTCTGAAGTCAATTTATTGCTTTTGGTGTTATTCTTTGTTAAGATGTTGTATGCAAATTTTTGATGGCTTAGATCATTTTTGTGGTCGCGATAGATCCATGCAATGCCTGACTATAATCAATAACTGCTAAATGAAGATAGCTAACAATTCGGGGGGGGGGGGGGTTCTCCTATTGGTAGAAAACCATTTTTCTACCTAATGGGGGAGGTTTAGGCAACAAAATATGTAGGTTTGCCAGCCTAATATAGACGAGGTTAAGCAAGAACTCAATGACTTGCGTTTTCCTCAAAACCGGCGTGGTGAGCCAGCGTTTAGGACGTATCTTTTCGACAGCTATGGCAATACACCTACCGAATATACATTTAATACCATTGCATTAAAGGTCTGGTGACATGAAAATTACACAGTTGGATATTTGATTTAAAAAGCATTAAAAATCCAGAAAATGACCTCAATTTCCATTAAAATCCATCAAATATTGACCATTTTACGGGGTAATTTCCATTTCACACTTATATCATGAATAAACATGAGCTACAATATGCAAATATATGACAGCGACAGATGGACATGTCGTATATGGCTAATGTTAGCCTTTGTTTTTTCAGCCGTAATTTCAAGGACACTGGTAGTATTTTATCCCTCTAGAGGTTTAGTGTGAAAGTTAAAATTGTTGGCCTTGAGAAATATTGATATCACTCACCAAACTGTAAACTATCTGATAGTAATTAAGAGATACTTTATATAGGATTACCAAAAGAAATCTTCACACTGTACAACACTCCACATCATTATTTTTGCACAGGCAATGAGTTACTTCAGAAAATAACAAAATTTGAAGACGTGTATTTTGAGAACGGTAAAAGATGTTGAAATAATTCTAACGGATCTTTCGTTGGAAGACTTAATTCTTTAGCTGATAAGTGAAACAGCTCTTTTTGGTGGGCAGGCATGTCACACGACCTTTAATACCAATAAACTTCGCAAAGGTGTTCCACAAGCCATTTGCCACTGAAAACGTACACACAGAACATCAGGGAGGATTATGGTTACGCCCACAGAAGATATCAATTTACAAATCTTTCATGAATGAAATTCTACAAGCATACGAAAGTATTCGTTAAAATCGAACTCCATACATAAATGAAGGGAAAAGAACTTGAATTAGAGGATCGTATCAGGTCTGGTGAAAATATCGATAAGCCTGCCAACAGGAAGAGAAATTCCTATTTGGCAAGGTTATTCAAACTCCAGCGTTTACGCCACGTCACAAAATCTCATGCTGTGATTCGCCATACGTTGCGTCTCTGTCCAATGCGAGAGAATTCTCTCGAAGCGACAGAGAGAAAGAGACAGTTCTAAAGTTATGAAGAGCTGGCACATAAAATGGAGCCACAAAACAATATTTCATTAAGGGGAATAAGCAGTCTCACCCCATATTTATTTTGTACATTGAATATTAAAGGTAAAATAATGAGTTAATCTTAAAGAATTTTAAAATTAGGTTTCAAAGTTTGGTCACATGATTCAAAATGATTCAAATTGGGGTAACAGTATTTTCCCTTTAAAGTTCACTCAACTCAATTAAGACATTGAAAAGGCTCCACTTTGAAGAATGTGCTCAGAAGGGAGAGGTAGCCTCCCCTGGGCCCCTTGTAGAGTCTTTCGTCACTTACCGTATAGATCGAATGTCACAGGGTAGTAGATCCGACCCTTTCTTTTCTTACAGTTACGACAAAAATATGACCCTCTGGAAAACTAGGATAGTAGTTTTTCCCTCTGAAAAACTAGGTTGGAAACAAAGTTTGATAGTAGTCCTGCAGTCTGTCCCAAAGATGATATTTTACAAAGAAAATTTGTGGTTTGGAGATAAGGAAGTGTTAACTATAATTATTACTTTGTTCTGTTACATTTCACTGCAGGAGAGGGACACACGAAGTAGTTCATTGAGTCGGCGACTTGTTCCAAACTGTTACAACGAAAGCTTGGTAAGCATGATACTATTTTTCTTCCTTGTCACAAAACTTTTCATGACGTACTAACTAAATGTTGTTTAATTAGTTTTGAAATAAATAGGCAAACTGGATGTTTGAAGAGATCGTGGAAAAGGGAGTTTTCCGGCAGTGATCGGCCCAGGTATAACAAACATTTCTTTCAACAACCGGCTCAAAAGGTCCTTAACTCAAGGGGTCATGGCGCTTGAGTTTAGAGCAGTTCACCTATGTTAAAATTGTAAAACTAGCCTACCACCAAAGAAGAACGCCCACAAACAATGACTTTAGGCGCGTAGCCAGAAATTTACCAAGGGGGAGGGGGCGAAGCCTGTAGGCAAACTATCTAAGCGTAGCGTCACCATAGGTTGGCGCGAAACGTACAAGAAAATTTGCCCTCCAAAATGCTTCCCAGATCGCTGGAAATGGCTCTTCCCAGGCCTTGTAGGTTGCATCTAAACATTTTCTTATTTTGATTTTCTAGCAATATCATAAATTATCATTAAAAAAATACCAGAAATATGCTCAAGGGGGGGGGGGGGGGAGGACGGAGGCTGCCCCCTTCGCCCCTCGACTACCCGCCTGAATGGCTTCTTGTTTCCCCATAGAAATATAATATGAAACAACCCAGTTGCTTTAGCTTCATCTGCATTCAGTTGAAACTCGGTTATGACCTGGATGGAAACTTTGTAAAACCTATTTCATAACCTAGTTGATACTAAGTTAATTTAAAGCCTACTCAGTAATATCCAGATACCCTAACATGGCAGGAACGTAGCCAGCGGGGGGGGTGTAGGGGGAGACGGAGGGGCAACTGCCCCTGAGATTTCCAAGTCGTAAATGAATGTTGGTCTACTTGAGAAAAACATATACTGAAAGGCTGAAAATTTCACTGTCCAAATTGTGATTTGTGATTTCAAGGCCCCCGAAACCTGGGAAATCGCATATGAGTGTTCCTTTTCCCAAATTTTCCCGGGGAGTCCCCCCTCCCCCGCCGTGGATATCCTCTTATGCAGGTTTCTCCTCATGACGTATGAATCACTTCCTCCTACAGGGTACACCCCTTGAACACCCCTCAGCAGTCCAGAAGGAACCATTCAACTTCTACGAGCGTAGGATTTATTTAATTTATTTTTCTTTCTTCCAGCTTAGCATTTTCTTTGATTGTCAAAGGAAGATCCAAAAGAGATGAGCAATGCTTTCGTGTTTCGATCTTCGCTCCTCTGTGTATCGTACTTGGGTAGAAACGTTTATTGTAACATCGACAAATAATTACATTTAACAATACGAGGTGGGTAGTGTAATCCAGGATATGACCTGAACTAATAAATAACGTGTTGGTGTCTACACAAGGAGGAGCTTAAAGGCAGAAGGCAGTCACCTCAATCAGAGTGAGTGTGCCCTGTCACTCTAGTTCATGATTGGCCTATTTTGACCATGTGACAATGTTTTTGTTGGTGAATTGTGAAATTCAAGGAGAATTTCTCCTTGCTTTACCTATTGTTTGTAATAGTTATGTTCAAAACATCTTCAGAGGTCCTTGTAATGCAATAAGAGGAGATTTGCAAGAGTTTGCTGATTTTTCAAAGAAAATTTTGGGGCGACTGCCTATTGCCTTTAAGGCAGTTTTGGGAGGAACTAGAAGCAGGGAGTTACAACTCCGTGCTAAGTAACTTAGTTGGGAAAAATGGAACTCTCTCTGTGATGAGGAAATTTGCCCTTTTTGAGACAGCGTCTGCCTGTAGCCTATGGGGAAGTTATTTGGGTCTTTTGAGAATGTATCGTCCCTAACGGCTGGAAAAAAGTTGTCCGCATCCTCGGAGAAACGGAGATTGCAGGGTCGACGGGAACAAATTTGTGGCAATACCAATTAGAAAAAGTGATAATTGCTTAACCTGGTTTAGTCACAAAAAACAAAACAAAATCAAACATACAAAAAGCCAAAGTACTTCTCATTAGCCATATTCCTTGCATACAGTTTCCATGGTCAGGGGGTATAGTAAGAGGGCATTTGCCATGCCCCACATTTGCCCAGGCTCATATGGCTAAACAAGGTGTTAAAGGGGTGAGATAGCTTCCAGGGGTATGTGACACTTTTCAGGGGGCAAGATAATTTAACATGTATTCAGGTAATAGTTCTTCTTGTTTTCACAAAATTTCTGAGGTGGAGAAAGTTTTTCTGGGGCGCCGTCTCCTGGCCTTTCGCACTAAAAGTCCACTTTTGCCTACGTAGCCTAATGCATGCTCTTTAAGAAATTTATTTTGAACCCATTTTAATAGAATAATTGTTGCAAAGTGTCAGAGTTTCCTTTTAAGCAATTGCAAGCATGATATCGGGAAATCCATTTTAAGCCAAAGCAAGGGTGGCGCAAGAGGGGGAAGAGCCAGGGGGCCGTGGCCCCCCTTCGGCAAAATTTTCTAATTTCGTCGATAAAATATGTAATCCCCATTGACCTTCAGTCGCTAGGCAGATTTGCTTGATTTTGCTCATTGGAAGGGCATATTCTTTCATACAGACCCCAAATTTTCCAATTTCCCTTAAAAAACCCAAATTTCTCAAATTCTCTCCCATAAAAATCCTAATGATTCAAAATTTCTTCAATAAAATCCCAAATTTTCAAATTTTTGTAAAAAATGCCAATTTTTTCGGTACGCTTTGCCCGTCGAAAATTTTGTGTTCCTCATCCTTTTGTCACCTCATCGCCTTTGTAGCGGCTTTGGATTGCTTCCCCTCTCCTGGCCGGGGTGCTTGGCCCCCTGTCGGGCAAATCCTGGCGCCACCCCTGAGCCAAAGTAAAGCGTGTGTCCCGGAAACTTTACCTGGAGGTGTGGGTTCCAGACCTCCACCTTTATACAACTTTTACTGAACTCTGCAGCAAGATTCCTTACAGATTTTAAAAATTTCTTTCTAGTCAACATATCTTCGAACAGTGGTAGAATTAAAGTTTAAAATTTGTATAAAATTGCATAAAACTCTTAATAAATTTTAAAAACAATCTGTAGAATTCTATGGAATTTTTGGTAAAGGTGTAGTGTCATACCCCAACTTAATTTACTCTAGTCACGCCCCTTGCATATACACTAGACAAGATGTGTTTTTTTCTCTCAGACCACAATCGGAGGAATGATTTCGTCACGAATGACGCAGTACCTTTCGATGTTTCCCTGGTTTGAAATCATCTACCCGAGTTATTCAGACGTCATCAGTCTAGCATGGACAGCAAATTCCACCTTTGCTACTATCAAAACTCGAGTAAGTTTACATCGAATTCAAATTTTTCTTGCTTAATTTATGTGAAGATTCTTTTAGACAACCAGTCACAGTTCAAATGAAGTTTTCATTTTTTCCACCTCATTATTTCAAAGAAAGTATTTAATTATCTTGAGTATATACAGTTACCAACATTTATACTTACCAACGGACAATTTGAGTATATACAGTTACCAACATTTATACTTACCAACGGACAATTTGACTGAGGTAGTGATTACAGCATTGAATAAACTAAATTTAAATCCAATACATAGATCATTGCCCGGTGGAAAGAAAAGTTACATTAATCAATTTCTACTTTAAGAACCATTCAATAATACGTTTACTCAGGGTTGTAAACCTTTTTGGCTTCCAGAGAGCTGTTTCATAGGGTTATAAGGGGGTACTGCTGTGAGGCTGCAGCCTCTTTTTTTATTTGCTCTTTTATGCTCTTGACATTGAAAATATGTACAGTGAAATAAAACAATTAATGAAATAAATTAACTTTACAAAATAGTACTAAATAATCCCAATTAGAAGTGAAATAAATTAAACCAGGAGAGCCAGTGTTTCTCCCAGTAACCGTCTCGTAAGTTCTTTTGTGAAATATACTTTTGCAAAGTAATATACTGTTCTAAAAAAATTAAGGAAACATTGACCGTGGGGATAGTCTTTACCTTCTTACAATTAATCAATTTTTACTTTAAGAACCATTCAGTAATACGTTTACTCAAGGTTGTAAACCTTTTTGACTTCCAGAGAGCTGTTTCATAGGGTTATAAGGGGGTATTGCTGTGAGGCTGCAGCCTCTTGTTCAGGCAAAATACTGACAATATTTGGGCAAAATACAGTTTTGGGGCTAAAGTGAATTAAAATTTTGAACAAAAGTGTTCAATCAACTAATTGAGAGATATCTCTTACGGGGGGTGTGTGGTTGAAATATACTTGTATTGTGTGTGTATAGGCAAGAAGCTAGTATTTCCATGGTGTGTGGGGGCTACATTTTAGAGCCCATCCCTCCCGCCGAATTATTTTATTAAGACCCAAAATGTTTCGGTGATATTATCATAACGACAGACGTTAACATCCAATCCATACAAGAGCGTCTTTGTAGAACTTGCCCCTCGAAATCTGTACAAGTGGCAACTAGCCTTCCTTCGTGGATGAGAAAACGAAGCTAACGAAGAATTAGCTGTTAAAGCAAAAATTTTAGTCCGTCAATAGAACAAAAAATTCCTAGGAAGTCTTTAATAAGTAATTACATATGAAATAAAGGTGGCGGGAATGTACGCGTGCAAAAAAAAAAAAAAAAAAAAAAAAAACCTACAGTTCAGAAGAATAGTTTCGATCATCGGAGATTTGTGTAAAACAAAAGGTGTCTAAAGGGCCGCTGAAGTGATCTTGCTGTGAGAAAAGAGAATTTCAATGGCAACATACCCAAAGAGGGGTATAAGGTAAAAAAAATATTTTCATTCTCCCCACCCCCACCCCGCGGGATTTCCGTCTATATCACCTGAGTTTATCATCTGAGAATGATTTACTCAGGTGCAAGTTAGCCTGCAGGGGTTATTTACCTCTATACGTGGATGGGGGACAATCCTCTCGAGGGGACGGTATAACAGTTACGGTCATCCCCATGGTAAACGATGGTCTAAACTGTTACATAGGGCCCTTTCATGTACCTTAGAGTGATTACGTATGAACTTTATACTGAGATACAGGTCTCCTCCCTCATTCGTTACAACCAAGTATTTCAGTATTCACGTTTTTTAGAACACTCTTTTGGTCATTCAAGTGATCAATAAGTTTACATACATATGCCTATTTTTATTTAAATTGCTTCGACAAGAGCCCCACATGGAAGATAAGCAGTTAATCCCCACCAATCTCCAGCAAAGACAAAAACAAAACCTTCAAAGCTCTTAATTCCCATCTCCTCATTGGAGGAGCTTGGGTTTTGAAAGTCGAGTCAAAGAGGAACAGACTTCGGTCCCAATAGCTGAACAACATGTCACTTGCATTACTTCTAACGGTTATTGAAGGAATAGGTAGGCGGGGGCGAAGAAACCATTACCAATGTCGCCACCATAAGCAAATGTACCGGACTACTTCCGGTTTGGGCGCCGCGGCATTTTTGCTCGAAAAATTAATGCACTTTTGCTCCCAAATAGCGTATATTTTGACCGAAAATAAATTTTCAGTCCCAATGGGGTGGGGTGGGGGACCGGTACAGCTCTTCTTTGCCTCGTACGCTTATAGTTGCCACTACAATGGCCATGTGCAGTGGTGGCAGAAAGGTGAAGTTGCCTTCCAGAAGTTTTCAAAAGAAATTTTTGTCCCTTTGATCTGTGTAAATTTCCGAGATATTAAAGTAAAGTTTGTGAAGGTGCAACTCGTAGGGCACGGAAAGTGTAATTACCGGATATCGGGGAAGCATTCTTGGCAAAAGTGTTTTTCTTTTTTTTTGGGGGGGGGGGGCACTAGGCTCCAGCATATAGTGGCGCCCTCCTTAAACGTTGTTCCATGCGCACGGTCATGGCCAATACCTCTTCTTTTGAATTAATCAACTTGACGATGTTGCTTTAATTTTCTTACAGCTTGCAGAGATGCAACAGAACTGCCCTTGTGACTTCTCCAATATTGCCAACAGCACCTTTATTACCACTTCCTGCATGGTAAGTATCACGAACTTCTCATATACAGTATATGTACAGAGGATCACGTGACCAATACGGTCGCCACCATTCGAACAAATTTAGGCTTACCAAGATGGCCGCCGGGCTACTACCATTTGCCCAATTTGACGATGAATCTGCAACATTTCAGACAAAATATAAACATGAATGGAAGAACAATATCACAGTCCTTCATTCTATTTGTTGAATTTGACCTGAGCTTGCATTCTTTCGAAAATATTACAAGTTTCTCACACAATCTGTCGATACTGAGCCACTTGAGCAAGTCCAAACTTTTACACACAAGGCTATAGCAGGCAGCCATATTGGTAAGCCTACTCGTGTACGTACGGTGGCGACAATTTACGCATAGGACGTTAGTGCAATATGCTCTGTCCATATATATAAGAAGTCCGTGGTAAATATACGCGACGTAGGCCCACATAAGTATTTTATTTGAATTCAGATCCGTCGGAAGAGGAGCAGCGTACGGGCTGTATACCGCTGAAAATTTACAGTTCAAGATTTTATTCGAAACTCATCATTAAAATTGTCTAACAGTCTAAGAACCGCTAAAACCACCTTAGAAAATTAAAAAAATCTAGGAGCTAGATGGTTTGACCTTCCCCTCTTCTATCTCAGAAATCTTTCGACGACCTTGCAAATTTAAATTTAAAAGCATTTTGGACAAAGTATGAACGGACCATCGTTATCAGGTCGCCGTAGATTACTGAAATGTGCACTTACAAACGATGTAATTTCACTTTCTAATAATTCATTAGTCAAAGTGTTAATTAGCCGTAGGAAACATATCTGTTTGACTAAATGGACTCATAACTAGTGTTGGGCCGATTATCGGTTTTCAGTATCGGTATCGGTCGGTATATTGCCCATTTCCATCTTGTATCGGTACCGTACCGATAAAATTTATCCAAAATGTCGACACTACCTAAACAATACTTCTGTCCTTATTCTTCATAATACGTTATTTTAGTAAATTGGAATATAAGTCCCAAATATTTTACCTAATAAAGTACCAATTGGTAATGTGTAATAGTCTATTGTGACCCTTATCTTCAAATAGTTCGACTTGGGATTCCAGGTATACTGGCCGATAATAGGTGCCTTACATTGATAATATCGGCTACTTGTAAATATCGGTAAAACACTACCGTCAAAAGCCAATACGATGTCTTTTATGACTAATTTTCGATATCTGCGTGAGAGCTCACAAAGAAAGTGACTTTTTAAAAACCCATGAAAATTTGGGCACTATCGAAGAAACCCTGTCATTGAAATCTTGGGATTTTACGTCCAGGCAGATTTGAGAAATGATAGTATTATTGAAGAATAGGCCTTACATGAGCAAAAATCAAAACTGTCGCTGTCAGTGAGATTACATATTTACTTACGGATTAATGCTCCCCGAAGGAATTTGAAAATTTGCCCGACTGGGGGCCAGCCTTCCTCGACGGATGGGGGGCATGGCCCCCTCCCCCCCCACGCTGACGCCACCCTTGGCACCAAATCGCGACAAAACAATGAAAGGTTCCACTGACAAAATTCGCCCATTTCTTCATTTCTTTAAATAAGAAAGTAAGGCATTTGTGTCTGGTTGTGGTGTTTAAGAGATATGAAATCAGTACACAAGTCAGATTTTGTCGTGTTCTAGCACGTTAATTTAGCTGAAACTTTTAACATGACAAAATGCCACATCCGTCGCGTTGTCATGTCCAAAGGAGCGTAGGCGCAAGAAAATTTGACTCTGCCTTATACAGTACGTCATGGGGCGTAGTATCCGCATTTTAGTAAGCAAACGCCGGGACTTGCTAGGCAATTTTTTCCCACAGGTTATGGGCAATCATGCCATGGACCAATCAGCTTCTTGGTGAATTCCAAAATGACAGCTTTTGAACCATTTTTTTGTAATTCGACGCCAGATTAGCTCAGTGGTGAGACTAACCTTAGAATAACCCAACATGTTAGAAACAAATTTGTGAAAAATTCCGTTTACCCATAACCTCGTGGCGAAAAAAAATTGGCCGCCGGACGCTGATATGTACGTCTACCGAACAGTGCATGTACGAGTAAGTCATAGACGGCCTAATTTTTAAAAAATTTTCAAATGGAAGAAAAATTAGGGGGTGCCCCCCTAAATCCCTTTGAAAATTTTTGAAAAACTAGGTTCCTTACATTGACAAGTAACCTGATGTGCCACATATGCCTACTTTTTGATGCTAAACATTGTTTATTTGGTACGTGATAACTTTTTCAAAGGAGATAACTCCAAAAAATCGTAGCCATCAATTGTGTCATGGGGAGGGTTTTGGAGTATGACCCGTGGGAAAGTCCCCCCTAAGGGGAGGGAAAAAAACTGCTATTTTAGGTCTAACCGGAGCAAAATGGTGCAATGTTTGTGCGCGGAGAATGTAATAAGTTTATAAACTTGAGGTTTTTGCAATATTTTTTTCAAGGTTGGTCAGAAATGGGGGGGCTTGATAGCAGCCCCCAAAACCCTGATGCTACGCACTGTCCAAACTACCGAACGGTATTCATGTGCGGTTTTTCGGATGGTACTGTAGTGGTATTTGTATAATAATTGGAGCAGGCCAATATGGGCCAGAGGACACGGGCACCTCCCCCCCCCCCCCCGGGCACAAATCTTTGACCCAATATTTTTTGGAAACCTTACATGGGTCCCCTGAACACGAAAATCCCATGCTTCGAGGTTACATTGCAGCTTCATTTCACTCCATTCTCTGTCCTTCTCTCTATCTATTCTCCTTTCAGTTTTTTAAATATCTCCTAAAAATATTTTTTAAGGCATCGATGTTAAAACTTTCATATTTTTTTTTTTTTGCAAAAATTTTCAAAAAGGGGGGGGTTTCGGCGGGTCGGAAAAACAAATAGCGGCCAATGCTAATTATGCCAATATACATGGATAAGAAAAAGCATGTCATTCTACTTTGAACACAGGCAAAGTTAACCTGTGTCCAACGTAAATATGCAGATAAAGTTTTTTCTGGAAAGATATTTAGGATCTGAGTCAACCTGAAATGTGACGATATTAGCAAAATGACCTCTAATGTTAAAATTTCTAATAACTCATTAGTCAAAGTGTTAATTAGCCGTAGGGAACATCTGTTTGACTAAACGGACTCCAAACTAGTGTTGGGCCGGCGAATTATGAACGTATTTTTCAGTATCTTGGTATCGGTCAATCAAAATGGAGGAAAAAGCAAAATGGCGGCCAGTGATTCCATCTTGTATCGGTAAAAAAAAGGTACCGATAAAATCATCCTTAAAAAATGTTTGTAAACACCTACCTAAAACAATACTTCTGTCCTTATTCTTCATGAAAATGGACAGAGTTTAGATGTAATGTGTTCGAAAACTATTTTTAAGTACAAAGTTATTATCTACCTAATAAATGCTACCAATTGGTACCATAAAGCGGGTAATAGTCTATTGTTTTTCCGCCATCTTGGTTGACCTGAATTAAAAACAAAAAGTTCTAAAAAATATTTAATTATTTGGCATGAAGGCCATGAGCATATGATTAAGTATCGTTTATGTAATATCGTTTCATGAATACTTTTCACATTATTTCGTAAATATATTACCGTCAAAAGCCAATACGACTGTCTTTATGAAATTCCGCCATCTTGGTTCGATATCTGGCGCGAGAAAGCAGCGCCTCAAAAATGATTTGGAATTTTTGTCATAAAATATGACCAAATTTGGGATAGTCGATCGAAGAATATTTTCAGGAAATATATTTAGATTTTCAATATATTTTAATACAAATATTCATTAATTTTGAAGACCATTTTTGCCCTTCCCATGAGCAAAAATGTTTGAATAAGTGAGACACTGAAAATATTTACTGTGAGATTACCACTTGATTCTGCGTTCAGGGGCTCCCCGAAGGTTTCAACTGAAAAAATTTGGGTCGGAGAGTTGCTGGTTGGGGGTGCCTTGAGGTGCTTCTACCATGGGGGCATATATGCCCTCCTCATTTAGTGACGCCACCCGTGGAATTATTATTTAAAAGAAAAGTCTAACATTAATGAAAATACCAAACTGACAGTGAAATTCGCATTGCGTAGCATCGTTGGTTTCGACATGTTGATTTTATGAAACGTCAGTCAAGGCATTTGTGTCTGGTTGTGGTGTTGTTTAAGAGATGCATCAAAGCTGCTTACTACAATGGCGGACGATCTGTCGTGGTTCTACTACGTTACTTTAGCTGAAACTTTCGTGTGAGTAACATGACAAAAAATGCTATAACGGCGCTATACTGTCTTTGGTCATGTCTAACCTAACAATTACTCGATTGCTGTCTTCTTTTGTATTCGAACACACTACCTATGATAATGCACTTGTCAATTGAAACCCCCCAACCCACCCCATTGCAGGGCATAGCCTGGACTTAAAGGCTCTCTAACCTCACTCAGACAGTAGCAATTGTCTCTACTAAGTTAACTTCTAGCCCCTCCTCCAATTTAAACCAAAGCTCCTTTCTAGTTCACCTCTTTGAGCCACAGTAGCCTGCTCTGAGTTAAATTGCTCGAGGCAATATTGTCATACGCAGTATGTGTGAGCTTAATGGGACCCAACTGACTGAATAAGTCACTGCTGACCAACCAGAGTGAAAGTGTATTGTTTGAATGAATGTCAATCAAAGTTATAAACTGTATTTAGAACTCTAGGGCTATTTTGTTTGGGCAGAGAGTTGCTAGCAACTCCCTGGTTGGGGAGGAGGGGAATGCCATATCTCCTGTAAGCCGGCAATCGGCATGTAATTTAAGGAAATGTAAAAACCGCGTTTCATTCACGGCTAACCTAAGTCCCAGTAGAGAGGTGTATTACTTGGAGCTACACATTCCGTCTAACATCTTCGCAAAGTCACGACAGTTTTAACCTTCATAGCAGGTGTCGAATATGTACTCATCTTTGGCGTACATACGAGTATTACGAGTGCAGCTAGTATAGGTGCGGGAGTAATACACGTCCGCCGGGCGGGCAACGACAGTTTCGGCATAATTTGAAAGTGCGGGCGTAAAGTCCATACCATGATCTCCGCAATTTTCCCCTGCCCAATCTTTACAATGCACATCCCAACTTAAAGAACCACCAAGGCTAATTCCTGCTGTAGAGGGGGCTAAATGAAGAGGGTATCCTTACTCAAGTGCAGCAACTGCATTGCTACGACTTGCGTCCATGGTGAGCAGTGGTTACAAAAAGTGCAAAAGTTAAGTAATCAACAACACTATATCACCATAGCAGAAAGTTTCAACACGACAATTCAGTATGCCAATTTGTTTTCGTTATTATGTTAAAAATCGAACAACATAATTGACACACGGACGAATTTTGTCATTTTCTCACATGAGCTAAAACTTTCAGGATAATTGTATACCTAATAAGCGATCAGTTTCGTTACACTGAATTGTTTGAAGAAACATGACAACGCAACAACCTTCAACCAGTCTTGTTATAAGCAGGCTCATCATGGAGGCAGTACCCTTGGGAGGTATTACGGTTCCATGTTTTCAAAAGTAGCGACACTTGAGGTACGACAATCAAGCCAATTTTGACGTGTTGCTGTCAGTGTTTAACTTAAAGGGAGAATGCAGTCACCCCAAAAAAGAACTGTATAGTAGACTATCCTATTTCCTGAATGGATCTTGAGAATCATGTGACAGTATTTTTCTCACTCAATTGTAAAATTTACAAGGACCAACTGCTTGGTTTACCTATGCAATATTTATGTCCTAAAATATTATGGCAGATACTTGGAAGAGAAATAAGAAGAAATTTGTGACATTTAGCTGTTGTTTCAAAATAAGTTTGGGGCGACTGCTCTTGACCTTTAAAGGTAAAATGCATTCACCCCAATCAGAGTTAGTATGCCCCACCCCTCTAGTTTATGAATGGCCTGTTTTGATCATGTGACAGAGATTTTTTTGTTAGTGAATTGTAAAATTCAAGGAGAATTTCTCCTTGAATTACCTATTGTTTGTGATAGTTATGTTGAAAACGTCTTCAGAGGTGCTTGTAACGCAATAAGCGGAGATTTTCAAGAGTTTACTGACTTTTCTCAAAGCAAATTTTAAGAAACAAGAATAAACACGACAATCATTAGGAATCTTTTTTCACCATTCCACAAGACAAAACAGATTCAACATGAAAATTAGGCTACTTCCTTTGCGTTTATTTGTTTAGCAGCATAGGCCTAAGCAAAGTTACTGTAAATTTGCTGTGTTCTTAATGTGTATTGTAACAGGCAACTTTTCGGTCGGTGATTTTGTTATTTTGTCGTGTATAAAGAGTACACGCATAGCCCTTCAGAACCAATGTGAAAACTCGAAATACAACTTCTTCCCAATAAACCTTGTGCATTGACGTGACTATCTACTTGATAACCGACCGTGACGTCACGTAAGAGGACAAGCAATGACAGTAACGTATACTATAGTTTTTGAAGGTCTTACCTTAACCGAGGGCGCACTTCGGTTTTCATGGTTCAGTTTGACGTCATATGCGTACTGTCTATTTTCATTACATATTTAACATTAAAATTTTCTTTAAAGTTACCAACGCCTGTCCCGGGGGAACCAAACATGAACGCTTTGGTGATCACTTCACTCAACGAGCTGGACTTTATCTTACGATCGATAGATCACCACACCTCCAGAATGGACTACAGCTCTCAAAGAAAAGTACCTCTCTGCTAAAACTTTAACCTCGCCACCACAGATTGCCATGAATAATACTAAATTACAATAAATGGAGTAATCTTTCACGCTTCAAAGAAAACAGCTTACAAAGAAGAAAAGGCAGCTGTACATACTAAGGTCTTAGCATGAAACAGGCATTCACCAAGAAACTTAGCGATCAATTTTATTTAAGGTTTAAGTAAAAAAAAGTAGGCCAATTTTTCGTTTATTTTGCTCGTAGTTGTCTGCAAAACCTGTTTTAACCAACCAAATGTTCCAGTGGCGTAGCTAGAGGGGGCAGGGGGCGGTCGCCCCCCACCCACAAAGCCTCCGAAGGCCTCTGTCGGAAATTTCTAGTCTCTGTCGGAAATTTTTACCACCTTAATTAAAAATTCTTACAACGGAAATTAGTAGCTATATATTCTTAGGGGTTTACTTACAACACTTCTTATGTTTTTAAGCAGAATTACACATTGAAATGGTTAATGACAAGGTCTGGAAGTGTCATTTAAGGCAATCTCCGAGATATTTTAATCTAATTTTTTTTCCACGGGCTACACGCCAGATGATGCTGGCGCTACGCTTAAATAGTACATCATTACCGAAGTTCAAGATAATCTGTCGGAAATTTTTTGCTTTTGCCCCCCCCCCCCCCCACAAAAAACATCTAGGTACGCCACTGAAAGGTTCTAGAGTTCCTCTCTCCCTGAGTATCAGAAAGGGTAAGTTAGTGTGAAGTGGAAGGTACTTTAGTAGAAGCAAGGAGCTGGTACTCCTCAGTTCCGTGACACAGGTCTCATTTAAGTGGTTTCCATATTCATTAAATTCGATTTTGTTGTCCGAACTTCAAAAAGAACTACAAATTGGTTGTAAGAAGTGTATTTTTCTAACGTCCAATCAATGGCGTACTAAAATTGAACGTCGACCAGCAGGTAATGTCACATCACATCACCCTCAAAAAGTGTGAGGGCGGTCTACTAGGATGACATTACAAGAAGCAGAAATCCCAGGGAGGAGAGGCGGATACATCCTAGTACATTTTAAAGATGTTTCCACTGACTTTCACTCTTTCAAACAATAAATTTTGCTTCAAGGTCTTTTCATTCCTCCACTTTTTCACACAAATCTCCTCTGAGGACTCGGCGAAACATTTCCCAACTTTAAAACTAATGTGGTAATTCTACCTATCTGAATTGTCTACTGGAAACGTTTACTGTGGATTTGAATTGTTTTTTAAAGTATAAAAGTTCACCACTCAGTCTGGAAATGAATTGCCCATGAATGAATATCGCATTGGAAAATGGATGTACGTTACCACTTTATCCTATCGTTATCGTAATGGTTGTACGTTATCACTATACAAATCTGAGACTGAGATGTGAAACACAGTAATTAGACACAGAACCGAAGGGTTTTGAGGAAAATGGGGGAGGGGTGATAAAGGACCCTTGAAACATAAATTACTATCTAAAAAGTGAAAGTTAATTGGGGCATTTCCGAAAAGCGGGAAGGTGAGGAGGTATATATTCCCCTGTCATCCCCGGAATTCGTCCATCAATTAACAGCAAATTATGACAACAAAAAATTTATCGAGAAGACAAATGTCATTCCACCGGTTCTGTGTTGGTTTGCAATATTATCTTTTTGGGAAAATGGGCATAATCATGAACTTTCTTGCTTTGAAATTATGCTTTACAGTGTACTGTATGAACTGTTATCGGCATGTCTTATCCTTAAGAGTACGGTGTAGTCTTGTGTTAAGTCTATATGCTTTTCAACAATAGTAAAATAAATCGTAAGATTACGCTTTTGAATGTAGCGTTCGTGTCATTTTTAAATTTTCTTTCGCTCCGTCACTGATTTTCATTCCAAGCCTTTTTTAACTTACATTTAATGGGCAACCCATGTGCAGCTTATCAGTCGCAGTTTACAAGATATCGGTAATTCTCGTGTATGAAGCTGGGCCGTCAGAACTGGGAGGCTGGGGGATGAATTCCCCCATAATTTTCAGTTTGAAGATGTTTCTTAGTGCTTAAAACCCCTGAAATTGCCTTAAGTAATGTTCAAACTCAGGAGTTGAATCGTTCATCCTTGGTCCCACCACCACCCCAATTCGAATTATGAGAAACCCTCCGACAGAGCTGTGAAGTACGGAGCTAAGATGTAATCTGTAATGTGATAAAACGGCAGCAAATTTATATTGAACTGTGAACGAAACTACAAGCCTACAATAGTAACGCCTTTGCCTTTTCGTGATGATTCAATGAATAGTAATTATAAAACAACCAAATGACCACTACTTTGCAGGATCATAAAAGCGATGACATTTAGCGTGATGAAGTTTAGCAAGTGGGTGTTTTGAGTTCAATAGTGCGATTGATTTTAAATCCAAGAGCATGCTATGAGTTACCTATCTGAAATAGGCCTACCGGTAACCTCAACTTAAAATATTCTAAATAAGGAGTTAAGTGTTGCATTAGAACCACCTACCATGTCATTGTAATTCAATTTTTCCACAGTCTTCATCACTCAGCAGGTTCGTAGCCAAGGTCATCGAAAGAAAGGGAGGGGGAGGCGAAATAGCTGCCCGGGGGAAGTACTTTCGGGGGGGGGGGCGAGACATACTAAAAAGCACTGAGGCAATGGTAATTTTGAAATTTATAGAGAGAAAAAAGTTTCAAGTAGAAACCGCCCCTGCCCTGCCCCCCCCCCTCTTGTCTACGAGCTTGCTACTTAGGTCAGCGGCGTATAATAATGGCCCTCACGACAAACTAAACTACGTTAAACAGGCTAAATCCTAAGATTGGCTGCTGTGGTAGAGACCCAATTTTCAAACACTAAAACAATATTGCATATCGCCAACGATCAGCTAAGCCCTTAGCGAAACCCAATCCCACCTGTATATAACATAGGCGTAGGAGCAGGGCCAGTGGCGTCACCAGACTTTTCATTCTGGGGGGGCACAACAGTTCGATGAGGGGGCACAACTAGATAGCGGCGTATGCAGTATGTTGTGTGAACGCCGGCCTGGGGGAGGGGTCTAAGGGGAGGGGGTGCCCCCTCCCCTTTGAAAATTTTTGAAAAATTAGGTGTCCTTAGATGCAATCTGGTGCCACATACGCTACTTTTTGAAGTAAAATTTCTGTCAAAAAATAACGAATTTTTTGGAACTAAAAAAAAAAATTATGCATGGATTGAGAAATTTTCATGAAGTGGAAAAAACGTGCATGTGTATTGCCGAATCAACGATCAAATATTCGTTCGATTGTGGACTTTTCAATTAACGTTAAATTCTCATGATCCACAAACTGAGTGATTGGAGTCATACGGGATTAAGGTGATCATAGAATTTTGTATCACATATTTCTCTTTTAAAATTTATTGGAATTATTTTTTTCGAAGAAGAAAATACGGAAAAGTCTCCTTGAAATTACTGGCACTGAGCTTGCATTACAATTCGCAGCGCAAGTGGCAGGCAAATTTCATGGTACTGTAAGTACCAAACAACACCATTCACTGTTTTGGTTAATGAGTCCGCGAGGCAGACATTTCCGCTACACTTTATCAAGGCGTATACTCACACCTATTGAGGAGGCGAGGATTATGGATAGATTACCAAGACCGATGCTCAGCCTCCAACACAGAGAACACTGTCTGCTTTATGAGATGGGGCCATTTTGTTATTCGAAAAAAAATACAAATTGTTGCCTTTTCTTTTCCTAAGAAGAATCAAATCATATGAAACATGGTAGTCAATTATTCTAAGTACAGAACTTACAGAAGATCTATACATTTTTTTTTCAAAATCTCAGATCTCAGTTGAGGGGGGGCACACCGGGGGGCACAAGGTTTTCCAGGGGGCACGTGCCCCCTGGCGCCCCCCCCCCCCTTGGCGACGCCACTGAGCAGGGCCTCAATTCAGGGACGAAAACCCTTTATTAGTTACTTCTGTAAGAAATGTCAAAAATTTGCTGTAATTTTCCTTAAAATATGCCCAATATTTGTTGCATCAAGTTGCATCTAAGGACCCTTAACTATTCAAAAATTTTCCAAAGAAGAGGGACACCCCTCCTTATGATACATAGCAAACAATATTGGAGGACTCATTTCTACCTACAACTTTGAAGTACATTACTAGAAACAATTAAATTTGTTACGTGGGAAATGTAGCATACTGCATACCTACAGAATCAATGTTTGTAGCCTTTATTTCCCTTCCATTCTCATTTTTGTAACAAAAGATTCTTTTCAAGGGAGGAACCATTGTCAGCTAAGTAGATTTTGAACCTATATCGTTTAGTCTAGGGGTGGGGAACCTCCGGCCCGCGAGACCATTTTATCCGGCCCTCGAGGCAATTCATAAGTGTAACTTCAGAATCACTTGAAAAGTAATTGATGTTTTAGCCCACGGTGCCTCCGTGTATCCTGCTTATACCACTTTCCGGGTATTTCACGAAGAACTTTTGCGAAACACTTACTAGCATATCACTAAAACCCTATGCACAATATAACATATCCACCGTTTCATAAGACAAAAAAAACCTAGGTGCAGAATCCTTGTTCTTATGGTGGTGATGGAAGCTTTGCGTGGGAAGCTACATAGCATTGAACAGAATTGCACAATCACGTGTATAGGTCTATCATAGCGATACGCGGTGGGCAATGTATTTATTCCGGTAGATTCAGGGGTAGGGGGTTAAAACTGTCCCTCCTAAGAGTGAAGTAAACGTTAAAAGTCGATAATTTTGCAATGTAAAGTGAAGACAAAAAGGAAGTTGGTTTCAAATTATGCATGTTTTCGAGGAGCTTCGCGCTCACTTTTCTTATGTGCCTCATTCATTATTGCTCCATAGGCCCACACATACATAAATAAAAAACAAATTGTCATTATAGTGTGATACTTCTGGTCATATGCAGCCTTGCACATCCAATGTCATTTCCTGAGAATGGATAAATAGTTTATTGCCTACAAATTTCTACAAACTCTATAGGTTCTGGGGGCTTCATCCAAGTTTCTTACCTAGGCTTTTCCCTAGACCCCATCCACAGCCTGTCTGAAGCCCCTTGGCCTGGGTCCTATGGGGAACAAAGATATAAACATAGGCTCCAAACTCCCACACGTATTGTTACGCTCATGGAGACGCAAATATCGGGGCGGAGGTGTAAATTTGACATGTGCGCCGCCCTATTCGGTGATCTGCGTACAAAAATAAGAACGCGTTGCAAAAGAATCCATTGCTAAAAGTTAAGTGATAACTTTGCGTGCGCTTTTACAACGCGTTCTATACGCGCAGAGTACATTTCTCTGTGTATTTTCCGGAAAGCTAGTTAAAGCACATTTGCGTTCGGAAAACGAACAGGCCAGTTGCTTTCCCGTTGTGAACGGGTAAGAGATTGAACGCGCATATAAAAGTGCGTAACTTGAAGATACCATAGAAACTGACCAATGAATAAGCCAATGAACTTGCAAACCAGTCATTGTGCGTTCATGTTCACGTACTACTTATGTGGAATGCCGCGATGAAGAAATGACTTCTCATTTAAGTGGAATTTATTCAGGAGTGGTTCTTAAATTTGCAATGTTCCGAAATAACAAACTATTAATACTTTTGTAAGCCATTCATTTGCCTGTATTTTTTCAAAACGACTAAACAGTAATCAGCACTTCCGCCCTGATATTTCGACCTCCATAAGGAGTCCACGCCCCATTTTAAGTTTGGAATCTATGTTTATAATATCTCTGATGGGGAAAGCTTGTAGCGCCCTCGCTGTCTGCGGCCCGCGAGTGGATCATGAGTCTCAAAAAGGCCCGTCTGAAGAAAAAGGTTCCCCACCCCTGCAGTTTCGTCAGTCTACAGTAACTTCTATGCCAGTGGCTTCGAGAGCACATCTGGAGGTCACTCACTTAGAATGTGAGCCTGTGCACTACATAACTACTCCAACAGTAGCAAAGGAAAGTAACATACATAATTAGCTTCCAAGAACCAAATTTCCTGTGGTCTATTTTATGAGCTTCTCGAATTGCCTCAGACAATATAAGTTCCATTGGCAGTCTGACGAAGGGAGGATTTTCAAATGCGTGGCTTGTAGTTGAATGTATCATGACAGTCTCAAGAACAATCAAAACTCTAGTGGTTGTGATAAGGAAGGAAGGAAGCATTAAATGTGGTTGAGGCACAATTGAAGAGGCAATGCCAATGAATCCCTAACCCCACCAACCACCCCACTCACGTCCCCACCCACCCATCACCATGGACATAAACCCATGCAAAGCTTTTTACACAAAAAGAAAGAATCACAAAGTGTCTTTTCCAATATATATTTCCCAATAACTCTGAAATTTCTTTGTAAAACATACATATTTTATTTTTTAAGGCCCCAGCAGACAAACACACTGATGAGATTTAAAATTAATGGCAGCTAACAATGAACTTGTTTCATTTATGCACTTGCACAAGGTTGAGTAATAAAATATTTGTATCAGGCAGTATTACAAAGAAAGTTACTTTAGGCAATTTTTGACAATAGAAAGTACCTGGAAACATGGATGGATTTACCCCAAGAACCAGATAATTATAATGGCAAGAATTTGTGAGACAATAGATTAAAATAATGTGCAAATATTACCAAAATGTAATGATTAATGCAGTCAAAATTTTGTAATAAAATAAAATTTCTCCATTCATAACAACTTTTACGTTACTATAATGCAGTATGCAATACTGCCTAACAGTTATACATTTATACATTTCTTCTCTTAAAGGTTTCTCCATGATAATACAGGTTGATTTTTTTATTTACGTAAGGTCATATGATTTCCCCCAGAATGTCCCTGCAATGAGAACTTGATTTGAAAGATGCAACCTAATAGAAGACCCTGTTTAACAAATTTTCCCATACTCCTTTGGGTTGACAGCGATGCAGAGAAAACATACAAATGGAGAAAATGGTGTAGAAGCAAACTTACATACATGATGTATTTTGATGAGACCTTCTTCAAAACCTATCTAGTTAAATCCCCTGCCAAAACTTCTTACACATAAAATTGTTACAGATATAATAAGTAACAGTCTACATTTCTGAAAAGAAAGCAAAAGTTTTGTAGTTTGTGTATCAGGGGAGCACACACTACTTGTGTGTTGAAAGGAACTCGATACACTTTCCCAAATAGTATTCACTCAACGTAAGGTATTGGGTCCTTATGTGTTTAACAAACAAAGGATAAAAAAGATAACAAAATTACTTCAACAGTGAAGATGTGCTGTTTTGGACATTACCTTTCAATAACCTTACTGTGCAAACATTACCAAGCTTTTACTTAAAGTGTACCTAAAGTCTGAAAATTCAAAAATATATATTACAGAGCATGAAAACTGAATTCCAATGGTCCAATTCCCATCTTCACAGGACTTTCTTAAGCTGAGATATAAAATGTTGAAGTTTATTCACTCGATTTAAAAAGGTAGATTGCGCAATAATTTGCGATGTCATTGTTGTACTACTCAAATTACAATCTTTGTATTTCTTTGTTTTTCTGAAAGCAACCGCACCTTGTGCCAAAATGTGATCGAGTTCTTACTGCTTTGGGGCGACTTGACTATATAAGCCCTCTCTGTACAGCATGTCATGCAAGAAAACAGGAAGCGGTCAAGGTCATATAAACATTTTAATTTTAAAAGAAAACAAAGCATTTACTGTGAGTTGTACAACAAGAATGTCAAAAATTATTGCGCAATGAACTGTTTGGATTTAAGTGAATAAATTTTAACATTTAATATCTCAGCAATGGAATAAGCTATGACAATGGGAGTTGGACCAATAAGATTAATTTTGATTTTGTAACCTCTAAAATATATATTTTTGAATTTTTAGACTTAAGGTCCACTTTAACTGAAGCATAGTTCTGTACCTAAGCTTACAAGAAGGGTTACCGTGCATGTCCAGTTAAATTACATGATCATTAGCTGCATATCACCAACACAGCTCTTTGAGGACAGACACCCAAGTGGGGCGAACAAATAGGTTGAGATTTACTCATCAGTCTCAAGTGGGTTATGCCATTTTTTCTTCTTTTCTTTTTTTCTTTTTTGGAAATTCTTTAGTAACTTTGTATCACTTTTAAAAAATGTTGACCTTTTCCATGAATTTTAAGGCCTGGAAAATACAGAAATAAAATTCCATGACCTGTAAGAACCCACTAATATCAAAATTTGAAACTTTGAAACAGGAAGTCACAATGAACATGAAATACTTTCCTTAAAGTGAGCATTACTTACAAGTCTCTGCTCTGGAGTTTACTTCCAAGACCTTAGCTTAGTTCTTCCCACCAACCATTCCAATAAACACCACTATTCTACATATTTCTTGATTTCTGCAATGACATCACAACCTGGAAGCCCCTGGTCAGTACTGTCCTGTCAGTCACCATACTTAAAGTACACAAATTGAAAAAAAAGACACTCGTAAGATGCAATGTCACAACAGATATAGAAAGAAGAGAATGCAAACACATTAAGTATCTCTGCACTAAAGCCAAGAAATGTGTTGAAGTTTAATTAAGTGTACAGTACATTGGCTGGCTAGGGCTATGCCATAACATACATAAATTGCTCTCTTTTATTGACTTTCACACTTAATTCTTAGCATCACCAGATTTTTGCCCCTTAAAAGTAAGCTCTTTCGAATTGGTTGGGAAGCTTCTTTCAAGTATATAGTTGTAAAGTGTACCTAAAATCTATAACTACAAAAGTACATGTCACAAAAAATTGAACAATGCATCTCAGTAGACCAACTCTAATCTTTAGAACTGATTCAGTTGTTGAGATATAAAATGTTGAAGTTTACTCACTTCACAAGCAAGTTCGATAAATTTATTACATAGGAATGTCAGTCTTTCCCTTACCAAATGGATACCTACAGCAGGGTTGTATGAACATACCCTACAGGTGTAAGGCCAGTGAGGGAGTGAGAAGCCCTCCTTAAATTTTCAACTATGAACTGGGGTCAATTTAAGTACACCTATTAAGTAAACTCATATCCTTTAATTCTTACAACAAGGACAAAAATTAGACTGTGTATTAATACTAAGGAGACCAGCTATGGAACTACTACCCTGACCACCACTAAATACATATTAAATAGCCTATAAAGAATCTACAACACATAAAAAGGATAAAAGGATAATACAAACATCTTGTAGACAGTGAATATCCTTACTGCTACAAACCGGAAAGCTACCTTGGAAATTTTGTGCCTGAAATAGCAAGTAATACCCTGGTATTTAACTGCTCTGCCTGCTGATACTTTATCTTGTAAGTGTGGATATCTAAATGTCAGCTCAAACATTCACCTAGTTATGAGACAGTATGTCTATAGAATCTATTCATATGCTAAATGGTATGTCTATAGAATCTATTCATATGCTAAATGTCTCACATCGACCTGATGAGTTGGTTTGGCAAGACAGATTCACTCATGACCTCAGCCTTGCTGAAGGACTTGAAAAACAACAGTCCAACTCAGCATTGAAAATGTACTTCAAACTTGCTTACAAAGTTATGATATAATGCTACCATATGTTATCTTATAGCACAATTAAAATTTCAATTTTTTTTTAGCGAGAGGGGCTCTTTTGAAACCTTATGGAAAACATCATTCCCTACAATATGTTTCAGGGGCTATTATGAGGTTTGCCGCGGTTATTCTCACTGTTTCACAAGAGCAGTGAGTACGAACAGTTTGTGACATTTGGAATTTTTTTACCCTCCTCAACATTTTTCTGGGGGTAAGTCTGACTGCTGCTGTGAGGTGGGGGGGGGGGAATCTTCCATTGCCCTTGAGCAATACCGATACTGATCATATGCAATGCCATTTAAAATCATACACATGATATTAGTCTCAAAGTAGAGACAGAAAATCTCAACCACCATTTTCAAATTCATCCCCTGATCCCTGACCAGCCTAACATTTACAACCATCATGACTACAAATAGTTTAAAGCATTCATACAACACTTGCCAATTTCAACATTTGTTTTGAACTACTTTAATGTCTAACAGGGCATGTACTGTCTTGATTGGTGGCAACAATCATATGAATGACTTTTCAATTTTTGTGTCTGTGTGTGTGTGTGTGTGTAAAGGAGTTTGACATTACTTCTTACAATGCATGCTTATCATGCTCATACTTTATTTGCACCAACAAACGGCTATTCTCAGCTTGATACTGCAAGTAAACACAAATTCCTTGATGCTTCAAAAGACTGGCTTCTTTTTTCACTTAAACAAAACATAACCCAATTCAAACATTTCATAAGAACTTTCAGAGATTTACTGTCAACAGACCAAAATATGAAGCACCGAAGTTCTACAGTGGATATCAAAACAGAAAGTTTGACGCAAACACCAAGAGTGCTATAAATGTTACTACAGGCAGTGTCCCCTGCCCCGCCCCCTCCAAAAAAATTTAGCCCTTCCCAGAAAGCACTACAGGGCACTATAATCCCACTTACTTATTGTCAACATCATACTTTCATTTGTTGTAAGTTTAATGATTCAAAAAATAAAAAAAAATAAACTAATACTAAAAGGACCTCATTCAACACAATGGCCTCCAGCCAAAAAACTTATTCTTCATATTGCCATTTTAAATGGGCACAATATAAAAAAGTTTTTTTCACGACCTTTGTCACTATGCTAATGCATTGACTTAACCAAGAGATAACCAAAAATACACAACAACCATTTAACTTTAAGTGAATTTTTCTAAATAAAACTTTTTAAATGTTGCAAGATTTACTAAATCACTGTCCCTCTATCCCGGCCACTCCTTACAGCCTACACTACAGAAAAAGATGAAAACTTCAATTTTAAATATTTTCAAGTTGATAAAAGGCACAACGTGTGGCAGTGAAAAGGATAAAATCATGATGGGGTCACTGGGATAGAGCAGGGGGAGTAATCGTCATAGACCCTTTTCCAAATAGCAATTGCAATGGATCGTGGGATAGAGTTCTGGTAGGCAATGTTGTTATCAATGGCATTTTGCTGTGGCAAAAAGTGATGCCCACCAAAATTCTATCCCACAATCCTTTGTAATTCCTATTGGGAAAAGAGTCTATTCTATCCATTGCTCCTTCTACTTTCACCAGTGGCTGTGAGAACAACCACAGTAATAATTACTTCCAAGTTCGAAGCTAACCCTAAATGATACTATCTGTCATACTAACATTAATATGGTATTTTAGGTGGCAGTTTTATTGCATTTTTTATCATATACAGATTGAGAAAAAACAGGACAAAGTAAGACTAGATTACCTAACATCATGATCTCTAAAATGTGAACAATGTTAAAAGCAATTCTGCTGATGGAGAAAAAAAAATTGTAAAAGAAATATCAATATTTGGTATGTTATCAACTACATACCAGCACCAAACATTAAAAGAAAAAAATGTACAAACAAATATAAGTACTACTATACATTATTTGGTCAGTTGATATCAAATGTCATGAAAATTTTTGAGTTGTAAATAAGTTATTTTTTTAATTTATTACTTACTACAAAATGAAATAAAACTGATTTGTGATGTTTTCAAAAGATGAATAGCTTTTCTTCATTATTTATAAGGTAGCTTAATTTGAA
Organism: Holothuria leucospilota; assembly: GCA_029531755.1. Lineage (NCBI taxonomy): Eukaryota > Metazoa > Echinodermata > Holothuroidea > Aspidochirotida > Holothuriidae > Holothuria > Holothuria leucospilota. The sequence continues at coordinate 42,821,299 of CM055977.1, forward strand.
ATATTTTTTTCTCTTTATTGGTGTAAACCCCATCTCATGAATGAGGGTTTGCATTTGAACTTCATGACTTTTGAGCAAATATTGATTTCACATAAGTACACTGCATTACAGAAAATCTGTGATGTCATACAACCATACAAATAGAATATATTAACTGGTACAATTCTTTACAACCTTGAGACATGGGAACTGAATATACAGAAGCTTTGAGACTTGTGACCTCCATTCTTCACAAAATTTCACATCTCTCCCATCTGTACCTATGAAGTACCATCAAGCTTGTAGCCAGATAAGGTGTTACAGGGGGAAGGGGTGGTGAAGGGGTTGTGAAAGGGGTTGAGATAGCTTTTAAGGAAGCAAGATATTTTTCCACAAGATATTGCTTGGAAGTAAATGTAAAGATTTAATAAGTAGTCTTTGTTCTAAAAATTCTTAGGCAGCAAGAATTTTTCAGGAGGGTGACACAACCCCTTCCCCCTCCCACTTGACTTGAAAGCCTGACTACCAAAGACACTGAGTTGGCAATCTCAATAGTTATTATAGCACAAATTTCATCAGGAGTAAATTTACCCCTTAGAAAAATATTCTATGACTTAAAGAAAACATTCAGATTTTACAACTGACATGGAAAAATGTGTAAAATTTATTTTAATAGTATTAATTACAATAACTTTGATTTAAAAAAGGAAAAAGACAAAGCAAGGTTTTATTTTATACCTCCAGCTGGCAAGAGAGGAGCATTTGAGTGAAGTGATGGTATCCATTGCCCTCATTGATGTGAAACGACATTTACAAAAGCCATAGCAGCTACTCCCAACAACAAGGAAAGGACCTGCTTAGTGGACTCCCTGAAACAAAAGGACAAAAAAATACTGCATAAATTAGAAACTTTCAAGGGATATTATGAATGAGAGATGGAAGTACAAATTCATTGATGGTACCACTGAATGAAATTATTTTTAGGATCTAGGGCTGTCAATTTCCGTTTAATCTCCTAAACATTTAAACGGTCGGAATAAACGTTCGTTTGCCGTTTAAATGGTGTCTATATTCTGAACCAACAGTGTAATGCATTAATGGCCTCATTGACCATGCACTACGATACTCCCAGTATGTGCAAGCTTTTAAAATCTGTACGTAAAAATGTAGCGACCATTTCAGCGATGTCTTTTTAATTCACTTAAATTTGCCAATGAACGAAACCAAGCATTAAATTCACAGTGAATGATCGTAAGTTTGATACAGGGCTGTACGTTTGATATCAGGCCGAAATGCACGCAAACAGCGATATACATAATATAAAGCCATGTCCGTGCACTGTACAAAAGCAGAAGTTCAAGTGACACGCAAGTAAAAAGTCAAGTTAGAGCATGTGTATAGGTCCGTTATTGCATGCAAACAGTAAGACATTAGGCTACGCACCTGCTCTGTACAAAAGTTGACATACATCGCAACAGCATTGGGCATGGTATGGAAAGTTACGACATTTTTCGATCGCTGCTTGTACCGCTAATTTACCAGTTCTTATATTGTCCTTTGCAGTAGTTTACGATAGGTACTTTTATGTTTATCATGCATGTTAATTTGTGTGAAATAAACGTGTGCCTTTTACTTTTATGATTTAAACAAAAACGATGTCTGGAACATTACCCCAATGAACGAAAGTTTACGATAGACTCATCCTACTAGCTCCATTGATTTGCACACAGCTAGCGGGGCGCTAGTAGGCATGCCTCAAACAGATATTTACGTATGGATATATAGTGCGTGCATGAATTATGTATTGCTACATGAAACACTCAAAACAAACACGTGTGCGAGCCTACGCTGTCTGTTTATGTATTGGTAAAGCATGGTAGGATGGTGGGGATGCTTATGTATCTGCACTGAAATACTGCAGCCATTTTCAGGCTTTTGAGTAAGTCTGTTTCAACGTTCGTTCTGTGACCAGCTTGAGCTACAAATGCGATGTAAACTGAGAGAGAGTGAATTGTGGTTAAGCCGATATTGTGTACGCGTACTAATAAGCAGATTTGGGCTACTGCTTTGAACAGGGATGCGGGCACTGCGGATTGTTAGGGGGATTAATAGGCTTACTGTGAGTAAGTGGAAGTCAATTCAATCACAGAATTATACACTATGAATGGAAAGACATGGACAGTTTATTTCTGAAGCTTTATTTGGTCATTGAATTTGCAAGCAAACATCATTGTTACATGAGAGGTATCAAAGAAAACACTGGGGAAGAAAAATGCTAAAACTTTGGTTGTATTTTAAAAAGGAAAACCATTTAAACGTCTAGCTGAATTAGGCGCCGTTTAAATGGCTGATCGATCGTTTAACCGTTTAAACGTTTAAACGTGACAGCCCTATTAGGATCGTATCAATGGTTGTGTAATTACATCATATGGTTAACTTTCTTAATGGGAAAAGGCAGTCCCCCTGATTTGAATTAGTGTACCCCATCATTTTAATTCAGAAATGGCTCCCTTCAATCATGTGACAATATTTTTGCTACTTATTTGCTAAATTCATGCAGAATAACTCCTTGGGTTACCTTCAATATTCAATGTTTTCATACAGAACATAACAGAAAATACTCTGTGAGCCAAACAATGGGAGATCTGTAAGATTTAGCGCATATCTGGAAATAAACTTGGGGCGACTGCTTTCTCCCTTTAAGCAAATAAAAGTAGTAAACATAGGATGTTTAAGAATTGTTAAACAAGATAAATTGCACAGTATCCAACTTGTAGTATCCTATCCATATTACTGTGCTTGCAGTTGCAATGCAGAAAACAATTTTTCTCTTTAGAACAACTACTACCCAATTCATAAAAGTACACCTTCACCAAGACACTGATATGCAAACTTGCTGATCAAGTTTTGAATATTCATTGGCCTCTGGTTGGGTAAAAACCAAGCGTCACTTCGTACATAAATTTCACCAACAAACTATAATGGTATACTTAATTTTCACACATCTTTAAAGAATACATACTTACATTAAAAACAATTACTTACTTAACACTCGTTTCCTCCATCAAATCGGGCACAACTGTGACCAAGGCAATGTTAAGAAACCCCCCAGATGTAAATGGAAGAATCCATGCAGAGCTGGTACCTACAGAAAAGGAGAAACATAAGTTACCAAGTGACAGTTAATGGTGATAAATCATACTGTAGGGGTATGGGGCATTTTTCTAGGGGGTGAGCCATCTTCAACCAACTAAACCCTGAGGAAAATTAAGAAAATTGCCCAATATGTTCCAATAATTTAGCCACCAAATTGGTTTTGCACCAGTTGGGGGAGGGGGGTTAACCCCTTGTTCTAACACCCATGTAACTTATAACATCACAATATTGCTGAATCTGTGAAGAGGGCAACCACCAGCAACTCATCAAAAAAAAAAAAATATATTCTTGATGTAAAAGTTGCATTTTTGACTTGAAGTGTTGTATGGACCAGTGGATTTGTAAGAATAGTATTTCTGGCTTTATAGTGTAACTCAAGTGTTGTCCAGTTTCGGTCTCATCTACTTCAGTTTATTCAGGTACATCTTTTGAGCTGTGAAGCAGAGCAGTCCTTTGTTTACCCCGTGATCTAACAACCCACTCCTGGACAACTCACACTCAATTTTCACTCAGACAATCCCCCTTCTCTCCCTATGCAATTTCCACTGGGCAATTCCCAACCATAAAAATTACTTCTTAGGCAACCTTCCCTCACTGGAAAATTTACAACTGTCAAGAAAGTGAATTTAACAGTGAAAATTGTCCAGGTTGGAATGTCCTGGTTGGGAGTTGTATGGGTTGGAATTAACCTGAGGGAAAATGTTCGGGGGAGTTGTGCGGGGTGGGGGGAATGGGGTAGTTTTCCAGGGCACCCATCCACCCATCCAAGCCTTGAAGAAGTGGATGAAGACTGGGAATACACTGTAAGATATCCGATGTGGTGGAACACTATTCTAACTAAATGGAATATAATAATCACTACAGCATGTGACAGTATAGGGGCATTTATTCCTAGGTAATAACCACTTAAATACCACAGAGATGTAAAGTGTACCTTACCACCACAAAGTAAGCCTTGAAATGTAGTTTTACGATGCTAGGCAACCATAAAATATGTTAAAAGCTTACAAGGGTCTTTACATCACAACATCATGTCAAGTGGCTTCCAATTTGACATTTTAGCTCGGGTTCGAATATTAAATTTAATTGGTACGGTTAGTGCAAAATGTCTCAACTGTCACTGCCTAAAGTATGTCCACTTGGCCATAGCCCCACAATATTTAATTACATATTAACAGGTTAGTCTGAAATAAATCCATTAAATCCTACTTCAGTATCCGCTGAACACTTATCCAGACAGAAAAGGTAGCCACACATGCATTCATTTCAGGAGCTGTTTCAACTTGACATTCTTTAACAAGTTACTGAGGCAATTGCATGGGGGACTGTCACCAGCAACTGATCATGCTTATGGGTACAGGAAACCACTAGAAGGTTGTTTCAATCAAAAACAATTAATTTGATTTGTCCAAAATGTGTCAAAACTTGATACCACCACAACTTGTATTGACTCATTCATCAACTGCTCTTTAAAATGCATACCTTTGTATCTACTGTACATATTAATATCAGTTGCTTGAATGCTTTTTAAGAAAGTTCATACACAGTTGGTAAAAAAACCTGGCATACTCAACCTTCTAAACAGTTTTTGTAAATATGACTTACCTGCAATTTCTGCTGATTCTGCCAGTAATGCTACTGTACACCCGACCAATCCACCAACAGCGGTTGACATTTGGGCCTTGGCGGCTTCAAAACGGCTGAAACCAGATCTGAGCAAAATGGCGAAGTCTCCAATCTGTTTTAGTCAAGATAAGAAGTTAAACTGAATCAAAAGTAGTGCGAGATTATTCACTACAATAAACACTGGCAAAAAAATATTTCAATTTGAAACACTTATCTTTTTGACAAATTAAAAGTGGAAAAGGGAATATATCATATGCCATCATTAGGGATGTGCCCACATTGGTCAGTGCTGGGTGGCCCCCGCCCTGTACAAAAGTTACCACCCAGCACTGATTAAAATCTCATGAATTTCAGCTGACACTATATTTCAATCTGGCATGTGCAAAAAATCTTTGTATTCCAAACAAGGGTTTAGAATTCCACTTGCTGAAAGAAGACACCCCCTAATCTACAGCACAGATTCTGCTCCAATTCCCAGAATGATGATCAATGTGTCCAGCACTCAGAAAATCCTAGGCAGATGCCTGTATTTTTATCATACCAATGAGAAACAAATTCTGGATCAGAGACCACACGCAGTTAAATCACTATCTCCATCCCATTTTGACATAGTACCTCACCATATGGGCACAGGAGGGCAAGTTCCCCCCTCCTCCACAAATCTTTGCAAATAATGGTCTCTATTCATCAAAATAAACATACTGTACAGTGAGAAAGTTTTATGGTATTATGGACAAACCATTCCTCCATCCTACAAATGTCATATATTTTTACTGGGCCACTCTGCCACAGTGACTTTAAGACATTTTGCCTGCAAACAAAATTCCTTACAGCCACTATTGCCTTTGGAGACATCTGCAGTTGAATATCAACCCATGGGCAGATGACTGGTAGCAGGTCTAAGTCACAAGCACCAGAATTTCATCTCTCTTAAAGACTGAGATCCTTTCATTTTTCTTTCTATTCTATTTCACATTTTACCACTACACAAAAGATACTAAGTAGTTGTCAATATGGGTTTCAAACTGCTACCCTCAAAATATTCAACAGGCCCTTAACCAGGTTGTCATGACGGTCCTTGGAAATGGCATGTTATTAACTGGGTCATGATGTGAATTGTTCTGAATAATCGAGGTAGCATACAACTATGCCAACTGGTCCACGATCTTGAAAATATGAAATAATGTTACATGCAAGAACTGGCCTGAGTGTAACTCTCAATGAAGGGTAAGGGGTGGATGGACCTTTAACCACCCCCTGGTTACCAGCCTGTTGATATCTGAAACTGCTTTTGAATATGTAGCATTACTACCAACACAGATGACAATTGATTATAAAGACCCACATAAAAGTGATAAAATAAAGTGAGCCACAGGACTTGTCACAAGTCAGTACGTTTTTTTAAAATGGCAGCTCCTTTGTCAGACATGAGATTTACTAGGCCTGTTATATGTGAGCAGCCTAAAAAGACATGGAGCTGCTTTTTGTGGGAAGTAATAGTTGAGAACCTGGCTCTTCTTTCCTTTATCTCACTATCTCAGCCTTTCTGCCTCCTTTAAAAAATTTTTGCAAGTTTCCAACACCTAAATCAGCTAAAAATCATAACACAATGTTGTCATTTTTCACTGTTAATTTGTCACTTTCTTAAGCACAAAGCATTACATAGTCTAGATATTTTTTTTTAATTCTCACCTTTGGGTTTGTTTACAAACATGTAGCATCCTTTCTTGGCCATGTCAACATAGATTGATTTTAGTAGGAATATACCATACAATCAGAATATGTGTGCCCACAGTCATTACAGTCATTTCAGACTGGTTAAAACCCTGCAGAACATGTTATCAATACCCTGGCATAATATAAAAAATCTCACATTCTTTCTTCACTTGTTCAAATCTTCAGTTTTAAAGTACTGCTGCTATTGAAGCTTGTCACTAATAAATTGGCATTATTCAATAACCTTTCAAAACTGCATCATTCAAAAAATTATATTAAAATTGCATCATCCTAGATTTTATTGCATGCAATAATATCTTTCAAATCCCTTCTATCTTCAAACCAAATCTCTTTCCCATTTGATTTTGCAATCTTTAATTACAGCACAAAGCACAGCTTCTGACAAAAGAATTCCACACAAAGGGATAACAGTATTATCAAATGCTTAATGTTACACAGCCATTCCTGTTGGGTTGTAAAAATATACATCACACAACACAAACTAATATTTTTTTTCAAATTATTTCAAAATTGCATCTTTTTCAATATTACTGGCTATCAAAATATCACTGTCACCTCTCCTGCAGTACCACTAAAAGAAATCTCTTCACTTATCTCAAATTTATACTGGGCAAAGAACTGCTGACAAAAATTCTTTACCACACAAGGGATTGCAATCTTTACCTGATATAGCCTACCCATCCTACTATGAAAACACACATCAACAAATTAAAAATAACATTTCAAAACTGTATCCTCTTCAATTTCATAAATACTTCATTATCCTCAACTTTATTGTCTGCAAACAATACCTTTAATATCCCTCCTATCATTAAAACAAATCTCCCCCTCATTTATTATATCTTTTGATTTTCAATTCTAAAAAGGACGTTCACTTACGCAAAAGATTACAGTGTTATCAAGAGTTTTTGTCTGACTCATCCACTTCAGTCCAACAATAATAGGATATATCCACAAACTAATATATTTTAATTACATTTCAATAGTGCATCATCCTCCCATTTTTTTGCCCATATTTCATATTCTTCTTATCTCTCCCATCACAAAGAAAATCTCTGTTGGTGATTGAATGGATAAGATGATGTGGCACTGTCACACAAATATTTAATTAGTTTTCTTTCTATTGAGAAAATTGAGATATTATCACAAATTGTGTCGCCCAATAATACTCTACCTCATGTGGCGCTTCATGGAGTAAAATGGCAAGAGTTGTATGCCAACCAACCTAACAAAAAAAAAAAAACATAAAACATTAAAATATTAATAAATGGTAATCATCATGGTAAAAAGCAAACTTAAGAAATTAGGAATGATACAAATATTCCTTTCTACTCAATATACCATTCATCCAAAAATATCAAAAAAGTACAGTAGGAGCTACCATAGTTACACAGTAAATATTTGGTACCCACAGAAATTTATAAGATTCATAAAACCTGTGGACTGAATACCATATGTTCAAGGCATCTTTCCAAAAATGAAAAAAAAAAAAAAAATAGCTATCTGTCATGTAATTTTATATTCTCACATTGTATGCCACCCATAGGCCATGTTTAGCTTTAAATACCAACAAAAAGCACAGTTAAAGCATTTTTTGATATCCAAATCCTAGACCGTGTATATGACTTTCCTCCAGTACATATTCAGGGCTCGAAATAAGCTTGAAAAAGAGGACAATTGGCTTTCGATCTATGTTATTTCATAAGACATTGACTGAGGGGCACCACGGCCATCAGTAAGGGCGCAACAGCCATAGCTGTTGGTGCTGCTGGTTATTTTGAACTCTGTAGACTGTTATGCATTGATGTCATAATCCACTTGAACACTGCCCTCCACAGAGGACATGTTGCACTACTTAAGTGTGCAAAAGTGGGTACATGCATGTACTCTGTGCATGTGAACTTCTTTTTTATGACCAGGCTGTGATGTCATATGCATGAGGTCTAGTACAGTTGGAATAATAATCTTGAGCATGGTGTAAGATCAGGGCATTACAACTCCCTGGTAAGATCAGAGATGTAACCAAGTCACTCCCTTTGCAGCAACTAAGTCAAACAACTACAGCTAGTGTCATGTCTTTGACTTGGTACAGTCACTGTGTAATTAAAAAATGATAATTTTAATACAATTAACTCTCTTAGAAACCATTTTATAAAATATTCCTACTACTGTAAGTGGAAATCCTAGGAATGATGCCAGGACACATATTCCCCAAATTTTTGGAGATGATCCAACTGATTTCCACTTTTTCACATAGTAAATTTTGCCTCAAGTGCCCTTCAGACCAACAGCATCCCCCCCCCACGACTTTTTCCACAAACTGTTCCCCAGGACTAATACAATGCAGTAAAAAAGCCTCCCAGTGACAGGCTTGAAGTATAAATGCAATTGCATGAGTATGAGTACCAGGGAATTGTCACTGTTGTGTGAATGCATACAAGCCCTTGTTTTTGAGCTCAAGAACACATTACTTTCAAAATCTGTGAGTATGAATATAGTACAAATCCATTCTCAGGAGTAAGAGTACAAGGAAGTATGCCACAGTGACAGTATGAGTACATACTCACAACTAGTCTGCCCCACCCTGTTTACCAAGCAATTTCATCCCAAAATTTCCCTCATAAGTATGCGACCAAAGTTTAGTAGCTTTGCAAAATCAACTTTATAATCCTATAAAATTTGAAAGCAACACGCAACTCTGTATTTTATTGCATAACATTTCATCGCATAACACAGACAGCAGTGGGATATTTTTCTTTCCACTCAATACAAATATTTCAAATACTATTAAAGCAGCTGTATTTACATTTCAAAATTCTTAACCTCCAATCAAATAAAACTCCCACAAATTATTTTATTGCTTAGCAAATGACATGCTATAAAGCTACTGAGTGTTGTGCATTAAATCATATCAGCTTTTACTGTACGCATTAAGCATTGCATGAAGGAGCATTCCTGTAAACTGGCACCATCTGATATACCATCTATACACATGTATAGCCTGTTGGTGTTTATTGAAAACTTGTTCAAAACACCTGTTGCCTAAATGAAAGAAAAAAAAAGAAAAACCCTAGGCAAATAGACCTGGTTGTAAATGCTTTGATACCTAGGAACCTTTATAGGCTATTGAAAATGCAGATGTTTCTTTTTTCTCTTTTCAATATTTACTTCATTCTCACATGTTTGCATCCATTTCTCAGATATATTGGCATGAAGACAACTTAAAACTTCAGGTTTGATTTTCGTGTAAAGTATCTGGAAAAATATATATATAAATATATATATATATATATTTTGCTAATTTGGGATTTAGGCGAAAAACCGTATGAAAAAACGCGACTGTTGGGAGAACTCGACCCTTAGGCGAAAAAATCGTTTCGCCTTAACGTTTTACACACTGTTTTATATAGGAATGCGTAACTCTATACGCAAGTCCGATTTACCACATAATGTTAATGCAATTACTTAGTTCCACACCAACTTACATGCATGTATCCGTTAACACTAAGGACTTACGGGCCATTGAAATAACGTGCATATATATCTCAGAACCAAAAGGGGAAATATAATCTTATCTATTTTATTGTTTTTTTCTTCGCCGGTTGTATTGGCGGTATACCGATTTCGCCTAACAGGTCGATCTAGCGTTATATATATATATATATATATATATATATATATATATATATATATATATATATATATATATATATATTTAACTAATTTGGGATTTAGGCGAAAAACCGTATGCAAAACGCGACTGTTGGGAGAAATTGAGCCTTAGGCGAGAAAATCGTTTCGCCTTAACGTTTTACACACTGTTTTATATAGGAATGCGTAACTCTATACGCAAGTCCGATTTACCACATAATGTTTATGCAATTACTTAGCTGTACACCGACTTACGTGCATGTATCCGTTAACACTTAGGACTTACGGGCCATTGAAATAACGTGCATATGTATCTCAGAACCAAAAGGGGAAATATAATCTTATGTATTTTATTGTTTTTTTCTTCGCCGGTTGTATTGGCGGTATACCGATTTCGCCTAACAGGTATATCGAGCTTTATATATATATATATATATATATATATATATATATATATATATATATATATATATATATATAATATAAAGTAGGAAAACAACTTTGTGTTTTGTAAAGATACAATACTGTGAGGGGCATTGATTTCCCCTCATTTTTAAAGGTCAAATTTTCTTCCAAATGTGCCAAAATAGAGTATAACACTTAATTGTTATTCAAAAAAGTAAGTCTGCATACTGCAGCATAAATAGAAGTAGTGCTGTAGTAAACTGTACAGTAATGCACCACACCATGTTGCACTGTACTGTTGAGTACAGCGCATACAGACGTTCATATGCATATGAAGTCACAGAACAGAAAGTGCGCCCTCAGGTTAGGTAAGCACATAACCTTTTACACCAACACAAATGCAGGCAGCTTATTTGTGTGTCTAGTAGCACACGTGCCTGAGTCCATGCAGGTGCATGTGAGAAGGCTGCATCATGTGTATAGTTTTTGTTGTCATGTACCCTTATCCAATGCAGTAGGGAAAACAAGCCAGTGAGCCACAATTGGTAAAAAGGCCGTGGCCAGCCCATCTTAAACCAATTGGTTAGAAACTGCATCACAAAACCTCATCTAAATCTAACTCTATACCTTATCAAGCTTGCTTCACTGTTTGTCCTCTAACATGAAGTCAGCGTGACATGAATGCATAACGTCTGTAACCTGTACCTGTGCTTATCTGACAATACCAAACAATACCTACATTACTACTTAATGTGAACCACTCAAAATAATTGGAAGTATTAAAACTGGACTAGAGTACCAGTATTTTTGATAAAGAAGGATTATTCACATCATTTAAACTGGAACAAGTTTTGATACTTAAGGATTCTATTTCTCAAACCTGAGTCGTTATTGAAATATGCAACATGATACTGCATTAAAACGCTTTGATACAATATAGTGATACTAAATTCCAGCCATTACCAGCTAAGATGTTATAGACATCCTGCTCATGATACTACAGCAAAAACTCTTTCTTTTCCCATGGCATGCATCTCAACTGTTCAAAATTTTTCATTTTGTTGGCCATCAACAGTGATTTTTTATTTTTCAAAATACAAGTTATTACATACAGTATTTATAAAGGCTTTAATTGAAATCAGACTCCCACCACTGATTTTATGCCAGTTGATTTTATATGATAATGACAGATTTACTGTAATTATATGGATACTACACAGCACCTAAATGCAATAAAAACCCCTGTCCAATTTAGCAGAACAATGTCTAGTTTTTAAATGAAGGTCATTCCTCCATACTTAAAACTGACTGAATCAGAGACCCTTTTCCAACTAGCAATTACAAAGCATTATGGGAAACAGTTTTGGTGCATGTTGTTTTTTGCCCAGTAAAATTTCATTGATGAAAATGACCCTTACCAAAACTATCCCATAATCCTTTGTAACTGCTATTTGGAAAAGGGTATATTACAGGGCACTCTGTTATTTTCTCTTATCAAACTGAAAGTTATTACAGCACTTTTATTACTGACATATAATGTACTGTAGAGTACTTGAAATCACAGTAGAAGTCTGCACACTTGTAGACTTGTATGTAATGAACACATGTACAACCCAGCTGACAATCTCTTTGAGAACCCTTTGTTCCAAATTCCATTAACCAAACTGAAGGCTTCAATGGGTTTTCAAAATGGTTTGGATTATCCAAAAGGTTTTTCCAAAGGGATCCCTTTCAACCCAAAGGGTTTTCACTCAAAGGAATTTAAAGAGAATTTTCAGTGAGGAAGGGTCAGGGGATACCATAGCAATGGACAATGGCACTCATCATGGCAAGCATACAAATTGCATCATTGTCCAAAAATTTCAGATAACTTTACCATGGCATGGTTAAATGAGTACATTAGTACTGTATAAGGTACTGTAACATGTGGTTGGATGTATCTACATGTATTAGTGGAAGGTGAATACCTTTATCACACAACATATCATGAAATTTTTTGCCAAAAATGTCTTCCAAATGGCAGAAAATGGCAATTCCTTGGTCATTCCTTGTTGCATCTACAGATTCTCATTTTGAGATCCAGTGTTTTAGGAATTACTACTTTGAAAGAAAACTGAAGATAAAAAATTTATTTAGAAAAGTACAATATTCATGAACTGGAGTCTGAGCTTAATGTGAAAAAGGATGGATACTCATGTCCCACTCACATCTTTGTAATGAGTAGTAAAAGTGTCTGTGGTTGTGAGTTGTACACATCTTTGTCATATAGTACATACAAGTAAATTTAAAATGCTCTGCTTGTAAAAATCTTCTTTCTTTTTGAGTTTAAGTACAGTACAAATTTTCATAGAACCATGCAATGCTGTTCAAACTTCCCTAGTAAGTGAGCTAGTAGGCTGCAAGCTTCCAATTCATTTCCATAGGTAACAAGTACAAACAAATGGCGAGTGCAAAGGGCAAGTGCAAGTTCCTACTCCTACAAGTCTTGTGGAAACCCATTGTTTAATGGAGTACAAGATCAAGTGAAAGTCACATAACAAACAAAAATTCTTCGCTACTCTAGCCCAAGACAAGGTACAGTTCATGGCAGCTCCCTTGTACAGTATATACTGTACTGTACATCATTTCAATACAATGGTACAGTATATATTGTGCTGTAACAGCAGTACAAGTACAATGTGCTACATTATTTTTCAACCCACAGTAGAATGGTGTTTTTGCAACTGACTACAGTTCCTGATTATTTCCAATACACAATATTATTAAAGGAAGTTCACTGCTTATGTTAATACTGTCCACCATTCTCTGTAACCTAAGGTGTACATGGACAAATTATAAGTTCCTTTCTACAGAGTGCAATCCAAGAAGGGTTCCCAACCAACATTCCTACCCTTTCCTGATACACTTTCCATTTATCCTGGTCCATCTGTGTCCCTCATTTTGACACTCTTGTCCCCCTCCCACCATTTTTGTAATCCACCCCTACCCTGCCCCCCGTAAGTCTGTAATGTACTCCTTTGCAACTACAGTACCCTTATTACTAACAGGTTATTTCATTGCTGAAGCAACTTCAAAATTGCAGGCCCTAAGTTCAGGAAATTAGGTCTATCTGCACCTACGACGGTCACTATACGGACATCCATATCACTCAACCATTCATTAGAATTGCCGCCAGTCTCTGCCAGACATATACTGTACAACAGTCCAGCTGTACAGTTTGAATCAAAATCTGTCGTACATTACATTGTACCTCACTAGACATCAACTTCTACAATACTCCACTATAAACCTATGAAGCTGACACTGTGTAGTTTATGAATGGTGTATGCTTGCACACATCACTTAAATTAAAAAAGAATGAGGGTATTCATATAGTCATGTTTCTTTTATTTTTATTATCAGTGTGACAGACAAAAAATTTCTCTCTGCTTTAAAGGGTAAGGAATTGCTATGGTATCTTCACTAATAGACCTTTTTCCAAATAGCAGCTACAAAGAAGATAAAAAATTTATTTAGAAAAGTACAATATTCATGAACTGGAGTGTGAGCTTAATGTGAAAAAGGATGGATACTCATGTCCCACTCACATCTTTGTAATGAGTAGTAAAAGTGCCTGTGGTTGTGAGTTGTACACATCTTTGTCATATAGTACAAACAAGTAAATTTAAAATGCTCTGCTTGTAAAAATCATCTTTCTTTTTGAGTTCAAGTACAGTACAAATTTTCATAGAACCATGCAATCCATGACATCCATATCACTCAACCATTCATTAGAATTGCCGCCAGTCTCTGCCAGACATATACTGTACAACAGTCCAGCTGTACAGTTTGAATCAAAATCTGTCGTACATTACATTGTACCTCACTAGACATCAACTTCTACAATACTCCACTATAAACCTATGAAGCTGACACTGTGTAGTTTATGAATGGTGTATGCTTGCACACATCCACGGCGGGAAAAAATCGGCAAAACGGGAAGCTCCTTGCCGGGAAATTTTGCGTCTCGCGGGAAATCCCGCCGCGTCCAAAAAAAAAATCTATAACGATGTGAGAATTTGGAATGATTTTAACACCTGCATGAAGAAAAATAACTGATCACTACTCTAGTTGAAACCTTAAAGAAAGAAACATTTTAATTTACCAGTTTACTAGGAGGTTTGTTTATGTGTGTTGTTCTTTTATTTTTAACTGAATCCCTTGGTCATGCACTCGCGGCTTCGATCAGCGGCCGCGCACCTCTAACAAATCTCACTGTACGCAAGACAGACTACAGGATGTTAAATGTTTCGGATACTGAGTCACTCCTACCATTACCTACTGTGGCTTTGTGACCAGTGTGCCGTAACGTGCATGGTAACAAAAAATAACGTTAAATTTGTCACTGCAACTTCTGAACTGTAAAGTACCTCAACCATGTGTTCAAATTTCTCGTAAACTGCTTTCTTGTATATCAAAATCCGTTACCTACTGTACACACTGATCCTTCGTGATAATTACAGTAAAAATCTTTCTAATGCATGTCCTGGGCCGAGATTTCACCCGTATAGTACCGTTAACTATGTACGGTACGGTACGATACGGCAGTCACTGTGCATGTCGTTATCACATACGAACGTTCGTTCGTTGCCTGGGTGCTCTCTCCGATATGCTATACCGAAGCAGTGCACGTGACTTTGGCACGATCCACTAGCAAATGGGGGTACACAAAAATGGGAAATATTTTGCTCTTTTTTGTCATATATTTGGAAACTTATAGTTTGGAAACAAATAGTTTGAATAGCAATGAAAACTTATGAGCAGCATAAAGGTAGAAATCATTTTAGTTCTTAAGGTAGTAACAGGATAGATAGGACAGGATAGAAGATTTTTTCTGAGCACACAGCGCAATATACCCCTTGAAAGAATGTGCACGATGCTACAGCTGATGAAGTGAATTTTGTTTCCAAAAAAAGTCTCTCCACCAAAAATTTGAAGTCTTAGCGATTGATTTGAGACACGAGAATATTATTGTGGTTGGAATATGTGCATAGTTTAAGTAGCGTAACTTTTTACCAAAATTTACTTCTTCAGATAATGAAAGCATGTCATTTTAATGTAAGTGGTGAGTATGAAATGTATAGGAACATCAAAGTCAAGCCAATTGACCTACATGTATCTATTTGGGTATGCATTTTACAGCAATGGCAAATTTTCAGCACTTTCTTTCACTCTACTTCTCGCCCTTAGTAAGAACGGGACTAATCTGATACTGAAGTGTATGTGCCCACAGATACTTATCTTGCGCAGGAGTATCCGTGGTCACGACGGCGGAACTCCCTGGCGGAGGTCGTTCTATTCAGCCAGTCTAGAACGTGACTTCGCACGTCAGGTTGGTCGGTAGTGCTGTTAAGTAAGTTGTTTCTTGGGGACGTATAGCTCCTTTAGGGAGCAGAACTCCTTCGGGAGTATTGTTTGGTTTTCGCCCCTGGTTCCCAATCCACACGCGCTGCTTGCAAAACGCGCTCCCCAGCTGTCTTTTGACGTTCATGTATGAACAGTACATACAATGTAGGTGCTGAGCCTAATGGCCTGACTGTACGTCGCGAAAGAGAATTGAGCCTAGATCGCTTGGCAAAGGAACAAAACTAAAATAAATGTAACAAACTTTGAAGAACAAAACACAAGGAGACTTTACATATTAATAATCCATGCACAAACAAGTCAAAGTACAGTATTATGAGTGCCAGATGTATATGCGTGAATTTAGTTATGTTGGGTTCAAACGAAGTCCTGTCGGGCTACCACGTACAGTCTGATACCAAAAACCCCGACGGCTACTTCTTTAAAAACTATTTTCCGAGCCCTGGCCTGAGATGCAACCATCAGGGCCTGGGAGGGCCGTTTCCTGCAATTTGGGAGGCTTCATTTTGCCAAAAATTTTCTGTACGCTACGCGTGAAAACATGATCGCGCTCCGCTTAGATAGTCAAAAATTATAATCACGCGGGAAATAATTTCCGGCTTGCCGGGAAATTTGCATTTTTTCCAGCCCTGCACACATCACTTAAATTAAAAAAGAATGAGGGTATTCATATAGTCATGTTTCTTTTATTTTTATTATCAGTGTGACAGACAAAAAATTTCTCTCTGCTTTAAAGGGTAAGGAATTGCTATGGTATCTTCACTAATAGACCTTTTTCCAAATAGCAGCTACAAAGAAGATAAAAAATCAACTTCTACAATACTCCACTATAAACCTATGAAGCTGACACTGTGTAGTTTATGAATGGTGTATGCTTGCACACATCACTTAAATTAAAAAAGAATGAGGGTATTCATATAGTCATGTTTCTTTTATTTTTATTATCAGTGTGACAGACAAAAAATTTCTCTCTGCTTTAAAGGGTAAGGAATTGCTATGGTATCTTCACTAATAGACCTTTTTCCAAATAGCAGCTACAAAGAATTGTGGGATAGAGTTTTGGTGTGCATCATTTCTGGCCACAGTAAAAATGCCATTGACAAAAACTAACACACACTAAAACTCTATCCCACAATCCTTTGTAGCTGCCATTAGGAAAAGGGTCTATGTACTACAAAGGACAGGAGGAAGGGGATGCACTCGCAGACAGGTTACAATCTATAGACCTATCGTACAGCCCTCTGGTCCTTCAGTCAAAGGGATTTTCCCAACATTTTAGATCAGTCTTCAACAGAGAAATTAGTTCATGCTTTTGTGACTTCTCGTTTAGATTACTGCAATGGTTTGATGTATGGTCTATCTGCTTATGAAATTCGCAAAGTTCAATTAATTCAGAATTCCGCTGCTCGTTTCATAACCAGAACAAAGAAACATGGAAAATTACTCTGGTTTTAAAATCTTTACATTGGTTCCCCATACAACAACATATTGAATTTAAACTTTTATGTTTTGTTTAAAAAATTTTACATGGCATAGCTCCAGCCTATTAAAATGGACTGTTAATTTGGTGTTGTTCTGGTCGTGCTCTTCGCTCGTCCGCCCCGACTCTTTTTCAACCTCTTGGTAATTGTAAGTTTTATGGGGACAGAGCATTTTTTATATCTGCCCCTAGGATTTGGAATGTTTTACCTTTTCATATACGTGTTTTATGCTCTTTTGATCAGTTTCAATCACACCTTTTTATCAAGTACTTTAGTTCTTTCATGTTTTGTTGTCCTTGATTCTTCTTTGTTTTTGTTTTATTTTTATTTTTGTTTTAATTGTCTATTTTGATTTTACCCATTTGGCTTTAGTTGCTTTTGTTTTCTTGTTGCATTTCATATTGTAAAACGCTCTGAGATATTCTTTTTTGTAAAGCATTATGGTCGTCGTCGTCATCATCATCATTACATAAGTACAAAATTTAGGGCTATTTGGCTGTCAAACAAATGTGCAATAGTACCAATGGTATGTTTTACTGTAGGGCCAATGTGAGTAGGGCTAATGGGTTGTCATTTTCATTGTTAAATATATGACCAATGAGCTGTTGGACCAATGGGAAGTAGGATCACTGAAAGAAAGGACCAATGGGCTGTAGGACTACAAGGCAGTCCACAGTAAACAGTTGCCACATAGATGCACACACTACATTGAGCTCACAAAATATAACAGAAGAAACCACAAACCTTTGGGCCAACCATAAAGCTCCCTCCAACAGCTAGCCCGTGAGTGAAGTTGTCTATAAAATTGGCAAGAAGATTCAAATACCCTGTGACCTAAAAGAAAAGAGAAAGACAAAATTAGTAGCTTTCAGAAGATCTTTAAGATGAGAATTACTGTGTAACGAGTTGGGTAGAGTACCTGCAACTTACCTTTAACACCTACAGTATTAATACCCAGCTTTGCAAGGCTTGGTACTCAGTACTGTATCAAATTGTACTCGAGTACTCTAAGTCTACTTCAACACTTGTTCGGCTGAGCATTTATGCTCTTAATTAACAGACAGGGTGCACTACTACCAGGGTACACTACTACTGTACAGTACTGTAGGGCTACTGGTTGACAATTTATATTCACATCCATCACTGTCTGCTGAAAATTATATTTTCTTCCCTCAGTTGAAAATCCCCAAAAGATCAAATTATTACAAGGATTAATTATAATATTCAGGTCAACAAATCCCCCATTTAGAACATAACTATCTGCTGTAAAGAAAAGCATGAATGTAAAACAGCCTACGGTCTACAAGGAGAAATGTATGTGCTTGAACTGAATATTTGAGTGTTCATTCAGTTCAACTCTCCTCAGAGACTGAAGGATATATTACATTCATGCTTCACTCCCACACTGACGGTAACACTGTACACTCTTGTCAATGCAGGACAACAGTACAGTCATTTTGTACTGTATTGGAATTATTCATGATGTATTAGCAAATACTACGATATAATGCATCCATCAGAGACATAATGATGTCATAAAATCACTGGCTGGGAAACTGAAGAGTACTATATCAATGCAGCTATAGGTGTATGTACTCATGTAATGTACTAAAGGCTTGATAATACACAATGGACTCGTGCACCTGTTCTCTATTACATTTAATAATTGCATACATCTAAAGACAAAATGCATAATTTAGAAAAAAAAAAAACTCACAAAACTTTTCAGGTATAAAAGAACATTTAAAAGTATAATGCTTCATTAGTAGAAACGGGTTAGATAAAATGATGTAACAAAATTCAGCTACCAATTGACAGTTACACATAGTTTTGTTCGTATGTATTTCTGCATGAAAAATTCAAAAAAATGAAAAAGTCATAAAAATCTAAAGGGATCGAAAAGTAAAGAACATACCAAAACTGAAAAAAAATTGACAAACATATGAAAAAAGTATAGAAATAAGCCAAGCATACACATATTACTGTACAGTCGTCCAATTCCATCAAATTTGTTCTGAGAGTTTAAAGACAGATACTAATTACCCAAAGTACATTTGGTTAGGGATATCAAAATTCTCAGCTGATGACTGCTCTCTGATTGACATCAAAGTTTAAAAATTCAAAAAATGCAGAGCAGCTCACATTTCACACAATGCAAAGAGAGTGTTCTGATTACACTCATAACTGCAGTCATACTCTAGACAATGTCACACAATAACCAATGGGTCAAAAGGCAAAACTGTAAGTTGCTACACTGCAGGGAAATTGGAACATCACACATCTTCCCACATAGCTTGGAAATTGTAACCAAATTCTTTTCAGACCTCGCATGTGGCTCCGATTGTTGCTAAATAAGCACTATAGTACATTATAAAGTTTGTTCTCCCAGCAGGAATTCTTCACCAGGACTCCAGGGGTCAACAGGTGGATGTATGAGCACAGAATAGCTCTACATTTACTCTATGTACAGTAAAATACGATGTGTGCTCACAAGTGTGTGTATGTGTGCGGCCACCATGTTCATGTGGTGTTCAATTGCAGTTCTGCATGCCATAGAGAATTGGAGGAATTTCCCTAGGAGATTCATTCTGTACTTCAGTACTTCCACGTTACTATTACGGAAAATATTGGCATTTACAATGCACCTACATTGTATACCGTTCTGTTAAATATTCTTACAGTAGTTGTTTAGTCAATTTGCTGTACCGTGTTTAGGTTTGTTTGTGTTTCTTTACTTTATTTTTTTCACATGCATCATAGGTATTATTCGTAAGGATAGAGATGAGGCAGGGTGCAGGAGTGCGACATCAACTTTTACAAACTGGTGTAATGAAAATAAGTTAATGTTGAATGTTTCCAAAACAAAAGAACTTATTGTGGGCTTCTGGCAGAGTTCTAGAGGTAGCGCGAGCCCAGCAGGCACTGAGTTAAATGGTGCATCAGTTGAGCAAGTCCATTCTTACAAGTACCTGGGGTTAACCCTTACTGATAACATACAGTGGGATTCACATGTAAACACAACACTTTTGAAAACAAATCAGTTAATGTTTCTTTTAAGGAAGCTTAATGCCTCCAGATTAGACCCCACCCATTTCGCCGTTTTACATGGCAACAACTGAGATCCTACAGTATTTAATTTTTGTTTGGACGCCTGGAGTGGTAATGCAACTGCCTATGGCAAGACAAAACTTAACTGAATGATTATGAAAATGAGGAAAAAGTGTCACTGAAGAACTGCTTGAAAGGTTAAAGGCCTATTTACATGATGCGATTTTTGCTTGCGTACATTGCATGCGTCGTACGCATGGGTCTAAAACGCACCATGTAAACTGTACCTGCGACACGATTTTATGACCCTTGCGAAGTCTCATGCACCAAGATGCATGTTCTAACTCCATCTGACATCACAAGCAAGACACAACTATGACCAATCAGGTAGGTGAGAATAGACCACATACCCAGTGCAGACTAATTAATGTCGAATAACACTGAAAGGAAGAACACGAACAGTTTCATCATGGCCTTTTGTGCGATTAAGACTCATCCAACAGACGCAAACAAAAATCGTATCGTGTAAAAAGGCCTTTACAGGAGAAAAATTCAATCTTTATTGTGTTCTGATCATCCTCAATTTTGATGTGTTAGTACAATCTTTTAATTTTAATTTTAAGTGCTTTATATGTTTAGCTATTTCTTTTACTGTCTGTTTCCACTGAGATGAAATGGCACCAAATTCCTTTTATGGTCAATAAAGATTCTGCTAATTCTTCCTTTTATGTTGTAAACTACTTTGATACTCACTGCTGTGACTGAGGGCTTTACCTATATCATTCTTCTTATAATGATGATTATTATTATTATTGACAGCTACATTCTTACGCACTGTAGAAACGAAAAGGGTACTGAATATTTCCCACTGCCCCTGAATGGAGGGGCGCAAATCCCCCCCCCCACGCCCTTTAAATGGAAACTTGGATTTGTAGTAATTGTTTCACTACCAACCTGTTTCTTTTCAGGTACTGCTTTTCCTTTTTTTGAGTTGTGGTTTCTATGAGAATGTTTCACCTTATTGGCATTGATATCCCTTTTATAACCATTTCGTGGACTACTGTGCAGTCCATTCTTTAGCCCTTTTCTATGTTTGATGTGACCATCACCAGCTGAAAGATGACCGTTGGTTTCAACTGAGGAATGTTTGGTTATCTGTGGGAATTAAAAGAAGATAAGTAGTGGTATGGTATACAGTATAAAGGTGATATTACATGGAATCAGCACAATCAAACAAGCACCTCACAACCTGTATACTGTGTACACATTTAACAGTGCTTGTCCATTAATTATAAAAGATCTGTGAATGTCATCATTCAGCAGAAATACGTAGACCTAGTGACAAACACTGGAAACTTGCCAACTTGAATGAAATGCACATTATAATATGGAAGTAATTCTGGATACTGGTGAGAAAATAAGCTTTTTTTGGTACAGTACCTGAAAATCCATTCAAAATTGTGGGAAAAAATTTAACTTGCTTCTCAGGACATTTACAGTACATATTTTCCAACCCTGCAAATACAGTAGCAAGCATTTGTCAGGCAAAAACCATACAGTGTGCAGTGTAGTGTAACTACTGCAACTGTGGAAGGGGTGCAGTTCCATATACTAGGGAACCCCCTTGTGCACAGAACCTCCTTCCCCCTACTCCTCAATTCATCATGCCCTAGGCTGAATAACTGCACAGCTCTTCCATGTACTGTACAGTATAAGCAGGGAGTTGCCATTTGTCAAATAGCAACTCCCTGGTATAAGTAAGTGCAGTCATGAAGTACAGAAGACCTGGACTTATGCTTGCCGCATTTGGCATACATACTCTAACACCTGCAAACAATGACAGAGATCATCCAATTTCGTTATATTCGTGAGCCCAATATGATTTTACTCTCTCGACTGTTGATTGGTTTCAATATATGAATATTCATATTGCAAGTAAAGGCCACATTCACTTCTACACAGTAAGTCAATGGGACTTCGTTGTGTGAGCTTGAAGCGGGCAAAATCACACACTAAAACCCCATTGACATTTGTTGTTCAAAACAGCATGATAATCAAGACTTGCTTTAGTCATTTTTTCCTTGAATATTTATAATTCTGTTGTGATCGTATATATAAATAGTTAATAGCGTACAGTTTTTACACAGTTTGTGGAAAAATTCTTGCGAAAGTTCGCGGACGTTGGTATTACGAGTGCAGCCAATATAGGTGTAGGAGTAACACATGTCCGCCAGCAGGCAATACAGTAGTACAGTATGCCCCATCATGCACTATTGTTTATGACTGGCCTATTTTGATCATGTGTGTTTTTGTTAGTGAAACTGTGAAATTCAAGGAGAATTTCTCCTTGCTTTACCTATTGTTTGTAATAGTTATGTTCAAAATGTCTTCAGAGGTGCTTATAATGCAATATGAGGAGATCTACAAGAGTTTGCTGATTTTTCAAAGCAAATTTTGGGGGACTGTCCATTGCCTTTAAACATCTGCTTCAACAATAAATGTACATCTACATTCATGTACGTATACTGTACCAGCTTGTCAACTAGTGTACAGTGCCCGACTATTATTATTTATACTTCTAAAAACTTTGCCACGTATGAAAAGCAAGAGACGGTTCTGGAAGACTGTCCTGTAACTTCCGCCTATCTACACCAGACACACCAGGTAGGCCTGTAGTATTTCCTGTGGCTGGCTTCCTTCCTACACAGCACAGTTATACTTATGACAACAAACACCACAGACAGTTTATTCTTTCTGAATCTAGAATCTCTTCAATGCAAGTATCGTACATACTGAAAGGTTAAACTTGTAACTGCTACAGTAATCTTACCACTTACGTATGCAGAGTTTCATTGATGGATGCTGGATGTAAAGTTTAGGCTACCATATTTTGCTTAAACCATATGTTCATCCTGTATTAAGCTCACTGTGAAGAAAGTCTGAGTGATGTTGCAGTATTCCATGATTTTCTATAATGGCATTTACTTCACAGTACATTTTGCAACACTGGAACTACTGTATCCATACTCCAACCAGTGTAACAAGAATTTCTACCCCCTAAAAGTTGCCCTCACCCGGGTCACTCCTTGGAAATATTTTGCAGGAGAATTTCACCCCAATACAGATTTTCTTCTGTAAGAAATGCCATCCACTATGGCCCTACAGGCACATTTCTTGGGAAATACTCTCCTAACCTGAAACATTTTCCCAACTTCCATATTAAATTGTACAGAAACAGCTGGATCCTTATTTTCTAGCATGTTTGTGGACGATAATACTTCCTTCAACAATAATGTGGAATACATAAATACAATCTCTCAGCAAAGAAAGAACTTGTTATTAACTGTAGGATTGGGACCCGTGGCTTTATTACAAGAACAGCATGTGCATTAACCAGTATGCACTTATCAACTGTAACCACGACCCCATCACCTGGCACAAAAGACTTTTGCTGGGTTTGATTTGGAAATGTAAGAAGTATACTGTTTCATTCTCAGCTATATGACTGTAAATCAAACATAAGTTCTGGAAGGGTAGGGTGTGTTACTTGCCCACGTGTTACTGCTAATACTAAAATCTTCATATGCCCGTGGTCTCTGCATGGTGTGGCAGCATGAACCATACTGGTATTAAAAATATGTACAGTTTAAAGTTCCCTCCACATCCCAGCAGTAAAGTATTTTTCTTTATTTTCCACCATCTACCCACAGTCAGGTTCATAGCCAGGACTATAAACTTGAGACTCCCATTTGATGTGTATGAAATGCCTCCTGTTGCACTGCAACCTTAGGCGGGATCCAGATATTTTTGAAAAAAGTTTTCAGCCTGTGATTCCTTCAGTATAAAAGGTTATGTTATGCCTATTTTAGTGTAATAAGTTTGGTTCATAATATCTGTATTTTGTCTAAGCTGAAAAAATGTCAAATTTATACTCAATTTCAAAAGCTACAAGTACTGTACAGTATGTCTAGCCTTTACTTATTGGACAAGTCTCAGCTTTTCTGCATAAATTTAGCCATCTTCATTATGATTCTGCCATCTACAGTAACAGATGATGGCAAGGCACATCGCTAGCTAGTGTACTGTCCACAGTATTCTCTACTTAACTGGTACACTTCTCTACTTTTGGGAGTTGCTATGGTGTCCAGTCCATTTAAAGAAAACTCATATGAGGCATTTCCTGATTTGCCCTGAAACTGCCTTGCACCTTCTAATCAAAGGCCTAAGCCCGACTTCTGCCCTCTGTGTAATACAGCAGTACTCAACATTCTTCACATACAGTAATGTCTTTGATGACCTTTCCACAGTCCACAATTTGTACAGCCTAATAATGCAATACAAAATCTACTGCTCAATACTAGCACGGTATTGTAATGTACAGTATAGTAGTACAGCTGTAATGCAAACCATTCATATTCATTTTGTTGTTAAGTCATACATTAAAAATGAAATTTAATAGAGCATACAATCAGTCCGCTAATATTGAAACTGGCAAAAAGTGTGCTCCTTTCATAGAGTAGGAAATACATTCCTGCATTCAGGTGTATTGTAACAATATTTGCCAATTCGTTGTACTGTACACTTCAGTATTACAATACTGAATATGCCAACATACAGAATATAGATGGCAAATTAGTTTTTTATTAAAAAACTCATTATCAGGTTAAGAACCAATCTCCACGGGATGACAAATCCCTCCCAAAGCTTCCATCTGAGAACCAGCTGCTGCAGATTTAAATTAATTTTCATATGGAATATCAACATGATAATTACATTTACAGGGAAATGGATGCAGGTACAGAACAAAGGGAATGATACTGTATTGATCACAACATGGAAAATTTTCACTTTAATAGACTTTACGGGACATGACGAATATAGTACAGAACAAAGGGATGTGACACAAACACCAGTTAATAAAATTAGGGCATAAAGAATTATACTAGTATACTACTGTTTGTGATACGTACTTGAAACATTGTATAAAATAACCCAAGACCTCAGAATTCCTAACTTGTGAGAAATCTGAAAGAAGCAAGCTGGCATATCAAAAGATATCTTGAAAACTGGGCATTTCACAGACACAAGATGATACTTTATAGATCTATTGTTTTTGTTATTATTAAAATGTTTTATGAAGAGAAAAACATACCAAAGATCCCAAACAGTAAGCAAAAGATACAGTAAAATCGACAAACTGGAAGGATGATAAAACAAAAACAAGTAACATCAAAATACAGTAGTATGTATGACAGAAAAACTACTGCCATAACAGTGAAATAAACATGCCAAATGATGTACCGTACCTGATGAGCAGTTTGAGATGTTTAAAAGGGGACAGAATTTTGGCAAAATTATTGCCTGTGCTTGAACCATGAAATATGCAATCAGGGAGTTGTTATTTGGATGGAGACACATTGCTTTCAAGTGAGGTTTGTACTGCCAAGGTCATTCAGTAATCCATCGCTTGTCTCTTTCTTGACATTTCTTTAAGTCTTACACTGGATTAGGAAGTTAACCAAAAAGGGATTTGTCATCTGCTACATCTACAGAAAGACTTCCTCCACTGCCACAACATTGCCAGTCGTCAGGGAAATAGAAAGTTATTGTATCTTTCGACGCTCAGTGATGTGCATGACAGTATATCAGTTAGGTTTTATGTTAAAATTTGAACAAGAATCTATATCTAGTTATTTCAGGAAACTTCCAGAAACTTTTCATATTGCTGTAACAAAAGTTAGGCTTATACCTTGTAAACTCATTTGCATGAAGTATTTTGTAAAGGGAGGGCCTTGGACTAACTGTATTCTTTTAAGTTCAATCAAACAGTCGTTTGGAGTTTATTATCACCTGCTCTAAACGTGTTGGCAGCAAACCTATGTACCCATCAAAGTATTGTTCTGCGCTGGCCATTTGTTAAAGGATTACGTGACTTGAATGATGTTGCTAGGTGAATATTAATGCCATCAAATTGGAGCCACCAAACAAAGGAAAGAAATGCCTTTTCACCATATAAGCAGCTTATCGTTAATAATCTCCCCTCGATTTAATGGGTCTTAAAGTATAAGCATAATTTAACTTTTCGATATATCTCCATCCAAGTAAAAACTCCCTGCTGCACTCATACTCGTTTTCACACTGTTGACAGTTACTGTAGGTTTTAACAATCATGTAAAACTTTTGTAGAGTCACTACCAAGGATAGAAAAAAGTGTTAGTCCTGGGGAAGCATGTCCACTTTCCCACAATTTTTTCATGTTTTCTTTAAATGCCAAAGTTTCCCTGGAACGGGCTTCTCGGATTCAAAATTTATTTGTCATCTGTACAGTACTAGCACTGAGAAAAACATAGGCCTACTGTACTCTGTGCTAATGATATTGTACTCCAAATTCAAGTATGGCTGTGAAAGTCAGGTAGATACTGTTCTATATGAAAGCAACTATGGTGCCAGCCCTCAAGATGTCAAGGTCAATTTGAAAACACCAAATGAACTATAACAATAGCTTTGCCCTTGGAACCCCACTCCAGATCATTCCCTCAGACCCACCCCCTCCCCCCTCCCGATGACTGCATCCATCTCAGTTGCAGAACCTTTATATGAAAGTGCTCTGCAGGTGGAAGCAAATGTAAACTAACCTTTTGTAAGGACACTTTCTCTTCCTTAGTTTCTTCTTTTTCTTCTTCGTCTTTAAATATAACCTCCAAAACTAAAAACAGTAGCAGACCAGATATTAGCAGGGTGCCATGCCTCACCCTAGCTGAACGATCCTCTGTAAGACAGAATGAAGAAAGAGTTAGAGTTTCAAATCATATTAAAGGGCAGATTCTCATTACAGCATCACGTAACTGTATAACAACTTCAGCTTCACATTCTTTAAGTTTGTGACTGGTTAAACTACAGTACATGGACTAACATGAAAAGTGAGAGGAGGGCAAATTTGAACTAGAGTACAGCATGTCATATGTACAGTACATGTATTTACAATGAACTACTGTACTCTGATTAGGCAATATTGATTGGTCAAGAACTGTTACATAGTCAAGGCACTCAAGGGTTACACAACATACTGTAGAGGCAACCACAAATCTAGAGGCACCAAACAACATTCAGAATCATCGAAGACCAATCAGTGGTGTTTAATTGTAACTGTTTGTATTAATATCCATGCAGCCACCAATATAAATACGTGTACAAATCCTGTGCCCTGCGGTTTTTGTTTGGGGTGATGCAGGAGCACCTCTGACTTCTTCTGATGAAAGTAAAGTATGTACAGTATTTACATTGTATCCATTCTACACAATGGAAACAAATGCTTCTTTGATGCTTATACTTTCACATTTACTCTGTAGCAAGTAAAACTGCTTAAACAAACAATCCGTGTCTTTTTAAAAATGATTAAAAATGTTTTTCTTCAGTATTTCTCTGTCCATGCAAGGAGGGAGGCACAAAATCTGAACAAGAGTTACAGTACAGTATTTAAGATTTTACATTCTCATCCAGGAGATTTTACATAGTTCATTGCATTTCTTTGTTTGGAAAGTATACTGCCCTGTAGGCCTACAGTACTAAGCCAAACTAACTCATATTGTACTTGAAGATTCAAATATAAATTCTGCAACCAGATTTTTTTCAGTGCTTTTTGGGATGGATAGTCAATATTGCGTACTTTCAAACAGAAGGCTCTCAAAAGACCCACCCCTTCAGTAACTGACCTTGGACCATAAATTCCTTTACAAACAGTATGAGCCAATCTAAATTGTCTTAATATACATGTTTACTAAGCTAAGTACTGTATCTACAGTACCATACTTTCTGGAGGAACCATTTTACTTTTGAAATGAATACATTAAGAACAAGCATGTTTCCTTTCTTTTTATTTTTTTAAAAACAGAACTTAATCCCACCACATGAGGGTCCAAAATACAGGCAATATACAGTACTTTATTATCAGTAAGAACTTTGGTTCAAATACCCAAAATATTGGCCTGACTGTGTAAAC
Organism: Holothuria leucospilota; assembly: GCA_029531755.1. Classification (NCBI taxonomy): domain Eukaryota; kingdom Metazoa; phylum Echinodermata; class Holothuroidea; order Aspidochirotida; family Holothuriidae; genus Holothuria; species Holothuria leucospilota. The sequence continues at coordinate 42,849,784 of CM055977.1, forward strand.
TTTCTAAAGGCAAATTATACCATGTAAATTATACCATAATTTCTCAGCATACTGAAGAATCAATTTTCAGGGGAAAAAATGAAAATTATCTCTGACAACTCCCAAAATTATTGACCAGTTCATATAATTTTACAGGTACAGTACTGTATGAGCGGGCTGACACATGATACCATAGGTCTGCTGTCTGCACCAAATTATAGACCTGCACATGCATATAGCTTTCAATGCTGAGCTGCAAAACGTAGCCAAAGCACTGAAAAAATAAAGACATCATGCATGAGCCCTGGTGATGGCATTAATACTTTGACTTAGTAGATCTGGACAAAAACAAATTTTAGGTCAATATTGGAAAAGAAAACTGAAAAGGCATAGCAGAGTACTGGTATTTTTGTGTAAAAGGTCCAATCGGCCAAGGCCATAGCAAGAAGGTACCTTTAATTGTACTGGTACATAAAGTAGAGTGATATGGACAGGGCGGGAAAATGTATTCATGAGTAGTTCAACACATGAGTAGTACACTGGCAATCACTGTAAAAATGGGCCATCAAATCGGGTCAATTGGGTCATTTTTCAAAAAGCTTCAACTTCTGAGGGGTGGGGTACTTCCCCCCTCAGACTCCCCCCTCTGCTATGTACCTAAGCAAGAAATCTTACTTCGTCTGATTTATGTTCCCAGGAAGAAAACATTTTTTCTGACCGTGGATATGGATATACTATAGTATAACATACCTGGTTTAAAATGAGAAAAAGCCTCTGGTAACAAATGAAGGAAGACATCACCTAGGAGACCACCAACTGCAAAACTGAGGAATAAATTTAATTTCCTCTTCTCATCTGTGGAATGCAAAATGAAGGGGAAAATTTTAAAATGGACTTTTTACACTGGACACGTTCATTTTCTGCTCATACTGTAGAAAACTGCTTCAATGTACACTGTCATACAGTATTTTTACGGTTTTAAATATCAGTGCAGTGCACAAAAAATAACTGTCTTGAGTTCAAGTATTAATTAATTTATTTGTAATAGAAAACACTAAAACATCCCAACTTTTCACAAAAAAGTACTGTAGGGTGAGGGTACAGTGCTTCTTTTGTTACAGTACTGCTTACTTTTATTGTAACTGTGAATCCAAAATGGCAGAACTTACAATTTCATTATTCCATCACATACATGAAACGTATCAGTATGGAACTACATAGCATAACGAACAGGCACAATGGCAAGAAAATCAGGGGCAATTATCCATACAGTACAGGTCTGTACAGACCCCTTGTACACCTGTTGCATACACACTGCAATATTATATTATCCTGGTCACTGAATGGTTTAATACTGATTACAGCTATTTTCTTTGTATAGGGAGGTTTCCCATGTGCAAAAGTCATCTAAGGCAACCATGTTCTGGAGGACAAACACCTGCAGATGCTACTGTTGGTCACGCATGTACCATACCGCACTAAAGCAATTTGGTGCATGGCACAGTGTTCTCCTGAGGACCAGAACAAGTGCATCCACTGAACTTACCCTTTTGACCTTTGGTGCAAGCTCCCTATACCATACAATATGGTTGGTGCATTTTACATGCAATACAGTACTTCTCTTTAACATTTCATTACACAGTACTTCAACTTGTTAGTACTAATATACAGTAAAGTACTGCACAGTAGTACACTGTGCATTTATAGTATGTGCGATTCTCATAAAAATGTGTTAACAGGCTGACACAAGTATTCTGAGAAATTCATTAAAAACATGTTCTGTAACTACTCTTATGCAATGCATTCCCATTATTGATCTCAAATTTTACTTGGAAATACTGATGGATGTCATTCCAGTGCTGTGTGTAAAGAGCACAGGTACCTGGAATCCAGTAATACAGGCTGTAAGCCAATAATACTGAGCATTTTAATACTGGCAATGCAAGAACAATATCTAGAAATCTGACACCCAGTGTGCACTTCTTGAACTGGGGTGTTTATCTAGCTCAAAAACTTTTAGCTGCATGGTAATGTACCACTGCCTTTACTGTCACAACAGTCTTGCCCTTTGTTGAACTTTAATGCAAAGTCCTTTCCCCTACAATAGGTTTAGTGACAAGGATCATACCTGTTATTTCGATGTAGTGCTGTACTGTACTGTAATGTACTGTGCTGTGTTCAGTAGTCAAACAGTCAAACTTGGGGTTAAAAGTTTTGTGGAACTAGTTAAATGGGGTATACAGCATGGTGGTTTTGACCTCAGTACTACAGTTCAAAGCAGTTCAGATGAATACCTTCCCAAAGTGACAAGGATCATACTTTTGTAGCACTTTTAAGTCCAGTCATGAATACAGTAACATTATACTGCACTGCACAGTAGGACACATGTATCCAAGATCCATAGTTGTGGAGTGTAAAAGTGAGAAGCACGCCTGCAAACAGCAGAACGCAAAGACGCACTGCGTCCGCAAAAATCATGCTGCAGCTAGAAATTTTCATCTTAGTCCCTAAATAAGTAGACCAGGTGAGCTAGAAATTTTGGTTTTCAAAGTATATGCCGCCCGCGAAGTTTTGCAAGTTTTTCAGCTCTGAGAAGTGGGGTCACTAGGGTGAAAGCTAATGTACACTGTACAGTAAAATGTACTTTTGCAACCAAATCAAAACAATAAAACATTATGAAACTAAGTTGAAATACAGTTAATTTATCAGTACATGTATGAATACAGTATGTAGGTCAATTAGTTGATATCCACATAAATTTTTTCATTGTGACCATGTAGTACACTAGTACTTTGATTCAGGCCTTGATTTTAAGAAAATTTCAGGGTTGTCCATTGAACAACCTGTCTGCCATTTTTTTTGTTGTCCAAAAGAAAATTTAGTCCAAAAAGAAATATGCACTTAACCCTAGAAGCAGTCTTGCTAACTTGTTGAATGAACTTTGGTGAACTTTGGTTTAACTGATGGACAACCAACCCACCATTTTTTGTTGTACGTCCATCACAAATTTTGGTCGTCATTGGAGACTGAACGACTGTTATAATCAAGCCAGAGACTTTGAAGAAGTACATATGTGCCTGTACACCAAATGTAAACATGTACAGTTCCAGCAAGATCCCATGATACAGCAGTCAGCTAGGAATATATGCTCACATACTGTAGGGTAGGGGGAACAGGGAGGGTGTCTGGCACTGCAAAGGGGGCAGCCACAAAACTTATTTTTGGTAATGGAATAAGTACATACTGTAGTATACAGTTGTCCCAAATTTATTTTAAAATGCAGAATTGGCATCTTACTGTACTACAGTAATCTCTATTTTCCTTGTATCTCTTACAATGTTTTTCAGAATAAATGTTGCATCTGCCTGTACTGTACTACAAACACAAGTTTTACTCTGCATAAACTTTACACTCCCATAACAAAAATTTTCACCTCACCGAAAAGAGCATTAAGATGCCTGGGGTACTACGATTCCAACTGGCGTGATAGCATTTTTCCTTTAAAAAATAAAACTGCAAAATAGTTAGAACTATCACTGTTCAGTGTATGATTGTAAAGTACTGCCTGTCTCAGCACCAGTGTTTCTGCTAAGCCACTATGACGCGATTTTGATGCAATGACTTTTCAATTTGATGCACTGATGTTTATGGCAAAAAATAAAAAAGATAAAATTTGTTCCTTAAAGTTGATAAAATGTAAACGTATGGCTTTGAAAATTTCTAGTGAGTCAATTTTTTTTCATATTGGGTATATTGACCCAATGGATAATTTCTTAGAGGAAACACTGCTCAGCACATAGGCCTACAGTGTGAGGATACAGTTATGCTGCACATTTTCAGTTAACATGCACAGGACAGAGCATAGAGAACTGATGCATCTACTGTATACTGTAAGTTTCTGAGTACAATGCAGCATCAGCAGTCTTTGAGTAAGGTTAAAGTAAATTAATTTTAGCATTCCATCCAGTTCTACTGTACAGTACTGTACAGTACTACATTACTGTACAGTACTGTACAGTAGGTCTGATTATATTGTAGATCCAGCAGGCACCTCCACAATTGACCTCAGATTTAGTATTACTTCCCCAAACTTCAGGATACTTCTCTAGGGATCAGCAAATTAAGCTAATTGCATCCTGTAAAGAAAGTTATGAGCTGATTACACCCATAAAAAAAGTTATAGGGGCCCTTGTGCCTGCTATGGTCACACTGGCGACCATTTTTTGTCTGCACAAACATTTCCTTCATTCCGCTAGAGATGGTGGCGAGGGCAATTTTGCACTTTTGTACACCCTAAATAATTTTAGAGAATTCTTTTTTTCCTTTGTTATTAGAATTGTACAAAAAAAGTTCAAACATTATGCCACTTGCCATTATGTTCACAATTTTATAGAATTCCTGGCAACCCCCCTCCCTGTCAGACACACACGCAGTGTCTTCCTCCAGTCAGGAAAAATACCAGACATCAAAATTCTACTACTGTACCAGATGACACTTGTGATTGCTGTACTGTATGCGAATTGATAAAAGTTTTCGCAAAGTAAGGTGATACTTCGTGTAACTTGACTTCATCTGTGAGGACCAAACTTTACCTTCGAAACTTAATGAATCCTGCTACAATAGACTCTTTTCCCAATAGGAATTACAAAGGATTGTGGGATAGAATTTTGGTGGGCATCATTTTTTGCCACAGCAAAATGCCATTGACAACAACATTGCCTACCAGAACTCTATCCCACAATCCATTGCAATTCTATTGCTATTTGGAAAAGGGTCTATTTCCAGCGCCAGTTAGGTTTTCAACCAAATTTTTTATTTAGCATGTAGTTGGGGGCCACTGTTCATTTTCTTCCTGTGTACAGGGTTAGGAAGTTATTACACTGTAGCATCTGCATTAAAGGTAAAATGCTGTCCACCCAATCAGAGTGAGTATGCCCGGTCACTCTAGTTCATGATTGGCCTATTCTGATCATGTGACAATATTTTTGTTAGTGAACTGTAAAATTCAAGGAGAATTTCTCCTTGCTTTACTCAGTTTACTGCATTCCTATTGTTTGTAATAGTTATGTTCAAAATGTCATCAGAGTTGCTTGTAATGCAATAAGAGGAGATTTGCAAGAGTTTGCTCATTTTTTAAAGAAATTTTTGAAGTGACTGCCTATTGCCTTTATCTACAGAATGTATGGACCTTTAATATGCATAACAGTATGACCTCACAAAACTGAAACTGCACCCCAAATGAAGGCAAGCACATACATACTGTATAATTGCAACTAACACCTACAGATGCACACAGGTCCTTATTTGTGCTTCGATCGGATACCCAGTCTTCTATCCTGCTACTGTAGTCCTGCAAAGTCTACATTGTGCCTGCAGAGTGCTTCACAGCCTTGCTGCCAAAATGATGTTGCATGACATCAATGCATAAGGTCTTTTGTCATCATGCCACATGTCATGTACAATTTGGACCTTCAATGATTTGAGAAAGGCTCCTGAATGTCCTGATAGCACTTGGAAAAATGGAAACTGGTCCTGCTGAAACATACAGTACACAACCAGATACCAAAACAAAACATGTCCGACTAGACTGGCACTAGGCCTACTGTAACTGGCACCTCACTCTAGCCCCCTTGATGTAAGCCTTGCCTGTGACAATCCATTGTTGAAACAATATTGCGGAAGTTATACGCTCATGTCCACTTCTGAATGGAATCAATCTCTGCTAAAATTTGGGTTTTTGTGCTAATTTTTAAATCAACATGGCACGGACCATGAGGCTAGAATTCCATAGGATTTAGCCATCAGGCGACATACTGTAAGACGTCTATATTTTTCACCCCGGAAAATGGCCTTTTCCCAGTAAACTTTGGCTAAACCAGCCTACTGAATTCTAGCGGCATACAGAAAACACTGTATCTTTTACAGTATAATTAGTACAGTATAAAAACCAGTCTCACCAAGAAGCTCTGATTTTTAAGCTTTCATTCACAATTATTAATACATTTACTGTAACAAGAGATGCATAATGTTGTTTACTTTCAAAATTTGAAAGTGAGTCACTTTGGAGCTCTAGAGTACAGTACAAAGCAATGAATTTCTCTGGAAGAGAACTTTACTGTATAACTTGAAATGAAAATATTTTACCATGTGACCATCCTGTATCATTTTCAGGGAATACTGTAATTTATGCGGTATCGCATTGCAATTTGCTACACAAGCTGGCCAAATTGCTACACAAATGCAAAAATGTGTAGCTTTTTTGTGTGGACAAGGGTTTTTAGGGATTTTACTGAAGGAAAAAATTCTCGAAACTGCCACAGTTGGCAAACTTTGACTTCTACATCATACATGTAAATTATTTGCTGATTTGAATTGCCTTTCATTCTACCTAGGTCTACCTTTAAATAATTCTTCCTAAAGGGTTGAAAAATTTCTAGATCAAAAATGCAATTATTATTTTTATTTCCTACAGTAGTTCATACAGTTGTTGGCTTTCGGAGGGTAAGCCTACTACTGTACAGTAGCCTACTGTTCAGTACATACAGGTACAGTACTTCCAAAAGAAACTGAGAAGTCTTAGTTGGCATAAGGATAAGCCTATGACCTCCTATAATCATCTAAAACAATGGAAGTTGATTGTCATTATTTAAACATTTAATCAGAGACTGTGTGCATTGTGATCCTCTGATCTATCGAGATACAGGAAGAGTACAAGGTACAAATACAGATTACTGTAACTTAAAGACAGACTGTCATCACCCCAAAGTATATTTTTAGTGTATGTATATCAAAATTCTCAGTTGGTGACTGCTCTTTGATTGACATCAAAGTTTGAAAATTTGAAAGATGCAGAGTAGCTCACATTCCACACAAGGCAGAGAGAGTACTTTTATTACATTTTATAACCTTGTGTGCTCACCAGGACATGGCCGTAAGCAATAAAACAGGTTTATTCTTGCACAAGGAAGAGCCTCATACAGTTATGGGAGGAGCTAGAAGATGCATAGTTGGGAGAATTGGAACTGTCTGGGATCATGAAAATTCCCCTTTAATGTTAGGGGTAATAATACAAAATAAATGACAGCTATGCCAACTTGAGTACAGTGCCGCAGCCTGTTTAATTTGTACTAAATTACGTTAATGAAACTCTAGAGGCTACAATGCAGAGACAGATGGGGCTATGGTTGGTTCAGTGATGACCAATGAGTAATGCACTTACTAATGAAAAGGAGTAACGTTCCCTTAGGCCTAGGCCCCTAACGTTACGAAGTTCTTGACTAAAGTTTAGGCTATATACCCGTTACGGTGTTAGAGTAGTCAAGAAGGTCTTACCTGTCTCGTCATTAGCCCTTTTAGTATCTATAGGCAAAGCAAGAGGTAGAATCCCAGTTAGTCCAACGAGAACAGTTGCCAAAAGTGCGCATATATAGTCATTTTTCTGACTTATGCTGTCCTCTAGCAGGCCAACAGGTACATTGTCATCGTCAACTACCTCATCTTTCGTCTGCTCTGGATACTGATGGTGAGTGCCTTGTTGGCCTTTTGCGGGGAGATTCCCAACTTTGTGATGAACACTGGATTTCCTGATGCGGTGAATTTCTCCTTGGTTTGACGAGATGATCGAAAATAACACGAACGCTAGGAGAACAAACTTTCCAGCTCTAAATATGGCCATGTTATTATTGTTAATCCCATTGTTGGGAGCTCGGTACAGCTTGAGAGGTGGGATATGCCGGATACAGGTACTTCTCAGTGAGCTCACCTCGTAGGCTAAGTCACATACTGGCTGCACGGCATACTGCACCTAATGACGAGTTCGTGAAGTTTGGTATGTGCACAATGGATATGTCGGAACAACAATGGTTAGAGAGACTACAGTAGCTTGTAAGATACACTGAAGCTTACCTGCTTAACGCAAATTTGAACCTCACCACCAGCCTAGCCTGGGTAATGCCATTCAGCCAAAGTAGTTAGCAAGTTTTCCGACCGAATGAGTAAGGCTACCTCCCTTGGCCCGTCTCTCATGGCTATGGGTATAACATATGGCCACAGGCCCATAGTCAAGGGTGGCAAGAGGAAGGGGGAAATTCAACGCTGGAAAACTTTCCGCCCAACATAAAAGTAAGCCTAGAATTTAAATGATGAAAACAAGAATCACTAATTATTGCAGCTAACATATTTTTCGACCAGCAGAAAAATTATCGCGCGCCTCCAAAACGGTATTAGCAAGATACTAAGCCAAAAACAGTAAACCAAACTATACAGGACCGTAGCCTGCAGGGGGACAGGGGAAGTTGCCCCCCCCCCCCACGTACACCACGAGATATCCAAACCGGTCAGAAAGTTGGCCTACTTCAGTAGAGAAAAAATACTGCATGCAGGCTGAAAAAATTTCACTGTGCTAATTATGATTTCAATTTAGGCCCAAAGAACTTGGAAAAACGCATATAACAGCCCCTTTTCCGCATTTAAAGGGCAACGTGACAAGTCTCCCTCCCGAGCCTAGACAATTAAAGCTCGGGTCACAACCCCATGACTACCTGGGGCTCTCCGTCGCAGACAATTTGCATAAATCGTAGACATTCTGGTGCACCGACTAGTGGCGTAGCCAGAGGGGGGGCAGAGTTCCCCCCCCCCCCACACACACACACAGAAATTTTGGGGACGCAATGGACGATGTTGAAAAAATGAAGGAAAGCAAAAAAAAAAAGAAAGAAACCAAACAAAAAAAAAAACAGTGAGAGGAGGGAGGGATAGGAAGTTGGTGGGGCGGAGTGGGAGGGGGTGGAAATCTAGGTCTCGGGGATGTGTAATGACGGTGGAATCCGCAGCAGAACGGAAGGCATATTTATTTTATGCAGGATGCATCTGCAATAGGCCTCCGAAGGTCAAAACCTTGGATATTAATGATGTCATCTCGTCTGGAAACAGTGTTCCGGATCTTTTCTCCTTTTTTCAACAGATTACGCCAATGGGACTGAACCCTAGCCCTTTTTTTTCGAACCCTAATCCTGATTTTGAAACAAAATATATAAATCCCGAAAAAGTATTGGTTGTCAATGTCATTTTCACTCGGAGGACGGGCCGCCCCTCCAGGGGTGGCGCCAGGTGGGCAGGGAGCAGGGGACCATTGCCCTCCGTGGGGGATTTTTACATTTTCATCGGGGAGTCTTAGTGGGTACGATAAAGCATGCAGCCCTCGGAGGCGAAAGTCACCCCGACGGTTTACCTGTTTTTGCTCTCGTGAGGACAATTTCTAGTAAGAACCCAAAATTTTCGGCGCGGGTAGCGCCCTGTAGGGTCACCCATTTTCTTCAATATTTCCATTCCACCTAGCTAGATTGAACATGTCCTGTCCACCTTACCAAGTAACATGTGTAGGCAGAGTACACAGTTTATGTAGAGGTAGTAAATTCCATCCCATATTGCAATGCCTAGTTGCTGTTCTGTAATGTGTGTCATGCTGTAGGCTACGGTCAGTTGGTGAGCGAGTGCAGGTGGTTTCGATACAATGTATGTTATCCCCGATATGTACGGTCTTCAACCCCTACAGTTTTTTGTGGAAGACTACCAAAAATTTTCGCTCGCTTTGCAGTTTCACGATTCAGATCCAAAAGAACGATATCAGTGCGCAACTTGGCTCTTGAAGTAATATTATGCAAATTATGTCCTGCAATGGCATGGGATAGTTAGGCTCCTTCAAATCCCCTTCTCACCATGCACACCCTCGACGTAGTGGGTTGTCGGAACTTGGGGTCACTGGCATGGCCCGGACCCCGTTTGGGAAAATTCTGCCTCCACCCACGGTCGGTTTACTTATTTTGGCTTCCAAAAGGATCATTTCTGAGATAAAACCTACAATTTTCGGTAGTACGCTTTGCCCACTCTTACTCAGTTCCGTTACTTATAGCTAAATATAGTCCAATGTCATCTCATTTCCGTAAACCTAGTTAATGTTCTCTTCTGTCTGTCGTGAGGTACGACTAGTGACCTGAGGAGCCTGAGGGAAGTAAAACGTGAGTTTGTCTGATAGGGCCCACCTGCCCGAACTTCAGTTGACCTATATAACTTTTAAATAAGCACAGATTCTCTTTAGTGTAGACTTACCCCAAAAAATTTCGCGCGCTTGGGGCGCTTTGCAATTTCACAGTTTAGATTCCGGATGAAAACGGTAAATCTATGTTCCTCTAGAATATACAAATTTTATGTAGTATATACCCCGCAATGGCATAGTATATATGGTACACGGGTTTTCTTCAAATCCTCCCTCACCAACCCCTCGAAGGCATCGGGGCTGTCGGGGATTCGGGTGGCTGGCCTCCCGTCGGGGAGTCTGGCCCCCTTCGGGCAAATCCTGGCGCCACCATTGCGCCCCTTTTAAAGCCCCGGTTCTAGTATAAAAAGAAGCACCATTTTGCATCTAAGCCCTTCGAGACAGCAAAAAAATTTTCCCTCCCCCAGGACCGTGGTCACGAATGGGGACGATGAGTCGACTTTGCCCCCTCACACCAAAAACCTGGCTACGCTGCTGCACCGACTGCATCCAGTGGCGGATCCAGGCCGGGCTGCTGATACGTGCAGTGAGTTTCGGTTCATTTTCCTAGCGGATCGTTAGGCGTTTAAAAGTTATAGTCAATAACAGACCGGAAGGCGAGGTTTTTTTCCCGTTGAAAAAGGTCTCGTTGGGTGAAATTTGGGTATTTTCAAAGATTTGCGCAACAGACATGCGCCTCCCCTATTGGCCGTCATACGAGACAAAAAGTTGAGGCCATAAAAAGAGAAAATGCTTCAAAATGTGTCAAATATAGCACCACTTTGCATCTCAGCCCTCTTCCAAAAGTAAAAATTTTCCACAGGGGAGGGATACACCCCCTTTTTATACCCCTACCGTAGGACAGTGATCAATCAAACCCTGCGCCCCCTCTATTGAAATTTCCTGGATATGCCACTGGTATCGGTGCATCCAATTGGATTAAACGTGTTCAATCGGGCCGACGGCTTACTAAACGACGGAACTCTAATCGTGGAACCGGCCACACCGCCACATCCACATCCGACGCGGTGGGTGGTCGCCGTCGTGTCTTGGGTTGTCGTGGCAGTGTGACCCGGGGTTAAAGGTCTCCCGCAAAGTTGATCAACCAAAATGTACGTCAATCAAAGTGAAGTCATCATGCAATTGTATTTAGGGATATGATCATATTCCTTATATAGGCCTATGCTTGGGGTGATGCGGCTATAACCCCTGTAAACGTCACCCACTCAGACGTACGGACGTACTTGAGTGTATCCAAAGTAAAGCCACTTAAAGGCTGGGAGGAGTTGAGGAAGGCGTGCTATATAGTAGGCAGCAATCTGCACTACTGCTCGACAGTTCAACCGAGCAAATCGGATAACTACTAATTCAGTAATTCCTGCGTCGAAAAACTTTTCGTGAGACAACAGACAGGCCTACTCAAGTTCAATTCATCAAACCACTCAGCCACCAGCGTGACTAAAGGGGGGCAGGGGCTTCCTGGGATGGTTTGTCGGTACATTTGCTGATCTTGTCGGTACATCCGCCCTGTGTGAACGACGACTAGTCTCCCCGACGGTTTACCAGTCTTGCCTCTCAAGAGGACAATTTCTCTAGTAAGAACCCAGAATTTTCCGCGCTCTACGCCCGCTGTACGGTCACTCCAGTTTCTTCAATAGCTCCTTTCCACAAAGCTAGATAATATAAGTCCTGTCACCCTTACCAAGTGACATGTAGGCAGAGCATACAAGTTATGTAGAGGTCGTAAATTTCATCGTATCGCAAAGTTATATTTGCTGCTCTCTCGTGTGTGTCATGCGGTAGGGTTAGTTGGTGAGCGACCAACGGATCAAAGCTATTCCATCAGGCAGTCCAGGTGCTTTCGACACAATGTATGTTATCCCCGATACGGTCTAAAACCCCTACAGTTTTTATTTTTTCTTTATTGTTCTTAATAATAACATATGTTTTTAGTGTAAGCCTATACTAAAAGTTTTCGGGCGCTTCGCGCCCTTTGCAATTTCACGATTCAGACTCAAAAGAACACTGTCAGTGCACAAGTCGGCTCTTGAAGTAATAAGTGATATTGTGCAAAACATGCCCTGCAATGGCATGGGGTAGTCAGGCACCTTCATAGTTCTCACCACCCCCTCGGTAAAGAAGCTGACGGGACTCGGGGTAGCTAGCATGGCCTGGCCCCCTGTCGGTAAAATTCTGTTGCCACATATGGTCAATTTATTTATTTTGGCCATTCATTTCTGAGATAAAACCCAAAATTTTCGGCACGCTTTAGCCACTAGTCCTCAGTTACGTTACCTATCGCTAAATATAGTAGGCTACAAACCCTTTCCATCTTTTCAAGTAACTTTATAAGAAGAATACATGGAATTATGTAAATGTCGGGAATTTCATCTCATTTCGCTAGACTTAGTTAATGTTCCCTTGTCTGCTTGTACCTGTCTTGCGGTACGGCTATAGTGACTCGAGGAGGGAAGTAAAATGTAAGTTGTGCCCGATAGGGCCCAACTGCCAGGACAATTTACCTATATAAGCTTTAAATAAGCACAGAGTGTATAGGCTCAGAGTGTATAAGCTCACCCAGAATAATTTCGCGTGTTGTGCTCGCTTTTTCACAGCTTAGAGTCCGGCAAAACATTAAATCGGTGCGGAACTGTTTTCCTCTAGTAAATACAAATTTTATGCAAAATATGCCCCGCAATGACATGGTATAGTAGAGTTTTCTTAAAATTCTCCCTCACCAACCTCTTGACTGGATAGGAGCTGTCCTAGGCTTCGGGTCTCTTGCCCTCCCGTCAGGGAGTCTGTCCCCCTGTCGGACAAATCCTGGCGCCACCCCTGGGTGGACGGGGGGTCACGCGTGCAGGGGTGACTTGTTCAGTGATAACCCTTTGACACCAAGTGTCGGTACATTGACTATATTCTGTCGGTACATTTACCTTATTTTCATCCCTGCCCCCCCCCCCACTTCAAGCACCCCTGTTCAGCTACTGCCCTCAGCATCCGCGGCCACGGCTACGCCAGCCTGAGCTATGCCGAAGAAGCAAATTTTAGTTGAAAATATCCAAGTATTTCATCCGGAATTTGATCCGAGGACCTCGAGTATGCAAGTGCACTACAGTCACAACCAACTTTACTCCCCATGGTAATATACTTGACTGCAAGTTATGCAACATATTTATAATCAAAGAATGAAACCATGGAATCATTCGTCTCGACGTTCTACCTAAAGCCTCAATTTCACCGTCACCATTTTTTTCATTTATTATAAATGACAGACATTCATAAACACGGGTACAAAAACAATCAAGGATCAAAACGGCTACAACAAATGGTAAGTAATTTACAGATATACATATAAGTGTATAAAATTGTGAGTAAGATTCTTAAAAGGTTAATATGTAAAACATACTTTCGCGTGTAAGTTTAAAAAAAAAACAATAATATGTCACTGGTACTTTTATTTTCGATTGGGTTGGAACGTGGAAGTAAATCCCCAAGGTCATCGATGCGATTTCCACGCAGACTACAGTTACTCACCAAATTCTGAGATCTTATAGATAAATCCCTAATTTTGGCAATTCCGTTGCAAGTGACCAAGATGACGAGCTCTCCATCAAAATGAGCACGAAATTTTAATTTTCGCTTGTATGGATGGCTTTTTTGTTTAAGTGTTAGCCACGAAGTAGTAACTTTTCCATACTTATAGCTGTGACTGTGAGGCATTGCCCCATTTGAAAGTAAGCACGTTGTAGAGAAGGCCGGCGAGACCATTTACATGAATGCAGAACTTCTAATTGCAAGCTCACGGGTTAACTTAGTGATTAGTCTACTCAGTCTTGGTCCAGGCAGCTCACCTTCATCATGAATGCATTTACATGGAGGTTTTGATCATGCGGGTCTTAGGCTGAACCACAGGCGCCCCTTAACATTGTATAGTATACCATATACTATGTAGTATATATAGACGGAAAGGTATGTCACAAATCTCCTAGCTCGAACAAACAACTTACGTTTCTGGCACAATTACTGCACTTTTCTCGCCAAATTTGTCTGTGTCGAGACTTTTGATCATAAGGTACCTCAAGGCAGCTCTTTTTCCCGAATAATTTCACTTGGCATTGTCTGAAGGATGAAATTTCGATGGAGTAACAGTATGAGGATGGTAGCTGCTGATAGAGAGCATTCAGCACTTCCACACTATGTAATGAAATACTCCTAAAATATTCTCTAAAGTTCTCGTAACTTTCTGAATTCCTTCCAAAATTTGTCAGTTATGTTTTGCCTCGATTATTACAAATTTTACAGTTACATATGAGCATTTATATGCAAGATTTTTGAACACAGAAATTCATAAAATTTGAAAACCTTTTGAAAAGTGGAAGGGCTTGCATTTACTATGAGCATTTGTGGCAGTTGAAGACTGTACAACAGTTACAGTTCAACTGTCACAAGTGCTTGTAGAAAATGCTAGCCCTTCCACTTTTCAAAAGGTTTTCAAATTTTATGAAATTTAATGTTCAAAAATTGTTCATATTGATGCTAATATTTATCTGCAAGATTTGCAATAATAAAAGTGAACCATAATTAAACAAATTTTGGAAGAAATTTAGAAAGTTAACAGAACTTTAGAGAATATTTTAGGAGTATTTTATTATATAGTGTGGAAGTGCTGAATGCTCTCCTATCAGCATCTACCATCCTCATACTGTTACTCCATCGAAATTTCATCCTTCAGACAGTGCCAAGTGAAATTATTCGGGGAAAAGAGCTGCCTTGAGGTACCTTATGATCAAAAGTCTCGACACAGACAAATTTGGCGAGAAAAGTGCAGTAATTGTGCCAGAAACGTAAGTTGTTTGTTCGAGCTAGGAGATTTGTGACATACCTTTCCGTCTATATATACTACATAGTATATGGTATACTATACAATGTTAAGGGGCGCCTGTGGGCTGAACGAGCTTGTCATCTGATGACGCATACGTTATCTCACACAAACGCAGGGAAAGTCAGGCATCTCTGCGACCACTTGATAAAACCTTATTTAAGTTAGCTTTGTAAAGGCTTCCGTAGTAATGCAGAACGAAATTAGTTGAGTCAGCAGAAGTGTACCTACATGAAGAGGATCGAGAACTTCGTTAGAAATGTACACGTACACACAGGCTGGGTCGTTTCGGGGACGTAGCTCCTTTGGGGAGCAGATCGAAGTCCTTCAGGAGTAACGTTTGGTTTTGCCCCTTGGCTCTTCGCCAGAGAGTCCAGGAGACTTCCGAATAGGTACACAGGCCACCCAATAAATAAGGCGAAAAGTGCTGTGCTGCCATTTTCTTGCTATTCTTAGCAGTGTGAGTGAAAACTAATGTAATCAGCTCCGCGACGGTGTCTGAAAGAGGTAAGGGGAAGGGGTGGGAGAAGAGGTGCGACAAGAGGTGCGACCGCTGTTCTTTAACCGCTTAATTATATGGGTCGATGAAAAGTTTAAACTTGAATTAAGTGAGAGTGACAGTGGAACATTCTAGGATACCTCACTCTGGCATGCCGAGCGAATGCTCAAGAACACTCACGGTCAATACTCAGCTCCACGCAAGGAGCGTCGTTCTGGAGATCGCTATAAAGAGGGGGATTTTGTTCTTTTTAAGTGGCTTAGATGCAAAACTGAGCTATCTTTTGGAGAAACTGAGGAAATTATAGGCTCAAAAATTCTCATTTTTTAGTTTGGCGTTTTTGAAAAAATGATTTGGGTACGGGAACTTAGTACACGTACTTTCCGAACGAGGGAGCTGCAAACGAATCCAGCCAGGGGAGTACCCAGAACTTTATTTATGGGGGACGGGGGGATTAATGCCCCTACACTATATTAACTAGCGTCACCAGCTGGCGTGAAGCATACTGAGAAAATTTCACAAAAATGCCTCTCAGATTGCCGGCCGGCAAAGGCCCTTCCTATAGTTTTTTAAAGGTCTGTGGACATGTAACAAAACCAGTTGTTTTAATCAAGAATGTTAGATGAAGATCCCCGGATGACAAATCCATTGGGATAATTTGAATATCTTTTACGGTCCTCAAGATACACCTCTTCAAAGTTTGACCACTTTTGAAATAGATCATTGGCTATATAAAAGTTATGATGGGGAATGTTGCACTCAGTGTTTTCTTTTGTTAATCCTTTATAAGTTATCTCAGTGTTAATTACTTACTAGATAATTTGTAGTTTGGTGTTTAATGTGGATATTTTCAAAGAACCAAATAGCCAATTCCAAAATAAACCCCTCAGGACATTCCAAAATGACAGATGTCCTTGCAATGAAGGCTAAACAAAAAAGTGTAACATAACACCTATTTGATGGGTCCCTCTCTGCATGTCACAAATTTGCATAAGTAGCTCATGTTTATTTATGATGAAGGTGCAAAACAGTAGTTGTCTTGTAAAATGGTCAATATTTGATGGGTTTCGATGGGAATTGCGGCTCTTTTTAACGTTTTAATGCTTTTTATATCTACTAAGCAGGTATCACATTTAGGTGTCCACAGACCTAGTTAAGTCGCATATAAGCAGTCCAAATTTTGATATCTAATGTTTTAGAAATGAAATGAGAAATATTTTATTCTATAAATTCCTTTTGTAGGAAAATAATAGGATTTTAAGCTACTTTATGAGCTCTGCTTGGAATTTTCGGTACTGAGGATTTAATAAGTAATCTGCATCGTTCTTTAGAAACATAGCAAAGGACTTTTTTCCAGGCTGAGCAATTTTTCACTTCGTCTCAGTAACAGCCGGTCGGGATTGATGATGCAGAGGGCTTGTGGGTGGAGGGGAGGTTAGGTTTACTTTGGCTTTGGTACAATATTTTCACCAAAAGTGTCCTACATTGAGTAAGATTGGGGAGAACTGGTACCAAAGATTGCATTTTTACGGGGTTAATGCTGGTTTACACAGTCTCTGGTAAGGTTTATGGTTCCGATCTAGGGCAGGGGTTCCCAACCTGTATTACTCGTACCACCAGTGGTAGATTTGGACTTTCTCGACGGTACGCTGCGTGGTACACAACATGCTTCATCCATCAAGTGGTTATAGCATCCGACTTGCAGCCTGAAGTTCTGGAGTTCGACTCCTGGCCAGGTCATACCGAAGACTTTAAAAATGGAACCTACTGCTATTGTGCTTGGTGCTCAGCATAAGCAATCAATGAAATAGGGAAAACAAACCAGTGAGCCACAACTGGAAAATGGCTGTGGTTGGCCCGACTTAAACTTGTTGGTTGGAAACTGAGCCGTAAAACCTCATCTTACTCTAACTCTTCATCCATTTTTTTGTTTGTCTTTTTTATTCTCTCTCATACATCCCTCAAGCCACTGTACACTGCCGCAGCTATTTGTTATCAGCCATTGTGCGCTTATTCATCAAATCAAATCTCAAGATCTTGGGATAAATCCCAATGAGTGGCTTTTGTACATTTTGCCAAAGCCTATTAGTACTATTTTACGTGACCTATCCTTAACTCTGTGCACTGTTGCTCAAAGTTTGTACTAGAAATTTGACTTCAAATGATGTTAAATTGCACCAGATTGCATCTCAGGGTACTTAATTATTCAAAAAGTTCGAAAAAGGGGGAGGGGAGACCCCTAGAACCCCTCCCCCAGGACAGCGATCACCGAAGGCCACGCCATCCCTTTTCCAGAATGCTAGATCCGTCAATGGGTACAGTGCATATTCGGTGGCATCACGAAAATATGAAATGGTACCCCTGTAGATAAAGGTTGGGAATCCCTGATCTTGGGTCAGGAAGCCACAAGGACTTATCGAGGCTCCCATACCAATTGGTGAAGAGGCAAGACGAATGGAAGACGGACGATTACCCCCGGCTATAGCGGCTGTATACTAAAGGGTCGTTCGCTATACAATTTGGTGTGCGGTCGAGTGTGCACTTAAAGCATTAGGCAGTCACCCCAAAATTTGCTTTGAAAAATGAACAAAATCTAGCACATCTCCTCCTATTGCATTACAAGCAACTCTGAAGACATTTTGAACATAACTATTACAAACAATAGGTAAAGCAAGGAGAAATTCTCCTTGAATTTCACAATTCACTGACAAAAACATTGTCACATGATCAAAATAGGCCATTCTTGAACTAGAGTGACGGGGCATACTAACTCTGATTGTGCTGACTGCATTTTCCCTTTAAAGATGTTCAGAGGAAGACCGCACATAAGACCGTCTAGGGCAATACTCACCCATCAGATTAATTAGAACATAGGCGTAGGAAGCTTTTCGAGACTGGGGGGGGGGGCTGAACTTTATTTTGGATCGCCGTCCTGGGGGAGGGGTCTAAGGGGAGGGGGACCCTCCCCTTTGGAAAAATTTTGGGTATTTGAGAGTCCTCAGATGCAATTTGGTGCAACATAAAATTACTGCAAATTCTTGACAGTTTTTACAGAAGAGACAAATAAGGGGGTTTTGCCATTGGATCTTGTGGGTGGGGGGACGGAAGCATTCTTCAGCCCTCCATATTTTTGACAGAGGGAGCTAATGTCCCCCCGGCCCACCGCTTCCTACGCCTATGAATTAGAAAGTAGGTTCCATCCGATTGATTGCATTGTAGATAATGAGCAGGATGTTAAAACGGGTTCTGTAGCTGATTCTGCTGATTGGAAACCAATGCAACTGTTAAAGCATATAGCTTGTGCTATTGTGTTCAGATGACCCAAGAACTAAACGGGCAGCCATTTTTTTTTTTTTTTTTGTACTTTGTTACGGTTAGATTGGCACGCGGGCAGACCGAAAGCCATGGGGCCCATCTGGAACTTCTTTGCACGACAACAACGAATTGTCTTTAGTTTTAAATTGCTTTTTTATAGCATGGTCAGGGACCTGGTACCAAAATGTGACCACTGTATCCTTCGGTTTGTGCTTACGTACATCAGTGATCATCATTCATTATGTTGGTATAAGTTGTAGGCATGTGTTGATTTAACATGCCTATCTCACAAATTCAGACGTAGGCCTATGAGGTGAAGGTTCGGGCGGATCTTGCTCCCTTTAAATGCAAAACAATTGTCGATTTCACTGCACTGGCACTTCATTTTCAGGGCAAAATTCATGTCGTGATGGTGATGGTTAAGGAAAATTTTCCGGGCAAACGCCTTCGGCCCAAAGTGTGCATATGCTTTAGAGACTGGAGTCGTCAAGCTATTTTCAAACGTAGCAGTGCAGTGTCTATTATGTCCATATCATTACACAGAATCCCGGCAAACTTTTTTGTAGAGGGAAAGAGGAAATTGTTACTACTTTTCAACGTTACCAAATGAAAAGTTGGAGAGAACAATCGGCGGAGGAGGCGGAGCGAGAACTAAAAGGGCTCCCCCTATTTAATGAAGTTGAGAGCGTATCACGGGTCGGTTACCTGAGATAGGATACATTGATATTAATATAGTATTAAGGGGTTGAAACGTTTCTCCGTGGTCTGGGGCATGATAACATCCACCCGTGGGTAGGGCCTTCTGAAAGAAATTGCCACTGATTTTGCTCTTATTGTAAGCCATCTCTTTCAGCAACACCTCACAAATGAATGTTTTCCGGAGGACTGGAAAGTAACTGATGGCTGCCATATTTACAAAAAGTGACAGTTATGTAACTATAGACCAGGCTCTCTAACTTGTGCCTGCTGTAAATTGCTGGAACATATTATTGTTTCAAACCTCATGAATCATTTTGTAAATAACAAGTTACTCTCTTCCAAAACACCTTCAGAACTGCAGTTGCGAAACACAACTTGTGTCGACATTGAGGACTGGGCCTCATCTCTATATGCCAATAAACAAGTTGCGTATATCTTGAACTTCCTCATGAATCATTACATACGCTTGGTGTTTCAAAACAGATTTCCAATGGGTTGATTTCTTGGCGATCGCAAACAGGCTGTTTGTGGTAAATAGAACTCGCTCTCCCTGCCTGGTGTCCCCCAGGGGTCTGTCTTGGGACCGATTCTTTTCTTGGACCATATAAATTTCAAGCCGAAGTCGAAGTGGCCCTGCAGCGCCTAACAAGTACAAGTTTTTGGATACTTACTGCTCTGTTGCAAACATGAAATACTGTCAGTCCCAATCCGAAAGTTTTTCGCAATATGTCCTTCTGCTGAAGACCGAACTGTTAGGGAATTAAAATATAACCAAAACTTCGTAATCAAACAAGCAGAAAAAGGTTCGTGTGTAGTGGTGATAAACCGAACCAGGAAAGATGTGTTAATGATACCTACCGCCTACCGCCAGCTCAATGACCCCCGAGTGTACAAACTTGCCTTCAGAGTTCTAACCATTTGGTTCGGATATCTCATCCGCAACAGCATATGACAAACACCAGTGGAGCCTTTCTCTGTAACCGTGGGAAATGTAACCTTGCTCCATGGGTTACCAAAACACCCTTCTCATTATTGTGGGTCCCAACGGCAACAGCTTCCCTGTTAATCAAAACGTCACCTGTACTGCCACGAACGTTGGTTTCATTTTACTTTGTGGAAACTGTAACTTATTGTAAGTGGGAAAAACCAATCGTAGCCTCGCAGATCGAGTCACTGATCCCTTTAGGTCCATCAAAAAAAAAAAAAAAAAAAAACCTGCAAGGATATTCGGAAACCAAGCATTCCAACCCTACCCCCACCCGGCCCACTTGCCTGATACAGGTCATTACCACAGCCATAATGTGCCGAGGTTTTGACCGTGATCGTTTAACTGCGGACTGAAATTCGGCTCATCATTAAACTCGGAACCCTTTCTCAGAACAGTCTGATCGTAAGGATGGACCTTACTTAACTTTTTTTTCGATTTTTCCCTTTGCTGTCTCTACCCACTTTCACTCGGCCGTTTCCAATGTGTTTTTATTCGCACTTGCCTGTATACTATTGTTCAGTTGCATCATACCCGAAGCATCGTGGGATTTTCTACGAATTAGACGAAGCGAATGAAGTCACGGGCACAAAGTCTCCACATACGACAGAGGAGGGGACCGATGAGGGTGGTAAAACCAAAGAGGGAAGGTGCCTACCTCTCCGCCACCTGATTGATCCGCACAACCGATCCAGTGTTGGGATTACTTAAGAGCAGCAAGTGCAGTTAGCTGTATTCTTGATCAAGAGTGCAAACGTGTTCGCCAAAAACGTCAGTGATCTATAGACAGCCAGTGTAGTTGGCTACGTAGCAGGCTGTACGGCATATTCCTTGCTCAGTCATATCCCTGGTTTGGGAAGCTGAGGAGCTGAGCAAACAGAGTCCGCTCCGCGGGGTACCAGTGTAGTAGAACACCATATCAATAAGGGATACAGCTCCCAATAAAGCAAAGTCACGTAAGTTGCCTCATGCTAACGTAAAAGAAGCTAAACGAGAGGTAGAAAAGGTGTACAAAGAGTAAAGTTTAACTTGTTTAAGAAAATCTCGTCAGAGGTCATCTCTTCGTGGCGCAGACTGTACGTGGCGGCCCGGGACGTGCACTAAAATGGCCCGCACTAAAAAGAGCCCAAAATTTTAATACCAAAACAAGCTGGTTAATGACGTCCTGGCTACTTTATAGAAAGTGCAGTCACCCTAAATTGAGTTTGTATAACCGGGTATTCGAATTCATGAATGGCTCTTTTAAATCGTGTAAGAACACTTTAGTGACCGAATTTTAAAATTTATTTCATAATACCCTTTTGCTTGCCTTGATAACGCCACCTCTATGTTCTGAAACATGAAAGATAGGCCTAACTTGCAACGAAAATATGAGAAGATTTGTAAGTTTTTTCATGTGTCAAAGTAAGTCTGGGACGACTGCTTGTTCCCTTTAAAGTAAAAACTCAAGTCAAAGTGGCCTTCGACCTGAAACAGTTGGGAACCCCTGCCTTATACATTATAGTCTGATTGAGACTGCTTATCTAGCCGCCAAAATGTAAAGATTCATGATTTGATTATCATCGGATTTAGGTCATGTCTCAAATGCACAGATCTGTATTTCTTAATTTTTCCTTCGTCGTTCTTCTATTTATCAAAAAAAGGTGGCTTACCATCCAGTCCACCCTTCAGGGGCTGTAGGTAATGAGCAGTAAGATATTTTCAATTTGAGTACATTTTAATATCACCATAAAGTCTATTAACATTCATGTTTGTGAAAGTAAAATTAGGTAAAACTAAGTCACAAATATCAATACAAAGATGAATTGCGTGTTTAAGTATTAATTTCATCTCTTCGTGGCACAGACTTCGAATTTCCCAACAACGACGACAGTTTTCGTGATGCCCTGCATCGATGGAGGTTTCTTATGGGGTGAAAACTTCAGATGAAATTTTTGCAGTAGAGTTGTTCCAAATAAGAACATTTGCATCATAGCTAGTTCCTTCCCCATGCAATCGCGGTGACCTACAAAGAAAGCACAAAGACAAATTGTTGGTGGGGCCTTGCACTGAATGGGCCGAGGAGGTTATACCGGTATCCGGGCCAATTAATGAGCAAATCAAATTTCTGAACATTAATAGCGAACACTTAGAGTGTTCTGCAAACAAGGAGGCTGAAACAACCATCCCAGAGAGCTTTGGGGCGGTTTTCGACATTAATTTGTGGCATTGTTCGGTAGAACTTGAACTAAAGCTTGTTTTGAAGTTTATAGTTGAGTTAGGGCTGATATTCATTGTTCTAAAAAAGACATTTCTACCTCTGACACGTAACAGCATTGAGTGGTTTTCCCTAACACCAAATTCAAAATGGCTGTCAACACTATTTTAGTAAAAAAAAGAAGATAATCAATAAAAGCATTTTGACACAACTCTTCTTAAAATTTATTCATATTTTGTGACGAATGTTCCAAAAGAGTTTTCATAAGCCTTTCTGTCAGGATCCAAGAATTCAGGTCAACCGAAATGTCCGAAAAAAGAAAATGGCCGCCGATATAAGGATAATAAGATTAAACAATAATAAAAGTAATCATTACAATATTTTGACACAATTGGTTTTAATTTCTTTTATGATTAATATTCAAAACTTAATTTGCTGAAATTTTCTGTCGGGATACAGGTTATTCAAGATGGCAGACAAAACAATGTCATGATTATGATAAATTTAATAATAAGTAAAATAATCATTAAAATATTTGTGGTACATTTCCTCTTAAAAATCTGTTCATATTTCATGATAAATATTTAAACTTTATTTTATTCCTGAACTTCTTTGTGGAGATTCAGGTCAACCAAAAACCAAAATAGCCACCAATATTATATATATATATATATATATATATATATATATATATATATATATATATATATATATATATATATATATATATATATATATATACATATAAATAGCCTATACTATGATAATGATGAAAATAACCTTTTGATTAATTTTCCGGCCAACTTGTTGACCTGGATCCTGTCAGAAAGGTTAACAGAAACAATTTTTGAATATTCATTATATAAAAGGGAAGAAGTGTTTAAAACACTTATGTTAAAAAAGTTTTGATGATTATTGCATTTATTATTACAACTAATTTTTAGAAGAGTCCATTTTGTTTTTTCAGCAATCTTGGTTGACCTGCATCCGAACATTTGAAAAGTTAAGGAAAATTAGTTTGAATATTTATCATAAAAGAAGAACAGATTTTATGAGCAATTGTGTCAAAAATACTTTAATTATATTTCTTCTTACTATATTAATATATAATTATCATTATGTCGGCCGCCATTTTGTTCTTTAGGTCACCTTGGTTGACTTGGATCAGGACAGAAAAGCTCAGAAATATAAGTTTTGATTATTTATCACAAGATGTGTATAGATTTCAGAGTGTTTGGTTAAAGGCTTCGTTAATAATTATTTTTATTATTATTTTATCTTATTATTTAAATATTGACTAAAAGTTTGCTTTTATGGCCACCTTAGTTACCTGTATCATATCCTGACAGAAAAGATGTTCATAGGAATAAATTTTGAATAGCTATCATATGTTGCAAAAAAGTTTAATGATTATTTCGCTCAATATGATATTTTCATTAAAATATTGGCTACCATTTTGACCTCAAGGGGTCATTGAGACCAACAGTTGCCCAGATTATAGAGCAACTGCCAAAACTTGAATGCGCTTTAGTATTCTTGACCACTGAACAAAACTCGTCTATATCAGACGGTGGTGAATTTGCGTGGATACCATTGTAAACATCCCATCCCACTCTTCGGGAGGGGATGAAAAAAGGCCTTGACGCTCTTTTGGTGCACCATTAATATCAATAGGGCGTTTTTGATTTCAGGAGGTGGACGAAGAAGAAGGAACTAGCAGCACCAAACTGCCTTGCGCATGCGTGTATGCGAAGAACGTCCCGTCGGGGCAATTTTTTTCCCACGAGGTTATGGGCAAATCATGCCAATGGATTAATCAGCTTCTTGGAAATAGGCCACACCCCTAATTCCAAAATGACAGCCTTTTTACCCTTTTCTTGTAATTCTGACACCGGATTATGAAAGAACAGGCCAAATAACCCCACTCCACGTGACCCTAACCCTACAAATAACCCTAAACATGATTTTGAAACAAATTTGAAAAATTTTGAAAATCAAATTTGCCCATAACCTCGTGGGAAAAAAATGAGGCGTCCCGTCGTGTTGATTTTCAGAACGGTCTTGGACCGATTTAACATTAGGTCTAGACACAGGACGGTGCAAGAGTTTTCATGGCAATTACCTTGGTCCGTATGGCAAGCCGTTTTACTTTTTATTCTTTATTTAATGATATCACTAAATAATTGCAGATATCATTAAATCATTTACTGATATCAAAAAAGCGATTTGAAGATATCAGTAAATCATTTAACGATATCAATAATTGTCACGAATTTGTGTTATCAAAAATTGAAATCTTGATATCAGTAAATCATTTCATGATATCAGTAAATCATTTACAGATATCTCAAAATGAATTGGAGATATCTGTAAACATGGCGAACATATCAAAAATTCCAACACATTTAATGATATCAAGAATTCGATTTAACGATATGTACATATCACTATTTCCTATTTACTGATATCAAGATTTGGAATTAATGATATGTACATATCACTAATTCGAATTCTTGATATCATTAAATATGGTGGACATATCACGAATTCGGCCTTATTTAATGATATCACGAATTCGAATTAACGATATGTACATATCACTAATTCTGTTTTAATGATATCAAGAATTGGAATTAACGATATGTACATATCACTAATTCGAATTCTTGATATCATTAAATAAGGCTGAATTCTTGATATGTGCGTCATATTAACCGATATCTGGAATCCATTTACTGATATCTGTGAATGAATTTTTGATATCATAAATAGAATTAATGATATCTGAAAGACTGACCCCATTTTAAGATATCAGTAATTCTTTCTCTGATATCAGAAATTCGATTTCGTGATATCATTAAAAGATTTCATGATATCAGCAATTGGACAACACCAATTGCAGATATCTTTAAATAATTACAGATATCATAAAAGAATTAAAGATATCAGTAAATGATTTAATGATATCTACAATAATTTATTGATATCATTAAATAAAGAATAAAAAGTAAAACGGCTTGCCATAGGTCCGCACGTATGAGTCTTTGTGCATGACTTTTTTAGCCAGTTCACAAAAAAGACATGACGAACAACACTATGCGTATGGTTAGAAAGTCAATAAATGGTTTATTGCGTATTAAACTAAGAAATATGGGTGTCTTCTTGCGATAGCACAAAAGTTCACCATTTCAATTGTATATTCTGCCCAATGTCTGTGATCTCATTCCTGAATT
Source organism: Holothuria leucospilota (assembly GCA_029531755.1). Taxonomy (NCBI): domain Eukaryota; kingdom Metazoa; phylum Echinodermata; class Holothuroidea; order Aspidochirotida; family Holothuriidae; genus Holothuria; species Holothuria leucospilota. The sequence goes on from CM055977.1 coordinate 42,875,606, forward strand.
TGCTGCTATACTGAACTGTTAGCTTGCAGTGCTACATACTTGTGTTGATGTAGCTAATGTGCGCCCCGCGTCTTTGTTTTTGGCCGCAATATTGATGATAAAAAAACCAATATGCTTGAAATTTCGAGTCATGTGTTGTGCAATTAACTCATAAATTGTGCAATTTGTAGATGTCCAGCCGGCTTTGCATGGCCCAATCTTCGGAAATGTCCCGGTTTGGAGAGACGAGGGGTTGGAATGTCTGCGCGTGTAAAGGACTGAAACGCCTTGAATATCAGGACGGGAACCTGAGTGCGCGTGCGTTTAGCTCTCCGTCCTGTGTACATGTAGCTCTCCCGTCCTGAAACAAAAAAACTCGCTAATCATGACTGTGATGCAATCGTATGTAAGGAATATTCTACCATAAAAAAAATCATAAAACGTATTTTCTCACCGATTCCGAGAGCATGGGTCGAATCTTGTTTGATCAGTGTCTTCCCATCTGAAGACAAAAACCTCTCAGGTACAAAGTCGTCGGGCTTTTCCCAAACTGCTGGATCCCTCTCAGCAGCCCAATAGTTGATTAAAACATTAGACCCCTGAGGAATTGTATGACCATCAATAATGACGTCACGAACCACCTCGCGTGAGACGACAGGCAGGACAGTCCTATAGCGGAGGATCTCCGTCAAGAATGCATGTGTGAATGGCATTTTATGTAAATCATTAAACTCAGGCAACCTGTCATTACCCACTGCTGCTTGCAGTTCTTCATAAATCTGTAAAATGAGATTAACAACATTTTCTGTGCTATCATGCTGGTTAATCTTAATCGGTAAAATCATCTAGGGAATCATCCATTGTCATAATTTTTGGAAATAATTTTGCATGAACGTGAAAAACGTATTTACTCTCTTCGTGACCTTCCCCTACTCCTCAAGCTTACTCTTTAAGTGGTAATTTTTGGCAAAAATCATTGCCATACACTATATTTTAAAGAACATACATGGGTTTTAGACTCTCTATACCCGAAGGTAGGTTTTGTGCGCTTGTGAATTTCTGAAGAAGAGGATGATCCGCAAGTGAGGCTCTTGCTCAGCTTCTTTTTCCAAGCCTTGATAAACTGTAGAGTTTAGACTAACACACTAATGACCCGAGGGTCCCTCGAAAATTGGTTCTATAAAACCAACAGCTCAGAGGGTGTGTGTGTGTGCGGGGTGGCCGCGTAGAATTATAGAAAGCTGACCCAAAGAGGACAACTCTTCGATGTCCTGCGCTCAGTAGCCTAATCTCCAGGGGCAACAGTAGCCGCAGCGGCTTCCCTGCTCATAGGCCATGTGGTCCAGAGGAATGCCTGAGGGAAAGCGTACGGTACGTACTAGTCACGCCTGACTCACCGATTTCACTGGATGTACAAAGTAGTCTTTGGGCGTCAGTTCTTCAACAACTTGCTTTTATTTTAAAGCAAATCGCATTTGCATCCGTTTAATAAAGTGGGTTTCGAAGCAAAAAACTAGCTGAGAATTATACGGGTACCAGTAGGGCCCATAGTGTATACAACCAACTGACAATTTGGCCCTACTAATATGGGTGCGTCCCTACTTTTACCAGGGTGTCTATGGAACGCCGAAAGGGCCAGTGATCTCCAAGGTAAACTGATGGACACAAACATCTCCCACAGAGATTCATGTCAGACTTTTTGGATTTACTATGGTCTTAGGCTATATTGTTGGCAACATGATACACCATGACTAGACAGTAAAATGGTGGAATGTGAAAGACTGCTTTAGTTGAACAGAATGGAAAATTATGTGTTTAAGCCCCCTCCCTTCCTATCCCAGGGGATTCGGGCAGTAACCATGCACGGTGATGATTGTAGGCAAATATTTCTCAGGGAAAGAGATTTTTTCAGGAGGTCGAAATGTAACAAGGCAATATAATTTTGACTCTTAACAATTTTCTGACGGTCAATTTTCTGGGGTGCCCTAGTTTGCAACTTGGCTACGGGCCCATGATAATTTTCCACCAGAAGTGATCAAATGAAAAAGAAAAGAAAAATAAAATTAAAGTAAACCTTTTCTTGCATTTCTTGATGTTTGCACAACAAGGCGATCACCCACTGCAGTGAAGCTGCGCTTGGTAAGGACGATGAAGTGATAACATCCTTTATCGTAAACCAACCCCTCTCATCAACAAAGAGAGGGTTCTCACTTGAATTCTCCTCGTCGACCCTCATGAGGTACATGTCAATGAGGTCCCTTGGGATAGCAGGATCCAGAGTTGCTCGGTGCTCCCTAATGTGGTCACAGATGAAATTCACGACAAATTCTTGCGATTCCTTTAATTTTCTATACAAAAAGGTGTCATAAAGACCAGGATGTTTCTGGACGAGGGCAGAAGGTATCAACTTCACATGAAGATAATCGATTGCCTCCATGAATTTAGTAAGGTTAGGGTCACTGTATTCATACCTGTAAAGCATAAGAACAAAGCATTACAAAAGTAGTCAAGGTAGCTGAAAACTGACAAAAAAGACAAGGTAATTTCACAAAATCCAAAATATAGTTCTTAAAGAATTTGGATACCATCAGCAAGACTTTGTCAAAAACTAGTACAAAAAAAAAATGTCCAAAATGTATTTTTAAATCAGTTTTGCTGAAAATACGTAATACTGATGACTTTTTTCTTAACGTTATGTTGACATGTAATCAAATAGACTAGGCTGTTTTTAATTTACTTGTCAATAAAAGAAAAAGAGAAAAATCACACTAGAAAAGATCCTTCGGAATTACTTTAATATCGTTTATCGTTCTCAAAATGTTCCTTTTACATTTTGACGGTTTCTGAAGTTAGTCATTTCCCATGTAGAAATAATGATGTGGAATGTTGTACAGTGGTAGCATTCCTTCCGTTTATCTTAAATAAATTATCTCTTCTAAATCACTTATCTGTTTACAATTTGGTGGGTGATATTGAAATTTTTCAAGAAGCCATGTTTAACTTCCAGAATAAGACCCCAGGAAATACCAGTGTTACAACTGTCCTTGAAATGAAAATTGCAAAAAACAAAGTATAACATTAAACATATTAAGTCCCTGTTTCGACCTCACAAATTTGCTTATTTAGCTCATGTTTATTAATGACGTAAATGAAATCGTAAATACCCTAAAAATTTGATCGATTTTCTTGAAAATTGTGACTTTTTTCTGGGTTTTAAATGCTTTATACATCGAATATCCAACAAATGTCATTTCCATATCAGCAGACCTTAAAGTATTTCTGTATTTTTTATGGCAGATAATAAATTTTTAATTCATAATATTCTGTAATAATGCCCATTTAAAAGAATCTGGATACGGCACTCGTTCCTGGACAACTTTCCAGGAAATTCCCACCCAGAACAAATCCTAACTTTCTGATGGGTAGGGGGTTTCTGAGGGGGTAATTGACATGGATGGATTTTTCAATTGGCAGTAATGTCGAGTGCGGGATTGTTTGGGCCAAAACTGGCCGTTAGGAATTCTCCAGGGACGTTGCCCGGTGATGGCCAATACCAGTACGTCAATAAAGGAGGAAACTTGACAAACAACTAATTAACTGTATGTGTATGTTTTTCTCCAACGAATAGTAAAACACAATGGTAACCATGCGCTACATTCCTTGTTTCTTTGCTCTCTCTAAATGGCCAAATTTTTCAATGGCAAACCTTCACCATAAAAGAGGTATAACACTAATGCAGTCACCCCAATTTTAATTAATTTAGGCCTACCTGCTGACCTGGTATCCTAATTGCTGTGTGGCTTTTATAACCATTTGACAATATTTTCGTTTCTGATTTGTCAAATTCATACATGGTAAGTGTTTGACTTACCTTTGATTTGAAATAATTAGCTCTGAAACATGCGAGTAATGAAAACATGCAATAGTAATATAGTAACTGTAATATTCAGCAAGGGTTTTAAAATAACATGACGACCACTTATTCCTTCTTAAAATACTGCAATCGTTGAAGCCATTGATATGAAATTAGCACGAGAATTTATCGGGGACCTCTAAATTTTCTGATATTGTACAACTACCACAAAATACCGCTATGGCTATTTCCCTTGAAAAAAATTTACTTAGACTATCTAATCGGAGCCTATCATTTGGTTATCATGTTAACCAAACCAGGGGTTGAACAAGGCAGGGAAAGGGGGCAGGTGGGTACCACGACCCTTCGGCGGGGAAAGCTACCCCCAGCTATGTTGCCTGAATTTTCTAAATTCTTCAGGGAGCGTTACTGGGGTAAAATAAAGTAATCCCCGCCTTGCCTTATCGACAAGCTCAACCGAAGGCAGTGGCCAGCCTACTTACGGTGTGGGCAGTGGCGGATAATTGTACGGAAAATGAGGGGAAGGGGCCCCCGGCGGAAGCAAAATCTTTCTGAGGAAAAGAAAACAGCAATGGCTGTATCTCCAAAATTGCATTGTAAAATATTCTCTTTCCCTCGGGATTTGCTTCTTTGTGTGGGAGGCAATTTTAATGCCCCCCCCCCCCAACGCTTACCTCCTGCCGAAGTTGAGCATTGCATTTATGTTTCCCGTCGCCAATGTAAGAGGAAATCCAGGATCGAAAGCTTTGCCATTTTTCTCTTCGACGGCAGTACAAAAGTGTCGTGCTTCTTCTGCGACTTTTTCATGGAGTTTCCCTGCGTAATACTTTTTCATTCCATCAAGAACAAACTGCCGGATAATCTTGTGTTCCTCTTTATAGCTGTAAACAATTCGCCCTGTTGAGAAGGTGAAGTGACTTACACCTTTAAAATGTGTTAAGGGTCTTGGTCGGTGGAAAACGGGGCAGTATCTTTCCAGCCATTGCTACGTCTACATATCATTCTATTATTGTTGGTCTCTTGTGTCCCTGATTATCAAGTACAAAATTACGCACTTCTTATACATAACCATGTATTTGCTTTATTTGCAGTTCTGTCGGTACCAAGAAGTATGTAATTCTAGTGCCGTAGAAAGGTTTCTAAGATGGAGGTAGGGGGGTATTCAGTTCCTAAGTTTTGACACATTTTAAGATAATTTTGGACCATAAATATCATGTTCTGATGACCAAATAGATGTTTACAAAAAATAATGCACCGAATTTTCTGTATGGGGCAGTGCAAGTCCCATCTCAATAGCATGTTGCACTTGGTAGATGAGTTTCTAAAGAAATGCGATTCTTCAGCTTCCAAGGTTCATGATGGGAAATCTGTGATGTCATATGGGCTAATTCTTTATTTTGTTGATACACTATATGGAGTATTTCATAATTTTGTTTTCTGTAAGACGGGTATAGAACGGTATTATACTTGTCATTCCGGAAAAATAGCACACCATTCCAAAAGTAGGTCTACCAAATTTGAAGGATAAAAAAGGAACTCAAATATAAAGAATAACAAAGTGAATCTGACGTAATTACCATTAGACACCACATTCCGTGACCTTGAGACAACCTGGAGGAATTTCTTAACAAAATTAACGAATTCTTCTAAAAGGGATATCTTGAGTTAGTGGAGTCTTTCACAACCAATTTCAAAACTGTGTGTAGTGGGGGCTTTCGGACGAAAAGGACTGAAAACTTTTCTCTTTCATATAGGGCCTCTACAAGATGTCACCAGACTGTGCCTTTTATACCCTAAATCCACAAACTGCGTCCCCCAGCCCCCACCCTCTTCCGAAGGATCCGAATCGTAGACCAGTCACGGCCGGTGCGATGGTTCACTACTCTTTGCTCTGTCGCAAGGTCAGAATCTTCCAAGACTTTCCATGCGCTTGCGCGTTTTGCAGCCTTGCTCCTTCAGTTTCTTCCATAATTCTAATACTGAGACAGCTTACTTTTAGAAGTGCCTACCCTTCTTATCAAGTAGCTTACCTTAGCCGAGACTTCTCTTGTAGGCTAAACTTGTGATTTCACAACCAATGTCACAACTGTGATCTTGCAGTATTGTTGTACGTCCAGGTAATGGAAAGAGGTAGGAGTTTGATTTGGCAATAGGGAGCGCTGAACTGAATCGTACGTCCGAGTTCATTGGCAACCTTCGCAGCAGGTGTCGAATATGTACCCCCGTTTTACCATCACATTCTGTTTTGATGTTAGGAGTGTACCCACTACAGGTACAGGAGTAGTGTAAATCCACCGGGCGGGCGAGGTCGGTGGCATGAAAAGCAACATTTGCGACATGTCTTTTACACAGGATGAAAGGATTAAAAAAGACGTAAATATTTGGAAACGTTTTTCGGTCGTGTTTTTCTTTTTTCGGATGCCATTGGGTACCGCAGACCTGTTACGCCCCCTGCTTCGGTCATTGGTTTGACCGGGTTGATCGGGCATACAGAGTGGATAAAAAACATGTTACCCTGATAGGAATCCTTCACCCGACAACTGAAGTATTTCGCTTTCCATCATATAATTCCTCGATGTGTAACAAAGAAGTCTGGCTCGCTTAGGGCGCTGTGCTATTAATGGAATCAGAATTCCGGCAAACACCAAATCAGCAAAAAAAACTCGGTTTACCAAATATGCGAGTCCATTGTGCAAAATGTGCTCTTTGATAGACAGGTGTGGTATGAGGGTTTCTTCCAAACTCCCCGTTCACGCACCCTTCCCACCGCAGTCCTATCGTTGTTTAAGGTTGCGATACCTTATCGGGGAGGGGGCGTGGAAAATTTTTTCTTTGTTCATGTTTTGGATTTTTTTAAATTTAAACCCACTACTAGTCCTAGAAAAATTCGCCATCCAGACAGCTGACTCCAGTAAAGACGTCCCCATCCCCAGGTATTGCTTACATTCATGAAGAAACGAAAATGTTAGTACAAAATACGAACATCACAATTTAGCGCTTCTTTCACCTTTGCCTTTCAAAAGAAAATGCCTGTTTCCCTTCTCCCTTCACCAAACCAATGACATATAGACGCACCCACCTTTGATCCCCCATTTATGACGGAGGGGAGACGTCACACGGTTCGGAAAAGCGTCTGAATTATCCACCAGGGCTTCGTGAATGACAGTGTGGTTGTTTAGGACGACTACAAGTGATCCGACAATCGGAAAACGAAAGGTAAACAAAGGACCATAACGACGGGACAAATTAGTCAATTGTATAGGCGGAGACTTCGGGATGCGGAGAATGGTGAAAGGGTTCCTCGTCCCCGGGGGAAGTATTTTCTGGTCATCCCTCTGATGAGACGAATGTGCTGGTGCCATGTCTGCCATCACCTGCAGAGGAAGCCAGGTTTAGTTAGCTCAAGAAATATTAAAGGCAATGGCAGTCCCCCAAAATTGCTTTAAAAATCAGCAAACTTTTGCAAATTTCCTCCTATTTGCCTTATACAAGTCTCTGAAGATGTTTTTGGACACTGTTATAAACAAAAGGTTAAACAGTTAAAAGCAAGGAATTATTCTCCATAATTTAACGATTCAGTAGCAAAGATGTTGTCAGATGATCAAAAGGAGCAATTCATGAATTAGGATGACGGGTGTACTAATATTCTGACTGGGTGAATGCGTTTTCCCTTTAAGGCTCATTGTATTTTGCTGCATGATTGGTTAAATCTGCTCGTTACACCCGCGTCTTATTTACCCTAGATTGCTTATACACTGATCAAGTCCTATTACACATGCCTCGTTAAGCGCACGAGTAGATGACGCCACGGATTAAGTTTGAGCCCATGCTACTTTCTTTGTTTCATACATTTACATGACCGCACGTAAAATTTTTTTGAAGGGGCATCATCTTGGCGTTCTAGTGTACCAAGAATAAACGGTCTGACGGTTAGAGATGCTTCCCATACTGCCGGAAATGGCACCTTGCGTGCTTTACAAGTTGCATCCAAACAGTCTAGTTTCAGTATTTTTAATGACTAAAGTTTTCAAAAGATGTGATAACAATTTACTTTGAAAATGTCTGGGACAGCTGCTCTTGCTTTCTCCTTTAATTACAGACATGCATACATAGAGTAGGCTATACTGAAGAAAACCAGCATGTTTATTTAACTACTGTAACTAACCTATCCGGGGGAGAAGTAGCATGAACACTTAGTTTTAGTTCGAATTTGTAGACATAACCAGGCGCGACGCCACGGGGGGGGGGGGCAGGGCAGGCATTTGGCCCCCCTATGGTTTTTCAACTCAAAAAATAAAATGGTCTAAAAATCGTTTAAAGACACAATTTTGTATTGGGTGGGGTGAGGTGTTCAAGTATGTCATCCATCTATCACAATATTAGTTAAATTGTTCGTTACGAAATACCTGAAAATTGCAATCCCCGCACGGATAACGTTTTCTGTTTTCTCCATTGTTTACGTGAATGCAGGTTAAGTATTACATAAACACTAAGGACATTATACATAACGCGCAAACAAAAGGGCATAGGAACCGAGAGTAAAGCTAAAACAATACAGTAGTATACCTTAAAGCCAAGTTATTGTGAGACCTTACACATATGGTGTCACAGAGCAAAAAGTTTTCCCTCTCTTGGAGAAGAGGTGCGTATCATTGCAAGTTACACCAAAAAATACAGACAGCTAATTTGTGCATCAGGGGATACGCCTGATCCATGAATCCCTGTCTAACCAAAACCCCAACCCTACCCGTAACTCGGAATATATTTTCGTCAGGGGGAATCTTCGGTCTTTAGTGAACCTTCGACCAAGTGAAACGTTCGTCTATGGGTATTCCCCCTGTCCGGATTATGTAAATGTTTGGCAATCTCAAACATTTACTGTCTCTCCATTCCCAGCATGTGACCATTTAAAATTTAGAACGTGAACATGTATACTGGGGGTATCATGAGTCAATCACTTAAAGAACATTTTGACAATAAAAATATAAAAAAAACATTTAATAAAATGAATAAAACTTTGAAGTAATATTATATGTCTCCCTTATTGCATACACGTAGGAAGCGGGGGGGGGGGGGGGGCTGGGGACTAAAAACCCAGTCAAAAATCTGGGGGCAGAGGCATACTTCTTTTATTTTCTTTTCCAACAAGGCATTAAAAACTACCTTAAATATCCATATAAACAGCGTTAATATTGAAAGGGTTTATTCAACTAAATTTCTTGGGATTTTGATGGATCACAAACTTACATGGAAGGATCACATTTCAAAGGTATGTGGGAAAATTTCAAAATGCATCGCCCTTCTGAATAAAGTTAAGAATGTTTTAAATACTCAGTCCTTGTACACTTTGTATCGTTCATTGTTTATACCCTATCTTACTTACTGTGTAGAGGTTTGGGGAAACACATACAAATCAAATTTAAACCCTGTTTTCATTAAGCAAAAAAGAATCATTCGTATTGTCTGCAAAGCAAAATATTTAGATCACACAACCCTATTGTTTAATAGTTTAAAGACGTTGCCCTTTTTTTCAGTTAATTAAATTTAGAACAGCTATCTACATGTACAAAGTTTTTAACAAAATGCTGCCATTAAATCTCCAACACTATTTCACTATATCATTAAATCGCTATAATACTAGAAATTGTGGGAATTTTCATTTAAAAAATTCAGAACTACAAAAAAGCAGCTGTGTATCTCGTACTCGGGTGTGACTATATGGAATTCTATTGATACAACTATAAAAAACTGTAAAACTTTCACATCTTTTTAATACAAATACAAGCAAAGTTTACTTACCACTACTTATCAGTCATAATATTTTAAATTTGGGTAATTATCTCCTGTATTTATCTTTTCTATCTTACATGGAACCTTCAGTTGTAATATTACGCATCATATGTAATTTATATTAGCCGGAGGAAAACGCTTATAAGTTTCTCACTTCCTTTTCCCGCCTCTCTTTCCGGTACTCTTTTTGTTCTGGTGAATCCGTTGTGATGTATTGTATATGTATGTACTGGAAATAAACTGTTGTCATTGTCATTGTCATACTTCTGCACCAATAACCAAGGCCGAAAACGCCTTATTTGTCTCTTCAGTAAAAACTGTAAAAAGTTGCAGTAATTTTCTTTAAAATTTGCCCAAAATGTTGCACCAAATTGCATGTGAGGACCCTCAAATACCCAAAAACTTCCAAAGGGGAGGGGGACACCTCTCCCCTTAGACCCCTACCCAGGACAGCGATCCGAAACAAGGTTTAGCCCCCAGTCTCGAAAAGTTACCTACGCCTAGGCATATCTATGCCTTATTGTGCTTTATTTTGGTGTTGTCTCGACTGAGTAATCCATAGAAAACGAATTTTAAATAGTAGGTGCATGGCCGTACACAACACAATCTTTACTGTATGAAGAAATCTTGAGTCAATCAGAAAAAGAGCAAAGAAAAACAGGGCGATGACACATGGGGCAGGGGCAACCGCCTCCTATCATTTGCAAGAACAGGGGAAAGAGAGAAGGGAAAGAACAGGAAAAAAGAAAAGGAAAAAACGAAAGAGAAGAAGGGGAAGCGAAGGAGAAAGAAGAAAGGAGGAGGGTGGGGTAGGCATATATTTGATCCATACAATTAGTCCACAGCTTCCAGGAGGCCCTATTCCGGTGTCTGCCAGCCTTTAGATACCTTGTATAATGCATATATGAAGCAACGAAAATATTCGTAATAGTTCGTGTTTCTGTCGACTCAACGCACGTATTTTTGAGTGAAAACATACCCATATATAAAAGGAGGGGGTGGCTTCAGGATTTTTGTTGACTACATACCCTTCTCTTAGACAACAAATGCTACTCTTTTTCACTAAACCAAAACTTAAAATTCAAAAAAATTATTAACACTTTTCAGCCATTTATGATAGCTCAAAAAATACCAAAGACATCACCATTTGGCATCTAAGCAATCTTAAATTGATAAAAATTTCTCAAAGTTGAGGGGACACCCCTCCCCAGAAAAGCATCTTTCCCCCAAGCAAAAATTAAAATTCAATAAATTATGAACACTTTCTTAAATATATGATCAGTTCAAAAATATAGCAAAGATATCACCAGTTTGCATCTAAGCAATCTTAAATTAATAAAAAAATTCTCAAAAGGGAGGGGACACCCCTCCCCCAGAAAAGAATCTTTCCCAAAACAAAAATTAAAATTACTAAATTATAAACTTTCCAGCCAAATATGATCAGTTCAAAATATGTACCAAAGACATCATCATTTTGCATCTGAGCCTTAAATAAACAAAAAATTTCCCAATGGGGGTGGCGGATCCAGGGGGGTCGCCGACGTCCGGACCCCCCCTCAAATTTTCCAGTGTGCCCTTTTCAAAATTGGGTTTTTCCACTCTAGCCTCTAAAAAAAAAAAAAAAAACAGTTTCACAGGTAATGGCAGTTGTCCAATTCCGCGGAGATTTTGGTTACCCCCACCCAGTATCGATCAATCCATCCGTAAAAGTCTAGCAAAAACTTTCGGCAATATATTTGACTACGGTAGCCTATATTGCCCTCCCCGACACACGAGCAGTGCAATCGTTTTACAGAGAATGTGACTACAGTATGTCTTACTGCCTGCGTGACAGTCAGGCATTCTAATCACTTTTCTCTTGGAACCACGTGTGGCGTGCTTGGGCATTCAAAGTAATACAACACACGCAGATATTACGTCATACTCACAAGCTAGCGCTTTATGCAACGTGTTACTGTTGGGTTTGAATATTGATTCCAAAAGGTCACTGCTAGTTTTTTGGTCTTACAAAATAATGATCTGTTCACACTCCCTAAACGATACATCTATGAAATCTTTCCACCACCCGCTAGTATCCCTCCTCTCATGAACAAGAGAGAGTATGTAAATACGTTTCGCTATTCGTGGTCTGGAATTACTCTCTTCTTTTATTGTGTTGCCCCAGCGATGGGTATAAAAAACCAGTCTAAGGTTAAAGTCCACAGTCAAGAGTTGACCAGAAGTCACAATAGACGAATCGATGTTGCTTCATTTTAAAATTACTATACAAAATCACCACCAGGTCAAATAACGCAGTGCCAGTCGGTTCAATTTTTTGACGTCTTTGGACCGATGAATGGTCTGCTGTCGCAAATAAAAAGCACACATTCGACTTCAGTCATCTGCTCTGACAGAGCATTTTTGCCATTCACGCCGCAACTATATAGGGAACACAACATACAGCATTTTAACCCCCTCCCCTAGTCGAGATAGCGGTGGCGCCAGGTGGGGGAAGGGTTCATGCCCCCGTCGGGGAAGGCTGGCCCACTGTCGGGGAAGTTTTACAGTTTCGTCGGGGAGTCTTCGTCGAAAGTATGCAGTCTCCGACGACAACTAGTCGCCCCGACGGTTTACCTGTTTTTTGCTCTCAAGCGGATAATTTCTCTACTAAGAACCCAAAATTTTCAGCGCGCTACGCGCGCCGTAGAGTCACTCTGTTTTCTTCAATAGTTCCATTCCACATAGCAGGATAGCACAAGTCCTGTCCACCTTACCAAGTAACATATAGGCAGCAGAGTACATAGTTTATGTAAAGGTCGTAACTTTCATCCAATATCGCTAAGCCTAGTTGGTGTTCTCTTGTGTGTGTCATGCGGTAACAGCGGTACAGTCAGTTGGTGAGGGACTTACGGAGCAAAGTTTGGCTATTTCATCGTGTAGTGTAGGTGGTTTCGATACAATACGGTACATGTTACACCCGGTACGGTCTACAGACCTTACAGTTTTGTTTTCTTTTCATCATATGTTTTATGTGTAAGCCTATCAAAAATTTTCGCCCGCTTCGCGCGCTTTTCAACTTCACGATCCAGATTCAAAGAACACTATCAGTGCGCAACTCGGATCTTGGAGTATTAAGCGATATAATGCAAAATATGCATGCAATGGCATGGGATAATGAGGCTCCTCCATTTGCCCTTCTCATCATCCCCTCGAAATAGGGAATGTCGGAACTTGGGGCAGCTGACATGGCCCGTCCCCCTGTTGGGAAAATTCTGCCGCCACTCATGGTCGCTTTACTTATTTTGGCTTTCATCGTTCATAAGGGTAATTTCTGGGATAAAAACCAAAATTTTCGGTACGCTTTGTCCACTCTTCCTCAGTTCCGTTATACATGTAGACAAATATAGTACAAACCCTTTCCAACTTTTCAAGTTAATATGTAGAATACATGTATTTACGTAAATGTCTTGAATTGACTTGCATTTCGCTGAACCTGGTTAAAGTTCACTTGTGTCTGTCGTACGGTACGGCTAGTGACTCGAGGAGGGAAGTACAATTAAATTATGCCCAACTGTCCGGACAATTGTCACATTGAGTTGGTTCATGTAATTCACCAAAATTGCCAAACCTGTTAAGTTTTCTTCACATACTGATGACAAATGGTCAAACATAAACAATCCCCACATGTTGCAAACAAATAAATGTTTCATAAGTGAGTAATAAACAATTCAATTCGGTTTTCAAAAAATCGTGACCAGACACTTTTTCAAATTATGCACAACCGTTACGAGCTAGGATACAAAAAATTTTTCAAAATTTTAACTTAATGCGTAACTTTTGGATGTGAAACTTGACTTATTATGCTAATAATAATCATTGTCATGTGGTAGTACCCTTCAACACCCTCGATAAGTTATCGACATCAACTCAATATGCCCCTTTAAGCTTTAAATTAGTACAAATTCTTATAAGTGTAGGCTTACCCAAAAAATTTCGCGCGCTTCGCGGGCTTTGCAAATTCCCCGTTTAGATTCTTTAGACTCCAGGTTTTGATTCCAGTTTTTACATGTGTTTTAGTTTATCCTTTCTTTGTCAATATGCGGTAAATTGTATAATCGCTGACGTTTATGGGAACCAAAATTAAAAAAAAACAAATGTGCCCTTTTTTATGTTGGACCCCACCTCAGAAAAGACCCTAGATCCGCCCCTGCGTAACCCAGCTTAACGGGTCAGTGGTGACCATAACATCTACCCACCGTGACGTAGAATGTCGCGTGTACAGCTTACCAAACTTGGTACCAGGGAGCTGCTATTGGTCAAGAGTGGCAGGTCCCTGATTGTCCTGATGACTTCTGTTCCTAGTGTTGTACTTACTCCTTTAAGGTGTGATCACAGAAATTGACTTCAGTTTCTATGGGTGTGATTCAAAACAGCTAATCAGAGAACAGGGCGGCCAACTTAGCTGCGTATAACCCAATTAGCCCTTTTTTCAAACATGAGTGGTGGAAGCGTAACTTCCATTACTATGTGACAACTGCTAGTACACGATGACGTGCAATCTTTGTAATAAGTTCATTATTTGTGACTCACGCAATTCCTTTACAGAAGCAGTGACGCCGACAGGATTTGTTGATAGGAGGGGGGGGGGGGACCACAGATGACGTCGTAATGCCATCTCAGTTAACCCCCAAATCTGCCTAAATTGTGCCCTTTTATGCGTCCCTGCGATATTCAGCATTGGAGGATCTTTTCTTTCTCAGTACACAAAGGTGCCGTCCTGGGGAGGTGTGTAAGGGGGAGGGGTGTCCCTTCCCTTTGAGAAATGTTTGTTAATTTAAGGTTGCCTAGATGCAAAATGGTGCTAATTTGATACATGTTTTGAACAGATAGTATGGTTGGAAAATGTCCGTAATGCAGTGAATCCTAATTTTTGGTTAGGTGAAATAGAAGGGTATGTTGTCTAAGAGAAAGGTCAGTGAACCTCCCGAAGCCCCCTTTTGGCTACTTTACAGGCTTCTATTCGGGGAAAGTGTATACGCCAAAATACCTGCGTGGAGTCCACAGAAACATTCTGAGACTATTACGAAATGTTTTTCTTTGATTCATTGTGCATTATAACAGGGTACCCAAGAACGTGGCAGACACCGGTACAGTGCCTCCTGGAAGGTCTGGGTTAATTATATAAAATGGGGCACAGATATGATGCGTATTACCCGACATTCAAATGATACTATGGAGTATGGCGTCGAACACTTTACAACTATCGTACTTTTACCAATTTTGAACGAAAATCCAAACAAACAGCTTCCAGCCAAAGGCGTGGATCCATCTCCAAAGATGTGTGTGTGTCTGGGGGGGGGACTTTTCACCATTTTCGAATCGTCGTCCTGGGGGAGGGGTCTAAGGGAAGGGGTGTCCCCCTTTGAAAAAGGAAATTAGGTGTCTTTATGGCAAATGGTGCCATATTTGGGGACAATTTAGCTTTTTAGTGTCAATTTGTAATCTATGTTATAGTATAATTCATCACAGTTTTAGTTTTCATCACTTTTGAAAAAGTAGGGGACTTATTGGAGATGTCCCCCTTCCAAAAAAGTGAGGGGGACGCGTCCCCCGTCCCTCCATGATCCACGCCCATGCTTCCAGCAATGGTGAATGGGAGGGAAGGAGAGTATAAGTGTAGAGCGGTGATATTAGATATCCCTGAAAGGTGTAGCGAAAGGGGTGGAGGACCAAGAAGCGCGTTTCAGAATGCTTTTTCGTCGTAAGTGTATTAACATTCACCATCTATACCAACAATGGCTGCTCACAAAGCGCTTGGTAAAATTTTTTGAAAAATGCATAAACTTAGGCAAATAACTACTTTCAACCTCCTACATCATACTCTGTTTTTCGGAAAAGTGTTGAGATCAGAATAGTTCCTTGTATTATTACCTTAATAATTGTCATGAGATCGAATGCAAACCGTGACGAATGCGCGCGAAGCGCACCGAAATTTTCATTAAATATGATTTCCATGACAAAGCTTGCATTCAGTCTCCGACAATCAGAAAGCCAGTCTTTTATCTAGGAAATCCTTAAAAGCTTTCACCTTTTGCTGCTGTGCTTCTCCGGGAGTTGTCGGAAGTATTGCTAATAAGGACAATACTGAGGTAAGGTTTGAAGTGCGCGTAGCTGCGCCAAAATTCTGGTAGTTTGAGAAAGATTTGCGAAAATTCTGATAGTTTGAGAACCATTTGTGATAGAAAATGATTCAAATAGATCTATCACTAGGTTAGAAAGTCACCTCACCCTTCCCTTCTACAGACATCTATAGCTTAAACGCCTTTTGGGATCATTTTAAAATTTTCAGTTTTTCAGAAATCGATTAGGGGGAACGCACCCCCCCCCCTCCCGTGAAGACGCTGTTGTACAGAGGTCACGGTGTTATTATTTACTACAAATTTAGCTGTAAAACAGCTTGTTTTTTCTAAGCTAGGTTCCACTTCACCTGTTCTCAGTAGTGTAGCCTATCACATGTACTTCAAGTTACCATTTATCAGATCAGGGGTCAAGGTCAATAAGGTTACTGCCATCCCTTACCAAAAAATACGTGTTTCAATTGCTTCCAAATCCTCAGGTTTTTCACAGAGAGCGTAGTGGCCTATTGGTTTAGGTGTTGGACTTGTGATCCAAGGATTGCTGGTTCGACTCCCGCCTGGGTTATTATGTCAGGGGTATGATGTGTCCTTGGGCATTCTGGTGACTAAGTTTGATGTTTTCAAGGCATGCATTAAAATTGTCTGTACCACATCTTGGTGACCCCATCTCAAATAGCATGTTGCATTTGCAAGATACTAATATTTAAGGAAATGTCTTTCTTTAGTTTCCCGCTGTGCTGATATAGGTGGGAAATATGTGATGTCATCTGGACATATTGACCAGACAACATTCATATCCCTGTATACTGTTGGCATCACTATGTGGAACGTTTAATAACTTTGTTTGCTTTAGTATTACATAGAAAAATATTCAAATATTACAACAATATATTTCAAGGAAATACAAGATGTTCAGTTGTAAAGAATAACAAAGATATCTAAGGCAATTTCTCCACTTGGCATCACAGTCTGTTACCTGGAGGGATTTCTTCACAAAAGAAACCAATCTTCAAAAAGGGATAATCATTCCTGAATTAGGAATGAAGTTTTGTTACAAACTTTGAGCGACATTTTCGAATTCTTTTCACCTTTACATCTGACTCCTACAAAATGCCAACACATCTTCAATATTGTATGCGGGATATTGTGTGACTTCTGTTCAATAATGCGTTTAGCAATTCGAGTACATTCGCTATTTCTGGAGATCTGGAGATAAACAATGATCTATACCAAAATGAGTTTATTTTCGAAGTCATTCCAGTCATTCCTTTAGATCGAATGTAAGTTTACGGGGGCTAACTACTTTTGGTTTTGAATATTGAACAACATGTGTACCGTATGTTCAAGTTGGTCAAATAATGGTCTTACTATCTATCAAAAAACACGTGCATTTTGTATACTCTGCATACTGAGCAGGGTTTTTCTTTCATGCATCTCACGATTGCTTATGCAAATCACAATTGCAGAAAGGCTGACTGAGATCCCAAACGTAACACTAATCCATGATACAGTATGTACTATACACACCATAGCATGCATGGAGGGCTCAATGTACACTTTTCAATTAGTTTGGGATTCGGCTTTCAAATCAACCTTAGTGACGCCACACTAATTACAAGAGAGATTTTTCGCTGAGTATCTCAGAGACGTAGGCGGGATAAGGTGGGGGAGGGCACTTCACCCCCACACTTTTTAAAGACCTCAAAGAAGGAATAATACAAAATCAGGAACGGAAGGAAGCGAGGCCAGAGAAATTGTGAGGGAATTTTTAAATATTATGGTAATTTTTTATGTAAAATAAAGCAAAACATTAACATCAAATATCACAAAAATGACACTAGAGCTTATCCTCAGCCCGCTTTGCGCGTGCCTGCAATGAAAGCTAACTGTTAAGCCAGCCGTACACTACACGACTTTGCACACCGCAACTCAACTCGATCGTCGGATCTCCAACAGTCGTATAGTGTACATGAGTTTATGACTGCGACTGGAAGTTTTAGGATCAGTTTTAAGTCGCGCCGACTTCAGTCGGGAAGAACCAACATGTTCGTTCTTCCCGACTGAAGTCGGCGCGACTTAAAACTGATCCTAAAACTTCCAGTCGCAGTCATAAACTCATGTACACTATACGACTGTTGGAGATCCGACGATCGAGTTGAGTTGCGGTGTGCAAAGTCGTGTAGTGTACGGCTGGCTTTACAGTGGTGGAGCTCAAAGGTGGGGGGCAAGTGGCAATTGTTATTGCAAAAATTTTGTTTGGTACCTTAACTTAATTTCTTTCAAAGCATAGGCGTTGGCTCCCCACCAAACTTTTGTGACTTAAAGCCCTTACATAAAGGTCACTGACAGTAATAAATATACGCCATCACACGCACCATGGTCCTTGCATACAATTCAAAAACCTACCCGCGTATACTGAATCACACTTATCAATAATTATTTGTGTACTCAAATATGTAGATGACTTGTTAATACTGCTGTCCGTTGGAAAACTTTTGTGGAATTGGCTCGTTATTACTTCCTGTAGAATAGCTTGGGTAAAGTAGTATTTCCAAACCCTTGTAACCCCTCCCGATGAGTCACTTTCTCACCAACTACCACCATCCTCATCAAATTGACCAACGGTTTCTATCTTAAATTTTACAATCTTCATGAGATAAATACTTCATTAGCTTTCCAAACTACAACTGAGGACCACAGGATTTTCTTTAGAAAACGTTTAGAATGGCCATACAAGCCATTAATTTTGAGATCAATTCCAGGGCAGGACCCTCGGTCCCCAGCCTCTACCTTAGCGTCTTCAGTGTTCACGGCGGTTATGGCTTTGCCGACCACACCTTACGAAGATGCAACGTGCAATGAAAAGTGCATCCTTGGCATTTTTACTGCCGATGTCCATGGCCATGACTCTGTAAGAACTACACTTAACAACATTTAATTGATTTAACCCACCAATATCATAGTCCTTACAAAATTATACTCTAACATGTTTTGTATGTTATCTTATTTTTTTTAAAGATATAAACCAGCAAAAGACTTACTGATTCCTTGCCCAATAAAAAAAGCTTTGTTGCACTGAGGTTATCCCTCAGGCTCAAATTATCCCTCTTGAGATGTCATTTATTACGTTGATTTTACAATTTGACGCCTGGTGACCTCACATGACCTTTTAACTCCACTAAAATGCGAACAACACCAAAAAAAAAAAAAAAACGAAAACATGAGTGTCCCAAATGGGTTTCGAACAAGGGGCAACGTGGGAGAAATAGAGCACTTTTCACTACACCATCGAAAAACTCGTTAAACGTATGGTATTTTGAATTGTGTTTTAGTCAAAGCATCCTACACCAAAGGCTTAGGAAACGGGTGGGGTGGGGGCTGGGGCTATAACCGCCCCAGTCAAAATGTGGTGGAGCGGAAGTATGCTTCAGTCCCCCCTCCATTCAAAGACGAAAACCCCTTACATTTTCCCTCTGTAAAATGTCAAAAATTTGCCAAAAATTTTACTTTTCAGTATATTAAAATTGTACAATATGTCGTTCAAAATTGTATCTAAGGGCCAGTAAATTCAGGTCCTCCCAGCTGAGAACATCTTCCTGCGCCTATTGGACCCTTTACGTGTTAGAAAATACCGTATCACGGCGTAATTTGCCCAAACACCTTAGTTCAAAATTTTTGGTACTGCCTCAATTTCAAATTCTGAACGTAAATTAAAACTACTGGTGATATAATCGTTAATTTCACGTTTGTGGTCTTGGCAAATCACGGCTCGCTGCAACCAAGGAGGTGATGATATCTCCTTTACCATAACAGTCCGTGGCCTTTGGCAGTAATTTTGCGCCAAATTACCGTCGTAAGTTTAGACTACAGTCAAACTTAAAGTTGGTGAAGGTTACTTCATGATGTATACACAACCTTCAACTATAATTTTACCATAGTATATGAATACCTTTTGGTTTGAATAAACAATGGCGCACGGTATATTTAATGGGGATATGGCATCTCCCGTAACCAGAAGTTGCTAGAAACTGTCTGCCCAAACATATTTAGAAATAGCACCAGAGTTTTAAATACAGTTGATGATTGCACTTTGATTGACATTCATTCAAAAAATACAGTTCCACTCTGGTTGGTCAACTATGACTTGTACAGTCAGTTGTGTTTCCACACAACTGACTGTTTGACCATGGAAGTACTACTTCGGAGGTAGTACTTCCATGGTTTGACAATATTGCCGGTGCAGGGTTTTTTGGCTCTGTCTCTTTTGTTGTGTACTGGACAGGTGCTTTGATTTTAATTTGAGGAGAGGCTAGGACTTAACTTATAGTCAGGAGAGTTATACTGTCTGGGGTGAGATTAGAGAACCTTTTAGTTAGAAATAAGCCGTAAATTTAGGTTTGTTGTTTTGTTTTAACAACGCATATGCATTATCTTTTAGGGTAGTATCATAGCCTAAGGCTTAACACACTAAGTGGAACGAACTAGCTGCTATACAGTTCCTACCTTCTGTCGCATACCTTCTGCCTGGATTAGTCAGGAAGTGTTCTCTGTAATTGGAAGAACAACTCTCGGACCTATGAAATAGCCTTGTCCAAGGAAGACAGTTTAAAAATCTGTTCACTCTCGCGATAAAATTAGCTGGGCAAATCTCGAGTGACGGTTCTGCAGGCTGACATTGATTCAGGCTTCAGCCACCGACCGTCTACGAAGGTGCACTTTTGTTTCCTACCAAAAGTCGCTACGCTCAACTGCACTGAATCCATTCTTGTGGAAAGTTTTCGCTTTACATCCCCACAAAAGATTACAGTAAAGAGTTGACCTCCCTTTTCTAACGGTACCCACACAGGATAGCCAAAGTCAGTGCTTATCAAAGAGTTCACCATTTGAAAATTCTTCCATTCTGATGATCAAACCTGGTGTTTCCAAAAAAGCGGTAAAATACTAGGCAGTGAAAATTCCATCTCAAAAACACTTTTATTTCCTTACAATATTCGCTACGGCCCAAGTGTACTCAATTCAATCGTGTGGAAACAGTTTCCGCTTGACTTCCGCACAAAAGATTATCGTGAGAACTGACCTCCCGTTTGTAACGGGACCCGTACAGGATAGCCAAGTTGAGTCCTTATCAAAGGGTTCACCATTTGAAAATTCGTCCATTCTGATGACCAAACTTGATGTTTCCAAAAAGTGGTAAAGTGTTAGGCAGTGAAAATCCCATCTCAAAAACAGCATTTTGGAGACAACGTTTGAAGAAGCGATATTTTTAACTTCCGACCAAAGTGTATGATGGGAATTTTGTCGGGTGTTATTTGAGCAAGGTAGACAGCAATAGCTTTTGTATTTCTTTACAATGCTGGTATCACTTTATGAAATATTTAATAACCCTGTTTGCTATACCGTACATACGAAACCGCTTTACATTAAGTTTACATGTAAGCTAACCAAACACCCCAAGAGTATCAAGTTTCATGGAGAAACAATGCATTCATTTATAAAAAAAATAACAAAAGCGATATGAAGCAATTTTCCCCTTCGGCATCACACTCTGTGACCTAGAGGAGACAAGGAGTAAGTTTTTAACAAAAGTAGCACGGCGTAGTACTCCTGGTGAATATGGGAATATTCATAACAGTCAACGAGAATGTGACTGACGGTGACAGCACAATCACAGGGTATACAATATGTTTTCTCATCCCTGTGAAGTAAATAGGCATGGGTAAGGTACATGTGACCGATGCGAGCCCTAGTCAGAACTAAATCATCTCTCCGTTTACTGGGGGCTCCATGTCCCCCGGTTCCGACCGTTGGTTTAACTCGGTACAATTTGTTTTCGGGAAAGGAATCCCACAGTTCTTGCCATTTCGATTTTACAAAGCCATTGATCTTAGGGCGGTAATCAGTGTGAGGCAGGTAGAGATTGGTGACGTCCATCTATAGGGCTTCTTTAGCAATTGCATCGACTTTTTCATTTCCTTGTATGCCCACGTGGCTAGGGACCCATGCCAGCACAACCGATTGGCTACCGCACAGGCTACTGTGGATCTGTCTTGGAGGTGTACTGAACAGGTGGTTTGGTTCAGATTGGAGGAGGGGCTAGAACGTAACTTATAGCAAGGAGAATTATACTGTCTGGGGTGAGATGAGAGAGCCTTTTAGTCTGAATGAATCCGTTAATTTAGGTTTGTTGCTTTGTTTTAACAACGACGGTATATGAATTTTCTTTTAGGGTAGCATCATAGCCTAAGTCTTAACACACTCAGTGGAACGAACTAGCTCTTAAACGGTCTCCTACCTTATGTCGCTACCTTCTATCTGGAATAGTCAGGAAATGTTTGCATTAAAGGGAAGAACAGCTCTCTGACAGATGAAATAGCCTTGTCCAAGCAGGGAGTTGCTAGAGCACTCCCTGTTCCAAGGAAGACAATCTAAAATCTGTTACACCCGCAATTAACTTCGCTGGGCAAATCTCGAGTGACGGTTCCGCATGCTGACATTGATTCAGGCTTCAGCAACCGACCGTTCAGGACGGTGCACTTTTGTTTCCTAACAAAATTCGCTACGCTTAATTCATTCGTGTCGAAACAGTTTCCGCTTGACTTCCGAACGAAAGATTATCGTAAGAGCTGACTTCCCTTTTCCCTTTTCAATATATTGACTGTGATTGGTCCAGGTAAGATGCGAATCAACAAACTCAGTAGAGAAACTCAGTAGCATTTAAACGTCGTGCATTAACACCACACATGCAACTGTATATTCAATTCAATTTCAATTCAAATTTATTTCACAAATGATTTAATAAACAGTACATAAACAACATTGAAATTACACAGTAGCAGTAAATCATTTGAAGGACACTAGAAAAACAGAAATCTGTTACCTAGGCTAGTGACCTCAATAACAAAATAATAATAATATTAATAATAAAAGTAACATATAGGTAGGAATACATGGTACAAGGTATGTAAATTAGTTTTTGCACAATAAACAAATTACTTATTACGTATATAATGTTTTAATCTATTTTGGAAAATGTTTAAAGATTTAGATAATTTTACATCGGGCGGTATGTCTTGCCATAAACGGTAACAATAATTATTCAATAACAATCTACCATGTGGTGTATTATGATGAGACACTATAAAAAGATCTTTGTTGCGGGTGCTTACAGATGTTGGCCTATTGTGAACTGAGTTACATAGAGGAAAAATGGCAGAGGAAATTGAATTAGGTAGCATATTATTGCAGTATCTATAGATTATTTGACACATACAGTAAAAATGGATGTCACATAACATAAATAAATTATACTCGTGATACAGCAGCTTGGTGGGGTGGTGTCTAGGTTTACCAGTTAATAACTTGAGTAACTTATTTTGAAGAACTTGAACGGGCCTAAGGATTGAAGCTTTTGCGGTCCCATAAATTTCAACAGCGTAACGAAGTTTGGAAAAAACAAAGGCATAGTATATATGTAAAGCAGTTTTCTTGGGAAGCAAACCCTTTAGCTGATAGAAAATACCAGTGTACTTAACAAGTGAATTACAAAGATCTTTTGTATGTTCTTCCCAAGAGAGCTTATCGTCAATAATTAAACCTAGATACTTGGTGCTAGAGGACTTATTAATGGTACTATCCTGAAAAACAAAACTGTTACAACATGAGTGGGCTTTACTACTACAATCTTGGACAAAACTCGTTGGGACACCCCCGCTCCCCTTCACAAAGTTGACCATTTTCACGGCATACAGTCATTCTCTGTGCGCAACTTTGGAAGGGGGAGCGGGGGCTTAATGTAAACCTGGGAACGGAGATTCAAGAATATTATGACAAAGCGTCCCAACAGTTTTGTCCAAGATTGTCTGAGAAATTCGAGAAGTTAGAACTGCTCGCGGCCCACGGTAGAAAATGTTTCTTTGCGTTGCGTTGATTCGCAAAAGGGTAGGTGTCTTTTCTTTAGGTATAAGAGAACAGTAACAGAGAATAATCAGCATATTCTGAGTCCATATTGAAGTTCTTGTTAATTTAATACTATTGAAGCTACAAGCATTGGGAAGGTAGCTAAATAAGTTCAAAGCGTCCTCTTGTTCAGGAAGACATTTTCAATAGTCACGTATTTTGGGCTCACACTGTCTGAACAGGTACCAAATAAAAAGAACATTCCGCAGAAGTGCGTGTTGTATCTTGCCTATTACTTTATATTAAAGTAATTTACCAGAAATAAGTTAAAAATTACTTGAATGTATATTCATTTCACCTTTATAACGCAGTAACTTTCATTTGAGTAGCTGAAACTATACAGAAAATATGCCATACATGCTCATTTGACGCGACCGGGGGTGAAGGCAAAGTTAACCAAACGGTCTACCATTTGTTTTGAGAGCAAATTTGAAAGCAAACTGTAAAGAAATTAAGTCGGCCAAAAGAAGGCATGATAGATACGTCATCAGCTTCATGTAACATGAAAAAATGTTGTCACGGGCATCAAACTCGCTTCAAAATATGTCTAAAACCAGCCCTAATTAACGATCTACCATCGTTATAATAAAAAGCTTGGCTTGCAGTTCTGCTTTTAACATTTCATGGTAGATCGTGGCGCTCTTTCAGTTAAAATCTTGCCTTCTTACCACTAGTTTGCAATAGCAGTGAGACTCTTCGATCTATCCATGAAAGAAATTGTTTTGTTTTCCGTCTTACAACTTAAGAAGAGTTGTCATCCTCCTTTTAATTTGCTAAAAAATGCAACGCATATGGCTGCCATAGACGTCGTTACGGTACGTAAACATTTCTGCCTGGCATTCCCTGCGAATACCTGAAACAGTCTATCCATTATGATCTCGCCAACCAACAATAAATCAGTATAAACAAATAAACAAAACAACACATTAAAACAATTTTAAATTATACTTTCATTTGGCTAAAATCCTCAGGCCTATAAGCCTCCGAAAAAGTGTACTGAATACAGCTGCTCGGAAAATTAACCATTTTTCTATTGAATTTGTTCTCGTAAATCGCTCACTTAAAACTCAGACAATCTTGGACAAAACTCGTTGGGACACCCCCGCTCCCCTTCACAAAGTTGACCATTTTCACGGCATACAGTCATTCTCTCTGCGCAACTTTGGAAGGGGGAGCGGGGGCTTAATGTAAACCTGGGAACGGAGATTCAAGAATATTATGACAAAGCGTCCCAACAGTTTTGTCCAAGATTGTCTGAGAAATTCGAGAAGTTAGAACTGCTCGCGGCCCACGGTAGAAAATGAAATAAGTTCAAAGCGTCCTCTTGTTCAGGAAGACATTTTCAATAGTCACGTATTTTGGGCTCACACTGTCTGAACAGGTACCAAATAAAAAGAACATTCCGCAGAAGTGCGTGTTGTATCTTGCCTATTACTTTATATTAAAGTAATTTACCAGAAATAAGTTAAAAATTACTTGAATGTATATTCATTTCACCTTTATAACGCAGTAACTTTCATTTGAGTAGCTGAAACTATACAGAAAATATGCCATACATGCTCATTTGACGCGACCGGGGGTGAAGGCAAAGTTAACCAAACGGTCTACCATTTGTTTTGAGAGCAAATTTGAAAGCAAACTGTAAAGAAATTAAGTCGGCTAAAAGAAGGCATAATAGATACGTCATCAGCTTCATGTAACATGAAAAAATGTTGTCACAGGCATCAAACTCGCTTCAAAATATGTCTAAAACCAGCCCTAATTAACGATCTACCATCGTTATAATAAAAAGCTTGGCTTGCAGTTCTGCTTTTAACATTTCATGGTAGATCGTGGCGCTCTTTCAGTTAAAATCTTGTCTTCTTACCACTAGTTTGCAATAGCAGTGAGACTCTTCGATCTATCCATGAAAGAAATTGTTTTGTTTTCCGTCTTACAACTTAAGAAGAGTTGTCATCCTCCTTTTAATTTGCTAAAAAATGCAACGCATATGGCTGCCATAGACGTCGTTACGGTACGTAAACATTTCTGCCTGGCATTCCCTGCGAATACCTGAAACAGTCTATCCATTATGATCTCGCCAACCAACAATAAATCAGTATAAACAAATAAACAAAACAACACATTAAAACAATTTTAAATTATACTTTCATTTGGCTAAAATCCTCAGGCCTATAAGCCTCCGAAAAAGTGTACTGAATACAGCTGCTCGGAAAATTAACCATTTTTCTATTGAATTTGTTCTCGTAAATCGCTCACTTAAAACTCAGACAATCTTGGACAAAACTCGTTGGGACACCCCCGCTCCCCTTCACAAAGTTGACCATTTTCACGGCATACAGTCATTCTCTCTGCGCAACTTTGGAAGGGGGAGCGGGGGCTTAATGTAAACCTGGGAACGGAGATTCAAGAATATTATGACAAAGCGTCCCAACAGTTTTGTCCAAGATTGTCTGAGAAATTCGAGAAGTTAGAACTGCTCGCGGCCCACGGTAGAAAATGAAATAAGTTCAAAGCGTCCTCTTGTTCAGGAAGACATTTTCAATAGTCACGTATTTTGGGCTCACACTGTCTGAACAGGTACCAAATAAAAAGAACATTCCGCAGAAGTGCGTGTTGTATCTTGCCTATTACTTTATATTAAAGTAATTTACCAGAAATAAGTTAAAAAGTACTTGAATGTATATTCATTTCACCTTTATAACGCAGTAACTTTCATTTGAGTAGCTGAAACTATACAGAAAATATGCCATACATGCTCATTTGACGCGACCGGGGGTGAAGGCAAAGTTAACCAAACGGTCTACCATTTGTTTTGAGAGCAAATTTGAAAGCAAACTGTAAAGAAATTAAGTTGGCTAAAAGAAGGCATAATAGATACGTCATCAGCTTCATGTAACATGAAAAAATGTTGTCACAGGCATCAAACTCGCTTCAAAATATGTCTAAAACCAGCCCTAATTAACGATCTACCATCGTTATAATAAAAAGCTTGGCTTGCAGTTCTGCTTTTAACATTTCATGGTAGATCGTGGCGCTCTTTCAGTTAAAATCTTGCCTTCTTACCACTAGTTTGCAATAGCAGTGAGACTCTTCGATCTATCCATGAAAGAAATTGTTTTGTTTTCCGTCTTACAACTTAAGAAGAGTTGTCATCCTCCTTTTAATTTGCTAAAAAATGCAACGCATATGGCTGCCATAGACGTCGTTACGGTACGTAAACATTTCTGCCTGGCATTCCCTGCGAATACCTGAAACAGTCTATCCATTATGATCTCGCCAACCAACAATAAATCAGTATAAACAAATAAACAAAACAACACATTAAAACAATTTTAAATTATACTTTCATTTGGCTAAAATCCTCAGGCCTATAAGCCTCCGAAAAAGTGTACTGAATACAGCTGCTCGGAAAATTAACCATTTTTCTATTGAATTTGTTCTCGTAAATCGCTCACTTAAAACTCAGACAATCTTGGACAAAACTCGTTGGGACACCCCCGCTCCCCTTCACAAAGTTGACCATTTTCACGGCATACAGTCATTCTCTCTGCGCAACTTTGGAAGGGGGAGCGGGGGCTTAATGTAAATCTGGGAACTGAGATTCAAGAATATTATGACAAAGCGTCCCAACAGTTTTGTCCAAGATTGTCTGAGAAATTCGAGAAGTTAGAACTGCTCGCGGCCCACGGTAGAAAATGTTTCTTTGCGTTGCGTTGATTCGCAAAAGGGTAGGTGTCTTTTCTTTAGGTATAAGAGAACAGTAACAGAGAATAATCAGCATATTCTGAGTCCATATTGAAGTTCTTGTTAATTTAATACTATTGAAGCTACAAGCATTGGGAAGGTAGCTAAATAAGTTCAAAGCGTCCTCTTGTTCAGGAAGACATTTTCAATAGTCACGTATTTTGGGCTCACACTGTCTGAACAGGTACCAAATAAAAAGAACATTCCGCAGAAGTGCGTGTTGTATCTTGCCTATTACTTTATATTAAAGTAATTTACCAGAAATAAGTTAAAAAGTACTTGAATGTATATTCATTTCACCTTTATAACGCAGTAACTTTCATTTGAGTAGCTGAAACTATACAGAAAATATGCCATACATGCTCATTTGACGCGACCGGGGGTGAAGGCAAAGTTAACCAAACGGTCTACCATTTGTTTTGAGAGCAAATTTGAAAGCAAACTGTAAAGAAATTAAGTTGGCTAAAAGAAGGCATAATAGATACGTCATCAGCTTCATGTAACATGAAAAAATGTTGTCACAGGCATCAAACTCGCTTCAAAATATGTCTAAAACCAGCCCTAATTAACGATCTACCATCGTTATAATAAAAAGCTTGGCTTGCAGTTCTGCTTTTAACATTTCATGGTAGATCGTGGCGCTCTTTCAGTTAAAATCTTGCCTTCTTACCACTAGTTTGCAATAGCAGTGAGACTCTTCGATCTATCCATGAAAGAAATTGTTTTGTTTTCCGTCTTACAACTTAAGAAGAGTTGTCATCCTCCTTTTAATTTGCTAAAAAATGCAACGCATATGGCTGCCATAGACGTCGTTACGGTACGTAAACATTTCTGCCTGGCATTCCCTGCGAATACCTGAAACAGTCTATCCATTATGATCTCGCCAACCAACAATAAATCAGTATAAACAAATAAACAAAACAACACATTAAAACAATTTTAAATTATACTTTCATTTGGCTAAAATCCTCAGGCCTATAAGCCTCCGAAAAAGTGTACTGAATACAGCTGCTCGGAAAATTAACCATTTTTCTATTGAATTTGTTCTCGTAAATCGCTCACTTAAAACTCAGACAATCTTGGACAAAACTCGTTGGGACACCCCCGCTCCCCTTCACAAAGTTGACCATTTTCACGGCATACAGTCATTCTCTCTGCGCAACTTTGGAAGGGGGAGCGGGGGCTTAATGTAAACCTGGGAACGGAGATTCAAGAATATTATGACAAAGCGTCCCAACAGTTTTGTCCAAGATTGTCTGAGAAATTCGAGAAGTTAGAACTGCTCGCGGCCCACGGTAGAAAATGTTTCTTTGCGTTGCGTTGATTCGCAAAAGGGTAGGTGTCTTTTCTTTAGGTATAAGAGAACAGTAACAGAGAATAATCAGCATATTCTGAGTCCATATTGAAGTTCTTGTTAATTTAATACTATTGAAGCTACAAGCATTGGGAAGGTAGCTAAATAAGTTCAAAGCGTCCTCTTGTTCAGGAAGACATTTTCAATAGTCACGTATTTTGGGCTCACACTGTCTGAACAGGTACCAAATAAAAAGAACATTCCGCAGAAGTGCGTGTTGTATCTTGCCTATTACTTTATATTAAAGTAATTTACCAGAAATAAGTTAAAAATTACTTGAATGTATATTCATTTCACCTTTATAACGCAGTAACTTTCATTTGAGTAGCTGAAACTATACAGAAAATATGCCATACATGCTCATTTGACGCGACCGGGGGTGAAGGCAAAGTTAACCAAACGGTCTACCATTTGTTTTGAGAGCAAATTTGAAAGCAAACTGTAAAGAAATTAAGTCGGCCAAAAGAAGGCATAATAGATACGTCATCAGCTTCATGTAACATGAAAAAATGTTGTCACAGGCATCAAACTCGCTTCAAAATATGTCTAAAACCAGCCCTAATTAACGATCTACCATCGTTATAATAAAAAGCTTGGCTTGCAGTTCTGCTTTTAACATTTCATGGTAGATCGTGGCGCTCTTTCAGTTAAAATCTTGCCTTCTTACCACTAGTTTGCAATAGCAGTGAGACTCTTCGATCTATCCATGAAAGAAATTGTTTTGTTTTCCGTCTTACAACTTAAGAAGAGTTGTCATCCTCCTTTTAATTTGCTAAAAAATGCAACGCATATGGCTGCCATAGACGTCGTTACGGTACGTAAACATTTCTGCCTGGCATTCCCTGCGAATACCTGTCCCAACAGTTTTGTCCAAGATTGTAGAATGAAATATGGAGTAAGTGGTTTTACCCAGATGCAAAGTGAGTTTATTAGAGTCAAACCAGTCATGAAGCTTACTTAAGGTATGAACACCTTTTTGGATTAAACCGGTACAATTTCTATCGGATAAGAAAATATTTGTATCATCGGCAAAGAGACGGGTAGAAGTATCAGGAACAGCATTGCATATATCATTAATGTAAATGAGAAACAGTAAGGGTCCAAGAACAGAACCTTGGGGAACTCCTGTGGAGACTTCTGAATAACTAGAGAAGGTATTATTGACATAAACACACTGTTTACGGTTTTTTAAGTCGGATGAAATAATGTTATGGGCTCTTCCACGGATTCCATAATGAAGTAATTTGTCTAATAAAATAGAATGGTCCACAGTATCAAAAGCCTTCTTAAGATCTAAAAATAAACCTAGTACATTTTTACCATTATCAAGTTGTGATCGAATAGAGTTAATTAACTGTTTCTAACAAAGCAAAATTCGTAGAATGACCCTCCCTAAAACCAACTTGATAGTCGTAGAAACAATTATTACTGTCAAGAAAGTGCCTGAGTCGTTTTTCAATTACCCTTTCCAAGAGTTTATTTATACAGGGTAATAAGCTAATTGGTCTATAGTTTTCCGGTGTTCCATCATCTCCCTTCTTAAATATAGGAATAACTTTTGCAATTTTTAAATCATCAGGATAAATACCACCGTGAAAAACGCAATTGAAAATATGAACTAGGGCTGGGGCTATTACATGCTTGGCCGACTTTACAAGATTGGCTGAAATGCCATCCAAGCCAGGTGCTTTACCTAGAGAAAGAGCATTAATACAATTAAGGACTTCACTCAAAGTAACAAGGGTAAGGAAAATACTCTGAGAAACCGGATTACGAAGATAATAAAGGGGATTGATGGTAGAATGGATTTTATCGCTAAGTTTTTCACCAACTGTGGAAAAGTAATCATTAAATGCGTTAGCAATATCGGGATTATCAGAAAGTTTTGCCCCATTGTGTGAGATATGCTGAATAACTTTTGGTTCACGATTCCTTTTACCTTTGATGAGATCATTAATTACAGTCCACTGTTTTTTAGATGTATTACGTCTATTTGTTAAAACAGAGTGAAAGTAGGATGACCGCGTGGATCTAATAATACGATTAAGAATACGACGATATGCAACCAGCTTTTCTTTTAATACATAAGTAGGGTTATTCATATATTTACGGTATAGCCTATTCTTATAAGAAATCGATTTCTTAATTCCAGGAGTTATCCACGGTTTATCATTCATCTTTTTTCTGGACAATCTAACAAGAGGAAAGGAAGAATTGTGAAGAGACTGCAAAATGTTGCTAAGTAAACTATAACAAACATTTACATCGTTGCTGTTGTACACTGGTGAGATGTCTGTAGCTTCTAGAGCAGAAACGAAGTAATTAAAATTCTTTGCACTGTAAAGTCTAACTAAGGGTCTCTCTTTGGGGGAGGCTTTTTGCCCAGAATAACGCAAAAGTTGGGCAAATGGTCACTAATATCGGTAATAAAGTTACCAGAAGAGAGGTTATTGTCAATAAGGTCATTGGGAAGTCTAACAAAAATATTGTCAATGACTGTGGCACTATTGGAAGCTACTCTAGTAGGTAATGTAATGGAAGGCAAAAAATTATAACATATCATTAACTTAGCAAAATCATTGTAAGTAGGACATAATTCAACCTTTAACAAATCTATATTAAAATCGCCACCAATTATGCAGAAGGGTGAAATAAAAGTTGAGTCTAGTGTTTTTTCAAGAGAATGGAGAAAGTGATGGATATTACCTTTAGGGTGACGGTAACAAGCAGAAATAGAAAATGACTTACCCCCAAAGCTTAAACCCAACCACAGGTCTTCAACTTGGCAATTAGGACACGAGCAAATAGCATTTGAAGAGATAAACTGTTTCTTAACATAAACCTTAGTGAAAAATGACCTATAGAAAATACCAACCCCAACACATTTTGTGGAGGAAGGGACGTAATCAAAAATGTAATCTGTTAAAATGCTGCTAAGGTGATCAAGGTTACTATGTCCCACTTCAGTGAGAATTAAAATATCAAACTTAAAGCGAAGCATTTCAAGAAAGGCAATAAGCTGAGGATGGTTTTTAGGCAGACTTCTGATATTAAGGTGGTATACAGAGAAATACACATTTTTGTCGCAGATGAAATCATTGTTTACAGTTTGATTGAGACTCCTAGAGGGTGAAGAAAAAGTTATAAAATCTGTCTTCTTTACATTTAGAGATTACGTGTTTGCACAGAACCAGTTGTCAATGTTAATAAAATCATT
Source organism: Holothuria leucospilota (assembly GCA_029531755.1). Lineage (NCBI taxonomy): Eukaryota > Metazoa > Echinodermata > Holothuroidea > Aspidochirotida > Holothuriidae > Holothuria > Holothuria leucospilota. The sequence goes on from CM055977.1 coordinate 42,907,639, forward strand.
TTGTACAGTATTTAGCACTGAGGTCATTACAAGACAACAAAAGATTGGTACCGGTATCGTCAGCATTAGAAATTACATGAAAGTTGTTACTAACTCTGTGGAGATCATTGATCCATGAGGAACACCACAAGTATAGGTTTACGTAAAGAGTTTAAATTAATAATGCCGACAAATTGGAAACGGTCATTAATATAACTTTCAACTAATCCAAAACAGTATCCTGGAAACCGTAATGTTCAAGCTTATTAAGTAAGATATTATGGTCCAAAGTATCAAAAGCCTTTGAGAGGTCTAGAAAAATGGCCTGATACTCCTTTTTTAAGGTTTCTGTGACTTGATTTACAAAACGAAGAATTGCTTGTAAAGTCGAACGACCAGGGAAGAACCCAAACTGGTCATCATACAAAAGATTTTGCTTGACTAAAATGAATACAATGGGCAAGACATGAGTTCTTTTTAAATACTCTCGAGATGCACGGTAAAATTGAAATAGGTCTATAGTTACTCACAGTCTTTACCACCGGATTTAAAGACCGTGACAAGTGCAATTTTCAGGGACCTTGGAACGATACCCTTCTCCAATGAGAGGTTAAAGAGGTATCCCTAACCTGGGCACTTGGCTGATGTTTTTTTATCACATCTGCACCAGCATAACAAGAACATATATGTCTGTTACTGAGTTGCCAATAGCACATGCAATCGGCACACATGTACCAGGGGCGGATGGGGGGGGGGGGGCGTTCGACGACGTCCGGGCCCACCTTCAAATTTCCAAATGTGTAATTTTTTGAAGTTGAAATTTTCTCGCGCAAGCAAGAAGATTGCATAAGGCTAATCAGTGCAAGTACCCATTATTTTCCTAAGATTCTACAGAATATCTTTTACATAAAGGCCAGAATTTTTGGTGCGTTTCGCGCGCTTTAAATATCATCGGTTTTCTTTCACATTTGATATTTAAATAGCTGAATAGACCCCCCTGTCAGATAACTCTTGACATAACTGCCATTACATACCGTGTTCTCTGTAAAGGTGGGGAATTTCACCCTCATAGTCCAGGAAAAATAATTTTTTTTTTCTTTTGGCTTAACCTAGAACTATAATTGCTAACAAAGCATTTTCCTAACAATGCATTTTTCAAGTACCCATATTGACATATTAAATTTCGAGAAAATCTGAGTTGTGGATGTGTGCCTAATTTGCATAAATTCAAAACGGTCGCCATGTAGATAGATTTTTGTCCATAAGCTACCTCGTGGTGTGAGAATCGTAGAAGAAATAGTTCAAGTAAGTATCTATACCGATAGTTTAGGGTCTATAAGAACACAAATATACCAAAAAACAAACATGTGAAGATTTGTGCAGCCTAATTTGCATAAATTAAAAACGGTTCCCAGTTTGATAGAATTTTAATCATATCGGTAGATGTGAGACTCGTAAGAAGAATCATTCTGGTGTCTATACCCATCTTTCAGAACTAGAAATTCTTCTGATGGCATTGAAATAAAGATGTGACATTTTTGTTTACGACCTAATTTGCATAAATCCAAAATTGCGGCCCTTTTGATATACTTTAAAATTTCAGCATACCTCGAAATCTTGAGTAACTATGGTGACGGCACCCACGCTTTCAAAGGTCAAGGTGTGTGGATGTTATTAAATGGTATGTTTTGTTGAAATGCAAGGTGGTTGCCATTTTGACGACCTTTTGTCCATTTTTTCAAAGCTGAGGGCACAGAAACTCCATTGTGGTGTATAATCACCTTTTGGGGTAAAAAAACACTACCATTACAATTTAAAGACAGTAGACACTCATCACCTTGAGTATATTTCTACTTGGAGGAAAGCAAATTTTCCAGTTGGTGACTGTTCTTTGATTGACATGAAGCATGCACAGAGTGTGTCCTTCCTATTAGGGCTGAGTATGCTCACCAGGATATCGCCTTAATCAATAAAGTAGCTGAGTTTTGTGTCTGCATAAGAAGGAACTTAAGACAGTTTGGGGAGGAGGGAGTTAGAAGAAACTTAGTTGGGAGAACTGGAACTGGATGGGATGAGGAAATTTGCCTTTTAAACAACAGGGGACCTTTTTGGGAGCCAAGATAAGTTGCATAATTTCGAACGGCTTCCATATTTAACTAACTAAAGAACTGTACAATTTTTGCTAAAGCAAAAATTCCAATACTATTAGACAGACAGTCATCACCCCAAAGTATATTTTTAGTGTGGGTATATCAAAATTCTCAGTTGGTGACTGCTCTTTGATTGAAATCAAAGTTTGAAAATTTGAAAGATGCAGAGTAGCTCACATTCCACACAAGGCAGAGCGAGTACTTTTATTACATTTTATAGCCTTGTATGCTCACCAGGACATGGCCTTAAGCAGTAAAACAGGTTTATTCTTGCACAAGGAAGAGCTTCATACAGTTATGGGAGGAGCTAGAAGATGCATAGTTGGGAGAATTGGAACTGTCTGGGATCATGAAAATTCCCCTTTAAATTCCTAAAGAGAGACTAATAACTAGAACAACACCATAATGGATTTGATAAGATACGGTAGTAACTAGGCCTGTACATTTCGTGATCATTGAACTAATATGTGAAACTTATCTAACCTATCCCTGTGTGTTGGAAATTAGAAATTCACGGAATTTTTGGACACACAGTGAGGGATTCTTTAAGCCCATTGAAATCGTTAACCTGGATTCTTTCAAGCTTGGATAAGTTTGTTTTGTTAGTTGCCATGAAGACTATGCTGCCGTATTCTAGTATTGGACGGATTAAACTCAGGCATTTTATGATTCTTTTGTGATTTCGGAACAACAATAGTTTTGGATAATTTCCATGGCCTTGGAAAGTACCTGTGCGTCATAAGAATTATGTAAAATTGGGAAATAATACCTATGAAGGAGGGTGGACATTGCCTAATCATTTTATAAGTACCTTCATCTAGGACAGGGGCAAAATTTATAGGGAGGTTCTTTAATAATGCCACAATTTCTAGAACAGCAACTGGAGGACCTACATGGTTATCATCGCTTTCGGGGTCATGAAAGTTTGAATTAAAATTTTGGTTCTTTTGGGAAATAAACTGGGTCTACTTCGTCCTTAATCCTTGGGATCTACAACCATATCTCCATTTTCATTGACTAGATTTGAATACTTCTGTTTACTACTTGATGCATTTTTGTAATCTTTTTGACTGTACTCCAAAATTTCGGCTACTTCCCCTACTATTCATATTATCACAAGTATCGTTCCGATTGCTGGCATTTTGGAGTTGATTGATTTCCTTCTTGATTTGGTATTTAAGATGATCTACTTGACGTTTGGTATTTTGATTACGAGTTCTAAGGTATTTTCTCCTAATTTTGCGTTTAGTTTTCATAAGATTCATAATGTGGCTAGTGAGCGTCCCGGTATTGGATCTTCTACCCAGTAGGGGACAATTGTTTTTACAGCTTTGGTAGACAGTGGGCGATAATGATTCAGCAAAGGAATCAAGGGTATTTTCGTTAACATCAAGGGAGTCGCATCAGTCGATCGCAACCTTTAAGGTGGGAGTAATGTTATCTAATTCATCCTTAAATTTTTCCCAGTTACATTTTTGTAGGGGTCTATAAAAATTATCTTCAATTGGAGTAAGGGTACTCGCTTTAACTTAGTTATACCAAGACAGTGATCACAATGAGACTGTCTTCTATACTAGTTGTTTCAAAATGAACTTTTGAAGTATCACTAGTGCCTAGAACTACATCAAAGAGCTCTTCAGAGTCATCTATAGGATTTCTTCTGGTCCTAAGATTTGGGTAAAGCAACCTGAGTTGATACTTGTCAAGAAGTGTCCTAAGTCAAACTCCATTTGGAGAGGTTTAATTACAGCCAGAATAGGTGTGGGGGCGTTCAAGTCGCCTATGAGTAATGCATTGTCTTCACAGATCGAGTTTAATGACTTCTTCAATTATGGATTTGTTTCGGGGTTGTAATAACAATAATTTGTAAACGCCTAGACTTATTTTTGGTAGGACTCAAAACCTTCAAAACTTGGCAGTACGGCGGTGTGCATACTATCACTTTGATCAGGGAGTTCCTAACAACTCCCTGCTTTGATGCTATATGCAGTACTATGGATTGTATTGAATGTGGAAACTTTTGTTGTTGTAAGTATCGCGTAATAAAGTACGTACGTGAGTGCAGAACATATATACCACGCTACCCAACCCACCATGCCACATTGAAAGATATCTTTACTTTGAAGTAGATACATCTCAAACTCGAATTCGAGATATCTGTATTTCGGATTAGAGATTAAGTGTTATTATAATTCTTTATTTTTTGTTCTGTAATTGCACAACATTTTTAAGCAACTTTGATGTATAGTTCAAATATCAGATGATTCTCTCTTCTCTAGAATGATTATTTTGGATTATGCCTTTCATTTTGTTAAAAGGGATAAGGTACGATCGTAGAACGATCATCCTAAGCTAGGTCTTATGTGGCATTTTTGCCTCCTAGTGCTAAAGATATTGCACGAATTGCATTTTATATATGTATCTTTGTTTACTCCATCCTGATCATTTCAGGGTAATCTTAAAGTTTTTTTTTTACTCTAATTGGGAGAGGCTTAGTTAGACACCATTTCGAATTCAGGCTGGAGTTTAGGCCATGCACCTTTCTCAAAACTTTTAAAACCCTATAAAGACTCTCAGTTTGAGAAAACATTCATTTTATGGATGGGATAGTACTAAGTCTTGAAGGAGTCTTTTGTTTATTCATTATAACTTTCTTAGGGCTTATAAATTGAGCAAATTTTAGCAGTGTTATTCTTCTAAAGTAGTTTCATAACTGGTTCTTGCTCCTTTTAAAGTACTATACAAAAGTGTTGTTGTCATAGCTGCTTCTTCACTGGAGGGATCGTCCCCTAGACGATTAATCGATGAGCAGTTATAATGTTTGTTGCGCCTTTTATTAGGCTTGCCTAGATAAACGCATATTGAAAATGCAGATATTTACTGTATAATGACTTTTACGCCTTAAAATTGCTGGGAAACAGGATGATTCGGTCCGACGTGCATCTGGCTTGGGGCAATCACTCAGCTATTCCTCGATTAATCTTTTACCCGTGATGATATCATCATCGGTCTTAACCTTTAAAAGCACCCTTATTTGTACTTATTCACTTGATAATATAATATTAAAATAAATGGGGACACCAGAATAAAATTTATACATGTCTCAGCTTTCGAGAGAGTTAAGAAAAATATCAGCCATTTTAGATTCAAGCAAATTAGGCTTGGGCCGATTATTTCATCTACCTAATACCGTTACACCTGTTTTTTTCACACGAAAACATGAAAAGAAACCGAAACTAATTTTCCATGAGTCTCAAATTTTAAAATATGGACAAGCTATCAATAGAGCAACCATTTGGAGTTAAACTAGGCAGGAATAAAATATCACATGTTGGTTTGCAAAATCGTGTTAGGGGGTCAACTACATCAAATCACCCTCCCAGGAGCCTCACGAGACATGGACGAAACTCTATCAAAATGGAGGTCATTTTGAATTTGTGCAAATAAGGCCTGAACAAAGTACCTCATGCTTGTTTCTTTGCTATCATTGTATCCCTTAACCTTCAAAACATGGATTTACACACCCTGAGAATAATTCTTCTATGAGTCTCTTATCTCGAGGAATGGTCCAAAGTACATGGCGGCTATTTTGAATTTATGCAAATTAGGCCGGAACAAATGTCACATGTGAGTTTCCTTGCTATTATGCATTCCTTTAAAACATGGGTATAGACACCAATATGATTCTGCTACTAGTCATGCATCTTGAGATATGGTCAAAGGTCTATCAAAATGGAGGCCATTTTGAATTTACGCAAATTATGCCTGTACAACATACCACAATGTTACTTTCATTGCTATAATTTGTTTCTGTACCCCAAAACATGCGTATAGACACCAAAATAATTCTACGAGTCTCACTTTTCGAGGTATGGACACAAATGTATTAAAGGGGCCGCCATTTTGAATATATGTAGATAAGACAACTCTGATGATTTGCTCGGACTTTTAGTAGGCTATGTCATTTTGGGTTCTACAAAGAAATGCATTTTGAAGAAAGTCCTTTGTTAGCAATTAGTTCTATTTCAGACCTTAATTTTCCTGGACTTGCACTTTATTATTCCATATGACCAGTGGTAGAGTGGCCCAGTAGAAAATACATGACATTTGAAAAATGAAATGCTGTCGTCGGTGATACCGTAATAATCTCTTATTTTATGTTATTCTCTGATGAATGGAACGTATGCATGACAAACTTTGGGGGGCAACTCCATGGCGATAATGATAAGGAGTTCAAAAGTTTAAACTTATAAAGTTTATGGGTGTGTAATTCAACCACAATAAGCAGAACGCAGTTTAGAAAGGATATATTGATACTCAAAGATTTTTTTCTCGTTGATCTTTACTTGTCTTGAACTTGATTGCCAAGTTAATTAAATTGACCGTAAAAGTTTATGATTACCAGCTAACCATCTTGATATCTTTGATAAAATATAAACTTTTCGCCACATGGAAATAATGTGTACGTAGTCTTAAATATTTTGTCGTCATTCCAAAGTTCAAAACGGCTACTGTGAAAGTTGCATAAGCATCAAATATGTATTAAGAAACAGTTACCGTTATTATATCATTGTATGTAGCCATGATTACACTGAACCTGTCGCTCATTTTTCATCCATTCAAAAACATTCATCTGTAGGGAATGATGTAGATCAAGCGTGATTGTGCATGTCATAATTGATGTCAAATACAATAGTCCTAACTCAGATCCGGATAGGACAATAGATGTTTTGAACAAGGGGGCAAGGACCCTTATTTGGTCTTTGTCAAAAATGTTTGAAATATTTTCAATGTCAACCGGGTCCTGGCTGCGTCCCTTTCTTGCCAAAAATAAAATAAACTCTCCTATGACTTGGAAATTATGTGGCAAAAGTTTACATACCACAAGTGAAGAACCGTGTAAAACTGAGGGAAACACTTTTACCCGAATTTTCATGTGTGGCAATCACGCAGGGTTAGGGTGATCCCAGCTGTCTGATTGATTCCAATACGTACCGGCCGTATGTGTCACCCTCTCATGATCGCACTTTTTTCCTTCTGTACTTTCGTATTCCCTGCCACATTGTGATTAACATGTGGTGTGCCACAAAGTTTTTGTAAAGTCTCTTCACGTCCCTGCCTTATATTTTGACCTAACTTTTGAAATCAGATTACGCTGCAAACGTGTTTTGGATCTGGGCATTATTATTATGGTGCGTCGTTTGTCCACAATAATCTGCCTATACTGTACGCTTTTGAAAGCTGTGACTGGGAGAGCGTGAGGTTTCAACAATAAGGAAAACTGGAGAAAGCAATGTTCGACGGAAAAAATTGCTAAATGCTTCACTATTCGACAGGAATGCACTACGATGAATCATTTCCCTTTGGAGGAACGTTTTCATGAAACACGGAGATAGTGTAACTCGGTGATCTGCGACACAGTCTAGTGTCAGTGCGCTACGCATCACCAGATCTGTCACCAAAATTTTATGTCCACACCCCCAAAAGATTACATCTTCGCTACGCCCCTGTCGACATGCAGTACCCATCCCCCTCCCCCTTATGAAATTCTTGATCCGTCCATGGCGATGAGGGTTTTCGAAACATTTAACCAAGTGGATGTAAACTTTCTCACGTGGGATAGTTTATCTTTGTTTTCTTTTCGGGGGGGGGGGGGCTGAACTAAAATTATGAAGGTTCAAAATATCTTTTTTCTAATTGCAATCAAATGGAAGCATAAGATAACTCATTCTGGTTTCTGAACAACGATCCTTCAGAATAACAACCCTAATTCTCGTTGCGAAATAACGACACTTCGGAATAATGATCTGACCCGAATCAACTGTTTGCTTTAATCACGTCTAATTGGTTTATTCACATCTTGGTTTTTTGTATCTCACCATACCACTGCGTGATAAATAGCATGGACCACTTTATTGCACACAGATCTTTCAATATTCTGAATAGTCAGTTGAAGGAAACAATGGCTTGTTCTCATGCAACTAATTCCTACAGTATAATATTGGCTACATATAGTAATATCTGGAGTCACTGTTACCCTACTGTGTGGGGCCAGCAAAAGGTGTTCTTCATACAAGCTAGACTGGTTTGAGTAACCTCTGACCCCTACAATGGTGCAGCTGTCAAAGCCTTATGATGCTGGTTTGAAAGCCATATATAGCTAGATAAAAATGATTTCTTAATTAGAAGCTCAATTTTAAAAATTCGAAGTTTGTTTTGGGTTTGCAAATCCCACACAGACCAAATATTAAGCTTAAAACATAAAATGCTACTGAATGTAGAGATTTAGCTTTCGTTCCTTACTTCACCTCTGTCATGCCCATGGGCGGCTCTAAGAAATTTTGTTTGGGGGGGGGGGCAAACTCAAGTCCATATTCAGGGAGGTTCGGAAGACCCCCCAGCAATATTAATGGTCACCTCTGGATAGTACAATAGCCTCAATAGGAGTATGCATACGCGTAGGGGCCCAAGTTGATGGGGGCGGGCTGTAACGATCTGCCCGAAAAATAGAAACAAAACTTTCCGCGCGCGCTCAAAATGTTAATGTACATATCATATAGGCACGCATCCGTTATCACACCGCATGCCAATTACATACAATAATTTGCCACGTTACTACCTATTCCATATTGGTTATAATTCTGGGGGAAGTCGTTACAATAATGACGATAATAATCAGTGGTGTGGCCAAGACTTCTCTCATGGGGGTGGGGCAGGCACTATGTTGTGTGATCGCCGACCTAATTTTTTGAAAAATTAGGTGTCCATACATGCAATCTGGTGCCACATATGCTACCTTTGAAGTAAAATTTGTGTTAAAAAAATTACCGTACGTATTTTAGGTACTAAAAGGAAAAATAGGCATCACCCCCTACCCTTTGAAAATTTTTGAAAAATTAGGTGTCCTTACATGCAATCTGGTGCCACATATGCTACCTTTGAAGTAAAATTTTGTGCTTTATTTTAGGTACTAAAAAAAATCGGCGTCAGTGACGGGGGAATGGCCTAATGGCTCCTCAAATACACCACTGATAATCATAATATATAAGTTGAACCATTAAACAACACACTGGTGAATTAATATCAGATATATAGGTGATGGTGCAATCCAAATCAGAACTATATTTTAGTTACCAAGGAAGTTTTTAAAGTATCGATTTCCGTTAAGCTACATTATTGCATTATTTTTCTTTCAGGAGGTGCCCGAAAAATTCTCCGAATATTGCCCGAATTTTCACAAAAATATTTTGTTGGGGGAACTGCAGACCCCAGCCCCCGCTTCCTACGCCTATGGGAGTATGGTTATTATTATGTGTTACAGCGATGCCCATGTAGTTTTCAAAAGCTCTTCAACAACCATTTCAGTCAGTTAGTCATGAGCTGACTACTTTAAAAATAAATACAACCATATCAACTGATCGCTACCGTACTACCATATGGGTGGAGTAAGAGGCAGGTGAAATGGGCAAAGCGGCTTGATCCATTTGTATAAAATGAGCCCCACCTTTAAATATTTTATTGTTTCTTTCATTGTGTCACAATATGTTTCAGCTTTGCCAAGAAGCCATAAAATGTTGGTTTTCTGGATTTTTGTTCTTAAACTAACGAAAATTTCGAGCATGAAGAAACTTGAAAACGATGAAATGATAGCACTACGTATTTGGAATCTCAGTACCGTTCTGAAACGAATGTTTTTAAAGGGGGAGAGGAATTCCCCTAACTCAGAACGACATCTCATCCGATATACAAATGGCTAGGCCACTAGTCAAAAGTCTCATCGCACTGAGCTTAGATTGACTGTTTGGTGTGTTACTGTTTATTTTAAATCAATTGAAACGGTATACTTTAGCACGGAGGTGGAGAACCTTTTGCTTATATCAGGCTACTTGACAGTCATAAGACCGCTCGTGGGCCAACGGCGCTGTCAATTTGGACAAGGGAAGGGAAACCTCTCCTTCTATGGGAAACACAATACTTTTAGACAACCAGCCCATTACAACTTTTTGTACACGGATACCTATGCTAATCTGGCCAGGTGACACTCTGGCAAAACTGCTTTTAGTCGTGGATGATAATCAACACGGCTAATGGGTTGTGTATCTAATGACCCCGATAGCTCTGAAGTGTCTGCAAAACTATGGGCATTTAACTCCAGCATTACCGTTACACTCTGTAAATGACATTATGATGGCTAAGCTAATCAGATTACAAATAAGCAACTGAGAAAACGCGCGCGAAGCGCGCCGAAAAAATGTCGTTTTGAAAGCACTTTATTAATGTTTAACCTTCGCATTGCATTGGAAAGTTATTCACTTCTTTAATTTTAAGCCCACTCAAGGAAAAGGGAGGGTCTAACCCATCTCGAAGTACATGTTTTATTTTATTTATTATTTTTATTTTTGAAAATTGAAGACCATGCTTTGCAAACTTTAGGGGGGGGGGGCAAGTGCCCCCCGTGCCCCTATGGCGAGCCGCTAATGGTCATGCCTGTCAGAAGAACAGAAATACATAAATCACAAAGAGTTCTGTAGGTAGAACCAAGTGTAAACAAAATTCCTGAGGGAGAAACCGAAGTAAGTCACGAACAGAGTCAGCTGAAATGATCAGTGGAGTAAGTTGTAGGTACTTTTTTCTGACATGTCTGTAATATACAGATGTGTTTGTTTTCCTGCAGTATGCACAAAGAATACTAGTACTGTTACGTGTTAGTTTGGGCACTTCAGAGACACCATACTTCCCTTTAAGAGTAGGCCATACTCAACTTCCGTGCGATATATCTAAGGAAGGTATATGACATTTTTCGTCAACTTTCATTCCAAGGAAAGAATACCATATTTCTGAATCAATCACGTGGATATACTGAACGCAGAGATACCCAATCTCTGCCAAGGTATCGTGAGATCACTGACAGTTTACGCTTCGTATAGTTGCTCAGAATCAAGGAAAAACTGGTAGGTAAGGCAACAGTGTCACAGAGTATCAATTCTCCGGCTAACTTTGGTCTGTTTTTACCTATCGTTTACGTTTTAGTGGTTAGCGCGATTTTGTTCATTTGTATTTTCAAACGCAATGAACTAGCTCAGGGACAGATTTCTTTGCAGCTAACAGTCCCTCCTTCCATGACACCCCTTCCGGACGGACTGCCTCCATACTGTCCCCATGCACGAGGAATATTTCACCCTGGATAATTCCTTACAGTGGAAAAATGGTCCGCAGGGTAATTGCTTGCAGTGAGCGCAGGGGCGTCAATCCGTATTGAAGTGTGTGTGTGTGTGGGGGGGGGAACACATGACCAGGCGCGTAGTCAGAAATTTTTCCGGGGGCGAAGCGGTAGATTCTGCGAGGGACCGAAGCGACCGAGCGCGCTTGCGCACGAGGGGGCAGGGCTTGGGAGGGGGACATCCACGGTGAGAAGCTTTTGTGATTTTTAATGTGAAAATATGTGATTTGGTGCATACTTTATATGGTATTTTGTATGCATAAGGAGACATGCTATTATGTATTTTATGAAATATTTTGTAGGAATAACCATGTAGAAATCAAAAACACACATTGCTGGCAAATAATTTATCATTCTGCAAGTATGCAGAATCACATAACAGCTTCCAACTATCAAGCCCTTTCTTTTGAAAAGGGCGTGTCTTTCCATAGGCCCTTCCCTGTGTCCCTCTTTGTGATAACTGACGTTGTCCTATTCTAATACGAGTTAGGGTTCCAAACACTGGCATAGCCAGGATTCTTGTATGGAGGGGTCCAACTAAGGGGTCTGATGGCCGACCTGGGGAGGGGTCTAAGGGGAGGGTGTCCCCCTTTGAGAAATTTTTGAATATTTGAGTACCCTCAGATGCAATCTGGTGCAACATTTTGCATCACTTGAAGCCAATTTTTGTGTTCCATTAATTTTTTTTTCAGAGTTCGATGGGGGGGGGGCATGACCCCCTGCCTCCCCTCTGTCTACGCCAATGATCCAAAGTTAACATGACCATCGTAGATGATCTGCTAGTTGAAATACACGGAGTCCAGGGAATTACTTCAAGATGTTACTTAATCATGTCCAAAAATAGCTGAAACCACCCTCCGCAGCGTTGATCATTGTCAAAGATCATGGACCCCCACCATGCCCGTAGCTAGGGTCATATGTTTTGGGGTGTGAAGGCCCCCAATTCGGACTGGTTGGATGTTTTTCCAACAGAGTGGCGGCGTGTAAATTGCACTTTGTTATGCGCTCTGCGTTTTTTTTTGTATACAGCTGTGGTGATCCTTCCTTTGTCACTAAATAATGGTGTCGTCCTGGGGGAGGGGGTGTCCAAATTTTGTTAATTTAAGGTTGCTTAGGTGCAAAATCGTGCTATCCTTGGGATAGTTTTGGAGCTGATCGTATATGGCTGGAAAATGTCCATAATTTAGTCAATTCTAATTTTCCGGCTGCCTGGATGCTTTTACTAACTGCAGTGGAGACGCGTAAATTGCGCCATTTTATGCCCCCTGAGTTTGTATACAGCAGTGGGAATCCTTCCTTTGTCACTACATGAAGGTGTCGCTCTGGGGAGGGGTCTAAGGGGAGGGGTGTCCCCTCCCCTTTGAGAAATTTTCGTAAATTTAAGGTTGCTGAGATGCAAAATGGTACTATCTTTGGTTTATTTTTGGAGCTTATCGAATACGTTTTCAACAACCTTCCTGAAGCCCCCCTTTGGCTACTTTTTGGCAGTTTTTCCGCAAAAATACCTGCGTTGAGTCAACAGAAACTTTCTTGAACTGTTATGAAAATTTTCTTTTCCTTGATTGTGCATTATAAAAGGGCATCTAAGGCTGGCAAATGCCTGTATAGGACCTCCTGGAAGCTCTGGATCAATTATATAAATGGGGCAATGGCGTAATGCTTATTACCTGACATCCAAATGGTAATATAGATTATGATGCTAAACACTTTACATCTATCGTATTTTTACTAATTTTGAACGAAAATCCAGACGAACAGCTTCCAGCAATGGAGAATCGGCAGGAGGGAGAGAACAGGCGCAGTAAGGTGATGTTAGACCTCCCTGATAGGTGTAGCAAAAGGTGTGAAGGACTAACAAGAGCGTTTCAGCTTTTTCTTTGTAAGTGTATTAGCAATCACCATCCATACCGATAATGGCTTCGCGCGAAGCGCTCGGTAAAAGTTTTTCAAAAATATAACGGCAACAACGTGATTTAAAGTTTCAACCTTCCACATCATGCTTACAAATTAGGTTAAAGGATCCCATATTGATATGGGGCCCCTATACAGATGTTTGGAGATGTATCTCTGTTTTCGGAAAGTGTTGTGATCAGAATAGTTCCTTGTATATTCACCTTTTTAATGGTCATGAGATGGAGTGCAAACTGTGACGCATGCGCGCGAAGCGCGCCGAAATTTTTCATTAAATAAGATTTTCCTGACAAAATCTGCATTCAGAATCTGCATCGAGACACTTTCAACAAACCTACATGCCACTTAAAAAGCCAGTCAAATAGAGCCACGACACTACTCTTTACGAAGTGTGGGGGGGGGACATTTGATATTGTGTCCCCCACCCATCGAAATGTGGGGGGACATGTCCCCCTGTCCCCCCCCCAGGATTGACGCCCATGAGTGAGCGCACAGCTGCCCCGGACAGTTTCCGCCAGGCATTCCCCGGGATAATTCCCACCCAGGAAATTTACCCCTCAGTCAACCTGCCCACCATAAAATCTGGAATTGACCGAGTAGAGGTGGGAATTGTCCAGAATGAAATTGTCCCGGAAGTTGTCCGGCAACCATGGTTACCTGGAAATAGTCAGCGGAGGGAATTGTCCAGAGTGCAAACTGAAAGGGTTGGACCTGTCCGTGGGAAATAAATTATTGTCCGGAAAGAATTGTCGGGTCACAAAAGGAAAAAAATTCTGTATTTCATTGTGATTCTCTTAAAGCTTTTACATTTTTCTGCTTTGTAACTTTGATGTTTTTTTAATGTAATGGAATTGCCTGATTTGTGTTTTTAAGATCCTTGCAAGTCTTTTTCAGCCATTTAAACTTTGTACCTGAACCATTGTAGGACATAATAGAGTCATAAGCCAGTTATTCACTTTTTTTAGGTAAATTTGCTTCCAAAAACGGAAAGACTTTATTACCATCAGTTTCCACTGGACTGATCTTTCTCCCGAAAAATTTAACTGCTTTCTTTACTGCTAACTTTTAAAAATAAGTGGCATAATTAAGAATCTAGGAGGAACAGACCCGGGTAGCGCAGAATTAGAAATTTACCTACTGAAACTTGAGTTAGACAATATGTCTTTCTTCCTTACATGGTAATGTGTGTGAAAAGTTATTTAAGAGAGGGTTTCATTATTTCACCCAAAATTAAGTATGAAACTATGCAAATATGTTTGCACTCAAGTTTCACATTTTTAAAGTTTTCTGGCGATTGGTAAAAGTGACAGTGCAACAATACACTTGTCTTACAGTCTGTTTGTTAAACAAATACGTTTAAAAGTAAATGGTTCTATCTGCAAATAGATTTGTGACATGACTAAGGAGCACCAATGGGTCTAATTCGAGAGACAGCCAGAATAACTTGGAACTATCGCAGTACTCTTATCGTATTGCTCGTACCAGCGTTGTCCTCGCCTTTGCTCGCCGTCAACACTGGCGTAAGTTATGCTTAAGTTAATATGTCAAGAGGTTGAGCTGAAATGTCCTCAGATTAACATGCTCTTCAAGGGAAACTTAAATTACATACTCCTATGTTAAATCATCTTACAATAAACCCGCGGTCACACTACAGCGAATTCGGATCGGATTCCGATCCGATTTTTGTGAGTTTTTATTAAAATCTTCTCCATTTCGGGTCAGAGAGAACCCAAATTTGCCAACCTGTGTAATTATATGATTTTTATCGAAGGACTACGAAAATTAAATTTATACGAATTATTTCGTGACGTCACATCGACAGACAGCTTTTATCGGACTACTCGTGTCCGATAAAAGCTGTCCATCGATGTGACGTCACGAAAAATCAGTTTACATTTCATTTTCATAGACCTCTGATGCGAATCATACATTTATACTGGTTGGCCAATTTTGGGCTCTTTCTGACCCGAAATGGAGAAGATTTTAATAAAAACTCTCAAAAATCGGATCGGAATCCGATCCGAATTCGTTGTAGTGTGACCGTGACCGCGGCTTTAGCCTACTACGAACTGATGTCCACTGCTTTGAGTCCTTTTCTAGACACTGTTTTTTTTTGCAATGGTTATTTTCATCAAAGAACGATCACGAATGATGAGGTAAAGTTTTAGTTTAGCAATACCATTATTAAGACAAAAAGGTTATCGACATGAGGATTTCATTGTTATGCATATAACACAGGCCTACATAAAATACGACAATTATTTTTTTTATTTTCCACGTCGTAATATAGACCTTAGAGAGCACCCAACAAACGCTAAAGCAACTGCTACTGATCAGTATGAGGGTACTTCAGTACTCATGTGTGAGCATCCGACATTGTCGTCTAGGCAAGCGATTATATAATGGCAAGCAATGCTAGGGGCCCCCGGAGGGTAGGGGTATCCCTGAAAAAGGCACTTAATTCGAGTGTAATTCGAACCCACGCACTATAATGAAGTACACTGGTGGATCCCAGAGTGAAGTTTTCTAGTCTGGACCTATTAAGAGGGGGAAAACGACAAACAAATTATAATAGTAGAGAAAACGGGGAAAACGACAAACAAATTATAATAGTAGAGAAGTACACAACAAACATACCATGGGCGAACTGGCTTCCCTAGACATGGTCAGATGTTGCTTGTTAACGTTGCTATGTTCTATTTGGTTCGGGAGAAGAAGTGAGCTCGAAGACGCAATTGACTGCCACCAGTATCTTCTATACATCTGTATTTCAGAGCCTCTTACTTTGGCAAGGGACATTGGCGGCGGGGTTGGTAACATGATATATTATGGAAACGTTCCGTTCAAATTGAACCAAAGACGGATCAAATGGGCACTGAACAGAAAAAGGATCAAATATTTGATTAGTTTCGGTTCAAAACTAACCATTTTCGGTTCAAAATGAACCAAATCTAGTCAAATATTTGACCAGATATCTGTTCAGTACCCATTTGTTCGGAATCGGTTCATATTTGAACTAAACGATTTTGAAGTATATACCCTAATTAGACAATAGAATGATAGGGTTTAGCAAAGATATGTTTAGTGCAGTCAATACAGCATGATAAGCTTTTAAATCCTCATCAGCAACACTGAATTGTGAAGAAAAAAAAAACAGCGCAATCCAAAGCGGGCCCAGAGTAGTAGCTGGAGCCCAAAAGGCACAAGTAATTAGGCCGAAGGAGGTATCAATGTCAAACTTCCACTACCTAAGTTAATTTCGCAACCCCCATTTTCGTCTTAGGTCCAAGACACATTGCCGGCTAAAGTCAATTGAAACATTTTAAATTCTAATTATCGACGATCTTATACTGAACCACAAAACAGACTCAGATCAATGAGTCCTTAGAGCCAAATTTTTCCCCCATAGGCGAAACATTCTTTTCACAAAATTCTTTCCCTATACAATTTACACCTGCACCGTGACAAAAAGTGAGGGATGAAGACCTTGAAGCAAAGTTTATTGTGTGGAAATGTTACAAATTCAAACGATGCATACTAGGTCAGAGTTTCCCTTCTCCCTATACTTTTGTTGGACTTGTCTTCTGAAAATTAAGGCAAAGATCACTAGTGTTTTAAGCAATAAATAAATAAATGAATGAATGAATGAATGAATGAATGAATGAATGAATGAATGAATGAATGAATGAATGAATGAATGAATGAATGAATGAATGAATGAATAAATAAATAAATAAATAAATAAATAAATAAATAAATAAATAAATAAATAAATAAATAAATAAATAAATAAATAAATAATTAAACTTTTAAGAATCACCAAAAGATAAATTTTCATTGCTTTGGGTTGTCTTTCTGCAATCTAGCAATGTGTCGTTGTATGTTTGTGTACATCGTGCAAAGTTGTCTCTCATGAAATATTTCCAGGTTCAAGTTTCATGATAACTACCACGTTCTATAATTATATGCTGTATTGAGCACGCTAAAAAGCTGTCAATCAAACCCCACCATTCTGTTGTATATGGGGGTATATCATGTTGCCAACTCTACAACTCTATCAACTAACGCTGTTCAAAATGCAAGAAGCTCTGAAGAAGAAAGATGTTTATATCAGTCAATTGTACCTTCAAGTCTTCTGCTTTATCTGAACAGTGGACAAAAGGCATAGGGGCCTAACTAAGAAAGTGACAGCTGAATATTTTAAAGGCAGGCTTTAAAGGACGCTCAGTGGTCATGATGGATAAGAGCGAAGCAAGATTCGTTGGAAAGACAGTATCCTCCATTTGACATTGTGATAAATCTATAGTGTTTCACTATTTTCTTTCGTTCACTACTTTTTTGTATAGCCAGCCAAAGGAGGATGGGTGGTGATAATAATGGCAACATATTGGATAACGGAGGCGCTGCCATTGGCTGCAACGTCCTTAATTCCATTAGTCTTGTACCCTATTTTGGGAATTTTGAGCATGGATGATGTCTCGCAGATATATTTCAAAAGGACTGTGGTTTTGTTTTTCGGGAGCATGGTACTAGCTGTTGCAATCGAAGAACAGAAGGTTCATAAACGTATCGCTCTCCGAACTTTGCTCGTGATGGGATCCAAACCAAGATGGTAAGCTGCTTTCTTCCCGAACCAAGGGAAATTGATTTTTGACATCTACCCTACATAAGTTTTGGCATTTTTTAAAAGAAAATTCACATGGCGACAAGAATAATTCTGTCGTTGAATATGACCGATTTTGCACTTCTAACTTATTTAGTTCCTCCAACCAATCAGACCATTCACACGTTCCATGCACAGCAACTTCATAGCTAACCAACTTCACTCTCGCTATCTATGCGAATTACTGGATAATCGTGACTGTTATTCAGGATAAAATGCAATGCGGTGTGATGCCATTCGATTAGCTTCTATTAAATTAAATTCAGTGCAATGAATTTCGTGTTAGATACAACCCAATGCAATCCTGTCCTATCCAATCCAACTCAATTCAATGTAATCTATGGAAATTATTCATATTCAGTTTCAAATCCTTAACAAACTTTGGAATGATTTTTTACTGTCAGGCTCATGTTAGGATTTATGATGAGTACGGCGTTTCTCTCAATGTGGATTGCGAACACTGCTACTACGGCCATGATGGCTCCTATTGCACAGGCTATTGCTGAGCAAATTGCAGAGAAGAAAGAAGAGGTAACATTCTTTTTGTTCCTGTTAGAATTTACAAATCTCTTTTCAGAATTCGGCTATTCCCCCTTCGGGCCACATATGGACGATAACGACAGCGATAAACGATGACAAGTTTTCGACAAAGTAACACCTTAAGATGACATTGGCAAAATTGTACATCGTTGCACACTGTCGAACAAGTATATCACTCTTAAAACACCGGGGTTAAATTTAACCAGGATCGGTGTTCTATTTACTCCAACACAATCCTGGTTAAATTTCCCATGAAATCCTGGTTAAACTAACGCAAATTCTGGTTAAAGTAACTAGGATTTGCGTTAGTTTAGCCAGGATTTCATGGAAAATTTAACCAGGATTGTGTTGGAGTAAATAGAACACCGATCATGGTTAAATTTAACCCCGGTGTTTTAAAGTGTTCGTTTACTGAATTATAGTGCCAAAATACGTCACTGAAAATCATCTTGATTAAACCAAGGCGAATGAACGAAAACATTACCCAATAAAGGAAACCGGTGTTCACAATTTTTAACAATAGTGATATAGTACTGAATAACAGTTTTCCCTGAATTGAAATAAAGATTTTGTTATCTGTGTTGAGTTATCGTTTAGTTTTCATTAGCCTACAGCTGTGACGTCATGTGAACTATCGCCGTCGCTATAGGACAATGTGTAGAAACATTTTAGTCAGGGCTAGGGGAGGTATCAAGCGGGTTGTTCCCGTCCTCGGGAGTCTTAGTGGGTGTCATAAAGTGTGTATTCCTGATGCGACCATTCACCCCAATACTCTACATGTTTACTTTCAACGGCCAGCAGTTTCTCCAATGAAGATCCATATTGTCTAATTTTCCCCCAATAAAACTCAAAAGTCCCAGGTTCTCGTCAATAAATACCGAAAAATTTGAAGTATGTATTCTGCAATTAACACCCCAAAATTTTTGTGGAGGGCAGTCAAGTTTTGGCTTTGCTGTCATTTCAGCAACCCGTCGCCGTTTTCGGGCTTCTAGTTGCTGGCTGTCTCCCCAACCGTCGGGCTAACCCTGGCGGCACCATTGAATTTAGCACTAGGTGTGGCTGGGTCATTGTGCTACATAGCTCAAAAGTAGATATTTTTCACAAAGACTAAATACTTCCACTGAGAAAATAAAATTTTACAAGAAAAACCTGCCTCTCTTTGTTCAAGCCGATAGAAGGGACGACGATCTTTTCCCCTCCCACCCCTTGGCTATAAGATCACATGTAGATATGTGTTCTTTTAGAAAGTCAAGGTTACAATATTAGTTAAGATTCTTTCAATTTGTCTCTTAATTATAGAGACTACTGTAATTAATACATAGAAATTTGAATGAAAAAAGATAACAAAGGCAGCAACAAGGCACAATTAGGCCTATAGTTTAATAAAACGTTTAGGTAATAATACAAGTTTACTTCAGGTTATAGCGCCATTTTTACCACTAAGCGCCATCTTTTTACCACTTCCAAGACCAAAAAGCAGTTCTTTTCAGATCACCTGTCTTGAATGAATCGTTTCTCGTCCAACGATACTCACCCCCAAATATTAGAACATACTAACCATACAATCACTGTTATTGTATCTTCCAGTTGAAAGCCACTCTAGGTTCAGAAACGGCGAGATATGTGAGATGTCCAACCTCAGAGATCAATAAGAAGACTGAGGAGTATGGTTTGTTTGTGAGAAGGAGGGGGAAGGGGTGGAGGAATTTTATTGCAACTTAATTCTTGAAATTATTTTCATAACCGTCAATATCTCAGGGGAAAATCGTGTTAACACGTGTTAAACTGCCAACAGGTTTTAACTGGTATTAACAGATTTGAACTGGTGTTAACAGTTGTGTGTAACAGTTATGCTCCACAGTGCTCCCTCGTATGTAAACATAGTGCACGAAGGGCGTAAAATTTTGGGTGTAGGGATTCCTCCTCAAATAAGTTTGAGATAACTGCCCCCTTCTCCGGTACAATCTGAGTAAGCCACTGATTGTAACGTCAATTTTAATTTAAATTCCTCTCTTAACTAGTTTCTCGTAGGGAAAGAGGCTAACAATTAGTGAGGGTAGTAGCCAAGGGTAGGAGAGGGAATGTAGTTGACGTATCAGGTCAAACCTTCCTTTCTAGCCACCGCCTTTTTGTTCATAAAATCACAATTTTACCCTACAGTATAAATCAAATTAATATTTTATTTTTTTCAGAGCATACTGAAATACTTAAGCATTGCTCCGTGTAGACTTCAACGCTTCCAAAATCTACGTTTGTCCTGCACTAATGAGCCTGAGGGTCCTCTGGTTTAGCCCCTGGAAAATACACGCCTCCCTTCCTCTCCCCTTCCGTAACACATACATACTTGTGCAACCCGTGGATACAAGAGAGGTAGTTAAAATATATGCTAGATGGACAAATCAGAAATTCGTCAAGTGTAAGTGCTTTTTGTAGATGTGTTTAGGAAAGTAAGTATGGAAAGTGCTCAATTTTGAATTTGTTGTCAAAGTTCCAGCTAATTTCTTTGCGAAATATCCAAAACCTTACAGATGCGATGATGTTCACAAAAACCCGGTCTACGGACGTGTGGAAGAAAGTGAGGAAGAAATGGAAGAGAATCCCTTAGAATCTGCGAATGAAGAATGTGATGCAGAATCGCTGAAAGGTTCCAAAGACAAACTCTCGAAAGCATTCCTTATCTGCATAGCATATTCAGCCACGATTGGAGGCACAACCTCCCTGACAGGAACTGGTGCGACTATGGTCTTAAAAGGTGTAACAGAAGAGTGAGAAACTGTTTGTTATTGCAACCTTTACAGAAAAATATGCCTAAAAGTACTAACTTCTACAAACTTCTTTAGAGTCTTACAAAATGTGTGTGTTACGTAAGTATAGATATATGAACAGATATCAAAAATAAAAAAGGTTTTTTGAACAAAATTCTGATGACAATTCTTGAGCATCTGATTAAGAATTTCCTTATTCCTTGGGAAATTTATGCAAAGTGATATGTTCTGCATACATTTTATAGAACTGCACTTTGTAAAAAAGTCTATATAGGGAAGAGATCTTTGGAGACTTCATTGAGATTCTTGTGAGAGACTTTTTGTGAAATTTTGTACATATATTTAAAAATTTGTTGGGAAGAATTGACAAGCAAATGCTTTGGCGACATTTTTGAACATGTTCAGGTTTGTTCAGTACTGTTTTGAACATCGTTCAGACGTTCGAACATCTGAGAAAAATTAAGACACTCGTCTTTCAAATGTACGTTAACAATAATTGTAAGGACGAAAATTCATTTCTTATCAATTTTGAAAATTACAGGCTTGTTTCCAACTATTAGGAACATCGTTCGAAAGTTTATATCTGTGTTTGCAAACTGGCGAACACCGACTGACCGCCATACAAATGTTTGTTGACAAATGATGTGAAAACATTCTTTTGTGAACAGTCTTAAAAATGTTCAAGCTAGTTCATGTCTGTTGGGAACATCGTATACGCGTTCAAGCATTTGTGGTTGTCCTTCAAATGTAAGACGATGAAGACTATTGTTTAGGGCTGTTTTTTGATTGAATGAAAGGGGCTTCACAAAATCTTTTAAAATGATTGCATATATCAGTATAAAGTCATTTACGGTGGCTTACACTTAGCCTATAGCAATTTTAAGTCATGACTTTGTCTTTCGTTAGTCTTTTAAACATATATTTTTCTTCGCATGAACAATTAAAGTCATAACAGTTCTGCTTAACATTTCAGTTTTTCCGTCTTGTTATTTAGACTTTACGGCGAGGAAGCAGGTATCACCTTCGCAAACTGGATATACTTCATGCTTCCAATGACAATACTTTCCATTTTCATGTGTTGGATTTTGCTACAATATTTCTTCCTCGGCAGAAGGTAACAGAATAATTCTTTTCCTACGGTACCTGAAGAACAGCACATAACAATGATGACAATTTGATGGAACTGCTATTTAATATCAGAAGTCTGATTACAAAATGTGTTACCTTAAGTTCAGATGTTTGACTGAAGCATGTACGTAGTAAACTAGGTGGAGGGTTAACTGTAAAATGTAGGCTGCAGATAAGGTTTCATAGCCGTTACATTTTAAGAAGTTAAATTCTAGAAGGCGTTTGGTGCAATTAACTGCTTTTTACAGAAGATTAAGATCAGATCTCGATATCTTAAAAAAATTACTGTAAAAATAAACCATAACATGCAGTAATCCTGGCGAATTCAGTATGCAATATGGTAGGCTCTGATTGTCCTAGTCCTACCACAGTGTTGTCAAGTGATACATAGGACAGTACGTGTCTAAAATTTGACCACCCCAGTTCCTGTACCGATACGGTCCCTGCTTCCAAAACGTATCGTCTTTATGAAGAATTGACCTCGTTAAAACTGCCAGCCCCTCTTCTTCCCATCTCCAGTACAGCGAGGGCTTAGTCTGGATAGCTATTGCCGTGGCATATTATCATGCAGTACAGCTTTAAAGATAATATAAGTAAAGAAAATTAAAGTGACATAAACTACTTACAGAAAAACACATCTTGCTTTCTGCATCTTGCAATTGCGCACGCACATCAACAGGATACTTTCTATGCAACTTGCATTTTAATGTAACCGTTGACTAGGGTGAAAGTCAACTAGGAAGTAGGCACTGCTGTGTTGTTTTCAAAAACTCGTGTGGTGATGAAACTAGCCTCGGGGTTTAGGACTTGCGATGGGATGTACCTCAGTAGATCAAAAGAAAGGTGAGGTTTGCAGAGGTTTTATTTTAGCAGAATCAGTTCAGCATGGTAATAATGTTTAAGAATTATTCAGTGTTATGTTAAGTATTTGAATGCGTTTGAATATAATATTTAGGAATCTGACATTTGTGTGTACACTGTTTGGCATCTAAATCGTGTGACCAAAGTTAGGTAGAAAAATATAAAGGAAGTGTGCATACCTTAACATTGTTTAGTGCACGTTTTAACAATGGTTACTGTACGTTATGAGTGAGGAACAATTACTAGTAAATCGCTGATTATCCTGAAACAATCACGCAACAAAATAATTTTTCTCATGCCTGGTCTGGCCTCATCTCTAGTATCGTTTCAAATGTATTTCAAGGATAAACAATGGGATTTGTTTACCTTAACGGTAAAAAAAATTCACTTTATCACAAAAGCTAAAGTATAACAATATATAGACTTCTGGGGGAAAAGTGTAAATTTCAAGACACTGGCACTTTATTTTCAGGGCAAAATTCAGGTGATAATACTTTACCAATCTGGAAATATTTTGTAGGGAAAACACCTTCCGAGCCCCATGTGAAGTATTCTCCTAATTTACTTATGAAGTAAGGGAAAGACAACTCCATTTTAGGGTCACATAGATTTCCGTGGGAGTTAGTTTGGACCTTATTATGCCAATAGATGCTGCTTGTGGGTTCGTGACTGTCGCTGTTGTACGCAAGAGAGTGATGAAGGAAAGGCTGTACGAGAACTCATCCAGCGGGAGTACAGCGCCCTCGGTGATGTATCGTTAGTATCTGCAATGTTTCTTTTTCTCTCATCCAATTTATTTTCTAACAGTCAGTGCATATGGCATTAACGCACTCTTTTCTCGAAATATATCGTCATATCCATTATGCGTTGTTATGTAAATGACTTGTCCACGTATCGAACATCTGTCCATTCATTTGTGCAAGACGAAAAGAATAATACTACTTTATTAGTATAAAATTCGACAACTAGACTTTAACAAAGATGTAACTAAAAACTTGCAACCTTATTGATTTCTTTTTAATTCATTGAAAGACTAAAACTTCCCCTTGAACCTGAGATATACATGAAACTTTAGATCACAAAAGCTATACCGATCTGTAAACCAAAACCTTTAGTCCATAAGCTCACACAAAAGAAATATTATTTTTCATGGGTTGTCATTATTCATAGGCACTGACATTTTTAAATACACAGATTTGTTCAATTTTTAAATCACAAATTCCTTTTTAGACTGTAAAGGGGTTTCGACGCCGCCATCTGCCTTGCCCCCCAATGCAGACTCTTTGCACACCCACTATTCAAGATTCCATAATTCAAGGGATATGACTGATCAAGGGATGAGCCTTACAGCCTGCTGGGTAGGCCCCACTACGATACGCGCCCTTTGATTTTGTAATTTGATTGTCAAGCGTTCATCGTGTCTAGGTTTTGCTTTGAGCACACGTACCGTAACCACACCTGCGCATGAGCCCGTGACCTCTAGTATGGCTGGTTCCCAGTTCAGTCTTCTCTGACTAGAAGGTTAGAGAGTGTGTGATCATCAAGCTCTGGTTAAGATTTAATAACTTAGCACGTGTGGACAATAGTCATGTCAAAGCAAAATGTCGAAAATAAATAATTGTTTAATCTTCTATTTCTTTACGAAGATTTGCAGAAATGGGGGTTTTCATCCATTTTGTCGGGCTGATTGCGTTATGGTTGTTCCGACGACCTGCTTTTATTCCTACGTTTGAGGGATGGAGTCAAATATTCCTCATTCCAAAGTAAGTCAGTCAGGATACACGTCAATAGACCAGAGATAGTCATTTCATGTAAGACCAACCTTTTGAAGCTTATTCACCCAATTTGAGATGTTAGATTGCACAATAATTTGTGATGTCATTCTTGTACTATTCAGATTACACTTTTTGTTTTTCTTTGTTTTTTTTCCTAAAGCCACAGCACCTTGTATCGAAATATGATCACTTTCGTACCTTACTGGCATGGGATGACTTACATCCGAACTCGCTTTCAACATATTATATCTCAGCAATGGAGGAAACTGTGAAAATGGGAGTTGGATGAATAGGATTCATTTTGCATCTCTAAAATATATATATTCTTGTAATTGGAGACTTTAGGTCCACTTTAAGCACGGGCGCTTTGAGAGAATGACGAATGACTGAATGAAGAAGTAACACGCAGTGGCGGATCCAGGGGGGGGGGTCGCCGACGTCCGGACCCCCCCTCAAATTTTCCAATATGCCCTTTTTCAAACTTCGGTTTTCCACACTAGCCTTAAAAAAAAATAAAAATAAAAAATAAATAAAAAAAAACGAAAGTTTCACAGGTAATGACAGTTGTCCAATTCCGAGGAGATTTTGGTTTCACCCATCCAGTATCGATCAATCCATCCGTAAACGTCTAGCAGAAACTTTCGGCAATATATTTGACTACGGTAGCCTATATTGCCCGCCCCGAAACACAAACAGTGCAATCGTTTTACAGAGAACGTGACTACAGTATGTCTTACTGCATGCGTGACATTCAGGCATTCAAATCACTTTTCGCTTGGAACCACGTGTGGCTTGCTTGAGCATTCAAGGTAATACAAAACACGCAGATGTTACGTCATACTAGCTAGCGCTTTATGCAACGTATTACTATTGGGTTTTAATATTGATTCCAAAAGGTCACTGCTAGTTTTTTTAATCTTACAAAATAATGACACTCCCTAAACGCTACATCTACGAAACCTTCCCACCACCCGCTAGTATCCCTCTTCTCATGAACAAGAGAGAGTAGGTAAATACGTTTCGCTATTCATGGTCTGGAATAAATCTCTTCTTTTATTGTGTTGCCCTAGTGATGGGATTAAAAAACCAATCTTAGGTTAAAGTCCACAGTCAAGAGTTGACCAGAAGTCACAATAGACGAATCGGTGTGTTTCATTTCAAAAGTACTATATAAAATCACCACCAGGTCAAATAACGCAATGTCAGTCCGTTCAATTTTTTGACGTCTTTGGACCGATGACCTTTGGTCTGCTGTCGCAAATAAAAAGCAAACATTCGACTTAAGTCATCTGCTCTGACAGAGTATTTTTGCCAGTCAAGCCGCAACTATGTAGGGAACACAACATACAGCATTTTAACCCCCCTCCCCTAGTCGAGATAGCTGTGGCGCCAGGTGGGGAAAGGGTTCATGCCCCCCCCCCCGTCGGGGAAGGTTGGCCCCCTATCGGGGAAGTTTTACAGTTTCATCGGGGAATCTTAGTCGAAAGTATGCAGTCCCCGACGACACCTAGTCGCCCCTAGTCGAGATAGCTGTGGCGCCAGGTGGGGAAAGGGTTCATGCCCCCCCCCCCCCGTCGGGGAAGGTTGGCCCCCTATCGGGGAAGTTTTACAGTTTCATCGGGGAATCTTAGTCGAAAGTATGCAGTCCCCGACGACACCTAGTCGCCCCGAGGGTTTACCTGTTTTTTGCTCTCAAGCGGATAACTTCTCTACTAAGAACCTAAAATTTCAGCGCGCTACGCGCGCTGTAGAGTCACTCTGTTTTCTTCAATAGTTCCATTCCACATAGCAGGAAAGCACAAGTCCTGTCCACCTTACCCAGTAACGTATAGGCAGAGTACATAGTTTATGTAAAGGTCGTAACTTTCATTCAATATCGCAAAGCCTAGTTGGTGTTCTCTTGTGTGCGTCATGCGGTACAGTCAGTTGGTGAGAGACTTACGGAGCAAAGTTTGGCTATTTCATCGTGTAATCCAGGTGGTTTCGAATCAATACATGTTACACCCGATACAGTCTACAGACCTTACAGTTTTTTTTTTCTTTTCGTCATTTGTTTTATATGTAAGCCTATCAAAAATTTTCGCCCGCTTCGCGCACTTTTCAACTTCACGATCCAGATTCAAAAAACACTGTCAGTGCGCAACTCGGATCTTGTCATCTTGAAGTATTACGCGAGATAATGCAAAATATGCCTGCAATGGCATGGGATAATTAGGCTCCTCCATTTGCCCTTCTCATCATCCCCTCGAAACAGGGAATGTCGGAACTTGGGGCAGCTGACATGGCCCGTCCCCCTGTTGGGAAAATTCTGCCGCCACTCATAGTCGCTTTACTTATTTTGGCTTTAATTAATAAGGGTAATTTCTGGGATAAAAACCAAAATTTTCGGTACGCTTTGTCCACTCTTCCTCAGTTCCGTTATAAATGTAGATAAATATAGTACAAACCCTTTCCACCTTTTCAAGTCAATATGTAGAATACATGTACATTTATGTAAATGTCGGGAATTGAATCGCATTTCGCTAAACCTGGTACGGACAATTGTTCTATATAGGCTTTAAATTAGTACAAATTCTTATAAGTGTAGGCTTACCCCCAAAAAATTTCGCGCGCTTAGCGCGCTTTGCAAATTCCCCGTTTAGATTCCAGTTTGTGCATGTCTCTTAGTTTATCCTTTTTTGTCAATATGCGGTAAATTGTATAATCGCTGACGTTTATGGAAACCAAAATTAAAAAAAAAAAAAAGAATGTGCCCTTTTTATGTTGGACCCCACCTCAGTAAAGACCCTAGATCCGCCCCTGACACGTACATCAGCTGCACATACCTTAAAAGAGTTGCTGCTACAAATATCCCTGTATATAATGTATCATGCTCGATAAATGCTTAAAATACTCCGGCTACTCTTACGATTTGTTAAAAATTCTCTTGACGTAGTCTACCAGATTTTTTTTTCATTAGGCCTACCATCCTCAGGGCGACAGGCCTTTAACCAGGGGTGGGGGCATTTTGGGCATACCCCCTGCTCCTTAGCTTGGCCACTGCTCTGCGGGTATAGCGAGGCCCCTTTTCAATAACCTATACTATCACCCCTCCCCCCAGTGAGCTTAGTTTGGTCCCCTTCTCTCCAAGTCTGGTTACGGGCCTGCAGGGCGGTAGCGTACAGTTTGCGGAATGATGCTTATGGATATATTAGCAATCACCCCAACTTCTTTTTAATCGCCAGTGATTTCAAAACTCCTTTGTTCCCCGTACAATTTCCATAATGGTTGATACCATATACATTGTACACAGGAAGTAAACCAATAACTTACCTAGCATGAATTAAACAATTTAGTCACGTGGGACATTGTCACATGTTTAACAGGGCTTTGCAATAATTAGATCATTGTTGTAGATGCTACACTATATCACACTGATATCTTTGCCAGGCTATTGCCTTAAGTGATATTTTCCCTTGGGTTTGAGTCTTTTTTCCCGATAAAACATAAGTTACCCAAGAAGAAAACTTTTGGATCTTTTCCATCAATCTAACCAGAAACTGGTTGTCCCTAAAGGGGCGGGACATGGGCGTTAAAGGTGGAGGAAGAGGGGAACATGTAACCCACAATTAAATTGAAGGAACATCATATCATGTCTCCCCTTTTCCCAGAATTCTAATAAAAATAGTAAGTGTTTAAATTCATAGCCTACAATAGCTAATTTAATGAAATTAAACTAAAAAAGGTGGACCACCTTTAAATGGATTTAAATGGATCATCTGGAATCCAAAGTTTTCTAGGACCATTAAGTGGTTCACAATCCCACCATGCTAGGGCTTCTCGATTCTCTCTTGAATAAATTCTGGTCAATGTTATGTCTACTCCACTTCTGAGTATCAATTTAAGTCTCTTGAGGGGGATGCAGTTCCATTCCCAAACCCGGGCTTTTGCTCGTATGCACCAGCCTTTAAGTTGATGATATTTAAATATATTTTTCTTTGGATTGACAGCTACATTGACGATGCTACAACGGCGATGGTAATCGCTTTATCTTTGACCTTTTTTCCTTCGAAAATGCCTTGGTTCATTCGTCGCATATTTGGAAAAGTAGGTAAGTTTAATTCACTTAGGCTAATTCGAAACTTTTCCAAACACTTTATAGCGTACAGTGGTACATGCACACCCGAGATAATTTAACCGTGTGGTTTGAGTGTAAAGGCCCGCACAGGCCCACCTTACACTGATACCAAACCCGAGACCACCTGGATGCGAAGTAGGTTGTAGGTGGTTTTGTGATCTCAACTCCACAAGTGGGTGGTCTCGGGTGGCACTCCCGTTTAAGACTAAAAAAAACGAGAAAAACTGACAAACTGACGATTTAATGGAAGTTTCAAGGAAAAATTAGCATCCCCTGATTAAACAACAAATTTCAAAACCATTATTTTTATCTACGTGATTTTAGTGTCTGTTTGTCAAGGTAAGCTATATGTAGATCCCGCACCTTGTATCAACCAATTACATCACTTGGTCTGTGCCGGATATTTCAATTTGCATAATATAAAGGAAGTACTACTTTTTGGTTCGATGAGAACTTGATTCGGTTTTATTCGAGGTTGGTCTCGGGTGGTCAGACGGCAGAGCTTGGTTTTTCTTACCCTCAAACCGACGTCGGTCTCGGGTGATCTCCATCATGTTCTCAAAAAGATTAGGTTGTCTGAACATGAAGAACTTACCCGACACACAACTTTGTCTGTTAGTACAGCCTGACGTTAACGTTTACCAATGTCAGACCGCTATGGAATAAATGGTGTTGAATGTCACTCGCTGAAAGTGATACAAATGTACCAACTTTTTAAATGAACATGAGTAATGGTCGTAGATATGAATGACCATAAGCCATTACAATAGACGAGTTGGCAAAATGCTTTCACGCAATGCATCATGGGATGGGCCAAAGGTCAAGTGAATCACTTACCTTGACGAAAAAGTTACGGTACAATTGACCTTGTAAACCCACCGGAAGTACTGAATTACCCCAGCCTGGCTTATTGTTTTGCTGTACAAAGCTGGGGGAATCCCCTAGCCGTCTTCTAATAAGTATGCGGGTAGCTAGTTATATCCTCTTCTTTAGTTGATATTCATCAACGTTCTCGCTTGTTTAGATAAAGATGATAAAGCTAGGCCCGTCGAACCACTCTTAACTTGGGAATCTCTCCAGAGAAGGCTTCCTTGGCACATCGTTCTCTTAATAGGAGGCGGCTTTGCTTTAGCCAAAGGGTGTGAGGTAAGACAGGTTATTCGTTTCCCCAATAATGTTGCAGGGGCGTCACTACCTAGGGGTGTGGGGGCCGGGTGCTACTGCCCCCAGAAACTTGCAAAGTGCGATCTGTCGTTGTATCAAATTTTCGTATCGTTTGTACCAATTTTTCGTTTGTATGAATTTTTCGTTTGTACCAATTTTCGTTTGCATCAATTTTTCTTTTGAATGTATCAAATTTTCGTTTGTACCAAGTTTTCGTTTGTATAATTTTTCGTTTGTACCAGTTTTCGTTTTGCATCAATATTTCTTTTGAATGTATCAAATTTTCGTTTATATCAAAATTTCGTTCGTACCAATTTTCTCGTTTGTACCAATTTTTCGTTGTATCAATTTTTCGTTTGTATCAAAATTTCGCAACTTTTCGTTTGCATCAAGTTTTCGTTTGTAGCCTATCAAAATTTCGTTTGTACCAATTTTTCGTTTGTACCATTTTTTAGTTTGTATCAGTTTTTCGTTTTTATCAATTTTTCGTTTGCATCAACAAAGATTATGCACGAGAATGTTGGTATTTTGTGCGATCGGCGTTCCATAGACTTCGGCTACACGATGCTATTGCCCTACCTGTTTTTTGTAACGATGAGTTGAATGAATAATTTCGACCGCTCCAGCCGCTAGAATGTGAACCTTTTGTCTCTGCAAAACGTTTATAGGCCTTCTGCCAACTTTAAAAATAGATTTCTCGGGAAATAGCGATGTACCAGTCTTGAAAGGAATGTTAAAGAAGTAATTGACAATATAAAAGTTACTTTTTGATCCCTCGCATCACAGATTTGCTTACTAGAGGAAAATTTATTCATGATGCATTGTATACTTGTGTGCGACCCCCTTGTCAGCCCTTCCCAGGGTGTCTGTCAAGCTTAAAATAGTTCAAAATGATTTCAAGCTATAGTTGTACAACAGCAGTAGCGGAAGGAGTGTTTCCCACGACGACACAAGGCCCAGGAAGTGTCATCTCCGGTGATCTACAGGAGTTAATTTAGGCAAAAATTCTTTGATCGCGGCGAGCTAAAATGGTGGCGCAACACTGCAAAGTGTGAAATTCCGACCCCATCCTTGCGAGTAGCCAGGTAGCGTCCCATAGACCTTGTCCGGGAATTTTCCAATTTCGTTTAGGAAGCTTGAAAGGTAGGATTAAGTATGTAATCCCCTACGGCGACCAGTCGCCTAGACAAACTACCTGTTTTGCTTTGAAGGAGGGCACATTTTTCAATAAAAACAAAAAAATTCAACTTGATTTTCTTCAGAAAAAACCCTCAATTTGCAAATTTTCAATAAAATCCCCAAATTTTATCCTTATAACTCAACCCTTTGAGTTCGCCTTCTTCCGGTGACTCGCTGCTTTTTTACGACACTTCGAGTTGCTGCCAACTGTCGGGGATCTTGGCCCCTTTGTAGGGCAAATGCTGGTGCCACTGCTCCCTCCCTGACAACCACGGGTGCACCACAGCAACATTTTGCTAAGTATTCTTCTATTATGGCTAGTCGCCCAGCCTCATACCAGAAATATAAGTCTGCCAAATGTACAAAGTTAAAAACACGTAGGTTAACCAGGGAGGTAATATCATCTGGGCTAACCGACTTAGCAGTATCTGCGTTCCGCTATGCTTAACTATAAGACTGGCTTAACTGCACGCAATAAGTACTACGGTATAAAAAAGAACCTATCGCGTTGTCTTTGTGATCCTATTTGGTTATGAATGCAACTCTGAGTTTGTAGATATTATAATATTAAATTTGTTCTTTCTTAAGCAGCCAATGCCCAAGAAACCCTTTTCTTAAGTTGCATATTCGAAACTAGGGGTTTTAGTTACGAATGTCAGCTTGTTCTCAAAAGTGTAAATGAAGGTCACCTTTGGGGGCATTAAGGGGCCCACCTGTCCTTATGGTCCTGAATGCTGCATTTAAGAAATCTCTTTTATTGTCCCACTGTGCCCTTGATATAATGAAACAAAAAACCGTTGGTTCCCAATAGTGTAAATGATTAGGGGGCTAGTTACCTAACTAAAAGTGAATTCTTGTGATAATCACAGGAATCAGGCCTCTCCGGATGGCTCGGTGACTTGTTCAGCGCCCTCTCTGGGATACCTCAATGGTTAATAGTGTTCATACTCTCTACGACTCTCTGTATGTTTACCGAAATTACGAGTAACGTCACAACGGCAACCATCTTCCTCCCAATTTGTGCGTCTTTGGTAAGTATGCTCGTATCCATGAGTCCTTTTATCAGAAGCTAGGAATATTTTTATGGGAGCTAAGGCGAAGGGGTAGGGGTGGAAAATTTAATGTTACATTCGGGAAAAAAAATTGTGTGTTGTCCTTTTGAAATGTACAACTCTAATTGACGCCACATTTACAGCTTACTCTATAGGGAAGGAGAAAATTTTATCACTCAGAAAATTTCCGGACGCAGGGGGTTCTTGGGGTGCAAAACTTTGAAGTGGGGCGTGAACATGCCACCAAGATGCCCCTTATCTACGCCACTGCCTACCATACTGGTAATCATGTCTCAACCATCACTGTCTTAACCAGGTTGAAATGTTCACTGTCATCGATTCCTTGCATGCATAGGGGACATATTTCTCCCATCTTTTCTCATCATGATTAGGCCTTTGGACAGCCTTTGGACGAATGGGGGTACGGGACATTTTTCTAAGCCGTTTTTTCACGAGAAAAACCTATAAAACCAGACAAATTTTCCCGATTTTCCGCAAAAATTTGGCTAAAAAATGAAACGGGTTTTTCCCGAACACCAAACAAACATTAGAACAGATTATCTAGGACTGTAGGAGGGAAAAGTGAACGATCAGGCTTTGACCTATAGCATAACAATGGGGTTTCTTGTAACAAGCCATAGTCTTAATAAAGAAGTGTTTCAGTCCTTCCACTGGTTAAAATAAAGGAATAGTGGATGCGAACTCCATTTATTCAAGTTTTTCGAGGGAAAAATATTGCATACATTCTAAAACTTCTTACATATTTGTCTGTTTTTCGAGTTGAGACTAATGACATTTTTCTCTTTTCAGAGTGAGGGCCTTTGTATGAATCCTCTTTACCTAATGATAGCTGCTACTATTGCTTGTACAAACGCCTTCATGCTTCCTGCAGCGAATCCACCCACAACCATTGTGTTTGCTTACGGAACTGTCTCCATTCCGGATTTGGTATGTATATGTATGTTTGTATATGTATATTTGTATATGTATATGTATGTATGTATGTATATATATATATATATATATATATATATATATATATATATATATATATATATATTATATATATATATTATATATATATATAAATATATATATATATGTTAACGGAAATACTGTATAACAACAGTGCTACAGAAATGAATGGCTGGATCTCAAAGGAGATACGTGACAGCAGTAGAAGCTAGAAATTTGGTAAATACAACAGCCATAAAAGGTTTTTGCAAAGCTTTCGAGCAATACTAGCTCTTCTTCAGTGCTTGATCACAAGAGTGACAAGGAGTGTACGGGACTTACAGCTTTTAAATTGTGAGGACAATGGTCCCCTGATAGTCAATTAGGACTATCGTTTTTGAAAGAGGCGAGACTAAGTAATTTGAGGAAGCCTATTGAAATAGGCGTGACGGAGACGGTCTAATAGGATTACTTAGGCCTAGAGTGTAATCCTTCAATCAGTATGCTGGTAAGTCGTTTCGGATATTCAGGCCGAATGGCGACGTAGTCTTGAGTTGACATTCCCAGAAATTTTCTTTTGTCTTACGGCTTCTATTGTCCCATGAATCATTTTGTTCGATAGCAATGACACGTAAATTGTCTATCGAATGATGCGGTAAATTGAAATGGTTGGCAACAGGTTGATCAATTTTTTTTGGTTTTAATTGCTGACCTGTGCTGTGTCATTCTCATCCTGAGGGAGTTTTTTGATTCCCCCACGTACTGCGTTCCACATAAATTGCAGTAGATGAGATATATGACGTTTTTGGAAAGACAATTAATTGATTGCCTAATTTGGAAAGTGCGTGCAGTTTGATAGCTCTGAAAGTATTTAGTTGAATCAATCAGAGCGCACGTCTTGCAATTGGACGGGCAAGGTGAACAACCAAAATTCTCGTTGTTAGCCTCGACTGAGGTTTTGTCCTGAAATTTTGCCCGTACCAAACCGTCCCGAACCCTGGGGGGCCGGGAAAAACCAACCCCGCGGGGCGCGGGAAAGATAGACTTTAGGCGAGCCGTGCTTTGAAGTATGGGCAAATGTTTTTGGATGAATTTGGCGAATGGTGGTAGACCGGGATGGTACTCAGTTACCAATGGCACTCTATTAGAATTGGGCTGACGGTTTTTGTATGTCAGAGTTTCAGAACGCGGGTGTCCTTTGCCTTTTTGACGGCATTTTCAATTGAACCCCGAAAGTACTGTCTATTTTGGAGGTGGCTAGACAGTTCGTTAGTGCGAGTTTCAAAGTCTGTCTCAGAGGAACAGACACGTTTGATGCGAAGTGCTTGGCTATATGGAATATTTTTGGTGCAGTGCGGAGGATGGCAGCTGCTCGGTAGTAGGTAGTTGTGCTTGTCCGTGGGTTTATTGAACAAGTCTGTTTTGAGTGAACCATTTTCTATGGTCACTGTTGTGTCCAGGAAGTGGACACTGACTCTAGAGGAGTCGGCCGTGAATTTGATTGTGGAGTGAAACGAATTGTGTTTTCCACAAAAATTTGAGGCTATCTTCACCGTGGGCCAGATCATGAAGATATCGTCGATAAAACGTAACCAAATTTGTGGTTTTAAAATTTGTCGAGATAAGAATTCCTTCTCGAGGTTGCCCATAAATAAATTTGCGAATGAAGGAGCCATCTTGGTTCCCATGGCAGTACCATGAATTTGGAGGTAGTGCTGGTCGCCAAAGACGAGATTGTTGTTTGTCAGAATAAGGCGCATCAGCTCGCCTAAGTCTTTCTTGGTGGGCGTTTTGCCTTGGATGGGTCTGAAGGCGGTTTTACAAGCGGAGATGCCTTCTTCGTTTGGTATATTTGTATATAAAGAGGACACGTCAAGAGTGACCAGAATTGTGTCCTGTGGGAGATTTGTATCTCACCATATTTGCGGATAAAGTCCGTGGTGTCCAGAACATGGGAGGGAAGAGATGGGACCAAGGAATGAATGAACATGTCAACAAATTTCGAAATTTTCTCCGTGGCAGTCCCGTTTCCGGATATGATCGGTCTGCCCTTACCCGTCTTGTGAATTTTGGGTATATATATATATATATATATATATATAATATATATATATATATATATATATATATATATATATATATATATATATATATATATATATTACAATTTATCATCGATAGTAGTTGGTGCTACATGTCTCCGGCATACATTAAGTCGGACATCTCATCCACTTTTCACCAAGACATTCATAATTTTCTGTTATGTTTCTGAAATAAGACAACAATTCGATGATAATTGATATCAAAACTATACTGCCCTACTTTTGTCACCTATACCTGTACTAAGAGCAACATACACGGTAATTCAAGACACTTAATAGGTTTTTTATGCTTTATTATTTTATTTCCAAGTTCTTTTGTCTTTGCCTATTTTAATCTTTTGTGTATAATGTCCATTAACTCAGAAGTTTCATGGTTTCTAGTGTACTATGGTTTCATGGTCCTTTTATATGCTATGTAATAACTTTTTTATCAAATTTCATTTTGATTACAAATTTTGTCAGTTAAAGCCACGGTCGGAGTTTTGTCTTGCAATTACGCCCCTATGGCTTCGTAATCGCACCTTGGCTTTTAAATATCAAGTATTAGTCATAAGCGTAGGAAGCTTTTTGAAAAGGGGGCGGAAGTGAATGTTAGTGATCTGTGTCCTGGGGAGGGGTCTAAGGTGAGGGGGTGCCCCCTCCCCTTTTGAAATTCTTTTGACCATTTAAAGTGCTCTATGTGCAAAATGGTGGAATGTTTGACAAACTTTGAAGTAATTTCATCCTATTCAATTCCTCCAAATTTTTTTGTTTCAAAGTACATTCTGATTCTAATGTCATAACCAACGTGCGTCCATATTTGAGACAGAGACACGGCATCTGAAATATAATATAACAATGCCTTTCTTCACTGGTCATGGATTTTGTCCTGTACTGACAACCTTAGATCCAACCTGTGACAAACCAGGACATGATATGATGATGTAGTTGAAAGTACATTAGCATATTAAAAAAAGCATAGGCCTATTTGTCAGCATGTCATCCAAAGTGGGGTCGGGGACGAAAGGAGGTTTCCTCCCACATCAATCAGAGTGCGGGGGCGGTCGCTCCCGCTGCTCCCCTTTCCTACGCCAATGTTAGTGCCTCGATAAATATGGCAGAATACTTTGAAAGGAAGGACCTGTCTACCGACATTTCTTAAACTACCTTGACGAGCACTCACGGAGCAGTGGTGGAGCCCTGAAGGGGGCCCCCTGACTAACTCGAATGGACTGCTGGTGACTTTTTTATTTTAACTGCATTGTTTGTGTAGCTGTCGTAAGCATAGAAAAGATCATTTTAGGCGATCTGGTACCTGTATATCTTTTGCCAAAACTTTCTATATGTTACGCTTCGCTTAGATGAAGTCGAGGCATTGGGAAGACTGCATTTTCACCAGGTTCGCCCCCTTCACCGACACTCACCCATGGGCGTCAATCCTGGGACGACAGGGGGATACGTCCCCTCACATTTTGGAAATACACCCATTGACTTAAGATTTTTACACAGTAAATTTTTGACACAAGTAGCCATGCCCCCCCTCCACATTCGAGTAAAGATTGGCGCCCAGCTCTCAGCCCCACCACTGACAAAGAGTTCACGTGATACTTTCGGTCTTCTCCATTCATCCCTCAAAAAGGGGATGAAATGTTTGCACTCGCTCTCTGGCTTTGTAGCAAATGGTGTAGAATTCTTTGTAAGTGTGAAACCATAATACCCCTCCTAGAAAAAGCATGAGCCCTAGCTGCCTTTCCAAAGATCAGCAACTTTTGTTTTGGGGCTCGTCATTGCTAAGTATCGTTTTCGGACTTCCCAAGATCCCCTCTTAAAACCACACAAATACACGCACACGCACAATGTCAAGTAGACCTAACTTCGTGTAATCTTTTTTCCCTTTGCAGGTTAAGGCAGGAATGTTCCAAAACGTTGTCGGAGTCACCCTCATTAACATTCTGGTTAACACAATGGGGACAGCCGTCTATGACGTACTTAAATTCCCATCCTGGGCGTCGAATGACGCATGCGTCGCGAATGCAACAGTAATTGCAGACTAAATCTTATGTCCGACTCGTCAAGAACTGGGACTACGTGGATCAAATATAATTAAATGACATCCTTTTATCAAGGATTTGCTGTAAACTTTGAAATGTAATTTCATTGGCGGGTTAAAGGCTTATAGCATCACCCCAAACATCAGGCTAGGAATATGATCGTATCTCTAAATACAATTGGTGACTGCACTTGATTGACAGTAATTCAAACTATAGCCTTGCTCTGGTTTGTCAGTGATGAGTTGGGCATGCAGTCAGTTTTGTTCCCAATTTTCACAATTAAGCTGTTTCTAAACACAAAATTTTGCAGTATATAAGCACTGGTGTATCACTTCTCGGCCTTTGGCTAAGATCTTGTTTAGTATCTATTCTTGGAGTAACGTTTGGTTTTCTCCTTCGGCTCTTTGCAAGAAGGTCGTGGGGACTATGGAAAAAATTTTCCAATAAAGCTCATAGCACTGTGTGAATGTGGCCTTGGGCAATCTTAACTCAGTGCAAGCTACTGTAACTTTCTGTGGGAGCTGTACTAGACAGGTTTTTTTATTTTGAGGAGGGACTAAAGGTAAACCTATTTCGGAGAATTTTAATTGTCTGAGGCAAGATTATAGGGCATCTAGATAATCAGTGGTGAAGAAGAAATTTGTAAGAAACAGTCAGGGCATCAAGGGCTCTTAAAGCGAAAGCTGAAACGGTGAACATACAATGGCAATATTAGTGATGGGGGATATAACCTCTCCACCTAACCCAGGGGGGAGACGGGGAATGATCCCATATGTCCACCCGCCACTAAGTGGCGCCATTGGTGCGGGGTATGATTCAGATACCCCCCCCCCCCGGACTTCACGAAAAGGGAGGAAAGTCGTTCCAGCACAAACAAACAGTACTTCTACATGAAGTGCAACCTTCGCAGCAGGTATGAATTATGTACATATTAGAGGTGTATTTAATGTAGGTACGAAGTAATATTCGTCTACAAGTAGGCTACAACAAGTGATGGTCGTAAATTGAT
Source organism: Holothuria leucospilota (assembly GCA_029531755.1). Lineage (NCBI taxonomy): Eukaryota > Metazoa > Echinodermata > Holothuroidea > Aspidochirotida > Holothuriidae > Holothuria > Holothuria leucospilota. The sequence continues at coordinate 42,946,238 of CM055977.1, forward strand.
ACACGTTTCATCGTAACCATATAGAACTTCTCCCGATGGGTAAGCAGTTGAGTAGCTTAACATTTTCTATGGAGGACCAAACGTGAAAATTTTCTGACAGATTACTTTCTCAAGATTAAAATTTTGCTTCTTGAACAGTTAAAAGTTGACTTCGTTTTGAAAGCGTGGGCGAGTTTGGGGTGAAAAGTTGAGTCCCTTCTTGCAGAAGGGATAAAAAGGGGTAACCCTCCCGTTTTAAAACTTATAAGAAAAAGTAGTCACTTAGATGCAATGTGGTGCTATATATTTCAATATTGGGCACTATGAGCTTTTCCTAGCGAGTGTTTTTCTTGAAAATGTCAGGAAAAACGCTCATTTATGACGTTTTATCCTCTAAAGGTGTGGCCGACGAAGCCTGTCACCCTGAGTACCGAACCCGGAACAAGGCCAAACTGGTGATCTGGAGGTCCTCCCCGATCACAGACGTAGGGACTAAATTTAAATTGGAAGCATTCTCTGAGTCGACTTCTGTTGAGAGGGAGGGTTACCAGTTTGATAAAATTGATTTTTGGCCAATTGATTAAGCCAATTGAGAATAAAAAAATTGAAGTAAATTTATGATGGAATAATTGAAATAAAATGCCGCAGTTAATATGCAGGAAAATTATTGTACTCGAGTAAAAGTACGAGTACAGACATGTCGAGTACGAGTACGAATACGCCTTACGGAGTACGAGTACGCCTTATGGAGTACGAGTACGAGTACTGAGGCTAGATACTCGAGTACGAGTACGGAAATGTGAACTCGAGTACGGACTCGAGTACGAGTACGTATTCGAGTACTACAAGACTGTAGGGGGGGGGGGAGAGGATGGGCCTCCTCAGACTTTTTCCTTGTCCCCTTTTGCTCAGCTAAATATATCCAAAAAGATACAGAGCTATAGGTTCCTTCTATAATTAGACTTCGGAAAATTTATAAATTGCCAGTTTCAGATGCATGTTTTCAGTGCCTTCGCGCACCACCGTAGCATGTTAATACGTGTCACATTACTACTTTTGAATAGTTTATAATACATTATTGTTCTAAAGCCCATGCAACCCCCACCACCGTTTTTCTAGTCCCCCTTCACAATGCATATGCATCATCCATCGTTAGTCTGGGTCAGGCTATGATAAAAAACCAAATTGTGATATTTGTGGTCTAAACAGTGCACGATGGTCAAATGCATTTGAAAGTTTGTTAAATCTACTCTGGACGCACATCAATGGTTCCGAAACGGACCCCTGCGTCATTCCATATCCGTCACCCAGTGATGTGTTTTGTATACCCAGTGGCGCACTATAAAGGAGAGCAGTTCGCCTCAGGGTACTTAGTCTTGTGGATTTCAATGCCACGACTAAAAAATTCTCTGAATGATGGTAATTTCTAGACTATGTAATCAGTGGCGCCGGTGAGGCGGTCATGGGGGGGGTTCCCCCCCCCCCACTCGATTTCTGAATTTTTTAGAATGAACCTAAAAGGCGTTTAGGTGATAGATTTCTGTAGGGATAGGATGTGTGCTTGTAACTGATAAGTGAATCTATTAAATCATTTTCCATGACAAATCGCTCGCAAACTATCCAAATTTTCCGAGTGCTCCGCGCGCTTTCAGTCTGATTTCATGTTGCAGTGTTTATTATCAACACCTTCTTAAACAGCCAAACATATTGCATAGTTCATCGGTGAGGGTTCTACAATTAAGGCTGACTGCTCGTGTGCATAGGCGCGTGATTACGGAGAACAGCATTGCGCCAATGCGAAGCAGGGGAATACATTTTGCCTTCCCCTTCTTTGTTTGTATGAAAATTCACAGCTTTATTGAATAACCCGACGGACATACTCGTCGTGCAATTAGCAACCGTATATTTAGGGAAATGAGAATGTCTTGGTGCAGAGTCTGCATACAACAGTGCTCATGGAAATGTTTTGTTATGCAACATTTCGGGGCGCTTGGTGCGCATTGGTCACGATTTGCACTCCCTAGCTAAAAAAACTTTTCCGAGGCATTTTACCACCATATTTATCCGTTGAAAGGCTGTTTCGTCCATTTTTTAATTGATTTTATTTAATTTGGCTGTTATGTAAGCTCTGGAATCAAAGTGTCTGCTATTTTTTCTGGTTCTGGAAAAAAAGGGGACAAACGATATGGTATCTCCTATTTTCGTACCCCTAACCAAATTATTGGGGGGGTACCATGCCAATCCCCGCGATTGCCGTCCTTGGGCACAACTTAGAAACTAACAGCCACCACGGAGGTCAATACTTCATGAATGAAGCTGCCAATTTGGTTTCATGGCTAGTCTGTGAAGATTTGTGGAAAAAAGTCAAAGATGAAGAATCCTAGAAGCAACAGTTAAAATATGAACACATTAAACTTGTCCATTGCGAGTACCTCCTCAAAGAGGCGGGTGAGAAATGTATCCTCCATAGTCCGGGATTTTCCCCTACGCCCACGGTAACTACAACTGGGAGGAAGGGGGAGAGACATTGGAAAGTTCTACTTGAAAGAAATCCAAATATAATTCTCTGAGATAGAGTACTGGATATGATTAAAATTAATTTCAGCTTGAACTTCAGGGGAAGAGAGGAAAGTAGTAGCAAAGGCATACTTCAGCATGTGAAGGTTACTCTGTCCAACGTTAATATCACGAATGCAGTCAATACAGGCTACCAATAAATAAATGTCCGTCCGGAGGGCAACAAAAGATAAGACATCAAGTTGCGACGCATTCTACCGTAACCTAACCATATGGAACTACTTTCAATGGGGACGGAGGGGGTGTTGCTGTGCTTTAGCCCGAAATTGTACTGGTTCCCAAGAAAAGGAACGTGCATTATGCCGATCAAATGCGAAGTGGGTCCAACGTTGAGAGATAGCGTGTCTGTTCAGTATATCTCTAAACAACAGTCACAACAAGCAGATTGTATTTATAAATGCGCAAATATCTAGGCAATCCTAATCAAAGGCACAGCACATACTTATTCCGGCCTGCGCAACCACAAATCGTAACGGAGACAATTCCGAATCTGCGGTAGCAGCTCTGATCGTGTGCCCGATGACAAGTTACCCCACAGGAACCCATTTAGCCCTTGGGTGGAGAAAGGCAAAGTATCTTGCCCTAAGACAAGGCTTAATGATCCAGCAATCCTTGGATCACAAGTTCAGTGCCTAAACCAACAGTCTAATATGCTCCCTCCATCATTCTCGAAAGAATAATGTCCTCTCCATCAAAATAAGACAAAAGGAAAGATTTCAGACAAGTTTGGATCCTATTCAAATGTTAACCTTTAATACACTTTATGCTATTTACAATGTAATACGAAGTTTTGAAAACTTTTTACAGTGTTTCATATTTACATTATTTTTTATTTGAAAAAGAAAAATTGTTTTCATATTTAAGTAATTTATCATAATTTTTTGAAAATGGCGAAGAAAGAAGTTGCAGACAAAGGCACACTCTATTTTAGCAATATATCTGCAAATTTTGTTCGTTTTCTTAGAAATACTTACCCTTGTTTTGCCAATATATTTGACTTTTGGCACATCATATTGAATTCTTCACAAAATTCTACTTGACTGGTGATGTTGCTTACAGTAGCCAGACATTTAAATTTATTGAATTTGATACATTTGACAGCATTTCACTGTTGTAAAAAGATTGCACCATTCTCTTCAACAATAAAATGAATGATACTGAGTATATTCAGTGGTGCCACCAGCATTTCATAAGTGAGGGGGCAAACAGAAATCTGGAGTTAAAGGGTAAAAGTGAGAGCTCATTGCTCTTGTAGAGGATTGGTTTGGGGAGCAAGTGGTAGGACAAAGGATATGATGGGGGGAGGGGGAATGCTCACATGCCGCCTACATGCCTCCCACCCCCTTCGGCAGTACCACTGAAAGCATTTATAGATCAATTAAGTGCTGCTCACTGTATAACTTAAATTTGAAAGTACCTAGTATCACGCAACTTATCTGGAATGTTAATAATCTGATAAATTTTCTCTCAAGTACATGGCAATCCTTTAAGACAAGAGGTAGGCTTGGTCACAACCACTGTACAACATGTACCCAACAATACAGCTTTCTGATCATTTTTATTTCTTTTAGCATTTCTTTTGCTATGACCATTATACCACACAGGTTTACAATATCCAGATAACTGTAACATCATGGGTGGAAAAAGTTGGGAAGCTGAGAGGCTCCTTCCTGGGAAATTTGTGTACTTGGAGGGAAATTTTGGCAATTGGAGGGAAATTTACCTTTTTTAGACATGAAAACATGGAAGGAATCATGGACAATTTGACTCCCTTCCCTGGAAATAAACATTTTTTCCAGCCCTGTGTAACATCTCAGGCACTACTCCTGAAAGAAATCCGTAACTGGAATTTTAAACAAAAGGGGGGGGGGGGGAGAATCAAGAAAATAAATTTACCTTTTTTAGACATGAAAACATAGAAGGAATCATGGACAATTTGACTCCCTTCCCTGGAAATAAACATTTTTTCCAGCCCTGTGCAACATCTCGGGCACTACTCCTGAAAGAAATCCGTAACTGGAATTTTAAACAAAAGGAGGGGGGGGGGGGGAGAATCAAGAAAATTCAGTACTTCTTCCCTCATCTTCCATTACTCTAGAGACAAGATATAAATATATCTTACAAATGAAAGAACCTTTGCAGAATTACATATATCATTATCTAAAAACAAAATAACATATCAGTTTTATAATAAAATATTAATTCAGAGGATGTCATTCAAAATGCACTTGTTTTTATCAAGAGGCAAGAATTTATTTCAGTTCATTTCTGGCATGATTTTATAGGGAACTGAAACCCACAATTAAAGCTTTTCCAGTGATAAAATTTAAAACATGAATCCATCACATTAATAGGACACAAAAATTTTATTTACTAATAATCCATTGACTTAATAATCATGTTTGATAATAATGTTAAAGTAAAGAGACTTCAAGCAAGTTTACAATTTTACAGAAAAACCACAATGTGGAAAACTTGCAAAGTATCTTCCCTAAAGAAAAGCGAAACTTCCCAATTTTGTATTGACCAGTTTTGTAAACTGCAACTGCCTAAGGCAAAAAACAAATGATTATGTCGCAAAAATGGATCAAGATGTGACAGTGCTCTTTGCTTAGACAAGTTTGTACTTTGTTGTTTAACACACTTATTAACATGAAAGGTGAGGTATATTCTTCAAGCTTTCCAAACTATACAGCAATGCCACATAGGCTCACAAGTGAATGGTCTTGGAGGTGGTTGCGCCCCCCCACCCCACCCCCAGCAGTTTGGGAGAAACATATTTCTGGGGCAGATTTTTCGGAAAAGTTGGGCAATTTTCTCATAACATGAAGATTTCCTTCCGGGAAAAGCAGCTCAGCCTCCCCCTCCCCTTGAAAAATGCCCTGTATGGCTATGTTTGGCCATGATTCAGGGATGAGCCTGACATACAAAAAAAATCACTGAACTTTTGAATGTGGTACGTAGTATACTTACGCCGAAGGCATCAGTCTGAGCACGAAGCGCGAACTCTTACGGGTGGGGTCCAGGGGCCCGCCTTAGGGCCCCTGGTGGGGTCTAGGGGCAACGCCCTGGCGGGGGTCCAGGGGGCAGTGCCCCCAGAAGCTCCTGGATTTTTAAGATTTCACATAGCCTAAATGGGCTAATTGTTTATCATATTTTGATGAAACAAATAACAAAAGCACCCTACACTTAACATACTGTATAGCCTATGTGTTAAGGTTCACTAAGTTGGGTCAGCATTAATACCTTGTCTTTCCCAAAACCTAGTTCATACCAACTGGCTTCTTTGTTTCTTTGATCCAATGTCCAAGATTATTTTATGGCTCACTATTACGTTTTAACACCATTCAACTTGCAGCACATTTTAGAGGATTTTTGCCTAGGCCTAGGCTTTAAAGTATAGGGCCTACCTACTAGTAAATAGTAGCCCTTTTTGTACATCAGAACATATGGCTAAGGAAAGTGCCTTGGCTGTGCTCTGTAATGTAAAGCACATTTAACTTTTAAGGGCCATGCTTTGCCTAGGCTAGGCCAAAACTTCAAAGGCCAAACATTAGGCCTTGTTAGGTAAGGCCTAATTTAAGGCACCAATTCCTAGCTCTTTTGGTGAAAATTGGTACCAGTTTGTTATGAACTTCATGCCAAATCCCAGAATGGCTGCCTTCTTCAGACCCAGAGACCTGTCAGCCTGTGAGAGTATGGGCTAGGCTCAATAGCAGTGCACATACATAACCAATGTTAGGATAGTGTAAGAAGGTAGGCTAGGCCTAATGGCAATGCCACTAAGTTAGTGACAGATATATATGAACAGAATATGCAACCAGCCTTAAACTTTATAAAGATGTAGGAAAGGGCGCAGTTGAGTATTTTGTACATGCCCTGTGAATATACAAGCTTTGATTACCTTTGCAGACAATCATTCTGTTCAGTGCCTAACAAGCTACATTGTGGTATAAATTTAGTACCAAGCATGTATATCAATTATAGCTGCTCTACACACTTGCATGTACAGACACAGCCAGTGCCAATGGACGTACGTACATGTATACAAAACTTGCACTAAATCAGTGCATTATAATACTGTATGTACTAGGTATATGGAGGGGACATGACTGTTTGCTTCCACTTTTACTTTCCACTTTCAAACAGTACACTACAGTATGACCTTGGAGCTATGATATGACAAGGAAAAAGGGTATCATAATTAAACATGTCGACTATGCATTTCTAGCTGCAGTGACATGTAAACAAAATATGTGGAAATACACATTTTACTGAAGACACTATGCTGTTTCACTGACATCTTATGATTAAATCATGTGCCGTTCCCATTTTCAACTTCACATTTTTTCGCGGAAATGAAAATGCAAAATATCGGAAGTTGGAAAAAAATCACGGAAATCCGCGAATTCGCGGAAAAAGCTCATGCCTGATGATTTAAAACAAATCTTTGTAGTCACCTAACTGTGACCTTCAAACTGCAATTAGTAATTTGTTACTCAAAACAACTCCTAGCACTACAGTATTATACCAGAATCAATATTACACTTGTATTTTTAATTTCCTAATATATCATAAAATAAAAATACACAGAGTGCAACACAATCTTGCATAGTCTAAAAAAGACTTGCTTCAAGTACTCTGGCCAACAAGTACCATACGTAATAACATTCCAAAACTGGAATGAAATTTCCTTGCCATCGCAGCCCACAAATCTGCAGTAATTTCTCTTTTTCAAAGAGGAGATGTATACAAATTTGAGTTTCTTTATTGTATACCTAAATAGCACACAGATGGTAAATAAAATGTGCTATGCACAATATACCAACATTTGAGAATAATTTACACACACATATACAACAACTAAAAACTTGCATTCTGTGCCACTGACTCACAAATCAAATCAAACTGAGAGATGGCAATGTCATTTTGATAAAATAAACTTTTGTTCCTTCAACTCTTCTCTTGAGAATACAAGTGGCCAAGGACAAACTATTTGACCAAAGTTTTGAATTTTATTCTCTGTACATAATATTTTGATATGTTCAAACTTACCAATTTGACACTGAACACAACTACACCAAGAAGCACCTAGAAATAACCTTCAAGAAGTGTTGACAGCCAACAGAACTTAGCCTGTTGCTGTAAATCACTACTTCACTGTAGCATTAGGAACACACCATTTCTTCCTCTTGCAGAGACAGGCTAAGAGCAACAGAGTAGTCATCCAACTCGTGACATAGAAGCACTAATTCCACAGTAGGAACGAGATGGGTATTCCTTAGTATACTGGTTCCAATCTTAGTCTTGAGGTCATGCTAACCTAAATCTGCTAAAATGGTTATTTTCTAACCTTGCTTTCCTATCGTCTAAGTGTGGTGTATCATATCACCAACTCTATTGTCATCAATTTCCCAGAACGGGCTGGTAATTTGATGGCCACTCTGTTCATAGCGGTCATACAGCACATGGAACTAATAAGCACATGCTCAACAAAGCATTCTCTTCAAAAGTGTAAACTCCTTTGTTCTAGGTTGTTACTACAGTTCTTCTGTTTCACCTTTCATGTGGTTACTTTGTGTTCTGTTGCTCCCTATGGAAGAGACTACAGATTTTTCAGAGAGTGCTGTAAATCTGGTATGCCAATCACTCACCTAGGCAAAAGCTGCTCCTATCAGGTCTTAAGGCAGTGTCCTTAACTGTTCTCGTTGATGTCACAGATGCAGTCAAGTGAGATACCACTGCTGAAAACATTTCTAGCGCAATCAGTTCATCTGTCAAAGAGGCCATCTTTTACACAATTTCTTGTACACCTTTGATGGCAAACAAGGCTTTGGTTCCATTTTAAATGCACCAGTGGTGTGTCAAAGGTCAAGGAAGACCAGCATGTCCAATCAATATAATGCTACAAAGTGAGAAAATAGTGCTTTGTGAAAAAATGCTGCATTTCCCACCATTCTGCTGAGATGCATGATCAGGCTAAGATTTCACAATAATAAAGTAAGCAGTTAAAACTACAGCATTTAACAATGGCAGAATTAATCATACAACCCATATAAGGTCTTCACAGAGAAAACTTCATTCCTAATTGATATTCAAATATTGGAGTTATTAATGAATTGTATCAAAAATGGTCATTTGAACTTAAGCTCTTGTGGTTCATTTAATCAAATCACTCGCACTACCAACCTTCTGCATCTGTCTGGACCTATCGAAAATAATTTATGACAAAGCTATCATAAAAATAAGGCCAATACCTCTCTCATTCCTCAGATTTCACATCAGAAAATAGTCATCGGTGGACCACTGGGTCGCTTGTAATCTTTGGTATCACATGATTCAAAATCTCTGAATCTGATGCAATCTCCACAAAAGGTTATGTTGTACTGATGGAAATTTCCTCCAAATTTTGTAGAACAGAGTTGGCATTCACCTGTTGGAGGTAGACTGACAGGAATGGGCGAATATTTGTAAAGTTTGTCCTGTAAAAATAATAAAGATGTTTCAATTAAAAATACAGTGTATAAATTAAAGAGAAAATGCCTTAACATGATCACAAAATCTTGGTTTGACAATCTAACATTATGCATCTAAGACCATTAGGGTTTTTTCTGATTTTGCAGCCAGTCATGTCATAATTTTGTTCATTTGTCCCACCCTGTCATGTGGGATTTTCTCTTGGAAGTGAAAATACTTTGAGCAAAACTAACTGGAAAGCAGGTGTCAAAGGAAATGATAAGATATCAATAGGGCTGTGGCCGTTTAGCGATTAATCGCTAAATGATCGCATGTGTAATAAACGTTTAGTACAAAGCTACCAGCGATTAATCGCAAAACCCGTTTGTCCATACGAAATAAAAAACAAGCTGCATTCATTACAGAAAATTAGATGTTCACTTTGACTCTTTTTGAAAAAGTGAAATACATAATTATACAAATGACACACACGTTAACATACGACATCAAAGTTGAGCTTCTATGAGGATCCGTGTTTGAGGTTCATGGAAACCATGTCCCCCTAGCATCACTAATGCATTTCACATATTAATGGGCACGTTTAAAGTCTCTCTGTTGAACATACTGTAGGTACTTGCGATTAATCGCTAAACGATCGCAAAATTTTGCGATTAAACGTTTAGTAATTTTGCTAAACGTTCACAGCCCTGGACATCAACGATAGGCATGCACTTTGAACTCTCCATACTAAGTACACAAAACTTGAAAACTAATTCATTAATCATCACTTTTAGCTAAGTGTGTAAGATTTGTGGTTTTCCTACAAGCCCTGAGTAAACTTAAGTGTGAAGTAAGAGATAACTGTGGTACAATCTGGTCATGTGACACCTCTGTAAAACTGTTTATTTGGGACAAAGTTGACAAGCCAGCTAATAGGCTCAAAAGAACGAGAGCATCAATGATGCTGCAGCTCAAGTATGATTTCCCTCGCACACAGTTACTGATATGTAGTTTCATTAGGGATCTAAACCAAGGAGTCATGGACTGTCATGATCTAGCACATTCAGTGCTACAAATGTAAATAGTCAGATGGAGTTGTCCAGCTTGTGACAACCTTTTGTAATGATTGTGGGAATACTACTGTAGGTAAGTTTGCTGACAAAAATGAAGTGCTATTTATACCCCAATTTGTCAGGCCCATCAAAAAATGATTCCTATGGCAATATATATCATACAAAACCAAAACTTATGGAAAGCATTGGCATGGATTTAACCATCTGACCCTTTGAGACCCCAAATGGCATTTTGTCCACTGAACATTCTGGCCAACTTTGATAAGATTCCTACACAACCACTAGTACTTAAAAAGGCTCTTGCTTGATTCTACTGTTTGACCTCTCTTTGACCCCACACAACGTTTGACCTTCAAAAGCACAACTTTGATGACTCATTATTTACTGGATACTCTTGCCAACTTTGGTAAGATTTAGACGTAACACCTAAAAGTTGAAGGATATTGCATGATTCCATTGTTCAACCATTTTAAAGGGGAATTTTCATGATCCCAGACAGTTCCAATTCTCCCAACTATGCATCTTCTAGCTCCTCCCATAACTGTATGAGGCTCTTCCTTGTGCAAGAATAAACCTGTTTCATTGCTTAAGGCCATGTCCTGGTGAGCATACAAGGCTATAAAATGTAATAAAAGTACTCTCTCTGCCTTGTGTGGAATGTGAGCTACTCTGCATCTTTCAAATTTTCAAACTTTGATGCCAATCAAAGAGCAGTCACCAACTGAGAATTTTCATATACATACACTAAAAATATACTTTGGGGTGATGACAGTCTGTCTTTAAAACCCCAAATGACCTTTGGACTTCTTCAAAACTACAACTTTGATGACCCATCAGCAACTGAACACTCTGGCCAACTTTGATAACATTTGGATATAACCCCTAGGAGATACATAAAGGCTTTTGCCAGATTTCACTGTTTGACTTCCCTTTGAACTAAAATAACCTTTGACCTATTTCAAAAGTACAAGTCTTGACCCATCATCTACTGAACACTCTGACCACATCTGATAAAATTTGCAGATAACCCCTTGGAGTTGAATGCATTTGCATGATTCCTGTTTGACCTCTGTATGACCCCAGGTGACCTTTGACCCTACATCAAAAGTACATCTTTGATGACTCATCATCTACGAAATACTCTAGCCACATTTGAAAAAATTCACACATACTGTAACCCCCAGGAGTTGAAGGCTTTTGAGTGATTACACCATTTGACCTTCTGTTGTTTGACCTCTTTTTGACCCCAAATGACCTTTGACCTACTGCAAACGGTATAACTTTGATGACCCATAATTTACTGAACACTCCTGTCAACTTTGAAAAGATTCAGACAAAACCCCTAGGAGTTGAAGATTTTTGTGTGATTTCACTCTTTGACCTCTCACAACCCCAAATGACCTTTGACCTACTTCCTGTTACCATAATTACCAAGCCCTTGATATGTGTTATAACCTTACCAACTTTGACAAGGAATGGTCAAAGAACCTGCAGACAGCAACCTTGTAACCAATGTTGACGGACAGACAGACGGATGGACAGACGGACGGACAGACGGACAAACAGACAGATGCATTGCCACGACAATAGCTCAACTTGTTGAGCTAATACTAAACACAGTGTTAGTGTTTCTGCTAAAAATGTTATGTCTCCATTTTGAAGAAACCCCTTGCTGATTTGACACACTGATGTTCAGAAGAAAAAAAAAACATGAAAGAGGGTTTCATTTGATTTGACATTGGTATGTGTAAATAATGTAAGAACTACAAAATGTCTGCCAATATTTGCCTCAAGTGCTGCAACACAGTTGGTATGGCACCAGAAACACCTAGTCTTACCATACCAGAGTTGCATGGGTGCTTAGTAGGTCTACTCTTGGGCCCAAACTAAAAGGCTTTGCACTAGGCACTTGCAAATGTTGTCCACCATGCAATCATGCTTGTGTAACCCAGGCCTTCTGTACATGGTTTTAAAGTACTGTACGGTACGTTAAAAGCAACTTATCTGATATCACCACTGGCATGTGACACAGCTTGAAATTACAAAACATGTTGTAGCAACCAGCATTACTCCAGCAGGAGTGTCTTGACTGTTTACACGTTTGTGTTATAGCCATTATGATAAGATCTGAGAGCAAGGAAATTAACTTGCCACTACATACTCCTACTTCTGACACCCTCATTGACTAAATCTAAATCATAACCAGTCAAAATTACTAAAGTTTACATGTACCTCCATGAAAGGAGATGTTGGCTCATCTGTGCTACTATGGAGGTGTGAACCTCCACTCTCTTGAACTGGCATGGATAAATACTCAGATTCTGAAGTCTGCAACAAAGATATTAAAGTAAAGACATTACTGCATTTATCCTGCAAGGTTGTAGACTTTTCAACACTTACTGTATGACAAACACTGTTACAATTAGTTCAAGCACCCCTACCATAGTTCCCAGACAATTCCCCCTGAACAATACCTAGGACAATTTTACCCCAAAAAATTCCCAAAACATGTGTAAATAGGAGGTAATGAGGGGCGAAGTAGATTTTCCACTCCGACAATGACATGGATCCAAGACAATAACCCCCTGACAATTCTCAGCCATTAAAAGTACCCCACAGACAACTTCCCACACCAGAAAATGGAAATTGTCCAGGGGGGAAGGGGGTTGTCTGGTCATGACATAAAATCATGTAGTGTAGTTATGGATGCATACTTCAGTCAAAGTGCGGTCAGTCAGTACTGAAGTGCAGTACAGTACTGATAACAAGTGAATTGCATATCTGACACAAGAAGTAGTTGAGAAAATATGATGGACAGCAGGGTGGGTGGGGTCTGGGGATCTGGGGGGAACTGTTGAGTATAGTGCATCATGGGACCTCCGTCAGGAAGATAACCCTTCCATAGTACACTGAAGTTTTATACAGAAAATTGAATCCAACATTCAATGATGTTCCATGATAAAATTAAAGCTTTGCATGACCAATTCTTACCGTTTTTTTGCATTTTAAAAGTTTATGTACAGCACACTGTCAAGTCACCACACTGAAAATAATGGTAGCCACTGACATCACAAGATGGCCTCCACATCCCCTTATTGACATCTGATCAAGCCCAAGCCCACTTTAGTGAATTATCACCAACACTTAATAATTCTCAACACTTTTTAAGGCCACTCAACCAGGGTTCATTTTCACTCTGTGATAGCTAAATAGCAGGCACCATCTTGAACGAATTGTTCTCGATTTCATTCCTTTTTGCTTGACATTTTTCCTATAAATACCAACTTCCCATGTCCTTTAGTAGGATGACAAAATTCAACGACTTCTCCACACAAATTGGTTTTCATACAAAATGATCAATAGTTACTTTCCTTGTTTTACAAGTTATTCAATTTCATATTTACCTCTCCATCAGATGAAGCTGGCTCCTCTGTGCTTCTAAGTAGATTTAAACTCTCTGTTTCCTGGACCGGTATGGATAGATGAGATTCTGAAGCCTGCAACTAAATTAAAATCAGATTTAAGAGTTTACTATTACATTCATCCTGATACAGTAGGTTGTAATCTATTCAACTTTTTAGGGGAAAAAACTTAAAAATTTAAGCATCCCTTTCATAGCTAAGCATGTTTATTCAGTAGTGCGCTGGACCTGTTATTGTTAATCAGTATAATGTATCAGCCAATTCTCTTCATTGACATCCTGTATCCCAATGTGTAAAATTTACTTAATATTCTAAAATATTACCTAACTGATATTTCTCAGCCAAACTGTACTTCATATAATTTTTATCCGTTTTTCCTATGTCTGAATAAAGCCCCAATATATACGTGTAACCTCATGTGAATAAACCAACACTTAGTTGTATTGAACAACAGCTTTATGACTTAGAATACTGAGAATACAGTGGGTTTATTTCTCAAATATCAGTGCTAGATCAGTATCAGCAAGTCTTCTGAATTGAAATATCAGATACCAGTAACATCTGTTAGTTATCATTTCAGTACATCACTAGTATTCAGTACAGTGTGGTACAGAGTTGTACAGTAAGGTTCCCTTGAAATATCTGTTTGCTCAGAATTTTCCCAAATCTCATGAGAACAAATTGACTGATTTTGCACCAAGTTTCCCCAGATGACTTTTTCCAAATTCCACAAAACTTACTTTGACCTATTTTAAGTTTGACACATCTAAAAGCCACTGTAGCCAATTGTCTGGTCAATAAACTGTCTGACACAAGACAAAATATTACAGACTACTTTCTATTTTAAGCCAATCAAATTCCTGAGCTGTAAGGCATTTTACTCAAAGTTCCTGAAATTTTCCTGACGGGAAAAGGAAAACTTCAGTTTCAAGGTTTTCCCTGATACAGCTAGGTAACACTGACTTGTAATAAAAGAAATTCTAAATTTTATGTACCTGAAATAGATCAAAAGTCAATTACTGTAGTTACTATACCTGTTACAAGCCTCACAGTTGCATAAATTTTAATACTGACGAACCACTACTCAACAGTACAGTATGCATCAGTACATTGTATCCATATCACTTTTAACTGATGTTACCAATGTGTCTGATATTTTAATTATTAATATCAGCAGTCTAGCTGATTTGATACTGGTATTTCACGAAAAAACAAACTTTACACAAAATCATAGGCTAATGCACTAAAATGAAGTCAGTCAATTGTCATGAGGTTAAATATTAGTGTAGTGAAACATAAGAAAATGGTGTAACATACTTTTTTGTATGATACATATAACATTGACCAAATGGGTTGCCTGGATAGTACAGTATGAACATTTTACTATAATCTTACCAATATAGATATAGGACCAATATGGGAAATATTGGCCAAAACTGGTGTTGAATATTATATACCACCTTATTAATTTCTCTACATTTGATTGGAGGATTGGTGGTCACATGCCCATGGGTGATTTGGCACTATCATCATGGTCGTGTGTTATCCATCGTGAAATAGTCTACTATAACACACGCTCATGTGTTATACTAGCATAACACACGGCGGTGACGCCTTGCTATCACTGGGGTACGTACAAACTATGCCGCAACTCAATAAATCAATACAGCTTTAGGGATCACACACTGCATATCATACGTAACAGGTACATGAATGCGTAGGTAGCAAACGACAAACCATGGATCTACCACACAGACAAACAAGAACCACAGTGACCACCAAAACACCAATTTACTAAACCAACGACTACTGTAGATAAAAGTTGTAAGGTGTTATATAAAACAAATTATGAATGTTTTTCATTCGTGCGATGGTACGAATAATTTCATTCGTTGAAAGATTTAATGTTCTATTCAACTTGGCTTCGCCTCATTGAATAGAACGTTCAATCTTTCAATTAATGAAATAATTTATACCACAGCACTCATAAACATTCATTATTTGTATACCAATACTTGATCCAACTCTGGTATGTAAAACCCTTTAATAACAGAGGTGGCATACACATATTTTGACCCTCCAGGCTTGTGGCCACATAGCATCAAAGTGTTTGACAATTGCGATTTCAGGTAAAGATGCTAAGTGGTGAAACCATGGAAAAGCTCATCCAAAGAAACCTTTCCCCTCTGCACAACTAAGGCTTGCTATGACCTCAAGAATTTGTTTTCAGACCTCTTTAAGTGTACCTATAAAGTCTAAAATTACAAGAATATATCTGAGAGTTGACAAATGAATCTTATTCATCCAACTTTCATTGTCATAGCTTGTTCTGTTGCTGAAATGTATAACACTGAAATTTATTCACTCAATTTAAAAGTAGTCCATTGAACAATAATTTGCCATATCCCTCCTATACTACTCACATTACCTGCTTTTGTTTCCTTTTGAAATAAAAATGTTGATATGACCTTGAAAAGCTTCCTATTTTCTTGCAAAATATGAAGGGAGAGCTTTAACAGTCAAGTCATCCTATAAACAGTACTCAAAGTGATCACATTTTTGCACAAGGTGAAGTGGCTTTTGAAAACACAAAGAAAAATAAAGACTGTAATTTGAGTCAGTACAAGAATGACATCACAAATAATTGTGCAATCTACCATTCAAAACTGAGTGGATAGACTTAAACATTTTATATCTCAGCTTAGAAATATCCTGTGAAGATGTTAGTTAGACCATTTGGATTCATTTTTAAGCTTTGTAACATAAATTGTTCAATTTTCAGACTTGAGGCACACTTTAATCTTGTGAACAAAATTCTTTACCTCACACCTTTAACCTGGTTGCAATCATTCTTTACCTCACACCTGCTAAGTCTGTAGTAGAAAAAAACATTCTTTACCTCAAACCTTTAAGCTAGTTGCAAACAATCATCCTTTACCTCACACCTTTGAGCTACTTTTGAACATTCATTCCTTACTTCATACCTTCAAGCTACTTAGATGCAAACAATTATCCTTTACCTCACACCTTAAACTACAGTAGTTCCAAACAATTATCCTTTACCTCACACCTTAAACTACAGTAGTTCCAAACAATCATCCTTTACCTCACATCTTAGCTACAGTACAGTAGTTGCAAACAACCATTCTTTACCTCACACCTTTGAGGTAGTTTTGAACAATCATTCTTTACCTCATACCTTCAAGCTAGTTAGATGCAAACAACCATTCTTTACCTCACTTCTACAGTACTGTACATCCCATTCCTTACCCTCCCAAATGCATTCTTTGTAATGTATATATGGTACCTCAATATGAGTAGAATCAGCTCCTTCATCCAAAAAGAGATTTGTGGACAATTCTTCTGTTTCAGACACATGCACAGAGTTAGACCAGCTTAAGGTACTGCTCACTGTTTTATAAACAGAAGCCTGCAAGAGAAAAGTGTTCAAGGGTGTAAACAGTCAACCCAAATTAATTTTTAAATACCAGCTAAATTTTACAAATCTCCTCTTACAGTATTTCCCAGGCTTACAAATATCCTTTGTTTCCAAACATGAACAGTGATCATTATAGGAAAATTAAGAAGGAAGTTTGCATGAATTGAACAAGCCAGTAAGAAAAATACTGTCACATGATTGAAAAGAGTCATCCATAAATTAGAATACTAACTTATTCAAATTTGGGCAAAACTGAATTACCCTTGAAAACAGATATTCATCATCCGATCCAGACAGTTCCAAGTCTCCGAACTTGGTAACTTGTAGCCCTGCCCACAACTGTCTTTAGCTTCTCCTTAATATCAAGAAACAAACCTAGTTTATTGCTAAAGGAGACATCCTGGTGAGCATACATGTGGGCATAATGTGTAATCAGAACATTGTCTGTGCATGCTATGTAATATGAGCTACTCTGCATCTTCTGAATTTTGTAACTCTGATGTCAATCAAAGAGTAGTCACCAATTGAGAGGTTTGCCTTCCCCAATGTAAAAGTCATACTTAGGGTGATAAGTATCTTTCTTTAAACAAGGAAACTGAGGCACTGCACATAAACAGTGCTACATCTTAAATGTTGAACACTGAATGTGCACAAGGTCAACAACAGTGCGCATACTGTACTAGAACATGAACAACAGTAGAGAAGTATCTCCCTCATCCCACAGCTCAACAAATGGCAGCCTGACCCAGAATTAGTGAAAATATGCACTGGCAAAATCACAGTGCAAAAGACAACTTTGTTAATCATCAGGGCTTAATAAACCTACATTAGCAAACCATGTGAAGTGTTCAGAAAAACACATTAGTGAAATGTATAGTATAGTACTTTACATGACACAGCAGCATGGCTAAACACAGAGGCTGAACATAGGAAATCTTTTAATAATGATAATAGGGAGTAGGACTGTAAAAGGAGCTTCCTTCAGAAAGAGTTTGCAAGCTACGCAATTTAGAACCAGCCTTGAGGGCAATGAAATGACTGTACATGCACATTGCAGCAGGAACTTAAAAGCATGTTCTGGACTCTGGCAACTAAATTTGATGTTTTTCTTAACAGAAGTAAGGTCCAATCTTCAAGAAGGGATATCTTGAGTTAGGAATAAAGTTTTGGTACAGGTTTTGGATGACATGTAATATTAATGAAAAATTTCCTTTTTCATATGAGGCCCCCACAAAATGCCACTAGACAATGACTGTTAACCAGGTTCCAAGTTGCATTTCATGAAAAGAATATTCCTTGGTATTTCGAGATCTACTGAATTTTTTTAATAATCCATACTTATTTCCAACTATTTCCTGTTCAAATGACACATCTTCCCACTGTCGTTTGGAGAATGGACATGAGGCAACATGTAACAGACTGACCATTTCGTCTATCAGTCAATCAAATTTGCTCACTTTTCCCTGATTTAAGGCATTTTTCCTCAAATTTTGTGACTTTTCCCTGAGAAAAAAAAATGGGACCCATTTTCCAGGTTTTGCATTATTTTCAGGATGACTGAGAAACCTGTTCAATGAATGAGGATTAAAAGTGTTTAACTTTAGAAAGGAGAATTTGTCAAACCCTTCAGATTGATGATGATAATCTGCCTTTTAGCTTTAGGTAAGTGTCGATGAGACATCTACGTGTACGTAACTTGAACTTCATCAAATAATCAAGATAAATTCCCACAATAAATATTGCATTACTTTACAGTATGCTTTAAGGCAGTAGGCAGTCACCCCAAACAGAGTGAGTGTATCCTGTCACTCTAGTTCATGAATGGCCTATTTTGATCATGTGACAATACGTATTTTTGTTAGTGAATTGTGGAATTCAAGGAGAATTTCGCCTTGTTTTACCTATTGTTTGTAATAGTTATGTTCAAAACCTCTTCAGAGGTGCTTGCAATGCAATAAGAGGAGATTTGCAAGAGTTAGCTGATTTTTCAAAGAAAATTTTTGGGCGACTGCCTATTGCCTTTAAAATTGTCAATAACAGTAAGTTCACATGTGCAATAGTTTAAGTGATAATCTAAGGCAAGAAATGTCAGGTTTTGGATTAACTTAAATTCAATATTGCAGCAGTACTCCAGATATTGAAAGAATCTCAGCTTTTCCAACCTTTCCATCTTCTTCAAGACTATGTTTCTTTTCTGACTTTTCCTTGTCCTCCATCAAAAGTAGTGTTTGCCAGACCAGCAGATCTATGCCGCCTCATCAAGTTTTTCAATGCAGTATCTGCCACAAGATTCTGAAGTGTGTAAAAATACATGTATGTCATGTGTATACTCAGAATCTAGCTTGTTAATTTCAAACTTTCAGTGTTTTAATATTACCACTTCTACTGTAATATGACATAGGCCTATGTGGAAAGTGTAGAGCAACTCCCTCCCCTTGGTCATTTTGTTGACAAATTGCATTTTGTACTTAACTCTGAACTATGACTACTGTAGTCCTATTAAAACAGAACAGAACTGTCAACATCAAAAGTGGAAAGTTTTCTCTCTTTCAAGGAAAACAAAAATCCATGCAATCCTTTTGCCAGTCCTACTTAATGTTTATCTTTTGTCATACTAAAGTACACGTACATAAGAGCAATTTTGTCATAGAATGGGGGCAACTATTTTAAATGGTGACTTTGCCATGGGCAAATTGATTTTAAAGGGAGAGATTGCATGCTAAAGAGGCAACTGCTTAGGTACAAACACTTGAAATGTCTGCATGCAGGTGGGTTGAACCAAACATGATAAAATGTAGGCTGTAGCTACTGTACGTAGCATATTCATCAGCCAAGTACCAAAGAAGTCCAAATATCATGGTCCTAATAATGACTGCTGTGGACCCCCAGGAACTGTAAAGTGACCACCGGAGTCTGAAAAAAGCTGCTGGAGACTAAGGTGTAGCGGTATTGCCAATATAAAATATCGATATACCGACCTGAAAATATCGAAATTTTCGCAGAATGGGTACGCACACTATACATATGAAAAAACGAAGTATGGGAAGGTATTACCATGTACCCGGCCCCTGACGACTTATATGCCGAATTTTACTACGTTGGTAGCGAAAAATAAATCAAGATTTGTGCAGAAAAATTAAAAAAAAAAAAAAAATGTGTTTGCATTTAACATTTGAGTAGCTGCAGTCGCCAAGTAACTTTCAGTTACTTCTTTGGGAATATGTCTTATATAGCTTTTAGTGTTACTTCAGCATCATACCAAATACTTTAAAAAATGGAACCCACTGCCTCTGTGCTTGGTGCTCAGCATAAGCAATGGCATAGGGCAAACAAGCCAGTGAGCCACAACTGGAAAAAAGGCTGTGGTCATCTCGACTTGAGCCCAATTGGTTGGAAACTAGGACGTTAAACCTCATCTAACTAACTAACACACCAGACGATCAAATATCCCTCCATCTCGCTATAAAAGCAACAGCCATGATCTATAAAAAAAAATCTGTAGGAGGTCTGCCCCTAAATAACTACAAAATAGTTTCAAAATCTGTGATTGTTGGTTTCACTGACCATACAAACATTTTCAAAACGAGTGGCCCAAACATTAGCGTAATTCCCACCCCTTACTAGCATGTGCTACGCCGATTCCTTCCACTATCAACAGCTTGTGTTTTAAATATTTTTCTTTCAAACAAAATATGGCATATTTTGATACGCAAGTTTTGGGATAAGTAAAAAGTGTTCCTTTTGGACCTACGTAAGCCAGGGGCCTTCTCTGTTATTCAGTTTGTCACAAAGAAGTACGTACCTCTTCACCTAACTCTCGTAAAATACCTCGCAAGTAGTTCACTATGCAATGCTGCATCAAAACGGCCTTGTTTAGCTAGTCACTATATATCTAAAATGATGTCAGAATTTTCCCGAAACTTTCAAGTGCAGCTATAAGAACTTTTATGCAGGTATTTTTGCAGGATCATCCCCATCGTAGTGTCAGCGATCTTTTTTTAATGTATGGGAAAATATTACAGTCGAAACTACTTGCAAAATTCCGCCCAAACAAACAAAATATACATCCCACAAAATAGTTAAAAAACCCTCGTATCAAAGTACGCTGATCCAGTCAAAGGTCACAATACTCCTATGTATGCTGCATAGTTTGTTTGGAAGAGTCCAGACTGTAAATATTTTCTACAGTACTACACGTGTTGCATGTACGGACTGATTGCAGCGTGTTCGTACATGTTTGCATACAGTACATTCTTGTTGTCAACAGAATTAACGTAACGCTTCCCCAACGAAAAATTACGAAGCTGTACTAAACCCTATGGCCTATGGAATCACATGCGTAGTACAGTATGTGTACCAACACTGAACTTTTAACGAATGTATTTGCAAAAATGTTACGCTATTTTCTGTTTGTGAAACTTTACTTTGTGAGATAGTCTCAGATAGATCATCCTACAGTAAGTCTGAATATCATGAAAAATTAGTTTACTTGTAAGGTCTCGGAATAAACTTGCATGCAGTAACCAATTCTGTAGAAAAAACTTTCGTGTCACTGATACGGCTCATGAGCTAGCTCTGTACATATTCAGCCATTTACGTCCCACGTGTACTTTGGCAGTCGATCACCAGTCTGTACTGAATCCACTGTGTACACAGTAGGCCTACATTGAAGTATTCCACTGCGTATGCAAACCGCAGAAATAATTCATACAGCATGCCTATATGCTCGTAGCATTGTGATGAACAGCTCAGTATTGTGCTACGAAGGTCACAAGAGGTGAACCTAGACCTACGTAAGCTAGGCCAAAGATTCGTTGGTAACTTGACTCTATCGGTGCTTAGGTATTGGTTTTTAAAAACACTCGTATCGGTTATGAGTCGCTGCTGTTAAATATCGATATTTGTGTTCAGTGTCGCTATTTTACAGTAGAAGAATCGGTATGCAAGTGAATAGTAGAATATCGATATTAGTACTATATATAGCCTTTACTATATATCGATATTTTTGAAAACGCATATCGACGATATTACTAAGGAGCAATTATCGATTAATATCAATAATATCGAAGTACCGCTACACCTTACTGGAGACTGTAAAGTGACCCCCAGAAACCCCGTATAGGGTTCTCTCTCTCAAGTGACAAATCCTGTGACAAGTATTGAAAGTATCCATCTCTGAATATTGTTTCTTGAAATGTTTTCCGCTTATTTCCTCTGATGACCTCAAATGAACTTCACTGAAAACGTGAGGGTGTCTTTTTCTCAGAATGATAAAGTCATTTAACCAAGTATAACAATGTCCATTGTTGCTATCTTGAGATATCATGTTTATACTGTAATCCAAGAGTCACAAAAACAGACACACGTACTGTACACACAATGCCCTCTTATTTTGCCTACTTCCCAGTTTGCCACTTACCAATTCCCCCCCGTCTTTTGGCCCCCTTGCCAGTTTGCCCCGAAGTGGAAGTCATTTTGCCCCCAAATACCTACCAGTTTCCCCCTGGATTTTACTAACACTAGTTGCTGTAAAAAAATTTCAAATGCAGTTGATTGTTTTCGATCGATGCCAATAATAAAAGAGAAGCCAGGAAATGTGACTCCAAAAAAGAGAGTTGCTGCACACACAAAAAAGAAGTAAATGGTGTTCTTCATAGAAAATATGAACACCAATGAAAACAATTTGGTATTTCCCCCCCAAAAAAAGGAAAAACAAGGATGCCAATAATATGAGAAGAGCGGAAATGTGAATCCAAAATTTCTGCGCAGAAAACATTCTTTAAGGAAAATATGAAAACAAAATAAAAAAATCTGTATTTCCACACAAAAATATAGGCCTATATACATGCCTTTGCAGATTGTATATTGCAAAGGACACAACATAATGGATAAAAAGGCACAAACATGCTGTAAACAGCAAGGTATTACCAATAAATTAGGGGGCAAACTGGTCAGCACTTGGGGGCAAACTGGTAGGTTCTTGAGGGTGAACTTTTGGGGCGAGCTGGTTTGGTTGAACTGGCAAGGGGGCGAAACAACCGTAAACCATACACACACACACTCGCCAGCGTGATTCACAGATTTGTATAGCCTTCCGCAAGTAAATTGAAAACTGAATGATCTGCGACAGAATAATGTAACTTCTGATGACCTCAGGCTCAGTCTGGTTACGCTGAAGAACTTCGGCATGGCACTCAAGCGGTCACGCCAAATTTCTGGCGTATTCTGTCAGCCCGATTTCTATTTGGCACACCTAGCCTAGGCTACAGCAGATATTGGCGGAATTTTTATCTTGCTTTTCCTTTGGCGTAAATCTTCGGCAGCGAAAAAACGGACTTTCCAATATGGCCTCAGGTTGCAGTTTCCAGTGGTGAAGAGAGGTTCCCATGCAGCTGCTGCTGGCTGTCAAAAGGGGTTCCTGGAATTCCCTGGCAGTCACTTTACAAATTACAGTCATCTGGCCGCCATCACCAGTGGTCGTTAGTAGGAGCCCAAATATCATTATTCCCACCATCATTATTTATAAGCATGGGATACTGCATGATACTGTTCGATAACTTATTTAGGCCTAGCCTACTGGCCTTGGCTATTCTGAGTGAAATTTAATGCGTTGTAACTCCCGTATTATTCTGCGTGCAATGGTGCCTGTTGTACTGGATGTAACGTCAGACCTAGGAATAGGCTAGGCCTAGGTACGTTTGCAACGGAAAAACATAACCCTTTTTATGGGCTAAGGCTTTAATGAGGCCTAACGTTAACATTAACAATTTAACAGTTCGGCAATTTAAATTGCTAGCCTAATGTTACTGGTTAGGCATATTAACAGAGAGCAGGTTACCATCAGAAATTAAGCTAGTTCGGTTCAACGAACCGATCCAGCTTCCCGAGGGGCATTAGCTCAAATCGAAGCATACCAACCGATTACATTGGAGCTTTGCTACCATGATAATACCAACCGGTTAAATTCCCTCCGCCATCTTAAAGAGTACGAAGATTCTAGCTGCTTCTTTCCCCCGAGTGTATGTAGCCTACCTCTGCTTCGGCCTAACTCATTCGATTCAGCCCTAGCTAGCTTAGTTGTAACTTGTATGTAAAGGCACGTGTGTAGCCGGTCGCTGATGGTTCCCTACGTACGGTCCTTACAACGACCTATTAAAAATCTGGGGTCTTCGACCAAAATTGATATTCTACTTTTAGCAAAGCTAGGACCAAAAATCTACATTTATTACCATAACTTTTCCTTTCCGAAATCTTACACTAATTTTGCAGTTGTTATTATCACCTTAAACCGCTGAGAAGTTCCAAAAATTTGAAATAAAATTATCAACTTTGCCACTTTCGTAGAATTTTCTGTGAGTGCTCGAAACATTTGTTGATATCAGAATGCCTGTGAGTCATATTGTGACGTCAAAAAACCTTGATTTGTGTTGGATTTGCGGAAGTCATGAAAGTTGCCTTCTGCAAACATGCCATCATGACGTAAAAACATGCTTATTAGCATACTGATGTAAACAAAGTTCCTTAGCCACACATTAAACGGCGCGAAGAAGTTGCTGATTTGATTTCAAACTTTTGAACCTTTTTAGAAGATACCAGTGATCAAAAACACCTGCAGTACTCCTAAAAGATTCGGAGAAGAAAGATCGTGGTCCTAAATTAAGATTTAGGTCCAAAATTTGCTTTGAGATAAAAGTAAATTTCGACCAACATATACACGCGGCCGATTACCCCGCTAATTTTATAGGTCGTTGTAAGGATCGTATTAGCGAGCTGAAGGTGGTACGCGCGAACATACACAGTCCCTCACTGAGGGCAAGTTGTAGCTGTGCCTGTGCCTGTATAGGATGCATGTCGCACTTTCACGATGCAGTAGCGCTGTCATAATACATAGAAATTCTGTGTATCATTTACAACTGCGCTGTAACACAAGAAGCTGAACAGGGACGGAGCACATTGAAAAACAATAACATGAAATTTCCAGAAGATATCGTGACGCAGGTGTTTATTAGTGCTCGAAAATGATCGAGCGAAAATTGTTTGTTTACAATGTTCACTTGACACGAAGTGACCTTATTAATATGCATTTTGGGCGGAGTATTAACGTGCTGCATGATGCGTGCTGTTGATGCCGCAGCTAGCTCTTGAAGAATTATGAGCTGGCTCCGCCCAATGTGAAATTGCACCATATTTGAATATCTGTCGCAATCCAAGGCACTGTCCAAGGCATTAGGTGCTGTATAAAATGTGGCTTATGATGAAGCCGGGGTTATTGGGAGCACGATTGAAAGGCTAGGTAAGCGCACATGATTTTGCAAAAGAAACACAAGCGGTGAGGTGGAATGGCTCCATGAGAATTGGATTTAGGAATAACCTCAAAGATCTTTATGTTTAGAACAGTTCAGTTGTAGGCCTAACTGTTAGGCTTAATTGATGTAGAAGGCTACGTGTAAAGAAATCTTTTTGGTTTGGTCCAGGGAGTTGCTAGAGATCTCTAGCAACTCCCAGTTTGGTCTTGCCTAGTCTGGACTGTGGTCGTTCGCCAACACTACCAGCTCACTATACATAGGAAGCTATCGGCGACCAGCTATACACGGCCTACGACCATATTGGAAAGTTTTTTCGCCGCCGAAGATTTATGCCAAAGGAAGGCAAGATAAAAATTATGCCAATATCTGATGTAGGCACCAAATAAATATCAGGCTGAAAAAAATACGCCAGAAATGACCACCTGAGTGCCACGCCGAAGATCTTTGACGTAACCGTACGTTTTCCAGACTGGACTACGACAGCCATGGCTGTTGGCCTAACATGAGGCTTAGGGAGAGAATGTCATCCCTAAATCCCAAAATACTATTAAATAGTACTCATTCGTATGATATCCTTGTTACTTGTGAGTTGGGGGTTGCTTATTTAAAGACAGACAGTCATCACCCCAAAGTATATTTTTAGTGAATGTATATCAAAATTCTCAGTTGGTGACTGCTCTTTGATTGACATCAAAAGTTTGAAAATTTGAAAGATGCAGAGTAGCTCACATTCCACACAAGGCAGAGAGAGTATTTTTATTACATCTTATAGCCTTGTATGCTCACCAGGACATGGCCTTAAAGGCAATAGGCAGTCGCCCCAAAATTTTCTTTGAAAAATCAGCAAACTCTTGCAAATCTCCTTGTATTGCTTTACAAGCACCTCTGAAGATGTTTTGAACATAACTATTACAAACAATACGTAAAGCAAGGCGAAATTCTCCTTGAATTCCACAATTCACTAACAAAAATACTGTCACATGATCAAAATAGACCATTCATGAACTAGAGTGACAGGATACACTCACTCTGTTTGGGGTGACTGCCTACTGTCTTTAAGCAATAAAACAGGTTTATTCTTGCACAAGGAAGAGCCTCATACAGTTATGGGAGGAGCTAGAAGATATAGTAAGTAATCATGAGTCGATCAGTATCATGAGTCGATCACTGCATTCTAAATGCCAGTACAGCGTGCAGGCGCGATGTGATTGCAATGTATGGATGACCTGCAATGCATTTTCTCCAAACAGTATCAAAAAGAATGATTTGCCTTATTATTTTTGATGTTTAAAGCAAAAATGTTTCTCATGGCCAAATTTTCAAGTTTCGGCACAAGTATGAAATAGAAATTTGCAAAAATGACCAAAAATGGTGACCAATTAAGTGTCTTTGATGAAGTCTGATTAAAAATTTTGATAGAAAAGACATTTTTCCCTAAGATTATTTGCATAACTGTTCTTGAATGTGGTAATTTACTGGATTTTATTTGCTTGTTTCTTGTAGCGATTGACTCAAGATTCCTTCATAAGCATTGTTACATGTACTCCCACCTACATTTCAAAATTCATTTTCTACGGATTACGCGATCCGAACAACACCAAAATATAGCACAATGAGGAAGACATATAACAAAATATTACTGCAAAGTTTTATTGATTTTTGTAAATGTTTTAATTTTTTATGGTCACAATGTTGGTTAGGTGATCGACTCATGATACGCCCAGTATACATAGTTGGGAGAATTGGAACTGTCTGGGATCATGAAAATTCGGCCACTTTAATAACCCTAAATAGTAGCCTAACCCCTAAACTGACTTAACCCTAACTTTATCCCTAATGGAACCCCAGGCACAATCAAACCAAACCCCGTTTTAACAATAGGGTGACTTTCTCTCTTTAGTCGCATGTGTCAGGCCCTTATACTGATGGCCTTGGTGCCCTTACTGATGGCTGTGGTCAGTGTGGCGCCCCTCAGTGTCCTATGAAATAACATAGACCAACAGCCAGTTTGCTCATGCATTTTGGCTGTGCCCTTTTTCAAGCTTATTTCAAGGCCTGCAGTGGGAGTGCACAAGGGCTGTCTTCTTCTTCTTTCGGATCACAGTGACACATCCAAAGGACATTACTACACCGCACATGCGTCAGGGGTGCCCTAATTTGCCCTAATAAAATTGGTAATATATTGAACAGGATCTCTATGACTATCTAAACCATCAATCAGAGCAGCAGGAAGGTTATTCCAATCTTTCAGAGTACTAGGAAGAAAACTAAATTTATAACAATTAGACCGAGAGTAGAGTTGACAAAAATGGAGGTTGTGCATCCCATGAGTTTTCCGAGTTGGATGACTGAGTTTGTCCATGGGAATATTAGCCTTACCAAAAAAACCTTTCGAGAAGAGAATAAGTCTGTTTTACTTGCGACGATCTGCTAGCGTGGGGAGATCAAGGTCCTTCAAAATAGATGTCATCGACCCTGGCTCGCGAGAAAATTCGGAGCTTACAAAACGAGCCGATCTCCTCTGGATGCTCTCTAGCTTATCTTGTAAATAAGACTGATGTGGGTCCCATACACAACAAGCATACTCCAAAACAGGCCGAAGGAGACCCTTGTAGGCAGCTAACTTCACATCGCGAGAGCAAAATGATAAATTTCTATAAAGTACGTATGCCCAAAATCTTATTACCCTTATTGCAGATAGACTGAATGTGCTTATCCCAGTTTAAGTCGTTAGAAATCGTGACACCTAGGTACTTTATCGAGTCAACCTTAACTAACTTCACATCGTTCAAGACATAATCGAAGTTGACCGGATTTTTTTTCTAGCGAAAGTTATGATGTTGCACTTAGAGGGCTGGAATCTCATGCCCCAAGTCTTGGCCCAAAGACCTAGATTATGTATGTCTTTCTGGAGCAAACAACAATCATTAACATTCTCTATGACCCGATAACAGACACAGTCATCAGCAAAAAGTCTAATATTAGAGGAGGCAGCATTTACAATGTCATTAATATGAACAAGGAAAAGAATGGGTCCTAGGACAGATCCCTGAGGAACACCAGAGACAACATCATCAAAAGGGGACCGAGTACCATTAACTACAACAGCTTGCTTACGATCAGATAGAAAGTCGTCGACCCACCGAAGAACCTGTTTGGAAACACCAAGGCTAAACAGTTTGGTTTTTAGCAGTTCATGAGGCACGGTGTCAAAGGCCTTTTCAAAGTCCAAGATGAAGACATCAACCTGCTTTTGTGAGTCCAGGGCCGAAGCCCAGTCTTCGACGACTGATACTAGTTGGGTATCACAACTATGCGACTTTCTAAAAGCATGCTGCTTTGTTGAAAGTGTATTGTTTGCCTCAAAGAAGTCCATCAAGTTGGAACTTATAATATGCTCTAACAATTTACAGCAAATACAAGTGAGCGAAACAGGCCGGTAATTACTAGGGAGAGAACTGTCATTTTTTTTGTAAACAGGGCAGACGTTTGCCATCTTCCAATCAGCCGGTATCCTTCCGCTTGTAAGGGATTGCTGATACAAGTGACTTAACATAGGAGCAAAGTCAGAGGCAATTTCACTAAGGACCCAAGGATGAATGTTATCAGGTCCAACGGCTTTGTTTTTATTCAAGCCCTTTAACAGTTTTTCAACTCCATGAGTAGATATGGTAATATCAGCCATTCTGCTACAAGCTGGTCTGCAGAAAGGGATAACACTAAACAAAGTCTTGGTAAATACACTTGTGAACTGAGCATTGAAAGCACAGGCCTTATCCAGATCAGTAATAGCTAATTTGCTATTCGTCTTGAGAGGGGGGATGCCATGTTTATCCTTTTTTTGGCCATTTATGTACCTCCAGAAAGGTTTAGTGTCATGTTTTATATCACCAATCATACCATTAACATAATTTGTATGGGAGATATGGACCTCCCTTTTGATTCTAGACTGCAATTCAGCCCATTTGTCATGCATCTTGGTATTGTTAGTTTTTTTGAAGATAGCATGCAGCCTGTCCCTTCTTCTAATCAACTTACAAATGCTATCGGTAACCCATGGGAGAGATGTTTTAGCTCCAGTTCTTTTGGTGGGAACATTCTTCTTAACAGTTGAATCTGTGCCATCTGTGCCATTTAACCTAAGCCTTAACATTAATTTATCCCTAACCTATAGTACTGTAATTTTTCTACCCAAAACTCCATTACATAATCCAAACAGTGCTAAACCAGGGAGCTGCTGAGTGGCAGCTCCCTGGTTAGATGAGGTTTAATGGCCCAGTTTCCAACCAGCTGGTTCAAGTCGAGCCGGCCACGGCCTTTTTTCCAGTTGTGGCTCACTGGCCAATTGTTTTCCCTTACTCCATTGCTTATGCGGAGCATCACACACAACGGCAGAAGCTTCCATTTTTAAAGTCTTTGGTATGACTCGACCTGGGAATCGAACCCGGGACTCCCACGTGAGAGGTACTGTACAACAGTACTTTTATTTAGCAGCCCCTCAAACTCACCTGTGCTCTTTAGCTGAGAATGATAATCTCTTAATCTCACATTATTGGTTTAAGCAACCCTGTTGTGAGAGCTACCTTGTTGTTTTCATCATATGAAAATTGGATTTCAGGAAAAAGTGTTACAGTAGTTACACACCAACATGGGAACTTAATACACCCTGTAGCAGTCGTCTGTGATACAGTACACCATCTTATACAGATGTACTGTACGGTACTGTACTCTGCAGCACCACACTTTGCAATTGTGGTACTACTGTAGCAATCACCTGATTTACTGAATGTTCATCACTCGGTAAATCCTCAGTGGTTAGTCAAAAAAAGGAGTGTTTAACATGAATGGTGAGATTGCTACAATGCATTAGTTTTCATACTTTTGGTCTTTATTTTTGGGAAAGTTGGACGTATGAGGCATCGATCACTTTCCCTAAATTTTCTTACATTTGTTCATATAATTTGTTCAAATAGAATGCTTAAACCTAAAGCTGAATGGATATTTTGGACATAACACTTTTTATTTTCTTTTGTAATTTAAGTTATGACCTCACCTACAGTAAATCCTGGTGTCAGATCCACTGTCTACTGAATTTGGAAGAGCTCCATCTAAATTGAAGAATGCATACCATATTAAGTACAGGTATCGTACTGTACATGTATACACAATTAATTTAAACAAAGTCCATCCCTGGAAAAGATGTTTAAAATTTGTATTAAAGCCTTATACAAGGTCACTTGCTGTATTCTTGTGTTCAACATGTTACCCTTCTATTCTCAGGGCTGGAAAAAGTTTTTTTTTTGTTTGCTTTGTTTTTTGTTTTTTCTTGTTTGCTTTTTTTCAGGAAACAAGTCTATATTTACCACAATTTGATTTTTATAAATACAGCAAAGCCAAATTTCTCTCCAAAAGTATGGCTTTTTAATATCAAACTTCCTTTGCAAGTACATTAGTTTTCCTACCTGTAGATTCCCATTGTTTTCCACCCATTTGCCTAGAGAATAAAGGCAATAAATTTTTCCTTAGTTGAAAGTTAGAAACTTATTAAACCATTGAATATGTAGGCCTGCCATATTCCACTGATGGAAAACATCCAATCTCTAAAGGCCCCGTTGCATCACCCTAAACTAACATGTTTTGGAACCCCTGGGCAGGCACATAGCTACGGGGGGACCTGCCCCCCCCCCCCCAGATGTTTGCCAGGTCCCCAAAAGTTGTGTGTGGCCTTATAAAATGTGTAGGAATTAAGGACAGCGATCGATGCCATGACCCTCCCATTTTATGCCTAGGCCCCCCTAAAAAGTTTATCCTAGCTACGTCCCTGCCCCTGGGTATTTCCGTGTACAGTTTGGGACAGCAGTGTGGTTGACAAATTCAAGCTTCACTGTGATATAAGTCAGTCAGTCAGTGGTAACTTCTGAAGATCAATATGGTCATACATGTATCATTGATATTGGATAAAGTGTACCCTATAGCATTGATACAGTATACAGTAGGTCAGATTGCACTTCATGAAATCACACACGGTGGGCTAACTAGTGTACTCTGCAGAGCATGGCCCTGTCCTGATCAATTGAAATTCACTACCGGCTGCTGTACTACTGTATATAGCTTTGTCTGCGAGGTGTAGGTAGTTGATATTTTTTTTTTTGTAAAATTGGAGGAAGGGCTAGAAGTTAATTTCAATTTAGGAGAATACTGCAGGCCTGATTTTTAAGGAAATTTTCAGGTTGCCCCATCGGACAACCTGAAGCTAAATTTAGGTTGTCCGAAATAGTTTTTGGTTGTCCGAATGAAAGTGATGAACAAGAGATGAACAATTCTATTTCCTGTCTCTGCCATAGAAAACAAACATTTACTTTAAATTCTGCATTTTTCCATATTTATTGGCATGCTACAATGATGAATGGTAGTCAATACCATTGTCTCAATGCCACTTCTTAAGGGGAATTTTATGACATACTTTCCTGCTGATGTAGGGAACTATTCAGTTACAAATAAAATCTACTCGTCCATCGGACAAGTTCAAAGAGAGAAAGTGGTTGTCCGACGTAAGTTTTACCCGTCACGGACGATCGGACGAGTGCTAAATTTCAGCCCTGTACTGTATAAACTGTCTGGGATTAGTTAGAGTTAGATGAGGTGTTACGGCTGTGTTTCTAACCAATTGCTTTAAGTCGGGCCGGCCACGGCCTTTTTTCCAGTTGTGGCTCGCTGGCTTGTTTTCCCTACTCCATTGCTTATGCTGAGCACCAAGCACAATGGCAGTAGGTTCCATTTTTACCTGTAAAGTCTTTGGTATGACCCGACCAGTAGTCGAACCCCAGACCTTCCGGGCCTCCAGCTGCAAGTCGGATGAGATATTCAACCAAATAAAAGAGGCAGACATGGAAAGAGCTTGAAACACAAATATTGGACTAAATGCTTGAGTGCAATGTGGCTCCTGTAGAGTTTGCATGCTGCTTTTATAACTTCATACAGCATCCTATTTAGAAAATGTTGACTTCTTGAGAACCATAGAAATGCAAGTTGCAATTTACACAAGTGAATTCACAATCACATGTTTTTAACAAACATATGAACCTTATCACAAAGACAGTGAATGAAAAGCAGTGATTTCACCAAGTCAGTTCTCCAGTACGACATTTTGAATGGATGGCCTGGGGGAGAGGTCCAAGGGGAGTGGGTATACCCCCCTCCTGTGGAAAGTTTTTCAATTATAGAGGTGCCAAGATGGCAGTTGGTACAATACTTTACCCAAATTTACCTTGCACACGAAGTGAGAAGTAGAATTTGCAATGACTGATTCATTGCTAAACTAAATCAAGGTGATTTCTTTGAAATAAACACCTGCTCTGAAATTACTTTGTAGATTTCTTGTGTGACATTTCATTGCTTGGTGCCACATTCAGTTCAGTCATACCTCTTAAATATCATGGGTACATACACCTTACCCCCAAAATAGTGAGATGACTCAAACCTATTAGTTGAAGACTTTACAGAACAGTATACAGTCATATCCCACTGCCCACAATTATGTTTGCATTGGTAGGGTGTACTGGTATGCATCTTGACTAAAAGTTAATAGAGGCATCATAAAGTCATGAATGCTAATGGTTAAATTATACTGGAGTGACTGCATTGCATTTTTGTTTGGATCAAAAGCTATTGATGGAAGAATCAATACTTAAAGCATATGTAGTGTTCAAATTGACAATGCACAGCTGTCTAGTGACTATATTTTGTTATGGTACTGAAATATTAAATTCATACAAAATAATTCGTTTAAAGGAGCTATGGCATCCCCCAAATATATTTAGACATATCTCCATAGTTCTAAATCAAGTTGGTGACCCTACTTTGATTGCCAGTTGGTGACTGTACTTTGATTGCATTAAAACAATAATATATAGCACCACTCTGGCTAGTAATGTTGACTTGGACAGTCAGTTGTATAAGGCTAGTTAACAGTCACACAGAGTTTGTTTTTCAAATATATCCTTGAGCAAGTGAAACTCAGGGAAGACTACTGTGGCTCTTTCTTGGTTCAGTGATATACAGTACTACTAGAAAGTTGTTTGTGTTTAAGTTGGAGGCAGGGCTAGAAGGTAGGTTAGTTGGAAGAATTGTTACTGTCTGAGGTGAGCTTAGAGGGCTTTTAAAGTTCTCATGCAATATGTGTGTTCTGAGACATCAGAACAGATACTTTGTAAGAGAAATAAGCAGATATTGGGAAAACATTAACAATAGGTAATTTTTCAAATAGAGCTATAGATTTGTAGCAACTTGCAGTTTTCCCTTCATGTAAAGCACATAGCCAGAGGGGGGTTGGTGGAGAGGGGCAACCCTGGGTGGAAAAAGTTGGGATGCTGGGAGGCTCCTTCCCAGGAAATTTGGGTATTTGGAGGGAAATTCTGGTCATTGGAGGGAAACCTACACCTTTAATGTACATGAAAATACGGGAGGAATTGTAAAAATTTTGACTCCCTTCCCAGGAAATAAACATTTTTTCCAGCCCTGGGGGCAACACCAACTTAAAAAATGATGCCACACCCTACATAATTTTAAACTGCCATTGCCTTTATGCATTTTAGTGCATGTCCCCCAACCCAGCAGAAATATCTCCTCTCCCCTTCTCGGAAGCTACAGTACCATGCCCCTCCCCCTTCAGTACCCTGGCTACAGGCCTACACATATTACTGTAGATCATGTAGAAATTAACACAAAAATGTATGCAGTATGCTTATTACAGTGTCAATTCCAGTACATTGTTAATTTTAATCTGTGAAGAAGTTACTTGAATTAGTACTACTAACTTGCATATTTTCTGTTCATTTGAAAACTGTTTAGGCCTATCAATTGCATGATTACATGGATTTTGTGACATTCTCCTGTACATTGAACTGCAAATTAATTTCCCTATGTACATGTGCTATACCAACAGTGTTATGCTGTTCCACAGTAGTTTGTAATCAATCTAGTAGAGCTCTTCAAATATTGTAAGTATTAATGTAGGATTAGATATTAAACTGAGTACTTGTACACAACACAGTCATGTGA
This sequence comes from Holothuria leucospilota, assembly GCA_029531755.1. Classification (NCBI taxonomy): domain Eukaryota; kingdom Metazoa; phylum Echinodermata; class Holothuroidea; order Aspidochirotida; family Holothuriidae; genus Holothuria; species Holothuria leucospilota. Next base: position 42,980,550 of record CM055977.1, read on the forward strand.
GTGCCATCCTTGACAAGCTTCTTCCGGTTTCTTGATCCATTTGTTGACCCAATATAAAGGAGTGCAGATTTAGGAATAAATAAACAGTGTAGGCCTACTGTACCTATTTGCAGAAAAGTTTAACAGTTTTGCAAATGTTGAAAAGTGAGTGTTACCTGTATTTATCAATGATACAGTACAGTATATTTATTTTTGAGTAGGAAAATTATTTTAAAAAGAAAAAACTCAAAACAACAAGGCTATATAGTGTGTTCTGTTGATGTTCTTTGTGTTGGTGAATGGTGACTCTGCAGTGTATACATACATGTTCTAAGTCAATTTGGTGTGTGAGATCATATTGCAGTACTTTGGTCTGCAAGGGGAATTCCCCCCAAGGGTATGTACTGTACAGTACTGTACTTGATATGCAAAATGCTCAGTAAACCATGTGATGATGCACTGCACTGATCAAAATCTTTGAAGTTTGAAGAAGCGGCTACCAGCTAGCACGCCATAGATTGAAGGTCTAACTGTTTGCTAGGATGTGTAGTGTGCACTTGTGGCAGTTTAATCTACAGTAGGATCCAACCATAGCTGGAAGCATATTGCATCAGATTTGTTCAGTAATTATAAATGTGTGTGACACTCAGGTGCAGTTTTATTGTTTATTTGGATACACAGCAGTAAGCACAGCTCTTTGGAAACATCACCTTGTGTAAGGGAGTATTAAGTACAGTACTGCAGTACTACAGTAGGAGATGACACCACACAGTACCAATGAAGATGATCATGATGGTGACAAGGGTAAAGGACAAGTGTCCTATGAGGGGGATGACAGCAGTGCTGCCATGATGTATCAACTCAAAGAAAAGGTACAGTATTTAGAGCATTTATAATGCAAATCAGCTAGAAAACAGTTTTATATCCATGCATTAAACTAGTACTTGTTTGTGTATGTTATTAAATATGTATTGAAGTAGTTACCGTACAGTATTGTTGGGGGTCATGCCCGCACTATAGACTGAATTAAAGAATCACTATCTGATCATTGAAGGTTGTCTAGACTGAGGAACCCCTGAACAAAAATCTACTTTGGGTTAAAAGTAGAGCTGGGATTAAGTTATAGATACAGAAGATGGTAATTTAGTCTTAAGGTTTTGGAATTATGATTATCCTTGGGTGTGATTGCGGTTTTGCAAGGATTATGGTTTGGGTTAGGATTAAAGTTTGAGTTAGGATCTGTGATCTAGTGAACCTTTGACGTAGTGAACCTTTGATCTAGTAAACCCTGCCCATGCAGTAGTGCACTACTTTATCTGTATGTGGTACTGCTTTACATACTTCCATAGAGAAAATTTTACAAGTGCAGACCTGCAGTACAGTAGCAAAGTGCTAGAGTTTTAAACTCAGTCTCACATTTATGTAACTTGCTCCAGAGTAGACAATATATGTACCGTACCCAAAAGTTTCAGTGTATTTTTGTGATCATGATTGTGCTCTCTTTAGTTGCTATGGCTGCAGGCAATTTATCAGTTGTAAGCCTTTAACAAAATACAAATTTATAGTACTGCAGTACCTTTTATCAATTGGCCACAGTGTAAACATACAGTACATATGGCACTGTAAGACATCCATTGAATCTGACCCTACTGTAAGTTTAGACCAAGGTCATAGCAGTATGCTAGGGGTTCCACTGGAGAAACATATCAACATATCCATACATTAAACAGTGAGTTAAGGACCCACCACCACCCATGGAAATAGTCTAGGGTGAAAATTTCCCAATGGGAGTTGATAAGTGGCAATTGTGGGGGGGGGGGGGGGGGGGGGTGTAGTTGTCTGGTCATGCTCTATACATTTGCTTCAGTGAGTGTGTCAGTCTTTGTGTGGTAGACTTCATTATGGGTATTTCCAAAAACTAGGGGTCCAAAATTGTGACATGAGATCAAAATTTATAAATCATCATAACTGATTGAAATTTATACTCATGATGTAGTATTATCAGCATTTAAAAAAATACAGATACTTTTACATACAGCATTAGGTGTGTATGAGGGGACTCATTCAAACATATACATGCCTGTAAATTGACCAACATAACGGGGACACTAGAGCAGTTTTTAGCTCACACATTGTACACAGTACATGTGTGAGGTTATAAAATGGGGCAGATGTCGTCAACTTTTCAACAAAAGTTTTCAGCCTTTTGATGTGTGGAGATTTTGAGCTGAAATTTTGGTACATGATTGTTTGTTGATAGAGCAATAAAACTTGCCTACTTGCATTTTGATATACAAAAGTTAAATTTGGTTTTTAAGCAATTTTTTTAGGGCCGAGTTCACTGTGCCTGCTGAACAGGTAGCTGTTTATTCGTTGCACTTATAGAGGTGTACTTTGTTGTGTGTTCAGATGCTGTCTCGCAACTGCCTGTGCAGGTTTGCTTTGAAATTTGATCCATTCACACACATCAGTCTTTGTTCATCAAGTGGACTGTGCAATCACAATGCTTTGGGATAACTAATTGTGTTATCAAGGTTCATTAAGCAAGGAGTTCCATGGGAACTCCCTGCATTGAGCAGCTACTTGATTCATGATAACAAAATTTGAAGCAAACTCTGTGGTCAGTTTGGCTTACAAGAAAGGAAAATGGTTTAACCTGTTGTGGGGATATGTCCCATTTTGTTCCTCGATCAATTGAGATGGTTACGTCAAGTAATTGCAATACTGTAACTGTTTTGAGTTCAACCCCAGTAGCAGCTTTTTAAGTCTGTGGTTTGTTTTTGATTGAGTGCAAACCTATGCAGTGTTTGCTTGTAGAGTTGTAGGTGCAACTAAATGTACTTTGCAAACTTGAACAGTTTAATAACATCAGTTTAATTTCAGTCTTGTCGCTAATTAAAGTATGAAACCTTTACAGGCCTTCTTGATTTTAGAAAATATGCAGCGATATTTGTAGATCTGTCATCAAACGGTGTCAGTTGCAGTGTTTACATGCCTAAACATGCTTGTGATTTTTCAGTTGGGTTTTGAGTTCATTTATTATTATGCTCTTCTCTTACCTTTTGCCTTTGTAAGGTAAGGAGGTTTTGTGGAAGTTGATGAATAAATGATAAAATTTGGTTCTTTGAGTTCCTATTTTTAACAGACAAGAGAAATTGTGTGAGCTGCACAACAGCATTGCTGTTCTAGTTAATTTCCTCTTAAAAGAATGAAGAAAATCCTAAAGGGTTGGAAATTCATAGTTGAATGTGATTTAGGACCTTTTGTAACAAAAACATGGAAAAAGTTTGAAAGAATTCTCCAAAACTTAAAAAAAGTCAGTTTCATTCTTCTTAACACTTTCAAATGTCCAAAGGTCCAGACTTTTACATACTTTGTATAATATTGACTGCTTTTAACCAGTAAATGATATTTAATTGTTCAAATTTTCCTCTTTGACACCCTTAGATTCTAAGACTTGCCATTTTGTATCTTAGTTTGCCTCACTTAATGGACATGGGTGATATATTTGCAAGATATTTCACTCCATTTAGTCTGTCGCGTGTAACAGGGACACCTAGAATTGGTGTCCCCATTACACCTAACATGCAAGTTGTCAGTTTAATTTTTAAATGTTGAGTTGACCTGGAAACTTTCAAATACAACACCAACCACTGTTTGCAGTAGAAAGATACAATCAAAAGCCCCAGTTTCATTGAAATGTTGTTGTTCATACATTAGATACATTAGGAATGACCAACATAACTATGGCAGCATGGGGACACCAAAAAAATCAAATGTCTGTCAGCATAAAATACTTGGTGCAAAATACATGGGATTACGTTTTCTAGTAACATTCTGGTATCTTCTTTTCATGTGACTTAATTAATTCACAAAAAACTTAAGCTGTTTGTGCAAATGGTGAAGCACCATAGTTTACCAACATAACTCACTGAGGTGGGGACACCAAATTCTGTTGATTATGAATGATCCCTCTAACAATATTTGCTTGATTATTTTTTGCCATATGTGCTTACTATCTAAAAGAGTTTGACCTAATTCTTAGATCAAATGAACTTCTGCCACCTGAGAATGACCACATTTGTAAAAATGATGAAAAGTGCATTACAAAACCATCATAACTACAGTAGGGGAACACCAAAAAGTTATGTTGGTTAGGTAGTTTTCTATGTTCCTGTTTGAAAAAAAGGGGGGAAGCAATAATACTGTACTGATATTTTGGAAATGTTGACTATTGGTGATATCCTTACCATGATAAATAAGCAAAGCAATTCGGTCCATGATAAATATGTTTTTTAGATTTATAAATCAAATGGGGGACACGAAAGCAAAGTAGTCTATTTTCTAGAAAATACTAAACATTGAAAATTCAATTTGTATATCATAAGATAGCCATATTGGTAAGGTATAATAAAATACCTGATACACTGGTTTGTTGTATTCCATGTCTTTAAAATTTAGCATTATACTGGCAAAGTCCATGAAAACCCCATTGGACTCTTAGTTTTTGGACATACTGTACCCTAATATACAGATTTTACCAAACTGGGTGATACAGTAACAGACGGTTTTTAGTTGTTATCAATTGTGCAGTGCATACATTATTTGTGACACAGAAGATTTTCATACTTATAAATCCATGTTGGTATAGAATGATAGGCACTTCCAAGGAACCTAGCCACCGGTATCTCGATTTCTACAAATAAGTTTAATTCTCAAGGAGAGAAATTCACTGATTTTTAGCTCATGAAAGTTTGTTCTCCATAAACTTCAAATTTTCAAGTGACTCAACTGATCATTCAAGTCATATTTCAATGTGAAATTTATTTTTTGGAAGTAATCTAGCTATCTGTATTCCCATGTACAGGGTATAGTCTGTTGGTGTTGCTATAACTGAATATAGTTTAGTAAAGATAAAAGCTAGTTTTGTTCCATGTTGATGCAGTGATTTTAAAATAATTGCTTCCTTTAAAAGGGCAACACATCTCACCCTAAACAGGAAAAATTCTTCCAATTAAGTTTTCGTCCAGCCCATACAGTATATATAGCTCCTTCAGTTTCAAAACTGAAGAACACCTGTGTACAGTAGACAAAGCAACAATACTCAGATATACTGTAGCCAGTTTATACTGAGCTTACATTGCTCTAAGCCTTGTCAACACAGGCTGTGTATATATATAGACTGTCTGGGTACACTAATCTGTAAATTTATATCATTAGTGACAGACCAGTCATAGTCAAAACAATTGTTTGAATTTGTGTCAGTTAGAGAACAGTCACCCTGGGGTATTCTTAATATATGTTCGGGGAGAGGTGGGGGTGGGGGAGGGGGGAAGCCACAGACCCTTTAAGTGAGAGAAAAATTCCATTTCTTGAACCAGGCCTACAGTGTAATATAGATACAGTAGTATATACAGTACTTAGCACTATTTAGTGCTTTTAGGCCTCTATAGATAAAGTTTGGCTCTTATCGGCCATTCATGGCCAGTATCTCACATATTTAACAATCAGTGCAAATTTAAGTGTATCTATGGTAAATACCCAGGCAGTGAAAATATGGAGTAAATACTGTACTGTATGTCACTGAAATTAGAATGTCTTTAAAAAATGACGATTTGATTCTGTATTAACCACATTGCTAAAAACTATGTACTCATATATGTACAGTACCCATACTTTACCATGTATAAATGTACAGGACTAGATGGCAGCTTGAGCTTTGCTTGCTCCATATTGCACAGAAGCCTTTGAGAAATTTTATTTCAGCTGGGGGAGTCACCACAGGGCTTGAAATAATGAGATGCACTGGAGGCTGTGTCTGTTGATCTCTTTCACTTTAATTTGCTTCAAAAATTACTTGCCTGTATACTGTATCAAAGGCAGTACACGGTATTTCCCTTGATGGCAATCTTTAGTAAATCACCATCTCTTTGTTGTTGTTTAGTTTCCAAGTTTTGGTCTTGATTTCTACCTTGCTTGGCTTTGGTGCCCTCTGGCTAATATGCACCAATATTACAAAGAAGTATTAATGTTGTATTCTACAGGTATGACATGGAAATAGTAAAACCATTTATTATTTTGGTTCATTCTTTTTAATGTGATAGTTTATAAAGTTACAAGAATATGGACCATTGCATACAATTATTCATTTAATTTCAGAAAAGTTCAGCACAGTCCTTGCATGGTGCAAATTTTATTTAACCTTAAGTGCACTTTTGCAAGAAGTTTCAATATGAAAAACCAAAGAAATTTTGGTTGTAATTACTGTTTGAAAAAATACTCAAATGTTTGATGAAAATCATCTGAGGTTTTTGACAGGCTTCATCATGCAAAGTGCAGAGCAAGCCTGAAGAAAAGTTGAATTTGTAAGCTTTCTCTGTCTTGTGGCAAGGATCACATATATAGGTACAGTATCTGTTCTTTTCAGCCAGTCTAGAGCAGTGCCACATGTGACAGACCGATGTTCTGAATGATGATGGCCAAGCGGCTGGTCATGTTTAGTTTGGTGTCCTTTCTTGGGTTGTAAATTAATCCACATGGGAGTAAAGTGTTTGGTTTTTGCCTGTCAGCTTTGGTTGTTGGGACTTGAGAAAAAGCAGATCTGTATCAATGAAGAGTAAGAAACTTGTTTGCTTGTTTTTATCTAGGAAATGATGGAAAGTTTGAACACAATGAAGGCTGAACTAGAACTGAAGAAATTGGAACTACGATGTCAGGAACAGAAATACTTAGATAAGGAATATGAGTGTGAAAAGATCAAAGAAATTCGAGATCAAATGGTAAATATTCTAGATTTGACTTAGACCATTGTAGATATGTACAGTGAAAGGTGCTGGTTAAATGCACCCAGAACTGCCCTGCAATTGCCGTCAGCTATTTGCACTATCATCTGATGATATTAACTTAAGAACAAAAGGGAAACAGCAAGGAACATGGTATGAGTGGTACATGTATAATCTAAAGTACTACTGTAATGCAAGTGAATGAACTTTTCACCAAAAATATCTTGTGAAGGGGGGAGGGGGAGGAGGGGGTGAGAGAGATCTAAGAAATTGTTGGAGAGCCAATAGCAAGTACCAGCAATGTTCATTATCTTTTTATTGGTTCCTTGCATTAGCAAAAGGAACCTATGTAGTCAGCTTGGCGTGTGTGTGTGTATGTGTGTGTGTGCATGTGTGAACTTGTCTTCCTATCAGACCGAGGACCTGAACAATAGATTTGAGGTCCTCTGAAGGAATTTCAATAGATTTGTCAAGTCCTCGAAAGTTTGAACAATAGAGAGTCTATTGTCAAGGTTAGGGTTAAGGAAGTAAACACAAAGGAAATAACAATGAGGTCCTCGGATTGTATGTAAAATCGACTTGTGTGTGTGTGTGAGACACTTGCTTCGGTACGCTGTAACTCAACAAGGGAAAGTTGGACTAAACTGAAACTTGGTATATGGATCTGCCATAGTGAGAAGGTGTGCCCTATTGTTTTTGGTGGAGGTCAAAGGTCATGTGGGGTCACCAGGGGTCAAAGACCGAAAACCTTGTTTGCACGATATCTCATGGTAGGAAGCTTGGATAAATTTCATACTTGGTATGTAGATGCATTATGGAGAGAAGATGAATGCTGTAGCTTTTGGTGGAGGTCAAAGGTCATCTGGGGTCACCAGCAGTCAAACACTGAAAACTTGTTGTTAAAACAATATCTCAAGGTAGGAAGCTTGGATAGATTTCATACTTGGTATGTGGATGACTTATGGTGAGAAGATGAATCCTGTCATTTTTGGTGGAGGTCAAAGGTCATTTGGGGTCACTGAGAGTCAAATACTGAAAACCTTGTTAACGCAATATCTCAAGGAAAAAATCTTGGATAGATTTCATACTTGGTATATAGATCCACCATTGTGAGAAGCTGTGCCGTACAGTTTTGGGTGGAGGTCAAAGGTAATCTGGGGTCACCAAGGGTCAAAAACTGATAACCTTGTTGTTAGCACAATATCTCAAGGTAGGAAGCTTGGATAAATTTCATACTTAGTGGATGCCTTATGGTGGGGAAAAAATTTTGGTGGAGACCAAAGGTCATCTGGGGTCACTGGAGGTCAAACTCTGCAAACCTTTTCAACTCTATATCTCAGTGTAGGAGGCTTGAATAGATTTTTGCTTTGAGGTGTTGCATTAAATCTAGCAGAAAACCCATATGAGATTTGTTGGATGTCAGAGTTGAAATCATCAGATGCCAAAAAGCAAATTCCCAAGAATTCCTAAAGTCAAAAAATATAAGCACAAAACTGTATCATTGACTGAAAGATGTGGGACATCTTTCAGAGATGCCAAGTATCTCAATTTTAATTGAAATTATAGTATTATGATTTTAATCCATAATCCTGCCATTATGAAAACGTGCATCAAGTACTACTTTTTAATATTGCAGAAGATTCTCTGCCCAGAAAGCAGAGGACTGTTGTGAAAGTTCACTAGACAGACAACATTTGTCCTTAGATTAGGACATGTGAGCTTGCAGGAATTGGAAATTAGAATTGATTAATTAAATGCTACTATGGGTTGTTAGTTTTATAAAGAGAACCAAGTTACTGATCATTTGGATCAGATACCATTGAGCGTGCATGAATTGTGATTGCTTAATTGAATAAAACAAATTGTAACTGTATACTGTCTGTGTTGATATCCCCTGAAGTGCCTGTAGGCTGTATTTCTTCAGAACAATTTATTTATGCTTGAATGTGTTAACACAAGATGTGCATTGTCTACAGAGCAGATTTTGTGAATCAACAGAAATACTGGTTCATTCAGTAGTTGGCTCAGTTTCATTACATTCAGCAAGGAACCACAGTGCCCATTGGGCTCTTGTTAATTTGATGGAAAATCAGGGAAAGTGGGAGAGAGGTAACAAAGGATACAGTAAATTCTGGCAGGCAAATGCCCTCTCATTAGTTTACAGTATCTATAGCATCACCACTAGAATTGATCCCTTGAGTGTCATTCATGTTGGACCCATAAGTTGCACCTCTGCAGCTCTTCTCCAGCTGTCCCCAAATCTGTACTGTAATTTAATCTCTTGAGCAAACAAGCTTCCAAGGCACTATTGACTGGACACAATATCAACTAGTAGAACTACTTGGCTTGCAAGGTATACTACAGGGACTATTGTTCTCACCACTGCACAACCTTTTCAGTGCAAAGAAGGGGGAGAGCTAGGTGTGAGAAGATGACTCATGCTCTAATAACTAAGTCAGAAAACCCGCCCAGGTAGGCACACAGATGGGATTTTGAGTTCTTAGAAGATGCACCATATTAGTAATGGCAAAATAAGTGGCATGTTGTTAAAACGTGTCATATGTTTTTGAAATCTCACTCTTTTAATACTGTGCTGTAAGTCCCTTTGGAAGCTTGGTCACCCAATTGCAAATCAAAAGGAGTGCACAGCAATGGGGAAACAATCAGGCTACATAAAGGTTGTTACATGAACTGGTAAATTACATTTTAGCAGGTCATAAATGGTTTTGAAGGGGAAAACTGGAGGACATATGGATCAGTGATTCTTAGGTGGCCCCCAGGGTCGTGTCCGTGCGGCCAGTGAATTAATTGAAATTGCATTTTGAGAAAAATCACATTTGAAAAGCAGGATACAATAGCAACGTAAGAAATGAAATTAGGTAACTTAAGTCACTACTTGACTCCTTCCAAGTTGGCTCTCCTGAAGGGGTGCTACTGTGGGTTGGCGATGAAGCCAGCTGTTCCTTGTTCATTCATGTCTTGCCATGACTTATTTTGTGTGATATGTTGTTGACAATCATGTTATGCACACGATGGCACATACTCTAGTTATGTAGTGGTGCATTGCAGAGTGGTTGTATTTGTAGTGAAAAAGCTCGTAGCAAAGTTATATCCTGGAAATTTCATTGCAACGTGAGGTGACTGTTCAGTTGAAAAATGTGTCGTGTTGGGCATGTGGTGATTGGTTACTGAAATTTTAAATTTCTGCAAGTCTTCTCTGGGTACTAACAATGTGTTTGCAATGTTTTGTAATATGAGCACACTCTTTCCACAGCTCTGTTAAATGAAATAGAATCATTTAGTCAACTTTAATTTGTTTTTGCCTTTTGGGAATGCGGCCCTCGAACTCAGCAGAACCAATGACCGCTTTTGAGAATAATTGAAGAGCTTACTCACATGCTGGCCACTATAAATGCAGGCTAAGTGCTGAACCAAATGTTTCTCCTATACCACAAACCGGTGCATGATAAACATTAAAATGACCATACTGGTGATTCACCCATGCTAGATGCAGAATTGTGGACAAGGGGGGCACCAGGCGTGGGAGGTGGAGGGGGCCATGATACTGTATCTATCATAGGGGAAACTCCATTTTCATTGGGGAGCCTAAATGGGTACAATAAAGTATGTAATCCCCCAAAGACAACCAGCTGCTGCAACATATTTCTTGATTTTGCACTGAGTAGGGCAGATCACTTTATAACTACTGTACCATGCTCATGGATGCTGCAAAAGTGCAGCCTGCCCTCTTAATGAACTGCTTCCTATGTAAAATTGGTACCTTTGCCTCTGTTTGCTGTGGATACAGCTTTGGGACCTCTTAAGTAAGGATTCAGCTCTTTCCATGATCCTGGAGATCCTCCCCCACAGCCCTTGACCTCATTTCATCCTCTCTATTTGGCCTCGCCCTCAAAAGTTTGAGAATTACTGATATAGATGTGGTATGATATGCTTCATATTAGCTTGCTGTATACTTTGTTACTTCTGTATATGATCAAGTACTAGTACCATACTCATCAGATCTTTTTTCCATTTTATCTATAGCCTTTCTCCCAAAATTGACATTAGCACAAAAATGTAAAAAGAAAAACATCACTTTGGAAAGACTATTCTCAGTTTCGTCTGGAATTAAATTCCTTGTCCTTACCCCTTCCCCACATGAAAATGTGTATATGTGCATATAAATTGTATGCAGCCATGCCTGAAATATTTTGTTTCATTCTCAGATGGAGATCAAAGATAGAGAACTGCAAGAGGCAAAGACTTTGGCTGAGGACTTACAGCATCGGTTCAATCTTTTGCAAAAAAGCATGGAAGATTTACACAATGTAAGAGAAGCTTATTTTTTTGCTTATCTTCTGTTCAACACACCCCAAGCAAGCTGCTGTACTTTCTACAGTATGCTAAAACTCATATTCAGTACCCTACTTGAGCAAAAGGCAGGTGGCATGATGACATATTCTTCAAGGAAGTTCCTAGTCACATTGCAGAAATGGCTGGTGCTTAAATGAGCTTGTATTTGTGTTCTATTAAATACAGTATGTATCAAATTATTGCAGCAGTAATACCTAACAGCAGGAATGCCCAACCAGTCGATTGCAGTCTACTGGTAGACCATGGGCTGATCCCAAGTCTACCGCAATGGGTGTAGGAAAAATGAAAAAAAAAAGTTTTTCTATGTGTAACTGTATGACAGTGTATGGTTTGTAGATCTCTGGAGGGTGGCTACTTGAAAAGTAGACCTTCGGTCAAAAAAGGTTGGGCACCCCTGCCTTACAGGTTATAACATTTTCATGAATTTAAATAGACCTAGTGTGGTTTGTGAGTCAGTGGTCATGTGGATATTTTATTGCATTTATTCAAGAGTATTCCTCTGCTGAAAAGCCTTAATTTTTTTTTTTTTTTTTTTTTTTTTGGGGGGGGGGGGGGGGGAAGTTGCTGAGAATCAGTGAAGACAGTGCTGCTGGGAAGAGGGGGGGGGGTGCATAATTTGTGATGAAGGTGTTACTGGAAATGATATAGAGAATTAACAATTTTAGATATCAGGGATTCTGAAGGTATTTTGAGACATTTTTCATTTACTGTATGTGTTCTAACTGAAGTACCAAGGAAGAAGCCACTATCCTTACATAAAAGCTCATTTAATACAACTTTCAGTGGTCATATATACTCTTGAAGACAGTGCAAAAGGCTTAGTCATGAGCTGTCAAATGTGTGTGTTCGAAAATTCTGCAAGGACCAGGAAGCTGCAAAATGAAAATGTCTGTAGGTCAGTGAAGAAATAATTGGCACAGTCTGTTCTACATATAGGGTGGTTAGAAGAGTAGTAATATGGCTGGTAAGTGGATGCACATGCAAAAACTTGTGCTTTGTTTTTTATCAACAGACCAGAGAAGAGAAAGTGAGTGATGATGTGGAGATTGACCCCATTCCGAGTGATGTGCCTTCCTTCACACTGGAAAGAATTGACACACAGGAATCTGGAGCAGGGGGTAGTGATGTCTGTCCATTCTGTCTCAGAATAACCATCAGTGACCAGAGTTTGCCCTTCCACCTTAACAATTGTCCGGACAGCCTTAAGTGGCGTGGTCAAGATACCAATCATAGTGAACATTACCAGAGAATAAAATGCAAATGATGATAATTTTCTCACTATCAATCCAACTATCTTGCCAGACGTCATGGTGAGGAAACTTACTGTCTCAAGCCTGTAAGGCATAGCGATGTACCTGACTGTAAACAGTAAACAACATTTACAGTATTGGCAGAAAGTATTTATGCATAGTATTATATGATTGCCAAGTGAATGGTGCTTTAAAAATCCGGTACTTTAAGGTAGCGGCACACTATACAACTTTACCCAACACAATTCAACTTGACTATCCCATCGTCAAAAGTGTACACAGGTTGTTTGTCCCATCTGAAGTCTGGGACACTCGCAAGGTTGAAGCAAGTAAGTTGACTGAGTATGTATGTACAGTATCAGCAATTGTGTCAGAAGTGTAAAGGGGGTTGTCAAACAACCTAGTACAACCTTGTCCTGCGAGCCAGTCATGTAGTGAGTATTGTCAAGCATGGAAATAAAGTTGTGCCAATTAAAAGAAACTAGGTCACAACAGTGGAGATTAGTTGGGTCACACAAAGTTTTGTAGTGTGCAGCTAGTTTTATTAGCTGTAATATATAGGTGAGTAGTGACATCCTACCAAACCTGTTACTTATATCGGCATGTTGACTCTTCCTACTAGCCTAGCCTAACATTCAACAGTGTCATTACTGCTTACTTCAATACAGAAATACTTCACTCAGGTATAGGTGTATGAGGCAGGGGGCACTGTTCTCCCCAAATCAGATAAAATTTTTCTCAAAAGACGAAGAGATTTGGGCCAAAAAATTGTGACCCCTACCCCCTCCCCTCCAAATCCATATGGTCCCATATGCTGATGGGCTCAGGTAACTTATACTCTACTTCCTACTATAACTAGCTGAAAGCTACATTTTGAAAATAGTGGTTTGCTCTGATATGTTAACTCATATATAAGTAATTGTGGCTTCCACTGGTGTAATGCCAGGAACAAATTTATAACATTCTGTTTTCAGTGGATTTTTTTTCTTTTGTAAATGTAAATTGGGAAGAAATTGCCTCTAAAGTTGTTCAGGGCCACTGTTTTTGATCCACAAGGGCTGCTTTTTATAGTTAGAGGTTATTTAGGTGGGCAGGGGGGCAACTTTCATTGCATTTAGTTTTTGCCCTATGCATATCCTTCTGGCGGCAATTTTAGCTACCCCCCTCCTCCAACTTTTCCCACCTTCCTCCTGTTTTACTGTAAGTGCCTAGAGCAGCTACACTTTAGTTCCTGATTACACACTATAAGTCCAGTGTATTATTATTTTCCATTTCAGCCTCAGTCATGCTGTAACACTCAGGAAGACTAAATGGTTTATATTATATTCAACTACTGTATATTTAAAAAGGTTAAAAGCATGAATGAGCTTCCACTTGCCCCCTCTTACAGTGGAAACTATATCTAGGCCCTGCATCATAAAAGCTTCACATAAGATCGATCTTAAGCTTTATTTCAATAGGATGATTGCAAGGCGAATGAAACTTAAGATCAGTATTAACTCATTATGAAACAGGCCCCTGTGATACAACTGTATATACTGTAGCAAAACAGTTTATAACTTTGAAGTTTCACATGCTATTCCCATTTAGTTTCATTGTGTAAATATGTTTGACTTAAAAGCTTTCTCAGAATACCTGGGTGTAAATTTTATTCAAAGTGTTTTGTACTTGGGGAGTGTTTAAATATTTGGAGGGAAGGAACTTGAAAAAGTCAGGTAGAGAGGTTCACATTGCATTGCAAATATTTGCTTGATATTGAGTAAACACTTTTATTTGAGTTGTTTGACAGTTAGAATCAAAGTTCAAGACAAAATGGCAGCTTGTCCTTGAAATTATCTCAGTGTGCAAACATATAATGGGGTACCTGGTGAGAATATATGGATAGCTGCAAAGGTCAAGGCTGTAGCCAGGAGGCAATCAAGAAGTCTTTTGGACTCCCTGAGCCCACCCAGCATCATAAAGTAAGATTGCATGAATATTTGTACCATTTGTCATAAATCTGTAATATGGAATTGACTTAAATTACAGGCTTTTTAAGGATTAAAGCTACATCTTCCATACAATATTTCAGAAACTTGAAACTGGCCCAGAGAGTCTTTGTAAGGGGGGAGGAGTGAAAGGTAGGAATGCCAGAAAATGCAAGCGGGGAGGGGGTTTGCACCAGAGGGCCTATGGTGTGGTGGAAACTCAGCACTGGCAGCTGCTGTCTGAAACACCTGTAGCGTGCGAGTACTGAAAACTAATGTAAATAATTTACTATACAGTAGCTTACATCTATAATGAAACTGTATGTATTGCCTATGACACTTAACAGTAGCCAGATTTGGATTTGATGAGATGCTTAAGCAATTTAGATCTAAGAGACCCCTTATTAAACACTTAGTAAAAGTTCTTACATAATGTGAGTGTAAATATTAATTTTTTGAGGCTCCCAAGGCCTATAAACAGTAGTTTATTTTATAGCTTTTGTCTAATTCCAGCACTGCCAACTGGTCTGTATTGCTCAATAATGTTAATACTTACGTTAACATAAATGATATTTACTTGACCTTTTCACAGTTCAGCTTGCAATGGTGGGTGTATGAAACTTCCTATTGACCTTCCTGTAGCTTCTGAGCAATGCTTTCTTCCTTACTAAAAGTTATTATGAGTGTGAGAGTTCAAATTTAGAAAGCACAATATTTTTATCGGTGTGCTCAAATTACATTCATTTTCTTGTAGAGTCTAATTTGAATTTTATGTATAATTTGCTGAGTGCAGAATATCTTTCATTGATAAAATATATTTTTAGTTTTTACACAATGTACTTGCATTTGAATGTTCTTTGTGTGAAGCAGTTGTGTCATTTAAGTCATGGTTTAAGGATCAGGGGGGTCAGCGAGATTGGGACTGGGGGACCATGGTCCCCTGTCGGGGAAATTTTCCAGTTTTGTGGAGGAGCCTTAATCCATATGATAAAATATGAAGTCCCAACAACCTTTATTTGCCCTCATGATCTGCTTGATTTTGCTCATAGGATGGGCAATTTCTTCAATAAAGAACCCAAATTGTCCAATTTTCCTTTAAAAAAACCCAAATTTTTCAATTTTATTCCTTGAAAATCCAAATTTTTCAAATTTTCTTCAATAAAACTCCAAATTTTTTTTTCAATTTTTTTTCTACAAATAGCCAAAAAATTTTCGGTGCGCTTTGTGCGACAAAAATTTTGCATTTTTAGTTCTGACCTTTGTCAGGGCTTCGAGCTACTGGCTCCCCCATCGGGGAGCTTGGCGCCCCTGTCAGGCAAATCAAATCCTGGTGCCACCCCTGTTAAGGATGCAGAAATCCTGGGGGATCAGGAAGATATGTATTCTCCCACTTATAGGGATGCCTTCATTAACCTTCTTTTTAACACAGTTAACTTTTCTGTAAGAGCCCCCCTTCCCCTCACTTTTGTGAACAAATCTCTGCCAGTACTGGCTTAATATGCCATAATGAACATGATGTAGCAGCCTTTTTTAATTAAAGCTAATTGTCAGTATGGTAATCATCTTCGAAATTCAAACTTTTTGCATACAAAAATTAATAAAATCTTCTTTGATTGTGTTAATAAAGTTCCTCAGTCACAAAGCATATTCCACAAGTAGCATACACTTACATGGCATTGGGTTGGCTGGGATTTACTCCACAACTGTGGGTCACAGATAAGGTTTGCTCTGGTATCACTCGTAGGCACAGGTGCACATTAAAATGCATATTTTATCTAGGGTGAAAAGACAACTCTGCAGTCACTCCCACTATTACTTGTTGAAGAGGTGGCCTACTGGACCTTCTAGAATGAGGGTGCAATAGGGTTACATGTAAAGTATTAGCTGACCTTCAGACTAGTGGAGCTTCAATCTAGTGGGCCCTGCTCACTATTGAAGGCCATGGAGGTAAAGAAAGATGCAGAATGACGTAAATGTAATGCTTCCATATAAATTTCCAAGTAGGCTTACTGAGCTGCATGGATATGCATTTCCTGAGAGGAAACATGGTTACTCTGTAGTACTTTACTTAGTACGTGCTTGCTACAAGGTTGATTTAAAATAAAGTATGATCACCTTATCAAAATGCCTAATGGCAAGTTTATAATCAACAAGCTTAACAGCAGGCTATTGCTAACATACAGAGGTCTATAACCTGGATGTTAGGATATGACGGACTCATAAATGAGGGTTATGGTACTATGTGATCTTCGGTGTTCTTCAGCCTGCCAGTGTTGTGCAACAGTGCGCAGAGAACTAATTCATATGACTTCCTGTCATCATATCCTATGCAGAACTGAAAGATAGAAGGTGGAGTGAATGACCTTTACAAAGTGACCGTCTTGATTTTCCTTGGCAGACAAAGCCATGGCATAGCAGGATATATGAAAAAGGAAGGGTGGGGAGACTGGCTCAACCAAGAGCAAATATGTAAGCGGCCACCTTCACTAAATCTGCTCCAGTCTACAGCTAAGGGACTTCATACTGAATTTTTATTAATATGTGCCAGCCTCATAAATTCCTTTGTACTCATGTTTCTGTTTCAGGGTTGATTCTAAACCTGGGAGCTTCTGCAGGCTGCTTTCTCAACAGATTGCCTGGAATTGCTTAGAACCCCAACATACCTGACTGTGACTAAATGGCAGCCCACAAGGTTTAGAAAGAAGCTAGCTGCTTTGTGTCTCTTGGTTTTTCTCCGAGTCCTTTAATATATAACAAATCAAACTACAATTTTCTTCCAAGTGCAACTGTTTTACCCTATGATGAACTTTCTCATCCCAAACAATTGCTGTTCTCCCAACAAAGTTTCAATCAACAGTCTTAAACACACACTGCATTTCAAAACATTGTATTTCTCCTTTTGGCAGGAAAGACAGGGGGGGGGGGGGGGGAGGTAAAGGGGCAAACTGAGTCTGATGGTGGAAGGTCACCCAGTCCATCCCCAGCCATCCTAGTTTTCTTCCAGGTGCAATCCTTCACAGCACTTACGGAGTGAAAAAATGGTTATGAAAACAGAATCTGAACAAACCCTTTTTAGAAACAAAGTGGTTAATGAATACTCCACACCAATAAATTAAACACTTGAACTAACAGACATATTCTGGCTGAGCCTCTGTATTTTCATTTCAGGGCTTGACTTTCCTGATATGAGACAGTATGTATAACTTATGTTGAATTCCATCACATTAATTCTTGGTCTCTATTTAATACAACAATTTGAACTTAGTACAAAATAAACATTTACTAGTACTTTAATTCTTACTCTTAACTTTACTTCAGGCTATCACCACATAGCTGCATAAAAAAGAAACAATTTTACCTATATAAACTCTTAACATAGTAGTGACTTAAAAGCATTTGCAATAACTTTGGGGTTTCCCCATATGGTTATAACCTATCCCCAATGACCTATAGTATAAATACACTTGTTAAAGTAGCTAAGATGCACTTTAAAATATCAGCAATACACTATTTGTACAGGAATATCATTTGAGTACCAAAGTCAAGGGTTGAAGGGGGAACAGCCAACACAATTACAACACCTATCTCCAAACAGCACAGGCCATGAAAGCATACTGTATGAGCTCTAAGACTTTTCCATCATGGAAGTCGATAAATGTACAAGCCAGGAGGTTAGGGGCTGCTCTTTCCCTTTACTTTTTTTTACAATTTCTCCAACAGATTATTGGAAAAATTTGGGCAATTTCTCAGTTATAATAACTGAGGTTTTCTCAAAGGAGGCTCAGCCCCTCTCAAAAAATCTTTTGTATGCCTATGCAAATAATTAACGTCTGTCATGATGAGAAACCTGCAATGATGCAATAGCAAATTTAAATGCAAAGAAGCAAATGAAATTTTACATTTAATACTTAAGCCTGCGTATCAATACAATCAACAGTATAGTCATAAGTAATGGATCAATAGAATGATAGTACACTGAGTTGATTAAGATTTACAATAATACTGAACAAATACAAAAATAGTAATTGTAATAGGAAAACATTTTCTTTTTTTATTTGACCATATAAAAATAGAATAGGGCAATGAGTTTTAAGAATGATGAAAGTTGCTGTGAAATACTAAAGAACACTACCAATGGAAAAGTCTAACATTTCACCTTACCCTTTTGTTCCCTCTACATTGCCTGAAACAATTACTACAAATATTATGCAAAATGGTATGACCTAAAGATTACTTCACGGCAAATAATGGGAAAATAATCCACCCACGCAATGAGAGAAAGACGAGGTATAGGGATCAAGGAAAGGGGGGGGGTAAAAAGTGCTGTGTTGACCCCAAACTGTGATATCCATATTTTACCTAGGTATTATCAACTGTGTGTCTCTCTTTTTAATCACCTAACAAGTTTTTGACAGTAAATTGTAATAAAAGCAAGTGTAGTTTCAAACATTTTTTTTACCACCTCGGCAGCAAACTGGTTAAAATAATTATTACCTGCAGCATCCTAGTAAACATCCCACGGTACTGAAACTATTCCTTTAAAAAGTTTTGATTCCACAATTTTACCTTATGAAGTCAAAATAAAACAAAACTGCATACATTACAGAAATATAACACAAAGAGAGATACACTGCCTGAGTGTGTGGAGTATTAAGCTAACCAGCTTTAATACCAATTATTAGGCTAAGTGAACAAATTCTGTTACATTATTCATGAAGCTTATCCCTATCATGCATTGGCCAGAGCTTACTGTACCTCAAGGTATTTTGCCAACCTCAGAAGACTGGAAATTTATGGCACGTCCATGGGATGGTCACGAATACATTGAATACCATTAGTTTAAAGAAATAATGACAGAGAAATCACCTCTATAAAGAACTTTCAGTAAGAAATTGCCACTTAAACACTGCTTTTAACAGTAAAACAACATGACTCTTTTTTATTTTTTTTTTTCTCTATGATGGCCACTACTAAAGTATTAAAATAGACTGAGAATTAAATCCACTTCCTGTGACATATGCCACACAATTGCTCTATTTTATTTCCCTAATAAAGTTTAACACAAAAGGTAAAAGTTCATTTAACAAGAATGGAACTTTATGACATGGATGAAATTTCATGGCCAAGGTCTTCCATCATTAAAAGTCTCCGATGTCACAGCAACTTCGAGACAATTAATTGGCAAGCAATGAGTAAGCAAAATTGATTTTGTCAAGAACTGTGAACACAGAGAGACATTTGAACTTTTATCCTGTTGCTGATACATCCCTTACAAAAAACCGTCTGTCAATTGGTTCCAAATCCTTAGGTTTTCTCACGTGTCTGCCATGGGTTTTCACAGGTTTTTGCAGGGAAACCTGTGTTTTCCTGTGAAATTGACACAGGTTTGCCAGTGGCCACACTTTGCCACAGGTTTGCCACGCAAAACGCGTGGCAGTTAAAAATAGTATTGGCAAAGAATTCTGAGTCAAAACCTGTGGCTTAAAATTGAAAGCAAGAAAAGGTGTGTAAACCTGTGTCCAGAGAGTTCCAAAAACACAGGTTTGCCACCCAGGAACACTGTGATTTCTTTTGTTTTTCATGTGTGATCATGCGTGGTAACTGACACAGGTTGACACACTATTTTTTGTAAGGGATGCTTTTCCTGACTCCGTTGCAACAATAAAAAGAGTACCATTACTTTATTTTTAGAGGGTACCATGTTTCTGAGACATTATGTTAATTATTCTGCCAACTTAACCTGCTGACAGGCATTTTAAATCAATGCCAAACAGTTGTGCTATCAAATCAAAAGATTGAAAAATGTGTATTCATTAAAAAAGAATTGATTCTATCTTTTGTGTATTGACAAAGTCATCAAATGTACATTCAGTTATACATATCATTTTAAACCCTTTTGTGCATACTGTATTTCACACCAACCAATGCTAGGAAAAACTTGTACGACATATTTGGTAATATGTTACCAATTCAGAAGTGTCATACAATGGAATGAATTAAGCTGGGGCATGGGGAGTCAACATACATTAGGGAGGCATTTCCAGGGTTAAGACTGGGTATAAGGGTATGGGACTATTTCCAATTTTCCAATGAGGGGAGGGGGCACAAGATGTTTTCGCCCGAATCTCTGAGCCTTTTTAGAAAAATTTTGCCAGAATTTCTACAGTTTCTGCCAAAATTTTGAAGTTGTCCAAATTTTTTTTTTGGGGGGGGGAGGGGGGCTCTGTTCCCCCTTCCCTCCCCCCTCTCACATGTGTACAGAGTTGGGTTAGGGCTAAGGATCAGCAATAGATAGTTCTCACATGACGTCATAGGAGCTTTTCACGTGTAGTATGTCAGCCATCTCATAGGGCAACCCCGGCATGTACGTACAAGCTTGCCCTATGACATGGCGGTTGCCAACCCCCAGTTGTGACGTCACTGAGAACTATCTATAGCAATGAAAGTAATTCTTACTATGATTATTCAATAGAAAAAGCAAGACAATACATTATTAAATGCAAAAAGTTAATTTAGTTTGGCATTATTCAGCTTCAATGGCCAAAACAGTTGGGTTCACCCCACTTTGCCACTCAAGAAACCTCAGTTGCAAATTAATTTTAATTTAGCCTTGTTCACATTGCAAATCAAGTTTTTTTTTCATGCTCAGCTGCTGCATACTATACAAGATGGAGTAATTACTTACCAATTTTAACACTGATAAATACTTACTGCTGGTGTACTTTCATGTAAGTACTGTCTTGCCCCTTGTTCTGCTTCAGAAATATAGTAAGCTATGACCAGCATGGTGCCTGAGCTACTGGATCCCCTCCCTCCTAAGCCTTTAAAAGAAAATGCAGTCATCCCAATTAGAATAAGTATACCCCGTCATCCTCCTAATCCATTGCTCTTTTTGATCATGTGCCATCATTTTTGTTACCGAATTGTCCAAATTCATAGAGAATAACACTTTGCTTTACCTTTTCTTTGTAACAGTTATATTAAAATACATACTGTATTCAGAGGTACTTGTAAGGTAAAGAGAAGATTTGCAAGAGTTTGCTAACTTTCAGAGCAATTTTGGGGCAACTGCCTATTGCCTTTAAAACATTATGGGAGCTTGAACCAGGGGCCAGTCCAGTCCACATTTTGCAAATTTACCGACAAGATCCCTAAGACACTGTGGTATTACAAGAACCTGCATAAACACCACATGTGAAATGAGCTTATAAAATTCTGCGAGTGGGCACAATTAGCAAAGGAAATTTGTTACACATTTGCCTTTAATACATTAAGGGAGCATGCACCAGGGGCCATTCCAGTGCATGTTTTGCAATGCACTGATAAGACCCCAAAAATACCCTGGTATTACAAGTACTGTGCCTACATGAACACAAGCACATGTGAAATAAGCTCATAAACTCCTGCCAGTGGGCACAAATGAAGGAAATTTTATATGCATAACCAAGGAAACAGCTCACTTTACTCCTTACAATGCTATCCTCAGTTTTGCTTTTCATATCTTTGGATATAACTTAAATTAGAAGTCACCTGGGCCCTGTTTTATAAAGACTTAATTACACTCAATCTTAAGTTTGATTTCAACAGGACTATTGCATGATAGATCAAACTTAAGACCCATCTTAACTCTTTATGAAACAGGGCCCTGATCCTACATTTTTTAAGCAAACCATGTGCTACATCTCTAGGACCTTGGGGATAAATATCACCTGGTACCCTCTTAATGTGAGGCATGTCCCCTCCCCATCCCCACTGGATCCCCTCCTCATCCCCAACCCTCTGGACCCTCACCTGCATATAGTATAGTTTATCGACTGAACATTTTTTTAACAGCTGGTGAGGGTACTATATTTGTAATCATTTTACTGAAAAAAGTACATAAGATACTCAGAAAGACACTCTCAGTAATGAAACATTGTGCAATAAAATGTATGAATATGCATGATGGTGGAATTTAGACTTACTACATTACTTGCAAATGATTGTGCTTGTTAAAAGTAGATACAAACAAGAATTGTAATTTTACACTATGAAAGCCCAATAACAACATCTGCATGGAAATAAATAGTATGTAGAAGCTTTGGACAATTTCAGTATAAAAACATACAATGGAAAATGTGGATACACAAGAAAATGTATTTCTCATGTGAATGTTTACCAAAATCTTGCCAACTTTCTCTGGAGCTGTTCTCACTGCAACCAATTTTTTTTGAGTCATAAAGTTTCCTGTAAAAAGCTTGACGACCAAGAGTACAGTACCCATACACTGTGTATGGCTACTTGAATCTGGGGGTCCATGAGGCTATTTTATTAACAACTGATTACTGTATTATCCACACTAAGGTGGAAAATTTCCATGGCAATCCTAAATAATATTGTGCATAAGAGTTGTGATCCTTACTTTGAGTACCAAAGCAGCACAGTACACATATGAATACTACAGCAGACATAACTAAAACAGACCAGTACATTTTAACTTATCATCATGGAAGCTCTTTATCATACATGCATCATACTGTAATTGCAAACTGTCTATTCCTGTGAAGGAATGTAACTGTTCTCTTACCTAAAAAAAGAAATATATACTGTAAATGATACAAAAATATTTAAGGAGTGACCATATTACATATCAATAGTAATGAGAGTCAGTTTTTTAACATGCAAATACTACCTCTGAGGCCACATTTCCATGGTCTTTAAAGGGCAACAAATCTCGTCCCAGACAGAGGAATTTCTTCCTACAAGGTTTACTTCTAGCCTCCACCAGTTTAAAAGAAATCACCTGTCCAGTACAACGACAAAGTGACAATGACTTGTGCAACGTACTACAAAAGATAAAAATTATCCATCTTCACTTTCTCAACTCTTGGATACAAATTTTATGTGCCCATTATCTCTAGTTACCTGTTAACAATGAAACCCTTTCAAATGAGATAATTTATTTAAACATGTCAGGTAGTGTGGTACTATAAACACTAATGCAATTGCCTGCAGTGAGTCATGCAGATTTTGAAAGTAAACAAATATTTCTGTTGGTACTCTACATAAAGTTTGCTTGGACCCTTTTCGGTGACTGCAATTTCAATAACCAATATTTTAAAAGAAACTTTCAAAAGTTTTCCTTTTCTGTGCAATTTTCTGACTGATGATGAACTCGATCATCTTCAATACTACTAAAAATTTGAAAATAAGACAAACATTGTATAAAAGGCTGAAATTTCTCATTACTGCCCACTTTTAAATTTGCTAAAGGCACTTATGTTAGGCTATAATTATAGTCCTTTGACTTCCATTTCCAATAACACCCTTAAATATCTATTAAATATTGTACTTTTAAATGTTAACTTCTCCCATGTTTTGTTCAATGTAACATCTTTCTGCCAGCATGGAGGATGTTCCCAGAAAACATCGTTTCAGCCCTTCCCTACCTTCAGTATCACAAGCAGGCTGTGTGGATGCAATGTCAAATTTGCTAAAATGTCTCCTTCCATTCTTACTTCTTGGTAGATCATTATCTGTACAAAAAAAGGGCCAGATGGTCAAACAGTGACATATTGTTCTTTTACTGTTGTCCTTTAATAATTATGAAGTGCAGTTCTTGACAAGTATTCAGTTTGGAAACATTCATCACGCATACCAGATTTGCTACCACAACCACAATCCCTCCATGTAAACACTTCAGTGTCAAGAAGTTTTCAGTGGTCAGTTCCCATCTATGAAGATCATAATTAAAAGAGAAAACTTTTCATCACAGCAAGCCCTTCAAACCCCACATCTAAGTTTTATTCAGAACTATTGCAATTGAGATAAATTGTAATAGGTGAATGTTTTCATCAAATACTGAACTTCCATTCTCCCAATTGACGTAATAAAATATGTTGAAATAACAGCATGCATAGACTGCTTCTTGCGTGTTTTACTGTAACCTTCATACTGAGAAATATGCTTGACGTTTAACTTTGAAACATGCAGTACTGTATGACAAATTTGAATACATAGGATTTTGAATATTTTTAGTTAATATACACGTACTGAAGTAATCAAATATTATTGATGCATTTACTCCTGTATGAGAAAATATTTTCCGATAGTAGCACGGCTTTGTCCAGCTATATGTGAGTGGTGGTTGATATTCTATTCACAAAGCAATCCACAACCTGGGGTGTAAGGATAAACAAGGGAAAGGGGTATTCCCCTCCCCTATTAAAATTTTTTGCACCACTACTTGTGCTCAGATGGAAAATGGTGCAATATTGGTTATATATGGCCTATTAAATTAAAACCACAATTACTTTCATAAGTTTTTAAAATATATTTGGAAAAAGTCAAGGCCTTTAAGAGAAATGATGGACTTTTCATACCACTTTATTGTTAGTAAAGTGTGGACAAAACTGCTGGTTGGGAAGATATGCCCACCCGCACTGTTAAGAAGCCTATAAAAAGTTTTCCCTCCAGTGGTGGTCCTCAACAGTGCGTGTTGGTTGGTTGGTTGGAGACAGATACCAGCATGCACAGGGGTGTTAAAATATTGGGGTGGGGGAACACCTGCTTGAGTAAACACTTTATGCCTCTAGCCAGGGGTATACAGGGGACCACCATAGGTCCCCTGCTGGGGTCCAGGGGCAAAGCCCTGGAAGCCAAGCAATTTGGTGCATTTTAAAGGACACAGATCACATATTTCTGATCTAAAGTCCCCAGATATGACATTACTGTAATAGCCTAATATCACAATTACATGGAAAATGTGTATAACAACATTTACTTTTTCTGCATACCTCTAAATATTGGGGGGAAGGGGGGGGGACATTTGATATTATGTCCCCCAATAAAAATATTGAGGGGGACACGTCCCCCCACCCTGTGATCGCCCCCATGAGCACGCAACCACTGTAGATGCATCCCTAGAATCTTACAAAATCAGGATCATGCTATTAATATAGTCTTCACAAGTTACAGTAAGCCAGAGAAGTCTGTGTTGCTTTAAACAATCATACTTTTGTCTTGAAATAGTCTCCATGATTGCATGTCACTACACATAGGACTTGCTGTAACTATTCAAGTGCAATAAAATTACATCTGAAAGAGGCCTGAATATTAATCAGCATTGCCTTCAAGATACACTTCATTATACTTAATATGCCAGTATGAGAGTTAACTGGAGGTAAGGCATTTATCTAGCACAATATCTTTCAGATGGCCAAATCTTCATGGAGATGGTCAAATTTATGCAGGGCGGATTCTGAGAGAGCCAAAAAGTCTGCAGTGCCAATGTGATAGGACCCATTTCATACACATGAAGTGAGACTCCCAATTTCTGGATCTTGACAAAGATCCTGGTCTGAAGACCAGCGGATGGTATTAGTTTCAAGACGGCTCCCTCCCCAGATGATTACCCCTGATACCTCCCCAGGACAATTCTGACCCCAGACAATTCCCAAAGAGTCAATTTCCCCAAGAAAATTCCCACCCTGGAATTTCTTATTTTCTGGTGGGGTACTGCTCGGTAGCTGTCATGATTGAGAATTGTCTAAGGTGGAAATTATCCCAGGGGGAAAATATCCTGGGGAGATTGTCTAGGAAAGTTGTCCTAGCGAAACCATCCAGGTGGCAATTGACAAGGGGTGCTGCCTGGTCACAGGTGGTATGATTTTTGATACATTACTTGAACAAGGGCTTTAATTCAGTGGCAATTTTTGGAAGTGGGGGAAAGCGGCAAAAGAAAGGGAGGGGGATATTATTACTTGGCATTTTATAGGCATGACTGTTTAAAATGAGGCAAGGTGTGGCAGAGGGGTAAGAGACCTCACTGAACGGGGGGACCAAATTTTTATTTCCCCCTTCAGGTGATGACACTGATTTTAAATCATCTTTGCACAACCATCACTATCTCATGGTTTAGATGGAAGAGGCATCGAACTCCAATGCCCGAGTTTTACAATTTTTTTTTCCTTTTGATGTTTCTTTTTTTCAAACTGAAATCACCACTTAGTGGGTATTACACCTATTGAGTGAGTAAAGGCATTGTATTTGAAGTGACGATCCAGGGTTACGAAATACTGTCTATATGACCATATTAAGTACTGTATATATGTGTATAAACATACAGTATGCAATCCTTCAACTAATGTGGATACATTTCTTGGAAAAGCTGCAAGGTGCCTAAGTAAATTAGTGTCATCATATCCAGGTTGCATATGGCCATAAACACATCCTTATATTATATGCCAATACTGTACTTGTTGAAAACAATTTCAGAGGATAACCCAAAAAAGTAGAAAACACACCCAGGAAGACATTAGTCATACACAGAAAGTTGCTGTCACTGTCACATGACCTAATAAGGGCTCATACATGAATGGGCTTGCTGGCTGTTGGTATTTCAAAGCATCCATCCAAGAAAAGACTGGGAAATTCCAATTAAATTTATGGAAATGCAGTCCTCGATGATAAACTATGAAACCACTGAGCCTTGTATCTTAAGAGGCAACAAATTTCACCCCACAGTAAAAATTCTCCCAACTACTATAAGTTTACTTCCAGCCCCTCCTTTAATTTCCAAAAGAACACCTGTTTAGTGCACTTCCCAAATGAAGCAAGTAGCCTGTAATGAGTTAAAATTGCTCAAGGCTATATCCACACAGGCTGTGTGTGTGTGATTTTTCTAGGTACATGTGGCACTACTGAGTGATCTGTACAAAGTCATCTGTTACAGACCAATCAGAGTGATTATTATTTATGCATAGGCATACAAAGCTTTTTGAGACAGGGAGGGGGGCTGAACCTTGTTTCAGTCACCTTCCCCTTTGGAAAATTTTTGGATATTTGAGGGTCCCCAGATGCTATTTGGTGCAACATTTTGGACAACCTTTAAGGAAAATTACTGCAAATTTTTGACATTTCTTACAGAAGAGACAAATAAGGGGTTTTCGCCCTTGCATCTTGGGGGCAGAAGCTTACAGTACTTCAGCCCCCAGCATTTTTGACTGGGGGGCTAAAGTCCCTCAGCCCTCCCAGCCCCCCCCCCCACGCTTCCTACACCTATGCATTTATTTCAATTACAGTGCAGTCACCAACTGTATATAGAACTATAGGGCTATTCCCGAAAATCGTTTGGGAGGATGCATGCACAGACCCTTTTAGAGGGCAAAAGCAGTCACCCCAGTTTGAATTAGTATAGTGTATCCTGATATCCTGATTCCTAATTCAGGAATGGCTCCTTTCAATCATGTGACAATGTTATTGTTTATGCAGAATAACTTCTTGGTTTATATTTTTATTTAATACTTTTATTCCAAAAACACAAGTAAAGATACTTTTAAGGGAAATAAGTGGGGAGTTGGTGATGTTTAAAAAAAAACTTGGGGTGACAGTTGCTTATTTCCAAGCTTCAAGATAATCACTTCGCACATAGCAACTTTATTTACATGGTGGACTAGCTCCTCCACAAAATACATGAATGAAGAGAAGATTTTATCCCCCTCCCTCTTATTGCTTACAAATACCATTTTTCAACAACTAATAGCAAAGTGAGATCCCTACCACTAGGAGGGCTGCCTACAGTTCACACTATCTAATCCTGATCTTACAGTACTGTGCTAAATAGTTTTTTGCCAGGCAGTACTATAACTGCAAGCAATCAGAGCTAAAGTACTGAACAAAAGCACGGTAAATAGGAGGTAAGAATCGAGAAGGGAGATACGTAGACTGTGGTACTGTAAGTCAATCAGCACTAACCATTATTGCTCAAAATTGTGTCACAGTGGTTAAGTGAAATAGTGAGGTGATGCATTCAAGTTGTTTCAATGCAAAAAAGCATTAATGCACAGGACTTGTTCAGAACTGGAATGGAAGTGTTTCCACAGAACTGAGCTTAACTTTTCTTTCCACATCATACACACCAAATTATAACAAGTATATGTATAGGGAAGTGTTTGTGCACTGGCGTAGCCAGGATTTTTGATTGGGGGTGGCCAACCGCAGAGCCTGATCGCCGGCCTGGGGGAGGGGTCTAAGGGGAGGGGGTGTCCCCATCCCCTTTGAGAAATTTTTGCATATTTAAGCACTCTCTGATGCAATCTGGTGCAACATTTAGTTTTATTTGAAGTCAATTTTTTGCTCCATTACAAATAAAAAAGAAAAAATCAATAGCTTTGTAAATAGGGGCGTACGCACTCTGGACCCGGCTCTGAACTGTTATAGGAAAAATTTTGCCAAACAAATAAAATGTTGTCAGTAAGTCGGTGTAGACGTGTGGTCAGGCGTTTTCCGAGGGGTAGGCACTAGCCTATGCAGGTTTTTCCGGGGCTGTTGGTGTAACTCAGTCTTAAGAAAATGCCAAATTACCAAAAGTCATTAGCGTTTTAACTGAACGTGGCCAGTAGATTGGAATATTGATAAAGCCATCATGGGTTGAGAGCAATGGCAAAGTCAGGATTAATAGCGGGGGCTATTCGCGGTAAGACAAGTTTTGCAATGCAAACAAAGACGCAATGGCATTGTCATAATTATTTACCACGTGTACGGGGAATGGAAAGGTTAGTGGTATTTGTCATGGAAAGGTATTTGCAAAGAAAACAAAAGATCCTTGGTTGCACTTTCAGATCTAACAAATGTTTTTGGAGCTAAAACAAATTTGAAAATGAGGGACTGAGTGAACCAACCAGGTGCGGCAACCACAGAGTCGCTAGGCAGGCTATATACCACTTATTTTGTGGGAAGTAAAATTTAAAATCGAACTTACGCAGTCATAATTTAAAATTCATCCGCCGTGCTGAGGTTATTGCAAATCGGTTGATGATAGATTCTACGTCTGGACAATGGGTTCTGTGTATTTGAAGAAGTATAAGTGCCTCCAGTCGGGCTTCCGTCATAGTCGACCGGATTGCTGTGAGAGTTCGCTCCATTTTTGAAAAGACTCTTTCTGCCTGTGCCGTGGTCACTGGCAAAGTTGCCAGTAACTGGAGCAACAAAGAAATGTTTTGAAATATTTCAGAGCAGTGATCAAGGGCAGAGATTGATGAAGACGGCCGGGACTTAGCAGGAACATTTTCCCATTTCTTTCTCCACAACATATACTCGCCCTTGACAACCATAATAGGATCTTTGATGAAACTCGCATAAACCTCAATAGCAGGAATCAAATCATTCCACTGCCTCTCACCATCAGCTTGCTTAGCGAATTCCATGCAACTTGGAAGAAGGTAGTTTAGTTTCATAATCTTTTGCTGATGTGGTCCAAACCTGTGCTCTAGGTCTGCAATTATAGAGTCAATGGCTGGATAAAAAAAATTAACTCTGTAATAGTCTTTGGTGGTATTCTCCGGTGTTTCGGCATTTGGTCGGTATGAGCTTCTAGCTGCAATGCGGGGTTTTCGCAATTCCACCTCCATCACATCTCGTGCGACTGACTCTGCCTTTTGATACAAATTACAAAATTCCTCTTCAGTTCGCATTTCGTTAACAACAGATTGGAGACGGTTTACCGAGGCTAAAGCTTGGGCCAAGTCACCCCCTACTGTTTGTAAGACACGGGAAACTGGAAGAATCAGTCCTGACAGTTTCTCCAGAATTACTAAAGAAACTGCAAATTCTGAGTTGCATACGGATTTTTCCAAGCTTTCTGCTTTGCTTCTGTCATTAGGCGATGCCCAGCATTTGATTTCCGATAAGGCATCTAATGTATATTTCAAAAGTTCCATGAATGTTACAACTGCCGTGTGTCGTTCTACAAAACGCGTTTCACATAACGTAACCAAGTGCTTCTTGGTCGTGGAGATACCAGAGTCACTCTCTATGAGACACTTCAACAGATTCGTCTTTTTTGCACTTGCTCTAAAAGTTGTTGATATTTCTCGCACAACATTTTCTGCATTTCGAATAGGAGGTACCTTGATAGCAGCAGAAGCACTCAAATTCAGGCAGTGCATGGCGCAATGAAAATAAAAGGCCAAAGGAGCTTCATTTTGGATTGTAGCTGAAACACCAACCCGCTCACTAGCCATGGCTCCTGCCCCATCATAGCCTTGTCCCACACAAAGCGACAGGTCTAAACCGAGATCACGAATCTTTCTCAGCAGTGTTTCTCCAATAGCTTTGCCACTCAACCTGGTTTCACTATGCTCATTTTCACCAGGGTTATTAGATTTGATGTCAGAAATCAAGTCCAATATCATCACGGTGTCGTCATATAATCTCCAAACACCAGAATCGCTTGGTGCTACATATCTTATAACAATAGCCAATTGTTCTCTTTTTTGACGATCCATAGTTTCGTCAGCTAGGATAGCCCAGCAATGTGCTTTTTTAATGTTAGCAACAACTTTTTCCCTAACCAAGTCACCAGCAATGCGGATAAGTTCATTTTGAATCGAGGATGATTGGTAGGTTGCATTGGCCTTGGAAGTTTTAATATGGTCCATCAAAAGTGAATCGCCACTACGCAGTCTAAATCGAAGCAAAGCTCTGAAATTTCCATCATTTTCACTGGTTCATCTCCTTCGATAGAAATTGCACCCAGTTCCCCTCGGTGACCTCTGAGGGGAATATTTTGTCGAGAACACGTGAGAATTGTATCAATAATTGGACGAAGACGATCCCTGTTCTGCTGAATCTCGTGCCTATATGTCTCGTTAAGTTGTCCTCTAATATCTGTTTTACATTGAATAACTGTTTGCCTGAAATGTTCCATTGCTAGTACGTTTTCTTTGTGGTATTCATTATCCTGGTGGCTCGATAGAGCTCCATTTTTGCCTGTTAGATCATCAAACCGTGTCAGGGGTTTTGTGACCAATTTTCCTGGTAACTGACCTTTCCTATACTTCTACCACCTACTCCACCACGACCCACAAACAACACACATGGTACACAAAACGCGCCTTCCATTCCTTCAACTTTGCTTACGCCCAACCACGGGAACTCCTCACAATGATGAGGAAGCAAGCGCCTCTTACGCATTTTTTCCTGATTTCATATGGGATGAGGAAGGAAAATCGTCTTCTCTTGAAGGTTTCCATGGTGATATAAATTTGGTTCGATCTTCTTCAGTTAAACTTTGTTTGAGCACAGCATAACCAATGTCATTGCCAGCTGCCTTTGTAGAAATGGTAGTGGCATCACTACATTGTTCCAGTGGCGGGTCTGATATAATGCCTGCGCCAGTTTCACCAGAGGGAACAGGTGTGGGATCATCTCTGCTCGATGAAGGAATGTCCTCACAGACAACTGGATCTTCATTTTCACGACCTACATATAGAAATAAGACGCCGTGGATACACCCTATGCATTACGACACACATTGCCTAATTTCCTTATTTAATTTCTTTTCCGGAATGAAGTCCTGAAAATCAGAGTAAAACGACGCACCCCAAAGTCAGCCTTGTGACTGACCACTGAGGTAAAGTGACACACATTCATGTGAGATACTTTTGAGTTGACAATGACTTGCATTTAACTGACCATGCATACATTTAACAATTGCATTATTCGCTCAGATACGTACATTTCTCTTCTGATTGTTTGACGAACTGTAACTATATCACAGCTAAAAATTCAGCTAAAGACCGCGGCAAATGGCGTATACAACAATACTAACACACAAGTGCTAACGCACGTGAGCCCATGGTTTGCATGTACGCCGCTGTTCTACTGGGGTGGGGGCTAGGAAGGCTTAAGCCCTCCCAAAATTTTTCCTTGTCCCCCCCCCCCCACAAAAAATGTGCAAAATTATATAGGCTGGTAGAAGTGAAGACATAGACATACCCAGAAAGTGTTTCACATGGCTATTTATCAGGCCCTTTAAACAGTAAGTTCTGTAAAAATTCTTAGTAGTGTAATTTCAAAAAGTTTCGCGCGCTACGCGCGCTTTCATCTTCAGTTCTACCTAGCGGTAAAGTCCGCCTTTTCCAAAAGTTATACTGGAGTTATTTAACACTAAAGGTTCCACAAATATTTACGATATCGGTTCCCCCTATAGCTACGAGCCTTCTCTTTATCCGGTTTTGCCGGGGTCCAAGGAAACTTAGCCACCCCCCAAATATATATATATATATATTTATACATATATATATACATATATGTATATATATATATATATATATATATATATATATATATATATATATATATATATATATATATATTTCCCTAGAACCGCGCCTGTTCGCATGCTACAAATACTAGATAGAATACGTTACGATCATACTACAATTTCACAGTAAATCAGTGTTAAACACAGGACTGATTATGACTTAGGGTAAGTCTGATATATACCAGTTAACGCATTCCGCGCGGATCACTACAGAAACATGTCAAGAAAAGGCTGACGTCACAAAGAATATTTTAAGACGACTGATCACCTTTAATCAAAAAGGCCAAACTCAAGATTTCTGATACAACAATCATCACACAGAGACCGCAGAGCCGATTTGTAAGTGCGGGGGCGAATCATCGAAGCAGCCCAATACGTTCAATGACATAAATGAGGTTTAAGGAGGGCCAAATGCAATTTAAGGCGCCCCAAAATGCCCATAGCTGAAAAAGTGTGGGGGCTAAAGCCTCCGTAGCCCTCGCGTCTCCGTGGTCCCTGTCACAGCAAAGAACTTTCACCACTAAATTTGCAATTCCGTAAGGTAAATTTATACGTACGGACTAATGACAACAAACAATTGCAACAACTCATCATAAATATGAAAAATGGCAGACAAATTTTAAAATGTGTGGAAACAAATGCACCTTCAAAGACTGAGAAATATCGAAACATTTAGCATTTTAATATTGCACTTAGCCTACTATCTCAAAAATATTCCAAAGGGAAGGGGGACTCCCCTACCCTCCTCTCCCAGGACAGTATTCTCAGTTAATTTCTCTCATGTTGGAAAGTTTGTTATACAGTTAACATTCAGCCCAGATACCCCAGAAGGAAAAAATAATGCATACAAAGTTAGCTAGTATGAAACAGAATGATGTCGAAGCTCTGGCAGAAGTCAAATTTTCAAACTTATTGTCAACAACTTGAACCTTGTTAACCATTAACTAACGTTATTTTTTATTGAAATTCGCAGTATAGGCTATTTAAGTGGTAGTGGTTCGGAACGTAACCAAAATCGATCTGGTGGTGGCGTCACTTAAGGATATGGGCTAACCCGCCTTCTATAGGGCACAACCGAAATTCGAACCATAGGGACAGTTAGTATTACGGGTATAGGCGGAAAACCACAAAATTCATGATATTTACTTCAAATCGGTATCATATCGAAAATCCTTCTGATATGAACTTCTTTGACACAAAAGCAAGATTATCTAAAAAAACACAAGATTATAGTATTTGGACTGAAAATAAGACGATTTTATGATCGCTTTTCTCCTACCGATGTGTTCTTCTTGGAAAGCACGATCGACCTAGATAGCCTTGTACCAGTCGTTTCTTATTTCTGAAACATATTATGTGTACTGTAAGACCACAGCGATGGAATTAAAAAACGACTGGTGAAAGGCTAACTAGGTCATCTTGCTCTTCAAGTAGCCTCACCCTATACATAGGCCTATAGGATTTCTGTGGTAGGCCTATCACTACATATGGGCCTAGTGTTATACTTTGGCATGGTCACCTAGCCTAGCCTACACATAAAAGTTAGGTAGGCAGGCCCAGGTAAAGACGAATTTAGGATAACGCGCAAATGTTAATAGGAAATGAATATAGGAAAAGGGTTAAGTGGACATACCTTCATCCGTGTTATCCCCTTTTCTCTTAAAGTTTGAAAATCCAAAGGCGAAAAGTGACATTTTGCGACATAGACCATAGGCTAAATCTCAGGCGATAAGGGCATAAATAGCCTACATATATACACAGTTAGCCTAGAGTACCAGTTCTGACGTAGCCAACACTTTGTTCCCTGAACTAGTAATAGTATGGCCGAAGACCTAAAGCGACCCAGTTACTAGGTCAGCAGACTGCGTAATGTTAATTTAGTGTATAATTATGTATAATGTTCCCAACGCCTGTGAGATAAATTGAATTCTCGCAACCTGTTTGTGGAAAGTTTGGCATATGGGGTCGCGTGGCCACTGTTTTTGTTTTTGTTTTCTCATTTCGCTGTAGGCTACTATTACTGGTGTTCGAAAGTATGCTTTTTGTGAACTTCCTCCGGGTGTGTTGTAGGGCCTATGTGCAATACCTAAAGGTGCAGGTTTTGTTTTGTTTTTTTGAGTTCGATTGGGGGGGGCCATGGCCCCCCTGGCCCCCCCTCTGGCTACGCCAATGTGTTTGTGAAAGCATGTGGAATCTAGATAAGTAATAATCTACAGAGTACAGATGGAAATGCAGATACACCCAAAGAGCAAGCTTTTTCTCCTCGTACACTACAAATACCAAATTTTCATTTCTATAGAAATGAGCCTGGTACAAAATACTGAAGGGCATTGGACAAAGTTTGTGTACTTCATTCAAGGTACCCCCGAAATAGGGAATGGTCACTTTGGTAGATGAAGTGAACACGCAAATTTCTGGATGCTGAATAAGTTTCTGAATTAACAGCTATTGTTTCAAAATAAGTTTGGGGCGACTGCTTTTGACCTTTAATGCTTATTAAAGTACAGTAGGCTTCACCTAAGCTTGAACTATTTCAGCAGAATAAACACTGACTGCTGATATACTTAGTACTGTACTTTGAATGACTTGAAACAAAAAGGGCATTCTCATGGGAATTACAGTACAATGAACTGCTGATAACAAGATAAATTAAATATGCATTAATACATGTAACTTGGATATTTCTACCATCATTACTTCCTTTACATGAAATTTGTCACAATTGTAACACTAGCTATTCCTGCTGACTCATCACTTGAAACATTTGATACATGCATGTTAAGCAAAAACAAATGGAAGGGAATGAATGGAAAACAGCATGGAAACAGAATGGAAGATAGAATGGAAACATGAAAAACAAAATTAAATGAGAGGAAAAACAAATGGAATGTAAAATGGAAAGAAATTGAAAAGGACAGAAAGATCTCATTTCAGTATGCTACAGTAACATAACAAAAGGAGAGCAAAATTCTAAACTTTCCACTGCAAGAATACACATCTTAAACACACCATTTGTTTTAAGAGATATCACCATTCTAACAATTTGTAAAAATGGCTGTATGCAGCCAGGATAGGGGAAGGGGTCTGCAAGTGAAGTTGCCCCACCCCAGAAATTTTCGAAACTAATTTTTATCATCAATCTGTGTAAATTTACAAGATTTCAAAACAAAGGTTGTTTATATGCAACTTACAAAGGCATGGAAAGTGCTATTTCTAGCCAAATGGGACATGCACTGAGTAACAGGGAGGGGGAAGAAGGGGGGTAATGGCCCCTCTTCCTTAAGGATATTTTTCCTACACATATATCCCTAAAATGTCTTAGCTGCAATGCAATTTTTCCCGGTGTACTTTGCCAGCACCCATCCTGAGTACTAGTTTTCTCATTACTGAATTCCTGTAGGATGATTTAGGTGAAAATATTAGTTCCAATTAGGACCAATAAATCCTCACCATCAGTCATCCTCCCCTCCACTCTCAAGCCCTCTGCGATCGAGCACCAATCCTAGTGGGCTGTTGGGAGACTGAGTATTAAGGCTATAATTAGAAAATGTAAAATTGTGATTTTGAGGTCTATTTAGTATCTATCCAAAGACATTTTATCAAAAGAAGCTTAAATGCATCAATCTAATGCCCACAATTTTGTAAATACCCCATACTGTAGCTTTCGGGGGCTATGCCTCTGGAAAATGGGGCAATGCTCCTTGATCATTGGTTAATGCTTCCAACTCCAACACCATTTTGGTAGTTCGACCTCAAGTCGCCTGATGTTTGCCTTAGATGGTGCCCTACCCTATCACTCCGCCCAACGAAAAATTAGTGCCTGTACAGCCTATAGTATATGGAAGGTGTCATTTTCCCAATTTTCTGACTTGGCCCAAGTCTATATTTTGGCAAGTCTTGCTCACAGTATCTGTGATCTGTCTGTCTTTCTTTGAATTTTGTTTCACTTTTTCCTCCATTCATCGACAGCTTGTGTATGTTGGTACAGTACCAAACTGAAAATGTATTATGCACTAACTCATTCCAAGTTGCACTCCAAAAACCAATTTTCAAACGGTAGCTAGTTGAACCAGGGAGCTGCCTGGGTGGACATAAAAAGGCATGGAAATAAATTACAAAATAAAAAATGATAACAACTGGTCAAAGAAAGTATGCTGGTGGCATGCTCTTGCCACAATTAGAAAAGGTGACGTTATTGAAAATGATACGCACATTATGGCCTTCATCTCAACATTCACACATTTTTGCATGCAAGCCGGTGTACTGAAATTGCTCAGTCCCTTTTTTTATTAATTGTGTCTTCAGCAAGCTTCCAAGTAGCCTAGCTGCCCGGTGGATGTGTATATTACTCCTGCACCTACAATGCGGTTGCACTCATAATACCAATGTCCCCAAACTTTTGCATGAATTCTTCTTCGAACTGCACAAAAACTGTACGCTTTTAATTATTCATGTACACAATCAAAAGAAACATAAATCATGCATATTCTCAACAAAAATGGACTTAAGCAAGTCTGGTAACCATGCAGTTTTCATGACCAAAATCAATAGGGTTTTAGTGTGTGATTCTTCTCGCTTAAAACTCACTTAAGGAAGAAGTTCCACTGACTTACTATGTAAAAGTGAGAAAGTCCTAGAACAATGTTTCACTGGTTGGAGTATTGTCGTGAAATATGAATATTCACATATCGAAACCAATCAACGGTCTACAGGTACTGTAACTTCAAATTAGGCTCATGAATATAGCAAAATTAGATGATCTCTGCCATTGTTCGCAGGTGTTAGCATTACGTGATATCACCCTTACTCAAATCGCCCACCACTGAGCAGTGCAAAACCCGACCTTCTGGTGGAAAAGTCGGGATTTTACATGATGTTCGCACCAACAGATTATAGCCTAAAACTTGGAAAAATCAATAAAAATATGATAAAATCTGATAAGCGTCTCAAAGGCTATAAGCTGTAGGTGCGAACATCAAGTAAAATCCCGACTTTTCCCCCAGAAGGTCGGGTTTTGCACTGTTCAGTGAAAGGCAATTTCAGTAAGGGCGATATCACGTAATGAGAGTATGTACGCCAAAAGAGGAGTACATATTTGACACCTGCTATGAAGGTAAGTTTCCAAGATGGTTGGGGGGTGGGGTGGTGAGGAGGGGTGGGCTAAACCATATGACTCCTAAGTTTGAAAGTTTCAAGTCCTAAGTACTTTTGCATGTTATGACACCAAAATGCCTTCAAGATGAAAATAATACATTACTGTATTATACCCTGTCAAGCTATACATACTGAACACTGAATGGTCAACTATTAAACCAATTTGAACTCTTTTTGTAACTCTACACTCACAAACAACTGAAATTATCCATGGAAATTCCCCTCCTTTATCCAACTACCAAAGAAACCATGAACTTTCTACAGAGAATTTGAACTCTTTTGCCACAGAAGTTTTTTAATTAAGGCACAAACATGTTTTCTCGACCTGCAAGGATATGTTTACATACATCGGAGGACGGTACTGCATGGTACGGTCTGGCAGGTCCTAGCTGTCACAGACTGGTACTGGAAGTCTCTTGCAGGACTACAAGGCAACTAAAGGAACTGACCCAAATTTTTTCCCTAAATTTAAAACAAAGGTAATTTAACTGGTCACCTAGGGATCACCCTCAGTTTTTGTTTTCCGGCAATCTGCTGCTGAATACACTCATAATCAAACACTTGACTCTGTAGATTTAGTATCTACAATGTATTCTGTAAATATAGCTTCCTTTTATGTAATGACTTATAATAAAACACCCAGCACTGGCAGCTCTAGCTGTAGCTACTGTACAAACATGTTTTGAGGTAAAAGATTAATGTTTTTTTTTTAAAAAAAGGTTAGAAAGGACCATTCATAACGTATCTGTCTTTTAGCGTACTATTGTACACAATGTGGTTTTATTTTTCTACAAATGTGGCAATCGATTTTTTATAGTTGCTTAATTGCCAAGAGGGTATACAAGTACCATAATTTTATTTTACTTGGGGATAAGAAAGGATTTCTAGATTTTCTGTAAGGCATCTTCTTTGTTCCCTCTCCCTACACCCCTCCCCCCCCCCCCCATGTCGTTTGGTAGTTCAACTGCAAAGATTAATCTAATATTCAGTGTTCAGGGTACCAATCTTACAAGTAGCTGCACTTCTTTTCAAGACTGCAAACTTAGTTTTGATGTTGTAAAGGGGAACTCCACCTGCTGTGAGTATTCTGGTGAAATTTGCATCCAATTTCTGTTTGCAATTTTAAAACTGTTATCAGTTGAAGTTACCACAATTTTCCACCAAAAGTGAACTTGAGGATAGCAAAAGTGACATCAACATGACACATTAATCAATATTCTTTTGTTTTTCTTTACACTTTACGATCAAGTTTTCTTTCTACAATCTCATGTTTTCATAAATGATGTGAATGCATGAGAGGATGGGAACTTTAAAAAGTTAACAACCACCATGGAGAAGCTCATATCCTTATTAATTTCAGGAAAAAATAATAGATTTAAAAACACATAGTGTATACATTCCCTTACCACTCTTACAGCAAAAGTATGCTCCCCTTCTCTGAGAGAAATAGCCGTAACTTCAGTCCCTGTACAGTCAATTAAAACAGAACTTCCACATTACATGATATGACGTATGATGCCAGCTTACAACTGGTGCTATCAGAGTACAGTATAGGGTTGGGCGATATGAAAAAAATCCATATCAATATATCACGATAATATCGCCAAAATTTTTGTGATATATCGATAAATTGCCAAGATGGATAAATCTGTTGTAGACAAGGCTTAATGTGACTGAAATAATCCTAAAAAAGTTTTACAGCTTATTTTCTAAATCAGGACAAATCGATGAATTAATAGTGAAAATATAAACACTGTTTCATCTTTAAAATTTAAATTACTGAAATTTCAGTCGCCAAAAAGTTTTATTTTTCCTATATCATCACATCGTGATAAAGGTATTTCATATTGCATATCGCGATATGGACTTCTGGCGATATATATCGTATATCACCCAACCATGTTGTGTTCAACAAAAATTTACAAAAGATGAGGAATTTACAGTACTCTATACTCAGTGTGAGTATAAAATTGGTGGTTTTAGCATAGATTCTTTTCCAAATAGCCACTACACAGTACTATGGGACAGAGCTTTGATACGCCTCATTTTTGTCAATGGCATTTTATTTTATTGTGGCCAAAATTCTATCCCATAATCCTTTGTATGTGCTTCTTAAAAAAAGGTCTATGTACTGAAGTTTGAAAAGTTCAGCCTCAAATCATCATACTGACATATCATACAGTTTTACTTAAACCGTTCTTTGTTCATATAGCTTACTTAGTTGTTATTAGATATAGTAACATAGGTACAGAAGAAATTTACTTTAATTTGAAATTGAGTGTAGAACAAATCGCTCGTTTTCCACTGAATGTATCTAAGTTTGCTGCATGTATAATTTCTATGGTCTTACACCCCTGCAGCATATGCCCATTTTTATCACAGCCATTCTCTTACTGTTACTAAAAGAATTATGAACTCCTGGGTACATTGTTCTGCAGCAATTTTCTCTTAGCAACCATTTTCAGGGTTGGTGATTTTCTTTATTTTTTTTAAAAGATCATTATTTAAATCAGTGATTTAAACCAAACAAATTGATTTAAATCAAATAAATCAATATAAATCATGATTTTTTCAACTAAAATCATGATTTTAATGGTGCTTTTAATCAGCTTGATTTAAATGAAACAACCCTGAGTCCATTTTGATAATATTTGTAAATCTGCTCCTACGTACACTATTGCAATTCTAAAATATTATTTGCAAAAGGAATCTTCTTGCCACTTTAAGTTGGGATGCTGTAAGACTTGCAAATATCGGTTTTCCTGTACTGCTTAAATCTCTGTGGCACCTGACAAACATTAATTGTTATTCAATTGGTACCAAGTTGTTCAAAGGACAGCTACCAAAATTTTGTACCAATTCGAAGGAAAATTTTGAACAAAATAGATTCACATGAAGACATGATCTTAATATGATCAATATCAAGCACCGAACCTTGCTCTGTGGAGATTGCCCTAACATGCTCATGAAGTACTTCAAGTTCAGAAGTATTGTACAAGTCCAACAGAATTTAGTGAATAGTGTGACAGGCCCAGTGATCATACACCACTACTCCATGGAAAGCTTCCTCCTTCAGTCCTTTTACAAAACTTTGGAATGAACTTCCTCTAGTTAAAGAGGATATGGCATATTCCCAACCAGGGAGTTGCTAGCAACTCCCTGCCCAAACATACAAGTATTTTACAGGAATATTCCTAGAGTTCTAAATACAGTAGATGACTGCACTTTCATTGACAATCTTTCAAACAAAATAGTTTCAACATGGTTGGTCAACAATGACTTGTACAGTCAGTTTTGTTCCCAACAAAGCTCACACAGTCACAGTGTGTCAATATACTGTATATGACCTTGAGCAAATTAAACTCAGTACAGGTTAGGTAAAGTACTGTGCCTCTGTTTTGGAGGTGTACTAGAGAGGTGTTTTTGTTTAAACTGGAGGAGGGGCTAAAAGTAAACTTAGTAGGGGAATTTTATTGTCTGGGATGAGATAAAAGAGCCTGTTACTTACGTCAAACTGACATCGAAATAAAATAATTTTTACTATTATTAAACTATTCAGTCTCGCCAACTAACTATCACATTAGCTGTACTTCCCCAAAATATTACACATCACAGGAGTTGTGAATGTGCATCGTTTGGAAAGTTTGGGTAGACAAGTTAATCACGAGCTACTAAGCAGTGACTTTCTGTGAGCCTCATTTCTTCTAAATAAAGGCACCCAGTTACTTTGAATTGTCCATCATTCCATACTGACAAATCATGGTTTTCAAAGTACAGTATGGCAATTTTCTGTTCCAAACACACACTATATCCCTTTGAACTCACTGCTTTTCCAATGTATAACTCCACTCATGTGTGGTGTGAAGTGCTTTTACAAAGGATGATGTACAAGCTATATTTCTGTCGACACATTCACTGCTTTTTACATTACAGTATCTGGACTCACATACCTATAAACTGCACTTGGGTAAAGTGAGTAGCTCCTGAGCCTGTTGGTCCCCTATTTGTCAGTCCCTGTGTACAAAATGTAGGATATGCTTTCTACAGCTTGAAATTAAACACTCCCTAGTCCAGAAATTTCAGCACAATATGGGAGCAGCTCAAAATGCACCAAACAGGCATTACAGTCATGCTGAGCTTCTTCCCATTAGATTTAGGTAGCACCCAAATACCCGCCGATTGCCTGCCTGGGTGGGTGTTTCCCATTGACTAGCTCAGGAAACAGTTCACATCCTCTCACACCTCAGTCAGGCTGTTGAGCTGCTGTTCTGTTTGCCTATTGTGTAACTAATAATACAGTTGACTCAGCAAGGTACAACCTCTTTTGTGTTGGTAAATAAACTCTCACAGTTCAATGAGCTTGGTGTATTTGCAGAACAGATAAACCACTGAGCTCAGGGTGTTCACATGGAGGTAAGAGAGATAAAGTTACAGTGAGATGAGGACTGGGAGAGCTAAAATTTGCTACCTAAATGTAATGGAGGAAAGTTTCTCATGGTATTTCCACCTTTAGAAAAAATTCCAAAGATCCTGTGTAACCACAGGGCCTTTGTAGGATTTTCTCAAAATATTCAGGCTCAAATTTTATTTTGAAAATTTTCGGTTTGCTAAATGACCATATCATTTTTTGCAAATATATTTGGATGTGTACTCTCATGGTTTTCATACTACTGGAGCGACCAACTCAAAGTTCACTTCTTGAAATAACAGCATGTATGTGACACTTGGTGGCAAATTCTCTGGAAAGTGTACCCATGGAATGTTCCCTAACGTGGATGATTAAAAAAAAAACATGTTTACAAGAATAAATGTAAAAATATACATATTACTTTTATGTGTCTATGTTTCCAACGAAAACTTTGAGTGACTTACTAATGGTAACACTACGCTACCTATATATTTCTGATACCACCTGACCCAAGTCCCAAGTCGGGGACAGGAAGGCAGGTAAAGGTTGGTGTCATCACAAAATATTACCATGGTGTTAGAAGCTGTTATGCACATTAGGCACTCATCTGCTTAGAGATCTAGACCCTATTTTTGAAACCATAAACTGTGTATCTGTTACCAAATCCAATTAAAACTGGTCCCTGCCTATATAGTTGATTGGTTCTCGGTGTCATCTTGGCCCTTCTTCAAGTAAATAAAGACTTCCTGTGCATACCCTACACAAAAGATTTAACTGTGTAATGAGAGGACATGTCGATAGCTTATCTGTTGTGTATAATCAACTGGACAAAGTTCCTCACTGGTCAGGGATTATGTGTTATTTCTAGTAGTGATTATGGTTTCTCACAACAAAGAAATGAACAGATAAGTAGGATTTTATTACACCCGACCTCTCCTTTGTGAGGTCTGGTCAGAGTGTTCTGATTTTTAAGCAGGCCAAGTTCTAATGCAAACTTTCTACCATAAGCAACTGAGATATATTCACCAAGATTACGAACTGTCAAACAGAGTACTCCGGCTGGCCGCCACTGATTTTACAGGAACTTGCTGTTTACTAGGTTATGTGGAAAATCTATCAACAAGCTGTACAGAGAGATTCTGGGTAAGTACTTTATTTTCCCCAAGATGAAGAACTTGCTACTTGGCTGCTTTGAGAAAGCATTTTAAGTACAAAAAGTTACACAATACCATTTCTGGTGGAAATACTAACTAATAATTTCCCTATTTGAGTCATTCTTCCGAAAACAA
This sequence comes from Holothuria leucospilota, assembly GCA_029531755.1. Lineage (NCBI taxonomy): Eukaryota > Metazoa > Echinodermata > Holothuroidea > Aspidochirotida > Holothuriidae > Holothuria > Holothuria leucospilota. Next base: position 43,023,838 of record CM055977.1, read on the forward strand.
TTCCCTGAACCTTCCATACATGACCACTTTTGTTTCAAGTTGTAATGTCCCCTACGATTCCTAACTTGAGAACAGCAATATGTACCTTTTAACATTTTAAATAAACATTTGGTCAAGTACTTTTATTCACTTACATTTGACAGGAAATCATCAATTACAATGACGTAGTTCCTGCTGAATGGGACGGATGCAATAACCAGGTGTATAGTTTGAGGCACAAGGAGCACGATCTACTCTTCTGTGACATACCCTCAATGATATTATGAAAATCTGGTATTTGTACTGTAGGGACCTTTGCATACTTTAGACATACATGGGACCTTGTTTGGAGGAGGGGGGATGGGTTAAGTTTTTGCCAAAATCTTTGAGCCTTGAAGAAATTATTTGCCCAAACATTTCAACAGATTCTGCCCGAATTTTAGGTTTTCCATATTTTGTATTTTTTTTAAGGGGGGGGGGGGGGGAGGGGCATAGTGTCCCATGCATAATAGGCCTATAGACCTATCAACCCTGATACTCTCTCATTTACATTGTATCTCCTAATTGACAAAGTTGATGATGCACCTCAACCACAAAATGCCTGAAATTCCTCATTCCTTCACAAAAGGGAGCCCTCTGTTACAAGCTGACCCTGCTTCTTGTGCTATCAACTTTGTCAAGAATTAATGACAGGCATTTAGAGAAAAGAAATATAAAACAGAGGTAGTTCACTGACCCTCAATAACCTTTGAACCTGTGTATCAATAATTTCATTTGCTATTGACAAATGAAGTTTTTCTGTCATGGTTATGCATACATCTCACACATTTTTTTTCCAATCTGACATCTGTTGACCATATTTACCTTTGGGCTTCCATATTTACAAAAGGGTTCTGTTAATACATTTGGATATGCACACATTTATGATATCTGCACTTATATACACCAAATTGAAATATTGCATACCCATATATGGACCAAAATTACCCACACGCTCACGTGAACATACAGTACCCCAGTACAAATGTATTTCTTTCCCTTGTTATCAAAACCCACGGCTAACACCAGTTATACCCACACTGTAACACAGTCAGGCTGTGAACCACTTTCCACCATCTCTCCACTAGCTCAGCCCCCACAAGAGCACCCAATTATCCTGCAATTACTTGAAATCTCTGGGGTTAATAGTGCATATTGACATCTTAATGTTCAACTAAATAAGTCTTGCTTGCAGTTTGGGTATTAAGTTGCACCTCTTCATTCATTGGAGTAAAGTTTCACGTTGAGACAATTACAGTACCTTCAAATGACAGATAAATGTTACAGCCCAGTCTACTACAGATTACAACACTTTAGGGGTAAGTCACCCCCACCCCCATTACTAGATCCTGCCTTTACTAACCCCCTAATGGGAAAGTACTAAATACACTCTTTGTTTCCAAAACGAATGGTTTCAACCACCTACCTCTCAAATGCTTCCTCAAAATAAATTTTAATTTCTTTTGGTGAGTTGATAACTATCCAAATTAGGTAGCATCATGATTTTGCACCAAAGCCACCTAACAGTTTATGAACATAAATTTTGCAAAGAGAAAGGGTCCCTACTTGGGCCCCTCCCCATGAGGGTCTACCCACAAACTCCTCAAGCAAAGCCTGCTGGGAATGTTAAACATCTTCTTGAATGATTGATTTACAGGAAAAAGGTACATCATATTGGATGATATGATCAGTTAGCTTCAACAAAGATACTGACACTGGCATCTTAACAACTAATAATCTTGCTTGCAGTTTGGGTAAGTTGTTCAAATCCTCTCCATTATTGGGAGAAAAGTTTCCTGTTGGGATAATCCATCACCTTCAAATGTCAGGTAAATGTTACAACCAAGTCTGCCATTGATTACAACACTTAAGGGTAAGTCACAACTCTCCCCCTCCCCCCCCCCCCCCCGAATTACTAGATCCTGTACTAGATTCTGCCTTTACTAACCCTAATGGGAAAAGTACCAAATACACTCTTTGTTTCCAAAACAAATGAGAAATCAGAAAGATTGTTTAATTTTGACCAAAACTAAACTAAACTCTTCACATTACAAGATAGGCATCCTATTTACCTAGATCCTAAATACCTGATCAGAAGACTAAAGGTAATATCACTGAAAATGAAACATCACTGAACTGAAAAACAATACACACACAGCTCTGCTGTCATAGGCCAGCAATTACCCCTTCCCACAACTGGTGTCAACCACCTCCCTCTCAAATTCTTCCTTATTTAAGTTCTTTTTGGTGAGTTCAAAATTCACCCAAGATAGCATCATGATTTTGCACCAAAGCCAGGTCTAACAATTTATGAACAAAAATTTTGCAAAGGGTAAGGGTTTTCACTTGGGCCCCTCCCCATGAGGGTCTACCCACAATCTCCCCAAGCAAAGCCTGCAAAGGAAAGTTAAACATTTCTTGAATGGTTGATTTACAGGAAAATGGAAAATGTGCATCATGCTGGTTGGTATCAGTTAGTTTTCACAAAGATGTGATAACTGAACACTATGACATACAGTATGGCTTTTTGCCAAGAGGAAGCAATTTGTGAGGAGCACTGCAACTTTTGCTACAGAATTTGAGGTAGACTGTGCTTCCACAGTTTTACTATAAAGAAAAGGATTGCAGTCTTATGGTGCATGACAAACACAACATCATTTTAAATTTCCCAGGGATTCCTGGAACTTTTGATGAAATGCGAATTGCAACTGTTGTAACAGAATCATCTGGTATTTTTGCAAACTTGCCACAAAAATTCTACAAAGGATTTCCTGGAGGCACACCCTCTAGAATTTGAATAACTAGAGCACCAACGGTGCAGAAGCTCAAACTATGAAGTGGGAAATGATGCTTTGTTTATGTGCACTTGCTGTAGCTTTCATCATTTGATTTAGAGTAGTTTGTAATAGGGACTTTCGAGAAGTGGTAGGAATTCTAATTGTGGTGAAAATGGTCTAGAGTATGTTGGGGAAATATAGATCTTCAGGGCTATTTTGTGGTGAGGTCAGTGGTAGCACGATGGGGAGGGGGGTATGAGGGGAATTTATACCTCAGATTTTTGCCTTGCCCCCCTTCCAACTCTTCTGAATTATAGTGCATTGGATGATATGTATTATGAACGAAAATGCAACTATCCTGAGCACCCAGAAATATGCTGAAACCTCGGAGCTTCCAGGGGCTTCACCCCCTGGACCCCCAGCAGGGATCTAAGGCCCCTGGACCCAACCGCTTAGAGGTATAGTGGTCTGGTGGGAGGAATAGCCTAATACAATCATTGTAAACCAAATATGTCCAACTTGAGACTTAATTCTTCACCCAGGGATATGGTTTGCTCACATGGCCCCACTCGCGTGAAGGTACAGTAATCTCACAGGAAGAACAGCCTAATACATTAAAATTATTTGGAATCTTTGCATTTGTTGATGAATTACAAAACAAAAATATGGTTCTGGAGACTTCACATTTTGTCTCAGAACATGAAGTTGCCAGACTGGCTGTCCAGTACCAAAGTGTTGGCTTTTGTGGTCGCTACAAGTGAAGTAGTTCTATCTTGCAAAAGTGGGATGTGCGTCTATAGTCCTTGTATTTGTGATGAAATATGAGAAGGATACTGTTATCTTTATTCACTATTTACAGCATCAGCATGTGACTGGTAAACCAGATGTCTGGTTACTCAGGCTCTGCTGTTTGTTAAAGAGTGACAGGTATTTGTTCAGAAGACTTGTATTAAAATATAAAATAGTGACAATAAGAAAATGGTTTTTTACCATTTATTCTTATTATAATTTCTACACTTGAGGGTTATACAAAATTCTACTGTCTTAAAGATACATGAAACTGTAGATATGAGTTGGTGAAAGAAAGAAATATAAATAAGTGAATACAGAATATCAGAACATCAGACAAGATTGTACAGGTGAGGTGACAACTCTTTTTGGAAAAATTTCATCGAGCTGAAGTGAGGGAATTTACATGAGACGATTGGAAAAGTGACATGAAAATTAGAAAACAAAAGAAAAAGTTATGAAGTTAAGGCTGTCACCTCAAAGAGTGTAAATGCATCATGACGTATCAAGTGTCATGAATGGCTCTTTAGAGTGAGGTGACAGTATAATACACTGTAAAAACAGTTGGTTCAAATTTAAACCAGTACGGGGCTGATGGGGGGGGGGGGGCAAACCAGAATCTGTTCAAATGTTTGACTAGATTCAGTTCAGAATTTAAAGTTGTTGGTTCAATTTTTTTCCCTTACTGTACATGGTTACTAATTGCTTTGATAATAGGCTGCATTTTTCATTTAACTTTTTAAGCTTCAAAATGTGTATCAACCACAAAAGACATAAATTTACTCTCAATGAAACTCTCCAAACTTAAATATAAACATAACTAAGTCCAATTTTCTTATACCTACAGTGTGGGCTGTCAATTCCAAAAAAAATTGTCAATTACAACTCATGCAGGATGATCAATTATGATGCCAACAGACCTCATCACCACACACAATACAGAAATTCATATATATACTGTACTGCCCAGAAGAACTGAATACTGTGTAGTAAAGTACTGTCATTTGACCTCTTGACCTTGAGTCTTACACACATTGTGCTCTGACAATGCACACAATCTGGAAATACCCAATGTTAATGCCCATTAAGCAGCTCCCTTTAAAGTAACCTAAACAAACTCACAGGACTGACCTCTTGTACACAGACAGTTTTAAAGAGAGTGCAGTGTAAAGAAAAACAGGGAGTAAACTGATTTTGTGAGACTGGTAAAAATAGAGGGGTGGCACAAAATTGGTCAGAAAGGTATCAAAAGTATCCTTCATCCCAAATTGGAGAATTACTTTGTAATCTGCACATGTCAGTCCTCCTTCTGAGCAATTTTGAAGAAAATTTTGTAATCCATCTTCGAGAAAATAGCATTTCAAAATATTTACAACTATGGCCTCAATTGAACGTTGGATGACCTTTGACCTACATTTTTACACCCCGCCGAACGCCCTTCAAAAGTCGATTAACTAAACCATGTTTGGTAAATATCGGACTCACAGGCTCAATACAATCCCACATCAAAGATATTTCCACGTTTTGACCTCTAACGACTTCGAATGACCTTGGATCAAAAATCTGTGTACAACCCTAAAGAACCACTGTGTAAGAAATATTATGACCAACTTTCAAGAACATACAGCGCTATTTGTGGGAGGAGATACATTTTGAAGATATTCGCATAATGGCCATAAATGACCCCTAAATGACCTTTGACCTCAACTTCTTGAACAAGACGGGTAGCCTAATGTTCAACGACCAATGTGTCCAAGTTTCGTTTCATTCCATCCACGAATGTACCCCTGAGAGAATTAAAGGCAATTGTGGACAGACATGATAGATAGATAGATAGATAGATAGATAGACAGAGTGACGGTGGCGGATCATAATAGCTCAAACAGCTCTTTGAGCTGGTTTGAGCTAAAAATTAAATGGGGAAAAGTACACACCAGGCAATTTTTGTGACATTACATTAGCAAGAGAACCATACCACCAGGTCAATGTTTTTGATAATTTGATTACAAAGTGTACACAAATAGACTGACATCAACAACTACAAGATCCCAGATGAGTCACCATCCTTTTCAAAGGTCAACAAATCTTATTGCCAGACAGTAAAAATTCTTCCTAGTAAGTTAACTTCTAGTCCCACCTTCAGTTTAAAAAGAAAAACACCTGTGCTGTGCCCTCCATCCTAGTAGACAAAGCAACACTGGCCTGTACTGAGTTTAAATTGCCCAAGGCCAAACACTTCTGTGTGTGAGCTGTCTGCTATACTATAAAGTGACTGCACAAGTTACTTTTGACCAATCAGAGTGATGATGCTTTTGTTTGAATTTAAATGTCAATCAAAGTGTAGCCATCAATTATTAATATAGAGATATGAAGATGTGTCAAAATGTGTTTGGGGTGATGGAGGTGGTTTGTGATCTGTAAGCCCTACTTACCTCATAGGGCTGCGAACGTGTAGCGATTAATCTCTAAAAGATCACATGTGGAATAGGCGTTTAGTACAAGCTACTAAGCGATTAATCACAAAACCTGTTTTTTCGTCCATTTCTATCCATCTGAATACTCTGTAAATGCAGAGTGCATAATATTGCCCCCTACGTATAGTATGTAGTATGTCATCATGTTGTGATTACTGTTGTGATTACTGTTTCGACTACGAACAAGCCTTTACAGGAATCATGTTTGGGGTTCACTGGTATTACCAATTCATTCTGAATCTAGGCCTATTTATGAAGTCAATCAAAAGATACCGAGTCTTCCGTTGTGATAAGGTAACAGCGATTAATCGCTAAATGATTGCAAATTTTTGCGGTTAAACGTTTAATTATTTTGCTACACGTTCACAGCCCTATTACCTCACCTATTACATACAACTAGACAGCCTCATGTACCATGGCACAACCACTAGCAATGTTTGAATCCTTACTAGATGGCACTCTACCTACTTACCTGAATGCTTGCTCTATAAAGTCAACTTTGCTTCATTGCTAGAGGAATGACATTAACTTTTCTGGTTACTGGCTCAATCCTTTTTCTGCCTTTTTTGGTAATAGGTGAAATAAGCAGGAGCAAAACTGATTATGGGGCACAAGTAAACAATGAAACCAAGTAGATTGGATTACCAACCTCACTTATACACTCAGGCAAGGACAGACTGTCAAAGTTAAATGTTCAGTCTGCTGGAGAAATTTAAAGCGATTTTCCAGTGACCAAAACCAGTACCTTTAAAAAATGCAGAAAATTTTTCTCTTCTGGGAGGTGAAAACCGCATCTCAATAGCTTGTAGCATTTGGAAGATACACATTTTCAAAGGAATGCAATGTTTTCTCAAGACAAAGTGCATTATGGGAAATCTGTGATGTCATCACGGCACATTAATTTGACAAAGCATTGAATTTCTCTATGATATTGACACCACTGTAGGTAATATTTAGCAACTTTGTTTGCTATGCCCTACATATGGTGTAGATTTATGCTAAATCTACATGGAAAGATATTCAAACATTCCGGCAGTATCATATTTCAAGGACAACACAACATTCAATTATAACGAAAAACAAAAGAAATCTGAAGCAATGTGCCCACTTTACATAATATTCTGTGACCTTGATGAGAAGTGGAGGTATTTTTGGACAAAAATAAGTAGTCTTTAACGTTAGATATCTCGAGTTAGGAAAAGAGTATTGCTATGGGGTTTGAAGGGCATGAACTGGAATTTTTTGTCTTTCACATGGGATCCTAATGAAAATCCACTGGAAAATGCCTTTAATGGTGCTCCATTCCTCACCCCCCCCCCACATATACAAGAAAACAAGTGACACTTCCTGTCATACAGTAGAAACTGAAAACTGCAACTCAATAGCATGTCGTACTTCGAAGATCTACAATTTTCAAGCAAATGTTTTTTATAAAGAAAATTGGTGCAGTGATTGACAGGAAATAATGTGCAGTGGTCATGGTAAATTGGATAACCAACTTAGCTTTTTTTTCACTGGTACAACTTCCAGACAGTTACCAAACTCCCAAGATCTTGGGAAAAATTTACCTTTTACCTGGCAAACATCTTCCAGACTGGCTGGAAAGAATAAATACTGTACAGTCATGATCTCCCCTGAAAGGTTTAGAGTATTTACTTCATGTAAATGCTCTTTGTCAAACCAGGGAGATGATAAGTCAAAGAGTAACTTCCTGGTCAAACAAATTGCTTGGATCTATTACTAGGAAACCATATGTGCAGTAAAAAATTTGTGAAGTTTAAAGGCAGTAGGCAGTCGCTCCAAAATTTGCTTTGAAAAATCAGCAAATTCTTGCAGATATCCTCTTATTGCATTACAAGCACCTCTGAAGACATTTTGAACATCACTATTACAAACAATAGGTAAAGCAAGGAGAATTTCTCCTTGAATTTCACAATTCACTTACAAAAATATTGTCACATGATCAAAATAAGCCATTCATGAACTAGAGTGACAGGGTATACTCACACTGATTGGGGTGACTGCCTACTGCCTTTAATATTCAATGACCTCACACAGTGTCTTGATGCTTATGTAAAGGAATGTGAAGAATTACCTTAACCAAACCCAACATAAAACCTAAAAAAGGGATCAATTATGTTAAACAAGTGAGGAAGGGCAAACAATATTCATTTAGATTAGGGTTTCTTAACATTTTGAGAAACTCTGAGCCCACTTTCCATTGTTGACATTACCCAAGGAGACCACCTTTCACCTCTGACTGAAGAACAAAGTTCCTATACATATATTTATACAAGACAAGTTTCAACAATAAACAATAAGGAAATTTCAGTCCTTTTCAAATGAGATACAGCTGGAATAAAATAAATGTTATAAATGAATACAAAATAATGATAGAAATAAAGACATCCAATTTTACCGGCCACATTCATGGAACATGTACTGTACCAGACAGCATTTCATGGCCCACCAGGAGGCTGCAACCCACTGGGTGAGAACTGCTAGTTTTATAGAAATTGTACAGTATTCATAATCCGTGGACTAGGTGGCCAAGTCTGAAGGCATGTGTTTAGGTTACATGCTTGCCTGATTCATACAGGGCAAGATAAAGGGTTATTCATGTGCTGAAACTCTGAGCAAAGATTTTCACATCTAAATACTGTACATTATATTCAACAAAGTGGATTGCCCTTTCACTTGTAGAATTCCCAATAAACCAAGAAACTTTAAACCTCCATAATGGTTTAATATAGCCTGGATCATGCTTTCTAGTGGCCATCAAGGCCAGTTCGGTTGCAAAGCCACTGGCTAAGCAAGACACCTGACTTTCTCAATGTATATGCCTATCTACAAGACAACTGGCCTGGTACATTGAATTTTTTCTGGCCCAGCATGAAACTTTCTGGCCTTAGGCCTTTGTGCCACTGGCTACTTGAATCCCTCTCTCAGCATCACAAGATGTTCCTTACTTTCGTAAGCACTTTTTCATGGTACCATCCAGCACAGGGGTGGGTGGGAGAACTTGAGAGGGGGTTGGAGCCTGAGGAAGAAATGCACTGCTTGGGCAGGCAAGAAAAATTTTTCCAATGATGCCCATTTTGACAAATGTGCTTGAACAAATCCAACCCTACATGCCCCATTGCCCACTGCCTCCCTCCCCCATCCCCTTCACAGGTTTCAATTAGTCCTGACTTACCAAATTTAAATAATGGTCTTATTATAAAGGTGACCGTAATTTCACTTGCCTTTGTGAAAATGAACAACAGTCACATTGCATGAAAGCACTCACAGTAACCACATGGGAACTCAATTAGCACAGAAGCCGTAGGAAACAATGCAGGAATGTTGAAATAAAAACATCAGTGCATTCATTTCAAAATTCCATTTAGCGACCAACTTGTGTTTTCTTAACTCAGTCAAAGATACATATCCTCAGAGCAAAACTAATAAATAGTTTGAAATATCAGGAAAAGAATTCTCAATAAAATCCTGATCAAGCAAAATATAATTGTGTTTACATTACAGCACATGGATATCTGAGGTCTAAAGGAAGGCTTTGCAGAAGTGCTAAGCTTCATGGAAAATCTGTGATATCACAATGATTTTTGTACAGTATCTTCTGCACTATGTTTATTTTATGCAACTATATGCTGAATGTTTGCTCTTGCAGTTTTAAACCCAACCCTGTAATCGAAACTTGGATGTTTGCAAAAAACAATGAATCAACATTCTACCACCAAAATACAATACCCTTATCACTTTATGAGCATATGTAATGGATAAGCACTAAAATATGTAGTTTACACTGTCTTCTTGGAGAAAAAGGCACTTCTTCAATGTGAGAAATTTAAATTTGCCATAATCTTTCTCTGTTCAGTTATCCATTCATAGCCATCAAACCACGAATTCCATTTCTCATCCAATTGAGGATACACTAGCTAATTGGCTAAGGGGAAAAAAGCAAATTTGCACATTGCTTCAATATCTATAATGAGTGTTCCTAGAGTACTAGCATATTAACTACTAGAAGGTGTAGAATAAGCCTGTAACCTGTTGCAGAGGTAAATCCTCGAGACACTGTGCCAGTAAACGTAATATTGTGCCTTCATGATAAGTAATACCTTCAAAGGTCCACATTTAACACCTGTGTGTAGAGATGTTAATTACAGTTCAACATCTTGCCACAGACACATAATGAATAATTATAGGAATCAAACCGATAATCTTTGTATTTTTTGTCCTATGCTGTCTTAATACCACCATGTTCTCATCATGAAAACAACAGTCCTGTATAGTAGTAGTCAGGGCTGGAAAAAGTTGGGAAGCCGGGAAGCTCCTTTCTGGGAAATATTTACGCCTCGCGGGAAATCCGCCCAACCGAAAAGAAAAATCACGATCCTCACGAAAAAATTCTTTTTCACCTTATACGCCTCGCAGGAAATCCGTGCAGCAAAGACAAAATCACGATCGTGAAAAAGTTACTTGCACCTCATAAAATTTTACAAAGAACCAACAAAATGAATAAGTCCTTTCGTAACTTCGTCAAATGTTTTTAACCACTGGTTATTTCTTCTGCGATCGTTCAAAAGCAGTGCAGTCAGCGGTAAACAAAACACTGAGTTGCAAAGGTGTGAGCTACCTTACAGAGCTCAGGTTACATGAATCACCGTTGAATATAATGCTGCCGTACGATGTGAGCAAACGCGAGGAACTTTCTTCACCCATGCTACATATATTACACATACAGTACATGTGTAACGGCAATGGCCCTCTACTGTAGCAAGGCTGTTAGTCCCAGTCACGATAATCAACGAAATGAACTCCATGACCTTAACTCCCATTTGAATCATGATTGGTCACCTAACTGCCAACGTGTCAAGTCTGACACGCCCCTGGACATATACTGTAACAGTTAAGGTATACAAGTATTAAATATGAATAGTCATAACAAGTTACATACAACGTGATTGGTTACATTCTCTAAAACTAACGTTCCATAAACACAAGTGTTTTCGGCCAGGGCGCTGGAAGACCAGCTCTGTTTCGGCGAGATCTAGCAGCCACACAAAACAATAACAGTTTTTGCCATCCTATACTTTTTACTACTGAGTTTGATCTTCCTTTCTACACGCCACTCCCCCCCCCCCCCCCACCTATAAAGCAAGCGCTGCTTGTCGCCTTGCACATAGTGTAACAATTTAATAACCGAAACTCTAAAAACGTGGAAGACCTCGGCACTTAATAGCTTTCGTCATTTGTATTTGGAAGGTACAGTACTTGCTTTGCTTTCCTAGATTCTTGCGAGCAAGTTCTTTTTAAAAAGATTTGTAAATTGTAAAATATGGTAATGAAGCTTTATCCATTTATTATCAAAGCTCTTTTGCGTAATTGCAGCAGTATTAACCTCGTGTTCGACTGATCCCACTCTCAAACTGACAAAACAGTTCAATTACCGTGACCAGTCCCATGTGCATGCTAAGTTACTTATTGCTCAAGCCCCGCCCGATTCAACACTATTACATTGCTAGTCAAATACTGCACTGTGATTGGCTGGGAGCCAGAAGACTGGCTGTAGGCTGAATCGTGAGGTCGAACGCTTGCAGCTAGCTAACTAGCATACTTGCCTACTATACTGTGTACGTCGCGTTAGATGGGGCAGTACGGCGCACAAGTACGTACATGCAGTGCACCGTGAAATCACAAGATGGGAGACCATGCCTGAGAAGTGAAAATAGTGCGGTATTTCTAGTTTCTTCGTGTTTTATTAGATCGTACTATGTGTATTCTTTGTTTACATAAAAGAATAAAATATTAACCAAAAGTATTTTGGTCGTATGAATGACAAAGGGGAATAACTATCTTGGGCCAAAAATTTGGAATCTTGATTGGACGCGCTATTACAGTTTCTTTACTTACCGACCTGCCTGATTTTTCCGGGCATTGCTAACTTCGCTAAATCTTGATACTGTTTTTTAAATGTCGGACTTCATTAACATTTATATCACCAGTCTGATACTTGTTTATTCAAGAGATCATACTAATGGACACATACAGATAAGGCATATAGGGGAAAATTTGGAAATTTTTCAAGTAGTTGGGTGGAAAATAGCGTGCATTTCAAGTGGTTAGGTCATATCCAAAAACGCAAAAATCGCTGGGAAATCTGCCGGGAAATCCCACTGTATCGCAAATAGCCTCCCGGGAAATACACACTTTTTCCAGCCCTGGTAGTAGTACTTCCATACTCCCATCCAAAATGAATATTCATGTGGAAGACAAGGCTGTCACCTCTAGGTTTAATTTGCTAGCATGAATGGGTAAGTACCACACAGTTTTGTACTCTTCCTTTCCTTTCAATTACTTCTTTCATTTCATATTATCTTATCCTCCGGAGTTCCTCTGCTCGTAACTCTCAAGTGAGGGCTTCTTATATGTACTCAAATGCATTCACCAGAAATTCACTACTTAAACAACATCTTGTGCAGTCAGTTGTACAGTATGTAATCAGTTGATCACTTTAGCAAGTCTTGAAATGCTAGCAGTAATCTGAACTTTCAGAAATAAATCTTTCAGTATGATTTAGAGCTTGCATGACAGCCAACACAGCCCATTGAAGAATGGTCCCAAAATTCACTGAGGGAGTAATAATTTGACACTTGATAGTAAATTAACTTCCAAAAGTATTGCCAGCAGTAGGATTTACACTTTCGTGCACATAATTGATTGACCCAGCCACTGTATGATTGTGGACACATCTGCTGTAATACTGACCAACTCTACTAGCTATCTATAGTGCATTATATGCTATTTGTGCACTGTTGTACAGTACTCCACTAGTCTCTGATTACTCTTGGAAGGTAGTTGGTAGTTGTAAGATGATTTCAATGAGTACACCGTCAAAGGTCTTGAAATAGTCAAGCTTGACTATTTCAAGACCTTCGACGGCGTACTCATTGAAATCATCTTACAGTACTACCTGAGTCCCCTGCTTTGGGACAAAAACGGGAGATTAAATGTCTATCCGAGTTTGTAACATTAGTCACATTGAACACTTCACTGTACAAATTGTTTCTTAAGTAACTACCAACTATAAGTAAGTAGAAAGGCTCTCACAACGGGAATCCATACTGGTATTCCTTGTGGGCAGTGAAGATCCTAATGTGTTCCTACAGTAGTGTACTAATTTTATGGCACAGAAAATCCTCACACTATCAACTTCTACATACGTGCATTGAAAGTTATACCTCTTTTTTGTCCACAAAGGATATTTGGGTACTTGCATAGTATAAACAACATGATGTAAGTATATAGATGGGACAAAACAACACTATGACTCATTGCATACCAAGTAGAAAAGCTTTTCAAAGTTAACGCTTGAGTTGCCACCAGCAACAACAAGACACAGGTCTAGGTGCACTCAAATACGAAATGTAAACAGTAGCACATGTATGCCATATACAGACAGATCCTTGATCTGGATCGCACCGAGTTACTTGACACTGAAGCATTCTACCCCAAGGTAGCTTTGTCTATTTGCTGTCCTTACAAGCTAATCCCTGATAAACTTTTGGGTCACACACACTGTTGGGGAATTAAAATTGAGAACAAGTCCGAGTTGCACCATTGGCCTAGGAGTTGCATCATGTTAAAGATTCATTACATCAGCTTTTAAGAATTCTTTGTAAGGTCCCTGGAAGAGTGACTATAGACTATGACCACAGCTTTTTGACCACACCTCATGAACACAATGTAGATACTTCCTACAACCTTTACTGTTTGATTCTCATCTCTTTTTTGCACCTTGACAAATTCTTTTCTGGATGACACGTCAAAGTCACAGAATAAATATTTCCAACAACCTGTCATGGGTCAGTTCCTAATAGCATTTCTTTGGTCCCTTTATCTCTCTACTGTAATTCCTGAATTTTCAATAATAACCAGAAAGTCAGGTAGCAAAAATAAACAAATACACAAATATTAAAGATCATGAAAAGAAAAGAAAAGAAAAGTAAAAATAGTATGACAGAAGACCCTCCCACAAACTAAATAAGTCTGCTTCAAATCTGATATACTCAATTGACAAAATACCTGCAATTCACACCTTTTTCTCAAGGTTCCCGTACATCAATCTTTTGGTAAAAGTTTGCTAACCTTTTCTTCAACTTTAGGTTTGAGTTTGTGGGAGTAAAGTTTCATACTTTGCTTTTTACAGCCTGCTTTTCTACAAAGTTTAATAAAAGTACTTGAACCAGGTGGTCATATTGTCCATTACATTAATGGGGAAGCAAAAGTGAAAGGGGAAGGGAAGGGGAGGGAAGGGGAGGAAAGGAAAGGGAAGGGGAGGGCAGCAGAGAAGGATGTACCTAGTGTCATGAGCAAGAGAAGAAATAAGGGCAAAAAGTAAAGGGGATGAAAGGTCTTTGAAGAAAATTCACCCTGTGAAAAAGTGAAAAGTCAAAAGGAGCATATGCAAAAGTGGGGGTATATCCTCACACATCCTTCCTGGGGTTTCTGCCTATGGGCATGATGCTATATTACTTATTTTAGCTTTAGGTAGAACTATGTAAGTTCTACAATGAACAATACCTTTCATTTTAACATTTACATATAAAAATAACTGGCTATTATATTTTGGAAGGGGTAAATGCCAGGTGGTATCTTTCCATCCTTGATATTAGTAATAGCATAAAGCATTTTAGGTTTTTATTACAACCTGTGACCTCAAAGCTTCTTCTGGACAACTTCCCCCAAAAATTCCCACCTGGACAATTCTACCTGGTCAATTCCCCTGGTACAATTCCCCTGGTACAATTGCCACCCATAACAACTACCCGTCAGATAACTCTCCCCAACGGAAAATTTGAACTGCATGTCCAGGGTGACAACTGTCCACGGACAAGTTTTCTCAGACAGCTGTTCAAGAGGAACTGTCTAGGAAAGAATTGTTTGGGAAGGAATTATCCAGAAACCATGATAATTATCACAAGGTTCCTATATGATGACTGATCCACATTCCTGGAAGGTACTCTTGGCCGAATGTAATTGGACAAATGCTTCTGAACTCTACACAACAATACTAAAAAAATCCACATTATGCAGAAACACTATAGTTCCTAACTGACAGATGCTATATGCCAGGTTTGTTGAACCACTTTTAGCAGTTGTCAGTCTGTTAAAATCTACTACTAGGGCTTACTATTCTTGGAGTGCCACTTTGGCTTAACGTATTACTTTCCAAGAAACTTTTCCTTTCAAACTGTCTTTCAGATTGCACAAATAGGGGGCTTCCCCACTCTTGTAATACTATGGTTGCAGCTAAACATTCATTTGATACCTCATGTTTTAGAAATTGTCATCTTAAAAAAAAAGGCAAAAAAAAAAGGATAAACTTTGGTTACTTTGACTAGGATTCTTGAGACAGACTGGGAATCAGTTTGCTATAAAAGCATTTGTTCATAACGAATGTGGTGGGTACCCCTGCTGCTGACATGCAACCTGATAAACAATAAACATTTAAGCCAAGTGTAAGCAACAACAGACATATGACAAAGAAAAGGATTTTGTGGTGCATTCTGTCAAAACCACAGTACAGTATTGAACTTCACATCACACATTAAAAATGTTGAATGGTACTAATTTACCACTGGGTATAATCTATCACTGCTGCATACAATTACAGCCTGACAAGTCAAGCTTCCAAATCATATAAATATATCATCAATCATAAGTGTACAGGTATCACTCAAGTGCATATTTACTAACTCCCAGGACATAACTATTCCAAACTGCTCTTTCACCAGGACTTCAGATTTTCAGACAACTTGAAGACATTCAAGGCAGGTTGTTACTCCACATTAATCACAGCTGTACATGCAAATGCAGTGTATGCTGCATCAACACAATAGGAAACAAGCACATTTTCATCATACAATTAGTGTGCTTAGTTGATGGCAGATCTTGAATTATGAACTATTCCAAAACAATCATAACAGAGATATTAAATCTTACAAATCCCAATTCTGTTAAAAATTTTGCTCCCTACCTTCCAAAGTCCAGTGGTTTCTATAACTACCTTTCACAGGAACCACTGAATACACTTGACAATATATTTACTCTTATTTTATTGGCCCTTTCTGACTGGTCCACAGTATACCATAAACTTTCTTCCCTTAATAGTAAAACACAGTATATAGCTGAACAGGTTAGTGCATACAACCTAGCAACAGTTGCCATGGCAAAGTAAGTTTAAACCATATCAGAACTATGCAGTAGTTGTAAACCTTGTAAGGTACAAATGGTTGAGTGCAACATATTTATCACGACACAACAAACAGAGGGAACACATTCTTGATAAGATAAAGAGCGCAACAGAAATTCCAGGAAGATTAGACAAGTATGGTACTTAAACAAATAGTGTCTAAGAATAAAAGGCTTGCTCAATTTCCTTGCATGACCTACTTGGAATACACTAATGTATACTAGGTGGTTATCACAAGTACACCCAACTATCCATGGACCAAAGACTCTCACATGCAATCCATAACAGGTAGCATCCTCTCTGCAAAAATCTCTGCCAGACAGAAATTTTAGGGAAAATGGAAAATACAAAAATATGTACATACCAGATAAAGGGAAGAGGAAGGGGAGCCTGCCCCAACCCTGAAGGGTTTCTGCCAGAACATAACACATGAAATCATCTGATGAAGAACGTTGTGAAAAACTTACCTAATTCTTTAATGAACCTTTTCTTGCAGTGGGACTCTCTTTAACAGATAAAATGGTATCAGAAGACAGAAAGCCCCAATGAAATAGCAATAGGTTGCCCCAATCAACCAGAACACTGTGAGGAGAGGAAAAAAAAGACCTTTAGGTTGGATAGGTTCAAAGGCAATACAGACTGTATGGTGGTAAAGCCATATCTAAAGATGGTCGCCAGACCCTGAAAAACCATTTTTTAACCCTAAACATGTAAGTAGCTACAGGTTATAAAGCAACAAATTGTAGACAACTTACTATAAACAACATCAGTATATCTTGTTCCAAATTCCACATGTGAACTTTTGATGGCTACAACATGGGGGTGCTCACTGCAAGAATGAGGACTTGCACTAAGTCTGTTTTGATGTCACAGAACCACAACTTGGACACTTTCTATGTAGTTTTGTTTTTAATCTGGGACATGTATGCACACTTTTGATGGATTCTACATTGTACTGTGGATTTCCAAAATTACTTACATGATGAGTTGCTGTCTTTGAGAAATGGGCTTATCCAAACAATTACTATAACATGAAAATTTATCACATTAAACAACAAAACACACTACAACTTGGCCCCATGTTAAAGACTTGGTCAAAGTACCCTTACATTATGAATATTAATGTAACATGTCAAAACTGTCTACTTTCAATGCCTGATCACCATAGTAACAGAGAAGCTTCAAAGTCAAATTTATGGGAATAGAGGGGCAAAGAGGCTGTACAAAAAGGTCCCCAATCCACATGCTCAAAGCACATAAAGGTACGGTAGATTGTTTGCAACGGGCCTGTGTGTTCACCTCACAGAAGACTGGGCAATGAAACTGCTTACTGGGACATGCTTAAAAAGGTAATGATTTGCATTTCAATTTGTAATTTCAGGCTGCTGAGGGCATATTTACATGATCAAGATGTATCTTCAACATAGAGGTGGCATTCATTTGTTTGTGGTATAAGTCCTGGGATGCATGGAATGATCATTTTCGGTCAAAAAACACATTGGTCTCATTTTGTCAATGAGGTGTTCAGCATAATATGAAAGCAGTCTACACTAAGCACATGACCTTTACTCACCTATGTCACTGGTCAGGTTTTTTACACCTGCTTGCAATGTCAGAATAAGAACATGTGCCCTTAGTGCAAGCAACATTGCAAAGGTCATTCAAGTTTGTCATAGGAACAGTTGAAATGACGGATTTTGGCATATGGAACCCACTCTTGTGACAGACACAAGACAAAATCACATTGTGTAAATATATAGGCCCTAATCTTTCATCATTTGTTTATCACAAATATTGTGCATTATAGTGGCTATTGTGTTCAGCTTCATGGAAGAATGATGGAGTCACGTTGCTTCCACTGTGCCGGTCACTAGACATTTCCTGAGCAGCTTCATGGTAGAATGAACACACATAATACTGTATTGAACTTGACTTTATCCAGGCCTATGTACCCACCTAATGACCTGCCATGAGAGGGACTAAATTTTCAAAGTATCTAAGGGCCTTTTCCCAGCATGATTTAATTTAAAGCATCTGCAATTTATCTGTAGTTGTTCACAAAAGAACATGGGATAAACCCTTGTTTGTAATATACTACTTGTCTCCTACAGTAAGCAACTGCCAGTAAACATATCATGCCTGCTACTGACAAGACCCACCACCCTGTAATGTAGTGACTGGCCTTCCACATGTGGGACATACAAATCAGCAGATAACAGACGTTTTTCAAAGATATACACAAAGCTATTTGTTGTTGTTCATTTATCAACTGAGCAATCCCAAGATGCCGTAAATGTACCAGGCTACTAGTCTCTTCCATTATGTTAATCCCACCCCCCCCCCCTCCCACACACACACACACACACAAACAGATTGCGAAAGGTCTTTACAAATGTTTCCAATTTTACCAACTTGCCACAATTTCCTGTAAAACTAATTTCAGGACTAATCTCTATACTTCCTGCAACCACAAACAGTCCAATGTCACTTTCAGAAGTAAAGTATGTCTGGAATTCAATTGAAGTCCCTAACCAACCAACCTGCTTCCTTTATTTACTCATTTTGTTTATTTACCTGTCACCTACGCAACTGTTAGTAAACAAACTCATCATGCTTTCTGTTAGTAAACACGTGGCTTTAACATGACCTAGTCTAACATGCCACATGTGAAGGATTCAATGGAGGGGAAATACTTCAAAGGCAGAAGTTATCTGTGATTGTTAAAGGAGGCTGACATGATTTAAGAATTTAGCTGAACCTTCAGTCACCAGTTACAGATTGAAGGGCATACCATTACTGCATCATGATCCATGGGAATAAAATTCACCAAACCAAGTTCATTTATATAGCGCCCCCTTTAATTTCAAAAACTGCATTTGGCATATACACTATGGTATCTTCTTCATGCTTTATTTATATGAAAACTCCATTTTAACACTATGTAGAATACAGACTGTACAGCTAATCTAGTATGCAATAAATGCTACACATCACATTCACACATCACTGAGCCTGCTAGCCTGGGGCTAGTTTAACCATCTCCAATTGGTGGTAGCTCCATGGTTAAACTCACACTTGGGCTAGTAATAGTTTACAAATAATACACCCATGGACTAGCTCAAAAATGACTATAAAGGCCCAAGTGGTATATTTACACTGCACTGGTATAACAAGAAATCCCCCCGCCCTGCAACCCCTTCCCCTCCCTGGTTGGTTCTTTGGGGGCTGGTACAAATGACTTTAAGGTTAGGTCATAAGTCTGTCAGATGCACTAAAGGCTAGTTATAGACTGTGAAAAATTGAGCCCTGTTGAGGTACTGTACGTGTCACCCTACACTTTGAAGTTGCCCACCTGCTATGTCAATCAAGAAAAGGCGACCAATGGGAACAGATGCACGTCACATGACATCATTTTGGCAGCTATACAATGAAGCACACTGCATGTACTAAGTTGGCTACCAAGAATGCAGTGTATCAAAACACACATCAGCTGTCTGGTTTGATGGTGTATGTTTCAATGGTATGGAGTTGCCTTCATTGGAGGGCGCACTTTCTGTTCTGTAAAGTCACATCTATGAGGTCTATTCATATAGCCAGCTCACATCAAAAAAGTATATCAGTGAAGCAATGACGTAGGCCTCTCTAATTAAAGAGAGTTAAATAGTCACCAAACTTATAACTTTGAAGCATCAGGTAAATCTTACAAGTCTCATCGTATTTTGTTTACAAGTATTTTTCTCTGTGTTCCAGTACATCAATCTTGTATGTCAAAGAACCAAGGAGTTATACAGAATGAATTTAACAACTCTGTAACACTAAAGTAGTGTCCAATGATTAACAAGAATACAAAACTGCATTTTGCAGAATATACACTTTCTAGAGGTGCATTGCTGTATAAACCTGACCTGTGATATACTTATAATTCAGTGAAAGTTGAGAATGCATATTCAGTGACAGGTATGGTGATGTTTGGTCAAATCTAGTGCTATAAAAAGTCTGAGTATGAAGTGACCAGGTGTCACTTTGACATCATGAGTGGAAATATTTGAAGGGACCACAAAACAAAAATATTTAATTTAACTCACTCCACATGACAAATTTGTAGCAGTGTATCTTATTCTGTAAAAAGTTAGTCTTCTAACAACTTTTGCCCAATGCCATAGTTTTAAAGGAAAAGCAACCTGGCCAGAGTATTAAAGTGATTATCGGTATTTAACTTTTGTATCATATTCCTCATATTTTTGTATCACTTCTGGAAAGAGAAGGCTTTATGCCAGATATTAGAAAAAGTTGTACGAAATATGGTAAGTTAGCATGAAATGCCAAGAAATACATGCATAAATGAATACATGTAGGCAACATAGCCTATATAAAGACAAATATACAAAGATTTCTTCATCCCTTCTCCAAAGCTCCTTCTCTAGAACCGTCCTCATCAGTCTGGTGATGCCTCTACATTCAGATGTCTCTTTGTTCTGATGTTTCTATGTTTCCATATCTTATTTGTTAAAATGCATAAGCAGTCAACCCCCAAGTTACTTTGAAAAAACAGCTAAATCCCACAATTATCCTCTTAATTCCCTTCAAGTATCTTATATATTTCAAAACATAAATTTAAGTTATGGCAAAATTGAATGAAAAGGCCAAAAAATTTAGTTATATTTTGTGACCAATGATGTGCCAAACAATTATGAAGATTTCTAAAACCCAGAGATTTTATTCCCAAAATTTCAGCTTATGGTCTCTTAAATTGGTCAATACTTTTTGCACAATTAAAGTGTGCATGCATTGATCGGAGGGAAGTTCAAACCATCTTGAGACATATACAGAATGTAAATTCAGCATAAATTTCCAAAAAATACCAGAGAAATGTGTGTAGAAGACTCTCAAATAGCCATTACTTTCATAAGCTCTGCTGTTATTTTTACATACGAAGCCTACTACAATATTTATTTTTCAGGGTTACTGAAACCAGGTCTTATGCTATCCTAACAGATACTGGTCACAGGGGGATATCAAGCCTATACCCCACCTGTGTCTCCAACCAAAAATTTCAAAATAAGCTCATAGGACCTTTTGCTAAATTTGACAAGAGTTACTTTTTCTACTTTTTGTGCCCAGATGCATGCTGTTTTTACAGAATGGCTGATTAAGAGCTGAGAAAAATTAGTGCATTTCTGCTCAAATTTCCATTAAGGTTTTGTCTTCAATGGCCAATGAATCAAGGCACTGTATAAAACTTGGTAGATATTAACTTTATTGTGTTGAATACTGGTCTGGTAAAATCTCGAGGCCAGTTTGGATAAACAGGGTTTTACTGTATGTCATATTTTTTGTGATCATCTCTCAAACCTTAAACCAGTACCCCCATAAATGGCAACTTCATGAAAATTACCTGGTTGTGTCCAATCCATGAACACATCTTCAACCTCACATAGTTCTGGTTTCTTTCCATTTTTAATTGGAATTGTAATATACAAACATGTCCTTTAAGTCTGACAAGTTTTGGTTTGTTGCATATTTTTTTTTTTTTTTTGCTATATAAGAATCAGAAAAGTATGTGCTTCATTTCTTTTTATCATGTGCAAGAGGTGTAGCCAGCAACTTCAAAATGGCTGCCATTTTGATCATTTTGGTTGATTTAGCTCAAGAAAGGCTCTTTCACTCCAACATCTGGCATTTAAAACCTTTTTAGAATTGAAAGTGGTAAAAGTAACACTTTCCCACAATATACTAAAAGTTCTCCCCAAAATATTGATTGGTTTTGTTGTAGTGATTTGTAAAATGTGGCCCTTTTCACCAAAAAGAGCAAGTTTGGCAATTTTAGCTCTTGGGGCCACTTTTAAGTACCAAATTATCTCAAACTGCGAAACCACACAACGTTATCTTTTGTTTATGGATAGCCGGAGAGCTACGTAATACATGGGGAAAATTTGGACTCCCACATTCAAACCTAAAAGAAATGAATGGTACTTCAAATTTGCAATTTCTTTACTTTTTGTTGGAAATTTTGACATCTGAGAGCAATTTTCAGACCAAAAATTTCTTTCAGTCGAATAACTAAAGATAATAATATCTATGCTACTCTACATTACATCACCGTTTTAGCAAATATAACAGAAAAAAATGCAACTGGCAAAAATGTTACATTTCAGCCTGGACTATTTCCTCTTCAGGCTCATCACTCTTGTTTATTAACACATTCTATTAATGCAATGGAAGCTGTTTTAGAATTATGTAAAAATGACAACATCTGTGTACTGTATGGTGATTGTCCAAGGGGTATTGTGTAAGTGGCACTGCCAAATTTTGCCAAACCTGTCAGTCCAACCTGAATGAGATCAGCACTTCTGAATCTATCAAGTTTTTTTAAACACAAAGTTACCACAGTTTCGTCTTCTGATGACCCTTTTTGATAATGTCCTTGACCAAAACCTGCAGAGTCCTTCTGCTCGATATGACATACCCATATGCCAAGTATGGTACCATTCAAAGCTTTCCTTCTTAAAATATCCCCTTCACAAAAATTTTCCTAATAGTATGCCCCTACTGACCCAGAATGACTTCTGTTACTTGTCAGAAACTATAACCTTAATCAACAAACACACATGTCGAGAGAAACATTCTTCAACTCAGGAGCAAATTCTTGTTGCCTCCTGTTGAAATACCAACAGGTTTAAACTAGCTGGTACTAACAAGTGTGAACTTAAAGGGAAATATTGCATTTAAAATGCACCAACATAGCATACAAAGAGAATACCTTAAATCTTTATTAAACTATTCAGTCTCACCAATATACTCTAGCGATAGCTTCATCTTCACAAAATATTATGCATTACAAGAGTAATGGATGTTGCATCATTTGAATTTTTGAAAGTTTGGGTGAACAAACTGCTTTGGGGCAACAACCAACAAATAACCAATTTACTTCCTGTGAGAGCCTTATTTCTTGAAAAAAAGCTATGTTTCTCCCTTATTTTGCATTGCCCATCATTCTGCATGTTAAAATTGGTTTTATAAATATGAAAATTTTCTGCAAAAATAAACGCAATATTTCCCTTTAAAAGTCCATCATTTACTTATTGGAGTCACCAAAGTATATACGTATATACAGGTAAACTCCTACGAATTCAACAGAATCCTGTTGGTACCTGTCTAAAACCTGACAGTCTGACCTGTCTGAAACCTGATTCTTATTTCCTACTACCTGTTCTTCATGTTCAAACCTGTTCAACAGGTTCCAACAGGGTTTTTTTGCCATGGGAAACGAATTCTCTTCCAGGTATGCAAGCCACTCTACAGTTCTTCTTTCGTACCCTTGTTAACCTCACATGACCTTCACCCTTCACAAATGCTATGCCTACTACTCCTAATCAAAATCCATTCTTATTACACTACTTGAAAGATGCACCTTTTACATTTTCCATTATCTGACTTTTGGTGGATCAAGGTGACCTTTGACCAGCCCCCAAAATAACAGGCTTCTAGTGCCTAGTATGGGGCATCCACATGCCAGAAGATATTTATTTGATCTTTAAAATTATGATTGGAGTCGTACAAAATATCAAAAGCAAGATCATCTAGCCAATTGGTCAAAGCTACTTACATGTAGATGAAAGAATAGGTCCAAGTGCCCTTGCCAGGGCACCAAGAGATCTGAATATACCCATGATGGTTCCCTTTTGATCATCTGAGCCTACAAAAACAGGCGAAAAATATGTATTTTATGCAAAAAAAAGACTTCAAGTATACTCAATATGATTCAACAAGTAGTTAAGAACCATGACATGAGAAAGGAGTGAGCAAAATTACCATAAAACATGAACTACTTAAGACCTTCCTCTAGAAGAGAGTGTTACTGCTCCCCATAATTTTATGAAAATAGGCCAGGAGAGCAGTAAATCACTCTCCCTTAACATCTGGTGATATAGTTATCATTCATCCTTCCAAAGCAAACTGCTCTTCTGAAAAAGGTGCAAAAAATTTGCAATCTTATTATACTTTCATTCATGGATGCCGGGCAAGTCTACTATTTACTGTAACATACTAACACTTTGTAGTAACACACTCAGTCTCATGCAGGACAGTCATCCCAGAAACAGTTGTGCTACTGTATGTTATATCAATGTGTGGGTGAGAAAAGTGCTTTTCTGTTCTACTAGGGAGAAGAATCCATTGGTTTCAATAAATGAAGGTCTGTTACTCATACTGTATGTGGGATGATATGTACTGCTGGTTAAAGTTATAGAACGTAATGACAGAAGCAGCAGTCCACATTTCAATTAAAAGAAAATGCATTGTTTGGGTCTACCTACAACAAGAGCCAACTATTCAGAAAAGTTATATTATGATTGTATTTCTGAAGTTGGCCATGGAAAATGTTGTGGTTTAGATAAAACACATCTGTTTCTTTCTGTTATATGAATAGTCAAACTAATGAAAACTTCCAGTAATTCCTCCTATTTACAATTTTCATTTTCAACAAACAGTTTCAAGATTTTTTCACCCTTGCTCCACTGGAGGATCATCAATGTGTTTTTTTATCATTTCAAAACCTAAAAAAAATAAACTGTAATAAATGACGATGTTCTTTTGCCGAAAATCACTTCTTCCACATTTTTCAAAGTACACTGTGGGAGGGGTCTAAAGAAAGCGTCCCATGATTCCTTGTATTTTCTTTTCATCATTACCAAACAACTAGTGTTCGACCAATCATCTGTTAGATAATCGGCATCACGCCGATTATTACACAATCGGTAAATAATTGGCATCGGTAAAATTTTGTCATTCAACCGATTACCACCACCAATTATTTGAAAACTGGAAACAGGGCTAAAATACACTCCAAAGTTTTTGCATATATCTTTATAATTCACCAATACACACATTTCTTTAAGTTTCCGCCCAAAATATCAGCACTGATACTCACAAAACTTGCAACATTTTAAGCTCTCCAAATGATAGCGATCATCGTAATTGTTGCCATAAGTCTAGTGCAGCACAGTTCAGGTGCATGAAAGGGCACACAGTATTACCTACAAGGTGTGCATGCCACGGACCATGCCGCACATTTGCATACAAATTGTACTACAGGAAGAAATGTTACGTTTTTTTGAAGTTTCAGGGCTAACCACATCATCTGTACACATTTGGTGCATGTACTGTAGCAACTTTGGAACTCGTAGCTCATTATCCTCCATAAATTATGCCACTGCCCACATTCCTTCCATCAAGTTTCTAATTATCTATGACATGCACATGCACACATGCAATTGCCGTACAGTTCTTGCGAAGTTGAAGTTCACCTACGAATGCACACCAGTAGAGTGTGTAATGCATAATGCAAGGCTAAGTGCATTGCCCGTGCTTTTTACGTAGCACGTTGGTCATGAATTACTCCATGCTCCTAACTGATGAACGAAGGGAAACGGGCCCGTGTTAAGTTCACACTGGAACGGCAACGGTTTTTCGATTACGGGAATTTATCAGGAATTAGTTTTACGTTTCATTTGAAGTCTTTTAGATAAGCCGTAACTGTTGGGCAAGACGCTTCACAAAAAATATATCCATATCACTAAGGAACCGTGAGATGAGTAAATCAAGTAAATTGAGTGGAATGTTAAGTGGCCCTGAAGTGCCAAGGTAGTTAGATATTTTTGCCTAAAACTGGAGTGGATAGGCTACTATATAGCACTACTACAGTCCAGTACAGACCTTTACACAGAATCTTCCGACATGGTTGGTGGATAAAACTACTGTAGGCAGAGCCTTATATAAGCTGACAGACTCTTTGGCTATATAACGTTATGCCTGTGACATCGCACAAAAGCATGTATTTATGGTTGATTTTTATCTCAGTATTTCCACAGGAAATCCTTCAAAAACAATTAATATTCCATTCGTGGAACGTAGGGAACTGTTCTTAATCGTTTAACTCCAGTGTGAAGGTTATGTTATGGTGTGTGTACAAAGCTAGAAATATGCAACAGACGGCAAAAAAACATGGCTTTCCTATACATGTAAATAATCGGTGATCCGTAATCAGCATTGGCCCGATTGTGTAATTGAATACTCGGTAATTGGTGATTACCGATTATGGCATAATCGGTCCAACACTACAAACAACTCTATTGAGCATCCTTCAGTGTCCTCTTTTTCATCCTTGCTATATACAAAGGGTATCTTTTTCCCTTTTTTTTTTTTTTTTATCCTTGCTCTACAAAGAGAGGGATCATACATATTTTTCATCATTTCAAAGCATACAAAAGTAACATCAAGAAGGGATAGGGTCAAAGGGCTATATTGATATTTTCAAAATGTAATAAAAGACAATATTTTGCCAAAAATCATCATTTTTCTTTTTCTGGAAGTAAAATTCAACAGGGGGTCTGAAGAAAGTATGCTTTCTACATTATTGAAAATGGAGCACATAGATGACCCCTAAATTAACTCTCAACAAATTTCAATTTAAACATGATTTCGTTTCATCAATATTACTTACTTTCTTAACCCTTATCAAAATGAGCTAATAAATTTTTTTAAACCAATGAATGAAGGAAGGAAGTTAACATGAATTGACAACACTACTATAGTCATAAAGTGTCTTGAGAAATCTCTCACCCTTTAAAGTCACTACAGTTGTCATGCATGGTACCACAGTAGCAGAAGCTGAAACGAAAACGTTACGTGAACATAATTAACAAAAACTGTTGCGTCAAACCTTGATATGATCTCATAAAGTGTCAGACTGATGAAAGAGGGGCTAAAGACAAACTTTCTTATGACATAAAAGAGGAATCTCAGCATTAGTGTGAATTTTCATGATACATTTGTAAACCCACAGTGAACTTGAATCAAGTATAGAAGGTGCTATACCCTCACAATGACAATCTTTTTTTTTTATTTTGACCTAGAATAGATGAAGATGCATGGTCATCTACAAAGTAAGTTTGCAAAATGCCAATTCCAGTCATCAATTACCTTAAAGTATGGATTACAAAGGAACTAATTATATAGAGTAGAACACAAAAGATAACAGTTTTGGCTAATGTGAGGTTAGAATGATCCTGATGACACTGTCTTGGCCTCAAGTTACCTTAATGTTTGAAAATGTCATCAGTTTTATTTTATTAAATTCAATGTTTGGTCATTTCTCTTATCAGTAAACTTGATTAGATGTTATAAACAGTATTAACTTTTATGATCTGTGAATCTGTACCAACAAAGAGCTTTTCCTCCACACATAATACATGACTTCATCCCAAAATAACATTAAGACTTAAAATATTGCTAGCTTTTGCCATGTGTTCACTTGGTCTTGTAACAACAAAAGTACTCACCAAATGAAAAAAGAGTTAAACCAATGTAATATTGCATCAATGCATAGCTCAGGGAAATTATCAGGAAAGATGGAATCAGAAGAAACATGCCCTGAAAAAGATCAGAAAATACAAACAAATGTGAAAACTATAGGCCCAACCGTGCAAACCTCACAGTCCTGAAACTGGATTTAGTAACAAAGAATACTAGGATACAAACAGTTGTGTATGTCAGACTTACAGAGTGTATCTTGCTGTTATGTCATTGAAAAGGAGAAATGTGTAAACAATTGTGCATAACTGTATGCAAGCTTCAAAAATTTTGTAAGTGCGAAAAGTTAAGCCAACATATATTGAGGCAAGTTATATTGTATCATTCTGAACATAAGACACAATGTATGCACAAAGGACCGCATGTGTCATTTCAGCAATAAAATTTCAGAGGGAAGACAAAAAAATCCACCTACAAAGACCATTGGCTCATGTGTATACACATGGCCATAGGAAGAAAGTTTTCAACAAGGGGCAATAGGCTATAAAGCAGAGCGCCACCATCAGTTTGCATTGAGTGTACCAAGAAAAAATTGCCCAAAATGATTCCATTTTAACAGAAATGGCAGCTTCTGAACCTTAAAAGTTGCACCTAAACAATCTTTTTGCACTTTATTGACCAAATACTTTAAAGATCCTGTGATAAAAATTTCTTTGAATATTTATCAGAGGGGTTACTGCCCTTCCTTCCACCCTCCCGTCTATGTGTATAAGATGCTGAAAAGGCAGCAAATATATCAAAAAAAATTGTTGGCATATTTAGGTGCTCTTTCAACTTTGCTCTCACCAAATTTCAAGTGCACCACTCTGAAAACGACTGAATAGGAGCAAGTTTCAATTGTTAACATTTTCTCCAACCTCATGATCACAATAAATCACACGGGCCATACTGGGCTATGAGTAGACAAGAAGTGAAAGGACATATATTTAAAACTTTGAATTTAAACTGGAAAAGTTAACGAGGGAAAGAAAAACAGCAAACAGCAAAGTTGTACTGTACAGCTATGTTACAATGTATAAGTACTGCTTACAACTGCCATCTCAGGCAAGGTTAATGTCAAAGTGGGCAAGATCTCAAATAGGGTCTGTCCAACACTAAATGGGTTTCATTTCAGGAATAAATCGCAATGGGCAGACTATTATTAGTGAATAAACTGTCGAGACTCCAAATTTGGCAACATAATGGACAAGGCGAAGCCAAGTCCATTATTTTGTCAAATTTGGGTTCAAGACGGTTTTTATATGTGTATAGCACCCTTGGTACAGTACTATCCCGTCATAGTTGACAAACCATCGAGTCGGACTCATCGCAACTCGTCAACACTAATCACACTCATCGAGCGCGTATAAACATTTTAAGTGACACGTGAAATCATCGAAAAACTCGCCGATCATTTCATCGAAACCATCGAGGGGGTGGGGCTTGTTTGAGGTCTCACAGTGAACAAGTGAATACATTTTCTTCTTGCTTTTACTGTGTATTTTTCCCCCTTGCGTTCGTTTGCCATCATATGTGTATTGCATGTATCAAAATTATTTAACACGAGATGAGTAAACCAAGGGTTGCCACTGCACAACCTGAAACAACCCACTCAGTAATCTCCAATTCAAGTCCTACTATATGAGAGCGACAAAACCGCTAAGCCCAAGGTAACCTCAGGAACAAAAGGAAGTGTCCCCTGTTGTCAAACAAATAGTAAAAAGTAGGTCCTGGGCCTATACAGGATCCAAATAATTTAGCTCTCATTTTGTCCTGCCAGTTTCTACCATGCTTGTAACTGGCCTACAGCCCAGGTTCTCAACCTTTTTCTCTCCACGGACCCTTTGTGATAAACGGAAATGTTTGGAGGACCCCCCAGACAGTGATTGCCGGCATGGGGGAGGGGTATGAGGAGAGGGAGTGCTCCCTACCCTTTTGAAATTTTTTGAATATTTGAGGGTGCTTACATGCAAAATAGAGCATTATTATGTGACTTTGGAAGTAAATTTATGTTCAAGAATGTATGTTTAGAAGTTTTCCTGGGGATGCAAGTATTGCTAGGCATACTTGGAAATTCTTACTTTCAAATAAGAATTTCCAAGTATGCATAGCACAATTTGATTTTGGTGAAAAACATAAATCCCATTAAATCTTAATTTGAAAACGATGAGTTGTCAGATACAAACTGGTTGGTTCTGCATGAGGTCAGGAAAATATGGGTTTTCTTTGTCGGAGATGGCTGCAAATGGTACTGTGTTTGTCAAATCCAAGTTTAGTTGTAACTGTACTACTGCCTTTCATCTTTGTTAAATCGAATGAAAAATCGTAAGTGTATAGTCTTGGAAATACCAAAGTAGGCTACTTTTGGACTTCAGTCCTCATTCAGTGCATTTGCTCAATAGCTTCCTCATGAGTCTGTTATGAAAGTCTTTATTCTTAAGACTTAAAAACGCATGATGAATATAACAAACAGAGCTCTAAGAAAACATTGGAGAAAATAATACAGCCAACAAATGAAAGAAACCTAGCTATTAGATTCCAGTCCTTATCCTGTTCAAGATTCAGTGGCTCCCTTGAGCCTGTACATCAGAGACCAGTTTTGTACGTTTGGCTTACCCTTTGTTACTGCCATCCGTAAGTCTTTATGAATTGTGAGTTTGTTCCGGAATTTAATGTATATGTGAACAACGGCACTGAAAGTAGATTCTGCCAAGGATGTAGTTGCGAAAGGGATTATTGCTTTCTCCAAAGCGATCTTTGTTAAATTTGGGGCAGTCAATGCCCCTTCAGCAATCCAGAATTTAGCATAGCCATGCTTTTCAAAGTATCTTCTTTTGCTGATCGAGGATTGAACTCAATAAGTTCCTCCGCATCAGGAACAAGTGTGGCACTAAACGGGTCGAGCACAAACCTATGTTCATCTGCATCGGCAATATCTGCAAATTGTTCCAACATCTCAATTTGAAGGGCATTCAAGTGCGTCAATATAACAGTCTTCATTTCTGGTGTTCATTGGGGACTCACGGTTCAACATTTATCGACTACTGATACTGTCTGATCATCAGAGTCTGATGTAATAGCGGCTGGCCTAGTGTCTACTATAGGTTTCTATATATATTTCTTACGTCGACTGTATCTGTTGTTCCATTATTACGATCCTCTTCGGCTTTTGCGGACCCTTATTTTTTCACGGAACCCCTGCGGACCCCTTTGCCCTCACGGACCCCCAAATAAATTTCAAGGACCCCAGGTTGAGTAACATGGGCCTACAGTATTAACCGCCACATGCAGTTTTTGACTTCATCTGCGATATTCTTGTGAAACCAAAATAGCAGGTAGGCCTTACAAATAATTTTGTATGATTAGCAACAACTTCTGCAACCTAAAGCCCCCTTTCCTGTCTAGGCAGCTTTGATTCTACCCGGCGCCATATTTATTTTGACCCTTAGCACATTTGCATTACGGCAAGCCAGCCTTTTCAGCCAAAGTTCCCTTCGCATTTCTAGCTGTGTAGCATTATGTTTTTATCAGTGAATCGATGTAATTTAACAAAACCAACAACACACCATTCTTGCTAATACTGCTCACTCCCCCCCCCCCCCTACCCGATCAAAAATTCTTTGGTGAAAAAAGCAACAACTCTCTGATAAGAATTATATTGTTTAGAATCCCGATCCGAGCCCACCAGCTTACAAACTGTGCAGTGCAGACTCTTTGAGATACAGACACATGCATGCACAGTGTCCCTGCATAGCCAAAACAACTGCGTTTGTCGGTACATTCCACTAGGGCCGGCTCAGCTAACGTAAAACTGAGCGATAAAAATTCCCGGTAAAATTCTTCAAAACATAAGAAATTATCCCAATGCCATGTGTAGAATATTACAGAAGAGGTATCGGTACTGATAATAGCTTGTATACCTGCGGAAGGGTGTGATATTCCTTCAATATGAAGTGCTAAAAATAGTGCTTAGTGTCGTTGAACAATCGCACTAGAAATTTTATTAACAGATGAACGGGTCGCCCAGTTTCAAGATCAGGGTTTGTGAATGAAATTACCTAGTATTTTCCATACAAGGCAATAGTAGGCGTACTCAGTATGAATGAATAACGATGTAAACAAACTTGTGGCAGTAGGCTGTGCACAGTACTTGTAGCTCGCAGGTCACAAAGAAACCAGTGCATCACACTGTACCGTGTATACGTACCAGAGAGCTTCCGCATGGCAACACGCTGTATCTATGTACTGTACATTTGGAGAGTTACCGCCCAAAATTATAACATGCAGCACGTCTACCTTCGGTTCGTTCAGTAAAGTTGCCGCAAAAGGAATTGCAGTACATTCTGTGCGAAACTCCGCTTATATATGATGATTGCTACTGCCGCGAGAATACTAACTTTTGCTTGGCCCTGATTCGTTGAATTAAGTATCTGTAAGGTGACGTCTATACATGGTTGTATCTTTGAGGTTAGCCTTTTGAGAGGTGCCAAAATATTGCTGGTTTTTATATTTCAAAATTTTATGGGATAGACTACTTTTTGAGCTTGGTAAACTGATAATTGCCGGTGGCTTCAGGAAATGAAATCTTGAAATCAATAAAATCATTGCGATATGCCTCATGGAATTTGGAACCTTGATCGAAAAAAACCTACCTGTATGTATTCATGTGCTGATCTGCTTGTTCTGATACAGTATTGCATGCACCAAGGTGACTTTGAGCACCAAATTGCGGATGCGATAAAATAATGCAGACAGTAGTTTTTGTAAACAAGGTTTTCAGTGAACGCTGTACAGCTCAGCCATGCATTACTTATCAACAACGAAACAAAACATAAAGATCAATTCAACTGTTAACAGCAGACCGCGTGCACGTGCACGAGCCCACTTGTCAATCACAAAACTCATCAAGAAACTCGTCGGGGTCAGCTTGCGCATGGTTTAAAGGAACTTTAAACTCATCGTACTCATCGAAACTCATCGGAACTCATCATGTTCCGTTGCTGATGAGTTGCACTGTCAACTACAATGGGATAGTACTGTAGGTCTGTGTATGGCACCATTGGTAGGTTTTTGTATAGCATCCTTGGCAAGCCTGTGCAAGGCACCCTTGGCAGGTCTGTGCAGGCACCCTGGGTAGGTCTGGGTACAGTACCCTTGATAGATATGTGTACAGTACCCTCAGTAGGTCTGTGAATGGCAGTCTTGGTAGGTCTGTGCATGGCACCCTTAATAGGTCTGGGTACAGGACCCTCGGTAGCTCTATATATGGCCAGACATGAAGGATTAAGGTTTTAATTACTAGACATCATATAAAAACAGAATCTAATTACACCTCCTTATTAACAACTTACCAACAAGGCTATTCTCTTCTCTTTACCAGGTTGAATTCTTCGTAAAAAACCACCTGGAATCAAACAATGATGAGAGCAGAATAATTCTGCAGATTTTTTTCCTTGACAATTTCAGCAAGGATGACGTCAAAAAATTCTTGTAGAAAAAAAATAAACTATTTGGGCTTCATTTAGAGCTTTAGTTACCTTTTATTCAAACAAATGTATTTGAATTTCCCAGGTACCAACATCTATGAACTGTATTCTAATCAATGAACTGTTATTTCATGCTTGTTCATCAATAATCTGTCCCAGATATAACCCCTCTGGTGCTGGCTGCAGTAGGTACAGTGGCACCCGCAAAAAGAGACATTTTACAGGTCCCAGTTCAACACCGGTAGGGGGGGGGGGGAGAAAGGCAACTGAGATAAAGCACCTTGCCATAAAACACAATGCAATGAAATAGCTACGAATTGAGCCAGCAAACCTAGGATAAACAGTCCAATGAATATGAAAATGAAGCATTCACCATGCTCTTTATGGAAAGTTGAGGGTCTTAAGCCTTCCTGAATGTATTGTAGTCTAATTCATGGTATATCCGGTATCATTTCACAAGTTACACTTAACTTCCTAGTCATCAAATGTGCTACTAACCTTTAAAAGTAATATGGTGAATAATAACAACCAATATTCTACAGAAAACAGTGGAATCATTGACACCTTGTTTAACCCCACTACAATATGGTAACAATGAACAAGCATGTGTCTTGATCTGGTATGAACACTGCAAATATTTCAAAGTTTTACTCACCCTGTACTATAGCCATAATAAGACCCATAAAGAAGAACATCCTACCCTGTTGCATGCTGGGAAAACAGACAAAAAATAAACAAAATGGCAAAATTATGGTCAAGTTCAAAACAGCAGTGAAACTTACCAGAAATGAAAAGATTCAGATTTCAGTAGCTAAACAAAAGGCAACATTCAGGACCACCTACACTAACATTATCTTCACACCTTGTTTGAATGTTGAAATATTGCCATTCTTATGCCTCCCAATGGAGGTTTCATAAAAAATATTTTATTATAAACACATTATTTTACAGATTTTATATCTTTCATATGGCCTGTCATTTTGTACATATTATTTTAACATGACAGATTGTATTGTTTTCCTCTTTTTTTACAAATACTTCTAGATTTAGACTGGTTTTTTTAAGTTTTGACTATTTTATTGAAAAGACATTGTTCCAATAATGCTGTGATTTTTACCTCTGCTGGCGATTAGTGGAAATATATTAGAAAAATCCCAGCCAAACAGCATTAGTACATATGATAACATTCATTGACACTGAACATAAAGTCTTGATTCCCAGAGCATGCTAAACACAGAATAGTCCTTTGCTCTCACTACAACTCTTGCTGATGAATTATTTAAGTTTTAAGTTCCTAATCTCTGACTGTTAGAAATCTAGAGCACCTCTTCAAATTTCGAAAGCATGTGATTCCAGTCCTCACAGTCAAAGGTCAGCAGTTGAAGTGCTCTTTCATTCTGCTGAGTGCACTACTGTGTGTGGCCTGCACATATCACTGACCAATCAGAGCATTTTTAATACATGTCAATCAAAATGCAGTCACCGACTGAGATTCTTGTTGCCTTAGACCTACATATATATATTTGGGGTGATGAGTGTCTGCTATTCAATGTAATTTACACAAAATAAACCCTTCATTTTTCTGTCCAAGGCAATATTTGTCCTGTGAAACATCACTGATGATACCTATGTCACAAAGGGGAATCAGACTTTGTTAACTCATGACTGGACAACTTTGCTCTGGACAATTACCACCCAGACTGTACAACTGCCCCCAGAAACCTCCGCCCCCGAAACAATTCCCACCCGGGAAAATTCCGTGTATTTTGGAGGGGAGACTTTTTTATAGAGTAGTTTTCATGGTCGAGAATTGCACACGGGAAATTGTCCGAAGGAGCATGCTGGGGCAAGTTATCCCAGATAAACTGTCCCAATGGGAACTGTCTCAAAAGGGAGTTGTTGTGCAGGAACTGAGT
This sequence comes from Holothuria leucospilota, assembly GCA_029531755.1. Classification (NCBI taxonomy): domain Eukaryota; kingdom Metazoa; phylum Echinodermata; class Holothuroidea; order Aspidochirotida; family Holothuriidae; genus Holothuria; species Holothuria leucospilota. The sequence goes on from CM055977.1 coordinate 43,058,905, forward strand.
GCCACTACAGATATAACTGAAGTATACATTTAGACAACTGCTAGTCAAATGATACAATCAGAAATTTAACTAACCTGGTATACTGGAATCTTCTATGAACAAGAAACGTCAGGGTGTATTCAAGGCCAGAAAATATAAACATATACAAAAAATATGCCATTCCAATTTGGCGTAAATCTGATTTATCTGTAAAAAAAGGCATGAAATACAAAAACTACTGTTATGCTGAACACATCTAACACCACAGGTTACCAATATATTTAAAGTGCCTACCATGTCTACTCTCAACTTGGTATTTCCAGTTTCTCAGTGTCTGTCTCTTGTGCAAGTCTTGTCCAATTTAGACATGATGCAATGTTCACCCTCAGCCCCGAAAAAGAGCTTGTAATAGGTAGGCAACTGCAAATGCAGACCTTACGACTAAAAAGCCCAACAAACAATGCTGTCCTAATTGTTTATAAAACAAGCCACTTCTATTAAGTCCATTGAATATTCTGCAAAATATTTCTACACCGACATGTCAGTTTTGAGATATCTTTTTTTCCACTGAATTTACATACTGATGTCATGAAAGTATTGACCTAGATGTCCAACATGCAATAGGTATTATTGCAGCTTTAATGATTAATCCATGTTGCTTGCCTTCACTAGAGTGTTTCTTGGGCATGTATACCATATAATACTACACAGTAGGCTAATGAGGTACAACGTTCATTGGTTAGTGAAGCCTTGATACAAAGTCTTGAGTAAACCCTCCGCTTTGCAGGTATACCGCAAAGCTTCTATGCATTCTGTACATTTGATACTGTGTGAGGCATGCAATACATAAATGCAATGTATGTCTTGCATTCAGATGAGTTTGCAGATTCTTCGTTGTAAGGGCCCAGTTCTTTTAAAACAATCAAGAAATTAATTTGAAAATCTTTCCTACTTCCAATCCAGAATTTTTGTCTAAAAGAATGGATTCCAACAGAATTTTGCTTGAGACTTCCAATTTCAGGAAATCCTGAAGTTTCTGGAAAACTTAAAACATCCCTGTAGTACTACTTGCAAGAATGGAATTGTACTAATACCACTAGTACATACCTGTACTTAAACTTTGGTATATTAAACTGTATTGATACTCGTGAGAATGGATTGGTACTCAACCTCTTTACAGTTAAACATTTGTGGTAAAGCTAAACTTTGTACTTGTAACAAAAGGTATATACTGTGTACTCACAACCAAAGACACTGCTGACATTCATGAAATTTTACTTAAAGTGTACCTAAAGTCTAAAATTTCAAAAAATATATGTTACAAAGCTTGAAAAATGCATCCAGATGGTCCAACTCCCATCTGTACAGGATATCCCTAAGCCAAGATATAAAATGTTGAAGCTTCTTCACTCAATTTAAAATGGTAGATTGCGCAATAATTTGTGATGTCATTCTTGTACTACTCAAATTACAGTCCTTGTTTTTCTTTGTGTTTTCGAAAGCCACTGCACCTTGTGCCAGAATGTGATCACTGTCTTACTGCTATAGGGTAACTTGGCTATGTAAGCCCTGTTCCTACAACGTGCTATGCAAGAGAACGGTAAATGTTTCAAGGTCATAGAAACATCTTAATTTTAAAAGAAAACAAAAGCAGGTAATGTGAGTTGTACAAGAAGGGCATCACAAATTATTGCGCAATCGACTATTTAAAATTAAGTGAATAAATTTCAACATTTTATATCTCAGCAGCGGAGTAAGCTATGAAAGCGAGAGTTGGATGAGTGAAATTCACTTTCCAACCTCTAAAATATATATTCTTGTATATTCTTGAGTTTAGGTCCACTTTGAAGCATAAGTGTAGTGCATAGTAAATGTTGTTTCTTTCTGCAAGCACTCGTTTCCTCTTGTTAATGCATAAAATCTGTATAAATATATTTTAAGATACCCAAACAGGAAGTTATTACTCTACCACTGTTAGATAAGTTGCAGGGTTATATTTCAAGCAGTTAAGCTGGCCTAAGAGAGATGTCGGTTTAATGCTATATTTAAAGACTTCATAAAAATAGGGGATGTACAAGAGTGGGGGAATGACATAAACTACATGTGCTCTTGTTTCAAAATAAATCTGCCCAAAGACATCTTTTTATTTGAAAGAAATAGTAAATGGTTGGAAATGTAAAGATTTTAGTAACCTACGGACAAGACCAAAACCATTTACAATTCAAGAAATAAAGCTATTTTATCTGTTGGTTTCTTACCTTTACGTGAAGCATTTTGTACTGCTGAAAAATTAAATAATGAAAATGGATTGATAAGATCCTGAGCTGTCTTGAGACTGCTTCCAAAAGATTGCACCTAGAAGAAAGGATGTATTTAAAATATTTAAAATCACTTGCTTCACTTATTTTCATCTCTTCTATACACTGTAAACAGGACTAATGACATATATGATACATACCAATCCATCACAATGAAATACTTTGTGAAAATGACTTAACTCAACAAACTGGAGCACCTTTATAAAGGAACAGGCATCAACGTGTGAATATGATTGGTCAGAATTACAAGTGGAAACAAAAAAGATTGTACTGGTGATCACTGAGTAGAAACAAGGTAAACCTGTGCACTGAGAATGCCCTCAACCAGCACAACCACGTTCGACACACATTTTCATCCTTTCAATGATGCCACTTAAACTATATGCTGTATATGGTGTTGAGGGCGCTACTAGGGGTTCAACTTCCCATCTGAACACAAACTTGATCCAATCAAATACCACAATTTCAACACTGTGATATACCGGGATCAAAAGGACCAAGACCACAGTGTACAATCAGCTGTCTGAATGTGGGTCAGTGTTGACCCCAGTTTAGAATGCCCTACTGTGTTCAACTTTTGTAACCATTCCTTGACATACTGATAGCACAACATCATGCTGTTAATCTTGATGGCGAGGATGGAGCACAGACAGCAAATCTAGTGTAACAGTACAGAGGTTTACATTCATTGACCTTGGAGTCTGGCTCACACACCACACACCTGGTCAAGCCTCAAGTGTAAAGACAATTAATTTCCTACTTCTGTTTTAGCCATCGAATCAGCAGTGTTAACTATGTTTTAAATTTGTCAACTTTTTCTAGCCCACATCCTGGCAAAGAGTTAAAGCTTGCCAATATGTGTCAAAGACAAGGCAAGACACACATTTCTACATAATATATGTGCTATTCCCTGGCAATTGCAAATGATCACATGTGTATATGAAAGGTATGTGGACAGGTTTTTCAGTTTTTTCAAGCACTAGAAACAAACCATTCACATAATCTGTATCCATTTTCTTTTACTTGAATTAAAAAAATAATAATAAAGTGCTGCAAATAAACATTTTATTACAAAGCACTATCAAATCTAGGTACAAATTTTTTAATTTACCTTTGTAAAAATAAAAACTGACATACCATGTGATAAAGACTTCATGCATAGGACATCACAGAAAGGGAAGTGTGCCCTCGACTGAGGTAAGTGCACAGAATTACAAATGTACCCCAACACAAATGCAGGCAGCTAATTGATATACCAGTTGGATACCCATCTATGTGCACGAGCAAAGGTTATGTGGCGTGTACAGTGTGTGCAGTCACATACTTTATCTAGCTAGCTTCATTGTTTGTCCTCTAACATGATGTCACCAAGCTAAATTACCCAATTTATCTAAGTAACAGGTAATATACAGACACTGCCCTCTAGATAAACGCTTATACACATACACTTACTCTTTTTTCTACTGGCAGAGATTCTTTCAGTAAAAAGAAAACAATAAGAATATCTAGAAGACCCAATGTAAGTGCAAGAATTGCTGGATGGTTGATATACGAGTCAGGATGGAAAGAGCTACCTCTTGCAAAATATGCACCAATCACAGGACCTACAATGAATCCAATTGAAAATGCCATGCCAATCAGTGCCTGTAGAAAAGAAAGAAAGATTTTTCAGCAGTTTTTGCAAGATTAGATTTCGTGTGCTCTACTTCCGGAAGAGTTATGCTCAGTCTTAAGTTTGATTTTGATAGGACTATTACACGATTGATCAAACTGAAGATCACCAAGTTTCATAAAGAGTGTAACTCTTTCTGAAACAGGGCCCTGGTTTGCGAGATAAAACAGAAATATTGCCAAACCACTAAGATATTTTTCAAGAATTTTGAAGCAAACCCCAGCCACCAACAAATTCTCAATAAACTTTTAGAAAAACTCTTCAGTGGGTCAACTAGTCTGGTATCTTCTGATTCAGTATTACCACATGTAACTTCCCGCAAAGATAAAGTTAGCGGGACCAAGTCACGTGTATGCATATGTAGGTATGTACTACTTTAATTATGATACAGACCCATAGGTTCACATAGGCCCACTTGCATGGACATCAGCATACAGCAGAAATTACAGTGATGATTGTCATGGAGGGTAGCACTGAGTTAGTTAGTTAGTTAGATGAGATTTAACGTCCCAGTTTCCAACCAATTGGTTCAAGTCAAGACGACCTGGGCCACAGGGAGCACTGAGAGAATGCCCTTCCTTGCAAAAATATTTTGGAGTTTCATAATTGTATGAAACTACTTTCAATTGGAGCAGGGGGATGGCAGAACTTTTGCCTAAAATTTTAAGGCTTGTTTACTTGAACATAGCATACAGTCTGTCCAAAAAGGGAAAATTTTCTGCCCAAAGACTCCTCAATAACCTTGGTGGACTTGAGCTACGGCATGGTTCACAGAACAAAGTGAACAGTAAGAACATGGCCAGAGAACCTATGGCTAACATCAACTATGCATAATGACAGTCCTGGTATAATCAGAATGCTGCCATTTCTTCAAAAGGAACAAAATAATATGAAGCTGTCTCCTGCATTAACTTTCTACTATTCTTTCTCTCATACTATGTCTTCTCTCCACTCCCCCCTCCATCTTAATTTTTTGATTAAATTTTGTTTTGATCTTGGGCCTTGATCCCCCACTGTCTGACCGGTCAGGCAGTGTTTTTGATGAGGTTTATCAGCTCATTACTGTACTGTACTCAATCAAAAGCCATCTAACTTCTAAACATTCTCTTTCCTCTTAGTTAAATCCTGAGCCTTGATCCCTTCATTATGATCTCAGGCATCCACTTTGCACCCTTCCCTCATAAATTTTCTTAGTTCACAACTCTACTAAAACTCTATTAGCCATTATACAAACTGCTGACAGTTTCCTTCTTTCTTGTTTTGATCTTTGGCTTACATCCCTCCTCTTTTCCCTTTACATTTTGTTTCTTTTTTTTTTTTTGGCCTTGACTCTTGCGCTCTACCCCACCCATTCACAATGTTTTGCTGGCTTACAACTCTGCCAAGCTCAACTCAAAACTTCAGTATCTGACAAACTGCTTGACATTACTTTTCCTTTTCTTCTGATACAAGGCTTCTTCCTATCCCTAAATTAACCCCTATCCATCCCCACTCCCCTACAAAATTTTGTAACTTTCATCTGCTCTGAAACCAAACACAAGTTATCAGATAACATACTTACCATTCCCTTCCCTCTTGTTTTGGTGCTGGAAACATCTGTCACAATAGTTGTACACAAACTGACATTTCCCTTGCTGATGCCGCCAATGACTCTGGCCAGCACGAATAAAGAAAAGTTGTATGATACCGCCCATATAGCATATGATACAGCTATACCAATCTGTGGAGTTAACAGAAAAAATTCTACTTTTAAGTCCTGATACAGTGGTTAAAAGTAGATACATTTATAACTTTCACGAAACCCTATGACGTAAAGTGCATCTTTACATGTCCAGACTCTGGATGTGAAGCGATTATTTTATGATACTACCCACTAGCTACTACAATTCTCGGAGAAGCCCTTTAGGGCTTATGGATAACTACTCAACACAACAACTCAACCATTTAACACCAAAATTTGCAATCTTTCAGTTTACAAGGTCATGTCACATGGGAATATTACTGTTTGCTCATGGGTGGAAAGTCATCTTACTTTATCTCTGCCAGGGATCGAAAATCTTTTATTCCAATTGCTTAGCCTTGGTGCTTCAAATGCCTCCATCTTTTCCAAACAGCCACAGCATCATGTTCTCATTCCTCTTTTTTGTGAAACACTTTAAAAGAAGCAAGAGCTACCATTTCCAGTAAAGAGGGGACTTGTGGCAAATCTTACTCTGACAATTCATGCCCTTACATGAATCAAACTTAAAATGTGCAATACTCAAGATGTAAATCTATGAAACAAGTTTTGAATTTGTGTCTAACTTGTGGACGTAACTTGTCTGGAAATAATAATAGCTCTAAAGATGAAGTGAGCTACTGAATTATGATACAACTGCCAAAAGTCAACTTACTTGCAAAATGGTCCCTTCTGTGTATGCCATAAATATACAGTAGTAGTACAGTACCTCTACCACCAAATAAGATATCAAGATGTGATTTGTTCCTTTCGTTCAAAGTTTGTTTTTATTCCTTTTCCCTTCATGAGCTAACCTTTTCTTCCCTTTTAACAAGCACTGTCCTTGTACCCTAACATAAACCTTAAAATGCTTCTCAAAATCAATACTTTTCAACATCTAAACCTATCTGTACTTCCAAACATAATAAGCCTGCTAAAGCATGTCTTCAAATACTCTGTTCTAAGAAAACTATTTTAATCAAATATCCATGTATCTAGTACTTGTGCTTGATATGAGCAGGGACTGCCACCTGGATTTGAGGTAGTAGGTTATGGTGACTGCTCTTTGTTGGGAAGTCTCTTTGTTCCGACATCTCTATATTCTGAAAAGTCTACATGAAGATCAGTGTCAGGATAAGGGTTTGGTTAGGGTTAGGTTAGGGTGAGAGCATTAGAGTTAGGTGTGTGGGAAAATACAGACACTGGAACACAGAGGTGTATCTGTAGGTTAATGACCATTTAGCAGAAGTCAGCATGAACACAACTTACCGTTGTGAGTATCATTAATGGACGTCTACCATACTTGTCAGACGCTGCTCCAATAACTGGACTGGCGACAAATTGCAGAAAAGAAAACAGGGATCCAATAACACCTGATGGATGAAAAAAATCAGATGGGAATGAACTGAGACAAGAATGTTCAAGCTGTTAGTTTTAGGCTTAATTCTGGGGGCAGAACGCCCTCATAAGGCCCATCAAAGATGCTAACTGGTGTTCAGAGGGCAAAACAGGTGGCCTGAACAAATTGTTCCAAATCCTACTGTACTTTCATGGATATTAAAGGGTTTCAGCAATAATTTAGCATTATGGTGAAATTTCTATTCAGGTCCTATATGCGGTTCTTGAGATATTAGCAGAAGAAGTTACTAACTTTAATTTTACATTTTCTAACCTTTCAATGAACTTGAAGCAAGCATGAGTGATGTCATCTCCTAACACTGATCAGCTACCTGTATGCTTTGTTTTTGTTTTCTTTTTATTGCATTGCTTTGACCTTGAAAATGATAGAGTTATGATATTCCCATGGGGAACATCAACATAACAAAATTCACATGCATACCTCTCATGCAATCTCTTACAAAAACATCAGATTATGGAGCGAAATGCAAAGCAGTGTAGTTTAGTGTGAGGTTATGATGTCATGTGCATGCTTCAAGTTAAATTTGGGTAAGAAATGAGCTATCTTCATCTGCAAGTATCTTGAGAAACACAAATATACGTTGAATGCAATTTCTGCAATTAAACATTAATTAGGTACCAATGTAATATATCAAACTAAATTTATGCCTAAACTCTTAAAATCCCCACCTGAGAAATTGTATGTTTGACATTTTCAACTTTGGCAATGGATGAAATGCAATACTGCACAAAAAAATTTGAATCACATTCAGCATTCATGGTACATACATAGCTATCATTTTAATGGTCCCTAAATGGGGGCAGTTTCAAACTTGTTGTGAAACATTCTGCTTACGTACTGTACATGTAGCATGAGTATCTGTGTATCACCCAAGCCAGTCTGCCATAATATTAGGCTTTAAAGAAAAAATTCCAGGTTTTTATGAGCTGGAAAATGAACAAGTTTCATTCTAGAAGCAGAGCTTGCAAAATAAAAAGTGTGTATCTACACACCTATAACATACTACAACAGTAAACTGTAACACAGATTAGTATTTACATGTAAAGCATTTCTGCTGATATGAGAATGTGCCTTCAGGCATCTTTTTCATACTGTGTAACCCTTGATACAACTGAAGTCATTTTGTATACTTCATGAATTTATTCCATGAGCACTGTATTCATAGGCATACTGCAGATTTTGTGCATGTGTGTGTGCATGCGTGTGTGTGAGGGGGTGTCAAGTACTTGAACATTGTGATCAAACTATCATAAACATGTTTACCCATGTTAGCTTAAATGCTGTATTAAAATGTTTGCTACCCTTTTTAAATTTGGTGCTATACTTTGGGTGCTATAGATCAACAGACTAAATGTACAATATCAACTTTAACAAACAGAGTACTTTCAAGTTTCAGTCAGCAAATTAATTTACTGCACATGAATATTCTGGAGTCACAAACTGTACCCTTGATCCTCAGGAGTATTGTTCTATAGATACAAAGAACACACAAAATACACTATATACACAGAACAATGATCAGATACAATTCTTGAACAATGGTGACTGAAGCTTTGACCTCTCTTTGACTACACCAGGGTAAGGATTCCAATTTTTGGTTACTATGTCAGTGCCCTTTACTCAAATTACAGCTATACAGCACTAACACATCTACAAAACTGAACCTAACTGCTGAACCATGGACATAAAGTAGAACAATGCCTTGAACTAAGGACCCTGCACATAAACAAGATTATCAACCTTAAGTAGGATATAGAGAGATCTTTAACAGATATTGTACCCTGTGACCTATAAAGCCTACAGTACTGTGTATCTACAGAGGAAATTTTTACTTAAGAGAGACAATGAACTTTGGCCACAAAAATCTGACTGAGGTACATAACTAAACGTGCCATGCTAAACTGACCCAGTATTGAAAAAGTTTATCATCATAGGGTGGATGATGAAAAACATGGCTGATATTATTTGCACTTATGAACCCTGATTGTATCATTTTATCAATCTTGGTGATAATAATAACAAACGCAATGTGATAACTGAGAATGTTACAGTACAAATTAAAAACTGAATACACAACACAGTGTGCACTACAAGTTGCAAGATATATTCACTGCAAAATGATGTACCACATACAGCCATTCTCAAGCCATACAGTACTACAGTACTGTTACATAAGCATTTTAGTACGTTTAAAGGTCGTGTGGCATGAAAATAACGTAGTTGGATGTTTGATGTAAAAAGCATTAAATATCCATTAAATATCCAGAAAATAGCCACAATTCCCATTAAAATCCATCAAATTTGTATTTCACACTTGTATCATGAATAAACATGAGCCACATATGCAAGTATGTGACATCGAAAGATGGGCATACCTTATATGGCTCACCTTAGCCTTTGTTTTTTTTTTTCAACCTTAATTTCAAGGACACTGGTAGCAATGTTTTCCCCTGAAGGGTTTATTATGAACGTTATAATTCTTTCCTTTAGAAACATAGATATCACTCACCAAACTGTAATCTATTTGATCAGTAATTAAGAGATAATTTATATAGGGTTAACAAAAGAAATTTTAACACTGTGCAACACTCCACATCATTATTTTTGCATAGGCAATGAGCTTCTTCAAAAACCATTGAACTGTGAAGACGTATATTTTGGGAACGGTAAAAGATATTGAAATAATTCCAACCGATCTTTCACTGGAGGACTTAACTCTTCAACTGACTAGTGAAACAGCTATCTGGTAGCATGTCACATGTCATTTAAAGCAAGAAAATTATTTTGAAACCAATTTCCCCTATACAAGCCAACTTTTTACACATGTGACAAGACAAAAGAAAGTATAATTTAATATCCAATAAAAGGTTTATAACCAATTTTTCCTATACAAGCCAACTTTTTTACATGGAACAAGACAAAAGAATATATTTAATATCCAATAAAAGGATTTTAGCACATAGCACCTATTATCACTGACAGGTTTTGATGAGCTTTACAATTTTAAATACACCTAGTTAATTAATGGTATCTTCCCCCACAGACAATCCCTCACTTACTGTAGTTACCTACAGGCACATAGCTACGGTGGCTGGGGTGCCTAGGCCCCCAGATGTTTGCTAGGCTCCCCAAATTGTTCGTGTCCTAATAAAATTTGTAAGAATTAAGGACCACGATCAATGCTGTGACCCCATTTGGTACCCTAGGCCCCCCTAAAAATTTCATCCTCGCTAAGCCCCTGGTTACCTGTATTATATACGCCATGCACAATAACACCAACTTACGGGTAGCAACCTCGGGGAGGAAGCTTTATTTGAGATAAAGTGTCATGGCACCCCAAAATACAATGTAATGAACTTGGCAGGAACCCAAACACAACACTTGGAGCACAAGTTCAACAACTAGCAACTCTTTATGTCCAGTACCAGTCTAATGCCAAAGACTTGTAGGAAGTACAGTTTACCATGGTCCCTGGACAGATTCCCCATTCAATAATTCCATGTTGACAATTCCCAGCCTGTTCAATTCTAAATTTTCTGGAGGAGGAACTTGTCTAAGGGCAAGGAGAGGTATTTGCCATGGTTGGGAACAGTCGACAGCGAAAGCCTATGTGGTGGGGGTGAATGTCCGGTAACGGTTCACCACACTCTTGTAAAAGCATCATTCAAACCAGTTGTAATTTTTTTTTTTTTTGCATCCAAAAATTGTCAACTGTTAGGTGATGTAACTGAAAATGTGCCAAAAGCGTCAATGAAACAACAGGCTATTAAACTGGAAACATATATGCAATTAAATGTAAGGTTGTGCTACACAGTTCCTCTCTAGGGAGAGAAAATTAAATTTAAAAACTTAACACATGGTATGAAATTGTTCAGAAGTCACCCCACCTGGTCGATACTCAAGTAAGACTTCAACACAATGGGAGTCATAACTGCACAGATTACATAAAGTGTCCAATATCATAAAACTTATGACATAATAAACTTTTGCTACTGTAAAATGCCACTTGAGGAACTCTTCAAAAGTTTCAAAATAATTTGAAAATGGCAGTACTATTCTGTTAAAAACAATGTAGTTTTATCAACAAAGAATAATGGGGTTTAAGAAGGATACATATTAAGTCATAATATATGCATGATATCATATTAAAGGGGTCATGACCACATTCAGAGTAACAACTGCTACTGTAGGGCAATGAGTTCTTACTCCAAAAGTGTGGGAGATATCCAAGTTTATAATTTACCACTTACCACCAAACAGCACTGCGTTGTACTTTTCAGTATCTGGAATGCCAAGAAAATCTCTGAAGTTATCAACTGAAGACTGCATTAATGTGTATAGCCCAGTCTGGAAAGAAAATGTTGAAGTAAACATTATGACTTCATTAAAAACAAGCTCTACACATGTAAAATAAGATATACCTGCTACTTCTATTTTTATTGTTCTGGAAGTTTTCATTTTTCTTTTTTTTTATTTAGAATCAATGAAAGCTGTTCCTCTCCCCAGCAGTAAGGTCTGCTTCAGTTCCCAGACAACTCCCCTTGAACAATTCCCAGATTAAAAATTTCCCTCTGAACAATTCTCTATGCCACACAATCCCACCACCAAAATTCCCAACCATGACATTCACCCCTCAGATAACTCCCCACCCCCTCTCGAAAAGTTAGAATAGTCCTGAGCAATAATTTTCCTGATGAAAGTGTCCAAGGAAAGTTGTGCTGGTGAAATAGTCAAGAAGAATTGTATAGTCATGGTCTGCTTCAAGCAACTACAACTGCTTCAGACCTCCTGTGTGCACTACACTGTAAGTCTGCATTTAATACAGTAAAACAATCTCATGTTAAAGCAATGTGGAAAATTTTGGAAGTAAAACATACAGGACAACTAATAAAGGTTAATACAAAGTATCACCATTGTTGACTGATTTAACAGTGGGTGAAGAGTACCAGGATGGTACCAATTGATCTGCATGTATGTCAGGTAAATGTACAGTACATTGTAAAGACAAGTGATGGTACTGTATGAGCACTCATCTTTTAATAATGAGGAGTAAAATATTGTTCATTTGTATAGTGAGAGTGCAATGTAATTGATTTAAGTTCAATCACATCTTTTATTAACATTAAACAGTCTCAATTACTGAGCAATGAATCTTGACAGCTTCATTGTTAAGTCCCTGTAAATACAACTTCCGTGCTATGCCAGACTGTATACTTTCACCGTCCACCTGTACTAAACATGCTGAATAAAAGTCTTAACATGGTGATCTTCAAACCCCACTTTTCTATTGTCTAAGTGTGTTATATCTTTTTACCAACCACCATGGCTTTCATTTCCCAAACCAATCTCCCCTGGTAATTACATAATCAATAATCGATAGCGTAAGGTACAATTTGCACAAGCTCAACCAAGCATTCTCTTCTCCTTTGTTCTTAATTACACTTCTTTGATCACACCTACAGTATACAGTACTGAAATTACTTTGCGTTCTGTTGTCATATGGCAGGGATTGCAGACAGCCCAGCCATTGGAGTAATTCTAGTGCTGCCAATCACTTACTCCAATGTGAAAGTTACCTGTATCGGGTGTTAAGGTTGTGTCCTTGTTGAGGTAACAGATGCAATGAGGCGAGATTAGTTCCTCTGATAAAAACGATTTCAATACGAACAACGTTTCATCATGGGAAAGTCTGGTTAAAAATATACTTTTACTAATCAATAAAATTTATCTAGGAGGTGTCATAAATATTGTACCACTGTTCATTTTTTGGGGGAGTGACAAATCTTAAGCACCTGCAGCCACTAGTGTCACAAGGTCACTCCCTATTAACAATGGTTCTGACCTTAGTGCATTCACTGTAACTGAACCCCTGGCATTACATTACAGGTGGGTTAAAAATACAGTTCAAACATAATAGTACAGGAACTTGGCAAGGTAACCAATGAAAAGATTTGTGAAGAAATAGAAGATAAAAGCAACCATATTTGGCAGGTCCCTATCATCAAATGTAAAAACCATGCAATGTGAGAAATAAGCAGGAAACCAGGAATGAGTCTGGTTTAATATTAGAGGTGACTCCTGTAGTTTCTTAAAATACTAGTGTACTGTACATGTATACAGCTGGAGATCAGGGAGTTGCTAATTTGTCAAACCAAGTAGCAATTCCCTGGTAGATACAGCAAGCTAGTATATAGCATGATGTTGTCGAAAGTCTCATCTCTAAGCAGGGAGCTGCCACTCGGAGTGGTAGCTCCCTGCTTTATAGAATAATTCTGAAGAGTCTACCATTTCTTTTGAATCTACAGTATCTTGCACCAGTGACTTTCAGCAAGTGTTCCAACAAATGGTGTAAGATTTGGTGAGTAAGAGATTTCTGGGCAGCAGCCCTGCAAGTAGGATCTTTTTCTATGGGTGTAGCTCCCTAATGAGTTGTCCTTCACACCCTGGTCAGCAGCATGTATATACAAAAAGTCTCGCTGAATGTTACTAAAGGGGCAAAACAATATACTTACATTTGTGAGAGCTCTAATACTGTATATAAGCATGGTGAGATCTGAGGTAATTATCCTATTTTCTTTATACAAAAGTTTTGATTTTTGCTTATTTTAAGAGCCTGTATGGTGAGTCTTAAAGTTTATTTGATATTGTTTTTTTTTTGGTTAAACTCAAGTACACAAAAATACTGTACAGTACCCCCCACCTTGAAAAAAACAAACAAAAAAAACTCACACTGTAGAACATAAACTGAAAAAACAATGGAAAGTGTTCAACCAGTACTCCTATAATTTATCTTGAAAAAACTCAAAACAATGACAACACACTAATATAATTGACAGAATGTACACTGCTCATCCTGCATCAAATAAAAGACACAATAAATGATCATAAACAGCAAGTTGTACAATCACAAAATCTGCATGCTTAGAAAATGTGCATTACATGTTTAAAACCAATTATAAAACAGCAATATGAAACTTAGCTGTTAACCCCTTTGTTCAAAAAAGGCACTATTTTTAGTTGAACACAACATTTAATACTTATTTCAATGACATTGTTGGTTATGTTAAGACTGGTTTCCTTTCAAAGGACATTGTCTTTTTTTTTTCCTTTTTTTTTTTTTGGAGGAGAGGGTGGTTTGTTTGGTTTTTCACCCTTCTGGGAATCTCTTTCCAAAATTACCAACTGAGTTTACATGCAAACAAGTCAATTAAACAAGTGAAGCAAAAATTTTATTTGCTGTGAAATACTTGTCCCAGTCAATTTAGCTATTGAAGTAATGGAAAAACATTTACACATCTAACCTTTTGATAAAGCTGTTAATCATAATGCTGGTACCGATTTGTAAATTAGTCTTGGTGCTTAATTACAGTACCATACCAGCATACTATAGAGTGAATCATTCCCTCGAGGTATTTGTGTATATTGTACATTTGAGAAAAAGAGGTTTGTTCAAAACCATCAAATATACCCAACCACCACCAGTGACAGCCGGAAGGTCTGGGGTTTGATCCCTGGCCGGGTCATACTGTACCAAAGACTTCAAAAATGGAACCTACTGCCACTGTGCATGGTGCTCAGCATAAGCAATGGAGTAGGGGAAGCAAGCCAGTGAGCCACAACCGGACAAAAGGCTGTGGCTGGCCTGACTTAACCAATTGGTTGGAAACAGCGCCGTAAAACCTCATCTAACTAACTTACAAAAGGTGATCCCTTACCCTGTCATGTTGACTGTAGTAATCCAATAGTGAAGGCAGCAGAGGTAGAATCATGGTGAAAGCTAAAAGGTCAATGACAAGAATGAGGAATACAATCATTGGTGTACGACTGGATTGTATCGTACTCCCAGCATTTTGATGAGTGGAATCCACATCTGACGGTGTGCCATTGGCTTGAACGGTGTCTCCACCACCTCCTTTGTACCCACTCCTAAGGTGGTACTGTGATTTGATCATTTTCAGACTCTGAAAAAGAATGACACATTAAGTTCGAAACTCAAGAGACAAAACTGAAAATAGTGAGAGAGAATTGAGTTGTTATCATTGCCAACCGATATTTTATTTGATTACTGTACCATACTAACTGTTGATAAGCATGTAATCAGTTCATATGACTGGAACATTTAAAATGTCTATAGAGAGCATGGGAAAATAATGAGTGCCAAAAAAATTGAAATTGATTCCCAACTATGGTTTCTTGGTTCACAAAATGGAATGCAAACCTAGCTGAAAATTCCTTTGAGACCCATTGGTACAAAATCCTTTAAACTTTGAGTTAAAAGGGAACCTATTGAGAAACCGTTTTGGATTCAAAGGGATCCCTATGGTTACTGGAACTTGGACAAAGAGGATTGCAAAATTACCCTTTGAACAAACCAAACTCTTTTCCGAACCCTTTCAACTTGTCAAAAACCATTTGAAACCCATTAAAATTATTTGCTTCATGAAATTTGGTTCAAAGGGACTCAAAAGGAATTTTCTGCTGGGAACGGAACTATACGATTTGTACCTTGCAACTGAAAGTAACACATTTTTTGTAAGAGCAAACACTGTAAGTGTGCACTTCAACAAAAATTTGACATTTAGCACTATTTAATTCCACCGTTGCTGACGCTGACACCATGATATGGAATATTATAATTCACAGTAGCTCTTTAAGCTTCTCTCATTGTGCAATACTCCCAACAGCCCTCCACCCACACTGCACCTGAAACTTCCTTATCTAAAAAACTGCCATGTGTAACACTGGTTTTGTATGTATATTATACAAATTCATGTACAGTATCATATTGCGCTAAAGGTAGCCAAAATGAAATGTCTAAAGTCAACAGTTGTACTGTATTCAAAGTAAAATCCCCAAATGAAAGATTCCAAGGCTGCAGTTACTGTACAATGTGTTTTAATCTTTCACCATTCTCTGGATATACCTCTTCAAAGTTTGATGGATTCTGAAGCAACTTAATACAGCACCTATCGATAATACAGCACCTATCGATGCAAAAACAATACTTGTTGAGTGTTATGTAAACATCCTTATTGCTTTTTAGCCCTTCATACATTATCTCTTAATTACTTGCCAGCAACTCTTTAGTTTGTTAAATGTTATTGATATTTTTGAAACTAAATGTTTACTTCCAAATTTACCAATCCCCTCCCCCTTTACAAACCAATATCAGTACAGTCTATGAAATGATGTTGTAAAACCAAAGGAAATTTCCCTAAATTATAAAATGACCAAACAGCAAAACCTACAGTACTTAGTTTTGCAGTGAAAATTTACAATTTCCCGCAGTATGGGAGGGGCTGCCTATCCAAACCCAACCTTCAGGCAATGTGCTTTTGATATGGCAGCTTCACGCCCATGCCTTGCCACTAAAAACTAAGTTTGGTATAAGCCTCTGAACATAACGCAAGTTAAACCAGTGAGCATTTCACTGCTTTCTGCAATGAGCAAGAAAGGAATAAATCCCTGCTATTTTATGAAACTTTTACAGTTGAGAATTTAAAATTCCCCAACCTTCCCAATGGGGGGAAGGGGCAGGCCAATGGCAAAGCCAGGGGCATAGACAATGGGAGGGTATTAGGGTTTAAGCACCACCCCCAATCAAGACTCAACTGTGAAAGAAAAGAAAAAAAAACAACCTTCAGGTACTATGCCACTAAAAATAACTTCAGGACAAGCATCTAAATATACTGTAATGTCAATCAAACCAGTGAGCATTTCACTGCTTTGTGCAGGGGTGTGAACTGATGTCTGAAAGTGGGGGACAAATGTGGGTGGAATTTTAAAAGGCACCAAAGGCACTGAACAGGGGTCGAAATAAGCCTTCAATCTTTGTGGGCCTGCCGGGCCCCTAGCCCATGGAATCTAGGGGCCAAATGAGAAATCAAGGGGCCCAAACTTAATACAAATAAAAAAAGACTGATAAAGTGTACGGGTACTTTTTATGTGCTTGTAGTATGGGTATAATTAAGGCAAACTGAGACTGAAACTAGCCTGAAACCAATCTGTCCACACCCTCTTAGACCATGTTGCATGTAGGCTAGTATACACTTTCAAAATTTTCTTGTAACTGTGGAAGTTATTACACGGTAAAATGAAGGGCACTGTTCAATTCCCGCCGACCGTCTTCGTTGGGTGATCTTGTGAGGTTCCGCCTACATTACTCGTGACTGACATCCGTATGTCTGCATGAGTGATCTCCCGTGTTGTGACAAAGCAGACTCTTTATGAGCGATGTGAACTGATTTCACAAATAATGTTTGTTTCGCAGGTTTTTAGTGCCTGTTAGCATAGGAATACACAGGCTGTGCGAGATATAAGATCATTGAGTTGTGGATGGAGAGGTTCACGTGCAGACTGTACAATTAGACTTGAAATATTCAGGAGCCAACCGGGCCCCTTCCCCTGTAAAAGTTACGGGCCCGAGCCAATTTCTAGGAGCATAGGGCCCCCGTTATTTCGAGCCCTGCTAAAGGAGCGCTAAGCGCTTCCTTCAAGGCGTGGGGTCCAGGAACCTGCTGCAGGGTGTGTGGTGGGTTCCAGAGGGAATGCCCCTGGAAGCCCTATGGTATTCAGAGAATTGAACCATTAGACTGAAGCATCTGGCTGTCTTAAACCTCACTGGATGTGCAATAAACATATCACAAAAATTTAAAGACAGACTGTCATCACCCCACATGTATTTTTAGTGTGGGGTATCAAAATTCTCAGTTTGTGACTGCTCTTTGATTGACATCAAAGTTTGAAAATTCAAAAGATGCAGAGTAGTTCACTTTCCTCACAATGCAGAGAGATTGCTTGGATTACACATTACAGCCCAGTATATGCTCACCAGGACATGGCGTTAAGCAATAAAATAGGTTTGTGCCTGCACAAGGAGCTTTATACAGTTATGGGAGGAGCAACACGTTGCATAGTTGGGGGAAATGGAAATGTCTGGGATGATGAGAATTGCCCTTTAACCTAAAGAATAACAGGTCATTTTTATGATAAAGGAAGTTTGGCTTGTAGGTGGTAACAATGATAATGGAAGAGTTTCATGAAACTATGGAACACACAAGATGATCTATCATGAAGTAATCACAAAATAATACTTCAAACAGGTGCAGGTTACGTGTGCAGAAGAAAGCAGCATTACAGTATTTTAGACATTTTATTGTAGCCTATTGCTTCTCTTTATGTTTTACTGTAAATTTATGCAATATTATCCATTACATAAAAGATTCTCCTACTTTTCCATGCCACCTATTCTTTCTTTTATGATTCATTTTTGTTGATGGTCTGGGAAAAGGGACCCTTCCACTTTTTATTACTGTGAAAATAAAAGTTTCCAAATTACAGGTTAAAGTATAATTTTGTAAGGATGGTTTAAGTTTGAGGGTTATGGGTGTACAGTATAATACTGTACTTTACAAAATCAATGAAATGTTCTTATAGGTATGTAGTTCTTAGACAGCCATGAGTGTCTGCAGTAAAAATGCCAGGGAACAAATTTTCACTGAAGGCTGCATCTTTGTAAGGTGTCGTCTTTAACAGCGAGCACGAAAGTGTGCAGCCAGAGACTGGGCACCAGCATGACTGATGTCACAGGGAATAATTTAGTATTCAAATTTTGTGTAGCAGTTTTGAGAATTTTTTCCTTCTGTAGTGTAAAATCACTGAAAACTGTATGGTTATGCACACAAAAAAGTGTTACACACTTTTGCATTCATGTAGCAATTTGGCCAGCTTGTGTAGCAAACTGCAATGCGATACTGTATAAATTATTCCCTGAATTACTGTTTCGAACCCCTGTACAACTTGACAGGTCTGTGCTTGCTAGCATGCAGGGCTCGAAATAACAGGGGCCCGTAGGCCCGATGCTCCTAGAAATTCGCTTGGGCCCATAGCTTCTACGGGGAAAAGGGTGCAGCTGGCTCCTAAATATTCCAAGTCTAATTGTACAGTCTGCACATGAACCTCGTCACCCACAAGTAAACGATCTTCTATCTTGCACGGCCTGTGTATTTCATATACTGGCAGTCACTAAAAACCTGCGAAACACATTATTTCTGAAATCAGATCACATTGCTCATAGACAGCTTGCTTTGTCACAACACGGAAGATCACTCACACAGACACATACCAATGTCATTCATGAGTAATGTACGGGAGCCACACTAGATCAACTGAGGACAATCTCCTTTTTCAACGTCCGTACCTACAGTGTGGCATTTGCTCCACTTAATTTACACTGTACTGCAATTCATAGACCTGCACTGGAAACAGTACTACGAGTATGCCATCGCTATAGTGCACGTGCTGTGCAATGCATGCAATAGACTGTGCAATGGTAGGAAGTAAATTCTTCGATGACCAATGTAAAAAGGAAAGGGTCGAATTAAACTCTTGGTACACTTGTACAAATCTTTTTTAGGTACAGCACACCGTATAGTACATCACACACAATTTCGCATTCTTTCGATCTTTGGAAGAACCCTTGCTGCAGATGGACTGAATGTGCTTATACCAGTTTAGGTCGTTAGAAATCGTGACCCCTACACTGTAGGTACTTTATTGTGTCAACCTTAACTGACTTCACATCATTCAAGACATAATGGAATTTGACCGGGTTTTTTTCCTAGCGAAAGTAATGATGCTACACTTAGAGCGCTGGAATCTCATGTCCCAAGTTTTGGCCCAAAGACCTAGGTTTTGGATCTCATTCTGGAGCAAACAACAAGCACTGACATTCTCTATGACCCGATAACAGACACAGTCTAATACTGTATTAGAGGAAGCAGCATTTACGATGTCATTAATGTGCACAAGGAAGAGAATGCGTCCTAGGACAGACCCCTGGGGAACACCAGAAACAACATCATCAAAAGGGGACCAAGTACCATTAACTACAACAGCTTGCTTACGATCAGAAAAAAAGTCGTCTGCCCACTGAAGAACCTGTTTGGAAACACCAAGGCTAAACAGTTTTGTTTTAGCAGTTCATGAGGCATGGTGTCAATGGCCTTTTCGAAACCCAAGACAAAGACATCGACCTGCTTTTGATCTGGACCTATTCTGTATTTGTACGCCAGACTATCTAAGTGGAGCACCACCATCAGTTGGCGTGGATCGTACCAAGAAAATTTTTGCCAAAACTACCCCCTAGATTGCAGGAAATCTCCTTTCCCAGGCATTGTGCTTATATATGTACAGTGTGTTAAATACACTGTACATATATACAGACGTGCATTGTGACTGCATGGATAACTACGCAGGTAATCGCAACCGCCGCAAAGTCGTCAATTTGAAATGACCTACCTTGTAGTATATATATCTATAGTGTATTACCGGTTGGAATTAACCGACGGCCACGGCGGTCATGACCGCCCTGTTTTTCATGATGCCATGGTGCCCCGAAAAATTGCCTATAGTTCATGGCCACGATGGCCGTCGTGCCCCAATTCCTTGGCCGTCATGCCCATCCAAGTTGGATTCACTATATTCTGGGACCATACAATATCAGAGAATAAATTTTCCTTCCACATTTTCACATCGAGAGGAGCGTGAAATGAATTCGCACAGTCATTAATTGTATGTTTGGTATAGGTCTGTAATGTATGCAAACACTGATACTGTATGCCATGTCCGTGTTCTGTACAGAAGTTTGAGTGAAGAACGATGAAAGCGCAGCACAGTTAAGTGCATGTGTAGGTCCGTAATTGCATGAAAACACCCATACATAGGCTATGCATCTGCTCTGTAGAGAAGTTGACGTACAGTACATCGCAAGAACATGTCCGGGACATGATAATGGAAGTTCAGTATTTTTTTGATCGCTGCTTGTGCCGCTTAATTTCCAGTTGTTACTATCCAGCAGTAGCAATGGTGGGGGCCTTTTATATATAAAACATGCATGTTTATTTGCGTTGTGGTGAAAATGTACTTTGTAAATTTCAGGCGCGGATCCAGACATTTCGAAAAGGGGGGGGGGGCTGAAAGCCCCCTTGAATATTCTCCTAGATTAACATTATGCTAATTTTCACATATTTGTTATTGTTGATGTGGCGAAAAAAGGGGGGGGCTAAGCCTGGGAAAGCCCCCCCTGGATCCGCGCCTGCATTTATGATTTACGCAACTTGCAGACAGTGACTGAAAAGTGACCCTCATTACCTGAGCTATGCACGAAATTAAAGTTTGACATACTAGACTTCGTACTCGACTTGTACGTAAGGAACGTACATAAGTACATAGTCAACTTCAGGAACCATACTAACTCCATTGATTTGCTCACAGTATCGAACAGATATTTACGTAGAGATATGTAGTGCGTGCATGCTTTACGCTGTATATGATACTAAACCAGAAAGCCCAAAGGCTTAGTGATTCCTTGCCAAATGGGGATGATTTGTTGCACTGAGGTTTATCCCTCAAATTCACAAGTATTACAAGTATCTAAACACCCCTGTCTTGAAATATCGTGTTTTTCAATGCATTTGGTATTAAACTTCTGATGACTTCAAATGACCTCTGACCTCCAATGGATCTTGGATCTTGAAAATTCTTGGGAAATTTTGCTTTTTGACCCTTAGTGACCCCAGACGATGATCTTGGGAATTTTCGAGGAATTTTGCTTTCTGACCTTTAGTGAACCCAAATGACACTTGGGAATTCTTGCTTTATTACGTCCGGGGACCCCATGACAATCTTGGAAATTGTTGGGAAATTTTGCTTTTTGACTTGTGGTAACCCCATATGACAATCTTGGGAATTCTTAGGAAATTTTGCTTTTTGACCTCTGGTGACGCCATATGACAATCTTGGCAATTCTTATAAAATTTTGTTTTTTGACCTCCAGTGACCTCAGATGACCTTTGACCTCTACCAGAAACAATTGGGTTCTTTCTCTCAACATGACAAATCAATATACCATGTATGAAAAGTGTCCTTCATTCCTACCTTGAGATATCGTGATTACAAGGTTTTCAGTCTTTGACCTCCAGACACCTCAAATAACCTTTGACCTTCACCAAAAACAATAGGGCTCTTCCTCTCCACATGACAAATCTACACACTAAATATGAAGTGTCTATCATTGCTATCTTGAGATATCATTATTACAAGCGATTAACAAGCTTTTCGCAGTTTTACCTCCGGTGACCTCAGATGACCTTTGACTTCTACTGCAAACAATAGGGTTCTTCTCAACATGACAAATCTATATACCAAATATGAAAAGTGTCCGTCATTGCCATCTTGAGATATCGAGTTTACAAGCCGTTTATGAGGCTTTTGCAGTTTAACCTCCTGTGACCTCAGATGACCATTGACCTCTACAAAAACAGTAGCATTCTTCCTCTTGACATGACAAATCTGTATACCAAATATGAAAAGCGTCCTTCACTCCTATTTTGAGAAATCGTGATTACAAGGTTTTCAGCCTTTTACTTCTGGTGACCTCAAATGACCTTTGACCTTTACCAAAAACGATAGGGGTCTTCCTCTCAACATGATCAATCTATATACCGAATATAAAAACTGTCGGTCATTGTTATCTTGAGATATTGTGTTTACAAGCCATTTATAAGGTTTTCGCAGCTTAACCTCCAGTGACCTCAGATGACCTTTGACCTCTACCAAAATCGATAGGGTTCTTCCTCTTAACATGACAAATCTGTATACCAAATATGAAAAGTGTCGGTCATTGCTACCTTGAGATATCGTGTTTACAAGGTTTTCTTTTTTTTACCTCTGGTGACCTCAAATGACCTTTGACCTTTACCAAAAACAATAGGGTTCTTCCTCTCAACATGATATATCTATATACCAAATATGAAAAGTGTCAGTCATTGCTATCTTAAGACATTGTGTTTACAAGCCGTTTATAAGGTTTTCGCAGCTTAACCTCCAGTGACCTCAGATGACCTTTGACCTCTACCAAAATCAATAGGGTTCTTCCTCTCAACATGACAAATCTGTATACCAAATATGAAAAGTGTCGGTCATTACTACCTTGAGATACCGTGTTTACAAGGTTTTCTTTTTTTTACCTCTGGTGACCTCAAATGACGTTTGACCTTTACCAAAAACAATAGGGTTCTTCCTCTCAACATGATAAATCTATATACCAAATATGAAAAGTGTCAGTCATTGCTATCTTGAGATATTGTGCTTACAAGCCATTTACGAGGTTTTCGCAGCTTTACCTCCAGTGACCTCAGATGAGCTTTGACCTCTACCAAAATCAATAGGGTTCTTCCTCTTGACATGACAAATCTGCATACCAAATATGAAAAGTGTCGGTCATTGCTATCTTGAGATATTGTGTTTACAAGCCGTTTATAAGGTTTTCGCAGCTTAACCTCCAGTGACCTCAGATGACCTTTGACCTCTACCAAAATCAATAGGGTTCTCCCTCTCAACATGACAAATCTGTATACCAAATATGAAAAGTGTCGGTCATTGCTACCTTGAGGTATTGTGTTTACAAGGTTTTCGGTTTTTTACCTCTGGTGACCTCAAATGACCTTTGACCTTTACCAAAAACAATAGGGTTCTTCCTCTCAACATGATAAATCTATATACCAAATATGAAAAGTGTCAGTCATTGCTACCTTGAGATATTGTGTTTACAAGCCATTTACGAGGTTTTCGCAGCTTTACCTCCAGTGACCTTAGATGAACTTTGACCTCTACCAAAACGCATAGGGTTCTTCCTCTTGACATGACAAATCTGCATACCAAATATGAAAAGTGTCGGTCATTGCTATCTTGAGATATTGTGTTTACAAGCCGTTTATAAGGTTTTCGCAGCTTAACCTCCAGTGACCTCAGATGACCTCTACCAAAATCAATAGGGTTCTCCCTCTCAACATGTCAAATCTGTATACCAAATATGAAAAGTGTCGGTCATTGCTACCTTGAGATATAGTGTTTACAAGGTTTTCGGTTTTTTACCTCTGGTGACCTCAAATGACCTTTGACATTTACCAAAAACAATAGGGTTCTTTCTCTCAACATGATCAATCTATATACCAAATATGAAGTGTCGGTCATTGCTATCTTGAGATATCCTGTTTACAAGCCATTTACGAGGTTTTCGCAGCTTAACCTCCAGTGACCTCAGATGACCTTTGACCTCTACCAAAATCAATAGGGTTCTTCCTCTTGACATGACAAATCTGTATACCAAATATGAAAAGTGTCGGTCATTGCTATCTTGAGATATTGTGTTTACAAGCTGTTTATAAGTTTTTCGCAGCTTAACCTCCAGTGACCTCAGATGACCTATGACCTCTAACAAAATCAATAGGGTTCTTCCTCTCAACATGACAAATCTGTACACCAAATATGAAAAGTGTCGGTCATTGCTACCTTGAGATATCGTGTTTACAAGGTTTTCTTTTTTTTTACCTCTGGTGACCTCAAATGACCTTTGACCTTTACCAAAAACAATAGGGGTCTTCCTCTCAACATGATAAATCTATATACCAAATATGAAAAGTGTCGGTCATTGCTATCTTGAGATATCGTGTTTACAAGTCATTTACGAGGTTTCCACAGCTTAACCTCCGGTGACCTCAGATGACCTTTGACCTCTACCAAAAATCAATAGGGTTCTTCCTCTTGACATGACAAATCTGTATACCAAATATGAAAAGTGTCGGTCATTGCTATCTTGAGATATCGTGTTTACAAGGTTTTCGGTTTTTGACCTCTGGTGACCTCAAATGACGTTTGACCTTTACCAAAAACAATAGGGTTCTTCCTCTCAACATGACATATCTATATACCAAATATGAAAACTGTCGGTCATTGCTAACTGGAGATATCGTGTTTACAAGCTAAGCGTCACATACACACACACGCACACACACACACACACGACATCACCATCGCATAGATTCCTTGCCTGCCTTCAGCAAGGAATCAAAAATAAACAGGTGTGAGCCTACATCCTTTGTTTATGTATATGTAATACATGGCAGGATGGTGTGAAATAGCCAAGTAGCTACATTGAAATATTAAAGGCTTCGAAGTATTTCCGTTTACAGTTCGTTGTGTGAGATACTTTGGTTAAGATGACGGTCTAAACTGGGAAGAAATAAAATAGGCTAGGGGTGTGGTGGCAGTATTTTTACTCTTCTTATGTTCTTATGTTTAAAATCATTAATGCCATGGTTTTTGCACACATAAAAAATAACAGAAGGGAAGAATTGACTCACAATAAGAACAGAAAGATGTGAGAATTGTTAGATAGCATTATCTTGTCACTGCCATTTTCCCACCTGTTAGTTGGCTTCGGCCCGACTATGTACTATTGAAAATGGAATATTGGTACATGGACAGTGTTTTCATTAGGCTTCCAATCTCAAGAGTCCCAAAACCCTCGACTTTCTTTCTAGTGCGTCCGCCCAAAGTTCCAAGGGTTTCCAAGATTTTCCAAGAGTCTCATACCTGTACTGAAACCTAAACGATGCATACGTGCATGCATAAGATACTATTCTCTAACCCTTCAGGCAGGTATATGTATTGAGCTTCCATGAAAATGGAGCACATAGAACATTAAACTGAATGATGTAAAATCAACAATGCCAAGACGACCGCACAGAACACACTGCATTTGAAGGGTGGGTATAACTCAAGTAACACCAGGGGTAACTGCAGTAACACATTAATCATGCTCTGCGCAGATAAACTTTCGCTGGCCTATTGGGGGCCGCTTCGTTTTTACTGTCATATTTTCTTCAATACTCTTAAACAACACCAAATGTGACAAAAACGTTACCTTTGGGGGATTTACCTGCAAAACGATACCTCAATCTCTCTAAACGGTCTTAAAATTCCATAAAAATAGAATTTGAAAGTTCAGCAACTGTTACGTAATCGCAATGTCGCAATCCCTGATTTGAAAGCCACTAGAGTTAAGCCGGAAATCACGTGAGACTTCTTCCTAGTCCTTTTCTGTACAGAAATATGATCTTAGGCGAGATAAGCGAGGTCTTTTTTCACACCTTGAGTATATTAGGGAAGGCCTGAGTAAACAAATCCCAAATGCAGTGAGTTCTGTACAGTCAACTTCTCATGACCAACCCTCGTCCTTTTCTCCATATTTTTCCATGCAAAAAGAGCCAACAGAATACCGCATTCAAGAACAGTGTGTTTGGTATACCGTAGGATCGTAATGTACGCAAATACCAATACCTTTGCCCAAGTTCAAGTGAAACGCATGGCGAAGAACAACAAAGTTTTTAGTGCATGTAGTTCCGTAATTGGATGCAAACACCCGTTACATTAGGCTAGCTAGACCAGTTCTGTAAGAAAGTTGACGCACGTACGTACAGGGGTGGGTAAGACCATGGGGCATGGTTCAGAAAAGTAGACTATGTTTTCGATCGCTGCTTGCACTGCTAAATTACCGTTGCCATTCATATTTTGCATTAACAACGGTGGGTGCTTTAATTTATACAAAACATGCACGTTAATTCCTGTGATATTATTGTGTTTTGTACATTTATGATTTGCAAAATTACGATACCTGACACCAAAAGTTTTATACGCCACTTGTACAGTAAATGGAACAGTAGAAGCCTCATCGATTTATGCACACAGTATCAAACAGATATCCGTAGGTCGTACAGATGTTACGCGTGTGCATGTATTACGTACTGCTGTAGGAAACTATAACACATGTTAGACTTACTCTCTGTATGATATGTACACACAGGTAATGCACGATTGGATGGTGTGAAATTGCATTGAAATACTACGTGCTTGAAGGTCTCCGATTTTCCATTCGTTCTGTTAGAGAATCGGGCTATGATTAAGGTTTAAATTGAGAAGAAATGCAGGCTAGGGAAACAGCAGCATCATTTTTACTCTTTTTACATTTGGGGTATTTGTCGCCAAGAAATTTTGCAACATTAGAGCTACGTGTATAATTTTTGTGCATATAGCCTAAGGCTGAACCTCATGCGTCCAGAGGACGCACAGGATTTTCTTCCAAGCGTCTAGGCGGCTTCTCGTGCGTCAGAGACCCGGGAGCTCGGGTTAACGAAAACACTGATGGATGTCAGTTAATGGTTCCTTGGACCCTTATTGGCAACATTCATGGAGTGGCCCCGCCATACGTTACCCCGGACTTGACCCGTCCTGTGTCCACTGTGGTGGTATGGTAGAAGGGAATAGAGTGCCAACTCTACCCTTAAGGGTGCCATGATATTGCTAATGTGGTTTGTGGCAATTGCGATGCAGTCATTTGCATTTTTCACTGATTGATAAACATCAAAACATGACGTCACATCATGACAAAGCTGTATGTTTTCATATAAGTAATTTCTTATAAATATTGTTGTAATCCTTCATTGGTTAATAATATTTTCTATGGCAGTTTTAAGTTTAGATGATCGTTACAAATAAAACACAAAGCTGTTTGCAAACTTTATTCTCCTTCAAGTTAAAACGAATATCACAAGTGTACTCATTAACAATGTAGGATAGCAGTTAAAATTTGCTTCTTCCCAAGGTGAAAAATCTATGACTGAAATGGTGGAAAATGATTATCAAACGAACGTTTTGTGCTTATGTTATAATATAAAACAACACAAGGCAGGTTATCTAATGGATAGAGTAGGCCTATTTATATTTCAGTATATCATTCCATTTAATTGTAGTATTTTTAAAAAATATTTTCGGGGTACCGTAGGGTGCAGTTCTCGGAGATACTTTGGTACTTTATAATTGGTGATATGGTACCGTATCAGTACAGGTACATGTCGGTGCTTACGAAAATACTGTGAAACCTTAGTACTGTTATCAACTGATTTTCATCTCTTGTCTCGGTGCCCTGCCATATAAAAACTTTTGGCCTTGGTGCCCTATCCGATGGCCTTGGTGCCCTCCAAAACTAATGATGAATGACAAGGCCAAATGGCCGTGCCCTCCTTCAACCTTAATTCTAGCCCTGGTATTATATATGTGCATAATGCTCCGAATGGGTCTAAAGATACTGTACAGTACCCATAGTAATTAGTTTTCTTCAAACAACATAAAAAAAAATTATTTGCCTTATTATTTCTGATGTCCAATGCAAAAATGTTACTCACGGCCAAATTTTCAAGTTTCAGCATAAGTATGAACTAGAAATTTGCAAAAATTACAAAAAATGGTGACCAAAATGTCTTTGATGAAGCTCTGATTAAAAATTTCGATAGGAAAGACATTATTCTCTATGATTATTTGTATAACTGTTCTTAAATGTGGTACTTTATAGCATTTTATTTGCTTGTTTTTTGCAGCGATTGACTCAAGATTCCTTCATAAGCATTGTTGCATGTACTGCCACCCACATTTCAAAATTCATTTTCAACGGATTACGCAATCCGAATAACACCAACAGATAGCACAACGAGGAAGACTTACAACCAAATGTTACACCAAAGTTTTATTGATTTTTGTAAATGTTTTAATGTTTTTATGGTCACAATGTTCCTTAAGTGATTGACTCATGATAAGCCCAGTATACTTACTGTTCTGCAACTTGTCACTGCCTATTTAATACTTCAAATATTTCTTTATTCAATCATTACAACACAATCTTGTTGTGGCATCGACGTTCTGAAATGTGTAATGATGCGGTATTAAAGCTTGTTAAACTTAGTCGTTAGGATAGGCTACATGGAATTTGGAAATGCGGAAGTTGACAGGCCGCAGCCAAGCTACAGAGTATAGCCTAGGCCTCTACAGCATAATATTAGTTACTACTTTTGTAAGGCTAAGTTGTACAGTCTGGTAAAAACGAACACACTATAAAATTCAAAGTAACATTTCAAGTATACTCACAGAATGTTATTGTTAAGTACTGTACATGAAATTATGACGACTTGAATGTTTTTCAATTTCAGGGAAAAGCAATCCGCCAAACCTGCTGCTCACATGACCAGTAATATCGGACTGTCAGATATCAACTTCGCTAAAATACAACTGCAGTGTGTGTAGATGCTGATATGTGTATGCACAAATAGTGTCCTCGACATCGGCACGGCATTGAAACAAGGTCAGGGTGAGTATTAGCCTGCGTAGCGGCTCTCTTTGGC
This sequence comes from Holothuria leucospilota, assembly GCA_029531755.1. Taxonomy (NCBI): domain Eukaryota; kingdom Metazoa; phylum Echinodermata; class Holothuroidea; order Aspidochirotida; family Holothuriidae; genus Holothuria; species Holothuria leucospilota. The sequence goes on from CM055977.1 coordinate 43,088,084, forward strand.
TTCAGCTGCACGGGCTAATATCATTTTGATTTTCGCAGCTACGGCGCTTTCCGTCCGCCCCACGGGCTGTTGATATAGTGTTACGCAACTCTCCCAACTGAACTGGCGGAGTGAACCAAACTTTACGATGATTGCTGCATCAGTCACTCGCTAACGAATTTGAATCACACTTAAACGCAGGGGCGTAGCGAAGGTGTTATCTTAAGGGGGGTGTGGAGATTATGTTTTGCCGACGGATCTGGTAATGCGTAGTGCGAAAACGAGCTTTAGCCGGTGGGGTCCTGGGCCCCGCCTAAGGAACCCTGGTTGGGTTCAGGGGGCGCACCCCCCGGAAGCTCCGAGGTTTAAAGGGGAATTTTCATCATCCCAGACAGTTCCAATTCTCCCAACTATGCATCTTCTAGCTCCTCCCATAACTGTATGAGACTCTTCGTTGTGCAAGAATAAACCTGTTTTATTGCTTAAGGCCATGTCCTGGTGAGCACACAAGGCTATAAAATGTAATAAAAGTACTCTCTCTGCCTTGTGTGGAATGTGAGCTACTCTGCATCTTTCAAATTTTCAAACTTTGATGTCAATCAAAGAGCAGTCACCAACTGAGAATTTTGATATACATACACTAAAAATATACTTTGGGGTGATGTCAGTCTGTCTTTAAGTATATCTCTGGGTGAAAAATTAAAGGCCGGTTCATACTTCCAAATTTCTCGCGCGATAAAGCGATCAATAACCATATATGGTCAAAATATCTTTGCCGCCAGTTCGATTCACGGTCATCGCTTGGAGTTAAACATTGTTCAACTTTTCTCGAAAGCTCTCGATATCGCAAAGGAAACAGCTTCTGATTGGCTGCTTGGTAGGTGAACGACCTTTTGAAACGAGCTCACGATCCTACTCGACAACAATGGCGGACCTTTTCAGATACCGGCTCATTACATGTATTCGGGTTCCGTGCGACTATCGGCGGCCTGATTGTGACAGTGAGAGTTGTAGGAATGAAGGGAAACAGTTATTGCTTCCCACGTATTAACATAAAGGTTAGTAAGGCAGGATTTTCTTGTATTCCCTATAATTAGCACGGTAATCAATAGTGTGCTTTGTCGTAGAGCCGATCAAACCGCACACACATATGTACTGTACTTGGCCTATGCATAGACAGGTATTGGGAGACTGTGCATTGCATGGCAGTACTGCGAAAGTTGAGCTATGCGAGAAAACTGAAGCATGAATCAATTTTACATCAGCATATCGAGACCCAGCTAACATCCTTAAACACAGCTTTATAGCGCTATAATGGAGTATGAACCGGCCTTCAGTCTCATGATGGATATACTTCCGTTCATAATTCATCATCGAATACAAACTAGATCCCACTAATTTTATGTGGCTATATCCCTCTCGTCAGGCCGCTATAGTTTTAGGCGGTTGGGATCAAGAGGCCCGCCAGTGCTTTAGCTAGGACGTTTTCTTAATGCAACATTTACTTATCTGTGGCCTGGGGGAGGGGTCTAATGGGAGGGGTGTGTCCCCCTCCCCTTTGGAAATTTTTGGAATTTGAAAGGTGCCTAGATCGCAAAGGTGCAATATTTGAGTGGATTTCTGCTCTAATGAGGAACCTCAAAATTTTCACCCGGCGGGTAGAATTTGCTTGTCAGATTTTTTGTGCGACATTTGTCGCCGTTTATGCGAGAGTGCCCCACAAATAGGGGCTGGCTAAAACACTGGACCGGCTCTAGGGCCCTGGTGGGGGTCAGGGGGGGGGGGCTTCGCCCCCGGAAGCTCTGAGGTTTTAGCATAATTTCTGGGTAAAAATCAAGTCTCATGCAGGATTGGTATATATGCACCTATACGGAAGTCGTTAATTTCCTTTCTTTTCCCGAGTTCCCGACGGACTTACTCACTCGTACAATTACACCGACGGCCGTTGATACGGCCGTATAGGGCCGTCACATGCATAATCAATATGCCGACGGGCCTTCAACTTGAATGGACCAATTAGATGAAGAGCCGAAAATCGAAATAACCGATAACAGACTGGCCCGTTCTCTCTTTCTCTTTTTTCTTTTCATTCTCCGTCTTCCCTTTCCTTCCTTTCCCTTTCTTTTCTCTTCTTCTCTCTTCTTTTCCTCCTCTCCTCTTTTCCTCTTCCTTTCCTTTCCCTCTCCTCTTTTTGCCGACAGACTGAAAATTTGCCGACGGGCGACCAAATATTGGGGGGTTGTGACACCCCCACACCCACCGCTCGCTACGGCCCTGCTTAAACGATAGCAATCATTGCATAGCCGTGTGCTGGGGGTGGGGCAGGGGCGTATCCAGAACTGTATTTATACCACGACACAATCTAAGCGGAGCGCCACCATATTTTGGCGGGGAACGTACCGAGAAAATTTTGACAAAAAATGCGCCTAAGATTGCAAGAAATGGTACTTCCCATGTTTTGAAAGTTGCATTTAAACATTCCAAATATAAATATCTCATGTTTTGGAAATTTACAAATGAGAAAATTTTGTACTCTAAATCACTGTGCGAGAGAATAAGCTGACTACGGATCAGGGCTTGCAAGGGATTTTGTCCCACTGAACTACGCATTGCCGCCAGTATTTTCTTGACACGTTTCACTTTCGCTGTGGTGACGGGCAAGATGACCAAAATTAATAAAAGGTATAAATGTTGCGAAACATCGTTACATCACACCGGTCCAATACCCCCCCCCCCCCCACCAAACAGGGCAATTAAATAATATACTAGAAGCGTTCCGGAATATTTTCTTGAAATTACTATCACCTGTGGGGCGCCGGAATGCAGGATTTTAAAATTAAGTGCCTAAGGCCCAAATGAGCCGAGAAGTGGCGGTGGGGGAACCGTTCGGGAGGGATTATCCTACCCCTACCGACATGGGAACTTTTTGAACATTTGACATGAAATTGTGCAATCATTTGGTGACTCTTACAACTTAAATTACAGACATTAAAATATATATTCTTATCAACAATATTAGTCCCTCTCAGAACTGTACCTGTAATGTTGATGTTGCCTAGCTTATTTTCATAGGCGTAAGAAAAGGGGGGCAGCGGGGGAGATCGCCAAGACACTCTGATTGTAGGGGGCAGAAATCTTGTTTCATCCCTCCCCCCCCCACTTTGGATGACATGCTGCCAAAATATGCATAGGCGTACGGGGGTCAATATTTCTGGGGGTCAGGGATAATTTTTGCCCTAACTTAGAATTTTAAACCAAGTTGCCCGAATTTTGATACCGCTGTGTCGGTTGCAAAAGGGCATAATTTATTTTCTTGGCTGTCTCATTTGCCCGAATGGATCCACTATTTTTTGCCCGAATTGGGAGGGCATATGCCCTCCTGCCCCCACGCTTATGAAAATATGACATTGAACAAGATAAAATTACTTTAAAGTTTGTCAAACATAATTGCACCATTTTGGGTCTAGGAGCACTTTAATTAAATAGTCAAAAAATTTCCAAAGGAGACCCCTCCCCAGGACACTGATCACTAACATTCACTTCCGCTCCCTCACTTTCAAAGAGCTTCCTACGCTTACGTATTTTGTGTAATTGCCCGAGAAAGGATAATTTATACATTAGATATGTGAAATTTTACTTTATTGCACAAGATATGTGCAAAAATATTTACAGTTATTTTGTGTAAATCTTAATTCAAAAGTTTTGGAGTTCTTATTTAACTTAAATTTTAAGCATACTTCTGTGCGTATTTGAACCGGAGTGGAACCTTCCTTTGTCACCCAGTGAGGAAATTGGGTGGGGTCTAACTTGAAGGAAGCCTTCTCCTTTGAAAAAAAAATGTTCATCAAAGGTGGCTTAGCTGCAAAATGGTGCAATCTTTGGCAAAGTTTCAAATGATCGTATGTTGAAAAATCCGCATACTAGAGATTTGTTCTTATCTTTGTTGGTTGTAGGAGGAGTGTGCATGTGGTCTTTTAATGGGGAGAGGGAGTTAAATCTCTCAGCTCTCCTTGAGAAATTTTTGTTTATGTCTGGTGGCGTAGATGCTAAATGGTGCTATCTTTGGCAAAACTTTGAACTGATGACATGTTATGGTAAGGGTTGGGTTTTTGCCGGAAAAGGCCTGTTTTTACCGGGACAGCGGTAGAAACTGGTTATTACCGGTAAAAACCGGGTGAAAATAAAAAACCCTCTTTTGATGAATATACAAATACATTCATTAAAATTTCTATTTATTTTGCCTAAAAAGTGAGCCCTACAACTTGCCGAACACAGAATAAAGAGTGAAATATGCTGTTGTTACAATAGCATATAGGAGTGGACCAGCAACTTCCTTTATCATGTCAGAAACTTCAGTTTGACACAGCAGAGAAGCAAATTACGGTGCCATAAATGCTGACTAGGCAGCAGCTTGAAGTAAATGAGTTTCATCAAGGGAGCTTCTCTGAATATTCAAGTCCACCATGCTGAGAAATAGGTAAGAAGTTAAAGATGCCCAACCAAACACAAACTGAAGTGACTATTTGTTGAGTAAGTTATCTTCCTTTTGATAAACCACAAATAATAATGTTTGAATGAAAGAAACTTAGGTGGATAGCCAGCACTTTATTTTACAAGAAAGTGGAAATGTTGAAGGAAGGTGGATGGTTGAATTATAAACAAAACGTAAAACTACAGGAGGTCAATGTAAGATTTTGAGTTATTGTAGGACATGCACACCTGCAGGTTCCCCTTGAAAGGGTATACCCAAGAGTGGGGTTAGCAACTTGCCAGTATTCTCAGGGACGCATGATCAAACTGAAAATAAATCCTTTAATAATTGTTCCTATATATTTTTACACTTAACACAAAAACAGTGCAAATCTGGCAAAAATCGGCCAAAATCACTAAACAAACCACATTCAGACTCTAACATATCATATATTGTTGCCTAAAATAATTAATCTTGATGTAACAAAATGACATTCATCCTTTGACTTTGGAAAAAAGCATGCAAAATCCTTGTAACATTTCATTCAATGTAACAGAATAGATTTTTACCGTTTTTTCCATTTTTCGGCAAAAATCTGTTTTTACCATGACGGATTTTACCGGTAAAAACCGCCCGCCTGTGGCAAAAACTGCCAACCCTGTGTGATGTAATTACCGGTATTATGTAGTGATATTTTGGCTGGGGTATGGCAGGAGAACACACCAAACACTTCACAAAAATTGCAGTTGTACTTATTTTGATCGAGAATCGAAATGAACGGGAATGCTTGAGAGAGGAGTAAAGGTAATCATAACAAAAGTGTAGAGGATTCATCAGTATGTCTCAAATATATTCTTTAGAGCTCAGGACCAATTCATTTAAAGACAGACAGTCATCACCCCAAAGTATATTTTTAGTGTGGGGCTATCAAATTCTCAGTTGGTGACTGCTCTTTAATTGATTGACATCAAAGTTTGAAAATTCAAAAGATGCAGAGTAGCTCACATTCCATACACTGCAGAGGGAGTGCTTGGGTGACACATTAGAGCCTTGTATGCTAACCAGGACATGACCTTAAGCAATAAAAAAATGTTTGTGTCTGTACAAGGAGGAGCTTTATACAATTATGGGAGGAGCTACAAGTTGCATAGTTGGGAGAATTGGAACTGTCTGGGATTATGACAAATGCCCTTAAAAACCTGAATACAACATTTCAAAACTTAATGTATATTTTGTATCCACATAAAAGCATGTATAGCATGAACATTTGCTAAGTATGATACACCGGCGATGCCATGCAAGGAAAAAATCATTCTAGCATGTACCAGTAGTAATTATACCACTGAGATGAAAAAACAATTTATTATTTTACATTCCTATATATCTGTATATTAAAAACTGAAACTGAGGCTCTTGTAAAGGCCTCAAAGTTGAACGTTACAGCAGGTAAATTAGTGACTGGAACATAAACGCAATGACAGAACATTAAAGTGCTTTCATGATTTAATGGAGTTGTTATATGAGATGCCTCACTCACTCTTTATCACGATGAATAAGAAAAACAAAAACATATACGGACAACATTCGGTGTTCAATATATACGTTGTCTGCTAATGGTTCCGTTGAGAGTATGTTTGTATGCATTTTCTTTCTATCGACAATTTCATTCTTAGATTTAGTGAAATAGGGTTTTTGTGCTGAAGAACTAGTGGGAGCTGGGGATGGGGGGGGGGAGGGGGTACGCACAGTCCCCAACATTTTTCAAAAGGAAGTTTTGAACCCCAATATACGATTGCGTAAGTTTATTCCCTTTTTGACATACTACCCCTGTCAAAAATCAGCTAGACCGCCAAATATGTAGACCCATTGCGTCACTGGTTTTCAGTTAATATTTTCCTAAGTAATTTCCAGATAACTCAATAATGAAAATGGAATTGCTATGGAGTAACTTAAACAGAACCGTGATTGTGTTTAGAATTTTGTAGCAGAATTACTCACGTAGTGTCAGGGGTAGCTTGACGTGCATTTACTTCAAAGTATCCAAAATCTCGTAACAACCCAAAACACCCGACCCTCATCAGCCCGAGGGCATTACCCGCTTGGGTGCCGGTACCCGTAGCACATGTTTTAAATCCCCTTAAGACTCATCTTTGAGGAATACTGACGTCTCTATTCAAAATATCTTCAAAAATAATCCTTTGGGGTTATCTTTTCATGATGCAGAGAAGCTTTCATACTAAGTTTAGTTCACTTTTATACCTTTCAGCCTTTCTTCAATTTCTGTACCGGTACTTTAGGCCATCACACAGAAGCGGACAAACTTGTCTGAAGTCGGCTGCCCTCTGTTATTCTGTTATATCCGTTCTAATTATATTTGGTTACAAATGGGTTCTCCCTTTTTGGTCCACAACGCGGTTCCCTTCAAAAAGATGGACCCTGTCTTTTAGGATTGTCCATCTCTCAGACCTGATCGGTGAAACAGGATCAGTAAGAAAAGGCTTTGTTATTGATTACGAAAGAGCCACTTTTTAAATTAGGCCTTCCTAATTGTTCTTAATTTGCCTTTTCTTTCTCTGTGCGGCATTTACATTTCGTTTTTCCCATTAAAGTGTTCTACATACTGCTGGCCATGCTTTCATAGAAGAACGCACAATCACTACTGAGAGGGGAGAGGGTAGGGTCTTAAAACTCTCTTAAAAACCTGAAATGACAGTTTTGCTGTGCTTCTGCTCCAAATTTGCAGGACAACCCCTTTTTAGATTAGAGACCCTGACACCGCCCCCGTTCCTGTATCAGATCCTGGTTCACTTGAAGGACACACATGGTGTTCGCCCATTTACAGTACACGTAGGCTTCATCGGCCGTAGGCCAACCTCGAATGAATGCGGTGCAAGACACTTTTCCTATCCCACAGTGTCATTTCTGCCCAACCCTTTTACTCAGACCGTATACTCTGCAGAATATGATACCGAACCGCAGACACCCAAGTTCGTCGTGATGAATTTGTAGAGGGCCTTAAAATGGACCACTTGGAGTAGCATGTGTATAATTTTTGGGCTCGGACATTACCTAAAGCCAGTAATGGAAGGGTTATTCTTTTCCTTTATAACGAATGTAGGTACCTGCAATGTCTGCCCTTTTTGCCTGGCAGCGGTGTAGCCAGAAAGGGATGGGGAGGGGGGGGGGGGGCAGGGAAAATTGACTCCTCACAAATTTCTAGACTCCCTGTCGGAAGTCCTTCCATCTTAAAATTTATTGCAACGCACGGTCATCAATGCATGATGTTACAAGACGACCCGTCAGGATCACCGGATTGAATCCATCGACGAGCGAATGGAAAGTTCCAGAGAATTCAACTTCAACGCAGCCTTTCTAGAATGGGGCTGCCCGGCGTTTTCGTCTTACCGGCAGAGGGCGCTATCATATGGTTCCTACTCGGGTCCTTTTATACGATAAACTATGTAGGAACCCTAAATCCTACAAAGATATTTCAAACATAGATCACCCAATCCGGACAGTATATCATGTAAAAAAATATATTATGCATGAGATGCAAGTCTCAAGGCACGAATGTGATACAAAACCCAAGAAAACATAATGATTTGTTGCATAGATACCATCAAACTCCTATAGGCCTACCTACACTGTAAGACGCGCTGACTCTGTATGGAGGCCTAAATGCCGACGCGGAAATGCGGATCTGAATGCGCGTCGTTCCATACAGTAATCTGCGTCCAAAACTAAGGACGCGCTACAGAAAATTTCATTGTTAAAGTAGTTGGCGTGTGTACCTTTAACAACACGTTCTGTACTCGCGTAATACCGTCATTTCTCTGTGTATAATCCGGAATGATTGACTCACACTACTGCGCTCTTGGAAAGCGAACGCTTTGGTTGCTTTTCCGTTGTTAGCGCGTAAGAATTTAAATGCATGTATAAAGGTGCGCTAGTGAAGATACCATAGAAACTGGCCAATTGTTTTCAAAGTACTAATTAGGAAAGCTCCTAAAATTAAAAGAAAAAGCTCCATGTGGGTTAAGTGGAATTTATTGAGGAATGATACATCTAGTACAACTACGTGCTATAGTCGAGCGATCTATCTGTGACTCGAGCTGCAGCGAGCTAGCTACTAAGCCGTTATAGACCCATATTAGGGATATGTAGTCTTCTTTTATTCTTTTTGGATATTTTAACCCTCCTGACCATTATCTCTTGTTTTTCTTTGGGTTCTGTCTAGGAACAATTTCTTGCTGCGTACTACAACCAGAAAGCTCGTATTTTCAGCTTCAACGACAGTAACAGAAAGCAGGTAGGCCTAGACGACAATAACAAGCGCATAATTTGTTTACAAACTTCGCGGTTGCGCTTGAGTTTCGCGCAACTGGTAGGAACCATATGAGAGCGCCCTCTGTCGATTTTCACTCCGCCGGGCAGCCCCATTGTCTAGAAGAGAGAACTGTTTACGCGGCCTGACGACACTTCTACACTGTTTACTACTGTGTGTTCTAGAAGCTTCTATTAAGGAACGTTCTCGTAATTGCTGGACTGTGTACACTAGAAGTTTCTGTTAAATTCTGGAGAGTTCTCGAATAAAAGCCTAGCATATAAAAGGCAGTTCAACAACTGTTTTGGGGAGAGAGACATTGAGAGATACCCCAATACTTCATCGAGAGATACCATCGAGTCCAGACGTTACTCTGCTGTCCGTTTATTGACCGAATCATATGAGGCCAGCCACTGACAATTCACACTTGTGACAAATTGCCTTTCGCCGTTTCTACGCTGTGTATTGAGATTGTTATCATCCATCATCGCCTAGCCCTGTCGTTATTCGCTCGTGGAACCAGTTCCTACGCTACAGCACGCTGCAGGTCTACTACTTTACCACCGTCAACGTGCATGCACTACCAGCCCTTGGACCAGACCAGAATACCATTAAGTAAAGGATTGTAAGTAAATCTAATTAATTATTGTAAATTTAAGTAAGATAAGGAGATTGTAAATAATCATTAAGTTGTTGAATTTTAATCTCGTTCTTCTGTGATCTTTCGCTGTTATTGGTTTGACTTGCGACCACAAGCCGTAACAGAATTGGTGGCCTAACATCCGGGAACGAAAAGTACTAGAAAATTCGAGAAATTCTGTTGTAAATTGTAAACAACTTCAAAATGCCATTCAACTTAGATAAATTCGTGGCTAGTCCCTCAGTCGAGGAACTAGATTCATTAAAGAAGTCTGAGATTGTAAAGGTCGCAAAACATTATGGCATTGAATTTCAGCCTTTAATGCGGAAAGACGAGATTAAAAGATATGTTCTAGAATATCTTGTGGATGAAAGTATCCTACCTAGTACAGTATTGGAAACAGCTATCACTGTGCCAACTGACAACACATTTGAACTGAAAAGGCTTGAAATGGAAATGAATAAGGAGATTAGATTAAAAGAAATGGAAAGAGAAAGGGAAAGAGAGGAAAGGGAAAGAGAGGAAAGAGAAAGGGAAAGAAAGGAAAGAGAAATGCAAATGCAAAAGGAAAAAGAGGAAAGAGAAATGCAAATGCAAAGGGAAAAAGAGGCAAGAGAACATGAATTTAGGTTGAAGCAACTAGAGTTAGGGGTCATAAGAGGCTCAGACCCTAAAGTTGGCTTAGATACTGGGGTATTTGACATTTCTAAGCACGTTAAATTTGTCCCCAAATTTCAGGAGGATAATGTGGATAAATTCTTTAACCATTTCGAAAAGCTGGGTGAACAACTAAAGTGGCCAAGAGATAAATGGTCCATACTCATCCAGAGTAATTTCACAGGCAAGGCTCAAGAAGTGTATTCCGCTCTGTCAATAGAGGACAGCATGGATTATGATAAGGTTAAAAAGGCCATATTACAAGCCTATGAACTGGTGCCTGAAGCTTATCGCCAAAAATTTAGAAAGTATCGTAAGGCGGATACACAAACATACGTAGAGTTTGCTTATCAAAAAGAAAGGCATTTCGACAGATGGTGTGCTTCCAAAAAGGTCTCCACATTTGACACTTTAAGACAACTGATGCTGGTCGAGGAATTCAAACGGTGTGTGAATGATGACATTAAGACTCACCTTGAGGAAAATAAGGCTGACAAGTTGAGTGAAGTTGCAAATTTGGCTGATCAGTATGCACTTACCCATAAATTCAGTAAAGTGGGTCAGACTCAAAACAAGGGTCAGTTTAGTAGGCCAAATAAGAAATATGGCAACAGTGGCAATAATAGTGGCACAACAAGTAATAGTGGATCTCAGTCTGGTTCTATCTCTCCAACAAATTCTGGTAAAAAACAACCAGATTCAAGTCGTCAAAAGAACGACCAGGTCAGCTCAAACAAAGCTGCCTTTAAAGACATAACTTGTGGTTTCTGTCACAAAAAAGGCCACACAATGGCAAATTGCTTCACACTGGCAAAATTAAAGGAGACTGAAACAGCTTCTAATGCCTTAGCCAATGTAGAGAACTCTTCTGAGGTAGTCGTGACTTTACGGCCTAATTCTAACGACAAAATAAAGGAAGAATACCTTCCATTTGTGTCTGAGGGGTTTATTTCCCTAGATGGGAATTCAGCTCATCCACCCGTAAAAATTAAAATTTTGCGTGATACAGGCGCAACTCAGTCGTTGCTTCTTGATGGAGTTTTGCCATTATCGGACTCTACTTCCACAGGGGCAAATGTACTAATTCAGGGGGTTGAGTGTGGATTTATTTCTGTCCCTCTACACAAAATTAATTTGAAGTCAGATTTAGTTTCTGGGTCGGTCATAGTAGGGGTCAGACCTACTCTACCTGTAAAGGGGGTATCTCTGTTGCTAGGCAATGACCTAGCTGGTGGAAAGGTAGTAGCCAATGCAATTTTGACAGATAAACCATGTGATTATAACAACACAGAGCAATTAGAAAAGGAATTTCCAAATTTATTCCCTGCCTGTGCTGTCACTAGAGCTATGTCACAAAAGCTCGCTATGGATGATAATCTTAAACATCCAACCTCCAAAAGTGAGGATACAGTTCCCAAAAGTGGAACAAGTAGGGAATCATGTAAGGATGATAATCTTAAACATCCACTCTCTAAAAATGAGGGTATGATTTCTGAAAATAAGGATGATAAACTTAATCATCCGCCCTCTAAAACTGAGGAATTAGTTCCTAAAAATGGAACAACACTCCCAAAGGAGGAGTCAGAATCTGAAAAAGATTCTAGTAAAAATAGTCACGAAAGTGAAGATTCTTGGTATGATCTCAGCCAATCTTTTATGACTAATCTTAATGATAGTCAGGATTGTGAGTCTCCTGGCCCCACACATAGTGAGGGGGTAGAACAGGAAAAATCAAAAATGTCTGACACACTCCACAGAGACCAGTTGTCAGTCCAACAACAACATGATGAAGAGCTTCAGCCATTAATAGCTGGTGCACTCACTGAGGATGAATCGAAAGACGTCCCAGTCTGCTTTTATTTGAAAAACAATATTTTGATGCGTAAATGGCGACCACCTGATGCACTATTAGATGAAGAGTGGAGAATTTACCATCAAATTGTGGTACCTAGGACCTATAGAAGGGAAATACTGAGTATTGCTCATGAAATGCCATTTGCAGGGCACCTAGGAGTCAATAAGACTTACCACAGAATTCTAAATCACTTTTATTGGCCAAAACTTAAAAGTGATGTGGCCAAATTTGGTAAGACCTGTCACTTATGTCAAATGGTTGGGAAGCCGAATCAGAATATTCCGGCTGCACCCTTAAAGCCAATTCCTGCTTTTGAAGAGCCGTTTAGTAGAGTCATCATTGATTGTGTAGGTCCCCTACCTAAGAGTAGGGCAGGACATCAGTATATATTAACCATTATGTGCGCTTCTACGAGGTTTCCAGAGGCAATACCTCTGAGGAATATTAAGGCTCGGACAGTCTTACAAGCTTTACTTAAATTTTTCACATTGTTTGGGTTGCCGAAAGAGATCCAATCAGATCAAGGGTCTAATTTCATGTCAACTGTATTCCAACAGATGTTGTATGAGTTAGGCATAGACCAAATTAAGTCTTCGGCTTATCATCCTGAAAGCCAAGGGGCTTTAGAAAGGTTTCACCAAACATTGAAGAATATGTTAAAGACATATTGTCATGATAATGAGAGAGACTGGGATGAAGGCATTCCATTTGTGATGTTTGCTGCCAGGGAATCTATGCAAAAGTCACTTGGGTTCAGTCCATTTGAACTTGTCTTTGGACACACAGTTCGTGGACCATTGAAATTGTTGAAGGAGAAGTGGTTATCAGAACCAGGTGAAGACATACATCTACTTGATTATGTATCCCGCTTTAAAGATCGTCTTCATGGAGCATGTGAACTTGCTCAGGAAAATCTGAGGCACTCTCAGAAGAAAATGAAAGCGTGGTACGATAAGACCACTGTGAACAGAGAGTTTAAACCTGGTGATAAGGTGCTAGTGTTTTTGCCTGTTTCTGGTCAGCCACTTCAAGCTCGCTTTCAAGGACCTTATGTCATTGAGAGAAAGGTTAGTGACACAGATTACGTCATTTTGACACCTGACAAGCGTAAATCTAGAAGAGTATGTCATATTAATATGATGAAGAGATATTATGAAAGAGAAGATTGTGACATTTCTAAGGATGAAAGTATACATGATGTAAATAGCAACACTAATGATACAGGTGATCAAGTGTGTATTATCAATGCTGATTATGAACTCAGTAATGATGAGATCAAGGCTAATAATGTTCCTGATATGTGTATTAAGTTACAAAATTCTGATGTGTTGAAAAATCTTGACCAGAAATTAAGTCATCTGGATCACAAAGAAAAGTCAGAAATGAAATCATTAATCTATGAATATGCATGCTTGTTCTCAGATGATCCGACTAGGACAAATTTGATTGAACATGATGTTGATGTGGGAGATGCCACACCAATCAAGCAGCATCCTTACCGAGTTAACCCTAGAAAACGACAACATCTCAGGGATGAGGTTCGGTACATGTTGGACCATGACATTATAGAACCTAGTAATAGTGAATGGTCTTCCCCTTGTATCTTGGTCCCCAAGCTAGACGGTGGGTACAGATTTTGTACTGATTACCGAAAGGTGAATGCAGTCACAAGAACGGATTCCTATCCGATACCCCGTATCGATGATTGCATTGATAGGATTGGGAAAGCTACGTATGTGTCAAAGTTTGACTTACTAAAGGGGTACTGGGAGATACCACTCACTGAGAGGGCTCGGAAAATCTCGGCATTCGTGACGCCAGATGGGTTATTTCAGTATAAGGTTATGCCGTTTGGTATGAAAAACTCACCGATGACGTTTCAGCGCTTAGTAAATGATCTTACGTCAAATTTAGAAAATTGTGAAGTATATGTTGATGACCTTATTGTGTACAGCAACTCGTGGGATGAACATGTACAACATGTTAGGGCATTATTTGACAAACTTGCCAAAGCTAATTTGACTGTCAATTTGGTCAAAAGTGAGATTGCTTGTGCCCATGTGGTGTACTTAGGGCATGTGGTTGGTCAGGGTAAAGTTAGACCAATTAAGGCTAAAGTTGAGGGCATTGACAAATTCCCTGCCCCAACTGATAAAAGGCAGCTCATGCGCTTCCTAGGCATGGCTGGTTACTACAGACGTTTTTGTCCGAATTTCTCTGACATTGCTGCACCACTGACAAAATTGTTAAAGAAAAATGAAAAGTTTGATTGGACGGATAATTGCCAAGCAGCATTTGAATTATTGAAAAAGGCACTAATGAGTTCACCAGTGTTGATCGCTCCAGATTTTGAAAAACAATTTAAGTTGGCAGTGGATGCCAGTGACAATGGCATAGGAGCAGTTTTGCTTCAAGCTGATGAGCATGGTGTTGATCACCCTGTTTGTTATTATTCTAAGAAATTTGACAAACACCAGAAAAATTATTCAACAATTGAAAAGGAGACATTAGCTTTAATACTTGGTCTTCAACACTTTGATGTTTATTTGGGAACTACTAGTTTCCCTATCACTGTATGCACTGATCATAACCCTTTGACATTTTTATCTAAGATGAAGAATAAGAATCAAAGATTGATGAGGTGGAGTTTATTTCTGCAATCATATAATGTAGATATTAAGCACATTAAAGGGAAAGACAATGTTGTACCAGACTCTTTGTCAAGAATTTGATTTGATGCAGTATGTTGAAGATATCACTGTAAGTTTTGAAATTTTGTGTTAACTATGGCACACTGTGTATTGATGATGTTACTGTATTCATGTATCATCACCTAGCAAGACAAGTTGTATGTTATGATTATACCTTCCATGGAATATTGGACTACATACTGTACATACTGTAGTTATTACTGTAAAGTTATACATTGTAAATATTGTAACTTAAGTTTTGTCCGAGACGTCCAAAACTTTTTCAAGGGGGGGAGTGTTACAAGACGACCCGTCAGGATCACCGGATTGAATCCATCGACGAGCGAATGGAAAGTTCCAGAGAATTCAACTTCAACGCAGCCTTTCTAGAATTGTCTAGAAGAGAGAACTGTTTACGCGGCCTGACGACACTTCTACACTGTTTACTACTGTGTGTTCTAGAAGCTTCTATTAAGGAACGTTCTCGTAATTGCTGGACTGTGTACACTAGAAGTTTCTGTTAAATTCTGGAGAGTTCTCGAATAAAAGCCTAGCATATAAAAGGCAGTTCAACAACTGTTTTGGGGAGAGAGACATTGAGAGATACCCCAATACTTCATCGAGAGATACCATCGAGTCCAGACGTTACTCTGCTGTCCGTTTATTGACCGAATCATATGAGGCCAGCCACTGACAATTCACACTTGTGACAAATTGCCTTTCGCCGTTTCTACGCTGTGTATTGAGATTGTTATCATCCATCATCGCCTAGCCCTGTCGTTATTCGCTCGTGGAACCAGTTCCTACGCTACAGCACGCTGCAGGTCTACTACTTTACCACCGTCAACGTGCATGCACTACCAGCCCTTGGACCAGACCAGAATACCATTAAGTAAAGGATTGTAAGTAAATCTAATTAATTATTGTAAATTTAAGTAAGATAAGGAGATTGTAAATAATCATTAAGTTGTTGAATTTTAATCTCGTTCTTCTGTGATCTTTCGCTGTTATTGGTTTGACTTGCGACCACAAGCCGTAACAATGATCATGGAATACACAGGGGTCCTTGTACATGTCACAACTCAGAAACCTAACCTTATATGCAGTCCAAATACTCAATAAAGCTTTTCAAGGCGCATTGCGCTCACCAAGTGCAAATACGTGTCTCATAATTTCCGATATCTGTTACTAGGGGAAATGTCTCATGATTAATTTCTTTATACGACAACTTGAGAGGAATTGTTGTTTGGAAAACCATTGCAATCCCCCTCCCGCAAAACTCTCCTACCAACTGCCGTGGACCCTCCACATATCACTACTCGACCAAGATTGGAGTTATTATAAAATGATATTAATTAAATCTTAGTGGGGTGTTCATTGTCAATGCCCTTTGTAGACAGTTTAAAGCTATGTTCCAATCTCCAGAATTTTGTACATGCCCGTGGGGTTCCAGAGCCCTGACACTGGACCTCCCCGAGCCTGTTGCTCTGAACCCTACCATTAAGGTGGACCCTGGTTCACACGGTGGTATACATAGTGAGTAGCGCTCTAGCAGCACCTTTTGAAATTGCAATGAAAGTACGTTTTCGTTCTAAGCATTACATAAAACGGGCCCCAGGAGATTTTTACTCCATGGTTTCCTAGATTAGGCGCCTGTTTTGCTTAAAAAATGTATAACTAGGCGACTTCTAATTTTCGTAAAGAGTGCCAAGTAACATCTCTCAATTAGTAAGAAAAGATTTCCTTGCTTTTTGTTAATAAAATTTCTTTTATTTGTGAACAATGAATCAGTTCGTGAGCTCATTTCACATGCTTATAAGTACATGTTAAAAGGGAGAAAGCATTCGCCCAAGTCTATTTCAAAAATCTGCTAAATCTTACAAATTTCCTCTTATTTCTCTCACAAGGATCTTTCATTACGTTTTCGAATAAAACATTGAATACTGAAGGTAAACCAAGGAGTTAATCTCCATGAATTTTACAAATAAGTAACAACAATATTGTCACATGATTAATAGGAGCCATTCCTGAATTGGGATGACGGGGTACACTCATTTAAATTTGGGAGACTGCATTTTCCCTTTAAGCTTGTTTTACCAAGGTATTCATGGAGTACCGGTATTGCATGACGTTGCATTGTCATTAGGCCAAACATCATGTACAATTTGCACTGTGAATGATTTTACAAAAAAGCTCCTTATAATGGAAAATGGCACATAGCACCATGGTTCTGCCAAAATCAGTCAAGACTAGGAGGCAAAACGTGAGTTTGACTGACGCCTGGTCCAAGAACGCTTGGCCTGTGGAATTAATGCAGAGGTTGCAGGTGTACCTCTATATTTCGGGAAAAGTGTTTAGTCAGAACAATGTTTTGTTGCACTAGTAACGATCATGACATATGGAGTGCAAACCAATACGAATGCGGGCAAAGCACTTTGAAATTTTGCATGCATTTAAAATCATTTCCGTGACAAAAGATGCAATGCAGAATCTGCACTGAGACTCTTTCAATTCGTAAAAAATGTATCTGCCAATTAGAGGGCGCGTCTTCTGCGTGGTAATTAGTAAAAGTCAGTTTTCATAAAATACTTCTTTCCCGGCCCGGAGTCCCCTACTTCGCATTCTTGCAATGCTGTGCTCCTCTGTAACGACTCCTATGCAAACGAACTTGTAACTTTTAAACGAACTTGTTAACCCCTCACCCATGAATATTGCGAATACGTTTGAGACGGTATTGATAATAAACACAACGATGCGATGAGTCTGGAAGCGCAAGGAGCGCAGGAAAAGTTCAACGGGTATTTTTCTAAGAATTTGCGAGACTTTTGTTAGTTTGAGAACGACAGTGACTTGTGCCAGAGATGATCAAAATAGATCCATCACTCAGTCAGAAACACACCCTATCCCCTACAGAAATCTATAGCTTGAACGCCTTTTGGGCTCATTTTAAATTTTGGGAGAAAATTTTCGGAAATCAATTGGGGCAGAAGCCCCCACGCCCCCGTGACGGCGCCAGTTTAGACAAGGTGTGAAAACGTTTAAAATGTATCTCAAGAATTAGGGAAGATTCAATAAATTTCACACTCAGAATTTAGATGCAAAAGCATAAGTCAGTGGCAGTCGAAGGTCATGTAGGGTCACAATAGGACAAACTGAAAATCTTGCAACCATAATGTATGTCATGTCCTATAAATAGTGTAGATAAGGTTTTTTATCCAAAGAACTTGACGTATGCACTATATACTTTCGCAAGGAATGATGGTATGGCAGTTCTAATTAAATGATTCTCATAATAGGCGCAGTTGTACGTGAAAAACCAGGGGCGCATCTAAGACGTTTCTACCAGGCGGGACTATGAGAGTTAAGAGTGATATTTTGACGCTAAGTGGAAAGCCAGTACCAGTTGGCGTGCAGCGTAAACTTTTGTCAAACATGCGTCCATGATTTCCAGTAATGGCTCTCGCCCTCCCATTTGAGAAATTTTTGTTCAGTTTAGGTGGCTTAGATGCAAAATGGCGCCATCTTTATTTCAACTCAGTGAACTGATCATATTTATGTCTATAAATTCTCAGCATTTATTGAAATGTTTCCACTTGTGGCTAGGTTGGGGTAAGAGGTAGGGGTTAGGTTTGTCATATGGGAGAGGCTCATTTCAGTTACTTGAGAACAAATGTTTAAATGCCAAGAGACCTACCAGTACATATGCACAGGGCAGAGTTGTAATCAAGTCATTTTTTTCTCAAGGCAAGTCAAGTCTCAATTCATTTACCGTCACGTCAAGTCAAGTCACAAGTCATTTTCCTTCAAGCCATAATTTTCAAAATAAAAATATAATAAGCCTATGAACCAGACTGCACTTCCCATAGATACAGTCTTAGGGTGGAAATTATAGGAGGTTAACTCGTATCTGCTAATTTTCATTTTTCAGTGAATTAGTCATTGACTAGAGACAAGTTACCTACCGGTACCTTTGGGTGGTAGTGAGTGCAAATCTAGTATTTTATTTTCAGGCGCCTAATTTCAACTACCACCGTAACAAATGGTAGGTTTAGGAGGTGGTATGGCCCGGACGGTAAGTTGGGGCAGTAGTTTTGGTTTATTGCGATGAGAAATATGTCTTGCTCATACGGTTACCTATGCGATTGTAGAGATATTCAAATCAGCACTTTGCTTTCTTTATTGGGGACATGGGAGGGTCAAAGTCCGGTTCTTGGTGGAGGATTACAGGTTCCAATGACCCTCAAACTCTCACAAGATTAGGAGGTTTAGGAGGGGTATGGCCTGGACGGTAAGTTGGGGCAGTATTTTTGGTTTATTGCGATGAGAAATGTCTTACCTATATACTGGTGATAAACTCAAGGGCTGCTGCGAAGGGGGGGGGGGGCAAGATAACAGACCCTAGTTGCGTCATTTCTCCAGCCATCTTTAAAAAGAAAGAGAAAACTGCCGTGTCTCAGGGCCGTGTAAAAATCCAAAGCCTTTGGCCATATTGTCAGTAAATTTTGCGTACAAACGCTTAATACCGGTACCATCCAATGCTGCCTGAATGATGTGCCAGCACACTTTAAGAAGTCACCAAAAATTTGCCCTGTGCAACTTTTTGCCTCTTGACGGTCCAGTCAGCTTTTATGCGGTTAAACTATCCGAGTTGTCTTCATGATTTCAAGAAACTTGCCGGTATGTGATAGGTACTGGTTACCGCACCTACTATAGTATATGAGTATTCTGTTGAAGCCGTGCCTCTTCTTGTGCAAACAAGTTAAGTGTTTGCTAACCCATAGCCGGATTTACCCTCGGGGGGGGGGGCGTAACCTATCATGTGAGGGGGCCCCTTCAGTATCATTCTTGGTGACATTATTCGTGGGTGTGACTAATACGTGACACTATCTAAATGGAGCGCCACCACCATTGGCGTGTAGCCTACGGAAAATTTTTTGGCAAAATTGCCGATGTCGGTGGATTGCTGGAAATGACACTTCCCAGGCTTGTCAACTTGCATAAGGCTGTGCCACCTTTTATGATTTACAAATTTCCATCCTCCGTAAAGAGAGTTAACTCGGACACACAGTTTATTCCGTTACATAATTGTGTAAACGGTAAAGGAGAAAAAAAACTTGACATATAACTTCTGCTGTGTTTATTTCTGTTATGAGTCAAACAGGAAAAAGAAGGTAATATATGCACATGTCATTGGCATAGAAATCTGAAATATGGTGTTTGAAATCCCAATTTATTTCAATTCCATCAAGAGGGCCAATCTGTAGGTATTACAATAATCGTTTCATCAATAACCACCGATACAGAACTTGCACTTGGGCGTTCTGATGGTAGCCGAAGCATATGATAACCGACACCGAGGATTTAAACTTTCGGCGCAAGACAATTACCTGTCATGTCGATACAAAATGGTTTAAACTGAAATGTGTAACTATGAAAAATAAACAAAATACATTCGATTCAGTCTCAGAGTTAAGAGGTTTGACCAGGCCTGGTGGGTCGATAATGGTATTTAGGGAAACTTTATAGCAAATAGATGCCTAATGCATGGGCGGCACTGCACCACCTAGCTGGTAGTGCTTCTAAACCCTTTCCTTTTAATCTCCTACTTTTCTTTCTAATTTCCTACTTGGTTGAAAACTATCCCCGAATATCTTAACGAAATCTTATCATGCTTGTCTCTCAATAGTTTTCTTTCCCATACTAGAATTAAGGCGAAAATTGTATTCACTTTATGTTCATTTAAATGTTGGGTACGGATACACGATTTTGAACAAAAAGTTGTTGCAAGGGGGTTAATGGCTCACTTCGTGAGAGTGAAGATAAACTGCAAAAAGTGTCCAAAAGAGGGCCACAGGTCTTCCCAGTAAAATGTTGAAATAAAAACGCTGTTTTGACCGAAATGTAGTCTCACTCCTTCTGATTAACATTCAGTAATGAAGGATGATACAGAGAGAGTGAGGAAGAAAGGGAGGTTGGATTACTGTGAGATTTCCGGGGGATTAATCCTACAGAAAGCGAAGCGCGCCGAAAAATGACATTTTTAGAAATTTCTAGCTGACATAGGTAATAGAAAAAAAGAAAAACACCCTCAAGAACGGAACGGTTGTCCTGCCTCCCTTGCTACCAGCGGAGTATCGATGAGCCTGGGACCCCCGGCCTCTGGACCCATAAGGGCCTCCTATCAGGAGGGGTCCAGTGGCGCTGCCAGAGGTTGGCAATTGGGGCACTATAGATGATGGTGCTTTAAGCCTACTCTAGATACATCTGGGCCCACGGTCGGTGTTAACTGTGCATTTTTGAGCATTTTTGTAAATTTTAGATGACTCAGATGGCGAGGCTGAATGCGTGCGAAGCGGGCGAAAATTTTGATACTTTGATTACTGATATGCCCAAAGTACTGATATGTCCAAAGAATTCAATACTCTTCCCATTCTTGGAGCAAGGAATATTGCGGGTACAATTCCAATTTTTTAGACCTTATGGATTTTTTTCTTTGCATCAGAGTAACGGGGCCCCGTTTTGGTAAGGGGCCCCCGGCTCAGCACGGTCCGAGTCCACAGGAGTTACGCCACTGTTTGCTACGCGTTTGTCAGAAATGGAACTTTCCATGACTTACAAATTACAGCTAAACCTTCTTAAAAATGTCAATAATACAGCGAATATGAAAAAGTTTAAACGAACCTCTAAAGCACGCATGTATAACCACTTGTCAGTATTAATACCACTAGGGCTTCAGAGTACATACTTTTGTAGGAAGAAAGGTAAAGATTTCTATTTTAACTCAGAAGCAGATTTGAAAACTAAGCTAAAAAGAGTGACTCGTTTATGGAAATTTTCGGGGGGCCCCTTAAAGGCGGGGGGGGGGGGCGTAACCTGTAGGTTACCTCGTTTACTGGGTTAATCCGGCTATGTGCTAACCGCATAATGACAACCCAAAAAACGTTTTTGTTGTTAACACATGTTAGATGGTGTTATGTCCTAATGGAGGGCGTCCTCCACCATTTGACGATTTCTTGGACAATTTTAATATATACCCTATTATATTTGACGAGTCAGCCTGCGAAATCCGCGCCAACTAGAAACCAATGCGATTGTAGAGATACTCAAATCAGCACTTTGCTTTCTTTATTGGGGGCATGGGAGGGGCAAAGTCTGGTTCTTGGTGGAGGTTTACAGGTTCCAATGACCAGACGCAAGGGCCAAACTGAGGCGGAGGAGGGCCATTTTGGTTAAGCGGAAACGCCTCAATGGGGGACCGGAGGGCGAAGTCCTAGAAATTCTAGGATATTTCAAGCTGGCCGCACTTTCCCGGGCATATTTCAATGGCCATGTAACAGAGGCGTAGAAAAGGGGGGCTGGAAATTCAGCCAACAATTTTCGCGAGCCGTCGAGCTACTAGATTTGCTTTTGTGCTACACAGTTTTACACAACTCCCTTGGTACTTGTACTCGTGAGAATGAATTTGTACTCGTACTCGTACTCAAGTATTTAAGAAGTTATGCAATGGGGCTAAATGCAAAACGTTGTACTTGTACTCATAAAAAAGACATGCACTCGTATAACAACCTGAGATATTTTTTCTAGACCATTTTGTATCTCAATAGTTACTAACGGAAGTTCACTTTGATGCTGCAAGGGTATTGTCTTGTGGGTAGGAGGAAGAAGGATGGTACTGGTCGCATGGGACTTTGGAAGACTTACGACACTCAACACGCTGTCCTGATGGTAACGTTGGTCATTTTAATGATGAACTCCAGCTCATTTTAGATAGTATTAGTGGGGAGGGGAAATGGGGGGGGGGGGGTTGTTGCTCTGGTAATTTTAGTATCGACCTATTCGGTGATGTTTCTAGTAGTTTTAAAGTGGACTTAAAGTCTAGAATTCCAAGAATATATATTCAAGAGGTTAGAAAATAAATTTCGTTCATCCAATTCTCACTTCCATAGCTTCATCCGTTGCTGAGATATAAAATGTTGAAGTTTATTTACTTAATTTGAAATAGTCGATTGCACAATAATTTGTAATGTCCTTCTTGTACAACTCACATTACCTGCTTTTGTTTCCTTTTGAAATTAAAATGTTCTTATGACCATGGAACATTTACTGTTTCCTTACAAAGCATGTTGTACAGAGAGGGCTTATACAGCCAAGTCAGCCTACAACAGTAAGACAATGATCACGTTTTCGTAGAAGGTGCAGCTGCTTTCGAAAAAACAAAGAAATACAAAGATGATAATGTGAGTAGTACAAGAATGACATCACAAATTATTGCTCAATCTACCATTTTAAATTGAGTGAATAAGCTTCAACATTTTATATCTCAGCCCAGGAATGTCATGTGAAGATGGGAATTGGACCATTTGGATGCATTTTTCAAGCTCTGTAACATACATTTTTGAAATTTCAGACTTTAGGTACACTGTCACTATATAAAGAATATACTGTGTTTTCACTGTTTTTGCCCCACAATTACCTATCCTGCTAGGGTCACAGATTCATCGGCAACGCTTATTGATAATTTATTTACAAATTATCACGATTTGGAATTGAAATCTTCGATTTTTCAGACAGATATATCTGACCATTATCCCATTTGTATTTACTGTGATGAAACCTGCAGTATTGTAGCCAGACAGGTGCTTATTGTAATGTAGTAAAACATGACACTAAAACTCCCAACTTACTTAAAGGGGAATTTTCATGATCCCAGACAGTTCCAATTCTCCCAACTATGCATCTTCTAGCTCCTCCCATAACTGTATGAGGCTCTTCCTTGTGCAAGAATAAACCTGTTTATTGCTTAAGGCCATGTCCTGGTGAGCACACAAGGCTATAAAATGTAATAAAAGTACTCTCTCTGCCTTGTGTGGAATGTGAGCTACTCTGCATCTTTCAAATTTTCAAACTTTGATGTCAATCAAACAGCAGTCACCAACTGAGAATTTTGATATACATACACTAAAAATATACTTCGGGGTGATGACAGTCTGTCTTTAAGTTAAAAATGAAGTTACATCCTCTGACTGGGCTGAGGTTTATTCTGAACGTGACTCATACTCAGCTTTCACCGCTGTTCACTCTTGCTTGGTGGATTCCTTCAATAGAAACTGTCCCGTCCGAAAAGTTACAAAAGGAAAAACCTTCGCAAGTCTCCTTGGATTGCTAATGATTTAAAGTCGATATCTAAGAAGGGTAAACTTTTTTGCAAATAAAGATCTAAACTCACCGAAGAAAATTTAATTTCTTATCGTAACTTCAGAAATAACTTGACAAAGACTACTAGATGCGCCAATTAGTCAATGTATTATGCGGATTACTTTGATAAGAACCTCAGGAATAGCAGAAGGATTTGGAGTGGCATAAGGCAAATATTAAAAAAGTTATAATATTATGAAAAATATAAAGAATCCCACTCAAAATTATTTTTCGATTGACGGTGGTGTTGCGAGTAACGCATCAGATATTGCCGAACATTTCAATAATTACTTCTCAACTATCCGACTATTGCAACTGACCTAGCCAGCAAAATCAAGCCAACAAACAAACCCTTCTTTGCTTATCCTAAGAGTCATATACCAAACATCTTTCTTTTTTTAATTCAGTAACGCATGAAGAAGTTATTATTGCGATTTGTAAACTTGCAAGTCACAAGTCCCCTGGTTATGATTACATTTTTAGCGATATACTGAACTTTGCTGGGATGATATTATGGCACCTCTCTCGTATATAATAAGCTTATCTATTTCCACACGAAGTTTTCCAAATGAACTAAAAATTGCCAAAATTATTCCAAATTTTAAGTCTCGTGATGCTTGCTCTTTTGCCATTTATCGTCCGTGTCAGTTCTACCTGTACCATCAAAAGTTTTTGAAAGAGTGGTGTATAATAGACTTTCGAATTTCCTTATTTTCAGTGGGCAGTATAGCTTTCGAAAAAAAACTACTCAAGTGGCTTCACTCAAATTTGTGGATGATGTTGCAAATAACTTGGACGCTAAACTAAAGACAGTAGCTTTATTTATAGACTTATCTAAAGCTTTCCACACAATAGATCATGACATGTCATCATATTACTTTACAAATTATATTACAATGGTATACGAGGTATAGCTCTCAGTTGGTTGAAAAGTTATCTCAAGGATCGTGAAATTATGTTTCATTTAAGTTTAGTAATTCTTCTCTCAAGGTAACTAATATAGGGGTACCGCAAGGCTTTATTTTAGGCCCACTTCTAGTTTTAATTTACAAATAACCGGACGAGATCATATACGGGAAGTTAGCAAAAAGGTATCTAAGGGATAATTGGAGTAATCATCAGTCAGTAAAGTAAGACATTATGTCCCAAGTAAGACACTGAAGATTCTTTATAATTCTTTAATACTTCCACACTTCAATTATAGTTGACTTTTATGGGGATCTTCAGCGAATTCTTTTTTCGAGTATTTATTCGTACTTCAGAAACATTGTGCCATTCGTCTTATTTCAAATGTTGCATTCTTTGACCATAAAAACCACTTTTTCATTATCATAGATTGTTAACTTTGAAGGGCCTTTATAACTACCAGCTTGGTATTTTTCTGTATACAAACATTTTCAAAAGTCACTACCTATCGACCTCAGCTATTTCTTTCATACAAATAGCCACTTTCACTGTTATTCAACTACAAGTAAAGATATTTTATCTCAACCCTTCACTAGAACTCAGTTTGCCCATGCACAAGTAAGAAGGTCAGGAGTTCCCCATTGAACTCTTTAAATGATAACATTAGAAATGCTGCCAGTTTGAGAACCTTTCAAAAACCAACTGAAATCTCTGTTACTGGAAAACTATGTTTACAACATTTGAATTGTCCCCACCCCCTTTTTTATAAGCCTAATCCTAAGTCTTGTGAAATAGACACTCTAGGACGGTACGCAGGGGGGGGGGGGTTCGAGTGGCTCGTCAATGGGTTCGTTTTTGAAATCGAACCTCCCTTTGACAACGTGCCTGACCACCTTTGTGTGCTAGGGGTGGTTCGTCACTACTTATGACTTCTTTCCCCCTCTTGCAATGCTGAAATAGACATTGTTACAAATTAAACACATTCCATATGAATATTAGGATAACATAACAAGCATGATTACGTCATTATTCCAAAATCTCCATCTTCTGCGCCCTTCGAAGGCACGCAATGGCATCGGTTCGAGTACCTTCGATGTTCAAGACGAGGGTGGGTTATATGTAAACTTGCTTCTTTTGCTCACCCATTTTCTTGTAATGACTGAGCTGGTTCTGTCTGATGTAAATTTGTGTGGGATAGCCACTTATGTTTATTAATATGATAGACAAGTGGGTGATAAAAGGGGCAATTGCGTGAGCTCCTATGAACCCTGATTCCAATTTAATGTCTCTTTCCACCATATTAAGTGCCCGCGCATGATACACTGCGTTGAAGTATAATGAAAAATGTGTGTTTTCGAGCCCACTTTTCCGCAATCTAGGGCGTTTTGTGATGCCCACCTGCTTTTTGGAAATCGATTGGTGGAACGTCCCCCTCCCCATGTCCCCCGTGCCGGCGCCACTGATTCATAGCACATTGCAAAAGTTATCTCTATCACTTGTGCCATGCCTTTATGGAAAGCAAGGAAGAAACTACACTCGAGGAAAAAGTAGCGGGACAATTTTTAGCCACGTCCCCTTCGCCTACAATTTTTGCTGCCAATGATGGGAAATTATGAGGGCCCTTGCCTAGAAATTTTGAAATTAAACACTGTTAAATGCGATATCCAGGCAGTCTAGCTGGCAGGAGAAAGATAATTCACAAATTCTGTGGTGCCTGCACTCCTGCCAGTGAGAGGAGGGATGTTAGACCTACTCGACTTGTTGACTTCATTTTATCCGTGTCCACTTTATTCGTACCAGTCTGAGAGCTCACTCAGAGGAAACCTTTTGGGAATCTGCTGTGAAGCCTCCGTGGTTTAAATTTAATACCTCATTATTTTCAACTTGAAACTGAAACTCGATCCCCCTGTCACCCTTAGCCTTCATCGCCCCCTGAGTTGCGAAAACGCCCCCATTCAGTATAGACTTCCCCCTTGTCAAAACGTTGGGGAAAACCCCCTTCCCCCTCGATTTCCGCCTACTATGGCTATTACATATTTTCCTTTTGCTTCAAGCCCCTAGCCTATGCTTCCTATATCGGCCGCCGCCTTAGGGACACAGCCCCTGAAAATTGAGCCATCTAGGATAGATTCGTCGGTGCCATAGACCCTTTTCCAAATAGCAATTACAAAGGATTGTGGGATCGATTTTTGGTGTGTGTCGTTTTCGTCAATGACATTTTACTGTGGACAAAAAAATGCGTACTTAAAGTCTGTCCCATAATCCTTTGTAGTTGCTATTTGGAAAAGGGTCTACTGCAGTGCGTTCCCCCTCTTACCCCACGCTCTTTCCCCCGAGAAACCCAGCCTGAGGCCACGGCAATTGGTCCATACCAAATCCCATCCACAGAACCTGTCGAAACTAAAACTGGAGTAACTCGGTTAACACCTCTTGTTTATTTGACGGGTTTAAAGATTGACGCATAGATTAGAGAAACGAGTTCTCCTCCTTAAAATGCAAAGTGCTGATTTGAAATGCTGTAACTTGTGAGAATCGTTTCAGTGGTTTAATTAGATACATTTAGAGATGTTTAGCACGAAATCGGAGCTAAAATGGCTCAACACTGAACGGAAAACGCTGCGAAAGGTGTCAAGAATAAGCGTGACCGCTATTTAGTGTCCTACTCCCAATTGATGACTCATCACCTGCTGCCTTTCTGTGAAAATTTTCCACAGAAACGCAAGGGGGGTTATTTTGGTTAGTTAGTTAGATGAGGTTTAACGTCCCAGTTTCCAACCAATTGGTTCAAGTCGAAACGACCGCGGCCTTTTTTCCAGGAGTAACTCGGATAGCAAATACTGACTTGTACCTGGGAGATGGAAGACAGGGAGCTGGAAGACCACCTCCCTGCTTGTACTTAGGTCGAAAATGCAAACTTCCAACATAAAAAAAGAAACAAAAGTGGAAATGTGGATCAAAGTTATTTTAAATGGTGTTTGGAATTTTTAATTGACTTTAGAATGGAACTTTGGGAAAAGTAAATACAGAAGCATACTAGACGCTCGTTTTGCTCACAATTTTGGCACCAGGCAATGCAGATTTATACGGCTTACGTAAGTCCTTCATGGACTAGATTTTGCTGCAATATTCTATTGTAGATAAGGCAGGAAATTCATTTACAGGGTTGAATTGCTATGGGTAGAAGTCTTTGTCCTCTTTGTGCGATCTCTGCTGAGATGTAGGTGAATAGCCTCTAAAAGAAAAGAATAGCGGATTATTTATGAATGATAAGAAGAAGGGAGAAGAGGAGATTGGCTTGACAAATAAAACAGAGAAACGCCTACACGGGGAATAGTGTTGTGAAAGGCAAGGCTATGATTGCCCGCCCGGCGGACTTGTATTACTCCTGTACCTACACTGGCTGCACTCGAAATACCAAGAGTATGTACATGAAAGAGGGTGCATACTCGACACCTGCTATGAAGGTAAGGGCTATGAATGATAGAAAACATAGAATGTGAAAGTATGTAAGAGGCGGATGACAAGGATTAGCTAGGAGGTAAAAAGGCAGTGGCGTAGCCAGGATTTTTTTAGTAGGGGGGCGCTGGGGGGGCTTGACCATTTCATGGGAGGGCGCCTTGTTACTATCTAAGCAGAGCGCCACCATAAGTTAGCGCGGAGCGTACCAAGAAAATTTGAGATTTTAATACATACAAGATCGCCGGAAATGGCACTTGCCAGGCTTGATAGCAGCCATCAAGATGTGCAGTTTTGGTGAAAAAACGTAAAGTTTCATTTTATTTTATTCTCACGAGGTAGCGGTGGGCTAGGTTCCTGCACATACTGATTCTCGCTGTCAGTGACAAAAGCCACGCACCTAGGCCTAGACTATGGTAGGTACTTTTATAGCCTATGATAACCATTGCATTCGGCGTAAATTGTGAAGTTCACATACCATTGGTCTCATTGTAATTCACAGCAGGGGTGGTGCTAGGATTTGCCCGTCGCGGGGCCAGCGACCCCAAGTGACGACATCCCCGATTTTTTGAGGGGTTGGTGAGGGGGATTTGAGAAAATCTGTGTACTATACCATGCCATACTGATATATTGCATAAAATTTGTATATACTAGAGAAGCAGAGGCACTGATTTCATGTTTCTCCCGGAATCTAACTTCGTTTCCCTTTTCGTTTCGTTTCGTTTCGTTTATTTGTTTTATCACTTCACGCATTCATACAAAAGTACATGATGAATGGTAATAGAGACATATGTACATGAGGTGAAGGGAAGTACACGAAAAACCCTGCTGAAGGGCTTGAAAATATGAACTCCCCAGAAATACAAATCAAACGACGTGCAAATAGCAGAATAACTTCAGAATAACTTCTGAAATTGCAAAGCGCGCGAAGCGCGCGAAAATTTTTGGGTAAGCTTACATTAGAAAAGTCTGTAGGCCTACTTATTTAAAGCTTATATAGGTCAATTGTCCGAGCAGTTGGGCCTTATCTTGCATAACGTATATTGTACTTCCCTTCTAGAATCACTAGCCGTACCGCACGACAGTCACAAAAGAACATTAACTATAGGTTTAGCGAAATGAGATGAAATTTCCGACATTTACATAAATCCATGTATTCTACTTATTAAGTTACCTGAAAAGGAGGAAAGGGTTTGTACTAAATTTAGCTATAAGTAACGGAACTGAGGAAGAGCGTGCAGAGCGTACCGAAAATTTTGGGTTTTATTGCAGAAACGATCCTTTTGAAAGCCAAAATAGTAAATGGACCATGGGTAGCGACAGAATTTTCCCCACAGGGGCCGGGTCATGCCAGTGACCCCAAGTTCCGACAGCCCCTTTATTGAGGGGTGATGAGAAGGGGATATGAAAGAGCCGAACTATCGGCCAACGCCATTGCAGGACATATTTTGCATAACATATTTTGCATAACATTACTTAATACTTTAACAGCCGAGTTGAACTGATAGTGTTCTTTTGAATCTGAATTTTGACACTGCAAAGCGCGCGAATTGCGTGAAAATTTTTGGTAGGCTTACACAAAACCCATATGAAATCATTGAGTACAAAGACAAAAAATAAAAACGGTTGGGGTTGTAACTTGTAAACCGTATCGAGAAAACATACATTGTGTCGACACCACCTGGACTACCTGATGAAATAGCCAAACTTTCCTCTGTGAGTCGCTCACCAACTGACCCTACCGCATGACACACACTAGAGAACAGCAACTAGGCTTTGCGATATGGGATGCAATTGACGACATCTATAACCTGTGTACTGTGCCTACATTTTTCTTGGTAAGGTTGACAGGACTTATGCTATCTAGCTATGTGGAATGGAACTATTGAAGAAACTGGAGTGAATCTAAAGCGGGTGTAGCGCGCCAAAAATTGTGGGTTCTGATTAAAGAAATTGTCCTCTTGGAGCCACCCTGGCGCCACCCTGCCTTAAAGTCTGGAGTATAGAATTTAAATGTCCAATTTTCCACCCGACTGAGACAAAATATCTGCCCGATTTAGTCAGGTTTCTGACATTTGGGGGCGGCTGCCCCCCTCCCCCGGCCCGTACGGCCATGCCTGGACTACCAGATGAAATAGCCAAACTTTGCTCAGTGAGTAGCTCAGCAACCGACCGTACCGTATGACACACACAAGATAACAGCAACTATAGGCTTTGCGATCTTGGGATGATATTTACTATCATCTCTATATAAACTGTGTACTCTACCTACCGTGTAACTTGTAAAGTGAACAGGACTTATGCTATCTAGCTATGTGGAATGGAAATTACAATATATTGGAGAAACAAGAGTAATTCACAGCGCGCGAAGCGCGCCGAAAATTTTGGGTCATTTATAAGAGAAATTGCCCTCTTCAGAGCAAAAAAAAATAGGTATATCGTATATTATTATCAAGTTGAGTAGTGAGTTGAGTGAATTTTTTTTTGGCCCAGATCGCCAGTGGGGGGGGGGCGACTGGGGGGCGACAAGCTTTCATGGGGGGGGGGCTGGCGCCCCCCACGCCCTCCCCTGGCTACGCCACTGTAAAAAGGGGGTGGCATCGAAATGGTGAGAAATCAGAACGGAAAATCTAGGGTCGAAAGAGTGAGTCGAGCAGGAGTTTCAGATGAAAGGAAACGAACTGTGTGAACGAAATTCATAATAAATTATCATAAAAATGTATAGACATGCGATTTTCACAAAGAAAAAAGGACTGATTAGAGGAGGGACTGAAGAACAAATTAAAGAGGTAGAGAGTGTGAGAGAAGGAGGAAAGAGAACTGTAAGCTGAAGTTGTTTATCGCGACTTCTTCGGTCGAAATATTAAATCACTTTTATTTCCTTGAAAGATTATCAGGCAATGGAAACAGGGAGAAATCGCTGCAATTCCATGCCAATATTCTCCATGAAGGGTTTAAGGGGGCGACCAGCTCACAGAGTAAAATTTCCGCCCCCTGAAAATAGCAATCCGGCCCTCTAAAAAATCCATCCAATCGAAAAATGTTATCATTTAGCATCTCAATTATCAATGATTTTTAGAGATGAGGGGGCCCCCTCTCTTGAAAATTTGTGGAAAGCACTTCATGCCCCTCCCGTTCGGCATTAATCTAAGACATCAAAGCGGCCCAGAAATTAAGGGTTTGGGAGTCCCCTCTGCTAAATTGGAGGGGGTATTAACTTTCCCCTTGTACGATAAATATATACTGCCACTGGTTGAATTGGGGTCCACTAAAGTTTAAAACATGGACAATCTTAAATTAGAATATGCAGTCGCCCCAATCAGAATTACTATACCCCGACATCCTAATTCATGGAAAGCTTTTTAATGATGTGACAATTCTTGCGTTACTGTCTGAATTATTAAATTCATGGCAAATAATTCCTTGCTTTTCCGATTTGTGTGTACTTGTTATGTTAAAAACATCTCAAAAGATACTTGTAAGACAGATAATTAAGGGACGTCTGCAAGAGGTTGCTGATTTTTAAAGCAATTTTGGGGTGACAGAGTATCACCTTTCAGTGGCGCATCCAGGGGGGCGCAACAGGCTCGCGCCCCCTATTGGCCGTGATGAAAAAAACTATGAGGAAAAAAATGACAATTGTGGCTACCATGCAAAGTGCCAGTCTTACCTCACCCCCACCCCCACCCCCGATTAACTCTTTGGCCACCCAAAAACTTTATAATGCCGCGAATCGCCTAAGCAAATATAACTAGCACGTTACTCTGCTCTAGCTTCTTTCCTATAGTGTGAGAGTGATAGTTTTAGACAAGTTGGTTGTTGTTCGTGAATGTTTCGTACTACAGTATACCGTATCTGCACAAATGCAGGATTTTCCAGATTTTTCAGTTCGGAAAACATATATTCAGGATACTATTTATACGATTTACTTGATATTTGGGTGGGTGGGTGGGACCACTGGGCGTCCCGGGTTGAAGGCGGATTTTTTACTTCACTCTACCAAAGGTCGCTACACTCGCCATTTATCAAACTTGAAGTCACCCTCCCTCTTCATTGAAAGATCCTGTACTCGCGGATGTATAAGGCTGTATTTAACAAACCCTAATCAATTCCTTTATTATCAACTGTAGCAAATAAAATTTGATCTGTTTCGAGGCCTCTGGATCCTTGTAGAAGTTTTCAGCGGGGGCACACTGTTTCCCTACCCTTACTTTCCCAAAGCTTTCGCGTCCGACTGTCCATAGTGTTTTCAAATGTGTGCAAAGTAATGACCATTGAAACTTTTAGCATCGAGAGGAGCGTCTATAATTATTAGGTAATGTCTTACAGTTTAACACTACTGATCAAATGCATTTTTCCATGGCGGAAGGATGTAAGGGAAAACGTTGCCTAAAGTTCCTTCATTTTCCACTTATTTTGCCCAACGAGTTCTTGAATTCATTTGCTTCAACATCCAAGACACAGGTTGATCTGATACTCTCAACAACATGGTCAGATGGTATACATTGCACCCCACAAAAAATGTTAGGGACTAAATTTGTCAGTCAATATTTTGCGCGGAGGAAATTTCTTCAATTAATCATGCATTGACTTACGAATTTTGATCCGTTTTGTGGCCTCTGGATCATTGCAGAAGTTTTCAACAGGTACCGATTTAGCTAACCATCATACGAAAGCTAACGGGTAGACCTTTCACAATGATTTCAAATTTGTGTACCATGATCGTTGACATTTTGATCGAGCTGGGAGGGTTTGTGGTTCCTGCTTCTTTACTTCATTCAAAATGCTATTTTGCATCGCGGAAGGATATAATTATTGCCAAAATTAAAAGTGCCTGAAATACCTTACATTTTCTTAATTTTTGCAGGATTACTTTCCTACCAGATACATATCACAAATTGACCACATGCATCACCTCAGCAACATGGTCTAATTTGTCCCCCAAAAGGTTTTCTAGGGTGTTAAATTCGTAGGGTAATATATTCAGCGGGGATTCCCCTTCAACTGTGCTGTGCTGTGATCGAGAAAACGCGGAGAGAAAGATTTGGTCAAGTTTAAGAGAAGAGCTGTCTCCTTTGTCAAATCAGTGCACCATCAAACAAGGACAATGGTCACCCATTGTTATCAGTGTTAACACCTACCCCCTAAGCGCTTTTAATCCATAGTTGCAATAGAAAAGCGTATTTTGAAGTCGATAACTTATGAATATTCACTCCAAAGTGGCTTTTCAGGAAAACCAACAGTTGTTTTTTGAGGATATACCTTTCGTATCAGATGCTATCTACATGAAGTTTGGAATCGGATTCATTTCATAATGGGAAAATATTCCTCAAACTATTTCCAATTGTAACCGGAAAAAGCTTTTGGCAAATTGGGGGGGGGGGTATTATACGTTTTGGTCTTGATATTATAAGCAAGGTGCAACAGGGTGTGATGAACAGATTTGGAAATTTTTAAGATAAGACATGAGTTAACGTACGAAGAATAATTATAACAAAAATGTGGGAACACAGAAAAGTCGATAAAAGCAAGGAAAAGAGGAAGTTATGAAAGAGAAAACAACTGCAAACAATCGACCGTTCCAAAACTTTCAAACAGCAAAACAAAAATATGGCACATTGCCAAGTCTTTGGGAGTACTCGAACTCACGAACCTAGTAGGCGGAGTCGAGCATCATATCGCTTTATCCAACGACAATGCTAGTTTTATAGCAATATAATTAATAGTTATACTCTCATGTAAAGCTGTATGACATAGAAGTGCCGGTGGGGAAGGGGGTGGGGGAGGAGAGCTGGAACGGACAACCCTTTCAACGGTATTTTAAAGTAATAGTACCGTACTTTATGCGGCACAAACTTCGTCCAAATGATGTTGTTTCGATATGCTTGAATGTCATACATTATTTTTTCTGTTGTAATGTTTATAGAATGGCCTGCAATGTAAATGTTTTATACTTTGCCGTATAAATGACATAAAAGGAAGACAGGGGTGGGGCGGGGTTCCCAGTAGTAGCACAGGGAGCCGTCGGTTGTCTTCTCGGTAGCAGGATTTTCCAGTTACTTCAGTTCGGAAAACATATATTCAGGATACTATTTATACGATTTACGGTACTTGATATTTGGGTGGGTGGGGCCACGGTGACTGGGCGTCCCGGGTTGAAGACGGATTCTTTACTTGACTCTACCAAAGGTCGCTACACAGGCTCGCCATTTGTCAAACTTGAAGTCACCCCTCCCTCTCAGGCTTGCACTCACGGATTCAGAACACAGGGAGGAAGTATAAAGCATCAACAGCAGTTTTGTCCCCAATACAATTAGGGACTGGAATTACTTCTCTGACAGTCTTATCGAGGGGGGGCTATTAGTCACCCTAAACCGGTGGAATTTATTACAAATTCTCTGAGAGCCTGACTGACCGCACGACGCGTCCGTGATCTTATAATGTTCTTAACTGGATGTCTCACCATTATCCAAAAGAAGAAGTGAGCTAGCATGTTTCCTGTCCAGCGTGGACATTTCACATCGAGTGCACCTTCGTGCTTGCATTGCTATCAAAGTAAACAGTCTAAATTTCGACTCTTTCTGTGCACAGGACTTCTCATGCAACAACTAGTGGCAACCACCTCGGTCACTGAGTTATGCCCTAGGCTGGAGTAGGTGGCATGTACACAGCAGTCTTACTTACAGCACAGGGGAACTCCCGAATCTGTCTGGCAGTCGACCTTTGACATTGTGTGCAGTCAGCTATGTTTTAATATTTTGACTCGGGGTGACGTTGCATCATCACTAGAGTACACCACACATGCACACAACAACAGCTGACGATTGAACATGACATACGAGACTCGACATGCCTGCTGTAAAACATACCGAAAGCTGGCATCTTGGCCTGAAATAGCCAACTGCAGACGTCTTTGGTTATAACCCAAGACGATATGCTTCGGAAGTGCTGTTTCTCGTCGAAACTTAAGAATTTTCACACTTAGAATCGCGTTAATTTGTAAGAACTTTGATCACCATTAATAAAATCACAGGATATCTTAGCCTAGGCTAGGCTAGCATAAATTAGACTACTCTTAGGCTTCTAAGGCCTTACGTTCGACAAAGCGTTAGGCCTACGTTGTATCCATAGAGCAGGATATCCTGCTCTATGGTTGTATCTAACTTAGGCCTACAGTAGCTTATGCCTAGGCTAAGGCTCAGTACTAGCCCTCGTAATATACAGTAGGACTTCTAGCCTAGAAGTTCTAGGCCATCATTCTAGGCCTAGGCTACTTACTGTCACAGTACAAATAGGTGAGGCTGCTGTGCTTTCAGGGTAAAAGCTAAAACTAGGCCTATAGAATACCCCGCCAATAATAAACCTTACCTTGCCTTGGGAGGCCCAGTCACAGGGATTATTGTGTTGCAAAATAACATAGGCTAATTCATAACATAACTAAACAGATCTAATTGTGCTGGGCTCGTTTGGTGTTGGTTGGTTGTTTCAGTTAAGGTTGTATGGACTTCAGGGCATCTTATGGGGCCTTAGCCCTCCTTTGCCCTTTGACCTGTTATGTTATAACATAAGATATAACACTAACTTTTTCATACAATGAAATTTGTTGCGAATATTGAGATTTTTTTGTGCATGGAGACTCTTTCTGGGTCTAATTTTTATATCTCATCAACAGTTCATTATCCTATAGCCATAGTGTCAGTTTAGGCCTAGGTATATATTAGGGCTGTCACGTTTAAACGGTTAAACGATCGATCGGCTGTTTAAACAGCACATAATTCAGCTAAACGTTTAAACGGTTTTCCTTTTAAAAATACAACAGAAGTTTTAGCAGTTTTCTTCCCCAATGTTTTCTTTGATATCTCTCATTTAACAACGATGTTTATTTGCAAATTCAATGACCAAATAAAGCTTCAAAAATAAACTGTCCGTGTCGCTCCATTCATAGTATATAATTCTGTGATTGAATTGACTTCCATTAACTCACAGTAAGCCTACTAATCCCCCTAACAATACGCAGCGCCCGCATCCCCAATCGAAGCAGTAGCCCAAATCTGCTTATCAGGACGCGTACACAATATCGGCTTAACCACAATTCACTCTCTCTCAGTTTACATCGTATTTGTAGCTCAAGGTGCTCACAGCACGAACGTTAAAACAGACTTACTTAAAAGCCCGAAAATTGCCGCAGTATTTCAGTGCAGCATTCACACCATCCTTCCATGCTTTACCTATACGTAAACAGACAGTGTAGGCTCGCACACGTGTTTGTTTTGAGTGTTTCATATAGCAGTACATAATTCATGCACGCACTATATATCCATACGTAAATATCTGTTTGAGTCATGTTAGTGCCCTGCGGCCCGCTTGCTGTATGCAAATCAATGGAGCTATAGTACGTAGCATGGGACGAATCTATCACAAACTCTCGTTCTTTGAGGTAATGTTCTAGACATCGTTTTTGTTTAAATCACAAAAGTAAAAGGCACACGTTTATTTCACACAAATTAACATGCATTATAAACATAAAAGTACCTATCGTAAACTACTGCAAAGGACGATGAAACAACCGGTAATTTAGCGGTACAAGCAGCGATCGAAAAATGTTGTTACTTTCCATACCATGCCCAATGTTGTTGCGATGTACGTCAACTTTTGTACAGAGCAGATGCGTAGCCTAATGTGTTACTGTTTGCATGTAATAACGGACCTATATACGTGCTTTAACTCTCGACTTTTTTCTTGCGTGTCACTTGAAATTCTGCATTTGCACAGTGTACGGACATGGCCTAATATTATGTACGTCGGTGTGCGCTTACATTGCGGCCTGATATCAAACGTATATGGCCCTGTATCAAACTTAATGATCATTGACTGCGAATTTAATGCTTGGTTTCGTTCATTGGCAAATTTGGGTGAATTGAAAAGAAATCGCTGAAATGATCGCTACATTTTTACGTACAGATTTTAAAAGCTTGCTCGTACTGTGAATATCGTAAGTGAATGGTCAATGGGCCATTAATGCATTACACTGTTGGTTCAGAATAAAGATACCGTTTAAACGGTAAACGAACGTTTATTCCGACCGTTTAAACTTTTAGGAGATTAAACGGAAATTGACAGCCCTAGTATATATATCCCAGCGCTAGAGTTGTACAAAAATACATTGCAAATATCTTTTTTCTCAAATGTCCACCAACCTTTTATTATAGAATATTATCCTTTATTTGCTGTACAGTTTTCTATTTTACAATGCCATTCAGTTCTTAATTTTTTTTTCCAATTTTGGCATAGCCTAGGTCATTAACATTGGACATGTTTTTTTTTTTCAAATGCTGATCATTTGTTTTTTTGCTCCAGTAAAAACATATTTTGGAATGTTTGTTCAAGTTCAAAACAGATATGAATATTCAAATCTGCGTTTGGATATTTTCATAAAATCAAAGTCAAGGGGGCAGTAGGGGGGGGTAGGAACTAGGGGCGAAAGGATGCCCTTTCGGACTTATTGGTAGCAGGGCAAAAAGACAGGCGGACAGGTTGGGGGCAAACTGGTAGTGGAGCGAAACAACCAGGTACCATATACTGTACATGTATACACGCACTATACATAGTGTATGTATATGTATGTAATGCAGAATATGCCTGTGGGCTAGGCTAAATCCAACAGGTTGTATGGAAAGTATCACACTTTTTGCCAAAATCTCTGTTGTGCACAGAAAAAATGGCAACCGTCCCACATGCACACTTCAGGTGTGCACACAGAAGAATCAAGAAAGGAAATGGACAATAGTATTTAA
The DNA here is from genome assembly GCA_029531755.1 of Holothuria leucospilota. Classification (NCBI taxonomy): domain Eukaryota; kingdom Metazoa; phylum Echinodermata; class Holothuroidea; order Aspidochirotida; family Holothuriidae; genus Holothuria; species Holothuria leucospilota. Next base: position 43,126,051 of record CM055977.1, read on the forward strand.
CAGTTCAACAGGTAAATGTTGAAATACATAAAGATTCAAGTGGCTGACCTGAAAAATTCACGCTGGTTGCGCACCAGTGGTGTTGCCTTGCATTGGGCATAGGTTATAATGTTGCAACCAGTAAAATATATATCGCCCAGTAGCTAGGATATCAATCGCTAAGTAAATTGTCTGTGACGCCCACTGCAGATAATGAATCAAAATTTCCAGTTTGCCTTCATAAAGTTTCCCAAAATATCTTGGGTGTGCAATTGCCATACTGTACTTTAAATACTGGAGCATGGAAGGCCTAACTGCAGAGTACAGTAACCTTGTCAATCGCAAGGAAGACATTGGAAACATCACTATCACGATGTACATTAATTGCTCATGCTGAGAATTGGTTGATAAACTTCTGCATATAAAGTATTTTCATGACTTTGACATCATCTTGTATGAAGTAACGGGTTGTTTTGTTTTGGATTCTTCAACATCCTACCTGCATGGTGGTGTTGGAGTAATGAAGGGACTCATGAGACATTTCCTGTGTTATCCTTTTTTCATTCAACCATTATTCTAAGGACAGTTTTAATTTATTTTAAACACAGATTTTCCATAAGTCTACTGTAGAAGTTCATACCATTAGTACAGACTTAGGAAAGTTGATGTTTATACAGTAGTTAAGGTATTAAACGGTTGCTCAAGAGACATTTACTGTACCTGTCATCTGGGAAACTGAATTATGTTCTATGTAAATTGGTGTACCTGCACTGTAGTTCAAAGCCCTTTGCCTTTTGGGATACTTTATGTCATCTTTCATTTCTCTACAAATACATAAGTAGGTGTACAGTTTTAATGTCCACAAAGATTTTTAAACCTTGATGTTCCATCATGCCACACAGTCACACATTCACTAAGAGCAGTGCTGGAAATAAGCCATCATGAGGGCAAGGCCATTTTCATATTAGCTTTTAGAGCACATTTATGCATCTCAAAGGGTACTAAAGCCAAACAGAAGGTTTTGTGTTATCTGGTATATATGACTGGTTGCATTTTGTAAGGAGGGACACAAAAGCCAAGATGGCCATAAAAAGTATGCTGTTTTGTAGAGCATGAAGGCAATTGCCAAAAGTATGAAGGTCATGGCTCCTTGGCCTTCCTTTATTTCCAGTCCTGTCTGTTCTAAATTCGGACACATTTTCTGATTGATAGTTAGTGCTGAAATTTGGTGACAGTACAGTGTAACCATATAGATCTTTGTTTTCTTTACAGATTCCTCAGGATAGGCATTATACCTTCAAGGTTTAGTTTGTGTGACTTGTGGGATTCCTGAGTGCTCTTGCAATCATGGCCCTGTGTTGCAATCTAAGACATGTACAAGCATCCCTAAAGAATGGATACCCATTGTGTAGTAAAACTACAAACATTGGATGCTTGAGAAGGACTATCAAGAGTTCTGCATATGCCCCTTTCGATGGTTTGTCAAAAGGATATGCAACATCCAGATATCAGCATGACACCTTGACCTTTCATAACCACTCTGTCTTAAGAGGCCCTTTACTAAACCATAATTTGAAGCTCATCCAACATCAGAGAAACTTCTCAAGGACAGATGTGCGTGATAGATCGGCAGCCTTTAGATCGGACTTGAAGCATTGCCGCAAAATTGTGGTGAAACTTGGAAGTGCGGTGATCACAAGAGATGACGAATGTGGAGTTGCCCTGGGAAGGTTGGCTTCGATTGTGGAACAGGTAAAGAATGTCCTTTCAAAATTGTAACAGTATTTCACATGACGATTGGTGCTTTTGCAGTTGCCTGCATCTGATACACTTTAGCTTTTACCCCAACTGCTTGTGTTTCTCATTCAAGGGTAAGAGAAAGGGGGATGGAGGTTTCGTGAGACTGTGGGTATAAAAATGATTACATTCTAATGAAGATATGAGATATTTTGAATAAATGACAAAAATATCCATGCAATCAAAATGGAATACCTTGAGTCACAAATGGAGTAGGCCTATAGCTGTTACTGTAGGTTTTAAGGATCTGTGATAAAACATTTGTCCTTGTTATAAAAGACCTCTGTATTTATAAAGTTAAGTTAGGGAAAATGAATTTCCCCCTGAATGTATTCTTTTTATTGACTTGTACAGGTGTCTGAGCTGCAACTTTCTGGCCGTCAGATGCTGGTGGTAACTAGTGGTGCAGTGGCATTTGGCAAGCAGAGGTTACAACATGAAGTCATGCTTTCTCAAAGCATGAGGGAAACTCTTATACCATCAAATGAAAAGGTAGTGTAGTTAAGCTTCACATTTACCTTTTTGTTTTTTCTTACCCACCTACTTATCCCTTACCCCTTCTTTGCTTACCCATTTTTAAAGCCACTTACCCACAGTCTGTTGCCCACTCATAATTTCTTAATGTACAGTAAGGACATTCACTCATACGTCACACATTGAAATTAGACGATCGCTGTTAAAGTAATGAAATATGTATAGTCTTCACATTTTAATGTTTTTTCTTTTTGATCAGTATAAATCATCTGGACACACTTTTAAGGGTACTACTTTGTGTTAAACCATGTGCGTTTCACTTACCCATTGATTGACCTGCATTTACAATGTCACTTAAAGCAAGGAAAATTCACTTACAGTACCCCCTCCCCTCCCAGTAAGTGGGTTAGCATTAAATGCAGTCTTTCAGTGTAGACATATCTTGAGATAAATACTTTGTAGTAGATGCTATTCTGACTGTTACAAGGTAGGGCGTAAATTTTAATATTTTTCAGAGGGAATTTGCCATTGTTTTGGGCAATCTTTGACAGATTCTGTTTTCATTACCTGTCTGATGGGCTAGCTGTTCTGTAAATCTACTTCCCTGTATTAAAATGTTCTTGTCTACTTCAAATTGGACTTCAACTGCTCTTAAACTCATTTGTGGAGAAGGCTTCACTTAGGTACTTGCCCATCCATCTGCATTATTGAGCAGTGCACTTGCCTGAGTGATTTTTTCTTGTCTCAGACGGACTGGTTAGAAACTGAGCCGTAAAACCTCATCTTAACTCAGACTGGGCTGGGCATTTGGCAAGCCCTGGTTGTGGGAAAATCCTCCAGTTGCTTCCAGGGGCAATTTAATTTTATTATTTTTGTTGGCATTTCTTTAGTAGGGGAGAGGGTGATATATTGTTTTTTTTTTTTCTTTGTTGTTGCCCTCAACATCTTTCTAGGGGATTTTGGTTGTTGTAGAGGCAAATGATCCATCACTCCTACATGTATATACATTTTATTGCTGATATAAGGGATCATGAATACACTGTACAGTATGGATAACCAATCCTTGTTAAATTAGAAATGCACATTTTCATTGTGGGATTTTATAAAGTACTGTTGACAGACAGAGAAACTTTGCTGGTATGCTCTAGTGTGCCCCTGGTTTCTAAGTATGACATAAAGTAAAGGTGAAATATTGTGACATTTCCTTCAAGGTTCAATCTTTGCTGGACCCAAGAGCTTGTGCTGCTGCTGGCCAGAGTGGCCTGATGTCTATGTACCAGTCGATGTTCTCTCAGTATGGCTTGGCCACTGCACAGGTAAGATCTGTAGTTCTGATAGAATTCTAGAAGTATTTGAAGTAGTTCTCTACTGCACAGCTCTGTACAAAACAAAAGCATGGTGTCCCTCATTGTAGTTCTGTACATTTTAAATTTTATTTGAAATCACAGCATTTAGATCTTGAAAAGCACACATACCTAAAAAGTATAATGGTGCTTGCAAAGTGATATTACTTTATTGTTAATTGTAACACATATATTGAATCAGGTCAGCTTTGATTGGTTGTGAACAAAACATCTGAATCTGAAGTGGTTAACTACGTACCATTTGGAGTTCTTTAAAGGGGATCAATGCAAGATTGGTACTGTGTTACACTTATTGGTTTCGAGGACTGAGAGACTATCATGTATAAATGAAGTGGAAAACAATAAATAGTTTCAAATTGTTATTAGTATGTTGGGACACATGTATGAAACTCATTACACTATCTTTAGACAGGTCTTCAGTACCCTCAAGTTAACAAAATTCCTCAAACCACCTGTCTAAATTGGCATATATATATTTCACTTAGTGGAAGCTATTTTTATTTTACTTTGTGGGTGAGAGAGCTTTATACTAATTTATTTCACTCTGTTTTTAGCACAGTATTTAGATTGCATAATTGCATACTGTTGTTATCATTGAAATTCAAAATTTAATACCTGTAACTTTCTTCAAATGCCAGATAGGAGTGTATGGGGAGTTACTTTTAAACCTATTTGTTAAAGTGTGCTGTGTATATTGAATTTGCTAGTAATCTAAACTAATAATGTAAAGGTATGCATGTGAAATTATAGTAACAGGAAGGAAATTAATACTAACAGTTATTTGCTTCGGAAATATTTCATGTAGTAATACAGTACTGTAGTGTTAGGGCACTGGAGTATTCAGACTTAATATATAGTCAAGTGTTGGAGGTCTTTAGGCCAAGCTTGGTTGTGGTGATGGCCTGAAGTCTGTTTTTGTGGCCCTGGCTTCATAATGTTTGGCCTTAGAAATGTAGCAGAATCTTTTCCAAGGCAAGTCCTGTTAAATGGTTGCTAATTATTTCCCAAAGATCCCATGCAAATGTGATTCCTGTAAAAATCATTTAACAATGGCAAATGTTTCAATGTGTCTCGCCAAGTCTGTCATACAGTATATAATCAACAAGACTATAGCACAATCTGAAATTTATGGTTAGATGTTGAAATCACATCATAGTGTCATACATTCAGGAAATTGGCCTCCGCCTTGGGGAATATGTCCTTTACCTCAGGGGGTAGGTTTGGCTTAGAGTTGGCTTAGGTCTCAGTCTCTGTCAGTGTGGCCTCTACTGCAACACTGGGTATAGCTATAGTCATAGTCATGCAGATACAAAGAAAGTTAAGTAATCTTGCTAGATGAAATGCTATAAGTTTAGAATCGTAGAAAAGAAAAAGAAAGAACAAAATGAGATATACATTTGTATTGAAAAATATTTATCAAAAGTGAGAAAGGTTTTATAGTGTGTTAATTATAGTCTTGTTGAAGAAAATAATATCTTATTGTTTTATGAAGAATATTACCTAACAAGCATTGTCACCAGAGGTCAAAGACCAAAATCCTTGAAATTGCGACATGTCAAGATAGGAATGGCTGATATGGATTTGTCATGTTGAGAGGAAGAATGCTATTGTTTTTGGTAGAGGTCGAAGGTCATCTGAGGTCACCAGAGGTTAAACTGTTGTGAGTACTGTACATTCTCATACTTACACTGTGGCACATTATCCTGTACTAGTACTTGTGAAAATGGGTTTGTACTTACACTCACATACATCTAATGCTTTACCCTGTAGAGCAGACTTGTATTAAATACTGTACATAGTGATACACTGTGATGCACTTGCCTGTGTTAACATGCAAGAATGGAATTGTACTTGTACTATACCTGTAGGTACTAGTACTCATGGGTTTTGATAGTTCTCATAGTTGCGATTTCACACAAGTGTAAGTGGCTTGCTGTCGCATTGACTGACTTGTGCTAAGTCATGACTACATTACTGCCTTGTCTGCTACTATAGCTAGGCATGACCTTCAGCCTACAGTACTGTACATACGTTACATTATTGCTTAGCCTAAACCTTATGTCAGTATATGGTCATCTATTCTATTAAGCACATGTTTTCAAAGTGGCCCTATTTTCCTCAGAAAAGATGGCAATCAATTTTATTTGTTGAGACAGAAACCTGCTACAGGTTATTTAGTATTTTGATCTTTGTCTTAACTATTTTTCCTGAAATGTGGGGAAAGTCACAGCAGGATTTTAAGATGCTGCTTGTTGTGAAATGACATGTTTTAAGGCTAGGGTATGAGCTGTTGAGTGGGAAGGGAAACAAATCTCATCAAGAAGTGACATCATTCACACTGTAGTGGCCAATAGTGAAATACTGTAGTGTTCTACAATGTGGTATGCCCAGTATATTTAAGGGGTCATCCATTGTTTTTGTCATTTTCATGAGAGTTCAAAATGCTTTCCTTTGGATACTCTCCCTTCCCTCCCAGAGCATAGTTGAAAAATGTTAGAATGGTGAATTCAGGTAAAAATTTGTTACTCAAGATGTTTTGGAAGACCTTTCACAGGTCTTTGAACCCCTCCCACTTGTAAAGCCAGGATTTTTTATTTCGGGTCGCTAAACATTGAACATATATTTTAATATTCATTAAAGAGTGCAGTTAAAGTCAGTAAACATGTCATGCAAACAGTGCAACTGCTTTAAGGTGAGTTGATTTTGGGTGGCTTTGGCCACCCGCTGGCTACATCAATGCCCCTTTCCCCAATATACGTTTTACACTTTTGTGAAAATAATTAAATGGATGATCCTTATTAGCAGCTTCCTTGCTTCAGGTCTGTGGGAAGTTCACAAGAAAGAGAGAATTTTTCTCCCTTTATACATGTATGCCAAGGTGTTCATTGAAATATTTTTTTTTAGATAGCAAAGCATTTTCATTAAAAAATCTCTTCATCCTGTATGGTAATTGTCCAGGTCTTAGTCACAAAGGCAGATTTTCATCATGATTACACAAGGAGCAACTTACGGGCTACTATCAGCGAACTTCTCAAAATGAATATTATTCCAATTATCAACGCTAACGACGTCATCGCCCCACCCCCTGAGCCAGATCTGGACTTACATGGGGTAAGAAGCCCGGGGGTAAGATGAAATATTGTTTTAATCATGTTGACTCATTAAATGGCTCATTTAACTCACTCCATCAAGTCAGGGTGCTGCTCTGCAAACATTGAAGCAAAATGGCAAAAATCTGTCTGTTTGTTCCTCTGTAGTTTGTAGTCATGCATATTTTTGGAGGGAGGTGCATGAGTGGAGCTGGTTGTTTAGGAATGCGACTATGGAAAAGTTCTCTGTAAGTGGTGATTGGTATTTAGGCTAGGAATGGACAATGTTTTAGTCTTTGTAGAGGCAGTGTAGTATTTAGGATTATTAAACCATCACATAGATATGTAAAAAATGCTGTAAATAAGACAATGGACAAGTTCTCTGTGGTATTTGGTAGTTAGGCTAGGAAAAGACTTTTAAGCCTTTTGTCACTGTAGGGGCACAGAAAGTCAGAATAATCAACCTCCATGTAAAGGCATCATAGGCAGTTTCCCTGTGCAAATTGACTGGTAGTACACCATGTAGTACACCATTGTATATATCAAGAATTCTGTATCCTAAGTTTCAGCTAAATTATCAGATCTGAGGAAATTAATAGAAACAAAAGAAGAAGACACGTCTTTTCTAATTAGAGTTGATCATCTGGGGTGTGTTAGTTTTAAAAATTACAGAGGGTCTTCTGTATAGACTTACACTGGTACAGTCTTGTTGTCAGTTACATAACTGAAGGGAGTTTGTGGAATGTTATGGTTAAAGATTTAATTATGTTCCTAATGAGGTAAATGAGAAAATCTGGAAAAGTGTGAAGTAGTTAGTTTCTCTTTTTATCAGCAACATTTTGGTGTTTAAAGGGAAATATTGCATTTAAAATGCATCAACATGGCATACAAAGAAAGTGACTTTAATCAGTATGAAACCATTCTGTCTCACCAATAAACTTCAGCAATAGCTTTATCTCCTCAAAATACTGTATTATGCACTGCAAGAGTAATGGATGTTGCATCATTTGAATTTTTGAAAGTTTGGGTTAACAAATTATTTTCATGCAACAAATAACCAGATTTCTTCCTGTGAAAGCCTTATTTCTTGAAAAGAAAGCTCATGTACTGCCTTATTTTGAATTGTCTATCATTCTGTATCTATTAATATTGGTTTAAAAGATATGAAAATTTTCTGTAAAACAAAGGCAATATTTCACTTTTAAGGCTCAGCATGATTTTGGCTATCTTTGCTGTGTGGGTTGGTTAACTTTGTTTACTTCGTTTTGGAATGAAATTTTGTAGGGTGTTTTGGAATTTGGTGCAAAGTGCTGTCAAGAATTTGTTAGAGTGTTTTGTTTTGCTTTGCATTCCTCTAGCCTGTTTTCGGTTGTCTGTCATTTACTTATTGCCATTCCTTCTCTGTTTTCATTTTTTCGTTTTCCTGTGTCATTATAGCTTAATTTGTCATTTAGTTTGTATAAAAACAAATCCCTGTTTGTTTGTAATAATACTTTGCAACACTCTATAACTGAACAGATTTCACAGAATCTGCCATAATCTTGAATCTGATTAGATATTCTGTGGAATATCTAGATGGGATTATGTGGAACTATTTTTGCTGGGTGATTTTGCAATTAGTTTTTTTTTTATTTAGTTTGTACAAATGCGAAAACTGTCTGTTGTAATTTAATTCATTACAGTACCTATTTTAACATACCTGAATAGATGTATGAATGCTGATTGTAATGTTGAATTTGCATAATTATTGACAAATTGTTTAAAGGGGTGACATGTTGGTGTCAGATTTGATGAGTATGGATGAATGAAAGCCTGGTTTGTCCTGCTTTTGGTCTGCAGAGATTACTTTTTCCTGTTTTATCAAGACTTTTGATCCTATGTTATCCTACTTTTCTCACCCAACTTTTATATTGTGTTATAGCTCTTCTGGGCTATGTGTAGGAGGGATATGTTCAGTTGTCTGATACTCAGTTTTACAAAAAGCAGGATATGTTTACACATATATCCTTCATTAGTCAAATGGCCAGTTTGTCAGATTGAGCCAGTTGGAAAGAGTGTGTTATCAAAATTTGGTGAAGAGTTAACCTGGAATATAGGCTTTGTATTTCCCACTTAGAAACAATACTTTGCAGAAGTTAGGAGTTTCACACAAACAAACTGACATAGCAGTGAATTGCTCATGATAATATAAAGTTCAAGTTTGACAACCAGGGTCCCAAGCTAATCTGGAAATTAGGGAAACCTGGAAAATAAAGTTCTATTTTTTCAGTGAGGAAACAGTGAGGGAATTTGAGAAACAATGCTTTAAATCAGGAAAAACTCAGGGAACTTTAGAAGTAACACCTTACATCAGCAAAAAGTCAGGGAACTTGGGAAATTATGCCTTTAATCTGGGAAAGGTCAAGGAGTTTGACAAATAATGCCTTAAATCAGGGAAATGTCAAGGAATTTGAGATATAATACCTTAAAGTAGGGAAAAGTTAGGGTGTTTGATAAACAGTGCCTTAAATCAGGAAAAATTCAGGCAATTTGATTGACCTAACAGAAAAGTGATTGTCACATTTTGTTTCATGTCCAAATAGCATGAAGAGCCTGTTAACTAGAAAAAGGGCAAAATACTGTAATTATTGTGGAATTGTGAAAAGTTTTCAGGGAAAAGTAAGAATAATCAGGGACTTCCTTTTTTCTGATGAGCAAGGAACCCTGAAAATTTGTCGCCGTAGTCGTGTACTGTGCCAGTGCCAGGATGGAAGACATGTCTGTTCTAAAATATAGTTTAATACTGTAGGTTTATAAAACCTGTGTACCTAAAATATTGAGCTATTATCTTTTCAGAAGAAATATTAAGTGTTTTATTCAGAGGTCAAAAGACTTCCATTTATTGAGAGTTTTAATTTTGTTTACAATGTACAGGTTATTAGCATTAAAGACAATGACAGCCTTGCAGCCCGTCTAGCAGTGGAGGTGAACTCTGACCTTCTCATCCTTTTGTCTGATGTTGATGGCATCTACAGTGGTCCTCCGGAGGAAGAGGGCTCCAGACTTTTGGATATAATGTACCCTGGGGATGTTGTTGGTGTTCGATTTGGGGGAAAGTCGAGAGTTGGTTTGGGCGGCATGGAATCGAAGGTAGCTTGATTTATATTTTGCATTAATAAGTTCAAAAACATGCACTGTTTTTTCTATGAAAGTCGGCAAATGTAGCCCTATTTCTCCAGGTGAGATGCAGATTTCCAAAGGTGGCAAGAACAGTCTTTTAAAAATCCATGTTAGGTAACTCCTGATCTGTTGTGTAGGAGGAAGGGGTGTATTTTGAGCAGTTTTCCTTAGAGGACAGGGAATCATTTATTCCTGAGTGAATGAAATTTTGCTGTATTTTGTAGTGAAATTGCTTTGAAAATGAAAGATGTGTTGCAGTTTGTTTCATGTGTCCAGTACCCTGAAGTATTTCACAGATTTAAGGGTATAGATGTGTAATACATGTAGAATGAGCTATGCTTAAATTGATCTGAATTAAGTGTGTAACTGATTGGTACACCCCAGCTACGTAGTACAGTAGCATAGCCAAAGGAGGGGTAGGAAAGATGTGGGTGCATGGGGATCCCTGGCCCCCAACTTGTGCTGCATTGGACCTCACCCATCTGTAGGTCTGGGGAAATGACAACTCCACAATTGACCATGTCTATTTTGAGTTTGCCCCCCCCCCCTCCACTACCCAGCTGGGCCAGGGATGTACCTGGCCCTGCCATGTGTCCCTCTGAACACTTCAGACAGAAAAGACAGTCTTGCTAGTAAGAAAAGGGAACTTGGTGAATCTTTAGGACTGTTGTATTACCTGAGCCACATCCAATGAAAGAATTGTCCAAAATATTATTTTGATATCATATCAGAAGTTCTGGCAGCCTCAATATTTATATCATCCTGTTTAGTTTGCACTGCTTAATACATTAAGCACAGCTGTGCTGTAAGAAAGAGGTTAATAAACTCTCAGGTGTATGTTTATTTTCAGAAGGATTTGTCTCTGCAGTTACATAATTTTAAAAAGAATGCTATTCATGGAAAGCCTTCAAGGACAAATTAAAATATATTGTCATAAAACAAAGTTCTATTACCATTTTTTCATTCTTTTATTAGGTAAAGTCTGCTGTTTGGACATTAGAACGAGGCTGCTCTGTTGTCATTGCAAATGGCATGAAGAAAGATGATGTTGTACTCAACATAGTCAATGGACGTAAATCCGGTACTTTCTTCACTGAGACAAAGCCTGCAGGTGTATCACCAGACCTCCAGGCCACCAAAGCTAGAGAAGGCAGTCGTATATTACAGGCACTTAATCCTGATCAGGTTGGTTGAATTTAGTTCACATTGTGCCTGAGAAAAGTTAATTTCAATGGCAAAGGCTGTAAAACCCTTCTTTCTCTTGACTTACTTTACTGAATCCCTTATCTCCTTGTTAAAAATAGAGCCATTTATATTTATCAAATTTGTGTCAATCTGTCCTTAAAAAAACTTTTCAAAACCGTCCCTCCCAGTTTTCATATACATTGTAGGCTTAGTCTCCATATCAGTGGCGATTGTAAATGGAGTCATGACTCTTACGATGACAGAATAACTGACGTAGGAATAAATACCTCAGCAACTATGAAGTGTCCATTAGTAGCCTGCTAATGACTATTAATACACTAGCAGGCCTCTTTTAAAGGCTTTTCAATGGCTGAGGTGCCAAACTGCCTATGTCAGAGAATGGTTGTGTCAAACTAAAAGAGGAAACTTGTGAGAGAATAGTTGTGGTAAATTGAAAGAGGAAACTTGTCAGAGAATGGTGTGGCAAATTGAAAGAGGAAACTTGTCAGAGAATGGTGTGGCAAATTGAAAGAGGAAACTTGTCAGAGAATGGTTGTGGCAAATTGAAAAAGGGAAACTTGTCAGAGAATGGTTGTGGCAAATTGAAAAAGGGAAACTTGTCAGAGAATGGTTGTGGCAAATTGAAAGAGGAAACTTGCGATTAATGAGAGAAAAAATAAAGGGGTAGCTTATATTACAGTACTTCATGAAATCCTTTAAAGAAACACACACAAATGCCAAAGAATGACTTTTTTGCACTTTTTGACAATGGTGAAAATTTCTCAGGATTTGCAATCCAGGGAATGATGAGTTGCCACTTGACTTCCATTCAGGAGTTGTGACTCTCAGGTAGAGTCTGGTTACCTGCCCAAGCCTAATACATTGCATGTAGTTAGTTCAAGATTGTCCGCTTTAGAAGTAGCCAGAACTTTCAATTGTATTTTCATATTGTTCTTCAGTTATGTTTCCTTTCATTCTTCTTTCTCACACATCACTCCTTGATCTCATCTTTTACCTCAGAGAGCTGAAATAATTAATCGTCTAGCTGACCTTTTACTTGAGAGGAAAGAAGTCATCTTGACAGCAAATAAGCGAGATCTTAACAAAGCACGGATGTGTAAGTAAAGCTTTCAAGAAATAAACATGGTCCATACTCAGTCTTGAAACTGTTGGAAGTGCCTGAAATTTTACTGTTTCACCATAATCACACAAAGCTGATTGAATGTCATTTGCAGAATACAGAATGTTAAAGAGCATAGTATTGCTTCCATTGTTATCTTCCACAAATTTCCAAAGAGAAAAAAACTTAGATTGTATTTCAAAATGTTGTCCAAGAAGTGTTCTTGAGGAAAATACTTAGTGCAAATTTTGGCAATGCTGTGTACCTTAATTATGCTAAACCATTGCATGATTTAATAAAAAAATTTCCTGAGCATTGTGCCAGTTTTGCTGTGTATTATGTGGTTCCCCTTTTGTAGCAGTAGTCAAAGAATTAAGTCTAGAATTGCAAGAAAAGATGTACAGTAACACAGGTTAAAAAAATTAAGCTCATAGGACTAACTGTCATTTTCACTGCTTATTCAGTTACTGAGAGATATAAAATACAAATTTTTCACTTAATTAGGAATAACTGTTTGCGCAACAATTTGCGATGTTCTACTTGTACAACGTACAGTACCAGCTTTTGTTCGTTTTTGAAGCAAAAATGTTTAATTGACTTTGAAGTAATTATGGCAACTATACCTGTTGTGGGGAGAGGACTTGAATATCTAGATTATTCCACAATAATCAGTTGGTGATGTTGGAAAAAATTGTAGTCACTTTAGAGAAAACAAAGAGAAATAAAGAATGTTATCTTAGTAAGTACAAGAGTGACATCACAAATTATTGTACAATTGTTTTCAATTGAGAGAACTTCATCAGTTGATATCTAAGGAAAGTCCTGTGAAGATGTGGAAGTTCATTCTAGGATATTTCACATTTCAACCTTTGCAACCCTAAAATTCATTTCACATTTAGGGTGAAATTTTAGCTTTCTCTAGGGCAAGTAAGGATTTTCCATAAACCTTGAATATGCGGTGTCTTTATCAGCGAATCGGCTGTTGGTTTCCACAGTCAAAGCCATATGGAAGTTTATTTGATCCAGAATGCTCTACACATGACAGTCATCTCATCTTTATTTTACCACTGGTAGTATTCAGTTTGATGTGATTAAATTGGTAGTAATTGTTAAACCTCTGAGGCTCTCTCAAGGACCTGTGAATTTGTGGAAGGAATTTGAAATGGTTTAATGGCAGTGAATTTCATATGTAACTCTTAAGCACTTGAAGGGGATGTTGCATTCCTTTATAGATTTAGTGGAGAGATAAACACAAACCTGAAGATAACACATTCGTTCAAATGGTGCTTTCTTCTAAATAAAGTTGGAGGGTAAAACAAAGAGTAGTACACTAAATATAATAAAAAGAAAACAAAACACAAAAAAAAACATGGCACCAGACCTTTGTAGACCTGGAAAATGTGCTGTTAAGTAACAGAAAGGAATAAAACTCAGAATCTGACTTTTAAAGACGAAGAAAACTTGCCGCTCTATATCAAAGCAGACAAAAATGACTAGAATAGACTAAACTAGATCCAATTGAAAGTTAAAATAAAACGAACTGTGTGGGTAGTTGGTGAGTGTAATAGGTATCATTTTAGTCAAACCTTCTCTTGACTTTGATGTCCAAAAATGTGGGACCTGGTAGTTCTAAAATTTGGGGTATGTTTGAAAGCAAGTTAATTTTTGAATGTTGTAACAATTGTGAGGACATTAATGGAGATTCTTTCACTAAAATTTATCAACAGCAAACATGTCCACGCCAATGTTGGCAAGGTTGTCCCTAAACGAACACAAACTGAAAAGCCTCTCAGATGGCCTGAAGCAGATTGCTGCCTCTTCACATGATACTTTAGGGAGGATTCTTCAAAAGACATTGGTTGCTGAAGATTTAATTTTGAAGAAAGTCACTGTACCCATTGGAGTTCTTATTGTCATCTTTGAATCTCGCCCAGATTGCCTCCCTCAGGTAAGAACTTTGATGTGTGGAGTATGGTTTTCTTTTGCTAGTGGATGCTATGAATGAAGTGAATGTGAATGTTTGTAAACATAGGAGGGAATGGAAGGAAGATGGGGAAGGGGAGGTGGGGGCGGGGGTGAGAGGAAGGCTTGGGAAAAGTAGGGACTGTTGAATGTAATTTGAAGAGGTTGTACTGTTAAATCTGTTTGAAAGGAGATGAAAGAATTAAATTTCAGTAACATAAAAGGAAGGACAGCAGAATTGTTACCAATTTGCAAACAACTGCTCCACCCAAACTTGTTTGGTTGTCCAGATATCCTCATTCTGGTAATTTTGAGGGAAGTTGCCATTATCTAAACTGACTTGTGGCAAGTCTGTTTTATGTGTCTGAGATGTTTTTGTTTTTGTATTTTGTTTGACTTTGTGGCTCCATTCCATGATAGACAGGTTTCATTGATATCAAATTACAAAGTTACAGTTCTCAGTCTGTTCATCCTTGGAATTATTTTCAAAATGGTGGATGGACCTCCAAAATAAATGGAAATATAAATTTCCAAGAAATAAATACCATCTGGTTGTAGGAATTAGGTCTATGCCATCATAACTGACTTACCTCAAGAACTAACAGGTGCAGGGGGTAGGGGTGAGATAGGATCATATATTGACCCACTATTGAAAGAAAGATTTCTTCTTAGAGCAGCATTCATCATGCATATAGCTTCCTACTCCACTTATAAAGTCTTTTCCATCATGGTGTCATACACTTTTTTCCTTTTTATCTGTCATGGCAGGTTGCATCTCTTGCCATTTGCAGTGGAAACGGACTTCTCCTGAAAGGAGGGAAGGAAGCAACAGAGAGTAACAGACTCCTCCATTCTTTGGTGGAGGAAGCTCTCGATATGCATGGTGCTAAAGATGCCGTACAGTTGGTATGATTGTATATTCTGTATTGGTTGGCATGCTGCTAGCATTGAATAGGACATTTTAGCCAATACTACCTGAGAAAAAGGCTTTTCCCCGGGTGAAGCTTATCTCTATAATTGCAACAGTTAATCCCTTTTACAAAGAAACTTGCTCTATTGACCAAACAGTCTCAAGATACCTGAACAGGAAATTCTCTGATATTCTGGATTAAGAGTGGTCAACTAGAGATGGCTAAAACTTGCTATTCATTTCTAGCGTCATGGGGGAGATGTATGGTCTGTGATATATTTTGTAGTTCACATTTGTTCCATCACAGGTTTAAATGAAGTATTGTAGCAAAGCTGGTTCTTTTTGTTGTCTTTTCGTCATTCATTACAAGTTTTCTTTCAGTAGACCACCATGATACTCTGACATTGGTAGTTTGGTACCTCAGCCATTGAGAGTCCTGTAGAGTAAGCCTACTTGTGTTTTAATATTTATTGGTAGGCTTGAACTTGACAGTTTATAGCTGATGTGGTATATGTCCCTACATTAAAAAGGGCATCATTGCAGAGTCGTGACTACATGGTGGCGACTCTGTTGGCTGTGAGTACCCATTCTAAAAGTGATGAAGTATCCAAAGGCTGGTTAACCAATTTTAGAGGTGGACTTCAAGTGAAATGCCCACATATGTGAAGATGTGAAAGTGTGATGGAGTATAATTTTATTTATTGGCCTTATTGTGGTACCCATAGTATGTGAACAAAAGTAGCAAATACAACAGTATGGTGGATGGTGCTTCCATGTTTTTTCCAAACCAGTTAAACCTGTCATGTTTACTACATTTGGTGGTTGAGTTTTTATTGGACTGGAGGACATTACTCTACTGAGATTGATGGACTCAAACAACCTTTCCCAGTGGGCCCTTGAAGCCTGTCTTCTGAAGCTAAACCGTGGTGTCCTTCTCAATTTCACTTGTGTTTTTGAATCAGCATCAAAGAAAGGGACCCCAACCCCCACCTGGGTAAAAACAATGAAAGATAACTTATATTTGGTCAATGGTGGCAGTATAAGTGATGTAAAGGTTTGAATCATGATGGTGCACTTAAAATGTGTACTCAGATGCAAGTGTAATAGGTAGGTTATGTGTGCAGTAGCTTCATACCTTTTCTGTTCCTTACTCGGGGATGAAAGATAACTTATGTGGTTAATGGTGGCAGTATAAATGATGTCAATGTTTGAATCATGATGGTTACACCTTTAATGACAATGTTCTGATGTCATCCTCTAGATCAATACAAGAGAGCAGATAGGAGACTTGCTTCAGCTGGAAGGGCTTATAGATCTGGTGATACCACGTGGTTCTAATGAGATGGTGTCAAGAATCAATAGGGAGAGCAAATCTATCCCAGTGCTGGGCCACAGTGATGGTATTTGTCATGTATATGTTGATGAGAGGGCTGACCCAGATATGGCAGTTAGAATAGGTGGGTACAGGTTGTGAGTCCTTAGGTTATGCCTGCAAATGAAAATGATGTATTAGGCTATGTCACGTTAAGAATTCATGAAGCCTGCTTGAAGTGAAGTTTACCCCCTATTTGTAGAATAAAGTGAAATTGTATGAGGTATTTTCTCCCACAAAATTGGGGAAGACATTTAAAAGTAGGGGCATGCTTTGAAATTTTCTTCAAAAATTTGGAACCCTTTTGAACAATTGTGGCTCCTCTCTATATTGTTCTGGATTAAATGTTGTTTAGGTGTGTGAGGAAAACTCTTTCTTAAATGATATTTTATTTGCTAGATATTAGTGGATTTTGTGTTTTGCATATCTAATGTTGAAATGCATTAGAGGTGTGTAAGTTTGTGCATTCTTTCACATCAAAACTCGAGGTTTTGAAAGGATAGCATTGATATAGTAATTGAAGGAAGATTTGCTTTTGAAGATATGAACTTGCAAGTAAAGCCAATAAATGTGTACTCAGGTGCAAATGTAATTGGTAGGTTTGGTGTGAAGTAACTTCATACCTTTTCAGTTCCTTACTTTGGGATGTTATGGCAGCAAGCAAAGGGTGACAGGTCTTTTGAGCCAAAATTAGCAGTGAACTGCAATACACAATATCATGTTTTTAATAAATGAATATGTTCTTTTGAGCTAAGTTTTACCCTTCTTCATATCTGGTATCAGAATTCGTTATTTTAGAATGCTTCTATCACTTCTTTTTTTTTTCTTTTCAGTACGGGATTCAAAGTGTGATTATCCAGCAGCCTGCAATGCCATGGAAACACTTCTTATCCACAAAAACTTACGAGATACACCTTTGTTTGATGAAATGTTGGATATGTTACGTGCTGAAAAGGTGAATGTTTTGAAAACTTTTTAACTGCAGAGTTGATGTTAGTTTGTCCTGTGATCTGCACTCTTTTACATAATGTGCTTTTTTCAGGTTTTGTTACTGTTGTTATTTGTCTTCAATTTTCTTCAGGTAAAAATCCATCCAGGACCCAGGTTAGCATGTTCTCTTAAGTTTGGTCCAGCAGAAGCCAAGTCTCTGAAAGTTGAATACAGTGGTCTGGAGTGTGCAGTGGAAGTCGTAGATGGCATCAACAGTGCTATTGATCATATTCACAAATATGGCAGTGCACATACAGATGTTATAGTAACTCAAGATGGTAGGTATTGTATAAATTTGTAGCACTCCACATTATGGGTCAGCCATTTTTTCATCAATTTTGCAAGGTTACAAAATCTGCTTCTTTTTCTTCAGACCCCCTCTAAGAGTATAGTTTGAAAGAATGTGAAAAGTGATGATTTTCAGCTAAAGGCCATGGTAATTTATATCACTTTGAAAAAAAGCATATAGGCCTTTGACCCCACCCCCACCAAGTATGTTAATTATGAAAAGTGTGGATGATCCTTCAATGTCACAAGGAATTAATGTTTGTGTGTTTGTTAGGGGTTTTCATGTGTCAAAGAAGAGGAAGTTTGAAAATTGGTTTGTTTATGGGATGCTGGGGCATTTATGGGTAGTCACTGGATAGATGTTTGGGTTTACATGCACACATTCCTGAAAATGTCTCCCATCATGCACTGGGTGCATGACTTGTCAAAGTCATGTAGACATACAAGTTTTCAACTTCTTCTGATTTCCCATTCTGGAAGTAATTTGTATTTTTTGGTTGGCTTTTTTTTGTTAAAGGTGAATGGTCATTTCTTTTTTTGTGGTTGGTTTTTCAAAACTTTAACAGCCTTTTGAGAGGATATCATAGATGATAAAATGTATGAACTGAACTTATATTTTCTGAAACACAATTTGATGTGTTGCTTGCAGTCAATATTTTGGTAAGCATTGAGATAATTTAATCATAATCATCGAAGTAATTGACTTCAAAATGATGGATGACCTGTCCTGATGAATGTTACGTTTGTGGGGTATCACAGTGAACCAACCAGTTTGCTGAGAAAGAAGAAGCTGCTCAGCCTCCCCTCCCCCTGGTTCTTGATGCAGGGTCAAAGGTTGTAGAGGTCAGCAGCATTTATAACTTAAATGTGATCTTTCAGAAAACTTAAGTGTATGGTTTTATGA
This sequence comes from Holothuria leucospilota, assembly GCA_029531755.1. NCBI lineage: Eukaryota > Metazoa > Echinodermata > Holothuroidea > Aspidochirotida > Holothuriidae > Holothuria > Holothuria leucospilota. The sequence continues at coordinate 43,144,644 of CM055977.1, forward strand.
TATGGAAGTATAGTTTTAAGACTACTTATTCTGTGTAGACATCATAAAATAGTTTATTTTCTCTAGGTAAGCAGAAACCCACCTACAGGCAAGTAGAAACCTAGCATAAGGAAGTAATGAATACCTTCATGTAGTTTTGGTTGTTGATTTTTACAGTAACAAAAGTTGGATATAAATGTGAATCAAATTTTCAGTAACTTGTACAACTCAGCTTGTAACTTCCAGTAGATCATCATCATAAGTGTTCTCTGTCATTTCTTTGCAGAAGCCACTGCTGAACACTTCTTGAAATCTGTGGACAGTGCATGTGTCTTTCATAATGCAAGCTCTAGATTTGCAGATGGTTATAGATTTGGTCTAGGTAAGACAGATTTATGAAATATGTAAAGCACATTTTGGCAAGTGACTGAATAGCTTGTTCTTGTTTTCTTAAGTAGCTTTGTTTGGGCAAGTTGAGATGATGAAGGTAAAGGGTATTAAGTGGTGTGTCAGGTCATGCCTGTAGTGAGGGGGGGGGGTTATTGGGCAATGTCCCCAAACTTTTAGTCACAAATTCTAATAGTGTATCCAGTCAAGTACCTGTCCACACATTCAGTTTGTCCCTTTGAATCTGGATGACTATATTTTGGAATCAGTATATTAAAAGATAGATGAGTTTATTGGTATGAAAGTTGTTTGACTTTGATTAGTTGGTTACAGAGGCAGGGAGTTGGAGAAGGTGTGGGATTTTGAGAGAATGTCATGGTTAGGGATGGTTGTCAATACATCCTACTGTCATTTGGTAATTGTCTTAGCCTGTGGTGAAGGTATAATCATCCTTGATCACTTGTGATTGTAGTAACAGTAAAACCCCGTTTATCCGAACATATCGGGACTGAAGGTTGTTCCAATAACAAAAAAGTTCAGTACACTGGGTTCATATAAGACAGTGTGTCAACACATTTCCAAAATAATTCCGAAAAGGCTTAAAATTGCAGACAAAATCCCCCAAAATATTTCGTTACTAGTTTTTGTGACCAATGTGACAAATAAATTTTAAGACGTCTAAAACAGAGAGATTTTATTCCAGAAATTCGAGCCTTCGCTCGTTTGAATGACCAATGCTTTCTGCACACTAAATGAATGTGTGTGCTGAAGAAAAACTGTAATAATCTGGAGAGGTATCTAGAGTATAAATTCTGCATGAATTTCAAAAAATGTTAGAGACACATGTGTAGGAGACTCTCAAACAGCAGTTTGCAATGTTTTTGTAAGGTCTACTTTCATTATTTTTAGGTATGAAGCTCACTACGTTACTAACTTTTCAAATTTAGTGAAACTAAGACTTTCGCTAGCCTAACGTATTTTTGTATGAGAGTATATTGAGCCTATACAGACTCATGGCTCCTAACAAGAATTTTAAAGCAAATACGTATGATATTTCTTCCAAATTTGACAAAGAGATAACAGATGGTTTTCTATGTCCACATGTCGGCTGTTTTAGCCATAATGACATCTTTCCATTACTTTTAAAGTCCCGAGAAGAATTAGTGCATTTCTGCAAAAATTTACGTTGAATTTTGCCTTGTAAAGCACTTAAAACTTGGTGTATACTACTGTAATTGTGTTGACTATTATTGTTGTTAAATCTGATGGCTAGTTCGGATAAACGGGGTTTTACTGTAGTTAGTTAGATGAGGTTTTATGGCCCAGTTTCTAACCAATTGGTTTAAGTCAGGCTGGCCACAGCCTTTCTGATTGTAAGGTTGGATGTAAAGACTCTTTTTACTAATCATTTGGCTTATTTAAAGAAATTTGGTTGCCAGCTCACTGTGGCAACTGTGACAGAGTTGTCAGAGTGCAAACATGAATTTTTCAGAAATTACAGAGTGGTATTTGTAAAACAAAATGACTCTTAAGTAAGTAACCAAAGCAGAGGCATAAAAGGTTTGGCACAACTGGCAATGGAAAGTTTAATACTTCTTGCTCCTGGAGACAACTTAAATGCTTTGTACTGACAGAAAATGTTTTTCAATGCAACCTAAATATTATAACGTGGTCCAAGTAAAAGGCATTATTTTATTCTTTTAAGGCTTTTTTTCCCTTTTTGTTGGGGAATGTACATGAACCCTGCTCATTGTGGTATGAAGGTAGAGAAGGCAGTAAAATTTTGTGGTGAAATGCACATTTCTTTCTTTGGCTAAATATTATAACACATAATGAAATAAGCTGCTGTCGAGAGAGTTGCTCTCTTCTTGTTTTGGTGATAATATTCATCGGCAAAGTGCTAATTATTTTTTGAATAGTGTCTATACATGTTGTGCATTTTGTTCATACAAGGTTGTGTGGTATAGATAACCAGCTCATCAGTTAAGATCAAATTTGGTTTCCTTTATCTGAAAGTTCAGTTTTGACAGGAAAAATGTAGATTGCCCGTGGATGGAAAACCCATTGTAAATCTATCCGACCTGGGATTGAAACCTGAAGCTTCATTTCTTCGAATGCATCTATTTTTATCCACTCAGCTACAGCACCACAAAAGGACATTCCCTGGCCTGTTACATAAAGAGTTTCAGTCATAAGTTGGATCTATCATGCAAAATCCTTTTGACATCAAAAGTTACATCCAGGCACATCTCTGAGTCTGTCTTGGACTCTTTGTCTTTCCTGCAGGTGCTGAAGTCGGTATCAGTACAACAAGGATACATGCTAGGGGTCCTGTTGGAGTGGAGGGCCTCCTTACAACAAAGTGGATCCTGGAGGGATCAGGGGACTGTGTCCAGGACTTCTCGCAAGTTGGACCCAAAAAGTACATCCACCAGGTACTCCCACTCACAAGTGACTCTGAAGGTGATGAAGAAGCAGAAACGTCATCTTAAAATTTAAAACATGAAAGAGTGCAATGCTGTCTGCCAAAAAGAGGGAGAGAAGAAGTTTATGCCCCAGCTCTCATATGGCGGATGATTTTGAATGGCTTGTGTTGGAGTTGCTGCAGTTGTTAGTACAGACTTTACTAAGGTTTCTTTTTGCAGGCTTCCACCATGTTCATTTTATTTTTGTGGTCTGAAGCAATTTCCTCTTTTCTTTCCTTGTTTGAAGGCATTATTCTGTGCAAAACAAAATTTGCACAACAGTTGTCCCGAAAAGGGCTTAACTTATTTCTTTTATCTTTTCAAAATTTTGTTTTTTTCTTCATTGTGTCTGTTGTAGATTTTGTGAAGTAGCCAACAACTGAGTCTGTCTTGCACTTTTGTCTTCTCTGTACGTTATATAATTGAGAATCTTCGACCTTGGTGGTGAAATTGTTACTTTAGCTGTGATAGCTTAGCAATACTTGAGTTGGAACAGATACTTCTGTTGCAGCATAGACATATGTATGGCCAGATGACAGCATCTGTGAGCACAATAAAATGTGGATTTTGAAGCAAACTTTATTTCTGTAGGGCAAAATTTATGTCGTGATTGTTTGCCATTTAGGGAAAATCTTAGGTAAAACATCTGGTGTCATCTTTGTGAAGTTCATTCCATACACCTATATGTAAGGTGCAGTGAAATATTTCTGACTGATGTTAACTGTAATAGCCTAAAGGATAAACCTCTGCCATTTCAGGTGTAGAAACGCTTCACCTTGGTAAATTTTTGAAACAATGAGGAAAGTCACCATACTGAAGTCATCTGCCAGGTACAGTTGTATGCTCATATAGAAAATGGGCCAATTGATGAAAGGTGTTCTGTGGGGTGTGCAAAGTCAGTAGTGTGTACGAAGGTAAAATGTGCTGTGCACAACATGCAAACTCTGCAGCGAGTCTCTGACATTTAAATCATAACATCCGGAGTTTGTGGCAACATTTAGTGTCGACTGATCAAGTGTCCAAATGTGACTTTGACCATTGGGATTTATGAAATAAAAGTGTTCAAATAGAGAGGAGAAAGTAGATTTTCTATTTGCATGGGTCCATATGGCCTATAGCGGAGTCCCTTCTGAACCTTGTTAACCTTCTAAAATTATATATTTTGGACTTAAATCACTTTTACCATACAGACAGTTTTGCTTGTCCACATCATAGTTTTTTGGTCAGTTCTGTGCTGGTCAGCTAACTACAATTTCACATTAAGTACTGGTTAGGCAATGGGAGTCCTGTTTGCTGACCAGCATCACTAAACTCAGACAACTTCAACAGGGAAATAGGTCTGTTTCTATTGAAATATCCTTCTATTTTCTTTCATGTGAATGGAAGCTTCTAGTACTCCTGTCAGAAAGTTTCTGATTTTAGAGTGGGTGATATTGGTGAAAAGCTCAGTCTCTTATCTGAAATAATAAGATTAAAAGTTTTCAAGACAATGTATGTACTATTGTAGTAGTCTTTGAAGTAACTAATGAAATATGTAATGGCTTTTTGTGGAGGGATGGGTGCATGTATTGTTGAACAGATGGTGTTTTCTTAATGTAAAGTGAAATCACTTAAGAAGTTATTTTTTCACTTTATAGTCACAGTCATACGTTAAGAATTTTGTTTTCTTGGTCTTGTAAATGAGGTTTCTTCCGTGACAACTGTGTGTGTGGAAGATGAAGAGGTTCATGACATGTAAGTTGTTTTTAAGGATTCATTGGGCATTGTGACTTATTTTTTTATTCAATGTCATAACTCATGCAAAAAACAAAAACACACAAAAAGGTGGGGGGGGGGGGTGGGGGATACGTTTTTGAGCTTTAATGGCGTATTATAAAGCAATTGAATTAAACAGATAGAAGCAGGGTTGTAGGCATCACCTTCGCCCATTTTTCGGCAGAGCTTATGCTAGGTTTGGAATTTTCACTGATGTGTTAAGGACTGACACTTTTTTGTTTATTATTGAGTTAATATGTACTCAGTGATGAGAAAGTATGTGAAAATGGTGGCTGGTAACTTTGGTCATTGCCAGTGGGTGAAGAGTTCTTACTCTGTGGTTTTTGTTCTGTTTCTTATTGCTGCTGAGGTGGTTAAGTCAAAGCCTTGCCGTATGTGTTTAAAATTAAAAAAAATTAGATGAGGCATTGCCTTAGAAAGATGTGCAACTTCTACAACTGCTTGTGCTGCAGCTGACATTTTCTCATGACAGTCATATGTGAAACTGCCAGAGACCTTCTGAGATTTGGGGATGGGGGGGGGGGAACCATGTAAAACCTGGATTTTGTAATTTTGGACCTACCATATACATGGTTAACAGTGTTTTGGAAGAAACAGAAAAACAAAACTAGAAATTATTGGTTTCGATGAAAGAGAAACCTATGCGGTCATGATGGCGTATGCGTGTATGTATGGGTGTGTGTGTGTGTGTCAATATCTCAAGAAGAGAAACTCCGACAGTTTTCAAACTTGGTACATAGATGCCCCATATTAAGAGGAAGAACCCTATCATTTTTGGTGGGGGTCAAAGGTCATCTGGGGTCACCGGGGTCAAAACCTGAAAACCTTGTGTGCACAATATCTCAAGGTAGGAAGCTTGGATCAATTTCATACTTAGTGTGTAGATGTGTTATGGTAAGAGGAAGAACCCTATTGTTTTTAGTGGAGGTCAAAGGTCATCTGGGGTCACTGGGGGTCAGACCCTGAAAACCTTGTTAACATGATATCTCAAGATAGGAAGCTTGGATGAATTTCATACTTAGTATGTAGATGTGTTATGGTAAGAGGGAGAACCCTATTGTTTTTGATGGAGGTCAAAGGTCATGTGGGGTCACCGGGGGTCAAATGCTGAAAACCTTGTTAACACGATATTTCAAGATAGGAAGCTTGGATAAATTTCATACTTAGAATGTAGATGCGTTATGGTACGAGGAAGAACCCTATTGTTTTTGGTGGAGGTCAAAGGTCATCTGGGGTCACTGGGGGTCAAACCCTGAAAACCTTGTTAACATGATATCTCAAGATAGGAAGCTTGGATAGATTTCATACGTGGTATGTGGATGCGTTTTGGTAAGAAGATGAACCCTATCACTTTTTGGTGGAGGTCAGAGGTCATCTGAGGTCACTGGGGTCAAACACTGAAAACCTTGTTAACACGATATCGCCAGGTAGGAAGCTTGGATAGATTTCATACTCAGTATGTGGATGCAGTGTAGTGAAAATATGAATGCTTTCGTTTTTGGTGGAGGTCAAAGGTTATTTGGGGTCACAGGGGTCAAAAAGCAAAATTTTAAGAATTCCCAAGATCGTCTCATGGGTTCACCAGAAGTCAAAATGCAAATTTTCCCAAGAATTCCCAAGATCAAATATGAACCTAAAATTATTTTTCCAACATGTTAAGATAGCACTTGACCAGTGACTGAAAGATATGGGACATCATGGCATTATTTGGAATAGAACATGTATCATCGAAACCTCAATGCATTTTTGCATTCTGGTTATTCTTTCTAGGGTTTAAATTCCGCTGGATGTACATGGGTTTTTCTCTGGATACTAGGGCTTCTCAACACTTGGGAGGGGCTTGCCATTAAAACTGGCTACCCAGCCAACAAGGTCAGTTATGTGCCAAACTGAAGTGCCCTTAAGTGGAAACAGTAAACTAGCCAACTTTGCTTTTGCTTTCTATTTCTTACTTTTGAAAAATATGGATGTAACTTACAGAACTTGACCGGATGACATATGAGCAAAGTGTACAGGCAGGTAGTAAAACTGTACTTAAAATGACAAGTATTGAAACTTATTCTAATCAGAGGAAGAAAGATTTTCCACAGCATTGGTGTTTAACCACCAGTTATGGTCATCATAAACATTGGATTGTGTTGAGATATCCTCCAAAAGTTAGCCTCGTATATCACCTGTATGTTTTACTGCATTAAAGCTCACTGTAACAGTTGATTGGAAATTGTCAGTAGACTTTGTCTACTGTGAACCCTGAAGGGTGTATCCACTGGCCTTAGCAAGATTTCTTTCACTGGGGTTAGGCATCTCCCCAAAGACCGTACGTGATGTTCGCTCGTGATCTTCTCCTTTATTGTTCATATTTGCATCTATATAGCAGTGGTGGATCTAGGAATTTGCAAGGAAGGGGCCCTTGATGGCGAATCTCAATTGAACGGAAGAGAGGCTATGAATGTGAAACATTCCAGCCTCCTTGGTTTGCAGGAAATCAAACTCTTCAAGACAAGTTTGTCCTGCAGTTTTACTTTTACCATGTGTGTCCACCCTTCCCCCTAAAAGCTTCACTATCTCCTAAAGTTGACAAACAACGATCTGTACACTTTCATCATCAATGCTCCTTTAGCTGCTCTTCGCACCATTCCGAAGTTGGACCTTTAACTTCCTCTCTGGATTGCTAGTGGTTTTAACTAGGACGCTTATCTGGTTACTTAGAAGGAAAAACTTTGTCAACCCTAAACCTACCAAACAGTACTACATCTTTGGTATGTTTTAAGAAAAGTGCGCCTGTTTTCCTTTTTTTCTTGCTTCCTTTTTTCTCCTTTTGATTCTGTCACTTCCCTTCGTTTTCATCGGTTCAGATGGGCAAGGCCCATGGTCCCTTCCCGTAATGCATTCCTGCAATTTAAAATTTCATCAAGGTTGGGCAGATGGTCAACTGTCCAGCAGGCGGTCGGGGCGCCCTCCCCATTAAGTTGGAGAAGACGTGTTGGTATGACATAGTAGGCCCTTCGTCGGGTCACCGCTGCACACATCATAACTCAAGGAAAGGTAATAATGAGGCGGCAATAAGCAAGCCAGTATGGTTGTTATAAATCACTGATAGTCTGGGATGAGTGGTCGTGTGGGTTTGTGTGAAAAGGTAGGGGTGAGTGTTGTTTGGGAAGTAATTGGGGTAACAGATACTGTGAGAAGTTCGTTATTTTGTTACATGTGTTAAAGAGTATGAAATTTTCTGTCACTGATATGAAATAAAACCTGGTTAATCAGAAAGGAATAACTTCTTTAGTGTTTTCAGTTGTCCAGTAGTTCTTTGGAGAATCTGTGCCATCAGGTTTGTTTGTTCTTCCTGAAATCATTGCCCAAATAAGTCCATGCAGTGTGTTGAACACATCACAAAACAGGTTCTAACAACTGTTAAATATTCAAGACCTGTAATGAAAGATCGATCTTCGAAATTTCACCATTTCTGAGGTACCTCCTGAGTTAACAAAGAGAGTGACTGATATTGACTGTTGCATACTGTCAGCGTTTCTTCTGTGAACATTTGATGTATCTGTTAAGCAGAAGTATGAGATTCTCAAGAGGTTTACTTTTGAGATATTGTTCAATCAAGGTAAATGCTTGCACACAACCTACATCTTCATGACAACATGAAGCTTTCTCCTTTACAAAAAAATTGGAAGTAAATTACTAAAAGTGCTCACAAATTCTCTAAAAAGGGGATTTTTTGGCAAACTTTCTTTATTTTGCAGTCTGATGATCGTATGGATATTGCACATGGAAGGCTTTTGATTACTTGCCGTTAAGTCAAGCAATCTGTGCATTCATAGAGGTAGGTGTGTGCGCGCTCACAGACACCTCCTTAGCGGCACATGGGCAGCCGGCGAGAGCTAAGCTCTCGCGCGTCTTTCCTAGCTCACGCGCGGCTCGAAACTGGCGTAGCTGCCCGAGATTTCCGTCACTGGAATGAGAAGTCTCGCGCGGCTGCAGGCGCCTGCCTTGCGAGCAGCCCGCCCTCCAGACACGTACGTCTACCGGGTGAGTTGGAGGTCAGCCAAGCTCATGGGGAAATCCCGTGAATTCCTTACCGGGTCCTGTGTACGTGTACCGGTAAGGCAGCGAGGGTGCGTATGTGTGTGTGTGTGTGTGTGTATGGGTGGGTGAGAGTGTGTGGGTGAGTGTGTTTGTGACACTTAGCTTATTAACACGATATCTCAAAAGGAAACGCAGATTAGTGTCATACCTAGTATGTGGATGCACCATATTGAGAAGAAGAATCCTATTGTCTTTGGTGGAGGCCAAAGGTCATATGAAGTCACCAGAGGTCAAAGACTGAGAACCTTGTTATTACAATATCTCAATAAATCAAATTCAGACAGGCCTCATTCTTTGTATGTGGATAAACCACATTAAATGGAAGTACTGTAATGGTTTTGACAGAGGTCAAAGGTCATCTGAGTCAAACACTGAAAACCTCGTTAATATAATATGTTAAGAAGGGAACAGGGTCCGCCTTTAGGATTTTCTTTTGCATATAGCAAAACTGCTATGCCCTTTTCCATTTTGTATAGCAATTTACAGATTTTGCATAGCAGATTTGTTGTTGGCAAAAACTTAATCCATGTCAGTTTAAAAAAAAAATACATGTCAATTTCAGTAAACATATTCTCGTAATTTGATGCAACTTATTTTGAACGTTTAAACGTTAGACGAACGATTGGCCGTTTACACAGTGCCAAATTCAACCAAATGAATAAACGGATAACCCGCTTTAAAATTACGAGGGAAGGTTAGCATTTTTCTGTCCCTTGTTTTGCTTTGATATCTTTTCATTGAAATGACGTTTATTTGCATGCCAGTTTAACGACCAAATGAGGCTTCAAAAATAAACTGTCGGAAGTTGGTGACTCTTCATTCCTAGGTGATTCTCACCTACTTAATTCCCCATAAAAAAGACAATGCCTTTAATATCCCATTTGTAACAGTAGCCAAAATCTGCTTCTTTTACATAATAGGGCCATACAAATTGATTCATACGTTTTACCTGGTTGACACTGTATAACACATTCGTGTTGGTGTGTCGTTAAATGTCATAACCACACTTTCTCAGTTTACTTTTTAGACCATAATCGTAGCCCAAGTCTCTCAGAGAATGAACGGTAAAAAACAAATACTTAGATGCCCTCAATTTTCAATGCAGTTGCTTGGCTATTTCACACCATCCTACCGTGTACCGTATTATAACTATACACATAAGCAGAAAGTGTAGGCTCACACGTGTATAGTTTCATACAGCGTACGTAATGCATGCACTCACTACATATTCCTCTGTAAATATCTGTTTGATGCTGTCGGCTCCCCACACGACACGCGAGTTTTTTTTTTTTTTGTTTTCGTAGGATGAAAATGGACGAAAATTGGCCACACCTAATTCCAAAATAACAGCTTTTCGACTAATTTTTTGTAATTCTGACGCCGGACTGTGAAAGAACAGGTCAAATATCCCTTGGCCACGTAACCCTAACCTTATTCCTAATCCCAACCATGATTTTGTAACAAATTTAAAAATTTTTGAAAAACCGATTTTTCCATTTTCATCCTACGACAAAAAAAAAAAAAAAAAAAACAAGAGGGCAATCCACGGAGTTGCTTATCTCATCGCAGCACAGGCAGTGCTAGGCCGTATAACTAGAGGACGCATATCAATGTGGAATCCAAAGATATTATAAGCATAGATTCCAAACTCCTATAGAGGTTATGCACGTGACGTCAGTGAGTTTTGCTGGATGGAACTGATCATGCGCAGTAAGTGTGTTACCGATACGCGCGCACGATAGCACCAAGTAACAATTGTTGCACAATGAACGCCTGGATGGAAAAATAGAGAAACGCGCGACACAGTTACGTCGGTGCATAACCTCTATAGAGGTTTTTCACGTGACGTCAGCGCGTTTCACTGGCCGTCACTGCTCATGCGCAAAAGACTGCAGGATCTTAGTTACGATTGTTATACACTGGACGCCTGGCCGTCAAAATAGAGAGACGCGCGAACGCGGTGATGTCAGTGAAAAACCTCTATAGAGGGATTTCATGTGACGTCACGCGCAATGGATTCCCAGGCACTGAAGGGCAAAACACACACGCAGTGAGCGAATTTACAGCTCACGCGCACGGCATAACCATAGATACTACTGTGACACAATGGACGCGTGCCCGTCAAAACCAAAGAGACGCGCGATCTTGCCCTTCAAAATTGCGTCTAGTTGGTTAAAGTCACGTGACTGAAATCCCTCTATACCTACACTAGCGACTTTTCGATTTCAGGACGGTAGACAAAGAGGACGGAACGCGCAGCAAAAAACTGGACTGCGCATGAGTAGAAGTGAGCATCGCTCCGTCCTGTTGATTTTCAGGACGGTCGTCGACCGATTTAACGTTCTGTTAGAAACAGGACGGCACAGGGGTTGCCATGGTAATTTCCCTCGTCCATAACGTACATGTTTCTGTGACGTTAAATTTGAAGTTAGCTGTATGCAAATGTACATCGTTTGTTCATGTAGCATGCAAGCTGCTGACACAAATGAAGATGGCAAACAAGAACAGTGCATATCTGGAAATCCATTTTACGAACGATTCCGTGCTAAGCCAAGGAAAGCTATCTTGAGGTAGAAACTTTCAAATTTTTGTAAAATACCCAGTAACGATGGCGCCTCTATAATCCTGTGTAGGTTTGAGGTTCGTCATTGTTACAACTTAGCGATGAGTGTGGATGCTAACAAAGCACTGCAACTTAGTTCATAAATGAGCGCGTCATTGTTTTGTTGTCATTCTACCGCACCGTCGTCTTTAAAATCGAAACGCCTTAAATGTCAGTACAGAACGCCTGGCGCGCGTGCGTTTAACCCTCCGTCCTGTTGCTCTACCGTCCTGTAATCGAAAAGTCTCTACTGTTACGCTCAGTGACTCCTCAAGGAGACGCATATATCGGGGCGGAAGTGTTAATTTGACATGTGCGCCGTTATATTCCGCGATCTGCGTACAAAAATAAGAACGCGTCACAGAAAATTTAATTGTTAAAAGAGGTTAGCGTGCGTGCACTTTTACAACGCGTTCTATACGCACAGAATACATATCTCTGTGTATTATCCGGAATACTCGACGCACAGTTCTGCGCGCTCTGGAAACAAACGCGCTAGTTGCTTTCCCGTTGTGAGCGCGTAAGTAATTGAACGCGCATATAAAAGTGCGTCACTTGAAGATACCATAGAAACTGACCAATGAATGTCCATGAACTTGCAATACTGTCGTGTTGTGGGCCAATCGCTCTTGCGAAGGCTTCGTACAGGGATCTTGGGGTGTAACTCCACAGACAGAAAATTAAAGAGAGTTCAAATAACGTAGATTTGCAGATGATTCTTGATTTATTTCCATTCCAAAAAGATGATTAGAGAGGCCGGCCAAAAGAATTAATTAACTATATACAAGATGACTACGTGGTGTTTACGTTTCAAGGTCTGCAGCACGAGTGCGTGGGAATTCTGAGATTACGACCAAGAGCAGGAAGTTACTATTATGGGATACCACTTGCTGATTGGCTGAAAGTACCATGTCAACGTAAATGACCAATCACAATGGGGAAGGGGAACCTAGACGGACAAGGGGCCGTGTGCACTGTCTAGCTTTCATGCAAAATAAGTATTGCACCATCAGTATGCAATTTTAGTGATAAACAACAAAATGGCGGTCAGCATCGTTCCACACTGCAACACACTACATACTACATGACAATACCAGTCATTGTGCGTTCATGTTCAAGTGTAAATACGTGGAATGCCGCGTTGAAGAAATAAGTTATTCTTGTTTAAGTGGAATTTATTGAGACGTAGTACTTCTCCAGTCAACAACATTCCGAAGTAACAAGTATTAATACTTTTGTAAGACACTCATTTGTCTGTTTGTTTTCAAAACGACTGAGCAGTGATCAGCACTTCCGCCCCGATATATTGGCCTCCATGGGGAGTCAACGCGCCATTTTAAGTTTGGAATCTATGCTTGTAATATCTTTGGTGGAATCCAAAGATATCAGCATAGATTCCAAACTCCTATACCTACACTGTTAGGCTCAGTGACTCCCCATGGAGACGCTAATATCGGGGCGGAAGTGTTTATTTGACATGCGCGCCGTTCTATTCCGCGATTTGCGTACAAAAATAAGAACGCGTCACAGAAACTTTCATCGTTAAAAGAGGTTAGCGTGCGTGCACTTTTACAACGCGTTCTATACGCCCAGAATACATTTCTCTGTGTATTATCCGGAATACTTGACGCACAGTTCTGCGCACTCTTGAAACAAACGCGCTAGTTGCTTTCCCGTTGTGAGCGCGTAAGTAGTTGAACGCGCATATAAAATTGCGTCACTTGGAGATACCATAGAAACTGACCAATGAATGTCCATGAACTTGCAAAACCAGTCATTGTGCGTTCATGTTCAAGTGTAAATACGTGAAATGCCGCGTTGAAGAAATAAGTTATTCTTGTTCAAGTTGAATTTACAGATACAGTAGTTCTCAGTGACGTCACAGCTAGGGGTTAGCAACCGCCATGTCTGAGGGCAAGCCTGTGCACACATGCCGGGGTTGCCCTCAGACATGGCTGAAATAATACACGTGAAAAGCTCCTATGACGTCACGTGAGAACTATCTATTGAGGCGTAGTACTTCTTCAGTCAACAACATTCCGAAATAACAAGTATTAATACTTTTGTAAGACGTTCATTTGCCTGTTTGTTTTCAAAACGACTGAGCAGTGATCAGCACTTCCTCCCCGATATATTGGGTTCCGTGGGGAGTCAACGTGCCATTTTAAGTTTGGAATCGATGCTTGTAATATCTTTGGAGGAATCACAGAGCAATATATATCCTGCTCTATGTGTGGAATATAGATAGTCCTCAGTGACGTCACAGCTAGAGGTTAGCAACTGCCATGTCTGAGGGCAAGCCTGTACACACATGCCGGGGTTGCCCTCAGAGATGGCTGAAATAATACAGTGAAAAGCTCCTATGACGTCATGTGAGAACTATCTATACCGTGCGAAATTGAACCCGAATTGGAGATCACGTTATGTAGGTCACCTTCGGAAATAATGTAACACTGACCAATGTGGGCATGGTAACGCACCCTACACCTGTAGCGTGTCCTTAACGCCTCTTCGGCCTCTAATGCTTTAATTCGCACAATCACGCATTAGTTCTCATCCACATCATTGCACTGCATCTAGTACATGGATTGCCTTAGCAACTTAATGAAATGGCTACACATCAGAGTATCTGACGCAAATGTACTAATGTGTGACAAAAAACGATAAGTACCCTTACTTATTATTACCTTTGGGTTTACAAGTAAATCCAACCCCAAGAATACGAATCTAAAACTCCATTGGCCTACAGACTTCATGATAGTGCTAATTCTAAATAGGGTGTGCGCTAAATGGAAAGATACAAAGATGTTATAAACATAGATTCCAAACTTAAAATGGCGCATTGACTCCCCATGGAGCCACAATATCGGGCCGGAAGTGCTGATTATGCTCTGTTCAGTCGTTTTGAAAGCAAACGGACAGATGTCTTACAAAAGTATGAACACTTGTTATTTTGAAACATTGTAAATTTAAGGAGTATTACTCCTCAATAGATTTCACTTAAAAGAAGAACTTTATTTTTTCCTTGCGGCATTTTGCACTGCATTAGGTGCACTTGAAAATGTACGCACAATGGCGCGTTCGAAGCTCAGTTCATGCAGGGAGCTGGAAGCTCCCTGGTTCATGGGCTTATTTATTGGTCAGTTTTATTGAATCATCAGGAACACACTCTTAAATGAACCTTCAATATCTTACGCACTCACAACGGGAAATCAACTAGCGTGTTTGTTTCCGGAGCGCGCAAAAGTGTTAAGTCAAGTATTCGGGATAAAACACAGAGAACGTTATCCTGCGTGTACTCAACGCTCACGCATGCCACGCTATTTTAGGAATGAAATTTCCTGTGCGTACCTATTATTAGGGAGCTTTAGATTACACAACGTGGGCAGGGCGACGCGGCGTTTTAACCCACAGTCCATGTCGTCGAGCTGACGTCCGCGCCCTGGAACTATTGCGCTTTAGATTTCTACGACGCGGCATGAAAGTCGCGTGGCGATATTCGAACTTCGTTTGAGTATCAGACGCGCAAGCCGATCTGTTAATGGTAACAGTATTTAGCGGGAAGTATAAGTCAAACTTACTCCTTATGTAGGCCTAAATTGAAGAGTGGCAAACCTTCATCGAGTCCGTGAAGCAATTGCTATAGTTATTTAACTGATATAATGGACGACGATGAATTTATGATATGTGTGCAACGCGTATTTTAAGTTTCTAATGCAACGATTGGCATGGCAACAAAAAATATATGACGTCATAAACTGCCTCTTGTTGCCGTTCTAGCCACAACGCCAAAACGAGCGACTCCCGATGTAGAATAGACGAGTTGGGAAATGTTTCCACGCAATGCAATATGGGAATGGGTCAAAGGTTAAGTGTACCACGCTTACAGTGTCCCAGCGCGGGTGTTGCATGCTGAACAGGCAGAGCTAAATACGTTTCCGTTGTCATGGTACACTTGACCTTGTGACCTGACCGGAAGTACCTAATTTCCCAACTCGTCTATTACACCGACAACGTAAAGTTACAACATGACGTCATTACGTCGTAGCCGACGTCCGCGTCGTGCAATCTTAAGCTCCCTACTATACGCACATCGCCGAATAAAAAGCGGGTATGTCAAATCCACACTTCTACTCCCATATTTGCGTCTCCATGAGGATTCAATCTCCGTTACAGTGTAGGTATAGGACTTTGGCATCTATACTTATAATAGACCTTATGCATTGACATCACACTGACGTCATCTTGGGTGAAAATAATGAAGCACACTTCTGAAACGTGACTCACGGCGTAGATTTCGCCGCACGTGTAGTAGACTTACGCGCGTGTACGATTGGTTGCAAATCAGCTGTCTGCATTTATTGGTGTAACTTGCAATGATACGCGCTTTTCCTCCATTTTCCTCCAAACGAGGGAGCACTTTCTCCTTTGTGACATCATATGCATAAGATCTATATCTTTGAAAAGATAACACACAATGCGCCGATCGCGGGTGGTGCACTGCAGTGGCGTAGCTAGATGTTTTTGTCGGGGGTGGGGGGGGGCAAAATCAAAAAATTTCCGACAGATTATTATCTTGAAGTAATGATGTACTATCCAAAGATATTATAAGCATACATTCCAAACTTAAAATGGCGCCCTGACTCTTCATGGAGGCCAAAATATCAGGGCCGAAGTGCTGATCACTGTTCAGTCATTTTGAAAACAGTTAGAGAGATTAAAGTCTTGCGCAAGTGTAACAACATGTTAATTCGGAACATTATTAAATCTGAGAAATAATCACTCAATATATTC
This sequence comes from Holothuria leucospilota, assembly GCA_029531755.1. Taxonomy (NCBI): domain Eukaryota; kingdom Metazoa; phylum Echinodermata; class Holothuroidea; order Aspidochirotida; family Holothuriidae; genus Holothuria; species Holothuria leucospilota. The sequence continues at coordinate 43,160,739 of CM055977.1, forward strand.
CATTCACTGACAAGTTATGCTTCTTCCCTGTGCCATGTCGAGCAAACACTCTGTCATGAACGCACAATGACTGTTTTGAAGTCCGCAATCTATAAATAGGTCAGTTACCATGGTCTCGTCAAAAACGCTGTTAAAAATGTGCGTCGATTTCTTACGAGCATTTAACGGAAACGAAATTAGCGTGTTCTTTTTTTAAGTGCGCGGTAGTGAGTTTTTCTGTGCATTTAGATAAATGCACAGAGAAAGGTATATTGCGCGTATGAAACGCGCTGTCAAAGCACACGTGGGTCAACCTTTTTATAACAGTGACGTTGTCCGTAACGCGTTGTTTTTTTCGTACGCAGATCGTCGAACAGAACGGCGCACTTGTCAATTCCACACTTCCGCCCCGATATTTGCCTCACCATGAGGAGTCAATTTCCGTAAAAGTGTAGGTATAGGAGTGTGTAATCTATGCTTATAGTATCTTTGGTACTATCTAAGCGTACTAGCTTCCCTTCATGCGCCCTTTTGTTGTTGTGCAAAAAGAACGCTTTCAGTGCGCTATACAGAAAATATGTGCACATAATACGATGTGCATGCTTGCTTGTGTTAGCATGCACATCATTGGAATGGACAGTCAGTACCAAAAACATTACAAGCATAGATTCCAAATTAAGAATGGCGTGTTGACTCCCCATGGAGCCCAAAATATGGGGCAGAGGTGGTGATCACTGTTCAGCAGTTTTAAAAAACACAGGCTACAGGGAAATTAATGTCTTACAAAAGTATTAATACTATTTCGGAACATTGTAATGTAAGAAGTATTCATTCCTCAATACTAAATTCTACTTAAAGAAGTTTAATTCTTCCTGACAGCATTACAAATAAGTACACTTGAACATGAGCGCACAATGACAGGTTTAAAGTTCATGCACTTATTCGCCAACATTCATTAGTCAGTTCCTATATCTTTCAGTAACGCACTTTTATATGCGCGTTTAATTTCTTACGCCCTCACAACGGGAAATCAACTAGCGCATTGCTTCCCAAGAGCGCAGAAGTGTGTGTCAAGGATTTCGGATAATACACAGAGAAAAAAATGTATTCCGCACGTACAGAACGCGTTGTAAAAAGACACGCACGCTAACCTCTTTTAACAATGAAATTTCTGTAACGTTCGCGTTGTTATTTCCCGGCTACGCAGATCGCCGAAAAGAACGGCGCGCATGTCAAATTCACACTTCAATATTTGCGTCTACAGGAGGAGTCACTGAGCGTAACAGTGTAGGTATAGTAGTTTGGAATCTATGCTTATAATATCTTTGGTCAGTACTAGAAACAAGCGCGTCTACACTGTGTACTGTTGATTTACGTTGCTATCATCAATGTTAAGTCTTTGTGTACCGAAACGCTAAAAAAAATGTTATCTCTCACAAAAATTGATCTTCGAGCTTGGTTGCCGTGGCAACCATATATTTTGGTAGCATTAGACACGTTCATCATATGTGTGAATTAAGTTTCATGTATGTGTAATGTTTCCTTCTGGAATGATATTAAATATACTAAAAAATGTGATTTTTACCAAAATTGACCTTTGACTTCTTGTCACGTGACCTTTGACCTTGGTTAGCATGGTAATCACATATTTTGGTACTATTTAGCACATTCATCACATGTGCAAAATTTCATGTATGTGGAATGTTTCCTTCTGGAATTATACTTAAAATACTAAAAAAATGTGATTTCTCACAAAAATTGACCTTTGACCTTGGTTGCCATGGCAACCATATATTTTGGTAGCATTAGACACGTTCATCATATGTGCAAAGATTCATGTATGTGGAATGTTTCCTTCTGGAATTATACTAAAAATACTAAAAAAATGTGATTTCTCACAAAAATTGATCTTTGACCTTGGTTGCCATGGCAACCATATATTTTGGTAGCATTAGACACTTTCATCATATGTGCAAAGTTTCATGCATGTGGAATGTTTCCTTCTGGAATTATACTTAAAATACTAAAAAAATGTAATTTCTCACAAAAATTGATCTTTGATCTTGGTTGCCATGGCAACCATATATTTTGGTAGCATTAGACACTTTCATCATATGTGCAAAGTTTCATGTACGTGGAACGTTTCCTTCTGGAATTATACTAAAAATACTAAAAAACCGTGAATTTTCCCAAAAATTGAATTTGACCTCTGACCTTTGACCTTTTCTGCCGAAAGTCACGGAGACACAAGTTTACACTCTGGGGTACCTACCCACCAAATTTCAAAAGAATCGGTCTAGCCCACAAGGAGGAGTTCATGGAACACTTTTTTGCTTAAAATGTTAATATGACGTGACTTTTGACCTTGGTTGCCATGGCAACCATATATTTTCGTAGTGCCAGACACTCTTATTATATGTGTGAAGTTTCATGTTGATGGGATGTTTTTTCTTGGAGTTATTATAAAAAGAGTGATTTTCACATAATTTGACCTTTGACCTCTGACCTTTGACCTTTACTTCCGGGAGTCAATGCAGAACTGGGGTTCTACCTAGGGCACCTTCCCACCAAATTTGAAGAAAATCGGCTTTACCGTTTTGGAGATATTAAGAAAACAAAATTGGACACACACACACACCCACCCACACACACACTAACACATACAAGTCGATTTTACATACAATCCGAGGACCTCATTGTTATTTCCTTTGTGTTTACTTCCTTAACCCTAACCTTGACAATAGACTCTCTATTGTTCAAACTTTCGAGGACTTGACAAATCTATTGAATTTCCTTCAGAGGACCTCAAATCCATTGTTCAGGTCCTTGGTCTGATAGGAAGACAAGTTCACCCACACACTCACCCACCCCCCCACACACACACCTATACAGTCCCTGCAAGTCTCTTCGAGGACCTCCATTTTGTGAAAAAAACTAAGTCCGAAATGTGTGTTACACACGTCCTCGGAAGGTGGTTGTAAGTCCTCGCAAGTACGGTAGCATGTCCTCGGAAAAATGGTAACGCTTGACATCCCCTTTCTTCCAGAAAAACAAACTTCACAGTATTAAAGAGGACATGCTTGTGACGTCCTCCTAGGCATAGTAGGGGGTATGTAGTATCATTTTAATGCAGTTTCTTCCGAGGACCTCATTTGAAGTCCTCGGACGACAAAAAGTCCTCGTGATGCAGGTGTGTTATCAAGTTGTGGTCCTCGGAAGTATAATGAAGTCAACGCACACACACACACACACACACGGACACGTTTTGACCCCTCCCTCCGTTATGGACTTTTGGTCACCCTTGGGTACCCCACCATGGGTTAGGACTTTAGACTAGTAACTTGTGAAAATTAACTGTTACCATGGCAACGGTTGTTATTTCTGCTGGCATTGCCGAATATAGCCCAACAGGTCAAGTGGCTACAATATCTCATCCTCCTCACGGAGCGATGAGATAATTAGGTGTGAAACGAAGTCAAGTAAAATCATTGTGTGGACGTCAGAATGCCTGCCTGTACCTGTACAAATAACTTCAATTGACTTGCAGGTTTGTGTTGCAAATCTGCGAGGCGTTAAAATTTTTGCATCGCTACTGTGCTTCAGTTGCATCGCAAACTGCGATGCGATACCCGCTATTGCGGACCCTGGAAGGGAAACTTAGATTGGTGTCATACCTAGTATGTGGGTGCTCCATATTGAAAAGAAAAAAAAAACTATTGTATTGAGGTGGTAATCAAAGGTCATTTGGGGTCAGCAGAGATAAAAGCCTTGTAAACATATCTTAAGAAAGGTAACTTTGATGAGGTTCACACTTAGCATGTAGAAGTCCCACAATGAGAACTAGGTCTCTGTTGTCTTGTGGAGGTCAAATGTCATTTGGGGTCAATAGAGGTCAAACAGTAAAAACCTTGAAAGGGTTCTTGTAAACACAGTATCTCAAGAAGGGCCCGTAACAGTGCGATCTCATACTTAGCATGTGGATGACCACATTGAGTAGATGATCTTTATCATCTTTGAAGGAGGGCAAAGGCCATAAGGGTCACCAGAGGTCTAAGGGTGAAACCTTTTATACACGATATCTTAAGAAGGGTAACCTTGATGGATATCACACTTGGTATGTTGTACCGTATTCAGTACTACATCCCTACCCTTGTGGAGGTCATTTGTGGTCAACAAAGGTCAAACAGTGAATACCTTGAAAAGTACTCATAATCAATATCTTTAGAAGAGTAACCAAGAGGGATCTCATACTTGGTATGTGTACAGCCCATGTGGAGTAGATAGCCCGTAACATTTTTGGTGGAGGTCAAAAGTCATTTGGGGTCACCATTGGTCAACAGTCAAAACTTTGAAAACATTTTACATTTAGAAGGGTCCCTTGATGGATCTCATATTCAGCATGTACATTACCTGTATTGAATAGTAGGTTGCTTTATTTTTGTGGCGGTCAAAGGTCATTTGAGGTCAACGGAGGTCAAAATGTAAAACTTTTGAAAAGGGTTAAACACAATATATCGCAAGAAGGGTAACAGTGAAGGTTCTCATACTTATCGTGTAGATGAACCATGTCGAGTTGATAATCCTTATTGTATTTGTTGGATGTCAAAGGCCATTTGAGTCACCAGAGGTTAAAAGGTCAATGCGTTGTAGACATGATTTCCCACTTGAGAACTTGCTAACCTTGGTGAATCAGAAAAGTGCTATCATGATATCAATCAGTTTGGTCTCTGTCCATGGAGCTTTCATTCCGCTCGTAAATGTGAACACAGTAATTTTATATCTTCAAAATGAAACTGTCAATTTGAAAGCACTGTACTATTTTACTTTACTATATACTGTATTCCAGAGGCAAGGAATCACAAAGCCCTTTGGCTTTCTGGTTATTTTTATTTTTTTAATAAACTGAGACCTATTCCGCGTTCCCCACCCACCAATGCCAATCTCCTTAAATCATTATGTATTTCTTCTGAGTTACATAAAGTGGTGGATTCAGTTGAACCTGTGCCAAAGTCTAAGCTACAAATAAATAAATGAATAAATAAATAAATAAATAAATAAATAAATGAATGAATGAATGAATGAATGAATGAATGAATGAATGAATGAATGAATGAATGAATAAATAAATAAATAAATAAACAAATAAATAAAAAATAAAATAAAATAAAAAATAAATCCTGCACGTCTCTGGGAAATTATTTCCTGTCAACCACTTACCGACTTAGATAATTCAGACGCCTTTTACATATAGAAAATTGCTCCTAAAACTGATAAAGAGAACTAAACACTGCCCCAAGTCGATTGATTGTCACTTCCTATTTGCTTATTTGGTTTTGACAAGGGGAAACCAATGCATATGGCCATTCTTGTATGTGCTAGCAACATTTGTTGTGAGTACAGTATCTTAATTTGGGTTACACTTAGGAATGAAACACTTGGGATGTGGATAAGAGCGTTAACAGCTTTTTAAAAGTGGGGCTCACGTAAGGTCATTGGAAAAATTTGGATGCCAGGTGATCGCTTGGTGTAACCTGAGGAATGTTCCACTATTTGAATCCATTAAATGGCTCGTGTTACCACCATTTTCGAGTTTGAACTCATGAAGTCAGATTAATTGCTATGTACATATGTGGAATCAAACATGTGCTTTGTTTCGTTAGGAATCTGGAATAAAGTGTGGGGGACTCCACATTCAGAAGTTGGGGAAACATATTACTCCCCGGCTCTATCCTGTTGAAGCCCTTTATATTGTTTATATTGATGGCCTGTAATGATTACAAGAATGTAATGGTGGAGGGCAAAGTCATTCGGGGTATGCAGGACCAGATTTTGAAGCTCATGTGAGTGCTATTCCTGGAGAATGGTAACAATTAACTCGGCATGTTGTTGTCCTAAGTTGAGTACAAGAACGCAGCTATTGTTTTGGGTGAAATGTCATTTGGGCTCACTAGAAAAAAAGCTAAAAACCTTATGAAATGTATCAAGATATTAAAACTGAAGTAGCGTTATTTGGTGTATGGGCATCCATCCTATACTGAATACCGTAGAGACTGGTGAACTCCATAGTAGAGAGTCAAAGGTCATTTGGTCACCAGAGGTCACAGTAAGAATTTTTTGTCCAAGAGATTCAAATGAGGTAAACTTGAGAGATCTTATGTTTGGCATGTGGATACCCATATTGAAGAAGAAGCTCATTGTATTCAGGCGCGGATCCAGACATTTCGAAAAGGGGGGAGGGGGTGAAAGCCCCCTTGAGTATTCTCTTAAATTAACATTATGCTAATTTTCGCGTATTTGTTATTGTTGATGTGGCGAAAAAAGGGGGGGCTGAGGCCGGAAAAGCCCCCCCCCCCTTAGATCCGCGCCTGGTATTTGGCGGAGTGTCGTAGGTCATTTTGGGGTTACCATTGAACCTCCCGGTGAAAAATTTGCCTGCATGACATCTCAGGAAGGGTAAAGACCAGTTCATACTTCGGTACAGTGTTCTAAAGCTATGAAAGTTAAATACTGTTCGACTCTGAGCTATGTCCGTGATTTACCGGAAAGAGCAATCGATTACCATACTAAGGCTCTTATAGCATTAATATAACCTGTGAAAATTTGGAAGTATAAACCGGCCTAACCCTGAGGTGTTTTACATTTTACATATTGGGCGCTTGACATTGAGTACATAGGTCTTCAAGTTTGGTTAAGGTCAGAGGTCACTTTTGAGTCATCAGAGGTTGAACTGCGGAAACCATGTGGTCATTTATGATAAGGAGGTTAGGAGGGTATAGGACCGAGGGCTCTCATACTTGACGTGTGGATATGGCCCATGTTCCATGTTGAGTTTTGTTCCCGAACAAGTCCCGCTTCCTCTTGACAATCCCCAAAGACGAGTCCATACCCAGTCCCCTAAAGAAATTTTCCAGCGGAATTGTCCTGTCACCAAACACTGTTGATGGTCAAAGTCATTTGGGTACCGTACGTCACCGAAGGTCAAAGTGTGAAAACTTGTGTTCAGGATATGTCAACAAAGGGTATCATTGAGCCTGACTTTTTTTGGGGGGGGGGGCATTTTTTGGCATGTGATGCCCCATATGTCTCCTGTTTGTTCTTGATGAAAATCAAAGGTCATTTCGGTTATACCAAAGTAAAAACTTGCCAAAGTTCATTATTTTATCTCCTAAAGTAATATAACTATTTGTTTCTGGATTCCAGTCAGGATTTGGGTGGGTTTGATGAAATGTGGCACATTTTGACGGTGATGATACACAATGAAATTAAATATTGTTAGTGTAAACCCCTTGTATTTCTGTTTACAGCATTTATTTCCTCTGCTAAAAAGTGTGTTCACAAGAAATACTGGTCCACTCAACATAAGTAATTGTCAGATCTTTCCGGTCTTAAAATGCATGGCCACGTTTCGAACAAAATACAGTAAAAATTCTAGTATTATGTAGCTTTCACCAGTCTTATCGTCTTATAGGGCAGTTACTTTCTTGACGAGGGAAACAAAAGAAAAATTGATAAAGTAGTAATTTAAAGCAAAAACTATTTCAATTAAAATTTACACGATGTACTCGCGCAAAGCAGGAAAATTAGTCCATTTGCTGGTATGAATTGCCTATCACGGTTCGAGCCACACGAGCCAGTGCTGGAACCAGCTAACAGGCGAGTCGCGGCCCTTCGATTGAATAGCTCTTGCACGCCGTAGGTCCACCGCAAGCACGCTGGCGAAACGAAATACATGCCACGTGTCTACACCAAAGCGTCGTTCGAAAATTTTCGCGCTAGCCTGAAGGACTTCTTGAGTGTGAAACTTCCCGAGGAATTGCATTCCTTCAAGTGTTAAGGCCGAATCATACTTCAGTACAGCGCTGTAAAGCTACGAAAGTCGAACACTGTTCACTCTTCAACAACTCATTCCCAATTATGAGTCGGCAAGCATACCGGTATACACTGACTGAAAACTGCAATTAAGTTCTTTGTTATAACTTAATTATCCACCGTTTTCTAGAAGCGCAAAAACATTCCTAAATAAATTTGTTATCACTGCACATATTTGAAACACACATGCACCCACAATTTCCCAGCCTAGTGTGTATCCGATTGTGAAACATAAGAGCCAACGCTAAACAATGAAGGTTCATCTAATACAAGTAGACTATCGTTTGTTTAGACCTTAATCCGTACTCATAATGTAATAGAACTGTAACACCAAAACGCCCTTACAGTCAAGGGCAGAAGCTTTTAGCCCTCCGGCAACTTTTTTAGAGAATAAAACTATATCTTTCCCGGTTCTTCCCTTTTCACACCTTGTCTGTCTAAAACATGAAAACAGGAAAATATGCCTGAAAGTCCACAGTAAAAATTGTTTAAAACCTTCTTATATTTAAAATGCTAAAACACCTTATATTAATATGTGGAACACGTTTTATCATGGTCCAATTTTCATGTATCACGGAGGGTGTTCAAATTCGGCACTGGGCAAATTAGTAATTCCTGCACACTTAAGGTAGGTATGCAGTAAAACAAAAACAATGGCCAAAACATTTTAAGAGTCAAGTAGTGCATACTTACTAAAATATTACATCTTGGAAATGAAAATAATAGAAACGTAATCTACAACGTATAGAACCAATTAAAGAGATTAAGAAATGGAGATCAACTTGAGATTTACTAATTCTAAACGCCTGTCATAAACCGGAAAAGGAAAAGCAAGTAAGGTGGGCTTTTCATCCAAGAGCAGTCTACGGTTTTCCCATTTGGATTGGCTTTTCAAAAGAAACCAAATTCGATCTAAATTGTTGAGTTGGCTAGCCACCCGACGTAAAGTTGTAATTCATAAGCCATATAGACCTCTCCCACATTTGTGATCGCTTAGCGTAGTAAAACAACTGCCCTTCAAGGCCTGAATTATTATAAAAATGTAAGCTACATACGTGTAAAATATGATGATTAAAATTTTTACACAGTTCAATTATATTTTCATTAAGAGGGTTACTTCACTACTCATTGCAACAACAGAAAGTAATAACATATAATACCTACATGATGGAATACGTTGATAGGTTGGCTTACTATAATTCTTTGCATAATTTTTGGTCTATTGTCTTGTACAGTATCGTCAACAGGAAATAATACAGTTTCAACCAATAAAGACCAAAAATGAGGTCTTTACCAAATGACTAAAAGAAATAATTTTGTATTATACACAGAAGGAATTTAGTTATGAAGTGTACACAAAGATCACCGATTAGTATTCAGGATTCGAAGGAAAAGACAAGGACTGCATATGGAGGAAAAACTGCCTTTACTACAATATAAAGTTAAGCTTGAAATCATGTCCCTTACTCAAAATCCATATATGGCCCAGATATGGGATTTCATATCTGGCCCATATCTGGGCCAGATATGGAATTCATATCTGGCTTGTACAAGAATTGGGCAGATATAACTTGATATAATATAAAGGCCATATATGGCCCAGGTAAAGTTTCACTTTTATATGGCCCAGATATGCCCCATATATGGGTACTCCATTTCTGGCCCATATATGGAAAATCCATATATGCCACATATAAAGAGATTTATATCTGGCCCATATCTGTGCCATATATGACCCATATAAAACTTTATATGGCTCACTCGTTATATGGCCCATATCTGGCCCATATATGGAAATTTATATCTGGCCCATATCTGCACCAGATATGGAATTTATATCAGATCCGATAAAAACCATATATGGCCAGATAAAGTTCTATCTGGATCAAGCCTTTATATGGCACAGATCTGCTCTAGTTATGAATCATAGTTAGGACTTATAGTCCACACTCCTCATGGAGACTTTGAACACCAGAAAACAATGTTTAAGTGCTCCATGAATTAGAATTTAATGTAAGTATTAGGTTGAATTGACTTAAGAACATAAATTCAACTTATTTCATAACAGTGAACAGAAAAATGCCTTGAAATTTCCTATTTTATGTAATCACAGTGATATGGGCTTCTTATTTTAAACTTAATTACGTATTTGACTCTAAATTTTGTTTACTGCGTGGTGCATATTTTACTTTCAACTTCCTAAATCATGAAAAATGTAGGTTTAGATACAAGCTCCGCCCAAATATGCAAATTATTTGCCTAAGTTCACTTAGTACACTGCGGTATTAACAGAAGTGTAGCCACTAAATAACTGTAATGTCTGGGAAGGTGATGCTGTATCCAAAACATGTCTTAGTTTGTAATAAGCATAATCCAAGAATCAAATCAAATAAATAATAAAACAAACTCACAAAATGCTCATTTGCATATCTAGCATATCAAGTTATATCTGGCTTTATATGGCCATATCAAACTTTATATACATATCTGGATCACAGTTTTATCAAGTTATTTCTGGCTTTATATGTCCATATCAAACTTTATATGCATATCTGGGTTATGTTTTAATCAAGTTATATCTGGCTTTATATGGCCATATCAAACTTTATATACATATCTGGATCACAGTTTTATCAAGTTATATCTGGCTTTATATGGCCATATCAAACTTTATATACATATCAGGATCACGATTATATCAAGTTATATCTGGCTTTATATGGCCATATCAAACTTTATATACATATCTGGATCACAGTTTTATCAAGTTATATCTGGCTTTATATGGCCATATCAAACTTTATATTCATATCTGGATCACAGTTTTATCAAGTTATATCTGGCTTTATATGGCCATATCAAACTTTATATACATATCTGGATCACCATTTTATCAAGTTATATCTGGCTTTATATGGCCATATCAAACTTTATATACATATCTGGATCACAGTTTTATCAAGTTATATCTGGCTTTATATGGCCATATCAAACTTTATATACATATCTAGATCACGATTATATCAAGTTATATCTGGCTTTATATGGCCATATCAAACTTAATTTGCATATCTGGGTTATGTTTTAATCAAGTTATATCTGGCTTTATATGGCCATATCAAACTTTATATACATATCTGGATCACCATTTTATCAAGTTATATCTGGCTTTATATGGCCATATCAGTCTTTATATACATATCTGGATCACGATTATATCAAGTTATATCTGGCTTTATATGGCCATATCAAACTTTATATACATATCTGGATCATGATTATATCAAGTTATATCTGGCTTTATATGGCCATATCAAACTTTATATACATATCTGGATCACAGTTTTATCAAGTTATATCTGGCTTTATATGGCCATATCAAACTTTATATACATATCAGGATCACGATTATATCAAGTTATATCTGGCTTTATATGGCCATATCAAACTTTATATACATATCTGGATCACCATTTTATCAAGTTATATCTGGCTTTATATGGCCATATCAAACTTTATATACATATCTGGATCACAGTTTTATCAAGTTATATCTGGCTTTATATGGCCATATCAAACTTTATATACATATCTAGATCACGATTATATCAAGTTATATCTGGCTTTATATGGCCATATCAAACTTTATATGCATATCTTGGTTATGTTTTATTCAAGTTATATATGGCTTTATATGGCCATATCAATCTTTATATACATATCTGGATCACAGTTTTATCAAGTTATATCTGGCTTTATATGGCCATATCAAACTTTATATACATATCTGGATCACCATTTTATCAAGTTATATCTGGCTTTATATGGCCATATCAAACTTTATATACATATCTGGATCACAGTTTTATCAAGTTATATCTGGCTTTATATGGCCATATCAAACTTTATATACATATCTAGATCACGATTATATCAAGTTATATCTGGCTTTATATGGCCATATCAAACTTAATTTGCATATCTGGGTTATGTTTTAATCAAGTTATATCTGGCTTTATATGGCCATATCAAACTTTATATACATATCTGGATCACCATTTTATCAAGTTATATCTGGCTTTATATGGCCATATCAGTCTTTATATACATATCTGGATCATGATTATATCAAGTTATATCTGGCTTTATATGGCCATATCAAACTTTATATACATATCTGGATCACAGTTTTATCAAGTTATATCTGGCTTTATATGGCCATATCAAACTTTATATACATATCAGGATCACGATTATATCAAGTTATATCTGGCTTTATATGGCCATATCAAACTTTATATACATATCTGGATCACCATTTTATCAAGTTATATCTGGCTTTATATGGCCATATCAAACTTTATATACATATCTGGATCACCATTTTATCAAGTTATATCTGGCTTTATATGGCCATATCAAACTTTATATTCATATCTGGATCACAGTTTTATCAAGTTATATCTGGCTTTATATGGCCATATCAAACTTTATATACATATCTAGATCACGATTATATCAAGTTATATCTGGCTTTATATGGCCATATCAAACTTTTTATGCATATCTTGGTTATGTTTTATTCAAGTTATATATGGCTTTATATGGCCATATAAAGTCTTTAATCAACCAGATATTTCCAGATATAAAGCCAGATATGGATTTTGAGTAAGGGGTAGTGTAAGATTATATAGAATCATCTCAATATCTAATAACATTTCGACATGACGCTCTACAAAGTTTGGCCATTTTCGAAATTTACATTTAACTATGCAAAATGACCTTGTGGAGTGTTACGCAATATATCTATTTCCTTTGTTACCATTACTAGGCTTAAAAAGTTGAAAGTTACGAGTGGTTGCAAACAGAAAATATGCTTGAACAGTTAAAGTGTTGTCTCAACAAAAGAGTTTAAGGAGCTGGCATTGCTTCTATTAGAATGAATTTCAGTGTAACACTAATATTTCAAAATTATCACGATACAAAGTTTCTCATTGAATAAAAGCAATAAAGAAATCCGAAAAAGCTCCTTTCTATCGGGCAAAATAAAAAGGAGAGTTAAATGTTTCGCTTCTTGGCCGATTAAAGTACTAGTATCAATAATGTTATGAGACGTTAGACTATCATTCTAAACTCCTTTAATGTATTTATCAATCTTTCCTATTACACTTAAGGCAATCTGCATTACCTTATCTGCATGTTCCCTGCTGAAGACCTCATGAGGAATACGTGGATGAGAACAAGAGTTTGGATAGTGAGAACTTTTCTTAACGATTTGTACCAACTGCTGAACAAATGGTGTAACATCTAGATGATGGCGTATTTGCATGGCTCCGTCCATTATGTCTTGATCGTCGTCTATCCTACACCCACAAAACAGCCGTGCTGCTACAACTGACTTCTCCACCGCGAAAAAGCACAGGCTGCTTTTCCATTGATAATAAGGGACACTTTGCTTAACAACGTTGGCAGCAACATCAATATCGATATGGGCTTGTCTAAGCCATCTGTATGCTTCCTGTTTTGTCGCATGAAATGACGGTGGCGTGTAAAAGTGGCCATAACTTCTGCCTCGTGAAGAATTGCCGAAGTTTTCATAATCTGATTGTTGCCTGCGACCGTACCACCTCCCCCTTCTCCCGTATCCTCCAGTCCCAAATCGTTTCCAGTACCGTTTTTGTTGTGATGTATTTTTTCTGGCCCAAGAACCTACATCGTCACTTGAGTCAACACCAGATGGGATACCGTTTTCAAGCCTATCGATTTCTCTTTGAATATGTTTAAATATTTCCTCTGCAAATCGTGCATGTTCCCCTGTGTGTTTGTCTGGATGCCACTTTCTCATAAGCCTCCTAAGTAGTGTACGTCTAATAGGATCATTTTGTTTCCACGCTGCTTCTATCATCTCCGTAACTGCTTTTTTGGTTTTGCCCAAATCGTTAAATTCTTCATTATCTTGGTGTTCGTGAGTTTTCTCGTAAAGAACAACTTCTGTGGAAGAAGAAGATGGTGTTTGAGGATCGACGTGGTCATCGTTTTCAGAGAAGGCATAGTTTTCTCTGCAGAGAGGAAATTTAAACAGCCACACAGACTTAACCTCTTTCAGTTTCTCTCCTCCTACATCAACTATGTACGTAACGATAAAGTCACTAGAGTCACTGCTACTCGTACCTGTTGTTGCAGAGTCTTTCTTCTTAACGATTTGTGCATAAACAAAATGCTCACTATCTCCGTGTGTATCATTGTATGCTACGTACTCAGTCGGAAAGTATGTAGAAAATGGATCTTGAATGAGCAGGCAAATTATGTCTTCCTCTATGATGGAGCCAAGTACGGGCTTCTTAAGCATGCCTTCTATATCACATTCTGCGGTTTCTAAGCCTATATCCCTCAAATCCGAGATAACTTTGTCCTCCGATTCCGATCTGAAGACGACTTGAAGCCTTTCTGTATCCTTCAAAAAGTTGTTGAAAATCTGAGTAAAGCCTTGCGCTATTTGATATTCAATCAATGACTTTTTGCGGTTGTGAGACAGCAAAATATTAATTTGGCCGTAACCCTTCCTTTTGAACAGCACCCCAACATCTTTCTGACTTGAACTAATAACATCCCCACTTGTCATGCGCAATTCTGTGAGAATCATATCCGAACATATTACTGTATACTTTGTCGTGAAAATTTCTTTATGAGTATCAGTAACATCAGAAACACCTTCATTAGCTAGAAGGATCTTTAAAGCCCGAGGGAACACATGCCACGACAAAACCTTTCTCAACTTTTCCGAATAAGAACACGAGCAACTGGACTTTTGAGAGCGCACATTGTGAGCGGACTCAACTTCTTCAACATTTTGGCTAATTAGTTGTGGCTTTAGACGTCCCATTTTCGCCACAAGTTTCTCCAAACTTAGACAGAATTTTGGATTGCTCCCTTCATTCAGTACTTTCATCATAGGATATTGAAAACCACTCAGTCTTGGAGCATATGCAGGCTTATCATTGTAGTACAATTCGGTACTTTCGATAAGAGTGTGTGTGGTGTCATTAGATATTAAAAAGACTGTGTCGATGTCATTCACTTTGGCTTCCTCTTTTGAAAGACATCGGAAAAATCCCTGTTGTGCTATTTCAGCTGCGGGAATAAGGTTAGGGTTACTTTTCAGCTGAGAGTCAAGACTTTGAGTCTTTATCAGTTTCAACGTATCCGCGTATTGAAGTAAAGAGGGCTGTTTCGTTGCTCCTAGGCAATAAAGTAGCTTCGAATACGCCATGAATTCTTCTGGCAACTCTGCTAAAAATAAGAATAATTTATTTTCTTCCTCCGGTGGCATACTTTTGGTCAATCTCTTTGCCTTAAAGAGTTTCCTACCCTTCAAAGGAACTATTGGTACGTCTCCCAGAGCACTGGCGATCTCTGTGCAAGTACTGCAGCAAGTTTGTTGATCTTCACATGGATCAGAGTTTCTCACTTTTTCACACTTTTGTGAGAGGTACGTTAAAATGTCCTTCATGACTTTCTTGAGCAAGCCTTCATGCTGTACTGCTTGTTGCTTCTTACTTTTTGGCGATGCAGCATCAACTTTTGCAAGTGAGGTACACAGTATTCCAGTGTGTTCTAGAACGTTCTTCAGAGCTGGTTGTTTACTTTTCAATAAAGCATGCTCCAAATAATTTCCACACATTGCACACGTAGTAAACTTCACCCAACGTGGAAGTAGAGGCTCTTTTGACCACACTAAGTTTTGATGTTCTATTGAAACAGCAGAAAAAGTAACTTTTCTTATACTACATTGTTTATGAAGCTCTGACAACTCTCTTTTCACACTAGCTGCTGAGATGAAAGCCAGTTTTGCTAAATTTGAGATGAAATTCCTGTCTACATGGAGATGATGACTTTCAAAAAGGTATTCCACTAAGACCTTCTCCTGTTTTGAATATTTCTGTTCAAGACGTACTTTGTTTGCAAACTGAAGAAATTGCTCACAATTGACATCCTTCTGCATGCCAATAAGACGAAGGAATTCATACCAGGATGTTTGATCAGTTTGCCTAGGGTATTTGGGAGGGAAATACTTTTTCTCTGACATCTCCTTGAAAACTGGATTTTCGAAATCGTGAAAACTACTAGCATAATCTACCTCACCCCCTTCTACAGGAATTAGAGGGATGTCTTTTAAACTGAGTTTCGCGACGATATCCTTTGGATTGGGATCGGAGTTTACCATCACCATGATTCTACTAAGATGGTCCCATTGAGCTTCACTCGAAAATTCTCGGTAGCATGGCAAAATGAATCGACTGTACAACTCACAGTCTGATATGTCCTTTATTCCTAAAACTGCGTATAGGTCACCTAGGTTTGCCTTCTTTTTGATAAATAGGCAATTACTTTTGGAAATCCAAGTATTCTGGTGACGTTTTGGCACATCAGTCATTGATACTGAGAAGATCGTCTTATCTGCAAGGGGAATAAATTCACCGTGAATAGTTTCGTGGCAAGGCAAACTT
Source organism: Holothuria leucospilota (assembly GCA_029531755.1). Taxonomy (NCBI): domain Eukaryota; kingdom Metazoa; phylum Echinodermata; class Holothuroidea; order Aspidochirotida; family Holothuriidae; genus Holothuria; species Holothuria leucospilota. The sequence continues at coordinate 43,177,094 of CM055977.1, forward strand.
TTAAGCACTGTCAAAATTTCCCTATTAAAATACTGCAAATTCAGTTGCCTGAAGTTATGACTGTAATAACTGAAGTACCTGAGAATGCACTCGTGATCATTACGTTGTAAAGTTTTAAAGCCATCTAAGTTGACTTTTACTAGCCTTTTGAAAACATGTAAAACATCTTTGACTTCATCCAGACTACTTGCAAATGGCGCAATGAATCGATCTGATGGCGTCTTCAATGATTCAATCACTGGGGCATGTAGTTGTCTCAATACATTGCTTAATTCCTCGTGGTAAGTCGACTTGTTAGATATGAGGACAGTCTTGGCCAACTTCATTGGAACCAGATACATGCGGTTCCTGGCAGTTGCCGGTAAGATGGACCAGTCTCCAAAATATTGCAACAGAGCTGTATTGTCTGAACTCTTTTCGTGCAAGAACTTCCACAGATTCTTAATCCATTCACGTGTAGGAGTAAAAAGCTTCGTTCCACGACATTGATCCCAAGAGGTGTACTCTCCAGTACAGAACTTGTTCCTTGGTAGATATGATGGGAGTTTTTCGTATAGGTCAGACACTTCAAACTCAGCAAAGCATTCATCCCTTCTATCCAGCAAACTCAAAAACTGGTGGTGCAAGAACTGTTCAGAATGCTTCTGCAGCAAAATATAATGCTGGCTGTGAAACACTTTTCTTTGTGTGTTGAATTCACGGAGTACGCCATCGTTTGTTAGTAGCATGGGAAGGCCATTTAATTTCATGTTGGGAGTTTTTATGATGTATTTTAGTAAGAGCTTCAGCTTTTCTTTGGACGTTATAAGAGTCTTATCGAGTTTCATCGGTAAGCCCCCTAAAGTACTTGACTTTGCTTTTGTTTTCAAGAAGCATTCAACACATTTTGGATTAACCTTTAGTATAGTTACTCCTTGATCTTTCATGGTATTAACGATACTTTCCATAATCTCGTATAATTCAAAAGGTGACTCGAGAAGTGGAAAGCCCAGTTTGAGTAATAACAGTCGAAGTTGTGTATGCTGAGATTCTCCATCTTCCCGTCCTTGATCTTCCTGAATTTGCTGATGTAAGTCATCAAAAAACCCTTCTCCATCTTCTTGAGAGACACAACTCTTCCACATTAATGAAAATTCATTCTGGTTTGATTTCCTAGCTGAGATTTGCCTGATACCTTTTAATTGATACTTTGGCTGTAAAACAGGAAAGAGCATGTATTTTTCCAAAATTATCCGTTGATAGAAGGCTTGAGAGACTTCACCCCAGAAATCACTGACAGGTGATCTATAGTGGAGTGGAAACAACCTATGATAATCCTGTAACTTCTCCCGCATGTTGTCCATATCCGTCCGTCTGTCACTGAACCGGTCAAAAATTGTTTTCATATTTTCAATAATCTTCACATAAACAGGAGCAATAATTTCCTTTGCAATCAAGCGATTCCAATCACTTTTTGGATCTCCGGGTGGCTCTTCCCAAAGATTCCTTCGAGCTTCATGACCTAAGGCAAAATAACCATCCACGTGAACAGGTAGATTTGTCCGCACTGGGAGTGGTAAAAAGCAGTAAGCTCTTCCATGGAACACTCTGTCATCTTGCGATGCATTTTCTTCAAGAGAAAAACACCTTGCCGCAACACCACCCTTTGGTAACATTTTCATGCCAGATTTATCCACTTGAGTTGGAATTTTGTCTTTATTTACAAATCCCATACGCTGGTGGACTAGCCACACTTGATAATGGCCTTCATTATCAACGATTCTTTGCTGGTACTGTGCGTCTGATACAGGTATGTTTAGCAAAGAATTGTCTTTCACCCTGGACATTTTTTGAAAGAACATTTTGTGAGCATTTGCGTCCGTGGGTAATAGTTCCGCCTTAACTGTGTACGTGTTGTCAAGCTTACCGTTACTTTTGGATGTTGAAAGGGAAATTTCTGTCACATTTTTCAGGAAAAGGAGGACGTCAAACATTTCTTTCTTGAAATCACTGAAGAGCGTATCGATTCTTGATGGAAGCACTTTGCCACTTATCTTTGACTTCTTCAGCCGCAACGGAAATCTGAACAAAGTTCCCTTTTGCAGTTCAAAATCTTTATGGAATGAGAAAAAGCAGTTAAAAACGTCAGCGTATGTTGTCAACATTTTTTCATCAATAGGTCTAAACATCCTTCCAGGGCATACTTCATCAGCGTTTGGTACATATTTCAATGTTGGATCAAAAATACATAATGTGTTTCCACCTGAAAGGAACATTGGGCAGTCTGTCAAGTGGTAAACTACATTGAATCCAACCCCGTAGCGTCCCATTTTGTCAGTGTCTTCACCTTTGTTTCCAGTTCCTAACCTTTGAATTCCTTTAATATCATCATCTGTAAAAGGTCTGTCGTTAAATGCAAGCAACGCAGGACCCTGTAACTCACTCATGGAGGTATAAAAGAGCTTTTGCGTTGGATACTTTCGGTTATCTAGAACAAAATGTACCTTGGTTGCTTTCGCATCGTCTGCATTCTGAACGAACTCTTTCAAGACAGTAAAATCAAGTGGATACCCTTCCATTATACGAGTGATTCGAGTGACAAGCTCTTCCCTTTGTCCAAACCTTTCTCCTATACCCTGGTAGCCTGGAAGGCTATGTGAATAATTTGTAAGCATTTGTTCTCTGATATCACGAACGCCCAACTTCCTTGCCCACGGTAAAGGGATTTCTTTGTGGCACAAATTATATTCATTCATTAGATGTTGGAAAGAGTCGAGATCGCAAAAGGACAGAGTACTACTAGCTTGCAACGTGTTTTTAGAATCAGGAAGCAATATCTGAGGAATAAGGTCCGATGGAATTTCATCAGCAATATCAAACAAAGGTTTCACAACTTTTGTAAGGATATCTGAGACCACTTTTGCCCCAAGTCGCCTTTGCTGAGATTCCTGTATTGTGGCCAGGGTTTGCATAAGATCATAAAAATCAAAGTTGTCTTTAGCACCAGCGGTCCTCAGGAGCGTACTGAATTTCTGCCCCACATGCTTGGGAACCTTATAGAGATACGGAGGGAAGGTCTCACCACAAAAGCTAAGTTTCGTTGACGCTATGAATCCTTTTTCCATGAGGAACCACTCCTCTTGCTGAATGAATTGTAACACTTCTTTGTCTTTGACGTGCTTCTGAAGAAACAGATAAATTGCATTACACTGAAACTGCAAATTATCAGGCGCAGAATGGCTTTGATGTTTTAATTTAAGGTGATTTAAATTCTTGATTACATCGGCAGACTTAACTTTCGTTTCTTGCATCCCAAGCAAACGCTTAACAGGCAGGCTGAGACTAAGTTTACAGTCTTTGCCACTTGTATCAAGAATAGGACAAACGTAACCCACCAAATCTCCTTCTTCCGGCAGATAGACATTGTTTGGACACTGAAGCTTCACACTTTCGTTGCACACTGCAGGTAGAAATGCCACTTCCCTTAAGCTCCTCTGAACATGTTGATGCCCATCTCGACTAACTTTGAGTTTGTGGTCCATGAAATTTACGAGAGCTTTAACCCGTGATCTAGCTGCATCTGTGTTCATCTCCCTGTCCCAGACACTTTGAACAGTTTTTGTTCTTTCAAGAACGTGTTCCCAACTTAGGTCATCTTTCAAGCAGCCGATCTCTTTCAAAGTCTCCTTCTGACGCATTTTTAGCGCTTTCAAAAACTGATCGTCTGGAAATACTCCTTCATCTTCGGAGAAGATATCCTTAAACCGTATGGGATCATATAGACTCGACGGTTTCTTGTATATCAGGCGTCCACAAGAGGTCTTACGACTAGTCGGTATACATTCTGAAGATCTCATCAAGTCAAGAACAGTGTCATCATGCACAGAGAGTGCATGTGAAAGAAGGTCAAGAATGTCCCTATCCTGTAAATGTCTGAAATTGGGTAAAAATATTTCCCTGAAAATTCGTTCCCAGGAGTACGTTATATTCGTAATCTCTGACAAATACCCTGCTTCATCAAAGCCAGACATGACCCACTCGGGTACTTTCACCACTTCCTTTGATGTCATTTGCTTGACTACTCTCTCCACAATTGGAAACATTTTGCTATCTCCTTGTATGGCAAAGACCGTAAAGATGACTTCGTCAATTGAATGCAGCCTACTTTTCTTTAAGAAGACTTTTGGTGGGATTTCTCCGCTTACGCCACAAATTACGGCTCCGTAAAATCCTGTTGTGACTGCCCCATAGTCGCTGTTTTTAGATGTTTGCAAAGGATTTGGCCAGAGAGAAAGGTAATCTTCATGTATGTTTACATGTTTTTGTACTACCGTTTGTTGGAGGAGCGTTATGTATGCACTGACGATGACGTCTTTACATAGAATTTGATTCCATCTGGTCTTGAAGACAGCTGTTTGGCTGAATGACTCAGTTTCCGATTCTCGCCATAGGCTTCTGCGATCGAGTGCGACAGCAAAAGATCCATTAATGCAGACAGGTAGGCCACTTGAAGGTACAGAAAGAGGAAGAAAGCAAAAGACACCCCCGCTCTCCATAAAATTTGTACTCCATGCTACCCCACCACAAGGGATCAATCCTGATTTCATACCAATTTCTTCTAGGCAAACATTAAAGGCTTGCCCTTTTCCAGCACTCCAAGTAACTAACCACTTTTCTTGGAATTTTAGCTTCTGTTTCCCAAGCTTAAAGTAATCTATGCCTACTCTACTCCATTGACAGTCGAATCGTACTTCACATGCGTTGTTTGGCGGCAAAGCATCTACCCTACGTTTTGTCACTGACGTATGAACCGCCTGTTTGAAAGAGGTGACTGTCGTAGCTTCGTTCAAGGTGCTTTTTGTCACTTTGTAAAGCAAAGACAATTTCTGTACATTGTCCTTGTTTAATAGATAGACTGAAATAGATTTTACATTTTCAGTGAAGAGCAACATTTTACAAGATGTTTGACAGAGTGACCTGAGCAAAGATTTCATCTTTTCTTCGTTATAGCTATCACCACATATATCACTTTTTCTTGCCTCTCTTTCGGTTCTCAAGGGCAATCGGAAAAGAGTGTGTTGGTACAATTCTGGTTCATTGTTACCTTTTAACATTCTACATCCAAAAATACCTTCATATGGGATAAACTGGTCTTGAAATCTCCTTATTCGGGAAGGGTTTCTTTTGAAGTTGAGTTGAATGCCACTCCCTTCTCCTCGAAAATGACTTTGCAAGTGAGACTTGTGGGGATCAAAAATGGTAAGAACGTCATTAGTTACAAAACTAGGCACATCAGTTATATGGTAAACTGCGTTAAATCCAAGTCCAAACTGTCCAATTTTTGAGCGATCCTCACTTTTCGTGGCTCCGCCAAGTTTGGTTATATTTTCAAGGTCAGCTTCGGTAAACACAGCATCATTGAAGACCCAAAGGGCTGGACCCTGTACTTCCTTCATAGCAGGGTCTAATAGCTTCTTCATGGCACTCCTGTTACTTCTCATGTCAAGTAAAAATTTGACCTCTGATGCACCAGCATCTTCTGCATTCTGGACCATCTCTTTTGGTATAGATTCTGGTTGATAGCCATCCCTCAGAATGTTCTTAAGTCTCAAGGTTATTGGCTCATGTTGTCCTGTTTGCTTAATACCTCCAATTTCGTCAGCGCCAGCAAGACGCTTAGTGAGTGACCCAACACCAAATCTCTTAGCCATTTGAAGAGGCACTTCACTGTGTACAAGATAAATGGGTGGTTCGTCTTCATCTACGCAGAAATCGTCGTCTCTGTCGTCTTCGTCGTCGTAGCTTGTGTCTTTATAACAGACTTCATCAGGTGGTAGCAGCTTTATTGGATTACAACTGGTTGGAATGTACAATCTGCTTTTAATCTGTTCAGTGTCAATTTCGTCCTCAAATTCTAGCAATTTCCGTAGAATGTTCATAGCAACACGCAAACATGCAGCCTGTCCATACTCTTCAATGTTTGCTTATACCTTCTCCAAGACATCTAAGAGAAAAGAAGAATCTTTGTCAGTTTCATCGGGAACTCCGGCAACTGTTAGCAAATCATCATACTCTCTGTATCTGGTGGGGAGAACACACAGAAAAGGTCTAAGATCGATGGTGCCTTGAGTTTCTTCCTTGTATACACTCTGTACATCCATGAACTGGTCCCTAATAAGAATCCATTTCTTTGGAAGACCTCGCAAGATTTCCCCTTTGAAAACCTCTATCTTCTGATTCAAAAACTGATAAATATGTTTAACAATCTCCCATTGCGGCTTTCGTCCTGTCAATTGGACACAACAATGCAGTTGCTGCAGTACCTCCTTCACGTCTGGTCCTTTTCTGACTCCTAAATAAGTACAGACGTCATGACTGGTGAAGGCAGAAACTAGTGGGGCTGAGGCTCCTGTAAGGAGGCATGTTTCCTTACTATAGACAACTAAATCATTTGGTTTGTAAAGTAATCCCTGCTTACCAGCAAATGATAAGTTTTTGGGGTAGAAACCGGGAGGAACCTCTACACAAGGAACGAATGAAATTTGTTTCAGTTGACTGCAAAGGTTGGGATTATTAATTAGACAATGAGGGTATTTGCATAAGTATTTGACTAAAATGGCCGCCTGCGTTACGTTGGAAGATGAAATATTCCACGCAGCTGCCACCAAATGAGTTGGTGTAATGTCCTTCTGTGTCTTAATTCCGAGTTTCAAAAGAATTTCTAACCAGTCTTTTAAGAACTTTTCTGACGCTAAAACCTCTTTGTCAAGAACCAAGGTCTTCACCACGTCGTCAGAAGTGTTATACAAATCTTTGGGTTTCTTCCTTTTATTGTTACCATTTGGTACAAATGCAACTTCTTGGAGCATATCCTTTACATCTGATAGAGCAACTATCATATCAAAGTGCGCTTTTATCCACTCACAAAGAACTTTAATGTCACTTTCACAGTACCTTTGAAGTTGCGCGTCCCGCAAAATATCCTTGAGTACCGCTTTAAAGGGTTGTGGAACAACATCAAGTTTTTTCATCAAAAACAAAAGTTTGTCGTCGCACACAAGCAGATATTTCTTGTAAAATTTAATTTTCGGAAGTTTCTGAAAATCTTCTTCTTGAAGAACTAACATCCCACTAGAAAGGGAACTAAGCGACGTACTTGTCATGTTATGGAACGGTCTTAATATGGATAAATCTCTCAAAAAAGTTTTGTCTGCTAGCGAGATCGTTGCCTCAGATATGTATGGTAAAAGAAGCGAGCAAACGTCTTCTTGCGTCACGGTATTCGCAACACAAACGTGTTCAATAAGCTTTTTGCCTGTGATTTGTAAGATACTTAGTACTCCGTTTGGCGAAAATGTATAAACAAAATTTAGGTCAAGAATTTGGTGATATTTAGATACAAAATTTGGTATTTCACACACTGTAATTCCCAGTTTCTTCAAGATTACCTGCATACTTGTAAAGTTCGGGAATTTTTTGTCACTTCTTTTGACCTTGATGACTTTTGAATTTCGCTTAAGAGGCATCATCTGAATAGGCTTCTTTTTTATGTCTGAAACGGGGAGGAGTTTGAGACCCTCTAATTTAGTTAGATTAACCTCTTCGCGACAAATAAATTGCCAAAGCATTTCCAGCCACTCAACATCTGGTTGGTTCTTGGCTGATGGGGACCAGGCCATCTGTCCATCACTTTCTTGACTCCAGCTTTGTGGGAGAGCTGTGGGCAAAAGACTTGTGACAGCAGCAGTATCCAACCATCTCAACTGTTTCCATTCTTCTGGAGGATTAAAAAATCGGAGATAAAAAAATTTAGGTGAAAGTAATTTTGAGACTGCTATTTAAATGAAGATCAAGTTTTTGGCGTAGTAAGTAAATGGGGAAGGGCTATACCCTCCCACACTGCCAGCTGTAAATAATGAAATTCGAGAAAAATACCTGTACAGGTCATTAAAGACAGACACTCATCACCGCGAGCACAGTTTTGTTTGGGGGAAACAAAAAATTCAATTGGTGACTGCTCTTTGATTGACATCAGAATCAGAAAATTCAAAAGATGCAGATCAGTATCTCACATTACACAGCATGCACAGAGGCTGTTCTGATTACATATTAAGTCACTGTATGCTCACCAGGATATGGCCTTAAGCAATAAACTAGGTTTGTGTATGGACAAGGAGGAGCTTAATTAAGTAATGAGGAGATTTGCCCTTTAAAATTACACCTAAGATACTGCGTAAAAATCTAGTTAAACAACATTAAAGGATCATTTATGTAATTTTAAACTAAAAACAAATTACCTGAAGTGCACATATCGCCCAATTTCTTCTGGAGGTTTGAAAACGGGTCTTTCAGGTTTTTCACGAACCGGTGATGAAAACCTGGGAGAAGTTTCTGGGGGCATAAACTACTGCCCTGGTACACTATTTCATTCGTTGTTGGATAATCAGTGAATGTAATGAATTCGCCCGTATCGGTTGGTAGGAGTTGCAGACCTTTCATTTCCTTGGCATTTGATCCCGTTTCGAGTAAGTAATCCAAGAGGTGAAGTCGATCCTCGTAAGAGTACTCTTTGACTGACTGCTGAAGAAGACACTTAATCACAAGACTAGCAGACACGTATCTTGTTTCTGGAGCAAATTTCCGTATGGCATCCCTAACATGCCTTGGTAAATCTTCAATGACATAAAGACCACTCCTTTGGAGGCATTTCACAATGACTCTACTTCTCTTTGAGGATACAGGCAGATCTTGCGTCATAATTATGACTTCGGTGATGCCCATCCATGCTTTCTGAGCACGACAGTACAAAACTTTGTGTTCAAAAATACTTGACAAGAGTGTGACTACTGCCTCTTTCCAATATCCCAACTCCTGACTTATGTCTGGTATTGCTTTATAAACAATGTTTGGGTCAAGATTCTGTTGAAGGGTAACATGTATGGCTTCCAGCAGCGCCTTCAGGTACACTTGTGGAAGGACTTCGTCAACGAGCAGTTTATTCCACTCAGCTTCCTTGTTTTGAATTTGGTCACTATTGGGCCACTTCAATGACCTTCTGTCGTCACCAACTGCAAAGAAGCCATGAACATGGACTGGCAACGGAGACAGAGATTCCTCCCCTGCTGGGAGAGGCAAAAAGCAAAATGTTCTCCCTTTAAACAACGCTCCATTGAAAAGAGGAACCGCTACACCTACCCATGGCAGCAATTTCAGGTCTTTGTACATTACGGCTAACTTGTGAGAACATTTAGCAGCAAGTTCCTGGGAAACTACCCATTTTTCTTTAACTTCATAGGAACGACCAGATTTGAAGTCATTCCATCTTGTTTTAAGATCAAATGAATTCACCATATTAATGTTACAAGATGCATTTCCTGTTTTCTCAAATGTTTGAACAAACCTGCAGAAGTTTTCACGTTTCTCGCGAAGCTCTTTAATTGAAGATTGGTCATGTAAAATCTCAAGGTAAAGCTTATGTGTTTTACAATGGGGCTCTTTCAAATGAACGCACACCTTTTCAATCTTGCGCAAAAAGAGCAGAACAACTCTCGCGTCTTCTTGAAATGCTTCGAGCAAATCACGAGTCTTTTGAGGTGAGAAAACGCTTTTGCTGAGACTGTTCGGTTCTTTGCGGAGTGGAAATCGGAACAAAGTTCCTTGTGGTAAACCCTTTCCTAGAAATTTGACTCCTGGTGGTAATGCTGATTGGAAAGGGTGCACCTGATCTTCGTATTCCTCAAAAATTCTGTCAAAATCCCACCTGTAGCCAGATGACCTCCTTCCATCATAATGAAAGTATTGCTCGAAGGGATCAATCATTGCCAGGGTGTTTTGACTGATGATGCAAGGAAGATCTGTTATGGAATAGGAAAGAAAATGATTTACACAGGCCAGACTTGACAAAAGAAACGTTTACAACTATATCTTCAATGAGAAAGTACCTCGAGTTACACCTTTAGCAGTCTGGAAGTCTTGTGTCTTGTGACTAAAATTCTGCATCTGCTGTGCATGGGAAAGTTTGTCATTCCAAACCAAGATAATCGTTATCACACTTTAATATAACCATATTAATATGTTTTGAACCTGGTTAACACTTAGGCACATAACTTAAAGGCCGGGACTGCCACAACTGCCACAATAAAAACTGAGCTACTCAAAAGTTTGACGTACTTTTCTCAACCTTTTTCAAAGTCACATACACTCCTCAATCATTGATCCATATGGGTCCTTTATATGGTAAAGACATTCGTTTTCAGAGTACTTGCCCTAGTACTCCTAAGCATGCAATAATGATGATTTCTATAGGCCATTCTGTTTTTTTTCCAACATTTAACCAAGCTGCTTAATCTTCTTGCTTGGACTTTTACACCACTGTATGCTATATAGAACGCATTGCTGTTCAATTATGACATACCTAGCCAAATGCTATGGTTAACTTCATACACGCGCAAACCTGTACTTGGCAACAATCACTGCAGTAACGTTCTCCACATTGCAAGCTGACGTGGCACCGCCACAGAGCTGACCGAACAAAGTTTTCCCATTGCCTAGAGCAAGGAACAAAGTGCAAGTAACCCCAAGAATTAGGTTTGCGTAGGCCTACCCTTCCCTGGATTAAACTCAGAGGTTGAATGTTACGTACACAGAAACGAAACATCTCGTAGGTACGTGTCATGTCAATTAATAAGGACAGTCCATGGCGTAGCATATCTTATCTCCCCCACATTCCTTACATGTCTTTTGGTCAACGAAATTTTCTATCATACTAATTATAGCAAATATTCAACAAAAGAACACTTTTCGTTCACTTGAACTTCGATCTCGACCGTTACCAACTAGAATGTACCTTCAAATCAGAAGGAGAAAAGGCTTAGTGATTCTTGCCTCGTAAGATATTTTTTAAATACTTGCACTTTCCACGGTTTTAAATGGACATAAGATCAGCAAGTGCTTCTTGAGAAAATCAATCTAACTCCGTCCCACTGCAGGCAAAAAACCTGAAACTATTACCAAAAGGAGTTACAACCCTCACAGACTTAGTAAAAGGCAATTAGAGAGTCTTGCAATAGTGAGAGAGACGCTTGACTTGAATGATGTCAACAGAGTATTTTTAAGGTTTGATCGAATTCAACAAAAAGCAAGCAAAGTCAGGTGTTTGAACTGTTCTGCATATGAGTTTTTCAGACAAGGAACGCAACCAACTTCATTAGCTGTGTAACTGTTTTTGATGGGATACCCGAACAGGTGCCAGGAGAGCCATCTATATTATCCATCAGGTTAACCTTCATGAAATGTCATATTTACAATGTATTCAACATTTGACCTCTAGTGACCTTGATGACCTTTGACCTCCACCAAAAACGAGAAAGCTCTTTTACTCAATATGGAGCGTCCATATGCTAAGTATAAACTCTACTACTGTCACCCCTTCGAGATATCATGTTTGTAAACAATTCACAAGTTTTCACCACTTCACCTCTTATGACTTCACGTAACGTTGGGCCTTTACTAAAAACAATAGGGTTCATCCACTGACTACTATAACGCATCCACATGCATTCACAGCCAAAACGTGAATATCTTCCGTGCAATGTTTTCATTCTTTGATCTCTGGTGACTTCTAATGATCTATGACCTCCACGAAACAATGGAAACCTTCCCATCAACGTCTGCCACTTACCATAAGACAAAAAAGAAATGAATAACAAAACACAAAGTATGTGTCGTTTGTAGGATTCGATCCCAGCCCTTCAGAATGAGAAACCGAGCGCTTTCCACCACACCATTAACATACACATTACTTGAAAGGTGTTCCTGATCATCTTATGGTCATAGCAACCTTTCCACGTGTTCATAATTAGGAAATTAAATTTAGATATACTAATTGATAATTAATGTATCGGACTTACGTTTGTGCAAATGTTGATTTCTATAATGTAATCTTTGGAATGGTACAAAATTTTATTCCTGTCTTCACGGTGGTAACGAATTCGACATAATTTAGAGGTACTGCCCACTATCTATTCAGTTTACCAGGTTTTCTTGGATTCACCTTTGGTGATCTCAGGTAACCTTTGCCCTCTACCCAACCCATTAAGTTCGCTCTCTTAATATGACAAATCTACGTATCAAGTACGAAAAGTATCCATCATCTCCGTCTTAATTGAAATATCGTGTTAAAAAGGTTTTCGAATTCTACTTTCTGGTGAGCTCAAATGACACCTGACCTCCGCCAAAAAGAATAGGGTGTTTTTTAATATGATAATTTACATACCAAGTATGAAAAGTGCCAAACTTCCCTGTCTTGTAATGTTAACAAGTCCCATTTTCAAAATGGATTTTCTATCTCTATCTAGACAGCTCTTTTGCATAACTTCTTGCCAAACCTTTGACAAAATTACGGTCAAATACGACGTTCTCATATGCTATTCCATAGGAAACGGACTGACTCCTTGTCGCACGTGCGACAAGAAGTCGGGGATTTATATTGGCAAAAATGGCATTCTTTCAGACAAGGACGGACTCCTTTTCGCATGTGCGACAAGTAGTCGGGATGAACGGACTGTCTACTTGCCACACGTGCGACAAATGAGTCGAGGGTTATTGGTAAAAGTGGCATTTTCTCAGGTATTCTCGGCATGAATCCTATAAGAAACAGACATATTTCATGAAAAATGATGACTAAACATGGAATTTGAAAATCCATTTTGAGATTGGAAATTGTTTATTGTGTTTTAAAGGTTTTTGGTTTTTGACTTCTGGTGACCTCAAAAGAACTATGACCTTTGCCATAAATGATTGCATTATTTTCCTTAATATGGCAAATTTATACACCAATGTTGAAAAGTAAGCATCATTGTTATCTTGAGATATCTTGTTTACAAGTCAAGCATCACAAACACACACACATACCCATACCCGCACATATACACATACTCGCGAGTGATGACATAGATTCCTGTTGCCTTTTGCAAGGAATCAAACAGTATCTATGTTTCCTGTCTAGAGATATCACACTTACACAGTTTTGTGTAAGTATTCACATGCTAATTATGAAAAAATACCTTGAGGTATTTATATTGACAAGGTTTTCGATTTTTTATCTCTGAGGACCTCAAATGACCTCTGACCTCTAGGGTGACATATATACCTAGAAATATCGTATTTATAAGCAGTTTCTAAGGTTTTTGTTTAATTTTTTACTTCTGGTGGCCTCAAATAACCTTTGACCTCTACCACACTCAACTGCTATCATTCTTGTGACTGTAGCGCAAAATAGCCATATTTCCTCCCTTGAGATACTCTGTTTTCAAGGTTTTCGGTCTTTGAACCATGGTGACTTAACATGGCCTCTCACCTCCACCAAACACGGCAGGGTTCTTTCTTTAAATACGATAAATTTATAAGCCAAGTATGATGTGTCCATTCCTTATCCTGAGATATCGTATTTACAAGCAACATTTGTTCGCAAACTTTAGGCAAATTGGACCTTTGGCCTACATTTTGCAAAGCAGAAGATTCCTCAGATCCATTCCTCTTGACTTATCAATTTCACGAAATTTTCTCAGTTTGACCTTTGGTGACATCACATGACCTTTGACCACCATCAAAATCACTTTACGTCTTCAACTTCGTGTGGAGGGTCAACATGTTAAATGAGAGATCCCTCGAACTCGAAATATTTGTTTTTCACAATTCTACTTTCGATGACCTCAAATGACCTCTAACCCTCACCACATACAATAGAATCTTCCATTCAATGTAGGGCATTTTAAATATGAGATCCCTCAGTAATACCCTTCTTCAACTAACTTCACTTTGAGAAACAAAATTCTTCTTGAAATTAATATGGAGCATCCACATAGTAGCTGTAAGATCCCTCAAAGTTAAAGTTCATGAGATATGGTGTTTACCAGATCTCACCATTTGACCACTCGTGACCTTACATGATCTCTTACTGTCACTTAATACAGTATTGATCTTTTACTGTACTCAGTGTATGACGTCACATGTTATCCCTTAGTGCTAGTCTTTTGAGATATTGTGTAAACATGTAGTTTACAACGTTTTCTTAGTTCTACCTTTCGTGACCCAGATAAACTTTAAATTCCATCAAAACCGGTACGGTTCTTCTCAAAGTGAAAAATCTATGCCTTAAGTATTACAAGTTTTTCTTATCATGAAATATCTTGTCTAGAGGCTTTTCGGTTCTTATCTCTGGTGACCTGAAATGACCTTTCCCCTACACCAAAAGAGCGAGAATAACTCTTTCTATACGACAAAGCTATATCAAGTGTGAAAAGTATCCAATATTGTTACTTTGGGATATCGTGTTTACAAGCTAAGCTTCACAAATGCACTCACACATGTGCACTCCCTTACATAAATTCCTTTTGCCTGCTGCAAAATTCAAAAGCTACCCCCAATATAAACAGACGTACATATGGCCTTAGATCACTTTACATTTGACCTCACTTGCAAAACTAACAGAGTGGTCTGATCGCATTCTACATTCTTGACATCCGTGAAGTTTCTATTCCCTTCCTTTTATCAGCCGTTCATCTAGTGTCACAAATTTGACCTTTGATTTGTGACCATTGACCTCTGTTTTCGGGTTCTGAAAGACATTTTCTTACTCTATGATCCTTACCTTTCGAATGTGAAGACACTCGGTCGATCCCTCAAGGAGTAAATTTGACATATAATTGTGATTAAAATACCCATTTGAATTGTAACCCCGTGGCCTGTGACCTCCGTTCCCATGTCAAGCACATATTTTGGTACTACAAACGTTCAAACCCTGTGAACTTCCCATGCCATTCCAATGCTTTCCCCTGAAGTTATGGAAAACAATGATTTTTACAAAATTTGACCTTGATCTATGACCACTGACTTTATGTCCTGGAGTTTCCGAGAGAGCGTTTCTACCCTGAGGAGGTATCAGTGGCGGGAATCTATCTCCAAAGGTGGGGGATTCTCACCATTTGAAAATCGTCGGTCTGGGGGAGGGGTCTAAGAGGGAGGCGTGTTCCCCTCCCCTTTGAAAAAAGGAAATTAGAAGGTGTCTTTATGGCAAATGGTGCCATATTTGGGCGCAATTTAGCTTTTAAAGTGTAGTGTCAATTCGTAATATACGTTATAGTACAATTCCTCACAGTTTTAGTTTTCATCATTTTGAAAAAGTGTGGGGGGGGGGACTTTGTGGAGATGTCCCCCTTCCAAAAATTGAGGGGAACGCGTCCCCCGTCCCCCATGATCCACGCCAATGGTAGGTATCTTCCCACCAAGTCTGAAGAAATGCGGCGTAAAAGTTAGGAAGGCCTTCTTGGCACAAATTTGCACTTGAACATATACATTTGACATTTCATCACGTGACCTTTGACCTCGGCTTTCATAGCAAACACTTATATTGGTAGCACCTGACATTTGCATTATACCTGAGAACATCATACCAGTGCAATTTTTATTCTTCGAAATAAAGATACATCCATTTCACAAAAAATGACCTGTAACCTTTGACTCTCGACCTTTACTTGCCTCAATCTGTGTGACACAAGGATCTACAAGTGGTTCCTGTGCGCTCGGTTGAAATGAAATCGGCGCAAGATGCAACATTGAACACGCACACAAACACACACACACACATCCATACAAATACGCACACATGTTGATTCTCACCTCAGCCATTGACATCCGATCACTGTGGGGTACCCCGCGATCGTTTAGTCGCTGAGCTATTTAATTGGCAAAAAATTCATTATTCGCATACTCTTTAAATGTAAATGAGTGAATTTCACTCTTCGACGATTGCCTACAGTGACCACTCTCTGTTTCGATTGGAATTTCACTCTGCCCGGAGTGGTAATTCACCCATTTGGAGTGAATTACCACTCTCAGCAGAGTGAATTTTTCACTCGAAGAAAGAGTGGTCACTGTAGGTAATCGTCGAAGAGTGAAATTCACTCTTTTACATTAAGAGAGTATGACAACCGCTGCTACGGCAAGTGGTACTGCTGTTTACAGATCCACTGGCACAGTAACCACAATATCTTATCTTCCTAATAGAAAATTATAAATGGGTTGGAAGACACCCTGTCAACATGCCCTCATGAGGCCCATATGGGATATTTTGTGGGCAAGTTGGGGTTTTCATGGGCATGGGCTCCATTATGATTTGGCCAAGGGGTCCATGTGGACCTTAGCTACATTACAACCGGTAAGTTCTCCCATGTGAGGCCTACAAGGGCACCGTGGCCAAATCTCATGGAACCCAAGTGGACATGTTCTCCCATGTCGTGCCCACAAGGGCATCATCAGGGACCCAGATGTTTACCCATACTGGCCCTCTGTTGGCATGTTGTCAGGGCAACTTTTAGCGCACTCGATGCGGCATGACCATGGGGTCTTGTACGCAATGTGATGCCTCCGTACATACACTTGCTAGAACAGACCCGTATGGTTCCTACCTTATAACATCAACGATGAAAGAGGCTGTGATCACTGAAGCGTACTTTTTGTATAAAAAACATTTTAAGTACTATGAAAGAAATTGAACAACAGAAATATTTTACCCGGTACTATTCGTAGTTACCTGTTAAATGGTAAACAGAGCTGAATCCTATTCCAAATCGTCCAACTTTAAGAGCATCATTTTTCTTGCAGCTCCTCGCAAGTTTCTGAATCCCTTCCCAGTCTTTGTCCTTAAATACTGCATTGTTGTAAGAGCATAAGGCAGGCCCCTAAAAATGAACAGGTATAAGTGTAGCTAGTGTTTGTAATTCCATGGAAGTCGACATAACTAAAAGAATTGACATGATGTCTTCAGATTTGGGCCTAGTGCGTAATCTCACCCATTTCATACCTTTGTTCAACAAGTGACAGACTTGTAGTAGAGTACAAAATTAAGAGTACGAATACGAGTACATTCCCCAGAGTACGACTATGAGTACACGATATATGAGTACGAGTACGAGTACACAATTTTGTGAGGGTAAGAGTACGAGTACGAGTGCAAAACACCGGAGTACAAGTACGACAACGAGTACACAGCTCACGAGTAGGAGTACAATTTCACAGATTGTTATTATACATACATACATTGAAGATATTTATGTAGCGCTTTCCCCACGAAGGCTCAAAGCGCTTTACAAAAAACAATCTTAAATTAAAGTGACCCAAATAAGTAAGTTTTTAGTCTAGACTTAAAGCAATTAACCGTTGGTGAATTACGAATCTCAAGTGGGAGGTTATTATATGATTTACAGGCAAAGACAGCAAAAGACCGATCACCATAACTAGTAAAGGTTCGAGGTACTAATAGAAATTGTTTGCTTGCTGACCTTAGACCAGGTCTGGTCTGGTACGGTTGAACCAGTTCTTTGATGTAGAGAGCATTACCATTTAATGATTTATACAATATCAACATAACTTTAAACCGAATACGAGACTCAAATGGGAGCCAGTGTAGAGAATTCAACAAAGTAGTAACATTGGTAAGCTTTGGACATCTGGAAACAACACGAGCAGTAATATTAACAACCCTTTGAATGGGCTTTAAAGTAGACACAGAAAGACCAGCCAACAGCGAGTTACAATTATCAACCTTGGATGTAATCGAGGCATGGGCAACCGATTTTGCAGCGTCATTCGATAAGTACGGGCGAATCTTACCCAATGAATTGATGACAGCTGCATTTTCACCCAAGGCTATTATTACATATGTGGAGCAACAATTACTGGGCGTACTCAAGGACTGCATGTACACATAGTGTTAGACGCCTCTGTTACATGTAGACATTCACCTCAAAGTCCGCAAGCTCCAACCAGAGCACGGACAGACGCAGATCATGATAAAAAAAATAGTCCAGAGATCACAGAAACTGTGTATCTACAGTGAACCCACATTTATATGATTTGATGGATATCTTTGTGACTTGAGGCTGAAATTTTCCCGAAAGCATGGGGAAGGAATTAATCCACCCGCCAAGCCTGACCACCACAATAGCCTGCATGATCTTGCTTATTCCCTTAAAAAGTGGAAAAACTCTCTGAGTCAACCTCTGTTGAGAGGGAGGATTACCAGTGTGACAAAATTGAATTTTTGGCCAATTGATTAAACCAATTGAGAATAATAAATTGAAGTAAATTTATGATGGAATGATTGAAATAAAATGCAGCAGTTAATAAGCAGGAGAATTATTGTTCTCGAGTACGAGTACAGACATGTCGAATACGAGTACGCGGCATCGGAGTACGAGTACGAGTACTGAGGCCAGGTATTTGAGTACGAGTAGGAGTACAGAAATTTGTAGCCGAGTAGGGGAACAAGGAGCAAAGTGAAACAAATTTTTTCGTTTGCTAACAGAAGAAAAATAAAACCTGTTAGGAGGAATTTAATAGTGTATGTTAATACCCTGATATGAGAGCTCACCAAGGGTATATAGAATGCGCCTCTAACAATCACTGTCCCCAATTAATATGAACTTGAAAAAATCCATGACATTCCACTTTGCCCCGAGCCAGGGGGGCAAAGTGAAACACACAATGGGGCAAAGTGAAACAATCAATGAAGCAACATGAATTGACAACATAAACCTTATGGGAACCAACAGGTGTTTTTTATTGTGAATATATACTATCACAGACTTTACTCAAGTGATGGGTTGTACAGCTTGAATACTTGAAAACATTTTATAATGTTCAGAATTAAAAATGGGTGCAGCCCATGAAGAGCGCCAAAAAAAGAGGCAAGTTTATGTTAATGGAGATCATAATCGGCATTACACATGAACCTTTCCCAGTTAGTGGGTCATAACAATCGCCACTTAGAAACCATGCTCAGTCTAGTTATCGTTGCCTATAAAGCTGAGGAAAGGGCTGGCGAACCAGCATCCCTCCCCTTCCCCACCCCCACCCCGTCCTTTGAACTTCCTAGGAAAACCTGGAGTTCATTCCATACAAAATTCGCAAACAAATTTTTCATTATCACTCAGGGCGCACAATCCTCATCGGCCCATTTGTGGCACGCATCACATCTAATCCATTGCTCGCCACTTTTGCAAAGAATTAGGAATTTCAGTAAGCTAAATTTAGAGAAAAACTACGATTATATAACAGGAAATTTTGCATTTTCCATCTGTATTTCACTTATTTTCCACAGAAATTCTAACTTGAGCAGATTTAATGAAAAACAAACTTGTTCTTATCTAGAATAATAATTTTGGGGGCAAAATTATATTCCCTGGCCTAATTTTAGAATGTTTACACAATTTTCTGACACATCATTTCAATGTTTTTGGGAGAAAATGATATAGCTAACATTTTGCAAACCTGTTTGTATTCAACAATATGTCCATACGCATTGTAAGTTTGTATTTTACACGCGCTGACTGACTCCACGTACCGTCTGACTCCATTAATTAACAATCATGATACTTGGAAACCAGTACTTGACCAAGATTTTTTGAATTTATTGTCTGCATTGTTGTCATATAATTCCCCAAACCGGCAAGTGCACTTGCAAGTTGTATGACACACCCCCTAATTGAATAATCCATACCCATCTCTACACCCTAACCCGAACTTACTGCCTAACCCTAACCCCAATTTATGTTAATTAATCACAGGCCCTAATCCCAAGGCTTTACTAACTCTGAACCCCAACCCTGGCCTTAACCCTAAACCCATTTACAAAGGCTAATACATCCCTAAACACTAACCCTCATACCTGGGTACGAATTATTTAGTAATATGAACCCACTTCCACTGGGTATGTGCACGGGGCAAAGTGGAACAGTGTTCCACCTTGCCCCGTTCACTTTGCCCCGATGGTTAGGTTTGTGTAGGCTGATTGATTGTAATGGCCATACATGTGCAGCCTAACAAAAGCTTAGGTCCTAGTATCAGGCCTAAAATCATCTCGCTATAACAGGACCAGTGAAGGTTTCTACTAATGTTTGGCCATTTTATCACAAACTTTGATGCAAGGAAACATTGGTCTGAGCATGCAGGAAATTTTCCTTTTCTGTTTAAACCATACATCCCTGCCAGAAGAGGCGAACTTTGGCATCAAACGATAGCTCCTTGCTTCGACGTTGGTACCCTTCTGACTCAAGAATGAGGGCAGCATTGCAGAAATAATAAATGGAGTGTTTCACTTTGCTCCGGGTTCGTTCCCCTACGGACTTGAGTACTAGTACGTATTCGAGTACTGCAAGTCTGACAAGTGATCTGTCCGGATGATTCGACATAACTAAAACAGCTGACAGGATGTCTTCAGATTTGGGTCTCGTGCCTAATCTCATCCATATCATTCCGTTGTAAAACAAGTGGTCTGTACGGAAGGAAACTGTACTTCATGACATTGACAATATGCACTTCAGATTTCCCATGTGTAACTGTCTGACTGTGTCTGTGTGTGTATCTACATGTCTCAGCGGCAACACCAAGAACGTGCCTCGGGAACTGAATTTCGATTAAGTTCATATTCAGTGGGTTGGTAAAACCTGACTTTGTTAACTTGTACACGACAGGGTCAACTAATTGAAAAAGTGGTGTAAAGCCGGAGTTATCTTACAGACTGTATGTTGCACCAAAACATTTACCGGAAGAGCACGTATAGAATTATGATCCGAGCCTAAAAAAAATCAATCGAAGCCCACAGCTTCGATTGTAGGGATTGCTTTCGGGGACACGACTTTTTCGACTGCTTATCCGGCTCGGTATACTTTCTCGTGCACACAAGTTCAACATTAACGTATTGGCACAGCGAACAGCTACGCACGCGAAATGGTAAATTTTTCAAAATCCATCCGTCATGAAGTATACACGTATGGCAAACTTTTCAAAATCCATCCGTCATGAAGTACAGTATACACGTAGGCCTATGGCAATTTTTTCAAAATCCATCCGTCATGAAGTATACACGTTCAACATGGACGTATCGGCATAGGAACAGGTACGCATACGAAATGCATGCTGCTTACTAAATTCCAACCATCTAACCGAAAATACTTAATACATTGTGTAATTTAATATGATCGAGTGGTTAATAATTATAATGATTGTAAAATAATATTCAAACAAGTTTTCAATACTTTTAAACATCAACAATCAACTAAGAAGTGCATTTTTCAGTCCCTACATCCGTTGGAAACTCATTAACGTTTACCAAGTGTACTGCGGAAACATATACGTAAACTTACACATGTAACATGTAACAGAAGTTGTCTATAGGGCACAACCGAAATTCCTCTCATAGGGACAATTAGTGTTACAGGTATAGGACGAAGACCCCAAAATTCAAGATATTTACTTCAAATCGGAATCATATCAAAAATCCTTACAATGTGTTCTACCTTTTCACAAAAATTGCAAGACTATACAAAAAAAAAAAAAAAAAAATCACAAAATAACACTACCTAGCTTGAAAATAGGATGATTTTCTGCAACGTCGGTGCATCTCGGAAGTGTTCGTTAGAAATAGTGACTGCGCTATAAAATCAACTTGTTAGCCTTGCGCCAAGCGTTTCTTTCTCGTGAATATATTATGTGTACTTACATAGTACATTCAAGACATAAGAAACGACTGGCACAAGGCTAACAAGTGATTTTATTTCGCAATCATCTTTTCTAACGAACACTTTCGAGCCCTCCGAGCTCCCTCCGACGTTGCAGAAAATCATCCTATTTTCAAGCTAGGTAGTGTTATTTTGTCACATGAGAAAAAATTGAACTACTATTTGTACCTTCCTACCATCCACCTGATGGTGACCTATTTTCGCCTTGTGGTTTCACCAGAAATAGCAGTGTTGACATTTCTTTACCCTCGAGTTTAACCACATCCAGTGGGTGATGTTCAGAAAACGCTGTCTTTTACAAGTTTATTCTTGAAACCACAAGACCAAATTCCCAGATTTGTCATTTCAAGTATCATTCATTGTGTGTTGGAACACACTGGTATGTTAACGTACATTGCTGGATTGAACAGTAGGCCTAGTCGTAGTGGTGGCTATTGCCACAAAGTTTCTTCAAGACAAGCAACACTAAGAAATCATATAAGCGGAGAGTTTGTTGGATTAGCCGGCTGCAGCAGATTTGAAGGCTCAAAGAGTGCTACAGTGACGGAATGAGAAAGACTGTGGTTGCAATTGTTTTAAGTATCGATGATAGCCACAATTGTCAGAACTGCACTATTTTATGTGAAATTTTTAATAGTTTAGTGGTAAATCCTAGACGTATATGCAGTACCTCCCTGAGTCTCGAACGGCTTTTTGATGCACAGGGCTGGAAAAAGTATCTTGAAGATCCTTTTCTGGTTGTAAGAAGCCTACCCCATATACGTCCCATATATGCTGAAGAAATTTGAGTATTTGCAGTGACTGCCACTTGCAGAAGAATTTTGTTGCTCATAAAGAGAAATTTGCCCAACAGAATACTGAAAGAACCTACTCAAAAATATGTGACGGAAATAAGAAAAGTAGTTCAATACATCGGATCTGTGCTAACCATACTTGTTTATATCAATACAAACAGTGAAAGATAAACAGAGATTGGCTAATTAGGCCTATTATACAAACGGTCCCATGGGGGACAGAGCTGGGACATGTCCAATAATTTTAAAAGATCATCGCCCCTGAACGACCTGCAAATTTTGTATTCTAAATGAATTGTTCCAAGTTGCATGCAGGCTCTGGACAAGTACCTTTCAATTTGTTCGTAGGAAGGTCTGCCTACAAATAAGGCCGTCTGGAATGTACTAAAGATTTCATTTTTAACTGAGTTTGAAGGCATGCATAGCCCTAACTCTCCCTGACAGGCCCAAACGAGTTTTTTTTTTCAACAAGAACTTAGTCTTATATTGAATTTTATCGGTAGCCTATAGAAATAATAACAATTATAATTGAAAGACATAATTACGTGGACAAAAATGTCAGCATACAGGCCCTTTAAGTGGGTCTAAAGACAAAACAAGTCTTTTCGCAATAACGCCTCGTGTGACTTTTGCGATTTTCCACAGACATTGTCGGCGGCCTCCAACTAATCACGAGGGAGCGGCGTTTGCAATATGATTGCAATCCCGAATCAAGGTTTTACATAAAAGGGGGATGGGGGAGGGAAAACGAAGTTACGTACGGTTACCTGTCCCCACGGATTTGAAGCTGCAAATAGTGCTACCTGTCGTAAGATTGTTGGGCAATCAGCCAGACAAGAATGTGGGGAAAGTGCTTGCAGGCAGCGGCGTCGTAGCCACTGGGGACGCAGCCGGGCGGCAACCCCATGGAAGCTTGTCGTCCCCCCGTGTATATTGTTTTATACAAAACTACAACAGTCACTCACTGCACTACTCACATGCACAGTCCAGTCGGCTATAACATTGTAATCGGTCGTGCTGTTACACTATCATGGCACCTACATGCAACAAAATTATTTTACTCCCACAATCCAAAATTCAAGGTTAGCTTTGGATTTCCAGTCCAGTTCATTTTTGCTCGGCCCATTGTAATTTAGTAATTGCTCTGCGTATTTGGACTACATTGGTGTGTTATATGGCTAAAGGCCCAGTCATTCTTTAACTTTCCACACGCAACTTGCAGATTCAGTGGCGTCAGCGATTTCCGAAAATTTCTGGGAAAATTTGAGCCACACAGGATTTTAAGCTATAGATTTCTGTAGGGGTATAGAGTGAGGTGTGTTTTTGACCTAACAATGAATCTTTATTAATCACTTTTTATTAATCACTTTTATCACAAGTCGTTGTCATACTGTCAAAACTCTCTCAAATCCTTCTCAAAGTATCAAAATGTCCGCGCGGTCCGCACCTCACCGCATCATTCTGCGTCTACATCAATACCGTCTTAAACATGTTTGCATTACTCAATGACGAAGGTTCTAAACTTTGTCTGATTGTTCTTCTGTACTTAAGTCATCATGAAAGAGTAGGCATTGCAAAAAATGCAAAGTAGTGGAATTCAGGGGAAGACATCATTTTTATGAAAATTAAAGTTTGTGAGAATTACTAGAAGAAGACTCGCCCTCTAATCAGTGGATGTATTTTGTTAGGAATCTGAGCTGTCTCAGTGCAAAGTCTTTTGTTATGGAAATGATTTTCAATTCAAACTTTACGAGCCCTTCGCGTTCATATGTCACATTACACACTCCATATCTTATAACTATTACTGGGGCAAACTTGTCAGCCCTTTTACGACAAAAGTACATCTTTGACCTCTGCAGCCTGCAGGGACGTCGCATCAGTAGAAAATCTTAGAGCAATGTAATGGCACGAGTAGCATTCACGGTACCGTAACATTCGTAGCATGTTGTTACACATTTTTATAACGAGTGCCATACCACACCAAAATAACTCAAAATAGCGATAATTTCTAAGAATCTACTTTGACTGAAAATTCGACAAAGATACTTGCATTTGGAATCTAAGCTGCCTTCGATAACAAGATTTTCTCTGGGGGATGGGGGAGGGGGAGATACCCTTCCACTTAGACAACACAGCTTTCCTTTACAATCAATCAGAAGTCTGAATTCAGTTAATTGCGAAAGTTTTCCAGTATATGATCAGTTCGTATATAATCAGTTTGAAATTTGTCAAAGATAGCACCATTTTGCGTCAAATCATCTTAAATGAACAAAAATTTCTCAAAGGGGAGGGGGACACCCAGGACATCACCTGCACAAGGTGAAAAGGGAAGACATCGCTCCGTGCTCAAACTACCCCAAACGTGAATATGCACAATTTTACACCGGTCCACTGGGTGTATCTGCAGTGGGCTTAAAGCATCAGCATCTATACCCCCCCCCCCCTCACTAACCTCTGCGCAGCGCCAATGCGCAAATATGTCGGCAAATGTCAATGCCGGCGTCAAAATCACAAAAGAAATGCCATGATATTTAAAAGTAACTTACACTGTAGGCCCACCAGACTTTTTCTTTTTGTATTTCAGTAAACTATTTGATGACCATAGACAAGACATAATCTCAAAATGAAGGATGTACAAAAAAAAAAAACGTTAGAAAAACTTCTTAGCTAAAATTTCAGGGAGGGGGGGGGGGTTGCGCGCTAACCAATGGTGGCGTTTCGCTTAGACAGGAACAAAGATATTATGATATCTATGGATAGTAACTAGGCGCCCTCCCATGAAATGGTAAAGCCCCCCCCCCCCCCCATTAAAAAGATCCTGGCTACGCCACAGTTTGCAGATGGTGAAATATTTTCTTGGGGGTGAGACGTACTAGAGTGCATTAAGGCAATGATAATTTTTAATTTTCTAGGGGGTCGAAAAACTTTTAAGGAGCCCAAACCGTCCTCTTCCTGGCTACTGGCTTAAGAAAGTAACAGACATTTGTCTGGCCCAGACCTGTTAAGGACGAAACCAAAATTTATGATGCTGGCAATAACATCTCGTGGCGTTTACTGGTTTACATCATGTGTCGAAGCAAGAATCGACAACCGTTTCATTTGACAAGGATACGGAATAATTAAGGAACTTATATAAGTCCCGAGGTTTAAAAGAGGACCTAAGATGAGCATCCTAATCAGAAATGCCATTCAATTCCATGCGAGTTTTGAGATAATAACAAGAGAAGATAGCACCAGTGGTGGTGTGAGGATTTGCCTGGGGGGGGGGGCGAAGCCCCGACAGCCCCGATGCCGTCGAGGGGTTGGTGATGGGTTATTTGAAGACTAAACCTGTGTACTATACCATGCCATTGTGGGCGGGGCATATATTGCATAAAATTTATACTATAGGAACACTGTTCCGCGCTGATTTAATGTTTTTTCCTGGAATTTAAACTGTGAAATTTCAAAGTGCGTGAAGCAAGAGAAAAATTTTTGGCTAAGCCTACACCGAAAAGAATCTGTAGCCTACTAATTTAAACTTTATAAAGATCGATTGTCCGGGCTGTTGGGCTTCAGGCTATCGGGCATAACTTACATTGTACTTCTCTCTTCAAGTCAGTAGCCGTAAATATACGACAAATGCAAAAGAACTTTAACTGGGTTTAGCGAAATGAGATGAAATTCCCGATTTTTACATAAATCCATTTATTCTACTTCTTTGGCTACTTGGAGAGGTAGAAAGGGTTTGTACTATGTTTAGCCATAGCCTAAGTAAGAGTTGGCAAAGCGTTCCAAAAAGTTTGGGTTTTATCGCAGAAACCACCCTTTTCAAAGCCGAGATAAGTAAACCGACCGTCAAGTACCAACAGAATTTTCCCAGCAGGGACCGGGCTGTATACCAGCGACCCCAAGTTCTGACGTCCCCTATGTCGGGGTTGGTGAGAAGGGGATATGAAGGAGCCTATAACTTAACCATGCCATTGCAGGGCATATTTTGCATAATATCATTTAATATTCTAAGAGCCGAGATGCGCACTGACAATGTTCTTTTGCATTTCTAGCATAATACTTTTAGGCAATTCGTTTCAGTTATACTAAACGGTAAATTTATTCAGTGAACTTGAACGTTAGGCATTCTTCATGTGAAAGTACAAGTTATTATTTATTTTGTTCTCCTCTGGCCACCTAGTTCTTTAATAGCTCCTTTTACTTTGTCAGAAAAAAAAACTTTTATTTGGGGCCACAGAAATGTTGGGAAATTTTATGACCACAACTTTTAAACGAATTATGGTGGAAAATTGCTTTTGATACATTTTACCAGAGACCTAACCCCGGCCCTTCCAGATTTACCTGCAATAAGAAATATTTTCTTACTTGTCGGGGAATTAAGTAATATGTAGAAAGTAATCACAATCGAAGGGTTCTGTGTCAATAACTAATTTCGACTGCTCTATTCGGGAACCCATTATCCTTGGAAAAAATCCAGAATATCCGGAAAATAGATTTACCTAATTACATAATTGTCAGCCATGAAATAGACACCAACAGTGTCCGCCACTGTGAAATAAAAGCCTTTTGAATATGATGCAACTCAACCTGAAAGTTCGTAAAGATTGAGTTGTAGGTACACTACTGTTCGTGGTCATTGAGTCGGGTCGCAGTCGGAATATAGGTTGAATCTTCCAGGGAAAAAAAATGTCAACTAGCTGAGTAGCCTACAAGTTTAAGAGTAACAAATAAAAGAAGAGGGTGGGGAGGAGAACAGTGATTTTCTGCAACCAACATCTGAAACGCTTCTTTACTGGCCAATTCATATAGATATAACAGTCTGCGATTTAATGGTACGTTTAAAGCGTATTCAATGTTTGAAGAAGACAGTTAAATGCTTTATTCTGGTGCCCACAATTTTGTGAATGATCCAGAGCTTCCGGGGTAATTAACCTTGCCCCCTGGCATACAGGGACAATATACATTTAATTTGTTGTCGGGGAAAGGAGTAGCAGCCCCTTAATTCCCATTCTCATCGATTCTTAGGGACGCCCCTGACAGCCTAGAAGCCTAAACCATAGCGATCCCTCTGATGAACATAACTTTGTCGTATATTGGGATACCTTGCCTGAAAATTTTGTTGAACGCCAAAACAGAGACCCCGAAGTAAACGGTCATTTTATATTAATTGCAGTAACACCAAAAACGACCTCTTTACCTTTAAAGTATCTCTTTCTTACTGCTTTTAAGCCATTTTCAGTAACATTAATATATACATAATGATATATGAACCTGAGCCCCCGACGTTTGCCCTGCTTCTCCTAGTAGAAATGCAGTAATTAAGATAAAAATGTTCACCCGACTTTGCTGTTTTGTTTCATCATCATCCCGCCCCCGGACCTTAACCCTCTTTTCAAACTTTCCACCCATTCATTACTTATTATGTTAAAACATAACTAGGCTGCATAAGCAAAGTACGGTATGATCTTCAGGCTTCGAAGTGTAGCCTAATAGCAAGTCAAACTATAATTCAGAGAGCCAGATGCGACACAGAACTGTCCAAACAGTTCTTCAAATTTTAGTGAACACTCCGACCTCAAAACAGGTGGATTTATTATGCCATTTGACATGCAGAATTAGAAATGAATTAGCAGTGTAACAGCCACTTCATCAAGAACGAGAACTACAAGGGGGCTGTTTTACAGACTTACTTTGAAAAAGCTTAACCACTTAAAATGACCTCAACCACAAATACTTGTAGTGAGAAACTAACGGAATGTTTGCTACAAATTGCAGTTCCCCATCGAACAACTCAATCACAAGCTACTGTGGAGATGTGGAGCTGTATGGTAACATCAGTCATTAACTCTCGTAAAAATGTCGTGTTCCCCTAAACTTACATCAATTTTATCCTGATCAAAATTGTTCGTGGGTCTACAGATTCCATTACTTATGTGATCATCATATTCAGCAGGTTCTGAGAAATAACACATTTCAGAGTAGGCATGACACTGTATACAACTGAAACCACAAGCGACAGCTTTCCAGTGACCTTTGTTTACTCAGGGGATAAGAAATCTAGGTCTGTGGTTAGGGGCCTGGTTGGTTCGAACCAACCAGGCCCCGCACAAGTTTGTAGTTAGATTTTTTGGCATGATTTTTTTGTATAATCTTGCTAGTTTTGTGAAAAGGTAGAACATATTGTAAGGATTTCTGATTTGATTCCGATTTGAAGTAAATATCTTGAATTTTGGGGTTTTTGTCCTCTACCTGTAACACTAATTGTCCCTATGGTTCGAATTTCGGTTGTGCCCTATACATAGAGCCTTTTCCAAATAGTAATTGCAATGGCCTGTGGGATAAAGTTCTGGTATTCGATGTTTTTGTCAATGGCATTTTGCTGTGGAAAAAAATGATGCACACCAAAAATCTATCCCACAATCCTTTGCAATTCCTATTTGGAAAAGAGTCTATGTACGTGACATGCCCAGGCAAGGCGATGTGCAAGTGCAACGCGGTGTGTATATCATATGTGTACCTGGCACATAGAATGACCTGGCAACATATACAAACAAGATATGTACATGTGTCCTACAGTGTTTCCACTCTTCCCGAAATTCGGGAAATCTGGGTCCTCTTCGGGTAATATTCGGAAAGGGGGATAATTTCGAGAAATTTCGGGAAATCCGGAAATGGCGTATGGCGTATGGAAATAACGTATGGCTTAACAGGGTGAAATCCTGGATGAGCCATTAAAGTAGCATAAAAGAAGCGTTATTGAAGATATCAGGAAAGACCAAGCCGATTTCAAGAAATTTAACATTCCATTTCAGGTAAAATAAATTTAGAGTGTGGAAACACTGGTGTCCTACCTAGTAAGTAGTATATAGCCCAATCTACCGTCAATAACATTAGCCAAAGCAAAAGTAATTTTACTTACAGTAACGATAGCGTCCGTTTTTGCCCCGTTGGAGTAATAGCAGCCCTAATGTAACTCATAACGTTAGGCTTATGGTAAACAAACCATCTGTGGCTCGCAAACAGTTGGGAGTCAGGCTTCGTAGTTTCTCCAACTTAATGGTACACTATTGTCATCCATGGTACTACAGCGTAGAAGTATTATAATAGTAGCCTACTATTTTGTGTATAACTATAGGCCTACTGTAAACTGTTCATTTCATGTGCATTTTCGACGTAAGTTACAGTCCTAACGCTAGGAATGCAATGTAGACTAGTCATACGGTATAATTCATCATCATCATCATCATCATCATCATCATCATCATCATCATCATCATCATCATCATCATCATCATCATCATCATCATCATCATCATCATCATCATCATCATCATCATCATCATCATCATCATCATCATCATCATCATCATCATCATCATCATCATCATCATCATCATCATCATCATCATCATCATCATCATCATCATCATCATCATCATCATCATCATCATCATCATCATCATCATCATCATCATCATCATCATCATCATCATCATCACCATCACCATCACCATCACCATCACCATCATCATCATCATCATCATCATCATCATCATCATCATCATCATCATCATCATCATCGAAAAGACGTTGTTGGCCGGAGGCCATTTCGCCCGTAAAAATTAGTTACTGTCATGTCTGCCATATAGTCAAAATAAAACTCGCTTAGTTTCCAAACTTTGTCAAAGGTTGACTTGAATCAGACGGTGCCGTAATGACGTGCGCTGGCAGCGAGTTCCAAACATCTATGCTACGCTGAGTAAAGGATCTCTGTTTAACATTTTTAATGCAACGTGGCTTAAGAACCTTTGATGGATGCCCTCGAGTACTGGAGTCTACCGCTCTTTGAAAAAGTGTAGCATTTCCAGCCATATCGCCTGTCAAATATTATACATATACATCATATCACCGCGCAGTCTCCTCTACCTAAGACAAGGCAAATCCAATCTGCGTAACCTCTCAGGATAAGGAAATCACCTAAGGCCAGGAACCATTTTGGTTGCTCGCCTTTGACCAGACTCAATTTCATCAATATCCTTCCAAAGAAGGGCGACCAAGCTGGAATACCATACTCAATTACAGGACGAACCATAGATTTATACAGCAAGAGTAAAGAGGAGCAATCCAAAAAATGGAAGGTTCTTCTAATTATACCTAACACTCCATTAGCTTTAGCAACAATACCAGAAATATGGTCTCAAAAAGCTAGCTCACTATCTACAAAAACACCAAGATCCTTTTGACATGAACTAATTTCAAGGTAAATCAATTAATTAATTGCAATTAAATAATTGCAGCTTTTGTCAGTAGAGCTACGTACTGTATGGCTAATTCTGTTTGCTGTGTGACATTGTTGGTATTTCTCTACCAACAGTTTCGCCCCCTGTGGGCTGGGGGTTGTAGAATATGCCCACGGTATTCCCCGCCTGTCGTAAGAGGTGACTAAAGGGGAAGACTTAAAACGAATTTATCTAGTTGACACTATATAACACATTCGTGTTGGTGTGTCGTTAAACATTATCTAACTAACTAACTAACTAACTAACTAACTAACTAACTAACTAACTAACTAACTAACTAACTCTACCAGCAGTTTCAACAGTCATGGGCTTCGATGTACTTGCCTGCAAGTTCAGGATTTCTAGTTAATCGAAGGATTGCTTTCGGGGACACGACTTTTTCGACTGCTTATCCGGCTCGGTATACTTTCTCGTGCACACAAGTTCAACTTTCACGTATTAGCACAGCGAACAGCTACGCACGCGAAATACCAAATTTTTCAAAATCCATCCGTCTACGTATACTCGTATGGCAAATTTCTCAAAATCCATCCGTCATGAAGTATACACGTTCAACATGGAGGCATAGGAACAGGTACGCATACGAAACGCATGCTGCTTACTAAATTCCAACCATCTAACCGAGCTTAATAGATTGTGTAATTTAATATGATCGAGTGATTAATAATTATAATGAGCGTTAAATAATATTCAAACATGTTTTCAATACTTTTAAACATCAACGATCAACTAAGAAGTGCATTTTTCTAGTCCCCATTTTTGTTGGAAACATATTAACCGTTTACCAAGTGTACTACGGATACATATACGTAAAACTTACATAATTATGTAACATGTAACAGAAGTTGTCTATACATGTACGTGACTTGCCCAGGCAAGGCGATGTGCAAGTGCAACGCGGTGTGTATACCGTATGTGTACCTGGCAACATACAAACAAGATATGTACATGTGTCCTACTGTAGCCTACCTAGTAAGTAGTATATATAGTGACATGACCTAATAAGGCCATTTTCGAATGTCGTGCATCGATACAGTCAACAAAGCGGGTCAAAACTGCTGTCACAATCAGTGCGTCAAGTTTTGATGCAGCACGCGCATAGCAAACTCCCTTGCAAATGCGCGTGAACCTGTTTTTCAACCACTTGCACGCTAAGATATGCAGACCAAATTGAACGCACAAACGGCCTACACTTAACCCGTACGTACAGCTCTGTACAAAAATTGTAAACAGCGCCCGCTGCCCTTATTACGTTACTTCTGATTTTAGGCTTGAGTTGGAAACGCTGAACTTGTCGTAATGGTATCTCTTGAAAGGAAAAATTTGTGGTAAAAATTTATAGCTCTCAAATAAGGTCACGTCCGCCAAAACTTTTTCAGGTGCAAACAGATTCACATTCTTTTTTCTTGTTTTATGAAAACGAAAACTTTCCTAGTGTGGCCTTGTTAGGTCATGCCATCATATAGCCCAATCTACAGTCAATAACATTAGCCAAAGGTAATTTTAATTTTCTCGTTTTTTGATTCCTTGCCGAAGGCCGAAGGAATCTATGCGATGGTGATGTCGTGTGTGTGTGTGTATGTGTGTATGTATGTGTGTATGTGACGGTTTGGCTTGTAAACACGATATCTCAAGAAGAGTAACTCCGATGGATCGCATACTTGGCAGGTAGATTTCCGATATTGAGTAGATGAGCCCTATTGTTTTTGGTGGAGGTCAAAGGTCATTTGGCGCCACGAGAGGTCAAAAAATCAAAACCTTGTAAACACGATATCTAAAGAAGGCCTAACTGTGAGGGATCTCATACTTGGCAGGTAAGTTGCCCATAATGAGTAGATGATCTCTATTCATTTTGGTGGAGGTGAAAGGTCATTTGGGGTCACAAGGGGTCAAATAGTAAATATGCTGGAAATTACTTGTAAACACGATATCTCCAGAAGGATAAATGTGAGGGATCTCATACTTACCATGTGGATTGCCCATATTGAGTAGATGATCCCTATTGTTTTTGGTGGAGGTCAAAGGTCATTTGGGGTCACCAGAGGTAAAAAGGTCAAAACCTTATAAACACTATATCTCAATGAGGGTAGCAGTGAGGGATCTCATACTTAACATAAGGATTTTCTGTAAAGAGTAGATAATCCTTACAGTTTTTGGTGGAGGTCAAAGGTCATTTGGGGTCACCAGAGGTCAAAAGGTCAAAACCTTGTAAACACGATATTTCAAGAAGGGTAACTGTGACTGATCCCATACTTAGCATGTGGATTGCTCATATTCAGTAGATGATCCCTATTGTTTTTGGTGGTGGAAGTCAAAGATCATTTGGGGTCACCAGAGGTAAAAAGGTCAAAACTTTATAAACACTATATCTCAATGAGGGTAACAGTGTGAGATCTCATACTTAGCATGCGGATTGCCTGTAATGAGTAGATGATCCTTACAGTTTTTGGTGGAGGTCAAAGGTCATGTGGGGTCACCAGCGGTATAAAGGTCAAAACCTTGTAAACAGGATATTTCAAGAAGGGTAACTGTGAGTGATCTCATACTTAGCATGTGGATTGCCCATATTGAGTAGATGATCCCTATGTTTTTGGTGGAGGTCAAAGGTCATTTGGGGTCACCAGAGGTAAAAAGGTCAAAACCTTATAAACACTATATGTCAAAGAGGGTAACAGTGAGGGATCTCATACTTAACATGAGGATTGCCCATAATGAGTAGATGATCCTTACAGTTTTTGTGGAGGTCAAAGGTCATTTGGGGTCACCAGAGGTCAAAAGGTCAAAACCTTGTAAACACGATATTTCAAGAAGGGTAACTGTGACTGATCTCATACTTAGCATGTGGATTGCTCATATTCAGTAGATGATCCCTATTGTTTTTGGTGGAGGTCAAAGGTCATTTGGGGTCACCAGAGGTAAAAAGGTCAAAAAACTTGTAAACATGATATCTCAAGAAGGGTAACTGTGAGGGATCACATACTTACCTTGTGTATTGACCATATTAAGAAGATGATCAGTATTATTTTTCGTGCAGGTCAAAGGTCATTTGAGGTCACAAAAGGTCAAAACCTAGTAAACATCATATTTTAAAGGAGGGTAACTATGAGGGATCTCATTCTTAGCCAGTGGATTGTTTATATTTAGCATGTAGGTCACTTTGGGTCACAAGATTTGAAAGCTTTTGACCTTATTAACATGATATCTTAAGTAGGATAACTATGAGGGATCACATGCTTGTCATGTGGGTGATTCATGTT
The DNA here is from genome assembly GCA_029531755.1 of Holothuria leucospilota. Lineage (NCBI taxonomy): Eukaryota > Metazoa > Echinodermata > Holothuroidea > Aspidochirotida > Holothuriidae > Holothuria > Holothuria leucospilota. Next base: position 43,210,993 of record CM055977.1, read on the forward strand.
TGTTACAATATATCCATAAGGCAAGGAATCACTTAGCCTTTTGGCTTTCTGGTTTAACTTCGTGTTAGTTTGCTTTGTTACAGTAGCGATAGCGTCCGTTTTTTGCCCCGTTGGAGTAATAGGAGCGCTGATGTAACTTATAACGTTAGGCTTATAGTAAACAAACCATCTGTGGCTCGCAAACAGTTGGGGGTGCTTCTGGTACACTATAATCATCCATGGTACTACAGCGTAGAAGTAAAGCTTACTAATTGTGTATTGCCTAGGACTGTAAACTGTTCAGTTCATGTGCATTTTCGACTTAGGGCCTACAGTCCTAACGTTAGGAATGCAATGTAGACTAGTCATACGGTATAATTGCAGCTTTTGTCAGTAGAGCTACGTACTGTATAACTAAATCCGTTTGCTGTGTGACATTGTTGGTATTTCTCTACCAACAGTTTTAACAGTCATGGGCCTCGATGTACTTGCCTGCAAGTTCAGGATTTCTAGTTAGTTTGAGGTATTGCATTCGCTAAGGTCAACGGTTAATAGAAAAGGTCAAGTAAGTATAAGGTTGTAACAAAGTGTGTTGAATACTCCTCATCAATCGTATGTCCGATCGAGTCCAAACTTGGCACGCAGGTGATTGACCCATAGGACAAATACCAGAGCTTAAGAGTCAAACAACCTCAAACTGGTTTTAATCGTCGTGTGTCTGCTACGCACGCGAAATGGCAAATTTTTCAAAATCCATCCGTCATGAAGTATACACGTTCAACATGGACGTATTGGCATTGAAACAGGTACGCATACGAAACGCATGCTGCCTACTAAATTCCAACCATCTTACTGAAAATACTTAATAGATTGTGTAATTTAATATTGATCGGGTGGTCAATAATTAAAATGATCGTAAAATTATATTCAAACAAGTTTTCAATACTTCTAAACACCAACGTTCAACTAAAAAGTGCATTTTCCTAGTCCCTACATCCGTTGGAAACACGCATGCGAAATGTCAAATTTTTCAAAATCCATCCGTTGTACGTAAACTTATGATGTAACAGAAGTTGTCTATACATGTACGTGACATGTCCGGGTAATGCGATAGTGGAAGTGCAAAGCTGTGTTTCTACCATACAGTATCTAGGCCTCTACCTACTGTAGCTCTCACGACGTCCATCCTCAGTAAAATTAGCCAGAGGTGATTAAAAGTTTCTCGTTCTTTTAACTTCGTGTTATTTTGCTTCGCTGTAGTAATAGTAGCGTCCTTTTTTTTTGCATCGCTGGAATAATAGGAGCCCTAACATTACATTAGAACATAAGGTTTATAGTTGGGAAGACAGGCTTCTCAATCTCAGCCCAACATGTTTCGAAGCCCAGGCATAGCCTACGCTTAACATTTGGGTTTGCGTAAGGGTTTTGACATAGCCTAGAAAGTAGAATAGCCTAGGCCTGAAGTTACTACAAGTTTATTGTGCACTATAAGCTAAGCTTCCTGCTCCTAGCCAACTAGTAGTCCTAACATAGTACTACACGTAGACGTACAGTAGCCTACTTCAGAAAATATTTTGTGTATGGCCCAGTGCTGGTATGGCCTCGGCCTACTGTAAACTCTCTGAAGTTTTTGTACATTTTCAACTTACAGTAGGCTAGTCATAGTGTAATTGCAACTTTTGTCTGTAGAGCTAGGCCCTACATATGGCAAATCCTGTTTCCTATGTGGCATTGTTGGTATTTTACAAGTCATAGTGTACAGGTCAAGGCTTTAGCCATTTGGACTCCCGAATCTTTAGATTGCCTCATATGTATAGTACATTTTAATGCAAGAATTTCACTAGTTTTGCCTGTTTGGACTCCCTGAGCTCACGATCCTGGCTAAACCCCTGGTACAGGTTTAAATTCTATGTTATTTACATGATCTGTACTGTTTCCATTACTGATACTGTTTCCATATTCTGCTGTTCCTCATTGCTGTTTCTGTCACAGTTCCCATATTTTTTAAGTTGCTGTTTCCATCATTGCTTAACTTGTTGTTTCCACACCCCATGTTGTTTCCTCTGCCCTTGTTGTTTCCATATTCTGTTATTTCCATTATTGTTTAGCCTGCTGTTTCCACAAACATTACCTATTGTTTCTTGCTTTCAGTTTTACTGCTTCACACTCAATATACTTTTCATTAACTTTCCTGTTTCCTTATGTTGTGTCCGTATTCTGTTGTTTCCATTAACAATAGTTACCTATTGTTTCTTGTTTTAACCACTTCACACTCAATATACTTTTCATTATCTTTCCTCTTTCCTACGTATACACTTAGTGTTTCTATCACTTGAATTGTTCCCATGACTGATAAGCATTCTAATGCTTTGTGCCACATTTAGCCGCAATTTAAATGAACATTGCTCTTAAATTTTTTCCCAACATGGAACAGCATTGTGCCTGTTTCCAGTACCTATTCATTTTCCTAATTTGATGCTTTTACACTGAATAAAACTTTACATGACCTTTGCTGTCACCATCACTGAGTACAGTAACAAGCTGTTTCCAGAATTCAAATTGTGTTCATGCATTGCCATAGATCCTAATTCAGCTGACTGAAATAAAGTCGATATCTCAGTCTACCTACTTGACTTTTACTTTACGTCATAAGGAAAAATATCAATATTTATGCAAAATGCTCATAACAACAGGATCATTCCATCAGGGTTCCATGGTGTTCTCCGATAAAAGCAAGGGAAAACAGTGTATGTCAAATGCTCTTATCATCTTGTCACATTGTACATTACATCCTCCAAGGATGTATTCCTCTGTAGATTTAGACAATATCTTAAATTTAGGAGATAAGATGTACTTCACAATCCAATCAAACCTGTCAAAAGATGTTTGCTGTTTGCATTTCTCTGATTTACCAAAATATTATTCATTTTGTGGACACAGTTTTCATGATATCTTTCATTGTACCTACACGGGACTTGTTTCACCACCTAGAATGCACACTGCTGACAACATTAATACTTACAGCCTTACCCATGCATTAACCCATGCATTCCAGAAATTTGCAACATCTGCTATTCTTGTCTCAAGTGGTAATGCAGTAGCAATATTTAAAGATCACCCATCTTCCACTTTTTACCTGTTTGATTCTCATAGTAGGAATACAGAAGGCCTCCCTGTAGTAGATGACAATAGTGTCCTTCTGGAATTTCAGTCTTTAGATGATCTTGTTATGCATATTAGGAACTTGACAAATTGTTTGACAGAGGACAGTCATCAACCAGTTCAGTTTAATCTGTATGCTACAAAAAAATGACTACATTCAGAAAGTTGCCAAGGGAGCAGCAGTGGTGTAAGTTTGGTAGCACAGGCAGTGCCTCATTTGACTGTCATGCTGAAAAACCTACAGATGAGTCAGATAAGCCTACTCTGCAGGGTATTGCAGACTCCCACAATGAACAGCCTATGACTATTACAAGAAACATGGTCACCTCAATTGACCCTTCCACAATTGATAGAACAAGTGAACAAGAATATCCATTACCTAGTAGTGATGATAATGATATGGATTCAAGATATTCCTCATTACAATTTTTTTATCCAGTGTCTAAAAGTTTTGGAACTTAGCTCATAACAGCAGGATCATTCCATCAGGGTTCCATGGTGTTCTCCGACATAAGCAAGGGAAAACAGTGTATGTCAAATGCTCGTATCTTCTTGTCTCATTATACATTACATCCTCCAAGGATGTATTCCTCTGTAGATTTTGACAATATCTTAAATTTAGGAGATAAGATGTACTTCACAATTCAATCAAACCTGTCACAAGATGTTTGCTGGTTGCAGTTCTCTGATTTACCAAAATATTATTCATTTTGTGGACACAGTTTTCATAATATCTTTCATTGTACCTACACGGAACTTGTTTCACCACGTAGAATGCACACTGCTGACAACGTTAATACTTACAGCCTTACCCATGCATTAACCCATGCATTACAGAAATTTGCAACATCTGCTGTTCTTGTCTCAAGTGGTAATGCAGTAGCAATATTTAAAGATCACCCATCTTCCACTTTTTACCTGTTTGATTCTCATAGTAGGAATACAGAAGGCCTCCCTGTATTAGATGGCAATAGTGTCCTTTTGGAATTTCAGTCTCTAGGTGATCTTGTTATGCATATTAGGAACTTGAAAAATTGTTTGACAGAGGACAGTCATCAACCAGTTCAGTTTGATCTGTATGCTACAAAAGTCAAAACTATCAAAATGACTACATTCAGAAGGTTGCCAAGGGAGCACCAGTGGTGTAAGTTTGGTAACACAGGCAGTCCTTCATTTGATTGTCATGCTCAAAAACCTATAGACGAGTCAGATAAGCCTACTGTGCAAAATGTTGCAGACACCCATAATGAACAACCTATGATTAATACAACAAACACGGTCAACTCAATTGATCCTTCCACAATTGTTACAGCAAATGAACAACAATATCCATCACCCAGCATTGATAAAATTGACAGGGATTCAAAACATGAGTCCATGTACCCTTTGGAAACACATGCAACACTAAATGCTATTGAACAGTTCAAGTTATTATGCCAAGAGAAACCTGTATACACATGTTGCATTTGTGATAGACTTTTGTTTAAGAAAGGTGTCAAAAATGCCCTTCCATCAAGGTATGACATTCCATTTATAACCTTTACCAATGGCTTTCCAACTAGTAGAGAAGGTGATACAAATTTAAGTATTTGCCATTGCTGTCATCAGTCACTATTGAAGAAAAGGATACCATGTCAAGCAGTAAGTAATGCAATGGCTGTTAGTGAACAACCCCCACAATTGGCAACCTTGAATACCCTCGAGAGACATCTACTTGCACCAGTTATACCCTTCATGAAAATTGTAGCATTACCAAAAGGTTTTCAAAAAGGTATACATGGTGCAGTTGTCTGTGTACAGTCTAACACAAATGATATTGTCCAAAAACTTCCTCGTACAATCAATGATGGAAGCTTGATTAAGGTAAAGCTGAAACGCAAGCTGAAGTACAAAGGACACCATTTGTATCAAGATGTTGACCCCCAAAAAATTAAAGAAGCAACAACATATCTCAGAGCAGTAATCCTCACTACAAGCATCTTCAAATAGACCATGGTGATACTGTACACAGTGACAATTCCTGTCATACTCCACATGATCGTGCTTACACAGCAGCCACACCACTTGATCCCACTATGCCATCCAGTGATGGAGATGATATGTTGTTTCATCAAAATGTAGGTGATACACAATCAGACTACATGTATTCTCACAACAATAAACAGCAGATGAAAACAGACACTTCTAAAGATGATGAGATATTAGATGTAGCAGAAACATCTTCTGCTCCATGTTATATATGCCTTCAGCCAGCTGATCTAGCACAGTATGTAGCTGATAATATCCATGACACAGTGTTGTGTGTGGCACCTGCAGAAGGTCAACAGTTAGTGTATTCAAGACTGAGGGCAAAGCATTTGTTACACTGTTTCCAGATGGGAAAAACACCTATTTACAACAAAGACAAGTTCAGATCAGCCCTAAAAGATATTTCAATGCTCGGTTATTCTGTCGTGACATACGCTTTGCCAGTAATCCAGAGTATATATTTTTTGCACAGTACACAACTGAACTGCATGATATTTTATCATCAATATCCATCGCTATGCAAAAGGTTCGAAAAGGACTTCAACAGGAAAACTTATTACATCTTCCATGCTACAGAATAAACAGAATGTGCACCAGATATTATCTAAGGATGAAGTGTATTATTTCATGAGGAAATTCGTGGCACTCCAGCCTATTGGGAAACAATGAGGGATCTTTTTGCTATGGTAAGGCAACTTGGTATACCTACTTGGTTTTGCAGTTTTTCAGCTGCAGATAGGATATGGCCAGAAATAGTCGAATCAATTCAGCAAGGAAAAGAGATTCCCTCTGAAATTGACTGGACTACACATTGCCGGATTATTGCAAGCAACCCTGTAACAGCAGCTAGAATGTTTGAACATAGAATGCAAGCATTCATACATAAGGTGATCATTTCATCTGCACATCCCATTGGAGAGGTTATAGACTACTTCTATAGGGTGGAGTTTCAACAAAGAGGTTGGCCCCATATCCACTGTCTCTTTTGGATAAAAGATGCCCCTAAGTTTGGTGATAACCCAAAATCAGATGTAATCTCTTTCATTGATCGCTATGTTTCCTGTGATATGCCATCACAAACAGAAAATCCTGTACTGTATGACATTGTAAAAAATGTGCAAATGCACGGTAAGACTCATTCAAAATCTTGTAGGAAAGGTGGAAAAACATGTCGATTCAATTTCCCCAAATTGCCATCTCAGAGGACTTTTATTTCAAAACCTGACTCAAATGAAGAAGGCACTAGTGAAAACAGTATGGACAAACAGTCTGCATCTAAACTTCTTCAAAATCTGTGGGACTCAGTTTGCCATGGTACAGATTGCACTTATACCACAGAAGAAATTTTCCAACAGGCAAACATCAACCAAATTCAGCTTGAAAATTCTGTTAAAGCTTCTATCCAGAAGGAGACAATTTTCTATCGAAGGCAACCATCAAGTATTTGGGTAAACAACTACAATCCAACATTGCTTCAAGCTTGGAATGCAAACATGGACATTCAATATGTCCTCGATGCATACAGCTGCATCATGTACATTGTTTCATACATAAGTAAAGCTGAACGTGAGATGGGACAGTTACTTAAAAGTGCACAAGAAGAAGCACGTAAAGGTAATACCAATGCCATGGATGAATTAAGACAATTGGGAAGTGTGTACCTTAACCACAGGGAAGTCAGTGTTATGAAATCTGTTTATAGGATCACAGGGATGCATATGAAGCAATGCTCTAGACAAGTTGTATTCATTCCAACAGACCCAGATAGCTTTAGATTACGTATACCACTTTCTCAGCTAAAAATGAAGCAAGAAGACACAAATGGAATATGGTTACCTAATCTTGTAGATAAATATTTGGAACGGCCTCTTGACATAAATTTCAAGTCAATGTGTTTAGCAACATTTGCTTCAGAGTACCAGTTTATTTCAAACAATTCAGCTAATAATGAACAAGAAATGGACAACATGGAGAATCCATCAGCCTTTTTTGGGAAATGATCTTGGGATTGCAAAGAAACGCACCAAGAGATCTGCAATCATAAGATACCCAAGAGTTAGAATTCAAAAGGACAGGGAAAAATATTACCATGGTATCATGCTTTTGTATTTACCATTCACAAATAAAAATTTCAAGCCAAACTGTTTCCATACATTTGAGGATTATTTCCTTCATGGATCATATGGTGACACACCTGTTCATGAAAATGTAAAGGTCAATATGCTTCAATACGAACCACTTGCAAAAGATATAGATAATATATGGGAACAGTTGCAGTCAACTACTAATCAAGAAAATGCCATGGGCAAGTTTATTCTCATAAGCTGAAAAAGAAAGGCTAGAAGATGCTATGGAAATAGAAAATCAGTCCATAGATGTAGAACCTGAAGAACAGCAGGATGCTATTCTTGAACTACCCACTTACAATGATGGTAGCAGAGACCAAAATGAACAACATGGTATCATGCTGTCTTTAGAAACTCTGCATTTGCCATTCACACAAGAAGCCATTACAACCATGCTTAGGGGACTTAATATCGAACAAAGGAACTTGTTCAGCCATGTGCACAAATGGACAAAGCAGAAAATTCATGACAACACAACTAAGTCTCTACACATATTTCTAACAGGAGGAGCTGGTACAGGCAAATCACAGCTGATCAAATGCATAACACATGAGTCAAGGAAACTTTTCACACGAATTGCAGAATCACCAGATGATATAACTGTTCTGTTGGTAGCATTTACTGGAACAGCTGCATTCAACATTAATGGCCAGACAATCCATTCTGCCCTAAATATCTTCAGCACATCCCTACCTTACAAACCCTTAGGTGAAGATCAGTTGAACACTCTCCGGATGAAATAACGTAGTTTACAGTTACTAATCATTGATGAGGTATCAATGGTAGATCAAAGTATGCTCACTTACATACATGCAAGGCTACAACAAATAAAAAGATCAAGTTACAAGGAGCCATTTGGTAATGTTTCCATACTAGCTGTTGGGGACTTCCATCAAATCCAACCAGTAAAAGGCAGACCACTCTTTAAACAAGATCTTGGATCATTTCTTGATTTATGGGGCTTATTTTCTATTTGGACACTGTCCACAATAATGCGCCAGAAGGATGACCTACTTTTTGCACAATTACTGAACAGGTTACGTACTCATGGAAAAGGTCAATCTATTAAACCAGATGATGCCACTTTGTTACAATCATGCATTGTTTCAGAAATATCCAATGATGCACCCTTCATTGCAGCAAAGAGGGAAGATGTAGATAGGCACAATGACAACATGCTCCAGTCCATTGATAGTCACATAGAGGTAATTAGAGCAGTTGACATCTACCGCACCAAATCTGGAATTCTCAAAAAATTGAAGAATCCTTCTCCAACTGCAAAAACATTGCTACCACTTGAAATTAAAGTAGCCCAAGATGCATGTGTTATGCTTACTGAAAATATTGATGTATCAGATGGCCTTGTAAATGGAGTAATAGGTAAAGTCACCAGTATTTTTCATGGTTCTATGCCCAATGGACAGCCTGAAGCTATATGTATACTATTTGATGATTCCCGTGTTAGAAGGGAATGGAGAAAGAAAAACCCACCACCACACAATGTAAACAATTCCAGCATTGTCATACATACACGCAAAGAGATCTATAGCATCAGACTTCACCATATTACTCGCTACCAATACCCGCATGGGGGTTCACAATTCATAAAGTACAAGGGATGACCTTGAAAAAAGCAACAATCTCCTTAAAAGGTATTTTTCAACCAGGGATGGCTTATGTTGCACTCAGTCGTGTCACATCATTGCAAGGATTGAATGTCTATAACTTTCAACCTGATTTAATCTATTGTAATGATCTGGTTGAAAAAGCTCTCACATCAATGACTCCTTGTGATCTTTCCAATAGCACCCATTACAATATAATCCTACAGGTATGAACTTTTCAGTCGTACATCACAATATGCAATCTTTATCAGCTCACTACAAAGATGTCATATCCAATAATGAGTTTATGAATTCTGATATCATATGCCTATCTGAAATATGGCTGACTTCAGACCACATGGAGGACTTTGGCATATCTGGATACAATTTGCATTCTTCACAACTGCAAGGAAGAGGGAATGTTGTGGCTGTATATGTTAAACAGAAACATTCCTATGATGTTCATTCCTTATCTACTGGCAACTGCTCAACCTTACTTATTATGATCAATAAAGTACCATCTTTCCTCATTGTGATAATATACAAACCACCACCAAACACATCACATCAATTTCCTGACATCCTTAACAAATTACTGAAAGAAAAGGAAAACTATGCAACTGACTACAAAATAATTCTGGGTGACTTGAACCATGACTATGCTGGATTGTCTACCATCCCTCAACTACAATCCTACAAGCAGTTAGTTGAAACACCAACCACAGTGAACAATACCCTACTTGACCCAATATACATAAATCCAGTACCATCATGTTATGCTTCAGGGGTATTGAATACATATTATAGCTATCATGAACCTGTTTATTTTGCAACCAACATTGTACATTGAATAAACTCTAGTTCCCATAAGAAAACCACAAACATACAGTATGGTATGCATGCCTCACATATACTGCACAGTATAACAGTCACTTGAAAACATTAGGTAAAGCCACCTATTCTATCATGATGAATCTAATTTCACAATTTCATAAGGTTTTTTTCCCAAAACAACACAAAAAGGAACATTCCATTTGTGTCACACCTCAGACCTGTACCACTTTTGGTGATTACCAGTCTGTCACACTGTAACATGGAACATTGTAGTTTGTAACCATTCATTATTTGCTGTACTTTAGCATCAACAACTGTAACTGACCTCTTCCAGGTTTTAACCACACATACATGTATGTAAGATGCTAATTCATTTCAATGCAACTTCAAATTTCCATTTCTATTTTCGGATGCAGAATATCAAAGACCTAATATCCAAAGGCCAGCAAACCCAGGGCCCTTACCAACCTCCATTAAAAGTACTTTTAGCTACACGGTCCGACGTAATAAACTATAAAAGAGACAATGTGGACAAGTCAATGATTTATCTTGCCTTGTGTGATGAGTCAGGATTTGTCAAGGCTACGCATTATGAACCAGAAAAGATTGAAAAGTTTGCAAACGGAACAACAGTAGTTATTAAGAACGACATATTTCGAAGTGATAAGACTATTGCCCTAACATCGCAATCTAAACCTTTCAAGACAAGTGCCCTAGTTGTTCCAGAAAGACTTTTGACCGAAGCAGTAAACAGTGTAAGGCCGGCTACCCCACCACCCATGCCCATTTCACAGATTCAGTCCTCCCCTGAGAAAACCATGGCCTCTGTCATCGGTGTTGTCCAGCAGGTTTGTAATTGTAAATGTCTTGGCAATTGCATTGAATCTGAATTGTAACTCATTTTGTAATAATTTTCTAATTTAAGACTTAAGACCTCCCTTACCAAAGTGTACAACATGAATAATGACATCAGTTACTTAGCTGCTGTACATCCAATGTTGTTACTTCAATTGAAATTTGTAGGTTTCTAAATATGTTACTGTAGGAACAACTTTTCATGTGTAGCATGAAGTGACACTTTTATTAGCAAAACATTCCACAGTATTGGACTGGCAAACCCCAAAATTGGTGAGTTTGTAGCAGTATAGTTTGTACTTGTCCTCAATTGCTTTTAGTTCCCCTGCAAGTAACAACCCAAGCAGTAAACTTGTAAACTTCCCATAAGAATAAGTCTTAAGAGTTTTTTCATTATTCACTAATTATTGCATGTTTTTTTTTTATATGCTCAACAGCTATCTTTTCACAAATTTATACCATTTCACAAGGAGTGTCATTCAATTCTCTCCCTTACATAGGGCACAAAAATCATTGAATTCATTTCTTCGCCCACGTACTGCACTACAATCTGAAACTGTAAAATTCCATTATTTGTCAACAAGTGTAGACCAAATGTTAACTACTTCTGGATCCACTCCGATATCTTCATCATATGTGTTCATTGCAGGAAGAAATACACTATGAACCAAGTGATGTCTTTCACTTAAGTTTGTGTTGTGTTAAAGGATACCTCTTTTCTGTTTTACAATCAGGATGAAGTACCACGAAACGTATTGGTTCGTGGACAAGAAGTACCCATTCGGACATTAGTTCTAGGACAGCAACAAGACAAGATAAAGGTGTCACTATGGAGAAAAGATGCTAATGCACCTGTTCAATCAGGTGATTGTGTTGCAGTCACAAATGTTGTCGTTAAAAAGTACCAAGGAGAAACACAATTATCATCAACAAGGACCAAAGTGCAGGTACCATTCTTACATTTACATATGTTCAGTAAACATTTCAATTGTAAATTTTAATAGCTTCCTTTTCAGGAAACATGACAAAGCAATCCATATAAAAAACATTGTCATCATGCTCCAAATATGGATCTTTAGAAAAAGTGTCATCACTGTACAACATCTGGGTTCCACTCAATAGCCACCATTCAGGATAAATGTCAGTCAAATACCTTACATCTGGTACACACTATAACCTTATGCACCTATCAATTGCATGATACGCCGAATGACATCCACAAGAGGTCCATCAATGTCCACTATGTGCATATGTGCATCACATATTAACATGTGCTGACACACCCCTGGAGCTTGAAATGGACACACCTTTGCACAAGATTGAAATACCATGAAAATGTTTTTGAAAGACTATTTCTTGACAATGATGACCTCTGATGCACCAAAGGAGCTGAAAATACAATCGTATAAAAGTAAAAGATGTACATGAACTTTCAACAGTGTACGAAATATTTATTCAGCTCTGATACAAATTCCTGTCGTAACAGTCTTTCTAAATACTGTGAGTGTAGACTAGGCCAATTGCCCAATTGGCTGCACTCCAGTAGTCTGCCAGACCACATTATACAGCTACATGCAAATGACATAGCCTATACAAGTCTGTTACAGTGTAACTGCTTCAGCATAATGTGTACAAATTAATTGAGTCCCTGTAACAGTACCCCATTCCTAACTCAAGATAGCCCTTTTTGAAGATTAATTACTTTTGCCATTAACCACAGGTATCTCCATGTTTCCTCAAGGTCACAGAATGATATGTTAAGTTAACAAATTTTCTCAGAATCCTTTTCTTATTTTATAGTTGAATGCTGTACCTTGTTTGTCCTTCAAATTTCACACTGTTGGAATGTTTTAGTATTGCTCACTCTACATTTAGTATAAAACTGTGCCATATGTAAGTGAGGTGTATCAAGCAAAACTTACAAAATAGCCCATACAGTAGTGTCAACATCATAAAACAAACATTAAAGATGTCAAATAAATGTGCCCAAATGATGTCAAAGACTTAACATTATGCACTGCATTTCTCAGTTGAAAATACGTATATTACAAACACAGCATGCTGTTGACATGCCATTTTCACTTCCTCAAACAGGAAATATTTCTAATTTTTACAAAGCACTAAACTTGGGTACCAACAAATGCCTTACATTTATACTTTTAACATTTTTATGCAGTAGCATAAAGGTTCCACAAAAAACAATAATAACATGCCTTTTTGTTGAAAAAAATCTGATAAGTCACCTCACTCCATTGCTACTTCTGGGCAACTCCTTTTTACATGCTGTCCATGGAACTAGCTGTAAAAATGTAAACTGTTAACTTTTATCACCCCTCTTCTTCATTGATTTTTTTTTCTCATCACAGAAAACTGAAATGCCATCAGAGGAAACATTACAGGAAATCATTACATACAATGATGAAGAAAACTTTATTCAACTCCTGATGGCAAATGATATGACTATCAAAGTACAGGAGGGACTACTCAGACAGGTACTCCAAGTAGAGACGCCAAATGATTGGCAAGAAGTGCTTGATGCTCTGCTACCCATAAGAGCAGCAATAACAACGTAGCATGGAGAGGCAGTAAAGATCGCCCTTGAAGGACACCCATGATTCTGTAACATCTACTTTAGCCTGTACCACTGAAACCTCATCAAAAACTTTTCCTTTCCTTCCAACGTTTTCCAGATGTTTATGAACAGTTTCCTTTTTTCAATAATGCTTTCAATAGTTCCTTAACCCACGAGAATCATTTGTCAAATCAGCATCAGATCTCATGGTTTTATGCATGATTTCCTCTGAACAACCACTCTCATCTACACTAAGGGACTTGTATGTACAGGAGTTCTTTCTTCCTAGAGAAACTGAATGCACAATTTACAATATAGAAACATCTTTCAGATCACACATTTGTAAAGCCACATTTTCTATCTGATATGAATAAATCATGGAATGTTTCCTTGCAGTTTACTTACAGTAACAAAACAATATGTTGTCAAAACAGTTCCACTGACAGCTAGTCTTAGCCATTCTGTGTATCTTTCAATCTTTAATGTTCAGTACCCCTTTTTACGATCAACAGAATCACCATTTCAACTTTAAACTTTTACTAATCAAATTTCCTATTTTTCAATCCATTTCATGTATTTGGGCATTTCCACACTAAAGAGGTAAAAATTGTGACATCAACATCGAAAACTAAAACTCAGTTTTTTTCTTTCACTAATCAATCAGGTGTGTTCATTACTACATCTTCAATAAAAGTAACTTTGGCACAATAACACCATTTTCTTTGTCTGAAACGGAGGCAGACAAATTTTAAACAGTAATGTACATAACATGAACAAGCAAACACACTGCTTTTTTATCAAACTGTGTGTTTTATACAGCTTCAGTGTTTAAGAGTATTACAAAAAATGTTCTTAGCATATCTATCAAAAGTATTGCAACACTGCTTCAAATAGACACTCTTTAGTGTAGCTCTTAATGTTTGTAACATGCTAGGACCACATCCAGTTTAGTAGACAAACAATACTAGGTGTCCTCTTTATGATATATGCCTGTTTACTGTGGAAATGCCTATTTCTTTAGCCTTCCAACAAAATATAGACACTGTCAGATAAACTGTGCCCATCACTGGAGTCTATGTTTTACCATCACAAATGATTATCCGTCCAACCATTATTGCTCTGTACAATTGCAAATTTCTGTTTCATATTTTGGTGGTTTTCTGTACTATAAATAGCCTCCCAAGAAACCCATCAAAATTAACTTTATGGTTCTTTGCCTCTTTTCTTGTAAAAGCAGATAACGTTACACTCTACACTGTAAAAAAATGTTTGTACCTTCACAAAAGAAAGTATAAAGAACTGCAAAACAAAACAGAAAAACTGCTGTCAATTACTTTCAAAAACTTGTCACCACTTTTTCTGTCTCCTTCTTGTACTTCTGTATCTTGTATTTTTTCTTCTGTTAATGTACAGACATTTTGGGCATTTTGTAGGGTAGACATGTTACACTGCTGTGTTGTTCCAGTTTTGTTTCTTTATAGTGTTAATATTGCATGTTCCATCCTCTTTACAGTACAAGCATTACTAAAAGTGTTCACTTCAATTCTGATGTGCGTTTCATAATTATTTGACTACTTCTCAGAACTTAGATGAAACTATTTGTAACACATTATATCAGACTTAACTATTATTTTTCATGTTCATTTTAAATGTTACTTTTTAACTACCCTACTTATATACCATCATGCCACAACTTCATGTCTTCCTTCAAATGCCACAAGAAATTTACCACTAGGTAGCCCATTTAACAGGCTAGAAACCAATCATCTACCATTTATATTAAATTTACACCTCCAAATCAGTTGAACTTGAACTTCTATTTTAACCATATCAAAGTATATATGTGAACATTTTGATAATCAATATCTACATTTGTAAAAGATAAATACCAACTAATCACCAATACCTTATATTTCCTGTATACTGATGAACTAGAAATTGGCATGAACTGCAGTAAGACTGTAGTGTGCAACTTGTACACTCTGTAATAATCTCTCCTACCAACAGTAGCCTATGTGACTCAAAATTATTTACCTCCTCAAATTAAAACACTAAGTTTATTCTGAATCACATTTTGCCCCTCCTTTCCCTCACATTACAACACTTTCAGGACCCTTTGCACTACACATCATGTATGGTGGCACGACCTTATAAGGCCACTGTAAGAAAGTTTTCGTTTTTATAAAACAAGACAAAAGAATGTGAATCTGTTTGTGCCTGAAAATATTTTGGCGGACTTGACCTTATTTGAAGCTATAAATCTTTACCACAGAATTTTCCTTTCAAGAGATCCCATTACAAGTTCAGCGTTTCTAGCTCAAGTCTAAAATCAGAAGTAACCTAGTGAGGCAGCGGGCGCTGTTTACAATTTTTGATTCCTTGCCGAAGGCCAAAGGAATCTATGCGATGGTGATGTCATGTGTGTGTGTATGTGTGTATGTGTATGTGACGCCTTTGCTTGTAAACACGATATCTCAAAAAGAGTAACTCCGAAGGATCTCATACTTGGCACATAGATTGCCCATATTAAGTAGATGATCCCTATTGTTTTTGGTGGAGGTCAAAGGTCATTTGAGGTCAC
Source organism: Holothuria leucospilota (assembly GCA_029531755.1). Taxonomy (NCBI): domain Eukaryota; kingdom Metazoa; phylum Echinodermata; class Holothuroidea; order Aspidochirotida; family Holothuriidae; genus Holothuria; species Holothuria leucospilota. The sequence goes on from CM055977.1 coordinate 43,226,734, forward strand.
AGGAGGTCAAAAGGTCAAAACCTTGTAAACACGATATCTCAAGAAGGGGAACTCCTAGGGATGTCATACTTGGCGGGTGGATTTCCCATATAAGGTAGATGATCCCTATTTTTTTGGTGGAGTTCAAAGGTCATTTGGGGGCACAAGAGGTCAAATGTTAAATACCCTGGAAATTGCTTGTAAACACGATATCTCCAGAAGGATAAATGTGAGGGATGTCATACTTACCATGTACATTGCCCATATTAAGTAGATGATCCCTATTGTTTTTGGTGGGGGTCAAAGGTCATTTGAGGTCACCAGAGGTCAAAAGGTCAAAACCTTGTAAACACTATATCTCAAGAAGGGTAACTATGAGGGATCTCATACTTAGCTTGTTAATTTCCCATATTAAGTAGATGATCCCAATTGTTTTTGGTGGAGGTCAAAGGTCATTTGGGGTCACCAGCAGTCAAAAGGTTAAAACCTTGTAACCAGTATATCTCAAGAAGGGTAACTGTGAGGGAATTCATACTTACCATGTGGATTTTCCATATTGAGTAGATGATCCCTATTACTTTTGGTGGTCAAAGGTCAAAGGTCATTTGGGGTCACTAGCGATCAAAAGGTCAAACCTTGTAAACACGATATCTTGAGAAGGGTAACTATGAAGGGTCTGATACTTAGTGTGTTCATTGCCTATATTAAGTAGATGATCCCTATTATTTTTGGTGGGGGTCAAAGGTCATTTGGGGTCACAAGAGGTCAAAAGGTCAAAACGTTTTAAACAGTATATCTCAAGAATGGTAACTGTGAGGGATCTCATACTTAGCGTGTGGATTGCCCATATTGAGTAGATGATCCTTATTAGTTTTAATGGAGGTCAAAGGTCATTTGGGGTCACAAGAGGTCAAAAGGTTAAAACCTTGTAAACATGATATCTCAAGAAGGGTAACTCCGAGGGATCTCATACTTTGCATGTGGATTGCCCATATTGAGTAAATCATCTGTATTGTATTTGGTGGAGGTCAAAGGTCATTTGCGGTCACCAGAGGTCAAAAGGTTAAAACCTTGTAAACAGTATATCTCAAGAAAGGTAACTGTGAGGGATTTCATCCTTAGCATGTCAATTGCCCATATTAAGTAGATCATCTGTATTGTTTTTGGTGGAGGTCAAAGGTCATTTGGGGTCACTAGCGATCAAAAGGTTAAAACCTTGTAAACACGATATCTTAAGAAGGGTAACTATGAAGGGTCTGATACTTGATGTGTTCATTGCCTATATAGAGTAGATGATCTCTATTATTTTTGGTGGGGGTCATAGGTCATTTGGGGTCACAAGAGGTCAAAAGGTCAAAACGTTTTAAACAGTATATCTCAAGAAGGGTAACTGTGAGGGATCTCATACTTAGCGTGTGGATTGCCCATATTAAGTAGATGATCCTTATTAGTTTTAATGGAGGTCAAAGGTCATTTTGGGTCACAAGAGGTCAAAAGGTCAAAACGTTTTAAACAGTATATCTCAAGAAGGGTAACTGTGAGGGATCTCATACTTAGCGTGTGGATTGCCCATATTAAGTAGATGATCCTTATTAGTTTTAATGGAGGTCAAAGGTCATTTTGGGTCACAAGAGGTCAAAAGGTCAAAACGTTTTAAACAGTATATCTCAAGAAGGGTAACTGTGAGGGATCTCATACTTAGCATGTCAATTGCCCATATTAAGTAGATCATCTGTATTGTTTTGGGTGGAGGTCAAAGGTCATTTGCGGTCACCAGAGGCCAAAAGGTCAAAACCTTGTAAACACTATATCTCAAGAAGGATAACTGTGAGGGATCACACACTTGACATGTAAATTGTTCGTATTGAGTAGATGATCCCTACTATTTTTCATGCAGGTCAATGGTCATTTGAGGTCATAAAAGGTCAAAACCTTAGTTAACATGATATTTTATGGAGGATTTCTATAAGGGATCACATACTTGACCTGTGGATTGTTCATATTTAGCATGTAGGCCATTTTGGGTCACAAGATTTCTAAAGCGTTTGACCTTATTAACATGATATCTCAAGTAGGATAACTGTGAGGGATCACATGCTTTTCATGGGGGTGATTCATGTTTGTTACAATATACCCATATGGCAAGGAATCACTAAGCCTTTAGGCTTTCTGGTTGTACAGAGCTGTATGTACGGGTTCGAGAGTAGGCAGTTTGTGCGTTCAATTTGAGGCTGCATATCTTAGCATGCGCGTGCTTGAAATATTAGACAGGTTTACGCGCATTTCCAAGGGAGTTTGTTGTGCGCGTGCAGTATCAAAATTTGATGCAGTGATTGTGACAGCAGTTTGACTGACGCGCTTTGTTGGCTGGATTGATGCACGAAATTCGAAAGTGGCCTTATTAGGTCATGTCACTATACTGCAGCCCATTGGTTATCACATATGCTGAGTTTGACAGACATACTCCATATTTCAGACATCACATTAACCCAATCACAGAAATACTATGTGGAATCGTCACGGACACTGGGATTGACCAACCTCTGAATTCATACCAACAAAATTATTCATGGACACACGGGGAGGGTGTATCTGACTGATTGCAAAACGACACCACCGACAATTTCAACTTTCCCTGGGCTTCGATGTACTTGTCTGCAAGTTCAGTACTTCTAGTTTGAAAAGTCATTACACAGTAAGCTTTGTAGAAATTGACGAGGAACATTTTGAACTATTATTTGTTACGGTTTGAGGGCAAAGCTTATTAAGGTCAAGGACAAGCACCAAAATTTTGCGAAAAATTTTCCCACAGCCCAAAGCCTGCTAAAGATAAAACTCAGTGGTATAGGTGTCTAGAAATTCAGTCTTGCCTATTGTAACTGGTGACGTCTAAGGCTAAAGATCAGAGAAAATGTAAGCTCAAAATTAATTGGTTGTATTATCTCTTATGGTGAGATGGAAGTAGTCATTATACCATAAGATACGATGACGAGGGATATGTTGAGTGTGCTGTCATGATTGCTACGATTCAAAGGTTAAATTGACTTTGTGCAACAGAGTGTGGTTAATGGAATTAAAGTCAAACTTAGTGGACGTATGGCGACCATAAAACTTGGGTTTGCGTTAATGTATAATTAAGTCGTAGGTCAAATACCGAAAGTTAGATAACTTCTATATCGTTTTTCAAACAAACTTTTGCTGGGGTGACTTTTGTTGTCATATGTCAAAGATCTGATCGGAACAAACTTTGCATATGTGCCTGTTGCAAAAGTTTGCTCTAACAAAATAATTATGGGAGAAGCAACTGCATAGATTGCCCTGTTGTCATTTTTGCGGAACAAAATCCGGTACAAAATAAATCTGAATTGACTATGTTATGCTAACAAATACTTGTCTTACTTGAAAGTCTGCCAGCTCATCTTGCAGAAGGGACTCTGTGCCATACTGGTTCTGATCATATAAAAATCGTATTTCCGACGCCCCTGCATCTTCTGCATTCTGAATGAGCTCCTGTTAAAACAAATTTTACGGTAATCGATATCATCAATTTATCATTTATAAACTATAAAAGACAGTAAAGAAATGCATAGCTTAAAATATTTACATCTTTATCCTATTTCAGTGTATCAACACTCTCGAAACCAGATGACATTAAAGTCTTGGATGCCTACAGGGGTGTGTATGGTACTTTCAGAAAGATTTGGAAACGTGATAAATGGAGTATCTTGGGAACCAATCACATGTCATTTACATATTTATAGTCGTTTCTCTCTTGACATTGAAAAGTCGAAGTTTTCTAGCACACACCAATTTTTTCTGACCCCTAAACGAGTACCGTGTGTTTCCCCCTTTACAACTCGTATACTTCAAAAGAAAATATCTCAAAGGTGTGTATCCTTGTCAAGGTCCAATTCTGTATTATTTTTAAAAGCAAAATTGAAACATCGAAGTTGTGGACCATTCTGGATAAAAAGAAACTCAATCCTTAGGCTATTTAACGGTAAGTACAAATTTGCAGCTTTTTCAACATTGAGTGCTAACGCTTTTCAGTTCCTGAGCTGGAAGGTGTGTGTTCTTTCGTTTGCAGGCCTCTACAAAATCATAAAAGCACTAATAATCATAATGGAACACTTCCACAGGACAAGTATAAGACACCATTTCTAAGAGGAAAGCTGCACAGTACAGGCGTTCACGCTTTCTATCCTGCTGACCCAGGTGTTTACCGCTTGCAGAGGCGTTTTCATGAGAAGATCTACAAGAGATCCCACACGTCTGCTAAGTTTGAAATCGATCAGTGCAATCCTTACTACTATTGGTTCAAGACGACCTTTGACCACTAGCAAACTCAATACGGTTTATAAGAACCCTGTCCTCCCCTGGTGCAACCCCTGCTGTATATCGTTTCAAAACCACAAAAAACTAGGTGAGAAACACAAAACTATTGCGTGGGCAGTTTCTACTCATCATTGAAGAGCTAGTCTCGTTGAGATCCGAGGGCAGAGGCCGAGACCGAGGCCGAGGCCAAGACATCAAAAACTGGCCTCGAGGTGGCCTCGCCTCGAGACCTCCAACACTGATGTAATTCCTTGCAACAAAAGTAACAAATGATTTGGTTTTCTTCCTCACTTTGCTAGACTAAACACGTTAATAGTTTTCATGAATGTCATTAATATTCATAAGAGGTTATTACTTCCTACAAAAATATAAAAAAATAAACCGTTGTTCGTAATGTCGTTAAGATTTATACAGAATAAACAGATTTATTACATCTTCAAGAAATTTCATATGGTCCGTTTGTAAACGGCCGAAGCGACTTTTAGAATCACGTTTGAGGCGCTAACTAGTTGACCAACTTTTGGCAGAAGGACTCGCCCTTATGATGAAAGATGAAATCGATAGTCTACAGTAATAGATACGTAGACCCTCAACACCATGCCATTGACTGGCTCTAGGCAATGGCAAATATTTACTCGCAATCGTTTTAGCAGGACGTACCAAGTATAACATAGGCGTACGAAGCAGGTGACGGGGGATATAGCCCCATCACTAAAAATGTGTGTGGGGGGGGGGGCGCTAAGGTTTGCTTTTTACCTCCACTCTTCGATGTCAAACTCCTTATTGTCTACCCTGTAAAATTAATGAAAAACATAGAAATACATAGAATGCCAAACTTTTCAATACATGTCCTTCAAAAAGTACACAAAACATAGCATGAAATTGTGTCTAAGGACCTTCTAATGTTCTAAAAAAATTTCAAAACGAGAGTGGCACCCCTCCTCTAAGACCCCTCCCCAGGACGCACGGCAGTCTAAAACGTTCAGCCCCTCGGCTGAGAACAGCTTTCTATGCCTATAAAGTGTCTTAATGTACATGAGCAAGAACTAAATATTACACTTAAAGTACACTACCTTCAAAATCTGTCCATCGGAGTAATGTCTCAAAATTCCCTGCAGGTATTCTAACAGAGGAGGAGTGCTAATACCAAACTTCTCAGCTGAAAGGAAAATAAACATAAGACAGACTATACGAATACGTATCGTGCTCCAGGTTTTTTAAGACAAAGTAAAGTGTAAATAATAAAAATACGAAAAACTTGTAAACTGCTTGGTAAATACGATAGATCAAGAAGAGTAACAATAGGGATCTTGAACTCAGCGCCTGAAGGCCCAATTTTGAGTTTAAGAACACTTCAAACTCTAGTTGCGGTCAGAGGCCATATGAGGTCATCAGAGGTCAAACTGTGAAAAGCTCGTTAACACGACAGCATTCGAACGATGCACACTGGGGTCAAAGCATTTTCTTCTTTTTCGTGGAGGTTAAATGTCATATGAGGTCACCGGAAGTCAAATTAAGAATAACGCTTTAAAAAGTTGTCTCAAGAAAGGTAACCTAGACGAATCTCATGTTTAGCAGGTAGATGTTCAATGTGAAGTAAGTTCCCCTACTGTTTAGTGGCGGTCAAAAATCATTTTTAGTCACTGGAAATCAAATTGTCGAAACCCCATGAATGAAATACTGTGGTTTGAAGTTGACACACAGTTTCATTGTGAATTCACTGTGCTTAAGGTCAAATTCCATGCGTAAAGATCAGACAGATTGATTCATGTTAACATTGTCACACATCACTTTCTTGATCACATGTTTAATACTTGACAAATTATGTTTAGGAGATTTTCACTTATCTCACTATAACTCATCTTGAGATATCATGGTTACAAGCAATTCAAGGTGCATTTTAGGGTACGCCTCAAATGACCTTTAACCTCTATCAAAATCAATAGGCTTCTCCACCTTACTATGGAGCACTGACATACGAAGTAGGACGTTCATGAAAGTGTCCCTTTTTGACATATCATGTTTGTACGGTTTACAATTTGACTTCTGACGACCCCAAATGACCGCTGACATCCACAACAAAATTACAGAAACCATCTACAAAATATGATCATCCACATTTTAACTGTAAGATCCCTTACACTTCCCTTCTTAAGATATCACGTTTACAGGGTTCTGACCTTTCGACCTCTCATGACCCCAAATGACCTCAGACCTCCACCACTAACAACAGGGATCATCTACCTGATATGAAGGATCCGAATTTCAAATATGAAATCTTACCTTGAGATACTGCGTTTAATGAGCAATTTTCAAGATTATTACTGTTTGACCTTTTTGACCCCACATGACCTTTGACCTCCACTACAAATAATAACGACCATGCACTCATTTGGGGCCATTTACATGCCAAGTATGAGATTTCTCACAGTTACCCTTCTTGAGACACTGCTCTTACAAGGTTTTGATCTTTTAACCTCCTAGGTGTGACACCAAATAACTTTTGACCTCCACCAAAAATTAAAGGCATCATCTACTGAATATTGGCTATCCGCATGCTAAGTATGAGTTATACTTCTTGAGCTATCGTTTTGAGCTAAAGTTTTGACCTTTTGACCTCGTGATCCAAAATGACTTTGACCTCCAACACAAACAATAGGAATCATCATCTTAATATGGGAAATTTACGTGCAAAGTATGCAATCTCTCAGAGTTACTCTTCTTGAGATATCGTGTTTACAAGGTTTAGACCTTTGACCTCTCGTGACCCCAAATAACCTTTGACTTTCACCACAAACAATAGGGATCATCTTTTTAATATGGGCAATTTACGTGCAAAGTATGCAATCTCTCAGAGTTACTCTTCTTAAGATATCGTGTTCACAAGGTTTAGACCTTTTGACCTCTCGTGACCCCAAATAACCTTTGACCTCCACCACAAACAATAGGGATCATCTGCTTTATATGGGCATCTACATGCCAAGTATGAGGTCCCTCACGCTTAAGACCTACCTTGAGATATCATGTTAAAGAGCAAATTTCAAATTTTTGACCTTTTGACCTTTGACCTTTTTGACTCTAAATGACCTTGACCTCTACCAACAATAGTAACGATTATCACCTTTATATGGGCAACTCACATACTAAGTTTGAGATTATTCACAGTAACCCTTCTTGAGATATCGTGTTTACAAGGTTCTGACCTTTTGACCGCTAATTACCGCAAAATGACCTCTGACCTCCACCAAAAACAATAGCGATCGTCTACTTAATATGGGCTGTTCACATCCCTCATAGTTACTCTTCTTGAGATATCGGGTTTATAAGCAAAGTGGCGCATATACACCCATACACATACATACACACATACTCGTGTGGTTACATAAATTCCTTCGAATTCGCCTTCGGTAAGGAATCAAAAAAGACCCTATTGACCAAAGAGCAATGATTGCCAACGTTTGAGGGCTGAACGAATGATAAGTGAAGACTTTATGTCCTTTTGTCTTCGGGTTTTGAACTGTTGAGGTGTATTCCCAAAGATATTTTTCACAAAAATCTCGCTCCAAGTATATCAGTTTCTTGTCATCTAATGCTAGCTTAGGCTTCAAGGGAGGTTTACACGTACATCTGGACAAGCATAAAGCAGAAGCTACAGCAGCGAGCTGTTAATGTCTTCTTCTTTCTTCAAGAATGGGACATTGAATACATCTCATTTTCTTCAGACCCTTACAAAAATACGTACAATTCTGAATAAAAGTTACTATAACTTTTTATCTAAAGAAATCTGCAAACCTTCTAAACATGTACTACTACACACTTTTCAAAAGAATGTTGATACCTTTTTTGTAGAATCTCTGAAAATCTTCTATATAAACCCGAAAAGAATCTGTGTGACGTTTAGTACAATTTCAATTCTTTTGTAAAATTCATGTAAGAATATATCTGTAAACGCCATGTCTGTAAAGATTCTGTGTAGACTCTTGTACAGAAATGTGTAACAATTCCTTAAAAATTCCTGTAGACTGTTTTTAAATAGTCTACAGATTTCATAGAAATGCTATGAAGATTCTGAGGAAATGTGCGGAAATTCTGAGGACTTTTGGACAGAAATCCATAGAATGTTTGATAGGTCAAGGCTGTGACCATACTGTTGAAACACTAAGACTTTTCAAGTTTTGTTTCATCGTGCACGTAGCGCTTCTACGAACCAGTTGGGTCTTATCATTATCCTTAAGTAAGTGATTTCGTTAATGGTGCCAGTTTCCCCACTTCCCATCTTCATAACAAACCAGAAAGCCAAAAGTCGTAGTGATTCCTTGTCTTATGGATACATTGTAACAAACATGAATCAACCACATGACAAGCATAAGATCCTCACAATTATCCTGCTTCAGATATTATGATAATAAGGTGTTGACCTTTGAAATCTTGTGACCCAAAATGACATTTCACCTCCACTTCAAACAATAGGGATCACCCACCCTGTATGATCATCTACAGCTAAATATGAACAATATATGAACAATCCACATGCCAAGTATGAGGTCCCTCACAGTTATCCTTCTAAAATATCATGTTTACAAGGTTTTGACCTTTTGTGACGAAAAATGATAGGGATCATCTAATTAATATTAGCAATCCACACGCTAAGTATGAGATCCCACAAAGTCATCCTCCTTTAAATATTGTGTTTGCAAAGTTTTGACCTTAAACCTCTTGTGACCCCAAATGACATTCGACCTCCACAAAAACCAAAAGGAAGTACCTCCACAACACGAACAATCTACAAGTAAAGTGTGAGATCCGTCACAGGTATCCTTCTGGAGGCTTTGGGGTTTATAAGGTTTGACCTTTTGGCCTCTGGTGACCCCAGATGACCTTTGACCTCCACCACAAACAATAGGGAAGATGGAAAATGCACACCCTAAGTATGAGACTGCCCACAGTAACCCTTCTTGAAATATAGTGTTTACAAGGTTTTGAGCTTTTGACCCTTGGTAACTCCAAATGATCTTGACTTCCACCAAAAACAATGAAGATCATTTAATCAAATGGGCAATAACATTGCAAAGAATGAGATCCCTCACAGTTATCCTTCTGGAGGTATCGTGTGTACAAGATTTTGACCCTTTCACCTGTGGTGACCCCAAATGACCTTTGACCTCCACCAAAAATAATGGGAATCATTTACTGAGTATGAGCAATCCACATGCTAAGTATGAGGTCCCTTACAGTTATCCTTCTTGAGACATAGTGTTTACAAGGTTTTAACCTTTTAACCTCTGGTGACCCCAAATGACCTTTGATCCCCACCAAAGAGATTAGGGTTCTTTTTCTTATCATGACAAATCTATATACCAGATATGAAAAGTGTCCATCATTGCTTTCTTGAGATATCGTGTTTACAAGCCATTTACAAGGTTTTTGCGTTTTAACCTCTTGTGACCTCAGATGGCCTTTGCCCACCACCAAAAACAATAGGCTTCTTTCTCTTAACTTTACAAATATATATACCAAATATGAAAAGTATTTGTCATTGCTGTCTTGAGATATCGTGTTTACAAGGTTGTCAGTGTTTGACCTCTCGTGACCTCAAATGACCTTTAACCTCCATAAAAACAATACGGTTCTTTCTCTTAACATCACCAATCTATATACCAAATATGAAAAGTGTCGGTCATTGTTACCTTGAGATATCGTGTTTACAAGCAAAGCGTCACATACACACATACACACGCACGATATCACCATCGCATAGATTCCTTGAGCCTTCGGCCAGGAATAAAAAATTGCTAGGGTGGGACGGTTGCCAACCCTAGTAATGTCATACAATATGGCTTAAGTGCATATAGACAATTACATTGACACACTTTCAGCAAAGTACATCTATGCCTCTGAATTTTGAAAACAACAATTTTCTTGCAACTTGCATTTAAAATCACCATTAAAAAGGATTCTTGTAACAAGGAGCAGATAGGGAGTAAGAACTTTTGTTCTATTCTTTGTAATCTAAGAATCGTTTCGGGTCGTAGGACGATAAAAATAACCTTAAACGATTCGGTTTGCAGCATAATAGTACTCCAGTAGAAGAAAGGAAAGTGGGGTTTGGAAAAACTGGCTCTTTAATGGAATTCAGCATGCTCAGCAAGACATGCTGTTCGTTCAGTAAATCTTGACAACCTCACTGAGTCCATGCAACTTTTCATTTCTTTATTCGTTCTTATTGTGTTGATGAACAATATTATTCAAGCATTACATAAGCAACGAAATTACCTTTGATTCTTTTACCGTGACGATCGTCAGTAGTGTCCCCACTCACACCTGGTCTTGTTTTACTATGACGTCTTTTGCGTCTGTTAAATAATAGCAGAAACGATAAACTAATAAAAATTACTTATAGCTAACTAGTACTGTCAGCGGGCTACTGTGTTTGGTAGCATAAAGCAACCAGAAATAACGATTATTACCAATGAATAATTTCATAATACAAAGTAATAATTTCTGCTACAAAGTAATGATTTTTTCGTACTACAAAGTAATTATTTCTCACTTTAACCATCAACCTCTTACTAGAAATTTCTTTCTTTCAAATGGTAGCTATTGAGAGTTTACTTTGTGATTTTTTGAACAAACTCTTTGTAGTGGAAGGAAAATCTTGGCCGGGATGACATTTTGCTGTAATCTTTTGAAGAACAACCTTGTCATTTCGGTTGTAAGTTGCGTATTGAGTCTACGTGGCTGTTAATAACGACAAACGAAGGACTCTTTTTCTTATAACCAACTCTGCATCAACAGTGCCACTTTATATTGTGACAGTAAAATTGACACCGAAATTTCCCTACAACTTATGTCATTGAGAAAACTTTTAGGTTTATACTGGGAGCTGTGTTATGCAAGCTTCCTACGAGTTAAGGGCTATGGTATGTTTGTTGTATTCATGCAGTTGCTTGATTGTGAACCACACCATCTAAGCAAGGAGTTGCTATTTGATAACTCCCTGATCTAAGCTGCCCTGTGTATTGTTTACAATTGCTGTGAACATTCTTGGACTGATGATATGGGATCAACTTACTATTTGAAAATGCTTTTCTCTTTATTTCAAGACATTAGTGAGCAAACCGAGAGAACAGTTAGAAAGTATTGAACTATATAGGCCATGGTGTGGCCATGGTGTGGCCATGGTGTGGTCATGGTGTGGCCATGGTGTGGTCATGGTGTGGCCATGGTGTAATGTGTCAATGCACTAACACTAGAAAACTGAAAAATCAGTAAGAAATAAGTCAATATCGCACTAGTTTGTATGTAGGCCTGCGTGTTGTCACATGGTGGTAAATGTGCCAGAAGCAGTACTTTGATTTGGTAGGCTGTAGATATTGACATGTAAAGGTTCGGCTGGAGGAGCGTACTACCGTTAAAACCGTCATGTAAAGATTCTATTTGATTTTGTTGAAAAAGAATTGTTTTTATGTTTTTAATTAAAGAGGAACAAATTTAAGAATTTATACAGATACCATTTTAAGGTAAAATGGTGATATTCGTGGGCGCACCAATAAGGCATATTTCAGTACAAAAGAGTATCCATTTACTTGAAGTGCTCAGAGGACTATATATGTCAGACTCATTTCGTTTGAACTTACTCCCCTTTCAAGAAAGTTTGAGTAGCTAATTTAATGCTACATGCATGGAAAATTTTGCAATTAAAGGGATTCGGCGTAAAGTACAGGAAATCGTAGCAATTTTATGAATTTGTGAAAATGCATGATCTTGCCAATTGTGGGGTGAAAATAAGCTGGTACTAAGCATTCGTTTATAACAACTTATTATGTTAATTTGACCAAGAAACTATTCTTAAAGGTCAATCTTAATTCTTTGCAGCTTAGTAGGCATACGGAAAGCAAGATCCTAAGAACTCATTTGAATCAGCTGCCCTAGAGGTCAAAATAGGCAGTGCAGCGGAAGTTTACTACGTAACCAGCACTTCGTCAGCCAACATTAAACAACTCTCCAGACGAACCACTGTATAAACTTTGTATGTAGAGAAAATACACGTTGTGGATTGTTCTTTAAAAATGTTGTGCACCCAGGTTTGAAGATGCTATCCCAGCCATACACAAGGAAATGAAGTTATTTTCGCTTTCTTCAGAAAAAAATGTATTTATATTGTCGAATATTTTGATTTGTGCTTTGCGAAGGTCAGAGTGCGTTTAACCTGTTACATAAAAGAAACCGTGGTGACCCTATCCAAGGGTTACAGTTACTCTTGCACTGATTAGCAACATTCATTGAGTTGTCAGGGTCGTAGCCTGGGCGAAATCTCTAGGGGGCAGCTCTTGACAGCGTCCAGTGGCGTACTTAGAACAGTTAGCCCCATACGGATCCTTTCTTTGTCACCCAGTGCCGCCACAAGTTGTGGGGGGGGGGATCTTATAGGAGAGGGCTAAACGTGAGGACGTGACATTTATGGAAGGTCGCTGCGGTGCAATTTGGGCTGTCTTTTGAGTATGACAAAGCTTTAAACTGACTACATGTTTGAAAAATTTCATTGTATATTCTTTTTCTATTGGGGGTGGGGGTGGGTGGGGGTGGGTGGGGTGTGTAAGAGTCGCGGTGATACACCTACTCTTTCAGAAATTTTTGTGGATGTATGATGGCTAAAATGCAAACCTGTGCTATTTTGGGAGGGAAAGCTTTGAACTTGTTTACAAATTCTCTCTTTCAGTGCTGATAATTTCTTTTTGGCTGGGCGTAAGAGAAAGGTTGCTGTTCAAAACCCCTTTCCTTTGATAAATATTTGCCTTACTAAGGTTGCTTGTAAGGTTACAAAGGTTAGTAAGGTAACGAAATGGCATGCTGTCTTTGATAACGTTTTGAATATTTTTTAGAAATCTTTATTAAGGGTTTGTTGGGTGTGGCATGGCATGATGCAATGCCACAGCCGAAGACTTGGTGGGGACCTCCCCTCTTAGCAGTGGAGGCGGAACAGGGGGCTGGGCGGAGCTCAGTCCCAAGCTGAAAATGTGGGGGCTAAAGGTATGTTCAGCCCCCCAATATTTGCCAAGTGTTCCAAGAAGTGTGGACCGAGGGGAGAATTTCGAAGTGGGTGCTGAACATATTCTTGATCTATACTAATATATTTCAAGGCTGGGTACAAGCAGCTTAGAACAATCGGGAAGTGCCGTTTCCGGCCATCTGGTGGGTTTGTAAAGCCCAAAATTTTCTTGTCCGCTCCGTACCAACTGATGGTGGCGCTCCGCTTAGATAGTCTTGCTGGCACTCAGCCCCCCCCCCCATGTTTTTTTTTCTTCGCTGCGCCGCGCCTGCCTGCCTCCTAGAACGCTACTTGAATGACCACCATCGGTTGATGCAAAGCCGGCGTATGGGCCTATTTTTTAATTAAAAGTGCCTCTCAGATGGCGGAAATGACACTTTCTAGACCTGGAAAGCTGCATCTAAATATTTTCGAGACTTCTTTAGAAACTAAGAATTCAAAAAGAAAAGTTGAACTTGAAAAACGAATTCAATAAAATCACTTTGAAGTAGAAAAGAGGACACAAAGTATTGTACAATTAAGGTTATTGATTTAAGCAAGGAAATCATAGACTATTTTATGTAAGCATGCTGTTGCACCCGTGAGAAACAATACTAAAAACCAGTATGGACTCGCAGCTATGTTGTGACATGCATGAGGGTGGAGATTCAATCGTCAGTGTGAGTTACCCACATAAGGGCCCGTCTGCGGGGGGTCGGAGGACCTCCCCGGGAAAATTTTGGGAAAAGGAACCTTTCATGCGATTTCCCAGGTTCGTGGGCCTTGCAAACATAATCATGACAATGGAGTTTTTATCATTGTACTATTTTTGTCAAGTAGGCTTTTTTCAGGGGGACAACTGCCCCCCAGGCTACGGCCCTGGTTGTGGTACAATCACCCAAGGCTACAACACTATGCACAATATGAAGATATATATTAGAACGAGAATTTCCAAGTGGCCAAGGGAATCTATTTGGGAATATATCTGAGCAAAATAAACTTGAATAAAACGATTTGTCCACCAAAGTACGCTGTTCTTTCAATTTTGATTAGGATTCAGTGAATTAAAATTGGTGCAGGATCATGTTGAGCCTCTAGGACAGCGTATATAGAAGTGGATCGTTGTTGTCAATTACATGGTCCTTACGTAGCCTTCACTCTAAGGTAATTAGTTTACTGTTTTAGGTTACATGTTAATCATAAACAGTGCTGTTGTAGTATATAATTTATAGCATTACAGTAATAACAGCCTACGCTCTGTGCATCGAGTGGCATTATGCTACGTCATCATTTTAATACTCAAAAGGAAGGCGTGTGTTTTAACCCTTGATATGATTAGTACCGCCCTTAACTGGGAGGAATTATTGTCTGATTTCAAAGTCCGGAAATAATACAAATAATACAAGTACACTAGATAAACTTACACACAGAGGCATTTAAGCAAACAAATGGTGCTGATAAGATTTTCACTAGATATTCATCAACTGTCAAATTTTCTGTTTGATTATTAAGAAGCATTTTTGTCTTCTCAATATTATTTTTTGTACATATTTTTGAAGATTTTCAAATTTTTGCATTTTTTCCAGCTGTTATGAAGAGAATTACATATTTGACACCTGCGGTTGATACGCAAAGTTTCTTTTTCATGGTCCTTACACAATTTTGCTTGAAATTATTTTCCGCCTGGTATTATACCAGCCATTTACGGCTGGTAGAAAAATGTTTTGAAGATTCTCAGACAATAAAAAATGGTAAGCCTTAAACATAAAAACACCTGTCCTGAAGTTTAATAATTGCTGAAGTTTTAGAGTTTTCAAACTATTGAAAAGTTGATCCGAATGGGAGGAGTACTTTGAGTTTCAAATTATTCGTATAACCTTCTTTTCTAACAAAAATAATGGAGCAATATTAGACTTGTATGTGTTATCCCATACTTTAAAACAATAATTGAGATAGGGGAGAAAAATAGCACAATACAGACTACAGAGTGCCCTACTTTTTTACTTTTTTATTACATGGTTTGCTTTGAGTATTACAGAAATACCCTTCGAGAACTTTTTAGATAAATTCATTATGTGTTCTTTGAAGTTCAGATTGCAGTCTACAAAAAGTTCAAAACACCTAAAAATTTTGTCACGTAGACTCTTTCAATGTTTTTGCTGTCAATGCTGATTTTCAAATCACAGCGGTTGTCAAAGAGCATGTAGTTAGTCTTGGTAACATTTAGAGAAAGTTTTTTTTTACTGCAAACCACATCCTCAGCTTATCTATCTCCTTACTTATGAGTGTACAGAGTGTATAGGAATACCAACATGGGAACAAATATTTTTGAATCGTCAGCAAAATGTACGAACTTTAATAAACATGGTACATTACAAATATCATTGATATAAAGGATGAAAAATTTAGGTTCAAGCATAGATCCTTGGGGAACTGGCACAGACTGGAAGTCATAAAATTGTACGTTTCCTGTTACACAAGTAACTAGTTAGTCCAATTATGAAAAATCCTACCCGATACACATAGCTGAAAATCCAGTTACGAAATACGCCACGAAATTCATAATGGTCCAGTTTACGAAGTACAATACAGTGGTCTATTGTGTCGAATGTTTTTTCAGTTCAATGAATACTACAATAGTTGCCTGTTCATCCTCTAATGTTGTCGTAACGTTTTCTACTAAATCAAATAAAGCCATAGATATAGGCCTGCCAGATCTAAAACCATACTGCCTTTCAGACAGTGGAACAGCGGTGTTACAGCAGTGATATAAGTTTGTGCTCCAGGGCGGATTAAGGGGGGCCCAGGGGGCCCGGGCAGCGGAGGCCCCCTTCCAAAAATGTTGAATTTTTTCCACCTTCATAAAACAGTATAAGGCCGTATATCAATTAAACAGGCCTATGTGATTTGTCAGAATCAGTTAAATAAGTTGTTCATTATTTTCGACTTCAGAAATAATACTCCTCTGTTATGTTACCATAATTCTGTTACTGACCCCCGGCATTCTGAAATAAAAGTTGTGTCAAAACTTACGGAGTTATGCTTTGAACTCCTAAGACACAAATACATGTTAGACATCAGTGGCATTGTTTTCAAAGCTCAGTGACAATGGTAAGCGCTAGTCACGGTCTCAAAATGTGGCATTTTTCATTCAGTCGTCACACATGAAAAAGCACAAATAACTGCACAATTTTGCATGTAGAGAGACTTGTTTGTCAAAAATTTCCAAAGGGTAGGGAGGGGGTGCCCCTTAAACCCCACCCCAGATCAGTTTTTTATGCAAATCACTATGACTTAGCCCCCCCCCCCCGCCAAATCCTGGATCAAAAATGTGCTCCTAAAAGGGAATTTAAGTATGTTAATACGATGCCCTATAATTGTGAACGATAAAGTTAAAAACGTCACGGTCTATATAGAGTGTGGCTGAATTAAAATAATTTTCTACGGCGCAAAATTCAAATTTCACTTTGTGTTGATATAAAGCAATGCACAAAATGTTGAAACTGTTTAATGTACTCAAAGAGATCGTGCGTCCATAACTTTCATTTTCCTTTCACAAGTAGGTGAAATTTTAACTCGGAGAGCTTTCTCCTTCAGTTAGGTTTGTTAGGATAATATCAGGCGCGGATCCAGAAATTTCGAAAAGGGGGGCTGAAAGCCCCCTTGAATATTCTCGTAGATTAAAATTATGCTAATTTTCGCGTATTTGTCATTGTTGATGTGGCGAAAAAGGGGCCCCCCCTGGATCCTCGCCTGAATATTAACGTCATTTGGCCATTTCAATATTCTGCTGTTTCCTTAGACTAAATTCACTTTTATTTCAGGGTGAGGAGTTACTGACATCGCAAAAAGTGTAATATAGCCTGAATTCATTGGTTCGATTCATCAAATAAGGATATCATCCATGCTAAATTAGGTACATGAATGGATGCAAGGTATACCTGGAAGCTTAGCACCGTAAAATAAACAGGTCTTTAACGCTGGTGTTCGAAATCGGACTCAACGGCGACTCGGTCGGGGAGGGGGGGGGGAGGTTCTAGACGTGGGGATCGGCCCGGAATAATTATTTCAGTAATCGACATTGAACCCGAATGTGCTGTAAGGTCTCGGACTCCGAGTCCATACCAGCCGAGTCCACCTATATGAAAAATTACATAAAAAGTTTAGTTCCATTGTTATTTGTGCACAGTATACAAATTACAAATGTAAAGTATGGCAACCAACTAAACTACTGAGGAGGCCAGACTATGGAAGTGAGCCCAAGCAGTTGCTTCATTAATGGTGGACATATACAATAGTATTAAATAATCCATGAAATATGCTATAAATAAGTAGACGTCTCACAACTGGGGCCACTAGGCTGCAATAAGAACTGTCTTAAGGTGCGTTCACACCAAAAGCGAAATCTGCTGCGATTTGCCGACGGGACGCGAAAATTTGTTTTCTCAGAACGAATGGTGGCGATTTTCTAAATTTTCATTGAAATAAAATTTCCCCTATTTGTTCTGGGAAGAAAATTTCCGCAACCTGTCCGCAAAACGCGGCAGATTTCGGTTTTGGTGTGAACGCACCTTTAAACTCGATAAGTGCCAGATTCGGGACTGGCCCTGCTGCCCTGAATCGGGGATCCGGAATCAGAGTTGGCTCCGACTCGGATACGGTAGACTCGGGTCTTGCCCTAAAGTCCCAATAGGCAATGATTAAACATACGAAGTAAGTCTGGTGTTTGACTGTCTGTATCTGGGCGAAACCGTTTCCCAGTCACGGTGTACTATTGCCACCGTGCGACCCATAAAGGACAAGAGATACTAAAATTATTCCTAAATTACTCACTGACACAGGGAAAAAGTTTGCCAGGGGACCGTTTAGTATTTATCAACGAATCTCACAAAGACTCAGTCTCATAGACAATACGCAATGTTCTGTTTAGTAGACTTGAAACACAAGTTTTAAACTTGGTTACACACAATGGAGTATGAACGAACACACCTGTCAAATGCTTAACCAATCGACAATCAAGTGGCATTGGAAGCCTGAGCATTTCCATCTAGTATCAACTTTAAATTCTAATCGTGATTAAAATTGATGTATACTAGTGAGGACGACGTCAATAGAAGAGATGAATGATAAACATAGGCGTACGGGGGGTCAATATTTCTGGGTGGTCAGGGAAAATTTTTGCCCGAAATTAGAATTTTGGACCAAGTTGCCCGAATTTTGATACCGTTGTGTCGGTTGCAAAAAGGCATAATTTGTTTTTTCGGCTGTCTCATTTGCCCGAATGGATCCACTATTTTTGCCCGAATTGGGAGGGCATATACCCCCTCTGCCCCCCCCCCCCCCCGCCTCGTACGCTTATGATGATAAATGTATCGAAAGTTATATTACTATGATTGCCTTCTGTTTGAAAGCTTTCTGTTATACCAGTCCAAAGAAAATGTAACTTTTGGTCATTTTGATTTTTTTGTAAGGGGAAAGTAACGGGTAAAATGTAAAGCTATTACGCGTTACTTGATCCGTTACTAGAATGCAAATGTAACTCGTTACACGGTTTCGGTACACAAATGTAGCTCGTTACTGTAACTGCGATCCTAGTGACTCTTTACTACAAGTAACTCGTTACTTCCCAAACCTGGATATATATATATATATATATATATATATATATATATATATACATACATATATATAGCAGCAAGAAAAGGGACCTCCTAAATTTCCGGAAATGGTAACCCGATACTGAAAACGTTTAGACATTAATTTTGAGATCTCATTTGTCAGAAATGTAGCCCATTATCAGTACAAAAACAAGAATAAGACTAGTCTACTGGGAAAAATCATTGTTTCATTGTTTTACCAAAATGAACCACCGATCTTTTATCTAATAGGCGTAGGAAGCCGGGCTGAGGGATTAACTCACCCCCCCCCCCCCAGTTAAAAATGTGCGAAAGCATACTTTAGCCACGAATCAAGTTCGAAAGCCACAAGGTTATTCCCTGTGTAAACAATGTCCAAAATTTGCAGTAATATTCCCTAAAACTTAAACATTATGTCACACCAAATTGTATCTAAGGACCCTCAAATATTCACAAATTTCCCCTTAGGCTACTCTCCTAGGACGGCGATCGGAATGTAATTTCAGCACCCCCCCCCCCCCCCCCCCTTCCCCAGCTGAGAAGACGCCTATGGTTGACCTCAAGATGTATGCATGTGAAACATAAATGTTATTTGCGATAGTTATTGAGTTTGAATTTTCGTGCTTGTATAAACTTGTCAGTAAAACCTAAGTTTTGATCTAAGTTGTAAGTAAGGTCTCAGGGCGTACCTCAGTCAGTGATGTTAAACCAGAGTGACGCCGCAAGCGAGTAAGCATGTAATTGATGACTGAACGTAGAGCTGCGTTTAAAAGATCTTACATTCCACAGCAGGGTTACCAAAGCTGGCAAAAGTGACAGACGGTTTTGCAGAGATTTGAACTCCATAATGCACACGGCGGCGTCATAAGAGGGAAATCCGCACAAGAACCAGCTTTGATGGTCGCCATGCCACAGAGAAAAATGAACAAATTACTGACCAATAAAAATTTGTAATATAAAATTTGTTCAAATGTTAGCAAAGATAGCAACATTTAACAACTTGGTGACCTCACATAAATGAAAAGTTTTTAAATGGGAGAGTATCACACCTTCAGCTTACGACACTCCTTCCTTTTTTACCCAACCAAAAGTAAAAAAGGGCACTCCGTATTGACAATTCTGTAAATTATAGTCAGTTCAAAGCTTTGCCGGTGAGCAACATAAAATGACTTAGCGACCTTTCATCACAAAAATTCTCAAAGGGCAGGGGTATCAAAAACGTTTCTTAAAAAGGAGGGCACCTTCTCCCATAAGCCTCCTTCCATAACTGCACCCTCTGATTGGGGTAACAAACGAAGGATCCGCCTCAGATGCCAGCTATCCTTTGTACGCCATTGATGTTTACCTTTAAGTATTCCCATCATACGGTCACACCAATGTACTACCTGAATCGGACATTGAGTATGGGGTGTTAGGCTACAGCCGACAGCCTATCACGGAACGGCTATGGTATACGGGTATGCTACAGCCATAGTAATGCATAGGAACAATTTGAATTCATAATTATTCGGTACAAAACTGTCATCTACGAATGTTAATGATAGCGAAAAATGTAAAAAAAAAATGATCGTCGGGATTTAGAAAGCAGTTAAAGACTTTACTAATGAAGAAAAACTTACACGGCGCTAAAACAGATATTTCACTGCCTCTCTCATTCACTACCCCAATTCCCCTCCTCTTTTTCTGTATAGAATTTTTTAGATACTTCAATTTTCTGTAAAGGTTCCGGTTTTTCTTTCTATTTTGATTTTTGCCCTCACTTTCAGGTGAAACTGTCATAAAAATACTTTCTTCTTCAATTTTTCTACAATTTTAACGTGTCAATCATTTCAGGATAAATATAGTAAAATGAAAAAGCTTTTCGTCCTGATATTTTGCCAAAGGAAGGACGTAAGCTATAACAATGGCCTATTAAGATTGTTTCCAGGTAAAAATTTTCCTTTATTCTGTATTCCAAGGTGAACTTAAAGGGAAAATGCAGTCACCCCAACCAGAGTTAGTATGCCCCGTCACTCTAGTTCATGAATGGCCTGTTTTGATCATATGACAATATTTTTGTTGGTGGTGAATTGTGAAATTCAAGGAGAATTCCACCTTGCTTTACCTATTGTTTGTAATAGTTATGCTGAAAACATTTTCAGAGGTGTTTGTAATGCAATAAGAAGAGATTTGCTAGAAACTGCTGATTTTTCAAAGCAAATTTTGGGGCGACTACCTATTGCCTTTAACTGAAAATCTGAATGATATGGTAACCTATGACAACACACCCACCTTTCGGGATTTTGCGGTGTAGGCATGGTTTTTACTTAGCTATACAGGATGTGAGCATATTTCGGTTCATGAGGGTACTTTTTACAGCTGATACTTTTACTTCCAAACACCATTGTTTCCTATTGCAGTAGCTGTTTGGCATGTCCAGACTATGCTCTTTTCAGTAATTGTTTTTTCTAATAACATTGAAGCAAGTGAAGTCCGCAATGAGGATTAACACAAATGACCTACTAAAATACCAAGCTAAAGGCAAAGAGAAGAAAAAAGAAAGAGAATAAAAGGAAAACAAAAGGATATAAAACACTTCTCAGTAAAAAGAGACAACTTTAAAATTGACCAATTCTTATTTAAATTTTTCAGACACGGTGGCCAGAAAAGGTATCACTGGGGGATATTTTTCAATAGGAGAGATTTCAAGGCAGTGGTAATTTATTGTTTTCAAAAAAATGAGGACCCCCTACCCCTTTCCTTCGGCTATTAGCCTGTAAGTAATCAATTTTATGCTGGCACAACTACAGGCTCTCCTTGGTATCAAAAGCAAATTTTGGTCAACTTTAGAGTCTGACACTACTAAGCATGACACAATATAAACACTAAATTATACAGCAAATTATCACACTTAACTAAAAAGTAAAAAAAAAAAAACTGAATTCTCAGGGTGAAGGCTTACTTCAATTTCTTCCTAGTAGCCTACCTCAGTGATACACCATCTTTCCCACAGTTTAGCCTGAGGGTACAGTTTGAATCCTCAGTTTACCGTCCTTTTCAATGCAAAAAATAATTTGTTTGCTATACCAATAGAGAAACATTTGAGTAGGTGCTAAATAGGCTAGAGCTAAATGGGCTAATGACATTACTTCTCTTTCAACGTCCAAATCTGTCAAAGCGAATACCAAATACAGATTGTTTTGGTTTCTTAAACTTCATGCTTCTCTTTTGTACCACGACTTTGTAAAGAAATATGATTTTTTTTTATTTTATTTTAGCTAAGAATCCCTTTGGTTGGATACCGGAGGGCAAACGCCGGATATTACCCCCAAATGAGTTCTGCTTCGAGAACACTCAAAACTAAAAAAAAGGCTGCTACAAAAATATGAAAATAGCCTGATGCTATGATGTATCAAAAGATGAAGTACAACACCTGGAAAATAAAGTGATATGTTGAGATTTTCTGATATCAAGGATGTCAAAAACTCACCTGTTTGAAGTATTTCCAGACATTTCTTTTCCAGGTTTCTCACGACCATCGCGCATCTGAATAGTCAGTTCGTCTGCCCGTTTGGCCCTTTGTCTGTAATATATAATTCAGCTAAGCCTGGTACAAAAATAGCTGTCGGAATGTCCTTCTTTTACAATAGGTTGTAGGGCCGTGTGCAATGCATGCAATACGGTACATAGTGCAAGTTTTGCGTCTGGCAGTCTGCTGAATTTAATTACCAGACATTGGTTGCGCAAGTACAGACTCAATTCCCGCAGGGATGGTACACTGGTTCAGATTCATGTTGTCTTCAACGTGCTAAACAAACTGCACACAACTGCGTTAATAAGATAAGATGTGAAAGTTAGAAGGTTGAAATTGACAGGCTTTGTGTCGCTACAGCCGGGATAGTGGCTTCCGATTAGCATCAGAGCCACCCTTGTAAATTTTGGTGACATTTTAAAATCTAATGGCATTGAACTGAAACTGAAATATAAACTAAATAAGACTATGAAGCTCAGCTTATGATAAGGCAACTTGAAATGTCATTTTAGTGCAGGGGTGGGGAACCTCCGGCCCGCGGACCGTACGTGGCCCGCAAGACAATTTTGTCCGACCCGCAAGGCAATTCACAAATACAAATTCAGAATCATTTAAAAAGTAATTGATAATCTTTTAGCCTATAGTTCCCATCGTTTATCCTGCTTTAGCCCAAGGTGTACATTATTGATCCTGCACGTACCACTTTGTGGATATTTCACGTAGTACTGCTACTAAAACTCTAGTATGCACAACATAACATGCCCACTGTTTCATTAGACAAACCTGGTGCAGAATCGTAATACTGTTAGTGGTAGGCTACAGTACATAGCATTGAACAGAACTGCAGTATCCTATATAGAGGCCTATCCATTACGAAACTCAGATGACACTGTATTTATTCCGGTAGATTCAGGGAGAGGGGGGGGGGTTGAAGTGTCCCTTCGAAGAGTGAGTTAAAGGTTAAAAAGTAGATAATTTTGCAATTTAAAGTGAAGAAAAATAAAGTAGGTTCCAAACTGTGCGATTTTCTCGGCGAGCTTAATGCGCACTTTTGGTTCACTGTTGCTTCATGCATAAATAAGACGACAAATGGTCATATTGTGATTCTCCTGGTCTGAGTAGCCTTGCACAGTCAATTTCATTAAAAGTTAGTGGATGAGCATTCAATTGCTTACAAATTTGCACAAACTCAATAGCTTCTGGGGCATCGCACGAGTTCCTTACCTGGGCTTTTCCTCTAACCCCACCTGGGCCTGTTTGGGGCTCCTTGGCCTTCTCCCTTTGGGGAAAACTTTTTGCGCTCTCACTATCTGCGGCCCGCGAGTGGATTATGACTATCAAAACGGCCCATCAAGGGAAAAAGGTTCCCCACCCCTTTTCTAGTGATTTATACGCTCAGCAGGGTGGCGCTCCTCTTAGATACTGTTACATATTACTCCTCCCTCCCAAATCAATATTCTTAGCAGCTGCGACTGGGCTCCTGGTCCATTCAATGGCGGGATTAAACACCCCACCCCTTCTCGAACACGTCGAAGCCAGTCATCGCCCTGTTAGGAAGCAGAACTAGATTTTCTGCTTAGGGAGGTAAGGTAGTATAAAAGTACACATTCTGCTTTTGCTAGAAAATTTCCTATTTTACATTCTAAGGGCTATTTCCTAAGCAACATGTCGTTGCAAACAGCAGGTAACTGACAAAGCTAATATCTTAAAGATTTCTGCACACCCTGGTTTCTCCTGGGGTCGAAAAATGAAGGGTTAAGGGGACAAAATAATTTAAGATATATGTGGCAATATATCTCGCCGAGCGCCATCATCAGTTATCCCGTAGCAAACCAAGTAAATTCTCATCAGAAAGCCCCCATCCCCCTTTCAAAAATGTAGTGGCGAGGAAGTTTGCTTCCGCCGCCCTCAATGAAAGGACGAAAGCACCTTATTTCTTCCCTCTGTAGAGATGTAAAACATTTGCAGCAATTTCCTTAAACTTTGCCCAACATACTGCACCACATTGCATCTAGGACCCTCAAATATTCAAAACTTTTCAAAGGAGGAGTGTGCCCCTCCTCCTTACAAAAAATTTCAGCCCCTCCCCCGACGAAAACAGCTTCCTACGCCTATGTCAGTACAACCATGCAGGGGTTGAAATCGGCTCTGTTTCAGCCTCGTGCCCGTCTCCCAGTATTTCTCCGTCCTCATTAGTTACGTTCCAGAGCGGACGTGATATCACGCATATGCGTGTTTTTATCTCTTCTTTCTGCATGTAATGTATAGGGAGATGAGATATTGTACTTCACCTAATATCAGAAATATGAAGCCGTGTATGGGAGAGAGAGAGAGTGTGTGTGTGAATGGGTGAACAAGAAAGTGTGTCGCAAACTCATTCTGAACTGTAAGTCCGATGAAGTTCAAATTTAGTAGGTAGGCACCTGACCATGAAACTCGTGCATGTGTAATTGATAACATCATAGAGAAAAGGTCAAATTTGCTAAAAGTTTGCATTTGGCCATTATTTTTGCCTTTCAGTGTTTCATGATATGCTAGGACTAATGAGATAATTTTTGAAATAAGGCTGTTTGGTTGTTAAAGGTGGGTCAAAGATCAAAATGTAGGTCGCATGTCACATTTGTCTAACTTTTTGCATGCGTAATCGTTGGTGTCATATGTAGAAAATCAAGAGGTCAAAGTTCAAATGAGCTATAACTAGTTTTTACCCATTCTTTGCATAAGAGTACGTTATAGTATGAAACAGTATAAAAGTTCTTTAACCCCTAAGTATGTTGATAATTTGGGGGAGATGAGGTCTGCAACTCCATAGGTTGCCCTTTTGTTTTTTATTGCAAAGTATAATTCGATGAGAAAGCAGTGCGATTATGCAAGTGATGTAGGAAGAATAACATTTTTCATATTTTGCAGTAAGTGGTCCTGCATATTTCTGCCTAACGTTCACTTTATTGTAAGACAAGAAAGAGTCTAGTCCTAACATTTTTTCATCCAGTTTGAGTAAAATGCAAGTCCTTTGACCGAAGTGACACCTTTTATGGCGTAAATACTGTCAATTCAGTGACACTTGCATCACATATGAAACACATTTTGCAATACGTAAGTAGCCTATTTGAAATCCGTGTGATACAACATACACCGTACTTCAGATCATGTAGGTCTATATACTAGTGCAACTGGGGTCAACTGGATCTGAGGACTGCCTTTAATTGTAACCAAGATTTGTGATGTTGGCAATATAGGCCTCAGTAAAGGCCTATAGCCTACTCTCCCAGTTGATCCCCATCCGGCCACCACCTGCCCTCTGCATATACCCTCATCAAAAGTACAAAGGTCCTTGAACTACAGTAAATTAAGTTTCCTAAATTTAAGCTCCATTCATGCACATGACTGATCTGTACAGTTAGTACTGCAAAATTCATATACATCAACAGAAGCTATTGATATCCTGCTCTATGTTTACATCTTATCTGGATAAAACTTACAAATGCAAGAACTGCCCCATTTGTAGCAGTTTCATACTAAGCCTTCCTTAATTAGCATATAGTCTACACAGTATAGCCTTTTTGTAAAAGTTGTTACAGAAGACAGGATGCAAAAAAGTATCACCTCCTTCAGAGCCCAGACGGTGAGTTTAAGAGAAGGTGCAAGGAAAACTCTTCTTCTCCCTTCCTCTTCACTGAGCGTAACAGTGTAGGTATAGGCAGTTTGGAATCTATGCTTTATAATATCAGTGTGTGGTTTTCACCCCACATGAGCTATAATAACTGGAGGGACGCACCCTCAACTGCGGAATATCATGCTCTTACGAAAACTGAAGCCGACTTGAGAGGTCACGTGACGTAGGTTAGCTTACTCCAAGTCGATTCCACTGTCCCAGAGGACGCGTATCTAGAGAGGTAACAGTAAATGTAACGCAGATTCATTGATGTACACACGCTAAAGCAAACCCGTTGTTACTTTATACTCATTAGGTCTCTTAGTGTGTTTTGTTGTAATATAATAGGGAATCTTTTGACACATATGATTGTGTGATCAAAGATTTCAAAAGATTTGTTTTTCACAAACTTTTCTTAGATTTTAGAGAAGTGGTCCCGGCCTACCGATCTTACGATACGGACCACGAAGCGGTTGGCTGTGAATCCCACACATTTTCGAATACGTCGAGACTCGTTGACTTTGAAACATTCGCGATAGCACCGTCACTAAATAGGCAGGGCTGTCCCTACATGTGCACAGATGTGTCTGCACAACGCGTTGGATGAAAGCGTTTCCGTGTTGACACAAAAACACCCAAGGCGCCCATGAAGGAAAGCTAAACCCACGCGGTTTGCACATGCACGGCTTGCATGTTGGCCAATGATTGTTGCCACTCGAATCCTCCTACACCGGTTACGCGTTTGTTGTTGCTCTGTATGTTATACGGACTATTGTGATGGGTTAAGACCTTTTCATGAAGTTGCTTGAGGCGGGCGCACAATGGATGGTACGTACGCTGACACGTGTATAAAGCGCGTCAAGTTAGTGCCACAAGAGGCAGAAAGAGACGCTAAGGGCCTCGCTACGGTGCGAGGTGCGGTAGCATATCACATGTACATCTTTGCATCATGCGCTAGATACGCGGTTGGAATGCGAACTAAGACCCAAAAACTAACCTACATCACGTGAACCCCGTCACACTGGTGGCTGTAAAAAAAAACCTTATGTATTGTGAGGAATGATTATACTTCCTAGCATCTATAGTTCAGTGTTTTCACCCAAAATGACGTCTCAGTGTGTCTGGTCAATGCATAAAGGTCCTATAGAGGGGATTTCACGGCGTCACGAGGGATTCGCGCGCGTCTCTATGGTTTTTTTTTTTTTTTTTTGAAGGGCAAGATCGCGCGTCTCTAGAGGTTTTTGAAAGGGCACACGGTCCCTTGTGTCACAGTAGTGTATCGTAGGCCACTATAGTTTTGCTGTGCGTTGTGCTGTAAATACACTTGCAATTCAGGAACCGGGAAGCTGGCGGGTACCGTTTAACAAGCTAGCCGCAGTCACACTACAACGAAATTCGGATCGGATTCCGATCCGATTTTGTTTTTGATTAAAAATCTTCTCCATCTCTGGTCAGAGAGAGATCAAAATTTGGCCAACCCAGTGTAAATATTGTATCCCCCACCCCCCGATTTGCATCAGAGGTCTATGAAATAAAAAATATGTAGATAGAGTGATGTTTTTCGTGACGTCAACACCGACAAAACAGCTTTTATCGGACCACGCGTGAGTCCGATCAAGCTGTCTGTCGATGTGACTTCACGAAAAATAATTCGTATAAATATATATAATTTTCGTAGTCCTGCGAATAAAAATAATAAATTATAAAACTCATATAATTACACAAGGTTGGCAAAATTTTGGGGATTCCTTTCCGACCCGAAATTGGAGAGAAGATTTTAATAAAAAACTCACAAAAATCCACGGATCGGAATATCGAATCCGATTTTTCCTGTTTTCCCAACTTAGTGTTCCCACTTACAAATAAAATTTCCAGACTCGCTACACCAGACTCGGAGAGAAGAAAGAAGGCAAAAGGATGTTTATTGCGGCAAATGAGATCAGCAACCTCCTTGATTTGCCCTCCTGTTTTTTAGGAAAGTTGAATGGTATTTTAAGTTCTTACAAAAGCCCTGTGCAAACCCCACATAACACTCACCCTATCGCGTTGCACCATCAAATCGAACTGACCGATAGTCCAAGTTTGGTTATTGTGAAAAAAAAAAAAAAAAGAAAAAATCCTAAAAGATCAAATTGTGATTCTTTCAGCCTGTTTTTTAAAGAGCATCCACAACTTTTAAGCCATCTAGAAATATTTAACTACTTCTTTCAGGCTCGTTGGGTAACATAATACCAGCATATTACCCTAAAATATATTTACCTAGCTCCAGGACAAGATATGTTTGCCTTCCCAATTGAGATAGAAAAGTTAAGGTAATAAATCTTGTCATCCTAGTGCACTTAGATTTTAAATTTATTTATTATTTGTGTTTGTTTGTTTGTTTATTTGTTTATTTATTTGAGCAGTGGACCCCCCCTGGTTGTTGAACTGCCTTTGGCATTCAATCTCCTAAGATTCTTAAAAAAAAAGTATTTTAGCTTATTTTTAGGTGTAACTTTACAACCGCCTGGGAAGTGTTCATTTCCTGCAACTCTTGGAGGCATTTTTGGCCCAAAAACCAATTATTTTTCTTGGTTACGCCAACACGCCAAACCCGGTGGAGGGAGGTTACAATTAGATAAATGTCTAGCAATAGCAGTTCCCTTGTGAGGAAGGGGCTATGGGACCGCCTCTGGGTGAAAATTACTGGATCTTCTCGTTAGAGTTCTAGCAGCATGGATACAGGTTTCCTATGGATCCTCTATGGAAAAAAGAAGAAAAAAAAAAAACAAAAAAAAAAAAAGAGGGCACCTGGGGGGGAAAGTTAGGAACAATTTTTATGCAATGAAAAAATACTGCATTTAAAAAAACTAAAGGAAAAAAACAATCAGCCCTACCAATTTAAACGTCGCAAACGCTTTTTGTCTTTAGGCGCTCTTCGCTTTACCTCGTTTTTAAATATTGGTTTCGGGATTCGGGGTTACTTCCTGTGGAACATCTTGCTTGTAATAGCTTCGTACAAACTCTTCTATTATCATTGAAACCACCAATGCATCCATGGCCGTACGCAGCGGAGAGGGAAGTTCCCCCTCCCCCAGAAATTTTCAAAGCAGAATTTTTACACCACCAACCTGTATAAATGTAACGCGGGACAGACGCTTAGCGAAGGGAGAGTGGTAAAAGAGCCCTCTCCTTGAGGATACTTTTCTTAGCTTTTCTATTACTTACGGCGCTAAAAAGTCTGAAAATGCGACTTTTTCTGCGCGCCTCGCGCGCACCCATTCTAGATACTGGGTCATTCTTAATATTATTGTTCTTGTGCCCCGGGATACCCTCAAAATGAGCCATTTTCCCCTCCTCCTTCAAGCCCTCTGCACTATCGATCCCGGCCGACTGTTAGTCATATAATTGCAAAAAGTCAAATTGTGATTTTTTGTGGTCTGAGTGCGTACCTTGCGTCATTTAAGTTTGAAGCTAAAATGCATGATTTCAATGCCTACAATTTCGTAAATACCCCAGAGCTTCCGGTGGCTTGGCCCCCTGGACCCCCACCGGGGCTCTGCCCCTGGGCCCTGGCAGGGGCCTGAGGCGGGCCCCGGGACCTCGCGCCTTAGGGGGAGCGCTTCGCGCAGCCCCTGCGCCTTCGGCGCCGTTCTACAGTCTACCCGGGTTTGCCCCCCCCACTTTCAGACTTTAAATCCCGCCCCTCACGGGGTGGTGAGCTGGACCCAAAGCCTGGGGCACCACCTCCAATTAATTTGATATTCCATGAAATCGGGACGATAATGTTAATTTTGCCCACTCCCCGGACCGAATGGTTTGGCCAGGCGGGTGGATATGATGTCACTCCACCTTGCCTTACTTCATATTAGGTAACAAATAACACCTTATATTTATCCTCTAATATCTCGAAAATTGTATACTGAATGAAAGTTTCACCAATATTCTCGTTAAGTCCTTTAACAATTCAAGACTATTTTTTTCAATCCTTTATTTAACAAGTCTTTGCAATTACCTTTATCGTGGTAGTCAACAGCTGGGGGACATCAGTGGCCTTTTGAAAATGGTGGGGATTATCCTCTGCCTTTTTCTAGATCCCTGATGAAAGTATTAGGCAAATGTTTAATTCAATAGCTTACAATAAAGCTGATTCAAGGAAATCAAACTCACAAATGGTGGAAACATCCATTTAATGAATTAAAATCGTGGGAAAAAGCCTCAGATTACACCACAGATCATCTGGTCCCCAAATTTGTCCTGGGACCTTAAGTGAGCACTGAATCCCTCGCTTCTAAGGCTTCGTGATTCGTGCATGAAATAGTTTTGATCAAATTCATGCCCCCATTTATTCCGGAGAAGTTGTTGACGCTCTTGACCTTAATTAAGAGCAACAATTTCGAGAGAGATAAAAAGAAAGGTAACTGAACACGGTGATTAGCTTTACCGACTAACTGTTTTGCTCTGTGAGTGTAAGTTGCTTAAAAGTAAGTTAAAGATCCCTCCCTCCACCACCAACAAATAAATAAATAAATAAATAAATAAATAAATAAATGAATGAATGAATGAATGAATGAATGAATAAATGAATGAAATGAATGAATGAATGAATGAATGAATGAATGAATGAATGAATGAATGAATGAATGAATGAATGAATGAATGAATGAATGAATGAATGAATGAATGAATGAATGAATGAATGAATGAATGAATGAATGAATGAATGAATGAATGAATGAATGAATGAATGAATGAATGAATGAATGAATAAATGAATAAATGAATAAATAAATAAATAAAATAAAATAAAATAAAATAAAAACTTAAAAGCACTCTGTTTGCACAACGGCGACGCAGCAGCTCATAGCAATGCGCATCATTATTTCATAAGCCTTTGTAAACTCTGAAGGGACTTTGTTGTCTACAATATTTGAAAAGAATTCTTCCTATATCTCAAAAAGTAATACTGTGTATAAAGGCCCTGTACAGTAGGACGATCATAAAGACGTCAATCAGTATAGCATAGAGACACCTACGTAGCTTAATTCGCATTGTGTAGAAAACTATATACCATAAGGCCTTGGTAAGTATGATCACATACCATTAACAATGTAGTAGATTTTACTCTCTATCTCGTTTTGCTAAACATAGACATATTGTCTATCGCCAGCCCATAGATGAGAAATACGGTAAGAAACTAGAAAATGTGGTTACGAAAATCGTAACCACTTACTGTCCATGATTGTTTTCTGTGCTGGTATTTTTGAAACGTCCTCAGTGGTTATGCTGGCTAAGTAGCGTAGCTAGGAATTGTGTCATGGGGAGGGTTTTGGAGTACGACATGAGGGAAAGGTCTAAGGGGAGGGAGAAAAACGGCTATTTTAGGTCTCCAGATGCAAAATGGTGCAATGTTTGTGCCTCAAATGTAATAAAGTTTATTGTGATCATGTGTTTTTGCAATTATATTTTTCAAGGTTGGGTCATGGGGGTTTCAACCCCCAAAACCCTCCCCGTGGCTACGCCACTGTGCTCAGAATATCGCTCTTTCAATTTTCAGTGTTGGCACAGTGAAGATGTAAGAAAGATCGACCAAATCCGTCAGACAATAGGCCTATATGTACTTGAAGATAATTAAATCCTCTTCATGCACCGAAATTTGAGTGACAGATCACTTTGCTTTTACTGCTTGACTTCGAGAAGCACAAATTTTGGGCTTGCGTGCAGGAAATGGTAAGCCTATACTCTCAAGGTCTTGTGGGAAGTATTCAAAAATATTTCATGTCTAAACAAATAAGCCTATAGCTGTACTTCTCCGCAGATATCATCACAATGGACTTATAGGCTGCCAGCTTCATTTCTTGCTTCAAAATGCTTCAAGAAATCTCACCTTTCGTGATTGACCTTGCCCACATACTCTAAGCAATCGACCAATCAGCAAACGCGACAGCACTTATAGCCGTACAGTGTGTGTGTCAATGGCAGCTCCCTGGTTTTACGACATAAGAAGCGTGCGTAGAGTATTGGCCTACTGTGTGCGAAATACGACAGTACGACCATGTGCCACAATGTACTGTAGACCTACTACTGTCTAGGTAGTTTGACTTACTCAAGCCATTCTTAACAAAACAATAAAATACAAAACTGCTAAAATAAAAATCAATCATGCTCAGCCCCATTCCAACCAAAAGTGACCAAGAAGTCTCGTTCCCATCTACATGATTCACTCTACATAATGAGCTCAATGGTAGAACAAAGCACTCAGTGAGAATCAAGAAACATTGAACGAAAGAACTGCTTCTCGAAAATGAGAAGCGTGCCTAAGGTACTGTCCATGGCGTCATGGACAGTACAACTATCTTTAAAGAACTCACAAATGTATTCATATAAAGGTATTGAAAGAAGGGCTATGGGTATAGGTTTGGTTTGTTTACCTGGTTGATGATGGTTTATTTCTGAAATAATTAAATAGAACAGCCGGATCAAAATGTACAAACGATCAGCAATTACAAGTCTCAAATCATATGTGGCAGATAAGGTAGAGAAACGGGCAATCCTTATGCCTACTTCATTAAAACTGTGTAGGCGTACTGTTCTGTATTTTTCGCCTCCTGGAAATTCCCACGAGTTAATTATTTTGCACACGATTATTCTTCGTTGCGAAATGACGGGAAAAGTCCATCATCTATATTTGTATGTACATGCATCTCATGTTGAAGCAGAGAGGAATTTTTGAATGGACGTAAAGTGCTAGCAGTACAGAGCCAGACTTTATGCACGTGACGTCACAAAGTACACTCTTTAGTACACCCAGTAAAGCAGCATGTGCTCTAAGATGGCGGTTATCAAGTAGATGGTGACGTCAATGCATGAGGTCTATTAACAAACTGGCCTTTAAAAAGGTGGAGAGTACTAGGAATGTGCCATATTGAGTTGGTGCAGTCTAATGGCAAGGAAGGTGAGAACGACGGCCGATATTGTCAAAAATAATAGTTTAAAGGATACTTCTATTTGAAGACGCGTTTGAGTGGTGAGTCGGAAAGTACTCTTTATTACCGTACTAGGATAAGTTGGTCAATATCCATCAGTGTTGGACGTATTATCCATTATTTGAATTCGTAATAAATGTCTAATCTAGGGTGGGTCTCTTAAGCCTTCAGGATAAGTTAAATACTGAAGGGCATGCATGGAAGGCGCAGCATTAGGCCCACAACCAGAGGGTAGGGCTTAACATTTGCTATAGCTTCATATGCATGGGTCTGTACTGGAAATAAAAGCTGAAAAGGCGTGTAGTTGGTGTATATCTATTCAGACTCAACGCCTCCTGAATGTGGGCCTATATCGCAAGCTCAGTGGTAGGATATTAATTTGGGGGCCACATATGAGGATAAACTTTTATCTATATCTTTTCTTTTCGTTTTATTTATTTGTTTGTTTAACCACAAAACATGATCAGGTGACAGTTTAGGGAAATGTCATTAGCTCAAAATCAATGTTGTGAACGGAAGTGTTAAAACCTTTGTGGGCTTGAGCATCAAAAGCACTCCCATAAAAGTATAGTAAGCCCCTATACAAAATTAGAACACAAGCTTTAGAAAGTTGACATTCCTTACCTTTTGTATAACCGCTCTGATATCCCCATCCCCGTCACACCCACCCACCCACCCGTCTCCCTAACTACGACATTGGTATTTAAGGAATAAATCTCATTCGGCGGACTATTTGTGGTGAATAAACCGTCGACACTCCAAATTTGGTAAAATAACGGTTTGCCTCGTCCGTTATTTTGCCAAATTTGGAGTCGAGACGGTTTATGAGATAATAATAGTCCGCCAAATGTGGTTTATTCCTATTCTACCACCGAAAATGTATAAAAACTTCATTTTTATCAGTTTTTACGTTTACTGACGTTGTTTAACCAATCAGAATGCAGCGGGATTTTCAATAACGATGGCTAGAGGTGGTAGAATTACTGATAAAGTATTTTAGTGAACCTTCCTCTACACAAGCTACCGATGGACTTAGCTGATATCTTTGAGGTAGCGTCTTCCAAATTGTAATTGATCGATATTTTAAACTTCATTCTTAAACATCTTTTTTGACGAGAATAGTTAAAGTTAGCTAGATTGCCTAGTATATTAGTTATGTACGGATTTGCTGACAATGTGAAAAGAATAAAGAGTTTGGAAGTAGTTCGTTTAAACAAAGAAAAGTAAATATATATAGCCACACTCGTAGTAATCAAGTCATTCGGTTTAAGCAACTTCGAGGAAGCAAATGGGCTACTCGTTGCTTCCAATGGTGCAAGGCAATGGATTTGCCTGATAGCTCTTTTCTTTAGAATAACCAGTATATTGAGAACGGATTTGATGGTACCAGACCAGCTACTGCAAGAATACGATGAGTTAAAGTAATGCTAAGAAAAATTAAGCTAAGAATATTTCGAGGTGTAGTACGTTAAAATTTAGACAGTATATTGCACCAAAACACCATACAATTGAATTGGTACATACTTTACATGATCGTCCCAAGAAAGCTTGGCATCCATAATAACTCCTAAAAACTTTGTGCAGTTTACTTTCAGAAGCGGAACATTATTCATTCATATATTAAATGTGTGGTTTTTTCCTTCCGGTGAACAACATAAAGCTTATTTTGATCACGTTCAGAGATAATCTGTCTTCCACAAACCATAACTGAAATATGCATAATTGATTATTTACGATTTTCTGTAATTTGTCGTTACTGTCTGTGAAAAAATGGTCGTATTATCTGCAAAGGAGCAGGGAACATGACTTATTTACAGTGCAAATGCCATCTACTTACGGTAATAAAGAGTAAAGGTTCCAAGATGGACCCCCTGAGGAACTACACACTTGACATTTAGAAAGTGAGAAGATACACTGTTAAAAGAATGTTGCCGTGAAGTGAGATTGTGCTTGATCAAGAAGTCTAAATAGCAACTCCCTGGCTTGATCAGGAGGAAAGCCGCTGTGACACCACAGTGTGATAATTTTCTAAAATAAGAAGAAAATCATAATCTCTGTTGTCGAACGCCGCCTTTGATAAGTCAGGAAACACACCAATCGAATTTTGTCCCCATTGAAGTGAAGAATAAAGTTTATCCACAACATCAGCTAATGCTTATATCGTGGAATGACCTGTGCAAAAACCATGCTGACAGGCAATTAAAATGGTGCTTTTTTTATTTACAAAAAGAGTACAACTGAATATTAGTCCCTCCAGAATTTTAAACAGGGCAGTATGGAAAAAAGGACGGTAATTGCAAAACATACTTAATTTCTTTCTTGTAGATGGGGATGACCTTGGCTATTTGTAAGAGACCAGGAAAGGTACCAGAGATACAGGTCAAAGAAGTATAAACTAAAATATAAGGAATGACCTATAAAACATTTCTGGACATACGTTGGTAAACCCAGCTGATTTTCATGGGTTAAGAGATGCAAGGGAACTTCATCTTCAGATGTTGGGAAGAGAAAGAGGAAGGAAGGATGTTGAACTCCCAAGTAGCAGTCAGCGAACTTCTTTATGCATATTTTGCAACTCATGTAATATGGTTCAGCTGATTAGCAGGTTGCCATAGGAGCACGGGGACTGTTCCCTAAACGTTTGCAAAGTATGGTCTTCAATTTTCAAAAATGGACATGTTATTAAAGTTGGTATAAGTAAAGGGTATTAATAAATTTGGACGAAATCATCCCCTCCGTCTCTCAAATAACATATTTATGAAGTTGCAGTGTATACTATTGTAAAATTTCTTCGTAATTGTCAGATATGTACTTCGTGATTTCGTCATTATTTCAAGATTCGCCCTAGGTTTACTAGGTCATTCGATCTCTGGTCATGAGAATTAATAGAACTCTACTAGGCATCGTCATTTGAATTTATTTTCAAGCTTGTATGCAGCTTCTTCAATAGGGCAATTCTAGTTTATAAATAAGAAAAATGATAAAAAGTTACATTATCTAATAGGGGAGCCATAATGAGTTGGCGTGTAGAGTACTACTAAATTCAGTTGATGAAAATGTCTCTTATGTACGTTGCAGGAATCTAGGTTGAAAATTGTTCCATGACATTTATTTTGTTTTGTATTTTCATGTGTCAAAAATGCAAACTTGCCAAAAGGGGCGAATTCAGAATAAGAAAACGTTTATTTGATAAAATCACTGAAGCCTATAGCCACCGATGATCGCGCAGTCGCTTACAAGCTTACTGCATGCATCATGATGATGTTCCGTCTTTTAAAGTCATACGTGCCCGGTGTGTGACGATTAATGTAAAATGCGATAAGTTTCGAATTCGAAGCTGTGTCGATTTCTGATCAAGACTGAAATTCCTGAAAGTTCTGAAGACGTACCCAGTCAGTGTTCAATTTAGTGAATTAGTAGCAGTGCATAGGATAATGCGGAGGGGCAAAAACCATGTTTTGTCCGAATTTTGAATCGAGTTGGGAGAAAGTTTTAAGTTGTCTTTTCAGTTGTTTTAAAATGAACATTCCATGGTTGATCAAAGCTGTAGTGTGATTTCTGACAAACCTTTTTGTATAGAAGATGAACTGCCGTTGTGAGTTAGATGTATTCTCCTTTCCCTTTGAAAATAATTGATTCGGGAAGGTGCTGAGATCCAAAATAGTGCTATCATTTCATATTTTTCAGGTGTCATTATATTTGAAAGTTTCGTTATTTTAAGAAAACAATCCAGGAAACCAACATTTTTTGGATCCTTGGAAAAGGTGAAACTTGTCATCTTGACACAATAAAAGAACAACAAAATTTTGAAGGGTGGAGCAGGCTGACTTGGTAGTTGAGTGCAATGTTTTGCATTCGGGAGGTCCCCGGATCAAATCCCGGTAGTAGCACCTGGAAATGTTCTGGGGGTTCAAAAACTGCTTGTTGGGCATGGCTCTTTGCACTGATCATGGCTCTTTGCACTGATGCGATTTGCGGTTGTGAGACAGAGCCTTTGAGAAAGTAGGTACAGGTTGGGTATACACCCCGTCCGTAGCATGGGGATACTAAATGGAGGTTCCGGGATCAGGATTGGAAGAGCTTAGTACACTTTTGCTTCGTTACCCTCTGAGCTTTACTCGAATTTTGCTGGTGTCGGTTCCAATTTTAAGCTCAAGTATCCTGTGCATGAAATGTTGCACTTTAACCTAAGTAATAAGCATAAGTAAAGCTGTATCATTTTATCCAAATGGATCAGCCACTTTGCCTGTTTTCCCTGCCTCTTGCGCCTTTGAAAAGCGATGGTCTGTTATGATTGTATTTAGTTTTACACTTTAAAAAACGTCTGGTGAAATTTCACCAGTCCATGTTGATATGCCACCTACACAATCCTGGTTATTTATTTCACCTGGAAATAATGGTCATGTGAACCAAAACACCGGTGAATTTAACCAAATACCTGGTTATTATTCTAGTTTTAACCAGCTTTTTCGTTAAGTCGAATTAGACTTCCTGGTTAAATAAACCAGGATTGTGTGGGTGGCATATGGAAACGGAAACTGGTGAAAATTTCACCAGATATTTTTAGAGTGTAGTTTTAAAGATAGTCCAGCGCATGACTGACCGCCTGGGATGGTTTCTGAAGAGCTTTTGAAAGCGGACAATACAAGCGGAAAATACAAAGTAATAACTCCTCCTGTCCTATCCGGAGTAGAAAATCGATATTTCCGTCCGGGGGGGGGGGGAGGTCGTCCGAACCTCTCTTATATGTTAATACGGATCTGATTTGCCCCCCTCCCCCCCAAAAAAATTCTTAGAGCCGCTGTTGGTTCAGTTTGTCCCTATACATTCGGTAGATGGACCTGTTGTACCTGTTGCCTTGTGTTGGGGCTTCCAGCTGTCCAGGTATCTTCTGTGTAATTTTTTCTTTACTTCTAATTAATATTAAAATGCCCGAAGTGATTCATAGGGCATTTTTCTATCTTCCTTAGCATTTTTTATTTTCAAAAGGAAAGCACGTATCGTTTGCAGTCCAGAATTACTGGAGAAACTTATTAAAAGCATTAAAACATAGTTATTGTCAAGAACATGATGCCAATTTAAACTGGATATATCCCGAACAAAATATTACACATTGTTGATGGAGTTAATTGATCATCCTAATTTGGTTTTCAAATAGATGGGAAAATGATCACTGACGTCAGTCAGCAGGATGCCTGCCGATACAACTTTGACTTGATTACACACACTGGCATTAGTTAGGATATTTGTTAATCAGGGAGCCAGAAATATCAGTAACACGATTAGGTCTAGAAATAGGACAAAAACCACGTGAGGGCACATTATCATTACAGTAGTAAAGATCGATTGCTTCTAGAATGAAACAGCACTTCCGCTCGTTTGAAATTTTACAAATTGCTTCATTACGATAATCGTTAAAAGCTTAAATATCCCGATGCGCTAACTTACTTATTAATGTAAGTTCTGCGCACTGTGGAGGGGAAGACACTTTTAGAGGCTTCGCGCAGTACACCCCATGGAGCCGAGCCTGATTGTAGGTTCACTAGCTTGTGACAGAATTTACACTGGTAGTTTTGTAACGTATTGTACATTACGGTATGTCTGGTAAAGTTTAGTATTTAAATCCGTGTGCTCCGGCCCATGCAGAGATGAAAGAACTTGTTTGTGGGAGTACGAGAATAACGTTCGTGGGAAACTAGTTGGTATAGAATTAATGATTTTTAATTTGTCTTACCAAGGAGAGTAAATTTACAATGAGTCATGGCTTTTAAGAAGTTGATTGCACAGAGCGCTAACGATGCAGAGATGTGAAAAACGTGACAGAAAATTGAAATTTATCTCAAATGATGAAAGACGGGGCTTTTTTCTTTCAGTCTTATCTTCCTCTCTGCATTGAAATGTTTAAGATGTTCATCTTAAAGTCTGCTTTGTATTGTACTGAAGACAAGCAGGAGTCATATAGACATAATACTGGAGCAGGCTTTAGCCAAGCATGAAAGTTTCCAAATCCATTCTCCTGATTTGAGCACAAGTGTATGCAGCGGAAAACATCTATTGTCAGATCCGTCAACAAATCGGACCGTCAGAAATGTTAACTAAAACATAAAAACAGACTACATAGTAATCATGATTTAAACCAATTACTGATAAAACCGCCAGGGAAACAATCAAGCTACATCAACATTATGACGTAATTTGCTTTAATGAGAGTAATAACTAACAATTTATGAGAGGAACTGAAATAGTTTAGATGCGGGTGACCGGTCATCAACAAATGAAAATTTGGTTTTTGCTGGATTATGTGGGGTGGTTGGGAGGCCTCTTATATTTACAGTCTAGACAAAGTCTGATCGATCGGCCACCGAACTGAAATTAGGTTCAATATTTGACTAGGTTTGGTCCAAAATGGTAAACAGTTCTGGTCATTTCTGGGCCAAATCCAATCAAATAACCGAGTCTGATCAAAACCGAAACCAAGTCGGTACCAATTGTTCATGTTCAGTTCAAAATTTCAACAGGGACTTTCAGGGTGCTTATTCCTTTACTGCAAGTGTAAATGACTTACCCAAGTTTAAAAAAAAACCTAAAAAGGGGTACCTAACGAGAGACCACCAAATATTTAGAATCACAAACGCTTTAGTTTGAAGGAAATCGCATTACGAAACAAAGCTGCCACGCCTGGTTTGAGATTATGGAGAATATTTAATTTGGCATCCCAGACTCCCTAGGTTGCAGGAACTTGCTCTCAAACACAAAAATTATTTGTCACTACAACTTACTGCTTAAGACCTACAGTAGGTGTATAGACATATTTGACATCGTACACAAATGTCCCATATGTTGCAGGAAATCACATCATCTAAAGCCATTTTTCGTCATTGGCACCTCGAAGAGGGGAAGGGGCAAAGGGACACTTGCCTGCCAGTCATTGCCTTCCCACACTTGCCCCCCAGTCAGCTTCTGTACAAAGGTTTACAGTTACAAGACAAAAGCGGGCGCACAAAATTTTCCTCCCTAAATCTTCGTATACCCCCACTTCTCCCACACTTTCGAAATCGTAGTGGCGCCACTGTATTTCGACATAATCATATTTAGGTCCGGCCTTATTAAAGGGATTGGCTATCTCTTTTGTGACGGTGCTCTTTTCTCCTTAAACCTGAAATAAAGATTTATCCCTTAACATTTAGTTTCCGTTTTTTTGTGGTTACTAAGATCAAACGGGTAATCTAACACAATTCTGAAATCTTGTCTTCAACATTTTATGGAGATAACGGTAGTTAAGTAATCACTTTTAAGCCTTTCAAAGTTTCCGCCGCTGACTTAATTTTCTTTTAAAATTTAGTCCCAGCCCGAGTTTAGCCTGTGCCAAAGGATTTAGCTAGTACTTGTCATCTTTGTGTTTGTCATTGGTGTTTGTTTTTACCAAAGTTAATGAAGTCATTTATTTTAGGGTAGACGTGCCTCTTTTGTACTATTGAGTAAAATATCGGTATTGATTAATATCACGTTAACGTGATATTAATCAATACCGATATTTTTTATTGGCACCGTGCATAGTTAATGTAATATGTGAAGGTCAAAATTTCTGTCAGTGTGTAAAATAATTGAATTTGCCGATATATTTTCTTTTCAAAACTCAGATTTAACACGAAAATTCAATATTTTAGCTAGCCCCAGCTGCTTAATGTCTTAGACTAGTTAAATGTTAAATGGAAACAGGTTTGTTACAATGTGTTCTTTTGTGGAGGCAGCATTATTATATTTTGCACCTGTTCTGAATGGTGATATTGAGGGTGGCTCAACTTATTACCAACTGGCTCAACTATCCCCACCCCCGTGGGCGTAGGAGCCCAAGTTGATTTGGTGGGGGGGGGGGGCTGTAACGACTTGTCCGAAAAATATAATCAAATATTTCAGCGGGCTCCACGAGCATTCAACATGTTAATGTACATATCATATAGGTGTTCATCGTTTATCACACGGTATGCCAATTACATTTGCCTTGTTACTACCCTTCCATACTGGTTTTTATTTTTTGGGGAAGTCGTTACAGTAATAATGGTAACAATCAGTGGCGTCGCCAGGTTTTCTCTAATGGGGGCAGGAGCATGCAGTATGTATGTGATAGCAGGTCTGGGGAGGGGTTTAAGGGGAGGGGACACCCCTCCCTTTTCAAAATTTTTGAAATAGTAGGTGTCTTTACATGCAACCTGGTGCCACATATGCTACCTTTGAACTAAATTTGTGTTAAAAATGTACATATTTTAGGTACTAAGGAAAAATCGGCAACAGTGAGGGGGAGCAGGGCCCAGTGACCCCCATAAATACACCACTGATAATCATAATATAAGTTTAACCATTAAAAACAAACTGGTGAATTAATACCGAATATATTTGTGCTGGTGCGATTCAAATCAGAACTTTGTTTTAATTACCAAGGGAGTTTTTTAAAACTATTGATTGCCATTAGCTACATAATTGTATTATTTTTCTTTCAGTATTTGCCCGAAAAATTCTCAGCATATTGCCCGAATTTTCACAAAATATTTGGTTGGGCGTTGCAGCCCCAGCCCGCCTCCTACTCCTATGCCCACCCCGACCTATTCATCACCAGTGACTCAAATACCCAGTATATCAGTAGACTGTAGCAAGCAAGAACCGGAGAACATAAGCGACCGAACAAAACAGCCTGCTAAACCTTGTCATCTGGTTATTGACAAGTTTCTGTGTCGTTACATATACAACAAAATTTATCCTCCATATCTCATATTTTCGTACTGTGAATGCAAGAGAGGCACGGAAATTATCAGACTTTACATTCCTTGAGGGTAAAACCTGTTCTGAGTCAAAAACAATAGATTTAAAAACCTAGCAAGCAAGCAAACAAACAAACAAACAAAAAAGCATTGCTCATCAAAGAAACGATATAATGTCCCTCCACCTTACATTAGTCACGTTGGGTAACAAATACGTCGTACATTTATCCTCTAATATCTGGAAAATCGTGTTCTAAATGACAACTTCACCCTAATTCTCGTTTAGTTCCTTCAACAATCCAAGTTTATTTTTTTTCAATCTTTTCTTTAACAGGTCTTTGCGATTACCGTAATCATGGTGTTCAAGAGGTAGGGGATATGTCCCCACTTTTGAAAAAGGTGGGGATTATCTCCCGCCTTTTTTCCAGACCCCCGATGAAAGTAGTAGGCAAATGTTAAAGTCAATAGCTTGCATTAAAGCTGATTCAAGGAAATCAAACTCACAAATGGTGGAAAC
Source organism: Holothuria leucospilota (assembly GCA_029531755.1). Lineage (NCBI taxonomy): Eukaryota > Metazoa > Echinodermata > Holothuroidea > Aspidochirotida > Holothuriidae > Holothuria > Holothuria leucospilota. The sequence continues at coordinate 43,269,116 of CM055977.1, forward strand.
AGCCATTTAATGAATTAAAATCGTGGGAAAATGCCTCAGATTACACCACAGATGATCTGGCCCTAAAACTTTCCCAGGGCCCTTAAGTGAGTCCCGGATTCCTCGTTTCTAGGGCTTGAAGTAGCTCTGGGCAAGGTCATCCCCCCTTCACTTTTGAGAAGCTGTTGTCCCTCCTGACCTCACTTAAAAGTAACAATTTCGAGAAAAATAAAACAAGTAATTGAAGACGGTGATCAGCTTCACCGACTGTTTTGCTCTCAGTTTAAGTAGCAAAAAGGGAATTTACAGTCCCTCCCTCCACCAACCCACCCCCCAAAAATCTCAAAAGCTCTATGTATTTACAACCCAACAGCTAATACCAATATCTTTATTTCATTACCTTTCATTCTTTGACGGGGGCTTTGTTCCCTAAAATATTTGAAAACAATCCTCCCTCTATTTGGAAGAAAAGTAATACATAAGGACCAGGGAGCTGGAAGCCGGCTCCGCTCCCTGTAGGACCACGTAGGATAACCATAAATCAAAACTACAGTAATCATTGTTTTCCGAAAGGGTATACTGCTTGAAACTTGTTTGGAATATTGTAGAATTACTGCATACAAGAAAAACTGAACAAATGCCAAGTATGTAAAAATGGCTGTTAAGTTGCTACTTTGACTGGGTGAAATTCCGTTTCTGCTCTATGAGGCCATACGTGTTCACTAATTGCGTAATCATACAACAATCGGATGTTTGTTTCCAGTACAGGTCTAGTGTCGGTTAATAAACAAAGAACTCTTTGTTCTTAAAGGGAGAAAGCAGTTGTCCACAGTGAATTTCAAAAATCTGCTAAATTTTACAGATCTCCCCTTAGATCATATCCTTCATAATGTCTCAGTATATAAAAGCAATGAATACTGAAAGTAAACCAAGAAGATATTCTACATAAATTAAACTAATAAGTAACAAATTTTTTTTCATGATCGATAGGAACCATTCCTAAATTAGGATGACAGGGTACACTAATTTAATTGGGGTACTGTATTTTCTCTTTAAGGATAGTCTCCGGATATGTGTACTGTAGAGGTCATACTGTACGTTGTAAGATTTGTGAAGGGGGTTTCCTTCATTACATGCCAAGTTGGCGCATGCGATATTCATGTTTAGGTAGCAAATAAAGACTCTATGAGATGAAACAAACAGCGTGCTCTATAAACACCATTTACTTTGCAAGGTGTCATGGACGGTTGAAGATGCAATCCCACTTTTGCTTTTCACGTTCGGCAAAGTTTCAAGACCCTACCATCAAAATAGCAGTAACCTTTTAGGAAGCTCCAGGTTCTTCATCTATGAGGCAAGGCATTTCTAATAGGGTTAGACATTTCCAAATTGCGTATAAAAATGTAGGATATTCAAGCATCTAAAATAATGTATTTACAAATGCCATTAATGTCCCCATTTTATCAAGGCGATTGCAATCCGACTAATTTAATTCCATTTGCTGGAAGTATTCCTTAGCATTTAAAAATCAGGACAACCCTATCACGTAAGTTTTAACAACTGCTTCCAGACATGGAAACAAAGCAGTCAGTAATGCAACTACATCGTCTTCGACTTAAAAGTACAGCAGGTCTACCGTGTCACGTTCGACGAATAAAGCCATACACTAGCTGATAAATTAATAACGTACGACAGTCAAGTTTGTAGTCATTTACGACTTTGAAATTTTTGTAACATCCTATAGTCCTGTAAATCATTGTTACAACAGACTTCGCGTTGGCTTCTATCACAGGAAAACTTACGTGGAGCAGTAGCAACGACGTGTCCTATTTGAAAGTAGTTGCTAACTTTGTGATTGGCTTGATAGTCGTTTCCGACTTTGCAACCCGCGGTTAACGTTCCCCTCAAGTTTTTGCAAGGTCGGTAAGAGAGGCTCCATAGATTTCCCTTTCGGGAAACCAAAAAGACGTCCATCAGTATAACAAAGAGGCACCTAGCTTGCCTCACATCGTGTAGAAAACTGCATAAGGCCTAGGCCAGTATGATTACAAACCATTAACATTCAGGTGAATATTACTACTGTGCCTGTCTATTTGGTTCTGTAAACATAGACATATAATCTCCATCGCAAACCTATAGATTAGAAATAAGTAACTATCTTCATAGAGTTCTTACAATGGCACAAAAATGTATTCATACAAGGTGTTGTACTGCAACTCAGTGGAGAGCATGCATGCCTGTCTATCTTTCTGGCAACATATTAATGATATTATTCACTACACGGAAATTCCCATCATTCATACATCTTTGCATGCCATTATTCGTCGTTGCGTAACGACGGGAAAAGTCCAAGTCTGTATAAGTACACGCGTATATACTTTGTCGAGCAAAGAGCAGTTTTTATCCACGCACATTGAAGAGACGTAAATTACTAAGAGTGTAGACTTTAGGTCATAAAACTGAAGTGCGCGTGCGCAGAGGACAAGCATTCGTATACTAGGCTTTGCAGGCGCGGATCCAGACATTTCGAAAGGGGGGGGGGGGACTGAAAGTCCCTTGAATATTCTTCTACATTAACATTATACTAATTTTCGTTTTTCATAACCGTACCAGGCTGAGCTGGTCAATATCCATCACTATGTTGAACGTATTATCCACTCTTTGAATAAAATTGAATTAATAATAAATGCCTTATGTAGGTTAGGTCTCTTCAGTCTTCAGAATAAGTAAAACACTGAATGGCATGGTAGTCGAAGTACTTGGCCCAAAGCCAGCCGTACGAATTTGGCCCGGGAGAGCCACTGATCATTAGCAAGGGTGTATCAGGCGTGACCAGTGATTTTTGGAAAGCACCTTAAACACGTATTTATCCGAGACTCAAAACACACCCTAAGTATAAGTAGTTTATCAGTGTGCTTTTCGCCGCTGTTTCATCAGAGGCGAACCTAATAACAGGATAAAACAGATAAAAAGGTTCGGTAGGCTATTTGACTAAAACAACAAAACTTCTTCCAATTCCTGAATTTTTCGAAATATTCCGACTTCCAAACTATTCTTTCTTCTGGAAATTTCCCCGAGAAATTTCCCAAACAACACCCAGTAAAAAACCCGGGTATACGAAAATACACCCTTTTTCTTCATTTTGGTGGTTTTTAAGCCCTTTCCACGTTGCGTATGTATCGTGCCTATTCTCAAAAAAAAACCTATGTACGTGGATTCTTGGTCACGCTTGATACTCCCTTGTCAATGATGAGTGCCCCAGGGAAATTTGAAGCGTAGTACTTGAAATTTAGACTGAAGATATTTAGAAGAAGGGGGGTTTCCAGCCTGACACCCGTCGTGGTTTCGGGCCCGAGCAGCACTCGTACGATATTTAGTCGGTGCTCTATCTATTCAGATTCAAAGGACTCCTGAATGTGGGGCTATATCGTAAGCTCAGTTGTAGGATGTTGATTTGGGGGCCTCATATGAGGATAAAGGTTTACCTTTGTCTTCATTTCATTTCATTTACTTGTTTGCAGTAGCGTAGCTACGGTGGTTAAGGCGCGAGCCCCCCCCCCCACAAAATCGTCGCGCCCCCAAGCGCCCCCACTGGCGATCTGGGCAAAAAAAATCACCCACTCTGAATGAGTTTGAATAGATTAGGATAGATTGTTACAAACTTTATGTGTCTGAGAATAAAATAAATTCAAACTTCACATTTTCTCACCCATATTGCACATCTTGACGGCTGCTACCAAGCCTGGCTAGTGCCACTTCCGGTGATCTGGGATGTATTAAAATCTCAAATTTTCTTGCGACGCTCCCCACCAACATATGATGGCGCTCCGCTTAGACAGTAAACGGGATTCAAACTTGCAATCCTGGGACCCCAAGTCGGGCCAGCTGTGCTAATCCGTCCTCACAGAAATGTGTTTGAGAATTAATAAGATCAAAGTTAACGTCTTTTCACAAAAATTGCACATCTTGATGGGCTGCTATCAAGCCTGGCAAGTGCCATTTTCGGTGATCTGGGATGTATAAAAATCTCAAATTTTCTTGGTACGCTCCGCTCCAACCCATGGTGGTTTTTTTTTGGGGGGGGGGGGAGAAAGAGGGCCCTTATATGCGATTTCCCAGGCTTTGGGGCACCCTAAAATCATAATTTGGGTAGTGAAATTTTCAGGATTTTCAGGCCAACATTCATATTTGGTTTAAAAATCTCAGGGGGCAGTAGCCCCCCCCCCCCCGCAGGCTACGGCCCTGCTTTACCATTTATGCCTCCAATGGAAGCACTGCAATGCGCAACTTTCTGATGACGGACACTGTGAATGATAAAAGCGTTTTGGAATGTGATGCAACTCAACCTAGCTGACGGCTCGTTGTGGATGAGTTGTAAGTATTCGTGGTCAGGTGCGTCAGGTCGCAGTCAGATTGTAGCTTAACCATACCCTCAACAGGTGGTAGATACGAGTCAATCTACTGTTTCTCAGTCCAGGGGAGCTAATATCACCTCCCTAATCGGTCACACGGGGGGGGGGGGACATAGAACCATCGCCTGATTTCACAAACGATTATATATTGACCAGTTCATAACAATTGGTCGCCTTTGTTGGGTAGATGACAACTACACGTTGCCACGACCTTACTCAACTACGACAAGACACCCCCCCCCCCCCACACTCCACTACGAATATCAAACAGTTTGATTTGATATTTCCGATGTGGTCAAAGAAGACTCTTGGATCGTAAGTTTCCTTTGTCAGAAAAATCTTTTATTTAGGGCTACAGAAATGTGGGGAAACTGACTGCAGGACCGACAGTCAGGTCGAGAACAAAATCTGGCACACACTGACACTCAACCGACGGCATATTGCCACGCGACTGGTTTTCACTGTCGTGTTGCAATCGGTCTGTGCAGTATACGCTGGTTTTCCACTTACTCAAACCGTTAAGTCGGAGGGTCGCTTTCTCGACTCCTTCCGAAGATGTAGTACCTGAAAACGTTTCCAAAGGCCTTTAAAATGCCATTTTCAGCGCGCTTCGCGCGCATTCTTCATGTAAGCTAGTTGCCCAATAAGTCAGAAGGACAGAGCGTGTCTTGGATATGTTGAAAAACTCCGAGCAATCTTCGTGATTGTCCGAACTAGCTCCCACCTCTAACTTGAACAGCTGCATCTAAAGAAATCGAATGGCAGTTAGTCCTGGCTATTACGAAACAAAAGGACAAGATGCAATCTGTAAGTCTGTTTAGTTCGTATAAAGTGCTCTTTGTTATAGGTAATTGCTATGCAAAAAAAAAAAAAAATGAAGGCAAACATTATTAATATGTCCATAAAAGTGTTATTTTTCGGCTCGCTTATTGCTCATTCATCTTGTGCTCTTGTTGTCCCTTCATAACTTCACATTGAAAAAGAAAAAGTGTTGCAAAACTTGTCAGAAACTCTATGACCCTCCACCTGTACCTTCCCTCCCTCAACACTGTATCTTAAAGATATCGACCGGCGGTTACTCCGAATTACGCTTTTTTTAAAAAAAAAAAAAAAAAAGATACAGATAGACTGAGATTTTATGGTCTGTATGGATGTGTTCAGTGTCATTTGTATAGAGTAAAGTGCTTTATGATGCTGCCCACAATTGTGTAAATGTTCCAGAGCTTCCGGGGCTTCATCGCCTGGTCGTCCTCAGAGGAATATTACTGAAACTGACCCTTAAGTTAGGGGGCAACTGTGCCCCACGTTAAAGAAGATCTTATGCTCCAATGGTTAGAGCATCCGAGTGGCAGCTGGAAGGTCTGCAGTTCGACTCCTTGCAATTCGACTCCCGGCCGGGTCTTATCGAAGACTTCAAAAATGGAACCTACGGCCATTGTGTTTGGGCCTCGGCATAAGCAATGGAGGGAAAACAAGCCAGGGAGCCGCCACTGGAAAATAGGCCGTGGCCGGTCCGACTTAAACCAATTGGTTAGAAACTGAGCCGTACTCCTCATCTAACCCTACCATAGACCCTTTTCCAAATAGCAGTTACAATGGATTGTGGGATAGGGTTTTGGTTCACATCATTTTTGACCACAGTAAATTGCCATTGACAAAAATGGTGCACACTAAAACTCTGTCCCATAATCCTTTGTAATTGCTATTTGGAAAAAGGCACTAGAACCTCGGAGCTAGTACTCCTTGTCTAAGTCGACTTTGCTGTTGTAGCAGACAAATGAAACGAGTACGCAGAGGTCAAATTGCGTTAACTTGCGTTTTTTGGTAGGGTGTTTTTTTTTCTTTTGTCCTCCCGTCCCTGCTGTTATATATACTTCCATTTTGTATGCTTTGCAAAGATAACCTTAAAAGGAGGATTAAGTTTCGTTCTTGACAAGTTATTTTTTTCAATTTGTAGGGAATGTAGTAACCCTTATTTTTATGGAAAATCGGTCCAGCACACCCCTCACCCATAAGGACGCCCACGGACTATAGCTGTACTACATCATTTTTGACATTTATCTGCACAAAATGTTCCACATTTTGATCAATTTGTCTGATTTAGCTCAAGAAAGGCTCTTTCGCTCCAACATTTGATTTAAGCCTATAATACATTTTTTAGGATTCATAGTTGTAGGCTAAAATTCACACAGTGTCCCTTAATATACTAAAAGTTCTCCCCCAAAATATTGATTCATTTTTTGTAGTGATTTACTCTGTGGCATTTCCTCCGAAACACAGCAATTTCGGCAATTTTGGGGACTGGAGCCATTTTTGAGTACCAAATTATTGCGGATGGGGAATAATATCCCCCATCCTCCCCCTCTCCTCGCGATCGCCGACCTTGTACAGATCACTGGAAATATATTAGAATATATAGCCTACTATTTGGATTAGGAGCAGCGAAGGGGGGCACAAATCGTCTCTTTATAAGTCGTAAACAGCATTGTCATGTGTGCGTTCAGCCGTCACTGACGACCATCCTTTTACCAAAGTTTCAAATTCCACAGCCGGTTGATTTTTTGTGATTAACAGGGGAGGACAAAAGACCGCCATAGCAATTTGGTTCCTGTCTAGCACTTGACACGAGAAAGGTACGTGCACGAGCGCTTGAAGCTCGCAGAAAAAGTCTGTTGCAGAAAACGTAATATATACATATACTTATAATACAGCATTCTTTGAAGTCTTTGAATCTTAATACTCTTTGCCCTTAGTGTGATCCACTGGGCTATTGTCCGGTAGTCCAAGAAAATCAGTGAAACCCCTGTCCTAAGAAGACCAAGATTTATGTTGATGCCTTGTACCAAATGTCTGACCCGTTTACGTTGTATCCTATACCAGCGAATCTTGTGTACGTCTTTGTCAGTTAGCTGAACTATCTCTCTGCTTCATTATTTCCATAACTACCAGATTTTTTTTAATTTGGGGTTAAACCCACAAATTTAACGCAAGTTTGCTCCGACGAAAATATAAGGTTACATGCTTTGCCCGAAAATAGCAAATGTTCTCGGCGTGAATGTGCAGTGGGTGCGCTTCTGGCCAGTGGCGTGGCCAGGTTTTTTTTCAGGGGGGGGGGGGCAAGAGCACCACGAGTTCCCCAATAAGTGATCTGCTTCCTAGTAATCAGTGTTCTCCGCAGGTCCAAATTTTGTCCGGGTGCTTTCCTCTGACCTGGCTGATGTGACTGATCGCCGTCCTGTGGGAGTGGTCTAAGGGGAGGGGTGTCCCCCTCCCCTTTGGAAAGTTTTTGCTCATGTAAGGTGGGCTAGAAGCAAAATGGTGCCACATTTGGTGCTAAATGTAAATTGAATACATTACCAAGAATTCCTATTTTTTAGGAAGCTTTTTTATCTTGCTTGTCTTGGTGAATTTTTCTTGAGTCCTATTGGTAGTTCAGAATCACAATGGGTGAAGTATAGTAATTAAGTGAACCCTGGTACACCTTTCCCTTCATCAGTTTACCACATTTACCACAATCAGTCCAAATTTTACGAGGACCCGCCCTAGTATCAGAGTGTAGCACTTGACCACTGACACATTCTAACAAACTGCATATACCACAATGCTGCTACTTTAAAGGCATTTTCCAGCGGTTTTCGTTAGGATCCTATGTGAAAGACAAAAATATTCCAGTTCATGCCCTTCAAACCCGGTAGCAATACTCTTTTCCTAACTCGAGATATCTAATGTTAAAGACTGCTTATTTTTGTCCAAAAATACCTCCACTTCTCATCAAGGTCACAGAATGTTATGTAAAGTGGGCACATTGCCTCAGATTTCTTTTGTTTTTCTCTATAATTGAAAGTCCTGTTGTCCTTGAAATTTGATACTGCTGGAATGTTTGAATATCTTTCCATGTAGATTTAGCATAAATCTACAACATATGTAGGGCACAATAAACAAAGTTGATAAATATTCCCTACAGCGGTGTCAATATCATAAAGAAATTCAAGGCTTTGTCAAATTAATGTGCCGCGATGACGTCACAGTTTCCCATGATGCACTTCGTCTTGAGAAAAAATTGCATTTCTTTGAAAATGTATATCTTCCAAACGCTACAAGCTATTGAGATGCGGTTTTCACCTCCTAGATGAGAAAAGTTTTCTGCATGTTTTGAAGATATTGATTTTTTGCCTCTGGCAAATCCCTTTAATTATCAAGAAACATTGAAAGTATACGGTAAAAGAACAGAGTCCCTTGTCAGAGGTCCAGAGATCCCATGCTGTATAAAACAGATAGTAAAACATAACTAGTACAGCTATAAGCATGGTGTCATCATCCCATCTGTGAAGACCTTAATGAGGACTGGTTGTGCCAGTGTGGCATATATTTTAAATAAGTAAAGTGTAATGGTTGAGAAATTCAAAATTTTACCAGATCATGCGCAAATTTCACCATATATTCACTTTCAAAATTTTCCCCAAGATTTTTCCAGAGGGGACAACTCGCCCCCGCCCCCCCCCCGGCTACGCCACTGCTTCTGGCCTACCGCGTCTTACGCCCATGACTTTTCCGCTGTAATACACCTGTCTGAATCTGCTACACGGGCAGAAACATATCATTACTTTCAGCATGGAAGTGCTACCTCCGAGGTAGTACATTTAGACGGGCAATGGAAATACCCACTTGTGCAATCATTCACTTGAGGAGACAGCTCATTGCGAAATTCACCGTCAGCTTTGCATACCGCACTATGTGGTTGCGACAGACGATTCCATTGCTAACCAATCAGAGAGCTCTTTTGGATTTCTTTGCCACAAAAGCTATGTGTAAGTAAAAGGAGTGTCCAAACGAGGTTATTCCTTCGTTAGGGCTGTTATCTCTGTTCGTGAAGAATTTTGGTTGAGGTGATAAACCAGGAAAATGGAATTACTTCATGTTGGTGAGTACAATTTCAGTCTTGCCCTATTTGATATCATATTTTTACATCATATTAAAGTACTTAAATGACCTGATTTCATTTTATTCATATTTTAGGCCATGTAAAATAAATAACATGTTTCCCGTCCCCATCCTGGGTAGGACTTTAAACTGCAATCGGTTGTGGAGTTTGTTGAAGGTGGGAGTAATGAGGTTACCCTTTGCCACAACTGCCTCCGGGGCACCCTTGGGCAAGGTGCACCTGTATTTGCCCAGTGCTTTTTAAGTGTTGTTGCCTCTAGGCGTATTGTTGCCTTCGGGCGTGTTGTTGTCTTCGGGCGTGTTGTTGCCTTCGGTCGTTGTGTCGTCCTCGGGCTTGTGGTAGCCTTTGGGCGTGTGATTGACTGGTGGAACTATGTTTTGGGATGGTTTGTGGTTGTTGGGCTAGGGTGTTGTTTTAGGGTGGGCTGCAGTGCCAGTTTCTGAATCTCAGTAGTAAAAAAGACTCTTTTGTTCCCTGTTGTATGGTGTGTATAGTTTTGTTTGGCATTGTGTTTGTGATCCGACGGATTTTGTTTGGGTTTGGGGTTCTTTAGTTTCTCAGTGCCTGTTTCTACGTACTTAAAAAGCCCCCCCCCCCATCCGCACCCTTTTCTTGTATTTTTGAACAGTGGAAATCGCGTTTTAGTTCAGCACCTTCGGGACTTTTCCACAAATTGTGGCGATATTCCTTATTGATAGATAAAAAGGAACAGGGGCGTAGATTTCTTTTCAACTTTGGGGGGGATGGGGTGAACTATCGCAAATGTGGAAAATGTGCACGCGAAGCGTGCACAGCGAAGCGCGAGCCCATGACGGGTGGGGTCCAGGGGCCCGCCTTAGGGCCCCTGGTGGGGTCCAGGGGCAAAGTCCCGGTGGGGGTCCAGGGGGCGAAGCCCCCGGAAGCTCCTGGGTTTTAATGTCTCAGAAGACTGTTTTAAGGGGTTATTTTCAGTGGTAATGTTCTTTGGTAGGCTATTGGTATATTCATACTAAATTTAGGAAATAGCCTACTATTTTGAGCACAAAACTCGTTGATAAGCTGCACTGGATTGAATTGTACAAGAGCAACAATGTCCTGTTAAGCTCAAAAAAGGCAGGGATCAACATATAGGATCATACCAGACAACTGGATTTTGAATTTGGAGATCATTGCAAGACCTGCAAGTTGGCTTGAGATCAGTGGCGTCGCCAGGTTTTTTGTGATTGGGGGCCCATAGATGATGTCGTAATAATACCTCAGTTCACCCAAGTCTGCTAAAATTACACCTTTATTTTTCATGCGTTCCTGCATTTGCATGCAGCAGTTTTGATCTTTCGTTTGTCACTACATAAATGTGTTGTCCAGGCGAAGGGGTTTCCCCTCCCCTTTAAAATTTTTTTTTTATTAATTTAAGGTCTTTTAGATGCAAAATGGTGCTATCTTTGGGATGTTTTTGGAACTGATCATGTATGGCCGGAAAATGTCCATAATTTAGTGAATGTTGATTTTTGGTAAGGTAAAAGAGGAGAATATGTTGTCTATTAAGAGACAGATACGTTTTCAACAAATCTCCTGAAGCCCCCTCCCTTCTGTCTATTTTACTGCCTTCTATTTCGGGAAAGTTTTTACGCAAAAATATGTGCGTGGAGTCCACAGAAACATTCTTGAGTTATTAGGAATTGTGTCCTTTCGTTCATTGTGCATTGTGAAAGGGCATCTAAGGCTAGAATAGGACCTCCTGAAAGCTCTGCATTAATCATATTAATTTGGGGGGGGGGGCAATTAAATAATGCGTATACTACCTGACATCCAAATGATAATATAGAGTACGACGCCGAACACTTTACAACTATCGAATTTTTACTACTTTTGAACTAAAATCCGGACGAACAGCTGCCAGCAATGAAAAATGAGAGGGAGGGAGAGTATAGGTGCAGGGAGGTGATATTAGACCTCCCTGACAGTGGCGTAGCCAGGATTTTTGTCAGGGGGGGGGGCAAGAGCACCAAGATTGCCCCCAATTAGTGATCTGCTTCCTAATAATCAGTGTTCTCCGCAGGTCCAAATTTTGTCCGGGTGCTTTCCTCTGACCTGGCTGATGTGACTGATCGCCGTCGTGGGGGAGGAGTTTGAGGGGAGGGGTGTCCCCCTCCCCTTTGGAAAATTTTTGCTCATGTAAGGGGGGGGGGGCTAGATGCAAAATGGTGCCACATTTGGTGCTAAATGTAAACTGAATACATCACCAAGAATTCCTATTATGTCAGGAAGCTTTTTTTAATCTTGTTTGTCTTGGTGAATTTTTCTTTAGTCCTACTGGTAGTTTAGAATCACAATGGGTGAAGTACAGTAATTAAGTGAACCGTGGTACACCTTTCCCTTCATCAGTTCACCACATTCACCACAATCAGTCCAAATTTTACGAAGACCTGTCCTATAGCACTTGACCACTGACCCATTCTAACAAACTGCATATACCACAATGCTGTTCCTTTAATTATCAAGAAACATTGGAAGTATACAGTAAAAGGACAGAGTCCCTTGTCAGAGGTCCAGAGATCCCTGTATAAAACAGATAGAAAACGTAACTAGTACAACTATAACATGGTGTCATCATTCCATCTCTGAAAACCTTAATGAGGACTGGTTGTGCCAGTGTGGCATATACTTTTAAATAAGCAGGGGCGTCAATCCGTATTCAAATGGGGGGGGGGGGAACGGGGAACATACATGACTTAGCACAAACCAATCCCTTTGGTTTTGAGGAGGGGGCGTCTTTCTATAGGCCTTTACTCCCCCCCCCCCCCGCTTATGATGACTGACGTTGTCCTATTCTAATAAGAATTATCATTTGAAAGTTAACATGACCATCATAGATTATCTGCCCCGTGAAATACACAGAGTCCACGGAATTACTTCAAGATTTTATTTTCATCATGTCCCAAAATAGCTGAAACAACGCTTCGCAGCGTGGATCATTGTCGGAGATCATGGACCCGACTAGGCCCGTTGCTAGGGTGATATATTTGGGGGTGTGAAGGTTCCAAATTCCGACCGGCTGGATGTTTTTTTCCATCTGAGTGGAGGCGTTTAAGTTGCACTTTTTTATGTGCTCTGCGTTTTGTATACAGCAGTGGGATCCTTCCTTTGTCACTACATAAATGTGTCGTCCTGGGGGAGGGGTCTAAGGGGAGGGGGAGTCCCCTCCCCTTTGAGAAATTGTTGTTAATTTAAGGCTGTTTAGGTGCAAAACGGTGCTATCTTTGGGATATTTTTTGAGTTCCTCGTACATGGCTGGAAAATGTCCAAAATTATTGAATTCTAATTTTTAATTTTTCGGCTGGCTGGAAGTTTTTACTAACTGCAGTGGCGGCGCGTAAATTGCACCTTTTACATTCACCCTGCGTTTGTATACAGCAGTGGATTCCTTCCTTTGTCACTATGTAAAGGTGTCATCCTGGGGGAGGGGTCTAAGGAGAGGGGGTTAGCCCTCCCCTTTTGAGAAATTTTTGTTAATTTAAGGTTGCTTAGATGCAAAATGGTGCTATCTTTGGGATATTTTTGGAGCTGATCGTAGAATAGCAAAGGTGTTAAGCATAAGGGAGTGCGTTTTCAGAATGCTTTATAGTCGTAAGTGTATTAACAATCACCATTATACCGATAATAACTTCGGCGAAGCGCTCGGTGAAAATTTTTGAAAAGTGTTTAACGGCAACAACGTACTTTCAACCTTCCACATCATGCTACAAATTAGACTGAATGAAGTGGCGTGCCCAGGATTTCTCTCAAGGGGACATGCAGTATGGAGGGGTCTAAGGGGGGGGGAGGGGTCTAAGAAATTTTTTGAAAAATTAGGTGTCCTTACGTGCAATCTGGTGCCACATATGTTACCTTTTGAAGTAAAATTTGTCTTAAAAAATTTACGTATTTTAGGAACTAAAACAATAGGCATCAGTGAGGGTGGGCATGGCCGAATGGCCCTCCCCTCTGCGTACGCCACTGATTGAATGATCCCATATTGATGCGAAGCCCCTACAGATGTTTGGAGATGTATGTCTGTTTTCGGAAAGTGTTGTGATCAGAATAGTTTCATGTATAATTACCTTTTTAATGGTCATGAGGAGTGCAAACCGTGACGCATGCTCGCGAAGCGCGCCGAAATTTTGTCATTAAATAAGATTTCCCTGACGAAATCTACATTCAGAATCTGCATCGAGACACTTAATAATTGCCCAACAAACCTACATGCCACTCAAAAAGCCAGTCAAATAGAGCCACGGAACTACTCTTTAACGCAAATGTGGGGGGACATTTGATATTGTGTCCCCCACCCATCAAAATGCAAGTCCCCCCGTCCCCCAGGATTGACGCCCATGTAAATAAGTAAAGTGTACTGGTTGAGAAATTTAAAATTTTACCAGATCATGCGCAGATTTTACCATATATTCACTTTCAAAATTTCCCCCAAGATTTTTCCCCCCTTGGCTACGCCACTGCGGGTTTCTCTTTCTGACGAATGAACTACCTTCCTCCTACAAGATACACCGTTTGAATACACCAGCATATACTCTGGCTAAAAATAAATAGACTATTACCTTTAATTATTAACTAAACTCAATGGGCTGGTAAAGAAACTTTTAATTTAAAGGGCATAAGCAGTTGAAGCAAACTTATTTTAAAGCAACAGCTAAATCTCACAAATATCCCTCTTATTTTACTTCAAGTACCTTTCATGATATGTTAGAACATAAATATTACATATTCAAGGTAAAGCAAAGAGTTACTCTATACGTGAATTTCACAACTCAGTGAGAAACATATACTGTAACTTGATCCTCAAAAGCCATTCATGAAATAAGATACCCGGGTATACATTTAAATTGGGGTGACTGCATTTTCCCTTTAAATGAAATCTAAGTTTTCTTGTTGAAATCTATACTTTGTTTCTTACGCATGAAATCTTTAAAAAAAGAATGTAGATGCAACTTTAAGGTCTACTATGTGTCATTACCCCTCATCTGGGAGACATTTCGACCGAGCATTTTCTTGCAAGTCCTACGCTTCGGTTACTCGCCAACCGATGGTGGCTCCCCCAGTGCCGTGCTAAGGGCGCCAGTTGAAAGCCCGCACCGGTTACCAGCCTTGTAAGGGTGCCGTGCCACAGCCGAAAATTTCAGTAAATAATTAAAATTTCAGATCATGTTGTCAGTCCAAAGCTTTACCAAAGATAACACCATTTTAGATCTTGAAAAACTTAGTGCAAGAAAAATTTTTCAAAGAGTAAAGGTGTAACCCCCACCCCCCCCCCCCCTGAGGCAACATCACCTTCAATTACACCCTACCAAAAAAAGGAAAAAGTCACTAAATAATGAGTATTCCTAAACATATAATCAATTTAACGCTTTACGAAGCTTCACCAAAGATAGGACCATTTTGCATCCAAGCCACCTCACAAAGACAAAAATTTCTCAAAGAATATACAGTGTCATCCCCTTCTCTTAAACAGAACCTCTTGACTTACGTCCAGCCAAAAAAAATAGGAAGGATATCACTAAATAATCAGATAATGACAATTTGTAAAGATATAATCAGTTCAAAGCTTTACCAACGATAGCAAAATTTAGCACCTAAGCCAGGCCTTACCCTTCCCCCTCAGCACCCTCCCCCAGGGTGACACACAATCACAGGTGAAAAACGAAAGGTCTGCCCGGGTGTCAACTATCTGTATAGGCACGCCACTTGGTGCTCCGCTTAGATAGTGTAATGAACTCCCCCCCCCTCCCCCTCCCGAGATTTCGCCCAGGCTAGGGCTCTGGACATGTTTGCGCTTGCAGGGAAGTACTGTACAAATCGAAACCTCATGAAGAAGTATTCTTTTTGAATAGAAAATATCAAAATAATCGAAATAAGTGGGGGGGGGGGGATTTTGATAGAGTGGGTTACACTTTTTGATGTACAGTGAAGTAAGACATTCATAAAGTGTCTATCATTAAAAATGCTATTTTTCTCCGGTCACTTCGAGATTTTCACACCAAAACTATGATAGAGGTTACGTATTATACCTACAACTATCAGCAAATGTTAAATTTTTTGACCAAATGTTAGGGGACGAACTTGAAAAAGTGTCCATCCCCCAACAAATTTATTAGGGAGGCGATGACCCTCAAACCCCATAATCGCCACCCCAGTGGGTAATGTATTCTGTGAATTAAGCCGCGGTCACACTACAACGAATTCGGATCGGATTCCGATCCGATTTTTGTGAGTTTTTATTAAAATTTTCTCCATTTCGGGTCGGAAAGAATCCAAAATTTGCCAACCTGTGTATTTATATGATATTTATCGCTGGACTACGAAAATTAAATATATACGAATTATTTCGTGACGTCACATCGACAGCCAGCTTTTATCGGACTACGCGTGTCCGATAAAAGCTGTCCGTCGGTGTGACGTCACATGATGCAAATCATATATTTACACTGGTTGGCAAATTTTGGGCACTTTCTGACTCGAAATGGAGAAGATTTCAATAAAAACTCACAAAAATCGGATCGGTATCCGATCCGGATTCGTTGTAGTGTGACCGCGGCTTTAGTAACGAGCAGATGAACTCCATATGGGGAACATCTTCATTTGGTTCACTAATTTAACAAGCACATATGAATTATTCAACGTTCACTGACTTATAGTAAAATATTCCATTCAAGGCCCGGCATTCCTAACGACCATGTATAGAACCTTAAGCACCCTAAATCCGCTCTCGATTGTACCGATCCGGAAAATTCCCTATATCGGTGTTAACCAAGTGATGGCAAGGTCGTCTCATGTAAATTACTCATAACAAGCCAAGATATTACCTCCGCTGACCAAATTAACAGAGACGAAAAGTAATATGCGTACATGTCTCCCTTCCCTAAGGTAAACCCTTGACCCCACGCACTTCACGCTCTCGCTTATTTTGTCAAGTGCTATCTCTTTCCCTGTAGTAGGTATTGCCTGTTGCCCCAAACTGTTATAGGCCTACCCCACCCCTCCAAAATTCTTTAGGCCTACTGTATTGCTCAGACACTTCTTTTCACAAATACAGTCTATTGGGGTAAACTTTAATGCAGGTGGCTCAATGAAAACTGCCTCAAACTGTATAAGGCACATTGGGGCCCAATCAAATGCCCACTGTATTGAGCCACACATATTACACACTGCCCAGTTGTTCACCTTGATGCACACCAGGGATGTCACTACCCCGGCAGCGGTACTAGTGAATCGCCCGCCACTCATGTTAGAATAACATTCCGCCCGCACTTTTTCCCAGTATATGGTATATGGAAGTTTCGATGTAACATTAATCTCAGAATGAGACGGCCAATTGGAGCATTAATTAAGTGCAGAGTGCAGAAAAATATCCACATCTTTCCTGTAAATCCGAGGATGGTGATCACTAAATTGGTCACAGTCAAGAATTACCCGGCACTAAGTTTGGCCTGGTGACAACCCTGATGTTCACATATTCCAATTATTATAACCTCATGCATGAGTGATTAAACACTTTGAGGTGGACAAGACTGAGGTGAATTTAGATTGCTCTTTCCAAGTTTTTGTGATGTGTTGCATTATATCGACTGACAAACCGTCCATGTAACAAAACCTAAACATGCGACATTTACCAGATGACAAAGCATATAGCCTACTACGAAGGCACCAACAGTTTAGTACTTGTCAATTCTAGAATTTTGCATAAGTGGAATGGAAAATAAAGTTGGTTGATGTGGGCATCCAGTTTATGTTTGATTTACAATACTCCCTAGGCTAATTTATAGCAAACCCACAATGTTATTAATCATGGCATCCCTTTGGATTAACCCTACCCCCCTATCCTAAAAGTCATTTTCATGTAGTTTGTATGCTCTTCCACAAGTTCCACATGATTTTTAAGAATTCTGTATAATTTCAGGTTTTTCCCAGTTTTTCCCACATATAGGTGGGAAAAACCGGTAAAAACCTGGTTTTTACCGGGTGGTAAAAACCGCCCGGTAAAACCGGCCAACCCTGATGCTTCACCATTGGTCAGGGACATCTCCATCCACTTTCGCACCCGGACACCCTGAACAAAAATTACGCCACTGATTCATTCACATTATAGACTTGGTAAGGGAGGGGGTATTTAACTTCATTCGGTGGAAGGCCCAATGATCAAGCTGAAAAGTTCAGGAACAGAGCTGGGATCTCGATTCGTATAACTCTGAGACTCGAGTCTCATATTTAAAAACTGGGATCTGGACTGGCCTTCATATATAGACTTCTGACAACTTGCCCTAAATTCAGTTAATTACCGTACTTCAAAGACTACTGAAACTATAGGGACGACGTTCTGAGGATCTTATGCCTTGTCATCTTGGTCAATTTTACAGTAGTTACAAAATTTGAGCGCGAAAGTCGTTATTTTCGACTGCCGCATTCCAAATGTGCGAGCAATCTCGTGGAAACCTGTTACAGAAAAAAATCGGGTCGGGGAAATGAATATACGGCATAAAAAATCGCACGGTTTGCGTGGATTTGGGCTTCTTGTATTAGTTATTTGGTGTTACAAATTACAATATTTGTGCTAAAAGCTAGTTAGAAAATCGGTGTTGATGAGATATCTGGGAGTAGTGTGGTTGTCTTTTCAATGATCAATCCTTTATTATTTTCTGTCATAAATTCGTCCCTATTTTGATGTAGTGACGAATGGTGAAGAATGTATCCCCACACTTGAAGGTATTTTGGCTAGTTAATGGTTTCCTATAGTTTTAAATTGTAGAAAACAAAATATGTTAAATTGTCATTCAAAATTTCGAACTGAGATGAAAAGATTCGACCTAAACATGAATCCATCGCTTCGCCAAAATGGCCTCACGTCACATTGGTCGCTGCATGCCAGTTTCGAGGGTTTTCCTTGTCATCGGTTCTCCAAAAAGGGACGATTTTTTCCAAACCGCCTAACTTTAAATTTTGTGCGCTCCTTGGGCTTTACATTTAGCTTTCATTCGGAAAATTAAAACCCTATGGGTAACTAGAGTTAGGCTATTAGGATCAAAGTGGGGGCTTAAACGGTTCTAGTTTCCTCCACTAATTTTTCGCAAACCGTTTTGCATTTGTTGCTGATTAAAATGCTGAAAACGTCAGTGTCCTGATTATGACTGTTTGGCCCCAGAACCGGGAAATAGCCGCCGTTAAAGGCCCCCTTTTGCTTCCCCCATGGCAGGGGCGTCAATCCGTATTCAAATGTGTGGGGGGGAGGAAGTGGGACATACATGACTTAGCACAAACCAATCCCTTTGGTTTTGAAGAGGGGGTGTCTTCCTATAGGCCCTTTCCTCCTCCCAAATTCTAATGGCTTCTGAAACCCATGATATCTGAAGTGGCCAGTTGACGAGGTGCCTTACTAAACAAATTCCAGAGACTTGCTCAAACTTAATTGCGTAATTGAAGGTTACAATTGATTCTCAATAAAGTTTAGGCCTACTTACCATCAGGGGTGGAGAGGGGGAGGGCAGGCGCGGATCCAGACATTTCGAAAAGGGGGGCTGAAAGCCCCATTGAATATTGTCCTAGGTTAACATTATGCTAATTTTCGTGTATTTGTTATTGTTGATGTGGCTAAAAAGGGGGGGGGGGCTGAAGCCGGGAAAGCCCCCCTTGAATCCGCGTTTGGGGGAGGGGGGTTAAGAATGGTCTGCATGGGCGCTTTGTTGTAGGTAGGCACCTAAATATGTTCTTAGTCATGTTTTCTTATACTCGAGTCGCTTAGATCAATTCCCCCACCTTCGTAGAAAATTGTTTCCCCTTTCCAGTGGCGTAGCCAGGATTTTTGAGCAGGGGGGTACTGGTCACGAAACTTTCCTGGGAGGGCACAATTTCTAAATTTTCTCCCTCTCTACAGGACTAATATATATATTTATATATATATATATATATATATATATATATATATATATATATATATATATATATATATATATATATATAAAACTGTACATTCCAAAATTTTCCGTAGGGGGCACCTGGGATGGCACGGCTTTGTCGAGGGGGACGTGCCCCCTCATGCCCCTCAGATCTGCCTCATTCCTCCTCCCCAAATTATATGCGGCTGTAAAGGTATTTGTTTCTTGGGGGCTGGGATAATTTGAAACCAAGACGACATATGATCAGTGGTAGAGGGGCCCAGTATAGAAAATATATTACATTTTTAGGACGGAAAGAATTATGCTTTAATCGTCTGTAAATTTGTGGGTTTTTTTGTGTAAAAATTTTTGGGGTTGGGGGAGGCACAATCACGTCCCCCGTGCCCCTATGTGGAACCGCATTTGCCCTAAATATTTCAAGTAATCGTACCATGTTTCCCTTTTTCAATTACGTTTTCACATTTTGTGTACAAGGCGAACATATAATTCATTGTGACTCAGTGTTCCTGTTATTTGTCCATGGGGCAGGCCAGGATTTTACAAAGTCGCTGCTGGAGCCAAATGCTAGAAATCTCCAAAAGGAGGGGTCTGGGGTCGTAACCTCCAAGAATATTTTTCAAATTAAACGCTGTTGGATGCAAATGTCTAGCATCTGGGAATCAGGATATAGACAAAGAGAACATTTTTTTTTGAAACCGTACATGCACAATGTCACCTCTGTGCAATAGCCAGTAATTCAGATCATAAGTCGCTCGAGGTATTAATATTGAACTTCGAGGTAGCGTATGCATCATTTTGAGTGTATAGACCTAATCTATTAGATGTGATTTTGTGGCAATTGGAAATCAAAATTGACGTAGCCTAATCATAGAGAGAATCATGTTGATGACATTTATAACTAGAAATGTAGTTATGGGAACCGTAACTACTGTTTATGGAAGCGATTCGTACTTATACTGGCTATTTTCAAGATGATACATAGGGCTTTTCCGCCTTTATTGAAACTGAAGCATGTGAATGGTTGGTAAAAATACGTTGAGCTAGGCTGCACGAGTAAACTGATCACAACAGATCAGTTCAAACAGTGGCGAATGCTAACTGGGAAAAACGCCCTTGAATAAAATTGCCGATATTAAGCTCAACCCACACAGTGGTACATGATCGTTGCTTGCAATGCTGGGAATAATCTAAACGCTGGACACTCTGCACTGTACATTATCACTACGCCACTTTTTTGGCCAACACAATACGATAATACAGAACGAAACTGTGGCAGAAGTTGTCAAACAAATCTTTCTCGTAGGCTATTAGCAGCATCTCTACCTTCAAAACGAGTGTATGGGCCACCAACACAACTAAGTGTAGACTGCATATGTATCACCTATTTGACCGAAGAGGCCAGGCCTCACGTTAATATCTTAGGCCTGCAACGTTACTTCGTTTACTTCTGTGTCAGCCACTGTGGGGGTCGCTGACATACAAAATGGCTCTAAAAAATGGCCTACTGTTTCGATAAACACGGCTGTAATACGATAGTACGATATAGGCCTAGGGTGGGAACAATCTCCACCGAAGAAGTGGCCGGGCCGTCCCTAGTCTTGCTCAAGATCGTAGTATTGGTTGTACACAGTACACGACGTTCATTGGGAACTACTGTGCAGACGCCCTCTACTGTCTCCAAATTTTTGTGATCGATATATTCGAGTGTACGTAGAGTCTAGTTGACAAGCGCCCTCTTTTTGTAAAAAAAAATGTGAGAAGTGAAAATTTACTAACGTCTTGACCAAGACTAGGCTGTCCCGAGCAGAATATAAGAATATCCTGCATGCACTGTGCAACTATGGCCGTACTAACGGTACCATACCATACGGTTGTGTGTTAGCCTGAGCCTGCTGTTAGCAGGCTATTGTTGAGTTTTTTCAGCTACAAGTACAATTCTTAATATTTGCTTACCCCTAATATTAATGTACAGTATACAGACGAAGTTACAATACAATATAGCCTGCCAACTTTCTAGCCAATCTCATTTCCGAGACAAAAATAACTTCATGATAATAATGCACACGTCATCAGTGTTGGTAAGGGGTGGGGTCAACATGAGCGACCTGCTGCTTCGCTGCAGCAGACAACGCTTTTCACTTGTATACACGTTATGCAGTGCAGTACGGCTACTACTCTATAGTTACAGTACTGGCTTAGCTGCTACCGTGCACTTGTATACATATACAGCTAGTAAGGAACGTTGTCGTCTTGTCCATGCGAGGGCCTATATACAGGCCCGTTTGTACAAACCGGCAAGATCTGGGACAAGATCCTACGCCTAACATTTGACTTTTCACTGCAAGGATTAGCTCGATTTTTAGCCCATACATGATAATTACGTACCTTTTTAAGATGTCACCGTATCTTCAGAAGTATTCGAATATGTGCATAATCGCAGGCCGTTGATAAACATGAATAGTCAGCAGCCGTGAACACCATGTGACCTTCTTATGAATAATAATCTATCCTGCACTTTGGGGATTCGTGTACATGAAAACTGGACGAAAGTTTGCAGACTCTGTATAGAATATATACGGGGGTGTATTATGATTTCTGAGAGAGCGCCATCTTTTGGAAGGCTGCTACATAGTCTGCTCCGCAGGCTAGTTGTGTGTTTCGTGACGGTGACTTCCGTGTTCTAGATCTTCTGCACATACTCAAGGATGTCAAAAGGGTTACTACTACTAGGACTAACAGTGTTTTATGTCTTAATAACATATCCTACAAAAGTGAGGAAAGAGTAAATGTCACATCTTTCTACGAAGACCAGTAAATGATCTTTTTACTTACAAAAGTATTATAAACAAAGCTAGCTTTGAAAATTTTTTCATTATATTATAGTTGCATAGGCGTAGGAAGCTTTTCGAGACGGGGGGGGGGGGGCTGAACCTCGTTTCGGATCGCAGTCCTGGGGAGGGGGAGGGGTGTCCCCTCCCTTTGGAAAATATTGGGTATTTGAGGGTCCTCAGATGCAATTTGGTGCAACATTTTGGACAAACTTTAAGGAAAATTACTGCAAATTCTTGACATTTCTTACCGAGGAGACAAATAAGAGGTTTTTGCCCTTGGATCTTGGGGGGCGGGAGCATTCTTCAGCCCCCACATTTTTGACTGAGGGGCTAAAGCCCCCAGCCCCCCCCCCCCCCGCTTCCTACGCCTATGGATTATTGTAATTTTTAAACTTTGTATCAGTCACATCTAGTGGAAATCATTTTAAGATACCTGAATTTGTGCACACTTATTTGCCTAAGTCATTCAGACGTCTGGACATTGAAAAATCTTTATAGTCTTATTTTGTAATGCAAAGACCATTATTTTCTTAGTGACTGCTTTACAATTATGTGCACTTGGTAATAAATATACAGTACTTGCGGCAGTTCTGATCATGAACTGCTTCTTCAGATAACGTGTCACAAAGAAACTGTCACGTGACCAGATCCTGTGTTATCACAATACGTTTATGAGAAGCTGCGCTTCCATAAACATAATTAGGCCTACTATGCAGCGTCAGGGGACCACTCTGCATTTTCGGCATAGGAAAAACTGTTATCATCATGCCTAATTTCAAAATGGTCAAGAACGAAGCTGCTCATCAGATAGTTCCAGTGCAAGCATTTCGTTGTAGCTCCATGGTACAAGAAACTAAGCCAATCCGGCCCAGGGTAACAATTTTATTTTTACAGAGGGCTCTTTTCAAATGTTTTGTGTAAATTGTTCACCTACAACTTTTATGGGGAATTTTGGGTTCTACAGGGACTATATTTTAATTGCCTATGTTGACAATTACAAAGGAGGAAGAAAGGGCGATTTTGAGTGACCATTTGCCTTTTCCCCTTCCCGAAGGCAACCTCTTTCTCCGTATGTATTTCGCAAAGGCTGATTCCGAGCAACCCCTAAGCAAAGTCCCACCAAATACTCTAAACAATCTGTTATTTTCCAGGAGTTTGTTTGTGGTATAAGTTCCAAACAAAATCTGTTATTCAGGCCTGATTTTAGTGTGCAATGATAACCAATTTTGGCAGTGATAATTTGAAAATGTGCAGTGATTGCCTAACGTAAATGAAATAGTGTGCAGTAATAAAACTGTGTGTCGAGCATTAGTTCTAACTTAAAGGGGAAATGCAGTCACCCCAACTTGAAGTAGTGTAGTAGACTGTCCTGTTTCATGATTGGCTCTTGAGAGTCATGTGACAATATTTTTTCTCCTCAAATGTGAAATTTACAAGAAGTAACTGATTGGTTTACCTTGAATATGCAATATTAAAGTCCTAACATATTATGAAAGATACTTTGAAGAGAAATAAGAAGACAATTGTGAGATTTAGCTGTTGCTTCAAAATAAGTTTGGGGCGACTGCTCTTGACCTTTAAAGACAGACAGTCATCACCCCCAAAGTATATTTTTAGTGTAGGGGTATGAAAATTTTCAGTTGGTGACTGCTTTTTGATTGACATGAAAGTTTGAAAATTTGAAAGATGCAGAGTAGCTCACATTCCACACAAGGCAGAGAGAGTGCCATTATTACATTTTATAGCTTGTACGCTCACCAGGACATAGCCGTAAGCAATAAAACAGGTTTATTCCTGCACAAGGAGTAGCTTCATCCAGTTATGGGAGGAGCTAGAAGTTACATAGTTGGGAGAATTGAAACTGTCTGGGATGATGAAAATTCCCCTTTAAGAGCTTTTCAATTAATAGCCTTAGGAGTAAGAACATGGTTCTGTTGCAACTCCCTGATCAGACAAAGGAACTCTCCACGGGCAACCTATGTGACCGGAAATCCTCTGTGACATCACGATCCTATGAATCCGAGGGCAGCGAGGACTCAGGCAAAATAACACCCATGAGGTTGAAATCAAAGAGCTTTTTTGGCTGAATAGGGTCCAAAATAAATGTATACTATACTAGCACTAACGCCATACGCTTACGAGGCCAAGTTCTGGAGCAGAGACCACCTTAGCCGGAAAAATGTCGATCCAGGGCAATTAGGAGGGATTTTCTTCTCAAGGCTAAGTTCATGTCATGAGTTGTTTGCCTATGAGGGAAAATTTCAGGGCAAGCATCCCCCCTTCTCCACATGAAAAGCGTCTCCTCATTTATGGCTACCACCATGCGTCCTTCGCATTGCCTATACATGTATGGAGGTAACGAAAGGTGTAATGCTAATAACTAGGTTTTGAGACTAAATTTTACATTTTAAGTAAAATTTAGAATTATGAATCATGCTCATCTACTGTCGGTCGGCATTCAGATACAAAGTATACAATGTGAGAAGCAGAAAACAAGATATTACTGTGCTGCTACCTTGCTATTTATTTACTGTGCAGTGTGCTCAAGGTAACAAGGCTTTAAATATGGCTGTCACTGGGGGCAAGAGGCCTTCTGTGCATTGAAGTAAAGCCTCCCAAGGCTCTTTTCCCCAGGTTATTATTTATATGTGCCTGGTGTATGGATGAAAAATATCGCATGGACACCACAGGGATCATTGGTAAAAGCAAAGTGCTTCAAACATCACATCTTTGTGTTGTCTTTTATTTTTCTATTTCGTCTTCACTTTTAATGAAATTTAATGGGAACTTACACTTCCCTTATTTTACGTGTAAGAGTATTTTTCATAGGGGACTTAAAATTACCCCTACCAGAAGTTAAAATGGACCAATCAAGGTCTTCTTGTATATCAGTCATTAGCAGGGTTGGAAAGTAATGAGTTACAAGTAACGCCGCTACTGTAATAAATTACATTTTGAGTAACGGAACCGTGTAAACGAGTTACATTTGCATTTCAGTAACGGAACAAATAACTACTGTAACTAGTTACGATTCTGCGTTAAAGTAACTGTAACGGCGTTACATTTGGTTCCGTTTACTTTCCCGTTACAAATAGTCAAAATGACCGCAAATAGCATTTTCCTTAAACTAGTAACAGAAAATTTTCAAACTGATGACACTTCAATAGTACCATTATTTTCGATATATTTATCATTCATCTCTGTTATTGATGTCGTTCTCGCCAACATAAAATTTTATTCATGATTAGACTCAACAGTTGATACGGTAGTTGATGTACATGCTGCAGGCTTGCGGAGCCAATTGATTGTCGGTTGATGAGTTATTTGAAAGATGTGTTTGTTCGCGTCAGACTCCATCATCAGTCTTGCTCAACTCAGGTTAATTGAAACTTGATTTATGTTTCAAATAATTTATTAAACAGATCAATGCTTATTATCCACGAGACCGATTCTTTGTGAGATTCGTTGGAAAATACTGAACGTTTCCCCTTGTCAGCTAGTAAACTAAGGTTAACTAACAAAAGCTGAAATTATTGAGTGTCATACCTTGTCATTTAGATGGCACGGTGGCGATAGTGCACTTTGAAAAACGGCTTGGAAATACTAGGATACTAGGCTCAAAATACTAGGATTACTTTGCATGGTTTTAATCATTGCCGTTTGGGACTTTAGGGGCTGGAGCCGAGTCCACCCTGTCCGAGGAGAGTCGAACTTCAATGCCAGATCCCCGAATTTTGTCCAGTTCCGAGCCTGGTATAAGTAACCTCATTTGAAGCATAATGTAACTTACATAGTTGAGAACCCGGGACCCTCAAGTTTCAGTCAGTTTTGATTTCAGTGGCACCAATTCCGATACCAATTTCTTTGCCAATGTATAGCATATCAAACATACGTATGTTTTCATTCTATCACAAGGTCATCGTTGTACTTACTTCCATAGTCTGGCCTCCTCAGAAATTTAGTTGATTGTGTGTGACAATACTATACTTCTGTGCATTATGCAAAAAACGAATGAATTTTGAAACACTCTTAATGTTACTTAAATATCTGAGAACCCGTCTGGAATGAACTCGAGCTAAAATCCAATTACATCACGGACTAATTTCGATTCCGGAACCTTCTATTCCGGGTAAATTCCTTGTCTAGAAAAAACGTGCTAGAGAACCACACAGTCTCAACATTTTTTATGCATAGTTTTATGTCGTCACAATGTGAAACGTGAAGTTTATGCTTTAGGAAATACTTTTTCCATAGTCCCCTCGACTCTCTGGCGAAGAGCCGATGAGCGAAAACCAAACGTTTACTCCCGAAGGAGTTCTGCTCCCCAAAGTAGCTACCTCTGTTTCCACGGGACAACTTAAACTGAACATGACTAACCTCGTCGACCTTCATCGCATTATTCAATAACATTCGACTAATATTTGACCGATTGACATATTTTTAACCCCATTTTAGCCCCATTGACTAACTTCTGACCAACGATTTTCGTCCATTAGCGTGAAATTAGTCAGATATCATCAAGAACTAGACAAATATCGTGACTAACATAGTTAGTCAATTCAGACACCGTTTTGACTAATTTTTGTTTACAGTGAATTAAGACTCAATGTTTGAATCACAATGTTCTATATGTTGCAGGAATCCTATCATTTAACACAATTTTTGTCTTTTCTGCATCCACTCCTATTAGTGGGGACTCATGTATTAAAATCAGGAACATTCTTTTCGTTTTTTTCTTTCGTTTTTTTTTTTTTTTTGTTAATATTGGGATATGATTGACTTTGTATTATTGCACATGCTTTCTTTTATCACTGCACAGGATAAATTTATTGCTGCACAAAATATTTACAACTGCACTCAAATGAGCCAGAGATTGTTTTCCAAATATCAATCCCAAAGGATTGTGGGATACAGTTTTGGTGTGCGCCGTTCTTGACTACAGTGAAATGCCATTGACAAAAATGATGCATACAAAAGCTTTACCCCACAATCCTTTGCAATTGTTATTTGGAAAAGGGTCTATGACACAGAGCATAGAAGTTAAAGTCACAGGTGGGATATTAATAGTATCAGTCATCAAAAGAGATGAGTTTTCTTCTTTAAGCAGTTTGATTTCCATATTTTTAAGAGAAACCTTCATGTAGAAACGCATCTATGGTTTAATACAGGGACGGAGTTAGAGTATATTGTAAGGAATGGTGTTGCTTCCACTCTCATACTGTCATAACAGACATTCGATTGAATCTAGACCTACAGAGCCAAGTACAGTGTACCGTTGGTGCTGGTTTCGAAGTAAGTTTAGGTTCTCTATGAAAATTTTGCAAATAAGGAGCGATTTCCTGGTTTTTGAAACAGACCAAACATAGCTAGCTGGCTATGTTAAAGTAACATCGCTATGAGCCTTCAAATTAATTTTACCTTAAACTGAGTGTATGCAGTCCTATAGACGATAGGTAGTGTCTTCATATACTGCTAACGAAAAGGTAGATGGGGGATTGGAAACATGTCCTTCGTAGCAGGGTTATTGGCCTTGTCACATATACCTTCCTTGAGGGGGGAGCCTACGTTTCAAACTATACTCTCAAATCGGGTGGGATGCAGCAATATTCGTTGGTAGAAGAAAGGGCTGCTTCTGTAGCTGGACACACTCAAAGGAAATGTAGTACTTTCGAACTCCGTCTAAAACTAATTGTATGCAGTTCTAACACGATAGGCAGTGTCTTTTTACAGTGAGAACGAAAACGTAGATGGGGGATTAGAACCATGTCCTTCGTAGCTCCGGCGTAGTCAGACTATAATGCCTGCCGCGATGGGCCATGGATTCCGGGCTTAAGTCAGTTTTTACTCACTCGGATCTGCAACTAAACTCGGTGCTAGTTCCAGCAACTGTGTCCACAAAAGTGAAAGTGAAATTTAAATAGTCTTATAATTATGGCTCCTATGTTATAAATGTAAATTATTGTCATTTTGTAAAAATGGATTCTTCACACATAGTGAACTGAAACACATGGTAGAGCGACGATGAAATTGACTCTTACGAAGGCCTCATTTATTATCTGTACATGTGAAAGAAGACAAAATCAATGTATCTGAAATGTTACCGTTGCTACAACATGATATAGACTGTTTAAAGACGTTAAAAATTGTTACTTCGGAGGGCGCTTGTCTGCTTGAAATAAGTCGGTCTCCTTTAAGAATACCCCAAAGCTATACATTCTGGTGTTATAGTCTCGTAAATCCAAACTGCCATACACGTTAGGAAAGTGTAAAGCCTGCTTTCCGTAGCTCGGAAAAGTAAGTATCGTAGTAGGCTTTGTAGGGAAAAAGAAGGACAGTGGAGTTCACAAGAGAAAATGTGAATGGCTTTCTCAGGGTATTGTACATTTGTGCCCTTTATATTTTGAACACTTTGCCGAAGTCATATTCTTGATACCTATCAAGATTGTCAGAGCTTCTCAGCATATGTGCACATTGCGTGTGGAAAAACATTGTAGGCTCGTACCTCTGGAATTAAATTTCTGGGTTTAAACAGTCCGAAAAATTGTTTTTCATATCATCAGCCACACAAAAAGAATGATAAGTGAGTATTAGGGACACGGTTCATTCCTCTTTTAGCAGTATCTAAAGGATTTGTGAACTGTTTTGTCATGCTTTCTTGGGGACGCCATGTAGGGCACTTGAAGTCAGAACTTGAAACCCCGTTTATCCAAACAACCTTCGGTCCTAACGTGATCAAATAAACGGGGCTATACCGTAATTATGTTCAAGTTCTGGGCGATTCCATCATGTTCACGCGTCCTAGTGTTTGCTCTCCCATGAACGGCACGTTAGGAGAGCATGATACTGCACTTTTATTGCCATGTTCTTTATACTATTAGTAGTCGGGTAGATATAGGGTTTGACCCTAAAAAAATTCCTACAAGTGAGTTTTATGCAGTTTGGTATTATTTGAGGTGTATAATGTACCCAGGAAAAAATCCACCAAAATCCACCCATGGAAAGGGCCGAAATTAGGTCAAATCCAAAATGGCGGCTTTTTAAACCCTTCTTTTCCTACTTAATGTCAAAAAGGTGTATGTAATGTGGGTTTTATTGGCAATTTATGCGTAAAAATGTTTCTATGACTATCTCCGACTAAATGTTTCAAGTTCCCTTGCAAAAACACAATGATGACGTCACAATGACGTCGATAAAAACTTTCCATTCAAGGTTTGAATGCCTTCGTGTAATGGTTTTATTATAAAAGCTGCAGAAAAGAGACGTGTAACTTGCGTTCTTTAAACGGTTTATGTAAAATTGAATAATCCTTGTGAAATTTTTAGTGCTGAAGCTTAGAGTGTTCAGAAGTTAAAGCCCTCAGAAAAGTATTGCGCAATACCATGTTCTCAGGAAGAAAGGTGCAAGCGCCATTTCGTCATATTTTGAAATCTGATATCTTTTCACACGAATTAGATCAATGGCTGAAAATTCGTATGTGGTATGATGTATAGTTATATAAAAAGAATTTGATGTCAAAGCGGCATTACTTATCTCATTTTTGAAAACCTGGGCACTTGAAAATGTTATTGTTTACTTCTAAATGTAATTTTTTTAAATTTTATGAATTTGCAGGCCTTTTATTAATTGTTAGATGGCCCTCATAATTTATATAACTTTAACATTATTCCAGGTCTATAAGCGAGAGAAAGCATAACCATTCAATGCCTTTAATTATTAAATGCTGAGGTACAAAACTGGTTGCCTTAAAATGTTTCAGCAAAGGGACATGGGAAGGGCAAAAAAACGACTAAAACTGTCCTGAACGTGACCTTTAAAGTTAACCTATTCCTTATGGAACCCAAGTATTTTAATTATTAAAGTAAAAATTTTAGTAGCTTTTTTTCGGATTTGAAATCCTCTTATGACGTTCCGATACCAAACTTTTTGTTCAGATCTTTGTATTCCAACTTGAAATGCAATATAAAAGAGTATAAGTTTCATATTTTTAACTGTTTTGGTCTAAATATTAACTTTTAATCCCTTAAAGTCCACTCGTAGTGTTATTAATTTTTTTAGGCCATAACTGTTTCTTAAATCTCATTTTCATGACTATTTGACTGATAATTTTTAGAGTCGTTATTTAGACTTTTCATTCGATTAAAGTGACATTTTTATCAGCTAAATGTTCACTTAAAAATCACAATTATGACTTGTCAAGGCACTTTCTAACATTTAAAGCTAAAACTTCCGTTTTACATTTCCAAACAAAAAGGTGAGTCAAACTAATAAAATAAAAATGGTAATTAAAAAGTCAAAATTATGTAACTAAAACTTATTATTTCATTTTAAAGTCAACTTTATGAGGTCAGAAGTCCTTATAATGGGAATAAAAGAGGCAAATACATGTGACCCTAATAGTCAAAATAATGAAATTAAAAGTCAAGACAATATGATTTATGACAAAAGTTTGACTTTTTCAAGTCAAATTGATAACAGTAAGGGTAAGATTTTAGGTCACATTCTGTACTCCAAAAGTAAAAGTACGACATTATTGGTCAACTTTATGAGATTTTAGATTAAAATAATGACAATCAAGGTTACACGTTGGAATTTGAAAGTAAAAATTGTAAGATAACTGTCAAGATATTGAGGTTGTAAGTCAAAATTGTGAACATTATAGGCAAAGATATGACATTAGAAGTTAAAAATGTTTTTAAAGGCATTACTTGACCCCCTAAAAATCCATTTTATGACAGTTTGATTTTTTGTTCCATTCCCATATACCTATGCTACCTATATTGATACCTATGTTGAACTCCAGCTACTTAATAATCGCTGGAAATGTTGTAAGGTGAATGATCTTCCCCACGCTTACAGGCCTATATAAACCTACAGTAGCAATAGGTGGCTATATTACGAAGGCCCTCTGACATTTGGTCAAGGGCCATGGAACGGATCGGAAATTTAGAAAAACATATTTTAGGAATGAAAAATTACAACTTCAAAGACCCGTATATTCACACTTGAGTAAATTATTGCAGGTTTGACTCAAAATTCTGTTAATATAGTAGTAAATCTCTTCACATGTGAATTTTCAGTTATGTATCTTATTCCTGTAAAATGATATCATCCTGCAAAATTACTAAATACTTCGCAGACAGCTTTCATAATGAAAGTGAATGCGCCATACTTTTCTGAGGTCTATACTCCTTGAAGGACCTAGGCTTGAAAAGTATGTCACTGCTATCATCCAGTTGTATAAACATTGTGGACCTGTGTTTATATCAAAGACTGTGGCTGCAGTGTATTCATGTGTGATGCTGGCCTTGTACCTCAGGGGCGTGTTATAGAATTTGGACCTCATTTGACAGTAAATGGCCTGATAATCGTATTTTAGGGACCTGCAACTGATATGCTCCCTTTTTATCCAATCTGATTCTACATGATAATAGCTCCAGTTAGATGGCAAACACTATAGCTTATACTTAAAATCTTATCTGTGAGTTATCTCGTGGTTAAAAATCCAAAATTGCCAAACTACAGAGCATCCAGCATATTCTGAAACTAGACATCTATATGTGTCATTTTCATTAAAACGTTTGCACTAGTTGATACCCTACTTCACGTTTCTGATTTAACCTTGGCAAGTTTCACCGAAATAAATGAGCCATCGTTTGGTCACTTGCTTGCAGGGGCCCACCAAGGATGGGGGAGGGGTATACTACTTACTTGCCCACCGTCCGTTCCTGCTTAAAGAAATACAGTTTACAGGAGCAATGTGCCAAAATACTTCCCCCATTTCTGCTTGCCGACCACGACCATTAAGTGTACAATCCCATTAAATAGACTTTTGATATAATTGGAAAGGGCTTCAATGAATAAACCCTTAAGGACATAGAGTTTGCCAAGGTTTCGTCAGCAGTGACACTAATTTATTCAGGACTCAAGAAGTTTATTTGACTGTCAATGTGTTGCTCTCATGTCCAACCCTGCCAAAACTGATTGAAATCCTTGCTACATAAATTGGGAGGGTGGGGCTGGGTGGGTACATTTTGTCTCAAATCCACCCAAGTAGGTACAAGGCTACCTCAGTAACGTAGTGTGAAAGGAGCAAAGAGCAAATCCACCACTATAGCAATTGCACTTATAGAGTATGCGTTGAGATGGCACACTCAAATATTTCACTACTCTAAGAAAAATACCGTATAACTTCACCAGCTTAATTCAGGGCCGCTCGGGAGGGGGACTGAAGCCCCACATAATTTTCAGTTTGACGATGTTTTCTCTGAAAATGTCCAAAATAGCAGCCTACCCTTAAAAAAATGTCAAAATTCAGGAGTGAATTGTCCAACCACCAATCTTAGAAACTCTTGATGGCAGGTACTGCAATTGTAGAGCTTAACTATTAAATGTGACTGCATTGTGTAGGTTATACACTGCTAATTTGATTATAAAAGGGTGCGACCAAAGCGATGAGCAGCTTAACCTGTAGGCTAAAGAGTATCTTTTAATAAAGCTTTACTGCACTTACCATGACTGCTTTGCCCATTAATTGCACATGTGATAGCCTATTGTTAGAGCCTAGGGTAAACTCTACGGGGATAGGCTCTTAACTTATACACCACAAACAGCGATGCTACCACTTGAACTGACTAGAGACTTATTTCAATGGAAAAGCACAGCTTCATGACAATCAATTGTGTGAAAATGGGAACATCCGAATATCCAACAATTAGCAACCCTAAATCAGGTTACTAAGCAGTCACTGCCGTGTTGGATTGAACATTACATAGTTCTGGTTGTAACGTTTTTGAAAACAGACACGGACAAACAAGGGGTGACCAGTACCAGATGGGAGCAGGGGGCATGGCCCCATCGGGGAAGGCTGACTTCGAGGAACTTTCCCAATTTTGTCAAGGAGCCTTTATAGGTACGATAGAATATGTAATCCCGAAGACGTCCAGCCCCCCCTCCCCGACAACTTACTTGAATTTCCTCTCATGTACATCAGGTTGTACGATAGTCCCCCCCCCCCAATTTTTCAGACTTTCATTCCTGAAACCCCAAACTTTCAGATTCTGTCAAAAGAAACCAAATATTTTGGGCTCGCTTCAGGAGCCAAAAATTTTGCTTTCAATATCCTCCCGGCAACCTATCGCCCTTTTCAAGTCTTAAGACCGCCCCTCTCGCCAAAGAGATTAGGCCCCTCTAGAGCCAATCCTGGGGCCATGCACCCCTGGACAAACCTGTTGAAGGACCAAACCACAATTTGTTTCTCTCTGCAGTGCGCTCTGCCACTTGCTAGCTTACTACATTGTAAAAATGCTTAAGTAAAAATACTACCCCTGGAAACCTAAATGCAAGAAATCAAGAAGACTTTTTATTTTGCATGAATTCTAGTAGTAGGCAAAGAACAGTCGTTTTGGGTGGTTTTGGGGACTTAAGTGTAAGATCATGGATGAATTATGAAAGCTTCAGGTCTACAGTAGTACTGTTGGTCAATTTAATCGTAAAAACACATCATGCCAAACAAAATTTTAGTACAGCAAAACTTCCTGTAATCAGCAAAAAGTGTTATTTTAGCTGCATTTATCGTTACAATGACGTAAAAACGACCATTTTGGAAATGACCTATTTAAATAAAGATCTCGTGAACCGATTTTGGTGGATTTTTGATATGTTGTTCCCCACATCCAAATCTACCAAAAACCACTGAAATCTCACTTGTAGGAATTTTTTGGGGGTTAAGGTATATTTTGTCACAAATCTACCCGACTATAGGTCTAAATTATGGCTAGTTTGTAAGTTAAGAAACTATCGAAATACCGAAAAACTTCTTACATTTCGTTCTGTTTCGTAAAAAAGTCCAAAAAGAAAAAAAAAAAGACAAGCATGCAAAAATCTAAAAGGAGGGGGGGGGGTAGAAGGAAATACATTTGTAGCTCTTCAGAAGGTGCGGCTTACCCGAGTAATGCGAACATCCCTATACTGCATTATGAAAGAAGGGGTTAATAGAAGTAAGACATAGGTTTGTAAGGTTTCAAGGGCACTTATATAAAACACCAACCTGGCCGCCACAAGTATGCGAAGCGGGGATGTGAGAGAGAGTAGGCCATCTGGAAAATGAAGTATCGATTGCAGGGCAAAACATTTTCTTTTTCGGGACAAAATTCATGTCATGATTTTTTGCCAATCAAGTAAAGTACTAGAGCAAACCCGCCTTGTCCCCTCGTGCAATATTTGCTCATACGACATGAATTTGGCACTTTGGGTTGCACAGTCTGGCCAAGATATTTATAGAACCTGCCCATTGTTTACTTTGCAAGTGTACCATTGTGTAAATACACGGTATTGTACTCACAACTGTAGTTGAAAACGTGTGGGTTAATATTTGGTACACCTTGTACTTAACATTGTAGGAAGGTGGTGGTTGGCAATGTCCAGAATGTCAACACAAGCACAAATTTTGTAACACAGACTGACGCGGAGTGGTACATCATATGTTTTAGGTGTCTCCTCGACATTTCAAATGGTTGGAAACAAATACTTGATTAGATACCCTTGTGGTTTTGACATCCGGTTTTCGATCGTGATTGCTTTTCATGTAGCCCATAATAATCATAATCATAACAACAACAACAATAATAATAATGATGATAATAATAATAATGATGATGATGATGATGATGATGATGATGATGATGATCATCATCATCATCATCATCATCATCATCATCATCATCATCATCATCATCATCATCATCATCATCATCATCATCATCATCATCATCATCATCATCATCATCATCATCATCATCATCATCATCATCATCATCATCATCATCATCATCATCATCATCATCATCATCACATCATCATCATCATCATCATCATCATCATCATCATCATCATCATCATCATCATCATCATCATCATCATCATCATCATCATCATCATCATCATCATCATCATCATCATCATCATCATCATCATCATCATCATCATCATCATCATCATCATCATCATCATCATCATCATCATCATCATCATCATCATCATCATCATCATCATCATCATCATCATCATCATCATCATCATCATCATCATCATCATCATCATCATCATCATCATCATCATCATCATCATCATCATCATCATCATCATCATCATCATAATAATAAGCGTGGATACTACCTTAGGGCGACAGTTACATTGACTTCTACACTAAAAATTCAAATTTTCTAACCCTAACCCTAACCCCACCCTAACCAAATTTGGTAGACATACTTATTAGACCAAAATGAACAATTTAAGCCTATTTGCGACTATAAAATTATTTTTCTAAATGGTACCTGTTCCTTTAAGGCCACAGTTATGTGTCGCCTTAATTCCAGGTGTCGCCTTAATGTCGTTGAATTAGCATGAAGTGTCGCCTTAAGGCATAATCCATGCTGATAATAATAATAATAATAATAATAATAATAATAATAATAATAATAATAATAATAATAATAATAATAATGATAATGATAATGATAATGATAATGATAATGATAATGATAATGATAATGATAATGATAATGATAATGATAATGATAATGATAATGATAATGATAATGATAATGATAATGATAATGATAATGATAATGATAATGATAATGACGGTGACGGTGACGGTGACGGTGACGGTGACGGTGACGGTATAATCAGCGTGGATTGTACCTTAGGGCGACAGTTGCATTGACTTGTATACTAAAATTTCATAATTTTTAACCCTAACCCTATCGTAACCAAATTTTGTAAACATACCTTTTAGACAATATAGAACAATTTAAGCCTATTTCCGACAAAAATTATTTTTCTAAATGATACCTAAAACATAACTGTCGCCGGTCTTAATGTCAGGTGTCGCCTTAATGTCGATTAATAAGCATGAACTGTCGCCTTAATGCAAAATCCATACGGATAGTAATAATGATAATGATAACGATAACCATAACCATAACGATAATGATAATAATGGACGAATAATAGACGAATAATGGACGATGACGATAATGATGACCATGACGATGACGAAGAAGAAGCAACAACGATAGTAATAGTTAGTCTTATAGAGCGCTGCATCCAAAGAAATGACAATGCTCAAAGAGCTTCACAGGTGCAGGTAACAAGAAAAAATCAGAAACATTGAGAGGAAAGATAAGTGTTGAGACACCGTTTCAATTGGTCGACAAAAACCAGGGCCTTGATATTCATAGGAAGCGAATTCCATAGACGACATGCAACGTGGTAGAATGTTCGATCCCGAAAAGATTGTACGGGAGGGGGGGGGGATAATTAACTGGAACAGGTAACGGGGTCTACAGTATCCTAGTTGCAGGATGTAAAGAGTCCCTCAGATAGGCAGGGGTACCAAGTTTAAAGCCGCGAAACGCCATGAGCAGTAATTCATACTCAATGCGTTGTCTAACGGGCAGCCAATGTAATTTTTTCAAAAGCGTGGTAATGTGAAAGCGACGATTCGCCCGGAGAACAATTCTAGCAGCAGTATTATGAATCTTTTGAAGCCTAGAAAAATGGTTTCATGAGGTACCATAAATAGGGAGTTAGCATAATCTAGACGGCTAGATATAACAGGATGAATTTCTCCGAAGCTGATTTATCAAGATACTTACGAAGAAGGCCTACTTGCCTTATGTGGTACAAAGTAGTTTTACACGGGTAATTGACATGATTATCCATAGACAGATGGTTATCCATGTACACACCAAGGTTTCTTACGACAGAATTTTTGGAAATTTCATTTTCACCTACACGCAATAACACTGAATCAGGAATTATGTGATCGAGAGAATCCACTTACCAAACGTTTACTGTAGGGTTATTGTCACTAGGCTGTACTTTTTAGTCTTTATTAGCTTATACCAGCACGGTGGTGTGAGCTATTGTGATCATGCGGCGTCACTCTATCCATCGATCTATCTATCCATCCATCCATCCACCCATCCATCCATCCATCCATCCATCCATCCATCCATCCATCCATCCATCCATCCATCCATCCATCCATAAATCTGTCCACACTTATTCAAAATGCTGCTCCTCCCACATTTGTTTGAAACTTGGATACAATGCACCTTGGGTTGTGGGCCATTTGGGGTGTTCAGGAATTTGTGGTCCGAGGTCCCATGTGGACCCTATGGCCCATTTTATGAAATTCTGCAAAATGTTTCTCCTCCTACAGATTTTCTTGTACAATGTTGATTGTTTGTCATAATGTTACTCTGTTAGTGGTACCTTCGGGGTGTTAAGGAATTTTGGGTCCAAGGCCCAAGATTGGCCGTAGGGTCCATTTTGTGAAATATTGCTAAGTAATAAAGTTCTGCTCTTTTTAATGTTTAAAGAGGGGTAACAGCCTCTCATTTCAATGCTTGGTTAGTGATCTCATTATGTTGTTCTTGAATTTTGGTCGAAGGTCCCATGTGGGCCCCAATGGCTCATTTTATGAAATTTTACAAAATACTTTTTCTCCTACAAATTGTGTTGTGCAATGTTGATGATTTGTCATAGTGAAGCTCTGTTAATGGTTTTTACAAATTACTTCTCCAATTTGGGATGAAGAATACTTTTGATACCTTTCTAACCAATTTTGTACCACCCCTCTATTTTACCAGTCTCACAAAATCACTTTACTACTTATATTTCTCTGTACTGCACCCTCTTTAAAACTGTCTGTGTAGAAGAGGTTAATCCTGCGCGGTTGTTTAGGTTAGTTTAAAGGGAGCTGCTCAATGGGATTTTCATTGGGCGTTTCCATTGTGTGTGCATTGTCAGAGCATGGGGTGTGTTTGTCGAAATGATGCTCTGTTAATGGTTCTTTTAGGGTGTACAGAAATTTTGGGTCCAAGGTCCAAGATGTAACCCGGGGTCCATTTCGTGAAATATTGCAAAATGGTCAATTCCTCCTCCATTTAACGTTAAACAGAGTTGAAGGCCTGTCATAATGATGCTTGGTTGGTGATCTGTTTATGGTGTTCTGGAAGTTTGGGTCTAAAGTCCCATATGGGCCCTATGGCCCCTTTTATGACATTTTGCAAATTTCTTACTCCTGCAGATTCTCTTGTACAATGTTGATGGTGTGGCATAATTATATTCGGGTAGTGGTACCTTCAGGGTGTTTAACAAATTTGGGTCCAAGGCACAAGATGGTCCATAGGGTCCATTTTGTGTAGTATTGCAAGTGATTAAATTTTCCAGAGTCTAACAGAGTTGACGGTCTGTTATAATGATGCTTGTTTAATGATCTGTTAATGGTTTTTCTGGAATTTTGGTCCAAGATCCCATGTGGGCCTTATGGCTTTTTTATGAAATCTGCAAAAGTGTATCTTCAACTACAGATTCTCTTGTACAATGTTGATGGTTTGTAAAAATGATACTTGAAATTTGGGTTCCAAGGCCTAAGACGGGCCCTAGGGGCTTTCGATTTCTTAAATTGTGTTCATGAAACAATTTACAAAACAAAGATAGCATGACACATTTTTTGTGACATTCGGGAAGGTGCCATCAGGGTATTTGAGATTTGGGGTCATAAGCCATTTGAGGTGATTTAAAGTCATATGATGTTTGTACTAATAAAGACTATGAGCCAGGGACCCTTAATTGGTTGATGGTATGAGCTTCAGCACCATTGGTGCTCTAGTTGCAATGAAACGATCTCCAAACTAACAAATGTTTTGATTAGTAGCACGAATGCATGATCCATTATGTGGACAGGCTTCAAAACATTGTGATTATACTACATTTCTATACTTCTTACTTAGCAAATTAATATGTGAAAAGGATGGCGCGTGTTTCGGTAGTAAGAAAACGTCACTCTCATCTCTTGGACGGCTCTCAGAAACCGTTCTTTCAACCTTACTCTCTACTAATGCAACAATGCTTTGAAGTATCAGGTAACAGTAAAGTTAGTTTCGCTCTTTGCCAGAGATATCTCTCTGCGCGTAGAATCATTAAAGAACAGATGGCAATGTAAACTGAAAAAAAAGGCTTTGATATTTTTTATATAAACCTTAGAGAATCAATGAAATGTTCCAGTGTCAAGAAATGTGTAAATTCGGCATTTTTTGAATCTTATTTTTCACAGAGAATGTTATGAAGTCCAAATAACTCCTCAGTGCTGGTGCCATGGCGGAACGTGAAAGAGCAATTCGTAAGTCTTTGATAACTTATATTTATAATTTTCCTGCACAATTATACCATACCATAAAGATTATGTAGGAAAAAGCTGACAAACGAGTCAGAGTGACCATTGACACAATGGTTTCATTAAACGATGAGATAGCTCCAACTTCAAAGATCAAAAAGTGAAATATATGTTAAAAAATGTGCTTTGCCGTTGGTCAGCTTTTGCAATAATTCATTGTACCACAAGATACATACAGAAAATTGAGAAGTCTTTTTTCCTAAAATTCTGAAGTCCGATAAAGCCGGAGATACCTACCTGACCATGGCATGCATGGGTATGGATGGAGGCATAAATCAAAGGCACAGGTGGCATACAAATCTAAAAGGGGAATAAAAGTCATCAGCTTATTGTCAGTCAAGCCATTTGACCAAAAGGTAGACTTTAATACAGTTTGCGGTATCTGTTCAATGTACCTTAACGGGTGTGTCACAAATGCTCTGAAAATAGGCTTAATGCATGTGAACAGAAATTGCCCCCCCCCCCCCCATGATGGAGTTAAGCGCGTATTTTTACAACTTACACCAGCAAATGCAGACAGCTGATTTGTGTACTGGTCGGATACGCACGTAAGTCTACTATACTCGCGCATGCGGAGTCTACGTCGTGCATGCAGTGTGCTTCTTTGTATACCCTCAAAAATTACATCGCGTGACGTCAGTGTACAAGATCTATTGTTGGGCACGTAGTTCACGTCACAAATTATTTGGTGAAAACTACCCAGGCTCGTCAAAAAGTACCGGTAAGCAATATCACCCACGTTTTTTACCAACATGGACATGCAGTACACTCTAAAATAAACTCGGTTAATAAACAAAGGACTAGTTGTTAAGGATATAGTCTGCGGAATTGTGACCTGTAGAGGTCATACTGTACGTTGTAAGATTTGTGAAGGGGGTTTCCTTAATTACATGTCAAGTTGGCGATATTCATTTTTAGGTAGCTAATAAAGACCGCTATGAGATGAAACAAACAGCGTGCTCTATGAACACCATTTACTTTGCAAGGTGTCATGGACGGTTGAAGATGTAATCCCACTTTTGCTTTTTACGTTCGGCGCAGTTTCAAGACCCCTACCATCAAAATAGCAGTAACCTTTTAAGAAGCTCCAGGTTCTTCTACTATAAGGCAAGGCATTTCGAATAGGGTTAGACATT
Organism: Holothuria leucospilota; assembly: GCA_029531755.1. NCBI lineage: Eukaryota > Metazoa > Echinodermata > Holothuroidea > Aspidochirotida > Holothuriidae > Holothuria > Holothuria leucospilota. Next base: position 43,309,578 of record CM055977.1, read on the forward strand.
CCAAGTTTGACATGAAATGCAAGATTTTCAAGCATATAAATCAAGGGCTTGGATCCATCTCCAAAGGTGTGTGTGTGTGGGGGGGGGGTTTCCACCATTTGCGAATGGCCGTCGTGGGGAGGGGTCTAAGGGGAGGGGATGTCCCCTCCCCTTTGAAAAAAGGAAATCGGAAGGTACCTATATGGCAAATGGTGCCATATTTGGGTGAAATTAAGCTTTTAAAATGTAATGTCAATTCGCAGTCTATATTATATTTATTGAAAAAGTGGGGGGGGGGACTTTTTGGAGATGCCCCCTTCCAAAAATGTGTGAGGGGGGGGGGGGCGCGTTCCCCCGTCCCCCATGATCCAAGCCCAAGATATAAATATAATTTATTTACGAATGTTATTAATGTCCCCATTTTATTAAGGCAATTGCATTCCGACTAATTTCATTCTATACGCTGGAAGTATTTTTAGCAATAAAAACAGGGCAAACCTACCATACTGCCATATTAGTAGTAACAACTGCTTCCAGACATGGAAACAAAGCAGTCAGTGATGCAACTACATCGTCTTCGACTTAAAGTACAGCGAGTCGACCGTTTTATGTTCGACGCATAAAACCATACAATAGCTGCTAATAACGGTAATCAAGTTTGAATTCATTTGGTTTTCTTTTAAACAGTATGTTCAGCCTTTTATCGGACACTTTGTGTACACAAAAATTAACTTCATAACAGTAGGCAAACTGTGCTTCTTTTGGTACGGCACAAAACATAAGCAAGTAAATATCGTATTGAAAAATAATTATTGTTATTAATTATTTCCATTCTAATCAATGATTGTCAAAAGTTGGATAATACTCTTGTCTGAAGGGGATTGTCCAAGGACGGATCCTGGAATATAATGCGATATAAACGCTCTGCCAGATCTGAGGAAACCGCTTTCACTTAACTTTGTAATTGGCCCCCAGTATGGTAGAAAGTGACGTGCAATCAGGGTTCGCGGTGGGGGAAGCTTCATCGGCTGTTAAATCAGGGAGTTAAATCCAACACTGGCGGGGAAATCTGTGGGGATTCCTTATGGGTTTAACTGTACATTCTGCATTCTATCATACCAATAATATAACACATTTCTTTTCGTTCTAGCTGGGAATTTTGGAATACAAACTCCCCCGTTGTTAGAGTACTTACAGGGTATTTTGCGAGGTTATTCTGATGGACAGATTTTGAAGGTATGGTATCGTATATGTTTTTCATTTCAAGAAATGTTTATTAAGTTAAATTATTTGCACTGACTTTATAGCATAAAATGCAGTCACGACGATATGAAGGGTACCTCTCAAAAGTTTCTAATTGTCATACGGTTTGTAACTATTGTGATGAGTCTGCTCAATTTTTTGATCTTGATATCAATAGGTCAAAAAGAATGGTTCGAAGTGTGACTTGGTTCTCCTGCTTCATATTTTATGTGGCTTAACGTGGAGAAACACTTCTTAAAGTGTGTAAAGAGTAATAAAAAGATTTAGAAAAAGTTACCCTGCTTTGTCAAAATCAATATATATATATATATATATATATATATATATATATATATATATATATATATATATATATATATATATATATATATATATATTAAGTGTGTGTGTGTTTATTTGTGACATGCAGTCATCCTAGTCGGTTTTTACTTCCAACAGGAACTTCTCCAGAATGCAGAGGATGCAGGAGCGTCAGAAATAAGATACCTGTATGATGAGAACAACTATGGTACGGAGTCCCTTTTGCAAGAATGTTTGAAGGATTTTCAGGTATGATGCTACGCATGCGAATTATTATTCAGTTTGAAGCTGCCTTTGTCTGACTTTCCCCACTTCAGTAACATCAAACAAATAACAGTCTAATGTAATTTTCTCTAGTAATTTTGATTCCTTGCCGTAGGCAGGCAGGGAATCTATGCGGTGGTGATGTCAGTGTGTACGGTCATGATGTGTGTATGGGTGCATTCACCAACGTGGCCTTGGCGGGTGCCGGCACACCGGGCGGGAGCTGCCCGTAGCTGCCCGTAGCTGCCCGAAAATTCGGTCACTGCAAAGAGAAGTCACGCGCGGCTGCACGTGTCTGCCTTGGAGCGCAGCCCGCCCTGAAGAACGTCCTTCTACTCGGCTCCTTCGCGGGCAGCTTCGCTGTTGGGAAATTCCCTTGCATTCCCTGCGGGGTCCTGTGCCAGTACCCCATAAGGTATCGAGTGTTCTTCTTGGTGTATGTAAGTGTGTGTATGTGACGCCGAGCTTGTAAACACGATATCTCAAGATAGCAATGACAGACACTTTTCATATTTGGTATATAGATTTATCATGTTAAGAGAAAGAACACTATTGTTTTGGTGGAGGTCAAAGGTCATTTGAGATCACCAGAGGTAAAAAACCGAAAACTTTGTAAACACGATATCTCAAGTTAGCAATGACCGATACTTTTTATATTTGGGTATACAGATTTATCATGTCAAGAGAAAGAACTCTATTGTTTTTGGTAGAGGACAAAGGTCATTTGAGGTCATCGGAAGTTTAACTGCGAAAACCCTGTAAACGGCTTGTAAACACGATATCTCCAGATAGCAATGATCAACACTTTTCATATTAGGTGTATATATATATATATATATATATATATATATATATATATATATATATATATATATATATATATACATATATATATTCATCATGTTAAGAGAAAGGATCCTATTGGTTTTGGTGAAGGTCAAAGGTTATTTGAGCTCACCCGAGGTAAAAAGCCGAAAGCTCATAATCACAATATCTCAAGATAGAAATGACCGATAATTTTCATATTGGGTATATACATTCATCATATTAAGGGAAGAACCCTGTTGTTTTTGGTGGAGGTTAAAGGTCATTTGAGGTCACCGGAGGTAAAAAGCCGAAAAGCTCTTAATCACGATATCTCAAGATAGAAGTGACCGACACTTTTCATACTTGGTATATATCTTCATCATGTTGAGAGGAAGAACCCTATTGTTTTTGGTGGAGGTCAAAGGTCATTTGAGGTCAGCAGAGGTCAAAGACCGAAAACCGTGAATTTGCGATATGTCAAGAAAGGCATGGCAGATATAGATTTTTCATGTTGAGAGGAAGAATGCTATTGTTTTTGGTAGAGGTCAAAGGTCATCTGAGGTCACAGAGGTTAAAATGCAAAAACCTTGTAAATGGCTTGTAATCACAATATCTCAAGATAGCAATGACATATACTTTTCATATTTGGTATATAGATATGTCATGTAGAGAGGAAGAACCCTATTGTTTTTGGTGGAGGTCACCTGGGGTTACCAGAGGTCAAAAACAAAATTTCCCAAGAATTCCCATCATTGTCATCTGGGGTCAAGGGGGTCAAAAGCAACATTTCCCAAGAATATGAAAGATTGTTACATGGGATTTCCAGAGGTCAAAAAGCAAATTTTCCCAAGAATTCCCAAGATCGTGATTTGGGTCACTAAAGGTCAAAAAGCAAAGTTTCTCAAGAATTCCCAAGATCATCATATGGGGTCACAAGATGTCAAAAAGCAAAATATCCCAAGTACTCCCAAGATCGCCATCTGGGGTCAACAGAGGTCAGAAAGCAAAATTTCCCAAGAATTCCCAAGATTGTCGTCTGGGGTTATCAAAGTCAAAAAGCAAAATTTCCCAAGAATTTCCAAGATCATCATCTGCGGTCACCAAAGGTCAAAAAGCAAAATTTCCCAAGAATTCCTAACATCGTCATGTGGGTCACCAGAGGTCAAAAAGCAAAATTTTCAAAGAATTCCCAACATCGTCGTCGTAGGTCACCAGAGTTCATAAAGCAAACTTTCCCAAGAATTCCCAAGATAGTCATCGGGGTCACCAGAGGTCAAAAAGCAAATTTCCCAAGAATTTTCAAGATCCAAGATCCATTGGAGTTGAATCCCTTTCAAGACACTTCCATTTTTCTTTTTTGTTATATTTGGTGGGGTTGAAAGTTCATGTGAGGTCAGCTGAGGTCAAATTGTTAAAACATTGTAAAATGATGTAGTCAAGAAAGATAAATTTGAGGGTTAAACCTCAGTGCAACAAAGCATCCCCATACGGCAAGGAATCACTAAGCCTTTCGGCTTTCTGGTTAAGAGATGTAATAAACACAAAATGACCAATAGTAACAACTAGTGCAAGTTTATTTCTCAGGTAGTCATATTTTAACCTTTAGTGATGGCACACAGAGCGACTTTAATAGTTCGAACAAGGTTTCTATGTATAATAGTCTAGCGGCGAATTTGAAAAAGAGCTCTAAAAATTGAATTGCCCGGTGCCGATTTGTAAAATATAGCGACTATGCTAAAACTATTGTTTATAATGTAATTTTAAATGTTAGGTTGGTTGTCACTTTTTAAAAGTTCCCGAACATGCAAATTTTCAAGATCAAAGGTCAAAAAGGTCAATTTTTGATCCCTTGCCGAAGACCGAAGGAATCTATGCGATGGTGATGTCGTGTGCGTGTGTGTATGTGACGCTTTTGCTTGTAAACACGGTATCTCAAGAGGAGTAACTGCGAGGGATCTCATACTTGGCATGTAGATTGCCAATATTAAGTAGATGATCCCTATTGTTTTTAGTGGAGGTCAAAGGTCATTTGGGGTCACAAGAGGTCAAAAGGTCTTAACCTTGTAAACAGGATATCTCAAGAACAGAAACTCCGAGGGTCTCGTACTTAAGTAGATGATCCCTATTCTTTTTGGTGGAGGTCAAAGGCCATTTGGGTCACAAAAGGTGAAATGGTAAACACCCCGGAAATTGCTTGTAAACACGATATCTCCAGACAGAAGGACTTACCACGCGGATTGCCCATATTAAGTAGATGATCCCTCTTGTTTTTGATGGAGGTCAAAGGTCATTTGGGGTCACCAGGGGTCAAAGGTCAGAATCTTGTAAACACGATATCTCCAGAAGGATAATTGTGAGGGATCTCATACTTACCGTGTGGATTGTCCATAATAAGTAAATGATCTCTTTTGTTTTGGTGGATGTCAAAGGTCATTTGGAGTCACCAGTGGTCAAAAGGTGAAAACCTTGTAAACATGATATCTCAAGAAGGGTAACTGTGAGGGATCTCATGCTTAAGATGTGGATTGCCCCTATTCAGTAAATAATTTTTTTTTTGGTTCAGGTCAAAGATCATTTGGGGTCACCAGAGGACAAAAGGTCAAAACATTGTAAGCACGTACTTCAAGAAGGGTAACTGTGAGGGATCTCATACTTAGCAAGTGGATTGCCCATATTCAGTAAATAATCTCTGTACTTTTTGGTGCAAGTCAAAGATCATTTGGGGTCACCAGAGGTCAAAAGGTCAAAACATTGTAAACACATACTTCAAGAAGGGTAACTGTGAGGGATCTCATACTTAGCATGTGGATTGTCCATAAGAAGTAAATGGTCCCTATTATTTTTGGTGGAGGTCAAAGGCCATTTGGGGTCACAAGTGGTCAAAATCTTGTGAACATGGTATCACAAGAAGGGTATCTGTGAGGGATCCCATACTTGGAAGGTAGGTTGCCCATATTCAGTAGATGATCCCTATTATTTTTGGTAGAGGTCTAAGGTCATGTGGGGTCACCAGAGGTCAAAAGGTCAAAACCTTGTAAACATGATATCCCAAGAAGGGTAACTGTAAGGGATCTCATACTTGACATCTGGATTGCTTGTATTGAGTAGATGATCCCTAGTATTTTTCGTGCAGGTCAAAGGTCATTTGAGGTCACAAAAGGTCAAAACTATGAGGGATAACTATGAGGGATCCCATACTTGGCCTGTGGATTGTTCGTATTTAGCAAGTGGGTCATTTTGGGTGACAAGATTTCAAAAGCTTGACCTTATTAACATGATATCTCAAGTAGGATAACTGTGAGGGATCCCTTGCTTGTCATGTGGGTGATTCATGTTTGTTACAATATATCCATATGGCAAGGAATCACTAAGCCTTTTCGCTTTCTGGTTTAAAATTTTAGTATTTCTCACATACTTCAATATTACGAGACTAATAAAATGCTGTGAGTCAAATGAACAATTTATACAGTCTTAAAGTGTTCAAAGTGTAAGAAAAATAAAAGAATTATAAACTGTTTATAGGGTTGTTTCGTAGCCTTAACAAAGAAATTTGAATAACGGACTTAGACACGTTGAACGGTCTGTTTTCAACACCTTTCAATTTCAATGAAGACTGAGAAGGAAAACGTCCAGAACAGTGGTAGCGTCAAGTGGGGGGGGGGGATGGCCCCCGTTGGGGATTTTTACGTTTTCGTCAGGGAGCTACTATGTATACGATAAAATATGTAGTCCCCGACAACGTGCAGTCGCCCTGACGATTTACTTAAAGGGGCACATTGAGTTGGTTCACGTAATTCAAGATTTTTTATCACATCTGTTGAGGTTTACTCACATCTTGATAGTAAATGGTCAAACTAAGAGATTCTGCACATCTGACACACAACTGAAATGATAATGATAGGGAAATTAATGATTAAAATCATTTCTTACAAATTCGTGACTAGACACTTTTTACAGTTAGGTATTAACCACATGCAACCCCTGTTCAAAGACAACCAATGAGTGAGGCTTATCCCAACTGCATTGACAGGCTTACAACTCCTATAACTAGCAGCTGCTGTGGTTGAAGGTCACAATTGTTTATAAGTGTTGTTTATTCAAGAGAGGCTGGTCTATCATGGGTTTGGACAAGCTTGGTGAACTGCAAGCTCTCAAACCCATAAAAACTACAATTTTTCACATTTTTGGTCACTGTAGGAAGTAAAACATGAGCAGTGAGGCTAATTAGAAGCATTGTCATGCAATGATTCTCTTCAAACTCGCCACAAAATAATCGATATCAACTCGATGAGCCCCTTTAACTTGGGCAAATTCTTCAATAAAACCCCCAAATTTTCCAGTTTTCTTCGTAAAATCCCAGTTTTTTTAGTTTTCCATAGTAAAAGCCCAACTTTCTTAAATGTTTCCCATTAAAAGGTCGAAATTTTCGGCGCGATTCGCGAGCGCCAAAATTTTTGCTTCAAACATCGTTTCGGCACTATATCGCCCTCATCGGGGCTTCGGGTTGCTGGTTCCCCCGTCGGGCAAAACCTGGCGCCACCCTGGTCCAGAAACTATCCCACGCGCTCTGTAAACTATGGACAAGTGATGTTTAAAATACAACCTTTGAATGTTTTTTTTAAGTTTCCGAACATAAAAAGTTTTAAGGTCAAAGTTCATTAAAGGTCGCACCTTTTAAACTTGATCTGCATTTTACGTTTTTCCCCATAAGGACCCTTAACAAAATCATATGATTTCAAACAACATTTATTCAGATGTTTTACAGCAACTTTGTCATGGTCAAGGCCAGGTGGGGTGAGGAGGCCATGGCCCCTTCGAGAAAGGTTGAGGCCCTCGTCAGGAAAATTTTCTAATCTTTTTTAGGGAGCATGAAGTTTTTAAAATCTCCGACGGCGACTGGTCATCCCAACAGTTTAGTTGAGTTACTCTCAAAGAGGGTTTTTTTTTTTCAAAATAAATTGCAAACCTCACCTTTTACATTTACTTCAATAATAAACCAAATTTGTAAATTTACTTCAATAAAAATACCAAATTACTGAAATTTCCCCACTAAAAGCTCCAAATTTGTGCCGCTCAAATAGCGCCGAAAAGTTTTTCACCATCCTTCCAGTAATCCATCGCTTTGTCCTGGTTTTGGGCTATGGCCTCCGCCCCTACCAATGTCGAGAACTTGCCTAGTGCAATCCCTAAAACTAAGTGGGATATAATGAAAATATTTATAGGCCTACAATGCAATGTAGGCTGTATTCATAGCTCTGTCAGAGAAATCTGAATTTTTGTTTCGGTTGTTAGAATGTGTGGAACCATTGCATTGATTAGATTAAATGTGCGAAATCACATAGCCTAGCTAAATTAATTGACATAATTATTTTATTAAATACATTACGGTGTTTCTGTCATTGCAATTACTATTTGCCAACATTAACCAGATCAGCGAAAAGGGGTAGGCTGTCAGTGGCGCCGCCAGGGTTTGGTGATTGGGGATCACCACCTATGACGTCCAAATGCCACCTCAGTTTCCCCCAGGACCCATCTTTTCAGGGTGAGCTTTGTACTTACTGTAATGGCTAATGATGTAATTCTTCTTTAGGGAATACAGTGCACATTCCGTTTCTCTGACACCTAACCTCCAAAAATCATAGTGCTGCCAATCAATCATATCTTTGACAGTGGGGCTTTTTGGCTCTCCTGAAAGCATTATGGAAGCCTCAATATATTTTGACATTATGGTTTTGATAAAGGATAAGAGTGGCACACTTCAAAGTTGATGTGTAAGTTTTATGGGTAAAAATCTTAGTTGGGATTGCTTTTAACAGTCAAAGGTAATTTAGGGTCACCAGCTGTCAAAATATAACATCTTTTGTAACCACTTCATCTCAGTGAGGGATACATATAAAGAAACTTTGTCATACATTTTCTTCTATTGATAACACAAGCCTACCATGATTTTCTTATTGATTGCAAGAAAGATTTAAACTTATGCTCTCATATCTACTCAATCTCTCAACTTGGCAAGGAATCACTACCCCTCTTGGCGTTGTTGTAATGAACTAGTTACTAGGATGTAATAAAATATGAAACTAGATAGATGCTTTTGTGTTATTGCTTGTATCCTGGGGGATATGAATCCTCGAGTGGCAATAAAAATGACCAAGACAATGAGGTTTATAACATGGTAATACCTGAATAGTATGAAAGAAAGGTGAGATGTGAAAAAACAACTTTTCAACGAATTAACAATATAAACTAATTTAAAAAAAAAACGGATTTTGATTAATCTTGGACACAATTATCGATGGGTGTGGCGCAATTTATGACCAACAGGAATTCAAGGTCAAAGGTCATTTAAGGGTCAATATAGGCTATTATGTGAAAGTCTTAAACATGTATCTCCTCACTCATATATCAATTTCTTTAAAGTTGATTGTAACATTTTTCAAGTAGTGCTTCCTACGGGCCGTACACATATTTTGGAATCAAGGTCATTTTAAAACATTAGAGACCAAAAGGTGAAAAATCGTTGATTTAGTATCACATTGTAACCGACTGTCTGATGGTGTCCAAATTTTGGGTGAGTAAACAACATTTAGTTTCTTTAAATAAAATGTGAAGGTCATAAAGAGGTCACCCGAGGTCGTTTGAGCCCAAAATTATTGATTTCCAATAACTTTGTAACCTAAATTAGGATTGCATTCAAACTTGGTAGATGTATTCACCATTTGGTTTCCAATCTGAGACGATCACTCTGAGGTCATCAGTAATCATTTTGAGGTAAAATCTGCAAACATAGTTTAATTTATCTGAAACTTTAAAACACGTAGTCAATACTTAAATCCTGAAATTGTGGAGGTCAGTTTGAGGTGATCAGGGGTTTCGTAAGGTCAAATTAGCAAAAACTGTTCGATATGGGCAAAATGAAACACAGTGGATGTAGTCAGCATCTGGTGGTAAAAGGTTGGAAGAACTGAGAGCTGGGTCATCATGAGTCGTTCAAAGTCCAAAATCCATTTGAGATCCATAGGTGCACATATAACATTGGCTGCAAAAAATTTTGATGATAATGGCCATTTGAAGTTTTCAAACTTTCAAAGTTCACTCAGAGTTCAGTCATCAAAAGGAACCTTAATGCGCTTGTCCATGATTACATGCTTCTGTTGTAAAGCATGTAGACTTTAAGAAAGGTACAAAAATGAGCCCTTGTTTTAAAAGGTCTCATGTTTGCATGGGCTCATGGAATTATGCATAACGGGATGCCTCTAAAGATGTTAAATTTCCAGAACAATATTGGCTTTGATTAAAATTGGACAGACGTGAGCTTCTGAGCCGTTGGTGTTCTAGTTGAGTGTATGTCAAAGGTCGTTTGAAGTCACCGAAGGTCAAACTGTAAATACCTCTTGGTTATTTTTATCATGGAGTTTTACATAGGTTTTAGGTACAAAAACCTGTACTCAATTAGAAAACAGATTAGCCTATATGGCCGTGTGCCAGTATGGGAGTTGAAACAATTGAGCATCTTTTATTTGGATGTCATATTACTGCCACCTTTTTTCTTTATTTTTCTTTAGAGTATTTGGAACATCAGGCTGTCTCCTCAACAGCAGATATACATTTATCATTTTTGAAACGTTTCACATCTAAACAATTGTTTAATTTTCCTTCAAATACTAGATTTTTAATAAAAAGTATAAGGATGCTAAGCCAAAGATTCAAGTTTTCTACCGAGTTTCAATCTGCTGCAGCTTTCGACGTTAATAGTTACATTGCTTCAACTTAGGAAAATAATAAGTCTAAAAGGAACACCTTTTTGTATTCTAAAAGAATTATTCTCATCTTGCCAAGACTTGTATAACTAAGGTTGTAATAATTTTACCATTCTATTCAATTAATTTAGTTCAGTGCATTTATTTGATTTTCACAACTTCAATATTAATACATATATATAATGTGACATTTTAACAGAAAATGGTAATGTATAGAATATTTATATCATTATCAACAAAGTAGAAAATAAGCAGGTCGAAGCTGTGAGGGAAGCACATACAAAAAACTCATATGAGCTTAACTAAGGTAAGTGCTCCCTAGCTAAAAAAGATGAATGATAGGCCCTAAAGCAAGAAAAAGAAAAACATTAGATATCCCTCCCAAACACGGAAAAAGTGGACGAACTATAAACTGTAATCCCCCCTCCTACCACCAGTGGCGTAGCCAGGTTTTTTGTCAGAGGGGGCAAGAGCACCAATTCATAGAACACATGACTACATATCATATATTAGTTACATTGTAATTACTGTTGTTACAACTCAAGATATAAAATACAAGAAATGATAGCACTAAATGGAGAGACGAGCGCCCTCTCTCAAGCACTTAGAAAAATAATACGTGTAAAAGAAACACATTTTCTATTCTAAAAGAATTATTCTCATCTTGCCAAGACTTGTTTAACCAAGGTTGTAATAATTATACCATTCTATTCAATTAATTCGTTAAACACTTGACTACATATCATATATTAGTTAAGTTGTAATTACTGTTGTTACAACTCAAGATATTTTCGTCAGCAACTTTTTAAATACAAGAAATGATAGCACTAAATGGAGAAACAAGCACTCTCTCGAAACCTAGGTTTAATTCCAGGGGTATCGTATCTGGCATGTGGGTACCTCATATAAAGTAGAAACCCCTTTGTCCTTTATTTTTGGAAGTCAAAAATCATTTGAGATCATTTAAAGGTCACTAGAGGTTAAAACTGTTAATAATTACAATGCATTTGAATGTTAAATGTCAGCAAGCACTAAGATTAAATTTGGGAGCACTGCGGTGCTTGTAAAGTATATCTCATTGACAAGGCATCACTTAGCCTTTTGGTTTCTTTTGTTCTGCATTTGTTCGTGTTTATATTTTATTTCGAGCTTAAGTCTGCTTTTCATGAATGATTCATACGTCACATCATAAAGATTACACAATGAATGTCACTCATGGTATTAAATTGCTACAAGACGTACACTCTCTGGATACAAAGCCCGGCTTTCAGGATGTGGAACGTATACCCCCAGTGTTTTGGAAAGCAGCTTTCGCAGGAATTGTGTGTTGCAAAGACACATTTAAGTAAGATCATGTTTGTTTGCACGTGTTCTATAGCCTACTTACCCAGTCTGGTTTTACGCATCACTGACAGCACTTGGTGACTTGGCCATTTGGGCGCTCGTGTATATCCTCGCCTTGCTCGTTTTAAATATGCAACGATTATTGACCGGAAAGTGTCGGAAGCTTGCCGAAATTGCGCAAAGAAATCATTTTCATGTTTCAAAATGCATTCCATTTAAAGGTCTGGATCAGGCCCCCTAGCCAAAGCACTGCAGAGGATCGATATAGGTTGTGGGGCAAAATTATTCGGGGGGGGGGGGGGATATATACAAAAATGCATAAACACAATGGTAATTTATGATCTTGGAAGGAGGGCGAAAAGTTTTCTAGGAGGCCGCCTCCACCCCTTTTGTGTGGATTCATTAAAAATTACCAAAGTTCTAATTGGGCAAGTAAACATGATTTTGCACTGCGTAAGAACATGAATTCTTTAGTGATATGCATAAACCCTATCTAAGTCCTTCGTAAAGATACGCAGTGTGACTGCAATGCATGCACACGAGACAGAATTTTTCCCAGTCGAATGTTGTTTTGCCACATTCTAAGCCAATCGCATTAACCGTTTTATTGCTGAAACGAGGCGAAGGGTCCATCTGTAGTTTTACGCCGTTCCCAACTAGTGTGGAACACAATGTCTAACTATTGCTTTTTGTACCGACGCTCTAAAGCTTGCGTTAGGTTCTGCCTAATTTCTTTTCATTTTCGTTTCATGAGTACCGACAATGCAGGGTGCTCTGCGTAGGTAACGGATAGAGTGTAAGCAAACCATCACTTGGTACACTGAATCAATGCAAAAATATTTTCATACCAGTGCATCTGCTCATTTAATGAGAACTGTGAACACGCAGAGCCTTATACTTTACTGTCGAATAATCTGTCAATGAAATCTCGAACAAGGGCCCACAACTGGGAGACATTTTCGAAGATATGTCTGAAGACGACCTCAAATAGCATGCAACACATCAATGTTTCCACTCTAGAGAAGATCTCAGTAATCTACACTTAACAGTTACGTCTGTCAATGAAGAAATGGCGGTAATACGCTCACAGACTCATTTTGTGAACATGCAAATATTCCCAAGAGTAGGTAAGGAGAAAAATATCCCCCCGAAATTCCCCTTTTTACATCACTCCTATTCTTTATTCCCCTTCAAATAAGTTTATGCCAGAGAAAACTAATTCAACACCGTTTACGGTATTAAAAACATTGAATTGAGTTGAAGGTCTAAACGTAAATCCGCGCAGAACGAGGGAATCGTTTGGTAATTTGTGAAACGACAACTCCCTTAACCTTTACAAAAATAGATAGCTTTAATGCGTTTTTTTTTTTAATGTTTTTTTTTTCATTAAAACTTCTTGTCAGAGATGCAGTGGTGGTGTGGTTACGACCAGTATTATAGTGCCGGAGTCACCTTAGAAGGAGGATGAATGATGATAGGGGATTCGTGGTACTTGAGATTCCACTCAAGCAGCCCATAAGAAATTAATAACAAGAAAACGGTACATGATAAAGTAGCATTTTAAGACTATTTAGTAACCGGTTACGTTGGGCTTAATTTTACATTGTAAGAGTGTAAAGAAGCCCCCCCCCCCCCCAGGTTTGTTACTTCTTTTTAGTGATGCACGAATCGTTATAAGCCTTACACCTTTACAGATCAGTCACAAACGAGGTGGTACATAGTTACTTTCTGTATTTCAGGGACCTGCCTTGTGCTCTTACAACAATGATGTATTTAAACCTCAAGACTGGGATGGGATTCAGAAACCCGCGCAAAGTTGCAAGAAAGGAGATGTTCTTAAAGTCGGCAGGTTTGGAATCGGTTTCAACTCAGTCTATCATCTTACTGGTAAGGCAACGGGAGATTCGCAATAAAGTTGACACAATTACGGTCAAGACTCAAAGTCAAAACGTGGTACTAGTGTAGTAGTGTAAAATTCATTATGAGGATGAAAAGAACTTGTTTGAAGTTTTTAACTTACTTTGAAGTTCAAGTTTTAGTATAGAATCCACTCAAGTCGTTTTGATGTTGGTATAAAGTCATCATTTAATACGAAAAGAAATTTTAGAGGGAAATTAATATTGGCCTGAATAAATGCACTGTTTTAGATCTACTTGAAAATGTGGTAGTTAAGTTGCAAATCCGTGTAAAATGTTGTTGACTTTAGGAAAGAAAGCTATTGGGAGGTGTGCTATTCTTTTCATCAGCTTATTTTTGGAAGCACACTTAAAATTTTGACAGGTATGTTATGTTGTATTAATGCAGTTCGATGTTGCTGTCAATTGTATGTATCGTAAACTTGATCACCACTGAGATTCTAACAACTAGACTTCAATTTGGAAAACACCCTATACGAATCAATAAGACACCATTTATTGGTTTCGATAAAAGAGAAAACAATGCAGTCATGATGACGTGTGTGCATCCACATGATAACCATTAAAAGTATCCACGCTTCGTAACGTGAAATACAGTGTTAACAACTTTTTCAGTGTTTGACCTCTGGTGACCTCAGATGACCTTCGACTTTGAAGGAGGTCAAAGGTCATCTGAGGTCACCAGAGGTCAAACGCTGAAAATGTTGTTAACACTGTATTTCATGTTACGAAGCGTGGATACTCTTAATGGTTATCATGTGGATGCATTGCATCAAAATGAAGGACTGTATTGTTTTTGGTGGAGGTCAAAGGTCATCAGGGGTCTTGGGAGGTCAAACTCTGAAAACCTTGTTAACATGATATCTCCAGATAGGAAGAATGAAAACTACTGTAGTCATACTTGTTATGAGGATGCATTATATTAAGAGAAAGATCCCTAATGATTTTGGTGGAGAACAAAGGTCATCTGAGGTCACCAGAGATCAAACTGTGAAAACACTGTTAACACTGTATCTCAAGGTAAGAAGCATGAATACTCTTCATGCTTACCATGTGGATGCATTGCATCAAAAGGAAGGACTGTATTGTTTTTGGTGGAAGTCAAAGGTCATCTGGGGCCCTGGGAGGTCATACTCTGAAAACCTTGTTAACACGATATCTCCAGATAGGAATCATGGATGCTCTTCATACTCCATGCATGTAGATGCATTATATCAAGAGGGTGGACCCTTTTAATTTTGGTGGAGGTCATCAGATGTCATACTCTGAAAACCTTGTTGCAACAGTTTGTTACAGTATCTCAAGGTAGGAAGTATGAATAGTCTCGTAACTTAGCATCTATGCATTATATAACTTAGAGAAAGTGTCAATCATTTTGACGAGGGTAAATGGTCATCTAAGGGCACCAGAGGTCAAACTCTGAAAAGCTTGTAAACAATTATTTTAAGAAAGGAAGCATATATACTTCCCATACTTAGCCATGTAAATGCACAACATTGAGTGAAAGTGCCCTACTGTATTTGGTAGAGATCAAAGGTCATCTGAGGTCACTGAAGGTCAACATTTAAAGAACTTTCTTTACACGATATTTTATGATTTGAAACTCAAAGAAACTTTTATACATGGTACTTATTTACCATAATAATGTTGTTGATGTTTATGTGTTCAGTGAAAGGTCATTTCAGTTTACCAAAGGTCAAAGTCTGAAAAAAAAACCTTGTCAGCATTATATTTCAAGGTAGATATCATAGCAACTTCTTATACATGGTGGGGAAATTTGTCCAGATCATTAACATTGTAGAGCCTTTTGTAGATCTGGATGAAGCTTAAATGAGTTCATCGAAACCTCAATGCACCTTTGCATCCCTGGTTTTCTGTATTTCTGTTCTCGTTTCCATTTGGACTAGGCGGTTGCTGTTAACACTGGTGGCTAATTTAGAGATGGTTTTCAAAATACTATATTTGTATTGTACTCACGACCATGGTTTGCATATGAAGTTATTTTAGAGATCAAATGAATTTCTTGTTCACTTCTTATATAAGAGCGAAGCCCTTTGAGCAGTTTGGCATGAAAGATACTTTGTTTTTCATTGATCAAATAAATGATTGCCTTTCATCCGCTTGTTATTATTAATTCTTCAAAACATCACAAATTATGAAAATCGATATGTCTCAGTATTCTAAAGTGATGATATTCTTAAAGTTAAAGGATCATATCCAGTACATAAAGGACCAGTCTTTATTTAAAGTACCATACGAATGTGCTCAGTAGCTCTTGACCCAGGGAACTGTGCAAGAGCTGTATCCAATGACAGATCCTATTAAATTCATCAGAAAAAACGTACTGCAAACCAATATAACCCTTTGATACCTTGAGAAAGGCAATCACCATGGCGTGTGCGCGCACGCTCTTGTGTGCATGTGTGAGTGCGAATAAGTAGATGTTTTGACAATAAATAGCTTCCAAATTCGTGATAAGTCAATCATTAGCTAAAAAAGAGTATCTTCGTAAGTCAAAGCTAGTATAAGATATTTTTAAAGCAACTTCATGATTCTGATTCTTTCATTGTCATGACAGATCTCCCTTGCATCATCAGTCAAAACATCCTGGCAATGATAGACCCCTTTGAAAAACACTTTTCATCTGGTGGAAGGTCGTCGTCCGGACACAGTTGGGATCTTGGTGTTAAGTTTGAACTTATAGAAGATCAATTAAAGCCCTTCCAGGAGGCCTTTCCCGGAGACGTACAATTTGAAGAACATGGTATATTACATGGAACTTTCTTCAGATTCCCACTTCGCAAGGAACCAAACACTTTAAGCCAAAGTGTTTTCTCACAGGAAAAAATTCATGACTTGCTTGAGGCATTTAAAGAAGATGCCTCAATAAGTCTCCTGTTTCTAAGAAATATAGAGAGAGCTGCCATTTATTGGAAAAAGGAACATTCTGAAACATCAGAGTGTTTCGTTGAGGTATCATTTGCATCATCTTATATTGCAGAACTTCGAAAAGACCGTGAAAGTTTTACCTCTTCACTACAAAACTTTAAAAAACAACCTGATGAAAGTAAGAACATGGCAATGATAAATACTTTTGATATCGTTACCAAGTACTTTGACTTAGGAAATGAAAGTAAGAATGAGTTTGAGGAAAAATGGGTCGTTGCACAGGAAATAGCCATCACGTGTTCTTCTACACTAGCAACATTATATCGAAAACTCAATTACCTACCGTGGATAGGTGTGGCGATTCCGGTTTTCAACATCAAAGAAACATTGAAAGGGAGAACATTTTGCTTTTTGCCCCTCCCCTCAGGAGAGGATTCGTTGTCTGAGTTACCAGTCCATGTTCATGGATTCTTTGGAGTAAGTGATGATAGAAGGTCCCTGAAGTGGCCTGGTGGTGATCAAATTCAAAACGATGATGCTGAGTGGAATAAGTTGCTGGTCAATGAGGTTCTCCCTGGAGTTTATCGCAAAGCATTGTTGAAAACTATAGAGGTTACGCTAGAACAAAGTGATCCTGATCCAAACATTGTTTACAAAGCAATGCCAAACATAAATCATGAGTTGGGCCACTGGAGGGAGGCAGTAGAAACACTTTTTTCAAATCTCTTTCATGATAAGGTCTTGTATTGCCGGGCTCGAAATGCATGGTTGAGTGTAAATGAAGTCATAATCATGACGGAAGATCTTCTCGTGACCTCAGAGAGAACCAGGTCTATTTTGAAGTGTCTCCAAAACAGCGGATACGACGTCATTGAAAATTTGCCCGGACATGTAATGGATGCGATAAGAAAGTTTGCTAAAGAGGTACGCTATGTTTCACCTAGTCTTGTCATTGAATGTCTGAAGACACAATCCGATAATGAGTATTCTGATACGGATCGGCTTTATATTTTGGATTACGTAGTCGGAAACTTCGACAATTTTCCCAAACCAGAGGATGTAGATGGCCTTAAACTGCTACCAACATGTGACGGGCAGTTTGTCTCTTTTAGAGCATATCCAAACACTAGTGAGGTCGTTTACACGGAAACCAGAACATGTTCACAGAATCTCATCCCTGGAATGCGCCAACGATTTGTGAAACGTCAGCAAGAGGAACGTTTCCCTAAACTTAACCAAGCTTTGGAGATAATGACGTCTTCAGGTAATTTGTCATCCAGCAATATAGCTATAAATTTGATCTTAGTGGGAATAACTTGAAACCATCAGGATTAAGACTTTTAAAGGTGTAGATCAAAACTGATGATTGCAAGCATGTCACTATATATAAAGCTTGAGTTGTCAAAATGTAAACTACAACTTGACTAATATTTAAATACTCAGCTACAACTTGACTATATTTAAATACTCCTTCATGTGCTTTAGCTCCAGTGGATATAAATTATAGGGTATTAAGCAGTATCACGTCAATGAATATATTGCAGGTGTGTTCACAAGGTGTATTACCAGCAATTAATTTGTGGTTTTATCAGTGCCATTCCATACTTAAACGTTTAGGTTCTCTTACTTGTCTACAAAAGTACGATTCAGTAGCGTGAGAGGGTCGTAATTTAAAGACTGATTTTTGGATGCGGTTATGTTTTAAATTATATTCAAGGAAGTCTGCTGTATTTTGTATAGGTACTTATTGTCTACAGTGTATCTCAAGAAAATGAATGAAACATTGGTATTTTGTCTAAGAGATAGATGGTATCCATCAAACATAATTAAATAAGATTGTATTGCCATAACCATTATATGATTGTTCTTTTAAAACTATTTTTGTTCTCTTTGTAAAATAGAAGCTTTGCATGTCCCCAAAATATGCATCGTAATCTTAGTGTATGACTTTTGTTTTGTAACAAAATACAATCAGTTGTATCATAATCTTTTAAAGCAAATATTATTTGTTCTTAGCCAAAAAATGATACATTTTGTTCCCCTTGTTTACGTTATATGTGTGTACATACATACTCACCATTTTTTCCCTTTCCTTACGTTCACCAGAAAACTGGAAACAGCTGAAACATTTAGATTCTGATGTTATTATTCAGCTGCTATCGGAAACCCTCCCAACATCTTGGAACCAAGAAACCGTGGATTACGTAGAGTGGACTCCAAGCAACGGTGACGAGCCCGATTTTCAATGGCTTCAACTGTTTTGGCAATTCCTGTGTCGTGAGGATATCGATCTGGTTAAACTAGAAGGCCTTAAAATTCTACCTGTATCTGAGATAACAAAGATACCTATTAGGATTATGGCACTGAAGAGGAATTCCAGAATAGTAAATGTGGGTGATGCTGACAAAACATGCACTGACTTTGCTAAAATTGAGGAAGTTTTGATCAAGGTCGGAATCACAGTTTGTGAGTTACCCGACTTTGTGTCCAAACATCATCAAATTCTGAAATCATCTTTTGTCCATTGCTTTCATCAAGATGACATCATGAAAGCCCTGAAGGCTACCGGCGTTAAAAGTATTGATTACGCATGTTCCTCTAGCACAGACACACAGGACATGTTTTACTCCAACCTTCTACCATATTTGTCTGGAGCAAATTTTTCCAAACAAGATGTTTGTTTCTTAAGAAGTTTGTCTATTTTTAAAGCCTTCGAAAGCAAACAGGTGGTAGCAAAACGTTTAAACTCCATTGATTCCGGAGTAACCTTCCTAAATGAAGAAGATTTTCAGAGTTTACCAAAAGTCCCTTTCGACAAACTATATGTCGTTATTAACACTTGTGAACACCTACTTTTGTTAGAAAAGCTTGACGTGAAACTGCAGGCTTTCGAAGATGCCTTGAAAGGAATTTTACGAAATGCTCAACAACGTTTATACCCACAAGACAAGATTCAAGTGTTGTTCGAGTGGGTGAGGTTAAGTTATGACAAGATCAGCTGCTTAGAAGGCATTGAAGACCTATTGACAGAAGTTCCATTTGCAGCGAATGGTAACGAGGAACTAACAAAGCCGAAGGATATGTACGACGGATCCAATAAATATGTCAAGTATTTGGTACATGACAAAAACGTTTTACTCTCTAAACACGTTTTGTCTAGCTGGTTAGACATACTGCAAAAACTTGGTTTGAAAACAGAGGATAATATTGAAGTTCATCATTTGAAGAAAGCGGCCATGAATAGTTCCATCGAAAACAACATCTCACAGGCAGATGTCCTAGTTGAATACCTTTGCAAGTACCCACAGTGTCTCGAGAACTCTGAAGTTTGCAATACCTTAAAACAGCTTCCATTCATTTCCTGCAAATATGTTACACCAAGTTTCTACCCGAAGGAAATGACATTTTTTGGCAAACGGGGAAAATTGTACAAACCAAGTGATCTGGTAGTCTACAGCAGAAAGACATGCTTTCTCGCAGGTACCTCTGCACCCATGGTTGAAAGCATTTCAGACATAGTGCTAGATGAGCTGTGTGTTAGGAGGAAACCTTCTGTTAAAGAGGTATTGCAGCAGCTGCACCAATGCGTAAAATGTAATTCATCAAAAACTGAAATGATACAGTACATCTACGAGTTTCTGAACGAAAACAGTTTCGAAAACGAAGACGAAATTTTGGCAGGTCTACCAAAGAAATGGATTTTTGTTGACGATCATTTTGTGAATGTTTCATGTGTGTACAAAGAAGAATGTAGTGGGGCTATTGACCTCAGACCATTTCTTTGCATCCTCCCAAGATGGTATAAAGAGTATAACAACTTATTACAAGTTGCTGGAGTTCCGAACCAAGTTGAAGGAAATGCGTCTTTCCTACTAGACGTATTGGAGAAGATTAAGACCAACGTCGACGCTAGTGTCATAACTGAATCAAGCAGTTTGGAGGCTTCTTTGCGTGTTTCTATCAATATTTTACGGAAATTGGTAGAGTCTGAAGATGAAATTGAAGAAGAAGACATTAGATGCAAATTGTATGTGCCAACTAATTGCACACCTATGAAGCTGCTACCACCTGATCAAGTCTGTTATGATGACACGAGCTATGACAACGACGACGACGATCATTTCGACTTAGATGAGGAAGAACCACTTATATATCTTGTGCACAGTGAAGTACCTTCTCACATAGCTAAGAAACTCGGTGTTGTGTCCCTCACAAAACGGTTAGCTGGAGCAGACGAAATTGGAGGTATTGAGCAGACCGGTCAATATGAGCCAATTACTGTAAGGCTGAGAAATATCTTGAAAGATGGATATCAACCCGAATCCATTCCAAAAGAAATGGTACAGAATGCAGAGGATGCTGGAGCATCGGAAGTAAAATTTCTTCTAGATATGAGGACTAACAGAAATGCAGTGAAAAGGTTATTAGACCCTGCAATGGAATCAATTCATGGGCCAGCTTTATGGGTCTACAATGATGCTACTTTTACCGATAAGGATCTCCAAAACATCACAAAACTTGGTGGTGCTACAAAAAGTGAGGACCGAACAAAGATTGGACAATTTGGACTGGGATTTAATGCAGTATACCACATAACAGATGTACCAAGTTTTGTCACAGGCAACTTTATAACTTTTTTTGATCCCCATAAATCCCACTTGCAGCGACACATAAGAGGTGACGGAAGAGGTATCCAGCTAAATTTCACTTCGAATCCGTCGAGAATGCGGCAATTCCGAGACCAGTTTCTTCCATATGAAGGTATTTTTGGATGCAAGATCTTAGAGGATGAGGAAGGTACTACACCATACAACAACACCCTTTTCAGACTCCCTCTGAGGACTGACACAGAGGCACGGAAAAGTGAAATATGGAATGAAAGTTACAACGAGGAAAAGATGAAAATACTTCTTACCTCTCTTTGTCGAAACGCATGCCAAATGTTGCTTTTTACAGAAAACGTGAAGTCTATTTCCGTTTATTTGTTGAGGGAGGCTGAAAATTGCCAACCGTCTTTGCTCTATCAACTGCACAAAAAGACGACAGAAAAAGGCCCAGTGGAGGATTCCTTCAGAGAAGCAGTTTTGTCTTTTGTGAATAACTATAGCGGGAACTCTGCCCCATTAGATACAACTTCCGTAGTAACATTTGAAAGTAAATGGAGTGAAAAGGGTACTCAGTACTTACAACTTAACGATGTGTCACCAGTGGCCCTTGAGACGTGGGTTGTTACCATGAGTGCTGGAAGAGGCAGAACACTGAAATTATGCCTAGAAGAAATCGGTGTGAAGTCGGGACTACTCCCTTGCGGTGGGGTGGCATGGAATGCGAATGCCAAGACGGGTGGGGGTGTTTTCTGTTTTCTTCCCCTTTCTGTACCCCAAAGTGGCCTGCCTATTTGCATCAACGGGTCTTTCGCTGTATCAGCTGATCGTAGAAGCCTATGGAGAAAACCAGAAACAGGTACATCTGACTTCAAAACAAACTGGAATGAATCTCTCCTTAATGAAGTTATTGTGAGTGCGTACATAACCCTTCTGCAACAAACAATGGCCAAAGAACATGCAAAGAGGTGTAGTGATTTTTTTGTTCTCTGGCCAAGTCCTTCAAAAACATCCAAGAATAGCGACTACGGTGCAGTTATGACTGGTTTCTACAAAGCTGTAGTATGTGGTGTAAATGATGATACACCGCCTTCCATTTTTATGAAGGGAGATGGGATATATACCATTAATGACGTTTTGTTTACTGACAAAGAGATACAGAATGACAAGAAGATATTCCCCATTGTAGAGAGAGTGCTTCAGAAAAACACATCAAAAGAGGTTATTAGTCTTCCCATGTGGGTCAGGACTGGATTTGAGGAAGCAGGATATCCCTCAAAGATCACCGACATGACGTACTCTTTGGAACGATTTTTCGAAGAAGTGTTTCTGCCAAATTTAAGTAATATACAGCACGAAGACGTTTTAAGCCTTGTCTCACATGCACTTGGAGAACATAATAATAACATTCTTGAGTTAATGAAAGTCTCAGAGTGTATACCAACCAAGACCTTCACTGGAAGGGTATACAAGAAACCATCGAGTTTACTTGATCCTAATCGATTCAAGGATATTTTCTTTGAAGATGAAGGAGTCTTCCCAGACAATCAGTTTTTAGAAACTCTGGACATGCGTCAGAAGGGAACGTTGAAAGAGATCGGCTGCTTGAATGATGATCTTAGATGGCAAGATGTTTTGGAAAGAACAAAAACCATCCATCATTTGTGGCAGATGGACAAAGATGGAGCCAGACAGAGAGTTAAAGCTCTCTTGAATTTCATGGATCAAAAGCTTCAAGTCGCTGACGGTAGACATCACATTGTTGAGAAAGAGTTAAGAGAAGTGGCATTTTTACCTGCAGTGCGTAATGGAGATGTGAAGCTTAAGTGTCCAAATGAAGTATATTTAACAAAAGAACGTGATTTGGTGGGCTACGTTCGTTACATTCTGGATAAAAGTGGCGGTAGACTAATGCTTAGTCTACCCGTGAAACGATTACTTGGAATGGAAGGTAAAAAAGTTGACTATGCTGCTGTTCTAGAAAATTTGAGTCATTTGAAATTAATCCTTCAAAAGGGTAATGAGCCTGATACTCTGATGTCTCAGTGTAAGGCAATGTATTCTTTCCTTCAAAGATGTATCAAAGAGGTAAAAGTGCAACATTTTCTACAGCGAGAGGAGTGGTTTCTTGTCGAGCAAGGGTTCACAGAAGCAAGAAAGCTCAGTTTTTTTAGTGAGTCTATCCCTCCGTACCTGTATCAAATTCCAAAAGAATTCGGAACTGCGTTCGACAAGCTCCTGAGGGCTGCAGGTGTGAAAGATTATTTTGACTGTAATGACTTCATAGAAACACTGGTTACTATTGAAAAATCTCAGCAAGGAAAACCTCTTGCAGCACAAATGGTTTCAAGTATACTGACGAGGATTATAAAACCTTTGTATGATATTGCTGATAACATTCCTATGGAGCGTATTTCTCAGATACCGCTTCCTGATTCTAAAAACATGTTACAAGCTAGTGACATCTTGTCTTTTTGCGACCTTGATTCATTCCAACATCTAATCGGTGAATACAATCTATGTCACAAAGAAATACCTCTTCCGTGGGCAAAAAGATTGGGTGTTCGTGACATCAGAGAGCAAATGCTTAAAAAGTATTCCCATAGAATTCCAGGCTTTGGGGGAATAGGGGAAAGGTTTGGACAAAGGGAAGAACTTGTCACTCGAATCACTCGTATAATGGAAGGATATCCATTTGATTTTACTATCTTGAAAGAGTTGGTCCAAAATGCAGACGACGCAAAAGCCACTAAAGTGCACTTTGTACTCGATGACAGAACACATCCTGCTCAGAAACTCTTTTACAATTCTATGAGTGATTTGCAGGGTCCTGCATTACTAGCATTTAACGACAGGCCATTTTCAGAAGATGATATTATTGGAATTCAGAAATTGGGGGTTGGAAACAAAGCTGATGATACTGACAAGACAGGACGCTACGGCGTTGGATTTAATGTAGTCTACCACTTGACAGACTGCCCTATGTTTCTTTCTGGTGGAGACACGTTATGTATTTTCGATCCAACATTGCAGTATATCACAGATGCTGATGAAGTCTGCCCAGGGCGGATATTTAAGCCTGTTGATGAAAAAATGTTGGCTACATACTCTGATATATTTCACTGCTTTTTCTCATATCAAAATGATTTCAACCTACGAGAAGGAACATTGTTTCGATTTCCCTTGAGGCAAAAGAAATCCAAGATAAGTGACCAAACATCTTTCGCTGGTATCGTCAAGTTGTTCACGGACTTTAAAGAGGAAATGTTTGACGTCCTCCTCTTCTTAAAAAGTGTTACAGAAATATCCTTTTCAATTTGTACAAATGGTAAACTCGATAACACATACACGGTGAAAGCTGCTTTATCTCCCGAGCACGCTAATGCTCGAACACGTTTTTTTCAGACAATGTCTCAAATGAAAAACAAAACGTTGCTTGAAATACCGGTTACAGACGTGCAGTTTCAGGCAGCGATTGCAGACAATTGTGGTAAACGTCAGGAGTGGCTTGTACACCAGCGTCTGGGGGTAGAGAACAAAGAGAGGATTCCAATCTCAGTGAAATCGGTAAGCTCTGTCAGAAGATTGCTCCCCAAAGGTGGTGTTGCTGCAAGGTGCTTTGCTCTCGAAGAAAATGCATCGAAAGATGAAAACATGTTCCAAGGAAAAGCCTACTGCTTTTTACCGCTCCCCATAAGGACAAATTTACCTGTTCACGTGGATGGATATTTTGCATTAGGCCATGAAGCTCGTCGGAACCTTTGGGAAGAGCCACCGGGAGATCCAAATAGTGATTGGAATCGTTTAGTTGCAAAGGAGATAATTGGTCCTGTCTACGTGCATGTCATGGAAAAGATGAAAACATTTTTTGATCGTTTCGAGGGGAGTGGGCTTGACATACAACAAATGCGGGAAAAGCTGCAAGATTATCACAGGTTGTTTCCTCTCCACTATACATCACATGTAGTAAACATCCGTGATTTCTGGGAAGAAATTTCTCATGCATTCTACGAACGAGTTATGTTGCAGAAACACATTGTCTTTCCTGTTGTACAACCGAAGTGTCAGCGAAAAAGTGACAGGTGTATTTCGTCAAACCAGACTGAATTTATTCTGATGTGGAAGAGTTGCATCTCTCAAGGAATTGAAGAAGGCTTCTTCGATGATTTAAATCTGCAAGTCCAAGAAACTCAAAGAAGTCAAAACGAAGGACATAAGCACAAGAAACTTCGTCTGTTGTTACTTGAACTGGGATTTCCTCTTCTCGAATCACCTTTAAAGCTGTACAAGATTATGGAAAGTATCCTTAAAACTTTGGAAGGTGAAAGTGTGACCTTACTTAAGGTGAATCCAAAAGATGTGGGATCTTACCTGGAAACAAAGGCATCTGAAACTACCCTACAGGGATTGCCACTGAAATTAAACAACACACTCATATCGTCCAGAGAAAGGTTGGAACTCTTAGTAGAATATACAACGAAGACTGCCAATATTGAGTTGAATAGACTTCCTCTGTTGCTAACGAATGATGAAGTTCTTCGTAGATTTAGCAAAGAAAGGAAAGTATTCCACAGCTCGTACAGCAGTTTACTGCCAAAGTGCCCAGAGATTTTTTTGGATTATAATTTTTTGAGTCTGCTTAATAGGAGAGATGAATGTTTTGCTGAGTTTGGTGTATTTGATTTAGTTCAGAAATTGCCAACACATCTTCCAGCAGACGTATTTTGTAGAGGAGAATACGTCCCATGGTCTTCAAACCCTAAGAAAAAGTTAGTCACACCAAAAGAAGAGTGGATTAAAAAGTTGTGGAGGTTTCTGTCCGAAAGATGTAAAGACAATACAAATGTTTTGATGCAACAGTTTCAAGACTGGGCCATCCTACCAGCAAATGCTGAAAACCTGAAGTGCTTAGTACCAATGAAGTTGGCTAAAACTGTTCTTTCTCCATATTTTTCCAGTTACCACGAGAGGTTACACCACATAATGAAACGTCTCCAGGCCCCCATTTTGGACACACTGGGACGAACGGATCAATTTATTACACAATTTGTCAGTAGCCTTACCAATATGAACGATACTTTAAATGTTTTCAAAAGGATAATATTGGTTAATCCAGATGGCTTTAGAGTTTTGGAAAGGGAAGATCATGAATGCATCCTCAGGTACTTCAGTAACTTCATCAATATGAATTACGATTACTCTGATAACAAAAGTCTGACAGTACTCAAGAGTTTGCCTTGTCATGAAACAATTCATGGTGATTTTGTTGCACTTGTACTTAAGACGACCCATTCAGTTTCGATGACTGATGTTCCCCAAAATGACCAGGATACTTGGATTTCCAAAAGTGGTTGTCAATTTATCAAAAAGAAATCTTTTCTGACTGGTCTTTATGAAGCCTTAGAAGTAGAAGATATATCCGACAGAGAGTTGTACAGGCGCTACATTTTGCCATGCTACGGTCAATTTTCTTGTGAAGCTCAGTGGAAACACCTGAGTAGGATTATGGTGATGGTGAACACTGATACCAATCCGACGGGTGTGGTAGCCGTCCTCAATTTGAAATACATTCCTCTCATACCTTTAGAAAAAGGTGGTCTTGATTTTGCGAGTAGCTTTCATGATGAAGAAAACCCCGTTTTTAAGGAAATGTCAGAGAAAAAGTACTTCCCTCCAAAACATCCTTGGGAAAGAAACCTCAAAACATGGCATAACTTCCTACGCCTAATCGGTATGCAGACAGAAGTCAGCTGTGAGCAGTTCTTACAATTTTCGAAAAGAATAAGTCAAGAGCTTGACTGCCCAAAACGAGAAGAGATCCTGGTAAAATACTTTGTAAACCATCATCACCTTCACGACTTACGTTTTCTCTCACGTCTGGGAAAAATTGCTTTCATATCAGCAGCCAAGGTTAAAAAAGAGTTGTCAGAGCTTCATGAGCAATGCACTGTAAAAAAGGTTACGTTTTGTGCTTTACCTGAAAAGCATCGAAATTTGGTATGGTCAGAAGCACCTCTTCTTCCAAGTTGGGTGAATTTACAAAATTGCCCTTCTTGTAGGACATGTCTTGAGCGGAATCTGGGGAAAAATAAAGAGCCAACCTTGAGTCTAGTGTTGAAGCACACTCAAACATTATGTAGTTATCTGGCGTCTTTAGAAACGTTGCCAGATAATACGGATCGTCCATCAGTAAAACATGAACAATTGCTCAATGACATCATGCAAGATATCTTGAAGTTTCTGTCTAATAGATGTGAAAAACACAGTCGTTGTATTCCATGTAATGACAAGGTAAAGTGCTGCATTAAATGTAAGGAGATGGTGGAAGCCTTGGAAGAAATACCCGTGGTTCCATTGAAGGGTGGTAAGCTTTTTAAAGCAAAACGATTGACGAAACATTTACCCTCAGAAGACAGCAAGGCATTGTCTTTATTTATCAAAGAAGTTCCCGATCAGTTTATGTTCTACAGTAATTTACTGTATTGCCTCGGAACAACCAAAGAACCTTCTGCGCACCAGTACGCAAATATCTTAACACTGATTGAAAATCAAAATCTAGAAAACAACCCTAACTTTATTCTAGCAGCTCAGCAAGCAATAAATGGCTTCTTTAGATGTCTTTCACATTGCGAGAATGTTAACCTCGACAACATTGACAAGCTATTTTTACTAACAAAAAAGGGAGGAAAATGTCTTATTGAGAGCACAAAGCTTTATTACAACGATGAAGCCTCATATGAGTCCAGGCTTGGAGGCTTTAGCCATCCTATGATGAGAAACGTGAACTTGATCGACCTGAAAACACACCTCAGTATGGAGGAATTATTAGAAAAACTGGGACATTTAAAGCCATGTCTAATCAGTGAAAATGTTGAAGAACGTTTAGTACATTCTACAAGTAACGTACAGGCCACAACTGATTGTGAATGTCTAATTTCTCAACAACTGCAACGTGTTTTGTCCTGGCGAGTATTTGCTGATGCCCTCAGGATTATTCTTGCTAACGAAGGGGTCACTGACCTGACCAAACGTCATGATGATATTTTTGAGACAACATTTACAGTGAAATGTGTGCCTGATATACTGACAGAACTTTACATGAAAGACGGAAGTAAGGTTTCTGGAAGTCAGCTAGATAAAGGTGTCTTGCTCAAGAGAACAGGAACTCACAACGTAGACGTTTTCTTGTCACACAGTGCAAATAAAGACTTAATTGAATGTCAAATATCTGAAAGCTTCAATGATTTCTTTGGTAACTTTTTGAAGCATACAGAAAATCTGCAAATCGTTTTTAAGTCGAGCTCTGAAGAACAGGTAATCCTTAATCTCATTGAAAGGAGATTGAAAGTGAGCGATTATGAGCTCAACTACTTAGATAAGAAGCCAGTTCTTGGTTTTCCCATTGAGGAAGATATCATTTGCCTGCTCGTTCAAGATCCTTTCTGTCAGTTTTTCATTGATGAGTACGTTGCATATAACGACACACAAGTGGGAGATGAACATTACATTTATGCAAAAATAGTGGAAAGACTGGGCGCTGAAGCAGAACTTACAGGTAGGACTAATCTTTGTGTGGTCAAGTACGTAATAGAAGTAGGAGGCAAAATTCAAAAGCAAGTCAACGCAACATGGCTGTACAAATTCCCACCCCCAAAGGACGAGCCTTTCACTCCTGAAAATGTTGAGAACTTTGATCCAACTGCAGTACCCTTACCATCCACTGACTGCCAAATAGTTGACTTCAGTAACGCTGATCATCAAAGACCTGAACAAACATTTGATAATTTAGATGACATAAAGAAGGAGATAACAGAAATAATACAAGGTTTGCGTCATGCAGATATATCCACCAGAAACATGATACTTCGTAGGCTAATGAGGATGTGGCATCCAGATAAACACCCACTAGAACGTAAATACTTTGCAGAGGAAGTGTTTAAGCACATTCAAAGAGAAATAGAGAAGTTGGCAAATCATGTTCCTTGTCGGGTAGACACTCGTGAGGACATTTCCAGGTGGGCCAGGCAAAATACATCTCAGCAACGTCGTTACTGGAATTGTCATCGAAGAAGATTTGGCACAGCAAGACGAGAAAGTGGCAAATGGTACGGCAGATGGCACCAATCAAGCCGTAGCCACTTTTATACGCCACCTTCATTTCATCGGGTAAACTCTGACGCGTGTATATGGTTAAAGCAGGCCTGTGTTGATAGAGATGCTGCTGGGACCGTTGTGGTGGAAGAAGGTGTATCATATTTTCAATGGAAGAGTAGCTTATGTTTCTTTGCCATTGAAAAGTCTATAAGAGCTGCCCAACTTGTCTGCGGATGTGGCATCATCGACAACCAAGGTATCGTAGATGCAGCAATGCAACTACAGCGACATTTGGACGTTACCTCAGACATTCAAAAGCTGGTGAAAATTGTGAAGAAAAATTCTCATTATCCAAGTTCTTCCTCTCGTCCAAACGTTCCTCATGAAGTCTTTACCAAGGAACATGCAGAAGAGGCTATGAAAATTGCACGCAGCGTAATTGAAAGGGTAGAAAGATACATCAAAGATGTGTAGGATGAAAGTAAGGTCTTCATTAAGTTGATGACTTGATTAAATGTTTAGACCAACGAAAATGGGAACATCTGTTTGCTCAATTACTGACTATGGGCAATCAAACCATTCATAGCTTTGTACTCATTCATAATGCCCACAGAGGCTGTTTGTGCTATCTTGGTAACTTAAGGCAACTGGTGCATAATGGGGACTCCGGAAGGACTACTCAAAATACTACAAAGGAAGCGAGGGGCTGGAGCTGTAGCTCGCAGTCAAAAATGTGCTTGGGAGGAAGTATGCTTATTATTTTGTTTCTTGTGTAAAAAAAGTCAAAACTTTTCAGAAAGTTTCCTTAAAATTTGTCATGTTGCACCAAATTATATCTAAGGACCCTCAAATATTCAAAAATTTCCAAAGGGGAAGGCCCCTTTCCAGGACGGCGGTCCGAAATAATGTTCAACCTCCAGTCTCAAACAGCTACCTACGCCTATGAAATACTATCACGTAAGGGGGTCTAAGGTGAATCTGAGATACCATCGTCACTTTATCTCAAGAATTTGTGCACACTTAGAAATACTATTTTGATGAATGTTTTGCAATGTTATTAACTATCATTGTTTTTCAATCTCATAAGGATTTAAGTTGAGGCTCGCAAGTATCTTCATATCGGTAGTAACTGTGATTCGGTAGAGTGTGTAGAGCCCTTTGTGTTTGCCTTTACGATACCATTGTAGATTTGTCTTGTAGGCTTGGTTAACATGTGTCAATAGGTCTTCAGTTATTATTTCAAAAACCAAACTTCATGTAAATGTGTATACTTCATAAGTAGAAGGCTTTCACGACGGGAATCCATACTAGTCAGATGATTTCAACGCCGTCGAAGGTCTTGAAATAGTAAAGCTTTTGTGGCTCTAACTTCTTTTGGACTTCAGGCGTACTCGTTGAAATCATCTTACTAGTATATACTTTACTTTCTCTGTTGCATATTGGTTCACTTTTTTGTATACTAATGATCATTGATATAAATAACAAAAGGGTCAATCAGTTATGCCTGAACACCTTTGTAAATAGATCTCATACAGCTTATGAGTATGGAACAGCGGTTGTTCGGTTGTTTTAACAAGCATGAACACTTAGATTGAACATGAACCTGTAAGATAGTGAAGCGGTTTCATGACAGTCTTTACCTTAAAGTTAAATAATCATACAACTGTGGTAAAAGAGGTCATAAGTTGAATCATTTTAATTTTCGATAGTACAGACACCAATAACTCAAAGGTTTTGCACTATTATTTTCTTGCTTCTAACACCGTTATCATGTATAAAACCAACTTTTTTATGGGGAAAACTATTAGCCCATTTGTAAATGACCTAGTCATATCACTGCAAGCGAAATGGTTTTGCAAGTACTTTGTTGCAGTGATAAGATTGCAAGTTTTGGACGGAATTATGTTGGGGTTAGTTTATCAATTAAGTATGTTTAATATTAATCGTTTTAATTCTATTTCCTGATCTGTTTCTACTACCCTATTTACAATATGAGTCATGTACATTATTGTAAGTGCACATAATGTGCTTTTATCCTAAAACTAAATTAGGTCTAGCATTTTTAATAACGTTGTATCCCCTTTTTGAGTGAGGAAAGCAACAGTTTTGAAAGAACTAAAGCTTCCCCACAGAATATCCGCAAAGCACATATTGATTCCATTTCTAGATGGGTTTTGTCTTCAGTAACAGTCTTTTGAACCATTTGTAGAACGTTATTCAAACCAAAGAGAGTATAAGTCTTGTACGTTTCTATATGTTAATGAAACATCCGCTTACGGATATTTTGCTTTCTAAACAAGTCATTTAAAGCTTTGATAGACGGGTTACGTACTTGATGATTTGTATTTTGGTATAGCTTTTTGTGATTATCTAATCTTAATCTAGTATGCTTACTTCGATTGAATGACCAAAGGTCCGTGTTATTTCTAATATCGCTTTTATTCTGGTGGGTATGCGCGCTCTTCATATAGTAATGTCACAGTTTCACAGACAAAATATTTTGATATTAGCATTGTTTCAAGTCTGGTATATAGGCCTAGTTGCTTATCATCCAGTACATACCTTCTGTGTTTAAATATTTTTACAAATAAGGTCAGCTTTTTTCTAGCACAACAGACCTCTTTTGTCAGGAAGGAGGATGAATTTTGCGATAAATTTCTAAAATAGTCAGAAAGAATGAAAGTTTTTAATGCATTTGTGTTTATTGCCTTTCTGTAGCTGTTAGTCGTGTACATCACTGTGGATGTATGGTATTTTTTTTCTTTGAAGAATTGTGTTCTATTACGTTTAACAAATTCTATTTCCCGAATTATTTTATGGTGTTCGGTAGAATTTTAGTCATATACATAATTGTAAGTGGAAATTATTTGTCTTGATCAGAGAATTGTGTCGTTTATTTTATAATGGATTTCGTTTAATAAACTACATTGCCCGATCTTTTTGTGGTGTTCATTTAGGCTATTATTCTTTTACATAATTGTAAGTGCATGTCATTTGTTTTCATCTTGATAGGCTACTAAACATAACCTTAGGTCTAATTTAGACATGGCGTTTGCTCTATGGTGTATTGATTCTTTGTTTGAAGAAGAGAAAAAGAATGTAAATCTGTGTTCACTTTTACTCACGTAAACAAACTAATCCAACCACGGAATTTCATTTTGTAAGAGTTTTCCGAGGTCAAGTATCTGATAAATGACAAGACGGTTTTTCCTGACACTGTTGTGAAACTATTTTATTGAAATTCATTCAAACCTGGGAGTATAAGAGTTTCTGTACAATTTTATGTCTTGATGAAAGCAGCAAGTAAACAAATATTTTTGCATGCTCACATAACATCATTGAACGCAGTGACGGAAAGATTTTTTTCTCGACATGTATTCTTCGTTCCTTTATTTTGTAACTATTATATATTCCTACTTATGCTGAACTTATTGCTAATTCCATATATGGATATATATGTCTATATATATCTATATCTATATATATATATATATATATATATATATATATATATCAGCAAAAGACTGTAGTGGCTCTTAATTAAAATGCTTTAAAATTAGAAGGCATGAGCACTCAGCTGTTTAGAATGACTATTTTGGTAAAGCTCCATACCCAGATTGTTTTGTTCTGAATAATTTGGTGACGTCTTTTGAGGCATTGAAAAAAATCTAGTACAAAGCTTCTGTATATAAGTTTTCAAGTCTTACTTTCAGATTAAGTCAATTTTTATGTAATATGACGGCCCACTTCAATTAGAAAGGAAAATCCCTTATTTGACAAATTGAAACAGGACCAAAAAGAATGACAATAAATCTTATGCATCGACGTCAAGTGACGTCATTTTGGCGGCAAAACAATGAAGCACACTGCACGCACGACGTAGACTTTAGTGGCACGCGCTCGTAGAAGACTGCATGCGTTTCCGACAGGTACACAAATCAACTGTCTGCATTGTTGGTGTAAGTTACAGTGGTACTTTCTGTTTTATGACGTGATACGCATAAGGCCTATCATGGAAGCAATTACGGCAGTTATAGTTTCTTCGATATGAATTCTGTTTAATTGTTTTTTCTCTATTGTAAGTTGTTCGCAAACTGACTGTTAATCAACTTGTTTCAATCTACGAAAATTGCTTTTTTAACAAAGCTTTTACGTTCATATACACTTACAAGTAAAGTTTATTTAATGTGTGTACTCCTTTCTTCCTTTATTATTAACTCATTCATCTAAAACTTTGTTAAAAATTAATGTTTCTTATTCCGTATCCAGTTTTATGGATATTCATTTCCTCTTGCAAGTCAGATTTTAAAATTTATTAAGACGACAATTAATGGTTTGCTTCTTTGACTTTGCAACCACAGTAGATTATTTTGTGAAAACACTATAACACTTCACTATCTGATTCTGCGAAACTTTTGTTAAGCATTTTCCCTTATAATTGCAAAAAAAGTGTAGGCTATTTGGAATAAAGATGTAATGAAAAAGACAATTTTTCAGTTTTAAACATCTTTATTAGACCGACTTATATGCAGGAAGAACGAGTTAAGTTCCACATCACGACGCTATTCAGGGTGGTCCGATGGGATATTATCTCAAAAAAGCCGAACTGAATGTAAGAATGATGAAAATAATGTCGCTGCGTTTTGAGGAAACAATATCTATGCTACGAAGCATTCAATAGAATATACTGAACTTGTGCACCAAACATCAGTCACGCTGCTAGGTCTAGTCTAAAAGATCCGTCAGAGGTCAAATCATGGCTATTTTGCCAATGACCTCAATACATGGGTGGAGCATGCGGTCCTTTACTACATCTTTATCAGCTCACACTGTTAACTAGTGTCAATCATGTAATCATGTATCTAGGACAGAGGGCACCATTTTTATAGGGAGGTTCCACCTGCCGGCGTGCTAAACTCAACCAACGCAACCACGTTCTTGAGGACAAACACACACGGATGCTAAGTCATGTATTAAAGCAATGTGGTGCGTGACGCAGTGCTCCCCAAACCGTCTAGCGCGTCCACTGAATTTGACCTTTTGACCTTTCGTGCAAGCTCACTACAACATTTCATTGAAGCAAGGTCGATCAAAAGCGTTGCAGGGATTCACCTTCAACTCAATGAGCACCACACCACATAATCTACAGCCCCAAGACTTGACTGGTTACGAAAATTGTGGTTGTTGTTTGTGTGGAATTTATATAACAAGCTGAGAAAGAAACAGGGCTGGGTGAATTCCAAACTTGGGATCAATCAATCCTTAAATCGATGGACAAGTCACAAAACATGGTACACTCTCTCACATATCGTCATTACACTACCAATCTATACCATGTCTCAGCTTGTTATCAAAACTGTGAATGAACTCTCGTTACTCACCTCAGCACAAAAGAGGGTACCTGTTTTGTTCTCAACGCAGATGTGTTAAAGTGCAAACCTAAACCTTAAGCAAGACTAGGTTTAATTTTTAAGGAAATTCCTCTACTGATACATGCTCAGCTTGAAATTTTGTCTGATGCTAGGAACAAGTCCAACTTTTCTTGAATTTTTCAACATCTGACCGTGTGTAACTTTATTAAATTTCTCATCTTCCCCCGCACCCCATGAAAAGGTTCTGTTTGGAAACAAATTCTGAAACAAGCGATCACAAAACAAACAAGAGCCCAATGGGCACTATGATTCCTTGCTGAATGTAATGACACTGAGCCATGAGCATACAAACAAAGTATTAGTTAATGTGAAGTTTGCCTGTGACTCTGGTGATTGCTACATAACCTTTAAAGTTGTTGGTTTGAATGTTGACTTCATCTACCAAGTTTCCTGTAAGTCCACACCTTGACCTCAAAATGACCTTTGATAACCTCCAAATGGCCCCAGTGACCCCAGATGACCTTTAACTTCCACCGAAAACAATAGGATCAATCTTCTCAATAGAACACATTCCACATACCAAGTATGGAATCTGTCCAAGCTTCCTACCTTGAGATATTGTGTTAACTTTTCAGGTTTTGACCCCAGATGACCTTTGACCTCCACCAAAACAACAAAGCACACCTTCTTACTATGGTGAATCTCTGTATCTAAGTATGAAACCTATCCAAGCTCTTACCTTGAGATCTCATGTTAAATAGGTTCCATTGTTTGACCCTCGGTGATCCCAGATGACCTTTGACCTGAACCAAAAACAATAGCATTCATCTTCCTACCATAACCCATCCACATACTAAGTATGGAATCTATCTAAGCTTCCTACCTGAGATATTGTGTTAACAACACGTTTTCAGTGGTTGACCACCAGTGACCCCAGATGACCTTTGACCTTCACCAAAACAATAGCATTTATTTTCTTATTATAACGCATCCACATACCAAGTATGAAATCTATCCAAGCTTCCTAACTTGAGATATTGTGTTCACACGGTTTTCAGTGTTTGACCCCCGGTGACCCCAGATGACCTGTAACGTCTACCAAAATTAATAGGACATACCTTCTTACTATTGTTGATCTACACAGTAGTATAAATCTATCCAAGCTTCCTACCTTGAGATATCGTGTTAACAAGGTTTGCAGTGTTTCACCCTCGGTGACCCCAGATGACCTTTAACCTCCACCAAAAACAATAACATTCATCTTCCTTTTTTTCTCCATTTATTTTGTGCTTCTTCTAATAGGCATTACAAAATATATACAAGTAGTTTACTTTATACATATTTACAGATATTGCGTATCTTATATGAGAACAAATAAAAGAAAGTAATCCTTAGTACATTATTACAAAATATCAGTTGTGGAATAGCTCGGGGTAATCTGCAAAAGCATTTCGTAAATGGACAAAAGTTACCCTGTTTTTCCTTGGCGTTTGTGTTCTAAAGTAAATGTAACGTTCCACAGCAATTGCAAACTTAAACTTATAAAAAAAATTCTTTTCAAATAGGTGGATGGTTGTTTTTTTTTACAATTATAGATATAATATTTGATATGTAGAATGAGAAAATTATAGGTGTGAATTAATCCGTGATCGTAACCAAAAAATATGTTTTGCTTTGAAAAGAAGAACTGCTTTCTAAGGATGAAATTCTCAACATCTAAGATAAACGTTGCTGTAAAACTACATTCTTAGAAAATATGTTCAATTGTTTCAATCGTAATGTTACAAAAGGAACAGTTAGCTGAATTGCATTTTCCCATGCGCATTAACAATTTGTTTGTTGGAATAATCCGGTGTATACATTTAAACTGAAAGTAATGAAGCTTAGCATCGGAGACAGTACAACGAGGAATGGTAATATATCTACGCCAATCATTCTCTGTTAAATCTGTGAATAACTTACTCCACTTGCCCAGTGCGATTGGCACACTTGATAGACGGGATAAATATGTCTTATAAGTATACTGAGATATGGAGCTAGAATGAGTTGCATCACTAACGATATTCAAATTGGTTGTGACGTTGCTACTTTGGCAACCCGACGTTCTCCAGTCACGAGGAATCGCACTAATAATCCCCCAGTACAGTGTAAATGATAAGGAGTCAATATTAAATGCCTGCTTAAAACTTTAATAGGTTAACGGACCACTCCCCCTCATCAAAGAAATCACTGACATAAATAACATTTTTGTCGAGTAAAGAAGCATTCATAATAATCTTATCATCTATTGGGATATGTGAGTTATTCCACACAACTTGGTTACCAAAATTACCTTCTGAATGATGGAAAGAAATATCGCACCAAGCCTGCATTACTTGACGAATAAAATCGTTATAGATGTTACTTATATCTGCCTTTGAACAGTTGCATTGAAAGATAATTTTTTTCCAAACGGCTTTAAATGCAAATCAAAAAATATTTCCAAATGACTTGCGTTTCGCTTGTGTAACGCTTTACCCACGTACATTTCAAGCTATTTACAAAAGAAGAAATATGCGTTACCTTCAAACCACCATTGTGGGTTGTATTAATCATGACCGAACGCCTCACTTTATCAGGATTACTGACCAAATAAAATCAAAAATAATATTTTGCAATTCCTTCAGAAAGCTTTTCGGTGGGTTTGGCAAACCAAAAAGAGGAAGACAAGTTGCGAGAGGGCACAAGTTTTAACGATAGTGCTCTGACCAATCGCGGTCAAATCTCTGGAAGACCAAAGTCTAAGTCTATTATTAAGTCTAGAAAGTTTTGGTTGATAATTAAGTCGGAATAGGTCATTTCCATCATTAGTAAAGAAAACCCCAATCATCTGGATTGGACCCTTTGTTATGGTAAAGTTAAAATCTGATACAAAACAAGGGACATTGTTACTGTAGGTACCCAACGGGAAAAGCGTAGACTTGGATAGAATTGATAGTCAAACCTGACGTTTCGCTTCGTTGGCCTAAGATACGGAGAGACTCCTTAATTGTACCTTCCCTTTCATCAAGAAAAAACGACATACTGCATTACTTTTACTTCGCTATCGCCTAATCGAATACCGTTAATATCATAATTACACTGGACTTTGATAGCAAGAACCTCTGCGACCAAAATAAATAGGTATGGGCTCAAGGGACAACCCTGACGAACGCCCCATTGAAGTGGAAAAAACCTGTCGAATAGCCATTGTTACAAATACAAGTGTTACAGTTCTTGTAGAAAACGTTAATCCAATTTTTAAGGCTTGTACCAAATTTGAAATACGAAAGAGTTTTTCGAACAAAAGGACATTCTAATTTATCAAACGCCTTTTCAAAATCTAAAAGTAACAGAAAACCCGGCAAATTACGATGCGAACAGTATTCTATAAGGTCTAAAACAAATCCCATATTCTCCCCAATAAATCTACCTTTTAAAAACCCGGTTTGATGAGAGCCAATGAGACTATGGATAACGCCTTTTAGTCTAGAGGCGATCACCTTTGCAACAATTGTGCAGTCCGTGTTTAGCAGTGTAATAGGGCGATAATTTTGTAAAGAAGTTGCAGCGTTGTTACCTTTTAAAATTAATGTCACGATGCCTCTTGTCTGTTCTGTTGATAACTGGCCTCTTTGATAACCAAAATTTAAAGATTCGAGGACCACTTGCCTTATTGAATTCCAAAAAGTTTTGTAAAAGTTTACCGGGAGACCGTCACTCCCTGGAGCTTTATCGTTTTTCATCGAAACTAGAGCTTGGTAGCATTCATGTAGAGTAAGCTCGCCTTCACAAGACTCCAAATCTACATCAGAAATATTCTGGTCTGGGAGCCCATCAAAAAAAGTTTCGGGATTACATCCCTTTGAAGTATAGAGAGTTTTGTGGAAATTTCTAATTTCTTCAAGAATGCCGTTCCTTTCTGTTACGAAAATACCATTGCTCTTTTCAAGTTTTAAAATTGAACTGCCTTGTTTCTTTTTTCCAGATTAAAAAAATATTTAGAATTCTTTTCGCTTTCCTATTCCTAACGTGCACGAGATCTGATCAAAGTGCCCGTCAGTTTATACTCGTAATATAACAAAAGGTCGTTTTGGGCTTCCCTTAATTGTGTATGTATAATTGGGGACCCATTGATATAAAATTGTTGTTCAAGGTCGGCAATATTTTGGATAAGTTTCTTTTCTTTTAAACGCATCTCTTTAGCCCTTTCCTTTGCAAATTTCATACTAGTTTTACGAATATTAAACTTCAATAATTCCCACCGAAATACAGGGTCATAAGGAGCATTCTCCTTTTGTTGGTTACAAATGAGCTCATGAATTAAGCAAATATACTTAGAATCATTCAAGAGAGAATTGTTCAATTCCAAAAACCTGGGCCTCTACGGGCCTCTTGAGTACCAATCGATAAACAAACAAATGAGTGGTCTGACAAAAAACCAGGAGAAAAGACATTATCTGAAACTG
The DNA here is from genome assembly GCA_029531755.1 of Holothuria leucospilota. Classification (NCBI taxonomy): domain Eukaryota; kingdom Metazoa; phylum Echinodermata; class Holothuroidea; order Aspidochirotida; family Holothuriidae; genus Holothuria; species Holothuria leucospilota. The sequence continues at coordinate 43,348,657 of CM055977.1, forward strand.
CTGGACCTGCATGTCTTGAGATCAGAAAATAATCCAGCCTGCAATGGATACCTGGTGTTACATTGGAGCTCCAGGTGCAATTGTTATCAAAGGGATTTCGCTCTTTCCATATATCAACGAGATCATGTGAAAACATTAGCTCAAAGCATTTCTCCCTGGCCTTAAAATTAATTCTTGGGATTCCGCCTTTCTTATCCAGCTCTAAGTTAAAAATAACGTTTAAATCACCTCCACAGATGATAGTTTCACAATGAAAACGATGTAAAGCATTTGAAATCTCAACAAAAAAGCCTGGAGTATCAACATTAGGAGCATAAATAGCGGCAATAGTAAACATACGTTGGTTGACTTGAAGGTCAATAATTATAAATCTTCCCAACGGACTGAGTTCCTCTTTCACAACTTCTTCTTCTTCTTCTTTCGGAATACGATGACACATCCAAGGGACATTACTTCACCACGCATGCGTCGAGAGGTACCTAAGCCCTAATGCTATTTGTAATAAACTGAACGGGGTCTTTATGATGCATGGAATTTTCGACTAAAGAGGCAGGGAGACTATTCCAATCCTTGACTGTGTTAGGCAGAAAACTATATTTGTAGCAGTTAATCCTAGTATAAAGATGGCAAAAGTGTAGGTTATGCATACCGCGAATTTTGCGAGTGGGGTGCCGAAGTCTATCAACAGGGATCTGAGCCTTACCAAAAACACCCTTAGTAAAAAGAATTAGTCTATTTTGCCTACGACGTTCCGATAACGAAGGGAGATTGAGGTCTTTCAGTACAGAAGTCATAGACCCAGGCTCACGTGAAAAGGTAGAACTGATAAAACGAGCCGATCTCCTTTGAATACTCTCTAGCTTATCCTGTAGGTAAATCTCGTGTGGATCCCACACGCTCCTGGCATATTCCAAAATAGGCCGGAGAAGGCCCTTATAAGCAGTTAGCTTCACATCGCTAGGGCAAAAAGACAGATTTCTTCGAAGTACCCCTAAGATTCTATTACCTTTATTACAAATAAATTGGACATGTTTATCCCAACTAAGGTCACTAGTAATAAAAACCCCTAAGTACTTAAATGAGTCAACCTTAAGTAACTTTTCACCGTTTAAGATATAATCGAAACAGACAGGCTTCTTTTTTCTGGCAAAGGTGATGATATTGCACTTTGAAGGCTGGAATCTCATACCCCATGTCTTAGCCCAGAGACCTAGATTATCAATGTCAACCTGAAGCTTACGACAGTCACTAGCATCATCAATAACTCGGTAGCAAACACAATCATCAGCAAAAAGCCTGACATTAGAACTGGCACTACTAACGATATCATTGATGTGCGCTAAAAAGAGAATTGGTCCTAAAACGGACCCCTGAGGGACTCCAGACACAACATCGTCAAAAGAAGACCTAGTACCATTTACTACGACAGCCTGTTTACGATCAGAGAGGAAATCATCAACCCACTGGAGGATCTGTCTTGAAACACCAAGACTAAAAAGCTTCGTTTTTAAGAGCTCATGAGGCACCGTGTCGAAAGCCTTTTCAAAGTCCAGAATGAAAACATCAATTTGCTTGTTTGAATCCAGGGATGAAGCCCAGTCTTTAATGATCGACTGACACCAACTGAGTATCGCAGCTGTGCGATTTTCTAAAAGCATGCTGCTTTGATGAAAGGACATTCTTGGATTCAAAGAAGTCCATTAAGTTTGAGCTAATAATGTGTTCTAACAATTTACAACAAATACAGGTGAGCGAGACAGGCCGATAATTACTAGGGAGGGAACTGTCATTCTTTTTGTAAATAGGGCAAACATTTGCCCTCTTCCAATCAATGGGTATTCGCCCACTTGAGAGGGATTGTTGATAAAGGTGACTCAACATAGGGGCAATATCCGATGCGATTTCCCTGAGGACCCAAGGGTGGATGTTGTCCGGTCCAACAGCTTTATGTTTGTTAAGGCCTTTTAACAGTTTTTCAACCCCTTGTGTGGAGAGAGTAATATCAGCCATTCTGCTATGAGTCGGTCTACGGAATGGAATTACACTATACAAAGTTTTAGTGAAGACACTAGTAAACTGAGAATTGAAGGCTAGGGCCTTGTCCAGATCAGTAATGGCTAATTTGCCATTTGTCTGGAGAGGGGGGATACTGTGCTTATCCTTTTTTTGTCCATTAATGTACTTCCAAAAAGGCTTTGTGTCATTTTTTATGTCCCCAATCATACCATTAATGTAGTCGGTATGAGAGATATAAACTTCCCTTTTAATTTTCTTACGTAAGTCAGCCCATTTGTCGTAAATATTAGTCTTATGAGTTTTTTTTAAAAATATCATACTTTAAAGGTTAATTGAGGTTGAAGAGAATACATGCTCCCCGGCTTGAAGTAGATCCGTGTGAATAAATGATGTGTCCACCCCATTCATTTTTCCAGTATTTAGAATCGGCTATACAGCTGTGTGTTTCTTGCAGCATTACAATGTCTGGATTACGTCGGTGAAGATACGCAAATAATTTCCTTCTTTTTGTAGCTTGTCTGAGCCCTCTGGAGTTAAATGAAATAAGCTTTTAGTTTGTCGCCATGGTAAATGAATGAGACGCGCTACCCTGGTATGTCTTGAATCATATAGGGGTCAGTACCGTAGGACATACGTTGTATCTCTACCAAGTAGAATGAGTATGTATGTAGATAAAAGTTATAAGATATGGAGGTAAAGAAAATAAAGAAAAAAAGTAAAACAAAGTCAATCCAATCGGAACAGTGAACAAATATCGCGGAACAAAAAAGCGATGAATCTGTTACCGTTTGAAAACTAACGACACAAATGACAGTGGCGAAAAAAGGGACGATCGTTGTTCAATGGCTCACTTGATAAAACATAAGTAAAACGTTATCCTGTGTACCTCACATTCCAATACATAATGAATTCCAATAGAAGTGTTCATTTGTACAGAGCGAGACGACACAAAACAATTAGGAAATTAATTGTAGGGTCTTCCACTGGTCTGTCTCCAACATTCAGCATAGAATCGCAACTTGGTGCCCTGGTGATAAAGGTCATTTACCTGCTTGGACCATCGTCGCTTTTCTTTCAGATCTATCTTGTCTGGCATGCTTCATGACAAAGACTTTATCCTGATAGTATGAGAGTTTCACAAGAAGGTGGCGATCCCGGCCTTCTACGCTTCTCCCGTTACGGTGAGCTCTTTCTATTGAACAGTTCTCTACGCCTATCTTAGAAATGACCTCTTGAGCCATTTTAATACAATCTTCCTCACGATCCGATTTAAGTCCAACTATACGAAGGTTATTACGTCGAGAGAAGCGTTCCTGGTGGTTTATTTGCTGGGAGTGGTCATCACGTGACTTCTCAAGAGCGGAAACTTTAGAGCTGAGTAACTCACATTTATTTTTCAGGAAAGTGTTTTCTGAATCGAGATCCTCCAGACGTTTAGAGTGTTCATCGATGATGCTTGAGAATTCCTGACGAATTTTCTGGAGTTCGGTATTGATTGTTTCTATACATGGGTCCAGGTGTTGCAGGAAACCATTATAGTAGTGTCCTCCTCTGTCTCTGCCTGTACTGACTGTGTTTGTAGCTTCTCTCCTACTGCGTTGTCTCGTTATTAGGCCAGTAGCTAGGCTAGTTAACTTTTGCTGCGTATTCGTTTGTTTTTGTTTCTTCTTGCTAGCACTGTCCGGTTGTCCTCTGCCTTGCATTTTAGCCCCCTGTACTCACAGCTTATGAGATGCAACAGTCAACAACTCGAAAACTCGAAATACCCGGCCGCCCACTACCGAAATTCCGAGAAGTTCTGGGAGTATTCATACACGAAAATATAGCAAAGAAAGAAGGGCCTTTCGATTTTTTGAATTTTCATTGGGGGGGGGGCATTTTAGAAAAGGGACCATAAAAACAATGCCTAACCCAGTGTGCAACAAGTGAGAAAACGCGGACGGAAAAACGCTAGCTTTCCTGACGCAGATCGGTTGACTCGCTTAGGGTGCCCAAGCGGAAAACCGAAAGTGATTCGATATAGGACCGATGGCAAAATTCTTTGAGAAAAAAAATGTTTTCCATGATATTTAAAACAATTCATATATCCATGAATGGCAAATTACTTAGATATATTGTCTGTATTTCTCAAGCGTTTTCCGCTGAAGGCCGCGGGAGTAAACTGGCTATTTCGCTGTCGTCTGGCAGACCAGTGGCGGGCAGCAGAGTGGTGCTAACTGGAAACCCTAGACCGCTGAACTTTTATCATAAGCTTTCCCTTTTCCTTCCTCCCTCATTCTATCCTTCCCTTGCAAAGCCAGCTTGACTCGATCTCATGGGACCAACTTCGTCCCAGTCTTCTCTACCCTTTAATCTGTCAGGTTACATCCCCTTACAGCAGTCCGTCCTTTCCGTCGCCCTAGCCCTAATTACTCATCCCATCATTCTTCCTCCTCAGTTTTATGCCCCTAGTCCTTCTCCCCTCCTTGGCCTCATTTCTTCAATAATTCCTGTGATCCTACTATTTCCTCCTTTCGATTTCTTTTCTTTTGTTTTCTAATTTGTTCCCTTTATTTATTTTCCTTTTTCTTTTGTTCTCCTTTTCTTTTGTTTCCTTTTGGATTTCGTTTCTGTTTTCTTCCCCTTGTTTTCGTTTTTGCTTTAAACCGATTTATCTCCTATATTTTCTCCGGGAAGGGGAAGGATTCACCCCCTCCCCACTCTGGTTACGCTACTTACGTGCCTGCGAAAATCTTACCAAGATTACGTACTTTATCTATATCTACCTGAGAAACGTCCTCTCCACTTATGTGAATCCTTTCCATTACCACCTTACACCACCTCGGTGTATTATGAAACGACCAGGGGCCTTTGGTCTGAGTAAAAAGGTGACCATACTTTAATTGTTGCGGTTTGTTTAGTGCACATTTGATGCTGTTTATAAATTGAAGGTGTTTTGTTTTAAAGCCCACAACCCCCTAGACTTCCGGGGTGGCTCCTCCCCTGGCCCCGAGTACCAAGGTGTCCTTATTAAAGGGGATATTACATCACCCCAAACATACTTAGGAATATGATCGTACCCCTAAATACAATTGGTGAGTGCACTTTATTTGACATTAATGCAAATCGTAGCTTCACTCTGGTTGGTCAATGATGACTTAAGGAGTCAGTTGTTTTCGATAACTCACACATAGTAGTATATTGGTATGGCCTTGAGTAATTTAAACTCAGTGCAAGTGCAAGCTACTGTAACTTTATTTAGGAGATAAAATAGATCAAGGCCCGTCAGTTAGGGGCCTAGGGCCTGAAGCCCTCCTCTGAAATATTGTCCCCTAGAAAATAAAAATGACCATTGCATTAATGCATTTAAGTTTATGTCACTCCCTAAAAATATATTTCGGTCCTGAAAGCCCTCTCGCCCCTTCAGCACATTTCCTGGACACAGCAAGCTTGCACTAGGCATGGCAGGTGGTTTTGTTTAAATTGGAGGAGGGGTAATACAGGTAACTTAGTAGAGAGAATTTTTACTGTCTAGGACAGTGGTTCACAACGGGGGCCTTATCGCCCCCGGGGCGTTTTCGTAACTCAGGGGGCGATGAGCGCTTGGGGGGCAGGGACAGCTTTGCAAATAATGAGAAACTAAATATAAACTGGGTCTTACAAGATTCCAAAAGGGTTTCTCCAGCTGAGCTCTCAAACTGATTTGCATAAAAAGGAAATTAATGACGTCAGTAAGTCGAAGATGCCTGGGTCTTACATTCCCTCTTCGGGTGCTCTGCAAAGCATGTCAATTATCTTTTGGAAGATGCCGCGAAATCGCTTCTAAAAGTCTTTGAAAGACATTTTCACTGCAGGACCCTCATATTCCCATCAGTTTTAGTGAAGGTGGAAAGAGAAGGAATAATGGCTAAATATGGCCCCGTCACTTTCTTTCACTACCTCTCAGAGAGGTCTAATATCACCTCCCTGCACCTATACTCTCCCGCCCATTCCCCATTGCTGAAATCTGTTCGTCAGGATTTTCGTTCAAAATTAGTAAAAATACGATAGTTGTAAAGTGCCCGGTGTCATACTCTGTAGTACGTTAGGGGGTAAATGTTTGCTAGCCCCCCCAAATGTTTGTGTCCTAATAAAATGTGTAGGAATTAAGGACGGCGATCAATGCCGTAACCCCTCCCCCATTTGATACCTAGGCCCCCTAAAAAATTTCATCCCAGCCACGCCCCTGATGTCAGTGCGGCAGTACCCCATTTTATGTAATTAACTGAGGGCTTCCAGGAGGCCCTGTATTGTGTCTGTCAGCCTTAGATATCCATTTATAACTGTGAAAAATTTCGTAATAGTCCAAGAATGTTTCTATGGAATCCACGCACTTTTTAATATGTGTAAAAATTTTCCCCAAATAGAAGTCAGTGAAGTAGCCTGCAAAAGGGAGGGGCTTCAGAAGGTTTGTTCTTTGTTGACAACATACCCTTCCAGGGGCGTAGCGAAGGTGTTATCTTTGGGGGGGGGGGGGTTGAGGAGATTATGTTTTGCCGACGGATCTGGTAATGCGTAGTGCGAATATGAGCTTTAGCGGGGGGGTCCAGGGCCCCGCCTAAGGACCCCTGGTGGGGTCCAGGGGGGGCAGCCCCCGGAAGCTCTGAGGTTTAAGTATATCTTTGGGTGAAAAATTAAGTCTCAGGATGGATATACTTTTTGTTCATAATGCATTATTAAATACAAACTAGTTCCCCACTAATTTTAATGTATTAGGCTATTCCTCTCGTCAAGGCGCTATAGTTTTAAGCGTTTTGGATCCAGAGGCGGCCGCCAGTGTTTTAGCTAGGACGTTTTCTCAATGCGACATTTACTGATCTGTGGCCTGGGGGAGGGGTCTAGGGGGAAAGGTCTAAGGTGAGGAAATTTTTGGAATTTGAAAGGTGCCAAGATCGCAAATAGTGCAATATTTGAGTGGATTTCTGCCCTAATGAGGAACCTCCAAGTTTATACCCGGGTAGAATTTGCTTGTCAGATTTTTTTATGTGCGACATTTATCGCCGTTTATGTGACATTGTCGCACAGATGGGGGCTGGCTAAAACTCTGGGCCCGCCTAAGGACCCCTAGTGGATTCCGGAGGGCGAAGACCCCGGAAGCTCTGAAGTTTAAGTATATCTCTGGGTGAAAAATTAAGTCTCAGGATTTTTTGTTTCATATTGCATCATCAAATGCAAAGATTCCCACTAATTTTAATGTATTAGTCTATCCCTCTAGTCAGGCCGCTATAGTTTTAAGCTGTTGGGATCAAGAGGCCCGCCAGTGTGTTAGCCTGGACGTTTTCTCAATGCGACATTTACTGATCTGTGGCCTGAGGGAGGGTTCTAAGGGGAGGAGGTGTCCCCCTCTGTCCCCCTCCCCTTTAGAAATTTTTGGAATTTGAAAGGTGCCTAGATCGCAAATGGTGCAATATTTGAGTGGATTTCTGCCCTAATGAGGAATCTCAAAATTTACACCCGGGTGGAAATTGCGTGTCAGATTTTTTTGTGCCACATTTGTCTTCCTTAATGTGACATTGTCTCATAAGTAGGGGCTGGCTAAAACACTGGGCCTGCCTTAGGGCCCGTGGTGGGGGTCCGGGGGGCTTCGCCCGGAAGCTCTGAGATTTTAGCATAATCCCTCGGTAAAAAATTAAGTCTCATGCAGGATTGGTATACTTTGGTTAATAATGCTTTATCCAATGCAAAGATTCCGGTTAATTCTAATGTGTGTGCTGTCGAAGGGTTGCAATTGGTGAGGGGGATTTAAAGAAAACCTATGTACTATACCATGCCACTGGGGGCATATATTGCATAAAATTTGCATATACTAGAGGAATACAGATCCTCGCTGATTTAATATTTTTTCCCGGAATCTAAACTGTGAAATTGCAAAACGTGCGAAGAACACGAAAATTTTTGGTAGGCTTACACAAAAAACATTACGTAATCATGAAGAACATGTAGGGGATGTATTCCGTATCGGGCATAACATACATTGTATCAAAACCACCTGGATAACCCGATGAAATAGACAAACTTTGTTCCGTGAGTCGCTCACCAACTGGCCGTACCGCATGACACACACAAGAGAGCAGCTACTAGGTTTTGCGAAATGGGATGAAATTTACGACCTCTACATAAACTGTGTACTCTGCCTACATGTTACTTGGTAGGATGGACATCGACAGGACTTGTGTTATCTAGTTATGTGAAATGGAACTATTGAAGAAACTCGAGTGACTCTACAGCGCGCGTATCGCGCCGAAAATTTGGGGGATTAATAAGAGAAATTGTCCTCATGAGAACAAAAAAAAAAAAAACGGTGAACTGTCGGGGCGACTTGTCGCCGTCGGAGACTGCATACATTATCGTATCGACTAAGAATCCCCGACGAAACTGTAAAAAGTCCCCGACGGGGGCCATGGCCCCCTGCCCCCTCTTGGCTCCAGCACTTATTTTATATGCAGCTAGAAATCCTCCTTTTGTTCCTATCTATAAACATTTGACAGACCCTCTCCATGTCAATTTCCTTGTCATGATTCATGTTCATCAGCACTAGCCCAGAAAGCCGTTCGCTAACCATCCTGTTACGCAGGTAGGTCTTGATCCGTCGCAAGCAGAACGAGCGCTCTACTTCACAGCTTCCAACTGGGAGCGTGCGTCCGATCCTTATTGTGTGCATATTGGGAAACACATCTTCATCTGCGTGTATGATACATTCCATCAGATTTGGTGAGGACGACAGTTCTTTGGAATCTTTGGATTTCCAGTATCGTTGCCATTCTTTAACCTCCACTCGCAGGGATGAGACATTTGGCATGTCTGGTTCCCAGACAAAATCTCGGTGATAGAACCGGGCAGTAATGCCAAAATTTCTACACCCTTTCTGCTTTCGGCATTGTATCTCCCCTGAAATTCTGCAGACAAGTGGTCACAAAATGAGATCGCCAGGTTGTTCAAGTAGTATTCACTTGGGGATGTGCTTGGTGCATTTGCTCTATGCATCTGCTGTGCTGATCTTGGTGCTCTTGGGGTTAAGACAGGAGTACCAAGAAGGGTTGCCAAACGAGTAGCATCTTTGAACTATATACTGAACTCTTCCTCCACGTCGTGTCTCATAACTGCTATGCGCTCACTGGTCTGGTCAAGAATACCATACTCTTGATATATATCCAAGTCCCTTTCTGAAGTTTGGAGGCAATGGACTGGACATTTTTTCAATGCATTCTTCGCTACGATAAATGATATGATAGTCTGGAATGAGCTCAGACTGGATAATAATCCTTGCGCTTTTATGAATACGTCATTTCAGCAGGCTGCTTCTGGTGAATACGGAAGAGCAACTACGACCGTCGCAGGTTCTCTCTGGATAATATTTTTTTTTACTCCTGAGTGAAAAAAGGGCCTTTGCACGTCGTATTTCGGTAAAAGGAGAGGGTCCGGACCCCTCCCCTGGATCCTCCCATGGGCAATTTAATCCCGCCAGCGAACAAATTAAGGTCTAAAACAAAATATGAGGTTCCTTTCCGAGATATACTTTGATGCGGACAGAAGAATCATTTCTGTTACTTTAAATGAAGTCAAACATAACTAAAATGTGTTGAAAACGTAATTTTTCGGCGCCCCTGTCATTGGCAGTTACTTCATTATTACTTTATAAGTGACAGCTTCGGTACAGTGATTATTTTTAACCAGTAACGTGGCCACGGGCACCCCCAACCATCTTGGTTAAATTGACAATAATTAGAAAATAGGAGGCCTTCAGTGTATCTGAATCGGTGACACTGCTTTCGAACAATTACTGTACTTTCGGATAAAACCAAATTGTCGAATACTGAGGGTTAAGTAAGGGGGAAGCCACTAAGACCAAGTTGCACGGGCTTACGATTTTTGAGGGACGTATGCCTCTTGGTAGAAGAACATATAGGCCTGAAAAATTGCCTCTTATTTGCCTTACTTGAAGTGTGTTTTTCTAAATGATGAGATCTCGAAATGAACGAATGTTTAGATAGATCTTACAAGGCTTGTTAAATGCCATTTCCAACGATCTGCATGGGATATATTTTGCTATTACATTCTTGGCACGCTACCTATCATCCGATGGTGACACTCCGAGTGCCATGCTTTAAGTCCCTCGTCCCCACCCAGACATTCATTTCAATGTGAATGTTCACGAGTTTATCATCTGCATGGCCCAGGATTTTCGTTTTGGCAGAAAATAATGGTCAGATTGTGATACTTGTGTTCATATGTTTTGTGTGTCTCAAATAAAATTGACAGAAAAGTACGTACAGCCATGCAATGCTTCGCTAATATATTTCAGGTTGTGGGGTTGTAAGGAGTGTTGCCCTGGATCCTACTAGGGGCCCTTCGAGGGGCTTCTAGAAACCACGCTGTTTAGTGGGAGGCTTCGCGTTCCCTTTGCGTCGTTTTGTCATTTGAAAAAGCGACTTACCAATCTCGGACAAGCTTACTTGCCTGTTTGTGGCCCTCGAAATGTTCAAAATGAAAAAATGTGGCCCGCCAAAGAAAATAATTAAGAACCCCTGTTCTATAGACTATGGATAGCGGTGCACGTGTGCACGTGCGCAACAGCTAGTTCTCAGCAGTAGCATACTTCAGTGGCATTGAATGATTAGACTTGGCGGACGTTATAGTGTTCGTGTGTGTTGAAACGGCATTTTCACGCATTGCAGTGTTGTAACGAGTCACCCTTTGGTCGAGTCACAAGTCAAGTCAAGTCATTCGTCACATTTTCAAGTCAAGTCAAGTCAAGTCAAACACATTTTCAAGTCAAGTCATGTCAAGTCAAGCACATGTTCAAGTCAAGTCAAGTCAGATTTTTTGGTCGAGTCAACTCGAGTCAGTTGCTGGTGTCTACAAGTCAACTCAAGTCACACTAGTACATAATCACAGTAAATTTAAAACTGGTATTTCTTCTTTGGTATGACCTATAGACAACTGGTTCCTTTCTGCCTCTTCTGAAGTGTACCTGTCACTGACTGTAATCTTTTTCCATATGGTATGCCACAGGTACACTGTTTTCACATATCTTTACATGAAATTTGCCAGGAGTACGTTGCACATTCCAGGGTGCCACACGTGACTTGTGCCCCACACACGAATGCTTTAACTACTCAGGCAAGCAATATTAATGTATATCTGCTGGCCGTGGCACAATTTCACTTTAACTTTGCCACGTAGGCCTAACGTTAGATGTCGTCGCACAATGATCCACAGATGGCCAAACCATGGCCTTACATACACTTTTATCGAACAAGGAGGTCAAGGAACTAGCAGTAGCACTGTGTACTTTCGGAAATAAACTCTCCGTCAATAACGAATGAAAATGGCCACAGTGACCAGGGGGGGATTTAATTCCTGAAAACGGAGGGGGGGGGGAAACCCGTGTGAACTGCCAAAGGCTATTCTCGGGGTCTAAGGGGAGGGGGTGACCCCCTTTGGAACAATAATTTTGTAAATGTGAGATCCAGAACTCAGGGTAGGTGCGCGCGAAGCGGGTTGAAATAATCGCCGGGAATGGCACTTGCCAGGCTTGATAGCAGCCATCAAGAAGTGCAATTTTTGTGAACAAAATGTAAAGTTTGATTTTACTTTACTACACATTTCTGTGAGGACGGTTTAGCTGAGCTGGTCGGACGTTTGGTCCAAGGGTTGCAAGTTTGAATCCCGTTTCTTTCTACTCATTGGTGTACAAAGGATTTCTCTCACGGGGGGGGGGGGCTTGCAGTATGTTATCTGATCGCTGGCCTGGGGAAGGGGTCTAAGGGGAGGGGGTTCCCCCTCCCCTTTAAAAATTTTTGAAAAATTAGTTGTCCTTACATGTAATCTGGTGCCAAATATGCTACCTTTTGAAGTAAAATTTGTGTTAAAAAATTTACGTATTTTTAGGGACTAAAAAAGAAACAAAATCGGCATCAGTGAGGGGAGCATGGCCCAATGGCCTTTCCCCTGTGTACACCACTGCGTTTACTATCTAAGCGGAGCGCCACCATAGGTTGGCGCGGAGCGTTCCAAGAAAATTTAAGGTTTTAATACATCCCAGATGGCCGGAAATGGCACTTGCAAGGCTTGATAGCAGCCATCAAGATGTGAAATTTTGGTGGAAAAACGTTAACGTTGATTTTATTTTATTCTCAAACACACTAAGTTTTGTCACAATTAATCCGAATCCATTCAAACTTATTCAGTGTGGGTGTTTTTTTTTGCCCAGATCGCCAGTGGGAGGGGCTCCTAGGGGCGGCGAATTTGTGGGGGGCTCGCACCCCAAGCCCTCTCCCCATAGCTACGCTACTGGGGAACCGTCAGCTAATTTGCTGAGGATGGTAGTAGTTGGTCGAGAAAGTGGACAGCGAGAGTTGTAGCGAGGTTTTGGAAATAGTAATTTACTCAATCTGTCCTACAGAAAATAATAACGAGACAATTCCACAAATTTTCCAACGCACAGCCGTACAGCAGTACTAATGAGACATCAATTTATTTCAGGCTCATGCAGGGGAAGCACGCCGAAAAATATATCGAGAGATGTGATTCGCTACACATGGTTAGAGTTTGGGATTTTTTTTTTTTTTTGGAAGGACTAGGGTGCATTGAATGACGTACAGTACTTTCAGTGACTCTTATGTCAGAGCTTCAAGTCACAATAATGTGGCGCATAGGAGAAGCCCATGCTTTGAAAGAAATTTTACCGTGCAAGACAAAATTTTAAATTGTATTAGTCAGTTTTCTCTGGGTGTGCGCGCAAAGCGCGCATTGAAAAATCTTCCTAGCATTATGGTATTTGATATCAATGTTTTCCTTCATTTAACATTGCAAAATTTAATCATAATAAGCTATTGAAAATTCACTTATAGTTTCTCTTGTCTGGCATCGCTTCGTTTTTTTTTTATTGTTTTTATTGTTTTTTTCAAGTTATCAAAAACAACTGCACTATTAGTTAAAAATTTGAAAAGGGAAGGTTATGCCAGTAAGTAAGGAATTTAGGTCCTAGCTTTGCTATAAGAAAAAAATCAAGCTCGACCACCACTGTTCTGGTCGAAGACCCCGAATTTTCAATGGTCGTGTTAAGGACAATGTATAGGGGGCTATCGGCGACCGGCTATACATGTACCTTCACTGAGAACTACTGTTTTACGCAGAGGCAACAAAATTATTATAGAGAGGAAAAAATGAACAGACTCATATTAAAAATCTCGTAAAAAAGTCCCTGAACCACACTAGGAATCATCCAGATGACAACCCTGTCTGTGCAACATGTTGCTTTTCCATCGAAACCACTGAGATCGGTGATCGTAATGGTCCATGCCTGGCATGATGTGTACATACTCTGATATGACATGCTTCAGCAGCAGGTAGTGCGGATTCGTCAAACTGCCTGGCTCGGCCCGTTTGTCAAGTGACGACTATACTATAGGCATGCACTGCTGGTATTGTCCACACGCGGGCACTGTGTGTTGTGACCGCGTCTACCTCGCGATGTGCACATGTACAGTCCACAATTGGATACATTTACAAACATCAGAGTCACGTAAAAGGACTCGAGTCGCAGCAGGAGACTCGAGTCATTTGTCCTGACTCGAGTCTTCAATTGGACTCGAGTCAAGCTATGCTCGAGTCCGAGTCAAGTCAAGTCATTTTAGGTGGTGACTCGAGTCAAGTCAAGACATTTTGGCTGATGACCAAGTCAAGTCAAGTCAAATATGCGACTCGAGTCGAATCGAGTCCGAGTCAGTGACTTGACTTGTTACAACTCTGACGCATTGTATAGGTAACGTTGCTTTTAGACGGGCATTTTTAGCGTGTAGGCCTAGTAATTTCCGATCTTGACGGTTTTGAGATGATTTTTTCGCGCATTTTGGTCCAATGAACTGAATTTTACGCTAAAATCAAGAATTCATTTTTCTCAGAGAAACCTATGTACATGATGCGGTAGATTTTTCAAGATGCGGGAGATTCGGACAGGTAAGCGGGTGAGCGGGAGACGACCCGAAAATGCGGGTGACACCCGCCCAATGCGGGTTACTTGGTAGGGCTGAAGTTTTTAACATTATTTCCAGGTTTCCGTGAGGAACCTGTAAATTTGACTATATCACTCGTTACACATTCCACGGTTGGGATTCTACTGCATTACACTGCATGTACGCTAAGTAAGCTTACTGTGCTGTGTGATCTGCAAAAACACGCAGTGCAGTGACAGTACTGGATCGTTGACAACTTCATGCTCTCCGTTTTTACAACGGGGATGACGCATGTAACGAGGATGGGCCAAAATAGGTTTGTCATATTATGAATATTAAGCGATTCTCAAAGGTATCCAGTTTATACTTTCCCTTCTTACTATGGCGGATCTATACACCAAGCTTCAGTTTAGTCCAACTTTCCCTTATTGAGTTACAGTACACCCAGGCAAGCATCACACACACACATACACACACACACACAAATTTGACTACATTGGTTCCTTTTGCTAACGCAAGGAACCAAAACTGTTTGGAAGCAAATTTCCAAGGGGTGCCATGGAAGTATCATTTACTGCAATTTCCAAGACATTTCGGCAAAATGTTCTCTTGATGCGCTCCTCTACCCGCCCGCACATGACGGAGCTCCGCATACGAAGTTTTACTGGATCTCATCTCTTCAATGTCATAAGAAATATGCGCCAAAGCCCAGGACACGGGTGATGATGAAATTCAATACCTTTTAAAACCTGCATTCCTGCAAACGGTCCATACTGTTGCTTTGTTTCATCGCAGTTAGCTTGAGCTTGCCTATCTACATCCACGTCTTATTCAACTTTAGACATCGTTTTAAACCAAAAGAGCAACTGAGCTGATAGGATCGAGAGACCCAACAAGAGTATAAGTGGTGGCCCCAAGATTTTATCCCAGGGGATTAACCTCTCCGACGGGGGGACCAACCTCCTCCACCCACAGGTAGTTAGCAACCCGAAGCCCCAACAACTGCGACGGGTCGCTGAGAGGACAGCAAAGCCCAAATTTTGGAGCGTCTGCACTATAAAACATTGGCTTTAAATTGAAAAATGAAAATGGGGGATGGATTTTTTTTTTACATTTTGAATTGTAAAAAAGAAGGAAATTTGAAAACTTTTGCATTGGAAAATCTGCTCCCCTTGAATGCATAAACAAGTAAATTGTCTAGGCGACTGGTCACCGTCAGGGATTACATTCGTTCTCATACCCAGCAAGGCTACCCGGCGAAACTGGAAACTTCCCCCAAGAGAGGGGCAGCCTTTCCCTACGGGGTACGAGGGAGCCATCTCCCACTCTGTCCACCGCCTATACTTCACTAGAGGTATAATTCTGTTTTATTACGTTCATACTCTGAAATTTTCAGGCTGGTCATTCCAATGTGCTAAGGCATCAAACAAAAGCGGATTCTTCTTACAAGCCAAAAGGGCTAACACAGTGACTTAAGGGAGGATGGGGCGGATTGCATCACTCTGTTAGTCCAGAAAGTTTTCAGTACATTCACTGAGTTTTTTTTCGGCGCATTCGCTTGCACAGAGCAGTGGGACCACTGGAGGGCACAACGTTCCACTGGAAGGGCACACCGACATGGACGGCGGAGGCGCCGTGGAAGGACGAAGCGCTTCCCCATTAGTGTGTGGTACAGGGGACGCTGTGAGGCCCCTTGTGGGTTTCACGGCAACGCCCTCATAAGGGTGCAAGAAGCGAAGTCTCCGGAGTCTCTGGGTGTATTATGACCATCGAAAACAAGCGTTAACTTATCTTCAAATGTCACTGGATACGCACTAAATAGCTATATAGAAACAAAAACCACAATTCATCTTCTTTGTCAGCATAAGTCGGACTACCGATTTAATGTTTTAGGGGGATCGGGTTGTGGGTGGGGCTGACGGATTATGTTAGGGATTGCATTAGGCTTTGGAAGATTATTCCACTCATGCTCCACAGCAGGAATCAATGTTGAGACAATTACCTACCAGGTATGCTACTGAGGGGAAGTCTTTGCATAAGAGCATTAAAGGTGCATCAACGGCGGGGGATCCAAGCGCTTGCTGGAAAAACAAAGTGAAAAAAGAAGGCCTAGTTAGGGGTTTAGTGGGTTCTGGGTGCCTTAAAACCATCATTATGGCAAAGAGATGTCCAGCATTTTCATCATTCATAAATGAGAAAAAGTATGGCTTAGCGGCCGTTGAGACCATACCTAATGTACACGAGAAGCACGCAGAATGTTTTGGTATTCAGTAGTAACAATTACTCGTGCAAGTACCTCTGCACCTTACGGAGGTATCACCACTTTTAGGTCCTTGGTGTGGTGCTTGGCTCTGTCTCGATGAAGATCAAAGTTCCCCTTGCAAGTTGTAAGGTAACGATATATACATTAACGGACATTAGCTCATGAGATAAAACTTTTTGAGCATCCCAAATACATTACTGGATGTTTGTTAATATTAGAATAGGTAATCTATTTGGAGACTGTAACGAACGGGGAGGAATCACAGCTGCAGTGATGCCATAGCTCTTGAAAACAGATGTTGAAAAAATCTGATATATACTTCCAAATAAGGCAGTGCTTCTCAAAAATTGATGCGCACGAAGTGGGCCTCAAAAAGCGTAGTTTTGATAATATTTTGTGCAATTTTAGCACCTAGATTTACTGATAAATAACAAAGGGTCCCAAGTTGTTTGAGCTAAAAGAGCTTTTATAATAGGGTGCCTTTTTATACTTGTGATTCCAACGACCGATATGGAGAAGTGGTCTGTGGAGAGTGAGTATCACAAGTGCACCCAACTGCCCAAGGTGCACCAAAAGCGCGAAGGAAACTCAACCCAACCCCACATAATTCAACCCAATCCAACCGAAGCCAACCCATAGTAAAGTTATTTTTGGTCTATGACAAGTGGGCTCATTTCCAAAGGGGCCCTTTTAAACATTTTTGACCCTCTAGAAAATTAAAAGTACTATTGCCTTAATGCATTTTAGTATATCTTTCCCCTTCCCGACAAAATATTTCGCCCACTTAGAAGCTATAATAGATTTGAGCTGTTCCTCTGTGGATGTGGTTTGGAATTGGAGATGAATTACCACATTGCCCTTAATCTTATAAAGAGCACAGAGAGCTGGAACTAAATAGGTACCTACAGGTTTCTTTTCTTCTCTCTTTTTTTTTTTTTTTTTTTTTGCATATTACGTTAGGAGGCCTGAGTTGCTTTAAAGGTCTCACATTTCATCGAACGTCATTACGAAATAAAATGAAAACATTAAACGAGAACTTACCTGGTTCGAAGTTTGATCTTGATTTTATGAAGTAATGGTGAGTGAGAGGTAATGCGCCCTCCACTCCCGCCCTCTTACTTCAGTTAATTGCTAAGTAGTATAAGTAGTTCCATTTTTTTATAGAGGTCTGATAACTCAGGCCTCATAATTTGAAGACTGACTGCGCGTGCGCGAACGGGATCTCACATTACCTCTCACTCACCATTACTTCATAAATTCAAGATCAAACTTCGAACCAAGTAAGTTCTCGTTTAATCTTTTCATTTCATTCGGTACATTAAGTGTACCCATGTTTTACCCCAAATAGGCTCTGTAATGGAATGGTATCGTATTGAGATTTTCTTATAATCTCCTCCTCACCCTTCGTAACTATATTCAAGTGGGTCAACAAGGGCGTAGGCTGAATTTGGCATGGGGAGGTGCACATTTCAGGAAGGTGGAACCAGGAAGACTCAGGGTGACCAGATTTTGAAAAGTAAAATACGGGACACTGCATGGTTGGAAGGTGGGTTGTGTGCACGCGTAGCGCGAAGCCCCCATCAGGTCGGGTCCAGGGGCAAAGCCCCCGGAAGCTTCTGGATCTGAGAGCATTCAAAGCACCAGAAAGTCGTACTTAGAGTGGTCCAAGTTATAAATCACAAGGTCCAAAAATGTGTTGAAAATGTCAATTACTAGACTAGTTATACTTCTTTTTGATGAGACAGCTTTGAGTAATTGCCTATAAGATTGGGCATATGTAGAAAACTCAGAACATGTCATATAAAAGTTACAATTTGCAGTTCTGATTTGATAAGGGAGACACTACAACTATATTTCTGCAGGCTACATACGACTAATATCCCAGGGGCACCAGTGTTATGCGGGACTAAACTGCGGAACAGACCACGTTGGCCCACAATTGTAATACATAAACACGTGGGGGTGAGCCGGCAGGCTTTGAAAAGCTGCTAACGCACTCTGCAATAGATTTCAATTTTCCTTGCAGTAGTTGTATCCGTCCATTCTACCACAGTTGTCTCCTTTTTTGTCTATTTTGTAAGAAATCCCCTTCAGCAACATGGAAATACGGGACAAAAAGTCGTCCTGGGGAGGTTCAATACGGGACGGTGGACAAATGAACCAAATACGGGACAATCCCGTATTTTACGGGACGTCTGGTCACCCTGGGAAGACTATCTAAGCGGAGCGCCAGCATTGCTTGGCGCGGAGCGTGCAAGAAAATTTTCGGTTTTAAACCCCCCCCCCCCCCCCCAGATGACCGGAAACAGCATTTCCCGAGCCTTAAGCCACATGTACACATCCTTCAAAAAGTGATCTCCTGTCTGCCGTTTTTCAATTTAAATGATACACGAATCGTTAATGCATGACTTTTTTATTCAAATTGAAATGTCGCCATATTTATATTCTAGCTTGATATGTTTTCCCAAGGCTTTCAGACTTTGACCTCCGCTGACCTCAAATGACCTTGACACAGATTAAGAGGTCAGCTATACTCTCCTGTACATCTTACATGTCAAACAGGAACTTAATCACCTATTTTGTTCCTCAGGTATCACTCCTACTAGGTTTCAGAGACTTTTTTCTTCAGATATTCCTTCTATAAGGTTTTTCAAGACTTTGACCTCTGCTGGTCACCTCAAATAACCTTGAGCTTCAAGCACAAAACAACAGGGTTTTTCTTCAAGTTCACATGGACAACACATGGCAACTGTCAATTTTATTATTTACAAAATACTTAAATGTCGTAACTCTCAGTCTGAGAGATAATCATTGGACTAATTAGTACATTACCTATGGTTTGATGAGGGACTTCAGTTCTAGTCTCCTTGGGTGGAGAGAAGCAAGGTTACCGTGACGGTAACCTCGTTACTGTAGTGATTGTTGCTACGTACGCCTATGCGCGTGTGGATTCAGTTAGTTGCGCGCACGCGCGGTTCTAGAGCGAGATTTTTGGGGGGGCTTAGGGGGGCTTGAAACGGAAGAATAAAATTTTCTGTCATTATCAATACCGGCATTGGGGAATGATGCTAAGGAGGACTCCATCAGTGACGTACCCAGGATTTCTCTCACGGTGGGGGGGGGGGGACATGCAGTATGTTGTGTGATCGCCGGCCTGGGGGAAGGGTCTAAGGGGAGGGGGTGTCCCTTCCCTTTGAAAATTTTTGAAAAATTAGATGTACTTACATGCAATTTGGTGCCACATACGCTACATTTTGAAGCAGAATTTGTGTTAAAAAAATTTACGTATTTTAGGAACTAAAAAAAAATTGGCATCAGGGAAGGGGCATGGCCCCCTGCGTACGCCACTGATAGTAATAATCATAGGCGTATGGGACTCTTACAGTTCGGGTCCAGAAAATTTTTTGCCCGAACTTCTCAAAAAGGTGCCAGAAATCCGTTGCAGTTCAGGTGCATGAAATAGACCACTAAACCACTACAGGCGCGCGAAGCGCGCGAAAATTTTTGCACATTTTTCGGGCATTCGATCAAAAATTCGGGAACTCAGTAGAAAATTAGGGCAATCTTTTCACTTTTACTTCATCTCTGCCGGAATTTCAATTTGAGTAAGGTATCAAATGTTGTTCATGTCTGGTCTACTGTTACAAAGGCATACTGAACTGGATTTTAGCAATCACTGGATTTGAGACCGACTTTTTGGCGCTCTGAGACCGACTTTTGATTTTCACGCCCCCCCCCCCCACACACACACACCTGTATTTACGCCCCTGGGACTGGCGTCGAACGTAAGAATGCAGCTGGGTAAGCTAGTAGGCGCCCGCACTGTGCCTACCGTCGTAATACAGTACTAAGGTGAAGCGTGGCTGTCGTACCAGGGAGCTGTTATTTCCAAATAACAGCTCCCTGGTCGTACTACATGCAGTCAAAACAACGGTGTACGTACGTGGACGTGGATACAAGAAACGTGATCACATGCCTATCTTGCATGACACATTTGAGAAACTAAATCCACTGGACTAAGATGTGCACAAATGTACTGGACAATTTTGTTTTTCTCAATACACGCAAATATAGCATGAAGATAACACACAACCTCGGAAATTTTTTTTTGGGGGGGGGGCTTGAGCGAATTTTGGGGGGCTTGAGTCCTCAAAGCCCCCCCCCCCGTAAAACCGCGCCTGGTTGCGCGTGTATGAACGTAACCATAGCTAGTACTATGTCACAATTTTACAGCAATGCGTCCTTTTTATCATATAATAGTGTGGAGGGCCTAGTAACAAGATTTGCATTTGGATAGAACGTCTGGAAAACAAAGTAGCATCGCTTGTGGAAACAGACATTTTAAGGACATCTTTGGAGACGCTAATGACCATAACTTTGACTAAAGAAGTAGCCAACATCACTTCTGTCACGAACAGGGCCTTAAAATAATGGAAATAATAATTTTAAGGGAAGATTTTACATGACACTAGACCTTCGTAAGCTTAAGTACAGAGACTTCTATATTTAGAGCTCTGAAGTAGAGGGCTCTGATACCGTGGCTCTATAGACCTTCATATATATTCAAGGCGCATCCTGTAATTCAATTACCAAACCGATGTAGGTTGGTGTGTGGACAAAAGTCATGTTCGTCCTTGTTTTCACAGCTGTTGAAAACAGAAGGAGTGCATTTTTCTGTTTCCCAGGCCAGAGCGGAACTCCTCTGCCTCAACGGGTGGGTGCACGTGCACCCAATGCACCCCCCCCCCCAGCCTACGCCCTTGGTCAACAACAGCTTCTCAAAAGTGAGGGAGGGGAACTTGACCTTGACCCAAAATAACTCATGCCCAAATCGCGAAATCCTGTAGACGAGGGATCCGGGGCCCGCTTAAGGGCCCTGGAAAATTTGGAATTTAGGTGATATAAGGTGCGACTGAAAAATTTTCCTACGATTTTAATCTATTAACTAGCTGTTTCCAGCATTTTCCAGTTTGATTTCCATGAATCAGCTATATTGTAAAACAATTTTGTAAGAACTCAGGAGAAAAGTGAGGAGGACAAACGATGTAATATCTCTCTACTTTCAAAAGTGGGGAAGAACATATCACTCTGTCCCCATCTATTGACCCGCATCACTATCTATCCCCAAACCAGTCCATTGTCGGAGCTACGGTTGTTTCCCCCTGCCCCTCTTCTGTAGGAAAAGTTGGCCTAGAGGGCAAATTCTGACGCCCCCATTGTAGAATATGTTGAAAATACCTTGTTGTAATAAAGTTTCACTTTTTTCTAGTTTTGAACCATACAGATAATCAGTGAACCTTTCGAGTAAGTACTAAAATGACATAAGTGAGTATCCTTTGCAGTTTTCTGTAATAATGAACCAAATGACGGGATCACAGTAAACAACTCGGAAGGTTTGACGATATGGTTTGAGGATGTCGTTGGTAAGACGAGTGAATACGATAACAAACGATACAATACACAACATCATAAAATGTCAGTCGTCCGATACTTCATGAGTGGGGACACTACGATGGGTGCATTAGGGGGCACTTTCCCTCTATGCAGATTTCACCTTGCCCCGCCCCTCACCTCCCAGTCATCAAAATTGAGTACTTATCAAAGGTATACACAGCGAAACTACTCGTTGGTGTAATCTATAAGACTGTGGATAACTAAACGTCTTAAAAATGCCATTTCTACAGCCGTCTTTCTCTCTTTCACACCCATTGCCGGTTTCTATCCTATTACTACAACCCGTAGGACAGCTTGAGTGGTGGTAATATTATTTCAATCTCATGCAACCCTTATCATCATCAATATTTACCCCTTCACAATCCACCTGCTTTATCAAGTCGATCGGTTGTCAATCTGTCTCAGACTATCATAAATAATGGTCAAATAGTGATTCCTGTGGTCTGTTTGCCTATTCATTAAAATGTTTCGCGCTCCCTAGAAGCCTTAGTGTGTCATTCTTCTGCAATTCCCCTAGAGATTTCTTCACCAACTCCAATTTTTCACCACACTTTCAATATCCTGGCTTAGTCACTACAGTTGATCTCTGTTTGCCCTCAGCGGGTACATAATTATTTCCTTCAAAAATATTGCGCTGAGCGCACTCTGCAAATCTGTAAATCAGCACTAAATTTAATACAACAAATATGTGTACTGTGCCAAATGCGTCATGGCAAGGAACTATAGCTCCTGGCCACAGCCACAGCGATACCCACAGCAACTTCTTCGCTGTCATCCTTCGTGCACCCGTAATAAGCGAGTCAGATCATTTGTACGCACATGCGCATATTCCTCCAAACCGTCGGGATAAAAATAACACACCCGTCGTATTTCAGAAGTTCGTCGAATCATCCTTGTTTAACCCATCGCAAATATAAAGACGGTTTGTACGTGGACTGCATATGGAAAGTGCCTCTTGGGTGTAAAAATTTGTATATTAATACGTCGCAAAGTAGGATAAAGACCCCTATTTTCGTGCAATTAGGTTGGCCACGTTTAGGTGTAGGCTTAATGGTATAAGTAGTGTACTGCACGAAAGTTGTGGACGCAGGAAAATAAGGGAACGCAGTGCACTATGTGCTGACCTCGGTTTGCCCCCCCCCCTCCCCCCGTGTATCCCACAATTTCATGCGGCAAAGAATTATCGAATATAAGAATATAACTTGCTTATCCTGAAGATGACAGGGAATTGTGCAAGAGGAAAGGTCCACGAACCTCCAGTTCCTTTGATTCCAGCTGAAAAAGCATAGTTGCACGACTACGTTTACTACCATCTTCTCTCAATTCCTCCTCCCGCCAATAGCAAAGTTTGATTGTGGCACCACGGTCACCATGGATCAATAAAAATGAACAGAATCATGCACTTGCGAAACCTATAATCTTGTAACTTAAAGTACCATCTTTACTGGACATCCCTGAGCTGAGATATATAAAGTTACTACTCAAGTTACCGTTTTTGTTTTTCTTTTTTTTTCTTTTTTTTTTTTGAAAGCCACTGCATCTTGTGCCAAAATGTGATCATTGTCTTACTTTAATAGGGTGACTTTACCATTCAAAACTTTCTGCACAACATATGATATACAAGAAAACAGTGAGTTTCCCAAGGCCATGTACACATTTTAAAAGGAAATTAAAGCAATTAGTGTTCAGTTTAAGTTTCAGTTTATTTCTCCAACTCACCCCGTTGAGGTATAAGAGACTTACAAAAATCTCTGTTAATAACACAATGAAATTTAAAAAGATGACATATAACACAAAAAATGTACAGAACAAAAATCATTCAGTTACACTAAGGAATGTAAATTTGCGGGAAAAGTGTCAGGGCTGATAGAGACTTAAAGCAAGTCAAATAGTAAATATGGCACCAGAAACAGCCTAGAAAATAGGCGGCCTTTGTTACAAGGCGAAGGTTTTTAGGATTTCTTTCACAGAGTTTGCTAAGCTTAATAAGTATGTTTTTATTAGAAGATTGAAAAAGATGTTTCATTTTTGTAGAATTGGGATTTCTCCTAAAATATGGTTTCAAGAGCTCGATCCTTTCGTTTGTAAAATAAGGGCTTTAGAAAATATAATGAAATTCATTTCCTAACATATTTTTGTCGCATAGCTCACACACTCTTTCATGATAAACTATATTACTCTACCTTCCAACTACTGAGGGTAGCTTACTATTTACACAACGAAATGTACACATATGATTTCGGTTAGTGAAATTTAACTTAGCCAAATAATTCTCAAAGTCAAGTTCTTCCTTGTACATCCTATAACTCTTGCATTGAGATTTACTATCAACATTACCCAGCCAATTTTGCTCATAAATGTCACTCAGACGTTGACTAATGATCTTCTTAAGCCACATTTTAGAAATACCAGGACCTTGTCTATGTAGAGATGCTGGCAGACCTTTTTCGGAATATTCCAAACATAAGACATTCCACACTTATCTAGGGTATTTTTAACTTTGAGTAACCAAGAAGAACTGTACATACCGTTTGCATGAAAATTTCTTAAAAGTTCAAAAACATATGTGACAGTTTATGCTCACTTCTATTTACAATTTCACACCGGAAAGTTATCAAACTTACCTCTATTGTTTTAAAAATTTATGACGACCCAACTCGCAGTAGACCACACAGATAGATGTAGTCTTAGCTCATTTAAGGACATGATTTAAAAAACTTCAAACGAAATGCTTCGATCTGCGGGAAGTCCCCAAATCCCCAAATTTCACATCCGTATAAGGGAATGGGAAGTACAGTTTGGTCAAACCATTGGACTTGCAAATCTAAGGGCAAACATAGATAGGATGTTTTACTCAGTATAACAAAGAGTGAACGCCTAGCTTGGTTAACTTGCTTATTCACCACTTTGGAAAATTTGTTTTGCTATTGTAATTAAATGTAACTCCAAGATAACTATAATCGTCGACTACATTCACAGTTTCATTTCCAAATGTAAAAGTTGGAAATTCCTAATCTTACACTAGAGAAAATAATGAATGTACAAGAGGGACATCAAAATTAATTGCGCAATCAACTATTTCAAATTAAGTGAATAAATTTCAACATTTTGTATCTTAGCAATAGAAGTTAGTTGGATGAATGAGATTCATTTTCCAACCTCTAAAATATATATTCTTGTAATTCTTGACTTAAGATACTTTAAATTCAATTACTTCAACAAAATATCTTTCATTACGTATGTGTGTATGCACGTGTGAGGGGTGAATTTGTGTGAGAGGTGTGTGTTGTGAACTTTGCTTTCGGGCAATCCTGTCCTGGTTTACTAAACTAAACGTCGAACAAGATGATGACACAACCAGATTTAGTACCAACATGTTGGAAACATATGAATGATGGTGTCTGTCAAGTTTGCCTGGAGTAAAAAAATGATCAACCGTTCTTGATCATTCTTTTTTTCTTTAAAAAAAAAGAACTAAAGTGATTAACGATTACTGATGTGTTTATGATTTTAAGCTGTTATGGTTTAGTTTTTCATCTCATTCGTGTTCCCTAAATACATATGTTACTGCCTGCAAGAACAAATTCATTTCCTTATTTAACAAGCGACTCATGACATAAAACATAAAAAGGATAGCAGTGCTTTCTGTCAATACATGCCGGAACCCATATATTTGTATTAGATCTCATAAAATGACATATCACATATAAAATATATTGACATTGATTGAGTTCACATATTATCGATGTTTTATTACAGTTTATTAGACATGTTTGCACCACAAAGTGTCTTTTGAAGTGTCTTTTTTACTCTGGTATCCGTCTGGAAAGTACCAGTCTAAACTCGGCTACAAGGGAACAACTTGATCAACACCCTCTGTATTCTTCATGTTTTATAACCTATAGAAGGTACTCAAAAGCAGGCGGTTTGTGCTAAGAGTGCCTAGCCAATTAAGAGACACTGGTGCAAACAAATGTAATGTAAGCGCCATTATAAATATTGAGGTAGAACCGCATTAAAGGTTTCGTACACGTTGTAGCCTCTACCCTAGACCACAAAAAAATGAAACAAAAAAATATCCTCGACACTGTCAGAGATGGGGTACATCTTCTTGATGAATTAACTTTGAAAATAATTTACTTTAGGAAAATCTGTTTTGGTATAGGAGCTCATTTCCTTAGATAAAACTTGGGCCTGGACACAGTGCTCTCTGTGCCTTTTGAGTAATATAGTCCAAAATATATATCTAGATAAGTTTAGTTGCTTGGAATGACAACGGTACCTGTAAATCTTTAAATGCGTTACTTTAATTCTCTACTTACTGTACAATGGTGGTACCATATACTGGATGCAGTTAATACTAGATACGTGCTATTTTCTTTAAAGGCCTAATTTCCTCTTCCCATACCGTGCAGGAAAATATCTCCCACCTGAGTTGACTACCTTTGCGTGATGTCAAAGCATAAGGTCAATTTAAAAATAAGTCCTTGGCATCTTCAGACAAGTGCCTAAGCTTACTTATAATTAATTTGCCAATGTCACTCTCTGCTGAGTCCCAATACATACACTGATTTGCACATTGTGGATAAAGTTAAATCATCAGTAAGGATTTCAAATAGACTACTTACGTATTGCAAAATGTATTTCATATGTGATGCAAGTGCCACTTAATTGACACTGTTTACGCCATAAAAGGTGTCACTTCGGCCAATGGACTTGCATTTTACTCAAACTGGATGAAAAAATGTTAGGACTAGACTCTTTCTTGATTCACAATAAAGTGAACGTTATAGGCAGAAATATGTAGGACCCGTACTGCAAAACATTAAAAATGTTATTCTTTCTACAACACTTGCATCATCGCACTACTTTCTCATCCAATTATACTTTGCAATAAAAAACAAAAGGGCAACCTATGGAGTTGCAGATCTCGTCTCCCCCAAAATACATATACATACTTAGAGGTAAAAGAACTTTTCTACTGTTTCATACAATAACGTACTCTTATGCAAAGAATGGGTAAAAAGCTCATATGAACTTTGACCTCTTGATTTTCGACATATGACACCAGCGATTACCCATGCAAAAATTTAGACAAATGTGACATGCGACCTACATTTTGATCTTTGACCCCACTTAACAACCAAAAGCCTTATTTAAAAAATTATCTCATTAGTCCTAGCATATCATGAAACACTGGAAGGCAAAAATAATGGCAAAACCCAAACTTTTAGCAAATTTGACCTTTGCCCTATGATGTCATCAATTATACATACACGAGTTTTCATGGTCAGGTGCCTACCCACCAAGTTTGAACTTCAGGACTTACAGTTTAGGAGGGGTTAGCAACACCTTTTCCGCAAAATTTAGGCAAATTTGACCTTTGAACAACATTTTGACTCTTCAACCCTCCCTTAGCAACCCAAAATCACTATTTCAAAATAACCTCATCAGTCCTAGCATAGGATGTGTTTTTATGTCTTTTTCTATCACACTGATAGGCAAATAATGGCAAAAAGCAAATTTTTAGCAAACTTGACCTTTGACCTTTGACTTATGACGTCATCAATTAAGCATGCACGAGTTAGGTTTTATGATCAGGTACATACGCACCAAGTTTGAACTTCATCTGACTTACAGTTCAGAAGGAGTTTGCACACACTTTCTTGTTCACACTTACATATATACATTCTCTCCCATACACAGCTTCGTATTTCTGATATTGGGTGAAGTACAATATTTCATCTCCCTATACATTACATGTAGGAAGAAGAGACAAAAACACGTATATGCGTGATATCACGTCTGCTCTGAAAGCCGCAGATCGACTTTTGCTACGTAACTAATGGGGAAGGGGAAATACTGGAAGAGAGGCACGAGGCTGAAACAGAGCCGATTTCAACCTCAGCATGGTTTTAGTGACATAGGCGTAGGAAGCTGTTTTCGTCCGGGGGGGGGGGAGGCTGAAATTTTTTCTAAGGAGGAGGGGGACGCTCCTCCCCCTTGGAAAGTTTTGAATATTTGAGGGTCCTTAGATGCAATGTGGTGCAGTATCTTGGGCAAGGTTTCAGGAAATTGCTGCAAATGGTTTACATCTCTACAGAGGAAAGAAAAATGGAGTTTTCGTCCTTTCATTGAGGGCGGCGGAAGAATACTTCCTCGCCACTACATTTTGAAGGGGGGGGGGGGGGAGGTTCCGACGAGACTTTACTTGGTTTGCTACGGGATAACTGATGATGGCGCTCGGCGAGATAAATTGCCACATATAGCCTACATTTTTCCCCTTAAACCTTTAGTTTTCTAGCCCAGGAGAAGCCAGGGTGTGCAGAAATCTTTAAGATATTAGCTTTGTCAGTTACCTGTTGTTTGCTTAGGAAATAGCCCTTAGAATATAAAATAGGAAATTTTCTAGCAAAAGCAGAATGCGTACTTTTATACTACCTTACCTCCCTAAGGAGAAAATCTAGTTCTGCTTCCTAGCAGGGCGACGACTGGCTTCGACGTGTTCGAGAAGGGGGTGGGGTTTTTAATCCTGCCATTGAGTGGACCGGGAGCCCAGTCGCAGCTGCTTAGAAAACTGATTTGGGAGGGAGGAGTAATACGTAACAGTATCTAAGAGAAGCGCCACTATACTGAGCGTACAAATCACTTGAATGACATTTCAAGTTGATTTATCATAAGCTGAGCTACATAGTCTTATTTATTTTATATTTCAGTTTCAGTTTAATGTCATTAGACTTTAATATGTCACCAAAATTTGCAAGGATGGCTCTGATGCTCATCGGAAGCCACTATCCTGTAGCGACACAAACTTTATCAATTTCAACCTTTTAACTTTCACATCTTATTAACGCAGTTGTGTGCAGTTAGTTTAGCACGTTGAAGACAACATGAATTTGAACCAGTATATCATCCCTGTGGGAACTTAGCGCAACCAATGTCTAGTAATTAAATTTAGCAGACTGCCAGACGCAACGCTTGCACTATGTACCGTATTGCATGCTTTGCACACGGTCCTACAACCTATTGTGAAAGAAGGTAATTCCGACAGCTATTTTTGTGATTAACCTGGGCAAGTCTTAGCTGAATTATATATTACAGACAAACGGACAAAATGGGCAGACGAACTGACTATTCAGATGCGTGATGGTCGTGAGAAACCTGGAAAAGAAATGTCTGGAAATACTTCGAACAGGTGAATTTTTGACATCTTTGATTTCAGTAAATCTCAATATTTCGCTGTATTTTCCACGTACACTTCATCTTTTGATAAATTATAGCATCAGGCTATTTTCATACTTTTGTAGCAGCTTTTTTTTTTTAGTTTTGAGTGTTCTCGAAGCAGAACCCATTTGGGGGTAATGTCTGGCGTTTGCCCTCCGGTATCCAACCAAAGGGATTCTTAGCTAAAATAAAATTAAAAAAAAAAAATTTTCATATTTCTTTACCAAGTTGTGGTAGACCAGAGAAACATGAAGTTTAAACAACCATAATAATCTATATTCGGTATTCGGCTTTGGCAGGTTTGGCACTTTGAAAGAGAAGTAATGTCATTAGCCAATTTAGCTCTAGCCTATTTAGCACCTACTCAAATGTTTCTCTATTGGTATAGCAAACAAATTATTCTTTGCATTGAAAAGGATGGTAAACTGAGGAGTCAAACTGTACCCTCAGGCTAAACTGTGGGAAAGATAGTGTATCACTGAGGTACTAGGAAGTAATTGAAGTAAGCCTTCACCCTGAGAATTCAGTTTTTTTACTTTTAATTAAGTGTGATAATTTCCTGTATAATTTAGTGTTCATATAGTGTCATGCTTAGTAGTGTCAGGCTTTAAAGTTGACCAAACTTTGCTTCTGATACCAAGAAGAGTCTGTAGTTGTGCCAGGGGCGGACTGATCAGTCGGACAACCGGGCACTGCCAGAGGGCCCACACAGATAGTGGGCCCACACTGTCATTCGGAAATTTTAATGAAAATCGGAAAATTCGGAAATCCAGGGTGGGGTGAGGGAAAGTTGATTCAGGTTGGGAGGGAGGAGGGGCCCATACCTATTTTCTCGGGGGCCCAGTTCATTGTCAGTTCGCCCCTGAGTTGTGCAGGCTAGTAGCAGAAGGAAAGGGGTTGGGGACCTCATTTTTGAAAACAATAAAATTACCACTGCCTTCAAATCTCGCCTATTGAAAAATATCCCCCAAAGATACCTTTTCTGGCCACCGTGTCTGGAAAATTTTACGTTGTCTCTTTTTACTGGGAAGCATATTTTCCATATCTATTTGCTCATTTTTTCAAAAAATCGTTTGTCATCGAAAAAGAAGGCGTGCGCCGGGTGCGCCCCCACCTGGATCGGCGCATGCTAAGGGGAAATTTGTGAATATTTGAGGGTCCTTATATACAATTTGGTGCTACATATTGTTTAAGTTTTAGGGGAAAGTACTGCAAAATTTTTGGACATTGTTTACACAGGGAATGAATAAGGGGTTTTCGAACTTTATTTGTGGCTAAAGTATGCTTCCGCAAATTTTTAAACGGAAGGGGGGGGACTAATCCCCCAGCCCCCGCTTCCTATATATATGACATCAAAGATCGGTGGTTCATTTTGGTAAAAAAATGAAACAATGATTTTCCCAGTTGACTAATCTAATTCTTACTTTTGTTCTGATAATGGGGTACATTTCTGACAAATGAGATCTCAAAATACATGTCTAGACGTTTCCAAGATCTGGGTAGCCGTTTCCGGAAATTTAGGGGGTCCCTTTTTTTCTTGCTGTGCTCTGTATATATTCAGGGTTGGGAAGTAACGAGTTACTAGTAGTAAAGAGTTACTAGAAACGCCGTTACTGTAACGAGCTACATTTTATGTAACGGAACCGCGTAAAGAGTTACATTTGCATTCCAGTAACGGAGCAAGTAACTACGTAATAATGTTACATTGTGCCCGTTACTTTCCCGTTTAAAAAAATCAAAATGACCAAAAGTTACATTTTCTTTGGACTAGTATAACAGAAAGCTTTCAGTCAGAAGGCAATCATAGTAATTTTTACCATTCATAGTAACATTTATCATTCATCTCTGTTATCGACGTCGTCCTCACTAGTTAACATCAATTTTAATCACGATTAGAATTAAAGTAGATACCAGATGGACATGCTCAGGCTTCCAAGGCCACTTGATTGTCGATTGGTTAGGCATTTGACAGGTGTGTTCGTTCATACTCCATTGTGTGTAACCAAGTTTAAAACTTGTTTCAAGTCATGTACTAAACAGAACATTGCGTATTGTCTATGAGACTGAGTCTTTGTGAGATTCGTTGATAAATACTAAACGGTCCCCTGGCAAACTTTTTCCCTGTGTCAGTGAGTAATTTAGGAATAATTTAATTAACAAAAACTGAACTTGTTTAGTATCTCTTGTCCTTTATGGATCTCACAGTGGCAACAGTGCACCGTGAGAAACGGTTTCGCCCAGATAGTAACTGTAGGAAGTGAAACATCAGTAATGAGGCTAATTAGAAGCATTGCCATGCAATGATTTCCTTCAAACTCATCTCAAAAATAATAGATGTCAACTCAATGAGAAAAAAAGTTCAGGATGGCAGTTGAGAAGTAAAACTTGTAATATTTTTCTTGACTTTAATTTCTCAGTGGCTACAAATCTTCCTCTTTTGGCAAACTTGAAAAAAAAGGAAAATAAATTACCTTGATCATGGAGTTTGTAAGAGTTAGCAGATCTCTTACAAGGGAGACATTGCTTGTAGTAATATGAAGCAAACTCAGAGCCTTGCAAAGGGACCTCACTCCTGGCGCAATGGGATCAGCTAACACAGCATTGCAAATTTTTAAACTCAAGTTGTCATGAACAGTTGTCTCCTGGTGGCAGAAAAAAAGCACAAACCAATTTCCATCAATGTTACCTTCAATGACACTTAACCATTCAAAATTCTATCACGTAATAAGCATCCTAGTGTAATTATACTGGTGAGAGGCCATTGGTTACGGCTCAGTTCTCAGCTAAACTGCCCAGCATCAGTTTGAGTTTACAGGGAGTAACCAGGAGCCTGAATGTTTTCAGATACATTACACAAATCTTTTCAGTTTTCATTACAAGTATCTTTCATAATGATTTCATAACATATGTTGCCTATTGAAGCTGAAGAAAAGAGTTGTACTGTGTAAATTTAACAATTCACTCACAAAAATATTGTCAAATGACTATGAGAAGCATGAATGAGGCAGCATATTAAATACCAATGTATATACAGCCAATGCAGTTCCTTTCCACTTGAAAGACTGCTTCATTTTCTGTGTCCTGGATAAAAAACAAAAATGTTCCTCATTCCCACTTGTTCCCTTTATGGAGTGCAACTGGATTTTTTTATTATTATTTTTACCACCAGAAAATGGAGTTAAAATAAAAAAAATAAATAAGCCAGTCCATCGAATGACAAGTACATGCCAAATGAAACTTTCAGAATAGACTCCAGTGATCACTTTCCCCACATGTAGTCTACTGTGCTAGCTGTATTAGACGTGTTTTTGTGAGTTCAGTTTCACAAATCACAAAAAATATGTCAGCTGCCCTATAATATACACATGCAAAAATATTTTCTACCCATTATAATTATGCAAACGCAAATGAATTCACTTTTGCACTTATTTCCACTACACCAAGGGAGAGCAGGGATCACAAGACCAAAGGTTCACTATGCTAAACTAGACAATTCATCATTGAACAATCCAAGTGATGCTCTTATTGAGTAGAAGTCAATAAAAGTGTGGCCACCAATTATTAATAAAGATACAGGGAGATTCCTATATATGCTAAAATGATGCAACAGCCTCTTCATGGCTTTGAAAATTATCAATTCCAATGCAAGAAGTTTCAAATTTTCAAGGCTGTTGAAGCAAGAAATAGATCCAAAATTTTGTTTTTGTATGCTGAAGTATTTTAATCATCTTACCTGCATATTACCAGCTTGTGTGGGTTGCTTGAGATTTCTGTGGTCCATGAGATACACCATAAACTGTGCTACATTGACGTCACTGATCTCAGCGAGGGGTGATTTGAGTGGGGCATTGAAAAGGGTCTGTAAGGTTGGGAGGAATGCCTCTTCAAAAGCTTCCTGATGAGACCTGGACAGATTGAAATAATTCACGTCTCTGTCAAACTTGATGTTTCTTGTAAAAGAGAGGGGACTACCTTTTGGATACAACCCTCCCTCAGGACAATGAGTGTTGACTACCTTTTTCTGAAATTCTTGCTTAAGCCCTGACATAATACAAAGTATTTTTAATTATTTGCTGATGTAAACTCTCTGCAAAGGACATTTAATTGAAAGTCACCTGATGTGAAGTAGTGCTTTGTAAACCCAAGGTTACTACTATCTTTTACATATGAAGACCAAATCAGTTTCTTTCTTACATTAAAATCAAAATAAAATACTTTCTTACCTGTCAGAAAATGCATACATATTGAAAAAGATTGCCAGAGCCTGGCGTAGTCTAATGTCCTCCTCTGTGGTAGGGTTGTACCATAGGAGAAGTAGACGAGATAGAAGTTTGGGACTGCTGATGCGACCAGCAAGGAGAAGCTTTGCGATACCCTCAGCAGAAAAGGTCCTTAGCTCGGAGCTCTGGGTCAGACAAGACATGCAAAGAGATGGATGAAAATTTAAATTTAAAGAACGCTTTCTGTTAAGCAAAACTTCTTGATAACATCTCTAATGTCTGGGTACATGCTAACCACCTCATGTTATCCCTAAAATGATGTGAAGATTGGAAAAGTACTATTCGACCCAAATAGCACTTGAAAAGAATGATTTTTTAACCAACTGTAATTTTTCACCTAAAGTGAAAGCAAAACCACAAAAAGTATACAAAACGGACCTGTGTATATGACTTGCAACATATTTAGCAGGGTATATACATGGCTTGGCTAAGCTGACTGAGTACTGAACTTTTGAGGCTTTTGTCTAATCAAGCCATATGCTAGTCTAATTCACCTTCCATCAATAACTTGAGAATATTATCTTCTCTATTATAAGGGTAATTCTAAGCACCACTCTATTCCATACAAACCCATTCAAGCGAACCAATGCTTCTCATAAACGCTAATAATACTCGCATTTTTACACAGCCCTTTCTACCAGCCACAGGTTGGGCTTCAAGGCCTTGAAGAAACCTTTGACAAAAACTTTCCACCTAATTAAAATCATTCCCTTGTCATCAAATTACAAATTTTACCCCCCCCCCCGACAATTCAAACCACCCTACACTAATTTTACCCACTTTAAGTCAAGCCTTATCCACCTCACCTCAACCCCATATACCTTAATTATAGTGGATTCTGATGCACCTCACTACCCAGTTGTTTAGTCAGTATTGAGAGGAAGCTGTTTACAAGACCACTCTTCCTTTTCTTCTCATTATCCCCCTCTCTCACTTCTTACTTAACCCACTTTTTGTCAAGTTTTACCCAACCCCACCTAAACTCCAAACCCAGAGGAAAAAATAATCGACGGCATCGACGGCAAAAGCCGCGGTAGCAGCTGGTTTTGCCGCCGATTATCCCAAGTAACGGTCGATCAATTTCTACATTCGCAAATCACTATCCCAATTTTTAAAAGGCAAAATTCAAGGTAAATTTCTGCAGAAATTTACTAATGTTTTACGGGACTTTAAAAGTAACGGTAAGATGTTGTGATGACTAAAACAGCCGACAAGTGGGCATAGAAAACAATCTCTTATCTCTTTGTCAAATTTGGTAAAAAAAATCGTACATATTTGTTTTGAAATTCTTGCTAGGAGCCATGAGTCGGTATAGGCTCAATATCCCCTCACACTAAAAAGCGTTAGGCTAGCGTAAGTCCTAGTTTCACTAAATCTGAAAAGTTAGTTTCGTAATGAGCTTCATACCTACAAATAACGAGAGTAGACCTTACTTACAAAAACATTGCGAATTGCTGTTTGAGAGTCTCTTACACATGTGTCTCTAATATTTTTGGAAATTTATGCCCAATTTATACTCTAGATACCCCTCCAGATCGTTAGAGATTTTCTTCAGCACGTATACTCATTTAGTGTGTAGAAAGCACTGGTCATTCAGAAGAGCGTAGGCTTGAACTTTGGGAATAAAATCTCTGTGTTTTAGATGTCTAAAAATTTATTTGTCATATCATCGGTCACAAACGTGGTAACCAAATATTTTGAGGGATTTTGTCTACAATTTTGCCAGCTTTTTCGGAATTATTTTGTGAACTTGTGTTCACACTCTTATGGACCCTGTGTAACGTTCTTGAGGCGAAAACTTGATACCCCGAATTTTTCCGTTATCCGTTCTACCTTTGGTCCCGATGTGTTTGAATTAACGGGGTTTTACTATCTCATGACTCGGAAATTACACGCGGGACCACGTTACCATTGCAGGCCTAATTTCACTGAATGTTTGGGGTGTTTATACATGCGCCCACTAAATCTCATTGGTTGTAAAGTAGTACGGAACATCGGATGAGATGCACTGTGGAACATAACCTGAACAGTGCAGTGTGTGGTAGACTTCACTTATTCTCTCATACTTATAGGGTCGGGTACTTCCTCAATCTGCTTACAAATAAATATCAAATTCATTGCAATGAGTAAATAAAAATTTACATCATCTGGAGTTGCAAAAGAAGGATTCTGCATGATGATTAGAGCACCCAACCACTTTTTATGGTGGAAACACGACTTGCCGTGGCCATGTGAGGGAATTTTGAAAATGCTGTGGAGATCCCATAAAATGCCGTGGAGAGCTGATGTCTCCACAGCATTTTTTTACAGAAATTGCCGTGGAGACATCCAGGGAAATTTTTTGGCCTGAAACCCTAATTGTAGTGGATCCTGACCCACCTCACTATCCAGTTGTTTAGTCAGTATTGACAGAAGGCTGTTTACAAGGGCACTCTTTTCCTTCTCCTCATCTCCCTCCCCTGCCTCTGACTGATCCAGCACCTCCACCTCATCTTCAGCAACTGATGTCTTTGTAGCTGATATCTGTAGGGCTTCAAATCCAAATGTAAGCAAGAGATCCAAGAGAACCTTCAGAGCAGTGGTCTGGATGAACTCATGATCAATCTGCCATATCTAAAAATCAAGACGGAAAATAAAAGCCAAGCTACTTAGATGAGTCACATCATTGGTAGCATTAATTATTCCTACTCAATTTGTCTGCTTTTATGAAAAGATATCCCATTGTGAGTGAAATCCTGCAACTACTCCAAAGAAGCTACAACCTTGAAGTGATACATAGCTTTACTGACCAACCTCTCAAAGTCCTATCACAAATAACAACTTCAAAACCAATTGAGGTCTACACAACAGACTATTTTGCCATGTGAACCCTGCATTAACATGACAAGTATTTTATTACATCTGCATCCTAGGCATTGAAAATTTGTAAACTTTGCAGACCTTTTAGGTCACCTAGATACCTTATCTAATCCAAGGTGAAAAGAATAGATAGGAAAACTCAGAAAAATTCAATATTGATCACCACTGTCAAAATATGGCAAAGCACATACTAGCTTCAACTTCACTTTTGCTATAAATGTGATATCTTCAGCTTCTAATATCTTGCATACTGAACAAAGGAAATTACTCCAAAGTTAACCAAAATGTTTAATTTCCTCTTTAACCTATCAAATATAAACCTGAGTCTGGAATATTCTTTAAGTCACAAAAGGATGAAAGACAAAGGAACCAGTATAGAACATTGAACGTGTAAGAACAGGACTTTAACAAATAGTGTCAATAGCACATCTGTCAGTAGGGTTGATTTCCAGCACAAACCTGAACAAAGAGAAGAAGATGCTGAAAAGCGTAGTCTTTGTTGAGAAGGCTGGCAAGTCCCAGGGCCTTCACAGCCATGTTCCTGACTGATGGGTCTTCATTCTTGATACTTGGGACAACCTGCATGAAGAGACATTTCAATTTTTAAAGGATCTGAATAAAAGAAAAAAAAGCTTATAAAATGTGGGACATCAAGCAAAAGAAAATGTTTTGAGTGTCTTCGAAGTGAATTTATATAAATGTAAAACCTGTAAAAAGCTGTTTTACCAGAAATTAGCAAACCAATGATAGCCATGATGGCAGTCACAACTCATTTGTTTATGGTACACATACACAGGATCATAGATACAACATAAGCTTAATGCTTAGAGAGATGTGTGACTTGATGGCCTTAGTGAACACCTCTTCAGATCAAGTATCTTTCTTCCAATCATATTTATGAGTAACTTTTGAAAAATTTACCTCATTCAGGATTGGTACATTGGTACACGTGCTTAAAAATAATCAACCATTTCTCCCTGTAGAAATTATTTTTTCAAGCACATTACATTTTGACAAGCTTTGGGGAAAATCCTAGTTCTTAGAAGACCTTGTTGATGAGTTTAGAAATAGCAGTATCCTAAGGGTCCTGAAAAATTTATATATTGGGTGGTAAATTTTAAAAAACCTATGACTGACCAGGGTATCCATCAAAGTGACCAGGGTAGGGTTGAGTTCCTTCATGGTGATGGACTTCAGTATTTCACTGGTAATGGTCAGACATTTGAACATGGTGACAGCATCATTCTGAATTGAAAAAAAAAAAACATAAAATGTTGAATTTATGGTTCTGGAACTTCTGTACCATGTTATTATTATTTAAAGACAGACAGTCATCACCCCAAAGTATATTTTTAGTGTAGGGGTATGAAAATTCTCAGTTGGTGACTGCTCTTTGATTGACATCAAAGTTTGAAAATTTGAAAGATGCAGAGTAGCTCACATTCCACACAAGGCAGAGAGAGTGCTTTTATTACATTTTATAGCCTTGTATGCTCACCAGGACATGGTCTTAAGCTATAAGACAGGTTTATTCCTGCACAAAGAAGAGCTTCATACCGTTATGGGAGGAGCTAGAAGTTGCATAGTTGGGAGAATTGGAACTGTCTGGGATTATGAAAATTCCCCTTTACGCTGTAGGAACTAAAGAAAGGCATTTTATTTCCAACATTGAAAGAGACTTGAAAATGAGATGCTGTGACTTTCAATACAAATGCAGCCTTAAAAACATGTTAACAGTTTGTTAGTTCTAGATATAGTCAATGGAGTTATCTCTTCTAATATCTCAAAATATCCCACTGTCCATACATTTAATAAAATACATGTTCTTAGCAGTCACTTTTTTTCATCATTCTCACATGTTTACAAAGCAGTCTTTTTCAGATCTCTCCCTCCCAACCCAGGGTATACTTCAAAGATTAAGAACATGATTATAGGCTAAAAAAGCATTGGCTTACATTAAGCTCTGCTTTTTGAAACATAATATCATTTTTTGTATTTGCTAGCAGAGTTCCGGTTGAATACTGATATGGCTCACAGTTTAAACATAGGAAGATATTTGACGAGTGAATAGAATGCTTGGAAGTTTTTTTTATCTTATACCTTCTCTGTTCTCACTTCCTGAACAACAGTCTTGTTCATTGTTTCCTCAAGCAATGATTCTCGAGTCATCTCCAGATCTTCAATTTTCTGCTTTAACTCTGCTGCCCTTGAGAAGTCTTGCTTGTTAACTGTATCTTCTAACTCATCTTTGGCCATGTTTAGTTCTACTTTGAGGCCAGCCAACTGAACAAGGAAAAAAGAAAAAAAATATCAAATAAACTTCCCTGATTTAAGTTCAATGGCTATCAGGGTTTGCAAAGAAATCTGCTCCCATGGGTTACAACAGTTGTGATAAACTGGTTTATTCCCTGGCTTGTAAACTTTTCCAATGTTTCTCTTAATACATTTTTTTACACACAAAAGAGCCAAATGTGACTCGAAAAGTTTCCAAGCCATGTACCAAAATTTCCCAGCAAGTCCTTCCCAGCTTCCTGAAATTTCCCACCCGAGACTTTCTTGATGAAATTACTTTTTTCCATGACTGCTCTTCACACTGATATTATTTTTTTTTTACATTTCAGGAAACTAATTCCAGCAGAGTCACCAGTCATCAGACTGATCCTGACAGTAATGATAGTCATGTGTGTGCATTTCCCAGTATTGTAATGATAGTCATGAGTGTGCAATTTCCCAGTAATGATAATCATGTGTGTGCAAATTCCCAGTAATGATAGTCAGTAGTTAGTGATACTAAGTCTTGAGACTTCTAACCTTATTTTATGTCTCTAACCCTAACCTAACCTCAAGACATAACATCATGCATGATACGAATGTCTTGAGGCACCAATGTGACACATTACAAAAAAAACCATGAGGATATATATGGTGGGGTTGTAGAAAGACCAATTTTAGTGGTGGGCTCCTGACTGTACTTAGTGAAAGATATTTAATTGTTGAGGACAGTGGGGTATATTCTTGATTTACTGGCCCTATATTAGGGTGCTACATCAATAAAACAGGGAAAGAACTGCAAAAAGGTTGATTTTCTTTCCAACTTTCTCCAGAATCAGTTCAAACCATCATGTTTACTACAAGTGGAAGAAAAGTTAGTACTAGGCGGTGCCAGGCTTAATTACTCTTAGTACTGGGCGATGGAGAGCACTCCCATGAAGCACTGCCCAGTGCTGCCCACAGTAGCTACAACCCTTGATACAAGTGTAAAACAGGAATTACTGTACCCTGTAAAATGGTCCATTTTTGATGGATTTTGATGGGAATTGTGGCTAATTTTTGGATTTTTTATGCTTTTACATCAAATATCCACCTATGTAATTTGCATGTCATCAGACCTTCAAAGGAATGGAGTTTGGCATGTTACAAAGTTGTAAGTTCACTGAAGGAGCACAGGGGAAATTTATCAAGTGAAGCAACCAGCATTTCATTGTGAAAGTGGTTGCTAACTATTGTTAAGACTTGGTATGTTGTAAGAACCCTGTCATAAAAAAGAGTGTACCTGTATATTCAGCTTGGACAAGTTGAAAGGATCAGGCTTGCACAAGTCCTGGTTAATATTCGAGTAGTGAATCTATTATGATCAGAGTCAGCACTCTACAGTACTTTTAAATTGCATTCCCTTTCTAACTTATGGTAATAACCTTTGTCATGCTGAAATGCCTTTCTGTAGATGAACAACTTTTTCCAGGCTTAGGAATGCATTTATAGTTTGAACAAATATTTGGCTCTGTTGCCCATCCCCAAGCTCCTTGCAAATACCTTGATGCTCTAGCAAACATTTGTCAGCCATATGCCAGACCATTGATCATTTCAGCTCTTACTTACACTTGGGTCATCCTTTTAATTTTCATGAAAATATAAAACTCATTTTTTCCTCAACCCCCATTCACTTCCTAGAACATACTTTGAAAATGAAAAAAAAGATGATTTTTAGAAAAATAACATCATCCCTTATGTTATTTTGAAATTGAGTACATGGGTCCTTACAGAAAAAGGTTAAAGGATCCTTACCTTAACTTCCTTCTGTCTAATCTCATCCTCTGAGATACTCGTCTCCACCACTGAGATGGGTTCCCTGATATCCGAGATGATTTCAGCCATGATAGAAATCTTGCTCTCATCACTGGTATTAATTTTGTTAAAGATGACTGCCAGGTGTTCTACCAGAGAGGCAGGAATGTTTTCAGATAGCATCAGATCTTTAGTTAGTTCATCCATTTTTTTCCTGAAATGAAGATAAAAGGAAACATGTTTGCAATAATTTGGGAAACTTTTTGCAAAACTCAACAACAGCACTACCCATACCATGCATTCTGCTGGCAAACCACTTTCTGTGCAGGTACGTTATGAGAGATATTAAGGTAATCTGAAGTGACCTCATGGCCATAATTTCAAGATGGGATAAGATGTTTTTGATAACCACATTGTCCATAACGAGACAGGCCTCCATTTTAAGAAAATTTTATGGTCGTCCTTTGGACAACCTGTCTGCCTTTTGTTGTTGTCCAAAAGAAAATTTAGTACTCCATGAAGAAATTCGCAGTAACCCCAGCAGTAATCTGTTACCTTGTTGCATGAACTTTGGTTGTCTGATGGACAACCAACCCACCATTTTTTGGTTGCCCATCACAAATTTTGGTTGTCACGGGGGACTGGATGACTGTTAAAATCGAGCCCTGCCAGGGGTCCACAAGTGTTTCAGGCCAAGAACCATTTAAACTGAAAAATGCATTATAATAATTGTGGCAGCCAAAACTGAACTAATTTTCTTTTTAAACAAAATTTCCAGCCTCTTTAATCCCACCACCTGAAAACCAATGCCACAGAACATGCAAGATCTGCACACAGTTCAAACTATTTTTCTTTTTTCAGGGGCAGTCTCAAAATATTTTGGAAAAAATTATCACCCATGAAAGGGCTCTTTTTATAGCTATTTTCGAGTCCACATGTGCCATTTTTATTGCTTTTCTGGCAACTATTCAGGAGGGGAGTTGGGAGATTTTTGTAACATTTAGCATTTAGCTGCTGTGAGTGTAAATCACCGTTGTGCCCATGTATTCTCAATGCTATACATGTAATTTTGCTTAACTCCTTTACTGTATCCTGTAAAAAATCACAACTATGCCATTGTTTCTTAGACACAGGCAGGCTCCAACAGTGAAACAATCAGATATTTTACCTTCCCACTTCATCAGAAAAGTCCATTAAGCCTGCTATCTTCAAGAGTTGTGCTGACACAAACTCTTGTTCCAGGGTCCTTTCAAGTTCTGTCTCATTCAAAGCCCTTGGTTTCATTTCCTTCACATAGCTGTTGAAAAGAAATTAAAACCTTCACCCTTATCTGTATTTAGAGTTGACCAGACAACACAGTTAACCAAAAGACATATACACTTTCTTTATTCAACACTTAGTTTTTACAAAATCCTATCAATCAAAAGGGACAAAATCTTACTAAGATTTTGAACCTTCTTGTGTCAAGGCACTGGCACCGTAAGGCTTGCAATCCATCCAAGTGAATTATATGCAGGGTTCCCACACCTTTAAAGACAAAGATTGCCATATTTGGACTTAAGAAAAAAGACTGACTCTTAACATTTTTCTTGACTGTATAGAATGTACAGTATTTTTCACAATCTTACAAACACACTAACAGTACTTTACCACTGACACATTCACACAGACGTCCCCCCCCCCCCCAAAAAAAAATAAAAAAAAATTGGTTTCCAATTGCTTAGTTGTCATGCCTGATGTCTAGGTATTACACTTACACATCACAATCAATTGAAAGATTTAACAAATGGTAGCACCATTTTATGTCAGTCACATCACATATACAAAAATTTCCATAGACCCCTTACTGAGAATGGTCTACCCCTCTTCTCAAGACATACCTACCGGAAAAACTATCCCAGGGAATTTTAGAATTTACTAATAACTGAGGAAGCATTTAACTACTTCAAAAAAAGAGAAAATGTCTGCTGATTGCATAAAGATTAACAAGTTTAAAAATGCCCACACCTGCTAAATTTAAATTCATGAAACAGACAAAAATGATGATTTCACCTGTAAACGTAGTCACAGAAATCTGAGACACTTGGTAGTATTTTATCCATGAATTCATCACCTTCACTCTCCATCTTAGAGAAATGCTCACACAAACACTTCCAGTACAAAACAGCTTCACTGGTCAGCTTTTCAGATGGAATGACATGACTGTATTAAAAGGAAAGTGGAAATATCACTTTGTAGATGACTGATAAAGAGATACTGCTTAGCTAACACAGTGAAGAGGAGAACTCTACAGTTAAAATGTGATGACAAAGCAATCAAGCATCACACTTTCATGTGGACCTGGGTGAAAGTTAGATAAAAGAAGGCTCAGTATTCTCCATTAAAGGGGCACATTGAGTTGGTTCATGTAGTTCATGATTTTTTATCACACCTGTTTAGGTTTACTCACATCTTGATAGTAAATGGTCAAACTAAGAGATTCTGCACATCTGACACACAACTGAAATGGTAATGATAGGGTAAAATTAAAATCAAATCATTTCTTACAAATTCGTGACCAGACACTTTTTACAGTTAGGTATTAATCATATGCAATCCCTGTTCAAAGACAACCAATGAGTGAGGCTTATCCCAACTGCATTGACAGGCTTGCAACTCCTATAACCAACAGCTGCTGTGATTGAAGGTCACAGTTTTTTATAAGTGTTGTTTATTCAAGAGAGGCTGGTCTATCATGGGCTTGGGCAAGATTGGTGAACTGCAAGCTCTAAAACCCATAAAAACTACAATTTTTCACATTTTTGGTTACTGTAGGAAGTGAAACATTAGCAATGAGGCTAATTAGAAGCATTGTCATGCAATGATTCCCTTCAAATTCGTCACAAAATAATTGATATCAACTCAATGAGCCCCTTTTAACAGGACAAAAGTAGGGCAAAAACAATCTTTGAAGAATTGAATAATGCTGTGAACCAGAATGACTCAATTTCATTGCTGTACCACTGAATGCTCTCTTATCAACACTACTGTACTGCCACAAGTTTAGTTAATGTAACAATGTAACAGTTAGCAACAATATTAAGAAAAGTTACAACGTGTCCCCATACAATTAGCTCTATTCTCATCTGGTTTTTCAAACAAAAAGCAACAATATTAAGAAAAGTTACAATGTGTCCCCATACAATTAGCTCTATTCTCATCTGGTTTTTCAAACAAAAAGCAAGGACTGCTCAAAGTTAATTAGGAACAAATCCAGATGTATTCTCCTTTGCACTTTCACTGAAATAACTGTTTGGATCAGGATTTGTAGCTAGACCAATTTGAGAGGTGGGCTCCCAAGTAAAGAGTCCAACCATAGTTTACCTAGTGACACATGTAATTAATGAAAAGAGAGGCATATTCTTAATTTATTGGCCATGTATTGGGGTACTAATACTATGTCAACAAAAAGGGGAAAATGACCGTAATAAGTTACACTTTCCTTCCAACTTTTTCCTAAACCAGTTGCAACCATTACCATTACACTGCTTCATTACAGTTAGTCCTGGGCAC
Organism: Holothuria leucospilota; assembly: GCA_029531755.1. Classification (NCBI taxonomy): domain Eukaryota; kingdom Metazoa; phylum Echinodermata; class Holothuroidea; order Aspidochirotida; family Holothuriidae; genus Holothuria; species Holothuria leucospilota. The sequence continues at coordinate 43,392,345 of CM055977.1, forward strand.
TATTTAAGAACATTCCTGGGTGGCATCGCCCAACACCACCCATTGCAGCTACAACCCTGGTTTGGATGTGAATTTGTTCTCAATATTCTGAAAATTTTGAGATTCATAATTTTTCAAGACTTTTTCAGAACCACGATGACTTTTAAAAGACTGAAGAATAAAGAATCATGATTGGGAAAAAATGCACTAGTTATGCATAGACTATGGATCCATGGAGCAACATGATCCAAGTACAGAAATAGTGAGCTTTCATTTTGCAGACCTTACACCAATTTTTCCAGACCAAGCACCCCAAGTTCCAGGACTTTCAAAACCATGCACAAATTCCAGACCTTAGGAATCCCCTCATGTGTGGGAACTCTGTAGACTCTCGAAAGTCCTTTGCAAGGGTAAATCAGTGCAATTTCATCTTTGCATGGTAAACAGAAACAGGCAAAGGACAATTTTCTAAATAAAAGTGGTTACAGCATTAGTTAGGTTTTTGTCTTCTGTACCAGTGTTTTGCTTTTATGACAATTAAAGCAACCTACTGAACTGAAATCAGAATTTTCTTGTTTTCACTTTTGAAATTAGTAAACTGAAAACCCTGAGTTTATGCTTTGCTGTTTGAAAATTCCAGATGAGCACAAAATCACACTCCTTATGCCATTGAGAAAATTTTGAAACTTTAGCATTTCACTTACTGCACTTTTCACATTCATGACATGTGTGGCTGCACTTGGAAGTCTCAAGACAAGGCCTATGATTAAGGGTTACTCTAACTCACTTTTCATCAAGTACATCAAAATCTTCAATCAATGTCAACGGGTTGGCTTTCTTCAGTGTAACGTTGACAGCCATTTCTCCGACATCTGAATTGTACTCAACATCAAGTGCATGCAATACTTCCAGTATGTTACCAGCAAATGTCCGCAGCCATGACTGAAGCAGCTTGGTGCTGCAAGTCTCCACAATGGATTCTACAAAAATTAAAAATAAAAGCTTGTTTCATATCAAAATTTTTCATCTTCAGGAGGGGGTACACAGCTCATCTTGCCCATGAGAAAGTCACAATGAGGGGTGGGCAACAGGCCAGACTTTTCACAAACCTCTTCTCAAACAAGAAAACCACAATGAATTTACATCAAAATATTCTGAACTTCGTTATTTATGCTTCATGATTTCAAAGAAATGCAAATACTCCATACATGGAGAGAATTCCCTCAGGAAAATCAAAGTTAAGATGAATGTCCTTACATGAGTAGGTTCGATAATTTGTTGCCACATGGAATTGTGGGATACATGCCGGGAAAACAAATCCAGCTCAGAACATAGTGAACTGTGTTCCCCTATTTGCATTCAAGCCCAATTTTTGTGTATTACATACATATAACATTAAGCCTAAATCTAAGAATTGCCAGCCTAACTGCATGAAAACAGGTCTCTATCCTATGTTACAGCAGATTAAACTACAAGTTTCTACACCAAAGAGACAGTTTATATGCAGTCCACAGCACCAAACCACAAGTAAGAACCCTATTTATGTTTGCAGGGCTCGAAATAACGGGGGCCCGTGGGCCCAATGCTCCTAGAAATTGACTCGGGCCCGTGGCTTCTACAGGGAAAGGGGCCCGGTTGGCTCCAAAATATTTCAAGTATAACTGTACAGTCTGCACATGAACCTCTCCACCCACAAGTAAACGATCTTATATCTCGCACAGCGAATGTACAGTACTGTAGTAACCCATTTGTACAGTGAAAGCAATAATTATGCAGTAAAAAATCTATCACATTTAATGCAGTAGCGTAGTTCTAATATCGCAAGTTGGCTTGCGTACTGTTACTTAACACTGTAGGCCTAGATCATTGACTGCACATATGCATGATGTCGGGTTTAACCAGTCAGATTACAATAAACAATATAGTGATTGAGTGACTTAGGGGATTTGCAAAACCTGCCGTACTACGGGTGGGCTGCTTTGGCAAATACTTAGCGTTCATGACTGACTGCAGGCAGGTATTGGACAGTGCCCTTCATTTTACCGGGGAAAAAATTCCGGAGTTACAAGATAATTTTGAAAATGTACTGTACATTTCATGCAACATGCACAGTTGTTAAGTACTGGTCTAAGAGGGCGTGGACATCTCTCAGGCTAGTTTCAGCATCTACAGTATATATAGCCTACCTTAATTATACCTATATTACACGTTTCCAAGCACATAAAAAGCACTTGTACACTTTAACAGTCCTTTTTTCTTTGTTAGTTTTGGGCCCCTTGATTTCTCATTTGGCCCCTAGATTCCATGCACTAGGGGCCCGGCTGGCCCCCAAAGGTTGAAGGCTTATTTTGACCCCTGGTTTGCAATGGGTTAAAAAAGGATGATTCAACAAATTTCTCCATTAAACTCAAATTTTGGAAGATTTTTTGTAGGTACGGCTGTGTTATGTTTATCCAGACGGTTTGGAGGATGTGTACATGTGCAGATGAATTAACGTACTTGCTTATTAAAGGTGTGTGCACATTTTGCAACTATACGTGTAGACATTTACTGGTGCACTGACCTAAAATTATTACCTGTGCAAGATTTTGCACAGAGGCCACATGTGTATCAGACTCAATGTGCATCTACCAGATTTTCCAGTTGGCAACATACATTATTTTCATAAAAAGTGATCATTTCTTTTACAACTAACAATCTATCTTGATATAAACTGTGTAATTTTAAACAACTCTTCATAATAAGGATACTGAAAAAAGTTCACTTCACAAACTTTCTTCTAGTTTATATTTTATGGCCCTTTATATCCAGACGACAAAGGAGTATCTTCTATCCCTTTTGTTCTTGTAGACATGTTTCAAGGTTAACTTCAAGAAGTGCAGTGAGCTGAAGAAATAAGGTAAACTATCTGTCTCTTTCTTCCTTTCAATGTGTCTTTGTAGTTTGAGGTACTACAGTGTCATTTAGAATGGACCACTCTGGGTTTTCAAGAGGACTCTTCCAAAATGTAGTTCACATCTCATCGTATCCTCACTTAAGAAGTATCCATGTTCTGTAAAAGCCGCTTCTTAGACAAAAACTAAATATATTTAAAGGAAAAACTTTTTTCCAAGCACACAATATTATCCACACCATTTGGACTAATTGTCACAGTTGCAAGAGATGACAGAAGATTAAAATAAAAACCACACTTAATTCTCTTCCAGAATTTTCAAGGCAATGAGAATGACCAATAGGAAGTCAAGTACCCCCCAAAGGTTTTCAGTGAGCTGTGAACCCTTCTTCTTTGAACCCTCTTCCTGAGCTGTGACATATAAACATAATAGACGAGTTGGGAAATGTTTCCACGCAATGTAATATGGGAATGGGTCAAAGGTGAAGTGTACCACGCTTACAGTGTCCCAGCGCGGGAGTTGCATGCTGAACACGCAGAGCTAAACACGTTGCCGTTGTCATGGTACACTTGACCTGGTGACCCGACCGGAAGTACCGAATTTCCCAACTCGTCTATTGAGTATGCCGAGTTGAAAACCCTTTGGCAAAGTTTTTAAAGTTTGTTTTGCTGAGACAAAATCAAGAAATGCTGGCACATTGCAAAATAAATGGCAGTGGATATGCTTCTCTCGCTCTACCTGATCTGTCTTGAAGTCCATCCCGAAGTAGCTTCACACGCTGTTCAATTGTCAGTGACTTGATAGAAACTTTTTCAGACAACACCTATGATAAAGAGAAGATGTGAAGGGGTGATAAAAACTGAAAAACTTGAAATGTTCATGAAAAAGGCACTAACCAGGGAGTTCTCCATAGGCCAGCTGGAGAGCTACCCTCCAAATGGGTTTCTGCCCACTGAAATTTTCCTTAACAATAGGGTTCTAGATTGTCTAATTATGAATTATTTTTTTTTTTAAGAACTGGAAATTTTGCCACAGAAAGTTGAACCAATTTGTATGTAAGGCACATTACAGAGACAGACCTTTTTAAAAATGGGGAAACACCTTAAGCTCCATCACAACAAAGGAGTACCCATCCCCTTCTACAGAGAAACCCCCTAAAAACCTGACTTGGTTATTGAAAAATATCATGCTGTGGTGACCATATAGTATTTGCTTTCATAATGTAATTCAGAGTCTTTTTCAAATGAACAGAGGCAAAACTTTGGGGTCTCCTGGTAATAAAAGCCCCACAAAAATGGAAAATCAAAGAAAACCTCTGCCTTTACACCCCCTCCCCTTGCACAAGAGAAAAATTTTTCAGGAAGGAAACCCAGAAATACCATGATCTCTAAAATTTGCAGAACTGTGGTCCTTTTCAGCAATTAATGAACAAAGTCTGTTTACATTCATCAACATTTTTATCAGATAGAAGAGAGCTATAAAAATGACTTTACCAGATAAGCAACTTTTCTGACAGTATCTTTGACATCTCTTGTTCTCTCCAAGATTGGATGGAGTGTCTTCCTTGTTGGTGCAATACAGGATAAGATCATCCTCCTTACCTCATACTGTGGGTCATGCTTCAACAGATACAAATATGCTGGCAGAAAAAGTAAAGGAATAATTTGTCAATTCCACTGAGTCTCAACATAGATAGAATGGAAGAAAACAAATTGTATAACTGTTTTTTCACATGGATCATGTAGTTAATTTAGTTTGGGTGGCAATTTGAAAATGATCTTATTTATCACAAATTTAATAAAAACCCTGTTTTAGGTACCAGTCTAAATGGAGGAAAAGTCATTTCTTAAAAGTCTTATCAGAAAACCTACTGTACCTTCAAACATGGATATTGCATCTCAGTTCAGGAATGAATTTTATCATCAAGTCCAACTGACTTGTTAAGAATCCCACCATTCAATCACACAGGATCCATATCAAATACTATCAGAAAATATCTTAAATTGATAAAAACTCCAAAAGTTTTACCTGTTATCACTGGACATTCAGCATCTTCTGGGTCTTGCAATCTTGCTAAAGCAGTGACAGCTTGAATACGTACGGTGGGGCACTTGTCTTTCAAACGTTGCAGCATACAATTGTAGATTCTGTTGTAAAGGTCGTCGTCTATCTGGGCATCATCTCCAAGGCTGTTCAGAAGCTTATTCACCAGTTGACAAACACGAAACCTTACAGCCCTGTCATTGGCATTATGGGACTGGAAATGAAAAGAAATTCAAAACAGAAATTTAAATGACAGGGCTCGGAAATAAGCTTTTCCTCTCAGGAGCTAAAAACAGCTTCTGATGACCTTCATGTTGAAGCTTTACAGGAGCTATTTTCCAATCGTCTGGAGCTGTTTTCAGTTTTTCAAAGAAACCACTTTTCCCTGCATGTAACATTCTCTGATCGTCTCCCGAATGTTACGTGTGCATTTCATTTAGTAAAAGAAATTCAAAATAACAGAAGCAGGAAAGACAAAGAGCATTTTTGGTGTAACACAAGACGCAGTTCTAAGCATGGTGTGGTCACTCCATCTCTGAAAAACTTGGAAGGGGCCGGACTGGGTGCATGTATAGCCTATGGCAGGTTTAGATTGACCTCAGTGGCACCTTGAATGTGGAGGTGTGTGTTTCAGGAAGGGGGGGGTGGGCACAGGAGTTCATAAATTCTATTGCCTCATGCATCTGGTGCTAATTTTAGCACCAGACGAACACTCACTTTTCCATTTTTCTGTAGCAGTTGCAGCGGCCTCTGGCGCTTTTGCGCCAGAGCGCCAGTCTATTTTCGAGCCCTGAATGATTGACACTAAGATCTGCCACCACACTAAATGCAAATTATTTACTGTACACATAGTTCTAGGTGTAAAACAAATCTGATAAGCTGAATTGTACTGTACATGTATACTGTACCTGTTTTATACAGGTATTACTAGAGTATGAGCAACAACACAACAGTATCAGAGTGTTACATGTTGTCATTCCAGGGAATGTTTTCTTGTCCACATTTACATAGCAACAGCATTTCCTCCATGAAATATTAATCCATTAAGTCAAAATGACCTATATCTGAACATTTGCCTAGATGTGTCAATAGCCAGCCACCCAGGTTTTGGGGACAGTTTATGTGAAGGGGAGCTGGGGTGGCGGGTGGATGGGTTGGCTGGTTGGAATTTACATACATGAAACACACTATCTTGAAAGTTTAGTGAGCAGCATACTCTTTTGCTAAGTATAGTACAGTATAGAAGTAAGTATTCAGTTATATCATGGAAAGGACCATTTGTGACCTTGCATGACATCTGCGGTATTAACAAGATTTGAGTAGAGCTCTTTAAATAGTCACTGCTCAGTATGACCTACTGTTCTGTAGATCCAGATCCAGTATTACTGATATCTATTAACTGTCAATGATTGACCAGTATACTTTACCAGAAGGAGGAAGTCAAACATGAAGAGCATAAAGTTCTCTTCTGAAGAGTCCGCTGATGTCTTGGTCTTAGTGCCACCATCGTCATCACTCTCAATATCACAGGCAAAAGATGCGATAAATTTGGCTGCAAAATCTAGGGTCCTCTCAACAGCTGCCTCTCTTCGAAAGATTATCAGAGCATGTTTCAGGTGATTCACAAAGTCTTCCTTAAACTCATCTTTAGATGTTGCCTGGGGAAAATATTCCAAAAGGTTATGAAAAATATGGTACAAGTTCCTGCCGTTGTTTTTGTCTCAAGAAATGAAAGTTATCACGATCAGGGTTGTAGCTAGCCAGATTTGAGTACCTAGTAATTGTCTGATCTGACAAAAGCGCCACACCCTATCCCACGGCATCTACCCCATTTTTCAGCCATTAATTTTTCATTTTTCCCTCATTTTACTTTAGGGAGTAAATTTAGGGCTAGTTTCAGATCTTGGTAGTCAGATTTGTGGTGGGTGGGGAGACGTGTGTTTGCCTGGAGTGCACACTGAGTGCTGGGTGCCGCTACCCAGCACTGCTCACCGTACAGTATCTGCAGCCCTGATCAGGATAACACCTTTTATTATTAAATATCAATTTTTATCACAGTTACAGCTGAGCAACAAGGACACTACAGTAAAGGACTTAGAGGAATGGAAAACTACTGTATATGAAGAAACTACTAGGCCTATGACCTTGTCACCTTGTAGTGAATAACTGCAAAACAATGGCATTTGGAATGAATACTTAGGAAGAAGCAAACTATCAATTAATCTCAAAACTCATTTTTTTCTCCCCCTGCTGTTATCTGTCTCACCATCTGTGAGTTGCACCAATTACTTGTCTATCTTGCCTTCTCTCAATCTTTTTTCTTCATTCTTTAATTCTGAGTCCTCGTGTTCCATGTCAATGTTTCTCACACACAATCAGGCAGTTAAGCCTAAATGACCATGAAATATATGGTAAGCCAACATAATATAGGCCCCACACTTTGGCAAACTGTATGGATACTGTGAGCTGATAATCACAAATAATCACTAAACAATCGCACAAATTTGTGAGGTTTTGCTACATGTTCACAGCAGTGTTTACACTAGGGCTCAGAAACTGGCGGGAATCTCCCCCCTCCAAAATTTGTTTGGGGGGATTTCCAGAAATTATAAATCAGCGAAGTGAGTGTGGACTGCGAGGTCTGCGTGGGACTTTCCTGCAGACAATTATTTTTTTGCAGGAATCAGTGAAGGAATCGTGCACCTTAGCGTGAACACTGGTTCACAGCCCTATAAACTACTGTACCATGCAATTGAGCTGTAAGGTCTAGGATCATAAAACAAAATTACACTGGTTTTCCTTTTGTAGCATTCCTCTTGAAAATTTACTTAATGTGGAGTACAGTACTATATGTATACATTAACTTTACCTTTTCATAAGTTCTCCTTAGACTGGAGACAAGCTTGTCATGGCCATGTATCCCCTTCTGGCATTCTTCAAAAGTTTCATGAACAGACTTCAAAGGTTTTGTTGGCATCTTTAAATCTATACCAGGTTTACATAGCATGAGGGAAAAGAAATAAAGAGTAATTTTTCATACATGTGTATGTGTGTAGTGCTGTTTGTAACTTTGTTTTCTGTTCAACACACAGGTCTTTAGAATTAGCTCATATATAGTAATATTTGTTACAGATTTTTGTATACAATTACTTCCCCCTTTACAGTGCTGTATGTAATCTCTCCTGACTGGTAAACAGTACTGTAAGCACATTTGAGAAAATTTACCAAAGCATGTGGGTTACAGTACTGAAGTGCTACTGCAACAAGTAATGTAGGAATGAATAGCTTATTTTGACAGGAAAAATGGATTCCAAACAAAGTAAGAGTACTGTTGCCGGGGCTGGTTAACATGCCGCTAGAATTCAATAGGGTCGTTTAGCCAAAGTTCCCCGGGAAAAGGCCATTTTCCCGGGTTAAAAATAAAGAAGTATTAAGTCGCCTGATGGCTAAATCCTGCTATTGAATTCTAGCCTCATGAATATACTTCCTGTGTTGAAGCAAGTCAAATTACATACTGTACCCACAACAAGCTTTTACATTTTTTCATGAACAAAACAGGCCAACTTTCCCTACAATTGACATTTCTTGAGCACTGTACATAAACCAAATTCCCTGGCAAGGAGTAGGCTAGGTCTTACTATGATTTACAATCAAAATAAGGAAGAGAAGAAAGACCTAACAGATGCATAGTACAGGGCTCGACAAATATGTAAGTCCGCTAGCCCGGGGCTAGCTCAAACCACCAGGGCTAGTGACAGTCAACTATGTAAATCCCCAAGGGCTGGTGCAAATGTCCTTCGGACTAGTGAAATAAGTTTGGCAAGTACCCCATGGGCTACAGTAGTAGTAAAGCTTCAGAAATTTTGAGCCCTGGTATAGTACATAGGTAATCATGAGTCATTGACTGCTTGTGCTCCAAATTTTATTTTCTCACCTTTTTTTACTGTTTGAAATTAATCTTATGCACAAAATTGTATCCAATGAGGTGCTAGATGTTCTACTGGAACAGATGACGTGATTAACAAAGTCTTTTGTGGTTCGCGGCAAGAGTAAGAGTGTAAAAATAGATTCATGCCTGGTACTGAGAAATGCCCTACCTTGTTAATATATATATGTAAAGTGTGTAGTATGTGTTTCGAACGCCTGTGCTGTGGACTAGCCTAGGCCTAGGCTCAGGGCTACCATTTAGGCCTAGGCCTACTGTAGCCTGTAGGTCTAGGTTGCAGGGGTCGAAATTTAATTGTTTTGCTGCTGTTCCACGGAACAGCGCTTTTTCCAAAATTACTGTTCCGGATCAGATTTTACTGTTCCGGAGCACAGTATCTCGGCATACATACAGTTCGTACACACGTGCAAACTACAAAGGTGCAAATGGCTGTCTACTGTATTCGAGCTGTATGACTGCATGACTTGACCGTAATGTGGGGAAGGTGGATTTTCATCTGCAGCAAGGATTAGCCAGTGGGATATCCTGATTTTCGTTTGGTTCTTATTTTTTAAGCATAAATTTATCGCCAATAACCTTGCATTGCCCCGAGACCTAGCATATTGCAGTGTCCCAAGACCTACTGTAGAATAAAAAACACTCAAAACTGATACAGAAGGCACAGCAAGCAAGGCAAGTGGAATTTGAGTGAGAGCAAAAAAGTTCCATGGTAAAGGAATATTTTGCTTGATTCATCCTTTGCACTGCGGTTATTGCTATAGCAAAGCAATGAGTGGGTTCTCCAACATATGCATGCACATACTAATGTTATTTTCTCGCAGCAAATTTACGTGAAATCGTGCTAGTCGTATCCTTCGCCACAACCTTGATGCAAGTGTCATTTGACACAGTAAAAGCTGGTAAAGTCAATAGGAAGATCTTGCGAGGAAAAACAACACTTAAGACTCATTGGCTTTGGTTGCGAGATGTCAGTAGTCAGAATTGCTTTTAGTCATTTCAAGTTTCGGTGCTTAGTTGCTAGCTTCGAGGGAATATTAATACAAAACCCCCTAACAACACAATAAAGTGGAGGGAACATCTATGAATAGTTAAGGTCATTTGGAACATACCACGCAAAACAAGGGGTGATGTAAGATGACCTTCACTTGCAGGGCAATAATGACATACTGTACTAAAATTTTTTTGCATTGGGTAATAAAACTTCAGTATGTGTGTTTACACACTGTACCATGCAGCATAGGGAATAACACGTTCAAGTATAACCGTCTTTAATTGATAACGGTGGAACGAGATTGCATTTAATTCTTAAGCCAAATCAACGGGGATATTTTATTTCACGGCGTCATTACTTTATCAGAGATTATCATGTGCATATATTTATAAGTACTTTGCTTCTTGAGGAAAAGCACTGTTCCACGGAACAGTGGCTTTTGAAAAGTTACTGTTCCGGCACTAAAAGCACTGTTCTCGGAACAGCGGAACAGTGGGAATTTCGACCCCTGGGTTGGGGGGGGCAGTCAAGTCGCCCCCTTGGCCAACAAAGTTGTCCCTTAGCAAAGTCGCCCCCTGACTAAGTCGCCCCCTCAGTTCAATTTAAGTCACAACGGGCAAAATTTCATCAAAAAATGATTCAAGTAAATTAATCATAAACAAAAAATTAATCATTCAGTCTATGTTCATGCACCATTTACGTGCAATAGGCCTACTTACGTATGCCTCGTATGTACATACAGGGATATAGAATCGCGTAGGCTACTATGTTCCCATACCTACTGTACTTACATACTCCCGCATTTTGTATGAAACTGATCGACAGCGTTCTCATATACTGTATGTACACTTTTCACAGAATTTTCGCCAAATTTTACACCTTCAACTGAACGTTAAGTAACATTCGGTATAAAAGAAGTTAATGTTTTGAGTAATTTAAATTACAGGATTAATTTTTCTAAACGTCAAAGAAGCAAAAAATTGCAATTAGGCCTCTAGAGATGTTGGTTTCAAAAACACTGTACGCTAGGCTATGCGTAAGGCTAATGCACTTATCAATTGAATGACGCACCGCACTACCCTGGACATGGTCAGTCATTGTCCACAACTTCATTGACAAAACATGTACATTGACGTACCCCTCAGCCACTTTTGTGATGGACAATTTGTGTAAAATGACACACCCCTCAGCCACCAAATTGATGAACAGTTTGCAATTTTGACCGACATGTGTGTCACCAAACTGACTGACAAAAGTAAGCAAGTATATGAGGAGCAATGCTGAAGGTTGTCATCTTTCAGCAATTGATAACAAATGACCCACAATGACTCAACCCTTAGTCAGTAAAGTGACTGACATCTGAGGTAAAATGACTCACCCCTTTGTCACTCTAGTGGAGGACAATATTGGTACAATGACGAACATTTTAGTCACACTGTCACTGGTCAATGACCCACATTTGACTGACCATGCCCGGGGGTAGTGGGGTGTGTCATTCAATTGATAAGTGCATAAAGCCTGACCTCAAATCAGCAACAAAGTGTGTAGGCACTTGTTAACACCTAATAAAAACGATTAGGCCTACTGTATCTTTGTATCCATTATTATTGTTTTTCAGAAATTTTGCTGGGACCACTGAGCGGCGACTTTGTTGGCCAAGGGGGCAACTTTGTCAGGGGGCGGTACAACTATAGAATACCCCACCAATAATAAACCGCACCTCGCTTCCGGAGGCGCAGTCACAGTGAAGCACTAATGTTAAGTAACAAAATAACTTGCATTCATGAATGGGCACTGTGACTGCGACTGCGCCTCCACTCAAAACGGGAGGCCCGGTGGACTTGGATATTTTGCAAAAAACACGGCTTAATGTACACAAAAACACACGTAATTATTGCGTTGCAAAATAACACAAATTCATAAACGGCCACTGTGACTGCGCCTCCACTCAAAACTGGAGGCGCGGTGGACTTGGACATTTTGCTTACACATTTACATAGGCCCAGGCTTATCATACAGTATGTTGACTAGTTCTCAAAATAACAATCTTTGGGGACCGTGGCGACTGCGACTTTGCCTCCTAGTTTTCAAAAAGGTGTTTTTCGACTGTGGCGGGGTATTCTATAGTTAATCCCAGGGGGCTGCTTGACTAGCAACCAGGGTTGTTTGATTAAAATCACACTGATTAAAATCAGCGATTAAAATCACGATTAAAATCAAATGATTTTTTTAAAAAAATCACTGATTTAAATCACCTTTATTATATTTTTAAATTTTTGGATGGAAAAATTGGAATAAAATCAAATACAACCATTGGGATCAACTAATTTTGACAAATTACACACTGTCAGATGATTTTAGCACAAGTTGTACCCCCTGCACAACATTTTTTGTCAACCATACTTACTCCAGGGTGTTTGTTACTACTCCCTGGTTACTCAAATCACACACTTGCTTACTGTATATGAATAAAATTCATTATTTTGCATTGAAAAACGTCAAACTCAGTCAATTGACGAATCTAATCTTTGTTTTGCTTACATAAAGATCCGATTATGGTGCACATTAATCCTGTATTATAGGCTTAGGATAGCAGACCAAAAGTCTTGATTTAGTGATTAACAGTGAAGAAGAAACAATTGTGATTCTGTTTTTCTCAAAGTTTCTCTCAAAATTGTAAGAACACTGTAGCTTAAAGAGCAAGTCACTTAATTCTCACAAGCAGCATTTGCCTTTGCAGTGTTCTTCCTCACTTAACAAATCCATTATTTCTATAAAATGTGAAAAAATGTGTTTCCAAACACACGAACATGTATACTTGGAGACTTGTTTCAAAAATTCACATTCATGTGCAGTGAATCATTTCATGTTCAAGACTTGAATAAGAAGACAAGTTTTGCAGCCTTGTGTGTGCCGAGTTTATTTCTCACTTTAGACTGCACCAGTCCATATGAGCTGAAGACCCTCTCTACACCTGAAGATGCAGCCACAGCAGAGAGCAACTTCTTAACAATGCACAAGTTTTCTTCTTTGATTCCTTCATGAGACTGCCACCATGCAGCAAAACAGCAAAACACCATGCAAACAGGCCCCACAGTGCTTAACAATAGAACTGACACAGCCTTGCATCTTAATACACCACAAGAGTCAAATAGTTTGCAGTCCATTTATGGGACAAGGGACAAGGGGAAATATTGGGCTTATGATGAAATACTGTAAGTCAGTGTAACTGCCAGAACAGAGATTTCAAAAACATTTGCAAACAAACTGTATTGAGGATTTACGGAATTTAAAAAAATAAAAAAAATCTGATTTTAATCAAAAAAATCTGATTTTAATAAAAAAAATCCAATTTTTTTGATTTTTTTAAAAAAATCAAAAAAATCAACAACCCTGCTAGCAACCTAGGCTGGCCAAGGCCCCAGATTGCATAGTTTGTTAATTGCGGGCGGAATGCAATTGTAAAGTTCGAAATTGCGCGCCAATGCTGCTACAAACTGAATACACACAATACATTTAACTATATGTGTATGTGTATACATATATATGCATATGTATACTATATTTATGTATACTACATACTATAATATATGTACCTACTGCCAAAATTTATGTATATTTTTCCTATTTGGCAGGAAATAATCATATTTTGTGTGGTACTCAGTGGGAATTAAGTGGAGGCACATTACAACAAAAAATTGCATGGCTGCCGCGTGTGTATTGGATAAGGCTAGTAAGCATTGCACAGTACGCCGACAGACCAAGGCAGCCTACTGTAACCTCTTTGCCACCACTATCCCGGGATGGTGTCTTGCTCTGCGCCCCGCACACCAAACTGAATTATTGTGCACCAAATTCATGGTAAAATCAGTATGTAAATTGAAAATGCACGCGGAAATTCTTCCGCGCGACTGACAAATTATGCAGTCTGCCTCTCAGAGTCTATGGTCATGTAATGTTAGGCTACAGTACATAACGCTAGGTCTGCAGACTTCGCTTAACTAAGTTAGTATAGGCCTAGTAGTTTTAGTAAAAATTTAACTTAGGCCTAGCCTAGGGCCTATACGAGTAACGTTACTAAGTTATAGGCCTACCTAGTCCTACATCATAGTTCATAATCATACATCACATGTAGGCTAGGCCTAAGAAACAATAAATTACTTAGGCCTACGTAAGGCCTAGGCCCTAGCCTAGCCTAAGTTGGTAATGGTAACATAACTGGCCCTAAGGTTCGGCTTAAACTAAGCAAAAACGTTAAAACTAGGCCTAGGCTAGGCCTTCGTAGCTGCTTAATTCAAAATTCTATCTTTCTTTGTGACCCTTTGCATTCACGACGGAATTACAATCGAAGACATTTGGATATTCACACCTTTTCGTACGAATTTTTGTCACAAACTCTGTCCAGTTGTCAGTGAATGTTTGAAATCGAAAATTACCGCTCACTCACCTTTGACCCAGATCCCTAGGATCATTCCATTATATCATGGGGTTAGACTGGTCGAGGGTTCAAGCGGGTTTTTTTTCAAAATTCCCAAGATTATAAGCTTACAAATTCTCAAGAATTCCCAAGGTCAGCTAAACACCACTCCTAAGCTGCGTATCTTCAGGGCACATGAGAAAAACAGTATTATCTTGATTTTGGTAGGCTATTATCTAGCGTCCTCCTTTAACATTATTTTCTTTGATTTGAAGAAGAATTAATACAATAACGGGAAGAGAAATCAAACCAGGGAGTAGCTATTGTCAAACAGCAACTCCCTGATCAAACTTATAAGTGTGAACGGTCTCCTCCCCCGATAGACTTCATTAGTAATTTTCAGTACCGATAATAATTTTCTTCCAGTTAATGTCACAGACAGTTCAAGACTACAAGCACAAGCGTAAGAGGACACTTTTTTCTATAGAGCTGGACATTTTTGCCTGAGAAACCCCCCCCCCCCATTACTTGAGAAAATTGCTTCATGTTTTCCGAAATAAGCCACGAAAATAGGTTTTTTTTATGCCTATGTTGAGGGGGATGCAGCCCCAAACCCCCAGCTGCTTGTGAAGCCTATGCCGACTACGTTTAGTATTTTATACCGCACATGGCAGTTCGCCCCGACCGGTTCGTCCTCCCAAAGCCCCCACGTGGTGACAGTTCGGCCCCAAAGACCAGTATCAGTTTGCCCCTTAATATGTTACCAGGAGCCTGGACGCTTGAGAAGGCCGGGTGAAGTTCCGGATGACAGGCTATGTTGGAAAATTTCATTTTATAGGTGCTCACACCTGCCAGCTGCAAAGGCTCCTTTATTGTTGTGTTTGTCCAAACTTAGCTACGGTAATTAAAAGTTTTTCATATACAATTAAATTTGTTGCAAATATTGGGATTTTTTGTGCAATCTACTAAAATTTCCCACGGAAAAAATTGATACATTTTTTCTTGAAAAGTCCACCAACTTTTGTAGAATTTTATCTTTCTTTTACCGTTCAAATATCCAAGTTCCTTGAAATGCCATTCAGTTTTGTATTTTTTTTTTTTTTTTTTGTTAATTTCGACATAGCCTAACTTTTTTCCCTCAAAAATGTTGACCATTTTTGCATGAGATCTCGTTTTGCTGGAATTTCCATTCAAGTTCATAACAATTATGAACATTCAAAACTGTGGTTGGAAATTGTTGTAAAATCAGCTAGTAAAATCGAGGGACGAACTGGTCCTACGACTTGCCCTTTGGGCGAACTGGCAGTGAGGCGGAATAACAGGGGAGAACTAGGTATTGGGGCGAAACGACCGGGTACCTTGTGGACGGACACAATGTAGTGCTAGTATACTGACAAGTCGTTTTACCCCACTACCACTTGGCCCCAACTAGTCCGCCTCAAGAAACCAGTTCTCCCCCAGGTCTTGACTCCTCCACCAAAGACCTACCAGTTCGTCCCTAGATGCCGACCAGTTCGCTCCCTTATAGGCTATCAGCTTCTTCGGGGAGGGGAAGGGGACGTAACTTATCATATGAGGGAGCCCTTTCAGTGTCATTTGTGGTGATATTATTTGTGGGGTGGGACGTACTAAAACGTAACACTTCCTAAGAAGAACGCCATCATCAGTTGGTGTGTAGCCTGCAAAATTTTTTGGAAGATTGCCGGAAATGTCACATCCAAGGCCTTTTAAATTGCATAAGACATTTGTATCTTTCATGATTTAGAAATATTTTAACCCCCCCCCCCCCCCTCCAAAGAAGTGCAACTCAGACACATTTTATTCCGTGAAATTATTGTGATGGGGAGAAACTTGACATTGACTTATAACCTCTGCTTTATTCGTTTTTATTATGTGTTAAACAGGAATCGAAGGTAATAAATGTAGCCTATCCATGAAAGGTGGTTTTAGCAAAATGCCAATTTGTTTTATTTACAACTAGCGCCAGGGTACCTGCAGGTATAGTAATCTTTAAAGGGAAAAGACAGTCGCCCCAAGTTTATTTTCAAAAATTTGCTAAATCTTACAGATATCCTGTTATTTCTCTCACAATTACGTTTCATAATGTTCCTGTATAACATCATTGAATATTGAAGGTAAACCAAGGAATTATTCTGCACAAATTTAAGAAATAAGAAACAAAAATATTGTCACATAATTGATAGGTTAGGTTAGATGAGGCTTAATGTCCCAGTTTCCAACCAATTGGTTTAAGTCGAGACGACCACGGCCTTTTTCCAGTTGTGGCTCACTGGGCTTGTTTTCCCTACTCCACTGTTTATGCTGAGCACCAAGCACAAAGGCAGTAGGTTCCATTTTTAAAGTCTTTGGTATATGACCCGGCCAGGATTTGAACCCTAGACCTTCCGGCTGCAAGTCGGATGCTCTTACCACTTGACCACTGCAGTCGGTTTTACATAATTGATAGGATCCATTCCTGAACTAGTGTGACGGGACACGTCACCACACTAGTTCAAATTCGGGGACTGCATTTACCTTTAAGTCAATAACCAGATACAAAAGCACGCCTGGGCATTCTGATGGTGGTCGCAGCATATGATAAATGCTCAAGATAATCGATACCAGGAATTTCACCTTCTGCGCAGGGCCATTACATGTGTAATCATTTTAATACAAACAATTTCAAATGAAAAGTGTAACTATTAAAAATAAACAGAATACATTCAGCCGCTACTAGGTTCGGTCAGAGTTGGCGAGAATGGTATTTAGGAATCTCTGTAGCAAGTAGATACCAAATGCATCGACAGAGCTACACCAGTGTTTCTCAACCCTTTTCTTTACTTCCCAACTTTACGACATGATTTCCCCAAATATATTTACGAAAAATCACCATGTATTTTTCCCAATCATTTTCTTTCCCTTGCTAGAATGAAGGTGCATGAAAATTCACAAATGCACTTTAAGTTCATGTAACTGTTGGGTGTGGATCCACGATTTTGAAAAAAAAGTCTTTTGGGTTAGTGGCTTGCTGTGTGAGGGTGAAGATTAAAGGCAAGAAATCCAGAAAATGAGCTGGTCTTTCCAGGAAACCTTCGAAATAAAACTGTTTGACACGAATTCCTGAGATTTGACAATCAAGATAAGTACACAAAGAAATATTTTATGAAATCCTATATCATTATAAAGTGTGACCACCTTGAAATTTTTGGAGCCGCCCATCATTCAAGAGGGATGAGTGAACACTGAGCCCATTAACTATAATCACATATTGTTCCAAATGGCAAAAACGAAAGGTGTGTGGTCCTCCCCTAGAAAAACTTTAAAATTAAAGACTGTTATCCAGTTAGATGTGAATTTCTTGCTTGTGGAAATTAAGGTAAGTACCCAAAAAGCATTTCATATCTTCATGGCACTGTTAATTGTTTTAAAGTGTCAAGTGACTAGCCATCATTGACCGAAAGATCATCATGGTGTGTGTTAATAGGAACATGAAGCTACCACAAGGACCCATTCCGCCTTTTCAATCCACCCCAAGGTTTTAGGGACCCGACTGAGAAGCACTGATCTAAGCGAAGCGCCACCATAGGTTACAGTTGCGCAAATAGCGCTTAGAACATTTGGGGATAAAAATAGTTCCGTATCGTCGGAAATGAACTCTATAGTCCCACTTGCGTAAGTGCAGTTGATGACCGCCTTTTGAGCGTAGTTGAATTACGCCTCAAAATGAAGCGATTACATGTTGTTAATCGAAAAGAATGTCAATAATACAGCGAATATTCAAAAGCAACACAAACACTCCTCTAGGGCACCCATGTAACCATGTACCAGTATTAATTAAATATAACCTACGACAAGTTTACTACCATTTCATTTTGATTTATCACAACACAACTTTACAGGCAAATAAAATACGCGTATAAGTAACAAATTGTGTGAAAGGAAGTGCACTTAGAATAGAAACCCTGTAGGGCTTACCGAAAAGTGACACTCCCACATCCGACTACCCTACCCCCATCCACCTTAAATCCCAAACCTCCACCCACCCTCGACCATGAGAGAAGTGCTAATAGACAGGAACAGTAAACAATTTCATGGGATTAAAAAAAAACTAATAAAGTACCTTTGAAGATTTTTTCTAAAAGAAGCTAAGAAAGGATGCCTCAGTAACAGTTTCCTTGGTACATATTATAAATTTCGCAAAATTTCCACCTACCACGTAACATTACAGATAAGAAAATTAAGACCAGTGCTGCAGAGGGTATATTTTGGTAGGCAGACGAATCAGATCAGGATAAGTCTGTTTTGCCTCACTCAGATGCAAATGTAAAACTCAAGCCAAAAAGGATACTCAATTGTAGAAATTATCGGAGGCCCCTACAGGTCAATATATAGGGGGTCGTACTACAGGCTGCCTCGAGATTAGTGAGTTAATCCGGCCCTGCAGCATTACTACCTTTGCCTAATTTTCAAATTGATGACAGCTTATGGACAGAGTTCAAATTTCTCATTCTTCTTTGCTTATGACGGATGAGCTCTGTACTCGGTTAACTGACAGTCCACATACGTTGCAAATTTGAGTATCTGCATACAGTGGCGTATTTAGGGGGGCATTGGGCCATGCATGCCCCCCTTCACTGATGCCGATGTTTTTAGGTTCGATCCTAACTAAAAATACGTGAATTTTTTTTAACACAAATTTTACTTCAAAAGGTAGCATATGTGGCACCAGACTGCATGTAAGGACACCTGATTTTTCAAAAATTTTCAAAGGGGAGGGGGACACCACTATTGGCCATGGTTTCCCCTAACTGATGCCGATTTTTTTTTGTTTTAGTCCTCATAATACGTAAATTTTTTAACACAAATTTTACTTCAAAAGGTAGCATATGTGGCACCAGATTGCATGTTAAGGCTCCTAACTTTTCAAAAATTATCAATGGGGAGGGGGATCCCCTCCCTTTAGACCCCTCCCGAGGCCGGCCATCACAACATACTCCTCCGTTAGAGGAATCTTGGCTACACCACTGTCTGCAGAATACTGAGTGGCCCTCAGAATTCAATTCCTTGTGATTTTGTAGAGACTAGCGCTACCTTCAAAACTGTGCACTTTCTTAGCTGGATTAGGAATTTTTCATAAAATAAACTTGTAACATACTGTGGGGAGCGACAACCGGTACGTAATTTTAATGGGCGAAACGACATGCAATTTGGGGCAAATTGGCAGTGGGGCGAAACGACCGGGGGAACTAGTTGAAGGCAAATTGGTATAGTGGGGAGAACTTAGTACCTAAGTATTATAACTGTGACAACTGCAGGACTCTTGCGAGACCTTACGATCACATGGCAGTAAAACGATAGTGAATAGCTGTCTAGGAGAGTCATCTGGCTGGTTGTATGAAGGCTGGGGTACTCTGTCGTTTCGTCCAAAATGAATGCCATTAAAAAAAAAAAACTGTTCGGTATTTCAGAAAAGAAAAAAATTGCCGAAAATACAAAAGAAAATGCAACAGTCACTCCGAAAAAGGTAGTTGCTGCCAAAAAGAACAAGCGGACAATAGAAGAAGAGTGAAACTAAGTTAAAAAAGTTGCACTCCCGCATTTTAAAAACGAAATATGCCGGAAATGCGGGACTCGGAGAAAACTGCGAAAAACATACCAAAAGCAACAGGAAAACCAAACTGATATCGATAAATGAGCATTTGCAGCTCGTATAGTGCAAAGGACGTCAACATAAAAAAAAAAAAAAATACAGTAATACACGTGCGTCGGGCGGGCAATGCCTAAGCATAGTCAAAAGTTCCCAAGATCTTGGGAAAATTCCCAAGTACTGACATCATTGGACTAGACCATTATTAGCGGCGGAAAATCGGCGAATTCAAAATCAACAACATACTACTCTACGGTAAAGTACATGTGTCGCTTTCAAGCATCAAGAAGTATCTACTGTAGGCTTCTTTCATTTCTTCGTTGTGACTTCTTTGTAGTGACTATTAATGGGTTCTGAATTTTGTGTAAGTGAAGATCCAAAGAGTGAAAGAGTTTAGGCTCTAAAGTTAGGCCTAACGTTAGGATCAAAATTGGTTGTTGATAATCCCCTTAAAAGTTGCATGAGCCTGTTCCACGATACAGTTGCTTTGCAAAATCTTTGCAGTAGCCTAACTTAGGTTAGGGAACACAAGTTCGTTCACCCCGAAGTTCGTTATTTATCCATATTCAATGAATAATGGATGAAATGATTGGGAAATTGCACAGAATACCAAGCATTAACTGATAAACAATCGTAGTAAAACAGATTCCAACCTAGGCCTAGTCCGCAGTCTGCTGACCTACTGTAGGCCTAGTTAGGAAGCTTTGGGGCTTCCCATACTTACTAGGTCAGCAATATAACCATTTTCAAAATTGGGCTACCGCACCTTCAAAAATTTTAAATGGTCTCGAACATTCTCAAGTTCACGTTTACTTCTACATAATTGACCTCTACGGGTCCTTTATATGTTTAAGACCCTTCATTCTAAGATTATTTGCACTTAGTGACCAAAAAGAGACCAAAAATTTTGATTTACACAAACGATCCTGGTTTGTTTTTTAAACATTCTATGAAACTGCTAAATCGTGTAACTAGGACGTTCACACTATTGTATGCTAAATAGCATGCATTGCTGTTCAATTGTGACATAGGCCATAGCTATAGTTACGTTCATACATGCGCAAACGCGTATATAGCAACAATCACTGCAGCAACGCACGCAGATGATGTTACTCTCACAGTAACATGCGGTCAAAAGTTTGTGTTGCAATAGCCTAGGCCTAGTTCAGGGAACAAAGTGTACGTGAGAAGTAGGCCTAGGTACCCTAGGCTAATTCCAACCATATGTTTCCAATTTGCCTGAATACAAAATTTTTCAGACATTCGAAAATTGCCTAGGCCTACTGTAGGCAACTCACCTAACAAGCCTAACCTACTTTCCAAACGATCTTATATTTTCGTGATTTCACAAAAAGTGACTGCCACACTGTAAAAATTTGGTGCAAGCCCTTTTCATACATGGGAAATTTGACAAAGTGGATGGGTATTTAGCCGATTTTCTACGAAAAGGGACAATTGAAAATGTGTGAACGAAATTGTGACCCTCTGGAGAGAAATTCCTGAGGTCAGAGACATCTCATGAAATCATTCAAATTCCGAGTTACACTCTACAAATTCCAGGGCAAAATCCGTTTTTGTACAGACAACATATTTCCAAAGATAAAATGTCTAAAACTGGGAACCATGTGCTTCCTATTCACAGTACTTTTTTTTTGATGGATTCAGTGGCTAAGGTGAACGAACTTCAGACCCACCATGCTACAGTAGTTGCCAGCGACATGAACAAAGCCTTGGCTATGGTTGATGTATGAACTATGAGTTTATGTGTAGTACTGACATAGTAAAAGACTGAAAGACTAGAGTAAATATTAAAAGGCCCACATTGATCTTCATTGGCATTTATTTACACTAAATTGACAAATCACCCCATAGCCTACGTACACAGGCTAGGCCTACAGTAAGGACTGTTGATGCACGGTCCCTTTGTGTCAAGTAAAAACATTACAAGGAAAACCATCTATTTTACAAAACTATCATAAAACTATAAATGATTCAACCCCTGGGACGGTTTGGTATGGGGATGTTTTGACACGGGGACATTTTGACCAATCGTGGGGATATCGTCGTGACTGTTCGCACGTCGACTAGCCGCCGTCGGCCGTGGGGACAAGATGCGGTGATTTCTTACTCGCACAGCCCAACTGACCGCACATGTATACTGAGAGTGAGTTTGATACCAAAGTGCATTCCATGTCTGACCCACGCCAAAGATACGCCAAGAAAAACAATAGAAAACATAAGAAAAATGCCAACTCCATGCCAAAGATCTTCCGATTGAAGTACATGAAATGCAGACTGGGTTTGATATGTACAAGACTCTAAAAACACTCCATAAATACTGTGAAGAAAATAAAGCTGTTTTGTTTGGAGGGATTTGACAACAGTGGGAACAGCAAATAAACATGTGTCTTCCAAACTTCTAAAAAAATACAGTCAGAATACTAGAATAGTGACATTTAGTGTACCTTGACTTGAGTCGATTGGTATTTGTGTTCGTCATTGCATACAAAGCATATGGCACATACGTGTAGGCTCGACTACATACGTACTTACAGTACAGCATCACCATGTGTGCTACTTACAACACAAAGTTTAAATACTCGTATGTAGTGGAGTATGGCAGCTAGTCGATGTGCGAAAAAGCAATCACCACATCTTGTCCATACGGCAACTAGTTGACCTGCGAAGAGGCCCCATGTTACATTTTGGTACGGGGACGTTTTGACTGGTAAGCACCAGTTGCCAAGAGCTCCTTGTACACGGTCCTTGCAATGCCCCATTGAAAATCCAGGGTCTTTGACCAGCACAGTGCTGGTCGAAATTGATTTTCTTCAGCTAGCAAAGCTAGGGCCTAAAGTCTTAATTTACTTCTGTACCATAACTTCTTTCAAAATCTTACATTAGTATTGCAGTTGTTTTTGATCACTTTAAACCCCTGAAAAGGTTTGAAAATTTGAAATGAAATTTTCAACCTCGTCACTACTAAGAATTTACTGCAGTAGTTGAAATACTTGTTGATATCAGATTACCATGTGAAGGGGCGTAAAAACGTGTGCGTGTGTGTGTGTGACACACACACCCCACACCCCCACACCCCCACCCCCACCCCCTGCGAAAATAAAAAGTCGGTCTCTGAGCTCCTAAAAGTCGGTCTCAAAGCTAGTTCAGTATGCGGTTGTAACAGTCGACCAGACATGAACAACATTTGAAGTGGAAAGTTTGCCTGAAAAGCAAAAAGAGAAAAAAAAGGTCTTCAGAATTTCAAATCGTACAACTATGGCAATGGGAGTCGGTCTCCAAGAAATGTAGTCGGTCCCAAAAGTTTACAC
This sequence comes from Holothuria leucospilota, assembly GCA_029531755.1. Taxonomy (NCBI): domain Eukaryota; kingdom Metazoa; phylum Echinodermata; class Holothuroidea; order Aspidochirotida; family Holothuriidae; genus Holothuria; species Holothuria leucospilota. The sequence goes on from CM055977.1 coordinate 43,415,591, forward strand.
CGCCCTGCAAATTCAAGAATATATGCCCTGGCCATGTGTGTAACTATGTAGTAAGTTGTCTCTACAAGTACTTGTTAATGAGGTAACGTTGTGGTCTGTTACTGTAGCATAAGGTAAACAAAGTTTCTTTGTTACACAGCGCATTTTATGGTGCGAAAAAAGTGTCGATTTTATTTCAAACTTTGGCCGTTTCCAGATGATCTCAGTGATCAAAAACAACTGCAGTACTTCTGTAAGATCTGGAGAAGAAAATCATGGTAGTAAATTATGATTTTATATCCAAAATTTGCTGTGAGAAAAATGTCAATACAGACTGCCGATCACCCTGCTTTTTTCATAGGTCTTTGTAAGGCCTGTATAGTGAGTGAGCTCTCGGCAAATGATCACACAGTCCTTTACTAAGGATGAAGGCAGTCCTAACATTATAAGACTATAGTGGTCTTGGTCTCATTCTGCCATGGGTACATTCTACCTTAACATGCTCCGCCATAGGTTTCACATCTTTTCGCTGTGGCAGAAAGAGCATATTTTAGAAATGGACTTGTCAGTGGTACAGGTTAAGAGTATAAAGCAGGTAGACTTAAAAACTTTTGGAAGAGGGTGGTACAGTAGCAAAAAAAAGGAAATGGTGAACAATTCTCTGGCTATAGCCCACTGAGTACTGGAGAAGTGTAGATTGCATTGATCATATTAAAGGGTGGTTGAACAGGTGAATAACGATTGAATAGATTCAATTAATTGATGTTGATTGTTGATTGAAACAATCAATTTTGTGAACTTGGCATCCTTAACCTGTAACTTGTAAGCATCAGGTTTGTAGTCACCAATTCCACTTGACCCCCATTCACCTGTACCCAACAATATAACTTTTTGCGCCTTTTGACTATTCATTTCCCATCCCATACCTAACTCATTCAGCAATCTAATCCTTGGATCTTTATCCTAATTTGATTGATCCTTTTAACTTTGATATACTGTATGTTATACACACTTGAAAGTCTTTTTTCCACCTGACCATAGAGAAAAGTATCTTACCGCCATGGCAGTACTATGACTTTATTATGGTGGAAAGGCACATTTTCTATGATGGAAAGTGCACATTTTCTATGGCAGAAAGTACTGATGGCATAGTGACACGACCTTGGCTGTAGTATTGGCCTATATGGTAAACACAGCTTATGTATAAAATAGACAAGGTACAGTAGTGCACTTCATAGTATTTTGGCACAAACTTCGCTTAACAGAATCATGATTTTCATGCCTTATCCATAATTTTACCTCCTTCCAACACACATGAATTTGCCAGTAACGTCGTTTGTCTGTTGAGTGGTAATAAATTTAATTATTCGTGATTAGGACCACAAATATCTTCAAAAAAGAATCAGTTCTCAGCAAAAACATCCACTCTACAAGAATGCATTCAGTCATCTCTCCATGTCGACATGACATTACAGTACGTAGAGGGAATCTAATTCTCCCATTTGATAGTTTGGCCTAATGTAGTGATGTAGTTGCATGAGGTCAAACTATTAATTTGTTGAGCTGTCAGAGTTTGACTCAAATTGATGTTATCCCAATTATATAATATCCATTATCATGCTTTAAAAACTGCTACAGTAGTGTCATGTGGTAGTCAGTTTTAACAATTCTTGCTCTAGAGTATGTTTCCTTACTCACCCACCAGTTTTGGAATTACTGTAATAATTCATGTACTGTATGACGGTATCTTTATAACTTCAGTCAACCAGAGCTGATATTTGATCATATCCCTACTGTATCTTTCTTTGGTTTGGACCATGTAAAGGACATATAGGTCAGTGTGTGTGAGTTCAGTGTGGGCTGTATAGCAAGAGTAAAATGGGCTTATCTTCCTCATTTTTGGTCCAATTTCTTCAAATTTGGTATCAAATGAAAGAGAAAAAAAAGCCAAACAAACTCCTGCACCATAAATTACAAAATAATAGTGATCTGTATGGGTTTTGTACGGCTTTCTATGAAAAACCATATGACGTCATCTAATTTTGCATATTTGCATACATAATGAGATTAGTTTACAAAAATAAAATGTTCATTCAAATTCCCCATCTGTGCTCTTTACAATGATATATAGGTTTTTACAGAGAATATTCTTCTAAATCAACCAAAAAATTCCTGAAAATATTCCTCCTTCAACACTGAAAATACCCTATGACAATGGGTTAGTTGACAATGTCCCATGTCCATGGCAGGCTGGTTTGGTGTTTATTCAGGAACTGTGTAGTGTGTACAGGACTCAGCTATGAACAGAAATTGTTCAGGTGCCCTTAAAACATTTTTGGTGCTGCATGTGCCTTTACATACTCTGTAATTAATGCTGGTGTGTGTCTCTTGGGAGAGAGGAATAAGCTTGCCATTTTAAAGGCTAAAAACACTACATTTGGCAATTTTGTGTACAAACCAATGCCAAACAATATTTTGGCATCATTTTGGCTTTTTTACCTTGAATACTTATTTGTTATTTCTTACAATTGCCTCATGAAACTGTGGTAAAATGTATTTAATGTTTGCTCAGTTTAACCCTTCAGCAGCATAACGAATGAATAAACATGCATATTATGGGTTACCATAAAATATTGTACATGGTAACAGTGTTTTAATTTCAAAGTTCATTCATGATTTTTGTGCAGTTAGTGCCAGTATGGAGTGTAAATATCAATAGATTTGCATTGTGGGTTTTTGACCACATTGGAAACCAAATTTGGCTAGTTGCCTCACAGAAAAAGCAGCAAACCTTACTGTAACAGGAGGTTTCCTTCATAGTTAAGGCTAACAGAAATTTGGATGCTGGATAGTGCTTAGGCCTTCAGTACAGACGGCCAAGTAAAACAGAATGGCAGTTGGTTGTCCCCAGATCCTTTTAGTGCCAGGTCAAGTATAAGTTTTTTACCCATGTCTAGCAAGCCCATTTTGTACTCTAAGTCTAAAATAATCTGCTGGGCCTTTATTGTGCTTTAGAAATGTATAATACTACAAGGGAAAATGACTTTTATGCCAAATAAAAACACTGCAAAGGTGCTGGTTAAGAACTACAGTAGCATAGTATAAAGGCAAATACTGGGACCTTTATCCATCATGTCAGTTGGAACAAGTGCCAAAATCAGAAAGCATTGTGAAAAGAATATATTTCCAAAAATATTGCACAACATCCATGTGAATGTTTATCCAGTGACTTAGGTAAAGTATTGTTATTGGCACTGATTTGTGTGGCCACTTAACCAGCCTTAACTCAGCTCCTTAGACCTTCTGTAGCCCCTAAAACTTTGTGACATGCATGCACAACACATTGATAATGTCTCCACCCCAGCTACAGATATTGTACTTCAGCACCAGAAACAAAACAATTGACAAACGTCACACAAGGAAGTTTGACTTAGATAGGTATGTAGTGAATTGCCAACTGGAAGACAACTGCAAAAAGCAAACAAGGAAACAGAAATTGCAGATCAACTACCATTGGCTCACAGCTGCTGTAGCCGCAAAGAAGTCATGAACATATTGTATAGTAGTCATTAAATTTATATAAGGAAACTACTGGTTACCTGATTCATGCATTATCAGACCCATTTTTGTGAAAAAGTCTACTCACTGTTTGCTTTTTGGAAAGTACACACCATTCACACTGAACATGAATATTCTTAAGTTTAGTCATAACTGGTCATACAACTTTTAGAAACTTTTATAGTTAAAAGCAGTGTTTTCGAATGGGGTTGTTTATCCCCATGGTGTCAGACAGGAGATCCAGGGGAGTCAGCAAATGGGTGAGTGACTGATATGTACAGTGGGTCAAAAATGTGCAACCTGAAATCTCAAATTTTATGTAATCTTCAGATATAACTTGCATACAGCTGTAGACTGACAAGTGTCATTTTCATCCTTTGCAGAAAGTTCTTTTGTCACAAAAAAAATCATCATGCACAAACTGATGTTTTTTCCACTCAGAGTCATTTATAAGCAAACTTAGCCACCTGGTCTTTGGGGCTGAGTTAAAATTTCTTTGGGCCCATGGGGGTTGGGGGAGGGATTTTGCAGTGATGAAACAGTTGAGAAACATGGGTGGTATAAAATGTGGTTAATTGATGTTAGTTTCCAAGAAGTGACTTAGTCTGAAAGTCAGTGAAATTAGTCACAATGTTATTTTGGTGGGGAACGATTTGCCAGACTTTCTTGGTACAGATATTTTGCAAATTACTGATTCAACCCATTCTGGCTGTAATCTTGTGTTCTTGGAGCATAAATCTTTATGCATATATATTGTAACACAATAAAGTGATGCTATGTTGCATTTTATTAAATATATTAAAGCTGGTTATATTTGGTCCTGTGGCTTTTGTTTTTCATTTTCTTTGGGTCCCTCTAAACTTTGCTAAATATATTTGTCTTCTAGGAGTCTCAAAGAACCTACTGTAAGAATGCAAAATGACGTCTACTGGGATGACTCAAAAGGAGCTGGATCAGCACACAGCTGGGCTTCAAGAGATTGGTGATCAAGCAGTGTGGTCATTGTCATCCTGCAAACCTGGCTTTGGAATCAAGCAACTGAGAGATAACAGCACAGGTACAGTACAGTGTTCGATGGTGTGTGGTAGTCCTAGTGGTCTCATATTGATTTAGAAAGGCTGGTTGAGGCCAGGTGGTGATGCAGGACCTAATTGCTTTCCTTACAGTCTACAGTACAGTGTACTGTGCTTGAAGGAATACATGTAAACAAAAAGCAAATTCGGCTAGTTAACCTAGAGTGAAACACCTTTAGGCAGAGTAGTTAAAGTGGTCTGCCTGAAGGTGCCTCAGGCTGGCCTGCAACTGACTTCATTGGCTGGGCAATAGGTTTGGGTAACTTTAATTATTTTTGGAGTAGGGTACCTGCTGCCCTATAAGTCACAACTCTGGGATGAGAAGAACTGAACAAAGGTTGAGGGAATTATGGGTGCTAGTTCAATGACATCATATTGTAACTGATGCAGGAACATAATACCTCAGCACCCATAAACTGTCTGCTACCTGTACTAGCCTAATGGGCAACAGATTTTGATGGCAAACCTATATGTCAAGGGGGAAGAAAGCTGGAGTATTCAGAGAAATACCCACCTACATACCTCAAGCGAAATTCACACCCACACACTTGTGCTTGAAGGCAGACCTCATTGGTTGTAACACCTCTATGTTTGATGTCTCTATGTTCCTATGTCTCAATTTTCTGACTTCTCTATGTTCCGACATCTCTATGTTCTGCGACACATACATGCTCTTGCCTTAACCTAGCCCTTATCCTCCTAACACTGACCCTCACATAGACGTAGTCAGTGTTGGAACTCAGAGGATTCTCAATATGGAGATGTCCCCCTCTCCTCAACTTAAATGCATGCATGGAGTTGCTACATCTCTCTGATGTATGCAAAGTAAGCCTCAAAATGCATTTAAGCTACTCTCTGTGATTCGTCAATGGTTTTTGCAGGCCAGTGTGCAGAGGAGAAACTGTGACAGTGCCTGCCTGTCTGTCTGGGTTGGCAGGTATGCTCTAGACACACAAGTTAGGGAGCTTTTTGGAATAATGGTTTATTTAGTTTTTAAATAGCACTTTTCACAGTGGTCTCAAAGTACTTTTCAAATATCACCCCGAAGCAATAATGATCTTTCCAAGAGACAATCCCTCTAGGCAATTGCAGATATAGCCTATACTGCAGTTAACTGCACCTATTGGCAAGTTTTCTTACAGGTACCTATTTAACCCCTGGGTGGAGAGGGGCAATGGTGATAATGCAAGGATACAACATAATTAGGCTAGAATCGAAGCAGCAACTTTTGAATCACAAGTCTGTCATCTTAGCCAGTTGATCACCATGCTCATCCTAGCATGGGGTTCCACAAGCTGTAACTGATTTTACAGTTGTTAGATAATCTTGAAACTACTGTCATTAAAGGGCTAATCTCCTCATCCCAGACAGTTCCAATTCTCCCAACTAAGTTACTTCTAGCCCCTAGCTTCAGACAAAAAGCTACAGTAGTTTCTTTCTTAAGGCCATGTCCTGGTGAGCATACAAGGCCCTGTATTCAGAACACTCTTATTACAAGCTATACCTCTCTGCATGATTTGAGTTTTCCGACTCTGATTCAATCAAAGAGCAGTCACCAATTGAGAATTTTGATTTCCCCAACTGAAAATGTATTTGGGGTGATGAGTGTCTATCTTTAAGTTAGAAATGGGTATAGTATGATGAAACAAATGTGGAGACTGAAAAGACAAACTTATGGAGTTTTGAAAAGCTTTCTGTTCCCTTCCTGATGTCATACTCTAGAAATTGAATGACTCTTGATAAGTCAGGTAGGAGAAGATATTAGGACTGAGATACTTGAGGGGTAAGTAAAAAAATTGTTGTCTTTCCTTTTTTGCACACCCTAGATACATACTGGCAATCAGATGGGACACAACCTCATCTTGTGAACATCCAGTTCCGCAGAAAAACCACTATCCACTGCATCGCCATCTATGCTGACTTCAAAGCCGACGAAAGCTACACACCAAACAAAGTATCCATAAGAGCAGGTAACAACTTTCATGACCTGCAAGAAATTGAAACACGGGAAATAGGAGAACCTTGTGGTTGGATAAGCATAGACTTGACCAAGTCAAATGGACGAAGCTTGAGAACATTCATGCTGCAAGTAGCTGCCTTGTCTAATCACCAGAATGGAAGAGATACTCACATGAGACAAATAAAAGTGTTTGGAAAGAGAAAAGAACAATGCACTGTTACAAAATTACCGACATTTTCATCACAGGATTTGTCTGCATATAGCACTATTAGATAATGAAGTGACCAGGGTTACTGTACTATACAGGTGCATGTGTGTGATGAAGGGTTAGGTTAGGTTAGATGAGGTTTAACGCCCCAGTTTCCAACCAATTGGTTCAAGTCGAGACGACCACGGCCTTTTTTCCAGTTGTGGCTCACTGGCTTGTTTTCCCTACTCCATTGTTTATGCTAAGCACCAAGCACAAAGGCAGTAGGTTCCATTTTTAAAGTCTTTGGTATGACCCGGCCAGGATTTGAACCCTAGACCTTCCGGCTGCAAGTCGGTTGTGATGAAGGGACACTTTTCTAAGCAGCAATGTTATCCTATTGTTCATTTGATTGGTACCAGTGGGGCTGATGAATTGGCCATCCATCATAAATATAATGGATTACATGTAAGCAAAGGCATGTCTACATTTTCAAAGGGAGGGGAAAGGGGGGAACCAACATTTTCAATGCTTTAGGTTGTATCATAGCATCCAGGAGCCATTTTGGAGCCCCTGGAACCTAAGCAGTTTTAAATGCCCCTTACAAATTCATTATCAAATTACCAGTGATTTCAGAGAGCATTCTTAAAACAGCTTAGTAAATGAATCATTGACTCCATTAGTGTTTTACAAGTATTTCAAGTAGTCAGTGTTACCAGTACAGATGTTTCAATTCTCAATATAGACTCTTTTTTCAATAGGAATTACAAAGGATTGTGGGATAGGTTTTTGGTGTGCATCATTTTTTGCCACAGCAAAATGCCATTGACAAAAACATCGTGTACCAGAACTTATCCCACAAGCCATTGCAATTGCTATTTGGAAAAGTGTCTATGGATTGTTGGACAGAGTTCTGGTAGGCGATGTTGTTGTTAATGGCATTTTGCTGTGGCAAAAAACGATGCACACCAAAATTCTATCCCACAGTCCTTTGTAATTCCTGTTGGGAAAAGAGTCTATTGGCAGGTGCTGATCTGGTACTGATATTCAATGAATGAGGATGTACTTTGCACAGTATCATAGGTTATATCGGGGTGTCATTTCATTTCATTTCATAATGTAAATTACTGGAAATATTAACAAACTCTAAAAATAATGAACTATATATATAGGACAAAAAATATCTGTTCTTATATCAGCATTTTAGGTCAATTTTAGTGATGCTATGGCAGACACAGATATTGAATACCAATGATCAGTCCAAAACAATAGAGCTTATGCATGTTACGTCACAGCACAGAACAGGAAGTGCACCCTCCATCAGAGGCAACCATGTATCATTGCAACTTACACCGACAAATGCAAATAGCTGATTTGCGTACCGATTGGATATGTGTGTGACTCTACTACACAAGTGTGCAAAATCTACACCATGTGTGCAGTGTGCTTCATTGTTTTGCTGTCAATATGACGTCTTGTGACATCATTGCAAGGTCTGTACTCAGTTTTAACTTCTTCACTTTTCAACATTTGGAAGGTGTTCAGTATTCTGTGTTTCAACCAAGTTATTGTTTGTAATTTTTTTTAAAGTAGGTGGCCCATCCCACCCCTTCCTGAAAGGTGAGGGGGATGTGCACCCACCCAACCCCATTCTGGTAAGCAGAAATGAACAACCTTAGGTCATGTCATGCTCCAGGCTGATGTACTATTGTTGGAAAGAGTATGATGTTAATTAGTACTTTTCCAAAGTCCCCTCGACTCCGGTGAAGACCCAAGGACGAAACCAAAGTTATTTCCGAAGGAGTTCTGCTCCCCAAACCAGCTACATCCCTAGTATGATGTTAATTAGTTACTACTGTGAGAGTACACCCTCTGCATACTCAAGAATTAAATTCTGTTAACTTACTTAGTTCTGGATGGCTCAGTTGACATGTGCCCCCCTCATTTTATGAGAAAGTTTAATAAGGGCAAACACCTTAAACAAGGAAGCCTTAGATCTGGCAGCTGAAAGTTTTAGTGCCCCAAGACTACTGTATTTTGTTATGCAAATAGGGGAAGCCTTCTCATTAGGAAATAGGCCTAATTATGGCAAAGATATCGGTGTGGCTCACCACCTGCCATCAGTCTTAATAAGCAAAAGCCTCTGAGGTGACAGGGGGTTTCAACTGTCAGCCACCCTTGCCAGTTACATGTATCTTGGAGGGGGGAGGGTCACCAGAAACAGCAATAGTCCTTCAGTAAATTACATGAAAGGATCATGTGTAGTACTCTTTATGTAACTTTTTGGTGATAAAAATGCTTGGCAGGGAGAGGGATGGGTGTGGATGTGGTTGGGATTGCAGCCTTTTAGACCTGAGCCTGCAGTAGTGTAACTTCCACCAGCTATCATTAGGGAGGTCTAAAGGCCGGTTTATTTTGTAGCGCTCTAAAGCTACAAGAATCATATCTGGTCATCCCATGCCCTTCCGGGCCAACCACGGACAAAGCTCTGAGTTGAATAGTGTTCGTCTTCATAGTTCTGTAGCGCTAGTAACTAGTATGAACCGGCCTACCTTCCGCCGATCACTGACATTTTTCCGGATAGGAAACAGATTTCCTTCGCTCGTGTTGAACTTCCATTGCAAACATTTTATGGATTATATGTTATGATTACAGTCTTCAAAAACAATAATTACAGACTGAATTGCTACCTTGTTTTTTGCCTGAGTGACTATCTGTAGTGCCATTGGTTACAGGAAATGTATGTTAGACGGCTGGAAAGTCCCCGGGCTAAACAAGGTTGACTATAAATGACGTCATTGATTATCATTGATTATATGAAATGACTGATAGTCATCACTGCGGTAAACCAATCTAGGTCGCAGTTGAATAAATACGGTTCCCAGCAAAACCGATTAGAGTAGGCCCATTCAGCGGAGAAATCAAACAGGAATATCCATTTTGTATATGAAAATACGTAAGTTGACTTTAAGGACATTTCAATTTATGGCTGTTGCATTTCAAATATTTGATAAGTCCTTTGACAACGTAACGAATATTGCAGTATGCTTACCCCTGGTCTGATTTAGGAGAGCCAGGGCCGTAGCGAGCGGGGGGTGTGAGCGGGGGCGCAATTTTTTTCCCACGAGGTTCCGGGCAAATCACGCCAATGGACCAATCAGCGTCTTGGAAATAGGCCACACCCCTAATTCCAAAATGACAGCTTTTGAACCCTTTTTTGTAATTCTGACGCCAGATTATGAAAGAACAGGCCAAATAACCCCAGTCCACGAACCCTAACCTTAGAAATAACCCCAACCATGATTTAGAAACAAATTTGAAAAAAAATTTCAAAATCAGATTTGCCCATAACCTCGTGGGAAAAAAAATTAGGCGAGGGGGGTGACGGGCGACCAATGTTTGGTCGCCCGTCGGCAAATTTCGGTCTGTCGGCAAAAAGAGGAGAGGGAAAGGAAAGGAAGAGGAAAAGAGGAGAGGAGAAAAAGAAGAAGCGGGAAAGGAAGGGAGTGAAAGGGAAAGACGGAGAATGAAAAGAGAAAGAGAACGGGCCAGTCTGTTATCGGCTATTTCGATTTTCGGCTCTTTTGATTTTCGGCTCTTCATCTAATTGGCCCATTCAAGTTGAGGCTCGTCGGCAAATTGATTATGAATGTGACGGCCGTGTACGGCCGTATCAGCGGCCGTCGGTGTAATTGGAGGAGTGCATGACTGAGTCCGTCGGGAACTCGGGAAAAGAAAGGGAATTAACGGCTTCCGTATAGGTGCACGATTTCGGGTCATATGACATTCATGAAAAACCACTTTCTGCACATTATTCCTCACTATTTTACCGGAAGCAGCACCCGATTACCCATTGAGAGGGTATCCTTAGCCCGTCTTCTAAACCCTAACCTTGACTTCAAACACATTTTGCAAATTTCTGAGGATCCGGTTTACCCACAAACATCCAGGGAAAAAATAATGCATGCCGCGTATGTCCTCCCTTCACGGCAATCTCAGGCTTTTAACTTTTGAACACCGAAATGAAACAGATACAGATCCCATCTCCAGATTATGGCGTTAAAAGCATATTTTCAACGCTTGTGTTAAGATTCTGAACACTTTTTCTCCCTTTTTGAACGCCGGACGCCTATCCACTTATCGTATTTGAACGCATGGCGCATCTAGTGTTCAAATGCTGAACACATAGTGTTCCAATTCTGAACGACAGATTCAGCTCCTGAAGTATAGTGGCATGACGGGAGGAATAGCCTAACACATTAGAATAAACCGGAATCTTTGCATTGGATAATGCATTATGAACCAAAATATACCAATCCTGCATGAGACTTAATTTTTAACGAGAGATTAAGCTAAAACCTCAGAGCTTCCGGGGACTTCGCCCCCCGGAACCCCAACAGGAGCCCTAAGGCCAGCCCAGTGTTTTAGCCAGCCCCTATTTATGGGACAATGTCGCACAAAAAAATCTGAAACGCAAATTCTACCCGGGTGTAAATTTTGAGTTTCCTCATTAGGGCAGAAGTCCACTCAAATATTGCACCATTTGCGCTCTAGGCACCTTTCAAATTCCAAAAATTTCCAAAGGGGAGGGGGACACCCCCTCCCCCAGGCCACTGATCAGTTAATGTCGCATTGAGAAAACGTCCAGGCTAAAAACAATGGCGGGCTCTTGATCCCAACCGCTTAAAACTATAGCCAGATAGCGGCCTGACGAGAGGGATAGCCTAATTCATTAAATTAATGGGAATCTTTGCATTTGATGATGCATTATGAACAAAAATATATCCATCCTGAGACTTAATTTTTCACCCAGAGATATACTTAAACCTCAGAGCTTCCGGGGGCTTCGCCCTCCGGAATCCACTAGGGGCCCTAAGGCGGGCCAAGTGTTTTAGCCAGTCCCTATTTGTGCGACAATGTCTCATAAACGGCGTCAAATGTCGCACAAAAAAAATCTGACGAGCAAATTCTACCCGGGTGTAAATTTTGAGGTTCCTCATTGGGGCAGAAATCCACTCAAATATTGCACCATTTGCGATCTAGGCACCTTACAAATTCCAAAAATTTTCCAAAGGGGGAGGGGGACACCCCTCCCCTTAGACCTTTCCCCCAGGCCACAGATCAGTTAATGTCGCATTGAGAAAACATCCTAGCGAAAGCACTGGCGGACCTCTGGATCCCAACCGCTTAAAACTATAGCGGCCTGACGAGAGGAATAGGCTAATTCATTAAAATTAGTGGGTATCTAGTTTGTATTTGATGATGCATTATGAACCAAAATATATCCATCCTGAGACTTAATTTTTCACCCAGAGATATACTTAAACCTCAGAGCTTCCGGGGGCTGCGCCCCCTGAACCCCACCAGGGGTCCTTACGCGCTAAAGCTCGTTTTCGCACTACGCATTACCAGATCCGTCCATCCCCCCCCCTTAAAGATAACACCTTCGCCACGCCCCTGAGGAGAGCATGTAAAATAGAATAACAAGTATCAAAAGAACAGGATTGTCGGGTGATCTATTTAGGTTCCACTACCAAATTTTCCGACGATGTACATGGAGCCTACCTCATATGTGGTTCTTAACAAATTGAAGTGAGCAGTCTGTGGCAGCAATAGCCCCCACGGATATTTGGTCTGAAGGAACACAGGATTTCAAACTTTGTGGATCCGTCAAAGCGGAGAGCACTACCATCGCTAAACAACATACAAGAAAAGTTTACCGAAAATGTTCTCGATATATGAACGCGACATAGGCCCAAACCCAGGCCTTGCAAGTAGGCCTTACCATGAGGGTCAACAGGCGGGTTACAGTGGGCCTGTTCCTCCTCCGCCTACTTTTGCAAGTGGGGGAATCATATCGTTTTCCCCTACTTTTTTACAGTATCCTTATAATAGAAAAAGCCTGTATGCAGGGCTGTAACATCCGAGTTCGGACTTGGACTCAATTCCGGGCTCGAGTCCGTCTTTCAATGGACTCGGAATGGGAGGTTCTGGAATCGGAATTGGCCCGGAATGGCTGAAGCTGGACTCGGACTCGGACTGCGGACTCCACAAAAATGAAAATTCAACAAACTAGGTTTCAAAATGTCCAGATGAATCCAAAAATTGCACAAAAATTCAGTTATTTTCTCCCTAAGGAGAGCAGACGATGGATTAATTGCCAATCCCTTACTCAAAATCCATATCTGGCTTTATATCTGGAAATATCTGGTTGATTAAAGACTTTATATGGCCATATAAAGCCATATACAACTTGATTAAAACACAACCCAGATATGCATATAAAGTTTGATATGGCCATATAAAGCCAGATATAACTTGATATAATCGTGATCCAGATATGTATATAAAGTTTGATATGGCCATATAAAGCCAGATATAACTTAATAAAACTGTGATCCAGATATGTATATAAAGTTTGATATGGCCATATAAAGCCATATATAACTTGATTAAAACACAACCCAGATATGCATATAAAGTTTGATATGGCCATATAAAGCCAGATATAACTTGATATAATCGTGATCCAGATATGTATATAAAGTTTGATATGGCCATATAAAGCCAGATAACTTGATAAAACTGTGATCCAGATATGTATATAAAGTTTGATATGGCCATACAAAGCCAGATATAACTTGATAAAATGGTGATCCAGATATGTATATAAAGTTTGATATGGCCATATAAAGCCAGATATAACTTGATTAAAACACAACCCAGATATGCATATAAAGTTTGATATGGCCATATAAAGCCAGATCACTTGATAAAACTGTGATCCAGATATGTATATAAAGCTTGATATGGCCATACAAAGCCAGATATAACTTGATAAAATGGTGATCCAGATATGTATATAAAGTTTGATATGGCCATATAAAGCCAGATATAACTTGATAAAACTGTGATCCAGATATGTATATTAAGTTTGATATGGCCATATAAAGCCAGATATAACTTGATTAAAACATAACCCAGATATGCATATTGCAGTTATTTAGTGGCTACACTTCTGTTAATACCGCAGTGTACTAAGTGAACTTAGGCAAATAATTTGCATATTTGGGCGGAGCTTGTATCTAAACCTACATTTTTCATGATTTAGGAAGTTGAAAGTAAAATATGCACCACGCAGTAAACAAAATTAAGAGTCAAATATGTAATTAAGTTTAAGATAAGAAGCCCATATCACTGTGATTACATAAAATAGGAAATTTCAAGGCATTTTTCTGTTCACTGTTATGCAATAAGTTGAATTTATGTACTTAAGTCAATTCAACCTAATACTCAGGGGCGGATCTAGGGTCTGTTTTGAGGGGGGGTCCAACAAAAAAGGGCCAGCCATTCAGCCAGTCTAGAACGGGACCACTGTCAGGTGGTGTCAGTTAAGTCAAAGTTTGTCCCTTGTGGACGTTGTTACTCCTTCGGGGAGCAGAACTCCTTCGGGAGTATTGTTTGGTTTTCGCCCCTGGCTCTTCGCCAGAGAGTCAGGGGACTTTTGGAAAAAAAGGGCACATTCATTTTTCTTGTAAAGTTTGGTTCTAATAAACGTCAGACAAAGAAAGGATCAACCAAGAAATATGCAAAAAACTGGAATGATCTAAACGGTGAAATTGCAAAGCGCGCGGAGCGGGCGAAAATTTTTGGAGGTAAGCCTACACTCATAAGAATTTGTATTTATTTAAAGCTTATACAGGACAATTGTCCCGGCAGTTGGGCCCTTTCGGGCATAACTTTCATTGTAGGCCTACTTTCCTTCTCGAGTCAGTAGCCGTACCGCACGACAGACACAAGAGAACGTCGACCGAAATGATATTTACATAAATCCGTGTATTCTACTTGAAAGAGTTTGTACTAGCCTATTTAACTATAAGTATAACGGAACTGAGAAAGAGTGGACGAAGCGTACCGAAAATTTTGGGTTTTATCACAGAATTCACCCTTTTGTAAGCCAAAATAAGTAAACCGACCATGGGTCAGCGGCGTGGGAAGATGTTTGACATGGGGGGGGGGGCAGACCAGATGCGATTTCTCGACCTTGACCCACCTTCCCACACCAAAACATCATAGTGAGAAGGGGACATGAAGGAGCCTAACTATCCCATGCCATTGCAGGGCATATTTTGCAAAGGGTCACTGAATACTCCAAAAACTGAGTTGCGCACTAATAGTGTACTTTAGAATCTGAATCGTGAACTTGCAAAGGGCGCGAAGTGAGCGAAAAGTTTTGTCAGGCTTACATAAAACACATATGTAATCATTACGAACAAAAGGAAAAACGAAAAACTATAGGGGTTGTAGACTGCATCCGGGATAACACACATTGCAGCGGAACCGCCTGGACTACACGATGAAATAGCCACCAACACTTTGCTCACCAACTGACTGTACCTCTTGACACAGACAAGAGAACACCAATAGGGTTTGCGATATTGGATGAAAGTTACTACCTTTACATAAACTACGGTACTCTGCGACAGGGCCGTAGCTAGGGTCATATGTTTGGGGGGGTGTGAAGGTCCCAAATTCCGACTGGGTGGATATTTTTTCCAACTGAATGGTGGCGCGTAAATCGCACCATTTTTTATGCGCCCTGCTTTTACATACAGCAGTGGGGATCCTTCCTTTGTCACTAAATAAAGATGCCGTCCTGGGGGAGGGGCCTAAGGGGAGGGGGTGTCCCCCTCCCCTTTGAGAAATTTTTGCTAAGGTAAGGTTGCTTAGATGCAAAATGGTGCTATCTTGGGATACTTTTGAAACTGATCATATATGGCTGGAAAATGTCCATAATTTAGTGAATACTAAGATTTGGTTAGATGAAAGTAGAAAGTATGTTGTCTAAGAGAAGAATACGTTATGAACAAACATCCTGCACCCCCCTTTGACTACTTTAATGCCTTCTATTCTGGCATCTAATGCTAGCATATACCTGTATAGGCCTCCTGAAAGCTCTGGATCAATTATAAAAAATGGGGCAATGACATAATGCTTACTAACTGGCATCTAAATAATAATATAGAGTATGACGCCAAGCACTTTACATCTATCGTATTTTTACTAATTTTAAACGAAAATCCAGACGAACAGCTTCCAGCAATGGGAAATGGGCGGGAGGGAGAGTATAGGTGCAGAAAAATGATACTAGACCTCCCAGGTAGGTATAGCAAAAGGGGTTTAGGACTAACAAGCACGTTTTCAGAATGTACACCTAGTTTATGCTATAAAAGTTCACTGGTACGTTGTGCTTATAATGTTCATAAGTGATACAACGTGGATTGTGAGGACCGAAATTTGGGGTATACTTCAATGCCAAAATGAAAAACCTGCACGCAAGCTGAGCCAGGGGTGGTGCTTTGATTTGCCGACATGGGGGGGGGGGGGAGCGCCCTGACTGGGGGCCAGCTACTCTAAGTCCCGACAGATGCAATGGGTTACCGAACTCAAGATATAAGGCGCGCGAAGCGCGCCGAAAAATTTGGGGTTATATTGAATTTTCATTAAGGAAAGTTGAAAAAGCTTGGGCTTTTACTGAAGAATCTGGACAAAAACCAAGAAATTTGTTCGGGTGACTGCATGGTCGTCGTCGGGGATTACATTCTTTATCTTACCCATTAAGGATCTGCTACGAAACTGAAAGATCTTTTTCTTACAAAATATGTTTGCCACGATGGCGAGGCTGAAGAAAGAATCTTCTAAAAGTTAGGAAAAAGAGGAAAGAACTTCGCAACGATGTGTCTTCACCAATATTAGTCTATATGAAATTTTGCGCAATTTTGTGGGGCTCGGAAAAATTTGGGGAGGGGGGCTAAAGCGCCCTAGCTCCCACAGAACTGTGTCTGGTATAATTACTTTAATAATGTCCATGAAACTGATTGTAAATCGTGACGCATGCGCGCGAAGCGCGCCCAAATTTCCATTAAGTAAGATTTCGATAATGAAACCTGCATTCAGAATCTGCATCAAGATACTTTCAGTTGCCCAACAAACCAATATGCCACTCAAAAAGTCAGTCTTTTACCTGGTAATTTGTAAACAGCTTTCAACTTCTGCTGTTGTGCTTCTCCGAAAGTTGCTATCGGAAGATATTGATAATAAGAACAACACTGAGGTAAGGTTTAAAGCGCGCGGAGCGCGCGAGAATTTTGAGAGTTTGAGAAGAATTTGCGAAAAAAGGACAGCTTTGGTTTGATTTTACGTGAGGAAAATAACGTTTGGTATAATTCTCACTTGGTCTAGTTGGAAAATATATACAAAGTTAACACAGGCTCAGTCGGAAAAATGTGCTAGACTGAGATATCAGAAATTCCAACTGGCATTTCAAATTTCCGACTATCGTCGCTCTGACGAACTTTGGGGGGGTGAGACACCCCCCACACCCCCCGGTCGCGACGGCCCTACTCTGCGACAGCAGACCGGTCATCGGTCCAACTGAAAGACGTCAAAAATTGAACCGACTAACATTACGTTATCTGACCTGGTGGTGATTTTCTATAGTAATTTTAAACTGAAACAAACACCGATTGGACTTTTGTGACTTCTGGTCAACTCTTGGTTGTGGACATTTCCTTAAAATTGGCTTTTATTCCCATCACTAGGGCAACACTTTAAAGAAGAAAGTAATTCCAGACCATGAATATCATAGCGAAACGTATTTACCTACTCTCTCTTGTTCATGATAGGAGGGATATCCAGCGGGTGGAGGGAAAGCTTTGTAGATGTAGCGTTTAGGGAGTGTGAACAGATCATTACTTTGCAAGACCAAAAGACTCGAAGTGACCTTTTGGAATCAATATCAAAGCCCAACGGTAATATGTTGCATAAAGCGCTAGCTAGTGAGTATGACGTAATATCTGTGTGCTTTGTATTACTTTGATTGCCGAAGTACGCCACATGTGGTTCCCAAGCGAAAAGTAATGAGAATGCCTGACTGTCACGCAGGCAGTAAGCAATACAGTAGTCACATTCTCTCTAAAAAAGATTGCACTGTTCGTCTTTCGGGGAGGGCAATATAGGCTACCGAAGTCAAAATATATTGCCGAAATTTCTGCGATATATTCTGTGTAGCTTGAGTTTTACGGGCGAATTGATCGATACTGGATGGGAGTAACCAAAATCTCTAGTGTTTTTCTTTCTTTTTTTATTTTAGACCACGTGTAAAAAAAAACATTTTTGAAAAAGGGCAGATTGGGAAATTTGAGGGGGGGGGGTCCGGACGTCGGCGACCCCACCCCTGGATCCGCCACTGAATACTTACATTAAATTCTAATTCATGGAGCACTTAAACATTGTTTTCTGGTGTTCAAAGTCTCCATGAGGAGTGTGGACTATAAGTCCTAACTATGATTCATAACTAGAGCAGATCTATGCCATATAAAGGCTTGATCCAGATAGAACTTTATCTGGCCATATATGGTTTAGATCTGGTTCTGGTTTAATCTGTGTTATATCTGCCTAACTTTTTATCCGATCTGATATAAATTCCATATCTGGTGCAGATATGGGCCAGATATAAATTTCCATATATGGGCCAGATATGGGCCATATAAAGAGTGAGCCATATAAAGTTTTATATGGGTCATATATGGCACAGATATGGGCCAGACATAAATCTCTTTATATGTGGCATATATGGATTTTCCATATATGGGCCAGAAATGGAGTAGCCATATATGGGGCATATCTGGGCCATATAAAAGTGAAACTTTACCTGGGCCATATATGGCCATATATGGCCTTTATATTATATCAAGTTATATCTGCCCAATTCTTGTACAAGCCAGATATGAATTCCATATCTGGCCCAGATATGGGCCAGATATGAAATCCCATATCTGGGCCATATATGGATTTTGAGTAAGGGATAATTGGTGATAGTAAAGATGGATGTAGCACATATATGCATGGCCTGACTCAGACGGACAACTTATGTTTGGGTCTGTGGACACAGGCCAGCTGGACTCGGAAGTGGCACGGAATTGGAATTAGTGGAATCAGGGAGGTGTTATTAGCTGGAGATCCATCGAAAGCTTTAATTTATGCTAATCCAATTAGATTTCCCTCAGAGTGGAGACCAGGGGCGTAGATTTCTTTTCAACTTTGGGAGGGATGGGGTGAACTATCGCAAACGTGGAACATGTGCACGGCGAGCGCGAAGCGCGAGCCCATGTCGGGTGGGGTCCAGGGCCCGCCTTAGGGCCCCTGGTGGGGTCCAGGGGGCGAAGCCACCGGAAGCTCCTGGGTTTTAATGTCTCAGAAGTGCCATGAAGACTGTTTTAAGAGGCTAATTTCAGTGGTAATGTTCTTTGGTAGGCTATTGGTATATTCATTCATTTAGGAACTGCTATTTTGAGCACATAACTCGTCGATAAGCTGCACCGGATTGAAATTGTACAAGAGCAACAATGTCCTGTTAAGCTTAAAAAGGCAGGGATCAACATATAGGGTCATCCCAGACAACTGGATTTTGAATTCGGAGATCATTACAAGACCTGCAAGTTGACTTGAGATCAGTGGCGTGGCCAGGTTTTTTTTGTGATTGGGGGCACCATATATAATGTCGTAATAATACCTCAGTTCCCCCAAGTCTGCGTAAATTACACCTTTATTTTTCATGCGTTCCTGCATTTGTATGCAGCAGTTTTGATCTTTCGTTTGTTACTACATAAAGGTGTCGTCCTGCGGAAGAGGTTCCCCCTCCCCTCTAAGAATTTTTTTTTTATTAATTTAAGGCCTTTTAGATGTAAAATGGTGCTATCTTTGGGATGATTTTGGAACTGATCATTGGCCGGAAAATGTCCATAATTTAGTGAATGCTAATTTTTGGTTAGGTAAAAGAGAATATGTTGTCTATTAAGAGACAGATACGTTGTCAAAAAATCTCCTGAAGCCCCCTCCCTTCTGTCTATTTTACTGCCTTCTATTTCGGGAAAGTTTTTACACAAAAATGTGTGCGTGGAGTCCACAGAAACATTCTTGAGTTATATTACGATATATGCCCTTTCCTTCATTGTGCATTATGAAAGAGCAGCTAAGGCTAGCAGATACCTGAATAGGACCTCCTGGAAACTCTGCATTAATCATAATAATTGGGGCGGGAGGGGGTGGGGGGGAGCAATGACATAATGCGTATTCTACCTGACATCCAAATGATAGTAGAGTACGCCGCCCAACACTTTACAACTATTGTATTTTTACTACTTTTGAACTAAAATCCGGACGAACAGCTGCCAGCAATGGAAAATGAGAGGGAGGGAGAGTATAGGTGCAGGGAGGTGATATTAGACCTCCCTGATAGGTGTAGCAAAAGGGGTGAAGGACTAATAAGAGCGTTACAGAGTGCTGTTTTCGTCATAAATGTATTAACAATCACCATCTATCCCGATAATGGCTCAGCGCGAACTGGCGAAGCTCTGGTAAAAATTTTTGGAAAAATGCATAACGGCAGATACGTACTTTCAACCTTCTACATCATGCTACATATTTGACTGAAAGATCCCATATTGATGCGAGGTCCCCACATATGTTTGGAGATGTATCTCTGTTCTTCGGAAAGTGCCGTGATCAGAACAGTTTCGTGTATTATTACCTTAATAATGGTCATGACATGGAGTGTAAACAGTGACGAATAATATTTCCATTACAAAACCTGCATTCAGACTCTACATCGAGACACTTTCAATTGCCCAACAAACCTACATGCCACTGCCATAAGCCAGTCTTTTACCTATTAATTCGTAAACTTTCAACTTTTTGCTGATGTGCTTTTCCGAAAGATGCTATCGAAAGATATTGATAATATAAGTGACACTGACGTAAGGTTGGAAGCGCGCGGAGCGCGCAAAAACTTTGATAGATTGCCAACGATTTGCTAAAATTCTGATAGTTTGAGAAACATTTGTGACAGAAATTGAAGCGAGATTGAAAAAAAATCTTACGAAAATGAAGAATAAAATATACTTTTGACCATACACGTATCTGTAGACTGAAACATTGGGGGGGGGGGGATGATTACATGGGCCATCCCCCCTAGTCAAATGTTGGGGGGATATATCCCCCCATCCCCCCGGGATTTACGCCCATGGTGGAGACTAAATCCTTTAATTGGAGATTATTGAACTAAAAGACATTGAATTCCTTTGCCTAATATCTAGGCAACCTCATTCATACCTACAGCGACCCCAACAAAAAGGAATATTTGGAACAATGCTTTAATGTCTAACTTTAATGTATATAAGTTGCCGACAGTTAAGTAAGAAACACTGTTCTGACATTTAAAACAACTATTTATTGCCAAGGAACCTATAATGATGCTGACAATAAACCAATGCTCATGATTTATGCAAATGAGCAAAAGAAGTATAAGACTTAACTTTGCTGTCGGATTTTGACTAATTTCCACATTCCCTCGCATGATTTAGAAGG
Source organism: Holothuria leucospilota (assembly GCA_029531755.1). Lineage (NCBI taxonomy): Eukaryota > Metazoa > Echinodermata > Holothuroidea > Aspidochirotida > Holothuriidae > Holothuria > Holothuria leucospilota. The sequence continues at coordinate 43,436,775 of CM055977.1, forward strand.
CACACCTATATTAAGCAAGTTTAAGGAAACTAGACAAGTATGTTGTAAATAGCGTCGAAACGCGTCGAAACCCTCAAATTAATTTACATCTTAAGCGACTGGCAATGTTAAAGCAAGGGGCAAATTTCCCATTCTGCTCTTCCAGATGTACCAGACGACGTATCCCTGTTGTACTTAGTTTTTAACAGCTCTTAAGCCTATCGAATCATCAAGAACAACACACAAAAGAGATTATTGTCTGCAACTAGTAGGGTTCAAAGAAAGAGTTTTCGATGGATCTCCAGCTAATAACACCTTCCTGGTGGAATCGGAATTAGCTCGGACTCGGGGGGGGGGGGGGCTCACTGGACTCGGAACTGGCACAGAATTGGGGTTAGTGGAATCGGAATTGGCTCGACTTGGGTTAGGTGGACTCGGTTTACAGCCCTGCCTGTATGTTTGACTTGACAGCTTTCAATTGCTGATTCAATGGAAATGGGATACAAAGTGGGAAAATACCTCAAATTGCATCACAGAGCATCTAGAATGCCAAATTTTTCGGGGCCCTTCAGTGAGCCCCGAATCACACGCGGCCAGGACTGTGTGCTTCGCGCTCGATTTACAGTAGTTCTGGTGACAGTCATATCCCACATTTTCAAAATGCATGTTGACGCGCTTTCCAAGTAACCATCTAGATCAGTAGATGTGGTATTCTTAGTAGTAACTTCTGTAAATTTAAGAATCTGTTGAACCCCTCAATAAAATTTCCAGGACTCGCAAAATATAATACATAAGATTAAGAAAAAAGACAGGCGCACTGCCCTTTGATCCACGGCGCAGCGGCTCATTTTCCGAAACCACAAAATTAGGTGTACTGTGCGGAGACGGGTGCGCGCTAAGCAAAGCACGGTCGCAGACCCGAATGGTACACATGAAAGGTGTGTTTATCTTCCCCCTTTCCATGCATTTGGTAATTTTAGAAATTAAATATTGTAGAATATGGATACTTTATACATTAATATACAAGAGTTGTCTTGCTCCAGAAACAGCACAACAAGGTACCATGTTAAAGAGAACAATTATCACTGTGTGAGCCACAATATCGTTTACACATCAGTTTGACAACCCGGGGGACTCCCAAATGAGCCTCCGTCATAGGTGTGCTACTGTACGATAAATCAGGTAAAATTACTTCTTGTATGATCAAAACACGAAATGTAGCCAGGGGTCGGTTTCTAACCTTAGAGTTACATCATAGGCGTATGGGAATATTCAAAGAGGAGAAGGGGCGGAGGTGTTTCCCCATGCAAACAATAATGACATGAATTTCCATAAAATACGACCACTTTTGTCATGCAATCGACATTTGGTTTGCTATAAGAGTTACAGCCTCAAAAAAAAAAAAAAAAAAAAGGCTGAAATACTGAAAACTTGGTATGCATGCACAGAGCCAACGTTACATGCAACCGTATGTGTACATAGTCTGTACAAAACCAAATCGAAAACTGGCTTCCGACCTATAGCTTTGGTAAATCTTAGTCATGTGACCAAATGTCACGATTCGAAGTATGAATACGGATCGACAGTAAGGGAGCCTGGGACGCAACCCTGTCACAGTCAGTCGCTCCTTCAGTAAACCTGTGTTTAACTTATAACTAAACTGATACTAAGATTAGGCCTATATTTGAGGCACTATGCATCAGACAAGCTGGAACGAAGGTAAACAAACAGTTCGTTACTTTCTGGGGAAAGTCTGTTGACCTTTCAGAAAGGCGCTCATGAAAAAGGGTCAGACAGTTAAAATTCCCCCAAGTTTAGGCGTACTCCTACCCCCCCCCCTTTTGAGTCCTTCAGTTTTGAAAAAGAAAAACATTTGTCTACTGCATCTTCCTCACAAAGCTACTGTAGCCTGGACTGAGTTAAACTTGCTCAAGACGATATCCCGTTGTATTCAGTACCGTGTGAGAGCTGTCTGATATGCACTGGGCCATACTTCTATTGCCAGGAACTTTAAAACAGGGCGGGGATGGTGGTGCAGTAGGCCTACTCTCCAGAAATTTTGAAAGTGTCGTCTGTCGGGAAAAAATTGCCACTTTCTTTTGCCATTCATTCACTTTGTCAGAAAAAAATCTTTTGACTTTGTGCTACACAAATGTCGGGAAAATTTTATGATCAATTTACTTAAAGGGAATTGGTGTCGGGTGAAAAATTGCTTTGGGTACATTAATCAGAGAGCTGACCCCTCCCAGATTTAACTGTATTGGCAATCTATCCTGTTTATGCGGTAGCTATTATATATTGCTGGGAAAGTAATCACAAATTGAAGGTACGTTCTGTGTCAGTAAGTGATCTCTTCTACACTCTTCGAGAAGTCATTGTATTTTGATTCTAGGATGTCGGGAAAATAGAAGCACCGTATTGCATAATTTTCTGCGGCCATGTCCAATACTGTGAAGTAAAAGCGTTTTGGAATGTGATGCACCCGAAACGTCGTGGACTTTTTCACAAACTTTTAGAACTATTTACTACTTTTTGGACCTTTTTCTTTTGTCTCATTTATTTTCCAACATATCTAACAACTGACAAATTATATATGCACAAGAAAAAGTAGAGAAGGTAAGAAAAGTAATTTCATGCGAAATTATGGCTAAAGTAGTCGTTCAACAAATCTATGCCGGCGGTGTTACTGTTTTTAGCTAAAATAAATTTTTCTACTTGAAGTATAAACTGAAATTTGTTACGAAAAACTGTGATTTCTGGATTAATATTATTACATTTACAGTTGAATATAAAATATTTTACGTAGAGCAAGAAGAAATTCACAGGACTATTAGTCCGGGAGCCCAGAGGGGTTAGCTTACCTGGAAAGGTTACCAATTATCATGTTCATTACTGTGTTTGGCATGGGTTCTTAGTCAAGGAACTGGCCGTCTGCCGGGTTCCTGGTGTTGGGTGTAGAAATGGGGGTCACTGACCTCAGCCCTCCCAGGTAGGCTAAATGACCTAAGAAGGTTACCATCTGAAGTCAATCCGTGATTAAAGGTCATATCCTCGACATCTTTGAATGAGGGTTGCCAGACATTTTAGGTGTTGGGAGGGGTCTGCCAGACGCCGTTGATGACCCCCGGGGAAGTAGGCTAGATGACCTCGGAAGGTTACCAAACGAAACTAACCTCAAAATATTCAGCTTGCCCTGGTGAATAAGAAATGGCCATTGCCAGACGTTTTAAGTGTTGGGGAGGGTCTGCCAGACGCCGCTTAATATGCCCCCTGGGGGGAAGTAAGCTAGATGACCTCGGAAGGTTACCAAACGAAACTAACCTCAAAATATTCAGCTTGCCATGGTGAATAAGAAATGACCATTGCCAGACGTTTTAAGTGTTGGGAAGGGTCTGCCAGACGCCCCTTAATGTGCCCCCTGGGGGAAGTAAGGTAAACGATCTCGGAAGGTTGCTCAAACAAAATTACCGTAAACTGTTCAGCGTGCCGTCGTGAATGAGAAATGACCATTGCAAGATGTTTTAAGTGCTGAGAGGGGTCTGCAAGACGTCCCTGCATGCACCTCCCTCTGGAGTATAAGTACGCTAAATGGCCTCGGATGGTTACCAAATAAGCTCACTGCAAAGTTAGCAGCGTGCTTTGGTGAATAATTGGGCATTGCCGGAAATAATGATGGAACCTCTTGAGTGCCAGACTTCCCTGGGCCTGAGAAGAAGGGAAGATGACTTTGGAAGTTTACTCAAAACATTTCACCGCAATATGTCTAGTACTGTAGCACTGTGAATAATGAATGACATTAAATGTTGGAAACCCAGGCGTGACGCCTTTGAAACCACCGCCTTCGTGAGTTGATAAAAAAGATCTGGGGAAGGGTTCAGCGAAAACTACTTTAACAAGTGATCAATGGGAGACACTGAAGGTACAAACCTTTAGTATCTTCTCAACACCTTCTGCAAAGATCGATGTTCTTTCTCATCTTCCAAACCCCTCACAAATATTTAGATAGATCCACTTAACAAGATGAATAATGTTCAATGCCAACGATTAAATGGCAGAAGTATCATCATAAAGGGCAGACAAAGTAACAATACTTATAGTGTTACGTGCATGGTTATCAAAGAAAAGAGGACTGAGACTTTAGTCAAATAGCTTAAGCAGTATTAACCCAATTAAGGGTCGTTAGAAATCAAATAGTGAAGTTAAATGGAAAGTGTTACTGATCCCATCTTTATTTCGGTGAACAATAAGCACTTGGAAGGTGAACATTACAACCACGCTCTACAACAAGATGGGTGCCTGGAAGTTAACAGCAGAGGACCTTTCCGAATATATGTAACGGCAAGGAGAGAGAGCCTAAGTTGAAAAACGAGAGGTAGGCAATTTCATTTCTTTTCTGTGTGTTTGTTCAACGTGTTTGTGTGGGTGTTATATAAGCTAACTAGTTTTTCTAGGTTTTTTGAACTGTATGTTTTCAAAAGAGATGAAAAAAGACAGCATACAGCCCGCGAGACCATTCCATCCGGCCCGCGGGACAATTATTAAGCGTAATTTCGGAATCATCTCAATTTCATTTAATTGTTGATTATTCTTTAGCTTATACCCTCTATCTTGCTTATACTATTTTTCGGATATTTTGGGTTAGGTTAGGTTAGATGAGGTTTAACGTCCCAGTTTCCAACCAATTGGTTCAAGGATATTTTGGGTAAATACGATACCAGTGTATTGACTGTAACCTACCATGCAAATATAACATGCCCACCGTTTCGTTAGACTTAACCAGGTGCAGAATCGCTGCAATACTAGAGGCAACGCAAGCTTTGCGTGGGAGAGATGGCATCGAACAGAAGTGCACAATCACATGTACAGACCTACCTATAACAGTACGAAACTCAGTCGGCACTGTGTTTTGTTCCAGTTGATTTCGGGGGTCGGACGTCCTACCGTATGAAGAGTGAATTAAAATTTGATAAGTGGATAATTTTGAAATGTAAAGTGGAAAAATAAGGTAGTTTCAAAAAGGCGAGTTTTCGCGCCCTTCGCGCGCGCTTTTTGTACGTCTTCGTTCATTGTTACTTCATACATATCAAACAAATCTAGACAAATGGTCATATTGTGATAAGTTCTGGTCCGTTTAGCCTTGCATATTCAATGTCATTATAAGATATTGGATGAACATTATAATGCCTACGAATTGGTGCAAATTCCAGAGCTAAAGGACTTCGCCCCAGTTCATTGTCTGATTTTTTCCTAGACGCGGGGCGCTGGGACAACGCCCTGTGGGGAAAGCTTGTTGGACCCTATTCGTATACGTCGACCTTTGGCCCGCGAATGGATTATGACTATCAAAAAGGCCTTAGAAACCACAAAGGTTCCCCACACCTGATGTAAGTCTCTGGCGAAGGTTAAGAGTACTGTACTTCGTGCTGCGACGGATATGCTTCGGGATTTCCACTGTTAGAAAGGGACAAAAATGTCTCTGGTTTGCTTCTACATTAACGCGTATTGACAATTTTTTTCAAGCTTTGGAGATTACAAAGCCACAGTGGACAAAATATTTAATTATTAAAATATCGGATAATATCTCCATGCTTTTTTCAAGCACAAAGTGGACTATGCTTATTTAGGAGGAAGATTGTCCCTACCTTCGAACCATATTCAAGGGGGAGACAGGGGTGCCCCTGGTTAAATTTTCCGTCCCCTCATAAAATTCAAAATTACCATTGCCTGAATATATTTCAGTGTGCCTTGTCCCCACCCACTAGGAAAACATTTCGTCCAAGAAAGATATTTCTCCTATTTCAGTATATCCCTTGTCTGGGTACGGGTCTGCTTCAAACCCTCCTCGCATACAGGCCTGCTGAATGTGCTAGACTGCTAATGACAGAAAATGGGACATTATTCAACAGTCAAACATTATGTCTGGCCAAATGCCAATCACTCAAAATGTACTCTCGGTGGTTTATGCTTAATCGTACACCTCACTTTGAGATGGATCACTCCGAGTGTTGTAAGGTACCTTCGTGTGGTAATCTGAGTGACAATATGTATAAATACTGCAATTACCACTTCAAGTGGCTTCGCCAGGGGACAGGGGAACACGTGCCCCCCACATGTTGACTGTTCCTTCGTGTGCTCGGTATCAAAACTTCATGCTCAAACACATATACTGGTATGAACAAGAGAACCTACCGTCACTTTATCAGTCAATCATGGGGTTATATTGCACTTAATGTTCACAAAACCTTCCGCGCATCTGGTTGTTGAAGGACTGCCTTGTTGGAAAATTTAGTAATAGACAGCTGTCTTTTCAACATCTATTTTTTAACAGCTATGGGACTTTCTGCCGCCGTGAGTCCTCTTGTAGTCAGATTTTATGTTTGTAAACTGTAAAAATTACTATTTTCGTCGCCTTTTCCAACGCGTATCAAATAATATTAGGAAAATTAGATTCACTCTCAAAGGCTAATGTCCGTTTATTTTAAATACAGATGACTAAAAATTTGCAAGCTGAACTATGCTCTCCCGAATCGTCACAGAGGGGGAAGCGAAGTGCAACACCAGGGATCAGAAAGTGGTGATACCTCCAAAAGGGGTGTAAGTACTTGAACGAAATTTCTTAAATAGTGAACAACAGAATTTTCTGCTCGCTTCACGCGTGTACCAGGGCTGGCTCCAGCGGGCATATCAGGAAATATAGTTGTCCTAATCAAACTCTGAAGGCATCCCAACTTACACTTAAGATTTGGCATACTGAAGATTTCCCCTGGACGGTAGTTTTCTCGACATTATTCCCATTGGGCAGAATGAATGAATGTATTCTTTAAAGCTTAAAGCAAACATTTACATGATTCAACGCCCCACCAATATCTCAGTAAGGCTAACAAAAGTGGTCAAATTGTGATTTGTGTGTGTGTGATCTGCTTAGTGTTCATGCAATGCCATCTGGAGATAGTAAACTGTTTCATTCTAAAGGTAACAATTTTGTAAGTAACTCATAGCCTCAGGGGATTCGCCCTGACCCCTTGGAGTTTTGTCCCTGGGTTCCACCAGCGGCCCTGCGGTGGGCCGTTGGGCCTCATCAGCTACAGAGGACCGTGTCTGGTCACCACGACGCCTCCAGCGACATCCATTTCTTCATTTTGGTGTGCCCCTTTGGCGGAACGTTGTGCCCCAGTGCCCGGACTTCGAATATTCTGACGACGCCACGTCCACTCGTCCACCATCGGCCAATCGTACGCCTAGGTTAAAGGGAAACTCAATCAATTCTGGGGCACTCAAATCAGTAGGATCAATTGTAACTTTGCAGGCGTCTCTAAGTTCAGCTCAACTTAGTCTAAGAAGGTGAGAGACAAATGAAACCATGGGTAGCTGAGCCTTCTGATAAATTTACTAGCTTCATAGTTCTAAGGCATTCTGTAAATCCTGAGAACAAAGGTGGGGAAATGTCCAGTGATGGGACCTCGTGCTTCATTACTAGTTAATGGGAGAAAAAAGTTTTTTCCAGCTTTACCTTGCAAATAACGATATAAAACTACTGACATCGTAGTCAAAGTCGAAGTTCAAAGTACTGCATACCTTAGCCAAAGGCTTACACCAGATGGGGGGAAACTTTTTTCTTTGAAAGGGCCTTTTTGAAAGACTAACTGTGCAGCAGACGACCAGGGTCCAACAAGCTTTCCCACAGAGTGTAGGACCAGGGGCCGGCCCATGTGGGCTCTGATAGGGGCTAAGGATATGAACTGGGGCGAAATCCATTAATCTCTGGAATTTGTACCAATTCGTACGCATAATAATGCTCATCCAGTATCTTAATAATATACAGGGCTAAACGGACCAGAGGTATCACAATATGACCATTTGTCTAGATTTGTTTGATATATATGAGGTAACAATGAACGAAGACGTACAAAAAGCGCGCGCGAAGGGCGCGAAAACTCGCCTTTGTGAAACTTCTTTATTTATCCACTTTACATTTCAAAATTATCCACTTATCAAATTTTAATTCACTCTTCATACGGTAGGACGTCCGACCCCCGAAATCAACTGGAACAAAACACAGTGCCGACTGAGTTTCGTACTGTTATAGGTAGGTCTGTACATGTGATTGTGCACTTCTGTTCGATGCCATCTCTCCCACGCAAAGCTTGCGTTGCCTCTAGTATTACAGCGATTCTGCACCTGGTTAAAGGTCGTGTGACATGCCACCAAAAAGAGCTGTTTCACTTGTCAGTTAAAGAATTAAGTCCTTCAATCAAAGATCTGTTGGAATTATTTCAATATCTTTTACCGTTCTCAAAATATACGCCTTCAAAGTTTGATGGTTTCTGAAGAAAATCATTGCCTATGCAAAAATAATGATGTGGAGTGTTGCAAAGTGTTTTGATTTTTTTGTTAACCTTATATAGGCTAAATTATCTCTTAATTACTGATCATATAGATTACAGTTTGGTGAGTGATATCAATCTTTTTCAGGGAAAAAATTTTAACTTTTATAATAAACCCCTCAGGGAATAACAATGCTACCAGTGCCCTTGAAATTAAGGTTGAAAAACAAAGGCAAACATGTGCCATGTATGGTATGTCCATCTTTCGATATCACATATTTGCATATTTAGCTCATGTTTATTCATGATACAAGTGTGAAATAGAAATTTCCCTGTAAAATGGTCAATATTTGATGGATTTTAATGAAAATTGTGGCTATTTTCTGGATTTTTAATGCTTTTTACATCAAATATCCAGCTATGTTTTTTCATGTCACACGACCTTTAAGTCTAACGAAACGGTGGGCATGTTATATTTGCATGCTAGGCTACAGTCAATACACTGGTATCGTATTTACCCAAAATATCCGAAAAATAGTATAAGCAAGATAGAGGGTAAGCTAAAGAATAATCAACAATTAAATGAAATTGAGATGATTCCGAAGTTACGCTTAATAATTGTCCCGCGGGCCGGATGGAATGGTCTCGCGGGCTGCATGCTGTCTTTTTTCATCTCTTTTGAAAACATACAGTTCAAAAACCTAGAAAAACTAGTTAGCTTATATAACACCCACACAAACACGTTGAACAAACACACAGAAAAGAAATGAAATTGCCTACCTCTCGTTTTTCAACTTAGTCTCTCTCTCCTTGACGTTACATATATTCGGAACGGTCCTCTGCTGTTAACTTCCAGGCACCCATCTTGTTGTAGAGCGTGGTTGTAATGTTCACCTTCCAAGTGCTTATTGTTCACCGAAATAAAGATGGGATCAGTAACACTTTCCATTTAACTCCACTATTTGATTTCTAACGACCCTTAATTGGGTTAATACTGCTTAAGCTATTTGACTAAAGTCTCAGTCCTCTTTTCTTTGATAACCACGCACGTAACACTATAAGTAGGCTATTGTTACTTTGTGTACCCTTTATGATGATACTTCTGCCATTTAATCGTTGGCATTGAACATTATTCATCTTGTTAAGTGGATCTATCTAAATATTTGTGAGGGGTTTGGAAGGTGAGAAAGAACATCGATCTTTGCGCAGGGTGTTGAGAAGATACTAAAGGCTTGTACCTTCAGTGTCTCCCATTGATCACTTGTTAAAGTAGTTTTCGCTGAATATTTTGTGCTACTTGGGTAACCCTTCCCCAGGTCTTCTTTATCAACTCACGAAGGCGGGGGTTTCAAAGGCGTCACGCCTGGGTTTCCAAAATTTAATGTCATTCATTATTCACAGTGTTACAGTACTGGACATATTGCGGTGAAATTTTTTGAGCAAACTTCCAAAGTCATCTTCCCTTCTTCCCAGGCCCAGGGAAGTCTGGCACTCAAGAGGTTCCAACATTATTTTGTCCGGCAATGCCCAATTATTCACCAAAGCACGCTGCTAAGTTTGCAGTGAGCTTATTTGGTAACCATCCGAGGTCATTTAGCGTACTGATACTCCAGAGGGAGGTGCACGGTAGGGATGTCTGGCAGATCCCTCTCAACACTTAAAACGTCTGGCAAGTTTCATTTTCCATTCACAATGGCACACTGAATATTTTGCCATAAGTTTCGATGGGTAACCTTCCAAGGTGTTCTAGCTTACTTCCCGGGGGTCATCACTGGCGTCTGGCAGACCCTTCCCAACACTTAAAACGTCTGGCAATGGCCATTTCTTATTCACCATGGCAAGCTGAATATTTTGAGGTAAGTTTCGTTTGGTAACCTTCCGAGGTCATCTAGCTTACTTCCCCCCAGGGGGCACATTAAGGGGCGTCTGGCAGACCCTTCCCAACACTTAAAACGTCTGGCAATGGCCATTTCTTATTCACCAGAGCAAGCTGAATATTTTGAGGTTAGTTTCGTTTGGTAACCTTCCGAGGTCATCTAGCCTACTTCCCCGGGGGTCATCAACGGCGTCTGGCAGACCCCTCCCAACACCTAAAATGTCTGGCAACCCTCATTCAAAGATGTCGAGGATATGACCTTTAATTACGGGTTGACTTCAGATGGTAACCTTCTTAGGTCATTTAGCCTACCTGGGAGGGCTGAGGTCAGTGACCCCCATTTCTACACCCAACACCAGGAACCCGGCAGACGGCCAGTTCCTTGACTAAGAACCCATGCCAAACACAGTAATGAACATGATAATTGGTAACCTTTCCAGGTAAGCTAACCCCTCTGGGCTCCCGGACTATATCTACAATGTTAGGCAAACCAAATAAAACAACTTCTGCATTTAAATCAATAGGCTCTTTCAAACAGTTACTTATACAATCAAACCAAAATGAATTGGAAATAGGGCAGTTCCAAAATAAATGTTCAATTGTTTCATCTTCTTCATTACAAAAGGAACAGAGTGGGGAATCTTTTACCTTTAAACGAAATAAGTAAGAATTAACCCCTATTATTCTATGAAGTAAACGGAACTGTAGGTATTGTACCTTTGGCTTTCTTATCACTCTGAATGGAAGAGCGTAAATCGCATTCCAGTTAAAAGTAGAATCACTGAACAGGTGATTCCATTTTTGAATTGCCTTCGGCATAGAAGAATGACGAGAGAGAGCGTCTTTGTAAATCAACACAGAAGGCTTATTAGCAATAGAAAACTTAATTAGGCGAACACTTTTTGGACCTACATACTTCATAAGTGCTATGAATATATATATATATATATATATATATATATATATATATATATATATATATATATATATATATAGCCGAGTTTTATATATCCTAGCCGAGTTTTACCGTGCCCAATTTTATTGTGTTTTTTTTTTAAATTGTACGTTTGGCCGTGTCAACGATCAGTTGCATTTTTGCCATCTGATGAAGGGTTTAAACCTGAAACGTCGTGGAATTTTTCACAAACTTTTAGCACTATTTACTACTTCATTTTTACCTACCTACTTCATAAGTGCTACGCAGTACTTTGACCTTATATATATATATATATATATATATATATATATATATATATACATATATATATATATATATATATATATATATAGATAAATATAGATATATATATATATATATATATATATATATATATATATATATATAGTAGGTCGAGGTTGGTAGATCGAAGTTAGAATGTGTAGGTCGAAAGGTAAATAGTAGTACATTCGATCTTGGATTTTTATACCAATCCTAGATAGAGCATAGCCCTTATCAAAGCAGGAAAGGTTCAGAGAAATACCAGAGAGAAAAATTGAGCCGTACCGAGGGTTTGAACCCGCCATCCTCCGCTTTCCGGGCAGAGTCTGTGACCACTACACCAGTTCGGCTTGTGATTCACAGAGGTGACAAACAGGCTACAAATACCTCGTGTGATTCAATTTTCTCTCCTGGTTACCATGGTAGTCCCAAGCGGGATGAATAATCAGTAGGTCGAGGTTGGTAGATCGAAGTTAGAATGTGTAGGTCGAAAGGTAAATAGTAGTACATTCGATCTTGGATTTTTATACCAATCCTAGATAGAGCATAGCCCTTATCAAAGCAGGAAAGGTTCAGAGAAATACCAGAGAGAATGGATGATGGCGGGTTCAAACCCTCGGTACGGCTCAATTTTTCTCTCTGGTATTTCTCTGAACCTTTCCTGCTTTGATAAGGGCTATGCTCTATCTAGGATTGGTATAAAAATCCAAGATCGAATGTACTACTATTTACCTTTCGACCTACACATTCTAACTTCGATCTACCAACCTCGACCTACTGATTATTCATCCCGCTTGGGACTACCATGGTAACCAGGAGAGAAAATTGAATCACACGAGGTATTTGTAGCCTGTTTGTCACCTCTGTGAATCACAAGCCGAACTGGTGTAGTGGTCACAGACTCTGCCCGGAAAGCGGAGGATGGCGGGTTCAAACCCTCGGTACGGCTCAATTTTTCTCTCTGGTATTTCTCTGAACCTTTCCTGCTTTGATAAGGGCTATGCTCTATCTAGGATTGGTATAAAAATCCAAGATCGAATGTACTACTATTTACCTTTCGACCTATATATATATATATATATATATATATATATATATATATATATATATATATATATATATATATATATATATATATATAATAAGAGTAAAGTAAATGGTGAAAGTCAACTACATGCTAAAAAGATGGACAAAAAGCACCGGGCTTGGAAGCTTTCGGTTTTCAATCAACCTTCTTCAGCCAAACTGATAAAAAGCAAGCATACAAACTGTTAAAAGAGGCAAACGTACGACTTGAGCAAGTAAAAGCTTAAAAAATGCCTGAGCGTTACAGTGATAAAAGGTAAGAATCTCAAAGCGAATAAAGGCTGATAACTTTCCAAAGAGCTTAAAAAAACATAAAAAGGTAGAACACTAAATAATACAAAAGTAATAAAAGCCGACTAGCAGAAATAAAAGAGTCAAGACAATCCTAAAATGGGTTTAAAAAGGATTACAAGTTGGGCTGAAAGGAGAAGGCGGGCAAGGGATTAGTTTAAGTAACTGACCCTCTTGTGTGAATTGAATTCCTTTCTTTTATTAAGACCGAAGGGATGGACAGTACACAGCTGAGCCATCCAATAAGCTTCTCTTTTAGTTAAAATAATGTCTACATTGTTGGTGCTATGAATTTTTTCGATAATAATGAAACGAATATTGTTGAGCAAATGTGGATTAGAATTAAAATGCACAGCTAATTCACATCTTCCTTTGTTGTGGATAAGATCAGACTTATGGTTACGAAATCTAACCTTGAATTGGGTAGCAGTAGAGCCCACGTACTGTACTTTACATTTTAAACAAGTTGCTAGATAAATGACATTGTGAGTAGTACAAGAAAGATCATCAACGATTTGGTATCTTCTACCTGTACTCATGCTAGTGAAATGTTTACCGTCATCTAAAAAGTTTAAACAAAGGTCACATCGAGTCCTTCCACATTTGTGGCAACCCATGCTTACACTAACAACCTCATCCTTATTCAAACGCTTAGGAAACTTAAGATGTTCTTTTAAAGACTTACATTTGCGAAAGGCAGGAAAAATGGAACCTTCTGAAAATAATTCTTTCATAGTAGGAGAATTGTAAAGCAAGTGAAGATTTTTACGTAGGATAGAGCCTACATTGGCCATATATATATATATATATATATATATATATATATATATATATATATATATATATATATATAGGTCGATAAAGGTTGTAAAAAGTGCTAAAAGTTTGCGGAAAATACCACGACGTTTCGAGTATAGACTCTTCATCAGGTGGCAAAGAAATGCAACTGAACAACAAAGAAGTAGAAATAGAGAAGAAACACATTGAAGAAAGGCACGGCAAACCGGTCGTTGGTACAGAACGAACACGGTGTAAAAAAGCGACGGAAGGCTTAAAAAACTGGTAAAAAGTAATGAAAAGGGGAACAGGTTAAAAATGGTCTATTCTAATGTTAAGACCGTGTGGGGAGAGGGTCCCGAGTTTCATGATAAACCGGCTTATCATGAAACTCGGGACCCTCTCTTTTCAAAAATTTTTACCGAGCGCTTTAGATATCTTTCACAGTGGTTGGCGACGAAAGGAGAGCTACAATGTTCGAAAACAGGTGAATAGCTGAGTAATGATCCTTGACTTAAGATCTAAATAAGTAAACAACGTGACATATGCAGTATGGGCCCTGCTAGCTGCACTGAAATTTAGTAACAATTTTGTGTTAAAGAGTGAAATTTTTTGTAATCTAGAGGGATTGAAAGGCAAAGTTTTCCTCACACAGACCTTGCAGAATGAATACAAAAGACAAGCTGTCAGGTGACGTGCTATTGTGTACAGTGGCACCAGCTGTTGCAGGCAAAGTAGCAGCGTGCATACCCTATTCGATTTCGAAACTGTCTGAAAAGTTTTAAAATGAACTCAAAAGGTTTTTAAGCTACAGACAGTGGCGTCGGCGCAGTGGGCAATGGGTGACGTGTGTCCCCCTCCCCCATCGATTCTTGAAAATTTTTAAAATAGTCCCAAAAGTCGTTTAAGCTACAGATTTCTGTGGAGGGTGAGATGTATTTTTGATGATTGGTTTATTTGTTCTAACCATTTTCTTTCACAACCTGTTCTCAAACTATCATAAGTTTTGGAAATTTTTGACAAACTCCAAATTTTCGCACGCTCCGCTAAAGTCAAGCCTTGTGTCAGAGTTGTCCTTATTATCAAAAGCTTTCGGTAACTACTCACGGGGGAACAAAGGAACAAAAGTGCTTTTTAAGAATTCTCAGTCAGCAGATTCGTTTCTGAATAACATAGGTTGGTGGGAAAGTTACAGTGTCCGATGCAGGTTCTGAATGCAGGTTTTGTCATGGACTAACTTTTATTCAAAAGTTCGGCCCGTTTCGCGCGCGTACGACAGGGTTTACACCCGATTTCATATACCATTGACAAAGCTATGACAAAAGAAAGTATTCCAATGAAAACATTTTTCTTAAAAGTACATCTCCTTCTCTGTAGGACCCACATCATTATGGGATCTTTGACTAATCTAGTCTAGCATATGGTTTGCAAGATTGAAAGTACGTAATTGCCGTTGCTTGTTCTCCAAACATTTAACCGCGACGTTCAACAACGACGAAAATCTTTTCTGAGACGAATTTTACCTGTCCAACATCCCTCTTGCTATACCTAAAAAGACAAGGTGATATATCATATCTCCTCCCATTTGGATTTCGGGCAGTGAGAATCCCGTTGGTCCCTCTTTTGTATACTGTCCTCCCGGGAGGCTCTATACTGTTCTCTGTCAACCTTGGATATCCTTTAAAAAATGTAAACAAAATATTTCATTATAGTCCAAGAATGTTTCTGTGTACTCCACGCAGGTATAATTGCGTGTACAATTTTCTCATGGGCATGGATCATGAGGGACAGGGAGACGCGTCCCTCTCACTTTTTTGGAAGGGGGACATCGTCAAAAAGTCCCCCTCACTTTTTCAAAAATGATGGAACAGACTGCAATTATGCCTAGAAAAACGAAATTTTAAGAAGAAAAATAACCTAAAAATCGTACACTTTTGTTGCACCAAATCGCATCTGAGGGCATTCAGTTCTAGAAAAATTTCCCTTAGACCCCTCCCCCATGCCGACGGTCACAAAACTCATTGACTCCCCCTCTTCAAAACCAAAGGGATTGGTTTGTGCTAAGTCATGTATGTCCCCCGTCCCCCTCACATTTGAATACGGATTGACGCCCCTGTTCTTAACTATAACATTTTTAGGTTGTTTTTACAAGTGACCTCTGCTGACCTCACATGACCTTTGAACCCACCAAAAACTGAATAACACAAAATGGAAAAAACGTGCCTTAGAAGGGTTCCGAACCCCGGACGTTTGTGTGAGAAACCGAACACTAATCAACTACGCCATCCGAGAATTCGTTAAGCGTATGGTATTTCTGATCATGCTATAGCCACGGCATCCTTTACACGTGTCCATAATTAGATAATTCAAAGTAAAATTATCACTGTAACAGTAACATGCTTGTGAAAAAATAAATGTTGTTCTCTATAACTTTATCTTTGGAATGTTAGAACCTTTCGTTGGTCAGGAAATGCCGGACACAATTTGGAGGTACCGTCCTCTGTCTATTTAGTTTAAGAGATTTTCGTGATTCACCTCTGATGACCTCATATGTATTTCGACCTCCAACAACCTCTCTCTTTAAGTACGCATCTATACGCCAAGTATGAAAAGTATCCATGCATGATCCCTGTCTTGGAATACGGTGCTTTTTCAAGGTTTTCGGTTTTTGACCTCTGATGACCTCAAATGACCTCTGATATCCACTGAAAACAATAGGGCTTTTTTCTCTCAATATGATAGAGTCATATACCAGGTATGAAAATTTTCTATCATATCTCGTGTTTACAAGCAGTTTTTAAGAATTTCGTATTTTCACCTCCGGTGACCTCAGGTAACCTTCGACCACTACCAAAACCAATAGGGTTCATCTTTTGACCATAACCCATCCGTATGCCAAGTATGAAAAGCATCCATGCTTCCTACCTAGAGATATCGTGTTTACAAAGTTTTCAGTTTTTGACGTCTGTTGACCTCACATGACCTTTCATCCCCACCAAAAACAATCAGGGATCTACATCTTAATATGATAATTTTATATTCCAAGTATGAAAATCATCCTTTATTGCTATCTTGAGATATCGTGTTTACAAGTTAAACGTCACAAACACACATACACTCGCTTGATTACATAGATCCCTTTCGCCTTCGGTAAGGAATCAAAAAGTTGTCGACATTAAAAAAAAAAAAAAATGTGCGGGAAGCGCGCTGAAAAATGGGCCTCTCATGGCCAACAGGTCAATAGAGCTAAATATCACTGTCGGGTGAGATAAAAGGGATTAAGCCCCCTCAACCAAAACACTTGGGATCATGCCTAATAGCCTAAACCTAGAAGCAAATCGGGTGGCGCCAGCGGGGGGCATGGTCCCCGTCGGGGAGGCTGGCCCCCCGTCGTGGAAATTTTCCAATTTTGTCGGGGAGCCTTAACCTGTACGATAAAATATGCAGTCCCAACGACGCTCAGTCGCCACGACTATCGTGCTTGATTTTGCTCTTAGGAAGGGTAGATTCTTCAATAAAGACCCCAAATTTTCCACTTTTTCTTTAAAAAAGAGCCATTTTTTCAAATTTTCTTCTATAACAAAAAGCAGGAAAATTTTCGGTGCGCTTCGCCTGCCGAAAAGTTTGGGTTCCACATCTTTTTGGCAACTCATCGCCTTTGTCGGGGCTTCGAGTTGCTGCCCCTTTCGTCGGGGAGCTTGGTCCCCCCCCCCCCATGTCGGGCAAATCCTGTCGCCAACCTTGAAACAAATATTGCAGGTTTTGCAAGAGTTTTGAAGGTACTCCGTTCTCCGTTAGCAAATTACTGGAGGGGACATTGTCTCATATATACTAACATTAGCAAATGTCACTGAAGTTGACCAAGGTCACGGGAAGGTTGAGCAAAGGTTTTTCGTTACCCATCAAGTTATACTGGGAATGTGTGTGTCTACACCCGACTGTCTTATTGACCACCGAACATGCACTGCGATTAGTGTGTGCGCAAAGTGGGCCGGAAAATGGTTTTTCAGGACTTTTAGTCATAACAAACTCTTATATTCACAGAAATATCAGCAATTGCTGCGATTTTTGCCCAAATATCATCGATGATCCGTCCTTTCAACCATATTATTGAAGGGGACTATATCGCTCACAAGGCCTAGGCCTATAGCAAATATTACGGTCGTCGACCAAACATTGGGGTCGGGGATGGAGGATGCTGAGGACGATGTCCCCTCACCCCCACCCCCCCCCCGCCAACGCCGCCCTTGCACAGATCGCTGGAGTTACGTCAGAATATACTATTTAGATAGTAAGGGCAGCAAAATCTGGGACACTAATCGTCCCTTTATATAGTGGTAAATAGCATTGGGTGTTCGTTCAGCCGTCACTAGTGTTACCAAAGTTTCAAATTCAACAGCCGGTTGATTTTTGTAATTAGTAAGGGAGTACAAAAGACTTGCCACAACAAAAAAGGTTCCCACCTAGCAATGACAAGAGAAAGCTAACCTATACATGCACGTGCGCTTGAAGCTCGCAGAAAGTCTGTTGCACAAAACATAAATTACAATACAGTATTCTGTGGTCTTTAAATCCGAAATACTATATTGGCCCATAGTTTTATCCCCTGGGCCATTGTCCGTTACGCAAAGTCTCTCATGAAAATCAATTGAAACACCTATCCTAAAAAGGCCGAGGATTATGTTGATGCTTTGCACCATATTTCCTACCCGTTGACGATGTATGCTATACCAGCAAATCTTGTCTACGTTTCAGTCTGTCAGTTCACTGCACTATCTCTTCGCTGTACTATTTCCATAAGCGTACAGGACTGTTTCTTCAATTTTGGACTAAAACGTTGGCCCAAAATTTTAATGCATGTTTGCTTTGGCGAAAGTATTAGGCTACATAATGATTTTGCCCGAAAGTAGGAAATGTTATGCGCAAATGCAGAGGGATGCACGCTTCTAGCCTTCTGCCTCTTACACCTAGGCCTATGCTATGGTATGACATTTCCTGAAGAAACGTATCATTACTTTCAGCTGTAGAAATAGTACGAATACAGTTGAATACAGTGTTCATTCATTGCCGACTCATGTACATCATGCAATTCGTTAACATGCAGACTCATTAACATTCACAAAGCCATGGGAGCTGTACTGGTGTAACGTCTATCAGTACGTCTAGACGGGGATGCAATGGAAATACCCACTTGTGCAATCATGTACTTGAGGAAGAGCTCATTGAGAAATTCATCGTCTGCTTTGCACACGGAACTATGTGATTGCAACAGACGATTCTAATCAGGCAGTAGTTTCGTTTTCCTTTGCTACAAAAGCTATGTGTTAGGAAAGGTGTGTCCAGACGAAGTTATTTCTTCGTTGAGGTGTTACGTCTGTGCGTGAGAGTTTTGGTTGAGGTGATAAAGCTGGAGAATGGAAATACCTCAAATTGGTGAGTACAATTTTAACCTTACTCCATTTGAAATCATCTGTTTACATCATATTAAAGTGCCTAAATGACCTGATTTCATTTTATTGATATTTTAACTAGCTCAGTTAACATGTGTTTACCATCAGGGGAGGAGCTATAGGAGCCGGGTTTGAGTGGGGAAGGGGTAAGAATGGCTAATATGGGCGGTTAATTGTTGAAGGTATGGATACCCGATGCCTCGATACGATCTTAGTCAAGGATTCTTAAACTCGAGACCCTTAGATATCTACGTCCGGTAGGAAATTGTTTCCCCTTCCCTTCACCCCAAATCGTATGCGGCTTCAAAGATTTGTTCTGGGGGGGGGGGGGGAGGGGAGGGATAATTTGAAGTCAAGACGAGAAATATGATCAGTGGTCGAGGGTCCAAGTAGAAAATATATGGCATTTTTAAGATGGAAGTAATGCAGTTGGCGCCGCCAGGCTTTGGTGACTGGGGGGGGGGGGGCACAACAGATGAAGTCATAAAGGCACTTCAGTTAACCTCCCAAGTCTGCGCATAATGCGTTTGTGTGTGTGTGTGTGTGCTCCCTGCGTTCGTATACACAGTGGGGATCCTTCCTTTGCAGGTGTCACTACACTAAGGTGACGTCCTGGGGGAGGGGTCTAGGGGGGTGAGAAATTTTTGTTTATTTAAGGCTGCTTAGATGCAAAATGGTGCTATCTTTGTGATATTTTTGGAGCTGATCACACACCGGTATGGCTGGAAAATGTCCCTCATTTATTGAATTCTAATTTTTCCGACTGGCTGGGTGTGTTTTTTTTTTCGAACTGAGTGGCGACTCTTAGATATTCCCTTTTTAATGCTCCCTGCGTTTGTATACAGCAGTGGGGATCGTTCCCTCGTCACTACATAAATGTGCCGTCCTGGGAGAGGGTCTAAGGGGGGTGTCCCCCTCCCTTTGAGAAATTTTTGCTAATTTAAGGTTGCTTAGATGCAAAATGGTGCTATGTTTGGAATATTTTTGGAGCTGATCATGTATAGCTGGAAAATGTCCATAATTTATTGAATTCTAATTTTTCTGACTGGCTGGATGTTTTTTTTTTAACTGATTGGCGACGCTTAAATATTCCCTTTTTAATGCTCCCTACGTTTGTATACAGCAGTGGATATCTTTCCCTTGTCACTACATAAATGTGCCGTCCTGGGGGAGGGGTCTAAGGGGGGTGTCCCCCTCCCCTTTGAGAAATTTTTGCTAATTTAAGGTTGCTTAGATGCAAAAATGGTACTATGTTTGGAATATTTTTGAAGCTGATCATATATAGCTGGAAAATGTCCATAATTTAGTGAATTCTAATTTTCGGTTAGGTGAAAGAAGAGAGTATGTTGTCTAAGAGAAGAATATGTTGTCAACAAACCTCCCGAAGACTTACTTTAGGCTACTTTACCGCTTTCTATTCAGGCAAAGTTTTTACCAAAAATACGTGCCTGGAGCCAACAGAAACATTGTTGGATTATAACGAATTTTTCCTCCCCTTCATTATAAAAGGCATCTAAGGCTGGCAGATACCTGCATAGGGCCTCCTGGAAGCTCTGCATCAAGTACATAAAATGGAGCAATGATATAATGCTTTTTATCTGGCGTCCAAATGATAATTATAGATTATGACGCAGAGCACTTTAACACTATCGTATTTTTACTAATTTTGAAAGAAAATTCAGATGAACAGCTTTCAGCAATGGGGAACGGGCAGGAGGGAGAGTATAGGTGCAGGAAGGTGATATTAGACCTCCCTGATATGATACCAAAAGGGGTGAAGGACTAAACAAACGCGTTTTCAGAATGGTTTTTGGTCGTAAGTGTATTAAAAATCACCATCTGTCAGCGGCGTAGCCAGGAATTTGTCAAGGGGGGGGGGGGGGCAAAACCAATAGACAGACTCTCAGAGCTTCCCGCAAGAAAATTTTGGCTAAAAATGTCTCCCAGATCGCTAGAAATGGCACTTCCCAGGCCTATTTACCGCATATAAATAGGGGAAACACTAGCAATATTTTAAAAGTAAACATTAAAAATACCAAAAATATGTTCAAGGGGGAGGTGCTGCCCCCTTCGCCCCCCTGGCTAGGCGCCTGTCATCTATATATACCGAAAATGGCTGCGCCCAAAGCGCTCGGTAATTTTTATTAAAAATGTATAACGGCAAATACGTAATTTTAACTTTCCAAATCATGCTTCAACAACTTAGATTAAAAGATCCCATATTGACGTTAGGTCCCTACAGATGTTGTTATTATAGTTCCATGTATTATTACCTTAATGATGGTCATGAGATGGAGTGCAAACCGTAAAGTATGCCCGCAAAGCACGCGAAATTTTTCACTAAATAAGATTTCCATGACAAAACCTGCATTCAGAATCTGCATCGATACCCTTTCAATTGCCCAACAAAGCTACATGCCACTCAATAAGCCAGTCTTTTCCCTGGTAATTCGTGAACAGCTTTCAACTTTTACCGCTGTACTTCTCCGGGAGCTGCTATAAGAAGATATTGATAATAAAAACATTGTAGTAAGGGTTGAAGCGCGCGAAATTTTTGAAATTTTGGGAAGGATTTGCGAAAATTCTGATAGTTCCAGAAACTTTTGTCATATAAAATGATTAAATAGATCTGTCACTCGGGTAAAGCACACCTCACCCTACCCCCTACAGAAATCTATAGCTTAATCGCCGTTTGGTATCATTTTAAAATTTTCAAAAAATTTTCATAGGGGGCACGCACCCCCCATGCCCCCCGTGCCGGCGCCACTGGCAATGCTTTTATAGTCCATAATTTGTCGTTTTTTTTTCCGTTAAATGGAGACCATGCTTTGCAAACTTATGGGCACAATCGCGTCCCCGTACCCTTATGGCGGCCCGCTTTTGCCCCAGATATTTCTAGTAAACGTACCATGTTTCCTTATTCAATCCCTTTCTTTTCGCATTTTAATGTAAAAGGCGAACATTCAACATTGTAATTCACCGGGATTCAGTGTTCCTGTTACTTGTCCACGGCGCAGACTGAACCAGGATTCGGTATACCTGTTAGAGCCAAATGCAAGAAACCCTAAAAGGGGATCTGGGGTCCTAACCCCCATGAAAATTTTGCACAATACTGGCACAAAAGCACAACTGCAAACGCTGTAAGATGCATATTTCTGGCATATGGGAATCAAGATATATGCACAACGATGCACAATTACATCATGTGACCACCGTGAAATAGCCAGTAATTCAGATCATAAGTCGTTCGAGGTATTGACCCTGGATGTAGGCCTGTGTACTTCCCCAGAAAAAAAAAAATTGAATGTAACCTCTGTTACATGGTCGTGCTGGCCGGAGGGTGGGGGGGGGGTTGGGAGGGCGTCAGAAACCTGACTAAATCGGGCAGATATTTTGTCTCAGTCGGGCAGAAAATTGTCCCGGGGTGAGGTCTGGAGTCGGGCAAAAATCACCGCCCTCCCTGAGAAAAACAGTCCTGTACCGCCATGCGCTGTTAGATGTGATTTCCCGGCACCTGGAAACCCAAGATAGACGTAAGTATTGAGAGAAGCATGCTTATGGCATTGTTAATTATTATCGTCGTGGGTGACGTGACTCTACCTTTTCGTATAGGCGAACCTGTTATTATGATTCCTTTTAAAGGGCCCCTTTCAAAATTGTCAAGGACGAAGCTGCTCATCAGATAGGAGTCCAGTACAAGTAACTAAGCCATTCCTACGAGGGTATCAAATTCATTTGTAAAGAGGGCTCTTTTCAAATGCTTTGGGAAAATTGTGACCCTACATGATGTTAATGGGGGATTTGGGGGTCTACAGAGGCTATTTTAATTGCTTATGTTGACAATTATCCAGGAGAAATTGAGGGCAATTTTGAATTACAATTCGCCATTTACCCCTCCCGAAAACAAATCTTTCGCCCTATTTATTTTGTAGGGTGATTCCCAGCAACCCCTAAGAGAAGCTCCACCAAATACTGTAAACAATCTGTTATTTTCAAGGAATTCGTTTGTAATTAAGTTTCTAAACAAATTTAGTGAATCAGACCTACTTTAAGTGTGCAGTGATAAATAATTTGGCAGTGATAAATTGAAAATATGCAGTGATAAATGGAAATATGTGCAGTGAAAAACTGTGAGTTGTATAATAATTTTCAACCAATAGCCTATGTAAGGAGTAAGAACATGCTTCATCAGACAAATGACTCTCCACGGACAACCTCTGTGACCGGAAATCCTCTGTGACGTCACGATTCTATCTGTCTAAGGGCAGGGAAGACTCGGGCAAGACAAAACCTATGCGGTCGAAATCTACAAACATTTTAGCTGAATAGGGTCCAAAAAGAACTGCATACTAGCACTATCGTCATGAGCGTACGAGGCAGGTTCTGGGGCAGAAACCAAACCTTAACCCGAAAAAGTCGATTCAGGGCAAAAAAGGAAGAATATTCTTCTCAGGAAAAAGTTCATGTCATGAATGTTTGCCTTTGAAGGGAAATTTCAGGGCAAGCAGCCCCCCATGAAAAGCGTCTTTTCACATGCCTATGTGGCTACCACCAGTGAAAGCGTATCCTTCGCATTTAAGTTGCCTTTACATGTATGGAGACAACGAAAGGTGTGATGCTAATTACTGGGTTTGAGAGAAAATTTACATTTTAAGTAAAATTTAGAATTACGAATCATTCTGAGCTAGGGCGGTAAGTAATGCAATGTAAGTATGGAATGTGAGAAGCAGAAAACAAGATGTTACTATCCTGCTACCCTATGTTTTATTTGCTGTGCTCAAAGAGGTGCATGTGAAAAAGCTTTAAATATGGCTGCCACTGGGGGCAAGAGGCCTTCTGTGCATTGAAGTAAAGCCTCCCAAGGCTCTTTTCCCCAGGTTATTATTTATATGTGCCTTGTATATGGATAAGAAATATCACATGGACATCACAGGGATCATTGGTAAAAACAATTAGCAATAGTGTGAAAGGAGCAAACGGCCCCAACATGGTAAAAGCCATTTACACAAGCTGTGCAGTGAAGAACCCACTTTCCTCTGAATTCTGCTTCTGCCATAGAGTTTCAAAGGTTCCTTCTTGTTTTGTTTTTTTAATGCGACTTCACTTTGAATGTACTTTAATATGAAAATACATTTACCTTATTTGATTTGTGAGAGCTATGTTAAATTTTCCATGAGAGACTCTTCAAATTACCCCTTCCAAAGTTAACATCGACCAATGAAATTTCTCCTGGATATATGAATCATGAGATGAACTTTTTCGATAATGATCCGCTGAATGATATTGTCTGAATTTGAGTATGTGATAAGCATATTCGATTCTCTGTGGCCACCTAACCCTGATCTAGGCCCTCTAGACTCACCCCAGACAGTATTAAGCTGAGAGATTGGTCACGTGACCACTTAGGGACGTTCGCTTAAATTGCTTTTTGCAAAACCTATCTAACCATATATTTAGGCAGTTTCAGTTTATTTCAAACCAAAGATTCGTTAATGTTTGCACACACAAAATAATAAAAATTAAACAGGATATTTTGGTAGTTTGGATTCACGACAGGCCTAATGTTAAGAAATTTTTATCACTGCACAATTTTTATTTCTGAAACTACATAAGCAGGGCGCCCCCGTTAGCTGGCACGTGGGGTAGTCTATCAAGAAAACCTTTCAAGAAACTGTTCCCAGATTGCAGATAGTGGTACTCCCATGCCTGGTGGGATGGCTTTAGTTCATTAATTTAAAGGCACTGTTACCGTAATGTGTTAGTATGTAATATTTTAGTGTGTCTACGAATGTCACAGTAATCATAAGGCACATTAGTAGTAGTAGTAGTAGTGGTGGTGGTGGTGGTAGTGGTAGTAGTAGTAGTGGTGGTGGTAGTGGTAGTAGTAGTAGTAGTCGTAGTAGTAGTTAGTAGTAGTAGTAGTAGTAGAAGTAGTAGTAGTAGTAGAAGAAGTAGTAGTAGTAGTAGAAGTAGTAGTAGTAGTTAGTAGTAGTAGTAGTAGTAGCAGAAGTAGTAGTAGTAGTTAGTAGTAGTAATAGTAGTAGAAGTAGTAGTAGTAGTAGTAGAAGTAGTTAGTAGTAGTAGAAGAAGAAGCCTGTATTAAGCAAGGCATTGTTCCAGAGTCTCTCAAATCTGCCCGTGTTGTTCCTATTTTTAAAAGTGGTAATAATAAAGATGCTAGTAATTATAGACCAATTTCTGTTTTACCTTGCTTTTCCAAGATACTAGAAAAACTTATGTTCACTAGACTTTATAAGTTTATGATAAGCAATAATTCTATCTATGACTTTCAATTCGGTTTTCTTCCTGGGCGCTCGACTTCCCATGCCCTTATTCATTTTACTGATGTTGTCACTAAGGCCTTCGAGAAAAAACACTATGTTTCTGGTACTTTCCTTGATCTGCCAAAGCATTTGACACTCTGGATCATAAAATTCTTCTGGGGAAACTAAAGCACTATGGGATTAGGGGTATAGCACTCAACTGGTTTACAAGCTATCTTTCAAATAGAATGCAGTCTGTTTCAATTAATAATGTAAATTCAGATCTTAAACCTATTACCTGCGGTGTTCCACAAGGATCTATCCTAGGTCCACTTCTCTTTATTATTTATGTTAATGATCTGTCTAAAGCTAGTAACAAGTTTCACATTATTTCATATGCAGATGACACGAATCTTTTTTTCTCTAGTCCTAACCTAACCACACTATTGTCTACTGTTCAGGATGAATTTGTTAGAGTACGGAATTGGTTTTGTGTAAATAAGTTATCACTCAATGTCAAAAAAACTTCCACTGTCATATTCAGATCACCGAACAAGCCTGTAAATGATAATATACACTATATTGAACTCTGTGGTCTAAAGATTAGGATTTCGAACTCCTGCAAGTTCTTAGGAGTATTTATAGACCAGCATCTTACCTGGTATGATCACATTGATTATGTCGGTAATAAAGTTTCTAAGGGCGTTGGTATTTTGACCCGTCTACGTCATCTTCTGCCTAAACATGTTCTTCTTACTTTATATAATACACTTATTCTCCCTTACCTATCGTACTGTAATGTTGTTTGGGGCAGCACCTTCCCGACTAGAATACAGCCACTCTTTGTCCTTCAAAAGAGATGTATGCGTTTGATCACTAATAAACATCGTCTCTATCATTCCAACCCTTTGTTTGTAAAGTTACGAACTCTTTCTATTTATAATCTCAACCGATACTACACGAATATCTTTATGTATAATTGGCTTCACGACAATTGCCCTTTGATTTTTAAAGACTACTTTCATTTCCGTGCTGATTATCACTCCCACGATACGCGCTACTCGCGTGATCTCTCCACCCCACTATGTAGACTCCATTCTTCCCATTGTAATGTTCGATATCTTGGTGTCAAGCTTTGGAACTCACTCCCCGAAGATGTAAAAGATAGTAGATCCATTTATACTTTTAAACGTAAGCTTAAAGAGTATTTTATTCATCTGCAGTAATGTCACATACCTATAGTATTTGCCTTTTCTCCTTTAGTTCTTTTTGATTTTCTTGTGTTCTTGTGTTTTTTCCAGTGTTGTGTTCTTTATGTGGTCTACATGTAGTCTTACTTTGTGTTCTCTCGGGGTGTTTACCTTTACAAGCTTTCGCAAGCTTTCTGTAATCACCCCACAGTCTCTTTCTTTTTTATTATGATTGTATGTACGTATATTATATGAATCTCGTCATCAGGTGAAAGAGCCTGAAATAAAGTTTATGAAACTAAACTAACTAAAAAAAAAAAAAAAAAAAAAAAAAAAAGTAGTAGTAGTAGTTAGTAGTAGTAGTAGAAGTAGTAGTAGTAGTAGTAGTAGTCGTAGTAGTAGTAGTAGTAGTAGTAGTAGTAGTAGTAGTAGTAGTAGTAGTAGAAGTAGTAGTAGTAGTAGTAGTAGTAGTAGTAGTAGTAGAAGTAGTAGTAGTAGTAGTAGTAGAAGTAGTAGTAGTAGTAGTAGTAGTAGTAGTAGTAGTAGTAGTAGAAGTAGTAGTAGTAGTAGTAGTAGAAGTAGTAGTAGTAGTAGTAGTAGTAGTAGTGGTAGTAGTAGTAGTAGTAGATGGGCGCAAAGCACAGCGGAAAATGGATTTTCATGATCAAGTTAACCAAATGTTACATTCGTTGAAAAAAATATCGGGCAGGAGGGGCAAAAGGTGTTCTCTCCCCTCAAAGTACCCCATGACCATGTCTTATACTATAAGTACCAGAAAGTATTCCAGGCCGGGAAGAACAAAAGGTATTCCGTCCCCTAATTCAAAATAATAAGCGGAAGAAAATGATCCCCCTATGATCACCAATCATGTATACACTACAGTAGGCTATATATGTGTCTACGAATGTCTTGGTAATTATAAAACATGTACGTAGAGAGTCCGTGCGAAGCGTGCTGCAAAATCGTTTTCCATGACTATTGAAAATGGTCTAAACTTTACACAAACATAAACAAATACGAAGTTCTTGAATATTAAAAGTACCCCATCCCTCAACCAAATTAGTAGAGACCCGCGACCTCCATCCCCCCATAATCGTCACCCTTACCCCATTCGTTACCTTAATGCTAAGGCCTGCATGTTTACCATATTGGTTTGTGAGTGCTTTTCGAATGGCCTAGCAATCAGCAGGCAAGCAGGTTTTCATGATCAATTGAACCAAATATTACAGATGTTGGCAAAATATTGGAAAGGGAAAAAAGCACTTCAACAAAAAACAAATTATGTCTTTGACTTACAAATATCAGCAACTATATTGAGGCAGTTGACCAAACATTTTGGGGACGAACGAAAAATATTTCTTCACCAACCCAGTTATTGTAGAAAAGGTCTCCCACTCTGCTTGATCACCGTTCCTGCTTGTAGTAAATTTATGAGGAATTTCTTGGTAATCCAAGCCCGTAGACAAGGGGTCGGGGGAGAAGCCCCTCCCCGGTGGAAAATATTTCTGGCCCTAGAAGATCACAAATTACCATTGCCTTCATGCACTTTTTTATATCTCTCTTCCTAAAAAATTTCGCCCTCAAGCTATCTCGCTCCCCGGCCTTCAGTACCTTGTCTGGCTACGGGTATGTGGAAATCATTAAACATATATGCGTAAATCGCGGAGAAAATCGTTTTCAATGATCACTATAAGCATTGGAAAGCCGTCTGATATTCAAACTTATAAAAGTCAGCTGTTTTACAGTTTGTGCCAAAATATAACAGGTATTCCGTCCCCTCAACCAATGTATTAGAGGGGAACTAGGTTTCACGCTAAAAAATATAAGGAAATCGTAAGGTCATTGCCCAAATATTGGATGAGGGGCGACAAAACTGAAGCCACTCCAATTTTTCCAAACAAAATTAGTGAGAGACCATGTCCCATCCTTCCTTTCCACAACTGCTGCCTTTGTCTATACGTGATGCTAGCTACAGTTTTCTCCTGGGTGGTTTCTAATATTCCATCTCCTTTTGGACTATGTATTGCATAGATATTGATACAGAAAGATTGCCTTTATGCGTATTAACGAGTTGCTTCAGTCTCAACATTTCTGTAGCGATCACCTCTCGGTTTTTAAGTTTAGATCATGTGTAATAATATACTGTTGCACATGATCTTAACTTAAAAACCGAGAGGTGATCGACCCCAAACAGGTTATTCTGTTGATTAAAACATGTTAACTCAATGGAAATTTTATTATTGGGAATTGACAATTTTCTACTAGACTCTTTTGTTTAAAAATAAAGACAACGATGCAAAGAATACCAATTTATAGTAAACATTTTAGAGCAAGGCAAAAGTTGAGAAATTCTTGGTAAAACTTAGCAATCATTATAAGAAGTAGCAGTCATTGTAAGAAAAGAAGTAACAAATATTCAGCTCTGTCACCGTAAGTTTGAAGTTTTATACGTCATAAGGCTGTAAATTTACATACATTTTTAAAGGCTCCCTAGTCTCACCCCAGACAGTGGTAATTCTCCCTACTAAGTTTACTTCAAGCGGTCAAGCCCCTCCTCCAATATAACCAAAGTACCTGTCTATTAAACCTCCAAGACAGAGCCACAGTAGCCTGCACTGAGTTTAAATTGCTTGAGGCAATTCACTGAAAACCTAAACTAGTCAGGATGGTGTCTCTCCCGACTAATTTGACTGACTAGCGTAAAATTAGTCGGTGGATTAGTCAGTGATCACAAAGTAGTCAGTTGATTAGTCGGTGTCACACGGACTAATCCACTGACTAGTTTGTGATCACTGACTAATCGACCGACTAATTTTACGCTAGTCAGTCAAATTAGTCGGGAGAGACACTATCCTGACTAGTTTAGGACTAGTTTAGGTTTTCAGCGAATATTGTCACGGCGCGTCTGAGCTTATTTGGGAGTACAACTGACTGTACAAGTCATTGGTGACCAACCAAAGTGGAATTAAAGGTTTTCCTTGTTTGTTTTTGTTTGTTTGTTTTTAGAAAAGGTAACCTTGTTGCATCGATATTGTCATATTGACGCACTCTTTTGATGCGTCTACATATTTTATTTAATTCCCCTAATTGTTTTAATTTTATTTCTTTCACGATACATTTTTCTAGGAGTATTTCGCATGCTGCTATCAGTGGGAGTCTAAAATTGTGAGAAAAGTTGAAAAGTATGATGCTAAAACTCTTGACACCGCGCAGATTGCCCTTTTTCTATTGTCTATTCTATTCACGCTAGAAAAAGTTAACTTTTGTGTACAAAAGTTATAAAACTTCATTTCTTGTGATTCAGGGGCAACATAGCCAGTTTGTAAAAACCAAGTCTTATATGGTACCCCCATGTTCCCAACCCAACAACGACGTTGATGGATTCGAAAGTCCATTTTCGGCCCTGTCAGCGGGCCCATGGCAGGTGACCTATATAGCTTTACTGGTTTATCGTAAGAAGTTTATGTTCCAAAAGTTAATTTAAGATCCATTAGACGTTGTGTTTATTTAGTTTCTCCATCAACAGCCCTCTATGCCCTACAATAACCAGCCTTTACTGCATCATTGTTTTCTACAACGGATAAAATGATAAAACAAAGAAGATATATCTTCATTCTAATGACGACATCTACTAGTGGGAGCCTTTGACATCTTCCCAGGAGCTGACAAAGTTGATCACACCATGGGTGTGTAGTATTTCGATATCGTATGCTAACTTCACAAAATGGTTCATGTATTAAATGTAAACTTTCAAACTGACGGCTTCATTTTGCTCGCTGTGCGTGCACAAAGCTATATCGTGTCATTGTCAAGAACCTCATCAAAAATTATTTTTCCTTTGAAAATATGGTTTCGGGCCCCGTTGTTCCCAATCTTTCATACTCCCTGTCAACAGCTAAAATCAACCAACTTTTGAATACCAAAATGTAAGATAAAACCTGGTTGTTGTTGACAGCTGATTGCCTAACAAAAACTATTTGCGACAGTTTAAATCCGACTCGTAGAAAGACATACAATTTGAGTGACTCCGTTATGAGCACATTCTGACCTACTCCAAATTTTGGATCCGCCATCCTTCCCCAAATTCGTTGTCCAGCTATCGGGTCTTCGGAATGATGCCCCTCCTTCCGGTCGGGGAGCTTGACCGCGTCGGGCATATCCTTCCGCCAACCCTGAAATCAATTATGAAAGTGATGGATTTCTTCGCAGGCGACTTGTCTTTCAAAATCGACGTTTAATGTTCAACTTTTTTTTCTTTTGTACCCTTCACAGCGGACATTATGAACTAGAGTACTAGGAGATCCTATCGGGGACGTACGTTATGATGGCGCATCGTAGGGCAGTAAAATGTGAGTTTATGTGTGTTTATAGTCTGCAATTTTGTGTTTGAATGGAAAAATAAGCATGCTTAAAGTACGGTGTTTGTTTCTAATCCCTGGTCTAGGACAACATGAATCTAGGTTGTGTCACATTGGGCATATAGCCCATGTATAGCTTTTTGATTCCTTGCGGGAGGCATAAGAAATGTATGCACACCCATGATACCGTGTGATAGACACTTTTCATAGTTTTGGCTTATTGATGTATCACGTTAAACGCAATAGAATGTAGTATATATATGTTGATCCCATAGGAAGTAAAACAACTCTTGTTATCTCATCTCCCTTCTTGTAATGTATACAGAGATAAGGTATTGCTTCATCAAAGGCATCAGAAATGTGAAGCTAAGATCGAGTGACTGTCTGAATATCAGAGAGTCTGCGTGTGAGTGTGTGCGTGTGCAGTGTGTGTGTGTGCGCGTGTGTATGATGAAGTTCAAATTTGGTGGGTAGGTACCTGACCGTGAAAACTTGTGCATGCGTAAGTAATGACGTTGTATGTCAAAAGTCAGAGGTCAAAGGTTTAATTTGCTAAAATGAGTTTTTCGTTGCCATTAGTAGTGTAACCTATAAGTACGTTTGAAAAGTAATAAAACCACATAATATGTTACGACTGATCAAATTGCTTTTCCAGTGGTGTCTTTTGAAGCTAAAGGTGGAGGTCAAAGGTCAAAATGTAGCTCAAAGGTAAAATTTACCTAAATTTTGTGAAAGGGATGTCGCAAACTTCTCCTAAACCGTAAGTCCAGCCAAGTTCAAACTTGTTGAATAGATACCCATCATAAAAACTTATGCATACATAATTATGACGTAATAGGTCAAAGGTCAGAGGTAAATGGTAATTTTTGCCTAAAATTGGTTTATTTGCTTATCATCATACATGAAAAACTTAAAAAAGGCACAGGCACATGATGTGTTTTTAGAGCTGATATGAAAATTTTCACGGTAGTGCGCTATGGTTGATAAGAGTGGGGTCAAAGGTCAAATGTAGTTCAAATGTCAAATTTCCCTAAATTTTGCAAAAAGAGTTTGTCACGAGCTCCTCCTAAACCAAAAGTCCGACCGAGTTTAAACTTACCTGGTGTATACCTGACTATGAAGACTTTGCATGCGTTATTGGTGACGTAATAGGTCAAGGACAAACCGTCAAAGGGAAAATTGGCGGAAAATTGGTTTTTCGCCCCTTTTGCCTATCATTATAGAAATAGTCATTTTGTCATTGTTTGCTTATCAGTTTGTTGGGATATTTCTTTAACCCCCAGGTATGTATGGGAGGGGGGGGGGTGAAATATGCAACTCCACGGATTGCGTTCTTGTTTTCATTGTAGGCTAAAGGTTGTTTGCAAGAAAGTACAGAGTAAATAAAATAAAGGTGTGGTCACTGTTGTGTTAATCATTTGTAACCTGAGAGGAAAAGAATAATTGTCTAGGGACAAAAATGCGTCGCATAGACGACTGGGTTGTAACATGAGGATAAAAAAAGAGCCTGAGGTTTAACAGAAAGCTATTTAGCTCGAATCTTTAGACTCAACGGAATCAAACTTAAAATCGGTGAAAACAGCCCTTTTTATTGACAAAAGG
The DNA here is from genome assembly GCA_029531755.1 of Holothuria leucospilota. NCBI lineage: Eukaryota > Metazoa > Echinodermata > Holothuroidea > Aspidochirotida > Holothuriidae > Holothuria > Holothuria leucospilota. The sequence continues at coordinate 43,469,190 of CM055977.1, forward strand.
TAAGAGAATGCTGAAAATTACACGAAAGAGCATCCAGAATCCAAAATTTTCCTGGACCCGAATAAAGGTTGATCGAGGAACCTATGCCGCCAGGGCATTGAGCTCGCATTAGTTTTGGATAAGGTTGGAACCCCACACTTTGAGAGCTAGGCTGTTGAAACTCGAGAGCGGAGTCAATAAAACATAAAAGGTCAGAGTCAGACGGTGAAACCTCGGAAACACAGTATCTCAAGATGGGAAATATTGACGAATGTCGTTCCTGGCAGGTTTGTACCACATGTTTTGGCGTAGGTCAGAGATCATTTCGAGGTTAGCATTTATAAAAAATCTACTGTGCCTTATAAACATGGCATATCACCTTACGAATCATGGTTAGAAACCTATTGTTTTTGATGGAGATCAAAGGTCGTCGGGGTCACGGGGGTCAAACACTGAAAACCTTGTTAATACGATATCTCCAGATAGGAAGCTTGAATATATTTCATACTTACTATGTGGATGCGTTATGGTAAGAAGATGAACTATATTGTTTTTGGTGGAGATCAAAGGTCATCTGGGGTCACCTTGGGTCAAACAATGAAAACCCTGTTAACACGATATTTCAGGTTAAGAAGCTTGGATAGATTTCATACTTGCTATTTGATGTGTTATAGTGAGAAGATGGACCCTATTGTTTTTGGTGATGGTCAAAGGTCATCTGGGGTCACCGGGGTCAAACACTTAGAACCTTGTTAACACGATTTCTCCAGGTAGGAAGCTTGGATAGATTTCATACTTGGTAAGTTGATGCGTTATAGTAAGAAGATGAACCCTATTGTTTTTGTTGGAGTTAAAAGGTCATCTAGGGCCACCGGGGGTCAAACAGTGAAAACATTAACAAGATATCCCTAGGCAGGAAGCTTTGATACATTTAATACGTGCTATGTGGATGCATTACAGTGAAATAATAAATCCTATTGTTTTTGGTGTAGGTCAAAGGTCATCTGGGGTCACCAGGGGTCAAACACTGAAAACCCTGTTAACACGATATCTCCAGTTAGGAAGGTGGATAGATTTTATACTTAGTATGTGAATGCATTATAGTAAGAAGATAAATGCTACTGTTTTTTGTGTGAGAAAGGTCATCTGGGGTCACCGGGGCCAAACACTAAAAACCTTGTTAACACGATACCTCAAGGTAGAAAGCTTGTATAGATTTTATACGTTTATATTTTATATGTGGATGCGTTATGGTAAGAAAAAGAACACTTTTCTTGTTGGGGGACGTCAAAGGTCATCTGAGGTCACGGGGATCAAACACCGAAAACCTTGTTAACACGATATCTGAACGTAGAAAGCTTGGACAGATTTTATACGTCTTTATGTGGATATATTGTGGTGAGAAGATGAACCCTATCATTTTTGATGGAGGTCAAATGTCATCTGGGGTCACTGGGGGGCAGACATAGAGAACCTTGTTAACAAGGTATCTCCAGGTAGGAAGCTTGGATAGATTTCATACTTAGTATGTAGATGCGTTATGATGAGAAGATGGTCCCTTTTGTTTTTGGTGGAGGTCAAAGGTCATCTGGGATCATCAGACGTCAAAACGCAAAATTTCTCAAGAATTCCCAAGATTAAATAGGAACACAAAACTGTATTTTTCCAACATGTTAAGACAGCATTTGGCCACTGACTGAAAGATATGGGACATCATGCCATTATTTGGAATAGAACATATATCATCGAAACCTCAATGCATTTTTGCAGTCTGGTTATAACTCTACATCTGATGTCGACAAGTGTTATTGTACCTTGTCTGGCTTGTCTGTAAATTTTATCCCTCACGGTAGGGACATTACACCCCTTTCTGTTCTTTGCAGCTGAGAAGTTACATGGCATAAGTACGCCGACTTTGCTAGAACAGTTGCAAGCTATTCTGAGACATTACTCGGACGGACAGATTTTGAAGGTAAAGCATTTTGCCATTTCAGTTCTTATCAAATCTCTTTTGATGATTAGTGCCCGCAATAAGCCTCTATCCAAAAATCGTAAACTAGGGCGACGTCTTCGTCAGTGAGACCGAATTCTTAGGCCCTAAAACGGCAGGTTAACCGACGTGGGTGACAAAAAGGGAATATCAGTAAAGTGCGAAAGCCTATTAGAGCCATGGAAGAATTGCTTAATTTGATTAATCAAATTAACAATTTAATTAAACACATTAATAATTTGAATAAAAAATTAACAATTTGATTAATCAAATTACTTACTTTTTTTGATCAAATTAACAATTTGATTAAACAAATTTATAATTTGATTAATCGAATTAATAATTTGATTCAACAAATTAATAATTTGATTCAACAAATTAATAATTTGATTCAACAAATTAATAATGTGATTAAACAAATTAATAATTTGATGAAACAAATTAAGAAAAAATTGATCCATGGCACTAATGGGCTTTCGTAGTACAAGATAAACCCATATGGGTAACAATGAGGATGGGGATAAACCTGTGAACACTACAGACCCTATGTACTGACGTCACCCTATACTTGACCATCAACCCCGATGTCATGTTAGAGGACAAACAATGGCAGTAATGGTTGGAAACGTACTTCCCTCCTGTGACGTCACGTGAATACTGTCCATCCTAGACAAGATACCCCTCAGCAGGCAAAAATGTTTATCTTTTTAACACATTTTGTCTGGTTACTAACCAATATACTTAAGGGTAGGTTCTAACTTTGATAGTAAAACTGTATGTATAATCTGAACAATGCCAATTGTATATTACACAGACCTGAAACAAGAATTTTTAAGTGTTAATAATAGTGTGGCTCTAAATGGAGGCTTGGTGATGGATGTTGTTTGGTAGGTTTTAAAAGGTTACAAATATCTTGTAAGCATAGTTTATTACAAAGCTGAATATATTTATATTAAATATTTATCAGTTATAATTGTGGCATAAATGTTAAAAATTTTGGTTCTGAGCCATTTCTATGTCAACTTGCTTTTAATAATTTGGTGCATATAAATTGCAAATGTTTAAAATAGGTTTATTAATTCAGTAAATATGCTTGCCCTGTATTTAGAGACAATTGTGATGTTTTACCTAACTTTGTAACTATTTCCTTTGTGGGTGTTTGAAACTAGCCCTTTATTCACCACAAAGTAAGAACTTGACACTGATTTATTGGTTTCCTGTGCATCACATTTGATGTCTAATACATTCCTACATACTACTTAGGCAATGATAGTTCCATAAACATCCATACCGTAATGCAGAAAAAGTGAAATTCGGTGATTCCGAAAGCACAAGTACTTAGTGTCATGTTCAGGTCACAAGATCCTTGTCACAATCCAGATTGTTTCCTATTATTCAGGTGGTCTTTCCAAGAAATTTTTTTTTCTTTTTTGTCAACTTTTTACATATTATTTCCAGTGTTGTTCAGGTTCATTGAAAGGAAATAACTTTTATTTTTTAAGCAATAGTTGTTCCTGCCACATGAGGCACACTTTGTTGAAACAGACTCATAGATGTTTATCTTTATCTTTAGTGTTTCCACTTTTCAGGAGGTTACCCAGAAAACAGCATATAATTCTCTGCAGTACGGAGAAGCTTACAAAAATAGCAAATTGCAATTGGCCTGGACTATTGAAACCAGTCATTATCATGAAATGGCTGTTACAATTTAGGAAATGTACTGGCTTAACCAGAAAATCCGTTTCTGAAATTTGGAAACTGCTCAATTCAGACATTTAAGTGAAAAAGAAAGAGCTGGACATTCCCTGCAAAAAGCATTCCCTTGTGCAATGACCACGTATACGCACTTATAGTAGACGTAGAAACAAAGTGCATTTTGAACCAAATATTATGAAGAGGTTGATATTTTTCAGACTTGAATTTGTAATATTTACTATTATTATTTTTAAATTATTAACAATTCCTCTTGGTTTCATTGATAGTTCACTTGCTCTTCTTAAAAGATAAGAAATAAGGACAATATTCTGTGCTTGGTAAACATCACCATTTTGGATGTGTTCAATATTTTTTTCCTCGTGTGAGTGATTAATTAAAGAAATCAGGAATTGGGCATAAAACATTAATTATTATTTCAGTGTAGACAGCAAAAATTTAGTGGAAGTATTTATTATTTCCATTTAGAAGAAAGCCTACAAGAACAGATCTTTGCCAAATAATGGCTTCAGCTTGTAATAAATTATGATGGACAGAGTTAAACTCAAGTACTTAATGTCTTGTCTGACAAATGTACTCCTTCATATTTGGTACAGTTAGGTTCTTTCTTCGACTGAGATTCAAAGTATATGAGCAGTTGATTGGTGAGAATGACTAACAAAAAAATCAATTTGCCTCCTTAATTTTTCTCAGGGGCTTTGAAGTTTTAGTGTACATACTTCAAGCCAGGTTTCCTTGTGTCCAGTAGATTATTAGAAATGAATTATATTATTTAAAACAAACCAAAACAAAATAATTGTTATTTACCACCAAAATCATCCCACTGGTATGTATTAGGTACTATATTTCATGAACAATAACATTTTAATTTTTGTTTATCCTTTTTATTTTCATTTCTTTAGAAACAACTCATGGTACCATTTTATGTATTCATTACCTGTATTGTAAAGCAGTACTGGATTCCAAAAGCATTTATTCAGGAGCATGTGATTAGTTTTGTAGATTCTCAAAAAATGTTTGATATATATTGTATGTAAAGTGTTTATTTAAAAGGCAGCATGTGTTGATATGATGAAATGTGTCTGTGTGCAATAAAGTAATAACCGTGAACAAGAAATAAATGATATCATTTGGTAGCTTTCTTTCTGCCACTGCTGAACAAAAAAATTTGCTTCCCCCACCCCCACCCCTACCCCCACTCCAAATATAAATGACACCATTGGATATTAAATAAAAAAAATACCATTGCCTCAGTGCATTTTGTTACATTTTCCCCATAAAAACTTTCAGCCCCCCTCCCTGGAAGCTATCTTGCTAACTGTACCCACTTCAGTACCATGTCTGTCAGCAGGCCTGCTGTCATATTGTCCCACAGCCCATTGGTCCTGCAGTGCATAATTAAATACAAAATCATATTTTGACATACCAAGGTGTGTACCATAGTGCATACAAAACAGAGTATTAATATATTACACCATAACGAAAACCAAGTAAATGCACTTACAACACTTAAAGCAAGTATGACGTGAGGGCTTTCTTAAAACTGAAAACTGAAGGGGAGGTATGGATATGGATAGGTGGCAATTTTTAAACAGTGTCCCTTAGCTACAGTATTAGAGCGAGGAATAAAGAGCCAGGAAGTGTCCATTGTAGATCTTAAACTGCAAGCAGGTGTGTAAAGAGAAAGCTGTTGATATTTGTAGCTAGTTTCTTAAGAGATTTGAAGGCATAGAGCAGAAGCTTGAAGATGCATTTCTTAATATTAATCCAGTGGAGTATGGGCATCAATCCTGGGGGGGGAGGGACAGGGGGACATGCCACCCCCCATTTTGGAAATACACCCATTGACTTCAGATTTTTATACAGTAGATTTTTGACAGAAGGTACGTGGCCATGCCCCCCACCCCCCACATTCGAGTAAAGATTGATGCCCATGCAGTGGAGTGATCTAAGTAACAGTCATGGGTGGACTCTCCAATTCAAAGCACACACAACTCAGGTGGCACCATTCTGGAGACACTGAAGGCAGCTGATACGCTAATCAGATGGCTGAGAGAACAGCATTCAGGGGCGGATCCAGGATTTCTGAAAAGGGGGGGCCGAAGCTGTTCGACCTGTGATCGATGGCACAATACCATACAAGAAAATTTTTGACAAAATAGACCTCCCAGATCGCCGGAAATAGCACTTCCCATGTCTTATTTTTGCATTTTCTGCTTCATATAATTTCATGTCTCAACTCTCAACACATTAATTTTTCCACAAGTTATTAACAGACAGTTATCATAGGTACAGTGCCTTACTACAATGCATCCTGTTCAAGGCGTCTAATCAGATCTTTAGTACAGTAGTCATGTTCTAATTTGGTGAATATTGACGGACTTCCTTGAGAAATTTGTGACCCATATCTCAGTTCGACTTGATGCCAGAACCCAGGTGACCTTGCATTGACATGTGGACGTAAATGTACGTTTTATCACGTGCATGTTCCCCTCTGCCTAATTTCTTGTTCTGCGTGGACTCAGTGAGAAAGTGAAAATGACCCAAAATGCACGAGACTTGGCAGCCCTGTCATTGTCTTGGGGGTACGTCCAGGCAGTCTAATCATGGTATTATTGTAGGCCTTACATAGTATCAAAACTGCACTGTAGGCCAATCGTGTCCTTTCCCCGTTTTTGCCGCCTATGCGTATCATACCAGAAAATTTGGGTAAAAGCACATCCCAGATAGCCGGAAAAGACACTTCTAAGGCCTTGTAACTCGCATGATTTTCCATCTTAATTCTCTTTTGCAGTGGCGTAGCTAGGATTTCTTGTTTTGAGGGTTCTGGGGGCTGGAGCTTTTTGTGAGGACTCCCGTTTACCATCTAAGCGGATCGCCACCATGAGTTGGCGCGGAGCGTACCAAGAAAATTTGAGATTTTAATACATCCCAGATCGCCGGAAATGGCACTTGCCAGGCTTGATAGCAGCCATCAAGAAGTGCAATTTTTGTGAACAAAATGATTTTATTTTATCACACATTTCTGGTAGGACGGACTTGCTCAGCTGGTAGGACTTTGAATCCCGTTTTACTCAGTGGCGTACCCAGGATTTCTCTCACGGGGAGGGGGGCATGCAGTTTATTGTGTGATCGCCGGTCTGGGGGAGGTGTCTAAGGGGAGGGCTGTCCCCCTTTGAAAATTTTTGAATTAGGTGTTCTTACATGCAATCTGGTGCCACATATATGCTACGTTTTGAAGTAAAATTTGTGTTAAAATATTTACGTATTTTTAGGAACTAAACAAAAAAAAATCGGCATCAGTGAGGGGGGGGGGGGGGCATGGCCCAATGGCCTCCTCCCTGTGTACGCCACTGCGTTTACTATCTAAGTTGAGAGCCACCATAGGTTGGCACGGAGAGTTCCAAGAAAATTTGAGGTTTTAATACATCCCAGATGGCCGGAAATGGCACTCGCAGGCTTGATAGCAGCCCATCTCAACTGATGCACACTGTCTCGTAAGGTATTTTTTCTATTGGCTGATGGTATTGTATCGTATTGATTGTATCCAATCATGTGTAGTAAGATAGCATGCGTGTGAACTGTCCCAATGGACGTTCAAACTGATCTGCTTTGCGCTATGACTCCCATACTTCAAGGTTGCCACTTGCAGCTTCATTCTCTATCACTCCACTCTCTGTCCTTCTCTCTATCTCTTCTCCTTTCCGTTTTTTTCTCTCTTTTTTTCCTTTCATTTTTTTTTTGCATTTTCAAAAAGGGGGGGCCGGGGCCGGGTCGGCCCCCCCCCAGATCCGCCCCTGGCATTACAGTAATCAAGGCTCGATATATGATTAAAACCAGAACCATTTTTGGTTTTGATGAAAGCACGATATCTCCATATTAGGAGGGTGGAAATTTAGTTTTACTTGCGGATGCATTTTGTCAAGAGGAAGAACCCTATTGATTCTGGTGGAGTTCAAGGTCATCTGAGGTCACTAGAGGTCAAATCCTGTAAACCTTGTTAACATGATGTCTCGAGATAGGAATTATGGATATTCTCCATACTTTACATGTGAATGCATTACATCAAGAAGAAAACCATTGTTTTTTGGTCAAAGGTTATCAGGTGTAAGAGGAGGTCAAGTTTGAAAACCTTGTTAAGATAATATCTCCAGATAGGGAGCATGGAAACATGTCATACTTAGCATGAAGATGCATTGAATGAAGAGGAACAAAATTTTAGTTTTGGATGGAGGTCAAAGGTCACGGAGAGTTCAAACTCCGAAAACATTGTTAACATGATATGTCAAGGCAGGAAGTATGAATATTCTTGGTACCTACTTACCATGTAGACACATTATATAAAGAGAAAGAATTGCAGTCTTTTTGGTGGACGTCAAAGGTCATATCGGGTCACCAGAGGTCAAATTCTCAAAACATTGTTGACACTAGTCTCAAGGTAAGAAGCGTGGATTCTCCATACGTACCATGTAGATGCATTATGTAAAGAAATATTTTTTTCTTTTGTTTTCAGTTGAGGTAAAAGGTTATGTGGGGTAACCAGACCTCAAATTCTGAAACATTGTTAACAGGATATCTTCAGCTATGAAGCATGGATACTGTTCTTACTTGGCCTTCAGTTTAGATGCATTTTCTAAAGAGGAAGAAAGGTTTTGTTTTGGTGGAGGGTCAAAAGTCATCGGGGTCATCAAAGGTTCAAACTCGGAAAATCTTGTTGTCATGATATCTCAAGATTGGAAGCATGGGAACTTGCCATACTAAGCATGCAGAAGCATTTTATCAAGAGGGAGAACCCTACTCATTTCAGTGGGGAACAAAGATCTCCGAAATCACCAGAGGTCAAACTCTGAAAATCTCGTGACCACAATCATCTTAAGGAATGGAGCATGTATACTTACTATCCTTAGCCATGTAGATGCATATGGGGTGAAAGTGCCCTATTGTATTGGTAGAGGTGAAAGGTCGTCTGAGGTCAACATCTGAAGAACTTGGATATGGTATGCCTTGAATCTCAAAAAAAAACTTTCATATATAGTGTTTTACCACATTTATTACAAAAATATTGATGCTTTTGTGTTCAGTTAGAGGTCATTTCAGTTAATCAGAGGTCAAAGTCTGAAAACCTTGTTAGCATGATATTTCAAGGTATAGATATCATGTAAGATTGGTGCAGAAGATAAACAATGTAGAGCCTTTGTAGTTCTAGCTGGATAAAGGTTAAGTCTACTGAAATGAATTCATCGAAATCTCAATGCATTTTGTATTCAGGTATACTTGTCAATAAAGGCCGGATACGCCACATGTACTTTGTATGCAGGGACCGCGTAGACGGGGGCTAAGGGGGTTTAGCCCCCGCACTTTTTCTGCCGTGGGCATTTTGGGCCGCCTTAAACTGGCTTTTATTTATGGAACATATTGCGCCACCTCGATGATTAGCCGCTCACTTCAAATTTGGATCCGCGGTCCCTTGTGTAAAACCATACAGATTTGCGAACATTATCCACATGGGCTGTTAGAGACATACATGGAATCAAAATAACGCCCGAGACTGCGTATTACTGGTGACACGTTTTTTAGTCATGAATGGTTAGCTTGAAATGTGAAATATACAGATATTGTAGATTGTAGGCATAATTTGATCCTGCAAAAAATTCAGTTTGTGACACGTTAGCCTAAATTTCAAGTGATTAGCAGACGGCCAAGCCTTAATGTCATTTATGCACGTGCAATTTTTGCTAGGTTGCATCCCTGAGCTCCATGCACACGACTGTGGGTCTAATCCAGCGGTTCCCTACGGGGGCGTTATCGCCTACGGGGGCGTTTTCCCAACTCAAGGGGCGATGAGCGCTAAGGGGGCATCAGGGGGGCGTTTTGAAAAATTGAGATAATTTACATCGGGGCTTTCAATATTCCAAAGCTTTTTCGTTAGCTAAACTCTCAAAGTCGTTGACATGAAAAGGAGATAAGTCAACAAGTCGAGTAGGTCTAATATTCCCATCCCAGATGCCACGACTTCGCAATTAACAGTGTTTAACTTTCATTTTTTTCATGGAAAGGACTCTCATGCTCCCATCACTGACAGTGACAGTGGTGACCAAGAAGCCATAGCTAAACATTGTCTAGCCACTTTAACTTTGAATGTAGATTTTTGCTTGCAGTCCATAAACATAACATACTGGCATAGGTGGCAAATGTACTGAACTGTAACATAGAAGGTAACTTTTGCCATATACTTTAGAGAAAAAACCCAGGTTCTCAAGTGGCGTCCCACGGGCGTAGTTTTTTTTTCCAGGACGAGTCAGGCCAAATATGGCCAATGGACCAATCAGCTTCTTGGAAATAGGCCGCACCTCATCTAATTCCAAAATGACAGCTTTCGACCCTTTTTTGTAATTCTGACGCCGGATTATGAAAGAACGGGCCAAATAACCCTCATCCGCGTAAACGTAATCTTGATTTTCACCCTAACCATCATTTTGAAACAAATTAGAAATTTTTTGAAAAGTCGATTTGCCCACGTTCGTCCTGGGAAAAAAAAATAATGCGTCCCGCAGGCCATTTGCAGCCATTGACGTCCATTATTCGGCCCGTGGGAGATTTGAGGAACCAGAATATTTTTTGTGAAATTTCTTTCATGCAATCTAGTAGTGCATTTGGATGTTGCTCCCATACAGGCCGACTGAGAAACGCAAATAAAGGCCATGGTGGAAGCAAAAGTCGAATTACAAGTTAAGTTCTATTCTTTAAGTGAGATTTCCTCCAATTCAGAGCCTTTGGGATGCCACATTTTCTCCCGTTCTCGTTATCCACGCATAGGCCTATAAGAACTAAAGTTCTGATGACAAGCTTGTGTTTTGGGATGCAAGTTCATATACCATCTAGGGAGGTAGCATGCCAAATTTTCTCCCCATATTGGATATGTTAGCCTGGGGGGTGGGGGCGAGGAGCCAAGGTTGCAAATTTGTGTTTTAGAGTACTTTTTGCTGCTATTCAGCACATTTAAGATGTCAAATTTTCTCACCTCAGCCCCAACCTTAGTAAGGTTGGGGTCGTTTGTGATCTAGGTTGCGATCCCGTAAGGCACTCCCATTTATAGAAACCACCACCCAATTAAGAATACATAGCTTCTTTACTGCTGCTGTGTAGACACTCACGGGGCGCATGTGTGTGGGATTCGCCCTCAAAAATGAGCCACTTCCGTACTTCCTCCCATGGATCCGTAGTAGCTGGATTTAACCCCGGTGGGTACTAAAGAAGTGATAACGCAGAAACTCAAGGAAATGTGGCCCGCGGCTGCAAACACATGGAAACACCTGTAGTAAAACGTTGAAATGTTTCCAAAAATATATGTCTCTCGTGCCCCAATTTCGGTTTTCTCATTATTTCTTCCTGTTTGGGGCAGCTTCAGTGACATAGGCCTAAGACTTTTAGGGTCCCATCGAACCCCACCATCCTTCTTCCACCCATCAACAGGACAAGCCCCTTGCAGCATCAAAGGGATCTTCTGTTTCTTATTATTGAAATACAAACTGCTCTACGAGAGATTTTTGTAATCTCTTTAGTGTGCATTTAGCTACGTTATTATAATTAGAAGATCAAAATTTGACTGAATATCTGTGTCTAAAATATCGTAAATACCCCAGATCTGTTACCCCTGGGCCCCAATTGGGTTAACGGTCCGCAACTAGGTAGGCCTCTGGCATCTTTCTCCACTCCTGATCGTGATCACGTCTTCATGCCTTCTTAAATCGTAGACTAATAATTCGCTATCTCAAAATGATGTCAGTTTTCTTTTATCCCGAGCCGCCGTTTATAGCTACCCTGGGTCGGGCTTACACGTAAAAACGATGTATGTGTAGGTCTATCCTTTACTTCCAAAAAGTGATTTATTTTATTTTTGTATAGATTCATTCTGAGCAATACTATACTATAGAAGAGGAAGGGGGGTGTTCTCCCATCCCCATTCGACGAAAGGGGGCGCTGAGCTGGAAAAGGTTGGGAACCACTGGTGTAATCGACTGTAGCACCTATTGGCTAGTTAAGTATCAGTGACGTGTAGGACACTACAGGGCTGTAACCGGGGGCGGAGAAGCAGTGGAGGTTGAGGGGTTACACCCTTCACTTTCAAAGAATTCCCCTATTGACTTTTTGACTGTGTTTTTCACACAGTAAATTTTTTGAAAGATCGTCAAACACCCCCCACTGTTGAGAAGAAATCTCCGCCACTGGCTGTAACAACTTCATTTTTGGCAGACCGTTCTAATCATCCATTAGGCAATATCTCAGGTCTAGTATTAATTCAGAAAATAAGAATCAGGTTCATGATTAATTTTGAAACATAAACGAATAGTTTTATAATTTCAGACCGCGAACCCTGTTAGGTGTCTTGTGTTAGACTGAAGGAGCATGACCCTGCATATTGTTTGAAGAAAAGAGGGACTTGTCCTTTTTCATTTTCACAAGAGTACAAAATGTATTCTTTCCTCAGACCCTCTCCACCTCTCAGTTTACATTTAGAAATGGGAAAAGTCATTTTTAGCCAAAAATCATTTATTTCACTTTGATGAAGCACAAAATCCCCACCCCCACAATGTACCACCTTCCCCAATGTACCTTTTGTATACTTGCGTACATGGTTACAAATAACATTCACTACTTCTTATCGCTTATAGGACATGGGCCAGAGGCACATCACGGGCACCCCCACCCCCACAACTCTCCGACCCAATATTTTTGGAACCTTATGTTCCCCTGAACACGAAATCAAGTAGAGACTGTAAATACTTTGGGTCTCACTCATTCAAATGGCTGCCAAAAACAAAATAGCGTCAAAATTATGAATATTTTGTATTAAATAATAAAGAAAATACTCTTTTTAAAATATTTTAAAACATATATTCTTAAAATGTGTTCATAAGTTTAAAAAATATATCCAAACTTTAATTCTGGAATGGTTGTTGCGAGATTCAGGTTAACCAAGATGGCAGAAAAATAAAATGGCCGCCAATAGAATGAAATATTTTAAAACGTGTGTAAAAACGTTGCAAAATTCCAAAATTCTCATTCATAATGATGTAAATTAATGTTTTAAAATTAAAGCTGGATTTAACAATCCTTGGCACAAGAGTACTTGCCAGCGAATGTGGCAAAAAAGCATCAAAGAAGTAAAAACGACACAGTAAAAATTCCCCACAAAAATAAGAAAATAATTAAAAACAATTCAAACAAAACGGCCGCCAATATAACAATCGTAATATACAAAATAATATGAAAAATAATCATGAGAAATACTTTTGACACCGTTTCCTTTCATATCTGGCCATCTTTAATAGAAAACAAACGAACTCATTTTTCAAACTATTTCTTTGGAAGTCAAATAAACCAAGATGGCGGAAACAACAAATGGCCGCCGATGCAATAATTATGTCAATTTATGATTATAATATTAAGAAAAATATCAAACATCTTGGTTGACATGAATTTCAACAAAAATGTTCTCAACAATGCGTTTTTGATCACTTGGCAAAAATAAATCATTTGGAAAATAAAACTCGTATTATGGCAATAATAATAAATGTAAACCGACCTCGTGCTTCATGATAGCATTCATATTCTGAAATAACCTTAGATTTGCCCATGTCCTCTCAGGCCCTCGTATAGCAACCTATCTCAATATGAAATGATTCTAACATCTCCTTAACAGAGTCAGTGAAGCAGTTTTCTTTTTTGTAATATTGTGAGGGCTTCCGAGGGCTTCTCACGCTAGACCCCCACCAGGGCTTCGCGTATGGACCTCTTCTGGGGTTCTCATTCGGGCCCTGGACTCCTCGCATGGAAACTTGTGCTTCGCGAGCGTGGTGCATCTTCGGTGCACTTGAAATTACCCGTCGTGCCCCCTCCCCCCCCCCTCCAAACTCCCGCATCTACGTCTGCTCTGTCGAGGAACATTCTCACCTACCTTTCGTTTACTAAATTACACTTTCTTGCTTCTTACCTTGAGAGTTTCAAATAAAAAAATGAAGCTTTCGTTAATTTTTTCATGTATTCCTTTTCTAGCTGGAACTTTCCAAGTTGTTTCTAAATCATACAAAATATATATCAAAATGAAAAAAAGGGACGATGCAAAAACAGGTTATTGGACCTTGAGGGAAGGAAATGGTCATTTGCAATGCTGCGCATTATATTTCAAGGCATTGAAATGAAAAATCAATATAATGTAAATAGTGATATAACAATTAATGTCCTACTAAAGGATACTTTTGTCGTTACAAATGGAAGTATATTTTCCAAAACAAACTGAAGTCACTGTTTGGTATGGACATGGGCCCTATGTCAGTAACGAGGGACGTAACTGAATAAATGTGAGGCACCTGCACTTCCGGTGAATTGTAAAGAGAGGATCACCGCCCTGTTATATAAACTCTCGTATAATCGTAGCTTGTATTGACAATGGTTCACAAATTTCAAACAGTGTGAAAGGCCTGTTTGTGACTTTCATATGACGAGCAGCATCTGTCGTATCCAAAGATCGATGGAAAAGACTTAACATAGTATGTAAGCCGATGAAGCAATAACTGGTTGTACACCGAACGTCTACCGTATCGTTTCCTTTAAATACAATAGTGGAATTCTTCATCTCTGCTTGTTCGTACACATTTTTATTTAGACACTGCCGATTCTGGAGGTTGAAACTATATAGGGCGACTCCCGGAAGACCTTGCCCATAGAGGGCGACTCATAGCCTCTGGTAACCATGACTAGCACAGCATAGAAAAAAATGACTTTTAGTTCAAAATGGATAATTGCAAGACGAGGGCGCATAAACCTACCAACAGAAGAACGATACTCTTTCACAATATAGCCTTTGATAAGACTCTCCTTTACTTAAGTGAAATCTGTTCGTTTTCGGCTTTATGCACAGGTTTGATCTGTCATGACCTACACTGGGTCCTCTCGTCCTGAACTTGGCATTGAGGTCAAATCCAAATTGTTGTCGCTTGATTTTGCAGAAATCATCCATCTGAAAGCTGGCTCTGGAATTTCAGCCCACTGACGTGTCAAGATATTGTAAAAAACTTGCCGGAAGTGGGGATGTTTTACTCCGTAAAGAATAGGATTCACGCAGCTATTAAATATAAGGAAAAGACTGGTGTATAATTTCACTAGGTAGTGAGCATCTAAGATCTCGCTAATCACAAATGGAGTTATGCAAATAAAAAAGGACACCAAAATGTAAAATAGGTTTTTGGTTATATCCACTTGGTGTTTTGAAGACCTTCTTGTATCTTTATTTTCTGCATTTCGTTCCAACCTGGAAAGAAAGGATGAGAATTAATATAACTTTATTCACAACATTTTCTTTCCATTGAAACGATTATACGCTTTTCAAGTATGAAATGGAATTTAAAGCAAGCATCCACCTGACGAAGTGGATCTAATCTAAAAGCAAAGGGATTTAAGGTTCTAATCTCTTTCACCACTTAAACACGTGTCGAGATTTTTTATTGTGTTTGACAACTGTGTTAACACTCTGAATACTTCCTATTGAAACTTGAAAAGAACCTAAGCAGTAAGGACACAAACTAGAACCTTGTTATATATTTCACTAGATCTGACTAGAAAAAAAAACAAAATGGTTTATTTTTAATGACATTTAGGCAATTTGATATACTTTTAAATAGTTAAATATTTGACAAGATTCCTGTTCGTGCCGACTCTGACTAGATTGCTTGAGTGTAGAAATAGTCAGTGCCCATACTTACTGCGTATATTCAGTCCGGGAGGTTCTCCCGTTAACTTGTTAAAACAAGATTTCTCCCGAATGGGGCAAAACTTACTCAACATAATATTTTTGTAGGCTTCCTAGCCTAATACAGATAAATTTTAGCAAGAACGAAGACCACTCAAGACGGAACCACCAGTTAGGACGAAGCTCTTCGGTAGCTATCACAATACTTACTGAATATACATTAAATTCCATTACATTAAAGTGATAAACTTTGCATGGGGATCCCCAAACCCATTTGCCACCGAAAATGTATGCACAGAACGCCTGGAATTGTGGTTAAAAAAGATATAAAATGGCGGCGCCCATGACCACTTTTTCTCCCGATCACTTTATGGAATTTGTTGTTACCTATCTTGTATTTTCGTTCCTAGTGTAGGAACGGCTACAACACACAAAAGAGCCGGAGCGGCGCGACAATACTAGAGAAAATCATTTGGTTTAGCAATAATACTAATAAAAAAAAATCAGGTATGAAATGACGCAAATCGGAAAAATCGAAATTATACTATGCTGAGCGTATATTCGAAAGCTTCCTTCCAGAACGGCTAGCTACATTAGCTGCAGTGTTAAATCACAAAGGTCATTATTTCATGAACGGTGGGTTTTAACCTGCTTGCAGATCAACATGTTGAGCGAAAAAGAACATTAAGAAAACAATGCTATTGCATCATCTTACCACAATAGGGTGAAATCCCATGCAAAGAAGAAGTGCAATGTGGTATGAAGGTCAGATCACTAGTATAATACAAATAGTACTACCATGCATGCTTAAATATTACACCATGCAGCATTAACTATATATTAGATTTTTCATGTAAATTCAAACAGTCAAATGTTACTATCTCTACACTTAATTTTAACAATATCGCAAACACGTCAAGTTTTTAGTTGAATAGTTTCAAGATGATACTGACGTTATCATGGTCACGAGTTAGACTAAGTAATCCAATGATAAATCGTTACGCCAAACGGCTTAATTTGCAACTTTTGTACAAGGTGATATTTCCTGACAAAAACAGTATTAAATGATGACTTAAACAGCTTTGTTCAATACAAAGTTTTCGGAAAACTAATAATTAGGCTAAGTGTACTTGTTGTTCAGTTTAAACCCAATAGGTCGTGATGAGTTTTTACTAACAAATGATATGCAAAAAGTACAAATAGGAAATTTCCAAACGCTAACAATATACTAATGCAAGTAAATTGTTAATTATTTCCGTCTCATAGTTTCTATACAACACTCACAGAAGAGATGAGTATAGTTATAGAGTTGGCTTCAAAAAATTCCACCTCACAGCCATTTATTCCTGTTCTTGTCAATTTTGGAACTGTTTCTTCAAGCATTTTATTTCTTTCTACGCCATTCCGAGGCAGTAGTTGGGAATGCTATGATTAGGATGGGTTCTTATCCTGCCCCCGGGACAGATGGTATTAATCAAACTGGACAATCGAAATTTCTTCGTAAGTTCGTTCTCCAGATTACTAGGTCTTTGCCTGAATCTGCCAAGCAAATGGTCGTATTTACCACGCCCGACTGGTGTTTATCAATACAAGACTATGCCATTTGGGATGAAAGATCCTCCAGCAGTCTTTCAACGCTTCATTAATGGCCTAGTTCGATGCCTCGAAGACAGTGACATGGTGTCTGGATAGACCATAGACGATAGTTTTGTTTATTCCTATCAAATGAAGCACATCAAATCTCTGTTTGATAGATTAAATGAAGCTAACCTGACAGTGAAGAATGTGATAGCACAAACACACTTCAAGTGATTTTTCACTCAGAGTTTTGTATGGCAAAGATAATGTTGGTTTCAATCTTTGCATTAATTGAAAACAGGTCCTAGCGCAGTCTGCTTTCTAGAGTCGAAAAGTGGGAGAAACGCCCAAGTGGAGAACGGCCACTCACGGCAAAGGTACCATGACACTGAGGGTACAACATACCACCTGATCTAGGAGGCCCTTCTTGGTCTAGGAGCATCGTTACTGTTGACTGGGAAACGGGTACGACTTAACCGGATATGGATTTGCATCGTTGAGAGCTTTGGAAGACGCATTCAACTGCATGTCCTTTGGGGCCGGAGTTGGACTTCTCACAACACAATGATCGACAAAAAAGTTTTCTGAACAATGAAGAAATCAAACGTCTTTCGGTTGGTCTACAAGTGGAAAGCTGAATAAATTTAAGTCAAGGATTCGTAGAAATGGGTTTCCAATAGGGGCCAATTGCGCAAGTAAATGGTTTTTTGTAAAACATGTGAAGCATGTAATGGTTTTCATGATTTAATATTAACTTAGTAAGTAAGGAATCTGAGAAAATTATATGAGAATTTTCACATTATTACTTCTTCTCCTGTCTTTTGCATAGCTTTGTATTGTAGGTTTCGTTCACTCTTCAAGAAAGGAGGTTACAAATGCATCCCCCACCCACCCTCGCACACTCCTGGTCCTACATAGAGTAGAACAATTGGAAGTTAAAAAAAATTACGAAATTACTTCAAATAACATTCCCATTATGATATTTTGCAACTAGAGAGCTTTCAAAAGTTTCACATTTTTTAAAAAAAACGCCAGTCTAAAAGTGCATTAACACGTACCTGTCCTTTACTTTTCCTTCTAGAATCTTTTTATTGTGACGTCTCAGGAATAAATATATCCGTCCATAGCTATAAACAATCATTGTAATTTGTATAATAGTGATACAGAAACTTATCAAGTTATATATTTGATGTGATTCCGGGTGATCTGTGAGAGCACCGCATGCATGCAAATTTTCGTCGTATCCAATATGAAGGGCGCCAAAGACTAATGGCAGAGTGACTAAGAACGTTGGGCATAGCCAAGAAACACAGAGGAAAATGAAAACAAATTTTCTTTGGTAGAGCCATTTATAAGTTTTCTGACTTTTTGTGATTAAAACATATCTATTAACTGCGATAAATGCCAACGTCATAAAACTGGTTTGGACAAATATCCCAAAAGCCCCAAAGTCAATTGTACACAGTATATCCATCCACGGTTTTGTGTGTCCATCTACATCCAGTAACAAGAAAAATGTAATGACCGGCAAAGAAAGGCATGTTAGGAAATCGGCTGTTGCAAGATTGATGACAAATATATTTGATTTGGTTTGAAGTCTGCGAGATAAACAGTAGGCGGTAAAAACGAGAGTGTTGCCAGCTATACCTATTACGGTTATTGCTGTTAAGATAAAAGAATTTACAATTCGAACTCCTTGAGGAATAACGTCAACTTCTGCTGCTGTACTGTTTTCCATTGCTGCTTTCCTTCAAGTAGAGAGTTAGAAATCTTTAGTACTGTGCTCCCCTACGTCACACCCCAGTTATACTATAGCCTACTTGTGTGCACTTCACGTCAGATGACTTTAGGAAATATCAGAACACATGAAGTCAACAGTACTTATCTAGACGTATGCACCAGACAAAATGATGGCTTCGAGTAGGAACTTGGAGGTTACACAGTTCATCAAATTACCGGATATGCTGTGCATTGATCGCTTCTCTAGCAATTCCCTGCTTAAAGGCTCTCTGATCTCAACGCAGGTAGTAAAAATTCTTCCTAAGTTAACTGCTAGCCCCTCCTTTAAACCAAACTTCCTGTCTAGTACACCTCTAAGACAGAGTCACAGCAGCTCACTGAGTTTCAAATTGCTCGAGGCAATTGTGACACGCAACTGTGTGTGAGCTTAATTGGGAACACAACAGACTAGATGTATGTACAAGTCATTGTTGACCAAAGTGAAACTGTATTATCAAGCTGAATGAATGTCAAAGTGCAGTTATCAACTATACTTAGAACTCCAGGGCTTTTCCTAAATATGTTTGGGCAGGAAGTTTCTAGCAACTCCCTAGTTTGGGGGATGTCCTATCCCCTTTAATACCACTCTGTTTTGAAGCGTCTCTAAAGGAAGGAATAGCCCAGTATTTCCTTATACACAGGATATATGAGTTACGATATAGGGTGAAACACTTGTTTGATTCTAACACTGCAGGATATATCTGAGGAAGTTCCTATAGATGTTTGTCCCTGAAGGGACACCAGGGACTCCCTGGTGTTGAGTATATTACGTTTATCGTGTCATAAAGGTTTTATAAAAAACACTTGCCATTGGCGAGTAAAATTGTGCTCAGGAAAGAGAATTTGCTCGGGCGGTCTCTTTCTTCGTCCACCCCCCTCTCCCCGGCTACGCGCCTGTAAATATATGCTTATGTAGTTGCAGCCAGAGCAAAAAAATCATTTCTGAGGCTACATTGTTTACTATCCTAATTATCTTTTCCAATATCTCATAACTCAGGCCTAATAAAATAAAACTTTTTCGTCCCCCTCCTTCAGTACCTAGTTTTCTGGCTATACGGGCCTGGTCTGGTCACTCATGTCCAGGCTTGGGATTGCTGCTACACAACCGACCACCCACTTCTCGTTCCATGCCCGCTGTTATGGCTGACTGCATGGTCAAGTGGTTAGAGCATCCGACTTGCAGCCGTAAGGTCTGGGGATAGACTCCTGGCCGGGTCATACCAAAGACTAAAAAATGGAACCTACTGCCTTTGTGCTTGGTGCTCAGCATAAGCAATGGAGTAGGGAAAACAAGCCAGTGAGCTACAACTGGAACCAGAAAGCCAAAAGGCTTCGTGATTCCTTACCGAAAGGGGGTTGCTTTGTTACACTGAGGTTCATCCATCAAATTTATACTTCTCTCCTTCATCATTTTTATGATGTGGTCACAATTTCACCCCTGCTCACATCAGCTCATGCCACATGACCTTTGAACCAAAACTTGAATAACCAAAAAAATCAAAAAAAAAAAAAAAAAAAAAAAAAAAAAAGGTTTTTGGACTTTGACCTCAGGTGACCTCGAATGACCTTTGACCTCTGCCAAAAACAATAGGGTTCTGTCTCTTGACATGACAAATCCACACACCCAACTATGAAAACTGTCTGTCATTCCTATCTCAAGATATCACGATTACAAGGTTTTTGGACTTTGACCTCTGGTAACCTCGAATGACCTTTGACCTCTGCCAAAAACAATAGGGTTCTCCCCCTTGACATGACAAATCTACATACCAATTATGAAAGGTGTCGGTCATTCCTACCTCGAGATATCACGATTACAAGGTTTTGGGACTTTGACCTCTAGTGACCTCGAATGACCTTTGACCTCTGCCAAAAACAATAGGATTCTTCCTTTTGAAAAGACAAATATACATACTAACTATGAAAAGCAGCAGTCATTCCTACTTCAAAATATCACGATTACAAGGTTTTTGGACATTGACCTCAATTGACCTCGAATGACCTTTAACCTCTGCCAAAAACAATAGGGTTCTTTCTCTCAACATGACAAACCTACATACCAACTATGAAAAGTATCCGTCATTCCTATCTCCAGATATTGCGATTACAAGGTTTTTGGACTTTGACCTCTGGTGACCTCGAATGACCTTTGACCTCTGCCAAAAACAATAGCATTCTCCCTCTTAACATGGCAAACCTACATACCAACTATAAAAAGTATTGGTCATTCCTATCTCGAGATATTGCGATTACAAGGTTTTTGGACTTTGACCTCTGGTGACCT
Organism: Holothuria leucospilota; assembly: GCA_029531755.1. Lineage (NCBI taxonomy): Eukaryota > Metazoa > Echinodermata > Holothuroidea > Aspidochirotida > Holothuriidae > Holothuria > Holothuria leucospilota. The sequence continues at coordinate 43,490,262 of CM055977.1, forward strand.
CGAATGACCTTTGACTTCCGCCAAAAACAATAGGGTTCTTCCTCTCAACATGGCAAACCTACATACCAGCTATGAAAAGTATCGGTCATTCCTATCTTGAGATATCGCGATTACAACGAGTGTCACAAACACACATACACACGCACACCCACCCACCCCCCCCCCCCACACACACACACACGACATCACCATCGCATAGATTCCTTGCCTGCCTACGGCAAGGAATCAAAAAACGCCGTGGCCGGCCCGACTCAAACCAATTGGTTCGAAACTGAGCCATGAAACTTCATCTAATCCTAATCCTATAGTCCATGCCCACTGTCCGACACAAGTTGGGCCCATGCTTAAACTCTTGGGTGTCAAGTGCGAGGCTTGCTTGACAGATTTAAATTGAGATATCAAAATATATTTGTGGGTACGTTTTCGTACCGCCAACGCGAGCGTCCAGTATGCTCCTTCTTAAGTAATCTCGATCCCACTATCCTCGCCTGTCGCACTCTTTTACCCCCTCTCAATCAGAAATGGGGAAAGGCTTTTGAATTACGTGTGAAAAGACAAAGATACTTACCAGCTTAACTTGAGTAGTATCCAACTGCTGTTGAAATTGTTTTGGGAACACCGAAAAAAACGTTCACAAAAATTGTAATGTTCGTCTGCAAGGATTTTAAAACATGTCTGAGCGGTTACAGAAGACTGAAATTTCCAGAGCTTTTATAATATGACAAGGCTACGAACAGGTATCGCTGCTAGCAATAAAAGTTAGCGTTTTAATGAAAGGATGTCTGGTGTTGTCATAGGCGTAGGAAAGGGGGAAGCAGGGCTATTAATCCCATGGGCTGCTCTAAAAAATTCATTTGTGTGTGTGTGTGGGAGGGGGGCAAAATCAGACCCGCATTCAATTAGGTTGGGAAGACTCTCTCCTCCTCCGGTAGTATTTCTTTATTTTCTTATTTTTAATATTGGTAGGAGGGTGGACAACTCGGTTAGATAAAATCAGCTAATCTCACCTCTGGCTCTTGTAGAAAGTTTAAAAACACAAAAAGCGTAAGTCACAAAAGTTACAAAGTACAACCCAGGAAAACATAAAGTGGTAAAAAAGGAAATTATGAGATAATAGGAAAGTAGTAAGCGAGACGTGTAGTTGATAAAATAATGAAATCAGTCATTAAGTATATTAATGGTCCACACCGCATAGTAGGAGTATGGTTATTTATTTTTGTACTTAATCATGTCCCATATAGCTTTCAAAAGCTCTTCAGAAACCATCTCAGGCAGTCAGTCACGCGCGTTACTATTCATGAAAACAAATATAATCATAACAGGCAATCTCTATACTCCATAAGCTTAAGAGACCAAAGGAACATACAAAACGTCTTCGTCTATTTGGGTAAAATAAGACAGCCTTAATTATACGAATTGCCAAGGTTATAGTTAACATTTTAAGGTCAGAACACTTGAGCTCAAAGCGGACCCTACTTTTGATCGTGGATGAACACCAGCAAAAGTCGACTAGAGCTTAAAGGGCATCGAGGCAAAAGGTACTAATCTCTCCCATTCCTGATCCTGCAACTTCCATGAGGGAATGGGAGGCGGTGGGCTAGACTGCTAGAAGTTGGCCCAGAATGTGCTACAGCTGGACTCGGAGGTCAGACGATTCCACAAAAAATGAAAGTAAACAAGTATTACTTATTGCTACATTATTACAGGTGCACAGTTTAATACATGAATGGCTACACACAGTCAACTAAATTGCAGGGTAGGCCAGACTATAAAATTTACTCCTTATCTGACCTTTTCAATAAACGGTTAGTGGGACATACCTATTTGAAGGCATAAAAACCATTTATATGCTATGCTACATTGGCCGGACTCGAAATTGGCCCAAACTTGGCCCAAAATCGGGAACACTGGAATGGGAACTGGCTCGGAATCGAAGGGTACTGGACTTGGAATTAGCCCAGAATGGTGGCCATTAGAATCGACACTGGCTCGGAATCTAAGGGTACTGGACTTGGAATTAGCCCAGAATGGTGGCTATTAGAATCGGAACTGGCTCGGAATTGGGTAAGATGGACTCGGTTACAGCAATGGCAAATAGATCAGTCGGAGGTCTTACTAAAGCTTTCATCAACTATTTGCTATTCATTCTAAAACACTGAAACGGCAGGTTAAAACACTTTGGCAACTGGCTTCAAAATTCGGGTAAAACGTGACTTTTGCCCCTCCGCGTTCTCTGGGCACTGCTTCTACTAGATTAAATTGAACACTGACTGGAAATGCCATCAGAACTTCTAGCCAATTCAATTTTGATCAGACGCTGATACAGCTTCGAATTAAAAAATTATCGCAGTTTACATTAATCCCCACACACGTCGGGCAAGTATAACCGTAGAAGACCAGCACGCAAGCAGTAGGCTGGTAGGTGGCTTTCGTGATCACTCGTGGTTAAAGCTTCAATGATTTTACCAAATAAACGTACTCCTGTTCACCCTTTGTGGGGTTTTAAAATTCTGGACACATGAAAACACAAAATAAAATAAATGTTACCGAGCAAATTACAAATTACGTTTACGGCAATGTACTAAAGAGACATTTTAGCAAAAAAATTTCTCATTGGCTCTATACGCCAAATCGGGAGGCTCTCCTATTAGACAGTGTCACATTTTATCATATTTCTTTGTCATAAACTAGTATCTCCCGTTTGAAGAAGTTACGTAGGAGCCTAAAAATCAATTGAAACTACAAAGCCTGGAATACTATTAAGTTACAAGGCCAGTGGTCGAATGATCCGGCAAACCTAGGTGGAATTTTGAAATCATTACGAAATACAAACTTAACAAATACGGACAAATTTTGCAATAGCACACCCAGCTTTATAAATAATATACGACGTTTGTGAGAATGAAGGGATTCTTTCGTCTAAAATTACAAATACTTTTTTATTTACACCATCTAGTTTAACATGTTTTTTTTTTATTTTTTATTTTTAAGATTGAAGACTATGCTTTGCAAACTATTGGGGGCACTTACCCCCCGTGCCCCTATGCCGAGAGCCTCTAATGATGGCCCCGTACTCTTGAGTGTGAGGCGAACACCCCTTTTCGCCGGTAATCTAAAGTGTAAATATGAATGTAATTGATATGACCTGCATTATGCAAACATGATCATTTTCAATGTTTTTATAATTTTCCCATGTTCTTACATAAAAATAACATTAATTATTGAATAATTGAAGCTCTACGTGAGACATTTCCTCTTCGTTTTTCTTTCTAAGGCTAGGTGTAACTTTCATTTGTCTAATGAAACCTATGGTGAAAGCGTACAAGGGTTTACATTAAGAGAAGTCGCTTTGCCTTCATACTGGCCGTAGTTTTATTGGTTGGTTTCTTGACACTTCAAAGTCTTATCTCATATACCACTTAGTTCATTAAGGGTGCATAGTGAACACCCGACCCGCAGAACGTATAGCCTGAGTTTGGAGAGACTTCTGATCTGGCCCGCGAGCGATTTTTCTGTAGGATGGAAACGGAAGAATCATGCCAATGCATGGGCGGCTCTAAGAAATTTTGTTGGGGGTGGGGGGGCCAACTCAAGTCCGTATTCAGGGAGGTTCAGAAACCCCCCCCCGGCAATATTAATGGTCAGTTCCGGATAGACAATAGAAGTATTATTATGTATTACAGCGATGCCCCATGTAGTTTTTAAGAGCTCTTCAAAAACCATTTCAGGCAGTCAGTTATGAGCTGACTATTTTAAAAATAAAAATACAACCATATCAGCCGATCGCTACTCCATGGGGGGGGGGGGGTAAGATGCAGATGAATGGGCAAAGTGGCTTGATCCATTTGTATGAAATGAGCCCCACCTTTGAATATTTTGTTGTTTCTTTCAATTTGTCACAATATGTTTCAGCTTTGCCAAGAAGCCATAAAACGTTGGTTTTCTTCTGGATTGTTTTCTTAACTAACGAAAATTTCTAGCGCTGAAGACACTTGAAAACGATGAGATGATAGCACTATTTTGGATCTCAGTACCGTTCCGAAACGAAATTTTTAAAGGGGGAGGGGAATTCCCCCAACTCAGAAAGACGTCTCATCCTATATACCAGGGGGGAACCCTTTTTTGACGGGGGGTTTTGAAGGTCATTTTTCACTCGAGGGCCGCACACAGAGAGGTTGCAATAAGCTTCCTTCATATGGCGCAGGCAAAAGATCCCCAAACAGGACCTGGTGGGGCAAAGTCTAGACAAGAACAATCCCTGGAAGCCCTGGTATTGTACTAATTTGTAGGCAATAGAATATTCATCCACTATCTTTAAATGAGATAGAATGAGCAAGGTATCACAGACCAACTCTAAAGTATCACAATATTACCATTTGTCTTTTAACTTATGTATGAACTAATAATGAATCAGCACATATAAAAAGTGCGCGCGAAGCGCGCCCAAAAAAATTGCGTATTTTGAAACCAACTTTATGTTTTCGTAATTTTCATTGCAAAATTGCGAATCCAGAGGAGAATGGTGGGAAGCGCTCCCCCGTTGAGAAAAAAATAGGTACAATGTCTGCTGAGTTTCGTACTCTAATACTGTAGATAGACCTACACATGAGATAATTATGTACAATGTTATTTAGCCTATCTGCAACGCACGCTTCCGTTACCTCCAGAAGTAGGCTGCAAGGGTTCTGTGAATGAATTATGTCTAACGAAACGGTTGACATGTTACATTTTGCAGAGGTTTTAGTAATATAGGCCTACCGGTAGTGTTTCGCCGCAAATTTACATGAAGTACCCGGAAAGTGGTACTGCATAGGGATAAGCAGGATAAACGGTGGGCACCGTGGGCTAAAAGTGTTATCGTCAATTACTTTTCAAGTGATTCTGAATTTACATTTATGAATTGTCTAGAGGGCCGGATGAATTGGTCTCGCGGGCCGGAGGTTCCCCACCCCTGCTATATACAAATAGCTAGGCCCAAAAGTCTCACTACACTAAGCTTAGATTGACTGTTTGATGTGTTTATTTTAAATCAACTGAAACGGTATACTTTAGCACAGAAGTGGAGAACCTTTTCCTTATAACATGCCATTTGACAGTCATAAAACCGCTCGTGGGCCAACGGCGCTGACAATTAGGACAAGGAAGGGAAACCTCTCCTTCCAGGGCCTTTTGTAACATACATACTGGGTGGGCCATGGCCCACCAGGGCCCCTACTCAGCCCACCCACTCAGTCCATTGCCCCCCCCCCCCAGTAGGTCCTTTTTTGTCATACATATAAAACACATAATGATGATTATAAATGATCAATATCTGATATTAAAGAATGGTATCCCCATGAAGGCATGAATCGCCGTTGTCTACTTTTCCACCTTTTATTCCCCCCTCTTATTTCCCCCCTCTTCCCTTCTTTCTTTAGGTCGCTACGGCAGCTACAAGTTATACGAACTGTGACCATACAATACAATGCTGCAATGACAGCAGTTTGAAAATATTCCATTTCCAGTGTGCTGATTAGTTATTATCAACAATGAGCAATATTGAGGCGCACACTGCAGACCTGGACACAGTGTCACGGCTGCACGATGCGAGTTGCTGAAAGTTCAGTACACGAGTTTAATCAAACAATTATAAGTAGGTCTATAATGCATGGGCTTAGGAAACTGAAAAGGATTTGGGTACTTCGCCCAGTCAAAAAATGTGTTGGGAATCATTGAGGATGTTTCTTAGAATGAAAACATGCAGAGCATAATATCCCAATTTTAGGATGGTTCGATAGAGCCTCGAAATTCTCGGGAAGTGCCATTTCCTACCATCTGCGGTGTCTGTCGATCCCAAAAAGTTCAATACGCTACGCGCCAACCGATGGTGGCGCTCCACTTAGTTAGTAACTTCGTGTCAGATGGTCCCATTTGTGAAATACCCCCCCCCCCCAGTACAAATTCGTTAAAAAAGGCCCTGTCTCCTTCTATGGGAAAAATACGTTTAGGCTAAATGCCCGTTACAACTTTTTGTAGACGGATAACTATGCTAATCTGGCCAGGTGACACCCTGGCAAAACTGCTTTTAGTCGTGGATGATAATCAACACAGCTAATGGGTTGTGTGTCTAATGATTCCAAAAGCTCTGAAGTGTCTTAAAAATTATGGGCATTTAACCAGGGAGCTGCCACTGGGAGCAGCTCCCTGATTTAACTCCAGCATTGCCATTACCCTCCGTAAATGACATGATGCCTGAGCTAATCAGATTACAAACATCACAGCACGATTATTTGTTTTGATTACCTTAGCGTGCACTAATGTAAGGTCCATTTGTGATGTCTGAAGTACATATAGCAGCGATCAAGCAACTAAGAAAACGCGCGCGAAGCGCGCCGAAAAAAATGTCGTTTTGAAAGCACTTTATTAATGTTAAACCTTCGCATTGCATTGGAAAGTTATTCACTTTTTTAATTTTAAACCGAGTCAAGGAAAAGGGAGGGCCTAACCCATCTTGAATAAGGCCTACATGTTTTATTTATTTATTATTTTTTTTCGGAAAATTGAAGACCATGCTTTGCAAACTTTTTGGGGGGCAAGTGCCCCCCGTGCCCCTATGGCGAGCCGCTAATGTGCCAATGGATGAATTAGCTTCTTGGAAATTGATCACACCCCTAATTCCAAAATAACAGCTTTTCGAGTAATTTTTTGTAATTCTGACGCCGGATTAGGAAAGAACAGGTCAAACATCCGTTGTCCACGTAACCCTATCCTAAATTTTAACCCTAGCCATGATTTTGAAAAAAAATTAAAAATTTTTGAAAAACCGATATTTCCATCGTCATCCCACGAAAAAAAAAACTAGCGGCCCTCGATGCAGTTCACAATATATAGCAGTTTCATTTAATTGTCATTATAACTACTGTGTTAACATGTAATCAGGGGTGACACAAGAGGGGGCCAGGGACAGTGGAGCAACCGCCGGAGAATTGGTAGGCTCATGACGAACTAGTATTCGTATTTTCATTATTACAAAAATGTGTTTCAAAATGTTTTCTTTGTTTCAGAAAATATGTTTATTTCCAGGACACTTAAAGCGGCACATTGAGTTGGTTCATGAAATTCACCAAATTTTGCCAAACCTGTTAAGTTTTCTTCACATACTAATGACAAATGGTCAAACTTAAACAACCCCCACATCTTGCATACAAATAAATGTTTCATAAGTGAGTAATAAAAAATTCAATTCGGTTTTCCAAAATTTGTGACCAGACACTTTTTCAAATTATACACACAACTGTTACAACCCAGGATACCAAAAAATTCAAAATTTTAGCTTTATGCGTAAATATTCGATGTGAAACTTGACTAATTATGCTAGTAATAATCATTGTCATGTGGTAGTACCCTCCAACACCCTCACTAAGTTATCGATATCAACTCAATGTGCCCCTTTAAAATGGTAATTTTCTCGTTCATGAACACACGTGAGTAGATAAAATTTGTCACTAATCGCATCTGTATTGCAACCAATCTAAGATCCTTCTGAGGACAAAAAAATTAAAAGTGGGGGACACACCCCTCCTCGCAGATCGCTCCCCAAGGACAGTCGATTTCAATGTCAGTAGTTATACATACTGGGAAATGACCCCTACCCCGGATAATCCTTGTAACGAAACATTAATGTACCTTTCTTTCTGCAGCATGAGATCTCCAAATGAAGAACGTTTAGATTCACTCACAAGCAAGGCTTGGAGAGTGTCATTTCTTGCGAATGAGAGCCATTTAGGCGAAAATTTCCTTGTTACGCTACCTGCCAATGATGGTGGCGTTCCGCTTAAATCAAATACCCTTCAAAAGGATACTAGCTGAACCGTAGCTCCCCACCTCCTTTCTCTTTCCAAAATACCTCCCTGCTCTTTCGATTGTTGTCATCATTTCAAAAGAAAATAGGTTATCAGTTAGCCTAAAAGATCGTGAATGGAGGTATACCACTTGGTAAAAAGCAGTTGCTCTCAGAAACCACCCAGGGTCGTGATTTATGTCCGTGTGTGTGTTTGTGCAGCGGGAGCAAGGGGGTAGCCTGAGAACGAACATACAAGTCGAACTACCAAACTTCGAGGAAGCCCTAGGGAAATTGCACTGGACACACATTTAACATACTCGGTCCCACAATAGCCACGATTTGATTTATTTTCTCATAACATGTTAGTTCGATTTGATAATGCAGAAGCTTGTCGGCGGGATAATGTAGTCTATGATGGAAGGGTTTGCATAAGTTTCAAGACAGTAAATCCACTCAGCAGACTTCATAGGAAGTAACAATATTACAGCTTTGTACGATGGTCAATCAAAGAAACCACACTTTGGAAGACATTTTCGAAGTGCGGAGTGCTTGGCTTCAGTTTACATTGCTAAAATTGTCCATTACAATAAAATTTCCTCTTAATTTATCTGGTATTTTTTTTTTATTTCTTTTGTTTATAATTTATTTAATCATTTCCGCGAAGGTGTGGGAAAAAGTGAGGGCTAGTCTCCCCCTTGCCCGTAATCCCGCCACTAAGCCATCTCGATAGAAGACAACTCATGCAAAGTGTCTTCCGGTGGTACCAACCGAATGACACACAAAGTGATGGCGCTGTTGTATCTGTTCATCTCTTCATTGAAAGGTGCTACATAAACGACTTTGTAAAATCGTCCCGGCGAGGACTGCAAAGATTTAGCCTAAAATTTCCCTAAACTTTATAGCAAGCTTGAAAATATGGAAGCCGCTTTAAACATATAGATCAGAACATATCTGGCAAATTGAATATTAATTCATTTCAAAGGACAGGTAATCCAGTGGTCTGGACTGAGTGATTATTTTGCGTTCTCAAGTTTCTTTTAGCAAAATTAAAACTTATGTACCAGGAATGTTACCACATGCAATTAACTATAGCTGTAAGGGTTAGTATCTGCGCATGCCTACCACTGTCTGCCTGTCCACCGAGCACGTGGATATAATTTTGTCTTTTCACTCGTCTTCTACTAATGTACTGTATGTGTATGTTACCTATTTATAGCGCGCACAAATGACATTCACAATACAGGGTTTTTCACTGACGTCACCGCGGTCGCGCGTCTCTGTTTTGACGGCCAGGGGCCCATTGTAGGCTATAACAATCGTAACTGAGATCCTACTTTCTTTTGCGCATGAGCAGTGACGGCCAGTATGCCAAATTAAAACGCGCTGACGTCACGTGAAAAACCTCTACATCCCACGTATACGCAATCGCGAGCCCGAAATTTGTTTACATACGTCAGTAGTTTAATATGGCTCGCGCAAACGCAGATACTAACCTTTACAGCTGCAGTTAATCGCATTCAATGTTACCAAAATTTCACATAGTGGTACTCGGCTGGTACAGGTAGCCTAATACATGAAATATATAACTTCCGGACGTCAAGATTTTCAAGTTACTGAAGAACTTCGAATAAGCTAAGCTGAATAAAAGGGAAAAAGTACAGGGCTGGGCCTTACGTGAGCCAATACATTTGCTCGCCAACCGATACGTCACCGTGGATAGTCTGGCTACATATGCCACAAAATGTATGATAACCTTACTAAAACATTTCTAAAAACATACGATAAAGTAGTAATCTTACACGGCCATGTACTAAATTTTTACCCCCTCTTTTGTGGTGGAATACAAGATCGTGGAGTGATCATCATGTTCAAATGTATAGTGGTCGTGTAAACCCTCTCGAGTAAGTAAATTCTCCCCTTTCCCCTATTTAGTCTCCTCTTTTGCTTCCCCCTTTTTTCCTCTTTCCCCGCTGGGTCACACTGCCGACCGTTTATTTCTTTGACTTATTAAACGCACAAGTGATTTTTTAAGTCTTCGATGACCACCTTGCCCTTAATTATATCTTTTCTTGTAAATGGAGAAACTTCGAAATGTTGAGCTGACGACTCAACTTTCCCACCTCACAGAATACTAACTCAAAGGTTATTTATCTAAATCGCTCCAAGAAAGCAGCTAAATCAATAACGAGAGTATCACACAATACGGGAACTTTTCAAACGTTCATTTGGCGTTTTTATCAAATCAATTGCGAGCACATTTCGCGGAAGAAAATCATCACACAACGAAAAGATACAAATGTGAACGGCGCCACCATTTCTTTTCTCTACGCTTATTCGTTTATTGCACATGAGGTTCAGAATAAATGTACTTTTCAAATGGTAGAATTGTCATGTGGCAGAGAAATACAGCTCAGCATTACAATACGGAGTCATTACAGTTGATATATCACTCAGAAACTTGATATTATAAATGGTAAACTTAACAACGCGCGCGGGGACAATATTTGAATAAACGTAGTCGCCCCAAAGAGACTAGGTCCCATTTCATAATGAAGCTCCATCTTTGGTTGGTATAAGCCTTTTGCATAAAAGGAACCAAAGAGAGAAGTCCTTGTTAAGACAGATTTGCACCTATCAGCCCAAGTTTTGCGGAAGCATCGAGAGGTGATGACTGCATCTGTGCTTTAAGCACAGGCGGAAATCCCGTGGGATTTGGAGGAAATATCCCCACCCAATGTTTAGATACCCTGACATTTTCACACTGTCGGTAATTTTACTTCAAGAGCCTTATATCACCCTCCCCTTCCCTATATCACATAAAACTCCTCTGCTGCCTCCAAGATGGACGGTATTCTGATCAACCACTTAGTTTTCCCTATGCATATCTTTACTGATAATATACAAGATGCAAAAAATTAGGTATTTTTTTCTAAGACTCTCTTGTTTCATAAGAGTTATTTGCATATGGATACCAGCATAGGCTTTCTTTTAGGCCTACTCTTACCACCATTTCCAGTGCCGCCGTATACGTTATACTGGTACTGAATACCCAAATATTGACAAAAGCAGCAAAGACAAACACACACACACACTACTACTTCTTGCACAACGCCCTCAACTTCCAGCCGTATATATTAGGTCATCTGCCAGTGCTTCCACTTTCCACGAAGTTTCCAATTTTAAAGGAAACTTGATGACTAAATTAATGATTCGGTACGGAATAGTTTGAGGAAAGGACATATTATACAAATGTTCACGGAAATTGCTGGAAATTTACAGGAAACTTTCGGAAAATTTGAGAACTTATTAAAAGCAAATATTGGGTTTGTAGTACAGAGAAAGTTTAGTACCTTTAAAACTATGATTGTAAGCATAGAATGAATTACAAATATAATGTAGCGGGGTAACGTTACTTTAAGGAAATAAGGTTCTCACAGAAAGAAATTCACTCTTTCCAACTATGGAGAATTCGTTCACCCGCGATTTGCAAATGGTACAACACTCACAGTCACAGTTAATGCACGGTAGTAATTGGAAGAAAAGCTATTACCAGAGCGTTAATAGTGAGACTGAATGGTTTGATAATGACAAAACCTATGCCTATAAAACACAAATGTTACTGATAATCTTCAGCAATTTCCGAATATAAAACCAAGAAAACGTTCTCAAATTCAGAAGACCATGTCTTTTTCTTCATTAAGTTCAATAATGTGTACTCGCAAGGTCGTAGCGTCTGTATCAACGATACGAACCAAGGCATTTATTTCAAACAGAATTTAGCATGCTCTCCTTCAAACATCTAGTTCTGACACATTTCGGTTAAAAACAAAAGTAAATTTAAGGACATCGCGGCCTAAAACTCAACAACCTTGAAGGTGCATTTTAAGGAGACTAGATTTTGGTATAAGAAGTAATACTGACATTTGTTAAGGTCACTGAAGTACTATGGAACGTCACGCGTACCAGACTATATAAGTAACGTGACTATATGCATCTTTTAAACTTAAGATGCTCGAGAATGTGCATTTTAAGGTGAATGAATTACCAAATTCTTTATTCCGGTTTCTGGCCTATTAAAATCCGTTCACTCTCCTTAAAAACATGGTATTTCATATTACTGAGACAAGTTACTCCATTTTGGAAATCAAGCGGACCGCGTGTTTGACCGCACTGAGTCGAGTCCAAAAGCTTCTTATGATGGACAGCGTATGCCTGCACTAACGTCCTATACGTAGAGTGTCGTTACCGTACGTACACGTTTAGGCTTACCCATATGGTCGCCTCCTATGTCTTCTGTGTAAAGTTTGGACATGCTCAAGTTCAGTATGGACAGAATATGCGAAAAGGTCGGGGAATTTTCTGAAAAATGCAAGTTCTAGTCAAAATTAACGAACAAAATCTGACGCACTGTGATATTTTTCTTCCATTCATGTCTGTATTTTATCTGAAATGTTACAGATTCATCATTAAATTAACGACAATACCGCGGCTGCCATCTTGCCGGTAAGCCTCATTTCGTTCGTTCGGTTACGACATTTTTGCTAACGTGACGCTCTGTCCACATACCGGTATGGTAGCACCACTTATTCAAGGGGAATCCCCGCGGAGAATATTACCTTACGAATTTAACACTCTAGAAAAAACTTTTTGGGGACAGTTTAGACCATGTTGCTGAGATGATATGTTCAATATGTGATGTGTATGTGGTAGGAAAGGAATTGAAATACCCATCCTGCGAAAACAGAGAAAATTGAAGGTATTTCAGGCACTTCTTTGCAACATATCCTTCCGGCATGCAAAATGGCATCTTGAACGAAGAAAAAAAGAAGAAACAAAATCAGGAAACACCATCGCATAAAATCAGAACATTAGCTCTCCTAGCTCAAAATCTCAAGGGTCATGGTACACAAATTTGAAATTATTGTGAAAGGCCTACTCATGAGCTTTCAACTGAGGGGTAGCTTGTGCCCGTTGAAAACTTCTACAAGGGTCCGGGGGCCACGAAACGAACCAAAATTAGTGTGTAAGTCAGTAGAGTAATAATTAGTGGGGTGCTACCATGTACAAGAAGTCCGTTGTCGAGTCTCATCTTTTTTATTATATGATCACTTCCAGCGCTTTGACTCGAGCTAAGTTAGCTCAACTTCTTTACTATAATGTAAGCAAATTCCAGACTTTCTTAACACCATCTTCAAGACGAACTTACTTCGAGAAAGTATTAACTCAAATTAAATTTCAATCTAATTTGTCATAAGAAACTTAATAATCATGGTTTAGTACTTTTCGAAGTAAAAACTGGTAGCAAGACTAACAAACACGCATCCTGAAATTCTTCGAATTACCGGATGCCAACACTATCATTCAAATCTGGTTTTCTGGAAATACAGAACTTGTAAAGAACCATTCAATTGCATTCACGGGTTGGTGGCATGGCTCCTACGTCATTGTACCCAAAATGGAATCACACCTAACCCAATTTACAATTCAATAAGTAAGATGATTGTGCGATTGCAAAATATATATATATATATATATATATATATATATATATATATATATATATATATATATATATATATATATATATATATATATATATATATATATATATAAAAGTATAAAAATAATTCAGCATATTCATTCTTCTTTCACTTCAAATACAAAACACATTGTTTCTATTTGAAACAATGCATATGTCCACCATCTTTCTTCATCTATGGTCAACAAGTGACCTTTACTGAATACCGAAGTGGTCATATATTTGAAAGGCAGTATTGAAGGGCTGGTGGTCACTCTACCAAAAACTCCCTTGACATAACTATGTACTCGGTACAAATCTGATGGCGTTTAGTCTTCAATAGTCTCTCTCGTGAGGTGGGCGATACTCTAACCCCATGTGACGGAAGATGTCTTCTTCGGATGTAACCGGGAGGGGTGTCCCTTCGTGTATCCTATCTCGACCGCGTCTGATGACTCCTGTCCTTAAAGCGTGTTCTGAGAGAGACATGCCCTGGTAAAGAGAATCAGTCAGACAGAATCGGTTTTATATTTCTAGGGACGTTATATACGTATACAAGAGAAAGTTGGGCATACCCCAGACCCCAAAATGTTTCAATAAAACCGTGTTTTGTTTAGGTTTCTTTAAAACTTAGGTTCATGATTTCAATTCGTCGCCACTCACGATCCCTAGCAGGAACTAGCAGTACAGCAGCATATGTTCACACACAGTGTGTATCAACTTATATCGGTACTTTCCTTTCATTTTATGTTCTTTTAAACGTTTAAACAATCCATATAAAACGTTAATGACAGATTAAATGCATTTTGTGGAAATGGCATCAATGATTTGAAAGAGTGCCTTCTATCCCATGCAGCGAAAGGGAATCCCCCTCCAATAAGTCAAAATGGCTGCACTTCTATTCAGTAGCTGTGCATACAAGGAAGTGAGTGAGGCACTGAACATCTACATGGAAAAGGTGGTGAAAAAAATCTGTCTCAATGGTTTTAACAGGGCAAACTTCGGTCCATTTTAAATTTCATACGTTCGTACGTTTAACTCTTTAACCGAGCCCCACACCTCTTAAACCCCCCTCCCTTCCCCTCCCCTCGACTCCTCCCCTCTATTACCTTCCAACGTGAACACTTCCACAACGGATATAGCTTCGCTTATGATCATTTGCCAAAGTAAAGATTATTGTGACTAAAACATATTCAGCTGTTAAAGCCAGACAGGCCTCTTGTCGGTAAGCTAACTTACTTTCTTCCCCGCTAACGCTCTAATGGATCTGTTGAAATGGTCAGAACCCGTGAAGTGCACCAAGGCACACGGATATTCGCTATATGGTGCCACGATTATGTCCAGTCGTCGATACTGAAATTGAAAGGGAAACGAAATCACCCGGTGTCATAATATCATTTTCATGATGAATTTTGATCCACGATACTACTGAACGTAACACACAATCAAATACACACCTGAAGCTGATGGGGATGCAACGTGTTCACTTCGAGGCACACTGCATAATTATACGTGATTATGGAACGTATAGTAGCGCAAAAGTATGACCAAATCGGACTACCTAAAACCCCTACCGAAATCTCTACAAGTGTCCTGATAAAGAGCTAACACACCTGGAGGATTATTGTTTTCAGTGACACTGGTAACCAACACCGACCCCCACAGCAATCAATGTTCAACCCCCCCCCCCTCACTATCAATGCACGTCGACCTGTGCGGCCCAACTTGTACACCCCTCCCCCTCACCCACACACGGTCCTATCGCTATAATTCCACATCACCCTGCATTCTGCATTGCAATTTATTACTAAACGTCATCCTTTCCAAACTTGTTGTCGGGGAAACCCTGCCGAAAGGGGCGCATTTCGAATATGCTCAATAACCACCGTTTTGTAACAACATAATTTTTCCAGAAACGCAGAAAGCGCCACCTGTACCTCGTTATCAATAGCAGATCCAGATCTAATTCTTCATGGGGGAAGGGTGGTTATACGGATCCAAAGCTGAAACTTTGGTATTCCAAACACCGCAGATTGAAGGAAATCGCGTTTAGAGCACAAATTTATCTCTCGTAGCTTTACGTCTGCCACGCCTGAACGCCAGTATGTTGAACAGAGGTTCATGAGTTGAGCTGCTTCCGCCGCTACCCGTCGCTAGTGTCGGGTTTGTGGAAAAGGAACTAAAAGAAAAGTAAGGACAAAGAGTATCTGTAACGTGACCGAAAAGTGAAAGGGGATATACAGTTATTTTCAGTATCTACTAGAAAGTAATGTTTACGCTGCAAAGCAGTGACGAAAGCGACAATGATTTTATGCCTAAATAAGTCTCTAAAGGTTATTTTAGGAAACACAATCTCTATCTGATTGATTGTAATTTCCTTACCGCAAGTCATATTTTAAATGAAATTACCAAAAGGAGGAAACAGTCTTAGGCAAAAATGACCTGATAGAGCCATTTTGATTGTGAGAACGTAACAAGGAAATACGTAGAATGTACTATGAGAGTCGTACAGCTGGATGTTATCAGTAAGTCTACAGTGCATGGAAGAAAACGGAAATGCTCAAGTTTTAACGCGCAAGTTATTTCATACACTGCGACTCAGTGCAGGGGTTGCTCCAGGATCTACCCGACGGGGGAAGGAAGAGGAGGAGCTGCCCGAAGGTGAGGGGGACAAACCCAAAGCCCCGACCATCGTGCTTGTCTCGTCGAAAACTGGCATTTTCATGGAAAAAATCTGGCGGGGTTTTGGAGATAAAATTTAAAATTGTGGATTTTTATTTAAGGAAACTTGAAAAAAAAATGGTTTCTGTCGAAGAATCTGCCCCCCATGAGATCGACATCAATAACCGTTGAAGCTGATCCTCGAAAGTCGTACCCATCCATGAATGGCTCCGACGAAAATGGATAATTTCCCTGACGGGGGCAGCCTTCGCCGACGAGACGCCATGACCAACTGCCCCCACCTGGCGCTTCCCCTGACTCAAAGTCTCAGAAATGATAAACTAGTTTAAAGCATGAGTGTAGTATTCCTCTAAGCGTCCATCGGAATGCTCTCTTAACGGCAGAAGCAGTTCCGTCTCAGTGGGTAATGTTTTATCAATGAAGCGACGAAAATCATTGCCATTCCTCTGCCAGTTCCTCGATTGCGCTTCCGGATACGAAGCGGAGTACGGGCAATGGGGGAAGTTCTGCTTCCACCAAGTCAGAAATACCCCATAAAACTTTTAGCAACGATAACAGTTTCAAGTAAGATTTTGTTTCGGTTAATGGCTTTACCGAGTGGCATAAGGCTTGGAAATAATTCCGGGGACATTATGGTATTTATGCATTGAATTTCTACAAGCATCGAACATTCAAATCTCAGTGGTGGACACTTATTTTTCCTCGGGGGGGGGGGGTGTTTCGCCCCGCCAGCCCATAAACTTTGACGACCTCGCCTCAGACGCAGATATCAAAGAAGACACCCAATTCACCTGCTTTTCTGACACTGTCACGGACTGCCATGATTGAGGTGTACCCCGCCTTAGGTTGCTCAAATCACATATTAAATTAATGGTTACAGTGGGTGGTTCTTACCCTCCACCCTGCGACGTTCTCTTCAACGGTTCCCCGGACCTACCCAATCCACCTCATTCCCGAGTTTCTGGATCAGCCCCTAAGTGGCTCGTGCAGAACTTCCCAAATATTTGTCCAAATTTAAAATTTGTGCTATGGCTTTTACAGAAAAAGCCAACCTCACCTCTTGGCTAAGCATGTCTTGTATAACTGGTCATTATAAACACAAGCCGCAAATCGAGACAATGGAACGCGTGATAATGACAAGGACGATGTGATAATAGCATGAAAGGTTCTCTGTCAACACTAGTGACCCACGGTCAAAAATTTGTTAATAACCGAGTACTGAAGTGTTCTGTTCCGGAAAACTCCAGGATGTTTTTCCGGAAACGTATTAACCTTTACCGAGGTATTAAATCGCTGCATTGCCGGCTTTACAAACTACCGAGTATTTTCAAAAGAAAACTAGAACACTGACTCATTCAGTGCGTTCAGATCTTCTGAAACATCGAAGAGTTAAATTATGGGGCTAGTGCTCCATGGCCAAAAAAGTTTGACCAAAACCTTTAACGATCGAACAGCACGTACTTGCTTGCTCAAAGCAGGGAGGTCATATTAGATAACATCCCCTGCTCAAAGAAAGCACAAACTTGCCTAAGCACTTTATTCACAAATGTCCCTGCAGAATAACTAGCCATATCTGTGCATGGGGCTAATACTTGGACCAGGTAGAAGCCCCATGATCTGTGTAAGATATATTATCAATCCCGAACCGCTTTCAAATCTCACACGAACATTTCTTTGCATGTAGGGTCGTATACAGCAACATCGACGACAGAAATATCGGTCAACCAACCCCCTTCCAAAAGATGATGTAGTGTTTATGGTAACCCTTCCGTTCCCTCTCCGTCACTGCCCCCCCCCCCCATGGCATCACTTGCACAAACTTCCCACTTCGGCACAGCTCCACTGTAAAAACGCCAGGGTCGATTTGACCCAAAAGTGGGTCAGGAGGGAACCGACTACAATTACTGGATCAAAAGGTGACCCCAATAAGGCTACATTTGACCTAGTCCGCAGTCTGCTGACCTAGTATTTGGGAAGCTTTGGGGCTTCCCATACTAGGTCAGCAATATACCCATTGTCAAAATTGGGCTACCGCGACTTCAAAAATTTTGAATGGTCTCGAACTTTCTCAAATTCACATATACTCCTATATACATAATTGACCTCTACGGGGCCTTATATGTTTAAGACCCTTCATTCTAAGATTATTAGCACTTAGTGTCCAAAAAAAAGACCAAAAATTTTGATTTACACAAACGATCCTGTTTTGTTTTTTATCATTCTATGAAACTGCCAAATCGTGTAACTAGGACGTTCACACTATTGTATGCTAAATAGCACGCACTGCTGTTTAATTGTGACATAGTCCATAGCTATAGTTACGTTCATACACGCGCATACGCGTATATAGCAACAATCACTGCATCAACGCACGCAGACGATATTACTCTCACAGTAATATGCGGTCAAAAGTTTGTGTTGCAATAGCCTAGGCCTAGTTCAGGGAACAAAGTGTACGTCAGAACTAGGCCTAGGTAACCTAGGCTACATTTGACCCTGCAAATAGGGTTATTATTTGACCCAAAATGATGGTTCAGTTCTCTCGTGTCCCAAGTGTTTTTTGAGTGTTCATATAGCTCATTGTGTATACATCACTGTTTGAACCATTAAAGGTACCCAGTGAAAGAAGCCCGTTTCCCTCACGGTGTGGTAACTAAGGGATATCAATAGCACACCACCTAAACGTTAGGCCAATTACTCAGGTACGAAAAGACATACCTTCTGGTTCTCCCCTGGCAGCTTGCAGACGCCCATGTATTTCTTTTGTTCTCCTCGTTCTTCCACCTTGATTAGATCGTCGGTCAGAAAACCTAAACGACAAATAGAAAAACTTCCCTGATAATTTAAGGAGCAGTTGCATCACCCAAAGATATTTCGGAATATCCCCATATTTTCATCACCAATTGGTGGCCACTCTTTGACTGACGTAAATTCAAACAATAGCATCCATCTGATTGGTCAATGATGTATTTTGCAGTCTGTGGTGCACTCAAATTAAGCAGAGCGGTTAGGTTAGGTTAGATGAGGTTTAACGTCCCAGTTTCCAACCAATTGGTTCAAGTCGAGACGACCACGGCCTTTTTTCCAGTTGTGGCTCACTGGCTTAAGCAGAGCGGACAGTAGTGTGTGGATATGGCCTAGGGCAATTATACCATCCAGCCATTACAGTTTCGTCCAGAAGATGTACTACACAAGTGCTTTTCTTTAAAATTGGGTTAGGGGGCGTCTAGAAGTAACCTCAGTAGGGGAATTTTACTAGGGCGAAATTTGTTTAAGAAGACAATGTAATTGGCTGTTCTGTCAAATGCTTAAAGGGGTTACGCAGTCGCTCCAAACTTATTTTGAAACGTCAGCCTATTGTAACAAATGTCCTCTTACTCCTCTTGCAAGTATCTCAGATAATAAACACTGCACATTGACGGTACATCAAGGAGTTATTCTGTGTGAGTCGGACAATTTAGTAACAAAGATACTGCCACATGATTAAAGAGCCGTTCATGAATAAGGACACCAGGTTATACTAATTCAAATTAGGGTGACTGCATTTTCCCTTTAAATCAAGCTAGATTAGACAAAATATTGTCATTGTTATTGAAAGCCATGTAAACAAAAAAAGTCAATAAGCAAATATTTAAAGGAAATTTTAATCTGGAATTTTTTTCATGTATTTACGAGGAACTTAGTAGAAGCTTTATTTGTGGTTAACTTTGCAATCAATTCCCATCCGTGATTCTCGAGATACTGATGAAATTACAACAACGTCCGACAACACCAAGCAAGCAGAGGCGAAGACACATACATTCAGCTTCATTGCATTGTCATTCTTACAACTTTAACCTAATCATTCTCACACGCCTTTGTAATGTTAATGGAAAAAACAGAGAAAAACAAATCGTATATTTTTTTTCGTGCATAACTCAAGATGATGAGATCACTCCTGCTTACTTCAGGTTCACTTTGGGTAACCGTGATAACTTAGGCTGCTTATGTCTTCAGAATCATACACAGGGAAATTGAAAGTTATTATAAAGGGCCAAGAGGATCATGGATCCGCTGATCAAGTTGTTTACTCTCCTAAAGTAGGTAAAGACACATCAAAACAGCAGATGCAGGTCCCACTAGCTTTTTGCACACGACCAAACCCATACTCAACCCATAGAGAAGAAGAAACCTGGCCCTTTAATATACAGAACGTTCCAAATCTAAGCATGTTTCGAGTGCTATACACCTGCCTTTCCACTGTTGATTAAATCTGTTTTGAAATGTGATTTGGCAAATTGTTTTTCTCACATTGTTCTTTGCCGCTTTCCTTCTTATTTTTTTCTTTTTATTTTGGCATTGTAAGTTATTTTTAGCTCTGTTTTTCATTTCAATGCGTCATTTCTTACGCCATTTTACAAAGGCACACAGCGAAACACATCGTTCCAACGACCAGGCGTCTTTACGAAAAAGATAGAAAAATATAAATTTTTTCATGGCTTAAGTTGGTGTAGTGAGATCTGCAGGCGGTTGAACTTCTGTTCATCACATTCCCAAACTGTGTGACATGTGTCGAACTGTGGCGTAGTGAAGGAAGAGGAGGGGTCAAGGGGAATTTCCCCAGGCTAAAAATGTATAGGGGCACCGAAATGTAATGTGTCATGAATCTTTTTGAACTACTTTCACTTTGTTTTTAAGATGGAAATATGGGGGGGGGGGGGTGGGGCAGGAAGGGTGCCAGTTCAATTTGCCCAAGGACCAATAATGCTCACCATGCCACTCGTGCTGAGGACTTCCGCTGTAACACTGTCAGGAGTGACCGTCTTAGCCTCGCTTATTAAAAAAACTACAACATAAGAAAAAACTAAATAACGATGGTCCTACCCTTGCAACTTCACACAAATCAGTCCTATCATATCAAAGAACAAAAGGTGCAGTGACAATTGTGGCCAACCATTATGGTTAGAGACCCTTTTAAAATGTTCTTGAAAAACAAGACGGTAAAAGCATTTTTAAGCTTGAAGAAAAAGAGGAGTGGACGTCAGCCTGATGAAAATCATTTGTAAGACAGTCATTACAGGTAATTTGAGGAAACACGTAAGCCTATGTAATAAATTAACAGTTAAGAAGGAGCGAACATAATTTATTGATATGACTACCTGTAGCAGCAAAATAATTTCTTCCCTAAAAGTTAAGTTTTTCAAAGTTTAAATCTCTACATAATTGGAAGAAAGTATTTCAAGGAATAAATGTAGTTAAACTTAAGGTTATGTATTATATCAGGAGCTGAGAGAGACCATCGCCGTTTGCGGTATGTTGTTTGAAGGTGGTAATTAGTACCATTTTTATTCTGGGGTCTGTTAATTGATAAACGGCTTGCTTTTTGTTCTCTAAAGTTTTCTGACTTCACCACCAAATCTGCATGATATCATGTTACGGATTGGGTGACTTCACTGATATGATGATGAATATTCATTTAGTCATGCACAAATGTAGCAACGACCAATAAGATACTACATCAAAATTAGAAATCCTCTTAGGTCCACCTCTTCTGTTCACACAGGAACACGTGAACGTGTCCGTCATCAGATGACGAGATCATTATCAGAAGGTGGTCAAAATCTCCAAGCAAATGCAATCATCGTCAAGATGGGCTGCCAAGATCATGAGCCCGAGTCAGCTTATCATCAAGAACGCGAGCTTGTTCTCAGATTACTTAAATTCTGGGTCTGAATGGTCACGTCATCTTGATCGCGTGCTTACTACAAACTGCCGTGCACTTAACTGTGCGGTAAACAGGCACAAATTCCTTACAAGGTAGCGTTTAGTTTCGTCTCGTGGCTCTTCGCCAGAGAGTCGAGGGCACTTGAGAAAAAGTAATTCCTTGCAATGATGGCTAACTTTCATATACAAAAGCCAACCAAAGTTCTAACAAAGCTTGATGACGTGACCTTGATGTTGATTACTTGTTTGCCATTCAATCTGAATGCAACTATGATGATCTAACTATGATCTTGATAACGAGAATCTGCAGACGTTTATCGTTATGAAAACAACTTGCTCCTTATCTCATGTGGGCACATGGTGAGTCTTATTGGGTCCATTTGCTTCTGTATTATGTTTGGGACGACCGAGGAAGTACTTTACGATGTGAAGTTCGTAGTTAATTAACTTAACATAATTATATTCATTCTGTTTGTGGTTTAGCTAATTAGCTTAACTTGATCTTATTCATTTTCATTGTGGTTTACCAACAATCCGGGAGAATCTCCCTTTTTGGGGGAAAACTAAACTCCTCCCGCAGGACCTATGGGGGAAAACTTATGCAACACATTGCACAGGCTTGCTAGCTTAACAAAGTCAAGCTTTAGCAAGAACTGAAGAACGAAAAACACTCAAAAACTTGCGTTTTCTCAAAAAACCGCCAGGTAAACCACCGATTAGGACGTGGCTTTTCGGTAGCTATGACAATACACCTACCGAATATGCATTTCATTCCATTACTTTAAACAGACAAATTTTGCAAGGGGGTTCCAAAACCCATTCGCAGATGATACACAAAGAACGCGTGGAATTGTGGGTAAAAATTGACAATATGTCGGTGCCCATGGCCAAGATTTCTCCCGATCGAGGGAAAACTAGATTCTCCCATCAACAGGGGGAATCTCCCGAACTGACTAATGAGACGATACCAGCTGGCCTTGACAATATCTTTCACAGCAACTCGCCAATTGGCGAGCGGCATAAAAAATTCCACTCGCCAGAACGAAATATTTACTCGCCACGTAAGTCAGTGTTGCATTATTCCCGAACGACAGAAAATTATTATCAAACTAAGCGTTGACCTTTTTACCATTAATATGCATGGCCTAGCCTTTCACTGAAACGGTCAGTCAAAAAGAAAACAAATTACGCGAAACTCATGAATTTAGAGATTTCGGCGCAAAAAATACCGACTTAGTCTGAGATAGGAAGATGACATAGGTTTTCTTTCCTTTTCACAGTTTAGTACTTCCAACACCTTCACATCAGCCCCCATCCCCTTCTTATCCTTAGCGCCTAGTAAGTACTGTCAAATCAATTGGTGGGAGAGAGAAAATGCGCTGGAACCAGCCTCAACTCTTAACTTGGTAACTTAATCACTCACTGCTACTTGCGCGAACCGTATTTTACACGGTTTTAAAACTTATAAAATAATATGAATTTCAACTACGTTTTTTGATCGTGTTTAGCATTCGATGGTGAGGGATGCATGAGTAAATCCTATTGCAAGAACCTCTGCGCAAAGGGCTACTGGCGAGGTAAGTGTACATGGAGCTCGCCATGCTGAAAATGTTCCTCGCCAATGGCGAGTTGGTGAGCGGTTTTTTCGAGGGCTGGATACAAGCGACGTAAAACCACCGTTCATAACAAACAATCGTACCGGTATGTGACTGAAACGTGAAACATGAAAATGTTCAATAGGCGTAAATGCACGTGGTTAGAACGCAAGCAAACCGTTCAGGTTTTTTATGTCCTGCTGCTGGATAACTAAAATTGTCTTGCCGGAGACGGACACATTTCCTGCTGCAGGGGAGGGGATGCATGCATGTGACTATTAGCGTAAGTTTACTAAATATGTAACCTCAAGAAAAACAGTTAACTGAGGTACAAAAAGAAGAGGTTGTTTGAGGATTAGAGTATACAAATTGTAATGCCAAAAGTCATCGAATCAAACCCCGGTATAGAACCACATGGAAAAGTTTCCGGGGAACGAATCACTTTCTAAGTACCATTATGAAGATCCAAAAACGTCAGAATTAGCTCGGCTTAGCTCTGAACCGTGACCCTCTTTCACGGTTCAATCGGAGCCAGATGGTCAGTTCGCGTGATCATGCTAGGTATAATGAAAATTTGCTACTCGATCAAGAAATTTCAATAAATCTTTTGCATAATTTTATGTTTTTGATTAATGCTTTTGACACAAACCGAGTCACACTGAACAAAATTTTGAGTCAAGTTGACCAAACTTACGTCAATATTTGACTAAAAGAATTGAGTTAGTTACCTCTCGACCCTTTTGTGGAGTCCATATGACTCAAGTGTGTTTTAAGTGCTGTTAGATGGTACGGATTCCACCCAGGAGGCTTTGCTATACTCTTGCTTAAGGCAGGAACTTACACTCGTTAGAGGCAAAATGGCTGGACAGGGCTGCCTCCGAGAGGAGGATTGGGCGCAGACAAAACTTCATAATTTTTTTTTTCGCAAATGCATTCCTTCATATTCTTCTCTGAATTTGTGAACGACTCTCAATTTGCGTCATACCAGGGAGTTGCAACTTCCTGGTTATACCTCGAATCTTTGCGCGATATAGAAATTCACGATGTAATTTCACTTAAGAGCAGCAATTAGAGATCTTCTAACGAAGGGAGTAAAACTTTCCGAACTGATTTCCTAATTATCTTCTGAATACAAGTCGAAAAGGAAAGATGAAGTTATCCACGGGCTATGTGTATAAAACTGTTTTCACCAGATAAGCAGGGAATCCGTTGCAGCTCCCTCCGGTAAGGCAGATGCGCACTTTTGCGCAAAACTTTTCGCCCGAAAGTTTGCACATATTTGGGCTGCAATTCCCTCCTTGCACGCTTACGTCTATCCAGGATCCCCTTAATGAGCCCAACGGGGTTCAGGGCCTTAAACCCGAACCACTTGATATCTTACACAACATTCCGCACTTTTGAAGAGGGGGCAACATGAAATTACTTCCCCAATCATTTAGAACTTGTAATTCATGAGCAAGAACTCGATTTTCTCGAGAACGAGAACATAAACACGAACCTACTTAACCTGAAGCAGCAGCGCAGGGGTTTCAACGTCTCAAATAACAAATGCAAAGGTTTCAAAAGTTGAAAAATGAAATTCATCAAGCAAGTTCTCGAGTTTTAAGTTTACGTCTGTGCTAACAAACACAGCGTTGAAATTTACTCATTTAATCAGGAAGGCAGCTGGCAGCTCCCTGATCAGGGAGTTGCAACAGACTGTTGAAGCTCCCTGCCCTGATTTAATTTACAGCAGGGAATTGCGTAATAACTTGATGCGCCATCTTGCGTTATCTTGCACCACCCAAAATAAGTATTTAATTAGTTAATATTTTTTATTTATTATGACCATGGTTACGGTTATGACAGCGGCTGCGGGTGCGGCTGCTATTACTATGACTATATATTACTATGCCCCACACCAACAGTGTTGCTATCTTGAAACAGAAGGAAAAAAGTTACAACATAACATCAAACTTGGCAAATGTCCCTCCCGGCCATATGGAGGGGAGATTTCCAGCTTCGCTTCATTATCCTCTACAATACCTTTTTTTTTTTTAAATTTACTTATTGTAATTTTGGTCGTTGGTAGTTAGGTCCCATTTTATAGTTAGCAAAGCACAACGACTCCAGGAGTCTTAATTCTGGTAAAATGCATCTGTGTGTTCAAGTTTTACAATCCGCCCACATATGCGATAGGAAGCAACTTGACGTTTAACAGAGAGATAAATGAAGAAAGATAAAAGTACTTTCCCATAGACAAAATACACACACGCATACACTCGCTAGGGGTAAGGGAGCGGAGAGGTAGACTGCATTTGGTTAAATACAGCATGGGACTGCTACCTTAACGGATACAGTATTGTGCCTTACATTGCCTTACACCACGTTTCATTCTTACCCCCTATCAAGCAGCAACGACCCGAGTAGCTATAGACAGCTTATGCCTTGACGGAGAAGTTTCAAAGTTTTTCGGTGAATCTATTCCA
Organism: Holothuria leucospilota; assembly: GCA_029531755.1. Taxonomy (NCBI): domain Eukaryota; kingdom Metazoa; phylum Echinodermata; class Holothuroidea; order Aspidochirotida; family Holothuriidae; genus Holothuria; species Holothuria leucospilota. The sequence continues at coordinate 43,516,050 of CM055977.1, forward strand.
GGCCCCGGTGTATCTTAGTTTGCTCTCTCAAATAATCCCCACATATGAAGCCTAATCCCAAACCTGTGCATGTCCTGTGATCAGGGTGATCTGCGTTCGCCTCGGTTAAAATGAGGAGGCGAAGCCTATGTATGGATTCTATGGAAGAACAGTTGGGAAGGGGCCCTGCGATACGGCCAGGGCAGTCGGAATGAATTTGAAAGTGGTATGATAGAATTCATGTAAAGGTGTTTATGTGTGTCGCTTGTGTTTATGTCTTTCTGTGTGTGTTGTAACCCTATTATATTGTAGAGCGAAGGGCGCATTAAACGCCACTAAATAATAAATTTTCTTCCTGATTTGTCTCGACAAGGATTTTTCTTAATTTCCTTTTCTTAATTTTTTTCATTATTTCTTTGATTTATTTGGGGACTGAAAAGTGGGATAGCAACTGCTGTACCTTTCAACACGATTCCGACGGCCGCCGTTAGTACATGGTGGGGTAGAATTCTCCGAGGAGGCGGCAGAAAAGTCTTACCTTATCCAATAAATACTAAACATTAAAGTCTTTCTTGTTTCTTGTGTAATGGAACACGTGTAAGGTGACAACGAGGCAGGTTGAAAGAACAAAATACAGGTACGTAATGTTTTGAAAAATAAAACCGAAACTGCATCACTAGTGCACGTCAGAGACGCTAATGAAGTACATGTTTTCCGTAACAAGAATCCATCCATGTATGCATGACGATCGACGAAGGCTATCATGATACAATACGAACATCACGCTTATCAGCAATTTATTACAAAGAACGTCTGGGATTTGGAGACTAATGTTTTTATTTGTCGCATGTATCTCAGGAAAAACATTAAAAATTTAAACAGCAGTCTGAAAAGTTGGAGCGTGTCCAAAGCGCTTTTGTTTTTGCAGCAAATCAGAAGATACTTCAGTACTTCGTTTTTAAAAAGTTGAGAAATCTAACAACGTGTGGCCTATCGCGAACGTCAGCATATCTGATTTTGCGAATTAATAGGACAGTTTCAAGGATGATTAAAATGTCGAAGGAGATGGAGACCCTTTTTGCTGATATATGTATCAAAACAATGCAGAGATATTACAAAATGCAAATTACTTTCTTCCGCAGTTATTGAGAAATATTTATTCCAATGTTAATCCATGCCGCGTGACTGTTGCAACACGTGGTAAATTGTGACTTTCGTTAAATACATAAATCATCGGGTGCAACTTCGTTTTGATTGATAGTGAACCTCTTAATGTTGCCGAGCTGGTTGTAAAAACTGTACTATTGTGCTACTCAGTTGTTACTTGATTTTTTAACCGATCTTAAGCCAGGTGCCCACTACACGACTTTTGACCTACGACATGGAAGCGACCTCTCACGATGTTCGCAACATTAAATATTACAAAGTGTCCCGAACGGAGTCTCAGACATCGGAGAAATCGCTTCCATTTCGTAGGTCAAAAGTGGTGCAGTGGTCACCTGGCTTTACAGGGAAGAAAAGTAGAAAACTCCTGACGTCACATGTCATCATTATCGCACGAAAAAATAATAAAATCAAGGACACAACACCACTCGCAGCTAATCCATACCGCTTTCTAAGTGTCTGAACTACCTGCATTTGAGCAACACTCATCCACGACAAAGCAAAAGTTTTACAACAAGTCTGATTGATACATTTTGGCACTGCATGATTTCAAGTTCACTTAAAGTTCGGCTGATAAAATGTTCTTGTGTTTCTCAGATCAGGTGTTGATGACGACCACCACCACCACCACCACCACCACCACCACCACCACCACCACCACCACCACAACAACAACAACAACAACAACAACAACAACAACAACAACAACAACAACAACAACAACAACAACAACAACAACAACAACAACAACAATAATAATAATAATAATAATAATAATAATAATAATAATAATAATAATAATAATAATAATAATAATAATGGATAAACTTCACCCAACGATCGTCGTACCAGACAGGACACTAGGCTTGGGCAGGTTACCCAACTCTACTTACTCCTGACCCGGAGTCGAGTCACAACTCTTTCCTGGGAATCGCAGCTCCTGGGGAATTTCCAACACTTTCAAAAATATGTAGGCTACAAAAATCATATTTTTTCAGTTTGCAATGTGCTATTTCACAGGTTTTAATGAAGCTTTGTATCGATCAATCACAAGTTTCTCTTCAGTTGGCTATCTCGGATATTGACATATCAGCCGTTGATAATCTTGTAGTGTAAATGTATTGGTGTATTAACACTCACGGCGTAGTAGGCTAGTAGCCTACTCGACGGTTAATGCTGCTGAGGTAATACCTTGATGAGCGGACTCTGTTTGTTTAGCCCCTCTTTAATGCTTTACAAACAGGTTAGGTATATGACTATAAACAAGGAATATGCCGTTCAACCTGCTACGTAGGCAACTGAGGTATATATTCCTGCATCATTTGTGACGTCACTGTCACAGTCGTGACTTCCTTCAGAGACGAAACTAATACTGGTGTGATTACCCGACTCGGGTGTATTGGAGTCGCCTGTACTTCACCTGTACTTCTCTGATAACACCCTGCATGGGCGGAAAAAAGCAGCACTCCACAGTTTGCTCTCTCACCCCCCCCCCCACACACACACATACCTTCATAAAGGGACAGACTATACGCACGGATGCACACGTGTGGAGACTATCGCCTTGTGACACTTGTCATGATTTCTAGAAATCTCCAAAACTACAGTTCTGATTTTTAATGAATCATAATGTTACTTTATTGAATAATTTAGTTAGAGATGAATATTTAAAACGATCACTACTTGCTTTGTGTCACTTTCTTGAGAACACATGATTACAAATTACTGATGAATAATTTCTCATCCCTGACTACTTTCTAGATTCTTCGCCGAAGAAAGATCATCATCGATTCACTGGGGTTTTATTGCTTCAGTCGACATAGAAGAAATGAGGAGTCAAGCTGCCCCCGACACACAGAAGATTTCAAATAAAATAATGGTTTTCTTTTTCCATTTTCTTTTTTTTTGGGGGGGGGGTGCTAAGCTCCTCACCGAGGGTTACAATTGTGCTGGCGCTGTTACCTACAAACATATCCATGTAACGAAATACAACGATGCTGTTTACTACTAAATTACTATACTCGTTTACACAATGTTATCAGCGGAAATATGACTTTCATGAGAAAGACGTTCACAACCAAATTTCTACCCGAATGAGGGGTGCAGCCTCCGACCCTACCTCCTACACCCAAAACAGCCGACTAGCGGTTATATTTATAGAGTGAATGACTTAATGTCAGCCACGCGAAAGGACGATATTTGCTAGGGTGGATCCAAGATTTGGATCATCCCAACTGGTCTGTCAAATTTCGGTTAGGCTTAAATGCAATACATTCTTCAAAACGAGATCGAGATCTTAGGCTTGCAAAAACTTGTTTTGCTACTTGCTGTACAATACTAGAGCTTATATGAATAGACCACATGTATATGATGTCATAGAACAGAAATTCTCTTCTGTGTCCAGGAAATTGCTACCAATGCGCCAAGACAACTCCAGTCCGATTATCAGAAACCCATTTTACATTACCGATTTGAACACCCAAACCTCCCGCCTTCCCGGCCCTTAGCACCACTGCGAACGGCGATGCCGGCCAGAACAGGCAATTGTGAGTCACGTATAAAATTTCCAGGTGTCCAATTGGATTTGATCGGGGAAACTCTCGAATGCAATTTGCAGGGCACTCTAACCACCAAACCAACTCCACCCAAAAGAGTTAATATTTGCCTCTAGGTGGATTCAAACATGCAGTGCTAGCGTCCGAAAGTAGGCTTCTTTGATAACCGAGACAAGCGTTTATCATTCTCCTTTAAAAACATTATACTTCCTCTTACCATTCATATTTACATAACAAGTACATAATGTACTACCCAAGCATTTAGTGTGCATACTTTAAGGGCAGACAACAAACAACATACGCAGATACGTACGATATATATCATGACAACTAGCATGCTATCAAATCCTCTCTGGCATTTAGCTAGTAAATTAACCTTATCACATTTACTTCGTGAAGGGACACCAAAAACAAAAATATTTTTATATCACTCTCGAATTGTGCTGAAACAGGAAAATTCTGAACAAACAAGGAAATTCCGTGGGTAATATGAGCTATAGTGTCTTCAGACAAGTACAATGCATCAAGCTGCACTGCTCACGAACATTAAAGGGGACTGGTCTTCATGTTTGTGTCAGGCGTACAGAAAATTCAACATCTTTAAACGAGGATATCATACAATGTTTACAGTACAAGTTACTCTTCTATCGTCTAAAACAGAATTTGATGTGTTCAAAATTTTAACAAGCGAAAGATAACTCTAAAACACAATTTGATGTGTTCAAAATTTTAACAAGCGAAAGATAACTCGAGTCATAATCACTGAAACTGTTATCTGTAATAAAAACGACCAATCCCCTTCACATAAATAATTGAAAGGAACGTAAATTGGTGAAGGGTTTTGTAAAATCCTGACTCACAAATTCAACTTCATGTGTATACTATTTCAATGTAAAACATTTTACCACGTAACTATGACGATTGCAAGCCTCGCCCAATTTCACCCCATGCAAAAGACATGCTTCATTCACAAAAGGCAACGATTTTCTTCAGACGAATAAACCTAGAGCGTGCAACGCCTAGGACAAGTCATCAGTGTGAGTAAGAATCCGTTAATATGTGAATCAACTCAGCTGCCACGCTCTGTGAACAATTATGATGAGCTCATGGATTTTTGACTGATCAATACGTACAAACAGCGTATATCTCAGCTCACATATAAGCCTGCAGGCTTTTTTAATTTCCAGGGTCGTCTCAGAATTTCGAATTTAGTACAAAGCAAAATCTGATATGAAATACAGTACAAGGTGTTTTACCCTCCCCGACACGTGTGTCTGGCTGGAATAGTCATCCAGTGACGCTTAGTCATCCCGATTACATGCGGTAGCGTCAATTAATCGCCCTCATTACAGAACAGAAGCAAATGATGATTTTACTATTACCTGCTTGCATGTTGTAAATTCTGACTGAAATAAGTCTTCGTTTTGACAAAATCCCAAGTTCTGCATCAACATTGTGCATGGTTTCAACTTTGCATGATCTGCGGCATGATGTCTCACATTGGCAGTTGTAAATTGAAGCAGGTAAAACCAGCAGGTCATGTTTGTAGCCGGATTGCAGCATACGGGGAAAAAAACTCGTGTTAAGGAAATTTTTCCACAGGATAAATAGGGGCAATTTCATTTCAATGAAAATTTAGAAACACGCCCCATTCGTTCTGATATAACATATTTCGCGTCCCGCCAGCTAAAATGCAGCAGATCTCGGTTTTGGTGTGAACGCACCTTTTAAACGTGAACCACAACACTGACAATGATAGGCTGAGTTGGTGCGTCTAGCTTAGCTGCTTAGGACAATGGCTACATAGGCAGATAGGTTACATATAAAATCGATTAATTGCGTCATTTGCATGGCAGCAATCGCGATAACAAGGCAACGATTAACGACTATAAATTTTTCTTTCGACTCCTAGAATTTAACATCACAAAAAACTGCGCAATAAGCATTGGCAAATAAACGTAATACATTCAATGCACATAATTCAGCAGTGGAGCATGCTTGCTCTGCAGATTGTACTTGGCCGAATAAGTTTCCTTCTTGTGACCTGTAAAACACATAGGCCCTATAGTTTTCGCAGAATTCAGTCACTCTTTCAAGAAGGCCTTAACAAGGAAATCAGAAGTTCACATTCGATGAGCTTTAATGAGTGAAATATGGTTGAACCATAGAAAAGTAGAAAAGTTAAACAAGCTACAGGTTACGGCCCACTGATTCTGAAGGATGTATGAAAATTTTAAGCTTTCTCAGTCCAATTTTAATGATTTTTCAGTCCACTGCACAGACGTCGATATTTTTATACTTTTTGAGTGGCATCTTGGCAAAGCTACGTGCCGTTGTCAGTAGTTTTCCTTAGAAAAAAAGAAAAACACACGGGCAAAATTGGAAGTCTCCGGGTTGTGCTTCTACGTAGATACCATGCTTTAAGTCTGAAAAGGGTACATGCTTTAAGTCTGGAAAGGGTATAACAACAACAACAACAACAACAACAACAACAACAACAACAACAACAACAACAACAACAACAACAACAACAACAACAACAACAACAACAACAACAACAACAACAACAACAACAACAACAACAACAACAACAACAACAACAACAACAACAACAACAACAACAACAACAACAACAACAACAACAACAATAATAATAATAATAATAATAATAATAATAATAATAATAATAATAATAATAATAATAATAATAATAATAATAATAATAATAATAATAATAATAATAATAATAATAATAATAATAATAATAATACAGGCCTTGTAGGGCAGTTGTTTTACTACTCTAAGCGACCACGAATGTGGGAGAAGCCTGTGGCTTATAAATTTCAACTTCACGTCGGGAGGCTAACCAACTCAACAAGTCTGATCAAATTTAGTTTCTTTTGAAGGGCTGGTTCAGATGGGAAACCGTAGATTGCTCTTGGATAAAAACCCACCTTACTTTGACCCGGTCCCGGATTGAGCCCCGACCCTCCCGGTTGCTAAACTTCAACGCTTCAAATGTCACCGTCTTCATCCACTCGGCCACAGCACCGGTATACTTCGAATTCATAGATCGGAAAAGATTCAAGTGCGGGAACCTATTTATTTATATTTGAAGGTCCAAGACAAGGCGTCAATGATTCAGTACACTGGTACATGAGAACTTCGTTTTGAAAATGACGAAATATCAATGAAACGAGATGCGTAATAATTACATGAGATAAAATAGAGCGCCTCCAAATTTTTGACAACCTCCAGCCTTCACTGCTGTAGGCAGGGTGACATGGCACGTTGCCCACCCGGTGAACGTTAATTCCTTCTACACCTGTATTGGCTGCACTCACCAACGTTAGAGTATGTCCGTGAAGAAGAGGCGTCCCGATTCGACACCTGCTACGAAGGCAACATAGCACGAGGCTTCAAGGTGGGACAGATCAGGGAACTGAATGAACACGTATAGGCTATATCATGTGTAAATATCAAAAACAACCGTAAATATAGTACTTAAATCTTTTATGACTTAATTTTGAGATTTTTCTTTTCCTTTTTTTTTTTTTTTTTTTTTGTTCTTTTGTTTTTTGTTTTTTGTTTTTTTTGTTTTTTTTTTTGTTCTTTTTTTTTGTTTTGTTTTTTTTTTGTTTGACTAGATCCCGTCCTAGCAGTTGAAAGTAATGAGACATTGTACATTGCAAAAGCTATTATACAACGCAAACCAGCCACTGCATCCATGTATACTGCTGGGAGAAAGGAAACCAACACAGCTGGGTCATGGACAGACTGGCAGACCGGAACCGCGGGTACAAACACATGACTGGTTGATGATCATGTATACCCTTGGCAATAACCTATGTCGAATAGACCGAGTCTTCGTTTGACAGAAGGTCGTTACCCTGTTCAACCAGTGTTACACAAGGAAGATTAAACTGTGAAGTTTGTCAACCTGCAAGGCAGGGGTGGCGGTAGAACTGGCGAGACAGTGGGGCCAAGTTTCACGACATGTCAACAACTCGTAGTCTTGACAGGGGTGGTGGGAGTGCGGAAAGTCTTTTATCGAGAAGAAGGGGTAATAGAATGGGCTTTGGTAAGTATTGGTGCTGCTGGGAAGGGGTATAAGGCCTTTAATTTAGCTGTAAAAACCTAGCTAGATAGTTTGTCACATCGTATTATCAATAGTCACAGGCCACTGCTTGCTATTAAAGGGCAAGAGCAGTCACCCCAAACTTATTTTGAAGCAACAGCTTAATCTCACATTTTTCTTCTTATTTCTGTTCAAAGCATCTTTCAAAATATTTTTAGGACTTCAATATTACATTGTCGAGGTAAACCAATCAGTTACTTCTTGCAAATTTCACACTTTAGGAGAAAAAATATTGTCACATGACTCTCACGAGCCAATCACGAAACATGACAGTCTACTAAACTTCTTCAAGTTGGGGTGACTGCATTTCCCCTTTAAAAGTGCTAAAGATTTCGCATAGTGGACCATATTATTCCACACCATGTCACTGGCATGGTAACCAAATGACCCAGGAAGAGATAGAGAGACCAGCTATCGCAGAAATACTTCCGTCTGTACGTGATGCAACATGTGGAAACTGTCAACTGTTTCGCATACATCTGAGAACTGAAGTGTACGTTGGCTTGGAGGGAATCCTCTTACGCGCCAGATTTGGCCAAAGAGTCGCCATTTGAGAACGCATGGTCAACACTCAGCACGCATATTTCACCGCATCCTGGTTTCATGTACAACACTTTCAAGACGAAGCACACGTATAGCAGACATCACCTGCGTAACCATGTGCTCCTGCAAAAGTCGAGTACCGGTGTGTCAACACGACAACTGGATTACTTTAAAGAGCAAGTGCACTCGGACAACCTTAAATTAGAACACCACCATCACATTTCACTTTTAGCTCTTCCTAATCCTTTGGCAATATTTTTGCTATTGAATTGTTAAATAAGCGAGTTGCTATTTTAAATAGAAACTCCCTAGTTGAATTTATTTCAAGGTAGCCCCCAACTCCCCCCCCCCCTCCACCCCCAAACGGGTTGGATTACCGTTCATTTGCAATATTTAGTTGCTACTTCAAAGCAAGATTTGATCGTTACAATGACTACAAAGCAAGGTCGTCGCAAGTCAGGCTACACCCTTTAAACATTTCGAATACCACCTGACAGTTTGTCAAAAATTGAAGAGTTCCTCAAATCGTATTATGTACTTCAAAATACAACGTGAATTAAATACACTTTTCCCGTCTTATGTTTAAACCCCACAACACTTAATGTATGCGAGGTGGTGTTTGTCTGCTCTCGTGTTTCCTATATGAAAACGAAACGCACGTGAAATCATTTCCTTTTGTAAAGCCACAAGGAACTTTAATAGGGAAGTATATGTTTATCAAGTGATGACAATCAGTGGAAACTATTTCCTGACCGGAGGGGAACGAGGTACAGTTTCTGCTAATTTTCAAAGTTTTCAATGTGAAGCTGGGATGAGAACGATTTCGGGGGAACCCCACACTCATTTAAAGTTAAACAAAATCGGTCTTTTCACTAGTAAACGTATAAAAGAACACATTAATACATACTGGGACAGAAGTAGGTCTGGTTCGTCATCGGGGAAAACCCAAGTAGCGATAAAAATCGAAAAATCATATAACGTACCGGTATGCTACTTAATGTACTGACAGCAGTATATCGTTACAATGGTTTAGTAATGCGCAAGGTGCAAGATATTGTGACGTTTGAACAGGTAGTGGCCCACGTAAGTGAGGTTGATAGATACAGGAGTAGATGAAAATTCCCGCTTTCGACTCCCCCCCCCCCATCCCTAATTTTTCAGACTCATAGACACTCATTACAGACCAAAGTGAGCACTAGCGCCTCCAAACCAGACCAGTTACGATCCTGCGACGGTAACTGGACGATAGTCCATTTCTTCCACGATACAATAGAAGAAAAGGTTCCTCCTGTATGATCGGGTGGTAATATTTTTCATCTCTTGCAATCAGACCCTGGAACACTGACTGATATTACTGGCTTTACACATTCAAACGGAGATAAGGTTGTGAGGTAGGCTAAACTTGTAACTGACTGACTACTAAGGGTGACTGTTAGTACTGGACAAGAGGAGGGGACGGACGGTAAACAATGGAGTATTTGCATATGTTTGGTAAATTGGTGCACGCAAACCGCAATAGAAACAGATGCTGCCATTATTAAATCAAGGCAAAGTCGTAGCGTGTTTATAATTATCAGCACAGTAAGGCAATTTCTTCCGTTGTGCAAAAAGGTAGGGTTGGGTGTTGGAACATACCATATCACGACTTCTTAACCAAATTATTTAAGGATTTTTCCCCATGCGCGTCTAACACCGCTCTTGCTTCTACCCAGGCGATGTTCAGTCGCTGCCGCGCGCCGTCCCTGTTGTATTTTATATAGAGTTCATATACCGTGATCGATAAAACATGATACACTATTGAACTTTTTTGTACATTTAGATAACTTTCATAGCATTTTTCTAGTCGACTGATGCTTCTTTACAGCCAAAATATAAACATGAAGTAACGGTTACTGAACAACTGTCCCTCTCCCAGGCTAACTCCCACCTGGACCAATCCCCCACCCCCGACAACTCCTCCCGGGAGAATTATGGGAAGAAATTGTCCGGCGAAATATTGTTAAAGGCATTTTCTAGTGGCTTTTCACAAGGGTCCCATGTAAAAGAGAAAAATATTTCAGTTCAGACACTGAAAACCCGTAGCAATACTCTTTTCCTAACTCGAGATATCTAATAAGACTACTTTTTTTTGTCAAAAAATACCTCCAGTTCTCTTCAAGGTCACAGAATGTTATGTAAAGTGGGCACATTGCCTCAGATTTCTTTTGTTTTCCTTTATAATTGAATTTCCTGTTGTCCTTGAAATTTGATACTGTTGGACTGTTTGAATATCTTTCCATGTAGGGTTAGCATAAATCTACACTATATGTATGGCATAACAAACAAAGTTGCCAAATATTCCCTACAACAGTGTCAATATCATACAGAAATTCAATGCTTTGTCAAATCAATGTGCCTCGGTGACATCACACATTTCCTATAATGCACTTTATCTTGAGAAAAAATTGCATTTCTTTGAAAATTATTATCTTCCAAACGCTACAGGCTATTGAGATGCGATTTTCACTTCCTAGAAGAGAAAAATTTTCTATAGTTTTTTAAGTCACTGATTTTTGTCACTGGCAAATCCCATTAAGGGGAGCCGTCTAGGGGAGTTTCCGGGGGCAATTACTATCAATATGGGGGGATGGCCCCATTTTCAAATTATTTACTGTGTGAAAAATCAAATTCAATGCGCGATTTCTCAAATATTGGGAGGGATATGTCCCCCTGGATAGCCGCCCATGTCTGGGGGTATCATCCGATGGGGGATCGTTCGGGCTGGTATTGTCCGGGAGGAAGTTGTCTGGTCACGAAAATGACATGTTTTGTGTAATTTTTTCAGGCTCAACTAAATTATTTTACTCAAATTCACAACAAATCGGATTAGCAAACCTTTCTCATGTTCCATTTTATTGTTTATTTTTATTGCAATTTACATAAAAATCCTTGTTTACTTAACATCATTTTTGGCTTTCTTATTTAACAATTTGGTTTTAATTATTCCTTGTTTATTTGTTGAAGAAAGGTTATAGTGCTAACCTACGACATCTTTTACGAACTAGTTTTGTGTAAAAACGCTCAACCATGCACAGTGTAATGTGTATTTCGTAAGAGTTCAAATTATTTGGAACTTTAAAACGTTTACATACAATTCTTAGACAATGTACCCATTGTTTTCAAAATAAATACTGCAGGGAACATCAATTCGTTGGAAATAAAAATAACAGCCCCGCCTACAGTACTATAATGCTCCAGTATGCTATAACCCGCAATTAATGTAATTAACGTAATTTTCAACAGGGATATTAATTTTCTAACATAACTGTTATAAGACTAAAAATTAGTCGTGTGATAAAGTTTTAAAAGGTTGAAAATGTTTGTTTTTAAGAAACCGTCCTTCTTATAAAATGATTCCTTCTAAGCTAAAATAATGAGTATTACAGTGAATTTTATCTAAAGCTGTAAAAACACAAACAGAAAAGGGATTTAAAAGGGTCTATGAATGTTTTTTTGCTGAGTATTTGTATTTATGAGTATGTTTCTCTCCATGATGAGATAGTCACGAGTAAATCACGTATTCACACCACATTCTTTGCTTATATTTACAGAGGCGGGAAATATTTTGAACATATGAAAGTAAAACCTAAAGTCAATTTTGCCACTGACTCATTGTGGATACCGGTATTCCCCTTGTAAAAGAAGAAATTTCAAAATATTATGAAAAAAAAAACATTTGGCTTGACTAAATCACTTCCTGATGACCCCATTGTGACACACACAATTTGCAGGATTTGAGAATCTACAGCACAATCAGTGTAAACAAACCGGTTTAGTACCATATACTCACTAATCAGGACATGTCTCAACACAAGGTAATTGTTCGACAAAGAAAAATACTGCGTTTAAATTGTTTCAAAATGGCACTCGCAACAGAAAATGGCTTTTATCATCATTTAACCATTCGTTCTTCTCAATAAACGCTAGGCAATAACTTCTCGTCCTCAAAATATGATGTATAATAAGAGTTATGAATGTGCTTTGGTTGCATCTTTCGAAAATTTGAAAGTTTGCGTGGATCAACTCCTAAAAGTATCCATGCGCTATACAAAGCAGTGAATTTATCTATATGGGAACCTTACGGTATTTCTTGAAAAATAATTACCCAATTAACTTATGCTGAACTGCAATTAATTCTGTATCTATAAATCTATTTTTATAGGTATGTTAAGCACCACGTGCCAAAAGTTTTTCCTTTAAAGCTTGTGAAACTGAAATTCAATTTTTAAGATGCATATTAAAAAGTTACTGCCAAAGGAAGGAAAATATGGATCGTTTCCGTTTGGTTTTTCGAATATCGCACCATCGTTTAGATTTCCTTAATCAAATTCATTACCGTTTCGTACTAAGAACGAGTCACTGCATTTTAGCTTACTCCATATTATTACTAAATGAAGTATATTCCTGCCTAGCTAACCCAGGACCGTAGGCAGTCCGGGAGATTCTCCCGTTTGGGGGAAAATCCAAATTCTCCCGAATGGGTGAAAACTTATACAACGCATTTTATGGGATTGCTAGCTTAACAAAGCCAATTCAGGTATAGCAAGACAGAACACCACTCAAAAACAAGCGTTTTTTTCTCAAAACGCCGTGCTAAACAACCGAATAGGACGTGGCTTTACGGTAGCTATGACAAAACACCTACCGATTAATATGCATTTAAAACCATTACATTACACCGACAATTTTTGCAAGGGGG